>CM067324.1:91915833-94516666 GCA_034376525.1 Nicotiana benthamiana
CATATAAGTATCCTAAACAATATTCATATCTACCTATTCTCATATGTTCTAGAATATTCCACTACTCTAGAATATTCTCACATTCTCTACTATACATAAAAGAGTCTCTATCATCTTCTAGAATGTTCCAGAGAACTCCATAATGTTCTTGAACCTTCTAGAACATTCTAGCTCATTCTAGACTATTTTGGAATAGTCTAGAATATTCTAGTAATATCTAGCTTTGGTTTAATTTATTATTCACAAAAACATCAGTATGATCAAATCCATAGTGCAAAACAAAAAAGAATATGATGTTATGCGTTAGCTTATCTTTTATTTGTGAGGTTGCTTGCTTAATTAAGATGGTTCCAATGCACTGTTTTCAAACTCTTTGCCAGGTGCGCTTTTGGAACATTCAAAGCAGTTGTTACTCAAACACAAGATCTCCATCGTCCATTAGAAGAAGAGTAATGGGACTTACTAACATAGAATGTCGCAAGCTATTCACTGATGAAAAACCAGAAAGCATCAAGAATGAGTCTGACTGTCATTCAGAAAGCTTGCCTAGTTCAACTAAGACTCCTGAAATCAGCACTCCAAAGTCACATAAGATGAAACATTATCAGAGTTTTGAAGTTGAAAAGAACTTTGAGAGAACTTCAGAAGCTGCAAGCAAGAGCCCTTCTTCGGTTCTGAATCCTCCATCCTCTTTGAAGAGGACGATTAGAGATCATTTTATGCAGTCAATTATATCAACATTATCCATTAATGATAGATTTCCAGTATATACAATCATATATACACAAAAAGTTCACATAGATTAGGAACATCTTTATTTCCATCCTCGCTTCTGGCATCCAAGTTTTTGCTGTGTAAATTATTTACCTGTTCATCATTTTCTTAGGCTGTATCTGAAATGTAACAAAAATTTCCTAGTTTATTTGAAACTAGTGTAATCTTCCTTGTGCAAAATAAATCTACTTTACAAGAAATGAGATTCCAAATCTATTGAAGATATTATGAAGATGTTGAGAATGTTCTGAATAGTTGATGTCACATTTATCCGAGGAAAATTAAACTAGCATTCCCCTTAGTAATAGTAGAAGTGGAAGTGCCAGAATTGAGACTTTAGATGCAAGATGGATCAAGAATTTTAGATCAAATAGGGGGGTAATATACATTTCCATTTATTACAATTCTCAATTGTGAGTGAGAATTTAGATAAATATAAAAATTTTATGAATTTTAACTCCATATGTAAAGATCAAATACAAAATAATTGATTTATTCAACTACAAATTGTCATTTGTCACTTGCTTGTTTCAGCTGAAATGGACATTGGGATCTTTCTTAGTAGGGTCGGATAAATAGTCCGGAAATGTATCAAGGATGTGATAGATTCTTGAATGTTTTTTTCGGGATGAAACAAGATGGTTGATGTCCATGTAATTTTCCACCCCGACCAAGTCAACAACCACCTTCCTCAAGGCCCTAAGGCTGCTGAAGACAAGGAAATGGTAGGCTATTTCTTGCTCTTCCAAGACCCACCAAAGGTAATATAAAAATCATTAATTGACTTGTGAGTGATAGCACCAAATCCCCAATCTGAATCAGAGAACCCCACTGACATATCAGCATAACTAAGAGCAATACACTCTGGGCAGGATCATTCACAAGATATCTTAAGACATGGATAACATCAACATGGGAACCTGGGGTTTGAAGAAATTGGCTTAGATGCTGAACAGAGAGAGATGCCAGGCCTGGTGTACTGCCAAAAAGTAAGCTTCCCAATTAATCTCCTATAGACACTTGGGTCAGAAACAAGAGTTTTGATATCCATATGAAGCTTAATAGAAGGATCCAGAGGTGTGGAGACAGGAGAAAAGTGTTGACAGTTGAATTGTGCGAGACGATCAGTTGTGGATTTGTGTTGACTCGTGAGATAGCCTTGGGGATGTTGAGAGATCTCCGAATTTAGAAGATAATGAACCAAACCTAAGTCATTGATTTTAACTAGGTGTCCAAGAACAATTTTATGGAATTATTTCAGAAATGTTATCGCTAGCCAACATGGTGTCATCAACATACACAACCAACAATACCAGAGAACCAAAAAAAGACTTTGTGAATAAGGAGTAGTCATTGAGACTAGAAATGTAGCCCTTAGAGTGCAGAATTTCAATCAATTTAGAAGACCACAGTATTGAAGCCTGCTTGAGGCCACATAAGGATTTCTTGAATCTTCATAAAAAATGAGGAGAATTAGAGGTAGATCACACATCCAGGCCAGCGAGAATCTTCATATAAACCTCCTCATGAAAGTCTCCATGAAAAAAGGCATCGTTGACATCCAATTGAAAAATAGTCCATCCCTAATAGTAGCTACGATGAGCAAGCATTTGACAGTGCTCAGTTTGACAATAGAGGAAAATATCTCACCGAATTCAATACCTTCCCTTTGAGTCTCACCCCTAATGACCAACTATGCTTTGTACCTTTTAATGTAGCCATCTGCCCTCCGTTTAATCTTTTAAACCCACTTATAAGGGATGGTGTCCTTGTAAAGAGAAAGAGGAACAATATCCCAAGTCTGGTTTGACTCAAGATCTTGAAATTCCTTTAGCATTTCCTCTTGCCAAACATTATGTGAATCTTCCCACATGTAGAACTAAGGCTCATGCACATGCAACTCAGTCTGAGATACCTTATATACTAAGGAACAAACGGTATAACAGAATTGCAGACATAGTCTTTGACGTAAGATGGTTGGATAAAAAGTTTAAGTGAATTTTCTGAGAACAAGAAAAAAAAGAAGAAGGTAAAGTAGGACTGAGAGAAGGTAAAATGGAGACAAAAGTAGTAGGAAATGAAGAAGGATTAGGAATAGAAGTGATAACAAGACTGGATGAACTATCAATGGTAGGAGAATCTGCAGATACATAAGGAAGAGGAATGTCCACAAAAAGGTTAAGAGTAAGACAAATGTCTGCATTCATAGAATAATTCTTTTTGGTATTATGGTATTATTAGGTCCTTGAAAGAGGAATCAACTAATGTCATGAAAGGGGATTCTGTTGAGTCATCAACTAATGTCAAAAAATATCTAAAATCACTATATTTTTGGTATTATAAGTTTCCCAAACATCAATATATACTAATTAAAATGTGATAGTAGAATGAATTTGACTATTAAAAAAGGTAATCTTTGTTACCTAGCCATCAGACAAATTTAACAAACAAAATATTATTTTGAAGAGACTTTAAAAATAGTGGATTTCATTCTATGAAAAGGGATATGCCCTAACCTTTGATGCTAAAACATATTCATTCTATTTACAACATGTGTTTGATTAAATGGATGAGTATTACATGGAAGCTGACAAATTCAAACTTATTACATGATACAGAATAAGAAAAAAGAGTAAGACAAATATGAAATTAGAAACAAATCAGCATAAGGGTGGAGGTAGAATAGACTTCCAACATTCTTACCAATTAACAGTGTCCTCTTCAGAGAATGGATATACAATACAATTGTGAAATAAATAGATGTTTGAAATTAGATTAAAATAAAAAGATGGTACAAGTAGGACATAAAGTAAGGTTATATCATGTATGAGATGTAGAGAACCAGTTGATAAAACCTTCACTTTATATCTATTTGGTAGAGTGACAAGCAAAGGCTTAGGTAAAGGTAGAAGTTTGGAAGTAAATATTGTATGAGGCCATGTGGTTTGTGGCTCCTAAATCCAATATCCAAGGGTTTATGCCTAACTGAGAAGATGCACATACATGAGAGGTAACAAAATCTACAACATATGCAGTAAAGAAACCTACAAAGTGTGCGAACTCATAATTCTTAGCAGGGAAATTCTCAAAACCACCACTACGAGACAACTAGACTTGTTGGAATAGAGTTATCAGATGATGATATTGCTCCTTAGTGAATCCATGTGCAGAGTTGTCAGAAGTTTGCATTGTGGGAGGAATTGGTTGACCATGTGGAATGTTAGTTTGGACACATGAGAGCCATGACCAACCTTCACAGGATACCTTAGATTTGGATGGATGAAGAAGATGCCAAAAATACAACCTTCATTACACCATGATAGATATATCGTTACACAATGATGTCGTTTGGTCTGAATAATGTTGGAGCCACCTACATGAGATCCATGAACACCCTCTTCCACGACATGATATATAAGGAAATAGAGGTGTACATGGATGACGTTATCATCAAATCCAAAAAGAGTTTGGATCACATAGCAGAGTTAAAGAAATTTTTTACCGGCTTTGAAAATATGATTTCAAGTTGAATCATACAAACTATGCCTTCAGAATCCCTGCTAGAAAGTTGTTAGGATTCATCGTCTGTTGCGGGGGGATTGAGTTAGATCCATCAAAAGTAAAAGCTATCTAAGACTTGCCACCTCTAAAGCATAAGTAAAATGTGACGAGTGTTTAGGGAACCTCAATTACACCAGTCGCTACATAGAACAATCACTCGTAATATGTGAGCCAATCTTAAGAATGCTGAAGAAAGATGTTGCAACAAGCTCGACTATAGAATGCTAGAAAGATTTTGACAAAATCAAGGAGTATTTATTTGAACAGCTCATTCTAGTCCCACCAAAACGGGAAGACCTCTACTATTTTATTGGTCCATATTAGATAGCGATTTTGGTTAAATTTTAAGACAACATGATGAAACTGGAAAAAATTAGCAGGCAATATATATCCGAGCAAGAAATTCACGCTTTATAAAGCCTGATACTCTTTGTTGGAATGCATATGTTGTTATTTGACATGGATAGCTCAAAAGTTGAGGCATTATTTATGTGCATACACAACATATCTTATATCAAGGATGAATTCGCTAAAATATATCTTTCAGAAACCCATGCCTTTAGGTAAGTTAGAAAAGTGGCAAATATTGTTGAGTGAGTTCGACATTGTTTATGTAACTCAGAAGGCATTCATAGGGCAAGCATTGGAGAATCATCTGGCAAAAAATCCCGTAGACAGAGAATACGAACCATTGAAAATGTATTTTCCCGATGAGAAGGTTTCATTTGTAGGAGAATATATCACCGAGGCATATGATGGTTGAAGGATGTTCTTCAACAGAGAAGAGAACTTCAAATGAGTGGTATTAGAGTTGTCTTAGTATCAGAAACCGGCCGACACTATCCGGTATCTGCAAAACTCAAGTTTCTATGAACCAACAACATGGCAAAGTATGAGGCTACATCTTGGGACTCAGGTTGGCCACTGACATAGACGTTCAACAGCTGATGGTAATCGGAGATTCAAATCTTTTGGTGCAACGGGTTTTAAGGGAATAGGCTACTAAGAACACCAATATATTTCCATATTGCACTATGTACAAGAGCTGATTAAGAGGTTCACAAAGATAGAATTCAAACATGTTCCAAGGATCCAGAATTAGTTTGCAGATGCTTTAACGCTTTAGACATTTTGTGTTCCATGATACATCACCCAGATAAGAATTTCATTGATCCTATCCCAGTAGGAACTCATAAGTAGCCAACTTATTGTGCTCAGCTTGAAGAAGAGATTGACGGAAAGCTGTGGTTCCGTGACATCAAGGAATACTTGGGAAAGGGAGAATATCCAGAGCACACTACCTATTCTCAGAAGCGCACGCTTTGAAGATTAGCCAACCATTTATTTCAAGGCGGAGGAATTCTATATAGAAGGAATCCTGGCGTAGGATTGCTGCGGTGTATCGATGCTAAGGAGGCATCCATATTGATCGAGGAAATACATGTTGGAACCTGTAGATCGCACATGAATGGTTTTATTTTAGCCAAGAAGATAACAAGAGCAGGGTATTTCTGGATGACTAAGGAAACAGACTGCATCAAGTATGTTCAGAAGTGTCACCAGTTCCAGATTCATGGTGACATGATACGAGTGCAACACAATGAACTCAATGGAACAAGTTCACACTGGCCCTTCTCCGCTTGGTGTATGGATTCCATCGGCCCAATAAAACCTACTGCTTCAAAGCCATAGACTACTTCACAAAATGGGTTAAACTGCATATTATAAAGCTGTAACTAAGAAGGTTGTAGCGGATATTGTTCGAGACCATATTGTTTGTCGTTTGGAGTACTGGAGTCAATCATTACTGATAATGGCACCAATCTCAATAGTGATGTGATGAAAGACAAGTGTGAAACATTCAAGATAAAGCATAGGAACTCCACCACATACAGACCGCAAACGAACAGAATCGTAGAAGCCGCCAAGAGGAACATCAAGAAGATATTGAAGAAAATGGTGGACAACTACAAACATTGGAACGAGAAGCTGCCATTTGCTTTATCTGGAAATCATACCACAGTTCACACATCATATCACGACCCAAAATCTATTAAAGGTTGTGATGGCGCCGGACATCATTCTCAGGAAAGTCAACACCAAATATTTGGTTAATTGTAATTTTATTATTTCTTAAATCATAAACTTCCTTCATTTTAACTGATAAAAAAATGAACTTTATAGAATAATGATAGTATTTTCCAATTTCAATGCTATGTATCCCATAATTTTCCCATAATTCAGTGTCACAAGGACATGAGCATTTACTAGGGAATAAAGCAAAATACAATAACTGTCCGGAATACAAATTTGGACAGAAAACAATATACAAATACTTTGAAGGAGACTCTGTTGGCTACGGATCCTACATAAGATGCAGCTTGCTCTAAGTCCCCATATCAACCACGTCGATGCCTCCATAAGGGCATGGAATGTATATATGCCTGTAAAATTAAATGTACAGAAAATATAGTATGAGTACGAAAACAATGTGTATCCAATAAGTATCCAGTCTAACCTCGAAGAAGTAGTGACGAGGGGTCGATTCCGATACTTAATAGTGCTCCAATAATGTCAGGTACAGTAAGAGGTGAATAAATATGAGGCAATGTAAACAAGTATAAAATACGTAGTACAATTCCCCTATTTACAATTAACTCAAGATTTGAACCAGCAAAATTCCATTATATATATATATATATAGTGGATTTCATCAAAAAGATTGTCATAATTCCAATCAGGGTAAAAACCCACAACTACCCTGCTTCTTGCCAAATATTACGCACGATTCCATGAGGATGTTTTATGGGAAATGCCGAGGCATATGACCCGATTCAACATAAAAGTAAATTTTACACTGTCGAGGGTCGAACAACACGAACCATAGATATATCTATTAACCTTCCGAGGCGAACACCCCGCTCCCATGAGAGTGTGGTAACATAAATACTGCCGAGGTGAATGGCCCAATCCCATAAGAGTAACAGAAGGAAATACCCGCTCGAGAATCATACATGCGATGCAGTGAAATATAAATTTAAGGAATCACCCCGCTCCCATATCATACTTGCAACGCGGTCAAATATAAATTTAACATTAAATCATAACTATTTCTTGATTCTTTTAGAAAATTAAAGACAATTCATCTTGAAGCATTTTAAATCCTTAAAGATCCTCAACTTAGTTCCATTTGATAAAATTAAAAAATATAATCAAGTAACGGTGTCCACAAAGCATGGTGTAAACTTAAAATACTTGGACATAAACATGAATAGTAGCTATGTATGGACTCTCATTACCTCGTGCGTACGTAGCCCCATAAATAGAACCACCAATTAAATTATTTCAGCTATGGGATAAATTTCGTCCTACAAGGTTGGAAGGGAGGCTTACCTCGCTCCGAAACTCTATAACCAGCTCCCAAGCCCTTTTGACGACTCAAACTGATGTCCAATGCTCCAAAGCTAGTCAATAAAGGTGAAAACCCATAAATGTATAGTCTAATACTCCTTAAAATCCAATTTATAACAATTCTCAACTCCGCTCAAAAAGTCGATAAAACCACCCTTGGGCCCACGTGCCTGAATTCCAAAAATTTTTGATGATAAACTTTACCCATAACACCAAGAACTCAAATGTATAATTTATTTTCAATCCGTACCCAAATTTGTGGTCAAAATTCAAAATGCTAATTTCTAGGTTTTTCTTCAAAACCCAAATTCCTTTTAGATTCTAATGAATTTTGATGTTAAATATAAGGTATAATCACAAAATTCAATTAAAAATTGTTTATAGTCGCTTACCCAATGATTGGATAAAATAATCCTCTCTCAAAATCGCCCACTTTCGGACCTAGGGTTCAAATATGATAAAATGCAACAAACTCTTGTTACACAGCTGAAAACAAGATGCGCAATATTGCAACCCTTACAAAAGCAAATAAAGCATTCGCAATTGTGAACAAGGAAGGTCTTGAAAAGGTCGCATTTGTGATAAAACGTTTGCTATTTCGAACATAACATCACAATCACGATAGAGATGTTCGCAATTGCAACCACGCCAGAAACCAACAGTGTTTCCTAATACGAAAAGAGCATAACTTAATCGTACGGTGTCCAAATTTGACTGTCATGACCCAAGTTTGCGCTCTATTAACTGTCGTGACAACACCTAGTCTCTATGACCAGGTAAGCCTAACAATTGTGGAAAGAGAAAACAAATGCGGAACAACTAATAATAACTGAAGATAAGCAAATTTAGAAGCGTTTAAGATGCCGCTTGGAATATACTAATACAAGATCTCAAAAACTGAACAATTTTCCAAAACTCGGAATCTCATAAATCACAAGCTATGAATACTACATAGTGCACTAACTCCACAATTTCTAGATCAAAGTAAATACAGAAGGGCTGCAACTGCTAGAAAGAATAGAGAGGAACCCCTCGGTCTACCAATGCGGCAGATATACCTCAAAGTCTTTGGAGAATCGCCTCACCTCAAGGATGATAGGGTTGATCCAAAGAACCTGGATCTGCACATGAAAAACATGGCAGGAATGGCATGAGTACACCACAACGGTACTTAGTAAGTGTCAAGCCTAACCTCGGTCGGGTGGTGACAAAGAAGGTCAGGGCCCTACTAATTTTAGAGGAAAAAATGTAAAACAATATAGAATACAACAATATAATTAGGTGCTAACAATATGAAGTAACACAGATAATAAGAATAACAACAACTACAACATATAGAGAAAACACAGAGAGAATATAACTCCACATAGAAATAGTAACAAGGGATCTCCCAGGATGCCGTCCTGTAGTCCCCAGATGTAAATATCCATTGGATCTCCCAAGTGTCATCCTATAGTCCAACTCATTGTGCACGAGGGTCTAATGGAATTCCGATCCGTAGACCCAAATGTAAATACCCACTATTGGGGGAATCTACCGGGTGCAGTCCCGTAGTTCCAATATAAAAATACATGGGGATCTCCCGGAATACAAATCCGTAGTCCCAATGTAAACATGCATGGGGATCTCCCGAGATACCGTCCTGTAGTCCTAAAGTAAACACACAACAACAACACGAAGAATATTTAATTCAGTCCAAATTCCACAAAGGTAAACAAATAATTCTAACCTAGCCTGCTGGATGGAATTCAAATAAAGAAGTTTGAGAAATTAAGGCAATTAAGTTAATTAGAAACGCTTCCCAAAGCTAACAGTAGGATTAAATTGTAGGTAGCATAAATAGGAAAGAAAAATCAGTTATAGCTACTTAATAAAAACATGATTTCAACAATGAGCATTTGTACGCACTCGTCACCTCACGTACAATGCATTTCATATATCAACAGTACCAAATTCTAAGAGGAGTTCCCCGATGCAGAGTTAGGCAAGCCACTTACCTCGAACCGATTCAATAAAATCTATACCACGTTCTTGCCACGTGTGTCCGACTCCAAATTATCCAAATCTATTCAAAGTAATTGCATAATGTAAATAACACTTCAAGTAATTAATTCAACTAATTAATTCTAAGCTAAAATGCGAAATTAGAAAAATGACCAAAATGGCCCTGGGCCCACATCTCGGAATTGGGTAAAATTTATAAATTCCGAATCCTCACACTCTCAAGAGTTCAATCATACCAGAAGTACAAAAATCGGACCTCGAATGGTCCCTAAAATCACCACTCAAATCTCTCCAATTAACTAAGCCCTAACCCCCAATTTACCACCGATGTTTCTTCAAATTTCAAGCTTACAATGATAAAAACCGCCATATAACGAGCTTAAGGACCAAATACCTTACCTCAATGAATCCCTATTAAAATCTCCCTTGAAAATGCACTCCAAAGCTTTACCCCAAATAAAAAAATTGAGAGAAATGATAAAAAATCGCGAAAGGTGGAATTTATAGTTTCTGCCCCAGAAAAACCACACATGCGGTTAAATAGTCGCACTTGCAGTTCGAGATGCGCATCTACGAACTTCACTCAAAACACCAGGGCCACACCTACGCAATAAAATCCCGCTTCTGCAACCAGGACCTTGCTTTTGTGATCCCAACCTGCCCCTCTCTTGGACGCATCTGTGGCTTTCTATATGCTCCTACGTGCCCGCACCTGCAGTCCCCTAGCAGCAGGTGTGGTTATGATTGCAACATAACTCCTTAGCTGCCAAACTCAACTCAAAATCAACTGTTAACCACACGAAATGACCCCGAGGCCCTCAAGACCTCAACCAAAAGCACGCGCAACTCAAATTACCACCTCAAACTTGTACCAATCCTCAATAAACCTAAAATAACATCGAAACATCAAATTAATCATGGATTCAAGCCTAAAAACTCTAAAGACTTCCGAATTATGCTTTTGATCATATAGTCTATCAAACCTCGTCCGAATGACCTGAAAATTTGCAAACACGTCCCAAATGATACAATGGACCTACTACAACTTATAGAACTCCGTTCTGATCTTGATGTCAAAATCTCACTATCGAACCAAAAACATAAAAAATTCAACTTTCGGCATTTCAAGCCTAACTAAGATACAAACCTCCAAATCACAATCCAAACATGCCCCTAAGCCCGAAATCACCCAATGGAGCTAGCCGAACAAACAAAATTCGATTCCGAGACCATCTTCACATTATTCTGACTACGGTCTAAATTCTAAAGCTTAATTCTCATTTAGGGACTAAGTGCCCCAAAACACTTCGAAATTCAAAATGAACCTTCCCTACCACTTGCAATAGCAAAAACAAACACGAGGAAAGTAGTTTATAGGAAAGTAGTTAAAACAGTCAGCCATTTTGTTACATCCTCCCACACTTAAACATACGTTCGTCCTCGAATGAGCATAGAGACATACTTAAAGTAGTGAAAAGATGAGGGTAACGACTGCCCATATCATGCTTGTTCTCCCATTTTACCTCCTCGACCGGCTTTTCCTGCCACTGAACCTTTACTAATGCAATGATTTTTTACCTCAGCTTTTAGACCTGCTTGTCCAATAACGCCACCGAATCCTCAATATAAGATAGATCCCTATCCAACTAGATTGAACTAAAATCGAACACGTGCAATGAGTCACCACGATACCTCCGGAGCATCGAAACATAAATTATCGAATAAACTCCTGCCAAGCTGGGAGGTAGGGCAAGCTCATAAACAACCTCTCCAACACTCCTCAATATCTCGAAAGGGTCAATAAACCTCGGACTCAACTTCCCCTTCTTTCAAAATCTCATAATACCCTTCATAGGAGAAATCAAAAGCAAAACACACTCTCTATCCATGTAGGAAACATCACGAACCTTCCGGTTTGCATAACTCTTCTGTCTGGATTGGGATGTGCGAAGTCTATCCTGAATCACTTTAACCTTCTCCAAAGCATCATGTACCAAGTCTCTACCAAATAATCTAGCCTCACCGGCTCGAACCAACCCACTGGAGATGTACACTGCCTAATATATAAAGCCTCATATGGTGCCATCTGACTGATGAACTGGTAATTGTTGTTGTATGCAAACTCCGCCAATGGAAATAACTGATCCCAAGAGCCTCCAAAACATATCTCACATGTACAGAGCATATCCTCAAGAATACAAATAGTGAGCTCGTACTGTCCATCCATTTGGGGGTGAAATGTTGTACTCAATTCCAGCCGTGTACCAAACTCATGTTATACGGCCCTCTAGAACCATGATATGAACTGAGTACCTCTATCTGAAATGATAGAAGCTGGAATACCATGCAGACGAACAATCTCTCGGATATAAATCTCCTCCAACCGCTCCGAAGAATAGGTAGTACACATAAGAATGAAATTTGCGGACTCGGTCAGCCGATCCACAATCACCCAAATGGCATCGAACTTCTTCATTGTCTGTGAGGGTCCAACTACAAAGTACATGGTGATCCACTTGCACTTCTACTTTGGAATCTATATCTGCTGAAGCAACCCACCCGGTCTCTGGTTCTTATACTTTACCTGCTGACAATTGAGGCACTGATCTACAAACCCAACTATATCTTTCTTCATCCACCTCCACCGGTAGTGCTGTCTCAAATCCTGGTACATCTTCGCGGCACCCGGATGGATGGAATACTGTGATCTATGGGCCTCCCCTAGAGTCAAATCTCGAAGCCTATCAACATTGGGTACACAAACCTGACTCTACATCATCAATACCCCATCATCACCAATAATTACATCTCTAGCATCGCCGTGCAGAACCTTGTCCTTGAGGACAAGCAAATGAGGTCCATCAAACTGATGCTCCCAGATATGACCAAATAAGGAGGACCAAGAAACCACACAAGCTAGAATCTGACTAGGCTTCGAAAGATCCAATCTAACAAACTGACTGACTCAGGCCTTAACATTCATCAGCATGGGCCTCTCCATTTGCTGGTAAATAAGCCAACCTCCCCAAACTCTCCGCCCGACTCCTCAAAGCATCAACTACCACATTGGCCTTGCCTGGGTGATACGAAATAGTGATATCATAGTCCTTCAGCAGCTCTAACCACCTCCTCTGGCAAAACTTAAGATCTTTCTGCTTGAACAGATTGTGCAAACTCCAGTGATTGGTATAAATCTCACAAGGCCCGCCATAAAAATAATGATGCCATATCTTCAAGGCGTGAACAATAGTAGCTAACTCGAGATCATGGACATGATAATTCTTCTCATATATCTTCAACTGTTTGGATTTGTAGGAAATCACCCTACCATCCTGCATCAATACCTCTCTAAGGCTAATCCTCGAGGCTTCATGATAGACAATATAAGACCCCCAACTGGTAAGCAATATCAAAACTGGGGTTGTAGCCAAAGCTGTCTTGAGCTTCTGAAAGCTTGCCTCACACTCTTCTATCCACTTGAACGGAGCACCTTTCTGGGTCATCCTGGTCATAGGTGCTGCAATAGATGAAAACCCCTCAACAAATCGACGGTAATAACCCGTCAAGCTAAGAAAAATGCAGATCTCTGTAGCTGAGGATGGTGTGGGCTAACTATGCACAACTTCCACTTTCTTGGGATCCACCTGAATACCTTCACTCAATACCACATGGCCCAAGAATGCCACAGAATCCAACCAAAACTCACTTTCAAGAACTTTGCATGTAACTTCTTTTCCCTTAAAGTCTGAAGCACTGTCCTCAGGTGCTGCTCATGATCTTCCCCACTTCGCGAATATACCAGAATATCATCAATAAAGACAATGATGAAGGAGTTAAGGTATGGTGGGAACATAGTGTGCATCGAATGCAAAGGCTTCTGGGGAATTAGTCAGCCCAAATGAGAGAACAAGAAACTTGTAATGTCCATACCGAGTCCTAATAGTAATTTTCGGGATATCTAGCTCCCGAATCTTCAACTGATAGTAACCTGAATACAAGTCAATATTAGAAAACACTCGTTCACCCAAAAGCTGTTCAAACAAATAATCAAAACGAGGCAAAAGATAATGGTTATTTACCGTAGCCTTGTTCAACTAGTGATAATCAATGCACATACGCATAGAACCATCCTGCTTCTTCTTCACAAACAAGACAGGAGCACACCAAGGTGATACACTGAGGAGAATGACACCCTTATCAAGCAATTCCTTTAACTGATCCTCCAACTCCTTTAACTCAGGAGGAGCAATACGTTTCAAAGGAATACAAATGGCTGAGTGCCCGACAACTCTGTGGGGTGGCATGCCCGAAAGATCAACTGGAAGAACATCAGAGAAATCATGTATTACTGGGATAGAATCAACTGTTGGGGTATCAATACAAACATCTATCACATAAGGTAGATAACGTCACACCATTTCTCAATCATTCACTGAGACTTATGGAAAGAAATAACTATTGGGAGTGTGTCTCACGATTTTGGCGTGAAAATCAAGAGTAGCATAATGGGGCGACAATTAGTCCATGCCCAAGATAACATCAAAGTGTACCATGCTGAGCAATAATAAATCGGCTCTAGTCTCAAAACCACTAAAAGCAACCAAACATGATCGATAAATGCAGTCCACAACAAGCGAATTTCCCACTAAAGTAGAAAAATAAATAGGGGAACTAAAAGAATCCCGAGATACACCCAAATGCTGGGCATAACAAGAAGTCATATAAGAATAGGTGGAGTCTAGATCGAATAAAACCAATGCATCTCTATGACAAACCAGGACAATACCTATGATGACAAAATCAAAGGTGACAGCCTCACTACATGCAGTAAGGGCATAATATCTGGTCTGGCCTCCCTCTTAGGGTGACCTCTACCTCCCCAACCTCCAACACTAGCTCGCTAAGCAGGTGGGGTAGCAACTAGTGTTGTAATCATAGCCTGAGAACTCTGCGGGGTATGTTGTTGCTGAGAAGTTTGTGGAGGTGCACCCTCCTAAGTCTGGGCAATCCCTCACCATATGGAGTGTATCACCAAACTCAAAACAAGCTTAGAGAGTACGTGGTGGCTGTGACTAGCTTAGGCTAGGTCTATTGGACTGACTACTAAAAGCACTTCGCATTGAAGGCGCACTAGATACTGGAGGTGTATAATAAGTCTCTTGAGGCTTAGGAGTTGCTGGAATACCACTGGCTGTTAGTTAGGAGAGCTAAATGAACAAGGCGACTCATATAATCTCTACCATGACGACCTGCACCTTGGGCACGGGTAGTAGAATAATGGCCTGACTCTCTAGACCTCTTGGCCTCCGTCTCCTCTCTTTCCTAAGCATACATACCCTCTATCCTCCTAGAAATTCTCACCGCCTGCTGATAAGAAATATCCATCTCCAATTCACGAGCCATTTTACACGTGATTTTAGGAATAAGCCCCTTAATAAACCGGCGGACCCTCTTGTGAACAGTAGAAACCAAGGCTGGTGCATGCTATCCAAGCTAGTGTAATAGACAGTGTACACTGAATTAGTCATAGTACCTTGGCACAAATCCTCAAACTCTGTGCATCATGCGTCTTTGAGGCTCTGATGAATATACTCTCTTAGGAACACATCTGAAAACTAAGTCCAAGTCAAAGTAGCTACCTCATTCGTATTGTCTAACTCATAAATACGCCACCACTCATAGGCGGCTCCTCGAAGCTGGAAAATAGTGAAGGAAACTACGCTTGATCCTAATATACCCATTGTATGAAGAATACGGTAGCACTCATCGAGAAATCCAAGAGCATCATCTGATGCTAGACCACTGAATACAGGGGGCTTTTACTAGTTGAACCTCTTAAGCCTCCGCTGCTCATCCTCGAAAGCCGTTGCCCTGTCCTCGGGCTGATATGGATCTGCAGGCTGTACAGTAACAATCTTTGGGACTTGATCAACATGAACTCACTACTCAGGAGTGCGGGCGGTGGGAGTTGTGCTCCTCCCGCGACCTGGGATGTGGCTGCAGCAAGGGGAAGCAACCCTGCCTGAGCCAGAGTAGAATACATGCTCATGAACTGTGCAAGAGTCTCTTCAAGTGCTGGATTAGTAGTGGCAGTAGGTGTATCAGGTGCCTAGGCTCCGGCGGGAACTGCTGGTGGCTCCTCAGTGGAAGCTCGTGTAGGTGCTCTGACTGCACTACGTACATTTCCTCAGCCTCTACCTCGGCCCCGATCTTTGACGAGCAGTAGGGGCGTAGATGCTTGATCATCTCAGGTGGCATGTGTCCTTACCATCCATGAGAGAATAGAAGGTAGAATTTTAGAATTATGATATCAAAAATCTCTCACGATAAGGAAATCAAACGAAGTGGAATTTTCCTAATAGTTAGATAGCCTCTTGTAGATAAGTACAGATGTCTCCGTATCGATCTGCGAGACTCTAATAAACCAGTTTGTGATTCCTGACTCCTATGAACCTAGAGCTTTGATAACAACATGTCACGACCACAGTTCACCCTCCAAGAACTATCGTGACGACACCTAGTATCTACGACTAGGTAAGCCTAACAATTGCAGAAAGAGTAAACAATGCAGAGCAACTAAAAAACTGAAGATAAACAAATATAGAAGCATTTAAGATGCCGCTCGACATATATTAGTACAAGATCTCAAAAATTAAATAATTTCCCAAAACCCAAAATCTCAGGAAATCACAATCCAAGATACTACATAGAGCTCTAACTCTAGAATGTTTAGATCAAAGTAAATACAAATGAGCTACAACTGCTAGAGGGAATGGAGAGTGACTCCTCAGTTTGTGGATGCAACAGATATACCTCAAAGTCTCTAGAGAATTGCCTCGCCTCAAGGATGATAGGGCTGAGCCAAAGAACATGGATCTGCACACGAAGAACAAGCCCAGGAAGGGCATGAGTACACTGCAGCGGTACTTAGTAAGTGCAAGCCTAACCTCGGTGGAGTAGTGACGAGGAAGATCAGAGCCCTACTAATTTTAGAAAAATGGGTAAAAAATATAGAATATGACAATATAATTAAGTGCTACCAGTATGAAGTAACACATGATAATAAGAATAACTACAACTACAACAAAGACAGAAAACATAGAGAGAATATAACTCCACATAGAAATAGCAACAGGGGATCTCCCAGGATGCCCTCCTGTAGTCCCCAGATGTAAATATCCAGTGGATCTCACGGGTGCCATCACGTAGTCCAACTCATAGTGCACGGGGATCTACCGAAACCCGATTTATAGACCCAAATGTAAATACCCAATGCTGGGGGAATCTACCGTGTGGAGTCCCGTAGTTCTAATATAAAAGTGCAGGGGTATCTCCCAGAATACAAATCTATAGTCTCAAAGTAAACATGTAGAGGGATCTCCTGGGATATCGTCCCATATTTCCAAAGTATACACACATCAGCAACACAAAGAATATTCAATTCAGCCCAAATTCTATACCTAGGTAAACTAATAATTCTAGCCTAGCATGCTGCACGGATTTCAAGTAAAGCAGTTTCAGCAAGTAAGGCAATTAAGTCAACTAGACGTGCTTCTCTAAGCTAATAGCATGATTAAATTGTAGGTAGCATAAACAGGAAAGAAAACTCAGTTATAGTTACTTAATGAAAACAAGATTTCAATAATGAGCATCTATACTCATTCGTCACCTCACGTACAAGTCATTTCATATATCAATAATATCAAATGCTAAGGGAAGCTACCCTACGCAAGGTAAGGCAAGCCACTTACCTCGAACCAGCTCAATCATATCTATACCACGTTCTTGCCGTGAGTATCTGACTGCAAACGGCCCAAATCTATTCAAAGTAATCATATAATGTAAATAACACTTGAAGTAACTAATTCAACTAATTAATTCTAAGCTAATACGCGAAATTAGGAAAAATAACCAAAACATCCCAGGGCCCATGTCTTGAAATCGGGTAAAATTTACAAATTCGGAATACTCACACTCTCCCTCAAATCACCACTCAAAGCTCTCTAACACTTAATTTCCTTCAAAATTTGTGCTTACAATGATAAAAATCACCATAATAACAAGCTTAAGGACCAAAGACCTTACCTCAATGAATCCCTCTGAAAATCTCCCTTGAAAATGCCCTCCAAAGCTTCACCCTGAATGAAAATTGAGAGAAATAGTATAAAATATTGAAGGGTAAAAATTATAGTTTCTGCCCCAGCAAAAATGCACCTGCGGTTAAATAGTCGCACCTATAGACCTCCATATGCGGTCTGAGGTGCGCATATGCTAAATTCAATTAAAACACCAGGGCCACACCTGCGCAAGAAATCCCGCATATGTACAACTGCAAGTGTGACCATGACCTCGCTTCTGCGATCCCAGCCTGCCCCTCTCTTGGCCGCATCTACGGCTTCCTATCGGCTCCTGCGTGCCCGCAGCTGCGGTCCCCTAGCTGCAGGTGTGGTTAGGACAGCAACAGAACTCCTTCAGCTACCACACTCAACTCAAAATCACCCGTTATCCTGAGGCCTTGGGACCTCAACCAAAGGCACAAGCAAGTCATATACCACCTTCCAAACTTGTACCAATCCTCAAGACACCTGAAACAACACTGAATCATCAAATGAACCATGGATTCAAGCCTAAAAACCCTAAAGACTTTCGAATTTCACTTTTGATCATAAAGTCTATCAAACCTCGTCTGAATGACCTGAAACTTTGTACACTATCCCAAATGACACAATGGACTTACTGCAGCTTCTAGAATTTTGTTCTGACCCTGATATCAAAATCTCACTATGGAACCAGAAACTTCAAACATTAAACATTCAGTGTTTCAAGCCTAATTAAGCTACGGACCCCCAAAACACAATTCGAACATCCCCTTAGCCCGAGATCACCCAACGGAGCTAACAGAATCAATGAAATTCCACTCCGAGGCTATCTTCACACTCTTATGACTACAGTCCAAATTCTAAAGCTTAAATCAGGGACTAAGTGTCCCAAAACAATTGAAATTTAAAACGAACCTTCCCAACAACTTACAATAGCAGAAACAAACACGGGGAAATTAGTTTATAGTGGATTGGGTGTTAATCCTTAAAATGACCATTCGGGTTGTTACATCGACGTTCTTTTGCTATGGCTCCATAATTACGATACAGATGTAATGGTTTAATAAAAACTAAATTTGAATTTCATTTGTTTAATATGGTACCCCTTATGCCCAAAAATGACGTTGAAACATCAAATAACAGCGTTATGCAACCTAAAATACACCCGAGGCTCCCGGGACCCTATCCAATCACACCGACCCCCTCCATAACATAACATAGACTTGATCGATGCCTGAAAGTGTACCAAATAACATCAGTACTACTAATTTTGCATCGATTCAAGCCTAATAAACTATTGAACTTCTAACTTCCACATCCGATGCCAAACCTATCAACTCGTGTCCGATAGACCTTTAATTTTGCACACAAGTCACATTTGACATTTTAGACCTGCTCCAACTTCCCGAATTGGAAACTAACACTGATATTAAAAAGTCTTCTTCCGGTCAAACTTATCAAAAACCTTCAAAATTTTAAATTTTGCCAAATGACCGCAAAATGACCTAAGGTTCTCCGAATCCACTTTCGGATGCACTCACAATACCAAAATCACCATACAGAGCTATTCTAGGACTCCAAATCCGGTCATTGATAACACTCAAATGCACTTCGATCCAAATTTATGATATTCTTCTAAAATGTTTCCTTCTATAATATGCACTGAAACGCTCCCAAGTCATCCAAAACCCGATCTGAACATACGCCTGAGTCAGAAATCATCATACAAACCTGCTAGAACCTTCATATCCTGATTCTGAGGTTGTTTATTCAAAAATTCAATCTTAGTCAATTCTTCCTACTTAAGGTTTCCGAAGAAGGAAATTCCTTCTTTAAGAATCATACAAGAAGCTGAACTCAACATTGCGGTATGTGTATGAAGGCGGTATGAACAACTAGCTCTCACTGATGGAAAAATAATGAATAGGGTATGTCATAATCAACTCTGCCAGAATATAATGGAAAGAGCTTTCAACAAAAAGCCAAGTCAAGCCAATTCGCACCCGGGCAATTAGTGCTAAAGCGAATCTTAATGCACTAGGATATAGCCAAGGGAAAGTTCTCACCCAACTGGCAGGGTCCTTACATGGTTCACTAGGTATTGATAGGAGGAGCACTTATACTTGCAAAAATAGATGAAGAAATTTGACCGAAACCTATCAATTCAAATTAAGTCAAGAGATACTATGTTTAAGATTTTTTTCATTTTTCTATTTGATAAAACTGAACTACGCTTGACCTAATTCTCATTTAAGAGGGGATACGTAAGCAGTCCTGTAGGTTCAGTTACATTAGAATAAAATCTTCATTTCCCTATTATCATAAACTAGGGCAAGATCTCGAGTTTGCCCAATTTTATCATGTTTGGAACAACTAAGGAATGTGTTGCCAGAAGTATGCATTTAAACTGAGGCAAAATTTTAAGGATTACCTTCAATATTCTAAAGCAAAGAGGTTGCAATGTCTTGAAATGCGTCATAGTTATCAGTTCATCAAAATTATCTGATATTGTATATTATCACATATTTCAAACAACTACACTTCTGAGAATAATAATTTTCAAATACATGCATGTTTTTCAAAAAAAACAATTATTTCTATAGCAGTTGACGTTACCAGGGTAACTTAAACAGAGCCTCAAGGCAAAAGGCAAAGCAAGGAAGTCGAGAGCACGAATCAACCATCCCTTACAAAATTCATGATTTTTCTTTGAATGCATGCACAATGAACATAACATGAATATTCGAAAATACATACACACAACAAAATTGCTATCTTCATAATGAAAAATTTGCCAAACGCAAACACGTCAAGCTAAGAAACACATTACTCTCTCGTAGCGATTCATTGCTTTTCTTGCATAGGTCTAAGCACTGTCCTCATCATCGTACAAGGCTAAATATTTCCTTTTTTGAATGAGACTAAGAATTGTGTCTGTTTCTTGCATTAGGCTAAGCATTGCCTCTATTATCACACAAGGCTAAATATTGCCTTCTTAGACTAAGTACTGTCTCCATTTCTTGCACGAGGATAAGCATTACCTCAATTATCGTACCAGGATAAATACTGCCTTATTTGCATGAGACTAAGAACGGTCTCCATTTCTTACATGATGCTAAGTATTGCCTCCATTATTACATAATGCTAAAACTACTTTCTTTGCATGAGACTAGGTATCGTCTCCATTCTTTGTATGAGGCTAATCATTGCCTCCATTTGCATAAACACTGTCTCTGCTACACTGCATAAGACTAAACATTGCCTCTCTTTTTTTATAACTCCTCACGCTAGTCCTAGAGCTCATTCCTCCCCAGCCGCCATCAAGCCCCCTAATCCTCTCCTTCTCTAAGAACCCCTAGCTTCCATCCCTTTAATTTTTCCTCCTAATCCCGCTAACCATGTGGCTTTACCATTATTTCCTTGCATATTTGGGTTCCTTTGGTACTAGTCACATGTTTATGGCATTATTTAGGTATTTGCCAAATTTGGAAAATATCGCCTCTATATCAGACGAGAATCAACACAATCTTGGAGATTTGGATAATATTTTGTCCATATACGCAAAAAAGGGGGATTCATCATACCAGTTGGACGATTTTGAGTTTTAAATCCTAATTAGTGTTTGGAGTTTAATTTTTTTCTTTTTTCGATTCCTCTACTGATTTGCGTGTGATATTTTACCCTTTTTGTTCATTTTTACGTGATTTCTTTCCATGTTTATCTGCCTGATTTTACCACTATATAAACCCCTCCTTCAATCCCCTTTAACTGACCTCAAGAACTATGCTCTTACTATCACTTATTCTATATTATTATGAAATTGAGCTCTTGGCCGGCTAAAAGCCAAGACCACCAGATTCTATTCACATTCCTATGGTGTAAGCACTACTTGGGGTCCATTTCGAGGCTTCTGTTAACTGTGAAGCAATAGGGAGTTGGGTTTTACCGGTCTTTAATAATCACAACTATTCTTGTAATTTTTGTGTTCTTCATCCTTTGTTCAATTTGTTTGCAACTGGTTAGTACCTTATATTCTCGCAATTTTATGACTTTTTAATTGTGTTCATTTCTCTGGGTGTGTTATTTTATGCTCTCTCAAATATTTTCTAATTCTGACTTTTGCTAAGTGATACTTGATGTTTACTAGGCTTGTAACTAAACTTGATTAATGTTTATCAAATGTTGTTTGAATTTATGAGAAGTTATGTCTGTCAAGTGTTTTTTCTTCTCGTTGAATCCTTTATACATCACCCGCTATCCTGCTGCAGCTATGGGATGACATTACATGAATACTTAGCCCAGTATGCTTTTCCTTGACCTTATTAGCCTCAATGCTTGCCTATTATAGATAACTAAGTTACTTGATTGTTTGTCTCCATGTTTAGGCTTAATTCACTATTGAAGAGTATTATTGTTTTGAACTATGATTGGGACTCTCATAGGAAATTAATACATGCCTTGAACATATGCCAAATCTTCTATGTATAACTACTATTCCCTAAAACCAACTTGTGATCATATGAACTCAGTGTGCTAATGCAGTTGCAATGCTGAAATAGACTCATTCTTTGCTTTGATGTTTTGTGCTCACCTTTGAGACTCCTTAGGTGAATTTCAATACTTGTCTTATTTAATTTTCTTTACACGATGCATGCTTAATTAACTTGTCAGAAAATCATCCTCGTTTCACCTGAATGATCACTTATCAATAACTGAGTTTTCTTGCCTGTCCCATATGTTACGCTCTGAAAATTAGTTTTTCTCATTAATTTTCATTTAAGACTATATCTCACTAGTCTTGCCCATGACACCATTAGATTTCTATGTTCAAACCCTTGCTTAAGGCTCCTTAGGATGGGTTTGGACCAAGCTTTGTTTTGAAACTTTGTTTGAAATAGCCTTGTCGCTCTTAAACTCTATTTCTGGAGTTACAACCATAAATCTTGTCATATATGTGTTTATATGATCCTATTTACAAGTCTTGGTTAGAGGTGTTTTTGGTCACAACTTAAGGACCGAGTGTTTTAATCTTCAAAGGTGTTCAATTAACTCTATGTGTAGTGTTATATGTATAGCTGAGCTTATTTTTACGGGCCTAGTATGATGGGACTGCTTTGGTATTGGAAGTATGAAGAACACTGTTTTCACTCGGAGTGTGGACTTTAGTCCACATGCAATCTAGACCTATATGAAAGCCCAATTATGTTACTGTGTTTATTGTGTATTCATATTTGTACATGCAATTATTCAATATGGCTTGTAATAATTTGTAAACAACAATGGGGGAGATTAGTGAAAAAGGGGTTGAGATATCCTAATTCTCGCATAAATAGTTAGAGAGTATGCTTATAGGACCTGCCTGCTTTGTTTGCTACTATGTTCGACATTCTTTATTTCTGTACACACATAGAAACCATGTTTATAGAAAATCACATACTTTACTTGACTTGCCTAATACATGTACATTACTCAAAAGGATGATTGTTTGGGAAAATACTTTACATGCTACCCTGTCTATTTCTGTATGGTTATTAGGTATTATACTTGTAGGATTGCAATAAACATGCCTTTACTGATACTTATCTATATACCACGTCTTTAAGGCTCTAATTAATTCATCAAACGACTGATTATGTCGTTCTAATTACACTGTTCGCCTAGATAATGTGTTCATAGGAATATGCATGATGAGTCCGTGTTTAAATACCAACTATTAGAAATTCTACCTATAACATACTGTCACCATCTTGAGTCATACACTTATAAAATCAGCACTGGTAATTCATAATTTTGGGATCGTTTCATTACGCAAACAATTAAAAATCATACCTATAGGATTTACAATGTTTGCAATCTCCCTAATCATTAGTCTAAAAATTGCAATACAATATGCATAATACCAGAAATCAAAATCATATAGAAATTGTGCCCATAAGACTTAACAACTCAAATACGTTTGAAATTGTCTACTGTACACCCTAGAACTTGTTTACGTGCTTTAATGTTTCTTGTAGAGGCTAACATGATCTACTCTTTTCTATTATGTGTAGTCCTATTTTTCTTGAATGTGCGATTAGTTTTATTATTTTGATAAACCTAGGTAAAGTCTAGAACCACCCAAAAAGAGGCCCAAAGCTTCCTGGTCCAGAGTACGGGACAGGTAGAGCATGAATAGGATACAACTCAATATTGAATTAGAGCGCCTTTAAGTAAACAAATTTAAGGGTAGCACGAGATGATAGTCTGTGCCCCCTGAATAATATGAGCAACCCTACTCTAAGGGAATTGCGGAGTATTATTTATGTTGCACAAAGTGATATTTTATGCTAAAAAAAAAACTTAGGACCCTCCCTTTTTTCTTTATGTACTTATTAGTTACAGTTAGTCGCTTAACATTTAGCAATTTAGTCGTATCCTTATAGTAATTAGGATTTGTACTGATTCTCGTATATTTTAATAATGTTTTTCGACTTCTAAATGTTTCTTTATTTATTTGATCACCTAGCCTAATTACATAATCAAAGCCTAGATATGCCAAAGATAAATGCTACAAATTTTATAGTTACCTTCAAAATTTTCAAAACACTCAAAATCCAAGTAAAAACTACAAGGGCAACAGAAGAAATGAAGGGAAAGGAAAGAGATAGTAGCAAATGCACATGATACATCCACTGATACAACTTCTATTGCTGGGGATGCACCGGTCGTAAGGACGAGAGTCAAAATATAAGCCTAACTAAAGAGAAATATGGAAATCTTATCAACCTTCTACAACAGTTTCAGACTAGAAATGGTGATGAGAGCCTAAGCGATATGATCAACAAAATTGTAAATTTTATAGGTATGATAGTTTGTTCAAGTAAAGTCACTTCTGTTAATTTCGGCAAACTTTCATGCAAATATTTAAAATCAAGAACTAACACATGGATCATAAATTTAGGTACATCAAAACACATGACATTCAATAAATCCTCGCTAACCAGTATCATAACCTTACTATATCTTGTCTTAGTTACACTTCCTAATGGATATTGGGTAAAGGTAACTGCAATTGGAAATGTGACATTGACCTCTAATATCATTATGTATAAATCCTTTTTGTTCCTTCCTTCAAATACAATTTCATTTATGTCTATTTTCTAACTTTAAAAAAGGTATTGCCTCCTTTACTGAAGATACTTGTCTACTGTAGGCCTCTTCAATGAACAAAACTCTAGAGATTGGTAAGATGGAGAGTGTATTATATCTTCTATGTTCAAAATGTCTCAAAGATACGGTGACTCCAGTTAAAAGTTCTATTTATTGTTCTTTTCATTGTAAGTTTAATAAAATGTTATATCCCTCATGTCCCAATTGACGCACTATAATCCTTGTTCCACTATACAAAATCCAATATAAAATACAGTGCACTAAATTCCTAATGCCAATTCCTTTATGTACCATGGAAATAACATTGATCTATTGTGGCATAATAGATTTGGTTATGTACCATTTATGAAAATGAGAGGGATTCCAACCATATTTGTAAGGTTTTCACCTAAACATCCCTTCTTATAATCCATTTGTCCTATGGCAATGCAGAAAAGGTTACCCTTTCCTCAAAGAACCAACACTTCCAGAAAAATATTTGAGTTGTTGCATATACACCTATGAGGACCTTACAATATAGCAACTCATGCTAATTACAAGTACTTCATAATAATGGTTTATGATTATAGTAGATCCACTCATATGCTAACCTGCAAAAGCAACACATTACAAACAATTAAATCCTTTGTATCCCTAATTGCAAACAAGTTCAATACTACCATAAAAATCCCTCAGATTAGATAATGGGATTGAATTTAATAGCAGAGAAGTCAATCTCTTTTTTCAGTCCAAAGGAATTATACAGTAGAGAACATATTCCTACAAACCACAACAAAATAATATGGTAGAAAGAAAACACAAATACGTTCTAGAGATAGCAAGGTCCCTTTTGTGCAAGTCCAAATTGCATGTTCGGTATTGGGAGAATGTATTTTGACTGCAACATATATCATAAATAGACTACCTACTAGCTACCTTAAAAACAAATGTCCTTCTGAACTCTTATACCTAAGAAAGGCAGATTATTTGCACATGAGGTGCTTTGGCTGCTTATGCTATCCATCTTCCCTAAAGTACTTTGAGATAACTTAGAGCCTAGAACAACCCCTCATGTCTTTGTAGGATATCCCTTTGGAACAAAAGGATACAATATATTGAGTCTAACCACTAGAAAGATACATATTTGTAGGGATGCAATCTTCCATGCGAGTGTTTTCCTTTTTTAAATTTTATCTGAGTCCTATTTTGATTCATTTAATATTGTACGTAGTTCACATCTAAATCATGCATGTTTGAATGATTCTGAGGATTGTTTTTATACCATGTTCTAGAGGTTCATGGGTTTCAAGAGTCACACCTAATGAAATGTCATCTGCTACACCCAATGAGATGTCACCTAATTCTTTTCCTATTTCACCTATCACTATACATGTGTCCTATATTTCTTTAATTATACCTAAACATCCATCATTGGTGACCATTCTCTAACATAACATCCCCATATCCCATAACCTACTCAAAAATTAAGAAGGTCACATAGGGAACCTAAAACTCTCTCTCACCTGAAAGACTACAGTATCTGAATTACCAAATTAACATATGATTTAAATACAACTGGTCAAACCTCTCCTTCTGCTTTATTTTCTCACAACAACCACATTTTACCTGATGTACTAATACATGCTAGTTAGACTCTTGTTAGAAATGTTTATCATGATAGTAAACCAACATCATGATGAGGCTGCTATCAACCATGCTTAACAATCAGAAATGAATAAAGAACTTTAAGCTTTTTATGCTAATCCCACTTGGGACTTAGTTACTGTACCTGTAAGAAATAAGGCAATTGGCTGCAAACGGGTATAAAAAGTCAAACATAAAGTATATGGGAGCATTAAGAGATTTAAGGCCAGGCTAGTTGTGAAGGGTTGCACTCAAGGAATGGGTATTGATTACATAGATACTTTCTCCCTAGTAGTGAAAATGACAACAACTAGAGTACTCTTAGCTGCTACAATAAAAAGATGATGGAAGATCAATCAATTGGATGTGAGTAATATATTTGTCCATGGAGATTTGCATGAAGAAGTCTATATGGAGGTGCCACCTAATTTGATAGTAGAGAAATCGGGACTTGGCTATAAACTAAATAATTCATATATGGCTTAAGTAGGCTAGCAGAAATGGTATGCTAACTTGACTGAAGCCTCGTGCTCTACGGGTTAAAGACATTACCTTCATGATTATTCATTATTCCATACGAAAGAAGGAAATTCAGTGGTCTTCGTGGTAGCATATGTGGATGATATGCTCTTAACATGAACAAATCCTCATGAGATTGAGTAATTAAAGAGTTTTTTACATGAAAGTTTCGTAATTAAAGATTTATGTTGTTTGCATTACTTTTGGGATTAGAAGTATTATACAAGTTTGATGGCATCATCATTTTACAGAGGAAATTTGGCCTTGATATGTTCAAAGAATATGATTGCTTGGGGTGTACCGGCCTATCATCTCCACTTGATCCCATTATCAATCTAAAATCCAAAGAGAGAGAATTGTTGGAGAATCCTACCTCATACCGAACATTAGTTAGGAAGTTTAATTTCCTAAGCAATTGACATGACCATAAATCCCATATTCTATGATGCTGCCTATCATAATATACGACAATCATAAATAACTAAGCATCTTTAAATTGAAAACATAAGAAAATAAGCTTGTCATGACGCTAAATACCCTGGTCATGATGGTGCCTATAACAATAATTGGCTAGCCGAAACAACACGGACAATATGGAAGATCCTTTGCAAAATTATTTTTTTTTTAAAATTAAGTCTCAATTCTTTCATTTTAAAATATCAAGAGAAATATGCGGAAACAAGCACGAAAATACATCAATGTAAGCACGTGATTTTTGCCCTTTATGAATTACTTCTAAGAATTCCCAAGAAAACAGATTTTTCTTACTTATTTGCCATTTTTATGAATTTTTTAGATTTTTATTAATTGTTTACATTGTGAGCCCACGGATTTTGCCGTATATGAGAATAACTCCTAAATAGAACAATTTTTTTATATTAATTTTAGGAATTTTTCTATGTTTATTTGCATTTCATGCGTTTTTAACATTTTTAAATCATAGAAAAATCCTAAACATTGTCATTTTTACATATTTATCTTTTAGTATTTAAAATCAGTATTTTTTTCTTTAGCTTTTAAATTAAGTAGTTATTTTAATGTTAAAAAAATAAATAAAGTGTATTAGTTTCTACAAAAAAAAAAGATGAATTTATCATTTTTAATTTCTATGATGTTAATTTTAAAAAAATAAATAAAAAAAAGAAAAGAGAATAAGAATTTAATTGCAATGAGATTTTAATTTAAGCAATTGGGCCATTTTTAAACCAAAACTAGCTCAAACCATAATTTTACTACTCAAACCTACATAACTCAAGTCTATTTCATAGGCCATAATTCATAGGTTCATACCCTAATCTAATCCATATCCTGTATAATATTATCTACACCTAAAATACATAGACCCAAGACTCTAATAACAAAAAGAGGACAAAAAAGCTGCGTAGCCACGCATAGACCTTCAACAAAATCAACTAGCAACCATTTCTCTTCTTCTGGCTAGACACCGAAATGAACTGAAAAACATAAAAAAGGGAACAGATCTGGAAAAAAAAGGCAACAAAAAAAAAAACCAGCGACCCCTAGATGAAAAAATTGGACGTCTTCATCTTCGAGCAGCCAAACGCCTAGGGCTCTAAATTAAACAACTGTTATCACTCTTCTTCTTCTGCCTGAAACTCGCCGGAGAAACGAGCTCCGGCAGCTCGCTGGATTAACGAGCTCCAGTCGTGACAAGCAGAACTAAACTGATCAACTACCAAACCTCCATAAATACTACCACATAAAAGCTCCCGAATCAGCCCTCAAACAGCCATGAATCCCAGTTCAAAACCATCCGAAAATACCTGAAAAAACATCGAAAATCAGCCCTTATTTGTTACTAAAAATGCAGCAAAATTTTCCACGGATCAGCTCCTTCAAACCTCATAAAAATAGCCTCAAAATCACTATGTTTACAAGGTCGCTCGAAGCTGTGAGTCCCGATCTTCTGTTCAAGGTTCCGTCGCCGGTTCGGTGTTCCGTAGTTTGTGCCATTTGTTCCTTTTGGTGCAACTCCTTTGTATACATATCAAATTCAACATTAAATGTACAGATTCCTTCCTTTTACTTCTATATTGTTACTAGACAACTTTACTGCTTCTTTTTTTTTTCATTACGCTACTTGTGGTATGGATGATAGCATGATAAGGTTAAATTGTGTTGAATTATAAATTACGAATGTTCTCTGGTTGCATTGTTTTCTTTGTATTGTAAGTTGATGGATTTAAATGGGTTCGTATTTTGTTGCTCGGTACTATTTTCTATTGGTAAGTGTTAATGTTGAGTTTTAATTATTAAATTTGTATAGTTAATGTGGAGTGATATTAAAGTTGAATAGAACGGCAGCTTCTTGTTAACAAAATTGGCTCCTTTAAGTAATTTATCAATAATGAATGTAATGTTAGTTTTTCTTTTGTTATCTAATGTATTTGTTTAAATAGAGTTTCCTCTTCTAGGATTGTTTGCATGCTGGATATTCGAGAGAGTATGAAGTTAGAATGTGGTTGTAGATCATGGCTATAGGTACGGTTCCCGTGACGTAGTTATGATACTTAATCCCTAATTAGTTGAATATAAATATCCGTAGTTCATTTAGTTTAGTGATTTTCTTTTAGAATTCGAAGCGTACCATTTAGTTAATTTTCATGGACCTCGCAAAGTTAAACGCATAGTTTCTTTAGGCGCGTACTTAATAATCTATTTTCCTAAACTCGGGTGCACATTTATGTGATTCAAATCCGAATCACAATGATGTTAAAATATGTCAAAAACTACGGGTGCATTTATGTGACGTGGTTCGAGATGTGCTAACGTTGCAATATTCCTTAATGACAAAAGGGACCTATTCCAATTTCTGGAATTCCATTCTGACCCCAATATCAAAATTTCCACTGCCAACCGAAAAAATGTCGATTTTTCAATTTTGCCAATTCAAGCCTAAAACTTCCACGGACCTCCAAAATACAGTCCGATAACGCTCCTAAGTCCCAAATCACCTAACAAAGCTATGCAAACCATGAGAATTCACATCTGATAACTTTTACACATAAGTCAACATCCGGTTGACTTTTACAACTTAAGCCTACTCAAAAGTGACTAAGTGTCTCATTCCTCTACAAAACCACTTCAGAACTCAAACAACCAACCCGATACTACATAATACTGTTGAACAAGACATAAAATAGCAGAAATGGGGAAGACAGAGTGGTCACTCATGAAATGACCGGCCGAGTCATTACATCCTCCCCCTCTTAAATAAACATTTGTACTCAAACGGGTCAAGAAATATGCCTGAAGCCTCAAATAGGTGAGGATATATTCTCTGCACCTCCCACTTGGTCTCCTTGGTAGCCTCCTCTATGGGTCGACCTCTCCACTGCACTTTCACTGAAGCTATATCGTTTGATCTCAATTTTCGAACATGATGCTCCAAAATAGGCACTAGCTCCACATCATAGACCAAATCACCATCTAATTGAATTGTGCTCAAAATCCAAAATGTGACACAGATCGCCAATATACTTCCGGTGCATAAAAATATGAAATACCGGATACACACTTGACAAGCTGGTGGCAAAACAAACTCATAAGCCAGATCCCCAATCCTCCATAGCACCTCAAAAGGACCAATGAACTGAGGACCCAATTTACCCTTCTTCCCAAATCTCATATCACCCTTCATGGGTGAAACCTTCAGTAGAACCTTCTCCAAAGCCATGTAAGACACATCACGGACCTTATTGTGAACATAAATCATTTGTCTGGACTGTGCTATAAGAAATCGCTACTAAATCACCTTCACCTTATCCAAAGCATCCTGCACTAAGTTTGTACCCAAAATCCTAACCCCGCCCAGCTCAAACCAACTAGCTGAACATCTACACCGTAAACCATATAAAGCCTCATATAGAGCAATATGAATACTCGAATGATAACTGTTGTTATAAGCAAACTCCGCGAACGGTAGAAACTAATCCCATGACTCTCCAAAATCAGTGACACAAGCATGCAACATGTCCTCCATTATCTGAATAATGTGCTCGGTCTTCCTGTCCGTATGAGGGTGAAAAGTTGTGCTCAACTCAACCTGAGTACTCAACTCTCGCTGCACATTCCTGCCAAACTGTGAGGTTAAATGAGTACCTCTATCTGAAATGATGGAAACTGGGACAACATTCAAGTGAACAATCTCTTTGATATAAATCTTTACTAACCACTTTGAAGAATAGGTAGTACACATAGGAATGTAGTGCGCAGACTTGGTCAGGGGATCCACAATCATCCAAATAGTATCAAACTTCTTCAAAGTCTGTAGAAGTCCAAATAAAAAGTCCATGGTGATCCACTCCCACTTCTACTTTGGAATATCTATCTGCTGAAGCAAGCCGCCCGGTCTTTGATGCTCATATTTCACCCTCTGACAATTAAGTCACCGAGCTACAAATCCCACAACATCCTTCTTCATTCTTCTCTACTAATAATGATGTCTTAAATCCTGATACATCTTGGCGGCACCAAGATATATGGAATACCGTAAGCTATGGGCCTCCTCCAGAATCAACTCCCGAAGCCCATCTACATTAGGCACACATATCCGTCCTTGCATGCTCAATACTCCATTATCACCAATAGCCACATCTCTGGCATCGTCGTGTTTAACTCTGTCCTTAAGGACAAGAAAATAAGGATCATCATACAGACGCTCGATGCGATCTAATAAGGAAGACTGAGAAACCATACAAGCTAAGACCCGATCCGGCTCTGAAATATCCAACCTCCCGAACCGATTGGCCAAGTCCGGAACATCAACTGCAAGAGGTCTCTCCCCAACATGAATATATTCCAAACTGCACATACTCATTGCCTTCCTACTCAAGGCATCGACCACTATATTGGCCTTTCTCGGATGGTACAAAATAGTGATATCATAGTCCTTTTACAGCTCCAACCATCTCTACCGCCTCAAATTGACATAATTCTATTTGAACAAGTGCTGGAGGCTACGATTATCAATAAACACCTCACAAGACACACCATAGAGGTAATGCCTCCAAATCTTCAACGCGTGAACAATGGTAAATCGTGAACAAGGTAGTTTTTCTCATGGGGATTGAACTGACAAGAAGCATAAGCAATCACTCTACTCTCCTACATCAAAACACACCCAATACCAACTCTCGAAGCATCACAATATATGATATATGAACCTGAAGTTGATGGAAAAACTAACACTGGGGCTGTGGTCAAGGTAGTCTTGAGCTTTTGAATGCTCGCCTCACACTCATCCGACCACGTAAATGGAGCACCCTTTTGAGTCAATATGGTCAAGGGTGATGCAATAGATGAAAGTACCTGAATGCACTTATGGTAATAACTCGCCAAAACAAGAAATCTATGAATCTCTATGGCTGAGGATGGTCTAGGCCAACTTTGAACCGCCTTTATCTTCTTTGGATCAACCTGAATACCCTCACAGGACACCACGTGCCCCAAGAAAGCCACTGAACTGAACCAAAACTCACACTTGGAGAACTTTGAATAAATCTTATCCTCCCTCAACCATTGCAATACAGCTATTAAATACTGGGTGTGCTCTTCTTGACTACCGAGTACACCAGAATATCATCAATCAAACCAATCACAAACAAGTCGAGATAAGGCCGAAACACACTGTTCCTCAAATGTTAACACTGGTAGGGCATTGGTTAGCCCAAATGACGTCACAAGGAACTCATAATGACCATATCGGGTCCTGAAAGCCGTCTTAAGAATATCCAAGTCCCTGATCTTCAACTGGTGATACCATGACTGGAGATCAATCTTGAATAACAATCTCGCTCCCTGAAGCTAGTAAAAAAATCTTCAATATGAGGCAAAAGTTACATGTTCTTGATTGTAACTTTGTTCAACTGCTTATAATCAATGCACATTCTCTTCGTTCCATCCTTCTTCTTCACAAATAGAACATGTCCACCCCAAGGAGACACACTAGGCCAAACAAACCTCTTATCAAGGAGTTCCTGAAGCTGCTCCTTCAACTCCACCGGTGGCATATGATATGATGAAATAGAAATGGACTGACTTTCCAATACTAAATCAATACTAAAGTCAATATCCCTATCCGATGGCATGCCCGACAGGTTTGCAGGAAACATACCGGAAAAATCCATCACCACGAGAACAAAATCAATAATAGGAGTCTCTGTATTGACATCCCTCACAAAAGCTAAGTATGAAATAAAACCTTTCTCAACCATCTGGTGGGCTTTCAAGAACGAAATCACCCTTCTGGGTCAAAATCAGTTGAACCTTGCCACTCAATCTGTGGCACCCCGGCATAGCCAACGTCATTGTCTTAGCATGACGGTCCAATATAACACGACTCAGAGATAGCCAATCCATGCCCAATATCACATTAAAGTCCACTATATAAAGCAACAAAAAGTCCACTCGGGTATACACGATCCCCAACAATAATATCTCCCACCGGAATAGATATACGAATAGATGAAACAAGATACTCATGTGGCGTATCTAAATAACGAGCAAAATAAAATGACACATATGAAAAAGTGGAACCAGGATCAAATAACACAAATGCATCTCTGTGGAAAACTGAGACAATACATGTAATCACTACATCTGAAGCAATAATATCTTGTCTAGATGGGAGTGTACAGAAATGGGCCTGACCACCACCTGATTGACCTCCCCCTATGGGGTGACCCCTAGTTGACTAACCCCCACCCCTAGCTACTTGAGTGGGTGGTGAAGTAACTGGAGCTGAAGTCTAGGGTTGACTCCTCTTCTAAGATGCACCCTCAAGAAGACGAGGACACTACCTCCTCATATGTTAAAACTCTCCACACTTGTAACAACTCCTTGGTGCGGGGAAGGGGGATTGAAGGGAACCCTTAGCACCGAAATGACCAGTAGAAGGACCTGGCATAGAAGAATCCCGAATCGATAGAGCACGGGATGAACTCTGGGTTGGTAGGGAAGTGAGTGATGAATGGCCCTGATGTGAGCTGCGAGAACCATGGCTTGATGATGCCCTATGTGAACTGGGCGAGCTGACTGAGCATGTCTGAATGGACGGCCTCTGCCATGCTAAAACTAACTTCTCGAAAGAACACTACCTAAGCTAATATGTGACGCCATCAACGAACCTCCTGATTTATCCTCTATCCGAAGGAACCAACCAAAAAGCATGGCGAGCTAACTTCGAGAACCACATCTCATACTAGATCACAGTCATATCACCCTAATGCAACTGCTCGAACTACCTATGCAGCTCCTCTCTGCAAGACCGTTGAATAGACCTTCTCCAAAAAGAGAGCAGAGAATTGCTACCAGGTAAAAGGCGCTACATCAATAGGCCTACGTCTCTCATAAGCCTCCCACTAAGTAAAGGAAACTCTAGAAAACTGAAAAATGGTAAATGAGGCCTTGCCGGTCTCAAAAATACCCACTATATGAAGAATCCTCTGATAGTTGTCCAAGAAACCCTGGGTATCCTCACCCTCTGCACCACTAAAAGTCAGAGACTGAAGTCTACCTAACCTCTCCAATCGATGCTGCTCTTCGTCAAGCATAACTGGTAACACATAATCCTGGACTGGCGCAACCGGCTATGCTGGAGGTGGCCCCGATGTCAAAAGTCCATGCACAACCTGCATAGGTGTGCGAGCGGTGGGATTGTAAGTACCTCCCTTGGACTGAGAAGTAGTTGCAGCCATAGTAACTAAGACCTCCTAAGCCAGGCCAGTGCACACTAATAGAATCTAGCATAGGGCCTCCTGAAGGCTTGGAATCACAATTGGCACAGCCGCTGCCTGAGCTGGTCCTGCTGGAGCATCCGCAACTAGTACTTGATCGTGAACTGGGGCGGATGGTGGATCTACATATGCTCCCCTACTATGCGGGCTACATCCCTGCCCATACTATAGCCTCAACTGCAACCTTGGCCTCTAGTGGCCCAAACTGGTGGTACTGGAGGTCATCCGTTCTGACCGGTAGCAGGTGTCCTAGCCATCTGTGAGATAATAGAATAATAGAAGTTTAGTACTAGAATTAACAAATTCGCACGACAGGAATTTCAAAAATGTGAAGTTTTTCATAAAGGTTCTGCAGCCTCCCAAGGATAAGTACAGACGTCTCCGTACCGATCCGCGAGACTCTTCTACACCAGCTGATGACCTGTTGACCTATGTAATCTAGGCTATGATACCAACTTGTCACGACCCTAAATACCTCAGTCGTGATGGCGCCTATCACAGTACCATGCCAGCCGAAACAACACGAACAATTTAGAAGATCTTTTGTAAATTTTTTATAAACAGATTAAGTCTCGATTCTTTCATTTTAAAACATTAAAAGAAATACGCGAAAACAAACATGAAAATACAACACATCCCGAATCTAGTTCACTACTCATGAGCCACTAAGTACAACTCAACACTGTCTGCTTAATACAAAATAAGTCTGAAATATAAAGTACTAGGATATAAAGGAGAAAGGTAGGTTGCGAACGATGTGCAACTACCTTAAATCTCCGAATAAAACTCCGAAGGTGTTGAAAGCTCTCACTCTGATGCTCGGTCACCGGGATCTGTACACAAGGTGCAAGGAGTAACGTGAGTACACCCACTCAGTAAGTAACTAAAGTAAATAAAGTTTGAGTGCAGTGACAAGCATTTTCTAAGATAGGAAAAACTAAACTATTCACATGATGGAAAGCTAATGTACTCACACCTATCATATAAAATCTTATTAATTTAACTCTGCTCACATTGTCAATCTTGGAGGAACCACATTTTGATAATTCCTAAAGGCTATTCTTCTATAGCTTTCTCTCTCAGAGTTTGCTAATTTTTTTCCACTGCTACTGTACTTCGGGTTTAACTTAAATTTTTTGGGTTCTAATATGTGTTTGGTGTTTCAAACTGTTACACACTCACTAGTATTAATCTGTATAAGTCAATCAACTCTACCTCTACTAGCTCTACTAAAATTGCTAATTCACTATATTTACTTTAAACTTATTTACTATTCTTTTACTAACTACCTGCTAGCATTATGTTTTCTTGCTTTGTTTTAAATAACTAAAGTGAATAATAAAGTTATTCCTGACTTACCTCACCATCCGACCATATTCTACGGTCGCACACAATCTTTCTTTTTTACTATATACATGGTTCACACTTAGGGAAAGTTCATCTGTATTAAATAAAATTGGAATATCTAACCCCAAAATTTCTATACACTACAAAGTCATATGAACCTATAAATGCTCGGGGTAAATACTTAGTCACATAACCTACGGGGAATTGTCAGATCCTTTATCTCACAATACTACCTACTTCTTATAGTAACTTACAAAGGTGGTAATTTCTAGTTCTAGTATGAAAAATCTGGACAACTTAAAACCATTCCTTAAAATTCAATATCTGTTGCTATAAGTTCTCATTTTCATACACCATATCTTTTTAACATATGCATGAGTCATAATAAAAACACCTCTATGGTAATATCACATATTTCTGACTGCTAGTAATTTTGTCGTTAGTCTCTTGTTTTTGTCCAAAACTATAATGACCAATTCTAGGCCAGTTGTGGTCAAATTCTTAATTTGCTATACTGTAGGATCTGACAACAAAATTATCATCATCCAATTTGTGGCTCAAATGATAAGAATTAAAAAATTGTTCTGTGAAGTAAAAAAGCATACGGATACACTACCACACACAAACATGTCTTTCAGAGTATATCATTATTTGATAAATCAGGTCCTGCGCCATCTACGAGTCTTGGTCTTAATCCATACCTAAAATATACAAAGAGTTGCTACAATCACTATTACTCACATTTTCTTTTAGCACCTATAGGCATCACTGTATACTTACCAGTCACCAGAAATTTCATACACTGAAAATTAGAGATCCGGTAATTGAATAATTGATAACTGGCATACTGAATAACCATAAAATTGCTACCTGAAAGGTTGTATAACTTGTAACTTAGGTAAATTGATAACCATAAGACATGATAACTGCTTTTGTACTTTATGATAAGGTTGTGCTTTAATATGTGCTACTATCCATTGTATCCTACTTTTAACATCCTCTTAAGTCCCATATTTACCAACCTGTACTCCATAATTATACTCCAATGTTAATTTATCCACTTTAGGACCTTAGGTTTCTTCTATGCATCGCTTGGGCATCCAATAAGTTTAGAATTTGATAAGAAGAGAAGGTTAACTATTTCTCTAAGCTTCATGGTACGATCTAGAGTAGAATAAAATGAGACAATCCGGAATGTCTTTGTAGTTAACCATTTATATAAGTGGCCGGCGCACCAATATAAAGGAAAATCCACTGGACACGACTTCATAGACTCCCTAGGACTCTTAAACCTAGTGCTCTGATACCAATTCTTGTCACACCCCGAACCTGGGCCTGGACATAGCACGAAACTCGATGCTTGACTACATGTGATCAAGCGAATAAACTGGTTGGCTAGATCAACATGTGATGTCATACCATACTAAATGCGGAAGATAAACTAATACATGCTGATATACTGAAAGTTTGAATGATAAAAATCAAAGTGTAGAAACACTAGTACAAGTTTCAAATATATCCGTAGCCAACATTGCTAAACATGAAAAGCTTGTGACTCTATCTAACTGTTACTCTAGTCTATGAAGCCTCTAATGAAGAACTGAAAACACTGATTGTCTGCAAATACTGAAGACTGTGAATTAATGATAATGCCCCGCAAGAATTGGGGATTACCAAATAGCTAGTACAAGAACCCTAGCGCTCTGAATCATCAACCTGTAAATCATTACTTGCATCGTGAGATGCAGGCTCCGGGAAAAAGGGACTTCAATACATTTGAATTGCACTGGTATGTAAAGCAACTGAAAGAAAGTAGTATAAAAGTTCATAACAGAGAATTGATAATTGATAACTAAAATGATAACTATTGAATATGAATACTCTCTCTTATGAATGATGAATGGCATGTTTATCTGTATATTAAACTGCATCCTCATGCCCAATATATCTGTGCACAAACCGCATCCTCGGGCCCAAGTATACGTATACATAAATTGCGGCCTCATGCCCAACGATGCATAAAGCATAAATACGGCCTCAAGCCCAAATACAGGTGTTCAATGTTCAAGAATATAAAATTAGGAACTGAGAATCATATTGCAATACATGATACTGAAATGTTGAATCAAACTGAGTTACATAATACTGGAATACTGAATAAGACTAGACTGAGACACGTATTCTTTAACTGATTATGAACACTGAAACTTTAACTATTTATAACATGCTGATTAAGTTATACTGAGACTTAGGGATATCAATCCCATGTCTATATTGAATATGAATTGAGCTCACACCGTTCAGAATAAAAGTCATGAACGAGTTACAAAGCTAGAGAATAGAAGTTTTACAACTATTCATGTAATTAGGCTAAACTATATTTCTGAGGTAATTAGTAATGTGGGAAAAGAAACATATTGCATGGAGGATTTATTAACATTACCAAACATAGATAGTTAGCCTTACATACCTCAATTTCGTCCCTTAGTGATACTACAATGATCCACAATACTAAGAACCTTCAATCTACAGTGGAACATCTAATGGAACCAATATTAGAAACAAATATCATAACTTAAGCCATTTAGGCATATTATCAAACACCTTGTAGACATAAATCTCTACATCTCATCACCATATAGTTAGTTCATCTAACTACCACCATTCGTCTACAATCTATCACACCATCATGATTAACCAATTTATAATTTCCAGCATCACATATATAACCATCCATCCATACCCAAGTAATAAAATTCCATCAAATAATCATCTTTCAATCTCTACTATAGTTATTTAATTAAATTGGAAACTTATGACTTCTAATAACCATACCAAGAGTTCTATTACTTATTTATACTCATATTCCCTTAATAAGTCCATACATGTAAGTATAAGGGTGTAGGATTACCTTTTTGGAAGAAATTTTGCAAAACCCTCCTTTGAATTCTTGAAGAAATTTCTTGAAGATCTAAGCATGGTTGTATCCTTACCCATTTGGAATTTTAGTTTTCATTTAGATTTCCACCTTAACTTAGACTTAGGTCTCTCCTTGGACCCTAAATCACTTATGATATGCCTCATACACTTATTATCATAACAATTTGGTTACCATCACGTTAATACTATTTTAATGCATCCACAACTGATTCAATTATACGAGGTGTTACATTGCTGATAAGTACAGAGACGTCTGTACTTATCTTCGAGAGGCTACAGAACTATTAGGACAACCTCACTTCTTTTATTCCTATCGTGAGAGCTTATGTATCTTGGAGTTTGATATTTTATCCTTCCATTCTCTCACCGACGGTGAGGACACAAGATACGGTGATACTACTCTTATAGCAGGTGTTGCTAGAGGCAGAGGCTGACAAGAAGTACTTGTTGCAGCTAGACCACGCTCCAGAGCAGTGAATTCACGTTGGTTAGGTTCCAAGAATCAGGGCGACATAGTTTGTGGTTCCAGTTCAGCTCATGTCAGGGAAGCAACATCTGAGGAAGAGCAGCTTAAATTTACAAGGTTAAAGAAAATGTGACCCTCCTACATGCAGTGGTTGGCTTCAGAGAGCACACAAGGTTTATAGAATAGTTAGGAGATATTAGCCATATGGTGAGAGATTGTCCAAATTTCTGGTAGATGTGATAAGGAGGTATTCAGGTGAGTAGAGGGCGCCCAAGAGGAGGAGGTCGGCCCGTTGATATGTTTCACATAGTAGGCTTGAGGCTGCTATGCTAGATGATATCATTTAGGTATGCCTCCAATTTACTATGGAGGAGCACCATCCGTAGTACATTACAGTTTTGGTTATCGGGGTGACTTCCCCTATTTGTTGCTCCACTTATGGGTGAATATCATGATTAGCACTCTGTTTATGTGATTACCCTGTTGGGAGGTTTTATGATTGATAGCCATGTCTATCATCTGTTTCTTGTTATAGTCGAGAGTTATGAGACTAGTAGCAAATTCCTAATGTCCATTTCGGTAGGTTTGACGTGTTTTCTGAGTATTTATGGCTACGAGCTATGATTTTTATGCTCCACCGGCGTGGGATCCAGTACATATTGTAATTTTGATGACGAAACTGATCTAGTAAAAGATTTCAACTAGTTTGATGTACACCCTACTTGTGATTTAGAGTGGAGGGCGGGACCCTCTTGATTTCATGTGATTTGATGTGTTTGAATCGGGATGTATACTACGGAGGAAGTTATATAAGAATGAGATCCTTGTGATTTGTTCATATATTTTGATTTTTTTCTTGTTATATTATTTTGTTGGTTAGTACCGATAGAAAATTGTGCATGTTGGGCCTGTTTGACAGTTCTTTTATATGTTTCTCTTTACATATTCAGTCATTTTTGTTATGTGTTTCTTAAATTTTAGCTTGTGAGGTATGTGTCCACTAGTGTTGGTTGTGGCTTGTTGATTTGGGCATTTGGTTATGAGGTCTTCATGTTCTTGCATCATCGTCAGTGTTGTAGAAGTTTGAAACAAGTTCCTATTGAATATGAGGCTTATGGCCGGTGCTGGATTCGATTCAGGCATATATTGTGATCAGAAATGTAACTGTGGGCATATGTGTGATGTGTCATATTGTGTGGTTGTACTCTATGGGTGTTGGCACGAGTTGATGCAGTTGGCCGAGACTGGTACCGGATATGGATTTAGAATCAAGCCTCTTGTAAATGAATGGAGGTGAGAATTTAAAGGCTAAATATTAGTTGAGATGGTGTCGTCATGCTTATATGGATTGGAGTGACATGGGATCACCCGTGGGTGTATGTTGGAAGTGTGCATTCATTAATTTGAGGGCTTTGAGGCGAATATTCATACGTTTGAGGATGAATGTTGGTTTTAAGAGAGGGAGGATGTAACAACTCGGCTAGTCATTTTGAGAAATTTAAGCTCTATTCGGCAACGTAAGGTCAGAAACAACTTAACAATATGAGTATCAACTTGCGTGCATGGTTGACTTTAGTTAACAGATGATTCAAAGTCAAATTGGAAGAAGGAATCTAGTTTTGGAACTTTAAACGGGGAAAAGTTGACGGGAATTTCATTTTTGAGTAAACGGTCCTAGAATGGGTTTTGGGTGATCTCAATAGCTTCGTATGGTGATTTTGGACATAAGCATGCGTTCGGCTTCAGATTTGGAGGTCCGTAGGGTAATTGAGGTATTTTGGAAAAAGTTGGAAAAGTTGAAGTTTGGAAAATTGAAAAGTTTGACCCATAGTTGACTTTTGTGATATCGGGGTCGGAATGTGATTCTGAGAGTTGGAGCAACTCCGTTATGTCATTTTGGAGTTGCCTGCAAAATTTGGCATCATTCCGGGTTGATTAGATAGGTTTCGGCGTGAGTTTTGGGAGTTGGAAGATTTGAAAGTTCCTAAGTTTGATTCATGGTGTGATTCATTGTTTCGGCATTATTTGAGGTGATTTGAAACCTCGAGCAAGCCCGTGTTAGATTATATGACTTGTTTGTGTGTTTAGACAAGGTCCTGAGGGACTGGAGTGTATTTGCGAGGAGCCTCTCGCTTTAATGAAGAAGAATTTGTCGCGTTCACGAAGAAGCTCTCATGTTCGCATAGAAGAAAATCTCGGTTGCATAGGTCTGACTTCGCAAGCTCATATCTCACATTCTGTAAGAAATTTGAAGATTATCCAAAACTGGAAGTTATAGACCTTTGTGCCTAATTTTCAAAAATATAGATTAATTGGCATTTAGATTAGTTGACAAAAAGTTATGGTAGTTACATTATAGGCTGTCAGGGGAGAGTTCGAAAATCTCTACTGCATAGGATTGACTTTGGAAGCTTATATCTCACAATATGTAATGACTCAGGAAACGAGCAACTTATGAAACTATGCCCTTGGTGTTTAGTTTTCAGAACATTAAACCATTTGTCATTTGGAGTTGTGTGCAAAATGTTATGGCCATTATACTAAAGGCTGTCTGGAATGAGTTTGAACATCGATGATGAGGAATTTGTTCATTGCGAACGTGGGAGAAGGGTCGTGAACGCGAAGAACAAACTCTTGGGCAGCGGAATAAAGTCCAAATTCATCCCATTCCTCCATTTTGGACCAAGGAAGCTCCGTTGGGGCAATTGTTTGAGGGTTTTATGGAGAAAACAATGGGTAAGTGTTCTTAACTCAATTGTGATTAGATTAACTGAATCTATTACTAATTTTAGCATTTAATCTGTGATTTAAGTTAGAAAATTCTGAAAATCCTCTTGGATAGATTTGAGGATTTTGGGGTTGAATTGTTATCGGAATTTAGTAATTTTAGTATGGTTAGATTTGTAAATGGATGGGCATTCATATTCCATAACTTTCATCAGATTCCGAGACAAAGGCCCATGGATGAATTTTGAGTTAATTTCGGAGTTATTGAAAAATGTAGTATTTTCTTATGAAATTGATTTTATAAATTTTGTTGACTATATCAAATTATTTTGACTAGATTCGAGCCATTCAGAATTGAATAATCGAGGAAAAGGCCTACTAATGGATGAAATTAGAGCAAGTCGAGGTAAGTATCTTGCCTAACCCTGTGTGGAGGACTTTCCCTTAGGATTTAAGTCTTCTGTGTTTATTGTAGTTCGTGTACGTGAGATGACAAGTGTGTTCTCGGACTTATTTGAGAAAAATTGGCCTTTTAGTGTTCTAAGTCTTTATATTCTCTGTGTATGAATGTGTTATTGGCATGCCTGAGTTTCCTATTTACTCGATTCACCTCTACATGCTTAATTGGAATTACTTGCTTCATGATTCACTCTTATTGCCTAACTGGATGTTATTTGATTTAATTGAAGAATTTAGCCTCTCCTATTGTCATGCTATCTTTTCATATCTGCTTGTCTTATTGGAGAATTTATATTATCCTTCCTGAAATTGTTTAGTCTTAAGTGAAGCTAAGATAATCTTTCCTTAATTGAATTGTCGAATATCTTCGAAATTGCCCAACCTTAAAAGAATTTTAGATAATCTATATCTTAGTTGACTTGCCCTTATTTGGGACTACTTGACTCGTGTTGATTTCCTTGGTATTGACTTGTATACTGTGGGATCATTGCTACATGTTAGTTTTCCTGTTGTTGAATTGTTTGCTTTAAGCCAACATTTTTTTTTGTGGTTATTTCTTGTGAGCTGGTTCTACCGTTTCATTGTGATTTACAGTACTTGACTTAATTTACTTGTCTTACCTTGTAGTATTATCATTGTTTTTGTTATACGTATTGTGGTGATGTACAAGTTTTTGTTGTGTTGTAACTGTTGTTTATGTTGGTTGCATTGCATGTTTAGTTTGGGACTACGGAACCGTATTCCGGGAGATCCACCTGCATGTTTACATTGGGATTACGGATCGGTATTCCCAGAGATCCCCTTGAACATTTATAATTGGGACTATGAGAAGATATCTTGGTAAATCACCTGTACTGGATATTTACTTTGGGACTACGGATCGGTATTCCGGGAGATATGTGTTCACCATTCGGACAACGGACGATATCCGGGAAGATCCTCTGCACATTTACGTTTTGGACTACGGGACGATATCTTGGGAGATCTCATGTTAAAATCATTGTGTTCTGCGTTGTTGTTTTCATTAATTTTATTCCTGTGTAAACATTACATGTATTGTCCGTACTATTCCTAATACTCACTAGCTGGTATGAACTATGTTAGGACACTTGCACATGGCTAAGTATCCTAATCGGATAGAACGCTTCTTGGTATTATCGAGTATAGACGCACACCCTTGTTTATTTGTCTTCCATGTGAGAATGACTCTATTTGGTACATGAGTTATCAATATTATTATATGGTGTGATGAGGGCACATGGTGCCAAGTGTTAGGGTTCATGTGTTGAGACCCATATTGTATGATTGTGAGATGAGGTGTCACAGCGTGACTTATATTTAATAGTTATTTCTTTTAGAAGACTATACTCGAAAAGTATTTATTTTGAAAGAACTATTTTGAAAAGAACATTTATTTGAACGAAGTATATTTTGAAACATTTTTATCACTCGAAGGATTTGGCTAATCGATTGAAGGTTGCTAAAACAAAACATGAAAAATTATCGTAATTGCTGAGTTATGACTTGTCTTTGGTGTATCTGTGATTTCAGATTTGAGTTGTATTTTTGTTCACGTTTCTGTGTTCTTATCATGATGTTCCAATGTTACTTGTTGTTTTCCTTCCTTATTGCAATTATTGTTAACCATATCGCATAGTCTTTATATAGATAATATGTTCTGTTGTTTCTATTCTTATACTTGTTCTGCTTATTAGACAAGTGAGTGTCTTGACTGTTTCTCTTCACAACTCCACCGAGGTTAGTCTTGATACTTACTGGGCACCGCTATGATGTGCTGATACTATACTTCTGTACATTTTTGAACAGATCCAGGCATTGATCGTTAGTAGTTGAGCGGATTCTTGCCGAGGAGACTCAAGGTAAACTTGTTGTTGCGTTCGCAGGCTTCGAAGTCATCTTCTTATTTTATATTCACACTGTTGTACTAATTTCCATACGATTGTGTCTAGAAGTTGTAGCGAAACTCCGTAGAACTTATGACTTGTACTACCGGGTTTTGGGAAATACAAATTTTGTAGAGATTTCTGCTTCAAGACTGTTAAATTTTATTTATTATTGGTGGTATTTTAATATGAGTTAGGCCTACCTAGTCCCTAAGACTAGATGCCCATCATGATATTCAAATGGAGGGAAAGTTGGGTCATGACAAAAAAATCCGATCTCTGTTTTGTTCAAAAATTATTTGTTTTTCTTTATTTTAATTAGTTTATAATCAAAATTTCTAGGTTTCATTCTTGTTTAGATAATTAGGATAGTTTAATTTAGTTATTAGTTAATCGTAAGTCCTCGTGAATTCGACATCCGAATTTTAATTATTTTATTACTTGATGACTATATTTACGTGTACGGTTGACCGTAATCCATATATTACTCGATTGAAGGTTAAAGATGCGTATCAATTATCACAAGGACTAGAAAAAGATCTATAAAAAAAACTAAAGTACATAGGCAGTTTGCTTACCAGATGCAAAGCATTTTCCACTTTACATAGGCAGTTTGCTGCAAGAAACATAGATGTCCAGTTGATTTGAATTTTGCCTTCAATACTTTATGCATAATTGTCTAAAACTAATGAATATTTGGATTGGTGCAGATCGCAATTATTCTTCAGAAACAACATCTCGATGAACTGAAAAATGAGTTTCGCCAGTACTCAACTTCACTTTCATAATAGGACGAGGAGAATGTTTCACAGGACATTGATGTTGAAAGACAATTAATTCTCGAACGTGCTTTGATTATTTTTTTTTTCTTATGTGCATGTTTTTATCACATTTACATGAATATAAATCAAACGACTAAGATTTAAAGAAACATTCATAATATAAATGACCAACATCATCAATGTGCAGAAAGGAGAATAGGTGATTCGTCACGGCATGTATTCACTTTGTACAATCTGCAAAAGCATTATTAACTTTTAAATTTAAATAACTCAGATCGACAGTCTCAATCAAACCGACCAAAAATGAAAATACTGTTTTTCTTTCAGCTGCTCCTTTTGATGGATCAAGATCAACGTAAGCAAATTAGTGTATTTATTCAACTGTTTTGTGCTTTTATCATTCTTTAATTAGTTTCCTACAACAACTGTCCTAGCTATGAGGAAAAGAAACTAATAAGAGAACGCAGAGACGTTTCATTACTCTGATCGATCAAATTAAAGGTAAGGCAAAATTAACCAGAAAGAAAAGTGAAAATGGGTTCGAGGAAGGGGAATACAAATATATATGATATATCACAACAAAGACATTTCACATAAGAAGAAAACCATGTAGGTCTTCGATCTTTGCCCCTTGTCTTGAACCAAACATCTTATAAAAGTATGTGTACTCATCTCAAACAAAGAGACATGCGGGATGCCTAGTTCAGAAAATGACGTTAATGTCAAGTGTCACGTTCACTAGGCCATAGAGGTGTCTTCTATTTTATATGAATGGCTTTGGTTTGTTCCGACTTGATACGGTTAGTCTTTATATACTTGTACTTTCAGCTTAAGCTATACCATCAACTGGTCTACATATATACTGGACCAGTGGCATATTTAGGATATTAGGTTCCTGGATGCTTAATTTTTTTTTTTGGTTATAATATTACTACAGTACACAACTATTTCAATACGACAGTGAAAAAAGTTAATGAGAAAACTCATACAAAAAAAGAACGAAGAAGGAGGAAGAACCTTGAATATAAGAAAAAGAAATAAAAAGTGTTGTTGGTGAGAATCAAACTCCCACCCTTAAATTACTAAGCTTCCAACATCCCTTCTTAACCAAAGCACACATCAATAGTTTTGTTATTTGGGTGCTTTTGATAATATATATCCATTTCATTAAGTTTTCTATGGAATTATACATGCCCAAAGTTAAGATTAATGGGTACTTAAACACCTAAATATTTTACATAAATCCGCACCGTACTGGACCTTTTCTTCTAGCTATTTGATATTTGAAAGTTTTTGACTAGCCGTTCGTATAATATTTTGTACAAATGATCTTTATTGCATAAGACACCAGAAAAAATTAATATAAAAAGGACACTCGTCATACGAATTATCTCGCGTACACACGTATTCGCGAAAGCGCCGTAAGATAAAATGATAAATGGAGAGAGTTAGAGAAATAAACTCAAATTCCTTGTGTAGAAAATCCCGTAATTGCACTAGACTATATATGTTTTGGTGATACATGGTTATTTTTATATTCGGTCTCGTCCTAATTACGTGTACACAACATCTATTAAAATATGAATCCTCTATGCATATGTCAGAGGAGCGAACATGGAAATTAATAGACTGAGGATATCTCAAGAATATCCTGTTTCATTTTATTTTTGTACTATTCATTAATTGTTTAACAAACTTTGTTTATGTGTATATAAAAGCAGTGTGCCTATATATATATATATATAGCCATTTTTTGACTTATGAATGGGGACGAACGCTAAGAATAAATGAAAAGGATAATGATAAGCTTGATTATTCATTTAGGATTATTCGGTCAACAAGGGCTGCCGATAAGACGGGCTTGCGGGCCCGATAGTGAAAAAACAGCTATGTGATCTAAAAGAATAGAATGGTATCCAAGGCTGACTCGAAAAAAATCACTCATCTACACTATATTTATGACTCGATTGCTAACTCCATAAAGTAGAATCCCACAAAGATTGAATCCAATTCCATTGCTACAATGGTTTTCAGGAATGAGCAGTGTCCCGACAGTCATGCAACCTGTATCGGAGAAGGAGAAAACAAAAAGGCAATTGAAGGAACCAGACATGACAACAGCAGCGAGGAAACTCACTTTTTCAGTTGAATCGCAGAAGCAAACTTTTCTGAAGTTGTTCAAGATAATCAAACTCCAAATCAGGGCATGCAACTCAAGTACTACCCTCCGATGGTGAAGGATGGAGTGAAAATTGCAAAGCTAAACCCCAAGGAGATAGAAGTACAGAACCAAAAATGGAAAACTGCTTCAATCGGCTATGTAATAGGAGGTAACCCATCTTTCAAAGAAATGCTCAAATATGTATGTGGAGTTTGGAATATTGTTACACACCTACAGTGATGTTACATGATGATGGTTATTTCATCTTTAAGTTCGAATCTATGGAGGACAAAAGACTGATAATGCAAACTGGTCCTCATACCTTCAAAGGTAAGCCTCTGATTTTAAAGGACTGGGATCCAAATTTTCAGCTCCAGAATGAGTCAATGCAAATTGTACCAATATGGATCAATTTCCGTGGATTGCCGATTCAATGTTGGGCAAACGAGAACCTAGGTAGAATAGCTAGTTTAATTGGGAAGCCTTTATGCACTGATAGGCTTACTGCTGCTTGTGAAAGGATTTCTTATGCTAGAATCCTAGTGGAAATGGATATAACCCAACCGCTACCTGATGAAGTGTATATTGAGATACCTGATGGAAGAAGTTGGCTGCAACCAGTGGAATTTGAATGGAAACCAACATTCTGTCAAGAATGTAACTCATTTGGGCACAAAGCATGAGAATGTCAGAAGGAGGAGCAACAAACCAAAAGGCCACAGAATCATAGAAAAAGGATCAAGAATAAAACAAAAATGCAATGACAACCAAAGCCTGTAATGAAGGAGACTATAGTCATTCAATAGCATGAGGAGCAAACAGTTCAACCTGAAGTGGAACTATCAGTGAACAGCCGAGGCAAACAAGTAGTAACTATAAAAGGAGCTAATGAGACTACTAATTAAGGGGAGATCAACTATGCTGAATTAAATACCAAGACTACATCTACTGTATTAATTTTAAAGGAACAAGCACAATGGATCCAACAGCAGAGACACAGTGGAATAGAGACATCCATTAAGGATAAAGGGGAATCTCAAGTAACCAATACCATCCATGATCATTGTCTCCTGGAACATTAGAGGGCTGAACGAGTCCTACAAACAGAGTGAGCTAGTAAAGTTCTCGAGGTCTAATAAAGTTGACATGGTAGCTTGTCTAGAAACTAGAGTAAAACAGCCACAATCACAGACAATATACAAGAAACTAGGGGGTGACTGGAACATTGAAAATAACTATGCTTGTGCACCCAATGGGAGGATATGGATAATGTAGAAATTGTCAAATGTCTATGTTGTACCTTTACAAACCACTGACCAAATGATTCACTGTTGGGTGACAGACAAGAATTCCACTTTTGCTAGCTACACCATCTTTGTCTATGGATTGCATTCCACACAGCAAAGAGTATCTCTATGGGATAGTGTGAGAACTGTCCACTATAATGGTCCATGGCTTATAATGGGTGACTTCAACAGTGTGTTAGGAGTGGAGGACAGACTTAATGGGCAACCAGTACACCAATCAGAGATGGCTGACTTCCAATGCTGCATTGATGATATTGGAGTAGGACAGATTACCAAGAGAGGGAACAGATACTCTTGGAGAAATAAGAGAGATGGTGAAAATAGGATTTACAGTCATATTGACTGGGCTTTTGGTAATGCTGAGTGGTTCAACACCTACACTGGAGTAGAAGCAGTATATATGCTACCTGGATGCTCAGATCACACACCCATAATGCTAAATACTGAAGTTGTTAAAACCAGAATGCACAGACCATACAGATTACTCACAACAGTTATGCAGCAAGAGGAATACAGAGAAGCAGTTCAGAAAGTTTGGAGCCAACAGCACAAAGGCTACACTATGCACTCTATCTGGAGCAAACTGCAACAGCTTGAACAAAATACCAGACACATCCACAAGGAACACACCTCTGTGGAGCAGAAACTGCAACAAATGAGAGAAGAACTGAATGTAACACAAAGCAGGCTGAATGAAGATCATTTTAACAAGCAGGATATCCAAAAAGAAAAACAGTTATTACAAAAAATTAAAAAATGGGAAACGGTCCAAGAACAAATAATGAGGCAGAAATCAAGAGCCAATTGGATCAAACTGGGAGATAACAATACAAAATACTTCCATGCCTACATGAAATCCAGACAAGCAAGAAACAAGGTGAGTTGTATCCTTACAGAAAACCAGATGAAACTTACTGATCCAGAGCAGATACAACAACACTTCACCCAATTCTTCCAAGATCTACTGGGTACAACAGCAACACAACTACCAGGCATTGACATCACTGTGGCCAGAGATGGACCCTGCCTCACCCTACACCAACATCAGCAACTACTGTCACCAGTAACAGAACAAGAAATTCACCAGATTGTGTAGAAGCTTCCTCAAGATAAGAATCCAGGTATTGGTAGCTATCCTGCAGAATTCTTTAAAGAATTTTGGCCTATTGTGGGGGAGGGGGGGGGGGGGAGTTACACAGGCAGTGCAACAGTTTTTCCAAACTGAGAAACTGTTGAAACAGAATAACTGCACAACTGTCTTTTTGATTCCAAAAGTGCAAAATCCCAGCTATGTCAAAGAATATCGACCCATTACCTGCTGTTCAACTCTGTATAAAATCATCTCTAAGATCCTATCAAACAGGCTAAAACTGGTTGTCGCTTATTTAGTTGGGCAGTCCCAATCGGCCTTCATAGAGGAGAGAAACATACTGGATAATGTTATTATGGCACATGAGCTAATCAAAGACTATAATCGCAAGACAGTATCCCCTAGATGCATGATTAAAGTTGACATTAGGAAGGCCTACGACTCTGTTGAATGGGACTTTCTCAAGGCAGTACTAATAATGAAGTGTGTCTCCACAGTCAGTACTCCCTTTTGATTAATGGAGGACTGACCAAGAGATTTGACGCAAGGAAAGAACTAAGACAGAGGGACCCAATGTCCCCCTACTTATTTGTTCTAGCAATGGAGTACCTAACTAGATCATTAAAAAAGCTACACAGAAACCCAGACTTTAATTTCCACCCCAAATGCTCCAAACTACAAATCACATACATATGCTTTGCAGACGACCTTTTGATGTCTTGTAGGGCTGATGAAACTTCCATGAAGTTACTGATGAATCAATTGAACAGTTGTCACTGGTCAGCCTCCAAGCCAATATGGATAAAAGCTCCTTATATATAGCAGGTGCATCAACTAACTCCAGGGAGAAAATATGCTCTGACCTCCACCTAATTCCTTTCAAATACCTAGGAGTACCCTTATCCACAAAAAAGATCACAATATCATAATGTATGCCCCTAATAGAGAAGATAGTGGACAGAATTAGAAGCTGGACATCAAAACTCCTATCTTATGCAGAATCCAACTTATCAAAAGCGTCCTTTTTGAAATGCAAACTTATTGGGCCCAGATATTCCTCATTCCAAAAAAATTATAAAACTAGTAAATGGAATTTGCAGGAATTACATGTGGACTTGTAGTCATGAAACTAGTCATAGGAATCAAATCGCCTGGGAAACAATATATAAACTATGAAAAAAGACATTAATACTATGGAAATTCCTAAACAAGCTGGTTGGCTCGTTAGGAAATTGTTTGGCGCAAGAGAACGGTGGGCAACTGATGGTACAGGAATGCAAACATGTATAAAAAAATGGGCAATTTAGTATCAGGAAGGCATACATTCAGAACACTCCTTAATATCCCAAGGTTCGATGGAAAAAATTATTAATGGTGACTGGCATGCTCCCGAAACAGAAATACATCTTATGGATGGCGCTGCATAGACGCTTGACGACAGTTGACAGATTAGCTAAATGGGGAATTCACATTAATCAATCCTGCATTTTATGTGGAAGAGACACTGAAGAAACTCACGACCATTTATACTTTGACTACTTATACTCCAAAACACTGTGGCAAGGTATGTTACAATTGTTGAAGTATCAAAGAACGACAGGCACATGGGAAACTGAAGTCCAATGGTTAACTGCTAATGTTAATAGCAGAAATCCCAGAAAAACTATCTTAGATGTGGTGTTTCCAGAAGTATTTTACAACATTTGGATGGAAAGGAACAACAGAAGGTTTCAACAATCAAGCAGAGACCCCAAAGATCGAGCAAAGGAGATTACACTTCAAGTGCACTTCACTGGCGTAACGCTATCTAAATGGTCGCCCATGTTACAGAACATTAACATCTATCTTTTGTGCGAGTATCCACAATTGTAGCAACTTTTTCTCTGTAATAGGATATTAGCTTAACAACAACAGTTGTAGAGTTCCAAAATGATTGTACTTTTGAGATCTGTTCTAGAGTCCAAAAGAACAGATGATGTAAATTTGCCAAATAGTTGAAATAAAAAAAAAATTTCTTCTAAAAAAAAAAACCATGCCCACTTATAATTGGATATCAACATCTAAAATTACTTATTAAAACTATTACCGGGTTTCAAATTGACTCTCCAATTTAGAGTCCGTTTAGCTTAGCTGATTAAAATTAGTTAATAAGTGTTAGATGCTGAAAAGTATTTTTAAATGCTGTAACTAATTTAAAAGATAAATAGATATGTGTTTAGATAAAAGTGTTTAAATTTATAATATGCAGTTGAAAAATTGGATATATGAAGAGTTTTGTTTTAAAAAGAAGTATTTTATGCATAAAATAAAAAATATATTGGTCAAACTTTAAGTACTTATAAGCTGAAATTTGATAAGACAAAAGTACTTATAGACCAATTTAACCAACTTATAAGCTTAGCTAAACGCCCTCTTATATATAAAATGTAAGGATCATTAGTGATTTTCAAACCAAATAGTGGAACTTGATATAATTCAAGTGAGCATTTTGAAGAACCATTCATTTTTTAAAACAATCAATGCTTGAATAGCTGAACATATTAAACAAGGTTTTACTAAAAAAAGCCTATCAATTTTTCTTCTTTGAGTTTATTTTTTGCTATATACCACGAATGGTGTTTTTTATCTATTCGCGATTCACACCTAGTAAACTAAACTTAATTTAAATTTCTTATTTTAGCATTTTCTATAAGTTGTGAAAAAGGATTTATGTCGTGAAAAATTCTTACATTATCAAAGTAGTTTCAGAATATTATACTTTTTCAAGTTATCAATAAATGTTAATTAGTATATAAATTAATTTGCAAATTTAATTTAAGCAGCTAAAACGAAACCAACGTGGGAAACAAGGAATCTAACATTGGCGGGAAAGAGAGCCGTTGCTCTTCTCGACACCAAAAACCTGGCGCCAAAACTCTAAATTTCAAGCTGCCCACGGCCCGAAATTCCACTGGCAGCCCACTCTTTTTCTTTTCTGTCCCCCCTCCTCAAAAAAACAAATTCTCATAATATTAATACTAAAGATTCTTTACGAATCTCTCACTCTCATATTTTCTCGAATTCCTTCAATTTCCTCCAAAAAAATTTCCTCTAACTTTCCCCTTCATTTTAGCGCCATTTCCCCCATTTTTCTTTCATCCAAAGTCTTTTCATTTCCACCCCTTTTTCTCTCCTCTCGACTGCAAAAATTCTTAGAATCTGAAAAACAAGAAAGACCCTTTTGGTTCATTCTTACTGTTCTCTTAATTCCTCTTTCCTTTCAGCCAAAAATCCATATTTTTGGTTCCTTTGATATGTTCCGTTTAACACTCTTTGTTTCCAAGAATTTGAAGAGTTATCTTTGTTCCCCCAAATTTTCTTAAAATTATTTACAAAGTTAGCGTCTTTTTAGTTATTTTGAGTTGTGGGTTTTTTGTTAAAACATGGGGTTTTCAAAGAAGCACAAAGTGGAAGGAAGTAAAGAAGAGAGAAAAAAGTGGGTTTGCTGGAATTACAATTGTAGGAAGTCAATTTCTACGAAGCCAAGAGAAAATTCTGAAGATGAAGAAGAGTGTTCAACAACTCCGACGGCGAGAGATTCAAGGATACCGGAAAGACTACCATGCCCTCCGGCGCCGATGAAGCGCCGGCCAAAGTCCACGTGTCATTATAATAGTGTTAGGGAATTCTTTAATCCTCCTGACCTTGAATCTGTATTTATACGACATGTGGAGAGAGCTAATTAAGACAATAAGTGGAGTAAATGGAACAAAAAAGGGGCCCTTTTGCTTCTGTTTTTTCTTTTTTTGAGTTTGGTAGGTTTTATAAGGTTAAGAGTTAGGTTTGAGTTGATGATGATAATGCAATATACAAGCTACATATGGTTTCTTCAAAATAGCTAGGTCTAGTGTGTATTTCTTTTTCTTCAATGAGAAGATGAACTCTTTTCTTGTTTGAAATGAATCTCAATTTGCAATGCTCTTTGCTTTCTATTCTTCTTGTTTATATGTGTGAACAGTTTAAAAAAACCAATATATATATATATATATATATATATATATATATATGTATGTATGTATCTCAATTTGCACAACTTTTTTGCTTTTTGTTTTCCTTTTTTCTACGTCTAAACTGATTCAAAAAATGTTACATCTCATTTACTAGACTTTTTACTTGTGTTTTCCCTGTTTTAAAATGGTACTATATCTCAAAAAATGTACTACGTATCTCATTTGCAAGACCTCCTTTTTAATTACTTCTGTTTTCCTTGTTTCTAACATGTAAACTGGTTCAAAATTTGCATTTCTTAGTAAGACTTGTTGCTCTTTGTTTTTCCTTGATTCTATATGCAAACTGATTGAAATATGAAAATTTAGGCTGTGCTTCCTGATGGTCTTATTTGGGATTTCTCAGTTTCTTCCTGTCCAACCCCTCCTAATTTTATTTTCTTTCTTGTTTTTGCACCTAGCTACTTCTGTTTTTCAACTCTCGTTTCTTACATAAATAAACAGGCAGATGCACGTGGATTTTAAGCATAGAAAAAAAGCAAAACGAGGAAAATTACAGAAGTCGCCGAATACATCTAAACAAAGGTAAAATCTTTTTCATGGCTGAGAGATGCTGCACGGATGCTTCACCAAATTGATTGACTCATCTCTTTAACTGCAACTAAGTTGTACATTTAGGAATTTCAGGAATATCAAAAATATTTTAAAATATCTCATAATTTTTTATGATAATAAAATTATGTCATGAAAAATAAAACAAACTCTTCGAATATAAGAAGTACTCTTATAATTCCTTTAAACGAAGTAAAAAAATAGGCATAAAATAAAACAGAAGGGTAGCTTTCCTTGGCTCGCAAGTACTTTCACTAGTATTCTTCTACAAATAATAAAAATAGCCTCTTTAGTCTTTGTAGGTCCCACTTAAACATGTCCCCACAACACCTGAATTCTGTATATGCAACTCCAACTTTTTTCTCCTCGTAATGCTTCAATGGTAATTAAAAGACAAACAGATAATGGAAATGTACCGTAAGAGAATCCTATGTGGGGTAGGTATAAATAATTATTTCAAATGAATAGTTTTTTGTACCACTTTGATTTGATGTAGTAATAAAACATGATTGCCTTTAGTTGGAGTTTCGCCTTTTATTGTATATATTATCGAATCAGTGTTTATGACTTGTTGTGGCATGTTAATTAATGCCAAACACCCAATTAAAATTAGATAGATTACTTTATGTGCATGACCACTAAATTAAAGTGATTTTATCAAATAAGGTGGAACTTTTCCCAATGTAAGGTGCTCCTTAATTCAACCTACATTAAAGAAAGTATCCTAGGGATCACTGCTGTTTAGCAAATCAAATTCGTAATTTGCAATAGTAACTAAAGTTGGGACCTCGTGTTAGTGTTTTGGATTGTCTAAAACAAAGTATGATTATTAGTAAAAAAGTACTTATTGTACTATGCATTAATTTTGTAAAGTATATATACATAATCAAAATTAGTTTAAACTAATTAGTACTATCACATGGTAGATTATAATGAGGGTAAAACTTGTTATACTTAAATCCAATTTAAAAAGTGTTGTTGAGTTGAATTAGTACGTATGATGTTGATGGTTTTCACCGGATGCATAAAAATGAAGTTTAGGATAAGTGTCAATTGTTACCTCGTGGGAAGCACCAGATGCGACAAAAGAATCTATTTATGCCACTCTTCTTTAATCTTATCTTACACAAAAAAGAAAAGGATGATAACTCTTAAGTTATCCAATGTGTGTATGTAGAAAAGAGATATTAATGTATTAATTAGACCGTAGTTTATGCATTTTTCTCTCTCTCTCCAATAATGACTCTACTACATTTACATATAGCTATAAATCTGGGCAATATTTGATTCTACATCTACCCATTTGTTTTAAGGGAGCCTAAGAGCTACTTAAAAAACATTTTTATATCTCTAGGCTACTTCAAAAAACCTTCTTTCTCTTTTTAATTGGTTGCTAATTTTCTAGAAAGAGAAGAAATATTAGGACGATTTAAAGCAATTTGATGTAATTATACATAGGAGCGATGAACCTCGTCATAGACAAAAAGTCAAAAATTCAAACGCCACTTATTACAATTTTTGTGTTGGAGCGAAATAATGCACATCCACTATTTCACAGGGTATCTGTGCTTTCGATTTCAATTTGAATGACATACTTTTTTCATTAATTAATTGAAAAAATTGATACTATATATTTATATATGGAGGTGCAATTTAACTTTAAGTTTTTTGAGGGGAATAGTTGTTAACAACTAATTTACTTTTGTATATTCACCAAGTGAACCAGGAACTTCAGCATGTATCTCTATGATTTGGCGATGGTTAAACTGGTTTAATTTGAACAGTAGTATTCACCAGTCATTATCTGTTTGCCGTGTGGGGACATTCATAAAAGTGATTTTAACCAAGAAAGAAAGGTGGAGACGTAATTGCATCTGTTCAACTAGTCAAACAGCACTCCATCCTATTCCATAAACAACTACTCCTACACACATACCTGGATTAATAATTCGTTTGACCAAGTTACAAAAATATATTTTTTTAAAATTATTTTTAGTGAAAATCGTGTTTGATTAATTAATTTAAAAAATAATTTTAAGTAGTAATTAGTATCTGATCAAGCTTTTTAAAAATATTTTTAAAAATATATTTTTCTCAAAATTATTTTTCAAAAAAGTACTTTTAAAAAGATGTTATTTTTTGCTGCTTCTTCCAAATTGCTTCTATTTATGCTTAATTTCTTCTTCCAAAAGTTTGACCAAATATTTTTTTTTTATTAAACCAATCACCCAGGGTTTCACTTCCTGCGGTGTTTGGGGGGTTTGGCTACACCTCTACTATGTCTATATCGACCAAAAAAAGTACATAGGAGGGGAAATAAGGACCTGACCTCCTCCTAATCTCGAGGGACATAAGGGTTACAAGTATATACATCACACTCATGTCATCTACCCAAAATAATTAACTTACAAAGAAATTTGCTTTGTCGTACCTTTTCCTAAATCTAGGCCATTGCCATCTATCTAGTTGGAAAGGCCTTTTTACATTTCCTGGAGGTGTTGAAAGTTGTAAAAGAACGAACTTTCGCTCGAAATAGCAGCGTTTTTGGCAAGCCTGTCGGCTACTTAATTTGCTTTCTTGTATGAGTGAACAATGTTAACCTCCGCTTGGGTAAGAGTCTATCTGATATCTTCGACGAGCTTCTTATATTTGAGATTGTTATTGTTGCCTTGCATCAGCATGTAGGCAATTATCTGTGAGTCCAACTCCAATTCAATATTTTTATAACCTTGATGTACAGCCCATTAGATTCCTTTTTTAGCTGCCAGAGCATTAGCAGTGTTGTTTGTCTTACACTGGACGGGTAGGGAAAAGGCCATGATCAGTTCGCTTTGTTCGTCTCTGGCTATTCCCCATATTCTTGCTTTACTTGTATCCTTGAAGTAGCTTCCATCTGTATTTACTTTAATCTTTCCAGGAGAAGGTTTATGCCCAACTAACTTGAAGAACTCTGAAGGTTGGTGTCCATCTTTCAATCATATTACAAAACCTCAGAAATGACTCTATCTTACCGATTCTGGGGAAGGCCATTTCTAGAGCCGTTTGCATGGTTCCGTTTATGTTAATTTCCATACATCTTACTTGAAATTTATTTTGTTCACCATACCTGTACGCACTCTAGCTTCTCTATATTTCCCAACACACGTCCAAAGGGACTGCTCGAAGACTGAATTTATGGATGTTGTTCTTTGACTTTGCTTCCCACCAGTTTGTAAAGGTTCTCCTAATGTTCCAATTTTCATGGTTGATGCCCAAGGGGGATCCAAAAGCTTGCCATAGTCTTTGTGCCCCTTCTCCTTCTATGAATACATGTTGCATTGAGTCTTCGTAAAGATTGTTGCAACACATGCATCTGGAAACAACATGGTTACAAAATTCAGAAATAACTTAGTAAAAAAGGAGCTTACCAGGTATAGTCTCCAGGATAAGAAGGAGATTTTGAGAGAATGCAACTAGCCACCTGTGGTGAAGAGCTGGATTCTTCGTTTTTCTAATCCTGATTATATGCAAGGCACTTTTATTTAGAGTATTGGCCATATGCGGTGGCTTCCCATAATGCGTAGTCTTCTTGTCTCTGATCTCCAATATCTATAATACTGATGTATAAGGCTAACTATTCGTTCAGAGTGTTGATGAGTTTGTTCATGTTACAGTTGCCCTCTTGAATGAATTCCATAACAGTAATATTTTTTATCTTTCTGCTATTTGGGAAAAAATTGCTATTTTTCCTGACTAGTTATCCCTCCAGAAACTGCTATTGCCTTTATTAATGTTCCAAATAATATTTTTTTCTACTTTGTCCCTTATTTGAGTTATATGTTTCCAAGCATGAGAGTTACATGGAGCCCGCTTGTTTATCATATGGTGCGATCTGATGCAATGCTTAGCTCTTAGGTGGGTTGCCCATAGAGTGTTCTAAGTTCTAAATCTCCCATGCCTCTTCATGGCCAAAGTATTGCTAATATCCTCCATTGATCTTATGCCAATGCCATCTTCATCTTTTGGTAGGCATAGGTTCCTTCAAGCACTCCAATGATACCTTTTCTATCCGCTGAAGTGCCCTAGAAGAACCTAGCCCAATACTTTTCAATCAAACTAGGGGTGCCTTTTGGAGGACTTATAGCAGAACGAGTGTAAATAGGTAGATATTGGAGGAAGCTTTTAATAAGAACAATTCTCCCCCATGAGTAAGGAGTCTGCCCTGCCACTCATTTAATTGCTTAGGCACTTTAGTCACCATCGGGTCAAAATAAGAGAGTTTTTTCTGCTCACATATAAGGGGCGGCCTAGGTGATTAAAGAGAAAAGATTTTTCCATGAATCCCATGGTTATTATCATCCCATTGATTCTTTGAACTCTAGCATTTGGATCTGTAAGAATGAAGCTTTTGTTGCCATTAACCTTTTGCCCTGAGGTTCTCTCATAATTTCTTACTTGCTGCATAATTAATCTGACTGACTTGTTGTTGCCCGCACTAACAAACACAATATCATCCGCATAAGCTAAATGGTTGATTGGAGGACATCTTTGATTCATGTGAAAGAGGGTGAACTCTGGATCAGAATGAAGCTTGTTCAAGGATCTGCACAATACTTCAGAAGCTATGATAAACAAGGAAGGAGATATAGGGTCGCCTTGTTTTAGTCCTTGTGATAATGTGAAGAACCCCATGTTCGATCCGTTAATAATACCAGGCATCTGACACAAACCTTAAGATGATATCTATCCAAGATTCTGCAAAACCAAACCTTCTCATGACTGAAGTTAAAGACCCAGGACAGTCTATCGTATGCCTTGGCCATGTCTAGCTTGATTACTATATTACCCCATTTGTTTCTTTTCCAATACCTTGAATGATCTCTTGAACTAGCATCACATTCTTTGTGATCAGCCCACCTTTCACGAAGTCTGAGATCAACTTTGATAGAAGAGTGTTCAGTCTACCCGCAAGGATTTTAGAAATGATTTTAGTACTAAAGTTGGTTAGTCTGATGGGTCTTATCTATGAGAAGTTGGTAGGGGAATCGACCTTTAGAATTAAGACAATACAAGAGTGGGAATAGAATTTTGTTAGGTTACGACCATTAAAAAAGGACTGGTGTATGCGGAAAAATCAGAGGACTTAATTTCTCGCTATCAAGCCATTTCCGAAGAATGCCTCGAGACCCCGAGGACGTGTAGCCATGACCAAGTCCCCTCCCCCAGGGCTCATCGAGGACCGACTCGAAGAATATAGAGGTCGAGGCTAGAACATAAGGGTAAGTTCCCAAGGCACACAACTAAGTCTAATAGAGCCGGCCTATCTAGAGCCTATGCCAAAGCGTCACGTCTAGCCGTCCCAGCTCTATAATTTACGATTAATGCATGTTGTACTATAACCGGGTTCCCCCTTATATATAAAAGGAACCCACACTACTTTGTAAGGGGCGTATATTGCTCCAATTATTTCTCCAGAAGATCAATAATACCTTTCTCTCTTTATTCTCTCTAACTTGCTCGTCCTTATTAGCTCGAGGCCACTTTAGAATTTACTACTCTCTCACTTGTTCTTTATCTATTTCTCGGTATTGGCCATAAAGACCCTTTATCGATCATATTATAACGATTGTCCCATCCCCGACTACCCCCGATAGCTCGATATCTAGCCAAGATAGCGACCTCTATGTAAGGCTCTAAAAGATTTATCTAAGTAAATTAGGATTTCGTGGTGCCATGTAGGCTAATTATAATATTTATGCTCTATTAATATGATGGGCATCAATAGGATTTGGTAATACGTGTATAAGTCATACAATAAGTAATGTGAGGTCTAATAGGAGGTGTAAGTCTAAGTCGAGTTTAGTTTCCAACGCTTCAAACCGTTTGTCATTTGGACAATCCTACACAAAGTTATGATCAAATCACCAAAGACTGGAAAAATATAATCATGTGCCAGTTCTGCGATTGCAAAACAATTATGCGGTCCACATAATTGATCTGAGATCACAAATCTGGTGGCAAAGTGGAACAATGTATCCCAGTTTTGGGCACCAATTCCGCGATGCATTTTGTGACATACATTCTTGTTTTGCGGTCCATTATGCGACCGTAGACCTGATTTCGAAGGCTTATTTTTTATTGTTATAACGTGACCCCTTTTTAATATATAGGCTTTGGAGATTCATTTCGGGTCATATTCTACTTATATATATATATATAAAGAGAGAGAGAGAGAGAGAGAGAGAAAGAAGGAGCCTAGCTTTATAATCACCCAAATCTTGCTCAAGTTTTCAAGAATCAAGGAAGATAATCACTTTATTGTCCTCTATCTGGGTAAGTCATTCTTCCAAGATTTCATGTAAGAGATTAAGGGTTCAAAACATTGCGGGGATTAGAGATAGGCTATGCATGTGGGACTAAGTTTTACTATGTGATATTAAAGAACTAATTTGGGTAGTTCCTATTAAAATTGGTTGATAGAGGAAGGAATTTCCATTTTCAGACCTTGTAGACTACTTCATGTATTAGGTGTTAAATGAAATTCCTAAGAGAGTTACAACATGGGTAATCTTCCTAATTATTAATCGATTCCCGCCATCTCCTTATAAATTATTATTGCTATAGGTGACGATGGATTTTAGAAATTTAAGGAAAATCTCTTTGAGGTATGTATGGCTAAAATCCCCCCTTCTTAAAAATTAAGCTTCCATGGTGTCCATGCAAATGATTGTAAGTTTGAAATTTAGTTGATGTAGTATTTGTTATATTTGAATGATTTGGTGTTGTGAGAATATATGCAGAAGGTGCGTCTCCATGTGTTTAATGTGCTGTTATTTGTAAAATTGAAGATATGTAAAGGATATGAACTATGTCCTAAAATGCTTAAATTTCAAATCAAAGTTATATTGTGTTTATTAGGCCGAACTAGGTGAATTCCTCTTTATGCTTACAACTTGAATTGCTCTTGTGTATGCCTATGATCTTAAATGGCAAGGTTGATGGTGAAAATGGGAATAAAGAGAAACATGACTTATGGAATGTGGACTAGTGCCAAGAATTGATATGGTAATTGTGTCCCCAAGTGACAATGAACTAATGTATGTGAAACCAAAAATGGAAGTGAAATGATTAATGGAAAAGGGTAACGTCTTGGTAAGTCGACCTAGCCGATCGGGCCGTGATTGGACGCCCTGCTACATACATGGTGGTATTGTGTTTATATTGAAATCTTGACAAGAGCTTTACCAGTCACTTAGGAAAGCAAAATCACTACTATTAAAAACATTGCTACCCTCAACTTGGATTAACTGATTGGAAGTCTCAATGTGTATGAACTGAGGAGGCAAACCATGAAAATTGATGCACCCAAGAAGGAAAGAAGTCTGGCTCTTAGAATAGCTGAAGGTGAAGATCTAGAGGATGATGAAGTAGCTATGATCACAAGAGATTTTTAAAAGTTCCTAATGAGAGGAAAATGTTCTTCAAGAAGTACAACCTCCAACAAACCAAGGGCTCCTAAGAAACAGACTTACAAGGTTTACCAAAAATGTGGTAAGACTGATCACATGATCAAAAACTGTGCTCGGTGGAAATTGAATGAAAGGGCTAAACGAAGGAACATGTTAAACCCAAAAGGGACAAAGGATCAACAAAGACTATGGTTTCTGCTTGGGAAGAAATCTCATACAAGGACTCAGAAGATGAAGCTGGAGATGAACAAACATTTATGGCCATAGGAGAATCAGATGATGAACAAGAGGTAAATGTCCTTCTTTTCAAAGACAAGATTAAATTTTGGTCTAAAGTAAATCCGTCTGTACTATTGCTAGACTTCGTTGATGAGTTTGAGATAATTAACAATGAGTCCAAATGAAGGGAAGCACCCATATATGGTATGTGGATAGTGGCTGCTCAAAACATATATTTGGAAGCAAGAACCAATTCCTTTAACTTGAGGACTTGAAAGGAGGTAATGTCTTCTTTGGAAATGGGAAGAAAGGTGAGATCATTGGAGTTGGAAAGGTAGGTAGGAGACTCTCACTCCATTGAGAATGTCTACTTGATAGATGGCTTAAAGTATAGCCTAATCAGTATGTCACAACTGTGTGACATAAGTAACCTTGTAGCATTTACCTCTACCAATTTTTTTGTGATTAACCTTACCACTGACAAGATTATTTTACAGGGAAAAAAAGTTAACAGTATGTACATTTGTATACTTGTCCACTCTTTCAGAAAATAAAATCATTTGCTTAAGTTTGTTGGATAATAATCCCCTCCTATGGCACCAAAGGCTTGGTCATGCAAGTCTGAATCAACTCAAAAAACTAGTCTCCAAGGAATTGGTGATAGGGCTACCTAACATCAAGTTCAAGGAAGACAAAGTTATTAGGCCTGTGCAAGGAGGAAGGGGGTAAGATCATCCTTTAAGATCAAGAAAATGATAAGCACAACCAAGATGTTGGAACAAGGTTCATATGGATCTCTGTGGTCTAATGAGAATATTGAGCAGAGGTGGTAAGAAATATATGATAGTACTTGTTGATGCTTATTCTGGGTTTACCTGGGGACTATTCTTAACATCTAAAAAGGAAACATTTGACATGTTTACTACTTTTGTTTGATAGACTCAGAAACAATTAGGAAATCAACTTACATCCATTAGGTCTGATCATGGGGTGAATTTGAAAATGCCAAGTTTACTGAATTTTGTGATGAGCATGGCATAGATCATAATCGCTCTGCCCCTAGGACTCCTCATCAAAATGGAGTAGTTGAAAGAAAGAATAGGACTTCTGAAGATATGGCTAGGACTATACTTCTTTCTAGTAAATTGCCTCACAGCTTCTGGGCAGAGGCTGTAAACATTGTATGTTTCATCATCAATAAGTGCATGACTAGACCTCTTGTAGAGAAGAATCCCTATAAGTTAATTAAACGGAGAAAAACAAATATATCCCATCTTGGGGCATTTGAATGTAAGTTCTTTGTGCAATATAATGGAAAAAACTCCCTAGGTAAGTTTGATCCCAAAAGTGATGAGGGAGTATTCTTGGGATATTCTTCACATAGAAAAACATTTGAACTATTAAATAAAAGAACCTCGTGTGTAGAAGAACGTATGCATGTAGTGTTTGATGAAACTAACATTCTTTTGAGTGACAGGAACATGAAGATGAGGCTAATGGGCTGGTAAGAGATTTGAATGAAGTCCCAACACAAGTTAAAGTGGCACCGAAAGAAGGAACATGTGATGGAATGTGTTCTTCCATCCAGGGAAACCTGACAGGGGGAGCTGATCAAAGAGGAACTAAAAACAAATCCCTAAAAAACATGTTCATAACCCTATCTCATAACAACAGAACATAAGAGAAACATCTAGCAGATATTAGTTGGTTGTGAAACCTCATAAGTATCAAATTTCTCATCCCAATGAGAACATAATTACTGATCCAACCTCTGGAGTCAAAACTAGATCACAATTAAAGATTTTGTGTGCTTTTGATGCTTTCCTATCTCTTATTGAACCTAAAAATATTGTTGAGGCTTTGCGAAATTCAGATTGGGTATATGCAATGCAAGATGAAGTCCATCAGTTTGAGAGAAGTCAAGTTTGGAATCTAGTTCTAAGAACCAAGGAAAGATCAGTCATTGGCACAAAATGGGTCTTTAGAAACAAACTTGATGATGATGGATCTATTACAAGAAACAAGGCAAGACTTGTGGTACAAGGTTACAACCAAGAGGAGGGTATAGATTATGATGAGTCTTTTGCTCCTATTGCAAGACTAGAAGCAATAAGACTCCTCATAATCTTTGCACACATATGGAATTCACTCTTTATCAAATGGATGTCAAAAGTGCCTTCCCGAATGGCTACCTAAAAGAAGAAGTGTTTGTAAGACAACTTCCAGGGTTTGAAAGCAAGGAATGTACTGAGCATGTGTACAAAGACAAAGCTCTCTATGGACTCAAGTATGCTCCCAGAGCATGGTATGAGTGATTGTCAAAATTCCTGCTTGAGCATGGTTACAAAGGAGGTAAAACTGACAGTACCTTGTTCTTGGGGGAAAAAGGTAAGGATCTTCTAGTTGTACAAATATATGTTAATGAAATAATTTTTTGGGGCTACCACTGGTAAACTAAGGATTTTGCCAAATTAATGGGAAGTGAGTTTGAAATGAGTGTGCTGGGTGAGCTTAACATTTTTCGTTGGATTATAGATCAAACAAAGCCTAAATGGAACCATGATCCATTAGCAGAAATACGCAAATGAGCTGATTAGAAATTTTAAAATGGATGAATCAAAGGAAATAGACACCCCCATTGCAATTGCCACCAAATTAGGCATAGATGAACATGGTTCATCTGTTGATCAGAATTTGTATAGGGGTATAGTTGGTTCATTTTTTTGTCTTACTGCCAGTAGACCTGACACAGTTTTTAGTTTAAGGCTCTATGCTCGTTCCAGGATAATCCAAAAGAGTCTCATTTGAATATTGTCAAGAGGATATTGAGATACTTGAAAGGCACTACTGCTCTGTGTGTTTGGTACCCTAAAGGTAGTAATATCAATCTAGTAGGGTATGCTAATGCTGATTATACAGGTCTTTTCGTGGATAGGAAAAGCACATCAGGTATGGATCATTTTCTTGGTTCATATCATGTATCATCCACTAAAAAGCAAAATTTAGAGGCTTTATCCACTGTTGGATCTGAATATGTTGTTGCTGCCTCTTATTGTGCTCAATTGCTATGGATTAAAAAGCAGCTGATAAACTTTGGCATTGAAGTGGGTTGCATTCCTATATTCTGTGATAACACTAGTTCTATAAGTATGATCAAGAACCATGTTCATCATAAGAGGAGTAAGCACAGAGATGTTAGACAACACTTCTTAAGAGATAACTATGAGAAAGGATTGATCTTCATAGAATTTTGTGCTACTGATAAATAAATTGCTGACATCTTCACTAAAGCACTGAGTAGAGAAAACTTTGAAAGGAACATGTTGGAATTAGGGATGATTAATATCACCTAATAGGTCCAAATTAGAAGGCAAAATGAAAAAAATAATAATTTGGCTAGTAACTATGAACTTGTGTAAATATCTAGATTAATGCTTACTCAGCTTTATACTTTAATTAGTATACTCATGTGACATGTGTTAATATGACTCAAAAATCTCATACAAAATTTTCTCTATTATGGTAATTTGAGGCATGTTTAAGAGAATTCTTAATGAAGAACCCGGTTTATCAGTATGAGTTCATCTGAAAGCTAAGGTACATTTTCTATAATATGAACAATTATAAATAATTAAATCATGAGCAGAAGTCCTACATTTGTTAAATTCCTAAAAAAATTATTCGTTAGCTTTGAACTAGTTCTATCTGCCTAAAACTCTAAACAGAAAAAATTACCTAAAATCTAGGGAAGATAAATTGATCATTCAAACCTGAAGTTTCAGGTTGATTAGACCTTTAATTGACCTCTGATAAAGCTAGCATTACCCATTAAATGTGTATCTCTCTGTAAATACACATTATTCCTTTGCCAACTCTACAATTCCCAAACCATCAATTTTTTTCACTTTTGCTATATTCTTCTCCAAAATTCTAACTCCTTAAACTCCGCGATCATGTCTAACCCATGAGATAACCCTGGAACTCATCCACAACTTACTCCATCTGATTCATCTCCCTCTTCTCCGACTAGTACTACTCCCAAACCCAGGCTGAGAAGGGTTAAAATGCTTGCTTGAAAAACAGTAGCTGCTAGAGCTCTTATGAAGAAATTAAATGAGAAATTGAAGGCAAGCCACGCCCCAGTCGACCCCAATTTTGATTCTGAGTCATACAAATCTGCAAGTGAGGGGGGGGGGGGAGGACTTAGGTCTTCTAACTCTCAAAAGGACTCAAGAATCCAATTCTAAAGTACATTCATTTGTGACTGAAAACCTAGAGACTAGGTTTTTTTGGTTGGACCCATTAGGGATGTTGAATTGCAAGAGATACGAAGGAGTGGAGGTAAAAAGTATTCTGATAAAACAAAGAGAGAGAGAGAGAGAGAGAGAGAGGGTGCATGTGGTGAAGTGAAGGGAATTGATAAAGGAGTAGTTGATTGGTCACCCACTGTTGGATTGTCTGTGCGTGCTATCTGTGGGGCTGAACAAGAACTTGAAGAAGAATGTGTCAATAATGCAAGGGAAAGTGGTTTTTCGGAAGCGGCTGAAGGCTTGGTTAACTTAAGATCACAAAGAGATGAACCTGGTCCATCTATTGAAGAAGCCCTAGCAGACCTGTTAAAAAAGGTTAGGGAGAGTTATGATACAAAGAAAAGACGCTCTACCACACCTTAAGCTCCCAGTGCTCCCAAATCCTCTAAGAAGAGAAAGGCTTCCTCCGCAACACCTACTGCCTCTTCATTGCCAAAGGGTAGAGCCACAAGAAGCAGGGTGAAACAGAGTGAAGCTGATCTACAAAGGGCTTTGATCAAGCCCGACCATGCCTTATAAAAAGGATAGGCGGACTTTGCAAATATAATCTGAGTATTTAGCCCGGAGTCGAACTCATAAGGAATTAACCAATCAATTTCTCTTGTTATAATTGCTAAATTCTACGGCATCAACTTCCCAAACATTGTGAATAAAAAGTGAAGATGTTTCTACTAACTAAGATTGAATGTAAATAAGCAACTGAAAACGAACTATGATTAAGTTGTAACAACCAAGAGAAGGTTCCACGGTTATGATTCCCCTATTGATGGAATCCCTTCCGATATGTTTCACATATACTTGCCTTATCATCTCTATCAATCGTGAGCATTTTTATTGCTGTAAATCTCTCCCGAGTAATCAAAACAATTTACTAGTTGCACTCTCCTGAGATACGCTAGCTGGCTTTGTTTATTACACCTTATTTTAGATTGCACCTAAGGCTTCGTTATCCCTAATCCTGCCTTTAAACCCTCAGTTGTTGATCCCTCAAATACTTTGGGAGTGGTGTTATTCAACAAATACCTAAATATGCACTCTCTACCGAGTTTGGCACACAAAACAGGCACTGCTAATTGAGGACCCTATCAATTAACTACAACAAGCACATAGTTGAAAAAATAGAGATTAAACTGGGCAAATATATTAATATAACAAGAAGTTCACCTTCAATAAGTTCTATCAAAACCCTAGACTAGGAAATTAGCTACTCATGAAAAAACAAGATAAAACTACTAAATTATTCATAAAGGATAATTAAAATAATGAAAAGAAGATAGAAGAACTCTAATTTTTTGTTACTCTTCTCACACTTGTTCCTACTTCAAAAGTAGTATAAAAACAAGCTTTTACATGTATTGGCCGCGCTTCTAAAGTTCATAAGGGTTTGGAACAGGTTTTCCCCAATTTATACTTTGGTCCCCAAACTGCTAGCATGTGAACAATTTACCACGGTCGCAGTAAGACTGCGGCTTGACCGTGGTAAATGCTTAACATTCTGCCTCAAGGACTTAAGCTGCCGCGGTTCCACCGCGGTCGCGGTGGAACTTCACTCATTCCATTTTTTTTGCTTCTTTGTGCTCGAGTACTTTTTTATTGTGCGTTTTATTCACATTATTGACTCCAAAACATTACGTAGTGCTTCCTCACTTAGATTATTCCCTACGAAGCAAAAGAACACCATTTAGAGTATTTTGTTGTCAACTTGCCTATAAAACAACATTAAAGCATGGCAATATTAAGGTGTAAATATCATCTATACATCCTAATATCAACACCCACACTTAAATCATTGCTTGTCCTCTAGAAATCCACCACGCTCTATCCAAGTTCCTTCCCTAAGCTTTTCCCCTTTACGAATCACATCTTGAACAATTTACCAAAGCTGCACCTATTAGTGAACAACCTTTGCCTCAACAGTCGAATCTCTTATACCATGCAACATTTGTATTTACTCAAACTACTCTATACAAGAGTCAAGGCCTTTGTGAATCACATGTCCTCACATCACATAAGAGAGTAGTTTCACAAATAATATGATTAAAAACACTTGGGAACTCAGATGAACAAAATTTTCTCACTCTTCAAAAGAACATTCACATGCCACAAAGATGCACCATAGGCTTGCCCGTAATGTATTGCTCTACTGATCAAGCCTATCCAGTCTAAGGTCAGTTAAGACTTCACTTGGTTGTAATGTAGGCTAAGAGATGGGTAGGATATATGTGGATATAGTGACTAGCCTCCCTAAAAATTGTTATACATAACACATTAACATTCCATAACATTCTTATGTCAACCAGTCATTCCCTACAATTCATTTACAACATCCCATTCCTTTAGGTACATCTGCATCAATCTACCACTTATCAGCCACTATATTTATTACCAACACATTTTTTTGCTTCCCTTTATTTTCGCGGTGCTTCTTCTTTTATACTTCAAACTCTGCACCTTTTCTCTATTTCAATGGTTCCACTCAAAACCAAACCGCCACCCCACACTTTAGCTTTTGCATAATTTCAATACCATTAAGTGCTTATGGGAGGAGAAAGGGTTCAAAATGAAGTCTATTCAAACAATTGGGTAAGGTTCGAAATGTAGTTACAAAAGAAACATGCTTATAGGCTCAACGAGGTTAAATAATATGTATTACATTCAGGTGGGTTTACTTTGTATATATCTAGCTTAACAAAGAAATGACTATATCACTTTTAAGACTGAATGAAGCTACTATTTTGCTTAGTAAACACACGGGGCAAGTTTTAGGCATCAATTGTAAAGCATAGAATACAGTATAGCTCACACACACATAGCACATGACTCACTCTGGATTGGTTTATCAAGACATTCTCTTTTAGGTGTTAAAGTTAGCTACAAACCTGCAATTATTAAGGCACTTTAGCAAGATTCAACCATTGATATTAGGCGTCCACTCTAGTGTTGATTGTGTTCAGGTTGACTAACGCCAAGGGATTCTCTTTCTATTTAAGCTATTACCTTATTGCTCCTAACTAAAACTAAAAAATAAAATAAAAACTACCTACACTAGATTCAAGCTAAACCCTTGGAAAAGAACCGTGGCCCAAAGGAAAACTAAGGAGGAGTTACTACACTACCTAAAAAAATCTTTTTGTTATTTTCCCTAGACTAACTTTCCTCAAGAACTGTTTCCATTATCCGTCATTAGGAAGAGTCTATATATTCAATTTTTTTTGTCGACTTAGTCCCTTAAGAACCCGGTCAAAAGAGATCCGTCGTCGGGACAAGTCACTTTTCCTATTTTAAGCATCCCGAATTTAACTATCAATCAATCAAACCAAAAAAAACAAAACAAAATACTCAAATCACGAAACACAACAAGTCAAGAATTACGTGTACTTAAATACATTGTAATATCCCCCACCCTACACTTAAAAGATAGACATGTCCTTATGTCATAAAATTTAAACGAACAGTGAGGTAAAGGGACTTCCCTGAAGGATCACTCCTGATGTGAGACGGTGTCTGGGTTCACATTGCAAGCACGACCTAGAGCTCTCAGCCAGCCTAAGAATTTCTTCTCCGATTTTACCTACTTGTCAAACACCGCATCTACACGGGCACCCAAATCAGTAACTGAGGTACGCGACCCAGCCATCTCCTACTCCAAAGCGTTCATGCGGATACTTCGTCAGGGCTGTGATGGGCCTGCCTCTTCAACTCTCGTCGGTGGTGGAACACAGCTGCCTCAATATTATCATCATCAGATTCATCATCTGAGTCATCAACATTCACCACCGGCTACATCCCAATTCTGATTTTCCTTGGTAGGAATAGGGCTTTTAGTGGTAATTTTCCATTAATTCGAAGGTCTTCAGGGACTCTAGCCAGATTTTATTTCAACTATAGCCTAAATTATACCCCAACAAAACCAAATTGAACCCCGGCCTAATTTCTAATAATTACCTGACCCATAGCCCGTTTAAAAGACCAAACCTGCCCCCTTTAAATCCCAGCCGTTGATCTAACAGATCAACGGCTCATGTTTCCCATTCCTTAATTAATTCCCAAATGACCCCAAACCATTCTCATTTCCAGCGACCAGCCACCTCTGAACCCTCCATAGTCTCAAACTCTCTTGAAGCCTCTCAAACCCTAGCCATAACTTCCGCCCTGAAGTTGCCGGAATCCATGGCTTCCAAGGCTATGGAAGCCCTATGCTGACCTCCTATGACTCCTAAGCACCTGATCCCTGAATATTCAAGGCCTGACCACGATGGGGTTTGGTACAGGCTTCATTCTATTTGAGTTCCATGGCATTCTCCGGTTTTACTTCGATGTACCGTGGTTGCTCGAGCCTGATTTTGACTTCTCCGACATAGATCAGCGACCTTTCAAAGTCTTTCCCACTACTAGGGTTCTACTGAAACCCTAACCTTTCGAGGTTTCTCTAATCCGTTATGTATCTACGCTATACAAAAGTTTTTAAACGATTTTCTTGACTTTCCTTTCAAAACCATTTCTTTTTCGAGCTAGTGTTTTTTGAAAATATTTAAATGATTGTCCTACTGTCTCTTTCTTTTTGTACATATTTGCCTCTATTGTATTTTCTTCTACTGTTGCGTTCTTGTATTTTCTTCTATTGTATGCTTCTTCTATGGTATTCTTTCGTGTTTTTCTACTGTATTTTTCCCTTATTGTGTTCTTATGTGTTTCTTATTATGTTCCATCTACTGAGCTCTGTTTAAGTTTCTCCTAAAACCTCTTAGCATGCTTCTTCTACTGCTCTTATCAGTTTTCATCATGTTTCGTATTAGCTTCTTCAACTATATTTTCTTTGAATTCTTCTACTATGTTTTGCATGTTACTTGCTATCATTGTTTTCTCATGAGTTTCTGCTGAAAGAAACATGCAAGATGTTTCAACTCTTCTCTGAGACCTCTGAGCCTGTTTCGATCACTTGCCTTCTCATCTTTGTACTCGATTAATGGGGGAAACCGTAGAATTTTGGGGTTCTTCCATGTTTTGTTATGTGATTTATTTGAACTAGGGTTTTATTTCGAAGCCCCTAACTCTTTCATACCAACGTTGAGTCCCTGAACTGAGTTTGGACATCCTTGTTTTCATATGATTCTGACTTTTGCTAAACTCTCCTACACTAGATTTTTCTAATAATTTTACAATGACACAACAATATTCTTTCATGCTTAACATGTTCGTATGCTCCTTATAAATGATGAAATTCCCTCTAAAGTGGATTTCCCATAACTGACTAGTTCAGACTTCCCTTTGAATGTGGTCTAATTGATTTTTTTTCCGCTGATTTTCTCTAAATTAAAACTCTTCTCAGCTTTTGTGACTTGGTTCATTCATGGGTCAGTAATTACAAGATCCTTGATTTTCTGATTTACTGGTTGTTAATTGATTTTTTTACCTTATTTGTACAACCTTGTATTTCGAAACCTTGTCCTTAAATAACATTTTATGTATTGGCCTCTAATTACATGTTGTGCACAAAGTGCTTATTCAATTTATTTCATTAAATTTTTTTACCCATTTGAATCTGAATACATTAATTAAGGGATGTCTTGTGTAATTGATTGATAATAAGTTCCTTAACTATTTTCTTACCTCATTTCTACCTGGTTTTCAACACTATAAATGAACGACTCTTTAACACACAACACACACAATTCAGAATCCTTCTGCACTCATACTCACACACAATAATATTGTTTCTTGACTATACTGTTGAATGTTCACGAGACCTACTGTTTCTTTGTTTGTTCCTCCGAAACTTGTATGTACGGATTTTAATTTCTAGCACCACGACATGTGTATTCACTGCTTGTATGTCCATGCTTGCTTGTTGTTTCTCAACACTTAAATTTGCATGTTGATTTCCTTCTGTTTGTTTATTATGAACCCTCATTCCCCTATTACCCTATGTGTTTCGAGTTATGACTTAAAACATGGTAATGCAAGTTGTTGTCCATGAATTAAGTTCGATCCATGGGGGTCTTAACCTCTAAGCAATATGTGCTAACATGCCTAAGGGTGTGCCAGCATCTCCCATTGCTGGGTGTGCCCATCAGCCTGCCCTTTGTTTTGCCTCTTGCAACTTCCATGTTCCCATATATCCTTGTGTGTATTTATTTAAGCTGTTTCCCTTTTCGTTTTCCTCTTTCATTGTTTTACTTATGCACTTGCACTTTCTCTTAGTCCCTAAGTTCTTCCCCTCCCCTCCTGTGAGACTTGCCTTGGGACCTTGAGTTCCCTTTGAACTTGGACACCTGAGGGTTGGCCATTCCACACTGCACTATGTTGTAATCTGATGGCACATTTGGGTGTAAGCACTGCCGGGAGTTCATATGAGACTCTTAGGAACTTTCATTCTGCGATGTATTAATTTTATAATAAACTCTTGGGTGGTTAGTGAAAAAGGGAGGGAAAATTATATTTGCAAAGGGCTAGATAACCTGCCTATAGGAGTTTCTAAAATTCTACACTCTCATATATATACCATGTCATTAGGAATCCTGCATTCTTTCATGTAGACAACCTGCATGCAGGAGTTTCTGAATTTTTGCACTCTCATATGTAGATAACCTGCCTATAGGAGTTTCTGAATTTCTGCACTCTCTTATAGATACCATGTCTCTAGGGATCCTGCATTCTCTCATATAGGTACCATGTCTACAAATCTGAATACTGCATATGCATATAGAAAATATGCTTATAGGTCTTTCTGAACATTACATATCCATTCTTCATTGGGCAATCATGTTTATATGTCTTAAATAATCAACTACAATTAGATATCATGTCCATAGGCTCTAAAAGAATTTATGTACCTAGATATCATGTCCATAGGGTTCCAACATCTTTACAAATGTTTAAAATCAACAACGTGTAAAAAGTATGCCTATAGGAGCTATTAATCGAGTCTAAATTGTTCCACACGCTTATAGATCAAAATCCAGTAACAACTGCGCACCATTAATTGTAGAACTCATAGTCGTTTGCTCAAACCTGGCTTTCTTTAATAACTGATAGCTTTTCTTAAACCAACATATTGGGTTTACTTCGTTATTTCTGAAATCAGTAGATATCATGCCTATATGGTCTTCTTCCAACACCTAGGCAAGCCTTAGGGCTAAAATCATAAACTGAATCTATTTGTTGACTACAACCAGCATGCAGTCCTGATTGATGCTTCTTATTTGAACTATGTAAAAAATCAGTCTGCCTCAACCGCTTAAGTTTTAATCATACTCTAAACATTATGTTCAAGACATGCTAAATTATGTGCTTCTCTGTTTAAAGGAGGTGTATCTGAGCCTTTTATTTGTTTATATGCTTTCCCCCAAACTTTCTATATGTGTTTTTGCCTGTCGCCTTAGTATTTTACCCTTTTGAAACTTCAAATAAGCCCAAAATGCCTCCTTGTTAGGATTAATAGTCTTAACCTCTAGGACTAATAGGATTGGGGTGGGTAATAGCATGCAATAAGTAAACGGGACCATTCCTCACTTTAATACCTTAAATGGGGTGGGAAAGGTTTTATATGGATATGATGACCGGTGCGTTAATACCATGTGTAGCCCCTCTTTGAGGAGTAATTACCGGGTATTGTATTGATGTGATCCATATTATTAATAAACCTAAGACCCCTCTTTCTTTTAAAATTTTTAAACTGTCACTTCAAAGCCAACCCCTTAGCTTCCTTTTCTTACCTTTGCTTAGTTGTAACCTTTACATGAAAAATCCCCTATTATTTGAAGTCCTACTTGCCTATGTGTTACTTGTACCTGAAGTCACAATAATGGTTTGGCCGAGAACCACACAAGTGGATCCTGAGGGGTGCCTAACACCTTCCACTGGATAATTCAAGTCCTTACCCAATCTATGGTTATTCAAGTCAACAAATTTTAGTGTCCTAGTGCACTTAAAACATTAGGTGGAAACTCTTCGATTCAATCCAACTCCCCAAAGGGAACGAGTTGTCTTCACAAATGTCATAAACCTGATTTCGCGATAAAAAGGAGGCACGATAGCATGGCTACTCTGCTGGAGATTTTCTTTTAGGCTTTTACCATATCAAGTTATTACTGTAAATTTACATTTTTTGTGTGCCTTTATTTATTTAATCCATTTAAGCATTTTAATCCCTCTTCTACTATAATAACTGACTTGTCTTTTGTTTTCTTCCCTTGTTTATTTTACTGCTTTCCTTTACTGCATTCCTTTATTATTATTTTAAAATTATTATTACTCAATGAACATGCAAAGACATGACAACTTGTCACATAAGCATGTTTTCAATATCATATTCCACTGATGCCAAACAAATTCTATTGCAATGCTTGTAATGAGTGGTTGCACTATTCCATTATTATCTCCCTTTAAATTCCGCAAAGGCGTATTTACGGTAAAACCACTCGATCAACAGTATAGTCAACGGTTCTGTGCCTTTCCCTCTTGAGCTGTCCGCTCAAGGGTACAAGTCTAAAAGCCCATAGAAACTATACTCTGTTTAATTGTGCATGCATCATGGTCCCCACCTAGCCAAATCAGTTATGTTGTCCGAATAATGACTTTTTAAGATAGCCTTGTCTAAGTCCATTGTGTTTCCCTAAAACCCAAACAAACACTATCATGTTATGTGCATTTATTTGGAGAACTAAATGCTTTATGCCAATTATTGATATTTAGTAGTCGAGTTAGGTAGGGGTAAGGGCCTAACCCTTTTGTCTTGCAGAAATATAAGGTACAAAGTCCTTTGATTCGACATGGTCACCAATATCCACCCAAAATTGCTAAGCTTGTGGGAGGATCTTCATTCTAGTGATTAGAATCTTGTCCAGAAATACCTAGGGAATCTACCTTCTCTCTTGGAAATCCAACACAACAACAAAATCATAGAAGCTGCTACTCTATTATGGGATTGTGATAGGTCTGTGTTCCGCTTCGGGAACATTGAGATGGCACCCATGCTCGAGGAAATAGGAGGAATGGCTGGTATAATGTGGGAGACTCCGAGTTTGTTTATGCCGAAAAACCGCAAGGGTAGAGGTTTTCTCAAAATGATGGGTTTAAAGAAGAATCTAGACTTAACATGTTTGAAAGATTCGTACATTCCCTTTGACTATTTGTGCGAGAGGTATGGTCACAGAAAATATCACCGTACTTATCTTGATGAGTTCTCCCTTACATCATCGGTGCATATCCACTAAAAGGTCTTTGTCTTTATGTTCTGCTTCTTGGGGATGATAGTATTTCCAATGAAGAAAGCAAGGATCCATATCAGGATAGCTATGGCTACCAAACTATAATGGAGGGGATTAACGGACAACCATTTAGTCTCGTACAAATGATCATTAAAAAAATGTACCGAGACCTAGAAAAGTGTCAACATGGAACCAAACACTTCGAGGGTTGTAATATGCTACTTCAACTTTGACTCATGGAACATCTCCAAAAGGGTCAGTACCGACAGGAAAGCCATCGAAGGGACTGGGATGATCTTATCACTTTTCATCACCCAAAGCGAATGAATTACATGCCCAACATGTTCGCCCAACCGGAGAATGCTATAGAATGGGTCGAACTCTTCGAAAATCTGACTGAGGACCACGTACAATAGATGTTCGAGTGGTTCCCAACCGAGGAGTTCATTATGTGATCCAGGGATGCACCTTTCGTAATACTAATCAGCTTAAGAGGAACGTACGTTTACGTAACTCTTCAGACTATAAGACAAGCGAGTAGGAAGCAGGTTATGCACATGGTCGAAAAGATGAGTCACTTCCGGGCTAACTTCTAGAATGACAATAGCCCTTACAGGTGTCGGGTGCAACATATGTGGCATTGCAAGATTGTCATGGAAAGGGACGTCATTGAACCAAATAGAAACCATGCAGGGTGTGCTCCCTATTATTCGGGATGGTTGGAGGATAATCACAATGGTCTGGGTAAACCCGAGTTTGTTCGAGGTCACATGATCATCGATGAAAAGGTTGAAGCAAATGTCAAGTACAACCAACTGTGCATGAGGTTTCGAGAATGTGAGAGTGAGCACCGCAAAGTACAAGAAGCCAACCAAAGGCTGACTGCAAAGTGGAAAGACATGGTTTTCGGTGCCAACAAATGGTTGGTCTATTTGGAGTGACGTGTAGTAGAGATGGAAAAGAAGTTTCTAAAAAGGATCAAAGATTGCCGGACTGCTGACGAAAATGAAGGCGGACATCTAGCCAGAGCATACTTCCTACTAGGAGTACGCGAGCTAGGGAAGCAGTTCAATGGAGCCAATTATGCCGAGTTTGGGGAAGGTCTTTTCGGACCGAGTAGATAGAAATATACTCTTTCATTTTATGAATGTAATAATTCTAATGGCCATTAGTGACATATTATTTCCTATAATTTAGTGTCATTTTGGGATTCGTCTATTTTTATCAATAAAATAAGGCATTTAGCATTCTAAGTTCTCCGAATCAACTTTTTGCTAGCCTACATCGGGCACAAAGAGGTTCCCAATATTAGGACACTATATACATTCTTGCACTATGTGTTTAAATATCGCAACATTTTTCTTATAATCCTCACTGACTTGTTACCTTTTTGTTTTATTTTCATTTTTATTCCCCTCCCCAAAGGTTAGTTCGTGCACTCTGCCATCATCATCATATTCCACAAGATCCAAGGGCCCTCCATCCACTCCTCCTCTTAGTCCCATCAGAAACATGAACAAAGGAAAGATAGAAGATTTGAGCAATGCCAGAAAGGAAATTTAAACAGAACGGATAGAGGCGCTCATGCCCATGGTATTCAGGTTTAAATATAATGTATCCCAATTGGAATAAAAGCTAATGAAGTTTCAGGAACATCTTGATCAAGTACGGAATCTGGAAAATCTGTCATTTTCCCTCACCACTCCAGAGGTTACATTCCCAAATACTCATAAACATGTACCTCTGAAAAACATGCTAGGGCAAAAAACCCATCCCACTCCTCACCACCATTGTAATACTTTCCATACATCGAATAACAACCACCGCTCATCCCTTAACTCTAGAACTCCATAAATGACCACTGCCACACCCAATATAATACCCCCATGTACATGGAGACTAGTCCACACTCTACCCAACCCATCTCTAACACACTCGAGTCTAATAATAAAGACTTGCTTATCAGAAACCTAGCCGAAGACCTAAAGAAATTGACTAGCCGAATTTAAGGCATTGAAGGTAGTAAGGGAATCGAGGGGCTAAACTACGAAGATCTTTGCATATAGCCCAATGTGGAACTGCCCGAGGGGTAAAACCTCTTAAGTTCAAGATGTTTGATGGTACAGAGGTCCTAGGGCCCATTTGAGAACATAATGTGACAATTGGTTAGGATAGGAAAAAACGAGAAAATCCGCATGAAGCTTTTCATGAGGAGCATGAAGGGAGACGCCTTATCTTGGTACATTTGCCATGATCCGAATAAATGGTCGAACTGGGTAAGTATGGTGTCTGATTTTATGGACAGATTCAGGTTCAATATGGAGAATGCGCCAGATGGGTTCTATATTCAAAACTTGAAGAAGAATCCCATAGAGACCTTTCGTGAGTATGCTACTCGATGGAGGTCCGAAGATGCCAAGGTTAGGGAAGCTCTAGAAATTTTGGACCCAAGACCCACAATATTATGAGAGACCGATGATGATCGAAGGCCAAAACTTTTCTGACATTATCAAACTAGGAGAAAGGGTCGAGGAAGGTATCAAGAGTGGTATGGTTATGAAATTTGAAGCCTTGGAAGCTACCAATAAGGCTATACAGTCTGGTGGTACGTCCAAAAAAAGGACGTAGGTGTAGTAATGGTGGCATAGAGGGCTAAATCCCCTATCAAATACCAAACCTATTTGACACCGCTAGTCACATATCATCCTAACCCAAACTACCCAACAACCTCACCCTCTTACCAAACTCCTCCAGTCACTTGGCAATCACCTCCTGCATATCAACCTACTTCATCCAAACACACCCAACCAACACATGTTTACCAAGCCTACATCACCCAACTATCCCACTATCAATCACCTCCCCCGCATCAAAACTTCCTTAGACCTCAACTAAGTTTTGACCGCATGCCTCCCAAACAGTATACCGCCATTGCTGAACCAATTAACTGGCTGTATGAAAGGCTGAAAGCTGTTGGTTGTGTCACCCCTATCCCAACTATAACCCCTGGAAACCCTTCTTAAAGGGTCAATCCAAATAAATCCTGTGCATACCATTCTGGCGTGAAAGGACATAAGTACACCCGAGTGCACGAACTAACCTTTGATTGATAACAAGATCATTGTAGCAAAAAAGCCTGCTCCAAATGTCCGCAATAACCCTTTGCGAGACCACAAAGGAAGACGTGTTCACATGATCGAGATAGAGAACGAATGGGACCCCAAGAGATCAATAAGTTTAATCACAGAATGAGACGATCCAAAAATGCTAGTAGTCACCCTTAATTTGATTTTGGTCCAGATTCAGCCTTCTGGGGAAGCCAAGGTAAACATGCCCATTCCACTCGAGTTTGAAGCATTATTCTCTACAAAGACGTTAGTGCCGATTGAGGTTCAGTTTATGTCACCAACAAACACACCTACACCCTCCGAAGTTGCACTCTTAGTGTCTAAGGGGCTTGCTCCATTCGGAGTGAAGATAACCACGCCAATTCTAGTGGCAATATCGGCAGTAACACCATTACACACAAGTGCCATACCTTGGGACTGCACAGCCGAGGCCAGAAGAAAAGGAAAAGTCAAGTTTGGGGAAGCAATTGTGGCACAGGGTATGACAAGAATCTATAGTGTTTATATCCTAGAGCATTTAGCCAAATCAAGAAAACAGGACGGGCCCGAAGATCTCTAGAGAAAGATACAAGCCAAAGAATACTCAGTCATTGATCAGCTGAAAAAAATACCGACGCAGATTTCTATCCTTGCTTTGCTGCAAAGTTCTGATGCACACAAGAATACCTTGCTAAGAGTGCTGACTGAGGCATATGTGCTAAGTAACATCACCAGCACAGAGATGGCTAACATGGTATGCCAAGTATTTGAAAGTCATAAGATCACTTTTCATGAAGATGAGCGGCCGCAAGAGGGGTTGAGTCACAACAAGGCATTGCACATCACCGTGCAATGCGAAGATTATTTTATCAGCATGATCTTGATTGACGGAGGGTCCACCCTCAATATGTGTCCATTGGTGACACTCAGAACATTAGTAAATGGGCTACATGAGATTAATAACGGGGCCATCAATGTCAAAGCTTTTGATGGATCCTAAATGTCCACTATTGGGGAAATTAGCATGTGTTTCCAAATGGGCCCTACTTGGTTCGATGTTAATTTTCAAGTGATAGGCGTACCGACATCTTACAGTCTACTGTTAGGACGACTACGAATTCATGTTGCTAGGGTCGTAGCGTCGACACTACATTAGGCTGTAAAGTTTAAATGAAATCACCAAGAGGTGATCATTCGCGACGACGGTCGCAATCCCATATACAGTCGCCAGACCATTCCAGTGATAGGAGGCAGAAGAAGGATTGCAGAGAAACTTATCACCATATCAAGCGAGTCAACGCCGTCGATAAGACAAATGGTGGGACAACAAAATTGAAAGCATATTGAACTGGAGTAGATATGAACCTGGCAAGGGACTTGGCAAGAATGTCCAAGGAATCGCCAAGCCCATCAAGATCAAAAAATATGGCACCATCTTCGGCTTGGGATATGAGTACACTTGGGAGACATTCAACCGCTGGTCGCCACCATGACACGGTCCCTACTATCCCTTAGAGTAGCCAATACCACGCTCGGAGCAGATCTTCCAACTGACCAAAGTTATCTATGGGTCAGAAGAGGAGGAAGCACTGGCAGCAATAAGGAATTTGTTCTTGGAAGATGATGACATGGATTGATGTATCGTTTCAAGGAGGAGGGGGGAAGGCCCTTCCATACTGGCTGTAAGTAGATGAGCATGCCTCAATAACTGGACTATCAGAATCACCAGAACCCGGCGAGCCTCGGGGTAGCAAGGTTGAACAAGCATCATGTGTGAGCACATACTTTTTTCCCTATGTTAATTACTCCTATAAATTCAAGCAAAAAGAAATTTTCCCCTTTGTCTACAATTTTGTAGATCTTTGCGGCATTTTTGTCGACTGTTTGCATTTGTCTGTGCATGTTTATTTTATTTCATATAATTCATGAAAAACACAAAAATATATTGCATTTGTATTTAGGATCTAATCTTACATTTGTTAGACTAATTAGAAAATTACTTGTTTTATAAAAATGAAAAAATCACAAATAATAGTTTACTTTGACAGTTTTTAATTTAAATTTGGAATTTTGGTAGTTTTCCCTTTAAATTTGGTTTTAAATTAATTGTGGTACTTGTTAGTTAGGGTTAATTAATTAATATGATAGGATAATTTTATTTAGGAATTAATTTAGGTTTTTATTTTTTAGATTTAATTTAAGAATTTTGAAAAAAGAAAAAGAAAAGAAAAGAAGGATTAGAGAGGATTTGATTTTTGGGCCTGTTTTATTTCAAAATCCACAAGCCCAAATCATTTGTCCCATAAAACCTGCCCAGATATGCATCTAACCCAGCCCGAAACCCGATCTTCCCCACTTAAAACCAAACAACCCTATTTTCCATCCAATTGATCTCATCCTTTTGTTTTATTTGATCCAACAGACGGGAACTGGGTTCCCCTTATTATATAATTGTCCTAATAAGCTTACCCCCCTCCTTCATCGTCTCCCTCACCCCCTCTCTCTCAGAGACCCGTACTCCAAACCCTAGCGCCGCCCTAAAATTCCCCTCCCGTCTGATGGCGGCTCTAGTTCCAATCCATCCCAAATTAACACCACGAAGCCTCCAAGGCCCCCACTCGAAATCCCCACTTAATTTCCTCCAAGTCTACCCAGAACCCCTCGGATTTTAGATCCGAATTTGAGCCCTAAAGGTTCAAAACCACTTAAGGTCCAATCTGGCGGCATGCATCGACCCAAGATTACTCTTCTCACGTTTCGAAGGGTGACTCACTACAACGGTGATGCCATTCCTTCTTTCTTGATAGAGAAAAACAACTAGTATCAGTTTCGTATGAATCAAGATATCAAGTGTCATTTGGAGTTTAGCCGGTGAGTTTCATTGCATTTTTGGGTCCGTCTCTCGTTCCATTATCACTTTTTATCCCTCTTCCTTTTTTCCTTATTTGAAATTTTACCAAGTTTTGGCCGAGTGTGAGATTCATACGTTTGGTCTTCCTTGGTTTTTTTGTTTCCAAATATGTTCTCTGGTCCTGCTTGATTTGCTTAGTTCTTTTGATTAAATAGCATGGTTGATGTTCTAATTAGTCACCTAGTCAATTTAACTAGGGCAATTGTGATAACATGGTTAATTTCTTGCTCATTTATGTGTAGTGATAAGTTGATTAGTATAGGTTTAATTCTTGGAAATTTTCAAGTAATTGCCCTTTGTTAGTTGATTGATTTGATTCAGTCTATATTGTGTTTGGGCTTTGAAGACATGACAGACCTCACCGCAATAGGGGTTTGATTTGGGCCATTAGGTCAGAATTGAGCCCACTTTTGATTTCATTATCGGGTCAACTTGACCCATTGGGTTTTCGAAATAAAATAGGTTGTTTAAGGGGTAATTTGGGGATTGCAGTTGGTAAATCTTTGAAAACAGAGTGAGGAAGCTTCTAGGAAGCTAGGGTGGGGACTATTTTGAAGTTCTGAAATTTAAACTAAGGGTCTCTAAGCTAAAACTAAAATTGCAAAAATTTTTAAATGCAAATTTGAATTCTTTTAAGTTGCCCTAATGCCTTCCCTATTAAGGCATCATGACTTGCTATTCAAGTCATATTTTTAAGAGAAAAAATTCTAGAAAAACTTGAAACGACTGCCTTTAAAAGCAACACTACATTCCATGCATATTTTGTTGAAAATTGCTCGAAAATTGGGTTTGTTTTTGCTAGAGTTTTGATTTTCCCCTTAGCTAAAACCTTTGAAAACCACAAATTCTAGCATTTGAGTAAAAATGGTCTGAGTTTTTTTGGATTTCAAGTCTTATTTAGGAGCTGTGGTAAATTACTATTCCATTGCTGGAAGTTAGAACTAACTGTTGTTGTTGCTTCTTGCTAATCACTCACTCTTTGATTTTGCTTCTCTTTTGAATTCTAGGTAAATTTTCTGAATTCTGCCTGATATAAGTTTCATTTTGAAGATGGAAATGGAAGTTGAAAGCATGGTAGTAGATTTATTTGTGTTTTGTTTATGTTTCTTCATGATGTTTATGCCTTTGGCCACATGAACTATCATGTATTCTGGCTAGTTTCTATTTGAGGTAATTGAACTCTTATAGTTGTATTTGATTTTGGACTGTTGAAATGTTGTTTTGGAGGACTCGATCAAGTTAGATATATCTTAAACTTGCTTTAGCTTAGATGAAATAAGGTATAGTGCACTGATAATAATCTCATGTTTGAATTTCTCTTAAAGATGCTAAGGGCAAAAAGGATGTTGGTTAATGTACCGTCGAAGGTCATGTGAATGGTTTTAATTTATAAATGGTGTAGAATGCTTAGTCAATCAATTTAAGTGTGAATATTTAAATAATAAGCATGATTATCTAGTTACTACTTCAGTGGTTGTCAATTTATAGTGTTTCAATGATTATCATGTGAATGTGTTTGAACTTAAAAATGATTTGGAATAGTTGTTAGTTTAATTCTAATCAGTATTTCAATATTTAGTATTGTTAGTTTAATTTTGTGGATACTCAACATCAGATTTACAGATCTGTTGGTGTTTAAATTCCTTTGTCATCACATTCTAAAATCTCATTGCCTTATGCTATTGTATGGGTTCGGTACACGAATCCCTGGGTCTCCAGCTTGTGCATGCTTCATGAAAAATAGGGCTTTGTGCTTAGGCTCGAATGGAGCTTGTTGTGGAGCCTATAACCTGGCAGCCTGGTAATTTTATTGGGCTATTGGGCCTCACGTGAAACCAAGCCCAAGTTCTTAAACGGAAATGGAGTAGACTTTATTTAGTCTTAGCCCTTTAGAATCACAATTTGAATTCAGTTGTGGTTCAAAAGTAGTTATGATTCTTCTAGCTTTATTCAATCAGTAGATCTTTGTAGTTGATTTGAGGTATGCCATGCCAAATAAATCTTAAAATGTATGTCCCTTATTTAATTAATATTTTTAATTATTAGAATTCGAGGCTTGCCATTTGGAAAATGTTCAATGGCCTTTGCAAAGTTAAAAAAGCGTAGTTGCTTTAGGCATGAAATTTGAAATTACGTTCCTAAACTCGGGTGTGCATTTAAAGTGACCCAAATCCAAATCATAACAACGTTGAATAAAATATATTTTGGATTGCGGGTGCATTTCATGTGGCGCGGTCCAAACACATGTTTTAGGTAACGTTGAGATCTTCCTTAAAATAATTAAAAGCGGCTAATAAGTTAAAATACACCATAGGTTAAAACATGTGTTAAAATTACATAATAGGCTAATTAAAATAGTTGAGAGACCGTGCTAGAACTTCAAAACCCAGGAATGCCTAACACCTTCTCCCGGGTTAACAGAATTCTTTTCCTGAATTTTTGTGTTCGCGGACTATAATACAGATTCAATCTTTTTCTTGATTCAGGATTTGAACCAGTGACTTGGGACACCATAAAATTATCCCAAGTGGAAACTCTAAATTTTTAATAAAATATCCCATTTTGATTGCTGCTTTATGTTGGAAAAAAACTCCCTTATACCCTTCCGCGGGGGTGTAGGTAAAAAAAAAAGGTGTGATAGTTCTGGCGACTCTGCTGGGGATAAGAACCCAGAACTTTAAGTTCAAGGTTCAGAATTCGAGCTTTGATAAATTGTTGTTTTTGGCTGTATATATTATCTAGTTTTGTTATAGGTTTGGGCTTAATGTGCTAAATGCTGCTTTTACCGCTTTGATATTGTGTAAACTGTCTATAAACTGCTACGAAACCCTTATTCTCTCTAAGTCTTCTAAATCAATGGAGAAATGTGCACTTCATGGGACTTCTCTTCTGTCTAGAATGTTATCCAATTTTAGAACGAGGTTCAGACAAGTTTCAAAGCCGGTGAAGCTTCTGTATTCTCGGTACACTGCTCGGGTAAGCCAGGTGTAGAACAATAAAGGTTGTAAACCTAGTATAACAACGACATATGCCGGATCCCTAGTAGGAATATTTGTTGGCATCATACGCATTTGACTTTGGAGACTCAACATATGGGTTGGGTTTGTCTAGAACAGATGTACCCGAATGAAAAGACCATCATGATGCATCATACTTGCTACTTGTGCATTTATTTGCTTTGGATTTGCATGTTGACCGGCTTATTAATAATTAGAGGAGAGTTGGAAAAGAAAAGTCAATGAGAGGGCTAAGAGAGATAATTGCCTATTTTGAAAAACCGATGTCCAAAATATATTGAAACTTTGCCGAAATTTTGAAAATAAATTCTATTTTTTTAATATTTGGTTTTTATTTTCGTCAAACCTGCCTGAACTACACCGGTTTGATTCTTATCGGATGTAGGATACGTAGGCAACCCCGATCAGGTACGACTTCCCTTTTTGAAAAAATAGCCTAAAAAGAACAAAAATTTTATTTTTATGGTAAATAAGTAAGGTGATGCCATTCTTGTCAAAAATAAGCCGGATGTCCCCAAAAAGGTGCCAAAAAGTTGTTTTTGCATGAACAACTGCCTTTGGTCATCTTTTAATGTTTTGACCGGCTAGCAAACACAGCGTTAGAATTTTCTTGGAGTGCTGAAATTTCCGTATTGGCAAAGCCGGATATTTTTATGAAAATTTTGAAAAAATAGTGATAACTTTTTCTTGTGTAAAAATGATTCATAAATTTTCTCTTAATCAAAATCACCCTAATAAATGTGCAGGATGAACACAGATGAAAATGAACCCTTCGCAACTCTTAAAGAGATCCCCTTACAGCTTCACATATTGTGGAATGATTTGGGAAAAGGTAGTAGAAAAACTGTGCTAAATATTTTGGGTGGTCTTACTAGAATTTTGAACATCAAGCCAAGATTGGACGTGATCGAAGCCCTTATACCTTTTTGGGATCCGAATCGCAATGTGATCCGCTTTTCTGATTTCGAGCTCACACTCACGCTAGAAGAAATTGCAAGTTACGCCGGCCTCAGTGGAAACCTTAGAAGTCTTTGCCCTATTTCACCAAGACTGGTATCTCCACACAAATCTCTCGACATGTTTAGTATTAGCCGGGACGTTCAGGATATGAGGTTGTTCGAAGGGCACTTTCCAATTCTTGTATCAATGCTATGGTAACCCCCAAGGTTTTTATGCAGCGAACATCGATTTGACACATACTGGAAATAAAGATAAGTGGGAGGCAAGGCGTGGTTTGGTTTTTATAGTAGTATTCTTACGTATTATAATATGTCCGCGGGAAGACAGTAACATAGAATTAGGCCTCATAGGAATGGTTGACGTCGAAATCAAGAGAGCTAACAACACTTTGGTTCCCCTAATTTTTTCTGAGATTTACCGAGCTATGACCATATGTCGAGAAGGGGGAAAGTTCTTCCAAGGCTGCAACTTACTATTACAATTGTTGATACAGGAACATCTCTGCCACCGTGTCGGGTATATGAACCCCAGCATGACCGATTTGAAACGCATCAAAGAATTTGAAAGCCGATTGGTGGGTATTACATTTCCTGAGGGTACTGAGGCTTGGTTTGCACTCTTGAGCTCTTTGACTGCCAATAAAATTTAGTGGGCGTTCGGATGGCTTCCTGTCATCGAAGTAGTATACATGTAAGCCGAAGTGTGTTATCTTCTCCTTATGGGCATCTGAATCATCCAATCATATGCTTATCACAGGGTCTTGCGCCAACTGGACAGATTTCAAACCATTCCCCATTACGAGGATTTGAGTAAACATGTCATAGAATTGGGCCTAAAGGCCACATTTCCGGAAGGAAGAGTTTTCCATCTATGGAATGAATGTAGATTTCTCGAACCAAAAACTATAGTGCTGGATTTGGCTAGATGAGAGGTAGACCCCAAGTACAGTATTTGGTTCGGTAAAAGGTTTCAGGTTCCTAAGAGACCTACTAAGAAAGCTCATGTTCAATAATTCACTAATGACTCGCACGAGCAGTGGGGCTAGTTGGCAAAGGAAGAAAGCTATAGGGCCAAATAAGTAAATTGGAAGGACAGATGCGGGACCTCAAATTTTGCAAGAGTATCCAAGCAGCCACAGATGAAGGGGAAAAGAAAAAGCTAACTCAGGAAAATGAAGCCCTCAAAGCTCAAACCCAGAAAATGAGAATAGCAGCTAGAAAACCGGAAAGGAGCCTTGCAGATGAAAGGCTTATAAGTGGCCTGAGAAAGGAGGTACTCGAGTGTCACGATGACCTAGAAAGATCTGAGGTCAATCTAGCAAAAGTCCGGCCCAGTTGGCAAAGAATGTAGAAGGGCAGACACAATTTGTGCAACAAATGAAAGTGGTTCTGAAGTTGTTATATCCCCAGTTTGTTTGGAGTTGCATTATTTTTACTGTTTTTTCTGGAAAGTGGAAACTTGAAGTTACTATGATTCTGTTGGGTTTTGGGTATATATCTGGGTTATCATGCTGTATCTATTCCTGGCTGTTGTGGTTGAATTTGCCGACCTTCCTTCCTTCTATTTTACATTCAATTTCCAGGTCGACATCCTAACTTTTACAGATGTAAAAGGTGGATCTGAAGATGCAATAAAAAGCCTATTGGCTCAACTTTTGATCGCTAGCTTCAGTAAATTAGCATGTTTTCTTTGACATGTATATTTGGAATTTGAACACTTAATTCGAATAGGGTAGAGTAGTGTAATGTGTGGATGTGAGGTGTAAAAAATGTTGTTTAATATACTGGTAATATGAGGTGGACTTGTTAAGTTAGTTTTATCTAAGTAGATATATAATGGAGTACTGTTATTTGATATGCTATTCATTTAAATGTTGGGTTTGTAATGGAACTTAGGTGATGTGATTAGGTGACAGGTATACCTTGCCCATATGCAAGAATGCCATATCACACGTTTAGCTCTTTGGATCAGTGTGGAGATCTACATCTGTATTAAGTGATTTTTGTTTGCTTTTGAATTTGCGATCCATCAACTACGAATCAGGGAATCAATTCTCATTTGATTTGTTACTCGTCCACTTGGCCAAATATCTACGCATATAACCCTTAAGGAGGCCATTAGCCCAAGCATAAGGGTTGTCTCACGCACCTAAGGTTGGACTACGGGTGCGTATTTATATGACCCAAATCTAAATCCAAATCCCGACGAAGTTGAAATGTGTCAAAAACCACGGGTGCATTTATGTGATGTGATTCGAGACATGTTTTAATGACATTTTAATTCTCTTTAATAAAATAATAATTATAATAATAAAAGCGGATAAAAAGTTAAAAAGCACATAAGTTAAAACATTTTCTAAAATTAGATAATTTAAGAAATATATAACAGTTGAGCGATCGTGCTATAACTACGGATCTAGGGAATGCCTAACACCTTCTCCTGTGTCAACAGAATTCCTTACTTGAATTTCTGGTTCGCAGACTTCTAAACATAGTAAATCTTCCCTCGATTTGGGATTCTGACCAGTGACTTGGGACACCATAAATCTTCAAACTGGCAACTCTAAAATTCTCTTAAATAATTGAATCCCATTTTGACTGTCATTTAATTGGAAAAACTCTCTTTATCTACGCCCTTCACCGGGTTGTGGATAGAGAAAATGAGGTGTAACAGTCGACTACATCATCTCAAAGTGCCAAACATGTGAGGACAGGACCCAAACCACTTTCTTCGCTGCAGTGATGACATTTGTTCACCAGATAAGGAGTGATTTAGAGCGGCTTCAATGGGATATCGCACACAGGACTGTTGAGAGACCAAATGATGTCCCACGGGCCCCACGAGCAGTTGAGACATTGATATATTTATGATTTTTGTTGGAGTCTGTTAGTCTATTTTCTATTTTGTATTTTCATCTTTCTGTTCAAGTCTATTAGTTTGTTTTTGAGTCTTTGTCTTTATCTTTCTGTTGGAGTATGTTAATTTCTCTTTTCAAGTCTGTTAGTTTTTATGATTAAATTTGATAGGATAAGTCATTGTAATCAAAATATTTTCGTTTTATGAAAGTTGGAAAATTCCAAAATATTTAATATTTTATTTCTGCATTTATTCCCCATAACTACGCTTGGTCTGATTCATGCTGGGTCATGATATGTAGGCAATCTCCATAGGATTAAAAGAGAGAGAAAGAAAAAGAGATAAAAAGGAAAAAAATGAGACAAAAGAAGAGAAAAAGAGCGATAAAGCAAGAAACTATGGGAAGGGAACAATGGAAAAATAAGATAGAGAAATGAGAGAATAAAGAACAACGAGAAATCGAGCAAACAAAGGCAGGATAGAAAGAAAGAGAAAAAAGAAAAAAAAAGATAGTAAAGAGAAGTTGCAAATGGAAATAAAGGAAGGTCGGGATGACGCAAGCAACCGATCGAATGCATGATAGAAATGGTTAATTGCTTTGGTGCATTACATTCCCAAAATATGTGGTTGCCTATCTGTTAAACCCTGATCACTAACAAGTTTGTTTTTGTCATCAAGTAACAGGCAGGTGGTTAGCTTTTGCGGCATTCTGGCAACTAACCCATACAACACCTAGTCCAAAAACAAGTCGATCATGGCCAACCAGGAACTTGATACAAGTGTGATCGATCCATCAAGAGAGGGGGAAGAATCGGATGTTAATTTGAAAGAAGAGATGTATAAGCTGAAACAACAGATGACCGATATGTATCAAGCATGGGTAAAAGGGCATTCACCACCACCTTACCCCGCCAACCCCGCTTTCCTCTCTCCATTGGCTCAATCCTAGGAACCTCCCACCACTGATTCATCACCAAGCTTTCCCCCATTCATCACCACTACCACGGCACCACTTCCCAAACAACACAGGCTCTACCGCCCAAACTAGTTCCATACCCTCCTCCACCAGTCACTCCTATTTTCGTGGCACTCCCACCCACTACACTCTACCGATCTTCCAGTGGGCCTTTATTCCAGTTCCACGATAGACAATATTTCTCCTATACTCCCTGCTTCGATCCCCCTGTGGAAACTGAGAAACCATCTAAGAATACCGAACATGAGGAGATCTTCAGAAAGGTCAAAATCTTGGAGCAGTCATTTCGGAATATACAAGGGTTGGGAGGTCAAGTCAGCGTGGCTTACAAGGATCTATTTATTTCCAGATGTTCAGTTTCCATCGGGGTTTAAGATGTCTGAGTTCAATTTGTATGATGGGCACAAAGACCCGGTGGCACACTTGAGAGGTGTTTGTAGCAAAATGAGGGGAGCTGGCCGGAAAGAGGAGTTACTAATGGCATATTTCAGTCAAATTGTGAGCGGTACACTAGGCAGGATCACAGAAAATGTTATACATGGGATGGCCTAGACCAAAAATTCGCTTGTCACTTCCAGTACAATCTCGAGATTATTCCAAATTGTCTGTCTCTGACAAAGATTGAGAAAAAGCATAATGAAATCTTTAGGGACTATGGTTTTCGGTGGAGAGAATAGGCAGCAAGGGTTGACCCTCCAATACAAGAAAGTGAAGTGGTGGATTATTTTCTATAGGCCTTATAGCCTACTTATTACGGTCATCTAGTATCAGCTATAGGCAAGTAATTCAATGAAGTAGTGAAGATAAGAGGTATGGTAGAAGGAGGACTTAAGTCAAATAAAATCATGAGCTATTCGGCTATTAAGGAAACCATTCAGGCCATTCAAAACGAAACTGGGGGAGTAATTGGAAAGAAGAAGAAAGAGGATGTGACAACGATTGATTCAGGAGCTTGGTTCGGACCCAGGGGCTCACCTCACCACTATAATCGGCCTTGACGCCATCACCAAACCTATCCCCACACCCCGTATAACCCACCCCAACATTACTACCCACTACTAGACCCCCATTTTTCTATACACCATGACCAAACATACACTCAACCTCCTGCACACGCACAATGGAGTGCGCTAGCCCCACAAAATACCTACTCAGCTCTACAAAATACCTACCCAACCCTAGGAGCCTACCGAAGCCCTCGAAGACCATATTTTTGGTTAAATCAAGCATTTAAGAATGAGAGGCTGAAAAATAAGAAAACATTCACTCCATTGGGAGAGTCCTATAATAGTTTGTTCCACAGTCTGAGACAATTTGATATGCTGAGGAAGATTGAGTTAAAATTGCCAAATCCTCCCCCAAAAAATCTCGATTATTCTATAAGTTGTGAGTTTTATTATGACGCTCCGGGGCATGACACGAAGAAATTCTAGCACTTGAAGGATGCTATCCACGAGCTCATTGATACAAATCAGATTGAAGTCCAAGCACCGGAGGCGCCCAATATCAACTAGAACATGTTGCCGACCCATTAGGAGATAAATATAATCAAGATAGAGCATAAGGGAGGGGAGTCTAAGAAGCCTTCACAGACCGTCATGATGATTTGGTCCAGTGAGTCAGGCCGGTGGAAACGTGAAATGGTGAACCATATGTGGTAATCAAGAAAGGGTCCTTAAGTAATGTTGTAGGAAAACAAGAAAGGGAAAATGTGGTTGTGCTAGGAGTGGTGAACAAGCATGTCGTAATTGTAGAGAGGTCCTCCACAGATCCTCTCATTATCAAACCTGTAACCCAGTTATTGATAGTCAACAGCAAGGCTATCCCTTGGAATTATGAACGGGTGACAGTGACTTACAAAGGAAGAGAAGTTAAAGAAGAAGTCTGTGAGACCCATGGATTGACTCATTCGGGGAGATGTTTTTCCCCCGAGGAGTTGAGAAAAGCTAAAACCTCCAAATATAAGCCAGTATTGGTGAAGAAAGTTGTGGCTGAAGAAGAGTTTGATGAGTTTTTGAGAAAGACGAAGATGCAAGACTATTCCATTGTGGAGCAGTTGAGAAGGATGTCTAGTCAGATTTTACTGTTGTCATTTTTAATCTATTCAGACGAGCACCGTCGGGCCTTGATAAAATCTTGAAAGAGGCTTACATTTCTGACAAAATCCTGGTAAACCATTTGGAAAAAATAGCCAGCAATATATTTGAGGTAAACGGAGTCACTTTTTCCGATAATGAGTTGCCCTTCGAGGGTATCGAGCACAATAGAGCCCTCTATCTCACGGTGAAATGCAAAGATTCGGTAGTTACTCGGGTAGTGGTTGACAATGGTTCCAGTCTGAACATTTTCCCTCTCTCCACTTTAAACACGTTGAAAGTGGATGATGACATAATTCACAAGAATATAGATTTGATGGTGGAGGGAAAGATTCAGTCAGTGATATAGTGCTTGAGCTGACAACAGGACCAGTTGAATTCACCATGGAGTTCTAGGTGTTGGATGTAGCTGATTCCTACAATCTGTAGTTAGGTCAACCTTGGATTCATGCTGCCAAAGCAGTCCCATCTACTTTGCACCAGATAGTCAAGTTTGAATGGTATAGACTAGAAATTGCTGTGCACGGCAAAGATAATTTGTGTGGTCCTAGTAATTCCATTGTCCTATTTATTGAGATTGAAGACGACAAAGGGCCTTTGGTCTACCAAGTTTTTGATACGGTGTCGGTCGATAAAATTCCAGAAGGGGAATGCGTCCCAATTTTGAAGTTGACTTCCACATTAGTCATGGTGGCTTTTAAAATATTGAAGAATGGTTTTGTACCTGGAAAGGGTTTGGTTGCATCTCTTCGGAGTATCATACAGTCGGTATCTATTCCTCAAAATTTTGGTACATTTGGTCTGGGGTTCAAGCCCATAGCTGCATATGTGAGCCAGAAAGTTGAAATAGTGGGCATGGGTCCTTCCAATGCCCATCCAACGTCTCTCCCGGTCGTTTGTCAAGCATGGCGTTAGGAAACGCCCAGTAACAACAGTTCCCAGTGTTGTGGTTGATCTTGACAAATAGTTGGTTGAAAGTTTGAGAAGTTGTTCGACAATATGAACATGGTGGAAATAGGAGAAGGATCTAGCAAAGTGGATGTGCAATTTGTCGAGCCAAGTGCAAATCTTAACAATTGGGAAGCTACTCCTCTCCCCACCTGAAAGGAGTTTTGGTAGTTTGCTTTGATTTTCTTTCAGTTTATTTGGATTATTCTAGGGGTGTAATTCAAATTCTATGTTCCGTCCATTTGGATGTATAAACCTTGTTATCTTTTGATTTCAATGAAATGCAATTTGCTTTTTTGATCATTCCTAAAAGTTTTATTTTTGTTTTTCTTTTCTTCCTTGTACGGTTCTTTTTATGCTGGTTTCAATGACATGACATGCGTGAGGAATCTTCGTCCCAGTCTTAAAAGCCAATCTAATTTTGAAATAATAATTAAAGAAATAGAATGTGGTGTCTAATAAGAATATTATGAGGATGAGTAACTTGAAGAGATTAGTAAAGAATTAAACCATTTTGAAGAAAAACCCAAGCCTAACCTGAGTGATACAGAAGAAATCAATTAACGGGACCCAGATAATATCAGAGAAACTAAGATAAGTGTCCATCTTGAACCGTGAATCAGTGAAGAGATAATTAAAGCATTGTTTGGATAAAAAGATATTTTTGCATGGTCATATGACGACATGCCGGGTCTAAGCATGACTTGGTGGTTCACAAATTTCCTACTGACCTGACGTTTTCTCCCGTCAAGCAAAAGCTGAGAAAATTCAAAACTGACATGAGTGTGAAGATTAAATGAGAGTTCACAAAGCAATTTGATGCAAAGGTCATCCGAGTCACGCGGTATTGCACTTGGTTAGCAAATGTTCTGCTTGTGCCAAAGAAGAATAGTAAGACCATAGTGTGTGTTGATTACCATGATCTCAACAAGGCAAGTCCAAAGGATAAATTCCCACTGCTAAGTATTCACATTTTGGTTGATAATTGTGCCAAGAATAAGATTGGATCTTTTGTGGATTTCTATGCGGGCTATCATCAGATTTTAATGGAAAAGGAAGATTCTGAGAAAACGGCATTCATGGGAACATACTGCTATCAGGTCATGCCTTTCGGTTTGAAAAATGTTGTGGCAACTTACATGAGGGCAATGGAGACCATATTCCATGACATGATACACAAGGAGATCGAGGTTTATGTGGATGATGTGATCATAAAGTCTAGAAAGCAGTCTGACCATGTCAGAGATTTGAGGAAGTTCTTCCAAAAGCTTCGTAGGTACAATTTTAAGCTCAATCCTTCAAAATGTGCATTCGGTGTGCCATTTGGAAAACTGTTGGAATTCATAGTCAGTCGTCAAAGTATTGAATTGGACTTGCCAATGATCAAGGCTATCCAAGAATTGCCACCCCCAAGGAACAAGACTGAGGTGATGAGTCTATTAGGGAGGTTGAACTACATCAGCATGTTTATTGCTCAACTTACGACAACTTTCAAGCCTATTTTCAAACTGTTAAAGAAGGATGCTACGGTAGAATGGACAGATGAGTGTCAAGAAGCATTCGATAAGATAAAGGGGTACTTGTCAAACCCACTTGTGCTGGTCCCGCCAGAACCGGGGAGATATTTGATTCTATATCTGACGGTCTTGGACAATTCATTTGACTGTGTATTGGGTCAGCATGACATCACCGGTAGGAAGGAACATGCCATCTATTATCTTAGCAAGAAGTTTACATCTTATGAGTTTAAATACACTCACTTTGAAAGGACATGTTGCCCCCTAACTTGGGTAGCACAGAAGTTGAAGCACTATTTGTCATCTTACACTACTTACCTCATTTCTTATTTGGATCCATTAAAGTATATCTTCCAGAAGCATATGCCAACAGGGAGGCTTGCAAAGTGGCAGATCTTGCTCACAGAATTTGACATCGTCTATGTGACTTGGACAGCAATGAAAGCCCAAGCATTGGCCGACCATTTGGCCGATAATCCAGTAGATAAAGAATATGTGCCTTTGAAGACTTACTTCCCTAATGAAGAGGTAATGCACATTGATGAGTTGGAAAAAGTTGAAGAGCCAGGCTGGAAACTTTTCTTTGATAGAGTTGCTAACATGAAGGGTGTTGGGACAGGAGTTGTACTTATTTCTGAAACAGGGCACTATTACCCTGTTACAACTCATTTTTGTTTCCTCTGTACCAAGAACATTGCTAAGTACGAGGCGTGCATTTTGGGTTTAAGGTTAGTTGCGGACATGGGTGTTAAGGAAATCTTGGTCATGGGAGACTCGAGCCTTTTGGTGCACCAAATTCAAGGAGAATGGCAAACACGGTATTTATAACTCATACCGTACCAATAGTGTTTGCATGATCTTTGTCAATAGTTTTGATAAGTAGAGTTCAGGCATATCCCATGGATCCATAATGAGGTTGCCAATACTTTGGCTATCTTGGCGTCAATGTTACATAGTCTAGATAAGGTTTACATTGACCTTTTGCATATTCAAGTCCGCGATCAGCACACTTACTGTAATATGGTGGAAGAAGAGCTTGATGGTGAGCCGTTGTTCCACGATATCAAGGAGTATATTAGAATGGAAGCACATCCAGTACAAGCCATAGGTGATCAAAAGAGAACAATCCGACAGTTAGCAAGTTGATTTTTCTTCAGTGGAGGAGTTTTGAACAAAAGAAGTTCGGATCTTGGATTATTAAGATGCATAGATGCTAGACAAGCCACATCTATCATGACCGAAGTACATTCTGGAGTTTGTGGGCTGCATATGAGTGGGTACGTTTTGGTAAAGAAAATTCTCCGAGCAGGTTATTATTGGCTCACCTGTGGAGAGAGATTGTATAAGTTTTGTGTGCAAGTGTCATCAATGTCAATTGCACGGAGATTTGATTCATTCTGCCATATGAATTGCATACAATGTCCGCACCTTGGCCCTTTGTTTCGTGGGGCATGGATGTTATTGGGCCAATTGAGCCAACAACATCCAATGGGCACAGATTAATTCTAGTGGCCATTGATTATTTCACCAAGTGGGTTGAAGCTAAAACATTCAAGTTTGTGACCAAGAAAGTGATGGTCGATTTTGTGCACTCAAATATCATTTGTAAATTTGGGATCCCAAAGGTGATTATCAAAGATAATTGTGCTAATATCAACAGTCATCTGATGAAAGAGGTATATCAACGGTTTAAGATTACGCACCGCAATTCCATCCCATACCGCCCGAGCAGTCGAGGCAACAGACAAGAACATAAAGAAGATACTTTGGGAAATGGTAGAAGGTTCCAGGCAAGGGGCATGAAAAGATGCCATTTGCATTGTTGGGTTATCACACTAATGTTCGCACTTCAGTAGGGGCAACTCCTTATTTGTTAGTATATGGCACTGAAGCAACGATACTCGCGGAAGTTGAAATCCCATCCTTTCGAATTGTCGCGGAAGCTGAAATTGATAATGATGAGTGGCTCAAAACCCGCTTGGAGCAATTGAGTTTGATCGATGAGAAAAGATTGTCAACTGTGTGTCATGGCTAGTTGTATCAACATAGAATGGCAAGAGCATATAACAAGATGGGGCATCGATAGAAATTTGATGTGCATCAATAAGTTCTCCCCAAATTGGCAGGGGCCATTCATCATAACGAGAGTGTTGTCCAATGGTGCTTTGTATTTAACAGATATAGAAGGCAAATGTATAGAAATGGCTATACGCAGTCAAAAGATATTATGTATGATTTCTTTTGTTAAATTGTGTTTGTTTGTACTTGGCATGTTTTGAAGATTGGAATGACGAAGGCATTTTGTTTTGCTATCTAAACAGTTTATCCTTTGTTACTCCTTTTGAGCCTATTTTATTTCCTATCATACCCATCTTTTGGAATCAGTAGTAAAGTTCAGAAATGCAAGCGCGAAAGATAAGTAAAGGAAAAAAGAGAAAAGAAAAAAAATAAGAAAAAAAACGAACAAAAAGGAAAAAGAAAAATACAACAACAAAAAGAGAAAGAGGAAAAAGAAATGAGAGAAAGAAAGGTAAGAGAAAAGAGAAAATCACAAGAACAAAGCAATTCTTATACATGAACTATGTTCGACCTGATACCTTTTAAAGATACGTAGGTATCCTCACGGTTCAGTCCCATCAAAATAAATCCAAAAGTCCCCAAGCAAAGAAACTGGAGAGAAGTTGTGTTTGGTGTAATAAATCTGATTCCAAAAGTTGTATTTTGCACCCCGTTGAGTTGTTTTGAGCCTTTTGATATCTTTATTTCTAACCCCATCCAAAAGCCCACATTACGATCCAAAGAAAGACCTTCCGATCAGTCTTCACGAGATGCCAATGCGAGCAAGTAGAAGAGATTCATATCAGGGGAAATACTCCGGTACAAACAATCAAAATGAAAAATTAGAGAGTCTTATTGGTGAAAACCCTCACGGGCATTGTAAGGCGATGAAAGCTGAGAGAAATAAAAAATGAGAGAGTCTTATTGGTGAAACCTTCATAGGCACCTTAGCACAAAAGTGAGTTGGGATATGAATAAATGAAAGGGGTTTGCTGGTGAAAACCCTTCGGGGCACCACAGGCCAAACAAGGTAGGGGTTTGGTGAGGAAATTGGGTTTTGAAGATCTCGGGGCGTAAAGTACGACAACTGAAATTTGATTGGCTGGAAAAACTCTACCGATTAATCCAAAATGCATGTCATGATCATTGGTGCTAGCTGCTCCACTCAGATAAGTCTCTTTTCTTCTTCTCTTTCAGATAGTCTTCCAGTTTTGGGTTTTTCTTATCCCCAACTCTCAAAGGCATTGCTTTTCATTTATTTTGGGTTTATTTCTCTAAGACGTTTCCAACGACAGTTTTTTCCAAGAAAATAAGAAAGGGTCTCAAAGCTCACTACCAACTACAAAAAATTGCACAAAGCACAACACCGCCAAAGCATTGCTAAAGATAGTATGATGTTGAAATAGGATATAAGGGTCAGCAAAAGTTCCATCGGTGAAATGGTTTAGTAGTTTCGTAGGAGATGCAGAGGTGTAGATAGATGGGTCAGAGATGTAATACAAACGTTTTGGATACAAAACACTCGGGTCATCCATAGTAATGTGGTCAAAATTCAGTCAGGAAGTCAAGTAGTTCTTGGTCAGTTCGGGGAAACCAGTCAAAACAAAACAAGGCAGCGAAAAGGCCACCTCCTGCAAGAATTCCACAAACTAATCACCACACTTTAAACTGACAAGAATTTTCTTTTACTGAAACAGGGGCAGAAAATTTCATTCATTTCCGAGAAAACCTCCGCCAGGAAAAGCAAGAACAAGACAGGTTTGACCGTAAGTTCTCAAGACCCTCCTAGAAAATGGGACCTAGTTTAAAATTCAAAACAATCATGAGTAGCAAAATCTAGCATAAATGTACCTTAGAGGAATATAGGTTGGTGTCAAAATTTGCATGTTTGAGGAATGGTTCAATTAGGGGTTTTCAGGACCCTCCTAAATAATGGGACCTAGCTCTATGATTTTCATTGGATAACAAGATTTAGCATAAGTTCTATTGTAGGATAGTATAATTCAACCGTACAGATTGTCACTCTTAAGATAAGACTTGATTTTTGGCTATCAGGACAATCCTGGATAATGGGATGTAGTTTAAGACCTTCTTCGATAATATGATTTAGTGGAACTCATATCTTTAAAATATATAATTTAGACTTAAAATTGTCACTTAACCAGGAGTTTTCAGGACCCTCATGAATAAAGGAATCTGGATTTCAAATTCTAAGAGATATTTGGTAACATGATCAATAAACATTCACAAATGTGCCCAAATACCAATCTGGGGCAGAAACTTTGCTTTGCTTTGTCTAATTCGTTGAAGTAATGCGCCCACCTGGAGAACAAGGGAATAGAGTTCAAGTTCTTGGCAATCAAGCGCCTACCTAAAGAACAAGGAAATACAATTCAAGGTTTTGGCAATCAAGCGCGCACCTGGAGAACAAGGGAATATAGTTCAAGTTTTTGGCAATCAGGCACCCACCTGGAGAACAAGGGAATATAGCTAAAGGTTTGGCAATTAGGCGCCCCACCTGGAGAAGGGAATATAGTTCAAGTTTTTTGGCAATGCGGCTCCCACCTGGAGAACAAGGGAATATAGCTAAAGTTTTGGCAATCAAGTGGCCACCTGGAGAACAAGGGAATACATTTCAAGTTTTTGGAAATGAGGTGCCTACCTTGAGAACAAGGGAATACAGTTTCAGTTTTCGGCAATTAGGCGCTCACTTGGAGAACAAGATAGTACAGTTCAAGTTTTTGGCAATTAGGCGCCCACTTGGAGAACAAGGGAATACAGTTCAAGTTTTTGGCAATCAGGCGCCCACATGGAGAACAAGGGAATACAGCAATCAGGTTCCCACTCGGAGAACAAAGGAATACAATTTAGGTTTTTGGCAATCAGGCGCCCGCCTGGAGAACAGGGGAATATAGTTCAAATTTTTGGTAATCAGGCGCCCACCCTGAGAATAAGAGAATACAGTTTATGTTTTTGGCAATCAGACAACCACCCGGAGTACAAGGGAACACAGCTGATGTTTTTGGCAATCAGGCGCCCATCTAGAATATAAAGGAATACAAGCGTCGGTAATCAGGAGCCACCTGAATAACAAAGGGAAAGCATCAATGTTTGGAGGAAGACGGTTCAAGTTTAGCAATCAAGCGCCCACCTAAAGAAAAGGGAAAGCATCTCATATTACAATTCAAGTCGGCAATAAAGAAACTCCACCTGGAAAATACAAGTCGCAAGTCAACAGGAATCGCAAGATCAAGTTTGAGGATGTAGATAGGACTCTTTTAATGCATAGATAGTAGTTTAGTCTAGCTTCTATTTATTTTGACATGGTGTAATAAGGACTTCAGTAAGAAGTAGCAGCATCAACAACAACGAAATCACAGCTTCATGGTAGTCCCATCTACCAAAACTTTTCAACTTGATTCCTTTGTAGTCTAGGATATGTAGGCAATCTCTCAAGCCGGGTGCGGTCAAAATTTTAAAAAAATTTCCCACAGAGTATTCGAACGGGCAAAAATCGCTCGTATCCTCTCACTTTATCTTTGCACGAAAACTCTCCATGTTTCCGAGCAAAGAGGGGCAGCTGTGACTGCGTACTTTTTCCCCTATGTGAATTACTCTCATAAATTCAAGTAAAACATAAATTTTCCCCATTGTCTAAAATTTCGTAGATCTTGCGGCATTTTTGTCAACTTGTTGCATTTTTCTGTGCATGTTTATTTTATTTAATTCATGAAAAATACAAAAAATATGCTGCATTTGAATTGATGATCTAATTTTATATTTGTTAGACTAACTAGCAAATTAGTTGTTTTAAAAATGGAAAAATCACAAATAATAGTTTACTTTGGCACTTTTTAATTTTAATTGTGGAATTCAGGTAGTTTTCTCTTAATTTGCATTTTAATTCCTTTTGGCAATTTTTAATTAGGGTTAATTAATTTAATGTTGTAGGATAATTGTATTTGGGAATAATGTAGGTTTTTATTTTTTAGATTTATTTAAAAGAATTTTGAAAAAAGAAAAAGAAAAGAAGGATTAGAGAAGATTTGATTTTTGCCTGTTTTATTTCAAAATCCACAAGCTCAAATCATTTGTCCCCAAATACCCGACCAGATCCGCGTCTAACCCAGCCCAAAATCGGTCTACCCCACTTAAAAACGACCTTGTTTTCCGTCCAATTGATCTCAGCCTTTTGGTTTTATTTGATCCAACACCACGCAATCCCCAAGGCCCCCTCACTCCAAATCCCCACTTAATTTCCTTCGAATCTGCCCAGAACCGCTAGAATTTTAGATCCGAATTCAAGCCCTTAAGGTTCAAAACTAGTTATGGTCGAATCTGGCAGCATGCATCGACCCAGGATTGCTCTTCTCACATTTGGAAGGCTGATTCACTACAAAACTTATGTCATTCATTCTTTCTTGATAGAGAAAAGTGATTTGTATCAATTTTGTGTGAATCAAGAAATCAAGTGTCATTTCGAGTTTAGCCAGTGAGTTTCGTTGCATTTTTGGGTCCTACGTCAAAACTTCCCCTAGACCTCAACCAAATTTTGACCGCAGGCCTCCCAAACAGTATACTACCATTGCTAATCCAATTTTCCAGCTGTATGAAAGGCTGAAAGTTGTTGGTTATGGCATCCTTATCCCTGCTATAATCCCTAAAAACCCTTCTCAGTGGGTCAATCCAAATAAATCATGTGCATACCATTCCGGCATGAAAGGACATACTGTTGATGAATGCTGCTCTCTGAAAGATAAGATCCAGACTTTGATTGATAACAAGATTTCAATCAAGATGGCGGAGGATTTGACATGATAAATATAGAGGACGACTAGGACCCCAACGGATCAAACGGTTTAATCACAGAAGGAGACGATCCAGAGAAGCCAGTAGTCACCCTTAATTTGCTTGTGGTCCAGATTCAACCTTCTGGGGATGTCGAGGTAAACATACTTTTACCGCTCAAGTTTGAAACACCATCCTCTGCAAAGACGCCAACGTCGATTGAGGTTGAGTTTATGTCACCAGCAAATCTAACTACACCTTTAGAAGTTGCAGTTTTACTGCCTAAGGGGCTTGCTCTGTTGGGAGTAAAGATAGCCACGCCAATTTCGATGGAAATGTCGGCAGTAACACCATTCCATACAAATTCCATACCTTGGCACTGCACATCCGAGGCTAGAAAAAAAAAAGAAGGTCAAGGTCAGGAAAGCCGTTGTCGCATAGGGTATAACAAGAACCGGCAGGGTTTATCCTGATCGACGGAGGGTCCAGCCTAAATATTTGTTCGTTGATGACACTCAGTACATTAGGAAAGGGGTTGCATGAGATTAAGGATGGGGCCATCAACGTTAAAGCTTTCGACGTATCCCAAAGGTCCATTATTGGGTAAATTAGCTTGTGTTCGCAAATGGGGCCTAGTTAGTTCGATGTTAATTTTCAAGTGATAGGCGTACTAGCATCTTACAATCTGTTGTTGGGACGATCATGGATTCATGCCATTGGGGCCGTAGCATCGATACTATAGCATTCCATGAAGTTTAAGTGGAATCACCAAGAGGTGATCATTCAAGGCGAATCTAGCAGTCCCATACACAGTCTCTAGACCATCCCAATGATAGGAGGCACGAGAAGAATAGGCGGAGAAACTTATCACCATATCGAGAGAGTCAGCACTGTTGATAAAGACAAATGGTCGGACAAAAATATTGATAAGTATATTGAACTGGTGTGGATACTAACCTGGCAAGGGACTTGGCAAGAATCTCCAAGGAATCGCCGAGCTCATCAAGCTCAAGAAACATGGCAACATCTTCGGATTGGGATATGAGTACACTCGGGAGGAATTCAACAATTGGTCGCACCATGGCGCAGTACCTACTATCCATTAGAGCATCCAATACCATGCTTGGAGCAGACCTTCTAGCGGCGAAAGTTATCTATGGGTGAGAAGAGGAAGCACTGGCAGTAGTGAGCAATTCGTTCTTGGAAGATGATGACGTGGATTGTTGTGTTTTTTTTCTAGGAGGAGGAGGAGGAAGGCCCTTCCATATAGACTGTAAACAAAGGAGCATGCCTCAACAACTGGACTGTCAGAACCACCATAGCCCAGCGAGCCTCCGCCTAGCAAGGCTGAACAAGAATCATGTGTGAGCACGTGCTTTTTCCCTATGTGAATTACTACCATAAATTCAAAAAAAATGAATTTTTCCTATTGTCTACAATTTCATAGATCATTTCGGCATTTTTGTCGACTGTTTGCATTTGTCAACGCACGTTTATTTTATCTAATTCATGAAAAATACAAAAATATAATGTTTTTGCATTTAGGATCTAATTTTGCCTTCGTTAGACTAATTATTAAATTAGTTGTTTTTAAAAATGGAAAAATCACAAATAATAGCTTACGTTGGCACTTTTTTATTTAAATTTTGAAAATTTGGTAGTTTCCCTTTAAATTTGGTTTTTAATTACTTGTGGTAATTTTTAGTTACGGTTAATTAATTTAATTTAGTAGGTTAATTAGATTTAGGAATTAATTTAGGTTTTTATTCTTTTAGATTTAATTTCAAAGAATTTTGAAAAAAAAAAGTAAATGAGGATTAGAGAGGATTTGATTTTTATGCCTATTTTATTTCAAAATCCGCATGCCCAAATCATTTGTCCCCAAATACCCGCCCAGTTCCACGTCTAACCCAGCCCACAAAAGACCCCGCTTTCCACCTTGTTGATCTCAGTCTTTAGTTTTATTTGATCCAACGGACGGGAACTGGGTTCCCCTTATTATATAACTGTCCTAATGAGCCTACCCCCTTCTCCTTCATTGTCTCCCTCTCCCACGTCCCTCTCATAGACCCATACTCCAAACCCTAGCGTTGCATTGAAATTTACCTCCCCTCCGGTGGCGGAGTTTGTCCCAATCCACCCCCAAATCAACACCATGCAACCATCAAGACCCCCTCATTCCAAATTCAAGCCTTAAAGGTTCAAAACCAGTTACGGTCGAATCTGGCGGCATGCATCGACCCAGGAGTTCTCTTCCCACGTTTAGAACCTGACTCACTACAAAACTGATGTCGTTCCTTCTTTCTTGACAGAGAAAAGTGACTGGTATCAGTTTTGTGTGAATCACGATATCAAGTGTCATTCGAATTTAGCCGGTGAGTTTCATTTCATTTTGGGTCCGTCTCTGGTTCCATTTTCACTAGTTATCCCTCTTTTTTCTTTTCTTTTTCCTTATTTGAAATTTAACCAAGTTTTTTTCGAGTGTGAGATTCTTCTGTTTGGTCTTCGCTGGTTTGTTTTCTTTGTTTCCAAATTTGTTCTAAGGTCTTGCTTGATTTGTTTAGTTCTTTTGATTAAATAGCATGGTTAATGTTCTAATTAGTCACCTAGTCAATTTAGCTAGGGCTATTGTGATAACTTAGTTAATTTCTTGCTCATTTATGTGTAGTGATAAGTTGATTAGTATAGGTTTGATTCTCAGAATTTTTCAAGTAATTCCCCTTTGTTAGTTGATTGATTTGATTCAGTTTATATTGTGTTTGCGCTTTGAAGCCATGGAAGACCTCACCCTAATGGGGGTTTGATTTGGGCCATTAGGTTAGAAATGAGGCCACTTTTGGTTTCATTATCGGGTCAACTTGACCAATTGGTTTTCAAAAATAAAAATATGTTGTTTAAGGGGTAATTAGGGGATTTTAGTTTTGGAATCTTTGAAAACAGATTGAGGAAGCTTCTAGGAAGCTAGGGTGGGGACTTTATTGAAGTTCTGAAATTTAAACTAAGGGTCTCTAAGCTAAAACAAAAGTTGAAAAAAGTTTGAAATGCAAATTTGAATTGTTTTAAGTTGCCCTAATGCCTTGCCTATAAAGGCGTCATGACTTTCTATTCAAGTCAGATTTTAAGAGAAAACGTTTTAGAAAAACTTGAAACGGATGACTTTGAAAGCAACACTGCACTCCCTGCATATTTGGTTGAAAATTGCTCGAAAATTGGGTTTGTTTTTGTTAGAATTCTGATCTTTCGCCATAGCTAAAATCTTTGAAAACCACAAATTCTGGCATTCGAGTAGAAATGGTCTGAGTTTTTTGGGATTTCACGTCTTATTTGGGAGTTGTTTCCATTGTTGGAAATTAGAACTAACTACTGCTGCTGCTTCTCGCTAATCACTCACTCTTTGGTTTTGCTTCTCTTTTGAATTCAAGGTACTTTTTTTGAATTCTTCCTGATATAAGTTTCATTTTGAAGAGGTAAATGAGAGTTGAAAGCATGGCAGTAGATTTATTTGTGTTTTGTTTACGTATCTTCATGATATTTGTGCCTTTGGCCAGATGAACCGTCATTTATTCTGGCTAGCCTCTATTTAACTGATTATAGTTGTATTTGATTTGACTGTTGAAATGTTGTTTTGGAGGACTCAATCAAGTTAGATATATCTTAAACTTAATTTATCTTAGATGAAATAAGGTATAGTGTACTGATAATAATCTCGTGTTTGAATTGCTCTTAAAGATGCTAAGGGCAAAAATGATGTTGTTTAATGTACCATCGAAGGGCATGTGAATGGTTTTAATTTAGAAACGGTGTAGAAATTGAAGTGCTTAGTCAATCGATTTAAGTGTGAATACTTAAAAAATGAGCATGATTATCTAGTTAGTGTTTCAGTGGTTGTCCATTTATAGTGTTTCAATGGTTATCATGTGAATGTGTTTGAACTTAAAAATGGTTTAGAATAGTTGTCAGTTTAACTCTAATCAGTATTTCAATATCTAGTAATTGTTAGTTTGATTATGTGGCTACTTAACGTCAAGTTTACGGATCTGTTGGTGATTAAATCACTTTGTCGTCACATTCTAAAATCCGACTGCCTTCTGCTATTGTATAGTTTGATGTACGAATCCCTTGGCATCCAGCTTGTACGTGCTTCATTAAAAATTGGGCTCTCTGCTTGGGCTCGAATAGAGCTTGTTGTGAGCCTATAACCTTGCAGCCTGGTAATTTTATTTGTCCATTGGGACTCACGTCAGTATAAGCCCAAGTTCTGAAATGGAAATGGGGTAGACTTCACTTAGTCTTAGCCCTTTATATTCACAATTTAAATTTTGTAGTGGTTCAAAAGTAGCTAAGATACCTTTAGCCTGATTCAGTTAGTAGATCCTTGTAGTTGATTTGAGGTGTGTCGTGACAAATAAATCTTAAAATGAATGGCACTCATTTAATTAATATTTTTAATCCTAAAAATTTGAGGCTTGCCATTTAGCAAATTTTTTATGGCCCTTGCAAAGTTAAAAATGCATGATTTAGGCGCAAAATTTAAAAATTACCTTCTTAAACTTGGGTGTGTATTTCATGTGATCCAAATCCAAATCTTAATAGCGTTGAATAAAATATATTTAAAATTGCGGGTGCATTTTATGTGGCGCGATCCAAAGACAATTTTAGGTAACGTTGAAATCTTCCTTAAAATAATTAAAAGTGGCTAATAAATTAAAATACACCATAAGCTAAAACATGTGTTAAAATAAGATAATAGGCCAATTATTATAGTTGAGTGACCGTGATAGAGCCATAGAACTCGAGAATGCCTAACACCTTCTGCTGGGTTAACAGAATTCCTTACCCGTATTTCTATGTTAACGGACTGTAATACAGAGTCGATCTTTCCTCGATTCGGGATTTGAACTGGTGACTTGGGACGCCATAAAATTATCCCAAGTGAAGACTCTAAATTTTTAATAAATAAGTCGGAAAAAAACTCCCTTATACACTTCAATAGGTGTGTATGTAAAAAAAAGAGGTGTGACATCATGCACTAATTTTATTTTACTAGTTGACTTTTCTTTCGCATTTTAAATTTTTCAGGAAAGAGCTCCAATGTTCAAAACAATTATGGAATGTATCAAAGCATTTTGATTTTTCTTATAAATCAATACTACTTTACTTATACAGCATTACTATTACTTGTCTTGATGAACCAATGATTGTTACATGCAATGAGACGACGCAACAAACAGATATAGATTTAGAGGAAGATGACATACCGGAAGAGATTGTCAAGGAAGCTGAGAATTTTGAAAATAGACCAAAGTCCAACCTGGACGATACTGAGATTGTTAACCTGTGAGGCAAAGCAAAATTTCAAAGAAACATGAATCAGCATTCACTTATCACCGACAGAAAAGAAAGAGTACACAAAATTTCTAAGAGAATATGAGGACATCTTCGCCTAGTCGTATAATGACATGACTGGTCTGAGTACATCTATGTGGCACACAAACTGCCAACTGATCTGACATGTCCGTCGGTAAAATAGAAGCTGAGAAAGTTCAAGCCAACTATGAGTCTGAAAATCAAGGAAGAAGCCACCAAGTAGGTCAAAGCCAAAGTCCTCAGGGTAGTGGAACACCGAACATGGTTAGCTAACATTTACCAGTGCCAAAGAAGGATGGAAAGGTTAGATTCTGTGTCGACTACTAGGATCTCAACTGGGCCAGTCCGAAAGTTATTTCCCCTTGCCAAACTTACAGATCCTGATCAACAATTGCGCCAAGCATGAATTGCAATCACTCATGGATTATTTCGCTAGTCACCATCAGATTTGGATGGATGAAGAAGATGCTGAGAAAACGACTTTCACTAGACCATGGGGAATATATTACTACAAGAAGATATCGTGTAGGCTAAAGAATGTAGGGGCCACCTACATGAGGTCCATGACTACCATCTTCCACGACTTGATACACAAGGAAATAGAGGTATATGTAAATGACATCATCATCAAGTCCAAGAAATTCATTGATCACATGGATGATTTGAGGAAGTTCTTCAATAGGCTGCGAAGGTACAACCTGAAACTGAATCCTGCGAAATGTGCATTTGGGGTTCCTACCAAAAAATTGCTTGGGTTTATTGTGAGTCGTTGAGGAATAGAACTGGATCCATCAAAAGGTCAAAGCCATTCAAAAGTTGTCACCGCCAAAGAACAAGAAGGATGTGATGCGTTTCTTGGGAAGACTCAACTATATCAGCCAGTTCATAGCACAATCTACAGTTATCTGTGAGCTAATATTTAAGATGTTGAAGAAATATGTCGCTACTAAATGGATTGATGACTGCCAAAAGGCCTTTCACATAAACAAAGAGTACCTGTAAACACCGCCAGTTTAGTCCCGCCCGAGCCAGGTAGACCCATATTACTCTACCTTGTAGTATTGGACGGAGCTTCGGTGGCGTTCTGGGTCAGCATGATAAAATAGGAATGAAATAACAAGTCATCTATTATCTCAGTAATAAGTTCACTCCGCATGAGGCCTGGTATTCTTTGATAGAACGCACCTATTGTGCGTTGACTTGGGTGGCCTAGAAGCTGAGGCATTACTTCTGTGCCTATACTACATATCTCATATGGAGGATGGATCCTCTAAAGTACATCTTTCAGAAGCCCGTGGCCACTGGCACGTTAGCCAAGTGGAAAATCCTATTGAGTGAGTTTGACATCATTTACGTGACCCGGAAAGCAGTCAAGGGACAGGCACTAGCAGATCACCTTGCCAAGAATCCCATAGGTGGAGAATACGAACCCCTAAATACGTATTTTCCATATGAAGAGGTATCATTCATAGGAGAAGATATTGCAGAATCCTATGACAGTTGCAGAATTTTTTTTCGACGGAGCAGCAAATTTCAAAGGAGTTGGTGTAGGAACAGTCCTAGCATCAAAAACCGGTCAGCGTTATCCGGTGTATGCCGAACTCAGGTTCCCGTGCACCAACAATATAGTCGAGTATGAAGCATGCATCTTAGGGATCAAGATGGCTATTAACATGAGCATTCAAGAATTTCTAGTAATTGGAGATTCAGATTTGCTCATACATTAGGTACGAGGAGAATGGGGAACCACGAACTCCAAGATAATCCCTTATCTGCACCATGCAACGGAGTTAAGAAAGAGGCTCACAATGGTAGAGTTTCAGCATGTTCTCAGAATCCAAAATGAGTTTGCCAATGCATTGGCTACCCTACCATCCATGATACAGCATCCAGACAAGAACTTCATTGATCCCATTCTAGTAGAAATCCATGATCAGCTAGCTTACTGTGCTCATATTGATGAAGAAGTAGACAGAAAGCCCTGGTTTCATGATATCAACGAATACTTTACAAAAGAAAAATAGCCAGAGCTTGGAAATCCTATTCAGAAACGCACCCACAGGAGGTTGTCTAAAAATTTCTTTCACAGCGGGGGAGACCTAAATAGAAGAACTCCAGATCTGGGATTATAAGGTGTGTCGACGCAAATGGAAGCGTCCAAACTACTAGAAGAAATCCATGCTGGGACCTGCAGTCCACACATGAATGGTTTTGGCTTAGCCAAGAAGATGCTCCAGGTTGTTTATTTTTGGATGACTACAAATGGATTGCATCCAGTATATCCAAAAATGCCATCGCTTCCAAATACATGCAAACATGATCATGGTACCCCAAATAAGCATAATGCAACAAGCTCACCATGGCCGTTCGCCGCTTGCGGAATGGACATTATCAGACCAATTTAACCTGCTGCATCAAACGGTCTTAGGTATATCCTAGTAGCAATTGATTATTTCACCAAATAGATTGAAACAGCATCATACAGAGCAGTGACTAAGAAAGTCATGGCAGATTTCGTCTGCAACCACATCATTTGTTGATTCGCGATTCCAGAGTCAATCATCAATGATAATGGCTCCAACCTCAATAGCGACTTAATGAAATCTATATGTGAAACCTTCAAGATCAACCACAAGAATTCTACAGCCTACAGGCCTTAGATGAACGGAGCCATAAAAGCCACCAACAAGAATATTAAGAAGATATTGAGAAAAATGATAGAGAAGCGTAAATAGTGGCATGAGAAACTGTCATTTGCTTTATTGGGTACCGCACCACAGTTAAAAACCCGTACATGCTGGTATATGGTATAGAAGCGGTCATTTCTGCCGAGGTAGAAATTCCCTCCTAATTGATAATATAAGGAGCTGTTCTCGACGATGCATAATGGGTGAAAAGTCATTACGAGCAGCTAGCTCTTATACAAGGAAAGAGAATGAACGCAGTTTTCTACGGTCAGCTTTATCAGAATAGAATGTCCAAAGCCTTCAACAAAAGAGTCAAGCTGAGATAGTTGACACCGGGACAGCTGGTGTCAAAAACAATTTCCCGCATCAAGATGAAGCCAAAGAGAAAGTTCTCTCCCAACTGGTAGGGTCAATGCAGAGTTCACCGGGTTATTACAGGAGGAGCCCTCATACTTGCATAAATGGACGGAGAAGTTTGGCTAAAACCAATCAATCAAAATGCAGTTAAGCGATACTATGTGTAATCTTTATGCTTTTATATATGATGTAATTTGAACTACGTTTGACTTGATTCCCATTTAAGAGGGGATACATAGGCAGCCTTATGAGTTCGGTCACAATTTAATAAAATTTTCATTTACCTCGCAATTGGAAACTAGGTCAGAATTAGTAATTCAAGCCAAGCATCGCAAGCGGCCGTCAGAAGCATCCACCCATTAAACTGGGGTAGAATTTTGAGGAGGACCATCAAAACTCCGTAACAAGAAAGGTTGCAATGTCTTGAACCACGTCACGGTCGTCGGTTCACATAAAATATATCCTTAATTATGCAATTATGTTATATTTTACTAAATCATGCATGTATATTTTTGAAATCGCTTGTTTAGTAACGCTTCCCCAACGATACGTACAGTATCACCCGATAAGAACCAAGCCAGTCGAGCAAAGCCAGTGGGAACACGGACTAACCTCTCCCATATACAAGCTCAAAATTTTTCTTTGGATATAGCCAGAGTCCCCAGCAGACACAATATCCCCAACAGTGGTAATATCATAATTCACTATTAGCTAAGAAATTCTATTATCGTTTTCCCCTTTACTTCTTATATAAGGCTACCATTCTTTCTTTCGAGGTTAAGCTCTACCTCTATCTGCATTTTGCATTGCATAAGGCTACCATTCTGCCTTCCGAGTTTAAGCTCTACCTTTATCTACATTTTGCATTGCATAAGGCTACCATTCCGCCTTCCGAGGTTAACCTCTACCTCCATATGCATTTTGCATTGCATAAGGCTACCATTCTTCCTTACGAGTTTAAGCTCTACCTCCATCTACATTTTGCATTGGATAAGGCTACCATTCCCCCTATCGAGGTTAAGCTCTACCTCCATCTGCATTTTCTAATGCATACGGCTACCATTCTGCCTTCCAAGGTTATGCTCGACCTCCATCTGCATTTTGCATTGCATAAGGCTACCATCCTGCCTTCTGAGGTTAAGCTCTACCTTCATCTGTATTTTGCATTACATAAGCCTACTATTCTTCCTTCTGAGGTTAAGCTCTACCGTTATCTACATTTTGCATTGCACTAGGCTACCATTATACCTTCCGAGGTTAAGCTCTACCTCCATCTGTATTTTGCATTGCATAAGGCTACTATTCTACCTTTCAAGACTAAACACTATCTCCATCTACATCTTGCATGGCTGAAAGATCACCACCTTATCTATATTTGCATCGGCTGAAAGATCGCCACTACATTTACTATATTTCATAGGCTGAAATATCGCCACTTCATTTTATGCTTGCATGATTAAAATATCGCCACTTTATGTTACGCTTGCATGGTTGAAATATCGCCACTTTATTTTACGCTTGCATGGCTGAAATATCGCCACCTTATTTTACGTATGCATGGTTGAAATATCATCACTTTATTTTACACTTGCATGGCTAAAATATCGCCACTTCATCCTACATTTCATCGGCTGAAATATCACCACTTTATTTTACACTTGAATGGCTGAAATATCACAACATCATCCTACATTTCATCGGTTGAAATATCGCCACTTCATTTACTGCACTTGCATGGTGGAAATATTTCCGCTTTATTTAATTTTGAATAGTTTAATGATTGTCATCTTCTGCATTGCATCGGCTGAAAGATCGCCACCCTCTACATCTCGTAGGCTGAAAGATCGTCAAATTATCCAAAGGCGTATTGTTCGGAGGCACCATTTTCGTAGCCCGAGAACGCCATGCCATGGCCTGAGGACCCATCTTATCTCTTGTATATCATTATTCAAAGGAATCATAGTTCGAAGGCATCATTCTCATAGCCCAAGAACATAGTTTCATTGCCTACGAATCCTTTATTATGCGCTTTATGGCCTAGGATGTCATGGTCTGAGGACGTCATCCTAACCATCCAAAGACAACATTCATGGTCCTAAGACTGGGGATATGTAGGTAGGTCAGGGACCAAAGCATGGTCAACCTCATTAAACTATGTCATTTGGTCAAAATTGATCGTCATATCTTTACCCAACAACTCTTTCATCCTTCCCGGGTAAAGAGGGGCAGCTGTTGATACCCAATTTTTCCTTGTATTTTTTCATTTGCAAAATACCTTTCAAAATAGTATATATATATATATATATATATATATATATATATATATATATATATATATATATATATATATATATATATATATATATATATATATATATATATATATATATAAGTATGTCTCAAGGTCCTATTATTTTTCTCAATTTTTGTAAAGATTTTAAAAATCAATTTTATTGCCCTATTTTATCAAGAAAAGCCTTATAAGTGTTCCCAAAAATTATCATTTTGGTGATTCACTTGTTGGATTCTTGTATTTATGCAAAACTATAGCTCAAACAATTTTTACATATTTTTTACAAATTAATTTGATAATTTTAAGGTAATTTGCATATTATTACAATATTAGCCTCTTTTACAATTTTATTGCAATTATATTTACAAAATGAAGTCCAGTATTTTTAAATTGATGATTATATATTAGAGGAATTTTAGTACTTTCAATTTATTTCCAGAATTTGATTTGTTATCTTTTATAAAATAAATGGTGAAAATGGCTATTTAACATCTAGCCAGATTTTATTTCAACTATAGCCTAAATTCTACCCCAACCAAACCCAATTAAACCCCAGTCTAATTCCTAAAAATTACCCGACCCATAGCTCATTTAAATGACCCACCCGGCCCCCTTTTAAATCCCAATTGTTGATCTAACAGATCAAGGACTCATGTTTCGCATTACATAATTAATTCCCAAATGACCCCAAACCCTTCTCATTTCCACTGACCAGCCGCCTCTGAACCCTCCATTACCTCAAAGTCTATCGAAGCATCTCCAACCCTAGCCACCACTTCCGGCCTGAAGTTGCCGGAATCCATGGCTTCCAAGACTATGGAAGCCCCACGCGACCTCCTATGACTCCCAAGCACCGGATTCTTAAAGATTCAAGGCCCGACCATGACGAGGTCTGGTCCAAGATTCGTTCGATTCGAGGTCCACGGCCATCTCCGATTTTACTCCAGCTTACCATGGTTGCTCGAGCCTGATTTTGACTTCTCCGACTTAGATCGACGTCCTTTCAAAGCCTTTCTTACTGCTAGGGTTCTACTGAAACTCTAATCTTTCGAGGTTTTTCTAATCTGTTGTATATCTATGTTTCCCTAACTTTTTTTAAATATTTTCCTGACTTTCCTTTCAAAAACTACTTTCAAAATCATTTCTTTTCCAATCTAGGGTTTTCTAAAAATATTTAAATGATTCTCCGACTTTCCTCTTTCTTTTTGTGCATATTTGCATCTACTGTGTTCTAGTATTTTTGTCTACTGTTGTGTTCTTGTTTTTATTCTACTGTATGCTTCTTCTATGGTATTTTTGTGTGTTTTTCTACTATATTTTTCCCTTACTGTGTTCTTAAGTGTTTATTATTAAGTTTCATCTATTGACCTCTGTTTAAGTTTCTCCTAAAACTTCTTAGCATGCTTATTCTACTGCTCTTATTAGTTTTTTTCATCGTATTTCGTATTAGCTTCTTCTACTCTATTTTCTTTGAATCCTTCTACTATGTTCTGCATGTTACTTGCTATCATTGTTTTCTCATGAGTTTTTGCTGAAAGAAACATGCAAGAGGTTTTAGCTCTTTCTCTAAGACCTCTGAGCCTGTTTAGATCACTTGCCTTTTCATCTTTGTACTCGATTAATAGGGGAAATCCTAGAATTTTGGGGTTCTTCCAAGTTTAGTTATGTGATTTTTTTGAACTAGGGTTTTATTTCGAAGCCCCTAACTCTTTCAGACCTACTTCGAGCCTTTGAACTGAGTTTGGACATCCTTGTTTTCATATAATTCCAACTTTTGCTAAACTCTCCTACACTGGATTTTTCTACTAATTTTACAATGACACAACAATCTTCTTTCATGCTTAACATGTTCGTATGCTCCTTATAAATGATGAACTTCCCTCCAAGTGGCTTTCAAATTTTTGATTAGTTCATACTTCCCTCTGAATGTGGTCTGATTGATTTCTTTCCATTGTTTGATGATTTTGTCTAAATTAAAACCCTTCTCAGCTTTTATGACTTGGTTCATTCATAGGTCAGTAATTACAAGATCCCTAGTTTTTTTTGATTTACTGGTTGTTAATTGATTTTCTTACCTTATTTGTACAACTGTGTATTTCAAAACCTTATCCCTAAATAACCTTTTGTGTATTTGCCCCTAATTACATGTTGTGTACAAAGTGCTTATTCAATTTATTTCCTTTAATAAATTTAATCCATTTGAATCTGAATCCCTTAATTAAGGGAAGTCTTGTGTAATTGATTGACAATCAATTCCTTAACTATTTTCTTACCTTATTTCTGCCTGGTTTTCAACACTATAAATGCATGACTCTTTAACACACAGCACATACAATTCAGAATCCTTCTGCACTAATACTCACACATAATAATATTCTTTCTTGTCTACACTGTGGCATGTTCACAAGACCTACTACTTTTCTTTGTTTGTTCCTCCAAAACTGGTATGTCTGGATTTAATTTCTAGCACCAATGTGTATTCATTGCTTGTGTGTCCATGGTTGCTTGTTGTTTCTCAGCACTTAAATTGGCATGCTTATTTCCTTATGTTTGTTATTTATGAACCCCCATTCCCCTATTACCCCTATGTGTTATGAGTTATGACTTAAAGAATGGTAATGTAAGTTGTTGTCCATGAATTAAGTTTGATCCATTGGGGTCTTAAGCTCTAAGCAATATGTTCTAATAGGTCTAAGGGTGTGCCAACATCTCCTATTGTTGGGTATGCCCATCAGCCTGCCCTTTGTTTTTGCCTCTTGCAACTTCCCAGTTCCCACATACCCTTGTATGTATTGATTTAAGTTGTTTCCTTTTCCCTTTCCCTTTTCCGAGTTTAGTTCCGTACTTGCACTCTCTCTTAATCCCTAAGTTATGCCCCCTCTGTTGTGAACCTTGCCTTGGGACCTTAAGTTCCCTCTGAACTTCGACACCTGAGGGTTGGCCCTTCCACAATGCACTATGTCGTAATCTGATGGTACATTTAGGAGTAAGCACTGCCCGGAGTTCATATGAGACTCTTAGGGAACTTTGATACACCCCAAAATAAGAGAATGGCTTTGAAATATGATATCTTGGAGTTGGTTTACTTCATTCTTCAGACAGGAAGTCTGAATCAGGCTCGCCTTGGTTGTAGTATTAATTTCTGATATTTTTTCTTTTTATCTTCATTCTGGGCTGTAATAATTTTTTGATAAACTCTTGGGTAGCTAGTTAAAAAGGGAGGGACAATTATGTATACAAAGGGGTAGATAACCTGCCTATAGGAGTTTCTGAATTTTTGCACTCTCATATAGATACCATGTCTCTAGGAATACTGCATTCTCTCATGTAGATAACCTGCCTATAGGAGTTTCTGAATTTCTGCACTCTCATATGTAGATATCCTGCCTATAGGAGTTTCTGAATTTCTACACTCTCATATGAGATATCTTGCCTATAGGAGTTTCTAAATTTCTGCACTCTCATATAGATATCATGTCTATAAATCTGAATACTGCATATGCATATAGCAAATATGCCTATAGGTCTTTCAAAACATTACATATCCATTATTCATTAGGAAATCATGTTTATAGGTCTTAAATAATCAACTACTATTAGGTATCATGTTCATAGTCTCTAAGCGAATTTTTTTACCTAGATATCAAGTCCATAGGGTTCCAACATCTTTATAAGTGTTTAAAATCAACAACGTGTAGAAAGCATGCCTATAGGAGCTATTAATTGAGTCTAAATTGTTCCACCCGTTTATAGATCTAAAACCAGTAACAACCACGCACCATTAATTGCAGAACTCATAGTCGTTTGCTCAAACCTACCTTTCTTTAATAAATGATAGATTTTCCTAAACCAGTGTATTCGGTTTACTTCATTATTTCTGAAATCAGTAGATATTATGCCTATAGGGTCTTCTTCCAACACCTAGGCAAGCCTTAGGGCTAACATTGAATCTGTTTATTGACTATAACCAGCAGGCATGCCTAATTGAGGCTTCTTATATGAACTCTGTAATAAATTAGTCTGCCTCAACCACTTAAGTATTAATCAGAATCCAAACAGTACATGCAAGACATGCTAAATTATGTGCTTCTCTATTTAAATGAGGTGTATCTGAGCCTTTTATTTGTTTATATATTTTCCCCCAAACTTGCTATTTATGTTTTTGCATGTCGCCTTAGTATTTTACCCTTTTGAAACCACAAGTAAGCCCAAAATCCCTCCCTGTTAGGATTAGTAGTCTTAAAACCTCTAGGACTGATAGGATTGGGGCGGGTAATAGCATGCAATAAGTAAACGAGACCATGCCGCAATGTTAAATCAGGAGTTGTGTGAGAGGCAACCCACGAAATTTGTTGTTAATATTTTCTTCTGTAACTTTCTTTATAAACAATAAAAGGGTAGCACTATGGCAAGACTGTGGTGAGAGGCGAGAACATAGCCTCGACATTGTGCAGCTCACCAAGGTGGCGCTGAAACTGCAGTAGAACCGCGGCTATGTCATCCAACCCACCACGACCACGGTTGAACTACGGTAGAACCGTGGTGAGACGTAAACATTCTGCCTCAAACTAATTGACCCACCGCGGCCATGATAGGAGCACGGTCGACTACGGTGGCACCAAATTTTATTTTTTTATTATTTTTCTTTCTTTTCTGGGAAAGTGACTTGCCCACAAAGTTTTTTGGGAAATTTCCCCAATGGAGTTATAAGGGCAAATGTGACATGGTTGTGGTGAAGTCTGAGTAACCACCTATAGCCACAAATTTCACACACTCACTGATAGGTGTTTCTATGTTTGACAGGAACAATGAATCCATCTAGGAAGAGACAAAACACCGGGTCCTCCTCTAGTGGATCGGGAAGCTCCTCAAGAGCTAGGGGCAAGCCAGTTGTCGTGCCCCCTTTTCTCACGAAATCGGGTATATGACATTTGTGAAGACAACTCGTTCCCTTTTTGGAGTTGGGTTTGAATCGAATAGTCGCCACTTAATATTTTAAGTGCATTAGGACACTCAAAAGGGTTTAACTTAAATAACCAAAAATTGGGAAAGGGCTTGAAATTATCCCAAGGGAAAGGTGTTAGGCACCCCTCCAGATCCACTTGTGTGGTTCGCGCCAACCTATTATTGTGACTTTAGGTAAAAATAACACACAGGCAAGAAAAACTTCATATAAGAGGGGAATTTTTATATAAAGGTTACAAATAAGCAAAGGTAAGAAAATGAAGCTAAGGGTTTGACTTTGAAATGACAGCTTAAAAGATTTAAAAGAAAGAAACAAAAGAAAAGGGGGGTCCTAAGTTTATTAATAATATGGATCACATCAATGCAATACCCGATAATCACTACTCATAGAGGGGCTACACGTGGTATTAACGCACTAGTCATCATATCCATATCTACCCGTTCCCACTCTATTTAAGGTATTACAGCGCAGACAAACGCATTTAAGGCTTGCTCGACCTTCAAGGCTCCGTCAGGTGGATCTCTAATACTTTCTTTGGTTCTTTCATGCCTATGTATAGCTTCAATCTTTGCCCATTGACTCTAAATGTGTGAGATTCTTTCTCCGAGGCAATTTCCACGACCCCTGAAGGTAATTTTTCGACCACCCAAAATGGACCAGACCATCGTGACTTGAGCTTTCCTAGGAATAACCTTAATTTTGAATTGTAGATCTATAACTTGTCCCCGGGGTTGAAATGTCGCTCAACAATATTCTAATCATGAAACCTCTTCATTCTTTCATTGTACAACTTTGTGCTCTCAAAAGCCAAATATCTAACTCGTCAAACTCATGCAATTCAGTGATTCTCGTTGTGCCCACATCCTCAATATCTAGGTTCAGCTATTTCAGCGCCCACCAAGCTTTGTGTTCTAGTTCCACTGGCAAGTGGCAAGCCTTCTCAAACACAAACTTATATGGTGACATACAAATTGGTGTTGTAAAAACAGTTCTATAAGCCCATAGTGCATTATCTAGCTTTTTTGCCCAATCAATTCTTGTGGCATTCACTATCTTGGTCAATACACTCTTTATCTCTCTATTGGACACTTCCATCTGTCCACTTGTCTGCGGATGCTACGGTGTTGCCACCTTGTGACGCACATCATCCTTTGCTAGCAACTTCTTAATGGCTCAATTACATAAGCGGGTGCCTCTGTCACTGATAATAACTCTCAGTGTCCCAAAACAGGTAAATATGTGCTTCTTCAAAAATCCAACCACTAATCTTGCATCATTGGTGGGAAAAGCTGCAACTTCTACCCATTTGGACACATACTCTATAGTATTAAGTATGTATTATACCAAAGCAGATGACGAAGGATCCTATTAAGTCCATTTCCCAAACATCAAACACTCCACCTCTTGAATCGGGTTCATGGGAATCTCATGGCAATGGGAAAGGTTCCCAGTTTGTTGACATTCATTGTAGCTCTTCACCCATTGGTGCGCATCTTTGCACACTATTGGCCAGAAGAAACTGGCCTCTAGCACTTTCGTAGCTCTCATGACTCCTCTAAAATTCCCTCCATACGTTGATGCATGCCATGCCTGCAAAACAGAAGATTGGTCTATCTCGGGGACACACCTCCGGATCATATTATCAACACATATTCGAAACAAGTAAGGTTCATCCCAATATACATACGACAGTCACGATAAAATGTTTTCTTTTGTATAGAGGAAAGGTCATAGGGAACTATACCACTGGCCAGGTAATTTGCATAGTTTGTATACCATAGCACTTCCTCAAGACTAGCATCAAGCAGTTGCTTGTCTAGAAAGGTTTCTAGAATGTTCTCAACCTCATTTGAATTTTTAGCTCCCTCAAGTCGTGATAGATGATCAGCGACTTGATTTTTTATGCCCTTACGGTCACGAATATCAAGGTCGAACTCTTGGAGAAACAGCACCCAACAATTTAGGTGCGGTTTTGATTCCTTCTTCTTAATCAAGTACTTGAGAGCTACATGGTCAGCGTATACAATTACCTTAGAGCCGATCAAGTATGATACGAATTTATTGAAAGAAAACACCACTATCAACATCTCCTTTTTCGTCATGGTGTAGTTCAGCTGGGCTCCACTCAGTGTTCTACTTGCATAGTAGATTGGATGCATTAGTTTGGCTTTTCGTTGTCCCAGCACTGCCCCTACTACATAGTCACTAGCATCATACGTGAGTTCAAATGGCTGCTCCCAGTCAGGGGCAATAATGATTGGTGTTGTGACCAGCCTCTTTTTCAGCTCTTCGAATGTTACCTTGCAATCATCAGAAAACAAGAAGGGGTGATCTTTTTCAAACAACTTACATAGAGGGTTGGTAATTTTTGAAAAGTCTCTTATGAACCTCCAGTAAAAACTCACATGCCCGAGGAAACTCGTTATTTCTTTAACTGAAGTTGGAGGTGGCAGCTTTGCTATCATGTCAACTTTAGTGCGATCCATGTCAAATCCATTTCTTGACACCCGGTGCCCAAAGACTATGCCTTCTTGTACCATGAAATGACACTTCTCCCAATTAAGAACCAGGTTATCTCAATACACCATTTCAGCACACGAGTTAGATTGATAAGGCACCCCACCACTGATAAATCATCCATGAATACCTCCATTATGTCTTCTACCATGTCAGTGAATATGGCCATTATCCACCTTTGGAATGTGGCTGGTGCATTACATAGGCCAAATGGCATCCTCCGAAAAGCATTAATCCCATATGGGAAATGAAAGAGGTCTTCTCTCTGTCCTATGCTGCAAAGGAGATTTGATTGTACCTTAAGTACCCATCCAAAAAAATAGAAGTGTGACGTCCTTGTTAATATTTCTAGCATCTAGCATCTGATCAATGGAGGGAAGTGGCAAGTGGTCTTTTCGGGTGGCTAAATTTAACTTCCTGTAGTCCATGCAGATTCTCCAACCCGTAACAGTTCACTTTGAGATCAGTTCATTGTTATTGTTTTTATCACCGTCATGACACCCTTCTTAGGCACACATTACACTGGGCTAACCCAGTTGCTATCAGATATTGGGAAGATGATTCTCGCATCTAACCACTTTATCACTTCTTTCTTCACCACTTCCTTCATATTGGGGTTCAGCCTTTTTTTATGTTCCCTGGAAGGTTTGTGGCCCTCTTCCAGTAGAATTTTATGCATAAAGTAGGCGGGGCTGGTCCCTTTAATATCTTCCATGGTCCACCCAATGGCAGTCTTACACTCCTTGAGTACCGGCAATAGTTTTTGTGCCTGCACATCTAACAAACTGGATGAGATAATAACAGGTAATGTGGAGTCAAGTCCAAGGAACTATACATGATATGGGCTAGCAATGGCTTCAATTCCAGCTTTGGTGGTTCTTCAATGGATGGTTTAGCTGGAGGAGTTTCTCTATTTTCTAAGTGTAAGTGCACAAATTCAAGAGTTCTATCCCAGAACCCTTTGCCCTCTAACGCCAACACCCATTTTTCCAGTTCTTCTCCATTTACCTCATATATATTCATTAGACATACAGCAATCCTCAATATTCAGAATCTTATTATCAATTTCTATGATTATATTCACGACATCAATAAGAGAGAAATTAGCGAATTCACTTAGTCGCCTTATAGATTTCTGCACATTGAATGTTATTTCTTCATCGTTCAATCTCATCGTGAGCTCCCCAGTCTCACAATCAATGAGAGATCTCCCAGTGGCCAAGAACGGCCTTCCCAAAATTATAGGAATTTCTTTATACACCTTGCAGTCTAAGATTAAAAAATCTCCTAGGAACACGAATTTGCCTATCTGAATCAACACATCATCCAGGATACCAGAAGGTCTTTCTATAGTCCTGTCAGCCGGCTACAACAACATGGAAGTGGGCATAGCTCTTCCAACCCCCAGCCTCTTATAAATCGCCTGGGGCATAAGATTTATGTTGTCCCCTAGATAATAAAGTGTCTTGGCAAAAGCAAAATCACCAATGGTGCAGGGAATTGTAAATCTCCCTGGGTCATATAGCTTATCAGCAATTGGTCTAGTCACCACTACATGTCTGAATAAGAGTCACCATGGCGAAGTCATGAAAATCTAATTTTCCAGACATCAAGTCCTTCATCATTTTTGCATACCCAGGCATCTCTTTCAAAGCATCTATCAGTGGAATATTTACCTGGATTTGCTTTAACATCTCCAAGAATTTCCTGTATTGCTCCTTTTTTGGTACTTGGCCAGCCTCTGAGGGAATGGTGCATGAGGTCTCTTCTTCCCAACGATTTGGGATTGCTTTCTATCAGTTGCCACCTTAATACTTGTTCCTAGGCTGTCTTAACTTCATTTTGGTTGTTCGATTCTTCCTGGGCAGACTGTACTGTCATCTCTGTTAGCTTTGTTGAATCATCTAGCTTAATGAAAACGGGTACAAGTGTCTCAGCTTGTCTGCTTTCTCGAGCTCTGTCTTGCTCCATGTCTAAATCTCTACCATTCTGTAGACGTACTACCATCAGCTACTTCGGGCCTTGATCTTTTGGACGTATTTGAGTGTCTATAGGTAATGTCCCATGAGGAAGATTGTTTAGAGACATTGAAATCTGGCCTGTCTGCACTTCAATATTATTGATAGTTGAATCAAGTGCATCTACTATTTACTAATTTTTGCATAAAACCCAATAACCTATTGTATCATTGCCTCAAGTCTAGAAAACTCATATTCCTGTCGTCCACTATGCTGCTGCTGAGGAGGATTATACTTATGATGTTGACTCTGATTATTATATCCTTGTAGGGTTGGATAAGGTGCCAATATTATTAGGAGGTATCATACCTCCGATGTTTCCATTGTTGAATTGTGGTTGGAATGCCCTGTACGGCTGATTTTGCTGACCTCAATTATGACCACCCTGTCTCGGGCCTCCATAATTAGACACATATTTCATGTCTTCAGGGTAGTGATGATGATCATGTTCTGCATTCCACTGATTACCAATTGGCTGACTAATGCAAGATGTGCAAAAAAACCCCCCATTAGTAGTATCTACAATGTGTACCTGCTGCTTCTGTCCTGACTCTTCCACCTTCTTGGTATGTATACTCATTTGTGTCACTAACATGGCCATGTTTTCAACAAGAGTATTAGACAGATCTAAGGGCACTTATTGAACCACTTGAATTGATAGGTGCACTTCTCGTTTTCCACCCTGCATTCTACGCCATCTTGCCAAGAAGACTCTGGTCTTCTCTCCATGTTTTGCTTAAAAATGCTCCACCGGCTGAAGCATCAACATTACCCTTCATAAGATAATCCCATGTAAAACTGCTTCTCGAGCATCAGATCCAGAATACCATGGTGTGGACAAATAACCATCGTCCCTTTAAATCATTCCCATCTTTCGTGTAGTGTCTCTATTGGTCTCTGTTTGAAACTCAGAATTTCATCAGTTTGTTGAGAAGTCTTGTTGGGTGGATGGAACTTGATATGGAATTGCTTGACTAACTCCTCCCAAGTTGTTATGGAATTTATGGGGAGTGAGTTTAGCCAGGGCTAGGTAGCCCCTATCACCAAGAATGGAAACAATAACATCTTGATTGCTTCCTGAGTTATGTTGGGTTGCCTTTGGGTTTTGCAGATTGGCAGGAAATTCTTCAAGTTCTACTAAGGATCTTCGACTTGTGGCCCCAAAAATAGTCAATTGTTCTGCAACAAGTTGAACATTTGTTTGTGATTAATGATTCGGCCTGTATTTGTGGGACTACAATCATTGTGGCGAGATTTTCAGCTGTGGGTTGTGCCAGTCATAGAGAGCAGCCTCTGGCACAAGAGGGGCCACAGGCACTATTGGTACAGTTGGGTCTTCTTCATGATCTCTTACATCTAGTTTGATTTGTTCAATTATTTGTTGTTGTTTGCTTTTCTAGTTGGCCCAGTTAAGGCCTTAAAAACTTTCTCGGGATCAGATAAAGCTTCGAATACTTCACCAGTTCGTGTTGAGTTTCTAGGCATACACCTGTACAACAAAGTCAACAAACGTTAAAATTTTGATATAAAGATTGGGTATAGAGAAAACTGCCTACACTAAGAATTTTCGTATTTCTTTCAATTGTAATTGATAACACCGTTAAGTCCCTAACAACTGCGCCAAAATTTTATCACGTCCAACTATGCCTTATAAAAAGGACACACAGACGTTGAAAATATAATCTGAGTATTTAGCCTAGTGTCGAACCCACAAGGAATTAACCTATCAATTACTCTTGTTGGAATTACTAAATTCTACGACATCAACTTCCTTAACGTTGTGAATAACAAGTGAAGATGTTTCTATTAACTAATATTGAATGTAAATAAGGAACTAAAAACGAACTATGATTAAGTTGTAATAATCAAGAGAAGATTCTAAGGTTATGATTTCCCCTATTGATGGAATCCCTTCCGGTTATGTTTCACAAAGACTTTCCTAATCTTCTCTATCAATCATGAGCATCTTTATTACTGTAATCTCTCCCATCTAATCACAATAATTTACTAGACGCACTCTCCCGAGATATGCTAGCTAGCTTTGTTTATTACAGCTCACTTTAGATTGCACCCATGGCTTCGTTATCCCTAATCCTGCCTTTAAACCCTCAGTTATTGATCCCTCATATACATTGAGAGTGGTGTTGTTCAACAAATACCTAAATATGCACTCTCTCCCAAGTTATGCACACTAAAAGGCACAGCTAATTAAGGATCCTGTCAATTAACTACAACAAGCACATGGTTGAACAAATAGAGATTAAACTTGGCAACTACATTAACATAACAATAAGTTCATCATTTAATAGGTTCCATCAAAACCCTAGACTTGGAAATTAGCTACTCATGACAAAACAAGATAAAACTACTAAATTAATCATAATGGGTAATTGAAATAATGAAAAGAAGATAGAAGAACTCTAATATTTTGTTACTCTTCTCACACTTGTTCGTGCCTCCAAAGTAGTCTAAAAACAAGCTTTTACATGTCTTGCGACCTTTTAAGGTTTATAAGAGTGGAACAATTTTTCCCCAATTTACACTTTGGTCCCCACAATCTTGGCACGTGAACAGTTCACCGCGGTCGCGAAAAGATCACGACTCGACCGCGATGAACGCTTAGCATTCTGCCTCGAGGACTTAAGCTATCGCGGTTCCATTTTGGTCGCAATGGAACTTCACTCAGTCTATTTTTTTGTTTCTTTGTGCTCGGGTACTTCTTGATTGTGTGTTTTCTTCACGTTATTGACTCCAAAACATTTCGTAGTGCTTCCTCACTTAGATTATTCCCCACAAATCAAAAGAACACCATAGAGAATTTTGCTATAAACTTGCTTATAAAACAAAAATAAAGCATGGCAATATTAAGATATAAATATCATCTATACAGCCTAATATCAGGCTTTAGCTGAAAGTAAGAAAAATAGAATGGATAAAGGGAAGGGAAAGGTTGCAGAATCCTCATAGGCTGCTAAGAAATAGGATATGGAACAGGTCCATAAACAAAAGGATACATCGGTGGAGGTTCTGACCCCCAAGCCCAAGACTTCCTTCAAGAAGTCTTCCTCTGTGTCTGAGGCTGTTGAACCTACACTAGCCAAGAGGACAAGATCTGCAGTGAAAAACAAACAATTAAAAATTTCTAAAGATGAGGACTAGAGTGGAGGAGAAGAAGAAGTTGATTCTAAGAAGGAACAAGATAACCTTTCCATGTTTGGCAAAAGAAAGATCTTAAAGGGTAGACTACTGAAAGACCTGGTAGAACCAAGAATGATAAGATCGGTGGGTGCTTTAGCTGCTCAGGGATGGAAGGACATGGTCCTTCGGATGGATGGTAGGCTAGCCAGAAATGAGCTCTTTGATTTTATGGCAAATGTTGCGGTTAAGGATGGCAAAGCTAGTAGCCTGATGAAAGGAGTTCAAATGCAGTTTAATGCAAAGAAACTATGAGAGATCATGGACATATCCTCTGATGGTTTTGGTGACTATAAAACGCAAATGTGGCCTTGAATGGACTCTCTCCCTAATGCTCTTGCAATTACAAGGAGGTTTTGTGATTCCAAAGATGTGAATGAAGCTAGGGATATGTAGAAAACTGAAATGAGTCCTGAGCACAAGGTCTTGTTTGAATTTGTCAACAAGTGTTTATTGCCTAGACAGTAGAGAAGGCACATTGCCAATTATATGTATCTAGTTCTTATAGAGTGCCTGAAAAGTGGAAGGAAAATAAATTGGCATGCCTTCATCATCAAGGTTCTAGACAGGGTCATCAATGGCTCAAAGGCTCATGCTACCCCTTATGGCTTTATTCTGACTACTGTGCTGGATAGGTGAAATGTGCCTCTGAAGAAGTGGGAAATGGCCTCGAGCAAAGATCACTTTGGCATCAATACTTTTCTCACTTGTGATTATGCAGTCAATGCCATTCCAAATGAACTTGGTTCATCCCAGAAGACACCCATCAGCAGTAAAGTCAGGACTTTGGTTCAGTAATGTGCAGCCAAGAATGCTGAAATAGCTAGGCTCAAGGCTCGTTTGGTTAAAGTAGAATCTAAGAGGGATGGTCTCAGAAATGAACTTGCTAAAGAAAAGGAGAAGAATGATGGAATTCTTCATAACATGCTGAACCTTCTCCAAGCCCAAACCCAACCGTCTAGTTCATTCAAGCCTTAGAACTCCTAGCTTTTTTCTCCTGAACTTGTTCAACACCTCTGTGACCCATATTAGGGACTTTTATATCTTTTATTTTTGCTCATGGTTTGAATATTTTTCTTTCTTTTTGCGGATTGTTGGTGGCAACATATCTCTGTCAATGGTAACTCGTGGTTTGCTCTTGTTCCATGTTAATCTGCCCTTGATAATTTAAATGTGTTTGCTTGATTACTGATGATTAAACCGTGATTGCACTTGCAGTTGCCCCAGTGGCCATGAGTACTTATTAAAATCTAGGAATCACACCTTTCATGTAACTTCTCGATGATGCCAAAAGGGGGAAGAGATAGTGCTTTACACATTACGAAATAAGTGATATTTATAACCTAATTAACCTGGTCCTTGATGATAAGTTGAATTTTCTAAGTTTGGTATTGATGGTCAAGCTGAGTTCTTACAGGTTTCAAATAAGTAAAAATCAAAGAGTTTGTCATCATCAAAAAGGGGAAATTTGTTGGCCCAAGAACAGGTGAAATTTGAAGATTGACAAAAGAACTCAGACATGGACCAGGTCCATCTTGTGAAGTGCAGTCATGATCAACCTATACATGTGAGATGCACGTAAAGGAGATAAATCCTACTGATCAAGTTGCAATATCTCCTGATCTGATGGAAAAGGTTGCATATTGGATAAAGAGAGAAAATCTCCTTACATGAAGAGAACATAATCTATGATGAAGATAGTGTCAGAGTTTGAAATCATCATGAACTCTTTCACGATAGAAGAGCAGCAATTGAATCCCAATCAAATTCTGATTACTAACCTATTAAATGTTAGTGTTATTCTCTTTTATAGGCAATGTATGCAGAAGTAAAACTTAAATTGATAGCAAAAGAGCAATGCAATTTTGCAAGCAATTTATATGCGATTTGAGTATGCACTTGTGAAGCTACTTGAATGATATAGAAGAACCAGTTCCAAGTGTCTACCTTTTATTCTAGTTCAATTTTAGTAGGTGATTTCACATTGTACCTTTCAGGTTTCATAGAAGCAATTGTATTAGGTACCTAAAGTATTCAAGTTAGAGTTAACTTGAAGTTGTCACAGTAGGTAAGGCTGTGTGCAACAATGGGATTAGAGTTAATCCTTAGGTTTACAAAGAGTTTTGTAAATGCTACTTTGGCTTAGTGATTTTATTGGAAGTTTGGGAAAATCCTACTGAGTAGTAGGTCGTGGTTTTTTCACCTTTTGAGCCAACTGTTTTTCACCTAAATATCTATGTGTTCTTTATTTTCAGTATTTATTATTTCGCAAACACTAGTGGTTGGAACGCCTAGAAAAACCAGGTTCTTATATAGTTTAGTTAAGCGGAAATTGGGTATCACACAAATCACCCCCCCCCCCCCCTTCTTGTGTGGTATTGACGCTTAAAACATCATGTGCACTTTGAGGCCTTGTTCTATACCAATTCGTAATTGTTTTAGTTACTTTCTTGCGTTGTTAATGATTTTCTAAGGCTATGTGGGCTTGTCTCATGGGTTCCAAAAGTAATGATTTTCCCTAAGTTCAAACTTATATTGCCATGATTTCAAACTAAAGTGCGTCCCCTTATCAAAAGTCTTAAATGGGTCAGATTGGATAGATTACGTGGCCTTCTGCTAACTCGACTTCTAGGATTATTGACAACGTCATCGCCATGTATAGGAAATTATGATACCCCTGGTGTTCCACCTCCTTAAGGAGGATAGCAGTTTAAATTGTCATTCTTCCTGGAGCGTTACATTAACCAGTAAAACCCCTCTAACAAATACATAATTTCACCCCTATGGTAGGAGCTCCTAGCTATATGGTTTCACTCGTGAGCATACCATGAGCATATTGATTTGGAAGACAAATTGTCGTATCTTTATTTCTCTCATATAGGGTCAATTATTAGGAAATGTTAGGCTGTTTGCAATATGATAATCTCAAAAGTGGTCAACTTCTTTTCATCTTCAAAGTCTTGTGGTATAGATTCCTTATTTCAGTTAACGTTAGGAGTGGAATTCAACTTCATGTATTTTGAAATCCATATCGCATACAAGGTGCCACAATATTCTCATTCTTGATAAACGGATTTTCCCTACTATAGGAGACGACTAGGTCACGTACTTGAATATTCCTCCATAGTGATTCATATTTCCAATGTACTAGTTACCCATATGCCTCTTTTATCTAATAATTGATGTCGTCGCCATTGTTAACCATGTTAGTGTTGTTAGTAGTAATCTTCGTGTCTCTTAGCATATAACCTCGTAAAATATTCTAGTCAGTACATTAATGGATTCCTGAATAATTTCAGCCAATCTTGAACTTTGTTGCTCCTCATTTATTAAATCTATTGGGTATTAAAAGTTCAAACATGTCAAAGAGGAAGTATCTCCGTATGATCACATATATTCTATAGGTAATTTTATGGTCAGTTCAGATAGCACATCTTAGTGTAATCGTTGAAGGTCATCAAAGGTTTAATGTGGGTGTTCGCGTAGAGATTTAGAATTTAGGAGGGTGAACAAATTGTTCCCAATATGTTTCCCCTTGAAGATATTACGTGAATTGATAATGAAGGTGAAATAAGTGTAGTTCACATTACGCCGCATTATGATTAGGATATTTCCCCATTGTAGTTCTCCATGTATTCTGTGTTTTCATATGTCTATGTCTAAGAATGTAGTTGGAAATTCCTTATGCATCATTTTGGTGGAAATTACTGAAGTTGGAGGTAATGGATAGATGGCCTCTACTTGTCAACCTTGTTAGGTAAGTTTGGGGGTGGTGATTGCTTCCCTGAATGTGTTCTTGCAAATTCTGTAGGTGTAAGAAGCCACATTGAAGGTCAAGAGTGTTATGGAAATACAATACTTTCTCTTGATTGTATAGCAGTTGGTTTTGATTTGAAAGGTACCTTCTGGGTGTTATAATTTAAAAATGTGCAGTCCAGGTATCATCGCGATAATGTAGTGCTTGTAATGCTGAGGTTTGTAACAACAACAACAACAACAACTACCCAGTATAGTCCCGCAAAGTGGGGTCTGGGAGGGTAACATGTAGACGAGCCTTACCACTACCCGAAAGGGCAGAGAGGTTGTTTCCAATCAACCCTCGGCTTAGTGAAGGAAAGGAAAAACAAAAACAAAACAAAAGAGCATTAGTAAGTCTAGCAGAAATAGCGTAAATAAATATCATAACATAAGAACCATAAATAAAATAGCATGCAATAATATCATACTATAACTACCATAAATAGCTACCATAAGGTAGACACAATCAAAAACACAAATCATCTATGGATAGCCCCACCAAGCCTCACCCAACCCCTGGTGAGTAGTACGAAAACTCTAGGGGCCTATATCCTACAACCCTGATACTAGCCCTCCAGACAGTCCTATCAAGGGTCATGTCCTCGGAAACCCACATTCTAGCCATGTCATGCCTAATCACCTCTCCCCAATACCTCTTAGGCCTCCCTATGCCTCGCCGAACGCCGACCATCGCCAGCCGTTCACAACTCCTCACCGGGGCATCGGAACTTCTCCTCTGCACATGCCCGAACCACCTCAGCCTCGCTTCTCGCATCTTCTCATCCACCGGGGCCAGCCCCACCTTATCTCGAATAACTTCATTCTTAATCTTATCTAACCTGATGAGCCTGCACATCCACCTGAGCATCCTCATCTCTGCATAATGCTGAGGTTTGTATTATTGATATATACATTATGGTGCTTTGTTGAGTTGTGGATGTATTTTTAGGATGGTTTCGGTGGTTCTCTAGCAGGCGGATACTCCTAGTTACAAAGGAGACTCTGCCAAAATTTTTGAATAATTTCGGAGTTAGCCAAATTTAGGGACTTTAGGTAGGTTAGAAAAGAGATATGTTATATTAGGTGCTTAGGGCGGGCTCTACCTCTAATTCGAGGACGAATGATCCTAAAGGGGAGAATGTAATGCCCCGGAAAATTTTGCTAAGTAAATTAGGATTTTCTGGTACCATGTAAGCTAATTATAATGTTTTATGTTATATTTACATGAAAGGCCATCAATTGAATTTGGTATAGGTGTATATGTCCCAAAACAAGTAAAGTAGGATCTAATGGGAGGCCTAAGTCTATGTCAAGTTAGAAAATTTTATAATGGGCTAAAATTCCAAATGAGTTTGCACAAGTCTATGCTTTGAATGCACATAATATGTATAAGGTTTTATGCTATGAACAACCTATCATATGAAAGGTATTCGACTCTAGTTTCCCATGCATTAGCCCGTTTTTCATTTGGACATTCACGCACAAAGTTATGATCAAATTACCAAAGTCTGGAAACATGAGATTTTGTGCCAGTTTGCGATTGCAAAATAATTATGTAGTCCGCATAATTGATTTGCGATCGCAAATCTGGTCGCAAACAAGACAAGTGTAGCCCAGTTTTGGACACCAATTTTGTGATGCAATTTGCGACCCAAATTCTTGTTTTGAGGTCCGTTATGTGACCTCATACCTGATTTTGGAGGCTTATTTTTCTATTTTTATAACCCGACCTCATTTTAATATATAGGCTTTGGGGCTTTATGTGAGGTCATTTTCAGCTAGAGAGTTTAGAGCATCTACATATATATATATATATATATATATATATATATATATATATATATATATATATATATAAAGAGAGAGAGAGGGAGAGAGAGAGAGAGGGAGAGAGAGAGAGAGAGAGAGAGAGAGAGAGAGAGAGAGAGAGAGAGAGAGAGAGAGAGAGAGAGAGAGAGAGAGAGAGAAGGATCCTAGCTTCATAATCAAATCTTGCTCAAGTTTCAAGAATCAAGGAAGACAACCACTTGATTGTCCTAGATCCGTGTAAGTCCTTCTTCCAAGATTTATGTAAGAGGTTAACGGTTCAAATATGTTGTGGGGATTATAAATAGGCCATGCATGTGGGACTAAGTTGTAGTATATGATATTAAAGAACTAATTTGGGTGTTCCTGTTAAAATTGGTTGAGGGAAAAAGGAATTTCCATTTTCAGACCTTGTATACTACTTCACATGTTAGGTGTTAGATGAAATTACAAAGAGAGTTACACCATGGTTAATCTTCCTAATTATTAATCTATTCCTGCTATCTCCTCATAAATTGTTATTGCTAGAGGTGTCAGTGGAATATAGAAACTTACGGAAAAGATCTTTAAGGTATGTGTGGCTAAAACCCCCTCTTCTTAGAAATTGAGCTCCCAAATTGAGCTTCCATAGTGTCCGTGCAAATGATTGTAAGTGGCGAAATTTAATTGATGTAGTACTTTTTATATCAAATGATTTGATGTTGTAAGAATATATGTGGAAGGTGAATCTCTATGTGTTTAATGTGATATTCTTTGTAAATTTGAGGATATGTGAAGGACGTGAACTATGTGCTAAGATGCTTAAATTTCAAGTCAAAGTTACATTGCGATTATTATGTTGAACTATGTGAATTCCTCTTTATACTTACAACTTAAATTGCTCTTGTATGTGCCTATGATCTTAAATGGAAAGGTGTTAGAATATACGCTTAACGCTAGAGGGGGGGTGAATAGCGTTATAATAAAAAGCAATGTAAATTTGCGGAATTAAAAATGGCAGGAATAACGTAAGTGCAGTAATTAAAAAGATAAGGAGAGAACACACCGAATTTTTTCCTGGTTCACCACAACGTGTGGTTAGTCCAGTCCCCGAGAGACTCTCTCGAGTTTTACACTAACTTCGTTAAGCTTACGGGTGCCTAACAAACCGTTACACTTGCTCGTAGATATACACTCTACAAGACTTCAACCTGCTCGAGGATACCGCACCTCAAGACTTCAAACCAAGGAACTACTTTTCCTTCTTACAACAAGAGATTAGAATATCCTTTCAGGTGTGTACAAACACTTAGCACTCAAGACAAGACTCTCTTAATAGAGTAGATATGAGTAAAAACAATACGCTCAAGAACACAACAATTTCGTCAAGAGTTTGGCTCTCAAAAACTAATGAAATGAATATAAAATGATTTCAAAGAGAGTATGTAAGCTTTAGCAAGAGTGTATTCAGTTGTTGTACTTAGAAGAGTGAATTTGAGTTGTATTTATAGTGCTCAAAACACCCAAGACCGTTGCTTAATTGCCAATCACAAATTGCTGATTTTGTGCTAGGATAATCGATTATCTGATTCTGCATAATCGATTATCTGCCAACGTTCAAAAATCAATCCCAGATTTTAAGCAGAATAATCGATTATCCAAATTGTATAATCGATTACCTGACAACGTTCAAAAATCAATCCCCGATTTTATGCTTAACATAATCGATTGTCTGATTGTACATAATCGATTATTTTTCAATGTTTGAAAATACTTTGGCAACGGTCTTTAATATAATCGATTACCAGAAAAGCCATAATCGATTATTTTGCTACTTTGAAAAATCTGATGCTCACTGTCTCAACATAATCGATTAGTCTAAGGCACATAATCGATTATCTTGTAGCTTTGAAAAATCTGGTGAACACTGCCTTAACATAATCGATTATCATAAGGTACATAATCGATTATCTTGTAGCTTTGAAAAATCTGGTGAACACTGCCTTAACATAATCGATTATCATAAGGTACATAATCGATTATCTTGCAGCTTTGTAAAATCTGGAGCACACTGCCTTAACATAATCGATTATCATAAGGTACATAATCGATGATCTTACAGCTTTGTAAAATCTGGTGTACACTGCTTTAACATAATCGATTATCATAAAGTACATAATCGATTTTGTTTGTCCAGATTTGAAAGGCATGTTTAAAATTAATATTGGTTAAAAAGAAATGTTTGAAAATCATTTTGCTTTAAATTAAAGATGCATGGTTTGATAAAAATGATTTTACGAGAGAAGCCAAGTCTTGAATCAATTGTCGGATCAAGATCACAATTATAGAGCGATTCATGTATAACTTTGTTGCTTTACTTAATCTTGATCTTTGTTTCTCTTGTGCTTGGACTTCGGCATATGTCAATGTTCCGTTCATGTCGGTTTGTCATTTATCAAAACCTACAAATATGAACACACGTTTAGTTTAGTGACTTGAGAACGTGTTTCAACAATTTCCCCCTTTTTGATAACGGCAAACCAATATCGGGATATGCATATTAATTAATTCATAATGACGATCCAAGACAAGTATATAGATATGCAACGAGTTCCCCCTCAAGTTATGAATTCCCCCTCAATTTATGCCAATATGTATTAGTATGCATAGCCCATATCTTCCCCCTTTTGACATTAGCAAAAAAAATGACTAACTCTTTATTGATTAAACAATATTGCAAATAAAAGACAGACTATTATGCAAACTAGAAAAACAAAGAGACAAGACATTATTCATTGACTCGGGGAATAATCGATTGTGCGTTTGAGATAATCGATTATTTCAGGAAATGTAGTAACGGACATCCGAGACGGTAATAGAAAAATTGATTACACTGTTTTAAATAATCGATTATTTTCACACAGTGACTTAACACCTGAACATAAATGTCAACATAATCGATTAGGGATATGTGATAATCGATTTTTATATTTAACAGCTAAAATCCTGCAAAGCCAAAACTGTTAGATAATCGATTGTAGTGTTGTATAATCGATTGTGTCAATTTTCCAGCATAATAAACATAAAACGTAAATGGGGAATAAGCGATCATTGACTTTAGAGAAATCGATTATTCTGCACCAGTGTCTGATAATTCCCCCTGTCTTTGGGGCGATACCTGCAAAAAAGAATTAGGCGCCTCCGACGCTCAAGTTAGTAATCGTTAAAACATAAAAATGCAATGCATGAATTAGATCAACGTGGAGTCAAGAATCCCGAGTTCACTACGAATTCGGAAGAAGGACTCTTTCTCTAAAGGCTTTGTAAAGATGTCGGCCAATTGATTTTTGGTTTCAATAAATTCAATTTCGACATCGCCCTTGAGAACGTGATCTCTTATAAAGTGATGTCTAATTTCTATGTGTTTTGTTCTTGAGTGAAGAATAGGATTCTTCGTCAAGCTTATGGCGCTAGTATTGTCACATCGAAGAGGAACATGATCAATGCTAAGACCATAATCCGAGAGTTGTTGCTTCATCCAAAGGATTTGAGCACAACAACTCCCCGCGGCTACATATTCAGCCTCGGTTGTGGACAACGCAACACTAACTTGCTTCTTGCTAAACCAAGAAACTAAGGAGCTACCGAGCAAATGGCAAGTGCCACTAGTGCTCTTGTGGTCCAATTTGCAATCTGCAAAATCGGAATCGGAATAGCCAACAAGTTGGCATGAAGAATCTTTGGGATACCATAGTCCCACATTTATTGTTCCAACAAGATACTTCATAATCCATTTTACTGCAGTTAAATGTGACTCCTTCGGACATGATTGATATCGAGCGCATAAACACACGCTAAACATGATGTCCGGTCTACTAGCAGTAAGATAGAGAAGAGATCCGATCATACCTCGATACTTTTTGGTGTCTACTTCCTTACCTTTCTCATCTTTGTCAAGATGGTCGGATGTACTCATTGGGGTGGCCATTGCTTTGGCGTTGCTCATTTCAAAACGATTTAGCAACTCCTTGTAATCTTTGGATTGGAAAATGAAAGTTTCCTCTTTCATTTGTTTCACTTGTAGCCCCAAGAAGAAGTTTAGCTCACCCATCATTGACATTTCAAATTCGCTAGTCATTAACTTAGAGAATTCCTCGCATAGAAAATCATTAGTAGCACCAAAAATAATATCATCGACATAAATTTGAACTAATAGAATGTCATTGTTTATATTTTTGATAAAAAGTGTGGTGTCAACTTTCCCCCTTTCAAACTCATTGTCTAAGAGAAATTTACTTAGACGTTCATACCAAGCTCGAGGAGCTTGTTTAAGACCATATAAAGCTTTCTTAAGCTTGAAGACATGGTCGGGAGATGTAAAATCTTCAATACCCGGGGGTTGTTCAACATACACTTCCTCTTGAATAAACCCATTGAAGAAGGCACTTTTGACATCCATTTGAAATAATTTGAAATTCATAGATGATGAAAAAGCAAGTAATAAACGAATGGCTTCTAGGCGTGCAACGGGTGCATAGGTTTCTTCATAGTCAATGCCTTCTTCTTGATTATATCCCTTAGCAACTAGCCTAGCTTTGTTTCTAGTGATTATACCATTTTCATCTAATTTATTCCAAAAAACCCATTTCGTACCAAATTATGGTGTGATTATCGAGACTTGGCACCAATTTCCAAACATCATTACGTTTGAATTGGTTAAGCTCCTCTTGCATTGCCAAGGTCCAATGCTCATCCCCAATTGCTTCAGAAATGGTTTTAGGTTCTATTTGTGAAACAAAAGCCATATGTCCTACAGTATCTTTAAGAAGGTTTCATGTACTTACCCCTTTTACGATGTTGCCAATTACCTTGTCAAGAGGATAGTCTTTAGACGTCCTCCAAGCCTTAGGCATCATCGATTCTTCTTCTTGTGGTGATACTTCTTCCGAAGGTTGTTCCATGACTTCATCTTGAACTTCCTTTGGATCCTCCATTTGTACCTCGTCTTGAAGATTGATTTTCTTTAAAGCATCTGCAAGATCAACACAAGAATCCTTTCTCGCCAAGCGAGCATCATTTTCACAAAATACTACATGAAGAGATTCCTCAACAGTTTTGGTTCGATTATTAAACACTCTATATGCTTTGCTACGTGATGAATAACCAAGAAAAATTCCTTCATCAGATTGCGCATCAAATTTTCCCAAGTTATCTTTTCCGTTGTTGTGAATAAAACATTTACAACCGAAGACTCTAAGATGGGAAAGATTTGGTTTCCTTCCCTTATAGAGTTCATAGGGAGTTTTCATGAGTATCGGTCTAATGATAGCTCTGTTTAAAACATAGCTTGCGGTACTCACGGCATCCGCCCAAAAATATTTGGGAATTTCGGCCTCATTGAGCATGGTTCTAGCCATCTCTTCGAGACATCGATTTTTACGTTCTACCACTCCATTTTGTTGTGGTGTACGTGGAGCCGAAAAGGTATGTTCAATACCGAGTTCGTCACAAAAATCCGCAAAGAGATTGTGATCGAACTCCCCCCCATGATCACTTCTTATTGAAGTGATGGTTGTGTTCTTTTCATTTTGAACACGTTTAAGAAAACTTTTGAAAGCATGAAAGGCATCACTTTTATGAGCAAGAAATAACGTCCATGTGAATCTAGAGTAGTCATCAACAATTACAAAAGCATAAAGATTTCCACCAAGACTTTCAACACGAGATGGTCCAAAAAGATCCATGTGAAGAAGTTGTAAGGGTCTAGTGGTTGAAACAACATTTTTGGATTTAAAAGAGGCTTTTGTTTGTTTCCCTTTTTGACATGAATCACAAGTAGAATCTTTTTCAAATTTCATGTTTGGAAGACCAATTACTAATTCTTGTGAAACTAGTTTGTTTAAAAGATTCATATTTACATGAGCTACTCTACGATGCCATAACCACATGTCGTCTTCTTTACTCAAAAGACAATTCACATAACTTGATGAAGAATTTTCAAGATCAACCATATAGATATTATCCATTCTAATACCACGAAGAATAATTTTAAAAGCACTACGACGGATAACTAAGCATTCTTCGGAGTCAAACAATACAAGATTTCCCTTGTCACATAATTGACTTATCCTCAAGAGATTATGTTTAAGACCTTTAACAAGCAAAATATGCTTAATGGAGGAGGATTCGTCCTTACCGACCGATCCAATTGTCTCCAAAAATGACATTTCCTCCTTCCTTGGGTTTTAGTTGAAGGAATTTTGATGCATCCCCGGTCATATGTTTGGAGCATCCACTATCAAGATACCAAAGTGCACTTGATCCCTTCAAACACACCTCATTTTGCGTTTCTTCGTGTGCCATAAGACACAAGTTTGCGGTCTCGTTTCCTTCTCCATCACTTGATTCGTCTCCGGAGTCGCCTCCCCAAGAGATGTATGCTCTTTGTTTCTTGAATGGTTTCTTCTCCTATTTGATGTTTGGAAAATTTGATTTGATATGCCCGATTTCTCCGCATCCATAGCACTTCAATTGGTCGCCTTGTTGCTTACCTTTTCGTTCATACTTCTTTTGCATGAACTTGTGAAATTTCTTAATAACGAGTCCAAGCTCGACATCTTCATCACTTGACTCCTCATCGTTTTGAGGTTGAGTAGTTGATGCTTTGAGCGCAATCTTTCTTTTCCTTTGATCATCCAAAGGAGAGTTAAGAATAGTTGATTCATAAGTTTTAGGATTACCTCGTAGTCCATCGATGGTGACGTTTGTGATGCCGATTGTTTCTTGGATAGCGTCGGCTTTGGAATGCCATTCCGGAGTGAGGCTTCGTAGAATTTTCCGGACAAGCTCCTTATCCGTGAATGTCTTTTTGAGAGCGTGTAGGTCATTTACGATTTTTGAAAATCGTTCGAACATGTCATCTATCTTCTCGTTTTCCTTCATGCGAAACAATTCATATTCGTGCCTAACAAACCGTTACACTTGCTCGTAGATATACGCTCTACAATACTTCAACCTGCTCGAGGATACCGCACCTCAAGACTTCAAACCAAGGAACTACTTTTCCTTCTTACAACAAGGGATTAGAATATCCCTTCAAGTGTGTACAAACACTTAGCACTCAAAACAAGACTCTCTTAATAGAGTAGATATGAGTAAAAACAATACGCTCAAGAACACAACAATTTCGTCAAGAGTTTGGCTCTCAAAAACTTATGAAATAAATATAAAATGATTGCAAAGAGAGTATGTAAGCTTTAGCAAGAATGTATTCAGTTGTTGTACTTAGAAGAGTGAATTTGAGTTGTATTTATAGTGCTCAAAACACCCAAGACCGTTGCTTAATTGCCAATCACAAATTGCTGATTTTGTGCTAGGATAATCGATTATCTGATTCTGCATAATCGATTATCTGCCAACGTTCAAAAATCAATCCCAGATTTTAAGCAGAATAATCGATTATCCAAATCGTATAATCGATTACCTGACAACGTTCAAAAATCAATCCCCGATTTTATGCTTAACATAATCGATTGTATGATTGTACATAATCGATTATTTTTCAATGTTTGAAAATACTTTGGCAACGGTCTTTAATATAATCGATTACCAGAAAAGCCATAATCGATTATTTTGCTACTTTGAAAAATCTGATGCTCACTGTCTCAACATAATCGATTAGTCTAAGGCACATAATCGATTATCTTGTAGTTTTGAAAAATCTGGTGAACACTGCCTTAACATAATCGATTATCATAAGGTACATAATCGATTATCTTGTAGCTTTGAAAATCTGGTGAACACTGCCTTAACATAATCGATTATCATAAGGTACATAATCGATTATCTTGTAGCTTTGTAAAATCTGGTGTACACTGCCTTAACATAATCGATTATCATAAGTTACATAATCGATTATCTTACAGCTTTGTAAAATCTGGTGTACACTGCTTTAACATAATCGATTATCATAAAGTACATAATCGATTTTGTTTGTCCAGATTTGAAAGGCATGTTTAAAATTCATTTTGGTTAAAAAGAAATGTTTGAAAATCATTTTGCTTTAAATTAAAGATGCATGGTTTGATAAAAATGATTTTACGAGAGAAGCCAAGTCTTGAATCAATTGTCGGATCAAGATCACAATTATAGAGCGACTCATGTATAACTTTGTTGCTTTACTTAATCTTGATCTTTGTTTCTCTTGTGCTTGGACTTCGGCAAATGTCAATGTTCCGTTCACGTCGGTTTGTCATGTATCAAAACCTACAAATATGAACACACGTTTAGTTTAGTGACTTGAGAACGTGTTTTAACAAAAGGTTGATTGTGAAAATGGAAATAATGAGAAACGTGAGTTATTGAATGTGTCCTAGTACCAAGCATTAATGTGGTAATTTTGGCCTCAAGTGCCAATGAACTAATGCATGTGAAACCAAATATGGAAGTGAAATGATTAATGGAAAAGGGTAACATCTTGGTAAGACGGCCTAGACAGTCGGGCCATGATCGGATGTCATGCTATACATGGTGGTATTGTGTTGATATTGAAACAAGTGAGAATGAAATTGTGATTGAGGTATACGTCTCAAATAAGACAGCTTAGCCGATCGGGTCGAGAACGGATGCCATGCTACACACATGGGGGTATTGTGTTGATATTGAAACCAAAAATTGAGAACTAAATACTGATTGAGGTATATGTCTCAAATGAGGTAGCTTAGCTAATTGGGCCGTGATCGGACTACGCGCAAGAAAGAGGTGGTATTATGAATGATGGTGCAATAGTATGAAATGTCCCAACCTAAAGCTACGGAAATTATGTGAAAGTTGTGTGATCCCTTTTATTTGATAATGTGGTGATTGTTTAAAGCTTTTGTTAAATCTTTATGATTTCTTTGTTTTTATATGGTTGTTCTTTCTAATGATATGGTGTTTAGTTATACATACTAGTGTTATTCGACGGCACTAACGTCCTTTTTTTGGGGGCGCTACATCGTTAAATAGATGTAGGTGGTTCCGTAGCAGGCAGTGTTGGTTCCAGCTAGTGATATATCTTCCTTTCGGCTGACTAGGTGAGCCCCACTTCACTTCGGGGTCATGTACCACTATTTATCATGTACTTTGTATTTTGAGGTATAGCTGGAGCCTTGTTTCCGGCATTTCCATATTACTCTTCAGTTGTATCTAGAGGCTCCGTAGACAAGTTGTGGGTGATGCTTGATATTAGGAATTAAATTAGAAGTATTGGTATCTAGCAAATATGTTTTTCATCATCATAACTATAAAAACTGGTATATTTTGGACATTATGGTTGAAACTTCTAATAGAAATAAAATGGAAGTTGTTAATAAAATATTTACAACGTATGATTAATGTAGCTAACCTCCTTTTTATTCATGAATTAGTTTGGGTAGATTAAAACCTAACAGGCTTGCTCATTCAGGTTTACTCGATTGAGCGCCGGTCGCGCTCCTCGGTTTATAGGGCATGACACTCGAGGTCCTCCATCGACCAGCCCGACGCCAGGCAGTAAGCCCTTCGATTTGATTACTGCCCTATTTTAGCTTGTATTTTGTCGCTAAACTTCATATTATTAGCACAATCTGCTCTAAAAACTAGCATAAAAATAGATCATGTATTTTTAGAATCTTATTTACTAATTTAATTATTGTCACCATTTTCACGGTAAACAATTTGGCGCCCAATGTGGGGATAAAATAATAGTGATTATTTTCTTGTTAGTTTCATTACAAAAATGCATGTTATCTTTCGTACTTTTTCTTGTCCAAGATCTCTTGATTTTAGGTCAAAATGTTTGGCTTGGTAAACAGAGTCGAGAATGAAAACCTCAAAATTATAGGGAAAACGACGTAGCTGTTCTGATTGCTGAAACACAACCGTAGAATCCCAATGACATGCCCGGATCGATTCTAGCGGATGCATATTCACAGGACACATAATAGGTCAATGAAACCTTGCACACCGATAAAAGCATATGGCATAACGACCGACAGGAAACCAAAAAACCTTAACCCGGGAAGAACCAATAGTTGTTCTTCATGTTATTTTTGAAATGTTGCAGGCACAACAGTTGGCTATCACTCAGTTACAAATCCATCCAAAGACTCCCAGCACAAAGGAACCGGAAACTACTCCCCCAGCTGAACTGGTGCCGGAGAGGTCAAGCAATGACGGATTGGTAAGCGATCCTACCATCGTGAGAATCCTGGAGGATCTTACCAAAAGGATCAAATAAGGTTCGTAAAGGTTCGTTCAAAGGTCGTTCCCCGAGGAAGCAGCCCTAGAACCTATTTCAAAGAACTCTAAAATGCCAAAGCTCCCTAAGTACAACTGGACCTCAGATCCCAAGGAACATATCGTCGCTTATACGTGCGAGCAAAAAAGCAAGGACCCACAAGATGATGAGTTTGATCATGTCTTATTGAAGAGGTTCGAGGAAACAATCTTAAAAATAACCATGATGTGGAGGCATAACCTAGCATCTGAGCCTATAAACTCGCTTACCATACCGGCAGATTCCTACGTAGAAATAAACGCTGTCACTATCGAAGCAGCAACAAGACAGCTCGACACATCAAGGGCTAAACAAAATGAAACGCCACAGGAATTCGCACCTTATTCCTTGGTAGAAGAACGAGGTTGCCCCCACCCTCGGATGACTAGGCAATACAGGCTTCACTCATAGCCTAAACAAATCGAGCCCGACGATCTTAGGGTTGTTCAAACAAAACTTGATCAGGTACCCCGCAAGACCTAGTCAAATGCACGCACCCAGTATCGATCGCAAATTAGGGTCGTGGATGGCCATCCAGGAGCCTCCTCAAGCTTACCTTACTCAAACAGGCTCCTAATAAAGAAACCAATGCCAAACAAAGGGACGTACCGCTCGTGGTCGCAGATAGGAGGAACACCCCGAGATTTAATCTATATCGCAACAATCGAAGAATGGCCCGAGGACAATATCCTCGAGGAATCGATTACGAATACTGATTCGATGAGGACGCATGGCCGGCAAGGGCTCCTAACCCTTCAAGGTACAATTTCCAAATCAACATACCAAACATCGTGTTTCCCGTAGATTAAATCAGGGACGCCAAATGGCTTGGACCAACTCGGCCAAATTTCTCTCAAAGGAATCACAGCCTGACACGGGAACTACATAGTAAGTGTGTCGAGGCCAAAGATAGCCACCATCTTCTAAGGAAATACACCAAGCCACTCAAAAAAAATCATCACCGAAATCTGACAAGCGATCAAATTCAAGTTCAGTCCCTAGTGTGGAAGGTGGCAAGAAGGAACGAAGCAAACGGGCCGAGCACATTTCTACGATAATGGAGGATCGACAACCCTTTCTAAGAACTTGAAAAAGGGAGAGCAAAATGTCTCGCCACTGGAGAAAGGTAGATCTGGGGATATACCCCCAAGGATGCCCTTACATTCAGCAAAGAAGATACCAAGACCTCGTCTCGATGTCACAATGATTCACTGGTAACCGTGTTCCTTACTCGATCCATTTTTGATAAAACATGTGCTCATGTTCAGGTGACTCGATCAACACTGTCGGACCGATGGGTCGAAACACAACCACCTCTCGAATATTTGACGGAGTCCAATCGGCGCTAGCTACAATAAGGGGGAAAGACCATTCGACTAGCACAGCATGACTGGCCCAGATTAGATTGTCGAGTTCCATGTCATCAAAGGAGGTACGAGGCGCGGACGCCTTATTCAAATTACCACGGGTGCATAGCCCGAAGATAGGGTCTCCCCACTTCGCCAAAAGGATGAAAATTCCACGCAGAGGATGGAATTAAAACCATCGACAGGAAGCAACACGTGGCAAAAGGAAATTCTGCATCACACAATGTACCCCGAAACAAAAATCTCCACTCTCGAGTCAAGAGTTAGAAAACCACATCTTCATCCAAGCCTGATTAAACATAGTGGAGGGATGTACTAGAGTCCACACCCCGAAATAGCAGGAACACACGGAACCCCAGAACATTTCCTGCACATCCCGCGGTAAGGAAAAAACTACCTCCCTTCTTGATTATTTTTTCACTAACCTGTATGCAGATACACGGCCATGGCATTCGGGAGTGCTAACTCTATCCGAAGACCCAAAGGACTTAACAGAACCTACAGTGCTCTTTCCTCTCGGTCGGACTTCCGCCCCTAAGAGGGTCTTGTTGGAAACACGTTCTCAAGGCTTTATACTAAAACGTGTGTTCTTATGTGTAGGTTTTGATGAATGACAAACAAGCGCAAATTGATATATGACGAAGTTCAAGTACAAGCGCAAAATTGGTGGATAACAAGATTCAAGCAATACAAAGTTTTATAGTTTAAATGAGTCGTTCTTAATTGTGATCTTGATCCGACAACTTGACTCATGACATGGCTTCTCTCGTAAAACTATTTTTACAAAATCATGCATATTTAATTTAATGCTAAATGATTTTAAATCATGCATATTTACTTCAGTCAAAATGATTTTTAAACATGCCTCTAAAATCTGGACTAAGATAATCGATTATGTACTTATGATAATCGATTATGTTAAGCCAAGACTACATGACAATCGATTGTGAACTAATGATAATCGATGGTGTTAAGGCAGTGAGCATCAGGTTTTTCAAACCTGCATGACAATCGTTTGTGAACCTTATGACAATCGATTGTGATGAGGCAGTGTACATCAAAGTTTTTCAAAACTCAGAATAATCGATTGTGAAGCTAATGACAATCGATTGTGAAGAGACAGTGTCCATCAGATTTTTCAAAGTAACAAAATAATCGATTATGAACATATGAAAATCGATTGTGTTGAGGCAGTGTCTTCCAGACTCTTTCAAAGTTATTAAATAATCGATTGTTAACATTGCACAATCGATTGTGAAGCTGACCGTTGTCGTAAAGTTTTCAAATACCGTCAGGTAATCGATTGTTGATTTTGTACAATCAATTGTTGAAATTAAAATCTGGAAAAGATTTTTTGAACGTTGCTGAGTAATCGATTGTTGATTTTATACAATCAATTGTTGAAAGTAAAATCTGGAAAAGATTTTTTGAACGTTACTGAATAATCGATTATTGATTCTGTATAATCGATTGTTTTACGTAAAATCTGAAAATGATTTTTTGAACGTTGCCAATAATCGATTGTTGATCTTGGATAATCGATTGTTAAGCGTAAAATCTGGGATTGATTTCTGGAACGATTGGCAAATAATCGATTGTGGCTTCTTGACAATCGATTGTCACTCAGTAAAATCAGCAACTCTTAATTGACAATTAGACAATGGTAATGCCAAGTTTTTCAACTATAAATACAGCTTCATTTCAGTGTTTTAAACACAACAACACACAACAACTGATCATTCTATTGCTATAAGCTTGCATACTATTGTTTATCATTTTATATTCATTTCATAAAGCTTTTGAGAGCCAAAGTCTTGTCCATAGTTGTTGTGATCTTGAGCTTACTTCCTTTACTCATATCTACTCATTAAGGAGTGCTTTGTTTGAGTGTTTAGTGTTTTGTACACTTGTAAGAGAATTGTGATTCTCTTGTTGTAAGTAACTTGTGTTTCCTTGGTTGAAGTCATGGAGTGTTGTATCTCCGAGCAAAGGTGTTAAGGCTTGTGTCCTTAACTTGTAAAGGTTTGTTAGGCACCCGTAAGCTTAACAGTGAAGTCTTGGAGTGTTGTATCTCCGAGCAAAGGTGTTAAGGCTTGTGTCCTTAAGTTGTAAAGGTTTGTTGAGCACCCGTAAGCTTGACAAGTTAGTGGAAAATCTCGAGAGAGTTTCTCGGGGACTGGACTAGCCACGTGTTGTGGTGAACCAGAATACATCGGTGCGTACATTATTATTTATTGCACTTATTTACTTCCTACAATTTTTTAATTCCGCAAAGTTTACGCTAATTTTTTATTATAACGCTATTCACCCCCCCCCCCCCTCTAGCGTTAAGCGTATTATCTAACAATTGGTATCAGAGCCCAACTCTCTGAAGACTTAACAGTTTGAGAGAACCATCCATGGCTTCTACTCGTGACTCTTTTGCAGGAATTGATGAAGGACAATGCTCCACACGACCACCTCTATTCAACGGTACAAACTATACGTACTGGAAGGAGAGGATGAAAATCTTCGTTCAAGCAAACAATTTTCTTCTTTGGAAGGTGATAACAAAGGGAAATCAAATTCCAACCAAAAAGGTTGAAGACGAATGGGTTCCCAAGTCCGAAGAAGAATATGACGCGGATGATATCCGAAAGGTGCAAAATAATGCTAAAGCAATTAATTTACTATATTGTGCTGTAAATGCTGACGATTACAGGAAAATATCGTGTTGCACAACGGCAAAGGAAATGTGGGACAAGCTGGAAATTACGTACGAAGGTACGGACCAGGTAAGGGAAGCCAAAATTGATTTCCTAACCCATGCTTATGAATTATTTCACATGAAGGAAGGTGAAAAGGTGGATGAAATGTTTGAACGATTTTCAATAATCGTAAATGATCTACATGCTCTCAAAAAGACATTCACGGATAGAGAAATTGTTCGAAAAATTCTTGGAAGTCTCACTCCGGCATGGCGATCAAAGGCCGACGCAATCCAAGAATCCATTGGCGTCTCAAATGTCACCATCGACGCATTAAGAGGTAACCTTAAGACTTATGAGTCTACTATACTTAACCCTCTTGTTGATGATCAAAGGAGGCAAAGAACAGCGCTTAAGGCAAGCACAAGCCAACCTCAAGTTGATGAGGACGGAGACAACGAGTTTGGACTCGTTATCAAAAGATTTCAAAAGTTCATGCGAAAGGAGTATGAACGAAAGGGCAAAAAGCAAGTCGAGAAAATAAAGTGCTATGAATGCGGTGAAACCAGGCACATCAAATCAAATTGCCCAAACATCAAAAAGGAGAAGAAACCTTTTAAGAAGCAACGTGCATACATTTCTTGGGGAGGAGACTCCGGAGATGAGTCAAGCGAAGAAGAAGAAGACGAAGCCGCAAACCTTTGTCTTATGGCGCAAGAAGACAAGCAAGATGAGGTATGTCAAATCTCTTCTAAAAACTTCTTTACTCTTGAAGAAATGCGAACTGCTTTTGATGAGCTATATACTGAATTTATTAAGGCTTCAAAAACTGTCAAGAGCATAAAAGAAAATGCATCTCTAAAAGAAAAAGATTTTCAAAAACAGCTTTCTTTGAAAGAAAAGGATTTAGAAAAAACTGGTTTTAGAAAATGAGAAGCTGAAAGAGGAAAACAAGTTTTTCGGAAAAAGAAGCGCCGACAAGCCCGAAAGTTCTATTAAAAATTGTTCTTCTTGCATGCATCTCGAAAATGAGGTAGATAGACTTAAAGGTACCTTAGATAAGTTTAATTCTTCCCACAAAAATTTGAATAAGGTCCTTGTTAATTTGAAATCAACCAAGCATGGCATAGGCTTTAAGAATGAGCCTAAAGAAAAGGTTGACGCCAAACCCCAACCACCTAAGGCTCAATCTAGGATTAATAAAACAAATGCTTATCATAGAAATAGCAATCCTAGAACAAATATGCTTGCTAGACCAAATGTTGAACATTTTAGAAGACCTAGAAATGACTTACCACCTAGAAATGACTACCCTAGAAATGATGCATATTCTAGGACAAACACTAGAAGGAGTTTTGAACCTTTTAGAACATCTAGGCATGACCATTACTCTAGAAATGCTGCTCATTTTAGAACTAATAGTAGGAGAAATGGTTCTCATGAAATGCGCAATAGTCATAATGAAAATAGAGTAATTCATTTTCGTTCATCAAGTTACTATGAACCTAGAAGGATGCATAACCCCAACATGACTTGTCATTATTGTAGACGCATTGGTCATATTGCTCCTGCATGCTTTACACGACATAGACATATCACTCAATCGCATCATTATAATATGCCTAACCCTCAAGGACCCAAAATGGCATGGGTACCTAAAATGCATTAACTTATTTTGTAGGTATGTTTGAAGGGATCAAGTGTACTATGGTACCTTGATAGTGGATGTTCCAAACATATGACGGGAGACGAATCCAAATTCCTTCAACTAGAACACAAAGAAGGAGGAAGTGTGATTTTTGGGGATAACAATAAAGGAAAGATTATTGGCATCGGATCGGTCGGTAAGGATAAAAATTCCTCTATTAAGCATATATTACTTGTGAAAGGTTTAAAGCATAATCTCTAGAGCATAAGTCAATTATGTGACAAGGGAAATCTTGCCCTATTTGATTCGGATGAATGCTTAGTGTTTAGACGTAGTGATTTTAAAATTATCCTTCGTGGTTTTAGAGTGGATAATATTTATATGGTTGATCTTGCTAATTCCTCACCCGAATATGTTGATTGTCTTATGAGTAAAGAGGATGATACTTGGTTATGGCATCGTAGAGTAGCACATATCAACATGCATCTTTTGAACAAATTGATTTCTCAAAACTTAGTTATTGGCCTTCCCAATTTAAAATTTGAAGATGACTCTATTTGTGATTCATGTCAAAAAGGGAAGCAAACAAAAGCATCTTTCAAATCCAAAAATTTTGTTTCAACTTCTAGACCATTGCAATTGCTTCACATGGATTTATTTGGACCATCTCGCATTTAAAGTCTTGGAAGAAATCGTTATGCTTTTGTGATTGTTGATGATTATTCTAGATTTACTTGGACTTTATTTCTTGCCAATAAAAGTGATGCTTTTCAGAATTTTAAATATTTTCTTAAGCGTGTTCAAAACGAGAAGGAAACAACCGTCACTTCAATTAGAAGTGATCATCGGGGAGAGTTTGATCACAATCTCTTTGCGGACTTTTGTGACAAAATCGGTATCGAGCATACCTTTTCCGCTCCACGTACACCACAACAAAATGGGGTGGTGGAAAGGAAAAATAGGTGTCTCGAAGAGATGGCTAGAACCATGCTCGAAGAGGCCAAGATTCCCAAACATTTTTGGGCGGATGCCGTGAGTACCGCATGCTACGTCTTAAATAGAGTAGTCATAAGGCCTACACTCATGAAAACTCCCTATGAACTCTATAAGGGAAGGAAACCAAATATCTCCCATTTTAGAGTATTCGGTTGTAAATGTTTTATTCATATCAATGGCAAAGATCAATTGGAAAAATTTGATGCCAAGTCCGATGAGGGAATTTTCATTGGTTATTCTTCACGTAGCAAAGCATATAGGGTTTTTAATAAAAGAACCGAAACTGTGGAGGAATCCCCTCATGTTGTATTTGCCGAAAATAATGCTCGCTTGGCAAGAAAGGATTCCGGTTTTGACCTTGCAGGTATTTTAGATAGCTTGAAAGACAAAATACAAGAGGAAACGCCTAAGGAAAATCAAGACGAAATTTTGAAACAACCAACGGAGGAAGCGCCACAATTGGAGAAAGAAACGACAATGCCTAACGAATGGAGGACAATCAAAGATCACCCTCTCGAACAGGTAATTGGCGACGTCGGAGAAAAGGTAAGTACCCGAAACTCCCTTAAGAACACCTTAGGACATACTGCTTTTGTGTCTCAAATTGAACCAACAACCATCTCCGAAGCAATTGGGGATGAATTTTGGACCTTGGCAATGCAAGAGAAGCTTAACCAATTCAAACGGAATGACGTTTGGGATTTGGTGCCAAGACCCTAAAATCATACCATAATTGGTACGAAATGGGTTTTTCGAAACAAACTAGATGAAAATGGTGTAATCACTAGAAACAAATCTAGGCTTGTAGCAAAAGGCTATAATCAAGAAGAGGGTATTGACTATGAAGAAACATATGCTCCCGTAGCTAGATTAGAAGCTATTCGTCAATTGCTCGCTTTTGCCTCTTCTATGAATTTCAATTTATATCAAATGGATGTGAAGAGTGCTTTTCTAAATGGTGTTATACAAGAAGAAGTTTATGTTGAACAACCCCCCGGTTTTGAAGATTTTAAATCTCTCGATCATGTTTTCAAACTCAAAAAGGCTCTCTATGGTTTAAAACAAGCTCCCCCGAGCTTGGTATGAAAGATTGAGTAAATTTCTATTGGAAAATGATTTCATTAGGGGGAAAGTTGACACCACCCTTTTTGTTAAGCATAAAAACAATGATATTTTATTAGTTCAAATATATGTGGATGATATCATATTTGGAGCTACTAACAATGTCTTATGCAAGGAATTTTCCGATTTAATGACAAGCGAATTTGAGATGTCTATGATGGGTGAGTTAACATTCTTTTTGGGATTACAAGTAAAGCAAATGAAAGAAGGTACGTTCATTTGCCAAGCCAAATATTGCAAAGAATTGCTGAAACGATTTGAAATGAACAATGCAAAAGCAATGGCGACTCCCATGAGCACATCCGATCATTTAGACAAAGATGAGAAAGGTAAGGAAGTCGACACTAAGAAGTATCGAGGTATGATTGGCTCTCTTCTCTATCTTACTGCTAGTCGTCCGGACATCATGTTTAGCGTGTGCTTATGCGCCCATTATCAATCGTGTCCGAAGGAGTCTCACCTTACTGTGGTAAAACGGATTTTGAAGTACCTTGTTGGTACTACAAATGTGGGTCTATGGTACCCCAAAGGTTCTTCATGCCAACTCGTTGGCTATTCCGACTCCGATTTTGCTGGATGCAAATTGGACCGCAAGAGCACTAGTGGCACTTGCCATTTGCTCGGTAGCTCTCTCGTTTCTTGGTTTAGCAAGAAACAAGTAAGTGTTGCGTTGTCCACAACCGAGGCTGAATATGTAGCCGCGGGGAGTTGTTGCGCTCAAATCCTCTGGATGAAACAACAACTTTTGGACTATGGCCTAAGTCTTGATCATATCCCTCTTAGATGTGATAATACTAGTGCCATATGCTTGACGAAGAACCCCGTTCTTCATTCGCGAACAAAACACATTGAAATTAGACATCATTTTATAAGAGATCACGTTCTCAAGGGCGATGTCGAAATCGAATTTGTTGAAACCAAAGACCAATTGGCCGACATCTTTATTAAGCCCTTAGAGAAAGAGTCCTTCTTCCGAATTCGTAGTGAACTCGGGATTCTTGACTCCACGTTGATCTAAGTCATGCATTGCATCTTTTTTATTTTACATGATTTCTAACTTGAGCGTCGGAGACGTCTAACGAATTTTTGCATGTATCGCCCTAAAGGTAGGGGGAACTATAAAGCATGACGCGCAATAATCGAGTCTTCTTCAGAAAAAAATCGGTTTCTGTCGTCTAATAATCGATTATCTCGTATCAATAATCGATTGTTCTGCTATTACTTGAGTTATTGTACTCTCTTAAAGTAATCACGTTTTCTTTCCAATAAATAAACAAGTTTTATTTACATCTTTGGCATCTTCTTATATTATTTTTGCTAATGGCAAAAGGGGGAAGATAACGGGTATGCACTCTCAATATTTATAAGCTTAAATTGAGGGGGAATTCATATATTGAGGGGGAACTAATCGCATACTTATTGCATATCTTTACTTGTCTTGAATCGTCATTATAAATTGTTTAATTTGCATAACCCGCTTAAAGTTTGCCATTATCAAAAAGGGGGAAATTGTTGGAAACACGTTCTCAAGGCTTTATACTAAAACATGTGTTCTTATGTGTAGGTTTTGATGAATGACAAACAAGCGCAAATTGATATATGACGAAGTTCAAGTACAAGCGCAAAATTGGTGGATAACAAGATTCAAGCAATACAAAGTGTTATAGTTTAAATGAGTCGTTCTTAATTGTGATCTCTATCCGACAACTTGACTCATGACATGGCTTCTCTCGTAAACTATTTTTACAAAATCATGCATATTTAATTTAATGCTAAATGATTTTAAATCATGCATATTTACTTCAGTCAAAATGATTTTTAAACATACCTCTAAAATCTGGACTAAGATAATCGATTATGTACTTATGATAACCGATTATGTTAAGCCAAGACTGCATGACAATCAATTGTGAACTAATGATAATCGATTGTGTTAAGGCAGTGAGCATCAGGTTTTCAAACCTGCATGACAATCGATTGTGAACCTTATGACAATCGATTGTGATGAGGCAGTGTACATCAAAGTTTTTAAAAACTCAGAATAATCGATTGTGAAGCTAATGACAATCGATTGTGAAGAGACAGTGTCCATCAGATTTTTCAAAGTCACAAAATAATCGATTGTGAACATATGACAATCGATTGTGTTGAGGCAGTGTCTTCCAGACTCTTTCAAAGTTATTAAATAATCGATTGTTAACATTGCACAATCGATTGTGAAGCTGACCGTTGTCGTAAAGTTTTCAAATACCGTCAGGTAATCGATTGTTGATTTTGTACAATCGATTGTTGAAATTAAAATCTGGAAAAGATTTTTTGAACGTTGCTGAGTAATCGATTGTTGATTTTATACAATCGATTGTTGAAATTCAAATCTGGAAAAGGTTTTTTGAACGTTGCTGAATAATCGATTATTGATTCTGTATAATCGATTGTTATACGTAAAATCAGGAAATGATTTTTTGAACGTTGCCAATAATCGATTGTTGATCTTGGATAATCGATTGTTAAGCGTAAAATCTGGGATTGATTTCTGGAACGATTGGCAAACAATCGATTGTGGCTTCTTGACAATCGATTGTCACTCAGTAAAATCAGCAACTCTTAATTGACAATTAGACAACGGTAATGCCAAGTTTTTCAACTATAAATACAGCTTCATTTCAGTGTTTTAAACACAACAACACACAACAACTGATCATTCTATTGCTATAAGCTTGCATACTATTGTTTATCATTTTATATTCATTTCATAAAGCTTTTGAGAGTCAAAGTCTTGTCCATAGTTGTTGTTATCTTGAGCTTACTTCCTTTACTCATATCTACTCATTAAGGAGTGCTTTGTTTGAGTGTTTAGTGTTTTGTACACTTGTAAGAGAATTGTGATTCTCTTGTTGTAAGGAACTTGTGTTTCCTTGGTTGAAGTCTTGGAGTGTTGTATCTCCGGGCAAAGGTGTTAAGGCTTGTGTCCTTAAGTTGTAAAGGTTGGTTAGGCACCCGTAAGCTTAACAGTGAAGTCTTAGAGTGTTGTATCTCCGAGCAAAGGTGTTAAGGCTTGTGTCCTTAAGTTGTAAAGGTTTGTTGAGCACCCGTAAGCTTGACAAGTTAGTGGAAAATCTCGAGAGAGTCTCTCGGGGACTGGACTAGCCACGTGTTGTGGTGAACCAGAATACATCGGTGCGTACTTTATTATTTATTGCACTTATTTACTTCCTGCAATTTTTTAACTCCGCAAAGCTTACGCTAATTTTTATTATAACGCTATTCACCACCCCTCTAGCGTTAAGCGTATTATCTAACAGGTCTCGCCAGCAAGGTTCTTAGCAGGCAATGTACCTCCTAAGGAGGATCTGACAAGACCACATGCCTTCTTCTGCAATCAAATGATAAGGGACGACCCTTTTTTGAAGGCGTCATCCGCTCAGAAGGGCTGGGGAACGGCAGACTGAGTTTCAATAGGGAATTATTTGTTGGACAAAATGGTCTAGGGAGTCGCGCCCGCATGAGCCAAGCTCATAACAATGAAATGATATGTATTTAAGCCAAGCAATAAAAGAGTATCTTTCAGCGTCATCCGCTCAGAAGGGCTGGGAATGGCAGACTGAGTTTCAGTAGGGAATTATTTGTTGGACAAAATGGCCTAGGGAGTCGCGCCCGCATAAGCCAAGCTCACAACAATGAAATGATATGTATTTAAGCCAAGCAAAAAAGAGTATCTTTCAGCATCTCACACTCCAAAAAAGGAAATTTTAGCATACTCTTGGTAGGGATCCCTTCACCAAATGCGTCCCGGAGTACTCTTATACTTAGCGTCAATAACTAGGCATCCACACAATCCTAGGGTCGGAACTCCAAGCTCATAATGCCCCAACAATATAACTCCAGGCTCACGAATAATTGCCTTTGAGCCTAATCAAACTCGATGGCTTAGAGACTGCCAGCAATCACCATATACTGGAGAACCCGAGGCCATAAGATCCCAAGCAGGCAGACTCGGTATAACCAGATCTATTCACATAGCAACAAAAACTGTAAGACCTCATCAGGCATGACAAATTGTATGACCTCAACAGGCATGAAAATTTTGTAAGACCTTTCTACAAGCATAAAACTCAGTCCCTAAGTTTAGGCTATACGTCGCATTTGTAAAAAACCCAAGGGATAAAGTGCCACACCAGACCTAGGTAGGAGAGTGAGAAGCAATGCATAGTTCGAGTGATTGTCTACAAAATGGGAGAACAGACTCCCCGTCCATCATCGTCTAGGGACAACAACAACAGCAACGGCAAATATGACAATGACCACAGCAACGACCGGACAGCATGGTCATGCTCGACAAATGGAAGCACCGACAAGAGGCCACAACATAGCCTACGGGAGCTCTACCAAACTGCCTTGAGGCTATGAGCGCTAAACATAATGTTCAAGGATAGAGGAAGATGATAAGAAGACATAGGCAAATGAGCCAATAAAGGTACTAGGATAGAAAAAGTGACGCCAAGGCACCCCCATTTATATGGGGTAACAACACGATCATCTAAGCTTTAAAAGATTGACCGGCAGATGCAATTACTGCATTTTTAAAGAACCGAACCAACAGTGGTACATGCACCTTGGGGAGCGAGAATCTACAGTGCATTGAATGATGTCAAAGTGCTCAAGTCCATAGGATACCCCAGTTGCCACAAAAGCTTGCGCCACAGGCTATATCATTGGTATGACATTGCCGTAAGAAGCTCGAGGAGTCAGGTGTCAGAATAATTTTCCATCGCTTCTTTCTAGGAAACATGGAGACTATCTGTATGCAGCAAAATCAGAGGACTTAACTTCTCGCTATCAAGCCATTTCGAAAGAATGCCTCAAGACCCTGAGGACATGGAGCCACGACCGAGTCCCCTCCTTCGGGGCTCGTCGAGGCCAGACTCGAAGAAGATGGAGGTCGAGGCTAGAACAGAAGGGGAAGTTCCCAAGGCACACAGCTACGACTAACAGAGCCGGCCTATCCAGAGCCTATGCCAAAGCGTCGCGTCTAGCCGTCTCATCTCCATACTTTACAATTAATACATATTGTACTATAATCGGGTTCCCCCTCATATATGAAGGGAACTCACATTACTTTGTATGGGGCGGATGTAGCTCCAGCTATTTCTCCACAAGATCAATAATACCTCTCTCCCTCTTTCTTCCCTCTAACTTGCTCGTCCTTATTAGCTCAAGGTCACTTTAGAATTTACTAATCTCTCACTTATTCTTTATTTATTGCTCGGTATTGGCCATAAAGAGCCTTGCTTAATCATATTTAACTTATGTCCCATTCCCGACTAACCCCGATAGCTCGAGATCTAGCCCAAATATCGACCTCGAGGTCCTCAATCGACCAGTCCGAAGCCAGGGCAGTTAGCCCCTCAGTTTGATTACTACTCCACTTTAGCTTGTATTTTGTCGTTAAATTTCATATTCTTATCACCATCTGCTCTAACAACTAGCATAAAAATAGATCACATATTTTAGAATCTCTTTTACAAATTTAATTATTGTTATCATTTTTACGGTAAACAATTGGATAAAAGTAGCTATATCATCCTTGATGGTTTACCAACAAGTCTGGAAAAAGACCCCATTGAAACCATCTGGACCAGTTGCGCTGTTTTGACTAAGGTTGAAAACTGCCTCTCTGATCTCTACCATGTCCAGGATAGCTATCAGATACTCATTCTCTTCAGTAGAGATGATGTTAGGAATGCAGTTCAGGGTAGAGTTATTAACTGTGGGAGCTTGGAGATTGAACAGTTTCTTAAAATGTTTCACAGCTGCCTTTATAATCTTGTCATCCCCTTGAACCCATCTGTTTCTATGGTTTTTGATCCTGTGAATGTAAAGTTTTCTTCTTTTTTCTCTCTGGACAATATGGAAGTAGTTTTTGTTGTAGTCCCCCTCTCGAAACCATTTAACTTTAGACTTTTGCCTTAGAATATTCTCCTGTATGCCAAGCCATTTTACATATTTCGCATGAGCTTTGTTAAGCTCTTCCCTGCTCTCCTCCGAGTTTTGGTGGAGGTCCAACTCTTCTAGTTGTTGTACTTTAACTTCTCAATTATTGAACTGCTCATTTATGTCAGCTATGTTTGCTTTAGACCATTTACTGAGATTTCTGGCTAAAGTTTGCAGCTTAGTCTTTAATCTCCACGTAACATTACCTTTTATTCGAGTATTCCACTAGTTTTGAACTATATCCATAAATCCAGGCTGTTATACCCAAAAATTCAGGAACTTAAAGTACTTGTTAGCCTCTTGTTGGTAATTTCGGCATTTCTTGAACAAAGGTCGATGGTCTGACCTTGTTTTCACCAAATGCCTAACATAGTTTTATTGAAATTGTTGAACACATTGGTCGTTGATCAAGATTCTGTCCAACCTCTTCCGTATTTTCTTCCTTCGACATATATTGTTGCACCAACTATGTTTAGGTCCCACGTAGCCAATATCTATCAGTTCACATGTTTCTGTGGTAGTAACAAAATCGAAACTTTTGTAAGCTCTATAAGAACCCTGACTCCATGATTACATTAAAGTCACCACATGTACACCAAGCCCCATTGATAATATTAGCCATGTTTTCTAAACCTTCCCATAACACTTTTCTTTCTGTAGCACTGCATTTTGCGTACACCGCCGTTACATAGCTGTCATCACTAATACAATTTCCTTTAAAGAAAAGAGTAACTTGCTGATCTTCATTGGCTACCAGATCTGCCTGGTACTCCAGAAGCACCAGATTTGTCCACTGGTATTTGCCAAGCAGTGTTTAAAGCCTAGAAATCTTTTGTAACCCTCAATTTTGTTGCTATTTGAGAAACACTCTAACATAACCACAAAATCACAGTTGTTAGTTTTGATCAAATTCATCAAACGATTTATGGCCTTTTTAGACCTAACACTTCTAATATTCCAGAATATTGCACTAATCATTGAAAGCTTGATTATGAGTATCCTATTTTTGTTCCTTCTCTCTTTGGAAAGGAATATTTTTTGTTTTGGATTTTTTTCTGTCTTTCTTTATCTGTTTTTTCCTTTCTCATCTTTTGGGCGTGAATTTTCCTTTACTTTGGCTATCTCTTGCGACCCATCTTGGCTGCCTCTTTGCTTGACGTCTTTGATGTTTGAAGAGGTCGAGTTAGTTTGTTGTTTCTGGTTGTTCTGGTCACACTGTGTTGCCTCTTTGTCTTGGTCGTCTTCAAATAGTTCTAACACCAGTTTGATAGGAGGTTGATACCTTATCTTCGTGTCTATGCTGCTAGAAGGGTATTGAACTTTGTTGTGATCTTTTTTTACCAAATATTTTAACTTTAAAAAAAAGTATTTTTTTAAAAAAAAACATAGTGCTTTTAGATTTAAAAAAGCTTGACCAAACAAGCTATAAGAACTGTAATGATTAGCGAAGAGAGGTAAAACTTTAACAGCACTTATGTCACCCTTAGCAACAACAACTATCCAGTATAGTCCCACAAAGTGGGGTCTGGGAAGGGTAATATGTAGACGACCATTACCCTACCCGAAAGGGCAGAGAGGCTGTTTCCAATCGACCCTCGGCTTATTGAAGGAAAAGAAAAACAAAAACAAAAACAAAAGAGCATTAGTAACTCCAGCAGAAATAGCGTAAATAATTATCTAAACATAAGAACCATAAATAAAATAGCATGCAATAATCTCAAACAGTAACTACCATAAATAACTGCCATAAGGGAGACACAATCCAATACACAAATCATCTATGGATAGCCCTGCCAAGCCTCGCCCAACCCCTGTTGAGGAGTACGAAAAACTCTAGGAGCCCCTACCCTACAACCCTGATACTAGACCTCCAGACTTTTCTATCAAGGGTCATGTCCTCGGAAACCCGCATATTAGCCATCTCATGCCTAATCACTTCTCCTCAATACCTCTTAGGCCTCCCTCTGCCTCGTTGTACGCCGACCATCGCCAGACGCTCACAACTCCTCACTGGGGCATCAGGACTTATCCTCCACACATGCCCGAACCACCTCATCATCGCTTCTCGCATCGTCTCATCCACCGGGGCCACCCCCACCTTCTCTCGAATAACTACATTCTTAATCTTATCTAACCTGGTGAGCCCGCACATCCACCTGAGCATCCTCATCTCCACAACCTTCATTCTCTGAACATGAGAGTTCTTCACTGGCTAGCACTCTGTCCCATACAACATGGCAGGTCTAACCACAGCTCTATAAAAGTTTCCCTTGAGTTTCTGTGGAACTTTCTTGTCACACAGGACTCCTGATGCAAGCCTCCACTTTGACCATCCCGCTTCTATACGAAGAGTGACGTCCCCGTCAATCTCTCCGACCCCCTTAATCACCGACCCAAGATATCTTACATTGTCCCTCTTGGCGATGACCTGAGATCCAATCATCACGTCCTTGCCTACTTCGCGCGGCTCGGCGCTAAACTTGCACTCCAGGTATTCTGTTTTAGACCTGCTTATTTTGAAACCCTTAGACTCGAGAGTCTGTCTCCATACCTCTAACCTCACAATAACACTGACCCTCGTCTCGTCTATCAAGACTATGTCATCAGCAAATAGAATACACCAAGGCACATCCCCTTGAATATAACGGGTTAGAGCATCCATCACCAAGGAAAACAAGAGAGGCTAAGTGCCGATCCTTGATGGAGCCCCATAAACATTGGAAAATGGTCTGAGTATCCACCCACCGTCCTAACCCTAGTCTTAGCTCCATCGTACATGTCCTTGATTACTCTGATGTAGGCTTCCGGCACGCTCTTCGCCTCCAAGCACCTCCATAGCACCTCCCTTGGGACCTTGTCATACGCCTTCTCCAAGTCGATAAGCACCATGTGCAGGTCCTTCTTCTTATCCCTGAACTGCTCCACCAGCCTCCTGACAAGGTGGATTGTGTAGTGGAGCGACCCGACATGAAACCGAACTGGTTCACAGATAAAGATGTCATCTCCCTCACCCTCATCCCGATCACCCGCTCCCAGACCTTTATGGTGTGACTTATTAATTTGATACCCCTATAGTTGTTGCAGCACTGGATGTCCCCTTTGTTCTTGTACAAGGTCACCACTATACTCCACCTCCACTCCTCCGGCACCCTTTTGGCCCTGAAGATCGAATTGAACAACCTGGAGAGCCACTCCACTGCTGACCTACCCATGCATTTCCAGAACTTCCTGTTCCCGCCTTTCTCCCCTAATTCCTCGTATATGCGACCAAACGCCGCGTTTTTAGCTTCCTTAACCGCCAGCTTTGCTTCTTTCCTCGCCACCTTGTAGATCTCCCTATTCGCTCTCCGTTCTTCCTCGCTTGTGCTCCCTGCCAACTTAGCAAACGCCGCCTTATTCACCTCCACTTTTCCTTCGACTACATCGTTCCACCATCAGTCACCCTGATGTTAGCCTGAATAGACCTTGGCTACCCCGGCCACATCCCGTGCTACCTCCCTAACCAAGTTCTCCGTCTCTGACCACATAACGTCCGCTTCCCCAGAACTTCTCCAAGCTCCGCCCTCAGCTAACCTCCTCTCCAACTCATGTGCTTTCTCCTTAGTCAAAACACTCCATCTAATCCGCGGTTGTCCCCGAGCACCCCTCCTCTTCCTCTTCTTCACCCAGAGACCGACATCCATCACTAGGAGTCTATGAAGATTCGAAAGGGACTCTCCCGGAATAACCTTGCAGCCCTTGCACATACCCCTATCGCTCCTTCTGAGGAGGAGGTAATCAATCGGAGTCCTCGCCGCCGAACTCTTGAAGGTGACCAAATGCTCATCCCTCTTCTGAAATGTTGAGTTTGCAATCAGAAGCTCGAAAGCCCTGGCGAAATCAAGCAGTGACGTGCCTCCTCCGTTCCTAAACCCAAAGCCGAAGCCATCGTGCACCTCACCATAACCACCAGCATCATCCCCAATATGACCATTAAAGTCCCAATAACTAACTTCTTAGATTGGGGAATACTACTCACCTGATCATCCAAGCCCTCCCAAAAGCGCCTCTTAACCTCCTCCTCGTTATTGGAGGACGCAACCCCCAATAACCAACTTAATAGATATTAACCTATCATTCACTCGCCTAACCTCGATCACGGACTCCCTTAGATCCCTATCTACCAAGATGCCCACTCCATTCTTACCTCTCACGACCCAAGGATACCGCAGCTTAAACCCGTCTGCATTCCTCGCCTTCGACCCTTTCCACTTAGTCTCCTGAACACAGGCTAATGTTAACCCTCCTCTTCTGAAGAACCTTCGCTAACTCAATGGACTTACCCGTCAGAGTGCCTATGCTCCACGACCCAATCTTTAATCTATGAGCGTCTACTACCCTCTTCCCACCCTTACCTCCCGCCCTACCCGCAGGACTACTCCCTGCCCCCCTACACACCTCCGCCACCGCCCCCACCCCCCGAGGACATGACCTTACACTATCATCCCCCATCGCGGCCACTATCCCTCCAACCGACTATGGAGAATAGTGACACACACATGCACTATAGCGGAATACGCAAAAAGATGCAAACTAAATAGCAACAGAGTAAATCTCACACAGAATGCTAGCTAGAATACGTAAAAAGGTGTACAGAGTAAACAAGAGAGCTGGAGGTACCAAATCCCGGGGGAAAAACCTAAAAGTAGGCTTTGATGCGCCCGAGGTCAACTGCTACCAACTCTTGCACGTCTCGGCCGGTGTTGCTTAGCTCTTGACTCCCGAACGCCGCAAACTGGCCTCGCCGCCGCGACTAGTATTTGGGGCAAGTTTTCCTGAAGCTTATCGGAACGGGTAGTTCTGCTTCGTCCTGCCGAAAATCTGAACAGGAATCACCGGAAGTACTGTAGCTTGCCGGAAATCCTCGCCGGAAAAATAAGGCACCTGAAGTTCTTGGCTTGAAACAACATGAGGTAGAAGGCCCTGTGATAGCATCTCTCTCCACCACAGTGAAGGCAAGTCCTTTATTGTAGTGTGAATCCCATAACAAGCTATAACCATGTAACTCCGTCAACATGACTGATGGAGTCAAGATTTCTGATTAGGGCTTTTGTTTTATTAGATAGGTCACAATTTGTGATTTGAGCAGAGAGGAAATTGAGTGGGACAAATTTTCTGTAGAGAGACGAGTAAGGAGAAGAAGTTATGTCACCCTTAGCAGACTAGGAAAAATAAACATGCATATTGAATCATTAATCACCATGAGGCCTCTTTCCTTATGAATTCTTGTGGAGATAATTTTTTTTCCATTAAGTTTAGACGTACTCTACACCGAGACAGAGCTACTATATCGATTAGAGCGGATTCGGAGGAATTTAGTAATTTTAGTTTTATATTTGTTTAAAAAAATTCATTAACAATATACAATTCTTTAATTTGAAATTCGGTAACTTAAGCAAATTATTACTTTATATTCATTAGCTTCAAATTTTGACTCACCTATGACTATACATAGAGTTGTTCTCCTTCTTTCTAAGATATGTATCTCATTGTCAATATAAAGTTTTAAAAGGTTTAATATGGGACTTCCACTTCATTCATGATGAATGCCAGAGAAGGATAACGAAGTTGAGAGATTAATACTCAAATCTTAATAGAATAAAATAGTAGTATTATAAAAGCAAAATCTGCTTAATGATATTTCTCTCTGTTTAAAATAATTTGTACTGTAAATGCCAAGCCCTTCAAAATTTTAACTTGCATTTGCTACTGTCAAACACACGTCACTCGATCTTTGTAGGAATTTATTACTCCTTACTCCATCTATTTCATGAGGAGTACTCCATTCCCGTTTCATTTTATACTTTTAAATATTATTTACATACATTCATTGTCATATTATTAGGTTATTCATACTTCTATCGTTATAATTTAAAACAAAAGTATTTCTATTTTGGATAGAGTGTTACGTGGCAGTACCGAATTAAAATGATTCATTTCTTTTTTTTTACCCAAATTGTTTTACAAAAAACTCACAACCCGAACCATATTTTTGTTTTTCAATTTTTTTAAAGAAATTTCTTTTTTTGTAAACTTAAAAAACATTACAAGATATTTTTGTTTTCTTAAACTGAGTAGATACTGAAACGATTTTGCAAAACAGATTGTAAAAACTGAAAAAAAATCATTTTGTTAACAAAACTTTTTTTTTTTGTAAAAACTATAAAAGCATATTTGTAAAAACTGAAAAAATTGCCAAAACTGAATTTCTTTTCCAGTTTTTAACAAAATATTTTTCTTATTTTAAAAACTGAAAAAAAATATTTAAAACAAAATATTTTCGGTTTTGAAAAATGTTATTTTTCATTTTTTTAGGTGTTTTAAAGATTTTATTTTTGTAAAACTGAAAAAAGAAATTTGTATAAACTGATTTTTAAAAAAAAACAGAAAAAAAATATTTTCGTTTTTTAAAACTGAAAAAATTATTTTCAACAAAATATTTTCGTTTTTGAGAAATATTTTTTTTAGTTTTTCAGTTTTAAAAAAAGTTGTTTTGTAAAAACTGGAAAAACAAATTTGTAAAAACAGGAAAAAATATTTTTTTTGTTTTTTAACAAAATATTTTCTCTTTTAAAAACTAAATTTTTTAGAAAAAACTGGAAAAAAATTAAAATAGGGATCGGGTTGTGGGTTTTTTTAAAAAGGGATCGGGTCAAAAAAGAAAATGGGTCGTTTTAATCTGGTGTTGCTACGTGGCACTCCATTCAAAATAGGGGATTTTTGTTTCAAAGTATGACAGTAGGGGTATAGATAACCCAATAATATGACGGTAGGAGTATAGGTAGCCCAATAGTATAACAAGGAGTACAGATAAATAATATTTAAAAGTAGAGGGGTATATTTAACTCTTTTCCGTATTTAATTTTGGTTTCACTTCGGACATAAAATCATTAAGCTTTTGAATCTAACAATTACTCCATCTTTTTCAGTTTATGTGAACTTGTTTGACTAGAAACATAGTTCAATAAAAACGGGAGACATACATAAATGTCCCAAATAAATCTTATCTTACCAACCTCTAGCCATTAGTCGTAGACTTACGAAAACTAGCCAACAAAAATTGAAAAACTAAATAATAGGGTTCTTTCTAGCAAAGAATCACATGCAAAAATCACCTTTCATATTTATAAGCGTGATTAGCAACATTAGATACAAGATGAAAAGGGAATTCCATAGACAGGGTAGCAAATAAGGTGATGAAATACAAAAATCTATGCAATATTCCAAAAATCTAAACAAAAAAAAAAGATTTTTTTTCAATGGGCATAGATGAAATTCATTGAAAATATATAAAAAAAAAAGTTAATATACAAAATTTGAGGAAGATTGGAGGTGATTTGGACTGGTTTTGTAAAAATTCATAATCAAATCGAGTTCGAAAAAGTCTCTTGTGACACATGTATCAGGCATGTATCTCACACACAAGTATACATGGATATACATGTGATACACAATTGATACATGTGTGATACACAAATGATACACATATATATTTTTTTCATGTTCAGCTTTTACTTCAAATTTTCAATTCAAACCACCTCAAAACTTTATCAAGTCATCCCAAAATTGATATTCAATCTCCTTAAGTTGTGTCCAATCTATTCTAATAACACCCACTCAAAACAAAGCAAAAATTTAATTTTTTTATACAAATAGCTAATTTGCTAATTTGGCTAATATTAGTAATATTTTATCAATTGGTCAATTTTTGATATGAGCTACATTTTTCAATAAAAATGATATTTTTACATTCATTTATCATATAGGAAACCTTTTTACCCTCTATTTTTAAGGTTCGATTTAATTACACTCCCGTATACCAAATTACCAATCTTATACCATACTTAATTAAGGGTCTAATTAATGGGCTGATTTTACTCCTTAATTAAAGGTATCCATATATCTCATGTTTCTCTCTCCCCTTAATTCCTACATTTCTTTCTCCTAATCTCAACACCATTTTCTCCCTCGCATTTTTTTCTCTTCTCCATTCTTTCTTCTTCTCAAAAAATACAAAGATGAGACCCATTGAGTATAATCAGATTTTTATCCAAAGAGACTCAATATGATATCCATTGTTTTGGTTATTGTAATTTCTGGTAATTGTCAGATATTGTTCTGAATTTTAACAAGTAGGAGGTCGAGAGTAGATATATGATATAGAAGACTTCCTCAATCGATCAATCAACAATTCTCAATTGTAAATTTGTGGGGTAGTCATATGAATCTTCTGTAAGTGTGACCATGTGGGTGCAATTGTAGTTTATTTGTAGTTTTTTATAGAAATTTTGTAGATGAAATCAATTTTTTTCACATAAGGTTGTAGTTTAATTTGTAGTATAAATGTAGTAATGTTGTAGATACCCTTAAAAATAATACAATTTTATACGATACTTAAACCGAATTGCAGTTTATTTGTAGTTTTTTTTGTAGAAATTTTGTAGATGAAGAGAAAATTTTATACTCAACATTTTTTTTTCAACATAGATTGCAGTGTAATTGTAGTATAAATGTAGTAATTTTGTAGATACCCTTCAAAACAATAGAGCTTTATACATACGTAAGCTGATTTGTAGTTTATTTGTAGATTTTTTGTAGAAAATTTGTAGATTAGGAAAAAATTTTGTAGTCAATATTTTTTTCCAATATAGATTGCATTTTAATTGTAGAATAAATGCAGTAGTTTGTAGATACCATTAAAGCAATATTGAAAAAATATTTAGTCCCAAATTTTTAGCCGCCTAATTTGGAAGGAATAAGCTATTCAAATATTTATCCCAGATTTGTAGGCGCATAATTTGGAAGGAATCAATTCTTAATATTTGGTATTTAATGAATGGTATAAATTTTGTAGCAAAAATATAAACATGATGGATAATAATGAAAATATGCACATTTTTAGTAATAACGTTTCATATATGATATAGATAGGAAAAAATCTCATAAAAATGAAAACTTTTAAAATTTGTGGTCTTAACCAAGTTGAAAAGGGGCCCAGAGTATTTGTGCAGTTATAAACTCTTTTCATTAAGGATGAAATTGTAACTTTAAGCTAAATTATTCTCAAATTTAAAAATATATCATTCTTTTCTAAATAAATCAAAGAGGAAATATGTTCACATCAACTAAAACGAGGGTAGTATATATTTAAAACTATATTAAAGTAGTAACAGCCACAACTATTAATAATTCAAAAATTATAAATAAGATAATTATAATCAAAGACATTCTTTTAAAGTCTCCAAATAATAACTGCGTTTGCATAGAAAGTGAAGTGTTTATGAGCTGAGGGTGCAGGGGAAGTGGAAAAAGAAGAAGGGGAGAAGGAGAGGGAATCCGATGCAATTGTAAATTGCGTAACAATTGGACATGGGGAAGTATGAAAAGAAAAGGATTATGTAGACTGGTAATTGATGAGAGAAAGGCAGCGAAGACTATGGACTAGACATGTTACGTGTAAACATGGATCTTCGAGGAATCCTATGGAACAAACAACCTTTACTCTGAAAGTGATGTTGTAATCTTTACATCGTTAAATCGTCATCTGCCAGGTGTGAACATTGGACAGATCTCAATTTTCAAAAAGCAAATAAATACTTTCTCCGTTTTAATTTGTGTAAACTATTTGTCGAACATAAATTTCTAAAAAAATAAAAAAAATTAAAATTTGTAATCCTAAACAAATCAAAAGGGATCTAGAGTATTTGCGTAGTTATAAATACTTTTTGTTAAAGATAAAGTTAAAAATTTAAGCTAAATTAATTTTATATTTAAAAAATTATTCTTTTTTAAACAAATTAAATAGTAAATAGGTTCAGAACATAGGGAGTAATTCATTTCTTTTTTTATTTCTTACACCAAATTTATTTAATTACGGCTGCTGCCCAACAACTCATTTGGCGGGAACTCGAAAATAGAAGCTTTGAGATCTGCACCAAAGGAGTGAGCCCTACGCTGCCACTCAAGTCGTCGCTAAACTTTTGCTTGATTACATGATTGATTCGCCTGAAATAATTGGGTTAAGGCAGATGGTGCATTAAGCTTCTGTGGAATCCACAAAATGGCCTGACCACATTAGGTCTTACTTCTAATATAAGTAACTTGATGAATATTGACATTAATGAATTTAATAGAAATTAACCTGTTCAAGAGTTTAATTATTGGTATTGAAATTGAGATTCTTGCAAGACAATAGATGAATTTGGACTTCTATCATTCTCTTGAAGGATTGCGTATAGGTGTTCGTAATACGCAGCGGAAGACAATAACAATTCTAGGCTAATTTTCCGTGTTTAATATTTATTGACGTGTCAAAGATCGGATCAAAGATGTACTTGGTGAAGAAAGTTTCTTTTTCAAAATTTCTTCGATAGTGCGAAGACTCTATGCGTGTCCACACCGAAATCGATCCTTGCTATCAACTCTTTGATCAAAGAAATCCGCGAACAAATTGAACGAAGAATATTGTGTTGAAATTTTTCTCAAAAAATCTCAACTCAAATTAGAAGAACAAGAAACACTTTTCTTGTAATTGTATTTTCTCTTTTGGCTTTGTATTGCATCCTCACTTTCATAAAGTAGGATTCCTTCTCAAGAAAAATTGGTTATGACAAATTTTCTCCATCACCCTATATATAAGCATCACTTATAAACCTTATTCCTATTTGGTTGAGGTAATGGTTTATTTAGGGTAAAAAGTCTAATTCCAAAATTAAACTTTTATGGAATTGTTCTAAAGAAAATAAGAAAATCATGTCATGACTGCCGAATTTTTTTCATTCCAACTCCAAGTTGGATTTACACGTTATGGACTTTGCAATTCCAATTCTAATTTGGTAAGAATAAGTTAATATTATATACATAAACTATATATAAATTAATACTAATTTATTTTATATATATCACATATATATTTCAACCAAGAGATCATATAATTTTCTGTTCCAAATAGAAAACTTCAATTTATTCACAATATTAATCATATCCTCTATGCTAGCAAAGAATATAATAATATTTCATTTGGACTAATAACTAAATTTATTTGACTAATTAAATTCTTTAATTTAATTATCAAATAATAAGTTAATTAATCCTTTAGCAAAGATCAGAACACTCGCTAGTGTGCGACCCCACAGGTTCAATAGTAAACGGGTAGTAAAGTGATCATATCAATATGCTAATCAAGGGTGGCGTCTAGCAACACTCCTTGACGACCGGATAGCATGAAGTATACAATTTACTCTCAAGAACCAGTAGAAGAATAATGTAGTAATTCCTTCCGTCCTTATAGCTCTGGATCACCCTACGATATGGTTCAACTGTCAAATCCTAATAGGCGATCAACTATGTGTTCACGTCAAGTATAATCGACCATTTAATGACCCAAGAAACTCATTTCTTCTTTCATTCAATTGCCCTGGCCAAGATCCTAGTTTGGTCATTTATAATTCATGACAACATGGAGCTTAAACTCATTACCAAGAGTTGACAGATTCTGTCTTGATCAATCACTAATTCTACAAGTATTTAATCGTACCCAATATCCTTTCAACTATCGCCCTAGGGCCATAGGTGTCTAGTATCAAAGCACAATAAATAACTTGACAATTATTATGACGATCTCAAGTCAAAGAAAATGGTTACATCACATTCTTCAAGAAAATATCCTATTGACAGTTATGGTAATTCTAACCATTAGGAATTATCCAATGAGTCGGTTCAATGATCATATCTTTATATGCATCATCTATCTATGTGATTCAGTTAATGAAATCAACTAATCTTTATCCGATAAAAACGATCAAATAAATATTGATCTAACCAGATTACTAATGTCCAAATTAATAATCCTACGATCAAGAAAAAATTTAGATTAAATTGTAAAAGACTTTGCTCTCATTATCATGATCTCTATCACGATGACAAATCTCAAAATTTTATCAAGGACCTTATCAAATTAATCAAACAATTAATAATAATGATAGAAGAATATCAAATGCCATATATTTTATATCAAATGACATTCACAAAATTATGTTCAAGTTATCAAATATGATATTGGATCTAGAGCATATCTACTATATCCCTAACAATCTCCCACTTGCACTAGAGCCAATCGCTCTTGTACTTTATCCCCAATTTCCACTTGTGCTTGTCAAACTCCTTTGCGCCAAGAGCTTTAGTGAATGGGTCTGCAGCATTTTCCTTTCCATCAACCTTTTGAATCTCGACGTCTCCACGTTCAATGATCTCTCTTATCAAGTGATACCTTCGCAGAACGTGTTTGGACTTTTGGTGTGATCTTGGTTCTTTTGCTTGAGCAATGGCTCCAGTATTGTCACACAACAATGGAACCGCACCTTCTATTGAAGGAACCACACCAAGTTCAATTAAGAACTTTTTCATCGATACAGCTTCCTTAGCAGCTTCACTAGCTGATATATATTCTGCTTCAGTCACTGAATCAGCTACTGTAGCTTGTTTGGAACATTTCCAACTCACTGCACCACCATTTAAGGTGAATACATAACCAGAAATAGATTTGCTATCATCCCTATCTGAAGAGAAACTTGCATCAGTATAACCTTCAAGTTTCAACTCAGAATCCCCATAGATGAGGAATTGGTCTTTAGTCCTTCTTAAGTACTTAAGAATGGTCATCACCACCTTCCAATGTTCCTCACCATGATTTGCCTGATATCGGCTAGTCACTCCAAGTGCATAAGCCACATCAGGACGTGTACATGTCATGGTATACATGATAGATCCCACTGCACTAGCGTATGGGATCCTACTCATGCATTCTCTCTCTTCAGGTATTTTAGGACAATCCTCCCTGCTGAGGGAAATTCCAGTGCCTATCGGTAAATAGCCTCTTTTGGAATTATCCATGTTATACCTCTTTAAGATAGTTTAAATGTACAAAGACTGGGAAAGTCCAAGCAGCTTCCTAGATCTATCTCTATAGATCTTTATTCCTAATATATAAGCTGCTTCTCCCATGTCTTTCATGGAAAACTGTTCAGATAGCCAAATCTTGGTATTTTGTAATGCCGGTATGTCATTCCCTATGAGCAATATATCATCAACATACAACACTAAAAATATCATTGTGCTCCCACTAACCTTTTTGTACATACAAGGTTCTTCTTCCCATCTAACAAAATTGAACTTTTCAATTGTTTTGTTAAATCGAATATTCCAACTTTGAGAAGCTTGCTTTAATCCATAAATAGATCTTTGTAGCTTACAAATTTTATTATGATCAGACAAAGATGTGAAACCTTCAGGTTGTGTCATATACACATCCTCTTCTAGCTCACCATTAAGGAAAGCCGTTTTCACATCCATTTGCCATATTTCATAATCATAGTATGTTGTTATAGCAAGCAAAATCCGAATAGATTTGAGCATTGCCACGGGAGAGAAAGTCTCGTCATAGTCGACTCCTTCTTTCTGACGATATCCCTTGGCAACAAGACGTGATTTGTAGGTCTCCACCTTTCCGTCTGCTCCAATCTTTTTCTTAAAAACCCATTTACAACCTATAGGTTTTATATCCTTTGAAGGTTCAACTAAAGTCCATACTTTATTTTCTTTCATGGATTCCATTCCAAATTCCATGGCCTTTTGCCACTTCTCATAATCAGAACTTTGTATAGCCTCTTCATAGGTCTTAGGGTCATCATCATTATGATCAACCTCATTTGATAAATCATCTTGTACCAATAAATTTAATCTAGTTGGTACATGACATACTCGTGTAGACCTTCGAAGAGTTACTTGTACAACTTGTTCCCCTTGTGTTGGATTTTGTTGTTGCTCAATTTGGTTTGAAACTGGTTCATTAACCTGTTCTTGAACTTCATTTAGTTCTTGAACTTCAACCGTTGAAGATGGAAATTTCCTTGGCAACTTCAAAACATCCAATAAAGGTTCTTCAACTTTGATCTCATGATCTTTATATTGTGTTGATTAATTAGTTTCTTGATCTTCATCAAGTTCTATCTCTCCTTCATAATTTCCTTCCAAAAGGAATTCCCTTTCCAAAAAGGTTGCTCCTCTAGCCACAAACACTTTATGGTCAGAAGGGTGATAGAAATAATATCCCCTTATTTCCTTGGGATACCAATGAATGACTTAGTGGGAACTTTATTAAGTAAGTATGTTGCTGCTTCCAAAGCATATCCCCATAAATTTATTGAAAGATCAGTGAACTCCATCATAGATCTCACCATATCTAATAAGGTTCTATTTCTCCTTTCAGACACACCATTGTGTTGTGGTGTTCCTGGAGGTGTCCACTGTTAGAGAATCCCATTCTCTTTGAGATATCTGGTAAAATCTTCACTAAGATATTCTCCACCTCTATCAGACATTAGTACTTTGATACTTTTACCAGTCTGCTTCTCAACTTCACTACGGAATCTTTTGAACATTTCAAAAGATTCAGACTTGTGTTTCATAAGATATACAAATCCATATCTTGACGTATCATCAGTGAAGGTGATGAAGTAAGAATATCCACCTCTAGCTTGAATTTTCATGGGCCCACAAACATCTGTATGAATTAGTCCTAATAATTCAGAAGCTCTTTCTCCACTTCCAGTAAATGGAGATTTGGTCATTTTTCCTTTGAGACAAGATTCACAAGTTGGATATGATTCAAAATCATACTTGTTAAGGTACCCTTCCTCGTATAACTTGTTAATTCTTTTCTCTCCAATTTGACCAAGCCTACAATGCCAAAGGTATGTTTGATTTATATGATTATCTCTTTTCCTCTTAAGACTTGAAACATGCATAATCGAATTAGCATTCACACTAGGTAAGACATAAACATTATGTTGGAGATAACCATTCACATATAAATTATCACTATAATAAATAGAGCAAATACCATTGCCTATATTAATGCAAAAACCACGTTTGTCTAACATAGAAGCTGAAATTATGTTCGAAACAAATGTAGGAACGTAATAACAATCATCCATCATAAGTACTTTGCACGTAGGCATTATTAAAGAAATTGATCCTACAGCTACGACCGCAACTTTTGCACCATTTCCAACTTGTAGATTAATTTCTCCTTTCTTCAACTTTCTACTTATCTGGAACCCCTGCAACATATTGCAGATGTTATAACCACTGCCAGTATCTAATACCCACAATGAAGAATTAGTAGTAGTTAAAAAAACCTCGAAAATATTTTTCATTAAAGTCTTACCTTGCAAGACAATAGATGAATTTGGACTTCTATCATACTCCTGAAGGATTGCGTATAGGTGTTCGTAACACGCAGCAGAAAATAATAACAATCCTAGGCTGATTTTCCATGTTTAAAATTTATTTAAGTGTCAAAGATCGGATCAAAGACGTACCTGGTGAAGAGAGTTTCTTTTTCGAAATTTCTTCGGTAGTGCGAAGACTCTATACGTATCCACACCGAAACCGATCCTTGCTGTCAACTCTTTGATCAAAGAAATCCGCAAACAAATTGAACGAAGAATATTGTGTTGAAATTTTTCTCAAAAAATCTCAACTCAAATTAGAAGAACAAGAAACACTTTTTTTGTAATTGTATTTTCTCTTTTGACTTTGTATTGCACTCTCACTTTCATAAAGTAGGGTTTCTTCTCAAGAAAAATTGGTTATGACAAATTTTCTCCATCACCATATATATAGCATCACTTATAAACCTTATTCTATTTGGTTAAAGTAATGATTTATTTAGGGTAAAAGTCTAATTCCAAAATTAAACATTTATGGAATTGTTTTAAAGAAAATAAGAAAACCATGTCATGACTGCCGAATTTTTTTCATTCCAACACCAAGTTGGATTACACGTTATGGACTTTGCAATTCCAATTCCAATTTGGTAAGAATAAGTTAATATTATATACATAAACTATATATAAATTAATACTAATTTATTTATATATATCACATATATATTTCAACCAAGAGATAATTTAATCATATCCTCTGTGCTAGCAAAGAATATAATAATATTTCATTTGGACTAATAACTAAATTTATTTGATTAATTAAATTTTTTAATTTAATTATCAAATAATAAGTTAATTAATCCTTTAGCAAAGATCAGAACACTCGTTAGTGTGCGACTCCATAGGTTCAATAGTAAACCGGTAGTAAATTGATCATATCAATATACTAATCATGGGTGGCGTCTAGCAACACTCCTAAACGATCGGATAGCATGAAGTATATAATTTACTCTCAAGAACCAGTAGAAGAATAATGTAGTAATTCCTTCTGTCCTTATAGCTCTGGATCACCCTACGATATGGTTCAACTGTAAAATCCTAATAGGCGATCAACTATGTGTTCACGTCAAGTATAATCGACCATTGAATGACCCAAGAAACTCATTTCTTCTTTCATTCAATTGCCTTGGCCAAGGTCTTAGTTTGGTCGTTTATAATTCATGACAACATGGAGAAACTCATTACCAAGAGTTGACAGATACCGTCTTGATCAATCACTAATTCTACAAGTATTTAATCGTACCCAATATCCTTTCAACTATCGCCCTAGGGCCATAGGTGTCTAGTATCAAAGCACAATAAATAACTTGTCAATTACTATGACGATCTCATGTCAAAGGAAATGGTTACATCACATTCTTCAAGAAAATATCCTATTGACAGTTATGGTAATTCTATCCATTAGGAATTATCCAATGAGTCGGTTCAATGATCATATCTCTATATGCATCATCTATCTATGTGATTCATTTAATGAGATCAACTAATCTTTATCCGATAAAGACGATCACATAAATATTGATCTAACCGGATTATCAATGTCCAAATTAATAATCCTACGATCAAGAACAAATTTAGATTAAATTATAAAAGACTTTGTTCTCATTATCATGATCTCTATCACGATGACAAATCTCAAAATATAATCAAGGACCTTATCAAATTAATCAAATAATTAATAATAATGATAGAAGAATATCAAATGCCATATATTTTATATCAATGACATTCACAAAATTATGTTCAAGTTATCAAATATGATATTGAATCTAGGGCATATCTACTATATCCCTAACAACTCTATCCATCCATCATCGCAATTCGCATGGAAGGAAGCTAGGAAACTACTTCACGCCATTGCTGATTACTCTTGCAAACAAACCACTCATTCGCATATATCATTCAGAACCCTTGCTACGATCTACTGCAAGTAGGATATAGTCCTCGACCATTACATCATTTGATGGTCATGCATTCAGTTAGTAGTTTGAGAAGCTAAATGCGTATCAGACATAGACGGAAAATTATAGCGCTTGTAAATAAAAACGATGACAAATCCATAAATGCACTCTCAATTCCATTTTTGTTGGTATACAAGTACAGTGGGAAAAAAGGAGGAGGAAAATAGCTGTGCATCAACAAGGATACACCAGTGTATGAACACACAAAACCCAGCATGGCAGGTGAACCATACATACGTATATGTAAGTTGCACTGTTCCATGTCCAAAGAGACTCAACCCAGTTCCAGAAGTCATCAATTCTTGCATTGTCAAGACCTACTAATGCTCCCTTCCACAAATAATAAGTGACTGGAGGGAAAAACATAAATGTCAAGACTACATTGCAAGCCGCCCTAAGAAACGACTTCAAGGTTTTAGCTTTAGCATCCAGCCTCAAGGGTTTAGACATTAAACACATAGGGACCAGCATAAGTGCTCCGATTTCTGCAGTTGCAAAGTTTATGACTGACATTACGCAAAGTCCAGTACAGGCAGCAGCAATTGTCACTGATTTCGAAAGAGTCCATTCCATTCGTTGAGTATGGGTCATGGATGGAAGAGTAAAGGAGGAACCCAGAATCACTTGCAAGATCAAGAGACTGGACGCTGAAAGCACGATCCAGGTTATGAGGTTGGTCAGAGGAGCAGAATCTGGTACTAGAGACAGAAAGTGTGGAAGCAATGTTACAATGGCACCCCAAAAGTGGACAATAAACACAGTCTTCGCTGCATGAAGCCATCTCCAAGATCCAAATGTGATGGCAGGGATATCAGAAGAAGCTGGAAAAGTTGTGACCTCTTTGTTTTCCATCCCTGAATTCATTGTGCCAGCATCAGCAAAAAGAGAAGCTGCGACCATTGGAAGGGGAGCAACAAGCAAGGCAAAAGGTATCATGTAGACTCCAACAGACACAAATCTATTTGGAGATGTCAGAAGATAGAGAAAAAAGGACTGGTGAAACTTCTCGAGCAGATTATTTACAGACCGGATCACTCCTTCAACCAATCTGCAATAAGATGGAAATTTTGAGAGACGAATCAGCTGTGCTATTACTACAAAATATAAGGGAACAAATAAGAGGTTATGCAATCATTAGCAAGGCAAAACCACTTCCAGAGTTCTGAATTGGCCTTCCGTTTTCCATTTCAGGGATGTCCTAAAATGATCATCCCTCTGTAGTAGTAGAATTCATTATCCCATTTTGACATTTTTTTCCTTGATGAGCCCATTTTTGGCCATAAAATTTTAAAATAAACCATGAAAAAGATAAGGTTTAACTTCAGAAAGTAAGATAACACTGGACATATTTTGAAGTTAAATAGCCCCCCCCCCCCCCCCCCCCAAACACACACACACACACAAAAAAAAAAGAGCAACAGATTGCAAGAAGTGAAGAAGCACCTAGGGCTTTGGTCTAGTGGTAAGACGGCATCACATGATGTGTGGGTTAGGCACACGTCACAGGTTCAATATTATAAGCTCGACGCAAATAAGAGGACAACAAAGAAAACATTGAGCCATATGTGGACTGTGGAGATGAGTCTTATTACTCAAATAGCAAAGTAGACTTCTTTTCCCCCCTTTTTCTCTTTTGTCTTTTAATCCTTTAAAGTGACATTTGAAGAATCGACCACTTCTTATTGGATTGTTGTTGGCTAAACACATAGTTTTCTCAAGCACACGACTTCACCCATGAAGCCATATGCCGTTGTTGCATGCTTTGACGGTAAGAGATGGCTTTTGATAACACCGGGGAAGGGAAGGGGCACTGAATACTAACCTGCCACCTTGCAAAAGTAACTCGCTAGGCCTGTTTTTGTAGTTTGCTAAACGTTTTGATGAAATTTCCATAGTAATGGCATCAACTTGATAATCACGAAAAACACCATGAGGACCTGTGGGAACACCCAGTGCCTAAAATAGAATAACAATTGCAACATATGAATAGGGGTCAAAATTGAACAGAGTAATATACGTAACTTCTAGATGTACATAGATTAATTATCCATATTAAGATGCTTTTCGTGATTGAAACTTGTGGCCTCCAACTGGAAGGACAATCCACCAATCCAAACATTATGCTTCTTTGGGGGGGGGGGGGGGGGGGGTGTAGTGGAGATGTTTTTAAAGCATTTTCCCACCCAGTAAAAGTGTTACACTAAAGTATTATCAAAAGGGTATTAGACTGAAGTATATACCTGGTTATATAATGAGCTAGCAAGTGTAGTAGCGCCTTCAATATATTCTGCAACAGAAATACCGAACTTCCATTTGGGATTCAAACTTCTAGCAACTTTCCCCAGTTTCTGAAACAGTTCACCCAGACTTCTCAACCACCATGAGTCAAGCAATGACCCCAATTTTTCAACCTTCACCCGTAACCCCTGCCCATTTACAGCCAAGTAGTTCACAACATTGATTAGATCAAGGTTTGGCATCTGCCCGTTGGATGCTTCAGCATATAAATTGAGAACATCTCTTTCTGCTTTCTCACTGCCATCTGTAACCTTTATGACAAGGGCAGCGGCCATCGTGCCAGCACGTAGAAAATCATTATGTCTCTTTTCTCCTGTTGTTGGACTCGCATTTGATTCAAATACACCTCTCCGAGAACCACCGAATGATGGTGTGTGATACTCTCTTAGCCATGCAACAACAGCAGCATATTCCCCGTGCCGTGAATCCGCAGCAAGCCATATGATATCTTTAGCTAACCACGTCACTCGAGTAAGCAGGGAGAAAATTGAGTATGCAATGCCTAGTGATAAAGCCTCACCCGTGCTGGCCTTTACAGAATTATAAGGGGTCACCAATACAATAGCCTCCTTCCCATCACCATTTGGAGCTCTTATAAATCCAACTGTATTGATGCCATATGATGAGCAACTATAATTCTCTTGGACTATTCCTTGATCAGGACTGGAGAAAAAATGCAGGGGGTTAAACTTATTGACTTGAGGCAGGAACTTATGAAAATTGACTTCTCCGCCCAGATCTGTTATATGTTGTGCCACCAATTCTTGAAGTCCTCTGCATCCACGAAAAACAAACAAACATATTAGCTATAGACATAGCAAATTTAGGCCGTCGAAAGAACATGAAAAGAAACAAGGACTTACAAAGGTACTAGTGACCTCAAATAACCACTTCTTATTCCCCTTACAAACCTCAATATAAGAAGTACAGTGATTTTTAATAGGAGGTACAGTGATTTTTGATAGGAGAAGTACAGTGGTTTATGTTGATGAAACAGTATTGGACTCCCCAGGCTTGGTGAAATCAGATAAGACATTAGTATCCAACTTCCCAATGAAGTTATTATCTAAGTTTTTATTTTGCTCCATCATTATATAACAAAGGAGACGAAAGGGTATAGATGGGTCAAAACATTAATCGGCACAATGCTATTAAGCCAATTTTCCTAATCAATCTTCTTTATAGAAATAGCACTCGATCAATGGGGAGCATAAGTAAGTTCGGCGGTAGAAACCTTTGTAATCGATCGATGGAAAGGTCGAAGCTGACTGGCGCAGGAGAAAACTAACTCATATTAAGCACTGCCGCAGAATCAACTGATACAAAACTTGTAAGCAAAACCATAAAGAATCTTTACTATATTTAGCTTTTCCTGACAACATAGTACAAATAGAGAAGGAAGTCCCTTATTAGGTGATCATCTCTAAAAAGTATTTAAGAGTGTATAAATTTCACCGAAATAAGGACATAAGTTTATTTCATTAGAGCATATCAGTTAGCAAGGAAACTGATAAGAATGGACTTGGGCAGCTTATGATGTGAGGATTGCCCAAACCATATAAGGAGACCAAGGGCCTCAAATCCCTCTTATAAGGGACAACTCAACAGAAATAATGTTCAATTACTGGTTTCTACTAAGGACCTGGTCTACACTGGAAAACAAACAACACGGAGGAAAGACATTCGGCATAAATAATGTCGAGGCTAGTACATACATGCTTGAGCTATCAGATTTGGTATCAAAGCTAACGACCTTGTTCACAAATGCTCTAGCCCGTGAAACATCGTCATTTGAGAGCATGAGACTAGCAGAACCTGCAAAATAATGGTAGAAACCAAGTGTAAGGGTGAGTCTTTTTGAAACAGTAAGGACTAGAATTAGACATCGATAGATTTGTAACTAACCAGGCATGAGGGCATTTTCGGAAATGTAGGTGTTCTTAGCGAGAACAGGTAAGAGCAAGAGAGCAAAAACCCCAGCTGCGCAACAAATCACACTGAAGATATACCAAAATGAAACATTAATCAGCGAATTATTCAAAACCTTTAAAGCCTTCATTCATATGATTGCTTATAGTAGTATTTACACTAAAAGTCTCCGCAAGCAACAAAAAAAGAAAGTGTTATGAATTCAGATAGAGAAAGAGGAAGAGGCGAACCTGACGACGAAACTGTGGGAAATAAGGAAGAGACCAAGACGGATGATTGGTCGGGGCTTAGGCTTGGCTGATTCATCTTCCGCTTCCGCCATCGTCTCGATCGAGCAAGTGAATCTCTTGCTTTGGGGGGCCAGATATTTAAGGCCAAAAATATAAAGTAGTACTATATCATTATACTATAATATATGTAATTTATATTTATACAATTATTGATAAAAATATTTTCAATTTCTAAATATTTATTTAACATCGGGTAGGATTCAATAAGTTAATAATATAAAACTTTTTTCTCACTAAATTGAATAATAGTATATTTATCTTCTCATTAGTTTTATTTTTCTTTTTTCTTTTTTTTTTTATTTTACATTCTAATTTAAATTAAATTTTCTAAATTAGCTATTTCTTTTTATCACGTTTAATGATCCACATATAAGTAAGCAAGTTCTTTTGTCTTATTTTTGTTTAACTAAAAAAATCGAGACAAGTATTATAAGATTCACCAAGTAAATGAAACTGTACTCACGTCTTCTCCTTCTTGTCCACTTATACTTCCCTTCTTCTTATCTTCGTATCCGGAACCGGAACAAGCCCTTCGTTAGCAGCTTCGAGTTCGATACCATATGACTTATACCTAATTTTTATGTTATACGTTGTTCTTTGACTATTTTTTTTTGTCTTAATATTATATGAATTTTGTGAAAGAAATTTCAGGGTTATTAATATATTTTAGTTTTATCACCAGTTCTATTGAACCGCCCTCTTTAATGATCAACAATAATCTATAGACCACTGCAAATGAGCGTGTTATTCGACCAGCTTCATTCACATTTGGTAATCAATTAACACATTCATTGATTGTTGTCTTTTCTTAATTGAGACTTTATAAAATTTGATTGATAATAGCAGAATGGTGGACATATGGCTCGATTAGGAGACTAGTAAAGCTTTAATTTAGGTCCCTAAATTTTTTTAATAATAACTTTTATGATTTTATTTCAAGTTGGATAATATTAAAGTTTGCCAAAAAAAATCTTGGACAAAAAAGAAAGAAAAACTATCTACTCTAAATATTTTATCTTTAAATTAAATTAAGATCTTCATATTAGTAATTATATTCTTTTACAATAATATTAAAGGTAACATATTGAAAAAATATGTTTTATAGCAAATTTATTTAAATTACCTCTTACTCATATAAATGATAATATCACTATGTGAAGTTAAATATTTTATCATTTAAAAATATTATACTATAAATAACAAGTAGGAAAAAAGGTAACACTTGTTATAAATAGAACTCTAATTAGAGTGAATGTCTATCTTATAGAAGAGTTCTACTTTGAGGCTAAGTCTTTTCTCTCCCTATAAATAAAGGGGTTCTCTCCCATTGTAAATCATCCCAAAAGTATCAATAAGAATACTCCTCTCTCTACTTTTCTCTCTATTGTTCTTGTTCTTGTATTATTGTTCTTGTTCTTATATTATTTCATAACACGTTATCAGCACGAGTCTCTAAACAACCGAGATAAACAAATATAGAATCAATTACGTTGATGGTGGAAGCTCGAGTATTTTATATGTGAATCAATTTGCTTCAATTGTCCAGAAAGTGAGTTGGTTGAATCAAGAAGAAACATATGGTTCATTACCCTACGATATAATCTCTTTGAGAAAATTAAGTTCGTTTTGGGGCAATCGTTTCGGTGGTAAGTTCAACAATTCTTCCCTTGCGTTGACAGGTACGCTAATATTGATCTCGCCCCGCGATTATTAATCTAACAATGGTATTAGAGTAGTGGTTGTGTTCTTTTGATTAGAACACACATCTTGATTTTGGATTCTTGAAAATTAAAGTACTGTTGAAAAGGTCGAAAAAAAATCTTGATATTATGTGTTCTCTTACTGCAATTTTATGATCTTATTTGGTGTTAAAGTCGATTGTTGGTTTGCGAGAGCACAATAATTTATGAAAATTATTCCTGTTATATTGTTGATGACACAAACTTAGTAGTGAAAGCATGTTGTTTGTTATAAGGATCTGAAGGCTGTTACCTATTGTGAATCGTGATTGGAAAAGTTAAAAATAAAAGTGAAAATTTTATTTTCTGTTAGTATTCTTTTTGATCTTATAAGAAAGGCAAAAATTCTGCAAAAGGACATTCATTGTCCGTAAGCAAATAGCAATTGTTGATTGAATTGAAAGTTTAATTCATTAGTCAAAAGAGAAGAAGATGGAACCTAGATGTACAGAAAGGTTTGACAGTTAGAAGCCTTTACCTATTTTAGTAATTAGTGTCATGAATTTACTGTATTATAAAAAGGGAACAGTTGGTATTTTCTGGTGAAAGAATTTGCTGTTCGTTTATTTCTATTGTTGAATAATTGAAACTCATTGTCAAGCCCAATCTTGAAACTGAACCATGACCACTGATCCCCTCGAGATTCAGAGAAAATTAGATACCCTTGCTTTTATTCTACTTGCATATTTTTGTGTGACTGTTGTTGTAATTATGAATATGGCTTCTCCTCCTAATTTTGTTATGTCTGACATTATGAAAAGAAAGTTTGTTGCCCTTGAAATTTCGGGCAAGAACTATATGACATGGGTGTTGGATGCTGAAATCCATTTGGATGCAATGGGTCTTGGAGACGCCATTAAAGACAGAAATAATGCATCCACCCAACACTATGCTAAGGCCTTGATTTTCTTGCGCCATCACCTTGATGAAGGTTTGAAACTGTGCTAAGGCCTTGATTTTCTTGCGCCATCACCTTGATGAAGGTTTGAAAATTGAATATATCACAGTCAAAGATCCACCTATCTTGTGGAATGGCTTAAAGGAGAGATATGACAACCTGAAGTTGGTCACTCTGCCACAAGCACGATATGATGAGAATCCAAAAGCAAATAGTTCATAAACTATATATTATCGTTGCGGTGGAAAAGGGCACTGGGCGAAAATTTGCCGTGTACCAAGACATTTGGTTGAGCTTTATCAAGCATCTCTAAAGAGTAAAGGCCCTGAAACCAATTTTGTCTCTGACGACAATTTTGACATCACCCACTTGGATGTGGCAGACTTCTTTGAGCACCCTGAGGGGAAAATAGACCACTTAATTGGTGATGGATCTGTGATGAAGGAAGATGGAATTGTTTGATTTTATTTTACTTATTTGTATTAGTCAGTGAATAAACTAATAGTCATTAGTATCAGCTCGTATTAATTAGTTTGTGATATAACGTTAGTACTAGTTCTTTAGAATGTTTCAATATGCTTAAATTTCGAAGACATTTTTACTTCCCAGTAAAGTTAGTCGATTAACTAATAAGTTAGTCGACTATCTAATATTTCGTATTAAAAACTGGATTTTTCGCAAGCTAAGTTAGTCGACTAACCAGTTTAGTTAGTCGACTAACCTGATGACTGTTTACTAAGTTAGTCGAATAACTAATTAGTTATTCGACTAACCAATATTTCGCATTAAAACTGGATTTTTCCGCAAGGCTAGTTAGTCGAATATCAGGTTTAGTTATTCGAATAACCTAATGACTGCTTCCCAAGATAGTCGACTATCAACTCAGTTATTCGAATAACCTCAACAAATTTTGAAAATATTGTTTAAATATGAAACAAACGGATTGAATTTGTTTATTCTCATGTTTGTATATTTTCTTTTGTTGTCAACCATGGGAATTAAATTGATTGAAGGCTCCGGAAGAGCAACTATAACTCTGCCTAAAGGAACAATATTTATCATAGAGAATGCAATGTTCTCCTCCAAGTTTAAGAGGAACTTGTTGAGTTTTTAAGATATCATTCAAAATAGATATCATGTTGAGACAATAGATGAGAATAATCTTGGATACCTCATTTACTCATGAAAACGAGGCTGCCCACTTCGGTTTGGGTTCACGCCATTTTGCATGCAGCAATGCTAGTTCGTCGGCTGCCCACTTCGGTTTGGGGTCACGCCATTTTGCATGCAGCAATGCTAGTTCGTCTCTGACTGGCGAATTGTCACAAATATTCCCCGTTGCAATTAGTTTTGGGTCATGAACCTAATATATCCCATTTAAGAATTTTTGAATGTGCAGTATATGTGCCTGTAGCACCACCATATTGCACCAAAATGGGTCTGCAAAGAAGGTTAGGAATATATGTTGAGTTTGAATCGCCCTCCATTATTCGCTACCTCGAAACGTTGACAGGGTATTTGTTCACTGCACGATTTGCAGACTGTCAATTCGATGAGACACTTTTCTCAAAATTAGGGGGAGAAGTTGGTGAAACCAAACGGGAAATTTTGTGGAAAAATGCATCATTATCTCATCTTGATCCACATACCTCTATTTGTGAAAAAGAGGTGCAAAATATTATCCATTTGCAAAGAATAGCAAATCGAATGCCAGACGCATTTACAGATTTGAAAAGGATAACAAAATCACATATCCCCGCAGTGAATGTGACAACATCTGATTCACGAATACATATTCATTATTGGAAGAATATGAACATGGAATTGGTATTGAATATACCACGCTCACCCCTAGAAGGAGGTTTGAGATGATATATGAAAATAATGTCATTGTTATGGCATGAATAGTCATTGGTCACGTACCTATTGTACGCCAAAATAATTTGTCAATGTGATTATCAAAGGACAATAATAATGCAAGAAACATATCTTGCACATGACCATAATGGTATAACTTTCTCTTTAAAAGAGATATTCACCACATGGATGTTGATGAATTTGTGGTAGTACAAAATTAATAGAGAGCTCTAGAAGAGCCAATTATTACTATGCTGGAGAAACACAATTGATTACCAATAATGTATTGTGTTGTAGTAAGTCTCAAAGAAACTTATTCAGTTTCCAAAGTATATGCGAAAGCGATTGATTATATTGAGACTATAAATAAAGGAAAGATTTGATATCTTCTATTACTACAACTTGTAGCGGGATAATCTGTATGTGAAAAACCTACCCGCTTTATTCTCCAGTTTGTACTACACAAGAATACCACAATCAAGTGGACGTTTATTGATATAAAAACCCATATCATAATAAACTTGAAGTTTATTGATAATTGCACATATCATGGTGTAAATTTGAAGTTTATCAATATTGATAATTTATTCAGTTGGCATTCGGGTTAGCCATATCATTTTAAGTATGATGTGCAGTAATAGAGAATTCACATGGGTAAATATTAAAGAACTAGAAAGTTCTTTACGGATTCTCTTGTATTACTTGTTCTCATTAATTAATTGACCAACTAAAGAGTTCGGGTTGAATCCCATAAATTCTAAAAATATCAAAGGTGAATATGGGCCCGTTCACCTGCCATGTATACCACATATGATGCATCTATGATATGGTTACATGTGCGATTGTTATTAACCCGCAGCCTGGCCAGTGCTTGCGAGGTAAATTGCTCAGTAATATAACTTCGAGCATAATTTCCAGATTTTCTATTCAAGATAGTTCATCTTGATAAGTTGGTTTATATCATAGTTGGTTTAGCAAGATAATTATTGAGTGCCCTCACTTAATAGCTAAACTGTTTCTTATGAGAACAAAGTTATATATATCAGTTTGATATACGTTGTATACGAGAGTATATTCTCCCCTCACAAGTGGTTCAGGGTCAGGAACCAAATAACTCCATCTTATTATTATTAATGTGCGGTGTATATTTTCATTAACAACATAATGCACAAAGATGGACTCTCAAAGTTGAGGAAACAAGTTACCTTTTCTAACATGAGGGGGAGACATGATAAACACTTGAGAAAAGGTTACATGGGACGAATTATCATTTGTATATATAGATCCTCGAATATCATAATATGAACCTGAAGTTCATAAAAGGATAATTCAATTGCAACATATTGCAAAGCATGCTATACGCATTTGCTGACCCAAAGAAAGTAACTATATTCTCACTGCAAATGCTCATATTAAGTCCCAGAAGGACAAAGTCTTTGATACGCTTAAAGGGTATAGACAAATCGGTTTCAAAATAACTTCTTAATAAAGAAGATGAGCAAATGATCAAAGTGATCATAATGGGGGGGGCAAGTGATCTAGAAGATCACATGACATAACACTTCATAAAATCTCATGAGAGATTCAGGTACCTGAATATATAAATAAAGAGATCTCCATGTTATGTCTTTATGAAAATTTACTGGAACAGATATAAAATGTTCGTCGACGACATCTATGATAGCGCTAAATATCGATGAGGATCTTATGTTTGTCAAATACAAACAAAATATTGGCTAAATGGAAGAGATACAATTCAAGCAGAATTGATTCCATATGAAAGACATGTAGTTTTGGACATGTAGTTCAAATACTTGAAAGTATAAAGTCAATGGTATGTGTAATAAGTTTTCGATATCTTATTTGTTTAGCATGACATGAAAACTTGATATGCATCTAAAGTCTATTATATGGCTTATATGACTTAACTTATATGTCAATCCATGAAAGATTGAAGTTGCTTGAAGCATATACAATTCTTGGTCCTGAAGTACCACATCCTAAGTGCAACTTGTGTACATATGTATCTTGCTATAACTATAAGCATGATGACATCGAGAATACCTCTATGGAGATATTGAAGAGTCATTCCACGATATTATATGAAGATGTTCATATCTATCAAGAATGATAATTTCAAGGTGCGGAATATTTATTCAAATCAATATGGCTGATTTATTTTTCAAATCTCTACAAAAGATCGTTTTGAAGATGGTGCACAAGATTGAAATGCAAATGCTCAAGGATGTGAATTGATGCTCTTTTCAGGGGGAGTTAATGTGCGTTGTACTCTTTTTCCTTTACAAGGTTTTGTCCCACTGGGTTTTCCTTGCAAGGTTTTTAACGAGGCAACCAATAGGCGCATATTCAAACATGTGTACTCTTTTTCCTTTTCTTTAATTTTTTCCCATTGGGTTTTGTTTTAGTTAAGGTTTTAACGAGGCACATTATTGAATAGACATTCAAGGGGGAGTGTTGTAAATAGAACTCTAATTAGAGTGAATGTCTATCTTATAGAAGAGTTCTACTTTGAGGCTAAGTCTTTTCTCTCCCTATAAATAAAGGGGTTCTCTCCCATTGTAAATCATCCCAAAAGTATCAATAAGAATACTCCTCTCTCTACTTTTCTCTCTATTGTTCTTGTTCTTGTATTATTGTTCTTGTTCTTATATTATTTCATAACAACACTATCTTTCTCTGCATATATATATATATATATATATATATATATATATATATATATATATATATATATATATATATATACTAATAAAAAGGTATAAGATATTTTATTAAATTTCACTTTAGGCCGTTAATTTTATGGAGCCGCCGTTTGTCTCGATTGGCCTTACACTTTCTTACTTCGAATTCAGATCTATTACTATGTGCTCTTAATTGAGTCGTCAGTTCATTGTCTCAAACGACGCCGTACAAGTTACACTCTTGACGACTCAATTCGGATCCACACGGGCCACGACAGTGGGGCTTTTGGTATATTAATGTTTTTTTTCTTTTTTCAATTTTTACTTTTGGAAAATGTTTAAGCTGAAATTGAAATGGAAGATGAAGTTAAGAGTTGAAAAAAGGAATAATTTTAAATTTGTGTTTGATATGAAAAGTTTAAATTTAATTTTTAGAGTTATATTTTTATTTGAAACTGAAGTTCATAATTATTGAGACTTAAATTTATTTTAAACATAGACTTATATTTTGATATTTTATGTAAAGTTCAAACATGGAATCACGGTAACCTCATATAAATTTATGAAACTTGAAGATAAGTATGTGTAAATATGAAATGCAATATTTATTACAAATTTAGTTTTAGTCATGTATTTGTTTGGTATGACTTTAGTCCCTTTGTCATCATCACCTACTTACGCTAAGTAAAAAAGGAAAAAAATTTAAATACTATCTTTTAGTGGTAATTAACTATTTATAGATATTATTTCCTATATTACGGGTTGTAGATATATTTTTTATTATTATAAGATGCATTAGATGTATTTAAGCTACTGTATTCATAAATATAATAGAAAAAATAGGCGTGAATCGGGGAAGTCCAGCTAATCAGTTATTGTATTCGAGTGTATTCGACTGTATTCATGGCGTGAAACATGGGATTACAGTTGGACAGATTATTGTATTCGAATGTATTCGACTGCATTTACAACGTGAAATAGAGGATTACATTATTTTTAAATGGAAAGTGAATCAATTAACATAATAGACTCCTAATATAACTTAACAAACTCAATTATAACACAAAATTTGCATTTTCAGTTGTAAAAAAGATTCTCCATCGAAAAATATCCCAAAAACATAGCAATCTTCAGAGAAATTATATAATACTTCTGAATACATAAATTATATTAATTAAAAAAATATGAATATATTTATGGCATATAGCGAGACACTAAATATAATGAAATGCATATAATACAGTGGGATACATTGAAATACCGTAAAAAAAAGACAGTGAATACAATGAAATACATGGGATACAATGAGATACATTGAATTACAATGAAAAAAAAAGACAATAAATGCAATGAAATACATGAAAATACAGCGTGATAGGTAGAAAATATAGGAAATACATTAACAGAAAATTAAGTTGCTCAACCCCAACTCCATCGTCTTTGTTCAAGAACAAACCCTAATTTCCAGCGAATCAGTCGTCGAGCAAAACCACTTGTGTTGTGCGTACGGATCGAAAAAATAGTATATTGCTCAAAACAAATCCTGCAATTCACATTATCATAATCATATTTGCTTTCATCTTTCTCTGATATTAACATACCTTAAACTCTCAAACAACAATAAAGAAGAACGGAGAAGAAATAAAATAAGAAAAGAGAATAAAGAGGAAGTGGAAGGAGTGTCTGTTTTGAACAGAAATTTCAAGCAATAATCTGTTAGCTTTGTAGTAGCAATAATTCGTAATAGTTGTTTTAAAATTGGAACAAAGTCTACTAACAGATTTCAACGTTGCTTCTATTTTTTTACACAATGATGATGATGATGATTACGAAGAGGAAATGGAAGTTGTATTCATATGAGAGAGAAAAATAATACAAAGCATATTTTATGGCTTAAGGATATAAGATGACCACAAATAGATACTTTGGCTATAAAAATCAAAATATAGTTATGGAATATAATTTTTTAAAATAATATTTATTTAAATTAAATAAGATATCAACATTTGCTATAGGAGGTAATTAATTCTAAAAGAAAGTATAATAATAACTTTGCGAACTTTATTAGCGGAGGATCAAAAGCCTCTACGTCAATGTGTGAATACAGATAAGATTTAGAGAACTTCTAATTTGAGATAGTTCACAATTTGTTTTAAAACATAAATTACGTTTGTGTTGAACTAGAGTTATTGACAGTTGTGTATAACTAATTATATGTAATAAATTAGTGGTATTGTTAGCCAGTTAGTTAGGAGTTAAATAATAGAGAGTTATCTCATGTATTGCTAAGTTGGAAAAATTAACTTATTTTGATAAGTGCTTTTTCTTCAAAAGCATTTTTTCTCAAAAGTACTTTTAATAAAAAATAGTTTTTGTGTGGCTAATAATTTGAAACCACTTCAAACCAGCAATTTATGTTTGGCCAAGCTTTTAAAAAGTGTTTCTAAGTGTATTTTTCTCAAAAGTGTTTCTAAAAAAAGTGATTATGGGAAGAAGTGACTTTTTTCTGCTTCTCCAAAACTGCTTTTGTTTCTACTCAAAAGTATTTTTTTTCTCCTAAAAGATTGGCCAAACACTTCAACTTTTGAGAAAAAAAGCATTTTTAAAAAGAAAATTCTCAACTTGGAGAAGCTTCCAAATAGGCTATTAGGCGGTTAAGTAGTTGAGTAGCTTAAATATACAGTAGCTTTCCATATTTTGTTATGGCAGTTATACAGTAACAAGAGCACAACTGCTCTTGTGCTTTCCTCTGCTTCTTCTCAGCTTTCATTGCCATAGCTAGGAGTAGAATCTAAAGTTCATCGTGGTATCAGAACTTGAGTTAATGATCTTCATCCCACGATTTTAGCTCTAGATTCATCATCCTTAATTTTATCTTTGACTCACTTATTCGAGCAATTGCTTCGATTTCCAAAAATTAAGGGTAGATCGATTTTGATCAATTGATATTTGCTGTGTACAACATTTGTGTGAGCTATATTTCCATTGATAATAGGGACTATTGACGTGGACAGTGGATCGACTCCAGGAGCTGTAGCAGCACTAGTGATCGATCAGTATCATTATTTATTTTTGCAACCCAACACTCCATGTAGTACCCACATCCCTGTCAAGCTCACAGGACCTGAGAATTACACTTTATAGAGTAGCACTATGCGAGTTACTTTATTAGGAAAAGTAAGCTAGGGTTTTTAGATGGAAGGTATCCTAAAGAGAAGTTTCCTTATGTTCTTTACGAACTTTTGGAAAAATGCTACCTTGACTTAAGGACTTTCATCTGTGTCAGCTTATTTTTGAAAATTGAAGGAGTTGTAAGCAGAGTTTGATGCTCTTATGCCCGGCCATAGGTGTAGCTGTGAAAAGTCAAAGAAATATGTTAAGCTCTTTGAGTACCAAAGGCTACTCCAGTTTCTCATGGGCCTAAATGAGATATACTCTCAGTCAATCAATCAGATCTTGAACATGTCTCCTAGGCCTTCCATAAACAACGCTTACTAAAAGATTATATAAGAGGAAATCAGAAGAGTAATGTCTCATTCTTCTTAAGTATCTGAAATCAATGAAGGCACAACCATGTTCAGTAATAAGGTAACAACCTCTGGAGCTCCAGTTCACCTGAATGCAAAAGGAAGCCTGTGCTGAAATCACAACTTCTTGGAAAATGAGGTGACAACCTTATTCAGTAGCAAAGGGAATACAGGTACTGGCTATGGCCATTGTGGAGGTGGTAATCACTAGGTCGCAAATACAGATCTAGAAATAACAATCTACATTATGATTATTGCAACTTCAAAGGTCATACTAGAAAAACTTGTCACAAACTGAATGAATATCTACCAGATTTTAGCTAAAGAAAAAGGGTGGATTTGGTAATATATTTAAATATGCTCAGACCAATATTGGCAACTATGTGTCTGATACTTGTACAAGAAGGATCTACTGCTAACTTTGAAGGAACCTCATAGATGTAACAAACAAGTCAGAACTTCCAAGCTGGAATTTCTCAATACATTCAGAGCAGTACAGTCAGATTCATCAACTTCTAAGAAAGCAACATGAGTGCAGTAGTGCTGCTATGGTAGCAGGTATGCCATTATTTGGTGATATTGCTAAAAGTTCTGGCTAAATGGATTATATACTCAGAAGCTTCAAGTCACATGGTGAATGATTCTAGTTGGTTGGTTAATGCTAAAACTGTTGATGATAAAGGTGGAGAAGTTCACTTACCTACTGGTAGTGTAACTCATGTTAGTCATATAGGGTCTTCTTACATTCTTAAAGATCTAAAAGTGTCTAATGTTATGCATGTTCCTGACTTCAAGTACAACCTTTTATTTGAGTCCAAGATCACAAAGGAAATGAGGTGGGTTGTTATGTTCTTCCTTAACTTCTTCATTTTCATAAGATCTTTACTGAACATGTGAGGGGGATTGGTAGAAAGGAAGATGGACTATATGTGTTAAACTCTACTTCAAAGAAGTCACTCACACTACAAGCTCAAAGTCCAATTGTAGAAACTTTGAATGTTCCAAGGCCAATACTTATTGTAAATATTATAATGTCTCACTAATCACAATAAGGTAGTGAATGTAACTTTGTGCCATAAGAGTTTAGGTCATGCAACTCTATATACTTTGAAGAAACTGAATGGTTTTCATGATTTTCAAGCTGCTGAATATATTAGTAAAGACAAGCATTGTATTGTATGCCCTTTTGCTAAACAAATAAGACTACCATTTTCTCTTAGTCTTACCTTGTCTAGATCCTGCTTTCACACTATTCATGGTGATGTTTGGGGTCCTTACAGAGTCCCTACCAATAGTGGAAAGAGGTACTTATTGACTTTGGTGCGTGATTGTTCTAGGTATACACGCTCTTCCTTTCACCTACTAAAGCTAAGGTTATTGTTGCTCTTAGATCTTTCTTCAATATGATTAAGAATGTTCAGTCAGTTTCTGTAAGGTTTTTTAGATCTGATAATGGATGTGAGTTCTGTAACTCACATATGACTGAATTGTTACAATCACTAAAAATTATACATCAAAGTTGATTAGTCATGCCATCAAAGTCAAATTTCCATGCCATCCTCTTCTGTGACAGCATTTCCTTGTCTGGGAAGCAATCCTTAACACCCCACAGCAAAATGGAGTTGCTAAAAGAAGACACATGTAATTCTTTAGGTTGCTAGAGCGCTCAGATTTCCGGCCTCTGTACCATTAAGGTTGTGGGGAGAGTGCGTCAATACTGTTGTGTACATAATTAACAGAATCCCTTTAACTGTTCTTCATAGAATATCTCCGTTTGAGATTATGTTTGGTCATTCACCTTCTCTGCAGCACATGAGAGTATTTAGATGCTTAGGATATGTGATTACAGTTAGAAGACCGGATAAATTTGCTCCCAAATCATATCCCACCGTCGTTCTAGGTTATTTTGCTAAACAGAAGGGATATAGGATGCTTGGGCTTCATACAAAATAATTTCACAATAGCTAGGATGTAGTGTTCAAGCAGGATGTATTTCCTTTTCGGCACATGAGTACTACTAGCTCAATTTTATTCCCTGTCCTAGATTCCACTGCTATTCCTTCAACTATTCATGCAGATGCTTCGTAGAGTCCACACGCTCAGTTCACACCTCCTTCCTCTCATGTCTCTTCTAATTTTGATGTGCCTTCTATTCATCTTCCACTTGTTGGTGATCTCACTAACTGTTCCCTTGACAATGATGCTCATCTTCCTACAATACCTCCTAATATTGAGCCACCGTATAACAACAGAAAGTCCATCAGGGTGAATAGACCACATATATGTAAAAAATACTACATTGTTCCTAGAAAAGAGAGTACACATTGTTGTTATCCTATCTCAAACTATGTTAGTTATGCCAATGTGCCACCTTCCTTTGGAGCTGCATTAGCTGCTTATTCAGCCATTATTAAACCTAAAACCTACAATGAGGTAGTAAACGATGCAAAGTGGATTGAGGCAAGAAAGTGTGAAATCTCAGCTTTGAAGGATAATCACACCTGGAGAGTAGTAGATCTTCCTTCTGGGAAACTTCCTACTGGCTGTAAATGGGTGTTCAAGGTCAAATATACCACCTCAGGTATAGCCAGCAGGAGGGGTCGGACTACACTGAGATATTTTATTATGTAGCCAAAATGGTTATAGTCAGGTTTGTTCTAGCTATTGCTGTAGCCAAGCATTGGGCTATCTTTCAAATGGATACGCACAATGCTTTTCTCCAAGAAGACTTACTTGAAGAAGTTTACATGAAGATTACCCCAATATTCGATATTGATTGCTATTTTGTTCGTGAGAAGATAGTACAAGGACAGATCAAAACACATCATGTGTCCACCAAAGAGCAGCAAGCTTATCTCCTAACAAAGAGCCTTGGTCGAGTGTAGCACGACTACTTAATGTCCAAGTTGATACTGAAAGATATCTTTCAACTCGTTTTGAGGAGGGGTGTTGACCTAAGAGTTATTGAATTATGTATAATTAACTATATGTAATAAGTTAGTGGTACGGTTAGCCAGTTAGTTAGGAGTTAAACAATAGAGAGTTAGGCGGTTAAGTACTTGAGTAATATAAATTTATAGTAGCTTTCCATATTTCTATTATGGTAGTTATACAGCAACAAGTGTACAACTTCTCCTTTGGTTTCCTCTATTTCTCCTCAGATTTCATCGTCATAGCTAGGAGTAGAATCTAGAGTTAATCAGTTTCTTAATATTGGACAAAAATTTACTGAATAGTTGTATATGGAAGTGTATATGGTGAAATCATGTGTTCCCGATTTTGTAGGTTCAAGGGGCCACATCGAGAAACAAGTTCAATATGGACTAGCTAAGAGCTCGATGTCGGGATGCTATACTCAAAGATCGGAGTGATTGATGAACACCAGGGCCGAGTATGACCAACCTCAAGATAATACCATTATGGTTTTATAACAGAAAGAGCGATATTCCTCCGGTGGCCCTAAGATCATGGCATAAATTCCGAAACAGATTTGTATTAGGCGGGTAGATAACTGTATAATAAGATTCCCTACTACAATTAAAATTATAACTTATTTAGGATTACCCTACTATATAAAGGAGACACCAATCATTTGTAAGGGATCATCAATAATTGCGAAGAGAATATATTTTTACTTTCTTGCCTATTATTCATGTGAATCGTCTTATTATTATTTATTATTCTTGTTGTTCTTGTTCATTTACCTTGAGGTCGCCCTTACTTGAGATCGAGATCTGCTTACACGATTGGTTTGACTTGCCTTACTCTTAAAGTTACACATTAGATTCCTTGTTTATCAATTGGTCTTGGATTAAATCATGTATCTTTAAAACTACAAAACAAGTTTAACTGTTACTCAAATTTTAGGGTAAACAGTTTGGCGCCCACCGTGAGGCTAAAGATAATAGTGATTATTTTGGTACTGATTCTGATAACACACATTATTTTCACACTTTTTCTTGTCAAGAATTCTTGTTCTCAAGTTAAAACATGTCAAACTCACAAAACTCATCCATACACGGTGATGATGGTCTTGGATCTCATGAGGAAAACAACAATGTAGTTTCTTTAGGAGCCTGTGTGCCACCGATTATCCCTGGGGAAATACCAATTGTGGAAGCAATCGATGTTAGTTCATACATTGTTGTGAATGCAGATTTAGGCACAAACCTCGGAGGAAGTGTACGCAGGGAAGTCTGATCTTGCGGCCAAGGAACACAGGGTATATGAGATGGGGGAGTTAGCCTCTAAGTAATATTCGAGATGCTACAAGCTCAACAGCTTGCTATCGCTCAGCTTCACGTTAGCATAAAACTCCAAGTATGGTCGAACCAAAAATCACTCGCCGTACTGAGCCGGTGCTAGAAGGATTGAATGGTAATGGCTCGGGGACTAATCCCTTGATTATGAGGATTTTTTAGGAGCTCACCAAAAGAATTGAGTTGGGGCAGAAAAAGATTGGGGATAATGACAAACAAGTAGAGACATATAACTCCCATGTTGATCAAATACTGGGGGCACCACCCGATATAAAAAGGTTGGGATGCGAAAAAGTTTGTATAAAAGCAATTCCCTCAGAGTGCGACTCTGAATCCAGTCCTAAAAATTTATGTATGCCAAATATACCTAAGAATAATAGGACAAGTGAACATAATGAACACATCACCTCGTACAGTTGCGAGATTAAAGGAAACGACTTAAATGATGATGAGAACGAGTTGGTTTTGTTGAAATTTTTTTGGAAAACTTTGTCAAAAGGAGTGATGATCTGGTATCACAACTTGCCACAAAATTCCATCAATTCATTTTCTATGTTAGCAGAAGACTTCGTGAAGGCACACACCGGGGCCATAAAGGCCGCAACAATGAAATCATACGTTCTTAAGAAAGACAGAGAGGTGATGAAATGCTAAGGGAGTTCATGTCCTGATTTCAAATGGAGCGTGTGGAATTACCACCAGTCAGAGATGATTGGGCCGTGAAAGCTTTTACATGGGGGTTGAACGAGCATAGTTCGATTGCATCATGGGAGTTGAAGCAAAATCTGATCGAGTATCCAGCTGTAATTTGGGCAAATGTACATGATCGTTACCAATCGAAGATCAGGGTCGAGGAAGACTAGCTGAGAGTCCCCTCAGGTTCAGTTCTTCTAAATAGATTGGTAGTTGAAGCCTCGAGGGATAGCTACAGTGAATCGAGGTCAAACAAAGAATGATATTAGCCACATGTCGCATATCAAAGAAATAATAGTTCGGGGCGCACTCCTCCTCCAAATTATCGAAGAAATGATCGGGGGTAGAATTATTGGGGACTTATGAGTAAGAATTGTTTTGATAAAAATACCGATCTCTAAGAAGAACCTCGGTTATCAGAGCATAATTTCAGTGTCGATGCATCGCGGATCGTATCACACATCGAAAGGATTAGAGACACCAGGTGAACCAGACCTATACAAACTGATCCTTCTCAAAGAAATCCAAATTTGATGTGTATATCATGACACACATGGCCATAGGGCTAAAGACTGCAGACTACTGAGGGAGGAGGTAGCTAAATTGTTCAATAGGTCATCTTCGAGAGTTTCTCAGTGATCGATCTAAGAATCACTTCAGAGAAAGAGATGCCAATAGAAAAATGAGCAAGAATAGCCGCAACATGTAATTCATATGATCATTGGCAGGCTTGATGATCCATAAGATTCTATTTTCAAATATACCAAGGTATCGATTACTAGAGAAAACGGACTCGGAGTTATGTGCCCTAGGGCATCCTATCGTTCAATGACGAGGAAGCAAAAGGCATTTCTCAGTCACACAATGACGCCCTAGTAATTTTTATTTTGTTAAATAAATTTCAAGTTAAACGTATTCTGGTGGATCCAAGGTAGCTCAGAAAGCATAATCAGATCAAGGGTCATAGAGCAGCTTAGCCTGCATGACCAAATTGTACCTTCATCTCGAGTCCTAAACGACTTCAACATGGAAAGTGAAACAACAAAAGGGGAGATAATCCTTCCACTAAATGTGGCCTGACCATCCAAGATACAAAATTCCATGTCATCAAAGTTGACATGAGATATAATGCACTACTCGGGAGGCCATGGATACACAATATGAGGGCAGTATTGTCGACCCTTCATCAAATGAGAAAATTCCCAACAATGGATGGTGTGAAAATAGTTTATGGGGAACAACACGCAACAAAGGAAATGTTTGCAGTCGATGAGGTGACGCTGATATCAGCACTTTTGACCTTGGAAAAATCGAGCACTAAAGTTGAGCAGACGACCAAATAGCAATCACCGTCCCTAGCCTCGACCGAATCGGAGAACCAACTAATTTAAGAAAAAGAATAGGATTTCCTTACTCCTCGAAATTTTGTTGTTCTCGAAGAGTCAGATGCAATCATGTCAACGGTCGAAGAGCTGGAACATGTCATACTGATCGAGTGCCCGAGTGAAAGGTATACCTGGGAACGGGATAACCCTCTAACTCAAGAAAAAACTCAATCAATTTCTTATCGATAATATGAATTGTTTTTCTTGGTCCTATTTAGACATGAAAGGTATCCACTGGAAATAATAACTCACCCGCTAAGCGTTGACCCTAGTCTCAAACTGGTGAAGCAAAAGAGAAGGCCCCAATCCGAGGTGAAGCATGCATTCATAAAGGATGAGGTAACTAAACTTCTTAAAATAGGGTCCATTCGGGAGGTAAAATATCCCGAGTTGTTAGCAAATGTAGTGTTAGTCCCTAAAAAAGGGAACAAACATAGAATGCGCACAGATTACAAGGATTTAAATAAGGCATGACCTAAATACTCTTTTCCACTACCTAACATCGATCGCATTATTGATACCACAACTGGCCACGAGATTCTTACCTTTCTCAACGCCTACTCCGGGTACAATCAAATTTAGATGAACCCGAGGGACCAAGAGAAGACCTCGTTTATCACTAAGTCTGGAACATAATATTATAATGTAATGCCCTTTGGGATAAAAAAATGCAGGAGCTCCTTACCAATGCCAAGTAAATAAGATGTTCGAAGAAAAAATAGGTAAGTCGATGGAAATTTATATTGATCGCACACTAGTTAAGTCCATATGTGTAGAGGACCATTTGACTCATTTGTAGGAGACATTCGAAATCTTGAGGAAGTATAACATGAATCTTAACCCCCCAAAAATGTGCCTTTTGGGGTTGGCTTGGGAAGGTTTCTCGGCTTCATGGTATCAAATCGAAGAATCGAAATCAACCCCGATAAGATCAAGGCCATCGAGGATATCACTATTATAGATAGTGTGAAAGCCATATAGAGTATAACAGGATGGTAGGCGCCTTGAGCCGATTCATTTTGAGGTCATCAGATTGAAGCCACGGGTTCTTCTCCTTACTTAAAAAGAAGAATAATTTCGCATGGACCACATAATGCCAGCAAGCAATGGAGGAATTGAAGCGATACTTATCGAGCCCACCTATGCTTCACACTCCGAAGGTGGATGAAAAGCTGCACTTATATTTGGCAGTATCTGAGATAGTGGTAAGAAGTCTACTAGGTCAAGAAGAGCAAGGTATGCCGTTCCCATTCTATTACATAAGTCAAACTTTAGGAGATTTTGAAACTAGATATCCACAGTTAGAAAAATTAGCACTTACATTAATAAGCGCATCTAGAAAGCTAATGCCATATTTCTAGTGTCACCCCATATGTGTGTTAACAATTTATCCTCTCTGAAATGTTTTGCATAAGCTTGGATTATTGGCCGATTTGCAAAATGGGCCGTCGAACTTGGCGGGTATGATATCGAATATCAACCCTGAACGACCATCAAGTCTCAAATCTTAGCTGACTTCATGACGGATTTTATACTAACTCTCATGCCTGAAATGGAGAAGGAACTTCTACTAAAATCCAGTACATCATCGGGGGTATGGATCCTCTTCGCAAATAGTGCCTCAAATGTGAAAGGTCCAAGCTTGGCATTGTTTTGAAGCCCATCACAGGTAACACTATTAGACAACCTATCAAAACTTCTAGGTTGAGTAATAATGAGACCAAGTATGAGGCCATGATTGCAGGTCTTGAGTTAGTTAATATCTTGGGGCAGAAGTCATTGAATCCAAGTACGATTCTCTATTGGTGGTAAACCAAGTAAACAAACTCTTTAAATGTTGATAGGATAGAATGAAAATATATTGGGACAAGATACAAGTAATCTTACATCTCTTCAAGGAGTGGACTCTAGATCATGTACCTTGAGAACAAAATAGTAAGGTAGACACACTTGCAAACTTGGGTCATCCGTCGAGGAAGATGATATTATCCCGGGGACTTTCATCCAATTATCGAGATCTGTGGTCAAGAAGGGTCATGCCGAGATAAATTTTAAAAGTTTTCCTTGGGATTGGAGGAAAAAGTATACAATTATTTTAAAAATGGAAAGATCCTATTGGATCATAAAGAATCGAGGGCTCTACGAACCAAGGCTGTCAGGTTCACATTGGATGAAGATGGAATATAATATAGAAATACCTTCACTGGACCATTGGTGGTATGTTTAGGGCGAGGGGATACAGATTATGTCTTACGAAAGATCCATGAAGGAACTTGTGGAAATCACTCGGGGCGTTAAGTCTTTGATTTGCAAAATTATTAGAGCAGGATATTATTATGATAGCTTGGAGAAGACACTAAGGAGTTTGTTAAGAAATGTGATAAATTTCAACAGTTTGCATCAATAGTTCATCAGCCTAAAGAGCAACATCACTCGGTCCTATTTCCGTGGCCTTTCATAAAATGGGGAATGGACATCGTCGACCCTCTTCTGATGGCCCCAGGTAAAGCTAAATTCATTTTATTTATGATTGACTATTTTCTGGATGGATGGAAGCACATGCCTTTGAGAAAGTCAGAGAAAAATAAGTTATTGACTTCATCTGGGACCACATCATATGTCGATTCGGGATACCTGCCAAAATTGTACGCGACAACGGCAAGCAATACATCGGCAATAAGGTAACGGAGTTCCTCGAAGCACACAAATTAAAAAGGAACTTATCAACACCATTCCATACGAGCAGAAATGGACTAGCTGAATTGACAAATAAGACTATCATTTGAAACTTGAAGAAAAGGTTGAACAACGCTAAAGGGAAATGGAGAGAAATTCTACCCAAGGTTCTTTGGGCATATTGAACGATATCGAAGTCCAACGCTAGGCAACCTATTTTTCTTTAGTATATGGCTTAGATGCCTTAATTCCAGTCAAGGTCGAGGAACCCAGCGCCAAATTTTGACATGCATCGTAGGAATCAAATCACGAGGCTATGAATATTAGCCTCGAGTTGTTAGATGAAAAATGCAAAGATGCAGTTGTTCGGATGGTTGCGTAGAAGCAAAGAATTGAGAGATACAATAATACAAGAATGAACCTTAGACACTTCGGAAACGGGGACTTAGTTTTATGGAAAGTCACTTTCAACACTTAAGACCTGAATGAAGGGAAACTAGTTCTGAATCGGGAAGGACCGTACCGAGTCGTTCGAGTTATCAGAGAGGGATCCTACACAATTAGCATGATGGAAGGCGAACAATTTCCAAACAATTGGAATATATCATCATTTAAATGATCTTATTGTTAAGGTAAGACCTTCTCCCCATTTCCATTTATATTTAATACTAACTCATTTCATACGTTCGATCGATGACATAGAAGGCACCCTTCTACACGAAGACCTTAGGTTTAAAGCACATATTGTACTCTTTTTCCCTTAGATCAGGTTTTATCCCAAATGGGTTTTTCCGAAGGTTTTTAACGAGGAAACAACTATGTGACACTTAAGGAGAATTGGATAGTATCCAAGGCTTCTTTTCAATCTACCTTTAATACTGGGGGCTTCACCCTCAGAAATTATATTTTTAAGGATAATACTTCACGCAAAAGAGGGACTCGGTAAGAAAACTTTGTAATAGGCAAAACAGTCATATGATCCTGTCCATATAGAATAGTCGAACCCCAATGGAAAAACATGCACGCATGTATGAATTATTCATAGAAGCATTATTTTTATATTAAACACTTTGTATCTCAAAGAAATTTTCTACTATACGAACTCCATACTTGTGATTCTGTGAGAAACAACTCAAAGGCCAAAACGCAAATACACCTTGAATACTCGGGGACTGTCATCGATAAACAACACACCCAAGTTGTCTAAACTCAAATTTGTAAGCCCTCAAAGAGGCATCCCTTGACATAAAGGTCAAGGACATCAAACTCGAGGACTGATTGGGAAATAAGTCCAAGAGATACACCCGAAGTCTATGACCATATTAAAGGCTACGACCGAAATAAAGGCTATGGCCGAAATAACACGGAGATGTCTGAATCCCGCAATAACAACAGGCCTTTAAATTCTATGAAAATCAGTTAAAGAAGGCTACCCTCGGTAAAATAATCAAAGGGCTTCAATAAAATCAGCCTTCGAAAAACCTCAAGTGGTATCGAATTATTCACATACAAACATATGCTAAGGCACTAAAAATAAAAGGTTTCCGATCGAAACTAAACCATCAAAAAACCCAATGGGCAAGATATAAACATAAAGAATTTTTTACTAAGTCTTTTAAGACGAGAATGGGAAATAATAGCCATCTCTTAGAGGTCATAATGGCCCGATCTAAATGAGCCTAAGGACCGATAAACTTAGGGTTCGAGATTTTATTCTCACCAGATCAGAATCCAAGGATTTGATTATCCCCAATCTAAATAAATAATAACTTGATTATGGTTCAAGGATTCACCAGTATCCGGCACGAGCTCGTAAGGGTCTATGCCCCAAAGTCTGAACCTTATTCGAACTCGACCATGGAAATTTCAAAGAAAATATTTGAGATAAAATCTCAAACACATTTTTCAAAGAATGAAGTCATTACGAGAATTTTGTAAGGCATGAAACATCGAGAAAACATTCAAGGAAATTCTTCTTTTATATACTTTGAAAAAGGATATGTACAAGAGACTGACAAAATGTCTTACAAAAAGAGAAAGAAAAATCCTATCTACGCCCAGGGTTGGTCTCTCCCTTGGGAGCAACTTCCTCTTTGGCCCATCTTCATTATCGGGCTCATCTTGGCTACCTTCATCATCATCGTCTTTATCAAGGAGACGAGAAACGTAACATCAGCTTCTAGCGCCTTTGCTTGAGCTATCTTTTTGGTGAGGTCGAAACCTCGAGCATGGATTTCTTCAAGAGTCTCCTTCTGAGATTGGCACTTTGACAAATCATTGCTATGTTTCTCCTGGTAGGAGGCTTCTCTTAGCTCCACTTAAGTAGCCTCAATATCCCTTAAGTACATGACAATGATTTTATCGGCTGTGGCCTTCGTCTTCTCAACCTCAGCCATGGCTTTAGTAACCTCGCCCCCGATTTCGGCTAGTTTGGCCTCGAGCTCGTCGATCTTTTTGGCCTGGGCTGAATTTTTCTCTTTAACACTCTGGCGCTGGGTCTCAGCCGAGGCCAGTTTGGCTAGAGAAGCCCTTTTTTTTTGCAGCAAGCCGATCTATATTTTCCTTCCATTGGTGTCGGCCTTAACCTGATCGACCTCCCTTCGAAGCAGCCCAATCATCTCTAGTTGTTTCTGTAGATGAGATAATAAAATGTTATCCTCCACAGTTAGGTCAAGTAAAACATACTCTTTCAAAATGATAGTTACCTTATTATCTAGCTCGGCCTTATTTTTACGAACTTTGGCCAAGTATGCCTGAAGGTCCTTGAGCTCCTCCTCTTTTTTGCTGCAAAGGAGCTTCAAGGCCTTCCCTTCATCTAAGGAATTCTTGAGATCGGCCTCACATTGGCTGAGCTTGGCCTTAAACCTGGTTATGGCCTATGCAGAAAAAGAGATATCAGTTAGGGTAAGGGGAGAAGAAGAAATCGCAATGACAGGAGATAATGCTTATCTTCTTCACTGGGGACTCCACTCGGATAGGCATTCACAAAGCTTGAGCTTTACTTATTGCCTCCTCAGAATAAGTTAGTATAAAAGGAGAGTGACCTATTGTCATGGCCCCGAGCAAGTCACTCGGGATGCTTTGTTCAGCTCGAGGATCTCGGTACTTGTCCTATTTGGTGTGCTTGTTGAAGGCGGAGGAATAATCTCGACCACAGACGATTTTGGGGCTTTGCCCACATTTTTCTTTGGAGCTTCCTTACCACGAGGTAGGGTCTCCGATTCAGAGAGCTTTGGCGGCTTCAACTAGCTTCCTAGCAAGGGTCACCAGTATCGGTTCCTCGCTCTCGTCTTCTTCTTCATTATTCAGTTGATGGCCAGAGTCTATGTCTATCAAGCTCCCTCCTTTCCCTTTTTGCATCTGGAAATTAGGTTTATGACATTTTGGGCATAGGACAACACGTTCCTTTTGGGGACTGGGTTTTGCATTTGAAGAGTCACCACCAAATGATTTAAGGTGCATTATGAAACTTATAAGGTTTACTTCTAAGTTTGTTTGATAGCCAAAGATAGGTTAAGGGATTGAAATTATCCTAAGAGAAAGGTGTTAGGCATCCCTCAGGATCCACTAGTGTGGTTTCCAGCCAGATAGTTCTTTTATGAATTAGTACAATTAACCAAGTAGATAAATAAGGCTCAAATAAGAGGGGATTTTAATACACAAGTGTCTGGAAGTGATAAAAGTAAAATAGAGTTTGAAAGATCAATCATTAAAAGGCTGATTTCAAAAAGAAGTTACAATTTTATAAAATTTAAAGGAAAAGAAAGAGGAGGGGGAGGTCCTAGGTTTATTTGTAATATGGATCATATTAATGCAATACCCGGTAATCACTCCTCAAAATAGGGGCTACGCGTGGTATTAGCGCACCAGTCATCATATCCATATCTACCATTTCCACCCCGTCGAGGCATTAATGCGCGGATTGATCTCGGCCACTATTGCATGCTATTATTCGTTCCATTCCTATTAGTCCGGAGAAACTTAGGACAACTAGTCCTAAAGTGAAGGGTAGTCCTAAAGTGAAGGGATATTAGGCTGACTTTTATGTTTCAAAAAGTGAAAAAACTAAGGCGACATACAAAAACACATAGGACTTCACATTAAAGGGAAACATGTAAACGACTAAAGGCTCATGTATACCTCCTCAAGCAAAGCACATAAATAGCATGACTTAATTATAATGAGGGTCTGAATCAAATGTACTAAGGAAAGGGAGATTTAATTGTTAAAGCAAACCAATTTATTACATAACTCAGATAATAAATCTGAATCAGGTCTGCCTGCTGGTTATAGCAATTACTAATTAAGAGAGGCGGGTTCAGTTTTATTGGTTGTCACCCAAGGCTTGCCTAAGTGTTTGGGTGAGATCTTATAAATATGTTATCTATTACTGATTCAGAATATGGTAAAGTAGTAACAATTTAACGAGGGATTTGAGATCCTATAGGCATGCTTGCTAAACAGTTTTAATAAGAAGAGAGTGAGTTGTTTTAAAAAAAACTAGTTCAGAACAGTGAGAGTTGAATTGATTTTTGATTAGACTGGTTTCAGATTCTACAAACGATGATATCTATTATTGCTGATCTTAATTCCTATATACATGATATCTAGCATTGCTGATTTTAATTCCTATAGACATGATATCTAGCATTGTTGATTTTAATTCCAATAGACATGATAGATAGTTGAACGTGAAATGGAGCAAGCATGATTTACTTGAAATTCCTATAGGCATGATTTCTATGAAAAGGTACTGATTTTAATCCTATTGGACATGATGCCGGATTATAATCAATTGGATCCTAAGAACATGGAGTCTAAGTGTGGTAATAAACATGCAAAATTTAAGACAAATCCTACAGGCGCGTTATCTAAATGTGAAATTAAAAACAAGTCCTATAAACAGGTTCTCTAAATGTAGAGTTAAACATGTAGACTAAGAGGACATATAGGCATATTATCTAAATGTTGAATTAATCATACATAAAACATGTTCTACAAGCATGTTCTCTACCCTTCTAGTAGTTAAGCATGCACAATTATCATGCCATTTTTCACTATCCAACCCCAATATTTGTCTACAAATTATTATAGACCAATTGCTGAATTACATTAGAAATTACAAAATAAGAAAGTACAACCAAAGAAGCCTGATCTTGACTTCCTATCTGATTTATATAATTAATCATCGCAAATGTCACTTGTTTCAAAGCCTTTCTCAGACTAGGATGTGTCAAAATTCCTTAAGGATCTCAAGGGACCCCAGGCTATGCTTACACCCAAGTTTGCATAACCAGATAGAGATGAGTGCAGTGTGGAAGGGACATCCCTTATGTGTCCAAGTTCAAATTGAAGAACTTCCTCAAATCTTCCATGTGATCAGCGGCTTTCTTGGACTTGATGATAACATCATCCACATATACCTCAATTTCCTTATGTATCATATTATGAAAAGTGGTAGTCATGGCCCTCATGAAGGTGGCCCCTACATTCTTCAGGCCGGACGAAATCATTTTGTAACAATACATTCCCCATGGCATAATGAAAGCCGTTTTCTCAACATCTTCCTCATCCATCTAGATCTGATGATGACACCCGCGAATCAATATACAAATGATTATAGCTCATGCTTGGCGCAATTGTCGATCATGATGTGTGTATTTGGCAAAGGGAAGTCATCCTTCGAACTTGCCCGATTGAGATCCCGGTAATCGACACAGAATCTTATTTTCCTATCCTTCTTTGGTACTGGTGCAACATTGGCTAACCATTTTGGGTACTCAACCACCCTGAGAACCTTAGATTTGACTCGCTTAGTGACTTCTTCCTTTATTTTCAAACTCATGTCAGGCTTGAACTTCTTGAGCTTCTGCTTTACTGGCAGACATGTCGGATTAGTTGGCAGTTTATAGGCCATAATAGGTGTACTTAGACCGGTCAAGTCATTATACGACCAGGCGAATATGTCCTCATATTCTTTTAGAAATTTTGTGTATTCCTTCTTTTTTTATGGCGCCAAGTGGACGCTGATTCCTGTTTCCTTGATGTTTTCTTCATCTTCTAAATTAACAATCTTGATTTTGTCTAGGTTGGATTTAAGTTTGTTCTCAAAGTTCTCAACTTCTTTGACGATCCCCTCAATGCCATCTTCTTGTGAATCAATGTCCGTTTGTTGTGTTAGTCTTATTACATGTCACAGTCATTGGTTCATCAAGATAAGTAATAGTAATGTTGTATAAGTAAAGTAATGAGAAAAACAATAATGAGTGTTGATTCATAAGAAAAGTTGAAATGCCTTGATAAATTTCATAACTGTTTTGAACATTAAAGACCTTATTGCGTGAATTAAAATGCAAAAAGGAAAATCATATAGTAAATAAAACAAGGAATAATGCTTGTTTTAGCCTTGCTACCCCGAGGCTCGTCGGGTTCTGGTGGTTCTGATGGTCCAATTGTTGAGGTACGCCCCTCTACTGACAGCATGTATGCAAGGACCTTTCGCCTCTCCTCCTCGAGAATAACACAACAATCCATATTGAATTTTATCTCCTAATGCACCTTAAATCATTGGATGGTGACTTTTTAAATGCAAAACCTACTTCCCAAAAGGAACCAATTTTTTATGCCCAAAATATTCTAAACCCGATTTCCCAATGCAAAGAGGGAAAGAATTTGTTCTTTTGAATTTGTACCTTCCCTTTATATGCAATTACTTGTTTAAATTTCTTTAAGCGTTTAATTCTTTTCAAAGGCAAAACTGACTTATCTTCTTCATTTCCTTCCTTTATTGTTATTTTAAATTATGAAATTATTGTATTTACTGGTGTCACACCTCCTTTTTTACACGGCTACCCCGAAGGATGACACGTATAATGGAATTTTTCCAATTAAAGTGACATTATTCGAAATGGGATTGTTTATTTATTAAGAGTCGCCACTTGGGATATGTTTGGCTTTTGGTGTCCCAAGTCACCAGTTTATTTTAGAACCCCAATTGAGAAAAATTTTCGACTGCCCAATTGGAGTCTGCGAACCAGAAATTCTTGAGTAAGGACTGTTGACCCGAGGGAAGGTGTTAGGCACCCTTGGATCCCGTTGTTCTAGCACGATCGCTTAAACTATCATATTTGGTTAACTTTCCTGATTTTTATATAATGCAAATTTTAAAGTTATTAACCACTTTATTCATTTTAGGAATATTTGAAATGTTATTAAAATACGTCTCGAACTACGTCACATAAATGCACCCGGGTTCTCGGCACATTTTAACATCGTTGAGATTTGGATTTCGGTCACATAAATGCGAACCCGAATCTAGGAAGATATCTTATTAAATATCGCGCCTATAGCAACTACGCATTTAAAAATTCGTGGAAGGCCGTGAAATTTACTAAACATCACCTCCAAGTTTCTATACATTTTTATTACTGTTAAGGAGCCCACATGGTGTATAATTTTGTTAAGTGTGCTCACTTAATTTTATAAAGGCAACCTAAAGCGACTATAGTTTTCTATTATGCTCGTCTTTAAAATGTATCCTAATTATTTCATACGTGAGTGATATATTCAAAAGGAGATTAAACATCTATATTTTCAGCCTCATTCATGGATGGTTTTGCAATTTTGGCTTTGTTTAATATTGGGCCCGGGGGATACATTTCTTTATGTTTCATAACTAACAACAGTTTGGGCCTTCACTTGGGCCCAGAAACGTTGGACTACAAGTAATCATGATAATAGCCCTTTTTGAATCGCTACACTATAATCATTGACATTATGGAATTGATCGTTTTTCAAAGCATACCGAAGACGTTTTAACAAAGAGAATTTCTAAAAAAAATGTGATCTTATACTAACAAATTAATAAGCTATAACTCAAATTTGGATCTGGCATCTAAGGAAAGGAACTGATGTACTCATCATTCAGAGTACAAATACAAACATCGAGTTCCTAATTTCTCACAGAATAAATCATAAACATCAAATAATTATGGACTAACCCACTTTAAAACTACTAAATCTAAATAAATTAAAGTTTTAGTCTAAGTACTGTCCAACATTATTACACATTTATACTTATTACAACACCGGAAATGCTACTGAAAAATAATAACATTCATAGTATGACATCGATACATAAAAATAATATTTTCTTCGTTATCAGTTATGATCTCGAATGTGTACAACTATTACTTCCCAGATTTTGAGTGAGGATTGATACCTAGAATTTCAGCAGAAAAGAAGAACCTATGAGCAAGTTAAGCTAGTAGCAAGCAAGCACAGCAGCCAAATAGCCAGCTAAACCAGGAATTCAGGAAATTTGAGGAGCAAATAATGAAAGAACAAATTTCTCTAACAGCTCTAAAATGCACATGCATCAATCCATCCTCCACTTATAATGTATAGAACTTCGATTATTAAAGAAGACTCAAACAGAAGAACAAAATTGGAATGGATTTTAGTTTAATGTTATATGAAAATGTGTCATAATGTTTATCTATCTCTGAAAAATTTCTCTCCAACTCTAACCAAAAATAAATCCTCCAAATCCTTTCTTGAGAATGATCAGACGTCCCTTTTATAACTAAAACCTTAGGCAACATAAATCTTTTTGTTTTCCTTTTAGTCCTTTATCCATTTTTCAGTTTTGCCTAAATGATCCTTGATTTTTTAACTTGTGTCTCAAGTTTTGGGGCAAAATTAACAGAAATTACACTTTGAAGCTTCACTAGAATGTTCCAGGAGTTTGTTACAAGATTCTCTATGTTCAAATGCCCTTAATACCCCTGTCCCATTTTCTTTGGCCTAAGTGTTTTTAAACCCTGGTTCCTATCTATTTGGTTAGAAACTAACACTAGTTAGCTACTTCAATTCGTAAACCAAGATTATTATTGGCAATAAGATCAAATTCTTAATTGCTATTCATGGTCAACTTTTAATTGCAGATTTATACCAAATTATGCAAAACAAACGACCAAGGGTCAGGATTTAATCAATTGCAGCACACACATTCAGGCAAATATCACACTTACGAAACTAAACTTCTCAGAAACATATACCAAGCTAAGCAACACAATTTCAGAAATACAGGACACTAATTAATTTAAAAACCCAATATGACCAATTCTGAGCTCAACATAGTAATCCAAACAAGTCAACAATAACAGGCTATGACTTCGAATGTTAAGCAAATTATTCAAAAGCAGGTTACAAAGACAAGCCAAGAAACAAATACTTAGAATAGTTCCAAAGATGAGCAGATAAAAACTTAAAGTAAATAAAGGAGATTAAAAGCAACCTAGAAAAGGATGAGCATATGACTCTAAATGGAAACACCTAACCAGAATTTCAAAGATGAACAGATAGAAAATATAATATACTTAAACAAAATAAAAATAGAGAAGATCAAAACAAAAGAGAACAAGGATGAGCATATAACAACTGTTCAAAATTTTTCACAGATGAACAAATGAAAAATCAGGAAGATAAAAAGCACTTAGAAAAGAAAAGAAGGATGAACATGTAACTCTAAATGGAAACAACTAGTCAGAATATCTCAAAGAGGAACAGATGGAAATCCAAATATACTCAAACAAATGAAAACAAGGAAATAATCAGAGAAGAAACCAAACAAGATTAAAAGCAAACGAAGAGAACTTAGCTTTTTAGCGTTGCAACCCTAAAAATAGGATTTTCCAAATCTCCAGACTTTTCGACCCTTTCTGAGAGGGTTTTTGGTCTCTTCAGACCTTTATTTCATTGTTGGAAAGGGGGAAAGGGGTTACTTAGGCTAGGTTTGAGTAACTTTAGGACGGGGTATGGGTTTTAGACCTGACTTTTGGTCCTGTCTATTTGCATTCGAGGGTCGTGGGTTGCAGGGTTGCGGATGGGAATGTGAGACAGTCACCAGGGACCAATTTGAGGGGGTTCCGGCGACTTTGGGGTTTGGGAGCAATCTTTGATTTTATATTCGAGGAGATCTGTTAGGATTCGAAAGACGGGGTTTAGATGGTTGGGAAGAGGGGGAAGAGGTGGGTCAGGGGTGTTATTTTGGGTTAGTTGGGGTTAATGTCACCGGAGACGGCGAAGATGACGGAGCCAACGACTCTTCTATCGAATATTCGACCAGCTAGGGTTATTTTTTAGGGGAGCTAATGGTGGGAGGGGAAATAGGGGGTTGAGAAGATGTTGTGGTGTAAATTTGGCCGCCATCGTGAGGCGATTTCCGGCGGCAGCGTTATGGTGGTTGAAGGCAGATACATGGTGGCTGCGGGGTGGCGTTACACCGGCGTAGTTAGATACGAGGAAGAAGGCTTTGGTCTCTGAATATACATGAGTGTTTGGACATATATATGGGACTTGGTGAAGGGGATTCAGAACCGTTGGATTGGTTGTGATCAACGACTGAGATGGACTGTCCCAAAATGACGTCGTTTTGGGGTGTCTCTTGTGTAGACTAGGTCAGAGACGGGTTATTGGGCTGGGTTTTGGGTAGTTGGACGGGTATAGTGTTTGGGCCACCCAGGTTTGGCCCAATTGTGGCCAGCCTGGGTTAAGTATTTAAAAACCTATTTTTGTTTTTTTTTCTTATTAATTTATTTCCTAATTTTATTTTCTAAAAATCCTAATTAGGCTACATCATACTAATAACCACCTAATGTGCAAAATCAAAAATGCAAAAACTGAAAATTAACCATAAAATGCTAAACCATAAAATGCTAAACCATAAAATGCCAGAATAACTACTTGATTTTTTGTGATTTTATACTTTGCAAAGTAAACCTTAATTATCAATTAATTTAACAAAAATATGTGAAATTAAATCCTAAATGCTTTCGCAATTTTTATATTTTTTTACGAATTGTCATGCATGTATCAATGAAAAACACACACTGATATGCGCAATTGAATCCTAAAAATAAATAATAAAAAGGAAAAATCCTTAGTTTGGGAATTCTGTTGGAGTAATTTCAACGAGGCAAAAGTCACACGCTCACAACTGCTTTCTTAACGTTCAAGTACGTGCCAACATGCTTTTAATTATTGCATAATCATGCTCAACATCATTACTGCACTCGTGCCAAACAAATACCATAGCAACGCTTATAATGAGTGATTGCGCTCTTCCTATATTATTGGTTTGCTGTAAATCCAGTCGATCAGTGGTGCAGTCGACGGTTCCGTGCCTTCCCCCTTGAGTTGTCCGCTCAAAGGTACCAGTCTAAAACCTCATAGAAACCTTACTCTGTTCAAATTGTGCATGCATCATGGTCAAATCTAGTCGGGTCAGTTATATTGTCTACATAATGATCCTTTAAGATAGCCTTGTCCAAAGTTCACCGGGTTTTCCTAAACCCAAACGGACATCATCATGTTCTGTACATTTATTTGGAGAACTAAATGCTTCATGCTAATTATTGGTATTAAATAGTCAGGTCTGGTGGGGGTAAGGGCCTAACCTTATTTGTCTTGCATAAATATGAGGCACGGAGTCCCTAGATTCGTCATGGTCACCAACATCCATCCAAGATTGCTAAGCTGGTAGAAATATCTTTACTCTAGTAATCAAAATCTCGTCTAAAATTACCATCACATCCTTGGGGCACATCCATCGAAAGGTCTTCGTATTTATGTGTTGTTTTCAGGGGTTGATCGAGTTTCCAATGAAAAAAGAAAGGATCCATAGTAAAGCAAACATTCGAAGCATATTAATCAAGTAGGTCGAGTCACATTGAGTCAATAGGGAAGAAAATAGAGCATCAAAAACATGCAAAGGTTTCATAGTAGCAGGTGAGGAAACTCTTTTTAAAAAGTTAGGGTTTCAACTCTAGTCGAGTTGAGAGATAGTAAAAATATCAGATAAATCACATAAAGAAAAGAAAGTCTATAACAAAAGCTTTTAGTCGAATCAAGTACTCAAACAAACAATTGCATACCCAAAGACCTAAAGTTTCAACAACAATCGAGTTTTAAAAACACAAAAAAGTCAAACAAGAACGAGGAACTTAGTTAAACAAGTATACATTTAAACAACTTCAATTCTCGAATGAGACCCAAAAGAAATTAAGGTTTTCAACATGCTAACTTAGATAGAAGAAAAACATGAACAAAACATAGTAAAATCATAAACAAGTTAAAATCAGATAAGAGATTTCTTGAAATAACTTAAAGGAAAACCCTAATTGGAAAAATGAATAGTCGTTTTGAAATCAAGTTAAATAACCTTCGAGAAACACTCAAGAAAGTCATAGTGAGCACAGATCTAAAGCATGTCTGAAAGAAGTAGAAAGATCTTAGAGTTTAGGGTTTCAAAAAATCCAAAAAAACAAGAAGGGTTTCGAAAGTTAACGATTTAACCAAAAAAGTCAAGGACTCGCCTCGAAAAGCCACAAATTGCCGGAAAAGGTCGTGGCTGGTCGGAGAAAGTCCATGAACACAAGTCAAGCAAGGACTGGACCAAAATCCTCCAAAGTCTGGTCTTAAAACCATAGAACCAAACACATAGAAGCCACATAAGGCTAGTACATGCCTTAGATGACCTCGAAATGCTATGGATTAGGGTATAGTTTGATGGCGGCGGCTAGGGTTTATAGGTGTTTCAGAGTGAGTTGAGAGAGGGGGCGATTCAAGGGCAGCAGTGGGTGAGAAATGAAAAGGTTTTGGGGTCGTTTGGGGTAAAAAAGGTAAGGGGGAACGGGAGCCGTTGATCTAAATAATCAACGGTTGGGATTGAAAGGGTTAGGTGGTAGATCGAGTTGGGTTACTTAAATGGTTAAGGGGTCGAATTTAAAAGGAATTAGGCCAGGGGAAATTGGGTTCAAATTGGGGTCAATTTTGGGCTATAATTGAAATAAAATCTAGCTAGATTCTAAATAGCCATTTTTTCCTATTTATTTTATAAAAATAAAAAATCAATTTTTGAAAATAAATTGAAAGCATTAAAAAGATTTATAATGTATAATTAACCATCTAAAAATAGTGTACTTAATCTTTATGAACATAAACGTAATTAAATCCTAAAAGAGGCTAATGTTGCAATTATGCAATTTAGCCTTAAAAAATACTAAATAATTTTGTAAAAATATGAAAAAAATTTATTAGCCATATTTTAGCATAAATATATATGTTCAATGAGTGTGTCACCAAAAATGATAATATTAGAAATTATTATTAGTTTTTTACGGATAAAATAGGGGAATAAATTGATTTAAAAACCTTTAAAATTAAGAAAAAATAATAAAACACTTGGACATATATTATATATGCATATGTATGCTATTTCGAAAGCACTTTACATATTAAAATATATATAGGAAAAATTGGCTATCAAAAATATCTACGTGAATGAGTTTCCTCATTTGCCTTCGAGTAGGGCCCCTCTTATCTTGGGGGGTCTTCGGGTTTTGAAACACTTTTTCTCTTATTATCTTCCCTTGATTTTGGAATCAGGGATTCTGTCTCTTCCCCTAGCAGGGCTGGCCTCATTTCAGAGGCATCTCCATTTCCTGCATGAATGAAGATCAAGCATGAGTAAGGTTACATATCTAGTAGAGAGGAAAGCGTCAAATACTTGGGAGAAGGACTTACGATGGTGTTTGGCCTCCTATTTTCCCCTCTCCAAGTCACGCCATTTGTTTTTGTCATACGAGGAGGTCGTAGCTAATTTTCGGACCCAGTCTTCGAGGTCGGTGATTGCATGGGGCATCCAAACAACTGGTGCAAAAAAGGTGAAGGCATCACACAATTCGAAAACATAATATAAAAGGATACTAGGAGAAGGACTTCAATTATGATCGGGGTTCCATTTCTCTAGGAACAAATTTTTTTCCTTAGGGATGAGGTCCGAGGTCCTCACTCGTACAAACTGGCTCATCCCGTCCCGGTCCTTATCATCATCATTGCTAGCGAAGAAGGCCTTGCTCGATCAGCTTTGAAGCTTGATCAATGAGTATGATACAATCGTTTGAGGTGATTGAGGGTGAATTCTAGCCCCTCAATATTGCTGGAGAAATAGTGAAGCATAATCACTATATGCTAGAAAGAAGGATGGATCTGGCCGAGGGTAACTTGATACCTCATGCAGAAGTCAATCACAATTGGATCGAGCGAACCTAACATGAAGAGGTAAGTGTAAGCACTTGAGAACCCCTCCATATGAGTAGTGATACTCTCCTTGAGGGCAGGAATCTGTACCACGACCTTGTCCCCCAAGCCACAGTCCTTCTTCATGGCCTTAGGTGTTTTCTCATAATCGAGCAAATATACCATGATGTATGCTCGCATCGACCAGAATCGTAGGGGAATTTTCAAGTCTGAAGTCTTTCTTTATAACGCAGGGGCCGGGAATGATCTCGTGAAGGGTCGGCCCAGAAGAGGAGGAGGGAGCTTTCTTCTTTGAGGAACTATTTTGGAAGTTTTCTCCATTGATTCGAGTTAGAGAAAGTTGAGATAAGCAGAGTATGATATCTTCTGGCACTAAAAGAATGAGAGCAACATGTAATTGGAGAGGAAGATGAAGAGAGGGAAATATAAAGGAAGTTTGAAGATAGCTTTGGAAGTAAAGTTTTTTCTGATATTGAACCTTGTATTTATAGGCAAGCGGCAACGATTCAACGATGCTAGTAGCAGACGACCACTGGTGAAACATTTAATTTTTTGGGGAAGCAAACCGATGGGATGTTTCGGTCACTTTGAGTGCCTAGGTCATGGGAATGACATCATAATCAAAGACTTTGGAAAATCGAGGCTCAAGTCTTTCTAATCATTTTATTTTGAGAAATGTGGGGATTATCTGTATACGTAAAATCATATGTTTCCGATTTTATTGGTTCGAGGGGTCGCATTGAGATACATTTTCAATATGGACCAGGCTCGAGCCTGATGGTAGAATACTATACTCGAAGATCGGAGTGCTCGATTAACACCTGGGCCGAGTACGACTAGCCTCGAGATAATATCATTATGGTTTTAAACAAAAAGAATGAGATTCCTGCGGTGGCCTTAAGATGACTGTGTAGATTCTGGAACGGATTTGTACTAGGCTGTTAGACCGTTGTATAATAACATTCCCGACTACAATTAAAATTGTACCTTATTTTGCATTCGCCTAATATATAAAGGGGATACCAATCATTTGTAAGTGATCATCAATCATTGAGAAAAGAATAGACATTTTCACTTTCTTGCCTATTGTTCATTTGAATTGTCTTATTGTTATTATTTTTCTTATTGTTCTTTTTCATTTACCTCAAGGTTGATAACTGCTTACCAATTCGTTTGACTTACCTTACTCTTAAACTTACACATTAGATTCCTTACTTATCAAGTATTAGATTAAATCATGTATCTGTAAAATCACAAAACAAGTTTTATTGTTACTTGGATTTTAGGGTACGCAGAAAGATTCATGTAATTGACCCAAACCCGTTCCAAATTGATATGTTATTGATATCTTCTAGCACTAAAAGAATGAGAGTAACGGGTAATTGGAGAGGAATATGAAGAGAGGGAGAGATAAAGGAAGTTTGAAGATAGTTTTGGAAGTAAAGTTTTTTCCTAAATTGCACGTTGTATTTATAGGCAAGAGGCGACGATTCAACGCCGCTAGTAACCGACCACCACTAGTGAAGAAGCATTTAATGTTTTGGGAAAACAAACCGACGAGATGTTTCGATCATTTCGAGCGCCAACAACATGGGAATGATGTCATCATCAAGGAATCTGGAAAATCGAGGCTCAATTCTTTTTAATTATTTTATTTTAAGAAATGTAGGCACTATCTGTATACGTAAAATTATGTTTCCCTAATTTTGCAGGTTCGAGGGGTTGCATCAAGATACAAGTTCAATATGGACCGGGCTTGAGCCCGATGGCAGAATACTATACTCGAAGATCGGAGTGATCAATTAAAACCGAGGACGAGTACGACCAACCTCGAGATAATATGGTTATGGTTTTACAACAGAAAGAGTGAGATTCCTCGGTGGCCTTAAAATCACGGCGTAAATTTCGAAGCGAATTTGTACTAGGCGGTTAGACAGTTGTATAATAAGATTCCCTACTACAATTAGAATTGTACCTTATTTAGGTTTTTTCTACTATATAAAGGTGACCCTAATTATTTGTAAGAGATCATAAATCATTGAGAAGATAATATACATTTTCACTTTCTTGCCTACTGTTCATCTGAATCGTCTTATTATTATTTTATTTTTCTTATTGTTCTTGTCCATTTACCTCGAGGTCGAGGTCTGCTTACCCGATTGGTTTGACTTGCCTTACTCTTAAATTTGCATATTAGATTCCTTATTTATCAGTTAGTATTGGTTTAAATTATGTATCTTTAACATCACAAAATAAATTTAATTGTTACTTGGGTTTTATGGTAAACAGGATGATTCATGTAATTGACCCAACCCCGTTCCAGATTAAGATGTTATTGATATCTTCTGGCACTAAAAGAGTGAAAGTAACAGGTAGAGAGGGCGATGAAGAGATGGAGAGATAAAGGAAGTTTGAAGATGGTTTTGGAAGTTAATTTTTTCTAAATTGAACTTTTTATTTATAGGCAAGCGGCGACAATTCAACGTCACTAATAGCCGACAACCACTGGTGAAGCATTTAATATTTTGGGAAAGCATACCGACGAGATGTTTCGGTCATTTCAAACACCTATGCCATGGTAATGATGTCATCATCAAGGACTCTAGAAAATCGAAGCTCAAGTCTTTCTAATCATTTTATTCTAAAAACGTGGGGATTATCTGTATACGTAAAACTATGTCCCCTATTTTGTAGGTTCGAGGGGTCGCATCGAGATACAAGTTCAATATGGACCAAGCTCAAGCCCGATGGAAGAACACTATACTCGAAGATCAGAGTGCTCGATTAACACCACGTACGAGTACGACCAACCTCGAGATAGTACCGTTATGATTTTATAAAAAAAGAGTGAGATTCACGCGGTGGCCCTAAGATCACAGCGTAAATTCCGGAATGGATTTGTACTAGGCGGTTACACTGTTATATAATAAGATTCCCTATTACAATTAGAATTTTATCTTATTTAAGATTCCCCTACTATATAAAGGGGACCCCAATCATTTGTAAGGGTCATTAATCATTGAGAAGAGAATATACATTTCCACTTTCTTGCCTACTGTTCAACTGAATCGTCTTATTATTATTATTTTATTTTTCTTGTTGTTCTTGTTTATTTACCTCGAGCTCGAGGTCTGATTACATGATTGTTTTGACTTGCCTTACTCTTAAATTTACATATTAGATTCCTTGTTTATCATTAGTATTGGATTAAATCATGTATATTTAAAATCATAAAATAAATTTAATTGTTTACTCGAATTTTAGGGTAAACAGAAAGATTTTTTCATGTACTTGACCCAACCCCATCCCACATTGAGATGTTATTGATATCTTCTGGCACTAAAAAAATGAGAGTAACGGCTAACTGGATAGGAAGATGAAGACAAGGAGAGATAAAGGAAGTTTGAAGATGGTTTTGGAAGTAAATTTTTATCGAAATTGAATCTTGTATTTATAGACCATTGGCGACGATTCAACATCGATAGCAGCCGACCACCACTAGTGAAACATTTAATGTTTTGGAAAAGCGAACCTACGAGATGTTTCGGTCAATTCGAGCGCGTACGTCATAGGAATGACATCATCATCAAGGACTTTGGAAAATCAAGGTGCAAGTCTTTCTAATCATTTTATTCTAAGAAATGTGGGAACTATCTATATACGTAAAATTATGTGTCCCCAATTTTGTAGGTCCGAGGGGTCGCATCAAGATACAAGTTCGATATGTACCGGGCTCAAGCCCGATGCCAGAATACTATACTAGGATCGTAGTGCTCGATTAACACCGGGGCCGAGTACAACCAATCTTAAAAGTAATACTGTTATGATTTTGTATCAGAAAGAGTGAGATTCCCGCAATGGCCATAAGATCATGGCGTAAATTTGAACGGATTTGTACTAGACGGTTAGACAGTTGTATAATAAGGTTCCCTACTACAATTAGAATTATACCTTAATTAGGATTCTCCTACTACATATAGAGGGCCCCAATCATTTGTAAGGGATCATCAATCATTGATAAGAGAATATACATTTTCACTTTCTTGCCTACTATTCATCCGAATCGTCTTATTACTATTTCATTTTTCTTGTTGTTCTTGTTCATTTACCTCGAGGTCGAGGTCTGCTTACACAATTGGTTTGATTTGCCTTGCTCTTAAACTTACATATTAGATTTCTTGTTTATCAACTAGCATTGAACTAAATTATATATTTTTAAAATCATAAAACAAGTTTAATTGTTACTCGAATTTTAATTATAAACAAAAAGATTCATGTAATTGATCCAACAGATTGAGATGTTATTGATTGCTCGAGTACCTCTTTTAATTTTTTTTAAACGTATCCTTTAATTCTAGTTATCATATTTGCTCTTTTATGATGTTCCGAAAATCTTGACATTTTTTCAGTTCAATGGTTATGTTTAACAATTTCTTGGTCTCATTTAGGATATTGACTATTCATTTTTTAAAAGTGATTCTTTGATTCAACTACAGAACATATAACGCTGCTAATTGCCACCATCTTTGGAGGAAGAAAATATTAAACATTTACCTGAAAAGTAATGTATAGAAAATGAATTATTTGTTTTCCAAATGACTTAATACAGATGGGGCATATGACACCAGTAAAGGTAAAAGAGGTATCTACCAAAATCATCGGAAATTGGTCAAATATATCCCCATAAAGATAAATATGCTAGTCGTTATACTTTGGGTTCAAATACACCATTACTGTAATATTATTGGTTTAAATATACCCTTCATCATTAAGTTTGTCCAAGATGGACATTAATGATATACTATAATTACGTATTTTAGTCACTTACTACACTCTACTTTACAACACATTAATTAAGTTTGAGCTTTAATCACTAGTGTCTTGCACTAATTAAGTATTTTATTCCTTACGGGAGCGATTCCGAGCTATGTAGACGTTATGGAATGGATTTAAGTGATTTGGAGTTTTGAAGTTTGAGTAAAAGCCCAAGGAATTAAGCGGGGATCGTGTTCGGGGATCAACAGATGATAGTTAGGAATGAAACGAAGAATCGAATAGGCATATGGTGCATTGTTTAGTAATATGCACATAACGTTTTGCTCAGAACTTCGTTTAGGCTCAACAATATATCGTTGAAAAGCTATTTGAAAGGGCTACAACATTCATGTTTTACATTTTCATGAATTCCTACAACCACGCCGCAAAGTGCACCACAGAGTGCGCCGCATCTGTGCAATTTTCCAACAGTCTATTAGAAACAGCTCTCTGAACTTCCCCACTGCCGCGCTGCACAGTGCACCGCAGCGTGCGACGTGCTTGTGCAAATTTTATAGAGCCAGAGTCCTATTTCTTGTAGGAAAAGGTGTTTCGTCTTGGCCCGACCCTATTTGGTATAAATACATGTAAAACACTATTTTGAGGGACTTGGACAGACCTCTGACATAATTTAGACCTAAGGAGGATAAGGAGGTTGAAGATTCGACCTAAGGAGGAAAGAACACACTAGGAGCAAGGCGGAGAATTCTTCTACGAGTTTTTCACTTCCTTCTTCCTATTTCCATTATTGGTTATAAATTCTATTATTGTAGTTTGCATAGTATTATTAATAACCAATTTGTTATCTAGGGTTTTGATGGAACATATTGGAGGATGATTTTTCTGTTTCGTTAATATAGATTTGCCTTAGTATTTTTCTATTTGTTCAACTACATTATTATTGTGTGGTTGAAAAGCTCTCAATCGACTATGCCTATTTAGTGTGGATTACTTGTGAGAGAATGTATATTTAGGTAGTTTTTGAACAATATCACTTCTAATGTATATGAGGGGTCAATATGGAGGGTTTAAATGTGGGATTAGGGATAACGAAACCTTAGTTGCTATCCGAGTGAGCCGTACGTAGTGACAACTAGCATAATTTGGGAGAATATATCTAGTAAATTGTGGTAATTACTCGGGAGAGAGTTACGACAGTCAGAGTGCTCATGCTCGGTAGTGAATACTTAGGCAAGTCGATAAAAAACGTAGCGGGAAGGATTTCGGCAATAGAGAAAATCATAAGTCTAGACCTCCTTAATTTTGTCTCTAATCCTTATCCTTATTAATTGATAATTTTAATGCTTTCTAGTATTTATTAGTTGATTAGATAAAAATAAATATTATATTATTTATAATTAGAAAGTTATTTGAACTTGTGTTTCTTAGCAATATTGAATAACTATAGTTATGTCTTAGTTCTCTATGGGATTCGACATTGGACTTGTAGATCGGATTATATTCGACCGCTTAGTCCTTTTTATAAGGTATAGTTGGGCGTGATCAAATTTGGTGCCGTTACCCAGGAACTAACGGTATAGCTGTAGGTGTACATATTTCTAGGTGGCAAGTTTGAAATTTTATTTTTGTTTTCTTGTATTTGATTATTTTTTGTTTATTTTTTATTTTTGACTTGAGAGACATGACATCTTGGAATTATGAGAGCTTTGATATTAGAAATTCTACTTTTGATCATCCTTAAGTATATTATGCAGGGTACCACTACGGCAAAATTATCAAAATATTTTCGAGAGCGAGTTATGCACACCAACCCAATCTTATGTGTGGAATGTTTGTGATATGTGTGGTGGTCAAGATGGTCACTTTTATGCTTGTGCTTATATTTCTTAGCTACCCCCAAGGCCTTACTTTGATTGTTCTTCTTTTTCTTGTAACGTTAATAAGAACAAAGAGCCAAGGTAAGCGAACCTAAAGGAGATCAAAGATATATTAAAGTGTCATGTGAAACAATATGATTAGAAACCACGCAGATACAAAGGCAAGAGGCAACTATTCATAACTTGGAGGCTCAAGAGAATAACTTAATTGAACATTACAAAGCGCAACAAGTTGATATTGTGGATAGTAGCCAACATAAGTATGAATTGGCTGTAGAAATTTTCATTATACTGGAGGATTTTAAAATATACGAGGATGAGCTAGAGGAGAAGGCCAGAGTAAAACACCAACAATCAATCGAACTAGATTTTGAGGATGCCGACGTCGTAGAAGAGATACTAGAGTCAACCAAGGATACTGAGGATATATATTTAGTTGACTCTATATCATTAGTATTGAGGATGTTGACAATCCCAATATTTATGTAGTTAAGCATTGGTCCACACTCCAAGTATTTTTTTCACATTGTGTTTGGATGATGATATGGAAATAGAGTCGTCCGAGCCACTTGAGGAGTCAAGGAGTAAGGAACAAGATGCCTACATTCTGGAATTTTTCATGCTAGAAAGTTGGGAATACACATCTCATCCAAAGGCCAAGAAGTGCAGAATACTACATTGTCTTATTCGGCCAGTCAAATTCGTTCTACCACCCCAGGAGCATGATCACAGAGCAAAATCAAAACTTGGGATTCATATCATAAGTTCAAAGTGGAGGCATAAAGTGATTCGCTCATGCCGCGACATTAAATCAACTGCTGGTTGAGAGGCAACCCAACTTTACTGTCTTTTGTTTTCAATTTTTGCTTTAATTGTATTATGTTTGTAGTGTATATTTTTTAGTTTCTACGAGCATGGAAAGCAAAGTTATTGGAAGTATGCAACAACAAACCATATGGTTGGAACTAAACGTAAGGTACCCGCACGAAGGACCACGACTGGAGAAGTCTGAGTACCCTATGAGTTGCTAGTGCTTCGGCCTTTGACCTACCAGGGAGTTTCTTTTATCCTCTTATTAGTATGGTGTGCCTTAATAACAATGCACAATTTTGAATGTGGAGTGAGAAGATTGTCTGATATTGAATATATTTTTTATTTTTTAGAAAAAAATTGGACTTTTTCCGACAATGGATCTATTAGAAAACTTTCTTGAGGGATGTAAGACTAAAGAAAAAAAGACAAAAAGATTTTTTTTTTGTGAGATAGTGTAGCAATTACCCCATGGTTTTTCTTTGTGTCGCGGTTCTTTTCTGAAGGTTTTGTTTAAATCGGGTGTAGTTAGTTTTTTAGGAGTAGGAGCCATTGTGGTGTGTTTTGAATTGAAGCAATATCTCTTGATTTTGTTATACCTTGATAATAGTGAGTACTTTGGTTGTAACGCTTAGGCTAAATTTTAACTCTTGTATAAGCACATTAAATTGTATGATCTTAACTTTGCTTAACTGCTTTGACTAGAGTGTCTTAATGAATGCAATCTTGAGTGAGTCATGTGCCATGTGTGTGTAAGGTTTTGTATTATTTTTTGCATTACATTTGATGTCTAGAACTTGCGCTGTGTATTTGCAAAAGTGAAATAGTAGTTTTGTTCAATCTTAGAAGTAATATTGGCATTTCTTTGTTGAACCAAATATGTATATTTTACCCGCCTAACTGTTATGTGTCCTAGTTAACCCCTTTGATTATGTAATCTTGTTTCTTTGGCGACCACATTACAAGCCTTACCTATTTGTTTGAATTAACCATCTATTTGAATCTTTTAACTTCTCACGAGCACCTAAATAGTCTTGAACTTTGTAAAAGTCAAAGTCTGGGGTGGTTGGTTTGACTTTTGAGTGGAACTAAGAAAATAAGGAAAAAGGTGCATTGTTTTGAAAAAGTGAAAGCCACTTAAATTGAAAAAGAAAATAAAAAATAGTTCTATTGTGTGCATATATTTATTGACAAGTGGTAACTTTTGATGTAATTGTGCTAAACTAATTTGAGAGTTGATGTATATTGATGTGAAGGTGGAGTCATGTTTTGACATAAGTGTGGGGTTTTAAATGTTAAAATGTATTTATGAAAATGCTTAGCAAGGTGTAGTCACTCTTATATCTAAATGTATCATGCCCATCCCGAAGCCTATATTACAACCAAATAAAGTCCTACTAGATCCTACACTAAATGAGCTCGATTAGTAGAGTAGTACACTACGGGCAAGCCTATGATGCATCTTTTGTGGAATATAAATATTATTTCTAAGAGTGCGTGAATTTTGTCAATCTTGAGTTCCTAAGTGCTCTTAATTTTATTGTGTGAAACTACTCTTTTTGGTTGTGTGAGAGCACTTGATTCACGAAGAAAATGTAATATCAGTAACCTCAAAGTTAGAGTAAGTGGCTGAGTTGTGAATAATGTGCGGTACTTGTGATTCAAATCTTGAGGTTAAGATGTTACGCTTTTGTACTTAGTCTATTTTAAGTATTCAAGGTGTGATGGGTTAAGAGAATTGTTTAAAAGGGTCGTGTCTATATAAAGTGTAGCTTGATTGCTCGAGACGAGTAATCATTTAAGTGTGGGGTGTTGATGATAGTCTATAATTACGTATTTTAGTCACTTATTACACTCTAATTTACTACACTTTAATTGAGTTCGAACTTTAATCGCTAGTGTTTTACACTAATTATGTATTATATACCTTATAGGAGTGATTTCGAGCTATGTATATGTTATGGAATGAACTCAAGTAATTTGGAGATTTTAAGTCTAAGTAAAAGCCCAAGAAATTAAGCCGGGATCGTGTTCGGGGAACAACAAATGACAATTAAGAATGAAATGAAGAATAGAGTGCGCATGTTGTGCATTGTTTAGTAAAATACACACAACTTTTCGCTCAGAACTCCGTTTGAGCTTCAAAATATATCGTTGGAAAGCTATTTGAAAGGAATACAACTTCTATGTTATGTATTTTCGTGAATTCCCACTACCGCGACTCATAGTGTGCCACATATGTAAAATTTTCCAATAGTCTGTTAGAAAACAACTCTATGAACTTTCCCACTTTCGAGCTGCACAGTGTGCTGCAGCGTGCGGCACGCCTGTTCAAATTTTATAGAGCGAGAGTCATATTTCACATAGGAAAAAGGTGTTTCATCTGGGCCCCGACCCTATTTGGTATAAATACATGTTAACCGCTATTTCGAGGGACTTGGATAGACCTTTGACATACTTTTGACATAATTTAGACCTAAGGAGGCTAGGGAGGCCGGAGGTTCGACCTACGGAGGCAAAAACGCACTAGGATCAAGGCGAAAAATTCTTCTATGATTTTTTCACTTCCTTCTTCCTATTTCCAATATTAGTTATGAATTCTAGTATTGTAGTTTTGCATACTATTATGAATAGCTAATTTGTTATCTAGGGTTTTGATGAACCTATTGGAGGATAATTTTTCTATTACTTTTGTGAGCACGTGATTTTTGCCTCGCATGAATTAATTTTACAGAATTTCCAAAATGAGGATTTTTCTTTCAATTATTTATTTTTTAGGAATTATCGCATAATTTTCGTGTATGTTTGCATTTTGTGTGCATGTTTAATTTTTTTCTAATTCATAAAAAATAGAAAACTATGCTGAATTTGCATTTAGTGTCCAATTTTTATATTTAATTAGTTAATTAGTGCTGCAAAAATGGAAAAATAAAAAAAATAGTTTGATTTTTTGCATTTTTAATTTTAGCTTCGAATTTGGGTAGTTTTTTTTCAAATTTGGTATTTAATTGGTTGTGTTAATTATTATCTAGAGTTAATTAGTTTAAAATTGATAGGAAAATTTAATTTATTTAGATTTTATTTTAATTTTTGAAATTTAAAAAGAAATCTAAAAATAAAAAAAAAGATTTTCTTTAATAAAAGGCCCAATTTTTGGCCAGCCCAAATCAAATACCCGCCAAAACCCTCCCTACCCAGCCCAAAACCCGGTCTGTAAACCGGTCCAGACACTCCTCTAACCAAATGACCCTGTTTTGCCCATATTTAACCGCGACCGTTGGATCCCCCTAATCCAATGATCCGGAACTAGGATATCATTTATATATAAATGTCCTTAACACCCTTCTACCCCCCCCCCCCGCCAAATCATCTCTCACAAACCCCTTCAAGACTCTAACCAACATCCCTCAAAGACCCAGCGTAACGCTGCCATGCACCATCCGCCACTACACGCCAGAAATCGCCCACGGTGGCGGCCGATGGCCAAATACACCCAAATTTACACCAAATATTCTTCTCAACCCCCTCTTCCCAAATATCCAATGTTGGAAACACGTTTCAAATGCAATATACTAAACGTGTGTTCTTTTGTAGGTTTTGATGAATGTCAAACAAAGCAAAAAGCGATATATAGCAGTACTCAAGGACAAGCACAAAATGGATGCATTACAAGAAGCTCAAGACAAAGTTTAGAAATGTTATAATTGAGTCAATATTAATTGTGATCTTGATTCCTCAACTTGGCTCATAACATGGCTTCTCTACTAAAATTATTTTTCCAAAATTATGCATATTTAAATTAAGTGTCAAATGATTTTAAACTATGCATATTTACATTTGTTAAAATGTTTTCCAAGCATGCCTCAAAAATCTGGGCTAAGATAATCGATTATGTACTTATGATAATCGAGTATCTCTAAGCCAAGACTGCATGACAATCGATTGTGAATTAATGATAATCGATTGTGAGTAAGTCAGTTAACATCAGGTTTTTGCAAACTGCATAACAATCGATTGTGTACTTATGATAATCGATTGTTAACTGAGGCAAAGTTTTCAAAACTCATAAAAATCGATTATGAACTAATGGTAATCGATTAGAATGAGAAAAATGTCTCCCAGTGATTTTAAATAAAATGATAATCGATTGTGGCTTTTGATAATCGATTATATATGAGACAGAGAGTTTTGAAATTAATTAATAATCGATTATTCCATTTGATAATCGATTGTTGAAGCTGACCGTTGTCATATATTTTCAATTACCTTCAGGTAATCGATTGTTGATATTTAACAATCGATGTTTTGCTTAAAATCTGGAAAAGATTTTCTGAACGTTGTTAAAATAATCAATTGTTGATTTCCGGACAATCGATGTTTTATGCCAAAAATTGGAAAGGATTTCTTAACGTTATAAATAATCGATTATTGATTTGAAGTAATCGATTGTTGACGTAAAATCCGGGATTGAATTTTTAATCTGATAGGCAAACAATCGATTATTTAGTCTTGACAATCGATTGTCACTGAGTAATTTCAGCAATCCTTAATTGGCAATTAGACAACGGTAAGACTGAGTTTTTCACCTATAAATACAGCTTCAACTCAGTGTTTTCAGAACAACAACATATACACTTTGAGTATTTTCATTGCTAAAAGCTTTCTTACATTGATCATCATTTTCCATTCATCCATAAAGCTTTTTGAAGAGCCATTCTATTGAGCTAAGTTGTTGTGATCTTGAGCGTACTATTTCTACTCATATCTACTCATTAAGGAGTGCTTTGTAAAGTGAGTGTGTTTTGTGTTTGTAAGAGAATTGCGATTCTCGTTTGTTGAGGAACTTGTGATTCCTCGGTTGAAGTCTTTGGGATTGTTATCCCCGAGCAGTTGAAGTCTTTGGGATTGTTATCCCCGAGCAGTTGAAGTCTTTAGGATTGTTATCCCCGAGCAGTTGAAGTCTTTGGGATTGTTATCCCCGAGCCGTTGAAGTCTTTGAGATTGTTATCCCCGAGCAGTTGAAGTCTTTGGGATTGTTATCCCCGAGCAATTGAAGTCTTTGGGATTGGTATCCCCGAGCAATTGAAGTCTTTGGGATTGTGATCCCCGAGCACCTGGGTGAGGCTTGTGTCCTCAGCTGTAACGGTTTGTTAAGCACCCGTAAGCTTGACAAGTTTAGTGGAAATCTCGAGAGAGTCTCTCGGGGACTGGACTAACCACGTTTGTGGCCAACCAGGATACATCATTGTGTAAGTTTATTCTACTGCACTTGTTTTAATTTCTGCAAAGTTTTTAAATTCCGCACTAAACGCTTAATATTTTTAAAACGCTATTCACCCCCCCTCTAGCGTAAAGCGTATTGTCCAACAATTGGTATCAGAGCCATACTCTCTGAAAGACTTAACCGTTTGAGAGAATCTTTCCATGGCTTCTACTCTAGACTCTTTTGCAGGTATTGATGAAGGACAGTGCCCCACAAGACCTCCTTTGTTTAACGGGACTAATTATTCATATTGGAAAGAAAGGATGCAGATATTCGTCAGATCAAACAGCCCTTACTGGTGGAAAGTGTACACCAAAGGAAATGAGGTTCCTGTCAAAAAGGTGGAAGGAGAATGGGTGCCAAAATCAGAAGAGGAATTCAACGCCGAGGATAATCGAATGGTCCAAAATAATTTTAAAGCTATCAATTTATTACTTTGTGCTGTTAATGCTAATGATTACAGGAAAATCTCCTGCTGCAAAACATCGAAAGAAATGTGGGACAAGCTTGAGGTCACTTACGAAGGGACTGACCAGGTAAGAGAAGCTAAAATTGACTTTTTAACTCATGCTTACGAATTGTTCCATATGAAGGAAGGCGAAAAGGTAGACGAGATGTTTGAGCGGTTCTCATCAATAGTGAATGATCTCCACGCGCTCAAGAAGACGTTCACAGACAAAGAACTAGTTCGAAAAATCCTTAGGAGTCTAACACCGACATGGCGATCAAAGGCCGATGCGATTCAAGAGTCAATTGGAATCACGAACGTCACCATAGACGCTCTTAGAGGTAATCTTAAGACTTATGAATCCACTATTCTTAACCCCGTTATTGATGAACAAAGAAGGCAAAAGATTGCTCTAAAGGCGAGCACAAGTCAATCACCAATTGAAGAGGATGGAGATAGCGAATTCGGACTCATCATCAAAAAATTCCAAAAATTCATGCGAAAAGAATATGACCGCAAAGGGAAAAAGCAAGGTGAGCAAGTTAAATGTTATGAATGTGGTGAAACAGGGCATATCAAAACAAACTGCCCAAATCTTAAAAAGGAGAAGAAACCCTTCAAGAAGCAACGAGCATACATATCTTGGGGAGGAGATTCCGGAGACGAATCCAGTGAAGAAGAAAATGAAGAAGCGGCAAATCTCTGCCTCATGGCACAGGAAGAAAATCAAAGTGAGGTAAGTCAAATCTCTTCTCAAAATTTTTACACTCTTGATGACATGAGAAATGCCTTTGATGAATTGTATGCTGAATTTCTCAAAGTTAAAAAACCGTCACTAGTTTAAGAGAAAGTGCTTCTCTAAAAGAACAAGATTTTCAAAAACAGTTTTCATTAAAAGAAAAAGAATTAGAAAAATTGGTTTTGGAAAATGAGAAGCTACTAGAACAAAACAAGTTTTATGGGAAAAGAAGTTCTGACAAGCCCGAGAGTTCTACAAAAAATTGTGCTTCTTGTGTAGACCTTAAGAATGAAGTAGGTAGATTAAAAGGCACACTAGATAAATTCAACTCCTCTCATAAAAACTTGAATGTGGTGCTTGATAACTTGAAATCAACCAAGCATGGAATAGGCTTCATAAATGAAGAAGAGGTTGATGCAAAAACCCAACCACCTAGAGCTCAATCTAGGATTAATAACAAAAATGCCTTTCCTAAAACAAACATGCATGCTAGACAAAATATTAGGAGACCTAGACATGACCTTCCGCCTAGCAATCGTCACCATAGACATGATGCATATTTTAGGCACAACAGTGATCATGCTAGAAGATCCCGAAATGTTCAACCTAGAAATGATTATGGTGCTCAAATTAGGAGAAATGAAAATAGAGTAAACAATGTGCATTATTCTAGCTACTATGAGCCTAGACGCATGCATAATCCAAATGTGACATGTCATTATTGTAGACGAATTGGTCATATTGCTCCCGCATGCTTTACTAGACATAGACATGCTACTCAAACATATCATTATAGTATGCATAACCCTCAAGGACCCAAAATGGCATGGGTACCAAAAGAGCATTGATTTGTTTTGCAGGTGTGCTTGAAGGAATCAAGTGTAGTGGATACTCCAAACACTTGACGGGAGACGAATTCAAAATTCCTTAAATTAAAGCACAAAGAAGGAGGAAGAGACGGAAAAGTCGATTTAGGCATTTTTTTTCAAAATCGGAAGTATTTTCGAAAAATTTAAAAGACAAAATACAAGGAAGACAAAGGCAAAATTGTGGAAGAAGCTTCTTAAATTGAAGAATGAGCCAAAAGACCAAAATGAACGGAGGATGTTCAAAATCAGGTAATTGGCAAAGTCGAAGGGAAAGTAAGTACCCTAAACCCTCTTAAGAACATCCTAGGACAAAATTCTTAAGAGTTCACGTTTTTCACCCGACTACACTAGTTTCAAAGTTATTATTTCATTTATAGATTACTGACTTGAGCGTCGGAGATGTTTAATTCTATTTTGCAGGTATCCCCCAAAAGGTAAGAGGAAAGTATAAATTGTCTTGATACAAGAAAAATCGATCATAATCGATTATTTATGCTTACAATCGATTATCAGTATCAATAATCGATTATTTGTTGATTCAATTTTTTTTGTCATGAAATCTTGTTGAATGTTTACATTGCTTGATAGAATTAAGTCTCATCATTTTAGCATCCCCCTTCCAAACAATCGATTATTTGTTCTGCCAATCGATTATTTGCCAAAATCCAAACTCTCTGTGAGTGAAATAATCGATTACTATATATTGACAATCGATTATCTGTTTTAAACTTATGTTACCGTTTTGGCTCTACAATCGATTCCTGTCAGGTCATAAATATGAAAAACAATCGATTACCAAGTTTGACAATCGACTATCTTTTTCAAATTTTTTTCCGTTCTGGCGTGTAATCGATGTGTCAGATCATTTTCATTAATGACAATCGATTATTCTATTCAAACAATCGATTATTGAACGGTCAGTGAATTTATTTTTACCGTTTCAGACTTCAAAGCTCTTCAAATCTCTTCAAATCTTTTCAAATAAGTGTAAGATTCATTCCTTCTCTATATATAGGCTGCACATATGCTCTTGTATACTCACTCAAGCCTCCCAAGCATCAAATTATCTTGTTATCTTTGAAAAATCCTAGCACATCTTTTTCAAAAATGTCAAGCCGCAACTCCAAATGTGCTCGTTCCAAACAAGGTGCTTCTTCTTCTCGCCATCCATATCAAGATGGATCGGTTCTATTCTTTGAATCCGATGAAGAGCTCATCCGTTTCTTAACCAAATTTGAGAAACGCCTTATTCTCCCTCCTCGCTTTTCAACAAACGCTCTTGTTGCACCATTCATTCCAGCCGCGAATATGCTAAGAGAGTGCCAACTTTTCAATTTCCTACTCCTTACTCACCCCTACTACAACATTACTTTGGTTGAAGCTTTTTACTCCAACCTTCACAAAGATGATGAGGGTGAACTCGTTACCAATGTTAAACGGCATTTCCATTCTAATTTCTGAAGATAACCTCCACCTCATTGCCGGCATTCCGCATGATGGTGAAGACATCTACCAGTACATAAATGATGCCGGGGACATGATTGATGAAGCTAATCTCTTCCGCCAAGCCGGAGTCGCCTATGATGAGTCTTCTTCCCGTCGTCCCACCATAAAGGGTATGGACCCGAATTATCGTTTCATTCTCTATTTCATCACTCGTGTTCTCAAACCCCGTAAACTCAATCACACCACCATTTCCCAAGAGGATGCCAAATTTCTTCATGCCATTATCACCGGTGTTAAAATCAATTGGTGCAAGCTTATTCAATCTCATATGTTCAATGCCACCAGAGATGACATACCTCTCCCCTATGCCCTCTTAATAATGAAATTTCTTGAAGCTTCCGGGGTCAATATTGCTAATGGTCCTCTCAAAAAGAGCACCAAAATCTGGGAAATTTCGGAGTCTTCCTTTCATCATGATGGTGATCATGCTCCCGCTCCTCCTCAAAATCGACAAGCCCGTCGTGCTCATCCTCCTCAGGAGCCTACCCTCCGGACTATCTCTGACCAAATTACTCAATTAACCCGTGAGGTCCATGGTTACTTTGATCACGTGCATTATGCCTATGCTCAGGTGGTGCCATATCAAGCGCCTCCCAATGATGATGAAGGGGATGGGGGTGATGAATGATGAAATTGTTGTTTTTGATGATGTGAAATTGTTGTTTTTGATTTGTTTTTCCTTGGTTGGTTAGTTGTTGTTCGTTTTATTGTGTTTGGCTCCACCCATGTAATGTTATTTTCCAATAAATAAACTTTTGTTTATTTCATATGTTTTTTTGCATATTCTTCCCTTGTATATATTTTTGCTAATGGCAAAAGGGGGAAGAAACGGGATATCAAGAAGTATGCTATATCACTCTCAACTTCATTCATGCTTAAAGTGAGGGGGAACATGAATTGAGGGGGAACATCAAATTGCATACTTTACACTTGTCTTGGATTATCAAAATAATTATTGCATATATCCCGCTTATGTTTGCCATTATCAAAAAGGGGGAAATTGTTGGAAACACGTTTCAAATGCAATATACTAAACGTGTGTTCTTTTGTAGGTTTTGATGAATGTCAAACAAAGCAAAAAGCGATATATAGCAGTACTCAAGGACAAGCACAAAATGGATGCATTACAAGAAGCTCAAGACAAAGTTTAGAAATGTTATAATTGAGTCAATATTAATTGTGATCTTGATTCCTCAACTTGGCTCATAACATGGCTTCTCTACTAAAATTATTTTTCCAAAATTATGCATATTTAAATTAAGTGTCAAATGATTTTAAACTATGCATATTTACATTTGTTAAAATGTTTTCCAAGCATGCCTCAAAAATCTGGGCTAAGATAATCGATTATGTACTTATGATAATCGAGTATCTCTAAGCCTAGACTGCATGACAATCGATTGTGAATTAATGATAATCGATTGTGAGTAAGTCAGTTAACATCAGGTTTTTGCAAACTGCATAACAATCGATTATGTACTTATGATAATCGATTGTTAACTGAGGCAAAGTTTTCAAAACTCATAAAAATCGATTATGAACTAATGGTAATCGATTAGAATGAGAAAAATGTCTCCCAGTGATTTTAAATAAAATGATAATCGATTGTGGCTTTTGATAATCGATTATATATGAGACAGAGAGTTTTGAAATTAATTAATAATCGATTATTCCATTTGATAATCGATTGTTGAAGCTGACCGTTGTCATATATTTTCAATTACCTTCAGGTAATCGATTGTTGATATTTAACAATCGATGTTTTGCTTAAAATCTGGAAAAGATTTTCTGAACGTTGTTAAAATAATCGATTGTTGATTTCCGGACAATCGATGTTTTATGCCAAAAATTGGAAAGGATTTCTTAACGTTATAAATAATCGATTATTGATTTGAAGTAATCGATTGTTGACGTAAAATCCGGGATTGAATTTTTAATCTGATAGGCAAACAATCGATTATTTAGTCTTGACAATCGATTGTCACTGAGTAATTTCAGCAATCCTTAATTGGCAATTAGACAACGGTAAGACTGAGTTTTTCACCTATAAATACAGCTTCAACTCAGTGTTTTCAGAACAACAACATATACACTTTGAGTATTTTCATTGCTAAAAGCTTTCTTACATTGATCATCATTTTCCATTCATCCATAAAGCTTTTTGAAGAGCCATTCTATTGAGCTAAGTTGTTGTGATCTTGAGCGTACTATTTCTACTCATATCTACTCATTAAGGAGTGCTTTGTAAAGTGAGTGTGTTTTGTGTTTGTAAGAGAATTGCGATTCTCGTTTGTTGAGGAACTTGTGATTCCTCGGTTGAAGTCTTTGGGATTGTTATCCCCGAGCAGTTGAAGTCTTTGGGATTGTTATCCCCGAGCAGTTGAAGTCTTTGGGATTGTTATCCCCGAGCAGTTGAAGTCTTTGGGATTGTTATCCCCGAGCAGTTGAAGTCTTTGGGATTGTTATCCCCGAGCAGTTGAAGTCTTTGGGATTGTTATCCCCGAGCAATTGAAGTCTTTGGGATTGGTATCCCCGAGCAATTGAAGTCTTTGGGATTGTGATCCCCGAGCACCTGGGTGAGGCTTGTGTCCTCAGCTGTAACGGTTTGTTAAGCACCCGTAAGCTTGACAAGTTTAGTGGAAATCTCGAGAGAGTCTCTCGGGGACTGGACTAACCACGTTTGTGGCCAACCAGGATACATCATTGTGTAAGTTTATTCTACTGCACTTGTTTTAATTTCTGCAAAGTTTTTAAATTCCGCACTAAACGCTTAATATTTTTAAAACGCTATTCACCCCCCCCCCCCTCTAGCGTAAAGCGTATTGTCCAACATCCAAGACATTTGACCCAAATCTGTCTAGATTCGCTCAAATATTCAAATGAAACTCCAAACCCTAGCGCAGCCGTTATTTTCTCCGGTGGTTGCGCCGGCTCCAATTGCTACCAAATTAAACCCCCATTACCATCTCAGTCCCCTCTTGCCAAATCCCATACCAATTTCCCTTGAATACCCCTGAAACCTCTCAATCTAGATTTGAAAAGACGAACCCTAAATCCCAAAATCCAAATCGTCGAAGGTTTGAAGATTTGAGGTCGAAATTGTCTTCAATTGTGTGTTTTTTCTTGAGAACACACGATTAAGGCCCATTTATGCTAGAATCGAAGGTTCGAGTTATGAATTCAAGACTTTGTTTGGGCCAGTCTTTAGGTATTTTTACTTCTTTTCCCTTTCTTCGTTTTTCTTTTTCTTTGCTTCATTTTAGGTGTTAACCTTCATCATCTCACTTCTTCCCCTCTGTCTTATCTGTTTTTCATTTTTGTTTCGAGTCTTATCTGCATATATGCTTGCAATTAATATTAGTAATGCATATTGGTTTTAATCTTCTTATTTCTTTGGTTTATTTGGTTTATTTTGGTTTTACATAAAAAAAGAATGTCCGAATGAGTCCGGTTGGGCTCATCAAATTCAGATCCTTCGATTTGGATTTGGTGTCTGTTAGGCAGAGTCCAGGGAAAAGGGATCCAAATAGTTTGTTAAGCCCAATTTCAGAAACTGGACCCTCGGGTCAAATTGACCCATGTCTTGGTCAAGTTTTTCTGCAGTAAAACAGGGATTCAGGGTTAATTTGGGTAGTCTAGGTAAAGAATCTTTCAATAACTACCTTAGGAAGCCTTTTGGAAGCTAAATCAGTAATTTAGGGACCTAGTAGCAAAAACAAAAATTGTGAAAGGTCTAAAGGGTAAATTTTAACTATTTCTGCTGCCCTAATAGCTTGTCTATAAAGGCTTTTCTAAATAAACAAAAAATAAAAAATGGCTAAAATTTGACAAAAGTTTATTGTTCCATTGGGTTTGATTCCATCCTTGAGGTTTTTCTAAATTTATCAGTGATTAACTTGGGGTTAAGATGGATTAATTTGGTTTTCGTATACTGATTTTGAGTTGAATCTATGGTTGGATTCTAGTTTCAATTTGAGTTTGGGGTTTATAAATTGGATTCGAGTCTGTTTGGAGGTTCGGCTTAAAGCTGCTGGGTTTTTTAACTGTTCTATCTGATTTGAGGCAGATCTCTGTTGTTGTTCTACTACTGCTCGACCTTTGATCACCTTGCTTTGTTCTTCGCATTCTCCAGGTACCTTTTTAGCCTATAAGTAAAGAATAACTTATGAAAATGTAATTCAAGTGAAGTTCTGGTTGAATGAAAGCTGCGTTTGAATTTGATTTCCCCTATTTCTCTTACTATTTTCAATAAGCTGTAGTTAGACTTCGAACTAAATGTCAGTTAGGTTTTCTTTTTCTGAATCCGTGTATGAGATTAACTTGCAGTAGTAAATTTACATTTGTATCGATAAATGATTATGGACTCTATCTCCTTAGCTTTCTTTTAATGAATATGAGTGAATGCTTGGTAAGGGATTTACTAAAGTTTTGTTACAAGATTTAACCTGTTGTGGGTTGTAATTCTTTGGGTTATAGAGCCTTTAGTTTCTACAGAAGACCAATGTTGTTTCAGCTTTGATAGCCATCTGAATTCATTGGGCTGCTAAATATGGGCTTGTATGTACTTTCCCAAACTCGGCTTGTAAGCATGTCTTTTAAGGTTCAGATTCATGTTGAAACTAGTTGAAATTGATTTCAAACATAATGATTAGATCTGGAAATTTTGAGTCAAGATGTTTATTTGGTCGTTTCAGTTGGAGTAATCAAAATTAGAAAATTGGGTAGGTAGTAGGTGTATGACCATTTAAAATCAGAAGTTTATTTTGCAAAATCGATTTCAATGTTCTCGCTTTGGCATTGGTTGATTGGTATTTTGAGTTGGCATAATAATTGGAACGTAATTTCTATGTTGAATTGGTTTTGGCTCACAAGGATTTGATCCTAAATCCTTAATTTTTAGGTGTCATGTTTTCGAATTGGGCTTGATTTTAGGATTTAGTTTAAACCATCAGTGGTTCAGCGCATTCGCAATTGCGATAAGTTATAGACTCATGGGCCCAGGTCTGCAAGCAGGCGAAAATTGAATCTTGAGTTAATTTCTCTCTTTAGTTCGAGGTTTCCTAGTTAGTTAGTAGGTTTGCAATTTTATTTTTCTTTAGTTAGTTAATTGGTTTTCTTTTCAAAATAGAGTGTAGGTATACCATAATAACCAATTGAATAAAGTATAGGCCTCGTAATTTAATTTAGATACCTCTTGATTAGAATAGATCGAGACGCGTTGTGCCAAACAAAAATGATAATTTCATGGCCCTCGCTTAGTTATTTCTTTTAAAAACCTTAGAATTCGAGGCATGCCTTCGCAAAGTTTAAAATACGTAGTTGCTTTAGGCGTGTTATTTTAATAACATTACCTTCCTAAACTCGGGTGCACATTTCATGTGACCCAAATCCAAATCTCACAATGTCAAATAAAATATATCTCGGACTGCGGGTGAATTTCATATTGCATGGTCCAAATATGTGTTCTACATGATGTTGAAATCTTCTTAAAAGCGGTTAATAAGTTTTAAATTGCATCATAGGTTAAAACATGTATTAAAATCAGATAATAGGCCAATTGTAACTGTTTAAGCGACCGTCCTAGAACCACAGAATCCGGGGGTGCCTAAAACCTTCCCTCGGGTTAACAAAATTCCTTATCTAGAATTTCTGATTCGCAAACTTCACAAGAAAAGTCGAAATCTTCCTCGATTTGGAATTTAAAATAAAACAATAACTTGGGACACCAGAAAACAAACCTAACCCAAGTGGCAACTCGGAAAACTGAATAAATAATTTCATTTCGAATAATGTCACTTAATGTGGAAAAACTCCCTTATACACTACCCATCGGGGGTGGTGTGTAAAAAATGAGGTGTGACAGCTCTGGCAACTCTGCTGGGGATCCAAACCCAGAACTTCAATTCAAGGTTTAAGAATAGGAGCTTAGAATATCTGTTATGATTGGCTTTATCTATTATCTGATTTTGCTACATATTTGAGCCTAATGTGCTAAATACTTTTACCGCTTTGATATTTTGTGAACTGTATATAAACTGCTACGAAACCCTTCTTCTCTTCGAGTCTTCTAAATCATCTGGGAAGTATGCACTTCGTGTAACTTCTTCTCTGTTAGAGTTTTATCCCAAATTTTAGACAAGGTTCGAACAAGCTGTAAAGCTAGTGAAACTTCTATATTCCCGGTACACCGCCCCGCGCTCGGCTCGAGTTGTTCGTTCGGGTAAGCTGGGTCTAGAATAATAAACTCAGGTTTTAAACCTAGTATAACAAAACCTCATGCAGGATCCCTAGTAGGAACGTTTATTTGCATCATGTGCTTGTGACTTAGGAAACTCGACATAGGGATTGGGTCTGTCTAAGACAGGTGTACCCGAAATGAAAAGACCATCCTGATGCATCCTACTTGCTACTTGTGCATTTATTTGCTTCGAATTTGCATGTTGACCGGCTTGTGAATAATAGAAGAAAATCGGGAAAAGAAAATAACAGTGCGAGCGTTAAGAGAGATAATTATCCGTTTTTAAAAAAATCAATATCCAAAAGGTACTAAAATTCTACCGTATCTTTGAAAAAAAAAGGAAAATTTTTTCTTTGTTAAATTTGCCTGAACTATGCGGGTCTGATTCTTACCGGATGTGAGATACGTAGGCAAACCTCATTGGTTCCGACCCCAATTTTGAAAAAATCCAAAATTATTTTCCTTTAGTTCCTTCTTTAGAAATCTTTCCTTAGAAAATTCTAAAAAAGAAGTTTTTTAAAATTCAAAAATGGTTTCTTTCTTTCTGATGTCTTTCATACGAAAAATGGAAAAATCAATAAATTTCAAAATCCAAAATACGGGTTTCTTTCATTTTGAGTATTTTTCCAAAAAATCAAAAAATATCAGAAATAAAAATCCAAAACATACTCCTGAGATGTCTTTCTTTCATAAATGTCAAAAATTAAAGTCCAAAAATATTTGTTCTTTTCTTTAGAAGTACTTTTGTAAATAAACAAAAGCTCAGAAATTCAAAATATTTTTCATAAAAAGTCCCTCTTTCGAAAATTAAGATGTTACATCCAAAATCAAAAATATTTTCTTTCTTCTTTAAAAAAACAGAAAACAAATGAAAATTCAAACAAAAATTAGTTTCTTTTTACTTTTGAAATCCTCAAAGTTCGAATCAAAAGAAAACAAATTAGAAGTCTTTCTTTCAAAAATAAAATCAAAATCAAAATAAAAAATCCAAAAAAAATTCCTTTCTTCTTTTAAAGCATTTTTTTTTGAAAATTCCAAAGAAAAAAAATCAGAAATTAAAAATATTTTTCTTTTGCCTTAGAGCTTCATTGTCCGAGTTTTTATAAAAAAAAAAGAGTTAGTTTACTTAATTTCCAATCTTCTCGAACTAAACAAGATCTGATTCATGTTTGTCATGATACGTAGGCAATACTCATCAGATCCAGTCATAATTTTGTGAATAATTCCAATAAGAAAAAGAAATGAAAGAAGAAAAACCAAAAAAATGAGAGAAAAACGGTAAGAGAAGAAAAGAAAAGAAAAAGAAAAGAGAAATGAAAAGGAAAGAATAAGTAAAGCAGGGATGAAGAATGCAATTGTTGCAAAACATATAGAAACACATTTAACAGTATAGGTACATGAAACCCCAATGTGCGATTACCTATGTAATATTTGTTTCAAACTAACCGTTTTATTGTTGTTCATTAAGTCTAGCTTTTTATAGAATAGTGGTTAGTTTTTATGGTAATCTCACTTCGCACCCATACTTTACGAGATCAAAAGAGAGCGTCAAAATATCTTCAGAAATGACTCTGCCAACAATTTCCATCATAGATGATAGTCCAATCTCAGGTATCCCGACCTCAGAATCGCCAGTTGCCAAAGAAAACAAAATCATGCATCTCCGGGTTATGGAAATGTGGGATGCTTGGTCAAATGGAAGAGATCCCCTGAGCGAAATCCCCGGATTCCCTAAACACTTTCCTAGAGCAAGCGGTACCTTCACCGTCCCGATCAGTCACCCAAATACACCACTTGGACACCCGATTATCTCAGCTCATTTTGTAGGAACACCTTATGAGGTTCGCCCCCAGGTATTAATGTATGGTGCAGCTTCAAAGATCTTTACCGCTCCACCTTGCTCGGCCATGGCACAACCTACATTGCCCATGCCCAGTTTTCCACATATACTTACTCCCAGCCACCCCGGTATGAGTTCACTACGGGGCAAGAAAATACCACTAAAACTGCTGAGCAAGAAGAGATTTTGAGAAAGATGAGGAGTATGGAACAGAGTCTTAAAATCATACAAGGCTTGAGTGGATAGAAAAGTGTATCTTATGCCGACTTATGCATGTTCCCCCATGTGCATCTACCATTGGGATTCAAAACCCCAAAATTTGAGAAGTATGATGGACACGGTGATCCTATTGCTTATCTCAAGAGATATTGCAATCAACTGCGTGGAGTCGGTGGAAAAGAAGAACTCCTCATGGCCTAATTCGGAGAAAGTTTGGTGGGCACCGCATCTGAATGGTACATGGACCAAGATATATCCCGCTGGCACATATGGGATGATCTTGCTCGAGATTTCGTCAGGTATTTCCAGTACAACATTGATATTGCTCCAGACATGAACTCATTGACAAACTTAAAGAAGAAATCCTCGGAAAGCTTTCGAGAGTATGTTGTTAAACGGCGTGAGCAATCCTCTAGGGTAAAGCCTCCCATGGATGAGATCGAAATGGTCACATTCTTCCTCCGAGCCTAGGAGGTGGACTACTTCCAAAATATGATGCCCGCAATGGGTAAACCATTCGCTGAAGCCATCAAGATTGGCAAGATGGTTAAAATGGGTTGAAGACAGGTAGAATTTTGAGCCAATCCTCTATAAGAGCTACCTCCCAAGCCATCCAAGGTGGGTCTGGAGGATTAGCAAAGAGCAAGAAAAAGGAAGAAACATCAATGGCAGCGTCGGGTGCAAGAAAATATCGTACTCCCGTATCCCTCTTCTCAGAAATAATCCCGCATCACTATTATCCCTACCAAGATGTGGCCTATGCTCCTCAGCCATACACAATCATGAATGCTCAACCATATGTCTGGCCCTACAACAAGCCAACTGAAACCAAGCTTCATTTCCTAGAAACCAACCTCCTTACTAACTACAAACCCCGGCCTTCATAAAACAATTTCCATGCATGTGAACAACCCAAGAGACCAAATTTCACACCAATTGGTGAATCCTACTCTAGACTGTTACCAAAACTTGTTCAAATGGGTCTGCTACAGCCTGTTCTCTAAACCAAGCAAAACTCGACATCAACACTTACAGAGCTAGTGCTCGATGTGCCTATCACTCAGGGGCAAAAGGGCAAGACACGGATGATTGCTGGACTCTAAAAAGAGCTGTGGAGAAGTTGATAAAACAAAGGAAGATAATGTTGAGGGACAAAGATATTCCCAATGTAACCAACAACTGCCGGCCCACAACAACAGACTGGTAATCAGAGTGATTTGTGAGGATAAGGAATTTAACCCAGCGCTGAAGGCCATCATTGCCATTACTGACATAGAAAAAGAAACTGAAAGTTGTCCCCAAGCAGAACAAGGGAGAGAAAAAGAACAAAACTACCCCTCTGAAGTCGAAGAAGAAAATTGAAGTTGAAACTGGGGCAACACCCCCCAAAGATGATGTTCTATATGTCCCTCGAGGCCCCAAATAAAAGCAGAAGACATTGAGTCCTCCCAGGAGATTTGAGCTGAAAAGGACAACCAAAATGTATGTTCCTAAGGGAGCTTATGTGATGCGGGGGCTAATTAATCCACCAAGGCTGAGTGAGCCCGTGATTATTGGCCGTGGGCCAAAAAAACCCATGACAGATCCTACAATTGTACCCTAGAATTATAGCAAGTCAGTGGTGACTTACAAAGGAAAAGATATCTCAGGAGAAGTTCCAGAAAATAACCCAACTGAAAAGTATTTTAATTTTGAAGAGGCAAACAATGCCACTAGAAAACGCTTCCCATCTAAGAAACTGGTGAGTGCCGAAGAAGTATAGGCTTTCTTTCAAAAGATGAAAATGACGGATTATGAGGTGATCGACCAGCTTCAAAAGTCTCCCGCACAAGTCTCCTTGTTATCTCTATTGATGAACTCCACCGAATATCAAAGGGTATTGATCAAGATCTTTAACGAAGCATATATGCCTGTTGAGACCTTTGTAGAGAAGTTGGAGAGAATGGCAGAAAGACCTTTGTAGTCAACTAGATATCCTTCAGCAAAATGAATTACCCCCAGAAGGAGTCACACATAACAAAGCCCTGCACCTGACAGTCTAATGTATAGGGTACTACGTGAAAAAGGTTATGTTGGATGGGGGCTTTGGGGTAGATATTTGCCCACTCTCCACTCTACAACGCATGGAAATTAGTACCGAGAGAATCCGACCCAACAATGTCTGCGCACGTGCTTTCGGTGGTATCAAAAAGGACACAATTGGAGAGATTGATCTGATCCTAACCATTGGCCCAGTAGACTTCAAAGTAACCTTTCAGGTTTTGGACATGGACACCTCTTACAACTTTCTATTAGGGAGGCTGTGGATTCATGCAGCGGGGGCTGTACCTTCTACTCGTCACCAGATGGTAAAGTTCGAGCATGAGGATCAAGATATTGTGGTCCACGAGGAAGATGAGAAATCAATTTATCGGGACCCATCGGTCCCATTTCTTGAAACAAGAGAGGGGAGTGAGCACATAATCTATCAGGCCTTTGAAATCATGGTCGTACATCAGTGCGAAGAAGGAAAACATTGCCCTTAACCCTTCCTTTCACATTCATCAATCATGGCAGCCAAGGAAATGATCAGGCTTGGCTTCAAACCTGGGAAGGGACTTAGGAAATCATTGTAGGAATAGCTCAACCTATCACCCTGCATGCCAGTGAAAAGTTCTTTGGGGTCGGCTTCAGACCCATACAGGTTGATATAAAATGGGCGAATGGTAGAAATAATGACGGATGGATCTTGCTGCAACCATTGCCGCATCTGTACAAAACATTTTTCAAGCCCAAATACAGTGAAGAAGAAGAGGATGAGGCCTTTACGCCTGAAGATATAGAAGAGATCTGTGGGGTAATGAGGAAAATATTCTATGGAACCCACATAGTCCAGTCACGTGAAGGCACAAGCACCACTGAGGTATTGTACATGGGACCTGAGGCAAAACTGCAAAATTGGAAGGCTACGCCATTCTCAATCAGGCGGTAGTACCGATAGACCTGTCCTACCACCTTTTCTACATCATGAGTTATTCCAGGGTGTAACTCAGATATTTTTCTTTAGTTTCATGTCTTTTAATTTCCCATGCAAACCCTGTTATCTTCCAAATTCAATGAAATCAAATCAATATTTTATCGTCCATCTTTTTTTATTCCTTCTGATTCTTCGTTATTTTTATTTCTTCTTTCAGTTCTAATAATATGGCTTTAAATAACATGACGTGCTTGCGGACTTTATGCCCAGATCCAAACACGCTGTCTAATTGTGAAATAATTAACCAAGAGTTGGAACATGATGAAGAAGAGGCTTTTTAGGGAAAAAAATTGAGAACTGGAACAATTTGAGTATAAACCTAAGCCGAACTTAGAAAATACTGAGCCGGTTAATATGGGTAGTTCTGACAAAATTAGAGAAACCAAAACAAGCATTCACACAGATGAAAAAACCCAGGATGCTTTAATTTAACTCCTGTTTGAGTTCAAAGATGTGTTTTCTTGGTCATATGACGACATGCAAGGACTAAGTGTCGATTTGGTGGTTTATAAGATACCAACTTACCCTGATTACCCCTATCCAGGAAAAGCAAAGGAAATTTAAAACTGATGTTAGTGAAAAGATCAATGAAGAAGTCACAAAACAGTTAAAAGCAGGGTAATCCGAGTGGTCCGGTACATCACATGGATAGCTAATGTAGTTGTAGTACCGAAGAAAGATGGGAAGACTTGAGTGTGTGTAGATTACAGAGATTTGAATAAGGCGATTCCCAAAGATAACTTCCCTCTACCTAACATCCACATCCTTGTTGATAACTGTGCCAAACATGAGATATAGTCCTTCCTGGATTGATACGCAGGATATCACCAGGTGTTGATGGGTGAAAACGATGAGGAAAAGATAGCTTTTACTACACCTTGGGGTGCATATTGCTATAGGGTCATGCTATTTGGTCTAAAGAATGCAGGGGAAACCTACATGAGGGCCATGACTGCCATTTTCCATGATATGATACACCAAGAAATAGAGGTGTATGTGGATGACGTAATCATCAAGTCCAAAACCCAGGATAACCATGTTCAAGATCTGAGGAAATTCTTTGAGCCGTTGCACAAATAAGTTTTGAAGCTAAAACCAGCCAAATGTGCATTTGGAGTCCCATCGGGCAAACTTTTGGGCTTTATAGTCAGTCAGTGAGCTATTGAGTTGGATCCAACAAAGATAAAATCCATTCGGGATTTGCCTCCTTCGAAGACTAAGAAGATGTGATGAGCTTGTTGGGCAGATTGAACAATATCAGCCAGTTCATTGCTCAGTCGACATCCACGTGTGAACCCATATTCAAATTGCAGAAGAAAGATGCGGCAATCAAGTGGACAAATGAATGTAAAGAAGCTTTCGATAAAATCAAGGTGTATTTGTCTAACCCACTAGTCTTGGTCCCACCTGAACTAGGGAGGCCTCTGTTCTTGTATCTGACAGTCTTAGACAATTCCTTCATTTGTGTCTTCGGGCAACATGACGTAACCGGAAAGAAAGAGCAGGTAATATACTATTCGAGCAAAAAGTTTACCAGTTATGAAGCTAAGTATACTTTGTTGGAGAGAACCTGTTGTGCCTTAACTTGGGTCGCTCAGAAGTGAGACATTATCTGCAAGCCTACACCACTTACCTCATAACTAGGTTGGATCCTTTGAAATACATATTCCAGAAACCAATGCCCACGAGAAGGTTAGCAAAGTGGCAGATCCTGCTCACTAAATTTGATATAGTCTATATCACTCGCACGGCAATGAAATCCCAGGCTTTGGCGGACCATTTGGCTGAAAACCACGTTGATGGAGAATACCAACGTTTGAACACTTACTTTCCGAATGAAGAGGTAAACTCAATCGAGGAAATATCCGAGGATGCCACCGCTTGGAAAATGTTCTTTGATGGAGCGGTAAACACAAAAGGTGTGGGAATTGGGGCAATTTTGATCTCACCTACTGGTCAGCTTTACCCAGCCATGCCCCAGCTTCGATTTTTCTGCACAAACAACACTGCCGAATATGATGCTTGTATCATGGGTATAACATGGCAATCTACCAAGATATCGAAGAGTTGTTGATCATGGGGAAACTCTAATATGATTATCCAGCAAGATCAGGGAGAATGGGAAACCTGAGATGTCAAACTCATCCCTTACAAACAATATTTGGAAGACATTATCAAGTGATTTAAGTCAATAGAGTTCAGGTACATCCCTCATTTTCATAACGAACTAGCAGATGCACTTGCTATTTTGGCCTCAATGCTGCCGTATCCAGGCAATGCTCACATAGACCCCTTGGAAATCCAAATTCGAGAAGGGCATGGTTATTGTAATACAGCTGAAGCAGAACCAAATACCCAACCATGGTACCATGACATCAAAAGATTTCTAAAAATGCAAGAATACCCCGAGCAGGTGAGTGGGGACAAAAAGAGAACGATTAGACGGCACACGAGTGGTTTCTTTTTATGTGCTGATGTCTTGTACAAAAGAACTCCGAACCTCAACTTGTTGAGATGTGTTGACGCAGAAGAGGCTGGAAGAATCATGCATGAAGTGCACACGAGAGTATGCGGACCCCACATGAACGGGTATGTTTTAGCAAAGAAAATCTTTCGAGCGGCCTACTACTGGATAACCATGGATAAGGACTGTTTCAACTTTGTCCGTGAGTGGTTTCTTTTTGAGTGCTAATGTTTGGTACAAAAGAACTCCGGACCTCAACTTGTTGAGATGTGTTGACGCAAAAGAGACTGGAAGAATCATGCATGAAATGCGCACGGGAGTATGCGTACCCCACATTAATAGGTATGTTTTAGCAAAGAAAATCCTTCGAGCGGGCTACTCTGGATAACTATGGAGGAGGATTGTTTCAGCATTGTTCGAAAGTGTCATCAGTGTCAGGTGCACGGTGATTTGACTCATGCACCGCGCACAGAACTACATCTCATATCAGCGCGGTAGCCATTTGTTGCTTGGGGCATGGATATCACTAGGCCAATCAAGCTGAAAGCCTCAATGGGCACAGATTCATACTGGTTGCCATTGATTATGTGACAAAATGGGTTGAAGCCATCATTCTCAAATTTGTCACCAAGAAAGTTATGGTATATTTCGTGCACTCCAATCTTATCTGTCGATTTGTTATTCTTGCAACGACCATCACAAATAGTGTTGTGAACCTGAATAGTCGTCTGATAGAGGAGATATGCAAACAATTCAAAATAACACATAGGAATTCTACTCCCTATCGGCCTAAAGCCAATGGTGCCATCAAAGCAGCAAACAAGAACATCAAGAAGATTTTGAGAAAGATGATTCAGAGCTCCAGGCAACAGCATGAAAAGTTGCCTTTTGCATAACTGGGATACCGTACTATGGTGCGCACATCATTAATAGCAACCCCATACCTCTTGGTCTATGGCACTGAAGCTGTGATACCCGTAGAGGTTGAAATCCCTATCTCTAGATCATTGTTGAAGCTGAAATTGAAGATAGTAAGTGAGTCAAGACCTGTCTAGAGCAGTTGACCCTGATTGATGAAAAGTGAATGGTTGCGGTCTACCACGGGTAGTTGTACCAACAAAGAATGGCTCGCATTTACAACAAGAAAGTACGACCCAGGAATTTCAAAGTGGGCAACTCATGTTGAGGCGCATTCTTCCCATCACTAGGAAGCGAAAGGAAAATTCGCTCCTAATTGGAAAGGCTCGTATATCATCAGAAAAATGTTGCCAAGAGGAGCATTGTACTTGGGAAATATCGATGGAAATGATCCTAAAGCAGTTATGAATGTAGACGCAGTAAAAAGGTACTATGTTTAGGCTTTCTACAGCAATGACATTATCTTATTGGGATGACGAAGGCTTTCATTCTCACTACTCAAACACTATCAACCTTTTGCAAACCCTTTGAGCTGGTTACTCTTCTTTGGCTATCCTATTTGGAACCCGAAAGTGTTATTGGAAAAATAAAATGAAAAAAAAAGAAAAAAAAGAATAGAGAAAATCATCAAAACAAAAGAAAAAAAAGAAAACAAAGCAAAACAGAAAACAAAAGAAAAAAAACAAAATGTTTTTCCTGGACTACGTTCGACTTGATTCCAAAAGGATACGTAAGCAGGCTCTCTTCGGGGTTCAGTCACAACAAAATAAAAATCCAGTTTTCCCTAAAAAGTGAAACCGGGGCAAATGACATAATGATTCGACGATGATCCCGCCTAAAAGGTTCTAAAGCTGTAATATGATCCATTCTTTTTACCCAAACAATGTCCAATTTCTACTTATCAATAGGCAAAAGGCGTTGGAAATAGAGAACATTGTTTCTTTGTTCTGATACAATCAAAATAAGAGAGTCTTACCAATGAAAACCTACGGGCACCAGAAAGCGAGGTGAGCAGAGAAATTGAAAATGAGAGAGACTGGCTAGTGAAAACTCATAAAGAGCACTATCAGGTGACAGTGAGAAGATATATAAGAGAGGTTGATTGGTAAAAAATCGCAAAGGGCACCGTCGATCGAAAAGAAGGCACCCCTCACCACCATTGGAATCCTGGCAAAGTTTCTCGATTTGGAAGTATGGCTCACAATGAGTTTATGAGAAGTTGGGAAAGTTGTGTGGGTCGGGCATTCAATCCAAGAAGCATAGCATGTCTATTGAGGTCTGCATACACCCCTGATAAGTCCTTCTTTCCTTCCCAAAATGGACACTTCTTTTTAATTCATTTTGTTGCCTCCTGCTTACTTTTCCTTGAATCAATTTCGGTCTAACTTTGTTTTTGAAAAGGTGGAAATATTAGCTTTACAGGTTTCTTCTTAATAAAAGCCAAGCCAAAGAATAGTACCCAGCCTCAGCGGGTTCATCAAGTCGATCCCGACTGGCCATGATGGTTGATGCTTTGAAATTACCGTTACAGAAAATGAAAAGAAATCCAAAGTCAGAAACCATTAGATGCAGAATAAGTGAAAAGGTCAAAGCCTCATGCGGGCAATCCGTCATGAAATCTTGAAAAGTTTAGTCCCCCGGTTTGAGAGAGATCAATCTTCAGAAAAACTGGCAAGCAAAAAAGTTTCTCGACAAAGGATCAGACTGAGATCAAGTGATCGAGACAATCAAGACCACAAAACCAACCACCATTTCAAACTAACAATTGTTCTTTGTTTGAAAATTTGAAACAAGTGCGGCCAAAGCAACCGTGCAAAAGCAAGTGCAATCAAAAGGAAAAAATGCGCAAAAGATAAAAACAGCTTCATAGTAATAATCAACCCAAAAGAGAAGTTTTCCTCCAAAATTATTTCTTGCATTTTATTGAAATAAAATGAAATGAAAAAGGAAAATGAAAAAAGAAACAAAATAAGATTAAAAAAAATGATAGATTAGGATTGCAAACCTCCATCTTTTTCATGTTTTACCAACATAAGGACTCCAATCCCTGAGTTGAGTTTTTAGACATAGGGCCTCCGTTACCTAGTCTCCTTTTACCAACATTAGGGCTCCAATCCTTGAGTTGAGTTTTGAGACATAGGGCCTCCATTCCCCAATCGCCTTTTACCAGCATTACGGCTCCAATCCCCGAGTTGAGTTTTTAGACATAGGGCCTCCATTTCCTAATCGCCTTTTTACCAACATTAAGGCTCCAATCCCTGAGTTTAGTTTATAGACATAGGGAGGCCATTCCCTAGTCGCCTTTTACCAACATTAGGGCTCCAAAACTTGAATTGAGTTTTTAGACATAGGGTCTCCATTCCCTAGTCTCCTTTTATCAACATTAGGGCTTCAATCCCTGGGTTGAGTTTTTAGACATAAGGTCTCCGTTCCCTAGTCTTCTTTTTACCAACATTAGGATTCCAATCCCTGAGTTGATTATTTAGACATTGGGCCTCCATTCCCTAGTCGCCTTTTTACTAACATTAGGGCTCCAATCCCTAAGTTGAGTTTTTAGACACAGGGCCTCCATTCCTTAGTCACCTTTTTACCAACATCAGGGCTCCAATCCCTATGTTGACTTTTTAGACATAGGGCCTCCATTCCCTAGTCTCTTTTTCACCAACATTAGGGCTCAAATCCCTGAGTTGAGTTTTTAGACATAGGGCCTTCATTCCCTAGTCACCCTTTCGCCAATATTAAGGCTCTAATCCCTAAGTTGTCATTTTAGATATAGGGCCCAATTACCTGATCCTTTCCCTTCTAGATAGGCACAATTCTTATTTTATTTTCTTTCAAAAAAAAAAGAGAGACAAGAGGAAAAAAAGAAGCTAAGATTTTTGTCACAAATAACTCACTAATTTTCCTAGTGAAAACTAGAGCAGAAAATTTCGTTCATTTGTTTGTTTTGGCGATTGAGTAGGTTGACCTCAAAGCATAGGATTTGAGATGGCCAAAAAGAAATCTCAATCCAGAATAAAAGAACAGAAGAAAATAACAAAAAGAAGTGAACTTAAAGTGCTGAAGTGGAGAAGGATGCGGACTGCTCAAAGTTTAAATGAAATCATAAGCTTCGCATGTCCCGCCTTGTTCCAAAGCTGAAGAAAGAACCAACACATGCAGCTGAAAGCATCAAGATTCAGATTGGAGTCCGCAACAAAAACTAGCTAAGACTCAAGATCAAGCTTCGAGAGATTTATAGATAAGAATCTTGTAACTCGTAGCTGATAGGCCTAGCTAGCTTAGCATTTGATTTTCCTTTTGGTGTAATAAGGAGGTCAACAAGCAATATCAGTAGCAGCAACAGTGAAAAAATAGCTCCATGGTAGTCGCAGCTACCAAAATTTCCAGAAATACACTAACCTGATTCTTTAATAGCCAAGGATATGTAGGCAATATTTGAAGCAAGGCCCGGTCAGACATTTTCCAAAAATGCTTCTCACGGAGTGTCAAGCGGGAAAAAATCTCTCGTAGTTTCTCATTTTATCTTTTCACGAAATTCTTTGTGTCTCCGAGAAAAGAGGGGCAACTGTGAGCACATGATTTCCAAAATTAGGGTTTTTCTTTCAATTATTTGTTTTTTATGAATCATCGCATAATTTTCGTGTCTGTTTGCATTTTGTGTGCATATGTAATTTTTTTTAATTCATAAAAAATAAAAAAATATGTTACATTTGCACTAAGGATCCAATATTTATATTCTAGGATAATTAATTAATTAGAGCTACAAAAATAGAAAAATCACAAAAAAAATATTTTTATTTTTTGGCATTTTTAAATTTAGCTTCGAATTTTGGTAGTTTTCCTTCAATTTTGGTATTCAATTGGTTGTGTTAATTATTACCTAGAGTTAATTAGTTTAAAATTGATAGGATAATTTAATTAATTTTGGTTTTATATTAATTTTTGAAATTTAAAAAGAAATCTGAAAATTAAAAAAAAAGAAGAAAAGAAGAGAAAAAGATTTTATTAATAAAAGACCTAATTTTGGGCCAGCCTAAACCAAATACCCTCCAAAACCCTCCATACGCGGCCCAAAACCCGGTCTGTAAACCGGCCCAGGCCCCCATCTAACCGTTTTGGCCATATTTAATCATGGCCGTCCGATCCCCCTTATCCAACGGTCCGGAACTGGGATTTCATTTAAAATTTAAATGTCCTAACACCCCCCTTACCCCCTCAAGTCTTCTCTCACAAATCCCTTAAAGACTCCGACCAACATCCCTCAAAGACTCAGCATAACGTCGCCTTGCACAGTCGTCCGTCGCCTGCCGAAAATCACCCATGGCGGTGGCCGGTGGCCAAATACACCCAAATTTACACCAAATATACTCATCAACCCCCTCTTCCCAAATATCCAAGCCATTTAACCCAAATCTATCTGGATTCACTGAAATATTCAAACGAAACTCTGAACCCTAGCGTCGCCTTTGTTTTCTCTGGTGGTAGCGGCGGCTCCAAACGCTACCAAATTAAATCCCCATGACCCCCTCACTCCCCTCTTGCCAAATCTCATACCAGTTTCCCTTGAATACCCCTAAAACCTCTCGAATCTGGATTTGAAAAAACAAACCCTAAATCCCAAAAATCCAAATCATCGAAGGTTTGAAGATTTGAGGTCGAAATTGACTTCAGTTGTGTGTTTTCGCTTGAGAACACACGATTGAGGCCCATTTCGTCCATAATTGAAGGTTTGAGTTATGAATTAAAGACTCGATTAAGGCCGGTCTTTAGGTATTTTAACTGCTCTTTTCCCTTCCCTCATTTTTCTTTTTCTTTGCTTCATTTTAGGTGTTAATCTTTATCTTCTCACTTCTTCCCCTCTGTCTTATTTGTTTTCTATTTTTGTTTTGAGTCTTGTCTGCTTATATGCTTTCAAGTAATGCATAATGGTTTTAATCTTCTTCTTTCTTTGGTTTATTTGGTTTATTTTAGTTTTACAATAAAAAAGAATGTCCGAATGGGTTCGGTAGGGTTCATCAAATACAGGTCCTTCGACTTGGATTTGGTGTCTATTAGGCAGAGTCTAGGGAAAAGGAATCCGAATAATTTGGCAAGCTAATTTCAGAAACTAGACCATTGGGTCAAATTGACCCATGTCTTAGTCAGGTTCTTTGCAGTAAAATAGGGATTCAGGGTTAATTTGGGTAGTCTAGGTAAAGAATCCTCCAATAACTACCGTAGGAAGCTTCTTGAAAGCTAAAAATAGACTTGCTTAGCCAACAAGTCAGTAATATAGGGACCAAGCAGCAAAAATAAAAATTGTGAAAGTTCTAAAGGGAAAATTTTAACTATTTCTGTTGCCCTAATAGCTTTCCTATAAAGGTATTTCTATGAATCAAAAAATCAAATTCACAATATATAGATTTTCAGATTTCAGATCTAAAGATATAGAAAAATACAAAAAATCAAAAACGGTTAAAACTTGACAAACGTTTACTGTTCCATTGGTTTTGATTCCATCCTTAAGGTTTTTCTGTTTTTTCTGAAGTTATTTGCGATTAACTTGGGGTTAAGATGGCTTAATTTGGTTTTCACAAACTAATTTTGAGTTGAATTTGTGGTTGGATTCTGGTTTCAATTCGAGTTTGGGATTTATAAATTGGATTCGAGTCTGTTTGAAAGTTTGGTTTAAAATTGTTGGGTTTTTGGTTTACTGTTCTATCGGATTTAAGGCCGATCTTTATTGTTTTTCTACTGCTGCTCAACCTCTGATCACCTTGCTTTATTATTCTCATTTTCCAGGTATCTTTTTAGCGTATAAGTAAAGATGAATGATGAACATGTAATTCAAGTGAAGTTCTAATTGAATGAAAGCTGCATTTGAATTTGATTTCTCCTGTTTCTCTCACTATTTTCAATATTCTGTAGTTAGACTTCGAACTAAACCTCAGTTAGGTTTTCTTTTTTTGATTCCATGTATGAGATTAACTTGTTGTAATAAATTTGCATTTGTATCGATAAATGAACTATGGACTCTATCTCCTTAGCTTTCTTTTAATGAATCTGAGTGAATGCTTGGTAAGGGATTTAAAGTTTTTTTGACAATATTTAATGAATACTTTGGGTTATAATGCTTTGGGTATAGTCCCCTTTTTAGTTGTTATTGAAGACCAATGTTGTTTCAGCTTTGATAGTTATTCGAATTCATTGAGCTGCTAAATATGGGCTTGTATGTATTTCCCCAGACTCGGGTTGTAAGCATGTCTATTAAGGTTCAGATTCATGTTAAAACTAGTTGAAATTGATCTCAAACGTAATGATTAGATCTGAAAATTTTGAGTGAAGATATTTATTAGATCGTTTCATGTTGGAGTAATCAAAATTAGGAAATTGGGTAGGCAGTAGGTGTACGACCGTTTAAAATCAGAAGTTTATTTTGCAAAAATCAATTTCAATGTTCCCGATTTGGCATAAGTTGATTGGTATTTTGAGTTGGCGTAATAATTTAGAACCTAATTTCTATGTTGAATTGGTTTTGGTTCACAAGGATTCGATCCTGAGTCCTTACTTTTCAGTCGTCATGTTTTCAAATTGAGCTTGCTTTTAGGATTTAGTTTAAGCCATCAGTGGTTCGGCGCATTTGCAATTGCGATAGGTTATTGGGCTCATTGGGACCAGGTTTGAAAGCTGGTGGAAATTGGATCTTGAATTAATTTCTCTCTTTAGTTCGAGGTTTGCTAGTTAGTTAGTAGGATTGTGATTTTATTTTTCTTTAGTTAGTTAATTGGTTTCTTTTGAAAATAGATTAGAGGTGTGCCATAATAACCAATTCAATAAAGTATGGCCCTCGTAATTTAATTAGAAACCTCTTGATTAGAATAGATCGAGGCGCACCGTGCCAAACAAAAATGACAATTGTATGGACCTCCTTTAGTTATTTCTTTTAAAAACCTTAGAATTCGAGGCGTACCATTTAGAAAATTTACGTGGCCCTCGCAAAGTTAAAAATGCGTAGTTGCTTTAGGTGCGTTATTTTAATAACATTACCTTCCTAAACGCGGGTGCGCATTTCATGTAACCCAAATTTAAATCTCACAACGTCAAATAAAATATGTCTCAGACTGCGGGTGCACTTCATGTGGCGTGGTCCAAAGACGTGTTTAAGATGATGTTGAAATCTTCTTAAAAGCGGTTAATAAGTTTAGAATTGCATCATAGGTTAAAACATATATTAAAATCAGATAAGAGGCCAATAGTAATTGTTTAAGCGATCATGCTAGAATCACGAAATTCGGAGGTGCCTACCACTTTTTATCGGGTTAACGAAATTCCTTATCAACTATGCCTATTTAGTGTATATTATTCGAGAGAGTGTGCATATTTAGGTAGTTGTTGAATCAATACAGAGGGTTTAAATATGGGATTAGGGACAACGAAAGTTTGAATGCGACCCGAGTGAGCCGTACTTAATACCAACTAGCGTAATTCAGGAGAATATGTCTAGTAAGTTGTGGTAGTTACTCGGGAGAGAGTTACTACAGTCAGAGTGCTCATGATCGGTAGTGAATACTCAGGGAAATCTATAGAAAACGTAGCCGGAAGGATTCCGACAATAGGGGAAATCATAACTTTAGACCTCCTTAATCTTGTCTCCAATCCTTATCCTTATTAATTAATAGTTTTACTGCTTTATAGATTTAATAGTTGATTAGATAAAAATAAATATTATAATATTTATAATTAGGAAATTGTTTGGACTTGTATTTCTTAGCAATATTAAAAATTATAGCTAAGTCTTAGTTCTCTGTGGGATTCGATTCCGAACTTATAGATCCGATTATATTTGCAATGACTGCTTAGTCCTTTTTATAAGGCGTAGTTGCGCCTGATCAGACATTCAACCCTATATGGCACAAATATTTGATAAGATAGATGTCACGTGGCATGCCATCTCAACGCCCCTAACCTATTTTATTCCCTTCTTCCCCCCCCCCCCCCCCTCCTATTTATTTTTTCCATGACTAAAATTATATTTTATTGCCACCATCACAAGAAAAGCCACTTGGAGAAGACGCACACTTTATATGTGCAGAGGAGCTGAGGTGGCATGATGATCTTTCGCTGACGAATTAAGGAAGAAATCAAACCTCACTTTCATGTATGCTATTCCACGAAAACCAACCTAAAATAGAAACACGCGTACGTAATTAATTAATTAATCCATTAAATACGATGAAATATTTTAAGAACAAAAAGTAGCTGAAGAGTGGATGGGACTTACGAGAGTAGCTGGGTGTCACGGGCTGAGAGTCCGGCGCAGCGCACAGCGCCCGTGCGGCGTCTGAGGCGTCCCATACCAACCCAGACAAGCCTTACCACATGCGGAAGCCAACCGGTTTCGCCCTGCCTTGGGCTCATCAGGGGAGCGGCACTAGCCCCCAACCAGTTGTCCCTTAGGATTGCTTCGGTCAACTTCATAGTCATGTCCAAGACAAGCGACAAGCGCCCCAAACTTAACCGGGTCGGCCTGCCTAACTCGGCAAGACCAAAGCATCTAAGGAAGAACAACGCCTTATCGCTAATGCCGTTCCCGTACCCAACGACGAATTGCCAGATGGCCCGCTCTTTCATTTGATCTTAACGGTCACGACAATCGGGTCATGACATTCTCCCCCACCCAAAACGCAGCACGTCCTCGTGCTGTAGGGGAGAAGGACTCTGCCCAGGGATCACGTATAATACTGCTATGCGCGCCGCGTGTTTTGCCCAGTCGCTTGCCCGGGGAGTGCAACTGGCATTGCCGGTAGCCATCCACCGGTCGCCCGGATAGACCTTGCAGGATGAGGCAGTCTTCTGTGCGTGCCACGGTGCCGCCCTCACCGTCCGGGATGTGTGTAGGCAAACGCACCCGCACAGTCCTCCCCTGAGGACCCCACCATAACGCGCAGACCCAGCAAGTACGTCCCGCTCTGATACCACTTGTCACGGGCTGAGAGTCCGGTGCAGCGCACAGCGCCCGTGCGGCGTCTGAGGCGTCCCATACCACCCCAGACAAGCCTTACCACATGCGGAAGCCAACCGGTTTCGCCCTGCCTTGGGCTCTTCAGGGGAGCGGCACTAGCCCCCAAACAGTTGTCCCTTAGGATTGCTTCGGTCAACTTCATAGTCATGTCCAAGACAAGCGACAAGCGCCCCAAACTTAACCGGGTCGGCCTGCCTAACTCGGCAAGACCAAAGCATCTAAGGAAGAACAACGCCTTATCGCTAATGCCGTTCCCGTACCCAATGACGAATTGCCAGATGGCCCGCTCTTTCATTTGATCTTAATGGTCACGACAATCGGGTCGTGACATGGGGCTATAAATATTATTACGTCATTATAAGGTTTTATACTAAGCTCCATTTTAATTTCATTTTGAGAAAAGAAGTTGTGTTTCTAGTTTCTCAATAGTAGAACACAATTAACATTTTTCACTCGACACACACATTTAAAATAGAAGGGAGGAGTAAAATAGGTTAGGGGCGCTCTGTTATGTGTCATTTACCTTATCAAATATTAGTATCATGTAAGATTAGATGTCCACCTTGGATAAATTTAGACCGGGGGTATATTTGTAACGAGTAATACTACGACAAAAATATATTTGGACCAAAAGTATAACAAGGGGTATTTTTAAACATTTTCTTATAGTACAGGTGTATATTTGATCATTTTCAGCAAAACCATTTTTGCAAACCATATCATTTGGTTTCCAATCGATTACCTTCCTCAACGGCATGCAAGTTTGGATTAGTAAACCGAAATATTATCTTTTGGGCTTAAAATATTTTTTTTGATATAAAAAAAGTTCAATTCTATATAAAACGCGGTTATGAACGCCATTTTATATAAAACGCTGTAACATACCGTGTTTTATATAGTAGCTGATAAGACTGCTATATAAAGTGCGGTACATTACAACGTTTTATATAAAATACGGCAATGGACCGCATTTTATATACATAAATAACAGAACCCTTTCCTTTTCCCCACGTTTCTGCCCAGATCCCTTTGCCCCTTCGTTTTTAAAAATACAGCGCCTAGGGGTATCCATTCGAATCGGTTTATTGATAAATCGAATCGATTATTTGTTATCGCTTTATCGATTTTAATTTTGAAATTTTTCTTATCGAGTTATCGATTTCGATTTTGTCCTCTTTGGTTATTGATTTATCAATAAACCGATAAGATATACTATAAAAAGACAATTTGTTTACCCTTATTCTATAATACCTTTCTTTTACCCTAAGTCTCTAACTCTATTATTTCCTCTACCACATTTAAGGAATGATCATATTTAAAACTCAAGGGAATGAAGTTCAAATTAATGAAAAACGGAATTAGCAATGATGATGTATTTTATTATTTATATCGTTGAATTGTTAGTGGCATACATTTGATCCCTTATTTTAGATCTGTTGCATGTTCTTGTTGACATAATTTTTACGTTATAAATGGTATTCGTCTTATTTTAGCTTCTTTTTGTCCATATTAGTTACGCGTGTTATAGATATACTTCTGTGGATTCCGACAAATTTTCTTATTGGTGTAATCGATAGCCGAATTGATAAGCCCCAAAGTCGATAAATCAAAATCGAAAAAAACTGAAACCTTATTGAAATGATAACGATAAGCATATGTAGAAATCGATAATCGATAAGTAATTATCTATAAGGGCCAAAATCGAATCTATTAATCGAATGCACACCCCTAACAGCACCCCCCTCTATTAACGTGCAAAAAAAGCTTGTGTGAACCCCACCCATCCCGTAAAAAGTAGCTATTATTGGTCCCACATCCTAGCCAAGTCTTCTATTGTTGCGAGTTGCTTGTTTCAGAGTCGAACTTTTAAATCGTCAACTTTTCAAAAAACATAATTCGAGATATTCCGATTTAGTTTATGTCCAAATTCGTATAGATAATGCATATTGGTTGTTTTGAATGTGTTGTATGTTTTTTATCCAAACTAAGATATTAATGTTGTAAAAAAAATATGTAAAAACTGTGAAATCATTATTATTTGTTAATAAAAATGTTAATAAATTACTATTACTGTTTTATATGTATTTTTGTGATTACAATATATTTGTTGTGTTTTATCTGATTTAAATTATTTATTTGCTTAAAGTCTAGTAAATCAGAATGCCTTTTGGTAGCGTAGTAAAATGTAGTGTCTTTTGGCGTAGTATAATTAGTTCCTTTTAGCGTAGTAAAATATAGTGCCTTTTAGCGTAGTTTTCATGTTGTTTAAGTATCTCTTATACTCAAAAATACGTCAAAATAACTGATAGATCAAACACAAACTATATCCAATTATAGCCAACATATATTTGGTGCTACTGGGCCGCAAATATCGAGTGTGAAACCCATATATAAATATTTAATAATTAAATATTATATAATTATAAAAATTAATTATTTAATTTACAAACAAACATATAAAATTTTAAAACTAACATTTCAAATATAAAACTAACAAATAGAAGAATTCAGGATAAATTGGTGCTATCAAGCTCCAAATATCGAGCCTGGAGCCCATTCGTGAATATTTAATTATAAAAATTAATTATTTAATTTATGAACTAATATATAAAATTATAATAAAACTAACACGTACAAGAATTCAGGATAAATTGGTGTTACTGGGCTCCAACCTCCAAATATGGAGCATGGAACACATATGTGAATATTTATTTATAAATATTTATAATTTAATTTACAAACTAACATACAAAATTACAAAACTAACACATAGAAGAATTCATGATAAATTGATGCTATTGGGCTCTAAATATCGAGCCTAGAACCCATATGTGAATATTTAATTATAAAATTTTAATTATTTAATTCACAAACAAACATATAAAATTATAAAACTAACATGTAATTAGTGTTGTTTAATTTACAGTAGACGACATGGAGGTGTTGTCTATTCATCCCGGACCTTCCAATGATGAGCTACTCTCGTTCCAGGGCGATCATAGGTCCGCTCACATAAGGGAGGGTGAGTTACTGACCCAGACTCTCTGCGCCAGGAGAGTGGACGTCATGTAGGACTTGCTGCATGACAGAGTTCTCCTTCTCCATGCCCTAGTAGTTGGTGGAGACCGGAGACGCACACTTTCCGCCTGCCTATTAGCGAGGCCACCGTCACAGTGCAGGACGTAGCAGTTTTATATGGGCTACTCGTTGACAGACTGCCCGTTTCTCTACTGCCTGGCATGTGAGAGATGACACATGTGTAGTACATGGACATGCTACAGCAGCTTACTGCTTTCCAGCCAGAGGATGAGACTACACTGCATGAGACCATTCGTTTACCATTGATGACTATTCGACTGTGGTTGGAGGCATTGCATTCTCAAATCGATGGCATTACACCAGATAATTATGTAGAACGGTATACGAGGTTGCTGCTATTACTATTGTTTGGAGGGGTATTGTTCCCGAACACTTCAGGGAACCTAGTCAGCTTGAAATTTCTTCATCATGTTGAGCGACTAGATGATCTATCCCAGTACAATTGGGGCTTTGTTGTTCTCGCCTACTTGTACAAATGCATGTGTCGGGTGAGCATGGGCACCCAACGGGAGGTTGTTGGATTCTTGTTGCTACTACAGGTGACAACATATTCGAATACTCTATTCATTTTAACATGCCTAGTAAAAATATATCTTAAATTTGATGTCAACCTTTTATGTTAGGATTGACCTGGGAGTGGTTTCTGCAGTTGCAACCACCTCTACCACCATTAGATCCAAATGTACCACCGGAGTTGCTCCCTCTAGCTGGGAGGTGGGGTACTCCGATGGGGACATACGCGCCAGTACGAGGCTCAAATTCTCTCCTTGTGCAGGGATATATTGAATTTGCTTAATGGCGCACTGGTAAATATATATCTAAGTTTACTTGTCATTGCTTCAAACACAAGTTGCGTATACTACATTTTCTGTTCTTCCTTAATAGTTCATCCAGATGCCATATAGTGATGCAGTCATGGATGGCTTGCCTGATTATTGCTCGACCAGCCGACTTATGTGGGGCACTTCTGTCCCGTTGTTCAGCCTTGATATCATGGAGCATCATTCCACCGAGCAGGTACTTCATCAGTTTGGCGGGCTGCAGCTCGTACCGACATCGCCCACCTGTGAAACCACACATTACCAGTGGGATGATTGTACCAAGGTAAACGACCTATTTTTGGCATGGCTACAGGACCATATATTTACATGGGACCGGCAAGCTGAACAGATTCCCCCCCCTTCACCGAAACGGCAGGATACTGAGCATGATTATATGCCTCGGTACCGCTGCGTTACCCGACTTATCGTCGGGAATCCCATTCATAAATCTAGAGATTGATACGTTCCATACATCGGGAGGCACGAGGCACTGGTATATTATTTGGTATTCTTACTTATAGATGTGATATATCGTTCTGTAATTTATATTTTACATGTTATGCAAGCGAGTGGTCTACGTTTATTCCACCAGTTGGGACTGCAGATACAACAACATACCGGCGATCCTGTGGTCGCTTTGCAGGAGTATGCCCAACAGGTTACAGAGCTGGCTGCCTGGACACGGCATCAATCGAAAGAGGATGAGATCTTAGATCACGTCCCTTCTTATATGGTGCTAGAGCACTACCACCGGGATATGCCTGTCCCATGCACCAGGGGACGGGCACGAGGCAGGGCTGTCCCACGAGGTCGAGGGGTCGACGAGGAGGTGGTCCTCAGCAAGAGGGCGTTGAGGCACCTGATGAGGATATTGGAGCTGATATGCCAGGTTACCTCCCTCATCCAGACGAGCATCCTAACAGCATACTGTTGTACAGCCTTCAGTTGGCGCGGGCTCCAGCAGCATCGCAGGTAACCCCGTTAGATCTATTGGTGATCACATGAACGAGCGTTATTGTCGATTGGGAGCAGTTCTTTTCAGGCCCATCGACCGTTGCTGAGGATCGGCCGACCCGAGATGTGGATGGTGGGTGCCATCTCGATTTTGGCTCATCATTGACGGGTGCTGTGAATCTTTATAGATGCAGGTATGTTTGTATTACTATTAAATTTTAATTTATTTTTTCTTATTGATTCGCCATAAATAACTATATAATTTTCTCATTAAGGCTTCATCCCAGCCCGTCACGGAGGCCACTTTGTGCGATGCTGAGCAGGGCCCCTTGGATGTTTATATTCAGGAGCCCGTTAAGACCATGGTAAGAAATTTTTTTGACTTAACATGTACATTACAAATATATATTTTCCTATACTAAGCTGACTTATTACTTTGTAGGTTGTTGATGGATCAACGACCCCTTATATTGATCTTGCCAGCACTACTGACAATCATGTTGCAGCGCATCTTATATAAAGATGCGGTGTGATGAGGATGATCCTGATAACGTATCCGGGCGGGATGAGATGCACCTCAGGCCAGCTGCTGCATTAAAGCACACAGGCTCTTGGACACATTAATTTTCTTTTTTTTTATATTTTATGTACATTATGTAAATATCAAATTATGTAAATAATAATAATAAATTTTTATGCTTACACAATAAGCGTATTATGTTTTTATTATCTCGTTTCTTCTTTATTTTAACACTACAGTACAAACATAAGTATAGAATTTAACATAACTTAAATTCAGTATAAATAATGAAAACACCTGACATGAAAAATATAAAGGTATGCTACTACATTCAACATATACATGTTATTTTTTAGTCACCACCGTCTAGTATTCTCCGCTCCAACCACTTAAAATATTCTTCCAGCTTATTTTTTTTTCTTCCACCTCTTCGAGTTTCTCCTTCAGCTTCACAATTTCTTGTTTATATTCTCGTTCATATTCTCACTGTTATTAAGTCAAATCATGAAGAAACTGCAAAGATTTGTAGCATTACTGCTGACATGGTTCATCAATCCATATCACGAAATTGCAAAAAGGTTCGTCAGGAACCCAATAAAACTTGTTCACACATATTCAGTAGCAGCATCCAACTTCACCATTATCCTAACAGTCTTTCATGATGCATTTTTTTCCGGACTCGTACCTTGGTACATGAAGGCATTCAAACATTTGTTAAAGTTTAAAAAGAACCTTGCTTTTATGGAAATTTTTGCTATTGATTATCGTTAACCGCATAAAATAACTAGAATGCACTCGTTATTTATAGGCAATGCAATACACAAAACATATTATTTAACCATGCTATATATATAACCGCGCTATGGTTGGTGTGTTAAAGATTCTTTCTAACAAAAAATAACGTTTTTGTAGTCGAGAAGTTTTTCGGAACGACAAGACAACACACAAGACTTAGTATATATATATATATATATATATATATATATATATATATATATATATATATATATATATATATATATATATATAACCGCTCTATGCTTGGCGTGTGAAAGATTCTTTCTTATACAAAACAACTTGTCGCAGTTGGGCAGCTTTTTAGACGACCAGACAACACAAAACCTAGTATTCAACAGCGCTATATATGGCATGTTAAATATTTTTTCTAAAATGGAATAGCTTTTTCACAGTCGGGCAACTTTTCAGATTGAAAAGACAACACACATAACGTAGTATTTAACCGTGCTATATATGTTCGCCTATTTATCAAACATCTTTCTCCTCTGACAGTGTAGTTTTCGAATAACTTTAGAATGAAACTCGAAAGTTAACGTTAAAATTTTCCTTTTTTTAATCCAATACAGTTTTTTATTACATGAACGAGAGGGAGAAATTTATTAATCTACTCAACGAAAAAAAGTTAAATATCAATAAAATGTAACAAGGCTGTGGAAACATAATTTTATTTGATGCAACATAAATAAGTACAAACACTTATTACAAAAGCAAAATGCTAGGTGTATCCTTGATAGTTGGGTACAATAGACAAACTTGCACCAGGAGCTGGATTACCACCACCACCCAAACTAGATGAAGGATATTTATGACGGGCATGTCCTATTTGCGAACGTATGCCACATTTACGCGCATAAATAGTATCACCAATATGCATTTGGTTCCGTATACACGTTCTTTTATGCACTTGTAGCTTGTGCAAATAGTCCATGTTACACAATATTTTAAATGGTTCCGGCGGCTAATAATGCTCAGCACCTAATCGCTGCAACTGCCCACTATATGTGTTTACGTATGCAACAACACTCTATTGCATATCAACATAGTTGGTTGCCTCTAAATCTGTTTGTTGAAAGAACTTCATGGCATGTGAGCGCGATGTATGATAGATGGTCCATTTCCCACATGAACACAATATGTTGGCTTCATTCACAGTGTGTATATTATTCTTCTGGTGTTGATGGATATCAGTGAGAACTTCAAAAACACCTCGGTCGTAATCATACTAAATATGAATGCCAATGTGCTCGCCTCCTGTATTTCTTAAATATTCTCATCGATATTGGCATAAATTCAACACCCATGTCCATCGAATCCTATGTACCTCCATGCCTTTCAACAAACCTCTCCGCCATCTATTTGAATGACATCCGGATCATGGCAGTGACAAACATTCCACGTGCAGTCTTCAATAACCCGTTGAATAACTCCGAAACATTTGTAGTCAGGGCTCCCCAACGTCTGCCACCATCAGCATGCAATGTCCACTTGTGAAGCTCATGTCGCATCAACCAATTATAGGCTCTTTCGTCTAACTGTCCAAGTGCCTCTTCAATTTACACTGCTTATGATTAGTTGCAGCCATCCACATTAAATCATTCAAGTCCTTGTTGGGATATTTCTTCTTGAAATTGGCCTTCAGGTGCGTTATTTAGTAACAGTGGTATGCATAGGGTCATGTCATTCAGGAAAATGCTGTACAGATAAGATATTAGACAAATACCTGAACGTTGTTTGATAATATGTTGCTTCAAGTGGTTCAGAAATAACGTCCACATCTTTTCGCTTACATTGGCACAAATGGCAAAATCTAGTGGAAATATTTGTCCATTGGCATCTACTGCAACGGCGATCAACAACTTAATATCATAGTTTCCACAGACATGAGTACCATCTGTGGAAATTACCGAATGACAAAGCACAAATTCATCAATTACTGGTTTAAATGCCTAGAACACGTATTAGGATATATATTTTTATTCCTGGACTCTGCTCATGCTTCCTTTCAACAACAGTCCCGGGGTTAAAGTGTTTCTATTTGGCCATACCTAGGTAGAGATGAAAACGACTTATCCTATTCACTACAAATAAATGCACATTTGCGCCCTAGATATGCCTTTCTTTTGGTAATAGTACATCCATATTCCCGGCGGATAGATGTAATACACTCTTTGATTTTGTACCTAATGGACACTTTCAAGTGTTGAATCAAGCCAAGAGAAATTAAGTCAACATCCAAGTTGAAGTGGTTCTCATTGAATGTGTCCCTTTTACAAATGTCGGTGCTAATATATTTACCCACTTTTTACAACCCTATTTTCTTCTTGCTCGCACGTACCATCCAGTGAGAACCCGTAAACCATCCACGACATATGGCCTTGTATAGCTTAGGATATTACTCTCATACTATCATCTCAGGACACTCTCTTATGTTGTACATTTTACAAGCCCTGGATAGGCGAGCTTTATCATGAAAATACATGCCCTTTGCCAACACCATTGGTCTAGACTCATCCCACATTACTGACCGAATTTCGTCAAAATCCCTTGTATGGGTATCCACATCCGGCATACTTGGAAAATTATCAAGGTAGGGAATACGCCTTGAATGAAATGGCATGTAGGACTTGTACACTCTTGGTCTAACGAAAGGTGGAGGGAGCATGCTCCCTCGTTAGCTCAGGTTCGACATTCACTTCCTCCTCCTCATCACCCTCGTCAGTGAAAGGTGTGTCAACTTTAGAATTATCAACATTATTGTCATAATCACTATTATTTTCCCGACTCTGTGCATATGTCAAATCACGAGTAAATAGGTTGTCTACGGGCAACTAAGTGAGGTCAGGACCATCAAGTCGCTCATTTTCACTACACAAACAACAAAATAATGAGTTACTCAAATTGATAAATACTTTACATATAGCTATATCACTTCACTTACAAATTGTAATATGTTGACATTTCATGATGGACATTTTCCTGTTGGTGATGACTCCTGTATGGACCATTGTGATTCAACACACCACAACTACGCATATTCTAATTGGGCGTGAGATCATAACTTGTAAAATTCATATCCGTACGATACCCCCTGTGGGATATGTGAGTATTAATACAACTTTAATTCAACAAAAAATAAACAACGTAATACAAAGAAAAATTGAAGTTTACCAATTGTCTTGTGGATTCGATAAAGTATGAGAGAAATTATTTCCTTGCTCCTCGTTTGCCCACATATATAAGTTTAGATTCGGCCACACTCTTTCAGTCGGAACATGTTGGGCTAAAATTGCTCCAGAATAACCAGCCGATGATTGAGGGTTATCCTTGCTTTGTACAACATCATTATTACAAACGTCTTCAACATTCACATACATTTCCAACATTTTTATCAAAATAAGTTCTTGGTATTCACCCGAAGTCCCCAAAAAATCTCTCAGAATTTCATCATCCTCGATGTTAATCTTAGTGTAACAAGCAACTCCTTGCGGAGTCACAGAATACAGATACCTTTCGTTTATTTTAAGATTCATCGACATTTGCTCAACCTCATTTTATTGCGTAACAAAGATTTTAGTCTATTATACTCTATTGTAAGTGGTAACTTAACATGACTCTGTGGAGATAAATTCTAGCTCAGTGAGTTATTTGCCACCACAATCTCACCCCCTTCCCCCCAAATAATAATGAAACCCTTACTTTCGCTCTTCGAACATTATGAAAAAAGCTTAAGAATTTAATACCAAGAAAAATTTATCATGAAGTTGGAGTATTTTAAATGAATTTTTGTAAAACTCTTAACGCCTTTATATAAGGCAATGCTCAATCCGAGGGGTCAAATTTTTGGAAGTAAAACACGGTTTAAATGGGTGTTTTACATATTTGTGGTTACTTTGCACTACTCCACGGTCTTCAAGTGACACAGGAAATGAATATTATTTCCTACCTCAAAGTTTGCTAAAGAGTTTGATAGTAAGTGTAGGAATTATTTGTGGGGCAGAGGGTAGTAATTGTTGTTTGTATAAAGCATATGTTTCCTAAAAAGTACCGGGGCTGAACATTAAAAGCTTGCAGAAAGTAGAATATAGATCAGTACGGAAGCTGTTGTGGCAACTGGCAAGCAAACAAGATATCCTAAGGGTGATCTTGAAACATAATGTGTCTATCTGGAATCACCAACCACGAATTGACTGTAGCTGGTAGTGGAAAAACTTACTAATTCCCTTAAGGTTGATAATGAGTCAATGGTATGAGGATGATAGGTATTTGCTTACTCCAAATGGTGCCTACTCAGTTACTATAGGCTATAATAACCAGTAAGGGATATGGTGAGACTGCAAAAGGCTACCCAAGTAAAGGTTTAGTCAAGATAGGCTGTTCACTAAGGAGAGACGACTACAAATGCCAGTGAATAATGCTACATGCATGCTTGTTGTTGACGCGAGGAGGAACTAAAAATGAACCAAAAAGTCATCACTTGTTTTTAAATTAAAGTTTATATTTTCAAGGTTTTGAAAACCTTATTTAGCAGCACCTCAATTTGCATACACATTCCGGACGTGTAGCCGGAGAGCTTAAATATAAAAATCTATAAAATAAAAAAAAAGAGGTAAGATTTAGCTATAAAATGAAGTAATTTGACTTCGGTCAATGTGTTAACAGACCCGAACCCGTAATTTGACGATCCCGGATGATCCGTAGAAAAATATAGGACTTGGAAGTATGCCCAGCATCGAATTTCGAGGTCCCAAACCCGAGAAATTAATTTTTAAAGAAGATTATTTTCTAAAATTATTTAAAGGAATTTGAAATGAAATTTAATTAGAACATGTTAGTATCGGGCCCGTATTTTGGTTCCGGCATCCGGTACAAGTCTTATATATGATTTAAGACGATCCTGTGAAATTTGGTGAAAAACGGATGTCATTTGACATGATTCGAACCTAAATTGCAAAAGTTGATGTTTTATGAAGTTTGAGAAAATTCTTTGATTTCGAGGTTTAATTTGTTGTTATTGAGGTTATTTTAGCGATTTGATTGCGCGGATAAGTTCGTATGGTGTCATTGAGTTAGTACGTATGTTTGGTTAGGAGTCCCGAGGGCTCGGGTGTGTTTCGGATGTGTTTCGAAAGATTTCGGACTTAAGAGAAATTGTAGATTTTCAGTTGTTGGGTTTCTGATGTTTCCTTCTTTGCGTTCGCAGGAGGACCCTCGCCAACGAGATGTGTTAAATTTTGATGAGGAAACATTCATTCTACACGAACGCGTAGCACAAGTTGCAACATGAGGCATTGTGGGGTTATCCCTTCGTGAACGCGGTCCTCGCCACGCGAAGGCCAAATGAGCCTGGGTGGGGGTAGAGCAATTGTTCTATGCGAAAGCGACCCTTTGGACGCGAACGTGAGGGCTCGAGGGTTTTCCTCTCCGCGAACGCGAGCCCAATATCCTGAACGCGAAGGTCTTCAAGCCTAACTCATCGCGAATGTGATGAGCCTGTCGTGAATGCGATGAGCCTGTCGCGAACGCAAAGGGAAATTTCGCCCAGTTATTTTTAATAAAGACCAATACATAACACTTACAGGATTTTGATAAAATTTCATAAACCACTTCTTCTCCAAAGCTCTTAGGCGGTTTTTGAAGCATTTCCTCACCATAGATCCTTGAGCAAGTAATCTTTAACTTGTTTTTTTCCATTTTCATCAACATCCATTCGATTTTTAGGCCTAAAACATGTGATTAAGGGTATAAAATTAGGGATTTGGGTAGAGTTAGGGCTTTTTGATTAATTGTGATTTAGACCTCATTTTGGGGTAGAATTATGGAACTAATTATATATTTGGACTTGTGGGTGAATGTGTGAACGGATTTTGGTTCGAACCTCGTGTTTTGACCAAACGAGCCTGGGGTCGACTTTTGATTTTTGGGGAGAATGATTAAAAAGCTATATTCGGCATTGGAATTGAATTATTTAGCATTTATTGATGTTATGAAGTCAATTATGTATAGATACGATTAATTTGGAGTCGAAATCGAAAGGAAAGGCGGTGTTAAGGCTTGAATTGGCAGGAAAGTTCGAGGTAAGTGTTTGGTCTAACCTTAGCTTGAGGGATTAGGAGTTGTGTCCTATTTGCAATTGTTTGTTTTTGAGTACGACGTATTGGCATGGTGACGAGTATCTATACGTTGGTGTCGAGCATGACCGTGAGTCTTATATTGTAATTTTCATGACTTCGTTGTATTATTCATGCCTCGGTGAAGATTTCTATTAGTTGTATAAAGTTGTGGCTTATGAACATTGATGAGCGTTGGCTTCAGTTGTATAATAAAATGGGAGCGGGCGGTACGCGTACCACAAGATATAATAAAATGGGAGTGGTAGTACACCTACCACAAGATATAATTAAATGGGAGCAGGTGGTATGCATGTCACAAGATACATGAAATGGAAGTGGGTGGACGCCTACCACAAGATAAATAAAATGGAAGCGGGTGGCACACCGGCTACAAATATGAGAAATGGGATCGGGTTGCACGCATGCAACAAGATGGGAACTGAAAGTGAAATTTTCCTTTGTTTTCCTTATCATTGTTAGTAGTTGGATTTTGGTTCTGTATAATTTTTTTGATACTTTATTTTTACTTGTTATTGCCCGAAGCATGTTTCCCTTTCCACCTTTATTGGTTTATTCTGTTATACTTTTCGGGGTATATTATATAACTGCACAGATTTACTTGGTAGTTTGGTCCTAGCCTCGTCACTACTTCGCCGAGGTTAGGCTAGACACTTACCAGCACATGGGGTCGGTTGTGCTGATACTACTTCTGCATTATGTGCAGATCCTGGAGCAACTTTTGGACCGTGGTGTGGAAGCTACCTTCAGCCCACGTGGAGATCTAAGGTAGACCTGCAGGTGTCCGCAGACCCTCGCGTCTCCCTCTATCTTTATTTCCTATTTTATTTCCCTTTATTCAAAGACAATGTATTATTATTCTTCAGACTTTTGTATGCAGTAAATCTTAAACCGTCTGTGACACTGTAACATCAAATGTGGTTTTAGTTGAAGGGTCTGATAGGAACAACTCTATGTTTAGGTATCCAAGTGACAAAAAAAGACCAAGTTTACGGGTCCAGTTATGTATTCTGCCTATTTTATAAACAAATATATATATTAAAATATTTTTCTAAAAAAATAAAGCCAAAATCTATAACAAACGGGGCTTAAAGTTGTGTGTTCGACTTCATTAAGACATAGAACAAGTTATATATAAAAAATGGCAAAACACCTTAAATAATCCCTAAACTTGGCTCAAATTATTTGTATCATCCATGAACTATGTCCGTTCTTAATTACCCCCCTCAACTTGGCCTTTTGATGGCCATTACCTCCCAAGACGCCGATGTGACAAAAAATGTGGGTGCACTCGCCTGCCACGTGGATTTTTTCTGTCCATGTGGGATTTTTTTAAAAAAATAAATTATTTTTTTTTACCTTTTTAAGAGTATTACTTTTTAGATAATTTTTTTCGAATACAATTTATACTAAAACTTGGATAGAACTACATTATTTAGGATAAATATTTTTATTTGGTAAAAAATAATAGAATTTTAGTTTACTTTTTAAAAAAAAATTGACCTGAAAATAAAGATTTATACAATTGAAATAAATAGTCAAGACATCTAAAAGGTTACAAAAAATACACAGTTGAAATAAATAGTCATTGCATCAAAAGAAGAAATAAAAAGAGTTTACAATTGTACTTGTAATCTTGCAATTGTACACTCTTTTGATGCAATGACTATTTATTTTAACTATATATTTTTACTTTTATAGGTAAAATATATAAAATAAAATAAAATAAAACAAAATTAGAGCTCCATAATTTAGATCTATATATAAATTTATAGCCAAAATAATTAATTTCAAACTATGTATTTTTTATAACTTTTTAGAAGTCTTAACTAATTATTTCAATTGTATAATCTTTATTTTCAGGTCTAATTCGAAAAAAGATTAACTGAAACTTTATTAATTTGGCCAAATAAAAATATTTAGCCTAAATAATATAGTTATATCCAATTTTTATTATAAATTATATTCGAAAATTTTTATCTAAAAAGTAACATTCTTAAAAAGGTAAAAAAATATTTATTTTTCAAAAGAATGTCACATAGACAGAAAAATCTATGTGGCAAGTGAATGCACCCATATTTTTGTCATATCAACGTTTAGGGGATAATGACTCTCAAAAGATCAAGTTAAGGGGGATAATTAAGACTAGGCATAATTTAGAAAAAATACTAATAATTTGAGCCAAATTTAAAGATGGTTTAAGATATTTTACAGATAAAAAATTGCTACGCAACGTTTGATGAATGCTTGAATCAGATATTATTATGCCTAAGAAGAAACGAGTGGGAGCATATGAAATCCTAAAGTAGAAGCAGATAGAAAGTAAAAGACGGTAGAAAGAAGCGAAATTTGTGCATTCCCTGCCCGTATTTATATTGCAGTAGCCAATGGGGGAATGTATATGGCTTTTGATGGCAAAGGGAAGAGTTAATGAAGGCTAATGATGTGATTGATATAAGCATGTAGCTTTGATCACAGACAGTGCTCCGTTACCGTATCATACACTGTCTCTTCTCTTTTCCAACGCGTGACAGGGCACCATTTCTTTATATTTTTATAATATATGAATGTGGGTGTATTATGATAGCATAATCTATATTTATTTATATAATATTAAAAAGAGAGCATAAAGTTATTTTTTTAAGTTAAGTGGCAGTATAAAAATAATTACAAGATATAATTAGTTATTAATAATTTTTTATTAATAATTAATAATTAAATATTATATTTGAATTTAAATATTTATAAAACTAAAATAAAAAAACAAAAACTAATATATATATATATATATATATATATATATATATATATATATGTGTGTGTGTGTGTGTGTGTGTGTGTGTGTGTTACTTTATTTTAATTAATAATTTTTTTTAAAATAAAAAATTTACTATAATAAAAAAACAAAAAAGAAGAACAAAAACTACCAATTCAAATCTGTGAGTAGTTTCAAGTTGGAGCTATAAAATAAAAAATATGAAAATTATCATTTCAAATTGGGAAGTAGTTTCAAGTTGGAATTTTATAATTATTTTAAAATAAAAAATAAAAATAAATCAATAAGAAAATCTTTTGATTCAAATTGTTGAGTAGTTTCTTTCTAATATTCTATACTCTATATATTTTCTATATATTATTAAAAGTAGAGAATAAAGCCCTCTCTGTATGCCAAGTGGTAGCCTAGAGAAAAACCTTATGGAATAATTAGCTAATAATAAATAAATTATCTATTGAAAATTAATAAAAAAATTAACTACCTAAACTAACTACTAAAACATGAGGGAGAGTTGGTTTAGGTTAGTTAATATTTTTATTTCATTTTTTAAAATTATTTTCTTTTCAAATTTTGAAATAAAAAGTATATCTATTCATTAAAATTTAAACAATATTATTGAGAAAAATATAATTAAATAATATATATATATATATATATATATATATATTCAAGAGTAATAAAATATAGATCTTTCATTATATTACTAAAAAATAACATACAAAAATATTAAAGAAGTAATATGCTAACAATCTATTTATATATTATTAAAAGCCAAAGAAAAAGGCATCACATTAATGCAATTGGTAGTCTAAAAAAAAAAATACTTGGCATAATGCATGGGCTAATCATAAGGACTTCCAGCAACTTATCAAGGAGAACTGGAAAAATACTACTCAGAGTACTATCAAGGAGGTGTGGAATAATCTCAAGGCACTGAAACCAGTTTTAAAATCTCTAAATGTTAGAGATTTTAAAAACATTGCACAGAAAATTGAGTCTAGCAGGGAGGAGTTGAAGGACATTCAGAACCAGATGATGCTGAATTACACTGATGATTTGCAGATTAAAGAGAAAGAACTTGTCTTGAAATTAGAAAAATGGTCAATGATAGAAGAGAATATCCTACAACAGAAGTCCAAGGCCAGATGGATCCAATTGGGAGACTCAAACAATAAATATTTTAATGATGTCTTGAAGGAAAGGAATCAATACACAAGCATAACTGAACTGATTACTGCAGGGGGAACCAGGATTACCAATCCAGATGACCTTAGAAAGGAGATCAAGGATTTCTTTAAGTCCTTGATGGGAACATCAACTGCCTCACTACCAGCAATTAACAGATTGTATATGAGTAATGGTCCAAAGCTCACACATCACCAGAAGCAACAGTTAGCTGCTGATATCACTGCCGGTGAGATTCTGGACAGTTTAAAATCCATTGGTGATGACAAAGCACCGGGGATTGATGGATATAATGCTTCTTTCTTTAAGCAGACCTGGAGTATCACTGGCGATTATATAATCAAGGCAGTCATAAATTTTTTCCAGTCCAGCAAAATGTATAGACCAGCCAATTGTGCTTCCCTCACCTTAATACCTAAAGTTGCTAATCCACAATCAGTTAAGGAGTTTCGACCAATTGCTTGCTGCTCAGTATTATACAAAATAATTTCTAAGATACTGGCCAACAGATTACAAAAATGCATGTCCAGTATCATTTGTGATGCCCAAGCAGAATTCATCCCAGGCAGGAGGATTACAGACAATGTTATACTGGCCCATGAACTAATTAAACATTACTCAAGAGCTCATGTGTCTCCTAGATGCATGATTAAAATTGATTTGCAGAAGGCATATGACTCTGTTGAATGGATCTCCTTACAGCAGGTAATGGAGGCCTTAGACTTCCCAGGCAGATTTATGAAATGGATTATGGAATATGTCCAAACAGTCAGTTACACAGTGATGGTGAATGGGGAAATTACTGAACCCTTCCAAGCAGCTAAAGGTCTGAGACAAGGTGATCTAATTTCCCCCTTTTTATTTGCCATATTGATGGAGTATCTAAGTAGAGCTCTTGCTGAATTGAAGAAGAATACAGGTTTTCTATTTCACCCTGGCTGTAAAAAGCTAGGTATTACTCATCTTAGCTTTGCAGATGATCTATTGCTGTTTGTCAAAAGAGAGCATCAATCTGTAGCAACCATGTTTAAGTATTTTTCTCACTTCACTGAAGCCTCTGGGATGAAAGCTAATCTGAGTAAGAGTTCTGTCTATTTTGGTGGTGTTCCTACTGATATCCAGCATCAAAATGTTGATCGTCTTGGCTATGTATATGGGGAGTTGCCTTTCAAATACTTGGGAGTTCCCTTATCTACCAAGAAAATGACCTTAGTGCAATGGCAGCCACTGGTGGATAGGATCACTGCCAGGATCACATCCTGGACTGCCAGAAAACTGTCTTATGTTGGCAGAGTTCAATTGGTTCAATCAGTGATATTTGGCATACAAGTATATTGGGCCCAACTTTTCCTTATTCCTTCAAAAATCTTAAAGATGCTAGAAGCAGTATGTACATCCTTTATATGGACAGGTTCAACCAGTATATCAAAAAAAGCATATATAGCCTGGGACAAAGTATGCTTGCCTCAGTCAGCTGGAGGCTTAAACATCATAAACCTGCTAGTGTGGAACAAAGCTGCTATTACTAAGCTTGGATGGGATTTGGCTCATAAGAAGATGCACTATGGGTAAGGTGGATTCATACAGTCTATTTAAAGCAACAGCAGTTAGAATCCATAGTTATTTCCAACCAAGGCAGCTAGATGGTCCGGAAGATTACTGAAGCTACTGTTTCATTGCAGCAATCTCAGATGATGCATAAACCAGTGTGTACTATAAAGATGTTGTATCTATACCAGATTGGACAATTGCCTAGAGTCATGTGGAAGAACTTAACCATCCAAAACTATGCCAGACCCAAGGCAGTTTTCAATCTCTGGTTGGTGTTGCAAGACAGATTACCTACTAAAGACAGGTTGGGCCAGTGGAACTTGAATGTAGATAGCACCTGTGTATTATGCCAACAAGATATGGAGAATAGAGATCATCTTTTCTTTTCTTGTCCCTTTGTTAGTCAACTGAGGCATCAAACAATGGTATAGATTGGAGTAACTTAGCCTAATTGTCAGAATTGGGAGCAGTTTATTCACTGGATCACCAAAGCTAGAGGGAAAACTAGTCGAGCTCACATTTTCAAAATGACTATAGCAGAATTGTTCTATGCTACTTGGTTAGAGAGAAACTCGAGGTTATTTAAAGAATGTCCTTTGTTCTATTGATCAATTACTTAGGACCAACGCATATGTTTGTAATGTTAGGAGTACCCCTAAAGTTAGCCTACAGCTTCAACATTTTCTTCTGTAAAATAGAAGGATAGGTACAGTGACAGTAGACGCTGATGAAGTTTTCTCTTTGATAGTCAGCTGCGTTTAGCTGCACTATGAATTTGTAACGAAACCTCTTTGGTGATTAATACAAAATTTTAATTGTAAAAAAAAAATGGTGCGATAATCTCGTTGTTAGCAGGCAAAAATAGAAAGTGTTGATGTCACGATGGGCAAGAAGACATCATAGGTAAGTATTCGATAAATTCAATAAATACTCCACAATGATGCATATATGTAGGCGTGCCACCTAGACATTGACCTATGTTCTTATAGAATGAATAATTTATGTCAGCAATTACCTGGTTTTAATTTTTAGTTTGCTTTTCTTAATTTCTTCATTTGTTTATATATGCAGAGGATTAACTTGCCGTAAGAAGAGGTTAGTTCAATTCTATCCATTTAATGGGCGGAGAATGACCGGCCCTCCACATGCGATGGTTCAATATCACGTGCCTGCATGTGACACCTCTACTCTATGCCCGCATTTGTAGTTATTTTCAAGTTTCAACTTAAATACAAATTAATGATGGTGCCGCTCAACCTTATAATTACTTTCACGCATACAATTTTATCTAACCAAATAGTACAAATACGAAATTACTGCATTTTAGTTTATTATTATTAAATACATAATTAATAATTAATGAAACAAGTCATTTATTAGTCGTAATCAAATATATAACAATGACAAATAAGTTATATATAAAATTTTATTTAGAATGAATATTTAACTTTAGAGAGTTTTACTTTGTGACTAAATTATTTTTATTCTACAAATAGAGGGATCTTACCCCATTGTAAATTATCCCAAAATTCAATAAGAATTTTCTGTCTATTGTTCTGTGCAATATTATTTTTTTCCTTATTGTTTCATAACACGTTATTAGTACGAGACTCTATCATCTCAATAAGCTCTTTGAGACGATCAAGGTATAACTTTTCTCCTTTTTTTAATTATGACTGACATTATGAAAAGAAAGTTCGTTGCCCTTGCAATTTCGGGCAAAAACTATATGACATGGGTATTGGATGCTAAAATTCATTTAGATGCAATGGGTCTTAGAGACGCCATTAAAAACAAAACTAAAGCATCCACCCAAGATTGTGCTAAGGCCTTGATTTTCTTGCGCTATCACCTTGATGAAGGGTTGAAAATAGAATATCTCACATTCAAAAATTCACTTGTTTTATGTAATGACCTAAAGAAAAGATATAACAAGTTAAAGTTGGTCACTCTTCCATAAGCACGATATGATTGCACTCATCCGAGGATCCAAGATTTTAAGGCTATTTCTGAATATAATTCTGCGATGTTCATAATTACTTCTAAATTGAAACTCTGTGGAGATACTATCACTGATTATGATACGCTTGAAAAAATATTTACAATGTTTCATGCCTCCAATATGGTTCTGCAATAGCAGTACAGAGAGAAATGTTTCAAGAAGTACTTTGAGTTGATTTCTCTTCTCCTTGTGGCTAAATGAAACAATAACTTGCTCATGAGAAATTATGAAAATTCACCCACTGGGTCTACACTATTGCCTAAAGTGGATGATGTGCATTCCTATTATGCTACGCGTAGAAAAGGTCGTGGCCCTATTCGTGGTCGTGGTCATGGCCGTGGCTGTGGCTGTGGCCGTGGACAAGGAAGAAATTTTTCTGGTGTTAATCACCCCCAAAGATAAATAACCACCAAAAGTGAAAAGAGAAAGGTGAGAAGCCAAAGGAAAATAGTTCAGAAACTGAATGTTATCATTATAGTGACAAAGGGAATTGGCAAACATTTATCGTGTACCAAGACATTTGGTTGAACTTTATCAAGCATCTCTAAAGAATAAAGACCACGAAGCTAATTTTGTCTATGACAATGAATTTGATATCCCCCACTTGGATGTGGTAGACTTCTTTGAGCACGCTGATGGGAAAATAGATCACTTGATCGGTGATAGATCCGCGGTTAAACATGATTTAGTAGTTTAATTTTTATTTTTGTTTATTCCTAGTAGCCAGTGAATAAACATCATGTAATCATAGTTCTTTACATGAGTAATAATCATTAGTATCACAACAACAACAACTACCCAGTGTATTCCCACCAGGTGGGGGTCTGGGGAGGGTAATATGTAGACGAGTCTTACCCCTGCCCGAAAGGGCAGAGAGGCTGTTTACAATCGACCCTCGGCGAATAGGATAAAGGAAAAGGCTACATTAAGAAACAAAGGTAATAATCATTAGTATCAATTAGTATTATTTTATGAATTAGTGTTAGTTCGTTTTGATTAAATATAATTCTAGTATTCGTTTGAAACAATATTGCAGCCTTTTACCATATCATAATTATTCACATACACATGCATGTGGTGAAATTTCAAATGTGACATTTTGTTTTAGTATTTAACCGTCTTCGTACATAAATTCTTACTAAGTGTTTCTAATACTAAAGTATATGTTGAACATAATATGTCAAAAATATGTATATCTATTCTGTACTGTATTACAGATTTATTGTTTAATAATTGCCTTTATGTTATAAATAGAACTCTATTTAAGGTGAATGTCTATAATTAGAGAGATTTTAGGGTTTACTACTTGGTGGCTAAGTCACCACCTCCCTATAAATATAGGGGTTCTATTCTATTGTAAACCATCCCTAAGTATCAATAAGAATACTCCTCTCCCTATTCTCTCTATATTGTTCTTGTTCTTTATATTATTTCATAACACGTTATCAGCACGAGTCTCTAACCAATATTTTGGAACTTGTCGTCCACAATTGCAGTTGGTTTGATAACGGACAACTTATGCTATATATAGTCTATATGGGAATCACGTACAATGACTTTGCTGCCAATGCTATTATGCTGCTAATATTTCATGCCACACAATATTACAAATCCTTAAAGGTAAGTAATTTACTCTATTTATTGGTATACCTTAAAGGTAAGTAATTTACTTTTCTCTTTCAAATTCTTGAAATTCTACGATTTGATTTTATATACAAACAAAGACAACAAAGTTTGATTATAACTCTAATGGAGTTTGTAAGAAATTACACTCACATGAAGTGGTAAAATTTCTATGCCTTGCCATGATCAAATTCATGTATGATTGTGGGCAAAAGATTGAAAATCCGTCCCATTGAATTTGCTCCATTCCCTTTAGAGAATGTGGAAGCAGTATGTGATAAGTCTGAAAGAAGACAAAATTATTACAATGAAGGTATCAATGGATGTGGAAGTGGCAATAGACGAAATTATAATCGTCATTATTGTGGTGATGAGAACAATAAGGATTCTCAAAATAATCTTTCACTTTATGAAAGTAATATTTGACATGAGATTGTGTAAAGCACATGATTATGATCCATTCCCTGAAGTGAATGAGATAATTGTAATAGAGCCCGTAAGTATGAACACGCTCTTGATGTAATTTTGTTTCATGTCTGACATTATAAAAGGAAAGTTCGTTGCCCTTGAAATTTCGGGCAAGAACTATATGACATGGGTGTTGGATGCTGAAATCCACTTAGATGCTATGGGTCTTGGAGACGCCATTAAAGATAGAGATAAAGCATCCACCCAAGACTGTGCTAAGGCCTTGATTTTCTTGCGCCATCACCTTGATGAAGGTTTGAAGATTGAATATCTCACCGTCAAGGATCCACTCATCTTGTGGAAAGGCTTAAAGGAGAGATATGACAACCTGAAGTTGGTCACTCTGCTACAAGCACGATATGATTGGGCTCATCTGAGGCTCCAAGACTTTAAGTCTGTTTCTGAATATAATTCTGCAATGTTCAGAATTACTTCTAAATTGAAGCTATGTGGAGATAAAATCTCCGATTATGATATGCTTGAGAAAACATTTACAACGTTTCATGCCTCCAATATGGTACTGCAACAACAGTACAGAGAGAAAGGCTTCACAAAGTACTCTGAACTGATTTCTCTTCTACTTGTGGCTGAGCGAAATAATGACCTGCTCATGAGAAATCACGAAAATCGACCCACTGGGTCTACACCACTGCCTGTAGCAGATAAGGTGTAATCTCATTATGCCAATCATGAAAAGGGCCATGGATCTAACCATGGTCGTGGTCGTAATCGGGGTCATAGCCGTGGACGTAGACAAGGAAGAAATCTCCATGATGTCCGTCACCCCCCGAGGAGAGATAACCGCCGAAAGCAGAAACGGGATTATGAGGATCCTAAGGCAAATAGTTCAGAAACTATATGTTATCGTTGCGGTGGAAAAGGGCACTGGTCAAAAGCTTGCCGTATACCAAGACATTTGGTTGACCTTTATCAAGCATCTCGAAAGAGTAAAGGCCCTGAAACAAATTTTGTCTCTGACGATAATTTTGACATCACCCACTTGGATGTGGCAGATTTCTTTGAGCAACCCGATGGGAAAATAGACCACCTAATCGGTGATGGATCTGTGATGAAAGAAGATGGAGTTGTTTGATTTTATTTCACTTATTTGTAATAGTTAGTGAATAAACTAATAGTCATTAGTATCAGCTCGTATTAGTTAGTTTATGATATAATGCTAGTATTAGTTCTTTAGAATGTTTCAATATGCTTAGATTTCAATAATATTTTTATTTTCAGTAGCGGTAATCGACTAACCTAACAGTTAGTCGATTATCTAATATTTCGCATTAAAACTGCATAACAATCGATTGTGTATGTTCAACAATCGATTGTCAAAGTTCAACAATCAATTGTGTATGTTTAACAATCGATTGTCTTAAGACAGTGTGATCTGAAGTTTTTCAAAATAGCAAATAATCGATTGTGTATGTTTAACAATCGATTGTCTTAAGACAGTGTGATCTGAAGTTTTTCAAAATAGCAAATAATCGATTGTGTGTGTTTAACAATCGATTGTCAATGTTCAACAATCGATTGTATATGTTTAACAATCGATTGTCTTAAGATAGTGTGATCTGAAGTTTTTCAAAATAGCAAATAATCGATTGTGTGTGTTTAACAATCGATTGTCAATGTTCAACTATCGATTGTGTATGTTTAACAATCGATTGTTTTAAGAAAATGCTTAAACTGAAATTTTCAAACTGCAAAGTAATCGATTATGGAAAACGTATAATCGACTATCTGATTTAGTTAGTCAACTGACCTCAGCAGATTTTGAAAATATTGTTTAAATGTGAAACAAAAGAATTGAAGTTGTTTATTCTCATGTTCGTATATTTTCTTTTGTATGCCAAACCATGGGAAGTAAATTGATTGAAGGCTCCGGAAGAGCAACTGTAACTCTGCCCAAAGGCACGACGTTTATCTTAGAGAATGCAATATTCTCCTCCAAGTCTAAGAAGAACTTGTTGAGTTTTAATGATATCAATCAAAATGTTCTCCTCCAAGTCTTAAAGGAACTTGTTGAGTTTTAAAGATATCATTCAAAATGGATATCAGATTGAGACAATACATGAGTATAATCTTGAATACCTCATTTACTCATGAAAACGAGGCTGCCCACTTCGGCTTAGGGTCACGCCATTTTGCATGCAGCAATGCTAGTTCGTCGGCTGCCCACTTCGGTTTGGGGTCACGCCATTTTGCATACAGCAATACTAGTTCGTCTCTGACTGACGAATTGACACAAATATTCCCCGTTGCAATTGGTTTTGGGTCATGAACCCAATATATCCCATTTAAGAATCTTTGGATCCGCAGTATATGTGCCTATAGCACCGCCATCCCGCACCAAAAAAATGGGTCTGCAAAGAAGGTTAGGAATATATATTGAGTTTGAATCGTCCTCCATTATTCGCTACCTCAAAACATTGACAGGGGAATTGTACACTACACGATTTGCAGACTGTCAATTCGATGAGACACTTTTCCCAAAATTAGGGGGAGAAGTTGGTGAAACCAAACGGGAAAATTTTGTGGAAAAATGCATCATTATCTCATCTTGATCCACATACCTCCATTTGTGAAAATGAGGTGCAAAATATTATCCATTTTGCAAAGAATAACAAATCGAATGCCAGACGCATTTACAGATTTGAAAAGGATAACAAAATCACATATCCCCGCAGTGAATGTGACAACATCTGATTCACGAATACATATTCATTATCGGAAGAATATGAACATGAAATTCGTATTGAATATACCACACTCACTCCTAGAAGGAGGTTTGAGATGATACCACCCTCACCCCTAGAAGGAGGTTTGAGATGATACCACACTCACCCCTAGAAGGAGGTTTGAGATGATATATGGCATGAATGATCGTTGGTCACGTACCTATTGTACACCAAAGTATTTTGAAAATATGACTATTAAAGGACAACGATAATGCAAGAAACATATCTTACATATAATTTTGACCATGACCATAATGGTATAACTTTCTCTTTAAAAGAGATATTCACCACATGGATGTTGATGAATCTGTGGTAGTACAAAATTAATTGAGAGCTCTAGAAGAGCCAATTACTATGTTGGAGAAACACAATTGAGTATTGTGCTGTAGTAAGTCTCAAAGAAACTTATTCAGTTTCCAAAGTACACGCGAAAGCGATTGATTATATTGAGACTATAAATGAAGGAAAGATTTGATATCTCCTATTACTACAACTTGTAGCGGGATAATTTGTATATGAAAAGCTACCCGCTTCATTCTCCAGTTTGTACTACACAAACAAAAGAATGCCACAATAAAGTGGATATCTATTGGTATAAAAATCCATGTCATAATAAATCTGAAGTTTATTGATAAGTGCACATGTCATGGTGTAAATTTGAAGTTTACCAATATTGATAATTTATTCAGTTGGCATTCGTGTTAGCCATCTCATTTTAAGTAAGATGTGCAAATTCACATGGGTGAATATTAAAGAACTAGAAAGTTCTTTATGAATTCTCTTGTATTACTTGTTCTCATTAATGAACTGACCAACTAAAGAGTTCGGGTTGAAGCCCATAAATTCTGGAAATATCAAAGGTGAATATGGGCACATTCACCTGCCATGTATACCACATATGATGCATCTATGATATGGTTACATGCGCAATTGTTATTAACCCGCAGCCTGGCCGGTGCTTGCGAGGTAAATTGCTCAGTAATCTAACTTCGAGCATAATTTCCAGATTTTCTACTCAAGATAGTTCATCTTGATAAGTTGGTTTATATCAAAGTTGGTTTAGCAAGATAATTATTGAGTGCCTCCACTTAATAGCTAAACTGTTTCTTATGAGAACAAAGTTATATATATCAGTTTAATATACGTTGTATACGAGAGTATATTCTCCCCTCAAGTGGTTCACGGTCAGGAACCAAATAATTTCATCTTATTATTAATGTGCTGTGTATATTGACATGATACTGCACAAAGATGATTTCCCAAAGTTAAGGAAACAAGTTAGCTTTACTAACATGAGGGGGAGAAATGATAAACACTTGAGAAAATGTTACATGGGATGAATTATCATTTATATATGTAGATCCCCGAATATCATGATATGAACCTGAAGTTCATAAAATGGATAATTCAATTGCAACATATTGCATAGCATGCTATACGCATTTGCTGACCCAAAGAAAGTAACTATATTCTCACTACAAATGCTCATATTAAGTCCCAGAAGGACAAAGTCTTTGATACGCTTAAAGCGTATAGACAAATACTTGATTCCATATGAAAGACATGTAGATTTGGACATGTAGTTCAAATACTTGAAAGTATAAAGTCAAAGCATGATGGCATTGAGAATACATCTATGGAGATATTGAAGAGTCATTCCACGACATTATATGAAGATGTTCATATCTATCAAGAATGATGATTTCAAAGTGCGGAATATTTATTCAAGTCAATATGGTTGATTTATTTATCAAATATCTACCAAAGATCGTTTTGAAGATGGTGCAAAAGATTGGAATTCAAATGCTCAAGGATGTGAATTGATGCTCTATTCAGGGGGAGTTAATGCGCGTTGCACTCTTTTTCCCTTACAAGGTTTTGTCCCACTGGGTTTTCCTTGCAAGGTTTTGAACGAGGCAACCAATAGGCGCATATTCAAACATGTGTACTCTTTTTCATTTTCTATAATTTTTTTCCAATTGGGTTTTGTTTTAGTTAAGGTTTTAACGAGGCACATTATTGAATAGACATTCAAGGGGGAGTGTTACAAATAGAACTCTATTTAAGGTGAATGTCTATAATTAGAGAGATTTTAGGGTTTACTACTTGGTGGCTAAGTCATCACCTCCCTATAAATATAGGGGTTCTATTCTATTGTAAACCATCCCTAAGTATCAATAAGAATACTCCTCTCCCTTTTCTCTCTATATTGTTCTTGTTCTTCATATTATTTCATAACACTTTACATATTGTACTATTACAATGAAAATTCATCATAACTGTAACAATTTTTTTTAGCAGTGTGCATACATCAGGCAGACAATACAATCTTGAGGTAGTACATGAAAAAAGGCATATCGTAATTTCACTATTTAATAGTGCTAACAAGTGAAAAAGCAGTAATACCATGTGATAATCTTGTTAAAAGGCTTTTTCGTAGTGTTAATAACCAAATACGAAAATGAAACTATAGCACTTAATTGTATTATTACTCCTAATAAGTTAATAAAATAAAATTTACGTCTTGTTAAAATTTGCATGTGGCTCAAATGTTATGTGTATTAAATTTCGATTGTGCCTGTGTAATTTTACATTTGTTTGCATTCTTTCATATAAATACATTTTCTTCTTTATATTTTTCCTGAATTCTCCTTTTAAACTAATTTGTTCGTATATTTCTTTTGTATGCCAAATCATGGTAAGCAAATATGAGTATCCCACAAAATAAACTTGGATCAAAGTTCAATTGTAAAAATATTTGTTTAATTGATTCATGTACGACACATACAATATTCAAAGAGAAGAAATATTTCTCTCATTTAAGTATGTGTAAAGCAGATGTTACTAAAATTTCTGGTAGTAGTAATTTAATTGAAGGCTCTGGAAGAAATACTATAACTCTGCCTAAAGGAACAATACTTATCAATGAGAATGCAATATTCTCCTCCAAGTCCAAGAGGAACTTGTTAATTTTTAAAGATATCCATCGAAATGAATATCATATTGAGACAATAGATGAGAATAATCTTGAATATCACATCATTACCAAGAATGTCTCTGGCTAAACGAGGGTTATTGAGAAGTTCCCATCTTTATCTTGCGACATGTATTAGACAAGAATTAGTGCAGTTGAGGCATATTCTAGCGTAAACCAAAAGGTTGTTGATTCCAATACTTTTGTACTTTGGCATGATCGATTGGGACACCCTAGATCAATTATGATGAGATGAATTATAGAAAACTCAAATGGGCATTCATTAAAAAATTTAAAGATTCTTTTAAATAGATAAATTTTCTTGCACTTCTTGCTATCAAAACAAGTTAATTATTAGACCATTACCAACAAAGGTTAGAATTGAGTCTGTTGTGTTTTTAGAACGTATACAAGGGACATTTGTGGACCTATTCACCCACCTAGTGGGTCGTTTAGATATTTTATGGTGTTAACAGACGCATATTCTAGATGGTCTCATGTGTGCCTATTGTCATCTTGCAACCTCGCGTTTGCAAAATTAATGGCACAAATAATTCAATTACGGGCACAATTTTCTGATAATTCAATTAAATATATTAGACTTGCTAATGATACTGAGTTTTCATCCCAAGCATTTAATGATTATTGCTTATCAATGGAATAAAAGTTGAACATCCTATAGCTCATGTTCACACTCAAAGTGGTCTTGAAGAGTCTTTAATGAAACGTATGCAATTGATACCAAGACCATTACTCATGAAAAAGAGGCTGCCCACTTCTGTTTGGGGTCTCTCCATTTTGCATATAGCAATGCTAGTTCGTCACAGACCAAAAAATTATCATAAATATTTCCCATTGTAATTATTTTTGGATCATGAACCTAATATATCCTATTTAAGAATTTTTGGATGTGCAGTATATGTGCATGTAACAGTACCATATCGCACCAAATGGGTCCCCAAAGAAGGTTAGGAATAGATATTGGGTTTGAATCGCCCTCTATTATTCGCTACCTCGAAACTTTAACAGGAGGTTTGTTTACTGCACAATTTGCAAACTGTCGATTCGATGAGAAACTTTTTCCAAAATTTAGGGGGGGGGGGGGGGGGAAGTTGTTAAAACCAAACGGAAAATTTTGTGAAAAAAGTCATCATAATCTCATCTTAATCCACGTGCCTTTATTTGTGAAAAAGAGGTGTAAATGATTATTCATTTGCAAAGAATAGCAAATCAAATACCAGATGCATTTACGGATTCGAAAAGGATAATAAAATCATATATTCTCGCAAAGAATATTCTAATCAGTATTGATGTTCCTGTTGGACAACATTCAAATGTCATAGCTAATTATCCAAATGCACGCCAAAAACGTGGCAGGTCATTAGGTTCCAAAGATCAAAATCCTAGAAAAAAAATAAATGATCAAAATGAAACTACGAAAGAATCTCATGAAAAAATCCACAATTTAATAAATTCTGAGATTCAGAGGAATCCACTGAGCCCGAGACTCAAGAAAATAAGGAACTATCGATAAATCCAATTGATATTGAGATAAGTTTGAATCAAGTGGATATAGTGGGGGTTATGTCTTTAAATATAAGGTTGCATCTATAATTATGCAAGATAGTGATGATCTTGAACCTCAATCTATTGAGGAATGTCGGCAAATACGTGATTGGCCAAAATGGCAAGAAGCAACTTAATTAGAGTTGAACTCACTTGCAAAACATGATGTTTTTGGGCTTATAGTCCAACGATCTAATGGTGTTAAGCCTGTTGGTTATAAATGGATCTTTATACGCAAGAGGAATGAGAAAAATGAGGTACAAAGATATAAGACACGCCTTTTTGCACAAGAATTTTCACAAAGGCCTGGTGTCGATTATGAAGAGACATATTCACCCATTATGGATGCTATAACGTTATGTTATCTCATTAGTTTTACTGTCCATGAAAAGCTTTACATGTATTTATGTGGTTACCGCCTACCTTTATGATTCACTTAATAATGAGATATACACGAAAATTTTTGAGGGATTCAAAATGCCTAAAGCAAATAATTCAAAGTCTTGAAAAGTATTTTCAATCAAATTGCAAAGATCTTTGTATGGTCTAAAGCAATCAGGAGGAATGTGGTATAATCGTCTTAGTGAATATTTATTAAAGGAAATCAATATAAATGATGTTATTTGCCCATGTATTTCTATAAAGAAAACAACATCGGAAGTTGTGGTACTTACCGTATATGTTTATGACATAAAACTTATTGGAACTCTTATAGAACTCCAAAAGTCAATTGACTTAAAGAAGGAATTCAATATGAAAGATCTCAGAAAGACAAAATTTTATCTTGGTTTGCAAATTGAACATTTGGCAAACGGAATTTTTGTTCATCAATATGCCTACATAGAAAATGTATTGAAACGGTTTTACATGGATGGAGCACATCCATTAAGTACTCTGATGATTGTTCGATCACTTGATGTGAATAAGGATCCATTCCGACCTCAAGAAGAGAATGAAGAGCTACTTGATCCTAAAGTACCATATCTTAGTGCAATTGGTGCACAAATGTATCTTGCCATTACTACTAGGCCTGACATAACCTTTTCAGTTAATGTCTTCGCAAGTATAGATCTGTTCCTACAAGGATACGTTTGAATGGAATCAAACACATATTGCGGTATCTAAAAGGAACTATTGATATGAACTTATTTTATGGTAATAATTGCAGTCCGTATCTTATTGATTATGTTAATGCTGGGTATTTGTCTGGCCCACACAAGGCTCAATCTCAAACATGTTATGTGTTTAAATGTGGAGGCATTGTCATATCTTGGAGATCGACTAAGCAATTAATTGTGGCTGCTTCATTTAATCATGCTGAGATAATTGCTATTCATGAAGCAAGTCGAGAGTGTGTGTGGTTGAGGTCTACAACACATTTTATTTGAGACAATTGTGGTTTGAAATGTGACAAACTATCCACAATTTTGTATGAAGACAATGCAACAAGCATAGATCAATTGAAGGAGGATTCATAAAAGGAGATATGACAAAGCATATTTCACCAAAAGTTATTTTTTACACATGATCTTCAAAAGAATGGTGATATCATTGTGCAACAGATTCGTTCAAGTGATAACATGACTGATTTGTTCGCAAAATCTTTACCGACGTCAACCTTCATGAAGCTAGTGCACAAGATTGAGATGCGAAGACTTAAGGATGTGAATTGATGCTCTTATTAGGGAGAGTTAATGCGCGTTGCACTCTTTTTCTCTTACAAAGTTTTATCCTATTGGATTTTTCTTATAAGGTTTTTAATGAGGAAACCAAAGGGTGTATTGTTAGATATTTGTACTCTTTTTTCTTTTTTAGAACTTTTTTTCCCATTGGTTTTTATTTTAGTTAAGGATTCAACGAGGCACATTACTTATTGAATAGACATTCAATGAGTGTTATGAATAGAATTCTTTTTGGAGTGAATGTCTATCTTGTAAAGAGTTTTACTTTGTGGCTAAGTCATTTTCCCCCTATAAATAGGGATCTTACCCTATTGTATTCCAAAATAAAATAAAAATTTTCTCTTTCTCTTTCTCTGCAATATTATTCTTATTCTTTTATTATTTCATCACAAAACGTTATTTTTTTTAAAACAGTCATGCGCTCATTCCTTTAAAGCATGGTACAAATAATTAAAATGAGTTGTCACATAGCAGAATATTATTTTTTATTAAGCGTCAAAATAAAAATAAACACGATAACAACACAGTTATGCTACTGCTTCATCAACTTTATCTGAGTTTTAAAATATTCTAAAATTCTAAAAAATCTTTCACATAGATTAAGGCCAATGCGCATAAACATAAATAAGATTCTAGACAGATAATTTACCCATCACAGTATCTCTGTCTCATCCTTTTTAGTATATCGACTGTCTATTTAAATATACAGAGACTAAATTTTATTTTATTTTGATTGAATTAGACCAATAAATAGCCCGATAACTGCTCGATAAGAGCTAAATCGACAGTATTCAATATCTTGTCGGGCGGCTAACGAATTAATATATTTTTAATAGCTAATAAATCAAATTATTAAAAAATAAATAACCGCTCAATTCGCCGGCCCTGGTTACGCCGGCCATAGTTACAACCGGAAATTTGCTTCCAAGGTTTGCATGAAATTCAGTTGGGCGTAGGCGCCACGTCAAAGTTCAAACTCTTTCACATCTATATATATATCGTCTATGTAAATTTAGTAAAATACTTTTTGGTTCATAAATTATCTGTCTTTTAATATTCTTGTACATTCTTTTAAAAATATTTAATAATCTTTATTATGTGATTATTTGTCTAAATTATTTCTTAAAATATCTCACTTAATTAACACAATAATAGAATAATAAGAATAAATTTAAAAACGACAAATATTTAATTTTGAAGCACATTAAAGTCGTGGTAATATAATCTATTTGAACTTAAATAAAAGAGGGAAGTGCTGCTAAAGTAACAATAACGTAAAAAGAGTCTTCTATACACAAAATGAGTTTGAAAAATGGAATATTGATAAAGATATTTATATAGCTGGTCTCAGTTAATTTGTGGTTTAATTGCGAATAAAAGTTGAGAGTGCCAATAATAAAATGCATTTTCCAGCCTTGTCTCTCACCTCTCTCAGATTCACTGTGATAAGTTACAGTATAAATTTGTGTATTTTACGATAAAGAAGAGTTCTGTATAGTAAAGAATCAGAAAGGTGAAGGTAAAGCAGAAAGACAGTGCGAGAAATTAGATTTCATTCTTTTCTCTTAAAAGTGAAGACAGCTTTTCTTTAGCTTTGCTTTGTTTTCCTGTCTTTTTGCTTTGCTTCTGAGTTTTCTTTCATATCATTCATGTTTCTTTTCTTCTCCATTGTAATTACTATTCCACCCCATTTACCCCACAAAAACTCAAGCTCACAAAATTAGTAGTATTACTTAACATTCTTTCTTGTTTTTCGATCGGATCTTAAAAAGAAGTAATAAGAAAGCAGTTACAGAGCAAAAGATTGTTTCGCTTTTCGAGCCAAGTTCTTGAAAGGGTCTCTGTTTAGCTCAACCATCATGAAAGATTAATTCACTCTTCTCAGTTCTTTAATCAGGTAATTACCAAGAACCCATTTTTCTGTTATTTCTCTGTTTCTGTTTTGGTTCTTGCAAATTGTGGAACAAGCCTTAAAGAAGGAAACTTCTGAACCATGCAAGAAGTTCTCAAGTTTTTGGTGTATGTTCTTTCCTGTATTTTACAAGTAATACTGCATTTTCGTTAATAGATTTTGTTTTATGTAATTCATTAATTATGCATCTTTTGATTTCTATTTCATGCAATTGGGTAGTTAAATACATATAGAACCGATTCCAACTAGGTTTATGTTGAGACATAGTTTGACTGATTTTGTTAATTATAATTTTTGTAGCTTTTTCTTGTACCTCTTATTTCTCTGCCAAAGATTCCTTCCGATTTTGTACTGCATTTTGGGATCAACTTCAGATTTATTGTATAAACGGAAAATAACTTTGCTCAAAATGGCTTATTTTGTATCATAGAGTAAGTATGAGGTAATACTCTCATTTTTGATTGTACAATGGCAGTATCTAGGCCAAAGAGCAGAATGGAGTCACTTTTTGAAGGAGTCAGTTCTTTGCCAAACAGTCATACTTCCTTCACTCCTATTAAGGGTAACAGGTCTTCAGCTTCCCGGATTAGTCGTCCTCCCCATCCTACATCAATGAGACAATCTAGATGTAAAGAGTTGTCTTTCGATCCGATAGCTATTGACTTTGGGTCGAAGACAATTGATACCCCAACAGGGTCGGGGACTGCTTCTAAGTGTTCATATAAAACATCCAGTCATCGTATAAAGAGGGATAATTTCTCTCACTCGATGAGACGCTATTCTGAATCGACTAAAGGAAAAGAGGACATAGAAGATACTCTTGATCAACAATCAGAAGAATGTTCATTGGATGGGATTTTAATCTTTGAAACCAAATCATCTATCAAGGATTTACTTCATGGTAACAAGAACACTACTTCAACTAGCTGTGTGGAGCGCAAGGATTATATGTTACATGCTGTCGCCAGAGGAGATGCTGACCTTTTAACATCTCAATCTGGAATAAGCTATTGTCCTAGTCCTCAAAACAGCTTTTATACTGCTACACAGTACATAGAAGCCAAACAAAGTTTCACCACTACAGAAGTCATCAGCGAATGCGCTAGCAGCATGGCCAAGTCTGGTGAAAGTGGTGATGTTAGCAACTCGTGCGATATCAGCGAGAGCAGAAAAACAAGCTTCTATAGAGGCAGCACGGGTAGTGATATTAGTGATGAGAGCAGTTGTACTAGTTTCAGCAGTGCAATATATAAACCACATCAGGCAAATGATACAAAGTGGGATGCAATTCAAGCCATCAGATCTCTTGACGGAACACTGGGATTCAACCACTTCAGACTTCTGAAGAGATTGGGAGGTGGTGACATAGGAAATGTTTTTCTAGCACAGTTGATTGGAACAAGAGATTTCTTTGCCATGAAAGTGATGGACAAAGCAGCTCTAGAGAGTCGCAAGAAAATAGTTAGAGCGCAGACAGAAAGAGAGATACTACAGTCTCTGGATCATCCTTTTCTACCAACACTCTATTCACACTTTGAAACAGACAAATTTTCTTGCTTGGTGATGGAATTCTGCCCTGGCGGAGATTTGCATGCACTTCGGCAAAGACAGCCAGGAAAGTTTTTCCCTGAGCATGCTGCAAGGTTAGGCTAGTTTTTGATTGATGCATATTTGCTGATGTTGTAGCTATTTTACTTTGAATCTCCATTTAGCTGGAAGCATTTTCTTTGTCCATGTATCTATATATTCAGGACCCCTTTGATCTGATGATCAGGTTTCATGTTCAATATGTTTAGTTCTTGCTGCAATCGTAGTGATCAAAAGTACAATACATTAATTTCCCAATAGACCAGTCTTCACAGTTGATTGGTTTTGGCAATGTAAACATATCTCTTTATCGGAACCTGCATTACTATCACTACTCAAGGGTTCCAAGAAACCTTGTTAAATTGGAATTCCTTTTCCTAGTTCTATGGCTTAAGGAAGATACTGCATAAATAGTAGTTAGGTCAGAATATTATTTTTTGGCAAATTCTCTTACCTCTAGTGATCTTGCTGTTCAAACCATGATGATGCATGTTGTGATATCCAGCACTATGTTTTAACTGTTTACTTGATGTCAGGTGAGTTAAATAGATGCCCCATATTACCTAGTTCTCTACTCTTTTACTCACCATTGGGCTCCAACTGATTTTTGCTGTTTATCCAATATGCGGTTACTGCATTTGGATTATATTCTTTTCCAAACATGCCAATATTTAGTAAATCATTCGGTTAAGAAATGGAAACCGACTGGTGTAGGGTTTGTAGCGTTGGTTATAAGCTATGCTAGAGTGTCATAGATAATGGAGTAGTTTTCTCAACTCAAGATCAGTTTACTCATTGAAGAATCAGAAATCTAGTGTTTGATGATTTTGTACAGGAAATGTGATGACTGTTTGTTGTTTTCCATTTCATGCACACAATCACAAGGATGCCTGTCCATCTTGATCAATGAAGTTAACTTGCACTTGTTATCTTCTGTTTTGGATGTATAGGTTCTATGTAGCAGAAGTTCTCCTTGCTCTAGAGTACCTGCACATGCTTGGAATCATTTATAGAGACCTTAAACCAGAGAATGTTTTGGTTCGAGAAGATGGTCATATAATGCTATCTGACTTTGACCTCTCCTTGAGGTGTGCCACAAGTCCAACGTTGGTTAGATCCTCAAATTCAAGTTTAGAGTCGAAGACTTCATCATACTGTGTCCAGCCTGCTTGTATTGAGCCATCTTGTATCATCCAGCCTGCATGTTTTTCACCGCGTTTCCTAAGCAAGCCCAAGAAAGGAAAGAATACGAAACAGAAAACCGAGATGCACAATCAAGTGAGCCCCCTGCCAGAGCTCCTTGCTGAACCAACAAATGCTCGATCCATGTCTTTCGTGGGGACACATGAGTATCTTGCTCCAGAAATCATTAAAGGCGAGGGACATGGTAGTGCCGTTGATTGGTGGACATTTGGGATCTTTCTCTACGAGCTCTTGTTCGGGCAGACACCTTTTAAAGGAGCAGGCAACAGAGCCACCTTGTTTAATGTTGTCGGCCAGCCCCTGAGATTCCCTTCATCACCAAGTGTTAGCTTTGCTGCAAGGGACTTGATAAGAGGTTTACTTGTGAAAGAGCCACAACATCGCCTTGCATATAGGCGGGGGGCTACAGAGATAAAACAACACCCTTTCTTTCAAAGCGTGAATTGGGCACTTATCCGATGTGCTAGTCCTCCTGATGTACCAAAGCCGTTCGTGCTACATGATGTCCCCGGCGCACCAGCAACAAAGGTGCCAGGCGCTGATGTTAAACCTGCTGATAATTATTTTGAGATTGATTTCTTCTGAGTAAACTTGTTTCCTTAGCAGTTAAGACCATGCCCGCTTATAGGAAGAACACCGATTTGTTGTTAGCTTTTATATGAAAATGTAAAGTGCAATAGTGCATGTTCTCCTGAAAAACTAATGCATAGGAATTGGATATTTGAAGGTCACTTTTCTAGTATCTTCTTTATTTTGTCAATGTTTGTGCTTGCAGCTATTTGTTGTCCTCTTCTCTGGATTATATAAATCTTAATCTTTGACGATCGCTTTCACCATCACTCTATCCACAACCACCACCACCCACCGCGTCAACCATCACAACCACCACCACTGCGTCAACCATCACAACCACCACCTCTAGTCACTACTACCACATCAATCCACCTCCACCATTACAACTGTCACCACTGCCAACCAGTCAACTACCACCAAAGCTACACAATTTTATTACAATTAACACAACTGGAAGAAAAGCGCACAAATTTCTTGTAATACAAGCATTTTAAACTCATTTCTACTAAACTATAGCATAGAGTAGTTAATTTTCAGGATTTCAAATTGTCCTCAACGTATACAAGTGAAAGTATACTCTCCGTTAGTCAAATGCATTCCTTTCTATTTCTATCCACACCCACCATTCAGAGATAGAAAAGTTGGCAGCTGGAATATGGCCTAGTTGTCACGGCCTTAGAACTCAAGCTAAGTGTCGTGCGGCGCTAGAATGAATCTGCCTGCGGAATTGACAGTCTAGTAAGCCTTGTTGCCCGGAATGAACGCGGGACGTGTCATAATGCCCACAACACGCACCTTAAAATTTTATCTGTAGTCCTTCTCATTGAATCTTAAGCGGTCAATAGCACTAGGCTCCAGTCCGCTAGCCATTTATTACGAGCGAAGAAGTAAAGCGGTCAAGATTAAAAATCACAATGTCAGAAGTTTGAATCTTAAGTTTAATCAAATTTTCTCTCTCTATGCTTTATTATTAGCTAATTGTCGGTAAGATTATTTTTCTAGTGTTTAATTTCTTGAATTGTTTAAAATATTTTTCTTAAAGAAAGTATTTCGATAAAACATGAGTTATCACTTATGGGGCGGAAGTCGTTTTTTTGGTAATTAAAATTTTATTAATCACCAACGTATATGCATTACAAAACCATAGTCTATTTTATACTCAGCTGACTATCTCTAATTCGTCAAAACTCACTACATAGAATCAACACTATCTACTAATGATACTAAATGTTAAATTGCTGCAATACTTTTCTAATTCTAGGGGTATCTCTAACATTACAAATGTATGCTATCTCCCTCAATAAAACTACACAGTTACGAAAAGTGTTGTTAAAAATTCTCGAGTTCCTCTCCATCCAGACAGCATATGTGACTTCAGCAATTACCATTTTGAAGATATTTGCTCGACAAGATTTCCCTTTTGCTTTACTTATGAACCATTGTAGTTTTTGATCCCAAGTACATGCTTGAAGATGACTCTCCTGTAGCCACTGCATAACTTGCCTCCAAAGATCAGATGAGAAAGGGCATGAATGCATAAGATGATCTCTGGTCTCTCTGTGGTTATGGCACAATATGCATTCCTGATCAACACCCAGTCCCCAACTTGCCAATTTGTCTTTTGTTGGTAGTCTGTCTTGTAGAGCCAGCCATAAATTGAAGACTGCTTTTGGTCTAACATGATTGTTGATGATCAGATTCTTCCATAGAACTCTCGGCAGGTCTCCTAGTTATAAGTGATATAGTTGTCTAATGGAATAGACTCCTCCAGTGTTGGAAAGTCTGCAGAATAGCTCTAGAGTCTCGTAGTTGTCGTTTTTTTGTGTGCAATATTTCAGCTTTTATGAAATATCAGTTATTTCAATCAATAACACTAAAAATAAGAGAGTACCTATATCCCTATATCAATCATCCATATTTTATCACTAACATATGCCACATACATTTATACTTAATTATAAAATGTCACCGATTATCTTTCCTCCATGCAAGAAAACTCAAATACAGGTAAACTGTTCAGTTTCTTCCCCGTGGCCCACTTCCGTCATATGTCTAAAATTCCAAAATTTCTCCAATTAGTCCAAAAAGGAAAACTGTCCTTTTGAGTTCAGCAATCGACCTAAAGACCAAATCATTAGCCCATTAATTGTCAAACCATTCCTACTATTTAATCCGTGGCTCGCTCTCTCCACGTTCCCATTTTACCTTCTGTACTCTCCAGCAATCTCTCTCTTCGCTTCTTTCGAAAATGGCTGGAAACTCGGAGGACATCGTCACTGACGACGTTGATTTCGGGTTCAAACGTTCGGAGATGTACGAACTTAAACTCTCCGGCACTGCTACAGTTTACAATCGTCACGTTTTCCTCTGTTATAAATCACATGAAACTTGGCCTTCTCACGTTGAATCCTCAGACTCCGATCCACTTCCGAAGCTTCTCGCTGCTACTCTTAAAGCTCGTAAGGATGAAATCAAGCTTAAGGTTAGTTATTTTCAACTGATTACTTAAGTCAACGACGTTACATTTAACTTCATTTCTATTGATTTTAGTTTCTAATTTGAAGTTAGCAGTCGGTTCTTTTTGGATCTAGTATAGATAATAAATTTAATATTTTTGATCTACTACGGATAACTTAATGAAATTTTTAAGTTTTTGAATGTTTATATAAAAGGATTAAAGTTATATATACTAGCAATATAAATGATTTTTCACACTGTCATGTGTTGTTTAACCTCGTTAGTTACCTTTTTTATCATGTTACTAATTACTATTATTGTAGAGATTTACCGGTCACTACCTTGTAGTGACCTAATTGTGTAAATAACTGTTACAGTGTCAGTGCATAAAATTTAAACTCTATATAAAATGAAAAATCTCAGTCATATAATTGCAAGAACTTTATAGAAATGTTCAAAATTTCATACGAATTAATAAGAATTCTAGCTTCTCTATTAGAATGCAATTAGTAGGTTTAAGTTATTAGCCTTTCAAATGTGTGGTGGATAAATTTAGTACACAATATAAGAATTCTAGTTCGGTCAATTAGAATGCCTTTAATAGTTTTATGATGTTAGCTTAGCAAGTGTGAAATTGAGTTTAATGCGTTTTTGGCTCGGTGACTATTTGTGGTAGACTGTTTTGACGATTTGCGAAGTACGCGAAAACATTGGACTATCAGATGGAGATGTTCTGATTTTTCCTGAAATGATCAAATACAGGTAGTTTTCGACAATCTTGTATGTTCTTTTACTTTTATTTTGTTATTATTTTTATATCATTGTATTAGGCTGCGAAAAATTCGTCCTCCTTTAGTATTCTGTGTGTAGCAGTGATGAAATACATAAATAGGCTATCTGGAGACAAGAGGAGAAATAACCATGATGAATTTTGACTTTATTCTTTTTTTCTTCTTCACAACCTTATGAAATTGACCAATATTTGGTACCTTCCATATCAGAATTTTTAGGAGTAGTATTTTTCGACTAGTTTCTGATTATCCAAATTTTAATTAAAATATAAATGAATTGATCTAGTTAGATTTAATTGGAATAGGTTAGTCAAATTCGACTAGTTTCTGATTTTCCTCTTGATTTTATTGCAAGTATTTGACCTAGCCATTGTATGCATCTCCAAGCATTATCTTACCTTGAGCTTGAGTTTGTGTCTGGTGCTTTTAATCAAGGAATTTGAAGGTGTCGGATGTTGACGCTTTTGTTGAGGATGTGCTTGTGAATGGCAAGCCCTGGACTTCTGGACTGCAGGAGCCACTAAGTGGTTCTTATGTATTTGTCTGTTCCCACAATAATCGAGATCGAAGGTGTGGTGTCTGTGGACCAATTCTGATTGAGGAATTTAGCAAATTGATTGATTCCAAAGACTTGAAAAACGAAGTTCATGTGACAGCTTGTTCCCATGTTGGTGGCCACAAGTATGCTGGTAATGTGATAATCTTCAGTGCAGATAAAGATGGGAAAATTGCTGGGAATTGGTAAGACCTAGTTTTGTACTTATCGAGGTGCTCTTTTAGATTCCATTAGTTTCTTGACCAGTTCCTTAGTATGTGGCTTTTTGAATGGATCAAAGTGGAGAAGCTCCTTGTTAGACTGCCCATTATACATATATATGTGATCCGTCGTCATAATGCAGGTATGGCTATGTTACCCCAAGTGATGTACCTATTTTTCTTGACGAGCATATCAGAGAAGGGAAAGTCATTGAAAGACTTTGGAGGTTCGTATTCGTTGTGCTTTGCTTTGTTTCTCATATGCATGATTTGGGTTTGCTTTATACATAATATATGGTACAAATTCTTTTTAGCTTTGAGAAAATCCCATAGAGGGCTGGTTCCGGATTATCTTTTGGCAGTTTCCACATCAAGCCCAGTCACCATGACTTCTATGTAAACTTTAACTTAGCCAAGCTCGATTACCTTATTTGCACCATGCCTCCACCATGATTCCAACGTAAACTTAAACTTAGCCAAGCTCAATTGCCTTATTTGTGCCATGCCTCCACCAATATTTCTATAATGTAAACGTTAATTTAGCCAAGATTGATTACTTTATTTGCACCATGCCTCCACTAATATTTTTCTGTCTGTCTACGTCACACTCTTGGAGTGAGACCCTTCCTCGGACTCTGCATGAATATGAAATGCTTTGTGCACCAGACTGTCCTTTATTTCTCCAAAGTCAAGAATAGCTCAGTCAATGGCATCATTAATAGATAATGTGCGAGTGATTATAAGGTAATGCTGTATGATTACCGCATTTTCTCATGTTGAATTTTTTTGCATAAAAGGTAATCATAATAAAATTTAGTCCATTTGTGTTTTCATGCTTGATCACGAGCTTTGCTCTTATGAAGCTTTAATGATTGCATGTTAACTAACAATCTTAATTAAAATTCAGTAAAGAGTAGTGGAAGATGATGGATCTTTTGCTCTTGTTATTTGGATCTATCTTCTTTTCTCTGTTGCTTTTTTGCTGGGAGCTGGATTCTATTTTCAGCATTCATTTTAGATGGACATGGATATGTATGGGCATGGATGTGTATGTAAAGGGTTTGAAAAAGTTAGATTAATTTTGCTGACTAGTTACGTAATGAAGTGCAAGAGGTAATGCCTTTCCAATTACAGAACATGGAATTTCTCAAACATTCTAAACTTCTAATTTGAGTTCTCTATGTTTCAGTTGGAGGTGATCTCTTTAGCAGTTGCAAAGTTAAATATGTTTTGCTCTTTTTCTCATTTTTTTGTGAATACAGTCTGAAACACTTTATCTTGGTTAATTACAGGGGCCAAATGGGACTTCCTGCTGAGATAACTGATAAGGTGAATGAGCAGAGGGTTCCCAATGGAACCACTGTGGACGAAAAAGGACAAGCCCCTGTAGAAAATGCTAGCCAGGGCTGTTGCCAAGGAACTGCAGGTTTTTCTTGTTGTAGAGATGCAAGTGCTGAGGTGAAAGAGGGAAAGAAGGGGCAGGGAAGACTTTCATGCTGGTCAAGAGAATGGGATCGGCCGGAAGTGTTCGCAGCCATTGGCGTGGTCGGAGCAGTGGCGTTTGCTGCTGTTGCTTATAGATTTTACAAGAGGGCTCACTGAAATGCTATCACAAAGAGATTCCAAACATTGTCTTTTGTAGAGAATAATGATGTAACTCCAAACCATGACATTTCTATGTGTTACGTGTGAATTTTTCTGGAGAAGAAGAAATGCGGAATATGTCCGACTATTGGAGATGATGTCCTCTTGTTCTCTTCAAGTGAGAACCCTAAGGGCCGCTTAGTTACACAGCTCTAACTAGTTACTACGGATACCTGCAAGTTTAGTCTACACTCTACAGAGATGCTTAAAATTCCAGGTCTGGAGGTCTTCTTCCTGGCTGTTTTGGTTAAAGGTGAATAAGGTTTTCGATGGGCTATTGGGTTTGTCGTAAATACCTTGTTTATTGTTGTATTGTTATTTCGCCTGTTGTCTGGGGATGGTGAATGACTTGTTGAATTTTTTTGTGGAAGTTGATTTTTGCTTTTGGACATGAATTTCACTTAACTATTACTTTTCATTTGAAATTTAAACTAATATTTCAAATACAGAGTTCAGTATTTATACATTCTGATGGCCAAATCATTAGGTGAAAATACTAGACGTCAATATCTGTGAATAATGAATTATTATTTCCTAGCCAAACCAACAGCTTTGAAGCAATTTGTTGAGAATAGACTAGTAATGGGGGATGTTTACTTACTCCTGGGAAAGAGAATTATTATCATCTCGATCCTTTAATGCCGGCTCCCTTTGCCACTTTGACACGCAAAGAAACTTTTGCAGCCATTCTTTATAAGAGATTACATGCACCACCACTCCACCTATGCATATTACACTGTATGACACACACCACAGTCATTTGTAGCATAACAATCACCCGCCCCCACCCAACCAAACCCAATCAGGTCGCTTCTGATTAAAAATACAAAACCACTCGAGAGTAGTAGATTCCTAGTATTTGAGTCTCTAGATGAAAATAACTAATTTAGCCTGAATAATGTAAAAGATTTTTAAATTATTATGCTACATAAAAAATTTTATTACCCTCGGTATTTAAGGTTTAATTTAATTACACTTAGTTTACCAAATTACTAATTCTATACTATAACTAATTAAAAGTATAATTAATTGCACGTTTTTAACTCCATAATTAAAGGAATTTGTATATCCAATATCTCCATTCATCCCACGTTTCTCTCTCATAACCCCTCAGGCTCACCCACGTTTTATCCATACCCATGTTCTTTTTATCATTTTCCATCTTCTGAAACCAAATTCTCTCTCTGAATTCACAGAAACCTTTCAACAAAGTTGGTTCCCCATTTTACTCCAGTTTAAGTTTATCAATGAAGAACAACAAAGCTTTGAAATACAGTCCTAAAAAATCAGCAGTAGCTGATATATAATTATTTGATTTGGGTATGTTGTCACCATAACACAAATCTCCACATGCAATTGCAGAGACTACTGATAGTTCCTCTCCCCGACAAATTAGAGCCGAGATGAGAACCAAACAAAAACATAATGTATATATTGGAGAAACTTCTACACCAGGAAAACAAGTCAAACGAAAAGGAAAAGAGATTTTGGTAAACGGCGAATTTGTAGAAGCGGTTCCTAATCTTCGAACAGGAAAGATAGCAAAGGTGTCTCCTAGTTCAAAAAATTCAAAAATGAAGAAACATTCAAAAAAAATACCCTAAAATTGTTCGGAACCAATCAATAGTGAAGGTAAACATTTATTAGTTTCGTTTCTAATTTTTTAGTTTGGTTTAGGATGGTAAAATCTGTGTTATACGTGTTTTAGACAAGTGTAGAGTAATTGTCTTGATTTTGAAGATTATTTGTAGTTGTGATATTCTACCTTTATATTTGTAGATATTTTGTAATTTTTTTTGTAGTTATATTGTTAGGAAACTTGTACTATTTGAAGCAGAACTGTAGTTATCTTTTGTTGTTGCTTTTTGTAGAAAATGCTTTAAGTTGTAGATATTATGTAATCATTTATAGTTATGTAAGAGATTTGTCAATTTCCGCAGAAGACCTTTTTGATATTGATCAACATCGTAGACGCTATGGAGTGCTTCTATGGGACTATGCTATAAAGAAGCAGTAAGATGAGTCAATCAGTGAAAATGAGGTTACAGGCAACTAGCAAGGAAGAAGAGTGCACTTGCATTGAATGAGAAAACAAAAGTCCAGAGAAAGAAGAAGTAGTGTCATGTATATGTGATTTAGTTGATGCTAGTTTGTGGGAGAAGTATAGTATACAATTTTCCGAACAATTCATTTGTGTTTTTATTGCATCAGAGCTTTTGTTTTGTTAATTTCTATCCACTTTAGCAGTTCACTTGAAAATAACTTTGTGATTTTATCTCCAATCGTTTAATATTTACAACACTTATTCTTCATTATCTTAAACGTAGATATTATGTTGTTAGAATACAAATTATCTATAAAAAAAACTTCAAATTATCTTACAATCGGAAAATACTGAATGTTGAGATTGTATATAATTCTATAGTTAAATATGTATATAATTTGTAGGGAATACCTCTAGTTGTATTTAATTTCTGTATATAACTATCAGTTCAAGTTAAATTAATTTTTTTAAACTTGTAGTTACATTGTAAATAATAAATATTAACTGTTATGTACAGAATGTCAAAAATTAAGGTAGATGCTTGACACAATACAGAAAAATATATTAACAAACACATAAATAAATTGAAATTAACTACATTATGATTTTTAAAAACTTAAATGATTACACACAAAATTCTGTTAACTTGAACACACTAACAATTATTTTGAAATACTATTCTAACTACATGATATTTATTTCTTTTTGGGCGCTTTCTTGCAAGATCTTTTGTTATGCCCTTCACCTTCACATGACACCTTGTACTTCTTTGACTTTAATTCATCATATGTTTTGTATCTTTCCTTTTGAGGTCTTCTTGGCTGCCTTTTCTCTCCCATGGGTGGATTTACTACTTCATCAGATATATGTTGTGGCACATTCCATTTGCTTTCATCAAAAAGGGGATTTACTGGTATTTCATACGTACACAGTAGGCTCTCCTTTGTGTAATATGGAGAGCAATAGTTTTCATAATTTTAATTCATGTGCCTTAAAGCTGCCAAAGCATGCTCACATGGAAGTTCATCAAGTTGGAACTGGCCACAACTACATTTTCTTGCTTTCAAGACACACAATGTACCGCTTTACACCATCTATCACAGTATGGATATGATCTGTTGAAGCCTTACCTACAATTACATAACAAATAGAAAGGAAAATATTTACAATCATAAAAATATATTATCTACAACTTATCTACAATTTACCTACAAATTATCTACAATCTACAAATTAACTACAATTTGTCTACAATTTATCTACAATCTGGAAACACTGTATGTTAAAATATTATTTTTTTGCACCAAATAAACAGATCTCACCCTAAGTTTCTGAGATAATGTTATGTTGTTCTCCAATTCTTTGTTGAATTTGGACCCAAGGAATGTGAAAGTACCCTTTGCCTTGAATAACTTCTCGTTCGTCTAAAGTTCAAAAAGTGTCCTCATATACTCTAATAGGTCAAATATTGGCAGCTCTCTTGCATCTTTTGTTATATCATTCAACGACTCTGCAATGTTTCATGTCATAGTCCAAGTTATATTCACTGTTGCATGTACTCTTGACCATCTATGATAGCCAATATCATAGAGATATGATTTAACACGCGGGTCTATCTTTTCAATCTTCGACATCCACATAGATGGTAGTTTAATTGTAGTATAAATATAGTAATTATGTAGATACCTTTACAAATAATACTGCTTTATACATATACTTAATCTGATTTTTAGTATATTTGTAGAAATTTTCTAAAAAATTTGTAGAAATTTTCTAAAAAATTTGTTGATTTAAGAGAAAAATTTTGTAATCAATATTTTTTCAACATAGATTATAGTTTAGTTGTAGTATAAATATAGTAATTTTGTAGATCATCATGAAAACAATATTGCTTTATACATCCTAAAACTGATGTGTAGTTTATTTGTAGATAAATATAGGAATTTTATAGATATTACCGTAAAATCAGACTTCCATAGAATTTGAAACATAACAAACCTACACTTGTGTTTTCATTGGTAATAATCAATTCCATAATGAAGTCTCGTATATTTATAAATAACGGGTCTGATCCTAAGTTTTATTCTCCTTTTTTGTCTCCATATACACACAACCCCCATATCGTTCCTAATCTGCATTGGAGGACAATTCTCATTCACAATGTATTTGATTTCTACAAATTTTTTCAAAGTATCAATCATTAATTGTTCCGCAACTGTAGAAATCAACATATTGTAACTTGCATCTTCATCGAGCACAATGCTGTTAACGTGAAAATCTCTAAATCTGCCATAGCTATCCCAATTCTCATTTAATTGTTGCATGATTGGAATTTTGACATGATTGCGTGTCGTTGATGAGGTATTGTTCAATATTTTGTTGTTTTATTAATTTTTTGGATTAAGAAAAAAAGGCGAAGAACAGAGTATCGACAGAATTGATTTCTACAATGGACTTAAATTTGTTGAATATTTTATCGCTTTTTTGATCAGTGGATTGAGGAAAAAAAATTGATGAACTGAGCTTTTGTAGAACTGATTTCTACAATTTGATTCGAATTTGTTGACGATTTTGCTTTTTTATTTTATTTTGTGGCTTATGGAAAAATATCGAAGAACAGAGTTTTTGCAGAAAAGAGTCTATGTAATTTGATTTTAAATTGAAGATAAAGGATTTCCATTTCAATTTCTATCTGAAGGTCGCTAAATCAATTAGAATATTCTGTTCCTAATTTGTAGTGCGTCTAATTAGGAAGATTCAGTTACTAATAATTAATATTTAATGAATAGTATAATAATTGTAGAAAAAGTATGAACATGACGGGTAAATTAGAAACTATGCACATATTTGGTAATAAAGTTTCATATATGGTATAGGAGGAAAAAAATCCCATAAGGTAACTTCTTCTTTTTCTAATGGACTATTGGTTGTTCATTTTTCTCCATCTCTGTCCTATAAGAAGCTTGGAAATAATTATAGAGGAGGTGTTCTGACTTACCTTAAGGGCAGCGCGATATACAAAGTATCCCGTATTCATATTGAATTTGAAAAATGACCGCAAATTCATAATCTATAGGTCATATGGTGACAACTTCACTGGTACTCTCCAAGACTATATTCGGTATTCCGACTTATCAAGTATGAAAAATTATTCATTCCTCTTTCCTTTTACTTTTTCTCCTCCTGTTTTCCTCCTTTCATCCCCAACCGATCATTTTTGAGCTAAAAAGAAAAAGGAAATGAGAAATACCGAGCTGAAAAGATAGGAAATGAACTTCTTTTGTCAAATTGTAGCGTACGATACAGCTAAGAAAATAATCTAAATCGAAGTTTATGTACAGATATATGATAAATAATCATACAACATTGGTCATGTGCCCCTTCCAAAACTCAGAAAGCAAATGAAATTTACTGCAACTATCAGCACAACTCGAACATCTAGCACATGAACTGTCATGTCCTAAGTTTTGAAATCATTTCCTCCAAGAATGCTACAGACATCCCTTCTCTCTCTCCAACTCCTTGCTCAATTTGTCTCATAACATGTTCCAATAGCAGAATATTCTTGGGCTGTTTATTCTTTGGGCTGCAATGCGAACGGTCTCTCAAAAGCAAAAGCAGTCTTTTAGCATTGTCTCTGGCTCTCTTTGTCCCATCCACACTCAACTGAAGCAGTGCTGCCATAGCTCCTTCCCTCAATATCATCCCTCTGTATCTCTCTCTGCAGCTCTCACATATTAGGAGTAAAATTGCCACTGCATCTTCTTTACATTGTCTTGAACCTGTTGAGACGTAATACAATTAAAATTAAAAGTGTACTCTCTTTAATAGATTAAGTTTTTAGACGATATAGTCACAAATGATTCAACATGATATAGTCACACTACTCAACATGGTACCAAAGCATGCAAGGGAGTCGTAAATTGAAATGTGTTTGACCCATGAAAAAGAATCAGGCCAACGCGTGTTGATACATAATACAATTAACGGAGTAATTAATAGTGTGAAATTTTATATGAGATTGTCATGAAATTAACCTTCCTCCATGGCCTCCACCAAACACTGAATTGCTCCACCTGTTCCTGCAGCTTCCTCTAGTCCAATTCTTGATGAAGAAACAATATTCTCTAGCAATACCATGGCCTTTTCCGCAATCACTTCTCCTGCTGTTTTCGTTTCCGACGCCAGGCTAATTAATCCAAGCAGGGTAGCTACCCCACCAGATGAAACAATAGAAGGGATGAGGTGATGGCAAGTTGAAAGATTGTGAAGTATTGACAACATGTCCAAATTAGCCTGCAAGCTCATGCTGTTGTAGGCTTGTGAATTTAATAATTCAAGTAGAAGTGGAATAGTCCCAGGTGCAGCAATTGCCAACTTGTTTGAAGCACAAGAAGAGAGGGTCAATAGAAATGCCACTGCTAGCTCTACTAACAATTCATTTTCGCATTGAAGCACATCTAATAACACTTGTATAGCCCCTGATTTTGCTATCACTATCTTGTTCCTGCAAGAACCAATAAGAATATTCACTATTTTAGTGCTGAAAATCAAACAGGTATACATACACTCGTATTTTTTTTTGGTATGTTTGATACAACAAAAGTCATTTTCCATAAGAAATGTTTTCATGCATTTTTCTCGAAAATGACTTCCATAGTGCCAAACACGTTCCTGAATGAAGTATGCGCACCCTAACCTTTCACTGCGAAAAGCTATACTAAGCAGAGCAAACAGTGCAGCTTCAATGGCTTCATAATCATTAGTACTCAGCATCAAAATCAATGGAGGAACTATGCCTTTTTCGACGATCTTGTGCCTTCGCTTGCTGGAAAATTGACCAATTTGTCTTGCACCAAAGACCTGTGCTTGTCTATCACCAAAGAGGAGAGCTTCCACCACCATTTCTTCCATGGCTTGGAAACTCCCTCTGCCTTTAGTCACACTTGTTTGTTTATGAATAATTTTGTTTCTTTATGTATATTAAGGATATATGTGGTTGCTTCAAGAGTATGTAATGTGTGAGGCTTTTCAAGATTCTCCTTTTAATATATAGTTCTTGATTTGAAGTAACTGATCCATTCCCTTTTCAGCTCTTTCTTTATTTAACTAAGGTGGAAATACCTTGGCTTGAATCTTTAACTTCCCTCTGATGCAAGCAACTGCGTCAGCTTTATCGGCTAGCTAACTTAATATCAAGAGATACCTGTCAATATACTAAAAATGTGTAAAATGTAGGGTTATCTTTGATGTGTGATGACTTCAAGATTTATCCTATTCAAGAATGAGTTGGACGAACAAAATCACCATTTACTGATAAAAACATAGGCGGATCTAGAATTTTTAGTACATTGGTGCACTACTAAAAAAACAAAAAAGGAAAAAATGTATTTAGTAGGAATGGATACTATACCTCTTGGTAATTAACTCAACCTTCAACTAAATGCACCGTTTAATTTTCTTGAAGCATGAGTGTCAATAGTTAATATTATACCCAATTTGAAAAATATGTTTATAAAATATCTAGGTTTACGAAGAGACAATATGTTCACATGTCCCATAATTACACCTATAAATCTGGCCCTGGATAAGAGTGATATGCATCATATATTTATTAGATTGATGTAAATACCGAACGAGACTAAATGTTTATGGCGAATCAAGCCAAACTACCTCGGACAAGGGCACAGAATTTCTGGGAAAAGGCAGTAATCTTGATTTGGTTTGCCTAGTACATGGAACATTACATAGTCAGGGACCGAAAAATCAAAGGAAAGCAGCCGTTGTACATTCTGTTTTTAAGGAAATAGCTGCGCTTTTCCTTTTGCCTCTATACGGCATCCGCCGTATCTTTACCGAAATCAATGCTTGCCACTGGTCTTCAAGCTTTCCTTAATCTCTTTGCTTTGTAGTAGTAGCTTTTTGACTAATACACCATTTGGGAGGATATAACAAAGGATTAAAATTCATGAAGTATTCATTTTTCACTTAATATAAAAGCAGTTAAAGGATGCAATACAAGTAATCATCACTTATCAACAATAATATATAAGACTCCAATGTTGTACTAATTAGCCTAAAGAAAAATAAATATCAAACTTGCAAATGAAGGAACATGTTGCTAACTAAAATCTAAATACATATAAAGTGTCTGCCATTTAACTCTTTCAGCGTTTTGATAATACGATAAGACAGAATCTCAAAAATCACTAACCACCATTTAACACATTACACTTTCATATTTGGGAAACCGAAAACCAAATCTTGCAACATTAGAAACTTCTCTTCTCTGGACCTTACGTGAATGCGAAATACTCTTACATTGTGTTATCTTTAAAAAAAAAATCAAATTAGAACTTAAATTAAAAAGAAAAATTTTCATAAAACACTATCTTTTAGTAGTAATTGACCATTTATAGATACTATTTGCTATATTACGAATTATAAATACCTTTTATGTGGTTATAAGATATACTTGATGTATTTAAGCTATTGTACTCGTGAATACAGTAGCAAAAATAGGCGTGAATCAGGGAAGACCAGCTAATCAGTTGTTGTATTCGAGTGTATTCGACTGTATCCATGGAGTGAAACATAGAATTACAACTGGACAGATTATTGTATTCGACTGTATTCACGACATGAAATAGGGGATTACACTATTTTTAAAATAAAAAGTGAATCAATTAACATAATAGACTCCTAATATAACTCAATAAACTCAGTTATAACACACAAATTTTGTATTTTAAGTTATAAAAAGATTCTCAACCGAAAAATACCCCAAAAAGATAGTAATTTTCAGAGAAATTATATAATACATCTGAATACATAAATTATATTGATTAAAAAAATATATGAATACATTCATGAAAAATAGCGAGACAGTGAATACAATAAAATACATAGAATACAGCAGGATACATTAAAATTTGAAATACAATGAAAAAAGACAACGAATACAATGAAACACATGAAAATACAGCGTGATACGTTGGAAAAAATATTAAAATATATTAACAGAAAATTAAGTTGCTATGCACCAAACTCTGTCGTCTTTGTTCAAGAACAAACCTTAATTTCCGGCGAATGAATCATCGAGCACAAATCCTGAATCTCATTGTTCATACGCCGTCGTCGATCGGAGGCTTCATCTCCTTTGGATTCAATTTCGGTTGCAAAAATTACTAACACTCTTTGGGGACCCTTAATCGTCTTGCCAGAGGAGATAATCATAGCCACACGACCATTTTTCTTATTCTTATTTCCATTCTTCGCCATAGCTATGCGAACAGGGATATGTAACGATTTTTTCTACAATTGTAATTGCAATGGAAGGGTTTAGGGTTTGATATTCCATATGAAGGAAGAATAATCTCTAGAGTCTTCAGCAATGATCGAAATTATATATACATACCTAGTCTTCACAACCCTAGGGTTTAGGATTTAAAACATCTTCGTTTTATCCTTACAAATATATATATATATATATATATATATATATATATATATATATATACTAAAAAGGCGATGGTGGGTGAAGGAATTTGAGAGCTCTATACGAGAAATCTGAGGTAAAAGTTGTATCAAAGTGGAGAGAGAAAGAAAATATTGTAACTGAATAGCGTATTTAGTGGCTTAGGAGTATGAGGTAACCAAAATTAGATATTTTGCTACAAACATTAAAAGGTATTCATAGAATATAATTTTTTAAAAAGTATTCATTAAAAATAAATAAGGTGTTAACCTTTACTATAGGAGGTAAAAATTCCAATTAAAAAATTGGTGGGCCAACCTATTAGGCCCACAACCCACATAGGGTTGGGCTGATCATTTTAAGGTCCATCAAAATGGTAGTCACCCCCGGCTCATACCATCAAATGCGAGGCCCGTGTAGGTTGGGGTAGACTTGGTTGGGCAGGCCCATATTGACAACTCTAGCCACAATCCAAAAGACAATTAGACTATATAAATCTTGACAACATTGCTAGCGGGGCCTTAATCATTTCAGTAAAAATTGCACGGGGCGTTCTATTTTGTTGCCCCTATTTAACGTATCTTGATTTTTTAAAAAACATTTAACTTGTATTCACTTTTTAAATAATTTCGGTCTCCTTTCTCCCCTTCCTTGCTTTGCAACTCTCCCGAATCATATACACGAGAATCTCAGCTAAGAACCTTAGGACGTTTTTCCCATGCAGTTATACTATATAAATGAACACTTTCTTCCTGGTTTTTCAATTACGTACAAAGAAATTGACAGATTCAAACAAAAATTAAAGAAATGCTAGATTAATGGAGGAATTGTATCTTTATCATTGCCAAAGGGGCTTCCTTATCTTCATATATATTCAAGGATACATATTATCCATAAAGATCTGGAGGCGAATAACAATATTCTTATAGACGGTAATGAACCTCAAATATCAGATTTTGGATTGCCGCATGTTTTTGGTGGCAAAAATTCAGAAGCTAAGACAAATAGAGTTGTTGGAACTTAGTTTTCATGCATGCAACCGTCCTGAGCACAAATAGTTCTTCCTGCACAAAAACTATTTGCCAGTTACAAATAAAAACTTCAGCTCTAGAGCTGAAACTTACAAATAAAAACTTTAGCTCTAAAGCTAAAGTTTGCTAGTTACAAACAAAAACTTCAGCTCAGAACTGAAGTTCGACAGTTTAAAAAAAAACCTTAAGCTGAACTTCAAGCCCGACTACTAGAATGCTAAAATTTTACGTAATTGTCTTTATTACTTCAGCTCCGTATGCTGACATTTTGCGAAAAACGAGTATGCATATAATTTTTCTTTTGCAAAACAAATACAAATTAAAATATAATATAAAAAACGAGTAGATACAAATGCCTTTCACTTTCACTGCAACATTTCTTAGCAATCATATAGATATGGCCAGAGTGTGGGTGATATTTATCACTGAAGCAAATATAATATTTTAAGATGACATTCCGTCGGTCACTAATTCTTTATTCTTTGGCCTGTCGAACTTAAGGCTGTTGGTTGTCGCGGTTCCGAACCGGAATCAGACCGGAATCGTGGCCCTGCTGGTTCTGTCAGTTACGGCGGTTCCGGTTCTACCGGTTCCAGGGAACCGTCATGGGCCGGTTCTATCAGTTGGAACCGTTAGAACCAGACCCGCCAGACCCGGAATCGGCTGGCGGTTCTGGACCGGATCTGGCGGTTCCGGTCCGGTTCTGACGGTTCCAACGAACATTTTTCAAAAACATTTAAAAAAAAAAAATTTCAGTAACGGCTCTTTGCAAAAAGTAGCCGTTTGGAAGTTTAAAAAATAGCCATTTGGCCCCCAAACTTTAATTTAACCCCAAAGTTTATATAATTACACTATTTCCCATTTCTCAACTATAAATACCCCATCATTCTTTCATTTTTATTCACCAATTCATCAATATCTCTCAATCTCTCTCAAGCTCTCGTTCAATCTTTCTAGTGCAAGTGCTTAATTTATTGTTGCAAATTCGTGAAAAATTGTGAAGTTGTTGAGTTGAAGTTTTCAAGTGTTCAAGTTCAACGATTTTCAATTTTCAAAAAATTGTTCGTCAATCGGGTAAACTCGTTTCAATTCTTACATGCTAATAGTATTTTTTTTTTGTGTTTTTAGTTTGCTTAATTCTAATTAGTATGGCATTTTCGTTGAAAAAAATGTTCGGTAAAGGAAAAGCTAAAACAGGTGAAAGTAGTGGCCAAAATACTACCCCTCCCCCTGCTCCCCGACCTAAAAAAGATAAGCAAGTTGAAAGTAGTAGCCAACCTAGATGTCCTAATGAACCCTTCGTAATCCTTGATAGTGATCACCTTTGTTTTCAATTTAGCGATTTTGAATTTCACATGATGTAGCAGTAGGTGATAGATTAGACGATGATATTATGAATGCTCTTTATCCTAATGAACCTATCTTAGAGGGAAATGAGGATGATGATGATGCGGATGAAACCCAAGCACCAGATTTAGATGATACACATACTAGTCCTGCTCATAACTTAGGTGATGAACCGGCACACCCACCTGTACAAACTCCCACTTTTAGTAGACAACCTCCTAAACGTACAGAAACATTATTAGTTTGGCAATTTTTTACTCAACTAAGAGAACAAAATAAGGCTAAGTGTAAATCTTGTGGGAAATTACTTGTTCATAGGTATACTGGAGATCGTAGCGGCACGGGTAGTTTAGTTAAGCATATAAAATTACACCCTAGAGATAAGGCTATATATTTGCAATTGAAAGCGCAACAAGTGGGGAGGACAAGTGTTGATTCTCAAGTTAACCCAAGTACTGGTTCAAATCTAGTTCAACCAGGAATAAACACTGTCACCGGAGGTATTTTATATTACGATCCAAATAAGGATCGTGAAGAATTAGCGAAAATGATTACTATTATGTGTTTTTCTTATACTTTTTCTTCTAATCATGCATGGATTCATTATATTAGAAGAGTATTTAATCCTACTTATAAAGGTTGGTCCCGCGCAACAGTTAAGGCCAATATTTATAAATTCAAGCATGAATATGAACAATGTTTGCGCTATTTATTTACTCATATAAGTAATCGTATTTCTATTACAACTGATATTGGTAGAAGTGGAAATGACTGTGATTATCTAACTATAACAAGTCATTGGATAGACGAAGACTGGACAATGCAAAAACGCATAATTGCATATAGAATAATTAATTCACGGCACACGGGTAGGTTTATAGCTAACACAGTTTCAGATATATGCAGATATTTTTGCTTTAGTGATAAAATAATGGCAATTTCTATGGATAATGCTTCTAGCAACACTAGTGCAATAGGCATGCTAACAAAAACACTTAATCCTGCATTTAGTAATATTTCCATGTTAGATGTATTTGTCATATTTATCATTTAATTGTTGGTGATGGTATGCGAATATTAAACATAGAAATTGAAAAGGTGAAAATGGCTCTTAATTGGCTATTTTATTCAAACAGTAGAAGTAGACTTAGAGAATATTTTAAGAAATGTGACGAATATGGCCTTAGAGAAAGAAAGGTTCCTAAACCTTGCCCGACTAGGTGGAATACATGTACGAAAGTTTAGTAGTAGCGTATGAATATAGAAACTCAATTAATGCTACGTTTAATTCTCGGGTAGGTGGTGAGGATGATGATGAAATGCTAACTACCCAAGATTGGATTAATGTTAAAATTCTTTTAGATTTTTTAGAACATTTTCATGTGGCTACAAATGCTTTTTCTGGACAATATTATCCGACTATTTCTAACTGTTTAGTTTATATTGTCGCACTTGCTGATTTGTTTGTTGATTTTAGCGAGGGAGGGGACATTTATGAACTTGCAATAAATGAAATGAAAAAAAAGTTTAAAAAATATTTTTTTCCAATCTATCCTATTTTTGGTGTAGCTGCTATGTTAAATCCAACAATGAAATTAGGAGGTCCTCACTTTTGGTATTCTAATATTTATCGATCTTTAGATCTTTCAGAAGACGAAATTGCTACACTAGCTGATGCGAAAGCATCAATTAAAGTTAATGCTCAAACTGTTTATAATGCTTATAAACAGGCGTTAGAGCATGCTAGGCTTAACAACTCTTAAATCGTTGATGGAGTTCAGGGGTACTCAAGGTGATAATTTTGATGAAATTTTCCATCTAAATGAGCTTCAAGTTTACTTGTCACAGGGACTAGAAAAGGAGAATCCAGACGCTCTTTCGACCTTTTGGAATGGTGGAAGACAAGGGAAAAGCATTTTCCCGTTCTTGCAAGGATGGCTCGGATGTTCTGTCAATTCAAGCGTCAACTGTTGCATCGGAGAGCGCTTTTAGTCAAGCAAAACTATAAATAGGTGATCAGAGAGCGTCGATGCGGGAGAACTTGAAAAAATCAGTGCTTTTTCGAGATTGGATCCGCGCAGAAAGAAGGAACTTTCGCATAGCAGAATCACAACCAGCAATAGATGAGGCATATGAAGAAATGATAGCAGAACTTGCTGAGGAAGCAACTTCACCCGGAATTGGTGATGGACAATCTTCATTTCCACCACCGCCAACACAATCACCTCCCAACCTTGACGGTTTTATGAGATTTGTTAGAAATACAACATAAATTATGATGTAACTTGTACATTGGCACGCCTTCTTTTAGTTTTTTTTCCTTTTAATGGTGGTATTAGTATAATGTTGTGCTCATTCCATTGGGGGAAGGAAGACTAAGAAAGATATGCCATTTTGGTCAATAAATATGCTCTTTATCATATCCTTGAATATCTTTTGTCTCAATATTTCTTTGTCTTTACTTCTATGTCAATCATTGAATATTTATATAACATACAATATATAACATACAACACAATATACTAATGACAACATTCTTTTATCAATATATACTACTTATATACAATTTATACTAATTACTAACTACAACACAATATACACTACTTATATACAATATATACTACTTACATACAATATATACTACTTATATATAAAATATACACTACTTATACACAATATATACTAATTACCAAACACAATATATACTATACTAACCGCCAGAACCGGAACCGCCAGAACCGAAACCGCCAAAACCGAAACACTAGACCCAGATAGACCCAAAATCGGAACCGGATACAGGCTTAGTCGAACTCATTGATTCGGACCATTAATATTTCTTTTCCCATCTCAATTAATTGCAAATGAGGATTCTCGCCAACCAAACATCTGTCTACATCATCTTTTGATCTTTCGACTTTTGACCAAGTTGACTTGAAAATAAAGAGTTTGGCCCAAATTCAACAGAGTGGAGCTAAATCAAACTCGACTCTATAGAGATTTTGTAATGAGTTTCAATTATCACAGACATCAATATAATTCTATATTACTCAATGATTAATCTGTTTTGTCTTTATTTGGTAATTTGTGATTGTTAATTTTTTATTGACAAACTTTCGATTACTTTCTGCAAGTGGGTAATAGTCCCATAATTATTTATTCAAAATATGTACCGAGTATTTTAACAGTACTACATGGATCGGTATATAATGAACTACATAGGTAAATCATTTACCGAGTGTCTTCTTCGTGTGATTGTTGATTGATTGTGTTTATATGATGAAATGTCTTGATCACCAAAATAAATAAATAAATAAATAAATGTCAGGACAAATTGAAAATATGGCATTGGTTTTATAGTCTAAATAAAAGCCAAAGCACAATAGCATAAACTTGAGAAATGTCTGCCAATAGCAGGACTTTGGTACAAATGTACTCTACTTGAAGGTGACACTACAAGTTGAGGTTCCCATAGACCTTTTGGTAAATTACTCTGATCTATCTACTCGTGTTTACATTGAAATCTTCTTTGAAAGCTAAAACCCAATCCATTCGTTTCAATAAAATTGTCTTTATTTTGGTTTATGAAAAAATTTTATTTTATATCTATTAATTTTAAATTATTTATTTTTTAATGGTTAGCTCCAAATTATTTGTTATTTTTATTATGGGACCCAAATTATTTACTCGTTTTTTTTCCTTGCGAACTATCTTTTTTTTCTTCTATCGTCCAATTTATGCAATAATTAGAATATTGTTCTTTTCTTGAAATTTTATGACAAACTTTATTTTCAAGAATTCAAAATTTATTGTACAGAAGCCTGTAACCATTAGATGAATGAAAACCAAGCAATCTGGTTCACAACTATGACCATTAGAAGCTACACTGATCTTGGCAAATTCTTTAGAGCTTCAAACATCTCTCCAAAAAACAATAATCCTTCTTTTTTTCCCGATGAACCCAAGTACTCACTGTTGATAAAGTCTTTTTGTGGCAACCGTTTTTCATCCACATCTGTGTAGATTCGTTAGTTATTGTTCTTCGATATGAAGATTGTACCTTTGATGCTGGTTTTTGGAGATTTATTGTACAAAAATTTAAATTTGTCATTGAAGGATCTTGAAGCTTGAACTCATAACTTGGTTTGTTTAAATTTTTAATTATATTGATCCAATCTTGTATGGGTTTGTTTGAAAAGTTGATTGGAGATTGTAGCTAAACTTTAGTCAATTTGGTGGAGATTTTGTAGTAGATTTTGAAAATTTGGGTTGAAATATAGTTGAACCCGAGAAGAAATGAATTTGTATTGTATACTCAAATATTATACAAATATACCATTTTAATATGCAATTCATTCCAACTATATACCATATTAGTAAAACTATATACTATATTGGTATCATATGCTAGTTGAATCATTTTTGGTTGTATTAGCTGCATTTAATTGATACACTATTTAATTTTCTTTTAATAATAGTATTATAGTACACTATCTTGAAATACCTTATTATATTAATATACGGTACACTATTTTTTTTAATTTTCTCTTTATGCATGTGTGTTATGTAATAGGAGTATAGTTATATAGTTATCCGAAATTAACTAGTAAAACTGTATACCATGTTGGTATAGTTATATGTCATATTTGTATCATATGGTAGTTGAACATTGTTTTGGTTGTTTTAGCTTCATCTTAAATGAATTCTATTATGAAATTATTTATATGAACATGGTTGCAATGCTAGAATTTTTGTGTGCCAATGGACATAAATAATGTAAATTATGTAATAGTTTTTATAATCATAGGCAATTGTTGAAACAACCGCATATAACTATATACCCTCTTAGTATTGTTTTGCGAATATTTAGCTTGCAATACGAGCATGTAATTTTCTCATACTTTTATTGTGTCCCTTAATATTTGGGTATAGTAGTATAGTCGCAGATAGTTGTAGCAATATTTTAGAGAAATCACACGTCCGTTGGTATACATATATACCATATTGGTATTACATGGTACTAGAAGTCTTTTTTTGCTACTTATACTTTTGTTGCATTTTTTAATATTTTATTATCATTTTTATTCTAACTAGTATATATGGAGATTTATATTGCCGTAGATTATGTTTTCTTGCTCTATAACTAGTTGTTACTGCTAATAGTAGAGTGTGTACTGATATTTATTGGGAAGTAGATCAAGATTTGCATGGCAATAACATGTTGTTTCTTAGAATCTAATTATGTAATTTATGGTTCCCAACAACAATCAATGTGATATTCACTAAATCAGATCAAGTGACAACTAATATTATTTAGTTTAATAATTAAAATGAATAAATGAGAAAGAAAAAAATAGAAGGTATATTGTATTAGTTATATTAAAAAAAGTGAACAAATATTTGCTATATCAGTTATTTTTTCTTATTGTAAAAAACATAATGAAAAAGGTAAATGAAATTAGATTATGAAGAGAAAAAGAATAAAAAAAAGTTAAATGAAATTAGAAAAGGAAAAAAGAAAAAAGAAGAAGAAGAAAACGAGAAAAAGAAAAGGAGAAAAGAAAAAAAAAAGAAAAAGAAAAGAAAAGAAGCATAGAAATAAAAAAAAGAATTGGAGAATAAAGAAAAATAATTCCCCACAAAAATTATTATGGGTAGAAAATATAATTAGTTTCTGGGTAGAAAAACAAATAGATAGATAAGGGTAAATAATTTTATTTTTGTGGGTAACTGTGTCAAGACCCCTTGATTTAAGGTGTCACATGGGCCGTTAGGCCCGGGCTTGGCCCAAGACCACGAGCCCAAATGGGAGGTAGGCCTAAATAGACCTAGCCGGATAGATCTAGGACCAGGTGGGGGTGAGCTTGGAAGTGGGCCAGTCCAATGATTGACGCCCATGAAAAGGGGACAGTTTGGGCCCGGGACTTGCTGGGAAGTGGGCCGGTTTGACCAATCTTAAACGATCTTATATGGGCATAACGATTATTTTTTTTAAAAAAACTGCCAACTATGGTTGTTTCTAGCCGTTATGGCATTTTAAAAAATGGCCTATTTACCTGCCAAAATAGCTGTTGGCTATTTATAACCATTTAACCCCCTTCCCCCAAACTTTTTTTTAACCTCAAACTTTTTATAATTATACTTTTTTCCTATTTTAATCATAAATATCCCCTTATTCTTTCATTTTTTCTCACAACATCATTAATCTCTCTCATTTCTCAAACTTAAATTTAAGTATTCAAGTATTCAAGTCTTCACTCATCTCTCATTTCTCAAACTCAAATTCTTAATTCAAGTTAAATCATACCTCGTGATTCTAGAGTGCGCTCATATATTTGGAAATACTTTAATGTGGAAGAAGAAAAAGAAGAAGTTTACATAGTAAAGTGAAAGAACTGTGGTCGAGTCTTTACTCATTGTCCAAAATTAGAGTGCATAAGCTGTTTAAGGAGGCATATAAAGAGCTGTCTTGCGTGTTCTCCAGAAATTCGTATTTAAGATTTTAATTTTATTTGAGACAATTTATGTTTTTAAAAGAGAAAATGCATAAAGTACCCATTAAACTTGTCATGAAAAATTATTTACACACCTATGTCAACACCCCACTATCTTATCTAAACTAAATTTAATACCCCATTGACTGATGACCTAGTGTAAAAAGTATAGCTCATTTCGTAGATGCGCGTTAGGTAAAGAAAAAGCTTTAAACTAATTTAATTGTCCAGATATCACTTTCCTATTAGTTACTCTAACTAATTAAACTTAATATTAATTTTTTTTTCTCTTTTCTTATTTATTTTCTTTTCTTTTTATCTTTTTTTATTTTAGCAGAACTACTGTCAAAGTCTTTCTCCCCATTTTTTGAAATTAAATCATGTTTTATTTTTTGCTTCTCTTTTTTTTCTTCTGGTTGAATCTTTATTCCACAAGCGAAAATAGCCGGTCATTTGGTGACGAATTTACAATACGTTGAAGGATGAAGACATGGCTACTGTTTTTAGGTTTTCTTTATATTTTTGCAGCTTTTCAAGGTGATTTAGAGTTGGTTCTGTGATGGTGTAGTTGGTGATGAAGATGACATGAAAAGAAAACAGTTAAATAAAAAATTAATTAACTAAGTAGAAAAAAAAAGCACTTTTTGACACGTGGATATATATATTATGCATGCCACCACAAGACTGATTAAGTGTTACCAATGAGATATTAAATTAATCCTAAACAAGAATATGAGGGACATAGGTCGGTCGTAAAATTAAGGTGCGTAAATTTCCTTTCCGAACAAGTTTGATGGACAATTTATGTATTTTCTCTATTTTAAAATTATCCGACGTATTATGTCTAATGTTCTAATTTGTTAGATTAATTTGAAGTATTATTAATTTATTATGCAATAATAAGTGCAAGTTTAAACTTTAATTTCTATGTGCAAGTTTTAACTTTAATTTGCAAGTTTGATACCAAGTTCATCTTAATATATATATATATATATATGCCCGGCCCAATTATGCCAGGGACTGGCTCACTTAGCCCGGTACTATTAGTTAGTGGACCCTGTCCCGGGCCGGTTCCTACAAAAAGCCTACGAAGCCCGGAACCACTTAGGACCGGCCCACAAAACCCGTTTAGGCCCAGGCCTGGCCCACATTACGCCCCTAATTTGATCTGACACAAATTTTAATAAAGAAAGAAAAACTTTTAAGATATATGATATTAAATAAGTCATAATATTTGTGTGGCGGTAAACGTTTGAAGCTTGTACTATGTCATAGTGTTTGTGTGGCTGCTAATGCTTTCCATTAAAGAAATATTAAAATGTGTCAATCTTTTTGGAACATACTACTAAAGAAATAACGCCAATCTTTTTTAAACACATGAAATACTAGTATCTTTTCTGTTTAATTTTTTTAATAGTAATATCCCGGCAAATTTGCACGAATTTTAACTAATTTTATTGGATATCTGCTATCTTCTACCGGCACAGATACGAAGTGACAATTTACTAATATCCTATTTCATTTGAGAAGTGATTAAAAGATTTTCTAATTGCCAAAAATAATTTTTCTTATATTTCCTATTTTTCGAAAGACATATCAGAAATAATCCCATTGCCACCTTGAACAAGTAACAATATTTATGACAATTAGCAATAAATTACAAACTTAATACTAATATGTATTCAAAACTTCAGGCATGAGGGTGCTGCATTTACAGTTTTTATTAAACATAAAATATGCTGTGCCTTCTCTATAGATTTGTCTCTCCACGGCCTCTGTAATAGTCCACTTCTATTGGAAAGTGTTATGTTCTCTTGCTTTTTATGATTTGCTTGGAAAATTTTGTTTTATATCTCGTATAATTTATATTAATTATATAAAATAAGTTTTTATCTTTTGTAGATCTAAATTTTTGTGAAGCTAAGAATAAAATCGGGATTCACAAATTTTTGAGATAAACTTTTTTTCATACAATTAATATTAATTATACGAGATAAAATAAAACTTCTCGATTTGCTACTACAATTTTGCTGTTTTGGCATGATGTGACACAAACTTAGGTGTTTTTCTATGGTAATAATTTGTACTGATATTTTTGGCTTGATGAGACACATATCAATACATATATGTTGTTTAATGTGAGTCATAGATTACACCAGGCATGAATTGCAAGTGTCTTCAATATTTAAATACGTACCTTCATTTTGGTTATAGAATCATGATTGGCATTTGCCATGAGTTGGACGTTTCAAATTTATCCGATTTTCAAGTTAGTGATAAGAATGTTGCTGCTCATCTTCTCTTGTTATTAAACCATACTTTTGGTGCGGTAAGTCTTGTATTAGAGATGTTATAATTGTATGGATTAAATCTGATTAGGGTAATCTAGCACAAGGATAGATTACTAAGAGGAGATTAAGCCAAAGTCGTACACAATATTAAAGGAATTTACTGGCGAGTTGATTATCGGGAACCCATGCCAGTAATAACGGCTAGTCCTTCAATAAAATATTTTAGAGAAATATTCTATTGAATATTCTCTGTACCTGTACTTTATGTTAGGCAAGGGGTATGTCCAATATAAATAGTAAGATAGAGAGAAGAAAATTATTACTTTTTTTTAAAAATTAAATTATGTATTTTGAGGCCTTAAAAATCTCTTTTAGCCTTGCCTAGATTTGCGTGCGTAGTCCGAGCGTGTAGCCACAAAGCTTAAGTATGAAAAATATATGAAAATGGTAAAATTTGGCTACAAAATGAATTAATTTGACTTCAGTCAACGTTTTGGGTAAACGATCCCAGACCCGTGATTTGACGGTCCCGGAGGATCCGTAGAAAAATATGGCACTTGGACGTATACTCGGAATCGAATTCCGAGGTCCCGATCCCGAGAAATAAAATTTTAAAGAAAATTATTTTCTAAAATTGTTTAAGGAAATTTGAAATGGAATTTGATTAGAACATGCTAGTATGCGGCTCGTATTTTGGTTCCGGTATCCAGTACAGGTCTTATATATAATTTAAAATGTTTATGAAATTTGGTGAAAAACGGACGTCGTTTGATGTGATTCGGACTTAAATTGCTAAAGTTGATATTTTATGAAGTTTGAGAAAAATCCTTTGATTTTGAGGTTTAATTCGTGTTATTGAGGTTACTTTGGCGATTTGATCACACAGATAAGTTTGTATGAGGTTGTTGAGTTAGTATGTATGTTTGGTTAGGAGCCCCAAGGACTTGATGTGTTTCGGATGTGATTCAGAAAGTTTTGAACTTAAGAAAAATTGCAGGTTTTCAGTTGTTGGATTTCTAGTATTTCCATCGTCGCGTTTACGGGAGTACCCACGCGAACGTGATGAGTAAATTGTTGCTGAAGGATTTTCCTTCTACGCAATGTGTAGCCCAGGTTACAAACGCGAGGCAGTGGGGGGGGGGGGTCATCCATTCGCGAACTCGAGCATGGCCACGCGAACGCGAATGTCAAAGTGGGCTGGGCAGGGGCGGGGAAATTTTCCTATGCGTACGCGATGCTTTGAATGCGAACGCGATGCACATTTTTGCCCTGTTAATTTAAAGACCCAAAAAGCAGAACACTTGCGGGATTTCATAAAAAATTCATAAACTTCTTCTTCTCCAAAGCTCGTAGGTGATTTTTGAAGCTTTTCTTCATCATAACCTCTTGGGTAAGTAATCTTTAACTTGTTTTCTTCTATTTTGATCAATACCCATTAGATTTCTAGGCCTAAACATGAGATTAAGGTAGAAAATTAGGGATTTGGGTAGAATTAGGGCTTTTTGATTATTTATGATTTAGACCTCGTTTGGGATCAGATTTGAAAATAAATTCTATATTCGGGATCGTGGATGAGTGAATGATCGGATTTTAAGTTGAACCTCGTGTTTTGACCAAGCAGGCCCGGGGTCGATTATTGAATTTTTGGGAAGAATGATTAAAAAGTTATACTAGCATTGGAATTGGATTGTGTAGCATTTATTGATGTTGTTAAATCGATTATGCATAGATATGATTGTGTTGAAGCCAAATTCGAAAGGAAAAGCGGTATTTAAGGCTTGAGTTGCCCTTGAAAGTTTGAGTTAAGTGTCCGGTCTAACCTTAACTTGAGGGATTAATAGTTGTGTCATATTTGTTAATTTCTTCTTGTTGAGTACGACGTATAGACATAGAGACGAGTATCCATATGTTGCTGTCAAGCATGACCGTGAGTGTTAAATTGACAGATATTGTGTAATTAAATTTTACTACGGATGCTTTTATTGAGGATTTTTGATATTCAACAAAGACTTAGTTATTCTGGTGGATTTTTATTTATGAGTGAGTATTAGTGCTGATTGAGCTGAGTAGGAATTGAGATAAGATTGGTTATAGCTGATTCTCCTTTATCGGGATGTTGATTTTGATATTTTTGTTCCCTTGCCGGAAAATTATTATATTGTTTTTGTTCCGTTGCCGGGATACCTTGTTATTTTGTGTTTGCCTTGTAAATGAAGTACGCCTACCACGATATATAATGAAATGGCCGCGGCTTGTACGCCTACCACGAGATATAATAAAATGGGAGCGGGTGGTACGCCTACCACGAGATATAATAAAATAGGAGCGGGTGGTACGCCTACCACAAGATATAATAAAATGGGAGAGGCTGGTACGCCTACCACAAGATATAATAAAATGGGAGTAGGTGATACGCCTACCACAAGATATGATAAAATGAGAGTGGTGGTAAGGCGTCCACAAGATATGGTGAAATGGGAGTGGGTGGTACGCCTACCACAGAATATAATGAAATAGGAGCGGATGGCATGCCTACCTCAAGATATAATAAAATGGAAGCGGGTGGTATGCCTACCACAAGATATGATAGAAATGGGAATGGATGGTACGCCTACCACAGGATATAATGAAATAGGAGAGGGTGGTATGCCTGCCACGAGATATGAAAAATGGGATCGGGTTGCACGCTTGCAATGAGATATGAAACGAAAGTGAAATCTGCCATTGTTTTCCCTATCCCTGTTAGAAGTTGAATTTTGGTTTCCTTTTAATTCTCTTGAGAATCTGTTTTACTTGTTACCCCCCAAGCATGTTCCCTTCCCAGTTTTTACTTGTTGTTACAATTTATTTTTCTGTTGTGTGTGTGTGTATGTGTGTATATATATATATATATATATATATATATATATATATATATAACTGCATAGGTTTATCATGAGTCTGGTCCTAGCCTCATCACTACCTCGCCGGGGTTAGGCCATACATTTACCAACACATGGGGTCGGTTGTGCTGATACTACACTCTGTGCTCCTTTGCACAGATGCATGTACCAAACAATAGCTATAGCTCGGGAGCCAGCCTTCAGTCCACACAGATCCCGAGGTAGTCCTGCAGGCGTTCGCAGCCCGTCGTCTCTTCTATCTGTTTTTACGTTCTGTTATCACTTGTATCTGAGACAGACTATGTTTCTTTCTTTCAGACACTTGTATGTAGTAATCATAGATAGTCCATAAATGATGTGACACCAGTTTTTGGATAGAGGCATTTGTGAAATTTCCTATCATTTTAATTCATCTTGTCTAAGTCTTCCGCTTAAATCTCACATTCCGCTATTATTTAAATATTTATCGCTTGTTATTATATGTTGTAAAAATGATTTAAAACAAAAGAGTTAAGAATTCATAATATTCTGGTTTGCCTAGCTTCTACGAGTAGGCACCATCACAACTCCCGAGCGTGGAAAATCTGATTCGTGATAAGTTGGTATAAGAGCTCTAGGTTATATAGGCCTCACAATTTACAGATAAGCTTAGTAAAGTCTGAGAGATCGTTACAGAGACGTCTGTATTTACCCAAAGGCTACAGAGTTAGGAAAACTTCATATTTGTTCTTTCTTGTACTATTTGGTTTGTTAATGCTAATTTAATTTCTACTATGTTATTTTGTAGATGGCGAGAACATGCGCTTCCTCATCTACCGATCAGCAGCCCAAGCCCCCAACAACAGCTCCTACGAGGGACAGAGGGTGAGGCCGAGGCCATGCTAGAGGCGTAGGCAGTGGAAGAGCTCAACCCAGGGCAGCATCACCCGTAGTGGAACCTCAAGTTGATTTTGATGACAAGGTTCCAGCCCCGACATTTCCAGTGGGCCCAGATTAGGTCCCAGAGGGGTTTATTGCTACCCCAGTTCTTCAGGATGCTCTGGTCCGTCTAGTGGGCCTTATGTAGAGTGTCACCAGGGCAGGATTACTTCTTCTAGCCAACCATCTCTCAAACTAGAGGAGGGGCCCAGGCTTCTGCTACTTGCACTCCGGAGCAGGTAGCTCCTCAGTTTCAGACTCCAGCAGCTCAGCTAGTTGGGGCAGTTCACCAGTTACGGTAGCTCAGACCGGCAATAATGCATCCATATCTACCGATGCTTTGTGGAGATTTGACATGTTTACCAAGCTCCTCACTACTACCTTCAGTGGTGCATCCACTAAGAATCCTCAGGATTATTTAGATAGATTTTACGAGGTTCTTTGGAACATGGGTATTGTTGAGACCAATGGGGTTGATTTTGCTACATTTCGCTTATCTGGATTTGCCAAGACTTGGTGGAGGGATTTTTGTTTGGCTAGACCAGCAGAATCGCAATATTTGACCTGGGAGCAGTTCACACAACTATTTTTGGAGAAGTTTCTCCCTATTACACAATGAAAGGCCTATCAGAGGCAGTTCGAGTGCCTTTAGTAGGGATCTATGACTGTCACCCAGTACGAGACCAGATTCATAGATTTGGCTTGCCATGCTTTTTTTATACTTTCCATTGATAGGGAAAGAATGAGACGGTTTATTGATGGACTTATTCAACCGATTCGTCTTTAGATAGCTAGAGACACTAGGAGTGAGATATCCTTCTAGGAGGCGGCCAATGTGGCCCGGTGAGTTGAGATGGTACTATCATAGAGAGGTGGTCATGGAGCAGATAAGAGGCCCCGTCATTCAGGGAGATTCAGTGGTACCTCGTTTGGAGGTGGAGATTCATATGGTAGAGGCCATCCTCCTAGGCCCTTTCAGTCAGCTCTTTAGGTTTCTGACGGTGCTTTAGGTGGCCGTGTTCTTCAGATGCACTATTATAACCAACATCCCTACAATACACCACCAGCACCTATCAGTGCACCACTACTTTAGAGTTTCCGCGGTCATCAGACCTAGTAGCCGAGAGCATTTTTTACTTATGGTGACACGATGCACATTGCTAGGTATTGCCCTCTCGTACCAGGTAGCTCCCAGCATCAGAGTTCACATGATATGGGCCAGGCACCGGGTTAGATAGAGGTGAGGGTAGAGGTGCTAGAGGGTATAGGTCCTTGAGGTGGAGCTCGAAACGCTAGAGGTAGAGGCCATCCAGTAGCAGGTCGTCCTAGGGATGTAGTTCAGGGTGGTGAGGCCCAACCCCGATGTTATGCTTTTCCACCCAGACCCGAGGCTGAGCCTTGAGATGCGGTAATCACAAGTACCATTCTTGTTTATTATAGAGGTGCTTTAGTGTTATTTGATCCAGGGTCTACATACTCGTATGTGTCATCTTATTTTGCACCGTATCTGGTTATGCCCAGTGATTCATTGAGTATCCCGATTTATGTTCCTATATTGGTGGGTGATTATATTGTGGTAGATCGAGTCTATCTTTATAGTATAGTTGTGATTGAGGGTCTTGAGACTCGTGTAGAGTTTCTGCTTCTAGACATGGTTGACTTCGATGTTATATTGGGGATGGACTGGTTATCACCTTACCATGCTATCTTGGACTGTCATGCCAAGACCATGACCTTTGCTTTACTGGGTATGCCTCGTTTAGAGTGGACAAAGACTCCTATAATTCTACCCGCAGTGTTATCTCGTATGCGAAGGCTCGGCGTATGGTCGAGAAGGGGTGTTTTACCAATTTGGAATATGTTCGTGATTCAAGTGCTGAGGTTCCCTATGTTGATTCTATTCCCATTGTTCGTGAGTTTTCTGAGGTATTCCCTTCAGACCTGTAGGGTATGCTGCCCGACAGGGATATAGACTTTTGCATTGATGTAGCTCCGAGCACTCAGCCCATTTCTATCCTGCCGTATCGTATGAGCAGCCTGAGTTGAAAGAGTTAAATAAGTATTTGCAAGATTTTCTTGAGAAGGTTGTCATTGTACCCCGTGTTTTGCCTTGGGGTGCGCCGGTGTTGTTTGTTAAAAAGAAGGATAGGTATTGATTATCGACAATTGAACAAGGTTACAATCAAGAATAAGTATCCACTGCCGAGGATTGATGATTTGTTCGACTAGCTTCACGGTGCCAAGGTATTTTCAAAGATTGAGTTGAGATCTGGATACCATCATTTGAGGATTAGGATATCCGATATCCCCAAGACAATTTTCCACACTCGGTACGGGCATTATGAGTTCTTGGTTATGTCATTCGGGTTGACAAATGCCCCAGCAACTTTTATGGACTTGATGAACCAAGTGTTCAGGACTTATTTGGATCCACTCGTGATAGTCCTCATTGATGATATATTGATATATTCACGCATCCAGGAGGAGAACGAGCAACACCTTAGAGTTGTGTTTCAGACTCTGAGGGATAGTCAGTTATATGCTAAGTTCTCGAAGTGTGAATTCTGGTTGAGTTCAGTTGCATTTTGGGTCATGTTGTATAAATAAAGGGTGTTCAGGTTGATCCGAAGAAGATTGAGGCAGTCAAGAACTGGCCTAGACCAACATTACCTATAGAGATTCAGAGTTTCTTGGGATTGGCAGGCTACTGTCGTCGATTTGTGGAGGGATTTTCATCTATTGCATCCCCGATGACCAGGTTGATCCAGAAGGGTGTCCTGTTCAGGTGGCCGGAGGAGTGTGGGGCAAGCTTTCGGAAGCTCAAGACAGCTCTGACTACGACACCAGTGTTGGTTTTGCCAATAGGTTCAAGGCCTTATAAAGTTTATTGTGTTACTTCTCGCATTGGTCTTGGTACAGTGTTGATGCAGGATGGCAAGGTCATTGCCTATGCTTTGCGGCAGCTGAAGATTTATGAGAAGAACTATTTGGTTCATGATTTGGAGTTGGTAGAAATAGTTCACACATTGAAGATTTGGAGGCATTATCTGTATGGCGTGGCATGTGAGGTGTTCACGGATCACAAAAGTCTGCAGTGTTTGTTCAAGAAAAAGGAGTTGAGTTGAGGCAGAGGAGGTGGTTGGAGTTGCTAAAAGAATATGAAATCATCATTTTATATCATCCGGGAAAGGCCAAGGTGGTGGCCGATGCTTTGAGTAGGAAGTCGGCCAGCATGGGCAGTCTTGCTTATATTCTGGTCGGTGAGAGACCGCTTACTTTGGATGTTCAGGATTTAGCGAATCAGTTCATGAGACTGGATGTTTCTGAGTATAGTCATGTGTTAGTTTGCATGGTCTCTCGTTCTTCATTTTTGGACCGTATTTGTGACTGACAGTATGATGATCCCTATTTGTGTGTCCTTAGAGACACGGTGCAACGCGAAGGTGCCAAGCAGGTTACCTTAGATGATGATGGAGTTTTGAGATTGCAGGGTCGAGTTTGTGTGCCTAATGTGGATGTGTTCCGAGAGTTGATTTTAGAGGAGGCCCATAACTCCCGATACTTTATTCATTCGGGCACCACAAAGATGTATAAGGATTTGCGGAAACATTATTGGTGGCGGAGAATGAAGAAGGATATCGTGGCATATGTGGCTCGTTGTTTGAATTTTTTGCAGGTCAAGTACGAGCATCAGAGACCTGGTGGTTTATTTTAGAGGATTGAGCTTCCCGAGTGGAAGTGGGAGCGAATCACTATGGACTTCATTACTAGACTCCCGCAAATTTTGAAGAAGTTCGACGCAGTATGGGTCATTGTTGATAGGCTGACAAAGTCAGCACATTTCATTCATGTAGCAGTCTCCTATTCTTTTGAGAGGTTAGTTGAGATCTACATTGGAGAGATTGTTCTTCTTCATGGTGTGCCCGTATCTATCATTTCGGATCAAGGTGCGCAGTTTACTTTGTGTTTCTGGAGAGCAGTTCAGCGAGAGTTAGGAACACAGGTTGAGTTGAGCACAACATTTCATCCCCAAACAGACAGGCATTCCGAGCGTACTATTGAGATTTTGGAGGATCTTCTCAGATCCTGTGTCATTGACTTTGGAGGCTCGTGGGATCAGTTTTTGCCTTTAGCGGAGTTTTCCCACAACAACAACTACCAGTCGAGTATCCAGATGGTTCTTTATGAGGCTTTATATGGTAGGAAGTGTCGGTCTCCAGTTGGATGGTTTGAGCCGGGAGAGGCTCAGTTGTTGGGCACGGATCTGGTTCAGGAGGCCTTGGAGAAGGTCAGGATCATTCAGGATAGGCTTCGTACAGCTCAGTCCAGGCAAAAGAGCTATGCCAATCGCAAGATTCGTGACTTGGCTTTCATGGTCGGTGAGCGGATATTGCTTTGAGTGTCACCCATGAAGGGTGAGATGAGATTTGGAAAGAAGGGCAAGCTTAGCCCTAGGTTCATTGGTCCATTTGAGATTCTTGATCGAGTGGGAGATGTGACTTATAGACTTGTATTGCCGCCAGCTTGTCAGCCATGCATCCAGTGTTTCATGTGTCCACGCTTCGAAAATATCAAGGCGATCCATCACACGTGTTAGATTTAAGCACTGTCCAGTTGGACAAGGACTTGTATTATGAAGAGTAGTTGGTAGCTATTCTAGACCGATAGATTCATCAGTTGAAATCAAAGAGTTTTCCTTCTATTCATGTTCATGGAGAGGTCAGCCTGCTAAGGCATCGACCTGGCAGTCCGATTCCGATATGCAAAGCAGTTATCCCCATCTTTTCCCCGACTCAGTTACTTCCTTCTTATGTCTGTTTGAGGACGAGTAATTGTTTTAGAGGTGGATGATTTGATGACCCAAAAGGTCGTCACTTATTTTTAAATTAAATTCTTTATTTTCAAGACCTTGAAAACCTCTTTTAGCCTAATCTCGATTTGCATGTGCAGTCCAGAAGCGTAGATGGAAAGATTAAATATGAAAATTTATGAAAATGATAAAATTTTGCTACAAAATAAATTAATTTGACTTCGGTCAATATTTTGGTTAAACGGACCCGGATCCGTGATTTGTCTGTCCCTAGCCTGAGAAATAAAATTTTAAAGGAAATTATTTTCTGAAATTGTTTGAAAAAATTTGAAATGAAATTTGATTAGAACATGCTAGTATCAGGCCCATACTTTGGTTCCGGCACCCAGTACAGATCTTATATATGATTTAAGATATTTCTGTAAAATCTAGTGAAAAAAGACATCACTTGACGTGATTCAGATTTAAATTGCTAAAATTGATGTTTTATGAAGTTTGAGAAAAATCCTTTTACTTTGAGGTTTAATTCGTGTTATTGAGATTATTTTGGCGATTTGATCGCATGGATAAGTTTGTATAAGGTTATTGAGTTAGTACGTGTGTTTGGTTAGGAGCTCCGACGGCTCGCATGTGTTTTGTATGTGATTTTGGATGTTTTGAAATTACGAAAAATTGTAGGTTTTCGGCTGTTGGATTTCTGGTATTTCCTTCTTCGCTTCGCGGGAGCACCCACGAGAACACGATGAGTAAATTGTTGCTGAAGGATTTTCCTTCTACACGAACACGTAGCCTGGGTTGCGAACACAAGGCAGTGGGGTCATCCCTTCACGAACGTGATCTTGGCCACGCGAACGTGAAGGCCAAAGTGGTCCTGGGCGGGGATGGGAAATTTCCCTATGCGAACGCGATCCTTCGATCGCGAACGTGAGGCTCGAGCAGTTCCTACTTCGCGAATGTTAGCATTTGTCCGCGAACATGAAGGCTTATGGAGCCTGACCCATCGCGAACGTGAAGTGTCTATCGCGAATGCGATCCACATTTTGCCCAGTTATTTTAAAGACCCAAAAATAGAACACTTACGGGATTTCATAAAAATTTCATAAACTCCTTTTTCTCCAAAGCTCTAAGGCGACTTTTTGAAGCTTCTCTTCACCATAACCTCTTAGGTAAGTAATCTTTAACTTGTTTTCTTCCATTTTTATCAACATCCATTAGACGTCATATAGGGGTCGGATTTGAAAATAAATTATATATTCGGGATAGTGGATTAATGGGTGATTAGATTTTGGTTCGAACCTTGTATTTTGACTAAGCGGGCCCGGGATCAACTTTTGAATTTTTTGGGAGAATGATTAAAAAGCTATAAATTGGCATTGGAATTGGGTTGTGTAGCATTTATTGATGTTGTTAAATCGATTATGCATAGATATGATTGTGTTGTAGCGAAATTCGAAAGGAAAGGTGGTATTTGAGGCTTGAGTTGGCCGTGAAAGTTTGAGGTAAGTGTCCGGTCTAACCTTAGCTTGAGGAATTAGGAGTTGTGTCCTATTTGTTAAATTTTTTTTGTTAAGTACGACGTATAGGCATGGCGATGAGTATCTATACGTTGGTGTCAAGAATGACCGTGAGTCTTAAATTGACAGATATTGTGTAATTAGATGTTACTATGGATGCATTAATTGAGGATTTTCGATATTGAGAGAAGATTTAGTTATTCCGATGGATTTTTATTTATGAGTAAGTATTAAGGCTAATTGAGCTGAGTAGGAATTGAGATAAGACTGGTTATAGCTGATTCTCCCTTGCCGGGATGTTGATTTTTTGATATTTTTGTTCCTTTGCCGAGAAGTTATCATATTGCTTTTGTTCCCTCGCCGAGATACATTGGTATTTTGTGTTGCCTTGTATATGGGAGAAGGTGGTACGCCTACCACAAGATATAATAAATGGGAGCGTGTGCTATGCCTATCACGAGATATAATAAAATGGGAGCAGGTGGTACGCCCACCACAAGATATAATAACATTGGAGCGAGTGGTACACCTATCACAAGATATAATAAAATTGGTGCGGGTGGTATGACTACCACAAAATATGATGAAATGAGAGGGAGTGGTACGCCTATCACAAGATATGATGAAATGGGAGTAGGTGGTACGCCTACCACAAGATATGATGAAATGGGAGCGCGTGGTATGCCTACTACAAGATATAATGAAATGGGAGCGGGTGGTACGCCTACCACGAGATATGAGAAATGGGATCGGGTTGCACGCCTGCAACGAGATGTGAATCGAAAGTGAAATCTGCCATTATTTTCCCTATCCTTGTTAGAAGTTGAATTTTGGTTTCCTTATAATTCTCTTTAGATTCTGTTTTACCTGTGATCCCCGAGCATGTTCCCCTTTCCAGTATTTACTTGTTGTTATATATATATAAAACTGCACATGTTTATCTGGAGTCTGGTCCTAGCCTCGTCACTACCTCACCGGGGCTAGGACAGGCACTTACCCGAACATGGGGTCGGTTGTGCTTATACTACACTCTGTGCTCCTTTGCACAGATCCAGGAACTGGACAACAGCAGTAGCTCGGGAGCTAGTCTTCAGTCCACAGAGATCCCGAGGTAGTCCTGAAGGCATCCGTGGGACCGATGTCTCTTCTATTTGTTTTTACGTTCTGTTATCACTTGTATCCGAGACAGAATATGTTTCTTTCTTTCAGACACTTGTATGTAGTAATCATAGATAGTCCGTGAATGATGTGACACCTGTTTCTAGGTAGAGGCATATTTGAAATTTCCTATCATTTTAGTTCATCTTGTCCAAGTCTTCCGTTTAAATCTCATATTCCGCTGTTATTTAAATATTTATCGCTTGTTATTATATGTTGTAAAAAAGATTTAAAACAAAAGAGTTAAAAATTCTTAATATTGTGGCTTTCCTAGCTTCTACGAGTAGGAGCCATCACAACTCCTGATGGTGGAAAATTTGGATCGTGACAAAAATGAGCATGTAATATTCTATATAAGATAAAAGCTCTCTTGAAATGTTGACCTCAAGTATAATAAAAATATCACCTTCCAAAAGAAATTCGATTGGTTGTTTATTCATATTTCACACACCAGACCCGAGAAATCTTCATATAATCTTAAATTTATTTGTCTTATATTATTGTGAGAGAGAGGAATCATCCACCTCATTCAATATTGGGTGAATCCTTCTCTCTCTTTACATTTAGTGTCATTTAATATATTTATTGCTCATTATTATTCCCCTCTCATTCATGACCATTTCATATAATGTACGTCGCATTAAATCTAATTAAAGAAACCCTATGTTATCAGCATAAACATATTTTAGATCTAGAAATTATTATCATTAACTAGGATTTATCCATTATCTTCTTATCTAATTAGTTTAACAAAAGGTGTTATACTTTTTGGTCAAATAATTTGGAGTCGCCTGTGGGGACTTTCTAGTTAAAATTTTAGTTTTTTTCTAGATAAAAAAAATATAAAAACCCTATACTTCCTTGTGTGCGAAAATCTAATATGGCAGGCAATGGAGAGGAAAAAAGGAAGGCGATAGCCGACGTCGCCACCAACCTCCTTCACATCATCAACGAAGTGGATGAAACAAAGGGCGAAGAAGGAACAACAAATCCTCTCCCAGACGAAACATCTCCCCTCCACCTCATGGTAGCTTCACGACCTCACACATTAAAGGGGCCCTTACATCCGCAATATAAAAGGCACCATTGGCAGTGAAAACGCTACTCGAGGCGTGGTTGACAAACACGCCTACCAGCTTCCTCGCCAAGCCCTCTCAAAGAAAGAGGCAAGGGTCTACATTGCATCAACATCTGACGAGCAGTATGCCCCTCCCTATAACCGGTATTACTCACAATGCTAGTGATGTAGGTAGCGACACCCTCACAACCATTTTGAGGAATATCGAGGAGATAGAGAAAGAGAACAAATGCTCCACAACCAAATAAAAGATCACCAAGAAAGGGTATACAAAATACCAGGTGCCCAAAACTTATTTCAAAATAGGATTACAGTCGGTTCGTGGAACAACCATACAACGACGAGGTTGTACCACACGCCATACCTAATACCTTCAAAATGCCACCCTAATTAAAAATATATGATAGCATGATGGAACTTGAGGATCATGTGACCAACTATGTTACAGTGAAAGGAAATGACCTCACCAAAGAACAAATGCATCCATATTGCTGAAAACGTTCGGCGAAACCCTAACCAAGGGATCAGGGGAGAACTGACTTGGTACTCACCCTTACCTGCACGTTTCATAGAAAAATTCTAGGAGATGGAAGACAAGTTCGTTACCACCTATGCTTGGCTAAGAAAGCAGAGGTGAAAGTGAACACCATGTTCGCCATTAAGCAATCGCATGGTGAAGGAATCATTTACTTCCTTGCCCGATTCAGTCGTGTAAGAATGACTCTTTCAAATAGATTGCAGGGGATGGCGGTAGCCGCTTTCCGAAACAGGCTAAACAGGAGTGGTTCGAGGGCGACCAGAAATTACTAAGCCAACTCATGAAATACCCTCCAACCACTTGGGACGAAATACACAACGCCTACTGTGCCGAGGTAAGAGCTGATGAAGATGACCTCAACGGACCTACTCAACGTTTGAGCTCAGTCCAAATTTGGTCCAAGAAGGACCAAAGAAGTGACAACAAGAGGGATCTAGTGAATCCCCGACCTAATAGGAAAAAATAACAACCTTACATCAGAGGCGTCTTCATGCCTCCTCCATGCCACGACGAAGGCCCATCCATCCACAAACGAGATCCACCAAAGTGAGAGAGGTCGGCCCCCTATATTATCTACTCATAGTTTCTGTGTTTCCCCCCTCAGAAGTACTTTACACACTGGAAAAGCTCGGCTTATTAGGGAAGTGGCCGCAAAAGATGAGATCCGACCTGAGCACCAGAAAGTCAAATGCTCTTTGCAAATTCCACCGAGAGCGGGGTCACAAAACCAATGACTGTATCGCCCTAATAAAGGAGGTCGTGAACATGCATCACCAAGGGCACTTGAAAGAGCTGATGAGCGACCGGGGGAGAGACAACTTCACCTGAGGATGCAAGCAACAGCAGGGACTGCCCAAACCACCTTCCCTAGCTCGAACTATTCAAATGATCATTGGAGGGGGACACCGCATAAATCAACAACATGAAGTTTACCACCACCCACAAACTCAAACGGTCTATCACTCATGAATGATATGACGCACTCAAAGAAAGTATCATCTTCGATAACTCATATAACCAAACGTATTACGGTTGATGATGGGCATTGCACGTTCATCATCTACCCTTGAGTTCTGGCACAAATGAAGCTCGAGGATAGGATAGTGCCATGCAGTATAACACTGGCGAGTTTTAATACTTCAGTTGAGCGGATATCCGAAGAAATCACATTGCCTGTCCGAGGTGGAGGAGTCTCTTTGGAGGCCACATTCCCATCATGGACTAAAATAGGACATACATCGCCATCATATGACGACCCTAGATACGCGCCACAAAAGTTGTCCCCTCCATTTTATATAAAGTCATCAAATTTCCCACCCTTTGGGGGGTATTCAGCATCCGAGGAGAATAACGCACATCCCGGGAATGCTAACCCATCGCCCAAGACTACGCACATACCCTGTAAAGCCAAAGAATCATAGCAATCAATAGGGTCAAGGTTGAGCAAGGACGAGAAGGATGTGATCAAAGATCTTGAAGTCGTAGAAGCTACATGATATATCGTAAAAGACCTCGACCTCATCCAACTCGATGATAACGACCACAACAAGAAAAATTTCAGTGGCCACAAGCTCCAAGAGCCATATAAGTTCGAAATTCTTAAAAGGCAACATAGACCTATTTGATTTTTCCCGTACAGACATGCCATCTATTCCAAAAGAGATAGCAACTCACAAGCTAAACGTCGACCTATTAATGACGCCGTTCGCAAAGAGGTAGAGAAGTTGTAGAAAATAGCTTCATCAGTGAGTTGAGATATCCTCAACGGGTCACTAAATGATCATGGTGAAAAAGAATAATGAAAAGTGGCGTATGTCTGTGGAATTCACAAACTTAAACAAAGTATGCCTAAAATATTTGTTTCCACTTCCTCATATCGATCAACTCATCGACGCGACAACCGAACACGAGCTGCTCATATTTTTCAACACTTACTCGAGCTATAATCAGATCCTTATGGAAGAGAAAGACCAAGCGAAGAACAACTTCATCACTCATCAGGGAACGTACTACTATAGAGTGATGCCTTTTGGACTAAAACACGCGAAGGCTACATATCAGAGGTTGGTGACGAGAATGTTCAAAGATTAGTTAGCAAAGCAATAAAAGTCTATATCGATGACATGTTGATCAAGTCAAAAAGGAAAGAGGATCACATCGACCACTTGAAAAAATCCTTCGGCATACTCAGATGGTACAAAATAAAATTAAACCCCGAGAAGTGCACCTTCGAAGTAACCCTGGGAAAGTTCCTCGGTTTCTTGGTATGCAACGGGGCATCAAGGTCAACACCGACCAAATTAAAGCTATAGAAGGAATACCAGAGAACCTGACTCGCAAGAAACAAGTACAAAAGCTGACCGGTGCTGCATATCAATGGGTTAAGCTTTGAATATCGAACCATGAGTGAGACAATCTCCTTGAATCTGTAGAAATCAATTACAAATTTACTCTTTTTTTGTGTGTTTTTCCTCTAACTTTTGAAGATGAATATTTTAGATCTAAGAATATTTTCAAATGTCAAGCTTTTCTCTCAGTAGTTCCGGTGGGTATGATCGAGTGTGTGTGTGCGTGAGGTGTAGGTGAGAGAAAATCAAAAGAATAAGGAGAGTGAAAGGGGAGACATATGCTTTTCTTTGAGGGAGAGAGGTCTGTTTAGAGAGGATAGAGGAAATTAGGGCATATAGGTTTTTTGGTTGTCAAAGGGAGGGGGAAATTATTTATGTTCTCTTGTCATATGCGTAGAGAAAGGGAACTAGGGGGAACAACTAGGGCTTTGATTGTTGGGAGGGGTCTACTTTCTGAGAGTGAAGATGGTCGGCTGCCAGGTTAAAAAATGGGGGAGGGTTCCGATCTTGTTCCTTAGGTTTTGGGAAAAAATGGATATTTTAATGAAACTGGTTGGGCCAGGTGTGTCAGTGGGGATTGGGCTGGGCGAAATTTTGGGATCTTGGTCCATTGAGGCTAGACCAATTTAGATAACTAATAACCTATTTCTTTTCTTTCTTTTATTTTCAAAAATAGCTAATTCATTGAACACTTCTAATTCGCACTAATTTGCAGAATTAACCTAATGATCTATTTTTGTACAATTAATTAATTTTCTTAACTAATAGTGCATGTGATGTAACTAATGTATTTTTTGGTATTTTAATATTTTACAACTGAATGTTGCAATTAAAACCTATATATGTAAAGATTCAAAATATTTTATATTTTCTCTAGGATTTAAAATGCTACTTAAAAAATCATCAAACATGAATACATACAAATAAAAGTAAGTGAAAATATTAAAAAATAATTTAAAGCTATTTTTTGGAATTTGTAGGAGTAACTTTATATTAGGGCAACAATTAGGTGCTCATGGCAAGTACTCGCTGACTTCAGTGCAAAAATTATGTCTGGAGTCAAAAAAGAAGCCGCTCATACTTCCCCCAAAACGCACGAACTATGGATATTGTATACAGATGTTGCCTCTAATACGTTGTGATCGGGACTAGGACTTGTGCTTGAGGTCCCAACAGGCGAAGTAATTTGCCAGTCCATATGATGCCCAGATATGACTAAAAACAAAGTCGAGTAAGAAGGCGTGATTCCAGGTCTAAAGCTAGCACTTAAGTACGAAGCAAAGCGGGTTGTCTTATGGTGTGTCTCTCAGCTTGTCGTCAATAAAGTTACAGGAACTTTCCAAATCAAGGAGCATAGACTACAAAAATACTAGGCCGAGATCTGAATGCTGTTACTCGAGTTCGGTGAATTCCAACTTGACCAAACCCCACGAGTACAAAACATCGAAGCAGATGACCTGGCCGAACTAGCAACGACCACTAAAAGCATAACCGGAGAAGGGAATGTGGTCACTCTCATCCACTTGACGATTGATCAAATCGAGGTACGAACTATTAACTTAACTTGGAACTGGAACAATTGTATTGTCATATAATTGCAGAACGTAGTGCTCCCAGACAATTGAAAGAAGCGGAAAAGCTTCGAATGCAGGTGGCCAGGTACAATGTCGTCGACAACGACCTATAAAAAATTATGCCCCTAGAAAAATGTTTAGGCTCAAACTAAACATGGCGCGTCCTCGAGGAAGTTCAAGAAGGTCACTACGAATCTCACACTGGCAATCGAGTTCTCGTTAGATGTCTCGTATGAGCAGGCTATTACTGTCCCAGGATGAAAAAAGAAGTTGTCGACTTCGTAAAAAAATGGGAGCAATGCAAAAAATACGCCCCCATGATCCACCAAGCGGGCGAGCATCTCCACTCGGTCACCTCGCCATGGTCTTTAATCAAATGGGAAAAGGACTTCATCAGACCCCTCGCAGCGGGACGAGGTAATGTACGATTTCTTTTAGTTTTAACTAACTATGTTTTCAAGTGGCTAGAAGTGGGTGCATTCACCCAAATGCGTAAAAACGAAGTAATCACCTTCATATGGAGGAATATCGTGTGTCGTTCGTCCTCCTCAAAGAAATCCATTGTGACAACATGCCTCAATTCACTAGAAAAAAATTTCCGAGATCTTTGAGAAATGGCATATCAAAAGAATACACTTGGGCAAGCAGAATCCTCCAATAAGTCAATATTGAATATCATTAAAAAGAAGCTTGAAAGTGGCAATACTGTAGCCGGAATTTCTGCCGGAAGTGCTATGGACATACCACACAACGAGAAACGTCATACTCGCTTGTCTATGGGAATGCTGCCGTAATATCGATCGAGGCCGGAGAACCAAGTCAGAGGTACTCAAACTAGAGCGGGCCGAGAAAGTATGAAAGCAGGAGGCAAAAACTCAATGAAGATGAAGAAGGAAGAGATATGTCTTACATAAGAACAGTCGCTCAGAAGCAATATGCAAAAGAATACTACAATAAAAAGGCCAAGATTAGACTGCTCAATGTCGGAGACTACATACTCAAAACCAAAACACAGGCAAGTAAGGACCCACGTGTCACCACCCAAACTGGAGGGCCATGACTAGCACCCAGCCATACTTGACGCGCACCAACATACATTTTACCTAACCTTCTTTATTATTTGTTAAGGCCAACGAGATCAATATAAATGGTATCCATGGATCACAGACAACCAATGATAAAAGATGATGGAATAAACGTATATTTATTCTCTCATTTATACAAAAATATAATTTTCATTATTTTTACAAGTTCATTTGGTATTTCTAAACTAAAATTGCATGAAATTACAATTTATGATTATTTCTTGATTAAATAAAATTTTTAATAATAAAATAATTTCTAATATTAACATGGGGATGGCCAGACAATCAAGAAACTATAAATAAGGTACGAGCTACCACGATTCCATAAAAGACTATATAACAAAAATCAGCCGACAAGGCATACCAAACTATACATGAGTCGGCACCTATCTATGAGCCTCTAAAGGAACATAAGTTCTGCAATATAGCCGGAACAAGGCCCGGACATACCCATATTATCTATAACAAAAATGCATACCAAGACCACAACAAGTCCAGAGTAGGGATCTCGCATATAACCACTGAACTGGAAAGCCTATGGTGGTGGGGGAGCTGCACCTGCCTGTCTATCACGACCTGCAGCACGACATGCAGCATCCATAAATAAAAGGACGTTAGTACGAATAAAGTACTGAGTATGTAAGGAAGGGAACAATAAAATACGAACACTAATGTAAGCAGGGATAGAGACCTGTAACATCTGAGTACCTCTGAGGGATACTGATATGAAATGCATGATACATATGTATAAATACATAAACTATTAAAACGTACGCCTATGTTGGCATCATTATCGTTATATCGTACCCGGCCGTAATAGGCTCGGTAAAAAAAGCACCCGGCCATCATAAGGCTCGGTAGAATCATACCCGGCCATGTGGAGCTTGGTAAAACCGAACTGATCACCCAATAGGTGTTGTACCTGACCGACTATAGTGCGGCTTGGTAGAGTAAAATAGATACATACATATAATGCATGCTCGACTCATGGAAATACGTTATTAGGACTCACTCTTCACTATGAACCTTATAATAATCAGGAAGTATCAACAACATTTACAACATAAGAATAAAAGACGCAACATCACATCAATCGTTCTATACGAGGGAAAACAATGTAAGTACTGCTAGCTTCTAAGAGTAGAGTATCTTTAGAAGCTCGTTCATTACATTATGTAGGATCAGGGTCGTGCAAGAGAAGAAAATGGATAGCCTCACATACCTTGTATATACTGCCCCAATCTCAAGCTATGCAATTGTCACAACTCCTTAGTCTACAATAAGAGAAACGATACTATAGTTATCATTTAAGTGTCATAACTATTATGTATCGATCATAACCTATTTTATGATGAAACAGACAACACCTCCCCTATATATATGAATTCACACAATTCCAAACAATCACCAAACAGCCCAAACAACATCAATAATAATCATATTGAGCCTCCCAAAATAGTCCACACACAATCTAATTACTTCATACATACGACGACCACCATAGTCGTGTCAAACGACCCGGAAATATTACGAATAACTATAAGCCCACAACCCTAAATATATATGGTGTTTCTCCACACCCTTCTACCTCTAAAGCACCATAAAACAGTAGTAAAACACGCAGCCTAACAGCAACACAAAACAGTGCACAAAACAGCCCGTTACAGGCGAATAACTCGAACTCACGGCTTCCGATCACCATCCCGTGAGTTCTTACATGTATAGAAAGCATTACCATGAGTTCACAGCAAATAAAGTGCATGAAATAGTGCAGTAAACGTACCACACTCGTTGGATAACTCGGCCCTTCCCTTGGTTCTTCAAACTCTTGATTTTAACATTAATTAGAACTTTAAAGAGAGGGAAAATCGATTAGGGTTTGTGTGGGATTTTGGGAGGAGGTTTGTAGGGATTTGGTCTGATTATTTGTGAGATATATTGAGGGTTATATTTCAGAAGATAACCCTTTAAATGGGCTCAATAGATTACCCGAACTTTCCCTTTTTTGGCTATCATTTAACCAAGTAGGTGACACACCTACTTGTCCCCTAGCAGCTTGCGCAGTCTCACAAAAATGCCTATATCTCTCTACTCTGATGTTGTATTGATAAACGATTTAATGTGTTAGAAACTAGGCTTATAGATCTTAAATATTTTGGATAACCCCGTAATTCTAAGTATATCGGGATAAAATCTTAATGACATTTGACCTAAAGTTTAAGTAAAACCATGAACCTAAGTTGTGACTACTTTTGTCGACTTTTGTTTCATAACTCGTTTTACTTCAAGCCTATGAAAAGAATATTATATGATTTAAATACCTTTAAACACTACCACTTTAGTGTATTAATCACCTCTAGATTTACTCGAAAATACAAGTTACAACATCCTTGATTAGTTTAACTTCTAATACTTGTTAATCCCCCTTATACACCCTTGTATCACTTAAGATCAATAGGATTAACTTCTTATCATCTCAAGGATAATTCCTTCTTAGATTTATGTTAACTAACATATGGCATGAACTAACGCATGTGGATATGCGTTGTAACAACCTCTCCCCCTTAGGAATATTCGTCCTCAAATGTATGGGTTTATGGGGAGTCAAAATCATCGTGGAGTCCAACGGAAAATGGTCACTAGAAAAATTAGCAAGCAGTTAAGCCAAACGTATGGCCTGACAAGGCTACACAAAGCATTATGAAAATGTAATTATTTGCATATCACCATTTTTTGTTAAGGAAGTGTATTTTCAAGTTATTACTTACCTCATAAAGCTGTTTCACCTTTCCAATGTATCCTGCGTTCCACCAACATCCTTGTTATCATCATTCCGGAATAGGTAAAGGTATTTAGACTTCATATCTTCTTCCGCTTCCCATGTCATTGTTAGAATATACGCTTAACGCTAGAGGGGGGGGTGAATAGCGTTATGATAAAAAACAATGTAAACTTGCGGAATTAAAAATTGCAGGATTGAAATAAGTGCGGAAAATAAATAACAAGGAAAGAACGCACCGAATTTATCCTGGTTCACCACAACTTGTGGCTAGTCCAGTCCCCGAGAGACTCTCTCGAGATTCCACTAAATCCGTTAAGCTTACGGGTGCTTAACAAACCGTTACAAACTGAGAACTTGAGTCACACAAGCCTCAACAACCTTTGCTCGAAGATACCACACTTCAAGACTTCAACAGAAGGAATGAAAACGTTCCTTCTTACAAACACAAGGGATTAACACTTCCCTTCAAGTGTATACAAACACTTAGCACTCAAGACAAGACTCTCTTTAAGAGTAGATATGAGTAAAATAAATGCGCTCAAGAACACAACAACTTTCGTCAAGAGTTTGGCTCTCAAAAACTTATGAAATGAATAGAAAATGATTGATATGAGAGTATGTAAGCCTTAGCAAGAATGTGATCAGTTGTTCTACTTAGAAGACTGATTTTGAGTTGTATTTATAGTGTACAAAACATCCAAAACGTTGCTTAATTGCCAATCATGAATTGCTGATTTTGTGCTGAGATAATCGATTATCTGATTTGCCTAATCGATTATCTTCCAATCGTTCAAAAATCATTCCCAGATTATAAGCAGAATAATCAATTATCCAAATCGTATAATCGATTATCTGACAACGTTCAAAAAATCATATTCAGATTTTTACTTAGCATAATCGATTATCAGATTGTGTATAATCGATTATCTTTCAGAGTTTAAAAATACTTTGGCAACGGTCATTTACATAATCGATTATGCTATAAGGATAATCGATTATCTTTGATGTTTTGAAAACTTCGGACTACACTGTCTTAACATAATCGATTATCTTAATGTACATAATCGATTATTTTATAGTCTTGAAAAATCTGATAGACACTGCCTCAACATAATCGATTATCATAAGGTGCATAATCGACTATCTTACAGCTTTGAAAAATCTGGTGGACACTGCCTCAACATAATCGATTATCATAAGGTGCATAATCGATTATTGTTCAGCTTTTAAAAATCTAATGTACATTGCCTTGACATAATCGATTATCATAAGGTACATAATCGATTATTGTTCAGCTTTGTAAATCTGGTGTACATTGTCTTAACATAATCGATTATCATAAAGTACATAATCGATTATCTTTGTCCAGATTTGAGAGGCATGTTTAAAAATCATTTTGGCTATTATAAAATGTTTGAAAATCATTTTGCTTTAAATTAAATATGCATGATTTGATAAAAAATGATTTTACGAGAGAAGCCAAGTCTTGAGTCAATTGTCGGATCAAGATCACAATTAAAGAACGACTCATGGATAACTTTGTTTCTTTGCTTAAACTTGATCTTTGTTCGTCTTGTGCTTGAACCTCGTTATGTGTCAATTGCGCGCTTGTGCTTGGACCTCGTCATATGTCAATTGCGCGTCGTTTGTCATTTATCAAAACCTACAAATATGAACGCACGTTTAGTTTAGTGCCTTGAGAACGTGTTTTAACAATTTCTCCCTTTTTGATAATGGCAAACCAATATCGGGATATGCATATTAGATAATTCATAATGACGATCCAAGACAAGTATATAGATATGCAATTAGTTCCCCCTTAACATATGAATTCCCCCTCAATTTATGCCAATAAATATTAAGTGCATAGCCCTTATTCTTCCCCCTTTTGACATTAGCAAAAAAATAAGTAAATAACTTGTTTATTGATTAACCAACAGTACAATTACATAAAAGGGACAATAGAAGATAATAAGCTATAAAAACAAGGAAAGAAATTATTCATTATCATTATTAATTTCCGGCTCGGCATCCGGTACATCTTCCCGAAGGACAAGTTGGGCATATGGATAATTGACATGGTCAAAGTATCCATGAAGTTCGTGGGAGAGACGAGTGACATTCATATCGATGCGATTTATGGATGTGGACAGGGACGCAATTTGCTCGGAAATAGCGTGGAGGGATACATCGGACGGTGCCGGAGGACGACGTCGCTGAGTTGGAGGAGGAGGTGGATGCTCACCGATATTGGGAAATGAAGATTCTTGTATTTCCCAATGTTTTGTCGCCTTTTTGTGAGGGCCGACGGAAGTGTCGACACCGGATGCAACAAGAAGGGTCATAACGACAAAAGCATAGGGGAGAGGCTTATCTTCCCCAATTGCATCAAACATATGAGTCTTGACGAACTTGCACCAATTGAAGCGAGCTCCGGTGATGATGGCATGCATGAGTTTTGAATCCTCATGAGATATAGTTGTATGATTTAATTTCCGCTGTTTTAGAACGCGGGTGATGAAATAGAAAATTAGACGGTATTCTGGGAGCATGTTTGTGATGGTGGGACGATGATGATCCGGAGTTGGACAAAATTCACCGATGCCAATTTGGGTAAAAAGAAGTTGTTCATCAAACAGAGCGGCTTCTTCCCTAGTATAGAGTAAAATGTCTTCCCCATTGCGCGGAAGTTTAGTGATGGCTTGAATATTTGCCTCAGATACAGGGATGTGAATTCCATTGACGGTCGAGAAGAGTTCACCATCTTCGTCTTTCTCGAGATTTGAGTAGAAGGCCTGAATTAGGGAAGGGTGAATGTAAGGGGTGTGAAGGTATAGGAATTCAAGGAGTTGGCTTTGTAGGAGTATATTTGCTGTGGATGGAGGGGCGCTTTGATTAAGGAATCGATTTGTGGAAAATTGAGGAGGGAGGATTTCTCGATTTGCAAACTTTTCAGCGAAGCGTATAAGTTGTTCTTCACTGTTGAATCGTAAGTAGGAGCCATCTTTATAACAATAAACTGGTGGACGAGTGGCGGAAGAGGAGGCAACATTTTTGCCGGCACGAGCACGTTTGGAGTTTCTTCCCGACATTTTGAATAAGTAGTAATAGCCTTTGAAGGAAGTTTGAGAGATTTTTGAGTATTTGGGAGATAAGATTGATGTTTGAGTGAAGAAATTGAAGGCATATAGCACCTATTTATAATGAGAAGGATGGCATTGCATTGGTGTGAAGAAATCTGCAGAAATTTAAGAGGCAGAACGGTCAGAAACGGTAACAATTTTGAAATACTGACTGAGGATAATCGATTATTGAATTATGGTAATCGATTATTCTGACACAGTGTGCACAGTGATTTTCTGACTCGGGAAATAATCGATTATACCTTTGAGATAATCGATTATTTTAGGAAGTGCAGTAATGAATAGCCGAGACGGTAATCGATTATACAGTTTTAAATAATCGATTATTGTCACAATTAACACCAAAAAAATGTCAACAAAATCGATTATGTAATTTGATAATCGATTTTTATATTTACCATCCAAAAACCTGCAAAGCAAAAACTGTTAGATAATCGATTGTAGTGTAGCCTAATCGATTATGTTAATTTTCCGGCATAATAAACATAAAACGTAAATAATCGATTAGTGATACTTGCTAATCGATTTTCCGGCATAGTAAGCATGAGACATAAAGGAATGATAATCGATTATCGACTATAGAAAAATCGATTATTCTACACCATCGCCTTATAATTCCCTCTGCCTTTAGGGCGATACCTGCAAAAGATAATTAGGCGCCTCCGACGCTCAAGTTAGTAATTGTGTGAAAAAAAATGCAATGCATGACTTAGATCAATGTGGAGTCAAGAATTCCGAGTTCACTACGAATTCGGAAAAGGACTCTTTCTCTAAAGGCTTTGAGAAGATGTCGGCCAATTGAGAACGTGATCTCTTAAGAAGTGTGTCCTAAGGTGTTCTTACGAGTGTTTCGAGTACTTACCTTTTGTTCAATGTCGCCAATTACCTTGTCGAGAGGATGGTCTTTGATTGTCCTCCACGCGTTGGGCAGTTTCATTTCTTTCTCCAGTGGTGGCGCTTCCTCCGATGATTGTTCCAAGATTTTATCTTGAATTTACTTTGGATTTTCCTCTTGTACATTGTCTTGAGGACTTATTTTGTTTAAAATACCTGCAAGATCAAAACCAGAATCCTTTCTCGCCAAGCGAGCATTATTTTTGGAAAACACAATATGAGGGGATTCCTCAACAGTTTTGGTTCTATTATTGAATACTCTATATGCTTTGCTACGTGATGAATAACCAAGAAAAATTCCTTCATCCGATTTGGAATCAAATTTTCCCAAGTTATCTTTTCCGTTGTTATGAATAAAGCATTTACAACCGAAGACTCTAAGATGGGATAGGTTAGGTTTCCTTCCCTTGTAGAGTTCATAGGGAGTTTTCATGAGTATTGGTCTAATGACTACTCTGTTCAAAACATAGCATGCGGTACTCACGGCATCCGCCTAAAATTGTTTGGGAATCTTAGCCTCATCGAGCATGGTTCTATCCATCTCTTCGAGACACCTATTTTTCCGTTCCACCACTCCATTTTGTTGTGGTGTACGTGGAGCAGAGAAGGTGTGCTCAATACCGAGTTCGTCACAAAAGTCCGCGAAGAGATTGTGATCGAACTCTCCCCCATGATCACTTCTTATGGAAGTGACGATTGTGTTCTTTTCATTTTGAACACGTTTAAGAAAACTTTTAAAATTATGAAAGGCCTCACTTTTGTGAGCAAGAAATAGTGTCCATGTGAATCTAGAATAATCATCAACAATAACAAAACCATAGCGATTTCTACCAAGACTTTCAATGCGAGATGGTCCAAAAAGATCCATGTGAAGAAGTTGCAAAGGTCTAGTAGTTGAAACACTATTTTTCGAATTAAAAGATGCTTTTGTTTGTTTCCCTTTTTGACAAGAGTCACAAATAGTGTCATTTTCAAATTTCAAATTTGGAAGACCAATAACTAAATTTTGTGAAACCAATTTGTTTAAAAGATGCATGTTGATATGAGCTACTCTACGATGCCATAACCACATATCATCTTCTTTACTCATAAGATAATTCACATACTTTGATGAAGAATTTTCGAGATCAACCATATAGATGTTATCAATTCTAATACCACGAAGAATAATTTTAAAATCACTCCGACGAAAAACTAAGCATTCTTCCGAATCAAACAAAACAAGATTTCCCTTGTCACATGATTGACTTATGCTCAAGAGATTATGTTTTAGACCTTTAACTAGCAATATATGCTTAATGGAAGAAGATTCATCCTTACCGACCGATCCAATGCCGATAATTTTTCCTTTGTTATTATCTCCAAAAATAATGTTTCCTCCTTCCTTGTGTTTTAGTTGAAGGAATTTTGATGCGTCTCCGGTCATATGTTTGGAGCATCCACTATCAAGGTACCAAAGTACACTTGATCCCTTCAAACACACCTACAAGACAAATTAATGAGTTTTTGGTACCCAAGCTGTTTTGGGTCCTTGTGAGTTAGGTGTAACGTGGTGGTGTGGTTGACATGCGGTGAAGTGTCTGTGTCTAGTAAAAAAAGCAGGAGCAATATGTCCTATTCGACTATAGTAATGACAAATGACATTAGGATTATGCATTCTTCTAGGTTGGTAGTAGTTGGAGGTACGAAAATCGTTTGCTCTATTTTTGACAATATAGCTATTGCGCAATTCTTGAAAATCATTTCTCCTACTGTTTGTTCTAGGATATGCAGCGTTTCTAGAATAATTATTTCTAGGTCGAGTGTGTCTAGGTTGCGATTGTTGAAAGCCATTTCTAGGTGTTCTAAATTGTTCAACGTTTCTTCTAGTGTTTGGTCTAGCATGCATGTTGATTCTAGGATTGTTATATCTAGTTTGAACGTTTATTTTATTTATCCTAGGTTGAGCCTTAGGTTGTTGGGGGATGGATTCAACATTTTCTTTAGGCTCGTTTTTGAAACCTATGCCATGTTTGGTCGATTTCAAATTGACAAGAACATCATTCAAATTTTTATGAGAAGAATTGAACTTATCTAGGGTGCCCTTAAGTCTTTCTACTTCATCTTTTAGATGCATGCAAGAAATACAATTTTTACTAGAACTCTCGGGTTTGTCGGCGCTTCTCTTGCCAAAAAATTTGTTTTCTTCTTTCAACTTCTCATTTTCCAAAATCAATTTTTCCAAATCCTTTTCTTTCAAAGAGAGTTGTTTTTCAAAATCTTTTTCTTTCAAAGAAGAATTTTTCTTTACGTCTCTAACAGTTTCGGAAGCTCTAATGAATTCACTATACAATTCATCAAAAGCATTTTGCATTTCCTCAAGAGAAAGAAATTTTTAGAAGAAATTTGACATACCTCTTCTTGATTGTCTTCGTGTGCCAAGAGACATAGATTTGCAGTTTCGTCTTCTTCATCGTCGCTTGATTCGTCTCCGGAGTCGCCTCCCCAAGATATGTATGCTCGTTGTTTCTTGAAGGGTTTCTTCTCCTTTTTGACATTTGGGCAATTTGATTTAATGTTACCGATTTCTCCGCATCCATAGCACTTTACTTGATCTCCTTGTTGTTTGCCTTTTCGTTCATACTCTTTTCGCATGAACTTTTGAAACCTCTTAATAAAGAGTCCGAACTCGTTATCTCTGTTGTTTGAGTCCTCATCATTTTGAGGTTGAGCCGTGCTTGCCTTGAGGGCGATTCTTTGTTTCCTTTGATCATTAAAAGGAGGGATAAGCATAGTAGATTCATAGGTTTTAAGATTACCTCTTAGTCCGTTGATGGTGACATTTGAAATGCCGATAGACTCTTGAATCGCGTCGGCCTTGGAGCGCCATTCCGGAGTGAGACTTCGGAGAATTTTTCGGACAAGTTCCTTATCTGTGAAGGTCTTCTTAAGAGCATGTAGGTCATTGACGATTTTTGAAAATCGTTCGAACATGTCATCGATCCTCTCGCTTTCCTTCATGTGAAACAGTTCATATGCATGGGTTAGAAAATCAATTTTAGCTTCTCTTACCTGGTCCGTACCTTCGTACGTGTTTTCAAGCTTATCCCACATTTGCTTAGCCGTTGTGCAACATGATATTTTTCTGTAATCATCAGCATTTACAGCACAATACAATAAGTTGATGGCTCTAGCGTTGTTCTGCACTTTTCGGATATCATCCGCATCGTATTCATCTTCGGATTTTGGAACCCATTCATTTTCAACCTTTTTGGTTGGAATTTGTTCTCCCTTCGTTATAACCTTCCATAGATGAAAATTATTCGATTGGATGAATATTCTCATCCTCTCCTTCCAGTACGTATAGTTTGTGCCATCGAATAGTGGTGGTCTGGTGGAGCATTGTCCTTCACCTATTCCTGCATTAAAGTCACGAGTAGAAGCCATGGATTGTTTCTCTCAAACGGTTAAGTCTTTCAGAGAGTTGGGCTCTGATACCAATTGTTAGAATATACGCTTAACGCTAGAGGAGGGGTGAATAGCGTTATGATAAAAAACAATGTAAACTTGCGGAATTAAAAATTGCAGGATTGAAATAAGTGCGGAAAATAAATAACAAGGAAAGAACGCACCGAATTTATCCTGGTTCACCACAACTTGTGGCTAGTCCAGTCCCCGAGAGACTCTCTCGAGATTCCACTAAATCCGTTAAGCTTACGGGTGCTTAACAAACCGTTACAAACTGAGAACTTGAGTCACACAAGCCTCAACAACCTTTGCTCGAAGATACCACACTTCAAGACTTCAACAGAAGGAATGAAAACGTTCCTTCTTACAAACACAAGGGATTAACACTTCCCTTCAAGTGTATACAAACACTTAGCACTCAAGACAAGACTCTCTTTAAGAGTAGATATGAGTAAAATAAATACGCTCAAGAACACAACAACTTTCGTCAAGAGTCTGGCTCTCAAAAACTTATGAAATGAATAGAAAATGATTGATATGAGAGTATGTAAGCCTTAGCAAGAATGTGATCAGTTGTTCTACTTAGAAGACTGATTTTGAGTTGTATTTATAGTGTACAAAACATCCAAAACCGTTGCTTAATTGCCAATCATGAATTGCTGATTTTGTGCTGAGATAATCGATTATCTGATTTGCATAATCGATTATCTTCCAATTGTTCAAAAATCATTCCCAGATTTTAAGCAGAATAATCGATTATCCAAATCGTATAATTGATTACCTAACAACGTTCAAAAAATCATATTCAGATTTGTACTTAGCATAATCGATTATCAGATTGTGTATAATCGATTATCTTTCAGAGTTTAAAAATACTTTGGCAACGGTCATTTACATAATCGATTATGCTATAAGGATAATCGATTATCTTTGATTGTCTTGAAAACTTCGGACTACACTGTCTTAACATAATCGATTATCGTAATGTACATAGTCGATTATTTTATAGTCTTGAAAAATCTGATAGACCCTGCCTCAACATAATCGATTATCATAAGGTGCATAATCGATTATCTTACAGCTTTGAAAAATCTGGTGGACACTGCCTCAACATAATCGATTATCATAAGGTGCATAATCGATTATTGTTCAGCTTTTAAAAATCTAATGTACACTGCCTTCACATAATCGATTATCATAAGGTACATAATCGATTATTGTTCAGCTTTGTAAATCTGGTGTACATTGTCTTAACATAATCGATTATCATAAAGTACATAATCGATTATCTTTGTCCAGATTTGAGAGGCATGTTTAAAAATCATTTTGGCTATTATAAAATGTTTGAAAATCATTTTGCTTTAAATTAAATATGCATGATTTGATAAAAAATGATTTTACGAGAGAAGCCAAGTCTTGAGTCAATTGTCGGATCAAGATCACAATTAAAGAACGACTCATGTATAACTTTGTTTCTTTGCTTAAACTTGATCTTTGTTCGTCTTGTGCTTGAACCTCGTTATGTGTCAATTGCGCGCTTGTGCTTGGACCTCATCCTATGTCAATTGCGTGTCGTTTGTCATTTATCAAAACCTACAAATATGAACGCACGTTTAGTTTAGTGCCTTGAGAACGTGTTTCAATGGTCATTTCTTCCATATTCTTGTTCCTCCACAATACTTTGACGGAAGCTACATCTTTTGTTCTCAGCTTGCGAACTTGTCGATATAATATAGACATTTCTAACTCAAATAAATTTGCCGAGGTTTGATGACTAATATTTATTACAGTGCAACCTATATATACCCTTCTAGCAATCACAGAATCTCTTATTGGAGTAGATACCACAAGGGGTTTACTTATCAATTCAGGTTTAATGCCGAAATTATTATCCACAAATGCTGTAACATATGATAATGTTCAATCAGCGTGTATACATCATAAGAAAACACATACAATATACCTGTAATAACATCCGGAGATGACTCGATTCCAGTCGACCTAGTAGAGCATAGGTTCGACTTTGAGCACCACTCGAACTCAGCCCTGCACCTCTACCTCTACCTTGACCCTTCGACTGCTGAAAACCCTATGCTGGAGGTCGAACTGATGAGGAAGAACAAGACACAGATCCTGTCGGTTGAGCCATACCATCACCTCCTCTTCTAGGACAATCACGCATCATATGGCCAGGCTGTTCCCAAGAATAACACGCATCAGAACCTCGATGACATAGTCCAAAGTGGGCCTTACCACACTGATCACAATATGGTGTTGGGGGTCTCGTCTGACTAGTGTCCCTGTGATGTTGCTAGCTAGATGCCCGCTAACTTTGACCTAGACCAGAATAGGATCAATCATTTCAATGCCTCTGAAACTGTGGAGGAGCACTAGCTATAGGTGGCACAAACTCTTCGAAGACTGGGGCCTGACGCTGCCTCTGAAGTCATCAGGATACCTTGAAAATCTCGCCCTCTTTTGCTGGCCCCTATCCTGCTCCCTATCTGCCCTTTAATGGCGCTTACGATCCTCTAGGGTCTAGGCACTGAATACGAGAAATATCCCTTCCCTCACCAAGGAGGCTGTCAAGCACTCATTTATCAAATATGTTCCCAAACCGTTCACGAACAAATGCACCCTATCACTCATCTCGGCTACCATATGGGGAGTATACCTTGCTAAAGAATCAAACTGCATACTGTACTCTTGCACACTCATATTACCTTGTCTAAGGTTCAAGAACTTATCAGCTCTAGCTCGTCGTATCTCAACTTACAAGTAGTGATGAAGAAAGGCCTTATAAAATTCCTTCCACACAATTGGAGAAGCGTTCGGACCCCTGGATCTCTCCCAACTATCATACTAGAGAACTGCTAAATCACGTAGCCGATAAGAAGCCAACTCTATCACTTACATACATAACCCGCAATGTACGATAAACCTGGTGAATAAAAGTCTGTGGGTCCTCCTTGTGGTCCGATCCGGTAAATACTGGAGGGTCTAAATTAATAAAATCATGAACTCTCGTACTAACTGGTTTATCAGCAGCACCTATATTCTGCCTCTGAGCCTGAGCAGCTACCAAACTAGTCAATAGCTGCAAAGCACTCCACATATCCTGGTATGTAGTGCCAGATGGAGGAACTGGAGGTGTTAGGTTCCTCCTAATATCCTCTGGAGGAGACGGAGTAGATGAGGTATGAGACGACATCTCCCTTTGAGCTTCACTTTGGCCTACTCTGGCTTGGGTCAGCTGACTGGTACCCTCTCTCGCAGCTGTATCAAGCTGTCTACTCATTGTTTACTTCCTAGTTGAAGGCATTGCTGAAAGAAAACAATGTAAATATTGGAGACGAACACTTAGGACTCAACTCTACGCATGATCTAGATTCAGGAAGAAGGTAATAACCCTATATGTCTGATAGCCTCCTGATTATAAATATGGCACGCTACACATCCATAATCAAGACTCTTCTAGACACGGCTAATAGACATTCCCTAGGATAGACCGACTCTGATACCAAGTTTGTCACGACCTAAACTGGAGGGGCCATGACTATCACCCGGCCATACTTGTCGTGCACCAACATACATTTTACCTAACCTTCTTTATTATCTTTTAGGGCCAACGAGATCAATATAAATGGTATCCATAGATCAAGGACAACCAATGATAAAAGATGATGGCATAAACATACATAACATGGGGTGGCCAGACACTCAAGAAATTATATATAAGGTACGAGCTACCATCACGTAGCCGATAAGAAGCCAACTCTATCACTTACATGCATAACCCGCAATGTACGACAAACCTGGTCAATAAAAGTCTGTGGGTCTTCCTTGTGCCGATTCGATAAATACTGGAGGGTCTAAATTAATAAAATCATGAACTCTCGTACTAACTGGTTTATCAGCAACACCTGTATTCTGCCTCTGAGCCTGAGCAGCTACCAAGCTAGTCAATAACTGCAAAGCACTCCACATATCCTGGTATGTAGTGCCAGATGGAGGAACTGGAGGTGTTAGGTTCCTCCTAATATCCTCTGGAGGAGACGGAGTAGATGAGGTATGAGACGACATCTCACTTTGAGCTTCACTTTGGCCTACTCTGGCTTGGGTCACCTGACTGGTACCCTCTCTCGCAGCTGTATCAAGCCGTCTACTAATTGTTTGCTTCCTAGTTGAAGGCATTGCTGAAAGAAAACAAGGTAAATATTAGAGACGAACACTTAGGACTCAACTCTACGCACGATCTAGATTCAGGAAGAAGGTAATAACCCTATTTGTCCGATAGCCTCCTGATTATAAATATGGCGCGCTACACATCCATAATCAAGACTCTTCTAGACACGGCTAATAGACATTCCCTAGGCAGTCAGACTCTGATACCAAGTTTGTCACGACCTAAACTGGAGGGGCCATGACTAGCACCCGGCCATACTTGCCGTGCACCAACATACATTTTACCTAACCTTCTTTATTATCTGTTAGGGCCAACAAGATCAATATAAATGGTATCCATAGATCAAGGACAACCAATGATAAAAGATGATGGCATAAACATACATAACATGGGGTGGCCAGACAGTCAAGAAACTATATATAAGGTAAGAGCTACCATGATACCATGAAAGACTATACAACAAAAAACCAGCCGACAAGGCATGCCAAACTTTACATGAGTCGACACCTGTCTATGAGCCTCTAAAGGAACATAAGTTCTTCAATATAGCTGGAACAGGGCCCCGATATACCCATAATATCTATAACAAAAATGCATACTAAGACCACAACAAGTCCGGAGAAGGGATATCACCAATCACCGCTGAACTGGACAGCCTACTGTAGTGGGGGAGCTGCACCTGCCTGTGTATCAGGACCTGCAACATCCATAATCAAAAGGACGTCAGTACAAATAAAGTACAGATTATGTAAGACAGGGAACAATAAGTTCGAATAATAATGTAAACTAATGTAAACAGGGATAGAGAATATACAACTTGTAACAGCTGAGTACCTCTGAGGGCTAATGATATGAAATGCATGATACATATGTATAAATATATAAACTGTTATAACATATGCCTCTATGGGCATCATCATCATCACATTATACCCGGCCCTAATAGGCTCGGTAAAAAAATGTTCCCGGCCATCAAAAGGCTCGCTAGAATCGTACCCGGCCACGTGGAGCTCGGTAAAATCCAACCAATCAGTGGTTGCACAATAGGTGCCATAGCCCGGCCTACAATAGCACGACTCGGTAGAGTAAAATAGATACATATATATAATGCATGCTCGACTCATGGAAACGCGTTCTAGACCTTTCGGAGTGATGTAAGATCGGTATCCTTTGAACCCGTTATTAGGACTAATTCTTCACTATGAACCTTATAAGAATCAGGAAGTACCAACAACATTGATAACATAAGAATAAGAGAAGCAACATCACATCAATCGTTCAATAAGAGGGGAAACAATGTAAGTACTGCTAGCTTCTAAGAGTAGACTATCTTTGGAAGCTTATTCATAACATTATGTATGATCGGAGTCGTGCAAGAGAAGGAAAGGAATAGACTCACATACCTTGTATATACTTCCACAATATAAAGCTATGCAATTGTCACAACTCCTTAGTCTATAATAAGAGAAATGATACTATCGTTATCATTTAAGCGTCATAACTACTATGTTTCGATCACAACCTATTTTATGATGAAAAGACAACACCTACCTTATATATATGATTTCACAAAATTCTAAAAAATCACCAAACATCCCAAACAACATCAATAATCATCATATTGAGCCTCCCAAAACAGTCCACACCTAATCTAATTACTTCATACATACGACGACCACCATAGTTGTGTCAAACAACCCGAAATTGTTACGAATAACTATAAGCCCACAACCCTACATATATATAGGGTATTCATCAACACCCTTCCTCCTCCAAACCTCCACAAAGCAGTAGTAAAACATGCATCCCAATAGCAACAGTCTGCTACAAGTGAATAACTCGAACTCACGGCTTCCGATCACCATTCCCTGAGTTCTTACATGTATAGAAAGAATTACCATGAGTTTACAGCAGAAAAAAATGTATGAAATAGTGAAGTAAATGTACCTTACTCGTTGGATAACTTGGCCCTTCCCTTTGTTCTTCAAACTCTTGATTTTAACCTGAATTAGAACTTGAAAGAGAGAGAAAATCGATTAGGCTTTGTGTGGGATTTTGGGAGGTGGTTTGTAGGGGTTTAAGTCTGACTATTTATGAGAGATATTGAGGGTTATATTTCAGGAGATAACCCTTTAAATGGGCTCAATAGATGACCTGAAATTTCCCTTTTTGGCCTATCATTTAACCAAGTAGGTCACACACCTACGTGTCACCTAGCAGCTTGCGCAGTCTCACGAAAATGCCTATATCTATCTACTCTGATGTTGTATTGATAAAAAGTTTAATGAGTTGGAATCTAGATTCATAGATATTAAGTTTGGTGGGTATAAAACCCCGTAATTCCAAGCATATTGGGAGAAAAGCTTAATGACATCTGAACTAAAGTTTTAGTAATACCATGTACCTAAGTTGCGAGAACTTTTGTCGACTTTTGTTTCATAACTCATTTGACTTCAAGACTATGAAATGGATATTATATGATTCAAATACCTTCAAATATTACCATTTAAGTGTATTAATCACCTCTAGGTTTACCAAAAAATACGAGTTACAACGTCATTGATTCGTTTGACTTCTAATACTCGTTAATCACCCTTATTCACCCTTGTATCACTTAAGATCAATAGGATTAACTTGTTATCATCCCAATGATTATTCCTTCTTGGATTTATGTTAAATAACGAATGGCATGAACAAACACGTGTGGATATGAGTTGTAACACCACAGGAGGGAAAACTAGGAACTAATTGGGACGTTTCATATAAAATCACGGTGGCAACAAGCAAAGGGTCATTCCAATTAGAAACAATGGAGGTGAAGCAATTACCAAACAATTGGAACATCGCCCACCCCAAGTACTTCAACTTCTAAGGAAAGATATTCTCTTAGTTGTACTCTTTTTCCCTCACATGAGTTTATTCCCAATTAAGTTTTCTCAAGGATAGTTTTAATGAGGGGACAAGGAGGACATCTCAAAGTTTAAGGCTCGAGCTAGTTAGATTACAAGTTGGTAAGTTCATTGCTCAACCCCTCGAATACTTTTCCCGGCCGGACAATAAAGAGACTAGATAGACTGGGACAGGAACACCAGCTCAGAAAGCGTGTAAGCTTCTCCAATATAAATATGTAAGAGTAGTATGCAACCACATGATGTTCGCTTGTCTCCAAGTTGTAACTCCGCACCAATCAATGCACTAAATGTTTTGACACAAAATGCTATCTTTAAATTAAATAATTATCTCTATATTTTAAGACCTTGAAAAGCATTATTAATCATTCCTCGACTTACGTGCGCTTTCCGTATAATGTTCTGAAGGGGTTTTATGTGAAAAAAAGATTAAAATATGAATTAGAGCTTTAAAACTCAACTGAGTCGACTTTGGTCAATTTTGGATAAACGGACCCGTACCAGTGTTTCGATGATCCCAAAGAGTCCGTGAAAAATATGGAACTTAGGCGTACGCCCGAAATTGACTTCCAAGGTCCCAAGCCCGAGAAATGAATTTTTGAAGAAAATTATTTTCTGGAAATTTCTATGATATTTGGAAATGAATTGTGATTAGAACTTGAAGGTATCGGGCCCATATTTTAGTTCTGATGCCCGATACAAATCTTATGTGTGATTTAAGATAAATCTCTGAAGTTTGGTAAGAAATGGACATGAAAAGACCTGAATGAGATCATTTTTGAGAAAATTGGAAATTTGAAGTTTCTGGTTCGATAGTGAGATTTTGATCTGAGGGCTAGAACGGAATTTCAAAAACTGGAGTAGCTTCATAGTGTTGAATTTGACTTCTATGCAAAATTTCAAGTCATTCGGACGAGGTTTGGTAGACGTTTTGATCAAAAGCGTAATTTGAGTGTTTTTTGAATTCTTAGGCTTGAATCCGATGTAAAATTTGTATTTTTATGTTGTTTCAAGCGTTCGGAAGATTGGAACAAGTTTGAATGATGTTTTAGGATTGGTTGGTGTTTTGTGAGGTCCGGGGGGACTCGGGTCTGTTTCGGGGAGGTTTCGGATCATTTCGAGCTGTTTTACAATAGTTGAAGCTAGTATACGGTGTTGTTCTTCGCGTCTGCGAGGGTCCTCTCACATTTGCGAAAAGGATTTGGCTTCTGTGATTTTTTTCTTCGCGTTCGCAAAGAGAGCCTCGCATTCGCGAATAAGATGAAATTCTGTTGCGCAGGTCTTAATTCGGAGGCTCATATCTCTCAATCTACAGTGTATTTTGAGATGATTCAGAAAAAAAGTTGTAGCTCTTTGAATCTAGTTTCCAGAAAATATATTATAATAGGCATTTAGACATATGCAGAAAACGTTATGGCCATTATACTAGAGGCTCTTCGAGAAAAGTTTGGAAAATGATTTTTGGAAATTTTGTTCTTCGCAAACGTGAGAGGAGGACTGCTAATGCGAAGAATAATCCCTAGATAACAGAGTAAATCCCAAACTCAGCTCACTCTTCCATTTTTGGACCAAGCGAGCTCGGGTGAGGCGATCTTTGAGAGATTTTAAGGCAAATATCGGGGTAAGTGTTCTTAACTCAATTTTGGTTAGATTACTCGAGTCCATCATTTTTTAACATTTAATTGGTGATTTAAGTTGGTAAAGTCTTGAAAACCCTATTGGTTTAATTTGAAGATTTGAGGGTCTAATTGATGTCGGATTTTTGTTAAATTAGTATGGTTAGACTCGTGGTTGGATGAGTTATTGGATTTTGTAAGTTTTGTCGGATTTTGAGACGTGGGTGCCACGAGCGATTTTGAGTTATATTTTGGATTTTTGTTGGAAAAATATTATTTTCATACGGAATTAATTTATACAATTTATACTAAGTATATTGAATTATTATGACTAGATTTGAAGCTTTGGACGAATTTGCGAGGCAAAGGCTTGTTGGAATTTTGAAATGGTTGCAAAGCGAGGTAAGTGTTTGGTCTAACCTTAGCTTGAGAGATTAGGAGTTGTGTCATAAATTGTTATATGTTATTCGTTGAGTACGGCGTATAGGCATGGTGACGAGTATCTATACGTTGGTATCAAACTTGCCCGTGAGTCTTATACTTTGATTAATGTGACTCATATTTGACTTAACAAAAGAGTTTTGCCTCTCCTATTATCATGTTATATTTTCATAACTACTTCACTCGTGTTGATTTCCTTATTATTGACTTGTATATTTGGATCATTGCTATGTGTTAGTTTTCCTGTTATTGAACTATTTAATTTATGCAATATTCTTTTATGTAGTTATTTCTTTGACCCGGTTCTACCATTTTCTCGTGATTTACAGCTCCTGAGTTGACTTGTCTTCATTGTATTATTGTCATTTGTTGTTGTTATATGTATTGTGGTGATGTTCGATCCTTCTGTTGTGATGTAACTGTTGATTCTATTGGTTGCGTTGTGTATTTATTTTGGGACTATGGATGTGGGATTCCGGTAGCTCCCCCTTGTTTGTTTACTTTGGGACTACGGGTTAGATTCTCGGGAGATCCCCTGCATATTTATTTTGGGACTATGGGTTAGATTCTCGGGAGATCTCCCTGCACATTTACTTTGGGACTATGGGTTAGATCCCCCGGAGATCCCCCTGCATAGTTATATGGAACTACGGGAATGCATCCGGTAGATTCCCCCAGTACTGGGTATTTACATTTGAGAGTACGGATCGGGATTCTAGCAGATCCTCGAGCATTATGAGTTGGACTACGGGACTGCACCTAGGAGATCCACTGGATATTTATATTTGGGGACAACAGGACGGTATCCTGGGAGGTTCACGATTGTTATCTCTTTGCTGAGCTACATTTTTCTGTGATTATTTTCTCTCCGTTGTAATTGTTGTTATCAAATCAAGTGTTTTGATGGTTTAGATTCCTTTACGGCTGCGATCCGTTGTGTGTGAATTCGTAGTGTTTAAAATACCTTGCACTATTTGTTTTATATATACTCAATACTTCAAATTTCAATAATATTTACATTTTTAACTCAATTGATTTCTCAACTAAATTTTTCTTAAACCGTTTGCGGATGTACTTTACTTAAGAAAGAATATCTACTAAGTTAATTTATCAAATCCCTTGGTAAAAGTAATAATTCATTCGATGTTGTATTCTAATTGAAACATGGTGCTTTATTTATTTAAATGATTGCTAAAAATAAATTCATATTTTTGTGATGAGTTTCAAATGGGTTTGGAAGTTGTACTCTACTTCTTGTTAAGTAAATGATGTTTCGTGAACATTCTTAAATTGTGTTGGTTATGGACCCTATGAACTGAGTAACCTGAGAACATTGTTGTGCAATGTGAAAAAGAAATCTGTGGGTACAAGGTGCCTGGGGAAATATATATTATTTATAATTATGAAATGAGGCGTCACATTGTGACATTTGCTCGGAAGAGTTATTCGAAAGATGCGTGTTTGAAGAAAATATATTTGAAAGATATTTATAGTTGAATGACTTGATTAATTTACTGCACTTGTATACATTATTTGTTAAGCAATATTTATGGTGTTTTTTTGTTGCCTGCTTTTAATATTACTGGATGACTATTGTTGCCATCATTGTTATCTGCTTCCTATTATTCTTGTATGCTATATTGTACAGGTTTATTTGGTGGTCTGGTCCTAGCCTCGTCACTTCGTTGCCGAAGTTAGGCTAGGTACTTACTAGCACGTGGGGTCAGTTGTGCTGATACCACACTCTATACTCTTTTGTACAGATCCCAGTGTTGTGGACTTCGGACTGCATTGAGATTTTTTATTTCTTGTTCTTCAGGCGACCCGAGATAGTCCTGCAGGCATCCTCAGGCCTTGGCGTCTCCTTCTATCTACTATTCTTGTTTCCTTCCTGTATTTCCAGAGACAGTATTAGAATTATTTCTTTCAGTCCTTTTTTTGTAGTACTCCTAGACAGTCTTTGAAGTTGTTACACCAGTCTTGGGTAGATTGTTATGGATTGGTATTAGCAGTATTATTTAATACTTTACAATGCAGCCTTCTGCTTATTCAATTTTGTTGTTATCTAATTTTTGGCTCTTAACCATTATCGGATTAAAAATGGAAAAAAGGTAAATAGTTCAGTTGGTTTACTTGCCTAGCTTTCACTAGTAGGTGCCATCACGACTCCCTATGGTGGGAAAATTTGGGTCGTGACAAGTTGGTATCATAGTTCTAGGTTGCGTAGGTCTTATAATTCATAGACAAGCTTAGTAGAGTCTGCACGATCGGTACTAAAACGTCTGTACTTATCTTTCAGAGGCTATGGAGTCTTAGGGAAAAAAATATATTCACTTCTATTCTTCTCTGTCGTGCGAAGTTATTCCATCATTGATGATTGAACTCGTCTATTCTTGTTCTATTACAGATCGGGACAACAAGCAATGCGTCTACAACCAGACGAGAGATGGAGCCCCAATGAAAGCAATGGGGTTGATTTTCCACTAAAAGGTGATAAAAATATTATGTATTTACTGGACCCGTTATGGTTCCGACTAAGGATGTGGATGAATCATTTAGGGTTGTAACTGAACTTGGCGTCTGGTTGATTTGTATGAGTTTGGAAGGTTAATATTGTGAATTATCAGATGTTGTGACCTATGACTTTAAGCTAAATGAGGAAGTCCACTATCAACGGATGAATTATAGGGTCATGTGTTATATCAGTTTTGGCATGAAATGTATATATGTGATACTGAAAGGTTCCCCAAATGTTCACGCATATTTAAGGCATGAGGCTTTGCAGGGGATAAGGTTGGAAGTTGCGCTATGTCTGCCTCCATAATAATACAATAATTCGATATTAGAGGAGTTAGACAAATAAATTTAAATTACAGAAGGTCTACCCAGCATCGAAGTGACAGTTGCATATTTTGCGGTGCTTCGAAGGGAGTACAGTGGTCGACGACCTTATGGATTATGTGGTTTGTGCCAAGATTTATCCGTATGGAGCTTCTTGTGATCATTGTGCATAAATAGGGGTGAGAGTTACCCAAAAGAATAACGAGAAGTATATGAATAAATGGGGTAGCTCAGCAGTGTTGAGTCAACATAGCAAAAGAAGAAATTGGCAGCCGGTGTTTGTCGCAGGCCTATGGAAAAGGATAACTAGCCAATGCAACACCACCTACTAGATTCAGTTCTTATAAATGCTTTTGAAAGAGCATGTTTCCAGGATTCTCTGTAATGTGCGGCACATAGGGTTTGAACAGTTATGTCAGAGTATGTTATTAGTTTCAATAAGTTTGCCATCATACTCCTACTTTGGTTCCTACAGCCAGAGAGCGAGTTTATAGACTCATTAAAGGACTCAATTATGATCTTCAAAATATTTCACGACCTGAGAGCTACAAGTTAATAGTTAATTTTGGCTAGTGGTAGGAATTGTCAAGATGTTAGAATGTATTTGCGATAAGGAAAGAGGAATCTAATGAGACCAATAGGTCTTAAGGTTCTAAAGGATTCAATGGATTCTAATATACAATTATAAATCCTTGTGGTAAGGGCTTGGGAATTCGACCAGCCCAGTCAATATATCTGGTTACTGAGGATGCTCCAATTAAGTTCTTTTAATACACCATCGACACGAGGTTCATATAATGGTTATTCCAGTTTTCTAGCATAGACATAGTTTGAGCGTCCGAACCCTCAAAGGGATTAATATGAAGGTGATATGTACTAGGACCATCATCAGAAAAGTTTCCTAGACATTGGAGAAACATATTTTTATAAAAGCACCCAAGCTACATGCCCTATTTCAGTTACTATTCTGCTTACATGATCAGCCAGATGTAGGGTCACGAATTTAGAGGTGGAGGTGAGACTCCTGGAGGTGGAGACCCAGTCCGTTGTTATATTTTCTATGGTATGGGAGAGGCCGCTACACTAGATGGTGTCATTACAAGTACGGTATCGAATTATTGTAAAATATCAATTTCTTAACTGGATTCGATTTTGAGTATCGAGGCAAGTCCTCCTATTATGCTCCACTTATGAACGGGCTTAGTAATTCTAAAATCTACATATGTGAATACTCATGTTGGAAAATTCTATAGAGATAGCTATGTCTATCATTATGTGCTATGATCTGATTAAATGAAAACTATTTTGAAAGAAGGAAATGAAAATTTTCAGTTGGCACAATATGCAAAATACTTGTGATGTGGAACTATGGATGAGATCCTCACATTTTTGTATGATGTGAAATATTTAAACCGGGCTACAAGCCACGCTGGAAGTTATATAAGGACGAGGTCCTTGTGGTGAAATATTTATGAGTTAAAAATTCCCTCTTTGTAAAAATTAAATTTGTACAATAATATTAATACAGAGTCATGCATGTTAGGCTTACTTGATAATATTTTTATATTTCTGTTCATATTCAACCATTTTTGTATTGTAAACATTGAGTTTTAGCCCATTGAGGTGAGAGCCCAGGTGGCGTTAAATATGACTCGTTAACGCGCGTAAGTAATTATTAGGTCTCCATGCCTCATTGTTAGTAAAGTGGAGGTTTGAAATGAGATTTTATTAACATGAGGTTACTTATAAATGTTGTGATTTATGAACAACTATTAAAATCAGAGAAGTGGTCATGGTCATACATATGATGTGTTTCATGTCCCGATTTCATTATGATAATGTCGTGCTTGTAATGTGGAGACTATCATTGTTGATATATACAATGTGGTAATTTTTGAGTTGTGGATGTGTTGTTAGAAGTTGCTTTGGTATTCCTCTGGCAGGTGGATAGGCCCAATTACAGGGGAGACTTTGCCGAAATTTTTGAAAAGAATTTGGGAGTTAGAAAAATTTGGGACATTAAGATGTGCGAAGAAAAAGATAAGTTACGTTGTATGTTTGAGGGAGGACTCTACATCTCATGATGAATGACCCTAAGTGGGGGAGAACGTAACACCCCAAATTTGATAGATGTGTAGGCACGGGTTTCTATAACCATTCGAGACTAATCTTGTGTGTTGATGTGAAAATCAAAACTTTCAGAAAATGATTGGAGCGTAAGAAATTTGGTTTTAAGGATTACAAAGATGGATAAAGGAAATAATCCCAATTGAAATGGTGTTATCAAACTCATGTCGAATATAGTAATGTGGGATCAACCACAAGTATTTGTGTAAAAGAAAAACCATCAATTTGGTAACCTAAGAATAATTTAGTACCTTCGAGGGCGAACACTTGTTTTAGAGGTGGGGAATGTAATGACCCAAAGTGTTATTTTTAAATTAAATAATTATTTCGGTATTTTAAGACCTTGAAAAGTGTTACTAATCATTCCCCGACTTCCGTGTGCAGTCCGTTTAATGTTCTGGAGGGTTTTTATGTGAAAGATCGATTAAAATGTGAATTAGAGCTTTAAAACTCAACTGAGTTAATTTTAGTCAATATTTTGGGTAAACGGATCTGGACCCGTGATTTGATGGTCCCGAAGGGTCCATGGAAAAATATGGGACTTGTACGTATGCCCGGAATTGAATTCCAAGATCTCAAGCCCGAGAAATAAATTTTTGAAGAAAATTATTTTCTGGAAATTTCTATGAGATTTGGAAATGAACTGTGATTAGAACTTGACGACATCAAACCTGTAATTTGGTTCTGGCGCCCGATACAGATCTTATATGTGATTTAAGTTAAGTCTATGAAGTTTGGTAAGAAACAAATTTGAAACGACCTGAATATTATCGATTTTGAGAAAATTGGAAATTTGAAGTTTCCGATTCGATAGCGAAATTTTGATCCCAGGGCTAGAATGGAATTCCAGAAGTTGGAGTTGCTTCGTGGTTTTAAATGTGACTTGTGTGCAAAATTTCAGGTCATTCGAACGACGTTTGATAGAATTTTTGATCGAAAGCGTAATTTGAGAGTTTTTTGAATTCTTAGGCTTGAATCTGATGTAAAATTTGTGTTTTGATATTATTTTGAGTGTTCTGAAGATTGGAACAAGTTTGAATAATGTTTTAGGATTTGTTAGCATATTTGGTTATGGTCCCGGGGGCCACGGGTGTGTTTCGAGGAGGTTTTAGATCATTTCGAGGAGGTCACTCATGTCGATTTCCTTATTTTTGACTTGTATATTGTGGGATCGTTGCTACATGTTAGTTTTCCCATTATTGAACTGTTTCCTTTATGCCAGTATTCTTTTCTGTGGTTAATCCTTTGAGTTGGTTCTACCATTTTCTTGTGATTTACAGCCCCTAAGTTGATTTACTTGTCTTACCTTGTATTATTGTCATTTGGTGTTGTTATTTGTATTGCGGTGATTTTCGATCCGTCTGTTATGATGTAATTGTTGATTCTGTTGGTTAAGTTGTGTATTTATTTTGGGACTACGAATGTGGGATTCCGCTAGCTCCCCCATGTTTGTTTACTTTGGGACGACGAGTTATATTCTCGGGAGATCCCCCTGCACATTTACTTTGGGACATTGGGTTAAATTATCGAGAGATCCCCCTACACATTTAGGAGTAGGGGTTAGATTCCCAGGAGATCCTCCTGCACAGTTATATGGAACTACGAGAATGCACCTTGTAAATCTTCCCAGTACTAGGTATTTATATTTGGGACTACGGATCGGGATTCATGTAGATCCCCGGGCATTATGATTTGGACTACAGGACTGCACCTGGGAGATCCACTGGATATTTATACTTGGGGACTACAGGACGGTATCCTGGGAGATCCCAGTTGTTATCTCTTTGCTGAGCTGTACTCCTTCCGTGATTATTTTGTCTATGTTGTTATTGTTGTTATCAATTCAAGTGTTTAATTGGTTTAGATTCCTTTACGGCTGTGATCTTTTGTGCGGGAATTCATAGTGTCGACAATACCTCGCCCTATTTGTTTTGTATATATTCAACACTTCAAATTTCAACAATTGTTATATTTTTAACTTAATTGATTTCTCAACTAAATTTTCATTAAACCGTTTGTGGTTGTACTTTACTTAAGAAGGAATTTCTACTAAGTTAATTTATCAAATCGCTTGGTAAAAGTAATAATTCATTTGATGTTGTATTCTGATTGAAACATGGTGCATTATTTATTTAAATAATTTCTAAAAATAAATTCATCTTTTCGTGATGAGTTTCAAATAGGTTTAGAAGTTGTACTCTACTTCTTGTAAAGTAAATGAGGCTCCGTTAACATTCTTAAATTGTATTGGGTTATGAACCTATGAAATAAGTAACTTGAGAACGTTGTGCGCAATGTGAAACAGAAATCTGTGGGTACAAGGTGACATGGGAAATATATATTACTTATGATTATGAAATGAGGCATCACAATGAGACCTTTACTCGAAAGAGTTATATTTGAAAGATGCTTGTTTGAAGGAAATATATTTGAAAGATATTTATAGTTGAGGGACTTGATTAATTGATTACACTTGTATACATTATTCGTTGAGCAATATTTATGGTGTTTTTTTTGTTGCCTACTTTTTATATCACTGGATGATCATTGTTTCCATCATTGTTATCCGCTTCCTATTATTCTTGTATCCTATACCACACTCTACACTCTTTTGTACAGATCCTAGTGCTATGGACTTCGGACTGCAGTGATATTTTCTATTTCTTGTTCTTCAGGCGACCCGAAATAGTACTACAGGCATCCTCAGGCCTTGGCGTCTCCTTCTATCTACTATTCCTATTTCGTTCATGTATTTCCAGAGACAGTGCTGTAATTATTTCTTTCAGACCTTTATTTGTAGTACTCCTAGACAGCCTGTGAAGTTGTGACACCAGTCTTGGGTAAATTTGTTATGGATTGGTATTAGCAGTATGATTACAACTTTACAATGCAGCCTTCCGCTTATTCAATTTTGTTGTTATCTAATTGCTGGCTCTTAACCATTATAGGATGAAAAATGGAAACAAGGTAACTAGTTCAGTTGGTTGGCTTGTCTAGCTTTCACTAGTAGGCTCCATCATGACTTTCGAGGGCGGAAAAAATCGTGTCGTGACACTCACATTCGGCTTCGTTCGAATCAACTAAGAATCAATATTTGACCCCGCTTGAATAGATTCACATTCGACCTCGCTCGAATTGATTCACATTTGACCTCGTTCAAATAAACCAAGAGTCGACATTTGACTTGCTTGAACCGACTCACATTCGACCTCGTTTGAATTAACTAAGAGCCAACATTCGACCTCGCTCGAATTACTCATAGTCGACTTGTTCAAATTAATTAAAGTGACATTTGACCTCGCTCGAATTAACTCACATTCAACCTTGTTTAAATTAATTAACGTGACATCCGACCTCGCTCGAATTAACTCACATTCAACCTTATTCGAATTAATTAAAGTGACATTCGACCTCGCTCGAATTAACTCACATTCGACCTCAATCAGATTAATTATGAGTAACATTCAACCTCACTTGAATCAACTCACATTCGACCTCGTTCAAATTAATTAAGAGTAACATTCTATCTCGCTTGAATTATCGCACATCGACCTCATTCGAATTAGTAAAGAATTATATTCGACCACACTCGAATTCAAATCATACTCAACCTTAACCGAGTTCGATTTACAAGCCACTTTGTTTGATTTAATTATGATGACATGAAACTTCACCCAGATTCAATCAAAGATATACTCGGCCATGTTCGAGATAGCACATACCAACACAATCTTCTAAAGCAACTATTTGAAAAAGTTTGAAGAAAAAATAATAGACCTAGTAACATATAACAAAGGGTTATGATCATCCCATTACAAAAAGTATATTATAAAGGGCTAAAAAGATGCCCACAATAAAAAAGAAGAAGACAAAACTAAGTACAAAGTATTACTTCACGCCGTCCCTGCCTCATTACTATCGCCTCCACCAACCAGCCTAGAAATGCTATCTCTGCCATCGCCTTGAGGATATTCATCTTCATACTAGGCATCCTAATCAAGCTCGTCCAATTCCCCCTCTTTTCCATCACCAGTACCCAGAGTAGCTTGGTCATAACCACAAGCAACTCTAGCCGCACGCGCCTTGACACGAGCATCTTCAAAATCGGCCTCAGGAAGCTTCCCCACTGACATCAAATTCCTATATATGTCTAGCTGATCCTCGGCATGGATCCACATCTTGTATAAGTGCCGTGGAACATCGGGGAAAGCAGAAGTATGAGAGGAGGATGGTCGGGCTAATAGTCATGCCTTCTCAGCATCAAGAGCAGCAACTTGATCACTAAGGCTTGAAACATCCCTCTCGAGCCCACCAATTTGCTCATCCATTCGTGCCTCCCAAAGCACGACCGTCTTCGCATCGTTCGCCCGCTAAGATATATGCAAACTGGTAGATTCCTATAATGCCACCACCTTCAGCAAAGCTACTACCCTGGCCTCCTCAGTCCTTTCCAACTCTGCCACTTTCTCGATCAACTCATCACTCAAGTCGGTAGCTCTGATCGAGCTCTACTCAAGATCGTCCCACAGGGATGCCACTTGCGCTTAAAGGTCGACACACTCCACCACGACCCCTTACTCACCTCGAGTTTGTCTTCCTTGTCTCTAAGTGCCCTCTCGAGCTCACCGCATCTGCTGATGACACGCACAAGCTCATTGTCTTTTTCCCCTACTCATCTCTAAGGGACTGGAAGTTACCGTCCGTGCTGAACCAGGAACAACTCATGGTATATGTCACGATACCTGTGATATTTCAAAACTATTTTTTTGAAAAAAAATCTTCAGCATCTCCTCTCGGCGGGCACAATTGATCTCCGAAACGAGAGTCTAAGGGAAAAAGGAAGAGTCGAAAAACGTTAGTAAAAATAGAAAGAGGGAAGGACCCAAAGTACAAAACAACAAAAAGGAAAACACTCACCCTTAGATCCATTCCAGATATTCCTAATGACATATCGACATTCTTAAATGACTGTAGAGTCCTATTCTTGGTGCCAGAGAAAAGAGGGACCAAAGAAGGGACGACACTCTCTGTGTTAGTCAACAAGTCGCAGTCTAAAGGGATGCATGTCAAACGCCAAAATCCATTCGTTCTCACCTTGAAATAGGTAAACCCCTTACTGAACATCCTCTCCTCTTTGAGGTCGACGTTGTAGCTGGATTGATAATCATCTACGGCCACTCCTTTCCCCCTCTCCTCGGTAGAGGAAGGAATGTCATCCCACTCTGATGTTGATGGATCATTCCTCAGAATGACCTAAGGTGCCTCTGATCGCCCCCTTCTATCACAAAAGCAATCTCCATATTTGAAGGGGGCGCAATCTCTGCGTCCAAAGCCACGTCGCTCTCCGGTATGGCCGCAGCCTGCTCGGGTCACCCTCTGTAGGCTCTTCGTTCTCTATCACCTCGTCGCCAATCATTATTATTTGCCTCTTTAGCGGAACTGATTTTTCCTAACCCTGAGACAACTCGTCCACTAAATACAAAATTGGAGAATTCACAGTCTCTACCTATAGGGCAGCCGCTCAATGATTAGGCCTTCGTAGAGCCAATGTTCGAGATGAAACAATAATCCTTGCCTGCAGTCACAAAGGGCAGACACCTAGTCGAGGCTCTCGACTGACAAAATAGGGGAGTAGGATCCCTCACCCTCCACTGATCCCTTCGACCTATCAACAAAAAAAAAGAGTAACAAAAAAAGAAGGCAGTATGAAGGTCGAAGAAACTAAAGATCAAAATAAGTTGACTCACCGTTCGAAGAAGGTTTGCGTCCAAACTTCTCATTGAACTTCAAATACTCACGGACTCCCACCATGAGGTAAAATTTGGCTCACCCCAATCATGAATGTCGGCGACCAACAAAGGAGGATCCTTCACGGCTGCATATAGAAAAATTATGGGAGAACAATTAAATCATCAAAGAGAAACAACTAACAACCAGTTAGTAAAAACACTTACGAGCGATGTTCCACTCCTAGGGGAAACCGTTGGGGTTCTCCACCATGTGCTCCATCCTCAAGTAGAAGAAATTAACCCAATTTGTCTCATTATCCATCTTCACCACCAATCCCTTTGTCCCATGGTGGTGAAGGTGCATCATTGTACCCCTTTGAAAGCTTGGGGCGAAGAGGTAAAGTAGATGACAGAGGGAGATCCTGCGGTTGGCTAGCTCTGCATACTTTTTTCAATATAAGGAAAATTTTATACATATACGGGGAGAGATAGGCTGGACAGATGCAATAACTGTGGCAGAAGTCCTCCGCAAAAAAGGGAAGAGGAAGTGAATAACCAACGACGAACAGATGCGCGTAGAATGTGCAGTATCCAGGGCGATGAATTTGTACACATCATCACCAGCCAGGATAAGGTCGATATGGTGTGGGATTCACTATTTTGGCTTAAATTCGATAAGGGCCTCCGCATCCATCTCAGAGACAACAGACTCTGGACCATCTTTAAGCCGCTTCGAGAAGTCTGACCTCACCCTCCTCGAGTGTGGAATTATTTCATCTATTGGGGGATAGCTCTCCTCTTCTGCAGCAATGGCCACTCCTTCATCGTAAGAAGGCATGTCCACCGTCAATGGAACCTGATCAGAAGCTCCCTCAAGGTTAGAAGATGCACTATCCATTTTTTGTCACGTATATAGAGAGAAATTGCAGATGCAAAAGTGGTGATAATGGCAGAAAGCGCTAAAGAAAGGAGAAATAAGGATGCAAAAACTCTAAGGAGAAGAAGGGAAAGCTTGAAGATTCACATGCTTAGGAATGTTGCAAGTTAAATAGGGAGTCCCCATCCTTATTTATAAGCATATTGGCACCCTAGTCGAGAAAGCCAAGCACCACCATATTAATTTTGAAACGGAAGGAGCGCATGAAACGATGCAATGTATGGGCAACATGCGTCATATTGATGCACGATGAAATAATGTCATTCCAAACTGACATAACGGTCATATATGGCCCTCAAAGTGTCACGTCGTCACCTTGTTGTAAAAACATTACTACCCGACCTACACGCCCGGATTTCTCAAGTTGCAACTAGTGAAGTCCGCCCATCTAGCTCATCTAAAAACAACCTCGACAAGAGAAGTACTAACTGTATAGATCAAAATCTGACTAGGGGAATCTGGCACAAGGATAGATTACTAAGAGGCGTTAGGCCGAGGTTGTACACAAGATTGAAGGAACATACTGGCTAATTGATTAATTGGGACCGAGGTCAGGTACCCAGGCCAGTAATAACGGCTAGTCCTACAATAAGATATTTTAGAAGAATATTCTATTAAATATTCTCGGCACCTGTAATTTAGGTTAGATAATGGGTATGTCCAATATAAATAGAAAGGTAGAGAGAATAAAATGAGCATGTAATATTCAATATGATAAGATCTCTCTTGAAAAATTGACTCTCAAATATAATACAAACACCACCTTTCAAAAGATATTCGATTTGTTGTTTATTCCATATTTCACGCATCAGATCTGAGAAATCTTCATATATTCTCATATTCATTTGTCTTACATCATTTTCAGAGAGAAGAATCATGCACCTCACTCAATATTGGGTGAATCCTTCTCTCTATTTATATTCACTACCATTTACTATATTTATTGCTCATTATAATTCCCCTCTCATTCACGACTGTGTCATTTTAAATGTATGTCACATTAAATCTGATTAAAGCAACCCCATGTTATTAGGATAAACATATTTTAGATCTAGAAGTTATTATCCTTAACATCTTATCTAATTAATTTTATACTTTTTAGTTAAACAATAATGTTGGTGTGAGATGAAGTATGTGATTTCTCGAATAGTAGAACATCAGTCTGAATATTTGAAATATGCTTTCATCTCTACTCTTGTTTAAGCATATTTATTACATTCAAGTTTCTTGTTATATATTATTACTATTTGTAGGGTTTAAACATTTTTTATTTGATTGTTACTCTTCACATTGTAGTCTATGTTCGTCGTTATGTATCATTGAATAAGGTTAGTTGCATAAATTATTTTTATCTAACTAGTCTCAGGTTACGTGCGTTGTGTATATCCTATATCAATGAATATATATTTTTTAAAATTATACATATATTATTAATTAATGTGTTTGAGTCACTAAATATAAACTAAAATAGTAAAAGTTTTTGAAAATGATATATATCGACTCTATTTAGGTGACTAGCCATTTGAACTGGTATAACTATTAGTAATTATAGTTCTAAAACATAGGCAAAAAAAATAAACTTATAAGATCCTTAATTGATATGAGTTAGAACACCTGCAAAAAAAAATTTAGAATCTAGAACCTACATATCCTTAACTATTGAAGGAGTGTCTTCCAATATCATGCTGACCAAGTAATTACTTGACCAACAAACATGTTAAACTGTATATTTACATTCAAATTCAATTCTAAAGTGACTTTCCAAACAGGCTTTAAGAGTTAGTTCTCACTTTTTTTATTTACTTTGCCATTAATTTTATATTATTCTACTTTTTGCAAAAAAAAAAATATTACATAATACACATAAGAAAAGTTTTACACAAGATGTTTAATATGACAATCTTTTATATATTCAGATAATGAAGAATTAATGCATACAATTTAGTTGATTTAAACTTGTACACGTTAGAAAAAAGCTTAAGCGAATTGAGGCCACATGAAAAGACATGACTTTGAGCGAACTTGACGACGGAAAATAACGCTAGAGTGTAGAGAGAGAAAGAGAGGCTCTGGCGACGGAAAAGCAAGCTGCTCACCGCCGCCGGCCACCAACGCCACCATCACCTATAAAAAACTACTCACACACACTGTATCCATGGCTCGATTAGTGACTCTAGAAAGTGGAATCCCACAGAAATTAACTCCAATCACATTGCTACAATGGTTCCCAGGCATGAGCAGTGCCCCGACAGTTATGCAGCCTGTATCGGAGAAGGAGGAATCAAAAAGGCAATTGAAGGAACCAGATATGACAACAACAGCGAGGAAGCTTACTTTCTCAGTTGAATCGCAGAAGCAAACTTTTACTGAAGTTTTTCAAGGTAATCGAACCCCAAATCAGGGCATGCAACTCAAGTACTCCCCTCCGATGGTGAAGGACGGAGTCAAAATTGCAAAACTAAACCCCAAGGAGATAGAAGCACAGAACCAAAGATGGAAAACTGCTGCAATTGGCTATGTAATAGGAGGTAACCCATCGTTTAAAGAAATGCTCAAATTTGTATATGGAGTTTGGAATACTGTTACAACACCAACAGTGATGTTACACGATGATGGTTATTTCATTTTTAAGTTCGACTCTATGGAGGATAAAAGACAGATAATGCATGCTGGTCCTCATACCTTCAAAGGTAAGCCTCTGATTTTAAAGGACTGAGATCCAAATTTTCAACTCCATAATGAGTCAATGCGAATTGTACCAATCTGGATCAACTTCCCAGGCTTACCGATTCAATATTGGGCAGAGGAAAACCTAAGTAGAATAGCTAGTTTAATTGGGAAGCCTTTATGTACTGATAGCCCTACAGATGCTTGTGAAAGGATTTCTTTTGCTAGAATCCTAGTGGAAATGGATATAACCCAACCCCTACCTGATGAAGTGTATATTGAGATACCTGATGGGAGAAGCTGGCTGCAATCAGTGGAATTTGAATGGAAACCAACATTTTGTCAAGAATGCAACTCATTTGGGCACAAACTAGGAGACTATCAGAAGGAGGGGCAACAAACCAAAATGCCACAGAATCAGAGAAAAGGGATCAAGCACAAAACAAAAATGCAATGGCAACCAAAGCCTGTAATGAAGGAGACTACAGTCATTCAACAGCATGAGAAGCAAACAGTTCAACCTGAAGTGGAACTATCAGTAAACAGTCGAGGCAAACAGGTAGTAACTATCAAAGGAGCTGATGACACTACTGCTCAAGGGGACTTCAACTATACTGAGTTGAATACCATTACTACTGCTACTGCAACAATTCTAATGGAGCTAGCACAAGGGATCCAACAGCAGGGACACAGTGGAACAAAGACATCCAATAAGGATAAAGGGGAATCTTAAGTTACCAATACCATCCATGATCATTGTCTCCTGGAACATTAGAGGACTGAACAAGTCCTACAAACAGAGAGAGCTAGTAAAGTTCTTGAGGTCTAACAAAGTTGACATGGTAGCTTGTCTAGAAACTAGAGTAAAACAGCCACAATCACATACAATATACAAGAAATTTGGGGATGACTGGAACATTGAAAATAACTATGCTTGTGCACCCAATGGAAGGATATGGATAATGTGGAAAAGGTCAAATGTCCATGTTGTACCTATACAAACCACTGACCAAATGATTCACTGCTGGGTGACAGACAAGAATTCCACTTTTACTAGCTATATCACCTTTGTCTATGGATTTCATTCCAAACAACAAATAGTATCTCTATGGAATAGCCTGAGAACTGCGAACTACAATGGTCCATGGCTTATAATGGGTGACTTCAACAATGTGTTAGGAGCTGAGGACAGACTAAATGGGCAACCAGTTCACCAATCAGAAATCACTGACTTCCAAAACTGCATTGATGATATAGGAGTAGGACAGATTACCAAGAGAGGGAACAGATACTCTTGGAGCAACAAGAGAGACGGTGAAAGCAGGATTTACAGTCACATTGACTGGGCTTTTGGTAATGCTGAATGGTTCAATACCTACACTGGAGTGGAAGCAATATATATGCTACCAGGATGCTCAGATCATACACCCATAATGCTGAACATTGAAGTTGTTAAAACCAGAATGAATAGACCATACAGACTACTCACAACTGTTATGCAGCAAGAGGAATACAGAAACACAGTCCAGCAGATATGGAGCCAACAGCACAAAGGATACACTATCCAATCTGTCTGGAGCAAATTACAATAGCTTGAACAAACTACCAAAAACATTCATAAGGAACACACCTCAGTAGAGCAGAAACTGCAACAAATAAGAGAAGAACTGAATGTTACACAGAGCAGGCTGAATGAAGACCACTTCAACAAGCAGGACATCCAAAAAGAAAAATAGTTATTACAGCACATTGAAAAATGGGAAGCTGTCCAAGAACAAATAATGAGGCAGAAATCAAGAGCCAATTGGATCCAACTGGGAGATAACAATACAAAATACTTCCATTCCTACATGAAAGTAAGACAAGCAAGAAACAAGGTGAGTTGTATCCTTACTGAAGACCAGCTGAAAATTATTAATCCACAGCAGATACATCAACAGTTCACTCAATTTTTCCCTGAGCTACTGGGTACAGCAGCAACACAGATACCAGGCATCGACATCACAGTGGCCAGAGATGGACCCTGTCTCACCCTGCACCAACAGCAGCAACTACTGTCTCCACTAACAGAACAGGTAATTCACCAGATTGTGTAGAAGCTCCCTCCAGATAAGACACCAGGTATTGATGGCAATCATGTTGAATTCTTTAATGAATTTTGGCCTATTGTGGGGGGGGGGGGGGAAGTTACTCAGGCAGTGCAACAATTTTTCCAAACTGGAAAACTATTGAAACAGCTCAACTGCACAACTGTCACTTAGATTCCAAAAGTGCAAAATCCCAGCTATGTCAAAGAATATCGACCCATTGCCTGCTGTTCAACTCCTTATAAAATCATCTCTAAGATCCTAGCAAACATGTTAAAACTGGTTGTCAATTATTTAGTTTGAAACTCCCAATCGGCCTTCACAGAGGGGAGAAACATACTAGATAATATTATTATGGCACATGAGTTAATCAAAGGCTATAATCGCAAGACAGTATCCCCTAGATGCATGATCAAAGTTGACATTAGGAAGGCCTATGACTCTGTTGAATGGGACTTTCTCAAGGCAGTACTACTTGAATTTGGAATTCCTTATAAAATAGTAGTACTAATAATGAAATGTGTCTCCATAGTCAGTTATTCCCTTTTGATAAACGGGGGACTGACCAAGAGATTTGACACAAGGAAAGGACTAAGACAGGGGGACCCAATGTCCCCCTACTTATTTGTGCTAGCCATGGAATACCTAACTAGATCCTTAAAAAGGCTACATGGAAACCCGGACTTCAATTTCCACCCCAAATTCTCCAAGCTACAAATCACACACATATGCTTTGCAGACGACCTTTGATGTGTTGTCGGCCTGATGAAACTCTATGAAATTACTGATGAATTAACTTGAACAGTTCTCTCTGGTCTCGGGCCTACAAGCCAATATGGATAAAAGCTCCTTATATATAGCATGTGTATCACCTAATTTCAGGGAGAAAATATGCTCTGAACTCCACCTCACAGAGGGAACCCTTCCTTTCAAATATCTAGGAGTTTCCTTATCCACAAAAAAGATCACATTATCACAATGTATGCCTCTAGTAGAGAAGATAGTGGACAAAATCAGAAGCTGGACATCAAAACTCCTCTCTTATGCTGGCAGAGTCCAACTCATCAAAAGCGTCCTGTTTGAAATGCAGACTTATTGGGACCATGTATTCCTCATTCCAAAAAAAATTATAAAACTGGTAAATGGAATTTGCAGGGATTACCTATGGACTAGTAGTCATGAATCTAGTCATAGGAATCCAATCGCCTGGGAAACACTGTGTAAACCAATGGCAGCAGGAGGACTGAACATTATCTCCTATGAAAGATGGAATAAAGTAGCTCTATCAAAACTCCTCTGGGCCTTAATGGCAAAAAAAGATAAACTGTGGATCAAATGGATACATTGTCACTACATAAAGAAAAAAGATATCAATACAATGGAAATCCCTAAACAAACTAGCTGGCTCGTTAAGAAATTGTTTAGCGCAAGGGAATGGTGGGCAACTGATGGTGCAGGACTGCAAAAATGTGCAAAAAAATGGGCAATTTAGTATCAGAAAGGCATACATTCAGACCACTCCTCAATATCCCAAGGTTGCATGGAAAAAATTATTAATGGTGACTGGCATGCTCCCAAAACATAAATACATCTTATGGATGGCGCTGCATAGACGCTTGGCGACGGTTGACAGACTAGCTAAATGGGAAATTTACACTAATCTTGCATTTTGTGTGGAAGAGATACTGAAGAAACTCACGTCCATTTATTCTTTGACTGCTTATATTCCAAAACACTGTGACAAGCTATGTTACAATGGTTGAAATATCAAAGAACGACAGGCACATGGGAATCAGAAATCCAATGGCTAACAGCTAATGTTAACAGCAGAAATTCCAGGAAAACCATCCTAGGTGTTGTGTTTGCAGCAGTATTATACAACATCTGGATGGAAAGGAACAACAGAAGGTTTCAACAGTCAACCAGAGACGCCAAAGACCGATAAAAGGAGATTACAATTCAAGTGCACTTCACTGGCGTAAAGCTACCTAAATGGCCGCCCATGTTACATAACACTAATAGCTATCCTTTGTGCGAGAATCCATAATTGTATCAATTTATGTAATAGGATATTAGTTTAACAACAACAGTTGCAGAGTTTCAAAATGACTGTACTCTTGAGATCTGTTCTAGAGTCCAAAAGAACAGATAATGTAAATTTGTCATATAGTTGAAATAAAATCAAAATTTCTTCTAAAAATAGAAAAAGCTTAAGCAATTCCAAAAATAGAATTAGTAGGTCTAAGTTATAATCCTTGGTTTTGTGAAATAAAGTATTGCAAACAAATACTAGTAGTTTAAAAGAACTAAGAAATTTAAAGCACTATTTTTTTAACCAAAAGGATCATAAAACTCAAGTGACAGACTCATAGTTTACCTTGTCCTTAACTCTTATGTATTGGTTCATGATAATCGAATCACTAAAAAAATTAGTTGTGATATCTAATTAAAGAACACAATCGTTCTAACTCTAACAAAATAATAAAAACAAATACACAAATAGCAATATTCTCAAAATTTAGAATTACTTGTAAATTAAAGCTCGTTAATTTAGAAGGTAAACGATTTATAGAAAGCAAATCGTTTTTGGACTTAAAGTCCAGAATATTAGGACTTCTTATATAGTTCAATAAGGAGTATTAATTAAATAAAGTTATGATTTATTTGAAATTCCTTAATATTAGTTAAATAACTATTTTGTATAATGTGAATTATATTTATAAAGAGTAAAAAGCCGAGTAATTAGACCTTTGTGATTTTAATATAGTATAAAATTTTTATAGAGATACTACATTTTTCCTACTCTTTTTCAAATATGTATTTTGATATCTTATTTATGTAATTTGTAGTTTTTATCAAACTTATTTGTAATTATGTACGTAATATTCTAAATTTTAAAAATTGTTCCAAAATAGAAAAATTAAAGCAATTTGGACGGAGTCCTCCTTTTAACTTGGTTCAAAAGTAGAAAAAAAAAGAAGAAGAAAGAAGCATGAACCTTATTTTCCAAAGTCCCAAAAAAGTGCACGATCATAATAAACTACATATTATCGAATATTAAATTCGTTAACCCTCAATTTATTTGTTTACCTCGAAAATACGAGTAACAGTTAAATTTGATTTGTAAATTTAAAGATACGTGATTTAGTTCAATACATGTTAATAATCAAAAAATATGAAGTAGAAATGAAAGAGACAAGCGAATCAAACCAATGTTACTCAGTAGCAGTGACCTCGAGCTTAGTAACCACGAGGTATGCTTAGAACTCTAAGAACAACCAAGAAATAAAAGCACAGTAAGAACAATAGTGCTAAGGACAATGCTGATGAACAATAGGCGAAAAGGTAGAAAGTATATTCTTTTCTCAATGATTAGATGATCTTACAAATGATTGGGGGCCCCTTTACATAATAACGGAGTACCAAAATAAGGTATATTTCTATTTACAGTAAGGAATATTCTTGGTACAGCTGTCTAACCGCCTAGCACGGAATCGTACAATCTTACTCCGGGAACGTGGCAGGAATCTAGCTTATTCTGTTACAAATCCCTAATGGTACTATTTCGAGATTGAGCACACCTGGCCTTGGTATTCCTCGAACTCCTATCTCCGGGTATTGCACTCTGTCCTTGAGCTCAAGTCTGGTCCATCGGTTTCAAACTCGACTTAGTAGACTCGGGTTTAGGGCGAAATCCCGAGCCTATAAATTGGAGGCATATAATTGTTTCCATACACAGATAGTCCCTGCGTTTCTTAGAATAAGATGATAAGAAACAATTTGAACCTTGGTTTTCCCGAATATGATAATGTCATACATGTGACGTATGCGCTTGAAGTGATCGTAAATGCCATGTCAGCACGCTTCCTTAAAACATCAAATGTGCTCCAGCACTGGTTGGCCACTTGCGCCGACGATCAATTGTTACCTTTCTATAAATAGGATGCTACTCTGTTGAACAAAGAACTGTACTTATTTCATCTTCATCTACTTTAATCTTTTCCCTTCTTTACTTCCTTCTTTAATCATCTGTTTCCATGGTTCGAACCTGTCACCTTCTGGCCATATGGTGTCAACATTACCTATTACTCAAAAGGCTCCCTTTTTCAAAGCTTCGATTTGAAACGACAAGATAAGGGCGCAAAATCGTTCCCACATTAGAAAATATGCGAACTTCACCCTGCCGCTCGTCTATCTTAACTTCAACTTGGTGCAGTACTTCATTCCTTTTGCTTTCCATAGAGTGAGGTTGCACTATCATCTACTAAATTTTGCATTCTATACTAGTACAACGTCCTAAGGATGAATATTCTTGGATCGTGCATCTTGCAACCTTTTTTGGTTTTTCTTGTGACAGAAGGTGAAGCTACGTCTTCTTGTCTTCCCTTCTGGTCTTTTGCTTTTGCCGCTCTTTTTAACGGATTATGGCCCAAAATTTCAATAGAACGCTCAATCCCCGTTGCTAGAAATATAGTTATATTTATCGAGGGTTTTCTTCCCTAAATTTATTCAAGCACACAAACATTTTCAAAGATCAAAATGGGGTCCCTATGAAGGAGGTTCCCGAAGATGCCGCTCTTGAAGGCGTGGCCCTAAAAGTATATTAGCTCATTAGCTTTTGTTTTTTGCTTCTTTGTTCCTGCTTAAGGGCCCTTCGTGTATGTTATAAATATATTTTTTAACCATCTCATGGAAATATAAAAGGATCTTTTTTGTTTTATTTTTAGCTCGTGTTGAATTCCATTCCGTCTTTATTTGTGAAAATTTTGATTACATAACTTAAGTGATTAGTCCGAATACCATACTTAGAACATAATAAACCCTTAGGTTTCCAATCGATCAATATAATACCCCTTAAGATTTTTGTAAACCTCGAGCTAAGCATAAATTGATTTGATATGAGCTTGGGGCATCAAGACTCTTGAGTTTGAGTTGAGTGAGAGCAAGGTTTCGAATTTGAAATAAAGTTAGCCCTTAGGCTTCGTAGATAGTCTCCGAGTGAGATTATTCTCAAAATCGAGTAGCGCTTGGGTTTAGTAGTCGAGTGGGAACTTCCTAGCACTCAAAATAAAGTTACCTCTTAGGCTTTTTTATAGTCCCTGAGTGAGAATTTTCTCAAACTCGGGTAGCCCTTGGGCTTAGTAGTCGAGTGAGCACTTGCTCGAACTCGAAATAAGATGGTAAGAAACGACTTGAGTCTCGATCTCCTTGATATCTCGATTATGATGCCGATCTCGTGATGTCATCGTCTCAAGTGATTGAAAGACCGCTTCTGCATAGTTTCCAAGGTCACTAATTAGATGCGGTTGACGGTCGGCCTTTTGGCTTTTCCAATATGCTTAAGGGACTTCTATAAATAGGATAAATTTACAATTTTGCAAACTTTACTTCTCAATTCGTTGCCTAATCTTGCTAGTTCTTTCAATTTATTTGAAACCATACTTCTCCAACCTAATTCCTGCTGAGAGGATGTCATTCCTCGAGGAATGGAACATGAAACATAAGTACATGCTTTTTGATAATAACTTACTGTCATGTTTCCTCTTTTCTTTCTTGACTTCATCTTTTTCTTGATCTAACTCCTTTTTGATGGTGTAGCTTGGTTTCCTGACGTGGTCTTAGACCTCAAATATTGGGCCCGAAAATTGGCCTCTACTTTCTGATATGCAGAGCACTGCTGGCATAATCTGGCCAAGGGTTGATAAGAGGATAAAAACCATTATGAGCCCCTTTGTTTGATTACTTGTGTTTCTCAGTGAAATACTTACTTTATTTTATATGTAGGCCTTAGAGACGTTGTTGCTATGCAGATATCCCCATTTGGCAAAGAAGAGATGCCAAAGCCTTCCAAGGGAAAGAAAAGAAAAAGGAGATCGCCTGCCAATTCCCCATGGCGAAAGAAAAGCAAAGCTCGAAAGCCCAAGGCTAACACCGTGGCCCTATATATAAAAACAGCTCAACACCTTTGGGATCAGGAGGAAGAGGATGATGACTGCCTGTTGGTGGCTCGGGAAAGAGGAAGTTTTGATGCTCAGAAGGCCGCTGAACCGACATCAATTGAGGCAGTTCAATTTCGAATGGAAGAAGTTTTGGAGGGGAGCTCGAGCAAAGTCCCCGAGCCATCAGATAGAAAAGGTTCACCTTGTCCTTGGGGGATGCTTAATGAATGATCTTGAAGAGCCTAACTTGATCTTGAAGAGCCTAACTCCAAGGCTCTTCTAACACAAGATAACACCCCAAGTGAATCACTCTGGGTAATCAACATAGATGACTCATTGCAGGGTCTGGTGTTTTCTGAAGGGCAATTTTCAGATGCCCGAGACATGGGGACTCCCGATGTGGTAGTGACTCAGTAGGGAATGATATTTTTCGGGAGAGTCTCACGGAATCGAAGAAGGTCTCGATCCCGATGCCTCTTTCATTCTCGAGGAAGCTGAAAAGCTCCTCCAAAAGTAAGTTTTGTCTCTATTTATTTTGAGTTAAATCTTCATCTTTCGGATTCTGGCCTCCTTTTCTTATGAGAAGGCCGTGTCGCTTCACCAAAAATCATTCGCCAAATATTCGACTGAGCTTGCCTGAACTGAAGCTGAGCTTAAGAAGATCTCGAAAGTGAGGGATAGTCTTTAAATCCTCTATGTCAAGAAATAGGGGGAGATCAGTGATCTCCGAGTTGAATTGATGAAGGCTTGTCAAGAAGGGGCCGAGTTTGTTAAAAAGGTAACATAACTTTTGAGGGCCTGTTATGTATTTGTTTTTTTTTTATGAATAATGCTTTAATTTTGCAGTTTCAGTTGAAGGGCGAGTTGGTGGAGCAGCTATGGGAGGAGCTTAAGATGAAGGATGTCGAGATCTTGGAATGGAGGCAAGGCATGGACAATCTCGCCTCTAAGAAAGAAATGTTTTGAGAGAAGCAAGTTTCACTCAAACGTAAGTTTCAAAATGTGAAGGAAGAGAACCTAGCTCGATGTTGCGAAATCAAGGATCTTGAAGCTAAATCCGCTGCTAAGCTGGCCAAGGCCAAATCTGATGTCGAGGCAATTATATCTTCATACCGAGCCAACGTTGAAGCAGCTCATGCCCGGGAAAAGGATATCTCCGCTTCTGCTGAATCAAGCTGTCGTGTGCACTTGACCATGCCAGGTAATAATCTCGGAGGAAAACCTTCGAGGAGGTGAATTCTTGCGACTTCGATCTCTCGGCCAAAATTGATAAGTCTAAGACTTCGGAAGAGGAGTCTGCCTCTTTTTCATTCTAATGACAAGGATTTAGCCAGTGGACCCGATAGTGGGGGAGAGGATAATGAAGGCCCTGAGGATGAGGCTCTCAAAGATGTGACTCCTGAAAATGCAGCTATCGAAGATATGACCCCGAAGTAGGTTTAGGTTTCCTTATTTCATTTTAGTGCAAGTATACCTTGTGTAAGTATCTTTTGTAATCATATTTTTGAATTATAAGAGGAACTTTTCATCTTATTTTTGACTTGTGTTGGATTTCATGTTGTCTTTATTTATGGAATACTTTGATTGTATACCTTGAATGATTGGTCGGAGAATTGGTTTGAACTTAGGATATAATAAACACTTAGGTCATTGTTGATAGATAAAATAATCCTCGAGCTAAGTTTAAATCGATTCAATGTGAGCTCTGGATATTTTGACTCTTGAGTATGAGTCGAGTGAGAACGGAGTCTCGAACTATATGTTTTTGTCCCTTAAGCCTTTCGAAGTTATCCCTTAGGCTCTTATATATCATCTGTTAGGCTCTTTAAGTTGGCCCTTATGCTTTTTAAATTGGGCCAATTTGACCTCCAGGATGGCTATATAATATTTCCCTCTTAATAGCTAAAAGACTTAGTGAAAATTTTATTATGCGTTATCATTTGTTTTTTGTTCCCATTGAGTTTCTCGAAGGTTCGGTGAATCAGAACCTTATCAATAGTTTGTTTTTGCCAACATAATCGAGTTCCTTTTGAGGTTTTCTCGAAGGCTGATGTTATTAAAGCCTTTAGATTATTCGAGGGCTCAATTTATCGAAGCCCTTTTGCTTTTGCAGAAGGTAGCCTGATCTAACTCATTTTTTTCAAAGTGTTTGAAGGACTTTAATTTATGGAAAAATCCGGATGTCTCCGAGCTGCATTATTTCGGCTGTAGCCTTTTTTTATATGACTGTAGAGTTTTGATATAGCCGTAGACATTACTTTGGCCATAGCCTTCAGGTGTGTCTCTTGGACTTGTTCCCCGATAACTTTTCGAACTTGTTCTAAAAGTTGGTCCCCGAGTATACTAGCCTTGGCCTTTGTTTTGGGGGGATGCCTCTTTGAGGTATTATGAGTCCGTGTTTTTGATGACTCGGATGCATTGACCGTCGATGACAGTCCTTGAGTATTCGGGGGTGCTTTTATGCTTTGGCTCTTAAACCGTTTCCAGTAGGATTATAAGTGTAGAGCTCGTATAATAGTAGACTTCTTTGAGACGCAAAGTATTTTTGTATATAAATGGAATGCTTCTTCAAATAATTTGATACATGCATACATGTTTCGCCATCGGGGCTCAACTATTCTATATGGATACAGTTTATCTGACCGTTTGGCCCATTATAGTTTTCCTATTGAGACCCTCTTAGGCGTGAAGTATTTTCCTTGAAAATATAACCTCCGATGGTGATGCCCCCTAGTATTCCAGGTTGATTGAAAAGAATCCTTGGATACTGTTGAGTTCTCCTTAGGTAGAACATAGTTTTTGCGTCGTTAAAACCCTTTCCAGAAAAACCCATTTGGGAAATAGTCCGATCTAAGGGGAAAAAAGTGCAATGCATGCTTTAAAACCTAAGGTCTTCATGTAAATAACGATGCCTTTGAGACCGTATGCCTTCAATAGCTTCGATAAGAAATATGTAATAAGTTAGTTTTAAACCCAAATAGTCAAAAGAATAAAAACATACCTTAGCTATAGTATCGATTTAGTATTGATATGTTCCAATTGTTTGGCAATTGTTCACCTTTAATCGTGGTGAGCTCGATAAGGTACTTTACCAACAATTTCAAGAACTCAATGTGGTCCTTCTCAGTTCGGGCCTAGTTTTCCTTCATTCGGATCTCGAGTATTGAGGGCGAACTTTCGTAGAACTAAGTCCCCGACCCCAAAATATCAAAGGTTGGTCTTCCTATTGTAGTAGTTTTTGATCCTTTGCTTTTGCATGGGCCAAGTGTTGCTTCTCGTTTTTCATATACCTTTGAGGTATGCGGAAAATGAGGGCTAGATAGATATCGATTTAATTCTTCTAAGGCTTGCTGACATTCCAGGGTCCACGCGATGTCCTATTTCTTTTTTAGCAAGAGAAGAACCGGTGACTTTAATCCGATGACCTCGAAATGAATTGGCCTAAGGCAGCTATTCACCACATTATCCTTTTCACGACCTCCACACTATCCACAATCGTAATATCCTCGATAGACTTGATCATATCAGGGTTGATTTTGATATTTTGATTTGACACCATATATCCGAAGGACTTGCCCGAGCCAAATCCAAAGGCATATTTCTCCGGGTTAAACTTCATGTTGTATTTCCTCAAGATCGCAAATATTTCCTGCAAATGAACTAAATGGTCCTCTACGCACAAGGACTTAGCCAATATATCATCAATATAAACTTCTATTGTTTTGCCTATTTGTTCTTCAAATATTTTGTTAACTAGGCGTTAGTATGTAGCTCTTACATTCTTTAGCCCGAAGGGCATTACGTTGTAACAATAAGTTCCAAGCTTAGTAATAAATGAAGTCTTCTTATAGTTCTCCGGGTTCATCTGAATCTAATTGTACCTGGAGCATGCATAGAGAAAAGTTAGGATTCTCGTGGCCAGCCGTGCTGCCGATCATACGATCGATGCTTGGCAAAAGAAAAGGATCTTTTGGACATACATGCTTTGTTCAAGTCCTTATAATCTATGCATATTCTATATTTGTTTCCTTTTTTAGGAACTACAACTATGTTGGCTAACCACTCGGCATACTTTACCTCCCGAATATATCCTATTTTAAGAAGTTTGGTTACCTGTTATTCTGATTTCGTCGAGGCCGGGAGTTGTGACAACTATTTAGCCGCCTGCTTACCTTTGGTGCTTGATTTTTCCGAGGTTAATGGATCTGTTATCTGCACCACTTTCTTGATTGCAAACCTCTCTTTTGCAGCATGTTGCTCTCCGCACTATTTTCACTCCTTCCTCCGTTGGGAACTTCATCATTTGGTAAAGAGTTTAAGGCACTGCCCTCATGTTGTGTATCTACGGTCTTCTGAGGAGTGCGTTATACCTCATGTCACCTTCGATGAAATGGAACTTTGTATCTTGTATGGTCAAGGCTATGTTTACAGCAAGATGATTTCTCCCTTTATTGTTTTGCTTGCCATGTTGAAGCCATTCAAGACTCGGGATGCAGGTACAATCTGATCTTGTAGGCCAAGTTGTTCCATGTCCCTCAATTAGGGTATCATTGTGAGGATGAAATATGCCTTCTTCTTCCTTGTCAAAAAATGATAAGATGTCCTCGGTCATATAGCTCCGAGTCCATTTTTCTTTTGTAATTGACACCTTGGTGCGTTTGAATACAGGTCGTTGAGGGACATCGACTCCGCGAATGATGAAGTGGATTACATGCTGTGGTTCCTCTTGCTCATTTTTCCTTACATGACTTTCCTTAAAGTGATTCTTAGCTCGATCACTTAGAAATTATCGTAGGTGACCCTCGTTGAACAACCAAGCCACTTCTTCTCCTAGCTGCCTGCAATCTTCCATTCTATGACCATGTGTGCCATGGTACTTGCACATTAAGTTCAGGTTTCTTTGAGAAGGATTGGTCTATATTGGACTGGGACACTTGGAGTCTTTGGTTCTCCCAATAACTGAGATAATCCGTGATGCATCTATGATGAAGTTGTACTCTGATAATCGAGGAGCCTCGTCGGGGTCGGTGGTGCTTATTAAACTCGTTCTTACTCATGAGTCCAACTTTGGCCTCTACCATTTCTCTAATTGCTATGAGGAGTGTTACAGCTCGGGCCGTTGTTTCTTCAATCACCATATGACTGATACCATTCTTTGTTGAACCTCGAATCCCGGTCTATGTCCCTTAAGGGCTTGGCTCCAATTCTTTGAGGATGAATTGAACCTGAGGGAGCTCTTAACCGGTCATCCTTGTCCCTCATTTTTGACTGGTAAGAATTGTGTATATCCAACTATGTCACAACTGGATATTCAATCAAGTTCTATTTTAATTTTTGAGATGCGATCGAGCTTTTTTAATTAAAACCTTGCATGAAAGCTTGTACTGCTCATTCATCCGAGACGGGTGGTAACTCCATTCTCTCCATCTGGAACCTGGATACGAATTCCCTTAACATCTCGCCGTTCCTCTGTTTTATTCGTGGCTACCTTTATGGACCCGATGTGCGCTTTCACAAAGGAATCTACTAACATAGCAAACGAATCAATAAAGTTAGGGGCTAAGTTGTTGTACCAAATCATAGCGCCTTTTGACACCGTTTCTCCAAACTTTTTCCACAACACCAATTCGATCTCATCGTCATTCAAATCATTCCCTTAGATCCTGCATGTGTATGAAGTAATATGCTCGTTAGGGTTGGTTGTCCCATTATATTTGGGTATATCAGGCATGTGAAACTTCTTGGGAATGGGCATCAGAGCCGCACTCGGGGGGAATGGTTTTTGTATGAAATTTTTGGCGTCTAAACCTTTCAAAACTGGAGGTTCTCCCGGTATTTGGTCAACACGGGAGTTGTAAGTTTCCACCTTCTTATCACTGGCTTCAATTTTCTTTTCTCCGGACTCGATCCTCTTAGTGAGCTCTTCGAGCATCTTCATAATCGTGGGGTCAGTCCCTAAGAAATTTTCATTTGACCTTTCTGGCGTTGGCTCAGCACTTCGATTGTTTTCATTTTCAACTACACTCGGAGTTATATTTTGACTTTGAAGTTGAGTGATAGCGATTTTCTGAGTCTGCAGCATCTCGAATATCACTTGGAGGCTGGCTTCCCTATCTCCTACTCTTGGTATTCCTTGGTCCCCTAGTCGGGCTTCCCTACGTTTATTCCCTATGAGATATGTGCCTGAATCCACGTTTAGAGCATTATGTGAACTAATATCAATTGGCTCTATATTTGGCACTTCCTCAGGGTGTATTAGTGGTACACCGATTCCTATACTGCTGTTTTCTCCAAGACCTTCATTGTCATGAACATGTGCGTTTTGAGCGCTAGACATATTTTAGCCTGAGAATAAATAATCTTGACAAGAAAAAGTGTAAAGACAACGTGTGTAACGAGAATCAGTAAAGAAATAATCACTATTATCTTTAGCCCCACGATGGGTGCCAAACTGTTTACCTCGAAAATATGAGTAACAATTAAATTTGATTTGTGGATTTAAAGATACGTTTTAGCTTAATACATATTAATAATCAAGAAATATGAAGTAGAAATGAAAGAACAACCAAGTAATAAAAGCACAATAAGAACAATATAGCTAAATGACAATGATGATGGAAAGTAGATGAAAAGATAGAGAGTATATTATTTTCTCAATGAGTAGATGATCTTACAAATGGTTGGATCCCCTTTATATAATAGAAGAACCACCAAATAAGGTATATTTCTATTCACAGTAATGAATATTCTTGGTACAGCTGTCTAACCGCATAATACAGAATTGTACAATCTTATTCCGGAATTCGCGTCATGTTCTTGGGAACGTGGCAGGAATCTAGCTCATTCTGTTATAAACCCTTAACGGTATTATTTCGGGATCGAGCACACTTGGCCTTGGTATTCCTCAAACTCCTATCTCCGGGCTTTGCACTCTGTCTTCGAACTCAAGTCTAGTCCATTAGTTTCGAACTCAACCTCGCCCAGACTCGGGCCTAGGATGGAACTCGAGCCTATAAATCTGAGGCATATAATTTTGACCGTATACACATTCTATTTTCTAACAATAAAAATAAAATAAAAATAAAGACATCTCATAATCAGAATTTCTTTGGTCCCCCGGTCGCCCACTACGCGTCCATATCCACCCCACCCCACCCCACCCCCACCCTCCACCCCCACCCCCTCCGGAGAAGCTTTTTCTTTCTCGGTCAATTTATTATTATAAAAATATAAAGTCGTACAAAGAACGCTAATGTACGACATGGATTTCTCATGAAGCAGAAGTTGGTGGCCTGTTCTACACAATAAACAACACTAAATCGTTCTAAAAAATGTAAGTTTAATCTTTTGATTTCCTATTAATATAATTCATCCTTTCTGTTTTAGCGGTTCAGTTTCTGCCAGCCAATTATTCACAATATTCTTTGTTTTGCGTTTTCAGGTTTACTTTTCTCATTTCTTCCCTTTTCTGCATCTTTTGTCTTCTTCTGTTTCGTCCTTTCTGATTGTGCTTAATTATTATAAACTGCTTGCTTGTAGATTTTGATCAGTATTCGAAAATCCAAAAAAAAAAACTATGTCGTCGAACATAATTCACGACGCCGATGGATCGCCTTCGCGAATCGTATTGTCGGAGCCTACTGGATCAACTGCTGAGGTTTTTGAAATTCTGTTTTCCTGTTTCGTACTATTTGTGCTGGATAATTGTGATTAATTTTGCTTTATATTTAGTTAATGAAGGATTTTAAATGTTTTCTCCTATAATTACGACTATCTCTGCTGTATAATTGTGATTAAGTTCCCTTTTTTGGTTTTTTTTTGTACATGCTTGTTTTAGTTCCTGAGGTGCACCCATTTTTTCATTTTTAAAGTTTACCGAATGCTAGAAACTTTCCTTTAGTTTGATCATTCCTTGGTTATAGCCTGTTGGTGAATGAAGTGGAAGGAGAATCATAAGGTTTCAAAGTCGAGAAGTTCTAGGTGATTTATTCCAATCTACCTAAACTTTGATTTAGCAGAGTTAGTACTTGTGCTGGTGGGAGTAGCAGGTGGCCAGTGGAATAGTCGAGCTGGTCTGAACACCACCTTAATAAAAAAGTTATTGATCATACTTGTGGATTATATTAGGTTTTATATCTGGAGATTCGCTTTAGTTGAAGCCTGTTGGTGAAAGTGTTTTGGTTTCTCCATAATTCAGTAATCCTAAATCTCATCTTCATCTAAGTGAATTATGTACTTCAACTTAGCATTTGTAGTTCCTTAATTAATTTGTTTTTGGTATTTGGAATGCTTGCCTTTCAAAAGTAAAATATCAGCTCATTGATGAATCATGGCTTTATTATTCCTATCTAACGTTTTCCAGAAGTTCTCGAAACCACTTAGTTTGGACAGGGAGCAACCTGTTGATTGAGAATACTAAATGAAACAATTAATATAAGAGATGGACTCTTTTTGTTGAAGCTAGTCTGTATAAGCACAGTGCGTTGCTCATGAGAAGTTGAAACAGTTAATGGAAGATAACAAATCAGAAAGGAAATTTTTTCCGCAGCTTTTCTTTTCCTCTTTTCCTATTTAATTCATTTTTATCTCAACGACTGTTTCGGCCTCTAAACTTTCAATTCCTGTTGATCTTTTTTCGTCGTCTTGCTAATGATTTAGTCTTTCTTATATATGGTCTTGCCTTGAAGTTTAGTCTTTAGAGAGTAGCTGTTTTGTAGTTAGACTATGTAGCTCAATGCTTTTGGGAAAACAAACGAGATGGTGATATCCTAGGCTCTCCATTGTACCAATGAAAAGCTCTCCGCTGTCCATTTAACTTAGAGATGATGTGCTGTCTTTTTAAATTGGTAAACAGAGGATCCTGTATTAACCCCAACGGAAAAATCCAAATGCATGAAGTAAATGTTGTAGCATTTCAATGATGATGAGCTTTATGGGTTGGAGATATCTTTTCCTTCATTTCACTTAATTCTAGTACATATTCTCTGCTGCAGGTGCTTTTTCATGGTGGACAGGTTGTTTCTTGGAAGAATGAACGAAGAGAAGAACTGCTTTTTAGGATTAATAAGGTCTAAAATGACCTTCCTTTATATACTTATGTAACCGATTCTGTTTTCTGCTACTGTTTGGATAGCAATATGTTGCATGACATGCATGCGGGCATAAAGCTTTTGCAACTTAATGTTATCAATTTAACCTGTCAATGCAACGGTTCCATTCATAATCCTGTTCATCCTGCATCTTTTTGAACATGATGTGGATATTTGTCTCATCTGGAAGTTCACAGTTTTGGACACTTACATTAAAAAGAAAAAAGATTTGCATCTTCAGCTGGATCCTTCTCAGTCTTGACTCGATATTTGAAGATGTGGAGCACCAAATTTGAATTAGGATCAATTTATGAATCAAAAAATTAAAACCCCCAAAGGTTTGGAATCAGGATCACAATATAAATTGGAGTTTAAAAAACAAAGTTGAAACTTTCTCCTTCGAGAAATCTCTGGAAAGGCACAAGATGATGCCATTGTTCTTTTCCAGCCTTAGCATCTCATAGGTGCTTACATTTAGTAAAAGATTGAATTGCTTTTGTTGCTTGTGTCTTCACTTGGTCTACCATACTTCTGGAACCAACTAATTACACTGGCCTCTCCAGCATTTTTCAGTACGATGACCAATATTTGATTAGTTCCTATATCATGAGATTCACTTTTACACATATCAAGTAGGACTCACATCTAACGGGCTACAAGTGTTATCAGAAGGCTTTTCCTTTATGCAATTTTGCGACACCTTCTTCTAGGATTCACAGGTTAGAAGGGCTGATCAGTGTTGTATCTATGATGTGCATCACTGAGCAGGTGGCCAACATCTTAAGATAAAATGTGTCTAGCTCCTGTGTAAATTTTACCTTATCAAAAAAAAAAAAAGAATGACTAGCTCTTCTCTACAGTCCATAAAATTTTATCCTCTTATGAGTCGTTGCAGGGTGTAATGCTATTCAATTGCCTAGATAATTTAAATCTCTCAAGGAATGTCGAGTTTAATTCAAAATCAGCAAAGCATGGAACGTTGAGTATAGTTCATTTTGTTGGGGTACATAAATGTGATTGTGGTGTAAGAAACTTCTTCAGGTTTCAAATATGTAAAATTTCCTAGACACCTCACATAACTTGATCTGCTTGTATGGTTGATGATACACCTCACTCTCAGGATATTGACTTAAGGACATTGTTCAATATCTACATTGGCTGCTAGATACATCTGTAGCGCTTTTATCTTATTATTGTCCTGACTATGGGCTCTTGCACTGTCTTACAGACCCTGTGGAAACCTCCCAAAGCCATCAGAGGCGGAATACCTATCAGCTTTCCACAGGTTGGCCCACTAACTGAACTAGCAATTTTAGGGTTCTTCCTTGTTCTTTTTTGCATCTTAACTATAAATGTGTACTGTAGTTTGGAAGTTTTGGTTCTTTAGAGCGACATGGTTTTGCAAGAAACAGAGCGTGGTCCTTGGATGATTCTCCTTCTCCTCTACCTGCAGCAAACAGTCAGTCAACTGTGGATCTCATCTTGAAATCCACAGAGGAGGATCTGAAAACTTGGCCACATAGGTGGGGAGTATGCATGGTTTTGCACTTCTATTAGCCTATAGTAATACACACATTCCCAATTCAACAAATTTATCAAGATCTACAAAGGTAGACCCTGTTCTTGTTTGGCAGGTTTGAGGTGCGGCTACGTGTCTCTCTCACTGCTGGCAAGCTGACTTTGATCCCTCGTGTGAGAAATATAGATAACAAGCCATTCTCATTCACGATCTCTCTGCGTAACTATTTATCTGTTTCTGATATCAGGTTTGCCTTGTTGGTTCGCTAGTTTTTTTTTTTTCTTTTGAGATGTGGTTTGCTAGTTATTTTTCCGCTAAGTAGTGCTAACACGTTGGAATTTGTAATAGCTATTATTGTCCTGCTTTTAGGGTTTCTTGCAATTAATTCTGACCTATAATTTAATGTATCTTGCTCATTCAATCATGGACTTTCTCTTAATTTTCTCTTTATAGCTGAAATTTGCTAGATACGTAACTATCCTTTTCAGATAGCATGATGCAGTTTGATTTGCAGTGAAGTGCGTGTGGAGGGCTTGGAGACGCTTGACTACTTCGATAATTTGCAGCAGAGAGAAAGATACACAGAGCAGGCAGATGCAATTACCTTTGATAGTGAGGTAACGTTACTATGTTAGGCTGTTCTCCATATTTAACAGAGGATAGACACCTTCATTTGAACTCAGGACCACTAGGTGCCAGAGGATCTTCTCTTCCATCAATTCAGTATGCTTGGTTTTTTGAATTTTTCATAATTCATCGAAAAGAGGATTACTTGATTTCTCCTCATTATTATGTTGATCTAGACCTTTTCTTTTTGTTAGATTGACAGGGTATATCTGAGCACACCAAAGAAAATTGCGATAATAGACCATGAGAAGAAGAGAACCTATGTCATTCAGAAAGAAGGCATGCTAGATGCTGGTATATTTTTAACTTTTTTCTTTTGATCTGGATCTCTTTTGTTCCCAATCTGCATTGAATATGTTGAAGTACAATTTGGATGTGATATGCAGTTGTTTGGAATCCTTGGAACAAAAAAGCCAAGTCTCTCCCTGATTTAGGTGATGAAGATTATAAAAAAATGCTATGCGTGGATTCAGCTGCTGTTGAAACTCCGATTGTCTTAAAGCCCTCTGAGGAGTGGAAGGGGCGGCAAGAGCTCTCTACTGTATCTTCAAGTTACTGCAGTGGGCAATTGGACCCTAGGAAAGTTCTTTATGGCCTTGCCTGACTCATTAATGATGTGATTGAGGTGCTATTTCTACGAGTCTATTTTTGTACACTACGCGCGCTGTTTTACTATTCCACAAACTCCTATTCATGTTTGGTTTGTCAGTTTCTGGAGGGTTAAATCTAACATTGCTGGATCTATTCTATAAGCACATAATTTTAGCTGCAAGTGGTTCACTGAGCTTTCTCTGTTTCTTCTTTCAGACTGTGAGATATTCTTGTATGTTTTCAATTTTTCATAGCATAAACTTTCCTGAGCCAAGAAATTCCTTCTTGGTGTTGCAAAAGTTCGACGGATGAATAATTTGAACAACAGAATATAACATCTAAATGTAAATACACAGTGCACGCTTACATAACATACGAGTTGAGAGACGTAACATGGGTTTTGTTTTGTGTGTGTGTGGGGGGGGGGGGGGTGGGGGTTGTGGGGGAGGGGAGTTTTGAAGCTTGGTATTGGAACTTACGAAATACTTATGAAAATCAACCATGTTTTAATCATTCCTTTATTGAGCAATTATTCATCAGTTCAAATAGACCAATTTTATTCTTTAACGACCTAGAAATTGCTGGAAAGCCACAACTTAGAACATAGAGACCATGGATGCCCCGAACTTTTCCTTGGCTTCTTTGTCAAAGGGATCGTCACCTAAATACATGTAGATGAAGGCCCGGCAGAGTAGTTCACTTTCCACCTTGCTCACAATTTCACCCTTTACTGCATTTAGTTAAAGTTAAGGTTTAATCAAGTTAGCAATTCAACTTGATGGCATGAAATTGACAAGATTGAATTTTGTGGTAGATTTTACCTTTGGTCTGAAGAACATATCCCGGAAGCCTTGAAATCTCAATTACAGAACCAGAAGTCAGCTTTATGTCATCAGATGCTTCACCCATGATCCTAATATTAAAACAAGATATTAGAGTTTAAGCATTCAAGTTTTCCTATTCAAAAAAGCATTGTGTGTTAAGGCTGATTAGAAATGATTAGCATTTAAAATGGTTGTATGTACTTCTTTGTGAGCTCTTCGTTCTTCCCCCCAGTGAGTTTCTTTATGGCAGCTCCTAGGCCTTCGTCAAAGTTCTTTCTCACCATGCTTATGGTTAGGTTAGAGAAAACAATTACCAACCGCACAATAATCCCAAAATCACTATCAACGACCATTTGGTACATTTCCTTTGTTGGTTTTGATGGTGCTTTCCCAATCTTGGACTGCATAAGGTCCTTCAATTTCTCAGTGTCTGCATATATTCCTGCAGTCAAATAATCAGGAGTGGTTAACTTTGCGGAGGCCAGTTTGTGTTGCTGTCCCCTATTAGAATGAGCTTGATCTAGGTTATATCAAAGTGCAGTATGATCCCTATTTGTATGTTTGTGTAAATAAGATAGTTTAAATGGAGTATTACCAAATCCATAAATTTTAAGGCCCATGCCAAGCATGCTCTTCTTCCTTAATCCTACAGTTTTCAACTGCATCCCATGTTCAAGTTTGACAGGAAAAGAGACTCCAGTTTTACGTTCAACCTCAACTGGAACTTCCTCCTCCTTTACAGTTGCTTCTTTCTCCTGACCACTCTTGTCGTTCTTTATCTCTTCAGTTTTGGCCTCATTCTTACAATTTGGCTTCTCTTCTGCTGTTTCTGTAATCTTTGGTTCGCCTTCGCTCACCTTCTCCTTCTCCATTGTTGGTTTTAAAGCAAGACCACTCTTGGGGTCAATTTCAATTGCCTCAGTCTTTGTTGTGACATCTTCCATGGTGGTCGGCATTTTACACTGATAGTTATAAGCCAAGAGGAAAAGATAGGAATTGTTTCCTGTTTTGCTGTGATTTGAAGATTGAAGGGCAATGAGGTTTATATAGGAAGAGATTTGTCCCAGGATTACTGTAACTCATTGATGTCTCATGCAAGTGGGAGTCTCATTGCACAGAAATGAGGCATCTTTTCGTCCTTCCTCGGTTTGAGCATTGAGATAATGGGAGGCAAATGTTACATATTATCACCCACTATAGCTCATTTATTGATTTTTCTTGGTGAAAGAAAACAGTAGTGTGGTTTATTTCCTTGCATTAGTTTGCATATTTTGGAAAAAATTTAGGGAACACATTTCAAGGACCTGTATTTGTTGGCTATCATAAATGTATGATCTCATTTCAATGTGAATATGTTCTTTTCAAACAATTCCAAGGTGGTGGATAAGTGCTGACGGAATATGATGAAATCATGATTAGTAGCCTATTTGGCCGAGCAATTCCTTTTGTTTTCCTTGCAGTCTTAGCTAGCATTTGAACATAAATTTTGTTGAAATTGTGTTTATTAAAAAAAAAAGTTTTTTATGTGCGGAAGAAGAACATTCTCCCAAAAGTTGTCCTAAATTAGATTTTGGGAACCTGAATTAATTTTTTTCCAAAAATTAATCATGAACAAATACTATTTTCTTTTTTGAAAATCTATGGCCAATCGGGAGTTCAGTATTGAGATGAGAAAGTCATCATTATTTTTACGTTGCTGCTTCTACATGCCTAATCTGAGCTAAAGTACCATTATATGGTACCACTATAGTTATAGCTGTATTTCATGGTTTGTGTTAATAGTAATATTAACACGGGCGACGAGGAGAAGAGAGCGAACAGTGAAAGATATAAGGTTGCTAGGAAAGAGGCGAAGATGATAGTTAAGGAGGCTAAGATGGCAGCTTTTGTTCGTCTATATGAAGAGCTAGGGAACAAAGGCGGGGAGAAGAAACTACTCCGACTCGCTAAGGTGAGAGGGAGGACGGCTTGGGATCTGGACCAAGTGAGGTGCATAAAAGATGATGACGGCAAAGTTTTGACGGGGGATGACCAGATTAAGAGGAGATGACAGACCTACTTTAATAAACTTCTGAATAGAGAAGGGGATCAGGATATTGTACTAGGTGCTTTGCGAAATGCTGACAGCCCACATGAGATAGTGATCGTAGGGACATTAAGGTCGATGAGATCATGAAGGCAATGCGTAAGATGAGGAGGGGTAGAGCTACCGGGCCAGACGAAATTCTGGTTGAACTTTGGAGGTGTGTGAGCAGAGCAGGCTTAGAATGACTACTGGGTTGTTTAATATTATATTCAAGACTAATAGGATTGCCTGAAGAGTGGAGGTGAAGTACAATGGTTCCGTTGTAGAAGAACAAAGGCAATATCCAGAGCTGTAATAATTATAGGGGTATCAAATTACTGAGTCATACCATGAAAGTCTGGGAGAGAGTGGTAGAAATGAGAGTGCGAAGGACGGTGCTATTTCAGATAACCAGTTCGGGTTCATGCCAGAGCGATCTACCACAGAAGCTATCCACCTTATTAGGAGGATGGTGGAACAATACATGGATAAGAAGAAGGAACTCCACATAGTGTTTATCGATCTAGAGAAAGCGTACGACAGTGTTCCTAGGGAGGTCTTATGGAGATGCTTAGAGGTTAAAGGGGTCCTGATTGCCTACATTAGGATGATTAAAGACATGTATGATGGAGCTAAGACTCGGGTTAGGACAGTAGGAGGCGACTCCGAGCATTTTCTGGTTGTTACGGGGTTGCACCAAGGGTCTGCATTCAGCCTTTCCTATTGCCCTGGTGATGGATGCCATAACGCATAATATTCAAGGGGAGGTGACCTGGTGTATGCTATTTGCTGATGATATAGTCCTAATTGACGAGACAAGACGCGACGTCAACGAGAGGCTAGAGGTTTGGAGACAGGCCCTTGAGTCTAAAGGTTTCAGGTTGAGCAGGACGAAGACAGAATATCTTGAGTGCAAATTTGGGCCCGAGCCGACATACGTGGGAGTGGAAGTGAGGCTTGACTCCCAAGTCATCCCTCAAAATTGTAGTTTCAAGTACCTTGTGTCAGTTATTCAGGGGGCCGGGGAGATCGACGAGGATGTCACACACCGTATAGGAGTGAGGTGGATGAAGTGGAGGTTAGTAACGGGAGTCCTGTGTGACAAGAAAGTGCCATCATTACTAAAAGTAAATTTTATTGAGCAGTGGTTAGACCGGCCATGTTGTATGCGACTGAGTGTTGACCGGTTAAGAACTCACACATCCATAAGTTGCAAGTAGCAGAGATGAAGATGTTGAGGTGGATGTGTGGGCATACAAGGATGGATACGATTAGGAATGAATATATTCGAGAGAGGGTGGGCGTGACGTCCATGGAGGACAAGATGCGGGAAGCAAGACTCGGATGGTTCAGGCACATTCAAAGGAGGAGCACTGATGCACCGGTGAGAAGTTGTGAGCGACTAGCGATAGTGGGCACGGGGAGAGGTAGAGGGAGACCTAAGAAGTATTTGGGAGAGGTGATTAGGCAGGACATGACGCGACTTAGGATTGCTGAGGACATGGCCCTTAACAGGGGAATGTGAAGGTTGAGTATTAAGGTTGTAGGTTGGGGGAAATTGGGAATATTTTTACAGCACGCTATAGTGAGACTAGATAGTTAGGAGTTAGCCTTAGGATGCTACTGATCAGCTACTGATGCATGGCTTTATATTCTAGATATTAGTATATACTTTTCTCTTTCTCTTTCTCGTATTTCCTATATTCTTTATATTGTTGTTATTTTATTATTTTATATTATGTTGTCTATCTTATGTTATTTATTATGAGTTTACTGCTAGTACTAATATATTGTCACTTGTTTCTGTCACCTGTTTCCTTCTTGAGCCGAAGGTTTCCTGGAAACAGCCTTTCTGCCCCTCGAGGTAGGGGTAAGTCTGTGTACATATTACCCTTCCCAGATCCCACTTGTGGAAATATATTGAGTTGTTGTTATTATTATTATTGTTATTATTATTATTATTGTTGTTGTTAATAGTAATATTGTGGATTTGTGATTGTATATAAGCAATTCAATGCTCAGAAAGGTCTCATCGCGTCCAAGTGCAAAATCGATACAAATGGTGATAACACATCAACTTCTTCGTTTTTAGAAGGTAAAAATTAAACACTTCTTAAAAAAAGGGAGAAATTCAAAATTAGCCGGATTTACAATTGATCGTTTAAAAATTGTTCAATTTTAAAAGTAATCAAAATTTAGTTACTTTTTATATAAAGATAAATTTGAGCGAAAATACTGTTCAAAACCCGGAAAATACTCTAGTATATTATACTGGAGTTCCAACATAAGTATACTTGAACTCCATCATATTATACTCGAGTTCCAGGATAAGAATGCTGGAACTCTAGCAAAATATGATGGAGTTACATCATAAGTACACTATAACTCCAGCATAATATACTGGAGTTCCAGCAAGTACATCGCTCCAGTATAATATACTGGAGCTTGGAGCACCTATGCTCCAGTTTCCAGTATATTATACTGGAGCTAGCAAAGTATACCGGTCCAAATAATATGCTGGAGTTCATACACAGCCCTAGTATATTATGCTGGATCGGTCTCTATTGTAGCAAAAGTGGCTATTTTTAATTGACTTGATAAATGTTGACTATTTTTGAATTACTATTCCGAAAACTGATTATACCGTGCTGTTTTTACTATAAAAAAACTATAGTGTACCTTTTAAGAGATTTGAGATGTTGGCTAAAATGCTCGAGCATTATAAATAGTTTTTCTTCCCTCGGGAAGAAACTATAAATTATAACTTGTTTTCAAAAATATAAAATTAAGTTTGTTCAAGATAAAGATATCTTAACTATAACTTTTATTTACAAGGCTTTCCACTATTGTACCTCCTTGCATTAGTTGCATATTTTGCGTAAAATTTACACTGTTCAAGGACCTTTAATCTTGGTTTTCATAAATGTATGGCCTTCTTTCGATGTGAAGATGTTCATTTCTAACAAATTCCAACGTGGTGGATAATGTCGACAGAATATAAATATTTAAAAAAATTATTATAAAATATTTGATTATGGTGGATGTTCATAATTTATAAAAAAGTAAGATTCACTATTCTTTTCCATTAACCTGCCACTTTTTTTTATTGTTGTGGATGTAATTTTCACACCTTCATGATCTTTCCCTATGTTCTCAATAGTTAATACCATATTCAAGATATCCCTTTGTATTAACCATATTATCTTATAAATAGATTGTTTGGGCATCACATTGGAGACACTTAAATACGTGAAGTAACAAGAATCTCTTTTCCCTTTTTTTCTCTGCATTCTTATCTGATTTTTTATTTTATATTATTATATTGAGCTAAGTTTCTGAACACGTTATATAAGAGCTCATTTCATAATCTTCTATCAAGATTATAGGTAGGTGCTCTTTTAACTTCCATGGCATTGGCCAATACCAATTTAGCGGCAAGGTAAGTAGATAATGTGAACACATTTCATATCCAAGAAAAAGAAAAGGTAAGTAGATACTTTCTTTGGTTAATTAGTTCCTAAGAAGGAGAGGTCAGACAAATTAAAAATGAAAGTATTGGTTAGGATTGAGTTCTGCTCATTTATACTCAAATCAATCTTAGAAAGAAGAGTTTATATGTACATTTTAAATTTTGCTCGTTGTATACATTTGACTATGATCAAAATTCTTTATACGTAAGCAAACAAGGAACCTTTATTTCATTCGTGAAATTTATGTTATATAGCCGTTGCATATTCTTATTAATATTAGTCTAGTGCGTGTAGATTACTACATATTTACATTATGGTAAACAAAATCAAGAATATTAGGACACGATCGGATAGAGATTTACATCTACATTATTATGGACCAATCAAAATGGTAATACTTTTTAAAAGCTCAAGGGTGTCATGGCGCATTTTGGTATATTATGATATTGGTTAAGAAAAAGACGGTGTGTTCAAATCCCAACACACTATGAGAATAAAATATCGGATTTAAGTTTTGGTGCACTATGATTATAAGGATTGGGTTTGAGTCACAACTCATTATGGTCTAACATGCCTTTATATTAGTAAGACATTGGATTTGAGTCTTAATATATCACATTGATGATATAATGATGACTAAATAAAATTAATATATTTTACATAAAAAAGGCATGAAGATTGTTTCACTTGATTTTCTCCATTCTTGAAGTGAATGTGATAACGGTGCATAATAAGTCTAAATAAAAATAATTAGTTGACCCATGACTGTGGGCGTGCTAAAAATTAAATAAAAATAGTCATCATTATGGTAATTGTAAAAAGAAGAACGATAAGGGCTCAAAATATTCCTTCAAAGGTGAAGGAACATGTACCAATGTGGTATGTTAATACGAGACACATTCATATGATTATAGTCTATTTGTTGAAAACCTGACTTGTGATAAGCATTGTAAATGCAGGCTCATTCCTGAAAGTAAATGCTGAAATATATATTTGATTAAAATTATGCATGAGAATACGCTTATGCATGGTTGGATAAATACCACAACTCACCTCTAAGGGAGGCTTGAGAGAAATAAAGATTATGAATATACAATATGGTTACATGAATATGTCATTGGTCGCGTGCACGTGGTATACTAAAAATATTTTACCATACCTTATAAAAAGTTATTAAAGGCAAAGTAAAGTAAGAAATGAGTCTTGTCTATAATGTTTTTGATTATGATAATGATAGGATGATTTTTCTGTGGAGAAAAAAATTCACCACTTTAATGGTGGTATAAAAAGATCTTAAGTAGAAAATTATTGGAAGCTCCAAAAGAACGAATTTGTTACTACCGAATAAATAAAATTATTTATGGAATTAGTGGTAGTAAGTCTCAAAGAGAAATTTTTTTGAGTTTCAAAGATATTAGCCAAAGTGGTTGGTATATTGAGACTATAAATAAAAGGACGATTGAATATCTTCATATTACTATATTCATACCGGGTAAATATGAAAGATTACTCGATTTTTCTTCTATTTGTATTACAGATGCATAAGTATGGTGATGTAATCATATGCCATAATAAACTAAATATTTACTGAAATAAATATTAGTTGGCATGACCAGTTGGCCATCCCAGTTCAATTATGATGCGAAAATTAATTGGGAATTCACATTGGTATATATTGAATAATATAAGATTCTTCAAGAATTCTCTTGTGCTGCTTATTCTCGTGATACACCAGTCAAGGTTGGGATTGAATCCCTTAAAATCTTGAACGAATAAAATATATATATATATATATATATATATATATATATATATATATATATATATATATATGTCCAATCACCTGCCATGTGGACCGTTTACTATTATATGATTTTAAAAGATACATTTTATTGTATGGTCACATGTGTGTTTGTTGTCAACTTGCAGTTTCGCTTTTGCAAGGTTGCTTGCTCAAGTTATTAGAGCATATTTCTAGAATATAAATTTTGATAATTTATTTTGATAATGCTGGTTTAAATCAAAATTGATTTAGTAGAAATTGTATGCCTCCAATTAAGCTTGATTATGACAATAAAAACCGCAAATCAAAATTGGGTATGGGGTATATTATTTAATATACAATAGCACTTGTACGCATCTACCCAACAAGTTATGATAAATTCTTCCTATCACAATTGGTTCAGGGTCATGAACCAAATAACTTTTATATAAAAATATAGATGTGTAATATGATATAATTATCCCACCACAATGCAGAAAGATGGGTTCTCAAAGAAGGTTGAAAAATATTTTAGTGATCCTAACATTAAGGGAAGAAAATGAGTAGATGAAATAGTGATACGTGGAATGAATTATTATGAATACATCTGGATCCTCGTACAAGAAAATATAAACATATGTGAACTTGAAGTTCATGTGATAATTCATTTCCAAAATATTGCTAGGAGCATTTGCTGACCAAAAACTAAATGTCATATTTCAACTGTTAATGCTCCAAATAGAATAAAGTCCATGATGGACCAAATTTATGACATGCATAAAGCGTAATTGACTAATCGATTTCAAAGATAAAACCACTTGAAGAACGAGATGAGCAAATGTTCAAGATGGTCACAATAAGGAGACAAGTGCTTTATAAGAGCACTATGACATAACATTTTGTAAGACCTCATGAGGCTCAGGTACCTGAAAATAATGAGATAAAGAGATCTCAATAACTTATGTCTTTAGTGGGTAACGACAGAACCAATATAAAATGATCGTCGATGATACTGTTGATATAATATAGCGCTCAATATTTTTAATATTGATGAGAATCTTGAGCTCAAATCTGTCATAGAATTTGGACAGATAAATGATTGGTTAATGAAAAATACGCAATTAAAATTGCCTTCACTTGGAAAACGTAAATTTTTGGACTAATAGTTCCAAAACCTGAAAATATAAAGTCAGTTGTGTGTCACAAGATTTTATGTAAATGTCCTAGCATTGATTATATGATAACATGTTTCCTTGTAGTAGGTACAATTGCTTTTAAATTTTAGTCTAGCACGCCTGGTAAACTTGATATGCGTATATAAAAATCATTGAAGGATTTAAACTGTTCTACAGCATATTAAGGTTCTCAAGAAATTTATCAAATAAAGCTTTAGCAAATCCTTATGTGGATTAGAGCAATCATGTTGTACATAATTTATTGGTGCACTATCTATCTTGCTAGAAGCAAGAATATAAAAATATACAAGCGAGATATACTTTAATTCCTATACAAAGATATTGGAATACAATTTTGATTATATTTCAAAAGAAATTCTTAATATGGATTTGTTTATTCTAACAAATATTGTCAAGGTTATGTTGGTTATACAAATCTACGGCATGGTTCGTTGTTCAAATAATCGATTTGGCTGTGAACGCAATGCCAAATTATGATATTCAACAAGATTTCAATTACATTGAAGATGATTCTGCATGAATAGCCCAATTGAAAGAAGGACTATCGAAGGAGACAAAATAAAATGCATTTCACTAAAGTTCTATTTCAGACATGATTGATGTTTAACAAATTTGTTCAAGTGATAATTTGAAAAACTTCTTCACAAGGCATTGCCAACCTCAGCAATTGAGAAGATGTTATATATGATTGAAATTTATCGTCTTTGAGATATCAAGCGATATTTTTGTGAGGGGGAGTATAGCATGCGCTGCACTGTTTTTTTTTGGGACAGATTTTATCCCACTGGGTTTTTATGGCAAGGTTTTTGACGAGACAACAAATATTGCGTATTACAAGATATGTGTACTCTTTTTTTCTTCACTAAGAATTTTCCCCCCATGTTTTTTTCTTGGTAAGGTTTTGATAAGATACATTATCTTTGGACAACCAATGGGGAGTTTCATGAAATATTTGATTACGGTGGATGTCCATAACTCCTAAGGGAGTAATACCCACTACTCTTCTCTATTAACCTCCCACTACTTTTTACCATTATCGATGTAACTCTCACACCTCCATGATTTTTTCTCATATTTTCAATAGTTAATACCATGTTCATAGTATCTTTTATATTACCTATATCATATGTAAATAGAAGGTTTGGGCATCACATTGTAGACACCTGAATATCTTGAAGATACAAGAAATTTTCTTCTCTTTCTTTCTATATTTTTGTCTATTTTCTTGTTTTATATTATTGCACTGAGCTAACTTTTTTAACAAAAATCGTAATTTAAGTTATATATACTGATGGGTAGAAAAGTTCACACATTCAGTGTGATTGTCTAGTTTTATTTTTTAATGTGTTGTGCGCCTTTATAAAGTTATCAGCTTACGTTTAGCGTATCGCGTATGCATGTACATGCAATTAGCTTCTCAGTATTGAATCAGAAGTTTGCCATTAATTAATTATCTTTTCGTTGCTGCTTCGACATGCCTAATCTTTGTTTGTATTAATGCTTAATAGTGGTTTTGAGTAAGCGAGCCAATGTCCCATAAGTTCTCATCGTGTCCAAATGCGAAATCAAAAAAGTTGCTGCTGCATCAAATTCATGGTTTTTGAACTTTTTCATCCAATTGAAGGGATGAAACTATCTAGTTAAATGGCTTGCCACTCTGTGTGAAGTACTTGATTATTTTTGGTGAAATAAGTACATCTCCGCAGTAGTTTAAGTTTCCTGCCGGGTTATATGACTTGCTTTAAATTATTTCTTTTGGTTTTCTTTAAATGCTTTTAATAATGAAAATACCTTTTTCTTTTTTGCATTTTTGCTTATTTGTAAATACTTTGAATCTTATTACTTTTTTAAAGAAATTATCTTCTGATCTTTATTATGGAGAATCTATCCATATATTTTTATCTATGTAATTGTGGGCAATAGAAAATTAAGGTGGCACATCTCTTTGACTAGCGTTAGCTATTTATCTTTTTCCTCCTTTTTTGCTATTTTTCTTCATTTTTTCTTCTTTTTTTTTTGGTTGCTATTTACCAAATCAATACTTAAAAACTTTAACCGTCAATTCTTAAAGGTACAACCGTTTTAGTTTTTGAAGACACATTCCATTATGAAGCTTTAAAGCAACAGCCAATGAAAGGTCACTCTGTAATGACCTTGGATGAATATATATATATATATATATATATATATATATATATATATATATATATATATATATATATATATATATATATATTAGAGGGAAGTGAAAAGATGATGTGGTACACTTTATAGCATAGGAATTCTATTTATTTTTTTCCTTTTTTGTTCCCTTGTCAAACCATTTATCTTATTTTAAAATCTACGTCCATATTTCACTCCTCTTCATTGAAGGTTAGGACTTTTCAAGTTCATAACCCCCAATTGTTTAATATGTTATAAATTACATTTTAGGTTATGACTTTTAGAATCCATATCCCCCATTTGTTAAATGTGTTATAAATACTCATTTTTCCCTTGTGGAATAGTATCTTTCCTTCTTTTTATTACTCACAAAAATTTATCGTTCCAATGTCATGAGGTTTTATGACTTAGTTTTCTCAGTCTTGCCCTGTTTCATTAGTTGGATCTAATTCCAACAGTAGTATCAACAAAAAGCACACCCAATCTGTTGATTTAGTCATATCATGGTATTTTTGGTTTTGGATCTGGCTATTAGAATATATTGTACAGTCCTATAGTTGGTAGGATTTGATTTCCTTTATTATTGTACAGTCCTATAGTTGGTAGGATTTGGTTTCTCTCTGTACTCTATATATACCTTTGTAAGCAATACGAGAAGATCACTTCTCCCAAAACTCTCTAGAAGTCCTTCCGCTGCCGCCAACAGTACCTGCCGCCGCTCCCACTAGCGATCCTTCACCGGACGCACTGCCGGCGTCAACGCCCGCGCCACCAACGCCCCTTCCGGCACCGCCAACGGCCCCTGCTGCCGCTACACCCATTTTGCCGCCACCTACATCCTCTCAGGGTGGTCATCATATGCAAACTCGCAGCAAAAATAACATCTTTACGCCCAACAAGAAGTTTGGTATGTCTGCTGTTACTGAACCTCAGACTTTGTCTACTACTATGTATGATGAGCGCTGGCGCGCTGCTATGTCATCAGAGTTTGATGCTCTGCTACGGAATGGCACCAGGGATCTTGTTCCGCCTGATTCTTCACAGAATGTTGTGGGTTGCAAGTGGGTTTATCGTATCAAACGAAAGCCTGACGGTACTGTGGATAAGTTTAAAGCCCGGCTTGTTGCGAAGGGTTTTCATCAGCGTCTAGGTGTAGACTTTCAGGAGGCTTTAAGTCCGGTTGTTAAGCCGGCAACTGTGCGTTTGGTTCTCAGTCTAGCTGTTTCCAAGGGCTGGCCTCTTCGTCAAATGGATGTGAACAATGCCTTTCTCCACGGGAGGCTTACAGAGGATGTTTATATGGCACAACCACCGGGTTTTGTTGACAAAGCCTATCCATCTTATGTCTGTAAGTTACAAAAAGCTATTTATGGACTCAAACAGGCACCTCGGGCATGGTACAGTGCGCTCCGCCAATGCCTTCTGACCATGGGTTTCGTCAACACTACCTCTGACACTTCTCTCTTCGTCTTTCAGCATTCTGGTATTACGGCCTATTTTTTGGTATATGTTGATGATCTCATATGACTGGTAATGATTCTGCTTTCTTGAACTGTGTGATTGACTCTCTTGGGACTCAGTTTTCTCTTATAGACATGGGTGATCTAAGCTACTTTCTTGGTGTTGAAGTTCTGCGCAGCTCCAAGAGGTGCTTTCTTTCTCAGCGTAAATATGTTGTTGATCTTTTGACTCGCCATAATATGCTGGAATCCAACCGTGTTCAGACACCAACAGCGGTGTCAACCCGCCTTCAGCTGGCCGACGGCTCGGCCCCTGCCGACGCATCCGCCTATCGACAGGCCCTTGGGGGCCTCCAATATCTCTCCTTCACTCGTCCTGATATCTCCGTTGCTGTGAATAAACTCTCACACTTCATACACGCTCCTACTGTTACTCATTGGGGTGCAGTTAAGCGCCTCTTCCGGTATCTAAAGGGGACGCGTGACTTTGGGGTCTGGCTGCGTCCTTCAACTGCTATACCTCTGCATTGTTTCTCTGATGCTGATTGGGGTGGCAACTATGATGACCTCTCCTCAACTGGTGCCTATGTTGTCTTTCTAGGGCCTAATCTTATTTCCTGGAGCTCCAAAAAGCAGCGTTCTGTTGCACGGTCTTCTACTGAGGCTGAGTATCGTGCCATTGCTTCTGCTGCCGCTGAAGTTCGTTGGCTTCATTCTCTGCAGCGCGAGCTTCATGTTCCTCTTCCGGATGCCCCTGTCATTTACAACGACAACATTGGCGCCACTTACCTCTGTGCTAACCCTGTGTTTCATTCACGCATGAAATGCATCTCTATTGATTATCACTTTGTTCGTCAATTGGTTCAGAATGGGTCTCTTCGTGTTGCTCATGTATCCTCTGCTGATCAGCTTGCTGATGCTCTCACCAAGCACTTATCTCGTCCTCCGCTTCTTCTGTTGATGTCCAAGATTGGCGTGTCCTCCGGCCCTCCATCTTGAGGGGGCGTATTAGAATATTTTGTACAGTCCTATAGTTGGTAGGATTTGATTTCCTTTATTATTGTACAGTCCTATAGTTGGTAGGATTTGGTTTCTCTCTGTACTCTATATACACCTTTGTAAGCAATACGAGAAGATCACTTCTCCCAAAACTCTCTACACTGGCAAGTTTTGGTCCCTGCTCAAGTTTACAATCGCTAGATATCATCAAATTTCTTCCTTCAAAACAAATTTCTATTTTGTTTGATTTTGTGCGAAATCTGCATACCATAAGGTCCATCAAGTTAATAAAGAGATGAAAGGCTTTATGCAATATTGATAACTGGAATCTTCAATATGTTTGCGCTTAATAGTATTACATTTTAGTTTAGTTGGTATTTCAGAAATCTTTTTCCAACTTAAAAGTTTTCTAATAAGTTTTCTTGAATTCATTTGAGTTTTATTGCAGGGCCTGAGATGTGGTTTTCTCGAATGGTTAGATCGACATGATGAATGGTTCTTGAAAATTTATAGTTTGAAATACCCAAAAAGGAAAATGATAGAGTTTTTTTGTAAAAGATAACGTTACTGTCTCCTGAGTCAGTTAGTTAGATGTGATATATATGCTAAGAAAGTATAACGATCCGACCGGTTGTTTTGAGCTTTTGCACTTTCATCACCAATTCTCGGGCATGACTTGCCCCGTGTAACGTATTATGATTGATGTATATCATTAGTTTGGTTTTTAGAAAAATCAAAATGAATTTGAAGGAAACAGTCTCAGTTGAAAGCTTTGAATTTGAAAGGTTTGACCAAGAGTTGACTTATTTGTATATGATCTCAGATCAGTGTTTTTATGGTTTGGTAAGCATCGTTAGGTTATTTATGACTTAGAAGTGTGATCGGAAGTGGTTTTGGAGGTTCGATGTAGAATTAGGCTTGAATTGGCGAAGTTAGTATTTTGCTGATTTCCGGTTAATAGGTGAGATTTTGATCCAAAGGTCGGAATGGAGCTCCGAGAGTTGCTGTACCTTCCTTATGTCATTTGGGATGAGTGTGCAAAATTTCAGGTCATTCGGACGTAGTTGGTTGGAATTTTGATCGAAAGCGTATTTCGGAAGTTTTTAGAAAACTTACGTTTGAATTCGATGTGAATTGATGGATTTTATGTTGTTTGAGGTACCTTGATGATTGGAAAAAATTTGAATAAGGTTTTAGGATGTGTTGGTACCTTTGGCTGAGGTTCCGGGGCCTCGTGTGAGTTTCGGATGATCAATCGGTCCATTCCGTGCCTTAAAAGATTGCAGAAAATCTGTTTAGCTGTTGCAGAGAAATCATTCATTACGATTGCATAATGGTTGATGCGATCACGTTGACTCTTTTGGGGGCAGTCCGTTTTTGTTCATTGCGATCGAGAGATGCTATGCAGTTGCATAGAAGCCTTGGAGGGAGCACTTAAATTGTTCTTCGCATTCGCACAAGTAGGGATGCGATCGCATAGTTGGGTGGAATTGTTGATCGCGAACGCGTAGTTAAGGTCGCATTCGCCTAGAGTGAAAAGGACATGGGGTCTTGGTTGGAGTTTGATCATCGCGAACGCAGGCTTTTGTCCGCGAACACATAGAGTTATAGGCAAAGTATTGCGATCGTATGGATTTCATTGCGTTAGCATAGGGTTAATTCTGGGAATCGAGTTTTGTGCTTCCCGATCGCGAAGGTTTTCCCGCGATCGCATCGAAGAAATTATTCCTGGGCAGAATGTTTTTAAAATCATTTTGTTCACGAATATGGGTCTATTTTCACCCATAACTACTCATTTTTGGAGATTCTTGAAGGAAATCAAAGAGGGATTCAAGGGGAAACGACTTGAGATAAGAATTTTGATCTTGAAACTCGATTATATTGCATAATTCACCTAGAAATTTATGGAACTTAAGCTAAAAATGAAACTAGGGCTCGGGATTTTGAAATTTTATTTATGGATTTGAAGGACCATTTGAGGTCGTATTTGCATATCGTAGTGCTATATTGAGGAGAGACACGCATTTGATGATGAGCGTGGGATCATTACTATTGAGGATTCTGACTTGGTCCGTTTCAATTGATGATATTACTGTATATTTGACTGAAACTTACATGTTATCACCATGATTTGGGCTGATTGCCATATTTGGGCTTCGTGCCAATTATTTGAACCGTATGGGGATTTTTATCACTATTTCCATACTATTTTGATTTATTACTTGAACTCAGTCCTGTTGATATCTACTGTTTTACAAACTCAGCCACTTTTACTTGGATTTGAAACTTAAATAATATTTCTATGTGATGTTTTGAGCTGGGAACTATTGTTTTATAAGAGGGGCTTGTGATGATTTTCGGATTGAGTGAGACCGAGGGCCATATGTGAGGATATGCTGAGTGATATGAGGCCGAGGGCCTGCGATACATTTATATGCCACAAGGTGACTTGAGTGATGTGAGGCCAAGTTCTGAGTGATGATGCCACGAGGTGGCTTGATATAGTGCTTGGGCCGTAAGGGGCCTCTCCGAAGTCTGCACATCCACAGTGAGTGCGGGTACTCATTGTTCTGAGAGTGAGCCCGATGTGCTGATACGAGTGATTGTGAGGTTGCCCGAGGGACTGATACTATTTTGAGAGTGAGCCCGATGGGCTGAAATTAGTGATTGTGAGGTAGCCCAAAGGGCTGATACTAGTATGAGAGTGAGCCCGAGGGGATGATATGTGTGATTATGAGGTAGCTTGAGGGGTTGGTACTGTTCAGAGATATTTCCCGATGGGTGAAGCTTTATGTGTTCATCTTTCATATATACTTGTCATTTTACCTAATATATTATGGTATTTGAGCCCGATGGGCGGATTTTCTGTGTTTATCGGCACTAACTGTTTTGCATTCATTTGCATAACTATTGGAAAAGTCATTTTCAAAAGAGGTTTAAACTGCGCTAAGATATTTCTAAAGATTTCACAGCTTCACTACTTTTCTCAAAGGGTTTTACATTGCTTCTATACAGCATGTTGGTTTGCTTTACGTGATTTCTTGCTGCTCAGTCGTTATTTGCCTTTATTACTCACTGAGTTGGAGTACTCACTTTACTCCCTACACCTTTCGTGTAGATGCATGTATTCATACACCCGGTAGGGGTTTTTGATTGATCGGAGGCAGAGTTATCTAAGTTTAGCAAGGTGACTGCTAGCGTTCGCAACACCGCTTTTCTCCTTTTTGTTCATCATTCCTGTTTTATATATTTCAGACCTTATAGTTGTACTTACACTCCAATAGATGTTCGTGACTTGTGACACCCCGGTTTGGGCTGTGTTTAGGTTGTACTTCCGCATTGTTACGTTACTATCTGTTGTTTAGAAATTATTAAATCATGTTTTAGCGTGCTTTATTGCTGTTTAGTCATTTGACTTCTAATTGGGGATGTTTCGGATGGCCTTGTATTCATGAGAGGATCCATAACAACCTGATATGGGTTTAGGGTCGTGATAAGTTGGTATCAGAGCCTACGTTACTAGGTCTCACGAGTCATGAGCAGGTTTGGTAGAGTCTCGCGAATCAGTATGGAGACATCTGTATTTGTCCTCGAGAGACTGTGAACCTTTAGGAAAACTTCACATTCTTAAATTCTCATCGTGCATCCTTGATTCATCTTGAAAAGTAAGTCTTTGAAATCCTTCCACGCGTTCGTATGTGCGCTTGAGTGCTTAGTGTCAGATGTGCCTGAGGGACGCGATGTGATCTCTGTGAGTTTGATGTTGGGCTAGTCTAGAGGACTTGAGGCCGGATCTTTGCCTATGGCTTGAGCACCGAGGTGCTGATTGTGGGAGCAAGTGTTTCGAAATTATATGTTTACGATATTGTCCCTATTAGTGGGAGTGATGGTTGGATAGCTATGTGACGAGTAAGCTAGTACTGCGAGTTATATTCATATGATTTGGAAAACGACGACTAGGGTCTGCTGGAGGATAGAAGAATGATTGGGTGCTGAAATTCTATCTCTATTCGAGGTATAGCCCTGAGTTATAGGCGTATGAAGGTTCTTTTCATGTTTCCCAGTTGAGAGTGAAGTAAATTTCATGTCGCGGTATGAGTCCAGAATCAGGAAGATCGAGTGAATGCGTAATGCTTATGAGGATGGAAGGTATACAGAAATGTTAGTTAGAGGCAAAGCAAGTGGGTTATCTCCTATGGAGCGTTTTAAGGTTGTATGATCCTTATGTTGTCTATTAGAAGGTCTCATTTGCAAGTGAAGAATATGTGTTGAAATCTAAATTGGGTCGCCTAGAGAGTGAACTTGTCTGTTGCGAGGATGAATACGAGGTTTGTAGAAGATTTAAAGTACCAGATGGTCTGTGTTTCATGAGTTTATGAAGGATTTTTAATCTCACTATGATATTATGGCAGCAATAGAGTATACGCGTTATGAGTTATTGGATGTGTTTTGATCTATGGCTTCGAGCCAAGTGGGAGGCTCGGCTGTGAGTAGTTGGTTGCACGGTTAGGTGCTATGCTAGTTCCAGTTTGAGGCGTGCAGGCAAATTAGTTATGGCTAGCGGAGATAGAGACCGAGGATGGTTCGATTAAAGGAAGAATTTTGGCAAAGATCATATTATGCTTCACGGGGTAAGAGAATCATATGATATCTTAAGTTGTTGTTGGTAAAGAATGCTCAGTGAATAGAGCAGAAGTTGCTTGGTTGTATTGGGATGAGGATTTCATTCTGCGATGTTGGAGTGCCAATAGGGCACGGATGGTTTGTTCGTTGGGTTAGGTAAATTGTACTTTGAATAAGAGTGAATGACTCTCGAGAATGGCTCTAATGTGTTCAAGATTCTACAGGGGACAATTGGGTATTTTAAAGCTGTATATGTGGTTAGAAACTGAGTTTTCATTGGAAAAAGGTCAAGACTTGTGGTATTTCTATATTAATTATGGGATTCTATGTATCAGTATCAGGAAAAGAAAAGGTAACAAATTTATATTCGCAGAAAGTTCTTCAGAGTAAAGTATTTTGGAATGTGGTACTTTTGGGAATGTTTAAGAAAGTATTCAGCGTCATATGGGTCAGAGACAACATGTTTTATGCTTTGGTCTCATGTGGTAAGTTTGGGTTGAGGAATGGTGTTTCAGCAAAAAAAGAAATATTAAGTTGAAGATAAACCAGAAGAAAATTTAGATAGATGGGGTAGCTTGGTAGAAAACCGGACCAGTATGGTAAAGGTATGATTAATTCCTTGTTTTGTTCGAGGTGATAAGTTCTTACAGGCATGTTTTAGAAAAGTTCTTGGGTTTTGATGGCTTGCTTAGCTTGGTTGAGTTAGAAGGATTCAGTCCTGGCATGTATGATTTGTGCAAAGGGAACTTGAAGAGGCCTTGATGGTTTTTACCGTGATTTGGAGATGTATATTTTCTACAGGCATGCAGAGCATGGAATTTGTATAGCGATTTTTCTTCTAGATATGACCGATGGAAAGTTCTTGACTAGTTGAGTATATAGATTTATGTGGCTCGGAAGGGAGATGAAGTTCTCATGTTATACTAGGATGGTAGGTCATATGCGGTATGTTGCAAAGGATCGGGACTTGTAAAGTTACAGCTTAGTTCTGAAAGGAAGTTCATACAACTCTTAGGCAGTGGTAGCCTCAGATGATTGAGGGAATGGTATCGTTAAGTGGAAGTGATTTGACGAGAGCTTACATTTCAAAAAAAGGGGCAATGTGATTAAGTTGATGGCACTTTGGTAGTATTGTGACGCTTTCTTGTTAGATCGACTGGTGATATTTACCACACCTCCTTTTGGCCACTACCAACCCAGCGAATGGCGTAGATAAGGGAGTTTTTCCAATTAAAGGACAATCGAAACGAGATTCAATTATTTAAGAGATTCCAAAATCGCCACTTGGAAGATTTATGGTGTCCCAAGTTACCGTTTAGAATCCCGAATCGAGAAAAGAATGACTCTGTTTAACAGTCCGCGATAAAAAATCCGAGTAAGGAATTCTGTAAACCCGGGAGAAGACATTGCTCCCTAGATATAACTATAAATAGTGAGCTCAATCATCATTGTAATGACACGAATCTTCTGACAAGCATACAATATATTTTATCAAATGCTCAATAACATTTTACTTTCTTGCTTATTTGTATTGTTCTTGTTGCTCCTGGTAGCTCTGCGCCCAGAACCAAGATATCTGCCGTTTATTCCAATTTAAGGCTAAATCATATATTTCTGTCTAATTTATCTATTATTTTTGGATTAAATTAATTTACTTGTCTATAAATCGCGTATAAATACAACTATCATATTTTACAGGTAAATAAAATCTCTTAAGCAAAAGTTACTGAATTTACGAGCATAAACTGTGCTTTTGTCTGGTTCTCGCAATTTTTAGGTGTATGAAATATCAATTCCCACATATGACACCGAATCGTAAATTATTCGTAATAATGTGAAATATATACGTATGAGATGAATTACTTTGCCAATAATAATAATAGTAACAAGTGTTTGTAATAGTTGGTAATTGCAAGTTTTCCATTTTTTTCCATAAAATTTTAACTTTTTTATGAAATTCGGGTCTCAGAGATGGAGACAAATTGTACTAACGTGAAATGTGATATGTGTGGTGGGCGATGATATTAACATGCATAATTGCAACCGTCCTGTAAATCTTCACGGGTGAAAATTCAAAGATAGGAACAAATTGTAATCACGTGAAGCATTTTGAATTGCAATTCTCCGGGAGAAAGAAAAGATATTTGGATACTTATCCTCTTTAGAGGTGGCTAGTTAATAGAAAATAGTTATTTATTTTATATTATTTATTAAAAAATAAATTTGATAGTGATCTTTTTAAAACGGAACGAATATGAATAAAAATTATATTATTGTTATAAATACACTTCTATTTAAGGTGAATGTCTTTAATTAGAGAGATTCTAGAGTTCTATTCTTGGTAGATAAATCATCCTCCTCCCTATAAATAGAGGTGCCCCCTACCATTGTAAATCACTCCTAACATTCTCTAAGTATCAATAAGAAGAACTCTCTCTACTCTTCTCTCTATTTGCTCTTGTTCTTGAGTTATTGTTCTTGTCTTTTATATTATTTCATAACACGTTATCAGCACGAGACTCTACCGTCTCAAGAACCATTCTCAAGAAATCTAAGCAAATATGGATATCTCACAAAGCGAACTTGGATCAACGTCCAACTGTAAAAGTATTTGCCTAGTTGATTCATGTACTACACATACAATACTCAAAGAAAGGAAGTATTTCTCTCAACTAAATATGTGTAAGGCAAACGTTACTACAATATCTGGAAGTAGTAAATTGATTGAAGGCTCCGGAAGAGCAATTGTAACTCTACCCAAGGGCACGACGTTAATCATAGAGAATGCAATGTTCTCCTCCAAGTCTAAGAGAAACTTGTTGAGTTTTAAAGATGTACGCCGGAATGGCTATCATATTGAGACAATGGATGAAGATAATCTTGAATATCTCGTCATCACAAAGAATGTCTCCGGCCAAAAGAGGGTTATTGAGAAATTCCCGTCTTTATCTTGTGGCCTGTATTGGACAAGAATTAGTGCAATTGAGGCACATTCAACAGTAAACCAAAGGGTTACTGATTCCAATACCTTTGTACTTTGGCATGGACACCCAGGATCGGTCATGATGAGACGGATTATAGAAAGCTCATATGGGCATCCGTTAAAGAATTTCAAAATTCTTTCGAATAATCAATATCCTTGCACTTCGTGTTATCAAGGCAAGTTGATTATTAGGCCATCACCAACAAAGGTTGGGACTGAGTCACCCACGTTTCTGGAACGTATACAAGGGGACATTTGTGGACCTATTCACCCACCTAGTGGGTCGTTTAGGTATTTCATGGTCTTGATAGACGCATCCTGTAGATGGTCTCATGTGTGCCTGTTGTCATCACGCAACCTTGCGTTTGCGAAGTTAATGGCACAAATAATTCGACTACGAGCACAATTTCCAGATAATCCAATCAAGTCCATTAGACTGGATAATGCTGCTGAGTTTACATCCCAAGCATTTAATGATTATTGCTTATCAATCGGGATAAAAGTTGAACATTCTGTAGCTCATGTTCACACTCAAAACGGTCTTGCAGAATCGTTAATTAAACGCCTGCAGTTGATTGCAAGGCCATTACTTATGAGAACGAGGCTGCCCACTTCGGTATGGGGTCACGCCATCTTACATGCAGCAATGCTAATTCGTCTCAGACCGACGAATTACCACAAGTATTCCCCGTTGCAATTGGTTTTGGGTCATGAACCCAATATATCCCATTTAAGAATTTTTGGATGCGCAGTATATGTGCCTATAGCACCGCCATCCCGCACCAAAATGGGTCCGCAAAGAAGGTTAGGAATATATGTTGGGTTTGAATCGCCCTCCATCATTCGCTACCTCGAAACATTGACAGGCGACTTGTTTACTGCACGATTTGCAGACTGTCGATTTGATGAGACACTTTTCCCAAAATCAGGGGGAGAAGTTGGTGAAACCAAACGGGAAATTTTGTGGAAAAATGCATCATTATCTCATCTTGATCCACATACCTCTATTTGTGAAAGAGAGGTACAAAAGATTATCCATTTGCAAAGAATAGCAAATCAAATGCCTGACGCATTTACGGACTTGAAAAGGATAACGAAATCCCACATTCCCGCGGAAAATGTTTCAATCCGTATTGATGTCCCTGTTGGACAATCATCTAGTGTCATATCCAATGAGTCAAATGCACGCCTGAAGCGTGGCAGACCATTAGGTTCCAAAGATCGAAATCCTAGAAAGAGGAAAAAGAACGATCAAAATGACACCATGAAAGAATCTCATGATTTAACAAATTCTGAGGTTCATGAAGAATCCATTGAGCCCGAGACTCTGGAAAATACGGAACTATCCCTAAATCCAATTAATATTGAGGCAAATATTAATCGAGTGGATATTGTGGTGGATAATGCCTTTGCTTATAATGTCGCATCTAGCATTATGCAAGAATGTGAGGATCTCGAACCTCAATCTGTTGAAGAATGTCGAAAAAGACAGGATTGGCCAAAGTGGCAAGAAGCAATTCAATCAGAATTGAATTCGCTGGCAAAACGTGAAGTTTTTGGCCCTATAGTTGAAACACCTAATGGTGTTAAGCCTGTCGGCTATAAATGGGTCTTTGTACGCAAGAGAAATGAGAAAAACGAGGTACAAAGATATAAGGCACGCCTTGTTGCACAAGGTTTTTCTCAAAGGCCTGGTGTCGATTATGAAGAGACATATTCGCCTGTAATGGATGCGATAACCTTTCGTTATCTCATAAGTTTTGCTGTCCATGAAAAGCTTGACATGCACTTAATGGATGTGGTTACTGCCTATCATTATGGCTCACTTGATAATGAGATATACATGAAAATTCCCGATGGACTCAAGGTGCCAAACACGCACAATTCAAAATCTCGGGAAATGTTCTCAATTAAATTGCAAAGGTCCTTGTATGGTCTAAAGCAATCTGGACGAATGTGGTATAATCGTCTTAGTGAGTACTTGTTAAAAGAAGGCTATATAAATGACGCCATTTGCCCGTGTGTTTTTATAAAGAAAACAACATCGGAATTTGTTGTACTTGCCGTATATGTTGATGACATAAACCTTATTGGAACCCCTAAAGAACTCCAAAAGGCAATTGATTATCTAAAGGATGAATTCGAGATGAAAGATCTCTGAAAGACTAAACTATGTCTTGGTTTGCAAATTGAATATTTGGCAAATGGAATTTTCGTTCATCAATCTACCTATACAGAAAAGGTACTGAAACGGTTTTACATGGATGAAGCACATCCTTTAAGTACACCGATGGTTGTTCGATCACTTGATATGAACAAAGATCCATTCCGACCACAAGAAAGGAATGATGAGCTACTTGGTCCTGAAGTACCATATCTTAGCGCAATTGGCGTACTAATGTATCTTGCAAATACTACAAGACCTGACATATCCTTTTCAGTTAATGTCTTAGCAAGATTTAGCTCGGCTCCTACGAGGAGACATTGGAATGGGATCAAACACATATTGCGGTACCTAAAGGGAACTACCGATATGGGCTTATTTTATGGCAAGAATTGCAGCCCGGATCTTGTTGGTTATGCTGATGCTGGATATTTGTCCGACCCACACAAGGCTCAATCTCAAACGGGTTATGTGTTTACCTGTGGAGAAACCGCCATATCTTGGCGATCGACTAAGCAATCAATTGTGGCTACTTCATCTAATCATGCCGAGATAATTGCTATTCATGAAGCAAGTCGGGAGTGTGTGTGGTTAAGGTCGATAATACATCATATCCAAGACAAATGTGGTTTGAAGTGTGATAAACTACCCACAACTTTGTATGAAGACAATGCAGCATGTATAGCTCAATTGAAGGGAGGATTCATAAAAGGAGATAGAACGAAGCATATTTCACCAAAGTTATTCTTCACACATGATCTTCAAAAGAATGGTGATATCAATGTTCAACAGATTCGTTCAAGCGAAAATATGGCTGATTTGTTCACAAAATCTCTACCAAAGTCAACCTTCAAGAAGCTAGTTCACAAGATCGGGATGCGAAGACTTAAGGACATAAATTGATGTTCTTATCAGGGGGAGTTAATGCGCGTTGCACTCTTTTTCCCTTACAAGGTTTTGTCCCACCGGGTTTTCCTTGCGAGGTTTTTAACGAGGCAACCAATAGGCGCATATTCAAACATGTGTACTCTTTTTCCTTTCTTTAATTTTTCCCATTGGGTTTTGTTTTAAGGTTTTAACGAGGCACATCATTGAATAGACATTCAAGGGGGAGTGTTATAAATACACTTCTATTTAAGGTGAATGTCTTTAATTAGAGAGATTCTAGAGTTCTATTCTTGGTAGATAAATCATCCTCCTCCCTATAAATAGAGGTGCCCCCTACCATTGTAAATCACTCCTAACATTCTCTAAGTATCAATAAGAAGAACTCTCTCTACTCTTCTCTCTATTTGCTCTTGTTCTTGAGTTATTGTTCTTGTCTTTTATATTATTTCATAACAATTATTCACTTAAAAATGGATAATCAAATGGATAACCAATGAATACCTAATGAATTTAACTTTTATATTTATAAAACCTCACTATGAAAGTTCCTCAAGTTTGGGAAACTAGTAATTCTCTCAAAAGTGATCATATTCGAAAAGCAATATATAATATGAATATTCATATTATAGTCGATTAACCCATTTTTATTCATATTAAGTATCGATCAGGTTGGATAATTTATTTATTTTTGAATTACCCATTTTCGACCCGCTCATATCTGACCCGACCCACCCACGTCGTTTTCATAAAGATTTGTGAGTGTTTTTTTTAGCCCAAAACTTCTTTGGAAGACACATAGAAACTAATTAACAAATTAAACACTATTTTGAAATATATCTTTTTGTAAGATTTCAAAAATACTTTCACAAGACACATAGCACCTTGTGAAATTCAAGTTCTAATGACAGGAACATGGTTTAGTAATGTAAAACATGCATGGTGCATCTGGTAGATGATGTACAATAAATTACGTGGCCGATAATAACATATTTTCCCAATAATCAGGGTGAAATTAAAAAATAGTCAAATTTATAAGTGGTAAATTAAAAATAGTTATAATTTTAAAAATAATCGAAATTTAATTATTTTTCATATGAACTGTTCAAAATCTGGAAAATATTCTAGCATAATATTCTAAAGTTCAAATTGTTTACATGTAAACTTCCAGCATAACATGCTGGAATTTCATAATGTGCTGGAGTTATAACATAATATGCTGGAAGTTCATATACAGATGCTCCAATCTCCAGTATATTATGTTGGAACTTTCCATATATTGGAGTTCCAGCATAATATGCTAGAAGTTCATACACAGATGCTCCATTTTCCCGTATATTATGCTGAAACTTTTCGTGTTACAAAAAAATTATAAATTATTTTCAACAACTTTACAAATTTTGACTATTTTTTAATAACTCGTTCGAAAACTTGCTACCCCTCCTATTTTAATCAATAATTGTAATTTCCACATTTTCTATAGGCTTTTTGTCGGGTACACAAGGGCATCTAATTATCTAAATTACGTATGGAATTAATCTTGGACTGTTTATATACTTATTTTAAGATTTAAAGTTGAATTTTTATATTCTTTATGATTTTAATGAAATTCTAGCTCCAGAAAAGGAGCCAAATTGTAGTATATGCGTAGCGGTAAGTATTTTTGCAAGAAATTTCTATTGGTTTGTCAACTTTCGCTTTTTAAATTTACTAACAATTGAAAATTCCAGCTCTTGACAATTTGCAAATCAAAGATGAGAAAGTGGCAAAATCTTGAGAAAACGTGTGATAAAGTAGGAGCACTTGCCATCTCGTGCTTACGTATTTCAGCTATGCTTCAAATTTGGCATTCACGTCTTCTGGATCTTTCAACTAAATGTATGAATCATTTCATTTTTTCCTTAAAACTTGTCAAAGAATAAACCCGCAGTTTAGGTTAATTTATGGACGGAATATTAGTCCCACGGAATTCCCTTCTGTTGGAGATTCCATTATATATATATATATATATAGCCGTTTCAATTTATATAAATCTATTTTCATTTTAATTCATGCCAAAAAGAATGAGATCTTTCCCTATTAGGAAACAATTTATCTTTATACAATGATTTATAATCACACAAAATATATGTCCTTCATTTTACGCTACAAATTTAAAAACCTTATCTCTTTTTTTTAATTTCGTGCCCAATCAACCCCCTTTCTCCTTCTCCTTCTCTTTCGTTTTCTGTCATTTTTGAGTTGCCAACCCACTCCATTTCAATTGCCATTTTTGAGTTGCTAGCACACTCCATTTCAATTGCACATCTTTTGTTAGTGTTTAAAGACCCAAAGGTACGGTTCAGAATTTTAAGGTTGTGAGTTGTTTGTAATTATGTAAATATAATACTATACTATAAAATTTAAATTAAGGATAATGAATTTTTGATCAAACTCAATTGGCAATGAATTGGAGTTCGGTTGAAGAGTGAAGAAAATGAAGAGAGAGAAAGAATGGACATATGGTTTATGCTTGTTTGATGCGTTTGAGACAAAGACCAAATTGAGTGTGGGGACTTCAGCTATTTTATCTAAAGTTCGATTTTTATAAAATAAAAATTTCAGCTTTAGAGTTGAACTATGTTAGTTATAAAATAAGATTTTTAACTTTTACCAATTATAAAATTAAAATTTCAGCTCTAAAGCTAATGTTCGTCAGTTACAAAAATAAAATTTCAGCTCTCATCAGTTACAAAACAAAAACTTCAGCTCTAGAGCTGAAGTTCGTCAGTTGCAAACTAAAAACTTCACTACACTTGGCTCAGTACACTTGCTATTTCAGGCCCGTCTACTAGAATGCTGAAGTTTTATGTGATTGTCTTTGCTACTTCAGCCCCCTACGCTGAAGTTATAGGAAAAAGCGGGTATGCTTGTAATTATTTGTAAAGTGGGCACAAGTTAAAACTTGACCATTATTTTTTATAGCTCATTATGATCCATTAAACAGTCCAAATACAACCCATTAAATTCACTCAAAACAAAGGGATCTCACCCCAGCTTATCTAGAAATTTACTTAGATGCTCCAATTTACCTTCTTTTTTTTTTATTATTTTGTATTTTAAATTTTCTGTTCCTTTTCTTTTTTTGCCCATCCATCCACCTACCCCCTTTCCCCCCCAAAACCCCCTTAAAAAAATTACTTTTTTATAGTTTTTATTTTTTATTATTTTGCACCACCATAGCCCCCACCCCCACCCCTTGCAAACCCCGTCAAACTTTTTTTTTACCTTTTTTTGAATTTTTAATTTTCTGCATCATCCACCCCACCCATAAATATTTTTCAACTTGCACATTTTAAAGTAAAAATACTTTTTTATGCAAGATGAGCATAGTTTTAAAATATGGGTCAAGTTAGACGAGTTGAATTATGACCTGTTGTTTAGCACATCTTGACTCAGTCCATCTTAATTCAAATATACTTCGGACTAAATTGGACAATGACCCATTTATTAACCTTATTCATTTTAACCTACACAAATTCAGTTCATTTGCCACCCCTAATTATAACAAATACAAACTCTTCAAACAGCATAAACCTCAAAAGAATAGGACCCTCTTTATGCAGACACTTTATGGCCAATCTTCTACGATATTTCGTGTCATAATAGACAGCAGAAAAGAGGGGAGGGAGGAGTTAATTATTGAACGAATGCTTTGCTAGGTAGCAACACATACTTAAATCGAAAAGTAGTTATGTGAAAAATAATCGAACGAGAGGAATAAAAGTAGGGGGGAAACATAAGATTAACTACAAAATGGCATATTTTTAACTCAATAAATGAAGAATATAAATAATTTCTAACCCGAAAACCTGAACATCAAATTATTTATATTTCTGCATCTAAAAAATAATGCAACAAAACAATATAATTTTAACAATGTAAAACCTTAGTGTAGTTATTTTTTCCACTCCATATAAAGCCGCCCTTGACATAAAGTTGTTGCAAGAGGTCACTCTATTGGCTTGGTAAAGTTCCTTCACTCCATCGTTAGTTTTCTTTTTTCTGCTAATCAAGTGATTTCTTTCTTCAGCTCTTGCCTTCTTCTCTTCCAATTCTTCAAATGTAGATTTTTTCTCAAGAAGTGCAATAAGTTCTTTTAGTTTGGACTTGTAGGTGCCCTTGCCTCAATTGAATAATGTACAAACTACTGGATAAAAAGAAATTTGTGAAAAATAAGACTTAAGCTTGGAATATGGCAAGTCTATTCTGTAGTCCAAAAGGCACTTATGCAACTTTAGTGACCCATTATTTCAATGCAACCATTGCAACGTTGATGACCCATTTTAATATCAATTCCATTATTGTAACCATTAGTTGAATTGTTGCAACGTTTTACATTCTTCATGTTGGAAAAAAGAAAATAAGACATTTAATATGATAGAAAACGAGAGGAAAAGCGAAAATAATGAGAAAAAGATAAGTTTATTGGCCAAAGAGAAGTACTTGTTCGATTGTCACGACTCGAAATTTCCACCTTCGGGATTGTGATGACGCCTAACAATTCACTTGCTAGACAAGCCAACGTTAGAGAACTAAACCCGAAATTGGAACAAAAACTGATTACCCATTCACCCCCGAACTCGATTATGTAATTATTTTTGAATTCGACTTGAATTTGAGGTATAATCCCCAATTTTACAAAAATACCTTGTTCTATATAAACCCTCAATTTTCACCATAAAAACACTAGATTTTAGGTTTAAATCTTAGAAAAAATAATGCAAGATTGAAAGAAATGGATTAGCATCACTTACTAGTGATTTGGGGGAGAAGAGCACTTTGAAAAATCGCCTCTAGGGTTTTCTTGTTTTGAAAATTTGAAAATGAACAAAAATCTCGTCTAACTCCTATTTTGATCAGTTGCAGATATTGTACTTGTGACCTGGGGTTCGCAAATACAAACCATGAAAACGCAAAGAATCAATCGCAAATGTGAAGCTCTTGGCATCTATATTTTCATCGCATATACGAACAATGATCTCTCGCAACTGGAACCCTTTGGATAGCAATTGCGATCACCGTGTCTCTTGACCCACTTCGCATTTCGCAAATGCGAACTTGAGTTACTCTGCACAAATACAAGGAGTTGCTTGCAAATGCAAACACATCATAGGTCACAAATGCAAAACCTGACCTCGCAATTGCGAGGTCTAAGGTCTGCACCAAAAAACTGAAGCACACCGCAATGTTCTGAGTCAAATTTCACACTGTAGCCCATCCAAAACTCACCCAAGCCCTCGAGGCTCAAACCAAATATACACATAAGTCAAAAAATATCATACAAACTTGTTCGCATGATAAAATCACCAAAAAAAACACCTAGTACAATGAACCAGACACCAAAATTAAATGAAAATTTCAAGAAACTATTGAATTGCTATATTAACAATCGGACGTGTGAATCACGTCAAACCAACTCCGTTTCTCAACAAATTCAACAGGAAAGTCATAAATATTGTGATGACCCAAAGGGGTCATCACTTGTTTTCTTACCTATTCTATACTTCTGAGGCATTGAAAGCCTCATCTGAGTTTGCCTCGATTTGCATGTGCAGTCCGAGCGTGTAGTCCTAAAGCTTAGATATAAATTCTGTATGAAAAATGCAAAATCTTAATATTAAATAGAATAAATTTGAATTCAGTTAATCTTTTAGGTGAACGGACCTAGACCTATGACGGTCCCGGAGGGTTCGTAGGAAAATATGGGACTTGGACGTATGCCCGGAATCGAATTACGAGGTCCCAAGCCCGAGAAATCAATTTTTGCATGAAATTTTTTTCTTGAAATAATTAAGAAAATTGGAAGTGAAATTTGATAAAAATATTATGGTATCGAGCCCGTATTTTGGTTCTGATACCCGGTACAAGTCTTATATATGGTTTAAGCGCTTTCTGTAAAGTTTAGTTTAAAACGGACGTCATTTGACGTGTTTTGGACTTAAAATGGAAATTGATATATTATGAAAATTTGAAGGAAATCATGAGTTTTGAGGCTTAATTCGATGTATATGATGTTATTTTGGCAATTTAATCGCGCGAGTAAGTTCGTATGATGTTTTTGAGCTTATGTGCATATTTGGTTTGGAGCCTCGAGGGCTCGGGTGGGTTTTGGATAGGTGTCGGATTGCATTTTTTTATTTTGAAAAATATGGTATGAACATGCCTGTAGGCTTCGTATTGATTCTCATTGCGAAGGCTGGATCGCAAATGTGAAACCAGCCCAGGCCTGATTGGCTCACAAATGCGAAGGTTGAGCTTTCGCAAATGCGATGTTTTTCTTTTTGTCCAGTGTTTGAAAATACGTACAAATATCTCCCATTTCCCATGCCTACATGGTTCGCAATTGCGAACCCCTTTTTCATAATTCCCAAATCTATAACCTGCAAGTTTATACTTAGTCGAATTTTGGGCATTTTTCACCCCATTTACAAAACATAACTCCATTGGGCGATTTTCCAAGAACAAGACCTCTTCCAAATCGTTTGTAAGTTAGTTTTACTCATTTCTTATAATCATTAACATCATTTAACATGTTTTTCAACTTACAATCAAGGGTTTTCATGGGTGAAATTAGGTGTTTTGGATAAAACCTAGGTTTTTCTAAAATTGAGGATTTGGACCTCAATTTGAGGTCTGATTTCAAAATAAATCATATATTTGGGTTCGTGAGGGAATTGATAAATGGATTTTGGTTCGAACCTCGAGTTTTGACCACATTGACCTAAGGGGCATTTTGGTTATTTTACCTAAATTTGCATCTAGCTTTAAATTAAATAGTGGAATTAGTTATTTGTGGTGTTATTTAAAAGATGTAATTGAAATGAATAGATTTGGGGAAGTTGGAGTCGGATACTCATGGCAAAAGTGTGGTTTCAAGTTGAATTGGAGGTGGTTTGAGGCACGTTGCTTGTCTAACCTTGTGAGCATTTGCGCCAGGGTGCTATGACCGTTTCTAAGTATGCCATCCGTTATACCAGGTTGGCCAAGCATGCACCGGCCTTGGTTGCTACTGTCCGCAAGAAAGTTCACAGGTTCATCGATGGTCTTATCTCACCCATCAGATCTAGCATGGCTTGAAAGTTAGATATAGACATTCCTTATCAGCAGGTAGTGAGCATTGCAAGGAGGATCGAGAGTATGCTCATGAGGGAGTGATTGGAGAGAGAGGCCAAGAGGTCTCAAGAGTTGGGCCACTACTCTGGTGCCTGTACCCAGTAGCAGGTCGACATGGTAGGGGTTTTCTGGGTCACCCCGTTCATTCAGCTCTTCCAGCAGCTAGCAGTGCTCCAACTCTGCCTATACCTTAGGAGCATTACTATGCGCCTCCAATTTCTAGCGCACCTCCTACGCGGGGTGTTTCCAGAGGTCAGTTCAGCAAACCTAGCCCTAGTCAGTCACTGCAACTGCTCGCTCTCAAAGCTTGTTTTAAGTGTGGGGACACCTTCCATGTGGTGAGGGATTTCCGTAGACTTGGGAGGAGTGCACCCCCACAGACTTCTCAGCCATAGCGTGCTCAGCAAAGTTTTCAGGCAATGATCACAGCTCCAGTTGTCGCCCCACCCGCTCAGCCGGCTAGAGGTGGAGGCTGGGGAGGTAGAGGTCGCCCTCGAGGGGGAGGCCATGCTAGATATTATGCCCTTCCTTTTCGTGCCGATGCTATTGCCTCTGATTCATTTATCACGAGTACAATATTAGTTTGCCATAAAGAGACATCGGTTCTATTCGATCTAGAATCTATTTATTCTTATGTGTCTTCTTACTTTGCTCCGTATTTGGGTGTGCCTCGGGATTCTTTGAGTGCCCCCGTTTATTTCTACTCCTATGGGAGAATCTTTGTGGGCAACATTTATCAGTTCTGTTTGGTTACTATTCATGGTTTTGAGACCAGAGCGGATTTACTGTTACCTTGTATGGTTGATTTTGACATTATTTTGGGCATGGACTAGTTTTCATCATATTTTTCTATTCTTGATTGTCACGCCAAGACCGTGATGCTGGCTATGCCAGGTATTCCGCGTGTTGAGTGGAGTGGTACTTTAGATTGTACTCCCAGTAGAGTTATCTCTTTTCTTAAAGCTTCGCGCATGGTTGAGAAGGGGTGTGCCGCGTAATTAGCTTATGTGAGAAATGTTTGTGCTGATACCCCTTTTGTTGATTTAGTTCCAGTTGTACGGGATTATCCCAATGTGTTTCTAGCTGACCTTCCAAGCATGCCGCCCGATAGAGACATTGATTTTGGCATTGACCTGTTGCCGGGCACTCCGCCCATTTCCATTCCTCTGTATTGTATGGCTCCTCCTGAGTTGAAGGAGTTGAAGGATCAGTTGCAGGAATTGCTGGATAAGGATTTTATTCGACCCAGTGTTTCACCATGGGGTGTTGTTTGTGAAGAAGAATGATGGTTCTATGCGTATGTGTATTTATTATCGCCAGTTGAACAAGGTTACAGTGAAGAACTGTTATCCTTTGCCTCGTATTGATGTTCTGTTTGACAAGCTTCAGGGTGCACATGTGTTTTCTAAGATTGACTTGCGCTCAGGTTACCATCACTTTAATATTCGAGAGCCAAACATCATGAAGACTTCTTTCATGACTCGGTATAGTCATTAGGAGTTCCTTGTTATGTCATTTGGGCTGACCAATACCCCAACAGCTTTTATGCATATCATGAACAGTGTGTTCAGGCCATATCTCGACTTGTTCGTTGTTATTGTTATGGATGATATTCTGGTATATTCTTTGCATCGGGAATATCATGAGCAGCACCAGAGGATCGTGCTTCAGATCCTGAGAGAGAAGAAGTTATACACGAAGTCCTCAAAATGAGAGTTTTGGTTAGATTCTGTGGCATTCTTAGGAAACGTGATTTCGAGCGAGAGCATTCGAGTAGATCCGAAGAAGATAGAGTCGTGCAGAGTTGTCCTAGGTCGTCCTCAGCTATGGAGATGCATAGTTTCCTAGTCTTGGGAAGCTACTAACGTCATTTCGTGAAGGGGTTTTCATCGATTGCGGCCCCTATGACTAGACTAACTCAGAAGGCTGCCCCATTTTAGTGGACAAAGAAGTGTGAGGCGAGCTTTCAGAAGCTCAAGACAGCTTTGACTACAGCCCTATTTTTTATATTGCCTACCAGTATGGGGTCTTATATTGTCCATTGTGCTGCCTCGAGAGTTAGCCTTAGACCGGTGTTGATGCAAGACGGTAGGGTGATTGCCTACGTGTACAGACACTTGAAGATACATAAAAAGAACTACCCTGTCTACGACCTTGAGTTAGCTGCTATTGTTCACGCCTTGAAGATCTGGCATCATTATTTGTACGATGTGCCTTGTGAGATTTATACTGACCATTGGAGTTTACAATACTTGTTCAAGCAAAAGGATATAAATTTGCACCAGATGAGGTGGTTAGAGTTGCTGAAAGATTATGATATTAATATTTTGTATCACTCGGGCAAGGCCAATGTTGTAGCGGATGCGTTGAGTCGTGGGGCGTATGGGAGTCTGGAATATTTACCAGCTTCAGAGAGGCCTATGGCGATGAATGTTCAGGCCTTAGACAATCTGTTTGTGAGATTGAATCTTTCGGAGCCCAGTCGGGTTCTAGATTTTGTGGTTTCTCGATCTTCCTTATTTGATCGTATTAGGGGGAGGCAATATGATGATCCCCATTTGCTTGTCATTAAGGACAAGGTTCAGCGGGGTAATGCAAGAGAAGTGACCATTGGATATGACGGGGTGTTAAGGATGCATGGACGAGTTTGTGTGCCCAATGTTGATGGCCTACGGGAGTTGATTTTAGCATAGGCCCATAGTTTGCAGTATTCCATCCATCCAGGTGCCGTAAAGATGTATCAGAACTTAAGGCAACACTATTGGTGGAGACGGATGAAGAAGGATATAATGGATATGTAGCTAGAAGCCTCAACTACCAGCAGGTGAAGTATGAGCACCAGAGACTAGGTGGGTTGCATTCCGGAGTGGAAATGGGAGAGGATTACCATGGATTTTGTAGTTGGTCTCCCATAGACCTTGAAGAGGTTTGACGCTATTTGGGTTATTGTGGATCGACTGACCAAGTTTGCTCATTTCATTCCTATGTGTACCACTTATTCTTCAGAGGGGTTGGCAGAGATTTATATCCGAGAGATCATCCGTCTACATGGTATTCAAGTTTTCATTATTTTAGACAGAGGTACTCATTTTACATTGCGGTTATGGAGAGCCGTGCAACAGGAGTTAGGTACTCGGGTGGAGTTGAGCACAACTTTTCATCCCAAGAGGGACGGAAAAACCGAGCGCACAATTCATATTGTTGAGGATATGCTCCGTGCATGTGTGATTGAGTTTGGAAGGTCTTGGGATCAGTTCTTGCCCTTAGTGCCTTTTTCCTACAACAACAGTTACCAATCGAGCATCCAGATGGCTCCTTATGACGCTTTATATAGTAGGAGGTGTAGATCTCCGATTAGATGGTTTGAGCTGGGGGAGGCTCGGTTGTTAGGTACAGATTTGGTTCAGGAGGCCTTGGACAAGGTCAAGATCATTCAAGATAGGCTTCGTTCAGCTCACTCTAGGTAGAAGAGTTATGCAGATCCCAAGGTTCGAGATGTAGCATTTATGGTTGGTGAGTGGATATTGCTCTGAGTATCCCCTATGAAGGGTGTGATGAGATTTGGGAAGATGGGCAAGCTTAGCTCTAGGTACATTGGTCCGTTTGAGATTCTTGATCGAGTGGGAGAGGTGGCTTATAGACTCGTATTTCCACCCAGCATACCAGCCGTGCATCCAATTTTCCATATATCTATGCTTAAGAGGTATCACGGCGATCCGGCCCACATGTTAGATTTCAACACTATCAAGTTGGACAAGGACTTGTCCTATGAGGAAGAGACGGTAGCTATCCTAGACCAACAGGTTTGTCAGTTGAGGTCCAAAAGCTTTCCATCTGTTCGTGCTCAATGGAGAGGTCATCCTCCCGAGGCATCAACCTGGGAGTCCAAGTCTAATATGGGAGCCGTTATCCTCATATTTTTCCCGACATAGGTACTTCTTTCTTTTGTCCGTTCGAGGACGATCAGTTCTTTTAGTGGTGGAGGATGTGACGACCCAAAGGGGTCATCACTTATTTTCTTACCTATTATGTACTTTTGAGTCCTTGAAAGCCTCATCTGGGGTTGCCTCGATTTGCATGCACAGTCCAGGCGCGTAGTCAGAAAGCTTAGAATATGAATTCTGTGAGAAAAATGCTAAATTTTGATATTCAATTGTATGAAATTGACTTCAGTCAAAATTTTGGGTAAATGGTATGGACCCATAATTTGACAGTCCCGGAGGGTTCGTAGGAAAATATGGGACTTGGGCATATGCCCGAAATCGAATTCCGAGGTCTCAAGCCCGAGAAATGAATTTTTGCATGAAATTATTTTCTAAAAATAATTAAGGTAATTGGAAGTGAAATTTGATTAAAATATTATGGTATCGGGCCCGTATTTTGATTCTGGTGCCCCGTAAAAGTCTTATATATGGTTTAAGCGCTTTCTGTAAAGTATGGTTTAAAACGGACGTCGTTTGACGTGTTTTGGACTTAAAATGGAAATTTGATGTTTTATGAAAATTTGGAGAAAATCATAAGTTTTGAGGCTTAATTTGATGTATATGGTGTTATTTTGGCGATTTGATCACAAGAGTAAGTTCGTAGGACGTTATTGAGGTTGTATGTATATTTGGTTTGGAGCCCCAAGGGCTCGAGAGAGTTTTGGATAGGTGTCAGATTTCAGTTTTTAATTTTGGAAAATCTTGTATGAACAGGCCTATAGGCTTCGAAAATCCGAAGGCTGGTTCGCAAATGTGAACGCTGGATTGCAAATGCAAAACCAGCCCGGGCCTGCTTGGCTCGCAAATACGAAGCTTCCTTTGCAAATGCGAAGGTTGAGCTTTTGCAAATGCGAAGTTCTTCTTTTGGCCAGTGTTCGCAAATGCAAATAAGAATCTCGCATTTCCCATACCTACAAGGTTCACAATTGCAAACCCATATTCGCAATTCCCATATCTGCAACCTGTAATTTTTATATTTAGTCGAATTTTGGGCATTTTCACCCCATTTTCAAAACACAACTCCTTGGGAAATTTTCCAAGAACAAGACCTCTTTCAAATCGTTTGTAAGTTAGTTTTTACTCATTTCTTTCAATCATTAACATCATTTAATATGTTTTCAACTTAAAATCAAGGGTTTTCATGGGTGAAATTGGGTGTTTTGGGTAGAACCTAGGTTTTTCTAAAATTAGGGATTTGGACCTCAATTTGAGGCCCGATTTCAAAATAAAATCATATATTTGGGTTCGTGGGGAATGGGTAACTGGATTTTTGAAACTCGGGTTTTGACCATGTTTACCTAAGGGGTGTTTTGGTTATTTTATCTAAATTTGCATCTTAGCTTTAAATTAAATCGTGGAATCAGTTGTTTGATGTGTTATTGAGAAAATTGTTGGATATCCATTTTTACTTGAAATTTTAAGCTTATCCTATACTAGTTTAGAGAAGCATGTTCATTGACTTACTTGCCTAAGTGCTTAAACAGTCTTGTTTGTATTCCGTGTAGTATGTTTGGCTAGGATTTTCTATTTCTTGTCCTGAGTTTAGTAACTATCCTAATATTTGGGTTGCTATTATGTGTTTTTAAATTGGGACTACGGGTTGGCCTCCCGGGAGATCCTCCTGCACTTGATATGTTCTGGACTGAGAGTGTGGGATACCAAGAGATCCCTATCACATGAAATTATAAGATTTGAGAATACCAAGAGATCCATGGCATATGAAATTATAAGATTTGAGAATACCAAGAGATCCATGGCACATGAAATTGTAAGATTTAAGGATACTAAGAGATCCCTGGCACATGAAATTGTAATATTTGAGGATACCAAAAGATCCTCAGGATACAAAGAGATCCCTGACACATGAAATTGTAAGACTTGAGGATACCAAAAGATCCTCGGGATAACAAGAGATCCCAGGCACATGAAATTGTAAGATTTAAGGATACCAAGAGATCCTTCATGTATGTGGTGAGGATACCAAGAGATCATCAGGATACCGAGAGATCCTCGGTTGTGGTTCCTGTTGTGAGTAGTATTTACTGTTATTGTCCTATTTTTCTGCTTTATATTACGGTTTTCATATTTATCTTGTTTAGATTCTTGTTGTACACTTTATCTATACTGTTTATTTCCTCATCTTATCATTTATTATGTTATATCTCAGTAGGGCCCGGAACTTTCCTCGCCACTACCCAATCGAGGTTAGGCTTGGCACTTACCGAGTACCGCTGTGGTGTTCTCATGCCTCTTCTGCGCACGTTTATCATGTGCAAATCCAGGTACTTCATCTCAGGCACACTACCCTTGAGGCAGGTAGAGCTACGGAGACTTCGAGGTACGATATGCAGCATCCGCAGATCGAAGAGTCTCCATCTTTACTCTATCTATAGTATTTAGCCTTTTTTCATACTTTTGTTTATACAAATTCTTGAGATTTGAGCCGTATATTACTTTTCATTAGCTTGTGTTCCCGTGAGTTTTCGGGTATTGGGATGATATTGTAGACTTCCGCATTTTGAGTTGTATATGCTGAGTGGCCTTTATATACAGTTTCTTTTAGTCGTTCAGTTTTAATTAACTATTTTGCGAATTGTGTTAGGAACTAGGTGTCATCACGACATGTTTACAGAGGACGAACTGGGATCGTGAAAAATATTATATTGGACCTATGCCGAATTCCTAAACAAAAATACGGACATGGTATCCAAAAAGTCAAATATTGGTCAAACATTTCAAAGTCATTAAGCTTTTAACTTTTAAATTTCAACAAAGTGCAATAACTCGGGCTAGGGACTTCCAAATTAGATTCCGGACATATGCTCAAGTCTCAAATCACGATATGGGCCTACCAGGATTGTTAAAATATAAATCCGAGTCTGTTTTGTAATACGTTAACCGAAGTCAACTCAAATATATTTTAAGACTAAACTTTCATATTTTCTCAATTTTTAACATAAAAGCTTTTTAATAAATGCATTCGGATTGTGCACACAAATCAAAGAGGACTAAAATAAATATTTAACGCTTCAAAGCATATAATTAGGTTCTAAAATATAAAATGACCTATCGGGGCATCACATCAATTTATCTCTGTCAACTTGGATCTAATGAGGTGGACCATGGAATGTTTTGACATAAGCAGAAGGGATTCGCAAATCTTATAGACTTAGAGCGCGCAGGTCTTTGAACCCAAATATGTTACCTATAATGGAAGTGAACATGTTGTTAACAGAACCTTCTTCAAAAAGGTCTAAAGGGTAAGCTACATAAGCAACATATTAATCTTTTTCTCCAACAACACGTTCGATGCAGTAACATTGCCCTTTGTAACGATCAAGGCTGGTAAGTCCATCGATCCATACAGTTGTTCTTGTACCATCAAAAGATTAAGAGATCTAGACTCAACCTTCATCTAATAAGTAAATCTATAAATGTTTAATAACCACCTTTCACATGGGCAAGACAAGATTTTGAATTTATATTTCTTATAAAATCTTGGCTTACCCATGTATAAGGTGGGTATTAAATATTTATAGATTGACTAATTAGGTGAAGGTTGAGTCTAAAGGTTGAGTCCTTTTGTTTTTTCGAAGTTTATTATTCGGTTATAAAATATTTAATTATGGTGGATGTTCATAACTTCAAAGGGAATAACATCAACAAACAAAAAATGGATAACAGAAAAGCGTTTAATATTCTGTTAGATTTAATATTAATATTTTTAACAATAAGCCGAAAATTCAAGAGGAATATTAATTTTCAGTTACAAAACCAAAACAGTAATTGGCTTCTAGATATTTGTATTTTCAATTAATTTTCAGTTTCAACAATAATCTTTTTCTTTCTTTTCTTTTTGTCATTTTCCAACTTATCTATATTAGTCCCACTTGTTTCTTTATTTTCTGTTTTTTGTTTTTATTTTTCCAAATTTTCTATTCTTTTTTATGAAGATTTAGATTATATATGTTCTAGCATATTAAGTATAAAGAACTTTTACCTATGGTAATTTATCATTTATATTTGTAAATCAATCGCTTGCTATGCTATATATAATTATCAGTAATTGACTTTTAGATTGAGAAAAAATATTTTCACAATGGCTTGTATAGTTAATCACTAGACACATTAAAAAATCATTATCCTTCAATATCTCTTGTCTAACTTCCTCTCTCATCTTAGCATAGCAATTGCTGTAATTACGTATTCAGTATCCCGCATGCATGGCTTGTCTAAAGCTGGTCATTGTGGTGCACTCATCTTCTTGAAATCCTAGATTCGGTTCTACTGTAGGATATGTTGAACAACTAAACAAGTATCAAAAATTGTTAGAAAAAGAGTAACAATGACATCTAATTGTGTACCTGCTAACAGTAGCGGAAGTCTTGCAAAACCTACTTTGATCAATTGCTCAAGTTCGATTTTATCTCTCTTAGAAACGAAGTACTCTTCACAAACTAAGTGTCCTATTTGTTTCTTGTGAGAGAAAGTAGATTAGTTATCTATATTTTTCTTGTTTTTTTCTTCAACCTGAAGAGTACGTATGTTCCCTTTTATTTAGAGTTAAGGAAGAAAGTAGTTCTCAAGAAAAAATTATTTTCTCCCGAAGCAAGAAATAATAACCATGTAGAATATGCTCCCACTAAACTAAACATGTGGAATAACTTCTCATAAGAGGTTATTTCTTCTCATCTACTCATAGATGGGTCGGGTCATCACACATGAAGCGACCCACTACCCAAATTAAAAATAAGTCCATCATCTCCCACTTCGCTCATGGTGGGATGTACCCAGACCAATATCATGCCAATAACACACATTATTTATACAGACAAATAGTTTGTGCAACCTGCGAGCATCAAGAGCTATAAAAAATTTTCAAAACTCATTAAGGCTATTCTAAAGCTATATGTAGAAATCCGATCACATTCGAAAAGGATTCACTACTAACACGAGGATCTTATTACTCGTTATGCCCCAAACATTACTCGATATACCAGTAGCTAGTCATTCGATCCCTCATCCTTGAAAAGAGGCTAACTCGAGTTCATGTTTAAGTTTGTGTCCACAGTTACACCCAATACCCTCATGGTAAGTATAATGGTCGATCTATGAATACATGTTAAATTAGAAATTTTAGTCGTCTTCCCTTTGTACTCGAATCTTTCCATTCCAAATTAACTGCATCCTAGACATGCACTGCATTGTCGAATCACTCATGACTATTAGTAACATGCTAAAGTAGCAACACTAATTGGTACTTCAAGAAACAATAAAAGGTCAAAGGGTATTCCAATAAAATTTAATGTAACTTCTTGGGATCTCACACAATGAAGAAGTAGGGATTCATTCTTGGATTATCCCATTGGTCGATAGCACACGTGGTATGAAACACATGTCTCAGTGGTCTCGCCTTATATTGGCGCATGTGTCTTATTATTTTAATCTCCCAACACCGTACAGATCTTGGTCTAGACACCTTCAAGTGTCTAACCCGAGTTTCTCACTTCAATAATCCTCAAACCATCTTCTTAGAGAAATCGTATCTGGCTTACAAAATAAGTCATAATCTAATAGTAAAATTTGTAAGCTATCAAGAACGACCTCTACAAGTAAATAAACCCCACATTATCCAAGGTTCTATAAGGTCTCATCTCTTCATGATTCTTAACACAAGAGGGGATTTCTCGTGTGAGAGAGCCGATCTCGCGACTTGTTTGACACACTTTATCAACAAAATATTCATCACATGCATACAAGATACAACAAAATTCAAGAGTCAAATATTGATGAGCATACCATAATACTAAAGTCATTTTACATTATATAAATATGTTCATATCCTTCGTAAACCTAGAGCCATAACATGTTTCTCAAATAGGTCTCTAGATATCGCTTTTGTAAAATGATCAACTATCATGCTTCGCGTAGGAATGTACTATAAATTTATCTCTCCACTTGCTACTGTGTCTCTTACAAATTTATACTTGACGTCAATGTGTTTGGTCTTGGTATGATACTTTGGATCTTTTGTATATGCAATAGCAGCTTGACTATCACAATATACAGTCATGGGACCCTGAGAGTTCTTTGTAATATCCAAATGCTCAAAAAAACTCTTTAACCAAACAACTTCTTGTACTGTGGACGCACAAGCCATGAACTCAGCTTCCGTCGTTGAAAGGGCTGTACATGTCTGTTTCTTACTTTTTCATGATATAACACCACCATTAAGTAAGAAAGCATAATCGGACGTTGATTTTCTATTATTTCGATCACCAGACCAATCAGCATCTGTATATCTTCTCAAGTATTCCACTATAACATAGTGAATAATCTGTAGTCCTCTTCAGGTATCTGAAAACTCTCTTCACAGCTTTCCAATGATCTCTTTCATAATTGGATTGATACCTGGTAACCAGACCTACGACATAACAAACGTCTGGGCGAGTACACATCAGAGCGTACATCAAGCTCCCGACATCACTTGGACTCATCCAGTTCTATGGGAGATACAAAAAAAAACTCAATCTTTAATGTCATAAGTACGCTTTGGTATATTTTTCCTGCACTCTTTCGTAGTTGAAATTCAGGTTCGTCAGAGGGATTTTGGGATTGAGAGTTCCCATTCCCACTCGAATGAAGAATAAGATCTTAATCAATTTGATTATCAACTGTGTCAGAAGACACTTGCTGACTATCTGAGTTCAATATTTCATAAAGAGGCTCTCCATTCGTTACCTCGCCATTCTTTGGAAAATCATTTTCCAAAAAAATGTGACATCTCTCGATTCAATCTCAGTAACACTTCCATCCTCTAATTCACCAATGAACACATACACTTATAAAGATACATTTCTCGTCTTTTGGACCTAATTTATGAAACTTGCTAAAGGAATTTTTTACATATGTAGCACAACCCTAAGGTCATAAATCCTTTAAGTTTGGTTTATGACCAGTTCATAACTCATAAGGAGTGGAAAAAATTGATTTAGAAGGCACTTTGTTAAATATATAAGTTGTAGTCAATAATGTATCTCCCCAAAAGGAGATAGGTAAATTTGCCTGCGCTATCATGGACCTTATCATGTCCATTAGTGTTCTATTCCTCCTTTCTGCTACACCATTTTGTTGAGATGTGTACGGAATAGTTAACTATCTGGTGATTCCCTTTTCATTGCATAATTCTTCAAATTCGTTTGAAAGATATTCACGCCCTCTATCGATTCTTAAGGTATTTGTCTAATTGATTCTCAACTACATTCACATATTTGTTAAAGCATTCAAGTGCTTCAGATTTACGAGAAATCAAATAGACATAACCAAAGAGTGTGAAATTATCAATGATTGTAATGAAATATAAAGCACTAGACCTAGCCCTCACATTCATTGGACCACAGATATCATAATGGATTAATTACAATGGAAAATTAAATCTCTTAGAATTTCCAAATGGTTTACGTGTAATCTTTCTGGCAATACAATATTCACAAGTTGGCATTTCAATATTAGAGAAAGGACTTAGATGTCCTTCCTTAGCCAATCTATTCATTCGATCCTACCCTATGTGACTTAATCTTGCTGTCATGTAATAACATCAACATCATTGTTGCTAGAACAACATGTCATAACACAATGATCAACATAATAGTTGTACGTAGAAGGATTACAATCTAACACAATAAAACCATTATACCGATGTCCAAAACCATAAAAAAATATTGTCATGAGTAATTCTAAGACCACTGTGACTAAAGTTCAAATTGAAATCTAAATCTAGAAGAACAGATACAGATACTAAGTTTCGTCGAATCTCTGGAACATATAAAACGTCATGCAACATCAAAGATCGGCCACCATGCATGTCCATTCTGCAAGTACCTATCCCTTTGACTTCAAGCTTTGCATTATTTCCCACATATACATGCTTAGATCCAGGTGGAACTCGATGAAACTCTATAAACGCTTCTCTATCGCAGCTCACATAGTCGGTGGCCCCTAAGTCTACAATCCACACAAGATTCAGTTAGTAAAACAGTGCTAGAAACATATATATCATAAAGAGATGCGCTTTGAAATGTTACCTTTTTCGGCTCAGTGCACTCACGAGCAAAATGCCCTTGGACTTGGCAATTGTAACACTTCATTTTGCTATTGTCTTTCTCCTTGAAGAACTGTTTTCCTTTTTTGGAATTTGGCTTCTTTCTTTTCTTGGAGGGTCCTTCTCCGGCCTCTTTACCTTTTTCGTCATTTTTCCAGTTTCTCTTACACTTGAAGCTTGATCTCTTTATACCACTTGATTATGCCAGAAAGGCATCAGGTACACCTTTAGTAGCACCAAGCCGCTCATCTTCAAGCTCTACATGACGGGCAACATCAGCAAAAGTTTTTATGCTATCATTGTGGTCAAGTTAACCTTCAAATATTTCCAATTATTGGGAAGAGACCGAATCACTGCCTGAACCTGCTGCTCATCAGATAGAACATGGCCAGTACTTTTGAGTTGAGAAATCATATTTGACATCACCCTTAGATGTTGCTTGATACCGTGATCATGACGCTTTTTGTACGTGTCAAACTTGATTATCAGCTGATGAAGGCAAGTCATAGTCGTACACCTATATGCCTCCCTTAAATGTGCCCACATGGCTTGTGCAGTAGGATATTGCTCACATTCATGGATGAGATCATCAGCAACTGAACTTACAATAATTCTACGTGTAGATAAATATTTCTTTTTCCAAACATTGTAGTTTTTTAGATCCCTCCTGTGTTACGCAGTGTTAGCCTCCTCTAGGTGACTCATTACATGGTTAATACTTTCAAGGGCATCTTGCTCTTCAAGTACATACTATATCTTATGCCTCCAGATATCGTAACTTTCTCTATTAAGTTTGTCACCCTTGTTCAAGTCAGCGATAATACTTTTTGATGCCATGTATATTATTAGAGATAATATTACACGTTTAACTCATCAATATATACTTTATTTAATTTAGGCATATAATTACACACTCAAGTAAATTGATTATATTATTAATTCTACATTTAGTATAGAATCAAACGGTCACTATGTTTCCATTCATCATCTGTATCTCAATATTTGTATTAATATTAAATTTACTCTTAGTGTCTGCTTTATTTTAAGTCTCAATCCATTATAAAAAATATAATAAACAATGTACATAACTGGTGAGACAAATAACACAATAAAAATTTCATTGAGATAAAGCACATAATGATAATTTACATGTTTGCTAGGATATCCATATACCAATCGAACACTAACTCTTGCTCATATACACTAAAAGGTGCACTAGGCCAAACATCATAATAAATCTCAGTTACAAAGTCACCCCAAGACACTCGAAGAGAGTCCGTTAAAATAGCTAATGCTTCCCAATCAGTAATTTTCATGTAATTAGCCAATTCAGCTCTTTTATCTTAAAAAGGTGTACATGTTCAGGGACGGAAGCATCAGGGCCCATTTTAAAATGCTTAAATTCCCAAAATTTCTTTTCTCCTTCCCTTCGTTCAGCCATTCGATCCCTTAACTGATTTTGTCTCGCCCTTGGGACATTCCTGATGACTTCAAGCTCTGAGTCTAAATCATTATAGAAATAAGCCACCCGGCGACGTACTTTTCTATGGTGTCCCCTTCCTTGTCTTCGAGAACTCCCACTTGGAGTAATTCAATCTTGTCCCTGTTCAGCCATATCTGAAATAGGACCAAAGAAACACTTAAAATGGTTAAAACCATTCAATGTGATAGCATATATCATAATAACTCTAGAAGTATATCAATGTAATGTATAAGGACTAAACTAATTTTCTACTTTAAAATTTTTTAAAACTAATTTAGCTTAGAAAGGATATAAAAGTCTATAATATTTTAGGAATATTTTAATCATTCAACATTTAGCATTTTAATATTCGTGCTTTTATAATAATATCGATATAGATATAGATAACTCAAAATTTTAAGGGCATAAAAGTCTATCAAAGTTTCGAGGATACTTTAGTCATTCAATATTTATCATAAATTATTCGTGTTTATATATAGTTATAACATTTCTTTTTAGAACCTATTATTTAGTAGGCGTTTGGACAAAACAATTGAAATTTTTGAATAAAAAGTAATGTATGGAATCATAAACAAACGGGGTTAGTTTTAAATTTGAATTTCTAGGTAGAATATTATTTTGTCAATACAAAAAGAGAATTATCAGGAGAGTAACATAACAACATAAGATCTTATCTTCCAATCGAGATTAAGATGAACATGTCTATTATTTAACGACACACACACACACTCTTCAAATTAATAAATCTTAAATCCACTTACATTAGTAGCTAATTGAGATATGGTGATCACTAAAAGGTTAGTATAACTAGGGTGGTTCGACCCAGCGCATGTTTCACACATAAAATGATTAAGGCGAGTTATGTTATGTAGAAGACTAGATTGAATGGATTGAAATTCTTATTCGCCCAGCAATCGTTTTCAACAGTTTCATTGTTTGGCTTGTATGTAACATACATAAAAAGATGATAATGACTCGTATGCAAAAACAAAGAGAGATGATAGAGGATACGGCAACTAGTTACTAGCTAATTGAGTAGTATAAATTGCAGGCTAAAGAAAACCAAATTTCCCACCCACATTTCTTCTCCCTTCTCTTTTTGCAAGACTTAATAATTCTCCAGCTTCCTCCCATCATCACCCCACTTTGGTATAAATATACCTTCTCATGACCTTTTCTTAATTCATCTTCTTTCTTTTTGTGTTAATCGGTATATATATATATATATAGCTTATATTAGAGTTTACATTTTTCATATTGTGCCGGTTCTTTTGAGTAATATATCTGGAAATACCTCTTGATACCTTATCAACACTGTTTCGGACACAACTAGTACATTCCAAAATAAAATTGTTGCTATGTGACCAGGAGATCACGAGTTCAAGTCATAGAAACAGGCTCTTGCAGAAATGCAGAATAAAGCTATGTACAATAGACTCTTGTAGTCCGTCCCTTCTCCGGTCCGCGCATAGCGGAAGCTAATGCATTGTGCTGCCTTTTTATTGTGTATACCATTGAATTTTTCCATCATCAAGTCATTTTTATATGTTATAGCATATTAACTTATTTTATTTTTAAGATTATTACAAATTCCACATTTTAAGCTAACCTATATACATTATTTGGTCGATATGATATAGTTTAAAATTTTTTTACATTGAGAAATATAGTCTGACTGATATTATAGGCGACTAGATTTTATAACCTATTTCTTCCGAGTATAATCAATTCCATGCAAGAATTTAAATACTTACATATGCATATAACTTAATTAGATGATTTTTATGTTTTTTATCTAGCCAAGTAAATCTTATTAACAATCCATTGCTAGCATACGTGATTCTCTTATCATTAATTCATCTTTTACCTTGTTATCATTAATCTCCGAAATTAAATTAGTTGTTGTCTCGAATACACAGAAGAACTTAGAGAATAAAAACGAGAGAAAAAGGAAGCGACTTTATTCTGAAGTGCTCTTCAATTCTTTCATGTGCATGTAGTAGCTCTAAATAAACTTGAAAATCAACCAACATGGACATGTCAATGGCCTAAATTAAAGTTCTGGCCAAACGAGTAATAGGGCCATCTTTTAGCCTTTTAATGTTGTGTGAATAAGTTCTTTGACTTATTGTATGAAAAATTAATTAATCCATAAAACTGAATAACCTCGTACACTAGCTAGTCAATCCTGCACATGTGATGACTACCACATAACTTGTGTAATGAAGACTATTTTATTCATTACGTCTTTCTTGGCTTGTAACTTTCTTCATGCTAAACATGTACTACACTTTATGGATTATCATAGTTCTTCTTTTGCCATTTATGAAATCTATACCGACCTCTAATTTTATTTCTGACCATAGCCCATTCACCAATTGTTTTAAGGTCTATCTCTTACCTTTTGATTTCACCATACCGTAGAAAAAAAAAAAAGAGTGCTCTTATGTTTGCTAAATTCAGACTAAAAATGGGGAATTGCAGAGAGAGAAGACATGGCAAAGGGAAGTTACGAGAAGGCCATTGTTTCACTCCAGAACCTCCTCAGGTAATTTGGACCATCGTATCTATAACATTAACTGAAAAGGAATCATAAGATACTTTTATTTTCTTAAATATTTAGAAAAAAGAACCAAAGTTGTTCCTTTTAACCCAAGTACTTGTTCTATGTTGTGGTTTAAAACTTCTCAACAAAAATATTTTCAAATATTTAGCCGCTTAAACAGTTTTTCACAAAAGTTATTGAAAATTTCTTTTATATTGCAATGATTATTACTTTTAGAAAAGATAATATATATATATATATATATATATATATATATATATATATATATATATATATATATATATATATATATATATATATATATATATATATATATATACACGTAGTTGGTAACCTATATGTTTATATAAATGCAGTGTGGTACATAAAAGCACTTGTTTAAGCATCTACGTCTCTTGCTTAAGTAGTAATTTAATAAACTAATAGTATTAGTTATGGGTGTTGGATTTGGAATTCATGCAATTGAAGTGAGAAGGGAGAACTGGAACCGATTGTAGCAGAAAGAATTGATGAAATCACAGCTGAATTACAAACGTCAGGCTTCCAATCAGTCCACCCTGTTGACAGAATCAAGACTGGCTTTGATTATTTCAAAAAAGAGATATATGAGTAAAGCCCCTACCTTCCCTTCTTTTTCTTTTACCTAAAATGTTAAAAGTATGTCATTAATTTGCATACAATGTTAACTAAATAAACCAACTAATTTCTTTCTACGTATCAGCAAAAATCCAGAACTGATTGATGAACTCAAGAAAGGACAGGAACCCAAGGTATAAGATCTATATTACATTTTCTGTACTTTATAATTTAATTTTCTATCGCTGAAATAATCAAGTATCCAACCATGTAACAGTTTCTGGTGTTTGCATGCTCCGATTCACGAGTGAGCCCATCTCATGTGCTGAATTTTCAGCTCGGTGAGGCTTTTATGGTTCGAAACATTGCCAACATGGTCCCTCCTTATGACAAGGTCATTTGTCAGTTTAATTTCTATATATTCTGTATTAATTTTGATAGTTTACTTGACTTTTGTGTTGGAATTGGATTGCAACAGACAAAATACTCGGGAGTAGGAGCTATAATCGAATATGCTGTTCTCTTTCTTAAGGTAGAAAATATTTTAGTCATTGGCCATAGTGCATGTGGAGGTATTAAGGCTCTCATGGATCTCCCAGAAAATGGTTCTGAATCAACGTATGTATCGTTATGTAAATTGAATTTAACTAAACAACTAATTATGTTATGTTACTCATGAAGAAATATTTCTATGTGATGATGTAGCGATTTTATTGAGAATTGGGTGAAAATTGGACTACCAGCCAAGGCAAAGGTACTAGCTGAACATGGGGACAAAACTTATGAAGAGAAACTCAAATACTGTGAAATGGTAAAATTTTGTTCTCCCACTAATAATTGACTTTTTGACTTTTATTTATAAAATTCAACTAGTAATTTATCAGATAATAACGCAAATGAATAAAGTGCAGGAAGCTGTGAATGTATCACTAGCTAATTTGCTGACATACCCATTTGTGAGTGATGCTTTGGTGAATAAGACTTTGGCATTGAAGGGAGGTTACTATGATTTCATGGAAGGAAAATTTGAGCTTTGGGGACTCAACTATGGTCTTTCTCATCCTCATTATGTATGAACTCAATATCACTATGTTTGGGCGGGAGAAGATACCTCTTGTTCTTGCTTTTTCTTGTTGTATTCGTCATTTATAAGTGCTCGTTTATATTTCTAAATAAATAAAAGAGAAAGTGGACAGAGATTCTCCCATCTATGGTAGAAAAGAATCTGTTGTGATTTTTATTTGTAATAATAACTCCGCTCAGCGGAGAAATAATGTACAATGATAAACTTTGTTCTACTAGTTCAGAAAGTGTGGTCCCAATAATTTTTATTTTGTCTTGGGATTTGTTGGATTAAAGATAGAGAAATTTTCGTAAGTAATATAGTGTAGAATTTAGTAACTATAATTTTGCTTTTACAGACAAAGTACTTAGAAATAGGACATGGTTATTGTCACACGCTCGTTTTTAGTCTCACAAAAACAGCCCGTGCGGCAGTCAAGACTCGCCTTGACTTCAGCATGCTCCAACACTCGGCCAAAATTCTGCAACTTTGGACTTAGAATAATTTAGGCAGCCCGTCAACATAGTAAGTTACGAACGATTTTAGGCAACGAAAAATAAACGAAGGAACATAATTTAAACGTGAACCAAAGGCATAGTAATTATAGGAACTCTTTCCCAACTTTGTATTAAACTCGAGAATACAAAAAAACTCCAACTCCGAAGTGCATCCATGTATTATAACAAATACTACTCTTAGCCTTAGGGTGTTTTCACTCTTGAAAACGACTTAGGACTCTTCCTAAATCACTTGTGTGCTCTCACACGTTTTTCTCATTGTTTTCTCTTATGTCATAAAGGGAATAGGACTGCCCATTTATAGAACATGGTTCAGCTCCACTTACACATTAGTTGCCCCATTTTAGGCTTAGGCACCCTCCCACTCAGCCCAATACTGCTGCCCATGTGCACAGCATGTGCCGGTAATCGTCTTTGACTTTGTCAAACCAAGTCTTGTTGCCCCAATTTCGTGCGTTGGCTTGAACTCCAATGTCATTGTATTCCAGCTGCATTGTGACATAATTTGCCTTGCCATTGCCCACGAACTTGGCTGTTTGCCGCAACTCATTGCCATGACAAATCTGCCCGCGCACTGCCTTCCGTTGCACATTTGCCAGCCTTTGCCTCATCGTTTCTGCCATGCCTTGGCATCAATGCCTTATGCCGTGATGCCTTTGTCAAAAATAAGTGCCAACCTTAGCCCACAACTCAATGTCAAGCCCTTACCAAGCTACCTTGCATTCGTCAAGCCTTAGCCATCACTTGCCTGTTTCCTTTTTGACTTTAGTGCTGCTCACACACCTACTCTTGCAACACTCATGTTATCTCTTGACAATATTCTTGTTGTCATGTCGAGCTCAATTGGCGAAGGTCTAACAGTTATCCTCCACTTCGTTTTGGCCCAATACTAATTGTCCAAATATTGTCCACAGATAGAACTACGCCGATAAAGCACTTTAAACAACAACAGACTTTCATTTAATCATCCTTGACAAGAAATCAAATGAGCAACGCCCATAAAATCAAAATGAAATCCTTTATTCATAAATTTTCGTCTCCAATTTTTCAACTTTGCAACCCTTAACAAGATAAATAATCTCTATTTCTTCAAAAAGAAAATCTTCAAATTACTTATTTGAGTCCTAACATCAAAAAAAAAAAAAAGAGTCCTAACATCATCCAAATTTTTTTTAATGTATTAATCACAATCATCTCTTACGAACTCTTCATCATGCCCATTCTAAAAGTGACATAAAGTAATATGATCCATTCGACAAAAGAAATTAGAAATTTAAGACGAATAATCAGCCAATTTAGACAATGAAAGTACTCCCCCTATTCATTTTTTATGATAATATTTGATTGAACGTGAAATTTAAGAAATAATGAAGACTTTTGACATATTTATGCTAAAATAAGTCATATTGTGTAGTTATTCATCTCATTATTAATGATAAAATAAAAAGTTTAAAATTAAATTATTTTTTAAAAATAAAATAATATTGTTTATTTTGGGAGAGAAAATACACGAAAGAGCTTCCCATGGGATAGAGGGAGTAATAATTTTCAGCTATGTTAAATTCCAACTTGCAATTTCTAATGAAGGTCAAGATCTCGATCTGGCGGTAGATTCATCTACTTCTTCTGGGAGCGCAAATGCTTCTCTTTCCCCGAATTCTGGGGATGCAGTAGTTTAGCTTTTTGTTTTTTTTCTTTGTTGTTTTCTTTTCTATTTCTTGTACTGTCACAACCCAAAACTTAGCTTGTTATGATGGCGCCTGATCACGCTCAACTCTAGTCCTAAAAAGGATAAGTGATCGTTGCAAACATAATCTGGTTTAAAAGTTTGGAGTCGAATCCCACAGAGAACTAAGGCTTAGCAGTATCTGTTTAATATCACTAAGAAGATAAGATTGAACAACTTTTTAAATTATAAAGATTGAGATTTATATTTCTAACGAATTAACTAGCAAATACTAGAAAACGATAAAATTATCAACTAACTAGACCGAGGGTTGAAGGTTAAATTAAGGAGGTCTAGAGTTATGATTTTTTCAATTGTCGGAATCTTTCTAGCTATGTTCCCTACAAAATTCGCCAAAGCATTTTCTACTGATAATGAGCACTTTAGATGTCGTAATTCTCTCTCAAGCAACTATAATAATTTACTAGATATATTCTCGCGAACTACGCTAGTTGGCTTTATCTAACCGCTCATTATGACCACGTTAAGGCTTTATTATTCTAAATCTGCCTTTAAACCCAATATATTATTTTCTCACATATGTTAGCAGTGACGTTATTCAACAACTACGTAAATATATACTCTCTTTCTCAAGCCGTACACACTAATTAGGAACAGTCAATTAATGACTATTCAATCAATAACAACAAACACGTAGTTGAACAAGTAGAAAAATCCAATGGCTTAATTATATAAAAACATAACAAAAATTTATCTTACAAAAAGGTTCGATCAAAATCCTAGAAAATGAATTAGCTATTCATAATAGTATGTAAAACTACAATACTAAAAATCATAACCAACAATGAAAAAATAAGAAGAGGAAGGAAAAACTTGTTGAAGAATCCCCCGCCTTACTCTTATTGTGTCTCTGCCAAGAACCCCTGAAATCAATGTCACAAGTGCGTAGCATATCCTCCAATATAAAAAATAGTGCGCATGGAGTATTCACCTCTCTTAGGGTGAAATGAGGTGCTTAACTCATGCTGAGTGCCAAACTCTCGTTGCACAACTTTCCAAAACTATGTGCCTCAATCAAAAATGATGGACATGGCACACCGTGAAGGCGAACAATCTCGCAGATGTAGATCTTAGCTAACCACTCCAAAGATATGTAATCCCAACTAGAATGAAGTGTGCAGACTTAGTCAGCCGATCCATAACTACACAAATAGCATCAAACTTCCTCGAAGTCCGTGGGAACCTAACTACAAAATCCATGGTGATACGCTCTCATTTCCACTATGGAATCTCAAGCCTCTGAAGCAATCCACTTGGTCTCTGATTCTCATACTTCACCTGCTGACAGTTCAAGAACAGAGCTACAAACCCCACTATATCCTTCTCCAATATTTTTCGCCAATAATGTTTCCTCAACTCCTAGTACATGTTCGTGGCACCCTGAAGAATGGAATACCGTGAGCTATGGGCCTCCTCAAGAATCATCTCACATAGACCATCTATGTTAGGCACACAGATTCGACCATGTATCCTCAATACCCCTATCATCCCCAATAGTAATGTCCTTAGCATCACCGTGTTGAAGCGTGTCCTTAAAGATAAGCAAATAGGGATCATCATACTAGTGTTTTCTGATGCGGTCATATAAGGAAGACCGAGAAACCACGTAAGTTAGAACCTAGATGGGCTCCGAAACATCTAATCTCACAAACTGGTTAGCCAAGGCCCCAACATCAACTCCAAGCGATCTATCACCAATAGGAATAAATTCAAGGCTACCATACTTACCCCATTTTTACTCAAGGCATTGACTACCACATTGGCCTTCCCCGGATGACACAGAATGGTGATATCATAGTCCTTTAGCAGCTCCAATCATCTCCGCTGCCTCAAATTTTGATCATTTTGTTTGAACAAGTGTTGATCATTTTGTTTGAACAAGTGCTCAAGACTCCAATGATATGTAAATACCTCACACAACACACCGTAGAGATAATGCCTCTAAATCTCCAATACATGAGCAATGGCAGCCAACTTCAAATCATGAACATGGTAGTTCCTCTCATGGGGATTCAATTGACGTAAAGCATAAGCAATCACTCTACCCTCCTATATCAAGATACACCAAATACCAATCAGAGAAGTATCAATATACATTGTATAAGATCCTGAAGATGAAGGCAAAAGTACAACTAGAGTTCTGGTCAAGGCAGTCTTGAGCCTCTGAAAGCTCTCCTCACACTCATCCGACAACTTGAAAAGAGCACCCTTTTGGGTCAATTTAGTCAAAGGTGATGCAGTAGACGAGAAACCATCCTCTAATCGATGATAATAACCAACCAACCTGAGAATCTGAATCTCAATAGTGGAGGATGACATGGACCAATGATGAACCGCCTCTATCTTATTTGGATCCACATTAATCCTCTCAATGGACACCACGTGCCCTAAGAACTCCATCGAACTAAGACAAAACTTACACTTGGAGAACTTGGCATAAAGCTTCTCCTCCCTTAGTCGTTGCAACACAATCCTCAAATGTTGGCATATTCCTCTTGAATATGAGAGTACACAGGATATTTTCAATAACAAACGAGTCAAGATAAAGTTGAAATACACTATACATCAGATGCATAAATATTGTAAGGGCATTGGTTATCCCAAAAGACATCACAAGGAACTCATAATGACCATAACGAGTCCTGAATGTTGTCTTTAAAATATTCGAGTCCTAAAATCTTCAATGTGTGATACCCACAACTAAAATCAGTATTAAAGAATACCCTCGCTCCCTAAAGCTTGTCGAATAGATCATTAATGCGCGGAAAAGGATACTTGTTCTTGATTGTAACTTTGTTTAACTACCTATAGTCGACTCATATATGCATAGTACTGTCCGTCTTCTTAACAAACAGAATTGGAACATCCCAAGGCAACACACTAGGCCTAATAAATCCCTTATCAATAAGTTCCTGAAGCTGCTCTTTTAACTTTTTCAACTCAGCTGGTGCTATACGATAGGAGGGATAGAAATCCGCTAAGTGCCTAGTACCACGTCAATACCAAAGTTAATGTCCCTATAGGGAGGTAGGTCTTAAGGAAACACATCAGAAAAGTCTCGCACCATCAGAAAAAAATCAATAATATGGATATCAACATCCACATCCCTTACAAAGGCCAAATATGACAGAAACCCCTTCCTAACCATTCGTTGGGCCTTCAAATAAGAAATCACCCTACAAGGAACATAATCTAGAGAACCTCTCCACTTGATCCTTGGCAAACCCGACATCGCCAACGTCACGGTCTTAGAATGATAATCTAGAATAACATGATATGGAGAGAACCAATCCATACTGAATATCACGTCAAAATCAACCATACCAAGCAATAAGAGATTAATTGTAGTCTCCAATCCCCTAATAGTCACCACACATGACCGATATACATGATCCACAATAATAGTATCTCCCACTGGCATAGATACATGAACATATGAAACTAAGGACTCATGGGGTATATCCAGATAATGAGCAAAATACAATGATACATACGAATAAGTGGAACCATGGTTAAATAATATAGAAGCATCCATGTGGCATATTGAAACAATACATGTGATCACTTTTTCTTACGCAATGGCATTTATCCTAGCATGAATAGTATAGAATCAGGACTAACAACCACTTGTTCGGCCTCCCCCTCTACAGCGACCTCTAGTTGCTTGAGCCCCACCCCAAGCTAGTTGGGCGGATGGTTAAGTAACTAGTGTTAAATTCATGGTCTGGACCATTTATTGATATGGACCTCCCAAGAGGTGAGGACACTGCCTCCTAATATGACCAAGCTCCCCATACTCATAGAAACCTCGATCCGAAAATGGTGGTGGGGACTAGATTGAGCCTTGAGAAGCAGAATATCCGCTAGAAGAACCCGGTCCAGATGAACCCTGAACTGAAGGAGCACGGGAAGAACTCTAAGATGGAAAAGCATTAAGAGATGACTGGCTCGAACGGGCTTTATATGAACCATGGCTAGATGATCCACCACGATGAACTGGACAAGTCATCTGAGCGGGCCTATATGGATAACCTCTAATATGGTGGAACTGTCCCCCAGATGGAATACCACCAAAACCACCCAAACCACAAGGCTTTTTGGCCTCCCTCTCCTCATGCTCCTGACAATGGACCATCGCTATATACAGAGCAATATCATCCACCTCGTCAAACGTAGCGCCGAATACCCTCTCCCCAGTCATAGAAACTATAATTGATAGGTGAGGCCATCAATGAACCTCCTAATCCTCTCCCTATCAGTGGGAACCAACCAAACTGCGTGACGAGACAACTTTCAAAACCTCATCTCATACTGGGTCACATACATGCAATCCTGACATAGCTGCTCAAGCTATCTGCACAAATGATTGTGGCATGAACTTCTCCAAGAAGAGAACGGAGAACTCATGCCATGAAAGTGGTATTGCACCAACCGGCCCGCCTGTTATAAGCCCCCTACTATCTGAAGGTGGCCCCAATAAACTGAAAAGTAGTAAATGAAACCCCACTTGTCTCTAGAATACCTGCCGTGCGAAGAACCCATTGGCACCTATCTAAGAAGTCCTTGGGATCCTCATAATCAGACCCACTAAATGATGGATTCTGGAGTCTCCCAAATCTCTCTAGTCACCTCTACTCATCATTACTCATAATGGGACATACGTGGGCCCGAGAAACTGCAATCGTCTGGGCTGATAGTACCCTCCGGTGTCTGAAATCCCTGCATCACCTGCTTTAGAGTACGAGCGGCGGGAGTCTAAGTACCTCCCCCGGCCTAAGAAGTGGCTGCTTTGGCCGAAACTAAGACTGCCTAAAGCAAGGCTAGTACAAATAGTCAATATCTGGGCCAAGGCCTCCTGAAGGCTTGGAAGCACAATAGGCACAGCTGGTGCTTAAGCTGGTCCCAACGAATTAACTACATTTGGAACCTGCTCCTCAGCTGGGGCAACTGGTGGATCTGCAGGTGCTACTCTAGCTATTGTACAAGCTGCACCTCTGCCCCTACCACAGCCCCTATCGTGATCCCGGCCTCTCGTAGCCCTAGCCGGTGGTACTGGTAGATATATTTCCTATCCGTTAGCACGAGTCCTCACCATCTATGAGAGAATAGAATAACAGAAGTTTAGTTTTAGGAATTAACAATCTGCATGACAAAAATACAAGAAAGTAAAGTTTTTCTAGGGTTTCGATAATCTCTCAAAAGATAAGTACAGACGTCTTTGTACCAATCCGCAAGACTCTACTAAACCTGCTCATGACTCATAAGACCTATGCAACCTAGGATCTGATACCAACTTGTCACGATCCAAAACTCGACATATCGTGATAACACCTATCATGGTACTAGGCAAGTCGGCATCTCACTCGTACCAATATTTATAAAGCCCAAATATATGAAAATAGTTGTAAATAAATAAGAATCTCATAAAATTGTATATAAATATCGAAACTCGGTACAAAATTCCCCCAAAAGATCTGGGTGTCATGGAGTACATGAGCATATACATAATAACATGGTCTAAGCAATGAAACACTATATAGGAAAGTAGAGCAGTATAAACAAGACTAGAAGATAAAATAGGAGAGTCAAAGTCTGCAGATGCGAAGGTACCTACCTCGATGAAATCTAAACTGATGAAAGACTAGGAATCAGCAACTACCATGCCCGAAAACACCTGGATCTACACACAAAGTGCATGGTATAGCGTGAGTACAACCAACTCAATAAGTAACAAGTCAAACCAGTGGTCTGAATGCAATGACCAACACGAATAATAAAAGTAATAATATAGAGTTTAATGATAGAGAAAACTAGACATGCTACTAGGTTTGACAGTTAAATTCACCCTAGGTAAAATAGGCCAAATGTGACTAAAACGAAGAGTATGACATCTCTATATGGACATGTTAAGGTTAATACCATATGCGATACAACACAGTGAAATCCCAAGTACTCACACTCTCAGAGAACTCCATCTGCCCATCTCAATTCTCGTTCGCTACGCTTAGTCAATCAGCACTGTACGATACCTTATGTGGCATGTATCCCGATCCACATATAGCCATAAAGCTTGTTGTGGCACGCAACCCGATCCATAAGCACATATACAAACACACACATGCACACCCCCCCCCCCCACACACACACACACACACATATATATATATATATATATATATATATATATATATATAGGCTTATTGCGACGTGCAACCCGATCCACATAGATATAGACATAAGGCTCATTGCGATATGCAACCCGATCCACATATATTTAGATATCACTCACACCACGACACTTAGGCCCCAACTTAGTCACCAAACTCTTCAGTCTCTCTGGCTCACGACACTAATGCTAAGAAGACCTAATCAATGATACGAGATATGACAATATCTGATAACAAAGACTGAGATATGACACGTAATGAGGAATCTAACTGAGTAAGCAACTCCAATTAAAAAGATAATTCAACAGAAAAGAATGACCACTGTGGATCCCAATAGTACCAGCATATAGCATAAATATGGTTTATAGCATGATTAATAGCTCAAGTGCTCTAACATATAAAGTACAAAAAAATGTTCAGATAAAATAACTACGTAGTTCTAGGGAATCGACTAAATCACAACTTCTATGGTGCATGCCTACATGCCCATCACCTAGCGTGTGTGTAACCTCAATATCAATCACATAGCACGAAATAAACATAAAATGAGTAGTAGATAGGGGTATGGGGCTACAACTTTCAAAACGACCGGCCAGGTTGTTACATAAGGTTAGCTAGCTTCTTATGTACAAAGATGAAAGGAGAGTCAATTTTACCAACCAGTTTAACATGATTCTTGGCCCTCCACCCGTACTTGGGGGCCAATTCCTTCTACAAATGGTTTTCGGGCGTGGTGACGGCCAAATTCTTTTGGACCCACCGGTCCATGCTTTTAACCCTTGGTAGTGTCCAGCGGGTTAGTGAAATAATGAAAGGAGAAGGGATAGCAATGACATGAAACAACCTATTTTTAGAGAATAAAATAAAATATAGACTTACATGAACGAGTCCAGGATCGGGGAAATATCGAGTAATAGTCGGGCAATGTACCTGGTAGAAAACATGACAAATCGCCCCATCCATCCACGGTATTTGTCATCATCCATGTTGGTCAACAATTCATGGTGGTCACGCTTGCTAAAAATGACTATTCCCCCATGATATATCTTAGGGAGTAGAGGTTCATCATGTGACCTCTGTTTCTTGGAACTAGCCACCACATATAGGCTACCGTTCGCCACACTGAAGGACCCACTTGTGCCAAACAAATATGGTACTGGTGGCACAACTCCAAAACTGCAGGGTCAATTCCCCGCTCAAAGAAAATGCACCCAAAGTAAGGAATATTTGTAAATGTATGTGAAACCCTTCTTAGTGAAGGTTACTCGCTCAACTAGATTCGCAGCAATGAGGTTTAGGTCGTGGCAGTCACAAACCTCCTTCACAACAGGAATAATGGAAGGGCGAATAGAATAAAAGTATCTGCCAACATCCCAAGTGCGAGGGTTCGATGTAGGGAACTTCTCTTCGAAGTCCTTAGCTATATTGAGATGTTTCGGGATGATGGTTCTCAATGTGGAAAGATCATTGTCAACATCAACCTCTTTGTCTTTGCTTCTCTTGGGGCCCCCACTAAAGAGGATACTAGAACTTTTGGAGGAATTAGTGTAAAAACCCATAATTGGTATATGGTGATAAGAGTTTTTTTGGAGAAGATCAAAGATAGATGAAAGAAGAAAGAAGTTGAATGCAAGGAAGTTGAAAAAGTTTATGAAAATAGTAGAAGTGAAAGAAGGAAAATGAGGCGTATAAATGAAGGAATAGGTGACAAAAAATGTGGCCATGATTATCTTGGGAACCGATGAAAATATTGTTAGATCGTGGTGCAACATGTGTCCCAGGTATTAAATGCAAAGAGACGTACGTCAGAAACATTTCAGAAAGGTTCAGAAAATTTACTGCTAAGAAAAGAGTCTTTACCAACTTTCCGGTGACACCAAGATGCCCCACTATAAAGCAGGGGGACCATCTGAGTAGGGTAAAATATGCGTATATTAAATGCTTGAGTAATAAAGTGACACGTGAAATTGGGGACAGTCGGAAGACGAAACAAGTGAAAACTAAGATTGAGGACAACAACAACTTCAGTTGGCATCGGGTAAATCTCAAAGGGAAAATCATCAACGAGGCAAAGCATATATTTGCCATCAGATGACATTCAATAAAAAATATTCCTCAGTAATAAATACACGTCCACTATAGAAAAGTTTGGCAATCATGACCTGCGTTACATATTCATCAATGGCCCACATTACTGTCATTTAAGAGGGACTTGATCCTAGGACCTACTTCCTTATATATAACTATAAATAGTGACTTCAACAGTCATTATAATATATAAAAAAATCTGACAAACATATGCTATACATTATTCCAAGCTCGATAATATTTTACTTTCTATCTAACGTTAGACAAGAGGGATTGCTCTGATGGTAAGCAACCCCCACTTCTAACCGAGAGGTTGTGAGTTCGAGTCTCCCCAAGAGCAAGGTGGGAAGTTCTTGGAGGAAAGGATGTTGGGGATCTATTTGGAAACAGCCTCTCTACCCAAGGGTAGGGATAAGGTCTGCGTACACACTACTCTCCCCAGACCCTACTAAGTGGGATTATACTGGGTTGTTGTTGTTTTATCTAACGTTATTTTTATTGCTCCCGGAACCAAGCTATCTGCTACTTTATCTTGATTCCAACATTAAGTCTTGCATTTTATTTAATTTGTTTATCATTTTGATATCAAAATGATTTGTCTATCTATTAATCACGCTATAATTCAACTGTACCATTTTACGGATAAACAGTATCTTCAAGCTGTGGTATCTCTCTCAAACTCTTACTGGTCGAATCCTCCTTCAACGTCATGTTTAAGAAGTGTTTATACTGTATACAAAATACCTTTGGGCCAAATTACTCTTAACGACAAGAGAAACCAAACTTTCAGCCCGAATTAGCCTAGTACAGTGCGAGCTGTGGTAATGGAACTTCTCCTACTTTTTTGCATGTTGCTGCATTATTAATTTGTTATCTTAAAACCTCAAGAGACATGGCCAGACACATGACGTGTGTTGCCTTTGCCTGAAAGTTTTTCTTGGCGCAAGGTGCCAAACGTCCACTCACGCCGTGATCGGCCACTCACTTGGCCTTGGGCATTTTTTTATGCCCCCTCGATCTTTGATCACCGAACTTGATTTCTATTTAACTTTTTGAACTTCTACTCAAATGTTCAAGTTCTTTTTTACTTAATTTTGCTCCAAAAACTTGTTTTAGTTCAGAATCACGGCCTGTACAATATAAAATACATAATAGGTATAAATTATTTATATTTTAGCTCAAACACAATTTAAATAAAGCAAATAATTGATGAAAAGTAACCAAAAATACATATTTCTAGCCTGTCATCACGGTTCAACACTCCTCAACCAACGCAAGGTTCGCAAATCAACATGCTTTTAAGACAAACTATTTTAATACGCACTCATCAAAAACTAATGACTACAAAAAATAAATAATGATCAGTGTATAAATTTATATCGGTTTTCGTTTGTTGCCTCGGGGCATGGTGCTGTGAGATTAAACCTAAGAGGAACTTATCAGGGATGGTTGTGTGTTGCGACTTCAAGATTGAATCGACGTTTCTAGTGTTGATGGATCGAGGGAGATGATCTCTGAGGTAGTTTCTGCGCGTAGGTATTTTGAAAGTGACGAGGAGGGCTTGATTTGAATGTAGGAAAAAGTGAGGTATTCGATCATTGTCTTAGGTGCAATACGGTTTCGAGTTTCAAACACGTTGTTGGACCTTCGGGTAATGTTAAGAATTCCCGAATTCTTATGGCTGGCGGACCAGTGTGGACCCAGCGAGGTTAGTTGATTTCATGATGGATGTAACTAGGGGCGCGTATACTTTGGGCAAACTCAAAATCCAAATCGAAATTTGAATCTTTTAGATTTTTTTGGATTTTGGATTTAATTTTTAAAATTTTTGAATTCGGACCGGATATTAGATTTGGTACTTCGAATTTTTAGATATCTGAAAATTCGAAATTCTTATAATTTATATTTTGTCCATTATTCATATGTCAATACTAATAAGTCCAATACCCTACCCATTAGATATTATCATATATATTCAATATTAATTACTAAGTTATTATGAGAATACTTTTTATTTAGACATGGTTATAGTATTTCTACTTCTTATCTGTCGTATTAACATCTCTATTGTATATATATATATATATATATATATATATATATATATATATATATATATATATATATATATATATATATATATATATATATATATAATTTCAATACTTTAATATTTCATTTGGATGATTGCGGTGAGAATGAAAGAACTTACAATTTAACATGAGTACTTCATTTGAATATTAATTTTTGTTAAAAGAAGAGACATCTCGATTTATAAGCTCAAAACCAAAAATTCAAAATATCCAAACCGATTAATCCAAAACTGAACATAAAAAGTCCAATTCAATCTGAACTTACTTGGATTGGATTTGGATTGTTATTTCGTCAATCCGAAAATTAAAAATTCAAATCGAAATTTCATATGCAATCCGAACTGCCCGAACGCTCACCCCTAAATATAACTAATAGTTTGATGTAAATATTAAGTATCAATAAAAATGATTTAATATAATAGGAAAAAAAGGCCCGAAAAGTGTTTATTTCATAATATCAAATTCACATATGAGAACATTCTAGTAGTAAAGAATTTTTTTCTTTTGTTTCTATTTATAACGCCAAAAATATTTTTAGCAATTTTTATTTATGATATTTTTAAAAAGTTTATATTAATCAATATGATATACAAACAAGTATTAATTCCATGTAATGTTTAGCATAATATAGTGATCAGGACAAATAAAATGATAGATTTGCCACGTAGGAATGCATCACATGAATCTGCTGAATCCCATGATTCCTGACTGAGCCATTACCATTTCGTATCAATCTAATCTTATACTACTAAAAACGGATCAAAAACCAAAACAACCATTAAAATAGCAGCATCCCACAATCACAAAAATACCATTAATTGCACATGCGTAGAAATTCGTCAGAAAAAAATCACAAGAAAACTGAAGCCAATGTTTTTGTGCGTGGGATTCTGAATAGAATCAACGGCGGTGATCGAGCACAAGTCGTATGCTAGAGTTGGTCTTTTGGGCAATCCTAGCGATGTTTATTGTTGAAAAACCTTATCTTTCAGCATCGGCAACGTTTGGGCTTCAGTTCGGTTGGAACCTTCTGAAGATCTCCTCATCGTACCGCATCCTACTCAAGATCTTGTCCAGTTCAATTCCATTACTCACCTGGTCTCTCGCTCTCTCTCTTTTAACTATTATTTATTCTTTTGGGCTGATGATCGGTGTTTGTGAAAGAATTTATTAGTCCGGTTAGAAACATATATATTTCATAATAGGGGAAACAGTGAGGTTCATGGAGTGATAAGAGAATTTTGATTTGGCTTGAAGGACTAATTATTTAGTGTCATAATGTAATAGCATGAATAAAACATAATGAATATAGAGAATTAATTAATCTTGCTTAGAGTTGAGGTGTAGTTTGATTGATCGATCGATTGATTATCTAGTCGGAAATCCATATACCGCTAGTTCTAAATTCGCAAAGGTTTAACTTTCTTACATCAACACTCACAAAGTAAGGGTAAGCTATGCGTACCTCTGTCTTCCCTATATCCCACTTGTGAGATTTCACTATGTTGTTGTTGAATCCCCTTGGATGAAATCTTGGCTATGTTACTGCTCATTGGGTGTCTCTTCCTGGAAAGCTGATAGATTTGCCACATCAGGAATGTATCACCTGAATCTGCTGAATCCCATGATTCCTAACTGAGCCATTACCATTTCGTATCAATCCAATCTTATACTACTAAAAACGGATCAAAAACCAAAACTACCATTAAAATAGCAGCATCCCACAATCACAACAATACCATTAATTGCACATGCGTAGAAATTCGTCAGAAAAAAATCACAAGAAAACTGAAGCCAATATTTTTGTACGTGGGATTCTGAATAGAATCAACGTCGGTGATCGAGCACAAGTCGTATGCTAGAGTTGGTCTTTTGGGCAATCCTAGCGATGTTTATTGTGGAAAAACCTTATCTTTCAGCATCGGCAACGTTTGGGCTTCAGTTCGGTTGGAACCTTCTGAAGATCTCCTCATCGTACCGCATCCTACTCAAGATCTTGTCCAGTTCAATTCGATTACTCACCTGGTCTCTCGCTCTCTCTCTTTTTACTATTATTTATTCTTTTTGGCTGATGATCGGTGTTTGTGAAAGAATTTATTAGTCTGGTTAGAAACATATATATTTCATAATAGGGAAACAGTGAGGTTCATGGAGTGATAAGAGAATTTTGATTTGGCTTGAAGGACTAATTATCTAGTGTCATAATGTAATAGCATGAATAAAACATAATGAATATAGAGAATTAATTCTTGCTTAGAGTTGAGGTGTAGTTTGATTGATCGATCGATTGATTATCTAGTCGGAAATCCATATACCGCTAGTTCTAAATTCGCAAAGGTTTAACTTTCTTACATCAACACTCACAAAGTAAGGGTAAGCTATGCGTACCTCTCTCTTCCCTATATCCCACTTGTGAGATTTCACTATGTTGTTGTTGTTGAATCCCCTTGGATGAAATCTTGGCTCTGTTACTGCTCATTGGGTATCATTTCCTGGAAAGCTGATAGATTTGCCACGTCAGGAATGCATCACCTAAATCTACTGAATTCCATGATTCCTGACTGAGCCATTACCATTTCGTATCAAAGCAATCTTATACTACTAAAAACGGATCAAAAACCAAAACTACCATTAAAATAGCAGCATCCCACAATCACAAAAATACCATTAATTGCACATGCGGAGAAATTCGTCAGAAAAAAATCACAAGAAAACTGAAGCCAATTTTTTTGTACGTGGGATTCTGAAAAGAATCAACGGCGGTGATCGAGCACAAGTCGTATGCAAGAGTTGGTCTTTTGGGCAATCCTAGCGATGTTTATTGTGGAAAACCCTTATCTTTCAGCCTCGGCAACGTTTGGGCTTCAGTTCGGTTGGAACCTTCTGAAGATCTCCTCATCGTACCGCATCCTACTCAAGATCTTGTCCAGTTCAATTCCATTACTCACCTGGTCTCTCGCTCTCTCTCTTTTTACTATTACTTATTCTTTTTGGGCTGATGATCGGTGTTTGTGAAAGAATTTATTAGTCTGGTAGAAACATATATATTTCATAATATGGAAAACAGTAAGGTTCATAGAGTGTTAAGAGAATTTTGATTTGGCTTGAAGGACTAATTATTTAGTGTCATAATGTAATAGCCTGAATAAAACATAATGAATATAGAGAATTAATTAATGTTGCTTAGAGTTGAGGTGTAGTTTGATTGATCGATCGATTGATTATCTAGTCGGATATTCATATACCGCTAGTTCTAAATTCGCAAAGGTTTAACTTTCTTACATCAACACTCACAAAGTAAGGGTAAGCTATGCGTACTCTGCCCTCCCTATATCCCACTTGTGAGATTTCACTATGTTGTTGTTGTTGAATCCCCTTGGATGAAATCTTGGCTCTGTTACTACTCATTGGGTGTCTTTTCCTGGAAAGCTGATAGATTTTCCACGTCAGGAATGCATCACCTGAATCTGCTGACTCCCATGATTCCTGACTGAGCCATTACCATTTTGTATCAATTCAATCTTATATTACTAAAACGGATCAAAAACCAAAACTACCATTAAAATAGCAGCATCACAATCACAAAAATACCATTAATTGCACATGCGGAGAAATTCGTCAGAAAAAATCACAAGAAAACTGAAGCCAATATTTTTGTAAGTGGGATTCTGAATAGAATCAACGGCGGTGATCGAGCACAGAGTTGGTCTTTTGGGCAATCCTAGCGATGTTTATTGTGGAAAAACCTTATCTTTCAGCCTCGGCAACGTTTGGGCTTCAGTTCGGTTGGAACCTTCTGAAGATCTCCTCATCGTACCGCATCCTACTCAAGATCTTGTCCAGTTCAATTCCATTACTCACCTGGTCTCTCGCTCTCTCTCTTTTTACTATTATTTATTCTTTTTGGGCTGATGATCGGTTTTTGTGAAAGAATTTATTAGTCTGGTTAGAAACATATATATTTCATAATAGGGGAAACAGTGAGGTTCATGGAGTGTTAAGAGAATTTTGATTTGGCTTGAAGGACTAATTATTTAGTGTCATAATGTAATAGCCTGAATAAAACATAATGAATATAGAGAATTAATTATTCTTGATTAGAGTTGAGGTGTAGTTTGATTGATGGATAGATTGATTATCTAGTCGGATATCCATATACCGCTAGTTCTAAATTCGCAAAGGTTTAACTTTCTTACATCAACACTCACAAAGTAAGGGAAAGCTATGCGTACCTCAGCCCTCCCTATATCCCACTTGTGAGATTTCACTATGTTGTTGTTGTTGAATCCCCTTGGATGAAATCTTGGCTCTGTTACTGCTCATTGGGTGTCTTTTCCTGGAAAGCTGATAGATTTGCCACGTCAGGAATGCATCACCTGAATCTGCTGAATCCCATGATTCCTGACTGAGCCATTACCATTTCGTATCAATCCAATCTTATACTACTAAAAACAGATCAAAAACCAAAACTACCATTAAAATAGCATCATCCCACTATCACAAAATACCATTAATTGCACATGCGGAGAAATTCGTTTGAAAAAAATCACAAGAAAACTGAAGCCAATATTTTTGTACGTGGGATTCTGAATAGAATCAACGGCGGTGATCGAGCACAAATCGTATGCTAGAGTTGGTGTTTTGGGCAATCCAAGCGATGTTTATTGTGGAAAAACCTTATCTTTCTGCCTCGGCAACATTTAGGCTTCAGTTCGGTTGGAACCTTCTGAAGATCTCCTCATCGTACCGCATCCTACTCAAGATCTTGTCCAGTTCAATTCCATTACTCACCTGGTCTCTCGCTCTCTCTCTTTTTACTATTATTTATTCTTTTGGGCTGATGATCGGTGTTTGTGAAAGAATTTATTAGTCGTGTTAGAAACATGTATATTTCATAATAGGGGAAACAGTGAGGTTCATGGAGTGTTAAGAGAATTTTGATTTGGCTTGAAGGACTAATTATTTAGTGTCATAATGTAATAGCCTGAATAAAACATAATGAATATAGAGAATTAATTAATCTTGCTTAGAGTTGAGGTGTAGTTTGATTGATCGATCGATTGATTATCTAGTCGGATATCCATATACCGCTAGTTCTAAATTCCCAAAGGTTTAACTTTCTTACATCAACACTCACAAAGTAAGGCTAAGCTATGCGTACCTCTGGCCTCCCTATATCCCACTTGTGAGATTTCACTATGTTGTTGTTGTTGAATCCCCTTGGATGAAATCTTGGCTTTGTTACTGCTCATTGGGTGTCTTTTCCTGGAAAGCTGATAGATTTGCCCCGTCAGGAATGCATCACCTGAATCTGCTGAAACTCGTGATTCCTGACTGAGCCATTACCATTTCGTATCAATCCAATCTTATACTACTAAAAACGGATCAAAAACCAAAACTACCATTAAAATAGCAGCACCCCCACAATCACAAAAATACCATTAATTGCACATGCGGAAAAATTCGTCAGAAAAAAATCACATGAAAACTGATGCCAATATTTTTGTACGTGGGATTCTGAATAGAATCGACGGCGGTGATCGAGCACAAGTCGTATGCTAGAGTTGGTCTTTTGGGCAATCCTAGCGATGTTTATTGTGGAAAAACCTTATCTTTCAGCCTCGGCAACGTTTGGGCTTCAGTTCGGTTGGAACCTTCTGAAGATCTCCTCATCGTTACCGCATCCTACTCAAGATCTTGTCCTGTTCAATTCCATTACTCACCTGGTCTCTCGCTCTCTCTCTTTTTACTATTATTTATTCTATTTGGGCTGATGATCGGTGTTTGTGACAGAATTTATTAGTCTGGTTAGAAACATATATATTTCATAATAGGGGAAACAGTGAGGTTCATGGAGTGTTAAGAGAATTTTGATTTGGCTTGAAGTACTAATTATTTAGTGTCGTAATGTAATAGCCTAAATAAAACATAATGAATATAGAGAATTAATTAATCTTGCTTAGAGTTGAGGTGTAGTTTGATTGATCGATCGATTGATTATCTAGTCGCATATCCATATACCGCTAGTTCTAAATTCGCAAAGATTAACTTTCTTACATCAACACTCACAAAGTAAGGGTAAGCTATGCGTACCTCTGCCCTCCCTATATCCCACTTGTGAGATTTCACTATGTTGTTGTTGTTGAATCCCCTTGGATGAAATCTTGGCTCTGTTACTGCTCATTGGGTGCCTTTTCCTGGAAAGCTGATAGATTTGCCACGTCAGGAATCCATCACCTAAATCTGCTGAATCCCATGATTCGTAACTGAGCCATTACCATTTCGTATCAATCCAATCTTATACTACTAAAAACGGATCAAAAACCAAAACTACCATTAAAATAGCAGCATCCCACAATCACAAAAATACCATTAATTGCACATGCGGAGAAATTCGTCAGAAAAAAATCACAAGAAAACTGAAGCCAATATTTTTGTACGTGGGATTCTGAATAGAATCAACGTTGGTGATCGAGCACAAGTCGTATGCTAGAGTTGGTCTTTTGGGCAATCCTAGCGATGTTTATTGTGGAAAAACCTTATCTTTCAACCTCGGCAACGTTTGGGCTTCAGTTCGGTTGGAACCTTCTGAAGATCTCTTCATCGTACCGCATCCTACTCAAGATCTTGTCCAGTTCAATTCCATTACTCACCTGGTCTCTCGCTCTCTCTCTTTTTACTATTATTTATTCTTTTTTGGGCTGATGATCGGTGTTTGTGAAAGAATTTATTAGTCTGGTTAGAAACATATATATTTCATAATAGGGGAAACAGTGAGGTTCATGGAGTGTTAAGAGAATTTTGATTTGGCTTGAAGGACTAATTATTTAGTGTCATAATGTAATAGCCTGAATAAAACATAATGAATATAGAGAATTAATTAATCTTGCTTAGAGTTGAGGTGTAGTTTGATTGATCGATCGATTGATTATCTAGTCGGATATCCATATACCGCTAGTTCTAAATTCGCAAAGGTGTAGCTTTCTTACATCAACACTCACAAGGTAAGGGTAAGCTATGCGTACCTCTGCCCTCCCTATATCCCACTTGTGAGATTTCACTATGTTGTTGTTGTTGAATCCCCTTGGATGAAATCTTGGCTCTGTTACTGCTCATTGGGTGTCTTTTCCTGGAAAGCTGATAATGCAAGATCCAACAGTTGTCTTGTCTGTTTGCATAGTGATGAGTAAATTCATGTTATAGACCTAAGGCAAGTGAAGTGAAGGAGAGTACATCTGCGAATTTTATATCAACTCTTTTGGAGCTATTGGCAATGAAGGGTTTCCAGAAGCGCAATGTCATTAGACATTTTTGCTGTCATGAAAGAGTTAAAAGTATCATGCTATTGATAGAGAACAAATTTCTACTATACGTTTGGGCTTTTTTTAACGGATCTTCCATGTCTTCTCACTTTCTGTTTGATCTATTTGTGTGTACTTATCTGTTTAACTCATTCTTCTTGTATCACAGGTGAACCGGTTGCAGAGTGAGGGTTACTATGGAGGTGTGCATTTACTTATGGCAATTTGTATGATTTTTTACAATTTTTGCAAGGATAACAACATTACTCTATGTGAGGGAAATTTCACTATCTCCTATGATACTAACATTCCCCGACAGGTAGAGCTTAACCCTGTAAGGTTTATCTGCTCCTAGATGGTACCATGTTTGGTGTTTTTGGGATTAGTTGTCAAGAAACCTCGTACATGTTGTTCAGATATTCCAAATTATGTTTTCGGACGTATTTATATCTTTATTTTGAAGCCAGAAGCATCATATGAAATTTAGATGACATAAAAGGCCAAGCAACAAATTCAATGTTTAGGTTTTCCTAAAATGCTCGGTTACTTGATTTTAGACTCAGCAGTTTATCATTGTTTATGAAATTGGTTCCAGAACAGCCTTTAATTCATGGTGTAAACTGTTTTCTTAACAGCTTAAATGAGTTTTTAGTGCTGGTCAATAAAAGCTAGGTATTTTCCTTATATTTAGCAAATCCTTTATCCAGTTGAGGCCGCTCAACTCAATTATTTAACTAAACCTAGGAGAGTGCTCAAGCTTCAGTTGAGTATTGACAAAAGTTTGAAGCTTTAGCTACTTGTTGACTAACCAATCCCAAAGAAGCTTCAACCGAGTCAATCTCCAGCCAAATATCTAGCAACTTGATTTTCTTCTTACAACTTTACCTACTGCTTCAAATACTTGGAAGTTGGTTTGACTCTGCACCTTTCTCGCTTTAGATTCTCCCGGCATTTGGTTAACTGGAATTAGCTTCAGTTTGGTGTGAGATTCCTTCTAGTTATATAGTGTCTAGTCTCTTTGTCTAGTGTCTACAAAGACTTGTAACACAGACGCTTTTTTCCTAGTTGGGCAATCTTTTCGGCAATCATGTTATGATTGTAAGGTGGATTTATTCCTTTATGCATAATCAGGAGAATAAAACAGTACCTTCGAATCGGCTCACACAAAGCAATATACATCTATTGAACTTAGGACCTACAAAAGGATAGTAGATTTGGATCTTATATGGTCTAATGAATTAGCATCTTTATCTTGATTTCCAATGTGACGAAAGGTTTAGGCGTAGAACTTCAAGGATCATGATACAACTCCTTGATTTTTCTTGAGTTATTGGTTTTCCTTCTTCATAAGTCTTTTCTTTGTTTCCTACTTCCCACGTCGCCACCATCTCTTTATCTCATATAAAGTGTTAAAATATATTAATTTCTTTCGCTCATTGACTATTTCTTGAATTTAGCAGTTGTTATCACTGCTGTTGGTCATACTTATGGTAGAGAAAATATTCATGATAATCACTTATTGAAAAAGTTTGATTCATATTTAAAAAACTCTCCGCATTCCAGACAGGGCTTTCGGGTTCTAGTGCTATTGTAACTGCTGCATTGAATTGCCTTATTGACTTTTATGAAGTCAGACATCTTATCAAAGTTGAGGTAAGGCCAAATCTGGTCCTTAATGCAGAGAAAGAACTTGGAATTGTAGCTGGTCTGCAGGATAGGGTGGCACAGACTTATGGAGGCCTCGTATACATGGTATAAGTGAAGACTAATAGAAACATGGTCTTAATGTTGCTATAGTCTGTATGATCAGTTTTTACCTTTTGCAGGATTTTAGCAAGAATCACATGGATGAATTTGGTCATGGCATATATACACCCATGGATATTGCTCTTCTCCCACCTCTTTACCTCATCTACGCTGAGAATCCCAGTGATTCTGGAAAGGTCTGCACCGTTTACGCCTTTGAGTCATTGTTTACATTTAACTCTGCATTCAGTTTAATCTATTGAACTATATTTGACATGATACAAGAGGCTAAGGACAAGAACTTGAAGAGGGGACAGTTTAAGTTGTAGAGGACCCTCTATTTTCAGCATCATGGTCACCTCTTGTATCTTCCACTAATTTGTTAAGCAATTTTGATGATGGAAGGTGTAATTGCTGCAATGGGTTTATAGGTGAACATGAATATCACTATTTCTGGGCATTAATTGATAAAGCATTTCTCTAATGCAGGTCCACAGTACAGTTCGACAGAGATGGTTAGCAGGTGATGAGTTCATTTTATCAACAATGGAGGAGGTCGCAAACATAGCTGCAGAAGGACAAAAGGCTCTTCTTGAGAAGGATTATGCTAAGCTGGCAACCCTCATGAATCAAAATATTGATCTAAGAAGGTAAAACATAAGGCAACTTTCTTTGATTGATTGGCAGATTTTTTTTAGTTAAGCAACTAGGTTAGATCAAGGTTTATTCATTGTGACACTTGCATAACCAGCATAGAAATAACTGTAAGAGTTAAGAACCTCCAGTTTTAGAGAACTCCTGATGTGCCTTGAGACGTAGTTGATTTATTTGATGGCTTTTATGCATCTTCTGTTGCAAATCTCAGTGTAATCAAATGATGTTTTGTATTGTTAGAGATAGAGCTGGTATGCTCAAATGAATTTCTGAAATTCAGTATATGAATTAGGCGTATGTTTGATGACGATGCCCTTGGAGCTGTGAATATAGAGATGGTTGAGGTGGCTCGAAGGATAGGTGCTGCATCAAAGTTCACAGGAAGCGCTGGGGCTGTGGTTGTATTCTGTCCGGATGGGCCTTCACAAGTGAAGCTACTAGTGGATGCATGCCAAGAAGCTGGTTTTGTTTGTGATCCAATTAAAGTCATACCTTCGTTTTTAAATGATATTGATCTTCAAACTCTGGCCTCAAAGTGAAAAAGCTAGCAGGTTCTCCAATTTGTACCAGTTATATTCTTTCACCTTGTAGTGCACACTAGTAATACAGAGCATCATTTTTTTCCCTGTAAAAGAACTTCTTGAGGATTTATGCAACTTGTATGGTCCGATCCACTGAAAATGTAACTTTTTGTTTTTCCGTCTGCTCCCAGTATGTTTAATTGGTCATTTATAGGTAACTACTGTTTGCTCACTGTTTACCCTAATATCATATAACGATTAAATTTATACACAATTTAAGGATATGTGATATAACTCGGTACAAATTAAAAAGAATAAGTTAATATTGAAATTGACGACAAAAGAATAAATGTAAGTCATATACCCTCGAGTTCAGTCACCCTTGAACCAAAAGATGTTTCAAATGACTTATCAACAGAATAAAAAGATAGCGAAAGCTAGAAAATAATAGTATATTGCTTTCTATTACGTGAATATGACATGTTTTACAAATAATCAGACCCTCTTTATATAGTAGGGGAGTCCTACTCTTGGTACAGTTCTATATGAGGTAGGAAATCTCATGATTAGCAAATTAATCGGCATCTTCTTGATATGTGTCGGGATTCCCGCCGTGATCCTCGCGCGATAGTGAATATTTTGGCTTTTCATTATTTAGCTCGATAGGATTCCGTCGATCTTGCTCCGTCTCTATCTTGCTCGGTCTCAATCTTGGCCGATCTCGAACTTGATCGGTCTCTGGGTTACAAGCTCGATGATCTATCTTTGCGCCATGATTCGATATAACACAAGGTCGAACCTTGACCTATCGTATTTTGATATCAATTAGTCATGCGAAGGGCTAGCCTGTTATTGACCGTATACAGATAGTCCCCTCGTTTCTAGGAGAGAAGATGACGAGAAAGGATATGAACTTCTGAGTCCCGTCTCGATGGGCCATAACGTAGGCGACAAACGTCATAGATACGCTCGATTATGATGTAAGCGACAAATGGACATCGAAACATTCCGTCAGTCCGGTTACCAAGGTATTAAATTTCTGTCAATTGTTGTTCGGACACCATGAGTTTTGAACCATCACCGGCAAGCTATAAGTACTGTAACCTTCTTCTATTCAAACTTTAAGTTCAAAGCTCGACCTCTTCTTGTTTCTTTTCAAAAATTCCATTCGCTTTGCAACTGTTGCACCCAAATTTCTTGAACTTTAAGCAAACTGCATACTACCCCAATTCCTCTTTCTTCTACAATGACGAAAACTTATAAAACTATACTGCAAAAGGAAGTGCCACTTTATCACAGCCCGCCGGCGACGGAGCTGCGACGGAATATCCCCTTGAGGATTTCGTTCCGGGAGGATGCCCTATTTTTTCTGATTTTAAGATTGAAAAGAGCTCCTCGGTACTGGGACGATACATATGCACAATCACTGATAGTCTCCTTACCAAAGCTAAAGAGAATTGTAATTGGGTTAATAATCATGTAGTGGTACCTTCACCTGAGGAATCTATCACTATCCACGTGGAGGGTTTCCTAAGTGTTTACACTTACCCCTTCACGTTGAGTCCCTTAGACTTTTCCATCGTCGCCTTCTGTAAGAAGTACGACGTGACTTTGGCCATATGCATCCTTCTTTCTGGAGAACAGTGATTCTCCTCTGATTCTTCATAAGAAAAATCGAGGGGTGTCCTTTAACCCTCGATCACCTTATGCGCCTTTACAATCCCCGAATCTATCAAGGAGGGCTGATCAAGCTTACTCATCGGGCCAGCAAGGCCTCGTTCTCAAGCATAGACGAAGCTCGTGATCGAGGTTGGATAGGCCGATTCGTCCAAATAAGGACTTCGGACATTATCCCTATTGAAGACATGTTGTTTCCTTAGAAATGGAACACGAATCGTGAGTAGCACTTCGCCTTGAATGCTCAATTTTGTTGTTTTACTACTTATCTTCTTTCCTCATCTAAATTTTATCATTGCAACTGTGGCCCAGGTACCAAACGTAGTTCCCAAACTCAAGCATTGGGTCAACGGTATGGTGTCACAGAGACCATACTCTGGGCATGCTTGCATGGAGTTACCGAACGGTCAATCGGAGGCCCGTAATCATGGTAGGGTTTCTCCTCTGATACAATATTGTTTGATTTCCTTCTTGCACTGTGGAATCTTATTTGCTCTGTTCTTTTAGTAGGTCTCCTTAAAGACGTTCCAATAATGCCTCCATCTGATGATGAGGATGTGCTCCCGAGTCCCCCGCTCTAAAGCAAGGTGGGAGAAGAAGAGAAAAAGGGTCTCGAGTCCCTCGAACTCGGAAAAGAAGAGCCCGGCGAGGAAGTCTCAAAAGCCCGGGGGCTCCGGCGCTCTACCTTCGGACTCAGTCCATCTACTAAGGGATGAGTTCGAAGAAGAAGAAGAGGAATAGTTTCAAACTGGTGGCCCACGTGGGGGCTGGTGCTTCGACAAAAGCCCTCCAAAATGGAGGAGGTTGATGAGGGAGCATTGGTCGAAGTTCCTAAATCAGAAGGAGTTGAGGCCATTCCGTCCCAAGCTGAGATGACCGAGAGAGAGACAAGGGATGAGCTTCTCGAGCAGTGGAAGATGTTCTGAGGGACGCTATGATCCACGAGGATGGCGTATTAGAAGGTCATTCTTACGGGGGGGCCTCAGGGGGCGACTAATATCCATGGCTTCTTGGATGAATTTGAGTCAGCTACCTCGGAGGATGTCACCGGGTTTGGTGACTTGTCAGAGCCAAAGAAAGTACAGTCATCGGGTGTATTGGGTCTTCATCGAGCACAAAACTGGTTGATCAATTCCTGGCCCCAAGTGTTAACCCCTACCGCAGGCGGTTGATAGCTTTTTCTGTCTCGGAGGATGCTTGGGTCTACTCTGGCCCCGTGTGGGTTGCTAGCTACCTTAGATTCTTAGTGACCGAAGTAGACCAAGCCGTGATGAATGTGGTGGGAGCTCATTTCTTATTTAATGAGGCCCAACATGCTCTGAATCGGGTAACATCGAGGGTCACTTTATTATTTATTTTAAACTTGGAGTTGTAAATAATTCTAACATCTTCTTTCTTACTTACAGGCTTCTATGTTTCATCACGAGGCTTTCCTCCGAATCCGGGAGGATCACGAGGCTGAGGTTCGGGAACCTACCGAGAAGAGAGATGTTTACAAGCTTCGGAGTGAGAAGCTTCAGGCCGAATTAGAAGTGACTCGGAGGAAGCGTACCAAGATGGCCGAGTAGGTATTTCGAGCGCTTCACGATAGTGAAGACAAACTGGAAACACTACTAATGATTTGATCCTGTAGGTCTGTCAGAGGCTTGAACAGATCAGACAGTTTCGGGAACAGGTGGATACGATATAGGCTGAGGCTGAGGAGTTTAAGAAAAATTGGACATATTGGCCTTGAAAAAGGAGGTCGTCCAAGTAGAGTTGGAGTTGGCCGAGTCCTAGCTCCAGGATGCAAGAGAGAAAGCATGGGTGCAAGTCAAGAAAATCGAGGAGCTTCAATCCCAACTGGACTCGGCTATTTCTAATAAGGCAAAATTGGCCAATGAACTTGAGGCGGCCAAATCTGAGATGGCCATGGCCAACACCAAAGTTGATGCTAAAGTGGCCCAATATAAGTTCGATGTCGAGGCCATCCAGGCGCAAGCCAAAAGCATGGTGGATCATGCGAAGTGGAAAGCTCTAAGGGAAGTCCTTGAATGATTCCATGCTCACGGCTTCAATATACTGGCTAAACTCGAAAACTCCAAAGCAGAAGAAGCCAGGACTCGAAAGTTGGCCTTTCCCGAGGAAGACACGGAATGTTTAAGTGAGTCTGAAGATGGGGAAGATCCCAAGGGCAGAGATGCTGCCTCCGATAAATACCGGGCCATTTAGCCCTTTATATTTTTTTATTTTTTTTGCATCTTTTTGAGGTCGTTCGGCCATTGTAAATTTTTGAATTAAGCCATTTTGGCCTCTATAAAAGACTGTTGGGTAAATCTATACAAGGCTTTATTTTCCTTTTTGTCTTTCAAATTGTTCCTTTCCTTTATTACTTGTGTTCACAAAGGCCGAAATGTCTTAGAATAAAGTAATTTATATTGTGTAAGTTCGAGCAAACCCTGCCTTTACATTATATATTCTAAAGCATTTTGGGTTCGATGTCACCAGGAACTTTCTCCCAGAGTAAGTTTGTCGAGAGTAGCCTTTAGAACCGGTTATGTAAATTACAAAGGCCTACTTTTTGTTATGGTTATAAATGTCTCTGAGCCGTGTTAATATAGCCATGGACTTTTAATTTCGGGCGTAGCCAAGTAGGCTTGTTTCCCCAAGTCATCTAGCCTTTCCTAATATAACGGCCCCCGAGTAGGTATACACGTGGCCTTTAAAATTTGGGAGTTGCCTATAGGTCTAACATCCCCGATGTTTAATAGCTCGATCGATTCGAGTTTTTTTTCATATTGTAGTCCCAAGTGAGGGGGTGATCATCCAAATTCTGGTTATAGTCGGGCCATTGAGCTCGTTTCTTTGAGGAGATCAAAAGTACAAAATTCTTTAAGGGATGTAAAAAAACTTTTAAACGTAAGATGAATGCAAGGAAAGTACTTCTCTTTATTCTTGTGCTAAACAGTTATACATGCGTACATGTATTATGCCAAGGCTTGAACAATCTATGTGGGCATAGTTCGTTTGACTATTTGGCCTTACAACAAATTATACCTATGGAGACCCTTTCATTACGAAATAATTTCCTTTCTAAATCAATTCGATATCTGAGGGTAATGCCCCCTAGTATTCGAGGTTGATTGTGAAGAAATATCATATACTGTAAATACAATCTTTGATACCAATTCGTGATCGGCCTTTGATTCTAAGTTTTGAGGCCTCGTGAAAATTTCTACTCAAAAACCTGAATCTCATAGTGCTAAGTCAGGATCATGTGTTATAAATTCATAGCTTGCCGCGGGTCGGACCCTTTGGATTGATTTGTGCACTAAAAAGTTAAGAAATTATGGTTTCCACAAAAATGAATTTCTGCGATCCATTATGCGGTCACATAATGGGTATATGTACCGCATATTCTCCGCAGAGTCAGTCAGTGTGTTGGTTAAATTGAGGTCAAATATGCGGTCAATTATGTGATCACATAACTGATACACGGGTCGCATAGTCATCGCATAATCCCCTTGAAATTTTTGTTAAGGGCAGTTCTGCGGTGCATTATGCGATCGCAGAACAGGTATGTGGACCACATCTCAGTCGTATACCCAGTCAGTTTACCCAGATTTTAAGACTATTTTTGCGATCTGTTTTACGGGCCGCATGTCTGATATATGCGATCACAAAACGTATCGGGGCTCCTATTGCCTAACTTTATAAAACCCGGTCCAGTCCCATAAAAAGCACACCATTAGACCATTTTCCTATTATTTCACGACATATAGAGTAAGGGGGAGTTCTAGAGTGAGAGGGAGTAATCTTCATCAAGTCCTCTCTCAATCCTTGCCCTAAATCCTTGAAGATTGTCAATTGAAGCTGCTAGGTCTTCATCCTAAGAGGTAAGAATTTCACCCTCATCAACTTCTGTTAAAATAGGTAATTAGCAAGTGGGTACATGGGTATAAGGGCTAGCAATCTTGCATGCACAAGAGATAATGAGGTATTAGGGGATGAGAACTAAAGAGACAACAATTGAGGTATAATTGAAGAAATTTCTTTCAAAAAGGGGCTAAGATCATAATGCACCTTTTATGTTTGATAATATGCTCAAACGAGCTAGAATCTTAAATCTCGTCTCTAACTCTTGGTTCAATTGTAATTCTTAAATACTAGATTGAAGTGCTAAGAGTCGTGACATTTTATAAGAATTAAGGGAAAGCTTCAATGAGGTATGTATGGATAAAACCCCCCTCTTCTTAGAAATTGAGCTTCCATGGAGCCCGTGTAAGTGTTGTAATTTCAAAACGCAAGTGATGCAGTGCTTGTTATGTTAAGTGAATTAATGTTGTAAAAACATATGTGGTGAGTACTCCTTTATGTTCAAGTGATTCTCTTGTAAATGGAAGATGTACTGAGAACTTGATTTATGTGCTAAATGCCTAACTATCATGCCAAGGTTAAATTGTGATTAATACGCCGAACAAGATGAATTTCACTCTATGCTTGTAACTTAAATTGTTTTTGTATGTGCTTATGATTTTAATGGCAAGGTCAATGTTGAAAATGGGAATAATCTGAAATTGGAAAGTGAGAACGAAACACGTGTAACGTCTTGGTAAGATGGCTTAGCCGATCGGGCCGTGATCGGATGTCATATTACACACATTGTGGTAATGTATTGATGAAATAAAAGTAACTTCTTAGCAAGACGGCTTAGCTGATCGGGCCGTGATCAGACTCCACTCAAAGAAGCGGTGGTAGTATAGATAATAATGCAACAATATGGAATGCCCTAATCTAAAATTTCGGAAACTATGTGAACCTCTCATATTGTTGATGTGGTGCTTACTTGAAGCTTTGTTGTTCTTATGAGTTCTTTTTACTCCTGTATGGTTGTTCTTTCTAACTGGATGGTGTTTAGTTATACATATTGGTACTATTCCATAGTACTAACGTCATATTTTCCGGGGGCGCTACATTTTAATGAATGTAGGTGCTCCATAGCGGATAGTGCCGATCGGGTGTGGCGTAGCATCCTGTTCTTAAAATCTTGGTGAGCCCCTTCCTCCTTCAAAGGGTTGTGTTGTACACCATTTGTTATAGATATCCATTTTGAAGTATCGTCGGGCCTTGTTGTCGGCATTGTTATCATTGTCTTTTGTATCCTTAGAGGCTCCGTAGACGTTTGTGTGGGTCATGTACGGGTATTGGATAGGTCAATGCAACATGTTGAAACCTTGTACTCTTCCTTTCTTCTGAACTATAGCTGTATGAAATCATGGAAGCCTAACTACGGTTAAGGTTGTGTTATAAATTTAGCTATCCATATTGAATGTATAACCCTTTTATTGTCTAATTAAATGGCATCGGATCACTTAATCGCATTGAGTTGGGTAGGAAGTATTTGATAAGGCTTGCTCAGTTGGGTTCACTCGATTGAGCGTCAGTCGCGCTTCCCGAGGTTATGGCATGACAAAGTTAGCACGCCCCACTATTGCCTCATTAGAAACCTTACCGAAAAATCCATTTGGGACAAAACCAATCTAAGAAAAAAAGAGTGCAACGCCTGATTTTAGACCTAAAGACATCGTGCTGCTTTTTGACGATCACCTGCAAGTGTTAGTCATAAAATAAAAGTAAATGAAAGGGGTCGTATTATTGGCAGTAATATTGCTTTAGGTGAGTTACATTTAATTGTTCAATAGTTGTTCCCCGTTCATCATCCCGAATTTATAGGATCCTTTCCCACTAACCTCAAGAATCTGGTGCGGTCCTTCCCAATTCAGATCCAACTTCCTGTCATTCGGATTCCGGGTGTTCAGTGTGACTTTCTTAGTACTAAGTCCCCGACATTACATTTTCAAAGGTTGGCCCTACGATTATAATACTTTTTGATCCTCTGCTTTTGGGCGGCCAATCGGATAAGGGCAGCTTAATGACTTTCATCCAATAGCTTCAGGCTCGTCATTTGATTCCTTTGTTGCATATCAGAACCTAATGGTTGGGTCTCTAACTTTGACCAGTATTAGATCTTCTACTCCATAAACCAATGACAACGCGGTAGCCCCGGTACTGGATTTTGAGGTTGTGCGGTATGCCAAAATAATTTCGGGAAGAATTTCCTTCCATTTTCCTTTAGTGTCGGTCAACCTTTTCTTTAGGTTTTGGACTATGGTTTTGTTGGTCGATTCGGTTTGTCCATTCCCACTAAGGTGATAAGGTGTGAACAAAATACTTTTAGTCTTATGATCCTCGAGAAATATGGTCATTTTGTTGCCGATAAATTATTTCTTGTTGTCACATACGATTACAGATGGCTTTATCCCAAACGTACATATGATGTGGTCCCAAATGAATTCGAAGACTTCTTTCTCCCTAACCTTCTCATATGCCTGGGCTTCAACCCACGTAGAAAAATAGTCAGTCATAAATAAGATATATTGAGCCTTAAATGGTGCCCATGAAAGAGGGCCGACAATGTCCATTCCCTACTTCATGAATAGCCGTGGCGACAAGACTGAATACAGAAGTTCTCGAGGTTGATGAATCATCGGAGCATGTTTTTGGCATTTATAGCATTTTTTTACAAACTCCTTCGCATCTTTTTCCATATCAATCCAATAATAGTCGGTGTTGATTACCTCTCGAACCAATGATTCGACGCATGAGTGGTTCCTGCAGGTGCCTTCGTGGACTTCCCTCAGAATGTACTCAGTATCTCCCGGTCCTAGACATATAGCTAGTGTGCCGTAGAACATTCTTCTGAACAAGGTTCCATCCACGGATAAGATGAATCGAGCTACCTTTGTACGTAGGGCCCTCGACTCTTTAGGATTGAGGGTACTTTGCTAGTCTTCAAATATTCTATATATTTATTCCTCCAATCCTAAGTTAGACTTATAGTGTTTATTTCGGCATGACCCTCATCTACTGCCGATGTCATAAGTCGAACGACTGCCCCCGATTTGAGTTCATCGTCTTCGACTGAAGATCCTAATTTTTCTTAGTGTATCGGCCTCACTATTTTGATCTCGAGGTATGTACTGGAAAGTCCACTCTTTGAATCGATGTAATGTTACATGTATCTTATCCATGTACCTTTCCATTTGTTCTTCTTTGACTTTGAACATTCCATTAACTTGATTTACCACAAGGAGGGAGTCGCAATTAGTTTCTATCACCTCTGCCCCTAAGCACTTTGCCAGTTGGAGACCTGCAATCACGGCCTCATATTCGACCTCGTTGCTAGTCAATTTTAAAATTCTAATGGATTGCCCGACTATATTATCTGTGGGTGGCTTCAGCACAATGCGAAGTCCGGACCCCTTTACATTCGATGCACCATCCGTAAAGAGGGTCCAGATACCTGAAGGCATCCCCAAATTTATTAATAACTCTTTTTCGACCTTGCGTATCGGTGTTGACATGAAGTCAGCCATGAAATGTGCAAAAATTTGAGATTTAATGGTCCTCCAGGGCTGATACTCATCATCGTACCTATTGATTTAGATGGCCCATTAGGCCAATCGCCTCGAGAGTTTGGGTTTATGCATTATATTTTGCAATGGATAAGTTGCCACAACATAAATATGGTGGCACTGACAGTACGGTTTTAGTTTTCTAGGGGCGCTTAGCAAACGAGCGCCAATTTTTCTAAGTGAGCATATCTAGTTTCTGCCTCACCTATGATCTGACTAACATAATAAATTGGAAATTTCATACCTTGCTCTTCTCCAACTAGTACTCCACTTACCGCTATCTCTGATACTTCCAACTACAAGTATAGTTATTGTCCGCCTTCGGTGTATGAAGCAGATGCAGGCTCGATAGGTATCTCTTTAGTTCTTCCAAGGCTCGTTGGAATTCCAAATTCATATGATTTTTTTTCTTTTTTTAGCAACAAGAAAAATCCATGACTCTTGTCGGAAGACCTCGAGATGAGCCGTCCCAGGGCAGCTATGTGCCCGGTTAGCCTTTTTACGGCCTTCACGTTGTCAACTACCATAATATCCTCAATGGCTTTGATCTTGTCAGGGTTGATCTCAATTTCTCGATTGGATACCATGAACCCAAGAAATTTACCTGATTTGACTTCAAATGCACATTTTTCGGGATATAGTTTCATGTTGTACTTCTTCAATATACTGAAGGTTTAATGTAAATGCTTTAAAGGTCCTTTGCTCGCAGGGACTTGTCTAACATATCATCAATACAAACTTCCATAGACTCCTTATTTGTTCTTCAAACATTCACTTTACTAGGCGCTGGTAAGTGGCACCAGCATTTTTTAACCCAAATGGCATTACATTCTAACAGGATGTGTCATACTTAGTGATGAAAGAGGAATTTTCTTTATCATCAGGGTTCATTCATATTTAGTTGTACCCAGAATAGGCATCAAGAAAACTGAGGATCTCGTGGTCAGTCGTAGCACTGATCATCCGATCGATGTTAGACAAAAAGAAAGGGTCTTTGGGGCATGCCATATTTAAATCCTTGAAATCGGCACACATTCTTAGTTTGTTCCCTTTTTAGGAACTACTACTACATTTGCTAGACATTTCGGGTATTGACTTCCCTGATGGACCCTCTTTTAAGGAGCTTAATTACCTCCTCCTTGATGAAAGCATGCTTGATCTCGGACTATGGTCTCTTTTTCTTCTTCATCGGATTAAATTCCAGCTCCATGCTCAGTTTATGAGTGGTGATCTCTAGTGGATACCTGCCATATTGAGGTGGGACCAAGCAAAATAATCCATGCTAGTTATAAGAAATTGAATAAGTTTTTTCCTGAGCTCGAGGGTTAACCCCGTGCCTAGGTATACCTTTTTATCGGGTTGATGCTCAATAAATGTGACTTGCTCCAGCTCTTCGAATGTCGATTTGGTAGCGTCAGAATCATCGGGGACTACGAAGGACAGAGGAACCCCGTAATCATCATCTTCATCAGTCCCTAATTTTTCATGTTGGGTCGAGGCCGGCATCGGTGATTACTATTTGGGTTCCTATTTTGTTTTCGAATCCGGCTCCTTTGTTGATGAGAGTGTCGATGCAGGAATCACTTCATCGATAGCAAACATTTCCTTTGCAACGGGTTGCTTCTCGTAGATCATTTAACTCCCTCTAGTGTCAGGAATTTCAATACCTGGTGAAGGGTCGAGGGCACATCTCTCATATTGCGGATCCACGATCTCCTAAACAGATTGTTATACCTCATGTCCCCCTTGATCACAAATTTAGTCTCCTGGATAGTTCTGGTCATGTCAATCGGCAAAGTTATCTCTCCTTTATTTATTTCAATAGATATGTTGAACCGGTTTAGCACTCGAGCTGCAGATACGATTTGGTCCAATAGACCGGTTTTTCTACAACACTCGATCGAATGATGTTTGTCGAGCTTCCAGGACCAATTAACATACGTTTAACTCGAGTTTTATTCATGAGTTTAGATATTACTAGTGCATCATTATAGCGCTGTGTGATTCTTTCCACATCTTCATTGTTGAAAAATAAAGTTCCTTCTGGCATGTAATCTCGAGTCCGTTTTCCCTCGTAATTGGTACTCTGGTGCGCTTAAACATTGTACCTTGAGGAACATCAACCCCTCTAATGATCATATGCATCACGTGTTGAGGCGCTTCTTGTTCGTTTTGTTTATTGGAATCTCTATTTCTGAAAAGATTCTTGGCTTGGTCGCTCAGAAACTCCCAAAGATGCCCATTATTGAATAGTTGTGATACTTCTTTTCTTGATTGCCGAAAATTTTCCGTTCTGTGGTGATGGGTTCCATGATATTATCACATTTGGTTGGGATCTTTTCGGGGTGGATCAATTTTTAAAGGTCGAGGACATCTTGTATTTTTTATGCATCCTACAGCTGATACGATGGCGGTTGCATCAACATTAAAGTTGTATTTTGATAACCGGGGTGCTTCTTTGGATCTTATAGTCTTGTCGAAGTTGTTTGTGCTCATGAGCCCTCGAGAGCTCTAACCTCGATCACTTCTCCTTTTATTTCGCACAGGATCCCGCCCAGGTCCGTTGTTCCTACTATCTCAACTATATGGCTAGTATCAACCTCTGTTTTGACATTGGTTCCCGGTCAATATCCCTCTTAATTCTATCGATAGGTCTGATAGGATAGAAGGACCCAGAAGGCGCCCTGAGTTGGTCCTCTTCGACCCTAATCTTTGATTGATACTGATTATGCACATCGACCCAAGTGATAGCTGGATATTCTATCAAATTTTGCTTTAACTATTGTGAGGCCACTACGGTTTGATCATTCAGTCCTTGGGTGAAAGCTTGAACTTCCCAATCGTCGGTGACTGGTGGCAGGTCCATCCGTTCCATTTGGAATTGAGACACGAATTCTATGAGCATTTTATTGTCCTTCTGCGTACCTTGAAAAGGTCTGATTTCCTGGTTTCAACCTTGATGGCTCCGTCGTGTGTCTTTATGAAAAAATCTGCAAGCATAATGCACAAGTCAATAGAATTTAGGCGGTAAATTGTGGTACCATATCATAGCCCCCTTCGACAGGGTCTCTCCGAACTTCTTTAGCAAGACATATTCAATTTTTTCATCCTCTAGGTCATTCCTATTGATAGCACATGTGTAATAGGTGACATGCTCGTTAAGATCGGTTATTCTATTGTATTTCGGAATCCCTAACATTCGGAATTTCTTGGGGATCGACTTGGGAGCTGCGCTCGGGGGGAAGGCTTTTGCACGACTTCTTAGAACCCGGATCCTTCAATGTCGGTGGTGTTGTTGGGGTTTGATCAACGTGAGAGTTGTAAGTTTCCACCTTCTTATCATTTACCTTGATCTTCTTTTCCCCGACTCAATTTGTTTTGTCAGTTCTTTGAGCATCTTCATCATTGCAGGATCGGCCCCTGATTCTTTATCATTCGATTTATTTGAAATCGATTGGATCCTGTGGAAAACTTCCTGTGCTGGTTCAGACTCGATCCTGCTCGGTGGGTTATTCTGATTTTTTTGTTGGGCTATTGCTGCATGTTGGGTCAGCAACATTTCGAAGATCACTCACATGTTGATCCCGTAGTCTTCACCGCCACATGCACTTTGAGCGGTTGATCGAACGCTCCCGCAAATGTTGCCCTTATGATCGACTGCCAAATTAGGGCTACATGTGAGCTGACGTCGATTTGATCTACAACCGGATCTCCATCGAGGTCAACCAGGGTATGTCGTTTCCTGGTGCTCTATTATCATGCTTGTCGTGGTGGCCGGAATCATTGTCGATGTTAAGGGGTGTTGACTGAGAGTTCGACATTCTGGACCTGGAATCAATGATACTGCAAAGAACAAGTTAAAAATATTGTGTTATGAAAGTTTGCACCGAGTAACCAATAGTATCCTTAGCCCCACTGTGGGCACCAAATTGTTTACCCTAAAATCGGATAACAATTGAATTTATACGCAATTTTAAGGATACGTGATATAACTTGGTGCAAATTAAGAAGAACAAATTAATATTGAAAGTGAAATTGATGACAAAAGAATAAATGCAAGCTACACAAATTGAATAGCTTTGGCCCTCAAGTTTAGTCACCCTTGAACCAAAAGATGTTTCAATTGAATTATCAACAGAATGACAAGATAGTGAAAGCTAGAAAATAATAGTATATTATTTTGTATTGCGTGAATATGACGTGTTTTACAAATAATCAACCTCTCTTTATATAGTAGGGGAGTCCTACTCTGGTACAATTCTATATGAGGTAGGAAATCTCATGATTAGCAAATTAATCGGTCTCTTCTTGATATGTGGCGGGATTCCCGCCGTGTGATCCTCGCCCGATTGTAAATATTTTGGCTTTTCGTTATATGGCTCGATAGATTTCCCTCGATTTTGCTTCGTCTCTATCTTACTCGGTCTCAATCTTTGTTGATCTCGATCTTGATCGGTCTCTGGGTCACAAGCTCGACAATCTATCTTTGCGCAATGGTTCGATATAACACAAGGTTGAACCTTGCCCTATTGTATTTCGATCTCGATTAGTCATGCAAAGGGCAAGCCCCGGTTTTGACCGTACAGACTCACAAGAAATATGTAGCAGTGAAATCATTTAGTCATGCTTTTCATCCCTTGCTAGGAGGTGTATGCATTGAAGCATTGAGATAATGACTTGAAAATTAACTGTGTTGCATCTTGTGTAAATGTAGAAGCAAGGGCAAGTCAAAGGAGAAAGAATAAAGTTCATCTTTTCTGAAGGTTATTACTCGGGGATGGTTGCTTTAAACTTGAAGGATGGCAGGAACGAAGAGGAAAAGGAGAACTGCAAGAACATGGAAGAGAACTATGCAGTTAAAATCAAACATAAAAAAGAACTTACAGAATGTAGATACACATTCACAAAGCAGGTGCAACAATAGCATTGCGAAATGCAAAATTCTAATTACAACTCTATGGTCATGCCTCGCGGATATCTCTCTTATCATAAAATCTATGATCCTTTATTTGTCTTTCATCCCCTCGAATAAGTAAAATCTTGCTCTTCTAGATAAAAGAAAAGGGAACATAGCGTGATATCTTTATAAACCGTCCCTTAAGACTAACCCACATTTAGATTATTAGCTATAGAAATCCATCCCTGAATAAAAATGGGACAGAAGTTGCATGGCTGAAACTATGGAGGAGTAATTCGACTACCAGTACCAAAATAACGGTCTCCAAATTCGCCCATACCAGGAATCACGTGTAGGTCTTTGTTAAGAGTTGTGTCAATCTCTGATGTTACAATCTTCAATCTTGGGAATTTGTTGCATACAGCATGTAATCCCTCAGGCGCCTGCATAATTAATAAATATAGTCAAAACTATCTGACACAAAATACTTCTTCTGGTCCAAATATTCGTCATTTTGGCAACTAAATTTGTGTCAAACTACTTCCGCTTTAGAAAAACAAAGAAGTCATATCACTATTATAATTAATGAAGTGTTAATTAAGTGAGGCGTTTAAAGCGAGGCAAAACGTAGTATTGTCTTTATTAAGAGCTGGTCAAAAATCATAAAAGACAGAAAGACTGGAAGAAGTACAATGATAAACTATCTGAAACAAAATACTACTATCAGGTTTTGACTTTTGTAATTTTTGGATACGTTTACTCACTGATATCAGGTTTAAGAAAATGATGTTAGACTCTGGTACACCTTTGCTAAGCAGCACAGAAATAGCTTTCACTGCAGAATTCCCTGGACAGTAATTAACAATCCATTGGTTAGAAGACAAAATTATTTAGGAATTTATTGGTTCACGGATAGCAGAGCATTTCCAACCTGTAGCTAGTACTGGATCAAGCAGCAAAACATGGCGATTTGCAATATCTTTTGGTAGCTTCTCGTAGATCAACTGCAATGTTGCGGGGATCAGTAAGAAACTGCATTTTCTATATGTCCTGATATTAAGCTCTTTGTTGTTGGAGATTTTAAAAGTGCAAGTCAAAGTACAAGTGTGAATGATAAGAAATTTTGTCTGTATGGACTGGAAACAACTGTTTCAACCACTTTATAAAGGTGTGCCTCGTTTTCTCGACAAAACAGAATTCATATTAAAAAAGCGCTTAATAATTACTCCATTTAAAAGATGATGACTTCTTTTTAAAGAAATAACATTTGCTATCTTTATTTAAACCTGTGAGGTTTATTTAGAACTCGACTTTAGTCTTCAAATCCAGACAAAAGGTTCCGCAGTTAATAACAAAACTAGATTTGTATTTGTTTAAGATTCGAGATATTTACATTATAGTACTAACTGATATGATGTACAAACTTAGAGGATATGTCTATAACGAATAGGCATACTTGTTTTGACTTACAAAGGCATCTTATGAGAGCAGAAAACAGATAACCCATGATACAACAATTTACTTTTCGCCACCACTCTTTAATGTATAGGTCACCCTGCATTTCATTATTAGATTAGATTCTTTATTGCTCCGGGTGAATGCTCAGATATCTGATGATGCTTTTGCATAATGCAGTCAGAAACTTTTTGACTTTAATGTTTCCCTAGAATCATATCAGCGGAATTCTTTTTACAGATCAACTTTTTTAAAGGACTATTTTCTCTTGTTCTGGAGATTTTGAGAATAACGAGGACGGGACCGGGGAGGGGGGGAGGGGGATGAGAAAATGCAATAAAACTTGAGTTTGTTTGACGGACCTGCCTGCCACTTTTACCCTCCCTGTGGATTAGAATTTTCCCTATTTTGATTCCCTTGCAGCAAGCCCTCAATGCATTTTCCATGCTTTCTCCACTGATCCAAGGTAACCATGTCAACTTTCAGTCTCATTTACTGAAGTTTATTACTGACATGAAACAGAAATTGTCTGAAATGTATGCTGGAAATTCTACCCATACTATAATAGAGTAGGAAATGAATACCTTCTAATGATCGACACTCCACACAAGCTTTTACAGAAAACAACGCCACTGTAAACAGATCCTGCAAAAGAGGGGAAGACACTTCTTTCAGCAAATTCCTATGAGTTTAAGTTATGTACACTGATAGTGCGTAGAGTTTTTCATCTATAACAATATGCAACTTTTTATAGCACGCCTAATATGATAACTTGGAAAATAAAAATATAACCTGCTATATCCGGCTATTTACACTGTTAATATAACTTAAATACAATTCCATATATGTGACACTGCTTGTGCTACGAAATTTATATGCAGAAAGCAGCATCTCCTGCCCCCCTCCGGTTCCTAACCCACTGAATTTCAACCATCTTTTTTAAGCTATCAACTCAGATTTAGTGTGGACGATAGCGTGCAGCTAACTTTTAAGAGATCCGATTATGCAAATATTTTTAAACACCTAATGAAATCCAAACTCATGTGTAATATGGATAGGGAAATTGCGTTAATTTAAGAATACCTCCCACCTCGCGAGACGGGCTAACTTTCTGTTTAAGTGGAAGCAAATGATAATAGAAAAGTCACCTGTAGGAGTGGTTATCTGCTTCTCAGTAAAGGGAAGGTGACCAAGGCCATGCTCCACAACCTCAAACATGAGAAAAAGAAAGTGTTTCACTACATGGTCAATAGAGAATTGATTGACACAAGATAAAAACGATCATACCAATCGGATAAGGCGATCTGCATAGAAAACAAAGTCATGCTTTGTTGTTTTTGCATTGCGTACAAGCGTGTGCATACCACGCATCTAGAAAAAGGGAAAATGTTATGGAACTTTTCCACCTTTGATCTTCAAGAATATTGAAGCGCACATCAAGAAATTTACCATACGCATACCTGAGTTGAAATAGGATAAAGAAGAGAATCTGAAGAGAAACATACCTGAAATGTAGAATGTATAACAAATACATTCGAATATATTTTACAAAGATGGTGCTGTCCAAGCTTTGTACGAATATGTTGGACTATCAAGTCAATTGCAACATCATTATCTGCTCCTCGAGGAATTATTACATCAGCATATTTCTTTGTTGGATGAATGAAGTCCTCAAAACCAGGTTTAACATATTTTGCATACTGCATGTCAGATAGTACAGTCGGCTTGAAGAATTTAAACTTTCCAAACAAATCAAAGATTTGATTACTAATGAATCAATTGATAAATTAATCCAACTTATAGTGAATCATCAAAAAGTTCACAACAACCTAATGTCCAGTAAACACACACGCTGTCTGTTTAACTGGCTCATGTAGTAAACAGTTTAACTAGGTGAATAGACCCTATTGACATCCAATTTGGCAACATAGGTTAATAATAGGACCATATAGAAGATTTCCCGTGTAAATACGGTCCAAAAGAACCTCTTTACATTTCTGAACCTCTAACCAGTGTAGCTCAGTGCGTGAGGAACTAGCTGCAGAACCATGGTTAACTGCCGTTTGTACACAAAATGATGTATATTCATATATCATGTATTTAACTTACATATATTGATAGTGTAATAAATCTTTATACTCCCAGCAGATTTTAACCTATCTTAGCAGATAACTTGGAGGGAAAGATGTCGGGGGTCTATTTGGAAACAGCCTCTCTGCCCCAGGGTAGGGGTAAGGTATGCGTACATACTACCCTCCCCAGACCCACTAAGTGAGATTATACTGGGTTGTTGTTGTTGTTGTTGTTAGCATATAACTTGTCTTATTTTCCATGTTACTAAACCGAAAAGGAGTCTCAAGTGAAAGAGAACTGCTAACGTGGTAACCTTCCATACAATTGAGGGGCAACAGAAAATCTAAAAAGGAGCATTAAATGCAAAAAGAAAACTGCTAACTTGGTCTAGCACGTATTGGATGTTTCTGTTCCTCTCAACAGTGTCCCGACGTATCCTCCTGGCCAACCGCACATCAGAGTCTGCATTCATGAATTTATTAACAGGTTAGGGAACAATATGGAATACTGGAAATATGTCCTAAAGGCTCTCGCATCAGAATATTTGATTTCCAATTTCAAAAGCAAGAATAGGGGTAAAGAGTGAACCGCTTAATATCAAGTAAAAAGCTGTCTTGTTTCTCTATTCCTATTTGGGGATAAGCGAGGGATGTTAAGGGTCAATAGAAAAGAACCTGAATCAACAAATATCTTCATGTTCATGATTTCACGTACACGAGGATCATGTAGAATAAGAATTCCATCTAAAATGATGACATCTGAGGGATTGACCTGTATTTGGTTGCAAAATGTGTTAAGAGAATATCATCTGCATTTCAACTTTGAAACTTTAAGGTGAAGCTGTAAAAGCGAAATACAAAACCTAGAATAATTGAAAATAGTGTATGCTGCTACATTTAACTGACTCCAGCAGCTTCAGCAATCTCATTGAACTGTGAACTGTTGCATTGTTATGGCTTAACCTAGTTTTCCAATTTTTATGGTTTTCCTATGTTTTCTACAGCTCCCATAACTTAAAAGTAGAACCAGCAGCATCAAACAGTATATATAATGCAAGCCATGTAATCAGGATATAACTTACTGCTAAGATGTAAAAATTCACAACCATCCGAGACGCAGTTCTATAATCTGACTGGTACTTGATTCATTATTGAAGCAGTAATGTCAATTGCTTAACAAGAACTATACACTCAAATCAGTGGCGAGGAAGATAAAATTTATTACCACACAGGCTGCTTCAATGCTTCTATGGATCTTGAAATCATAATTAGGGATGCTAATTGCTTGTCCATGTTTTAATTTTTCCATACATGATAGCAGAAGCTCTGTGTTAAAGGCATCTGAAAAAGAATGCATGATGTAAACATGCCAATTTTAGAAAGTGGCAGATAGAGAACTTGTTCGAGCAATATTTACAATCTAGTTTGAAACCTCAAACATCAATTCCCTACCAGGATGATCAAAGTTGTAGTCGTGAACTTTCTCTAACTGCTCTGCAGTTAATGGATGATAAAATGCTTCCTGAAAGTTGAAATTAGGTTGATCAAGCGTAGAAGATGATGAAAAGTTACATATAACTAGAGAATGATAACGTTCCAGAATACCATTGTTTACAGTTGAAAGACATATATATATGATCTAATGGGACATCAAGAGGTAATTCTCAGATTACAAAGTGAGACTGCTTATGAATGCCAAACAGTAGTAGCAGAAAAAGAAGTGAGCAAGATATTACTTGATTGATTAGTACGACGCGTTGATTCTGAAGCTGTGATATAATCATATTGCAAACAGTTGTTTTGCCAGATGCAGTCCCTCCAGCAACACCTTCACAATTTTAATCATTTTAAATGATCATAAGAAACACATGGATAGAAATTAAACACTACTAGTAATTGGACACAAAGATTCTCAGGCATACACAATATCAGCTTATTTTGATCAATATCAATCAATCAACTTTACATCAGTCCCAAACTAGTTGTGCTCGGGTACATGAATTCTCTTGTATCAATCTATTTGAGATATGGATATTAGCTTATTTGCAGATTTAATTGCAAGGAAGGAGAAGCCAAGCTCTCACGTCTTTTAATTCTCATCAAATCATGTTACTAACCTACAGGAACAAAAAAAAATTCTTGTTTCTCCTCTGGCCCTTTCAATTCCTTCATAGCACTTAATATAGAGTAGTCCTATTCAATCGATGCATTCCTACCTGAAAAGTAAATGCAATTGTGTGTGTGTGTGTTTAGTTCCACATGCAAGATAGTAGACACGAGGGTCAGAGCCAAAAGCACCATACACTGAATGGATTTTTCTGATAGCGCGAAGATATTCATGTGAAAAATTACTTAAATGTCAACAAATAATAATGCTGAACCCTTATTTCAAAACTACAGTCTATTCAAAGAAAGAACCACAAAGGTTGAGGCCGTCAAATTTAAATCATGAATCTACCTATGGCGAGAGGGTTGAGCCTTACCAATGACAAAAGGTACCTTCAACGGGACTTGTGGAGTGTCCGGGACAGCATTTGATTGAAGTGCAAAGTGATTTTCAACACTGCTCTTCAAAGCAGAGGCCATTTGAGAATCCATCGGGCTATCATACAAGAATAGAGGTTTCATTAATAAACTGGGACATGAAAGTGGGAAAAAATGAACGGACTTGATCTCTGAGTTTCTAATCCCATTGAATTTCAATTTCAATCAATCAACTAATCCAATTCCAAACTCTATCTGTATGATCTTTCTTAATTCCAGATAACAAAGAAGATTGAATCTTTATTTCTTTTCCTTAATTTGTATTATGAAGTCTTCATAGTGATTGTTACACGGTCTAAAAACTATAACCTGAAGAATTTCTAATCGCACGGTTAACAATTATGGCATAGGTTACAATGAAAATACGACATATAGATGTATAAACACTAGTTTGTTGTCAGATTGAAGGAATCTGAAATCATCTCAAGATGGAAATTTTACGTACCTCCCTCTTAACGATAGGTGATATTAGTATTCATTGAAGCGGCAATGGTGTTTATTGGTAGAGAAGAGCGACGACTGTGTGTGGGTGTTCGTATGGTTTGTGGTGAATTGAGGAAGAAGCAAACTGAATGAGCGGGAAAATCGCAATTGTTTTGGTCACCTATTTATCACTTGCATGTATTGTTTTATTTCTTATTTTTATTATTTAGCATCTGCATACACTCTGCTATAAAAGCTTACCCACCATTTTAACAAATAAAAACATGACACAACGTATTATTTAATTTTACTAATGCGCCATTTTCCTGGATACGTGATTTTGCCTTCCACAGCTTTGGTCACAGACCCATTATCCATCCATTTTGGATTATTCGTCACAGAAATTTCTCGATTATAAAGTGAACGGTGCTTTGACCATTTGTGATAGACGATTTTGATTACCGTATTAGATAGTATGCTCTTCTTGTCCAAAAAAGAATAACGTGGTGGAAGTAGGTGAATGCACATTAGTGTGTCGGTTTCCTTTTTTTTTTTTTTTTAAACTACATATTTACAAAAACTAGATAAAAATGTATTAAATATCACATTTTTTTAATTTATAAAATCCAGAATTTACTTTATATAAACGTAGTTAAGGAAAAAAACCATTCCCAATTAGTAATAATGTCATACATGCTTTCTTCTATATATAAACTTGGAGGTGGAAAAGTATAGTGAAACTTGGAGTTCAATAAAAGTGTTGCTGTAAAGCATGTAATAAATTTGTAAATAGATTGCAATGCAAATAAAGGACACAAAGAAAAGTACAAGCAAATAAGCCATCCAGATGGGATGCCGCAAAAATGATACTTGTAACTAGAACAACCTTTTTGGACTGCATAAATTATAACAGAATGCAGATGCAATTGGAAATGATTTTCATTTAGACATAAAAACAAGAATGAAAACTTACATCACAATTAAAATATGTAACAACTGGAATCCCACTTCTCAATTTCAAGGGAATATTTAATTTTCTTTAAGGTTTTTATGGACCAAATTAGCTACAAAAATGGTTGTAAAGAACATAACTCCAACCTCCCTCCCTCCTTTGCAGATGTATATCAGAAGTCTGAACTTTTGCAGATAGTACACTGATCTTTTGTGATCAAACAGAGATCCGGAATCCAGCTTTAGCTCCTGAAACACACAGAATTTGCCAAACCAAAAATCAGTTAAAACTATTGAAACATAGTCCCAACATTGTCATTGATGAAGTAGACACATATAACACATTGCCCATCAGGATGCCTCCGCCGGTTCCTGGCAACGACTACTACATTTTGAACAATGATCAAAATGAGGAGGAGAATTGAATCACATGTCCATTCGCGAAGAAAAAACACATACCAAAAAAGTATCATTCAATTGTAAACTTCTCCTGCCAAAGTTTCTTTCTTGCGATTAAAACTTTTCTTCGTTCAAGGAGAGAGCATCGGTCGGTGGTTCTACCTCTGATGACCATCCATCCCATTTTAGCGCACTCAAGAATTTTCTTACATAGTTTATTATATGAGGTTTGTCCCTTATAATGACAACTCCCTCTGGCCGTAGCATGCGGTCCATCTCAATAAGTAGATCCTCAATGCTGCAGCCTCGATCTTCTGTCTACGAGAGAATCATCCAGGCATGAAGTAGGTCATACGTGCGTGGGTACGTTGAAAATGACTCACACCTAATCATATATAATGGTTAGTCCCCAGCAAATTGAAGGTACAAGTTAGAAGGTATATTTTGCAAGACTACGACAAAAATGCCTCTATCTGTTTCCTCCTTGCTTGTCCATACCATAGGCGTGACCTACTTTCTAATTTGAGTTATTTCAAAAGACTGACCTTTTAATAGATGTCTATATGTCATCTTTACCTCTTTCATAGATGTTAATCACAAAATATTAGTCTTGTGTCATTCAGATACTGATATTAAACATTTTCCTTAAACTAGTACCTCTTAGACAAAATCCAATGAATATTTTCACAACGTGACATGTAACACAATTGATATTTCACTCCACTTGGAAGGTCGTGGAAATTTAGGCAGAAGAGTTGTATTAAAGAACGAACAAATTCATTATTCATGACAAAAACATCGCGATATAAGCCACAAAACTATTTATTACTGCAACCAAATTCTCATGGTAGTTATGAATAGTCTCCCTTTCTTGGAAAGCATTGTTTAGACAAGGCCTTCTTGCTGTTAGCTATTAGCTCATAGGTATTAAGCTAGTTGTGCTTCTGTTCTGCTTCATATGAAAACAAAAAGGAGAACATCACTCTTTAGGCTTTAAAAAGGAAAGACATACTAATCTTGGGGTATCTACCAAAGGCTTCAGTTATAGCAAGTAGGTGTATCACATTTTATACATTCTCATAGTATAGCTAATCCTTAACATATAGCTTAAGCCTGAGGCTTCCTGCCAGTCATTTTATCAAAGTCAAAAGCAAAAGATAAGTAAAATGTTGAACTCTTTCTCGATTTCCATTTCCATCTGTTCCAAAGCTCCTATAGGTCCAGCCTCATATAAGTTTACGTTATTACTTTTCGGTTTCACGCTGGAAAATTTAGAGTCAATAACAAATATACTGAGACTTTTTAGATGGCGGAAAAAGAGATACGAGTAAAGATAATCTATAAAGAAGAACATCAGGTCTTAACTGGGGAATGGGTATAAACTTAAGTAGAACAGAGAGGGATTAGCATATTCCATTCGCAGCTTCTTCATAATTTTTATTTTCAATTTTTTTATCCACAAATTTAGGAATTTTATAAAGTTCAAGCTCCTCTTCTGTAAATTTATACAGAAAAAAAAAAAGGCTACACAAGTCACTGGTAATCTGCCAATTTCTAATGACTGATGTGCAAAAATCAGAAAGAAATCTGGATTTCAAAGAGCGGATAGTAGGCAGTTAGCAGTAGGCTGACCATATGCCACAAAAGTTTAGTGATAATTATGCTTGTCCATGGGAACAGGGAAAAGGGGTGCAAAGAGAACAATGTCCGAAAGAGTGGAAAGTGGCGCACCAGTCATGAACTGTTCCAATCAAGCCTCGATCATATGTTATTTCATTCTTGATGACATGTTAACTGTTATCGATTGTCCGTGTTCAAAGCAACGAGAAACTGGAAACCAGTAAGAAGAAGAGACACAAAAAAAAAAAATCACAGAAATGAAGAAATCCGAGACCACAGAATTCACTGTGTGTCCTTAAGGAATTTAACCCCCTCACTGTACCCGAGGTTGTGGATTATTTCCTCCCAGGATATAACGGATATACCTGTCGTAGGAGTGGCGGTACCTCAAACGCCTACGACTTCGACGAACTCAAATTCGGGAACGAAATAGAATATTTTTTTTTTTAGTACTCGAAAATGAGGCATTGCCTCAGTTTATATAGCCTCGAATTGTGACTGTTCGGAAAGGCTTGGTGCCTGTTCGGGAAAGGCCATGCCTTTTTCTGAAAAATAAGAACGTTGGGAAGTTTACAGTTAACAAATTAATATTTTTTCCCACGGGAATTAAAAATAATTTCAGAAAATGAAGATTGAATTTTAAATAAATTTGGTCCAAAAAGATTATCAATCAATCAGATCATTTGACCAAATCCAAATCCAAATCCAAATCCAAAGCCAAAGCCGAAGCCGAGCGACGACGACGGCGCGAGGGGAGTCCCTCTTCTTAACCCTTTAAGAGCTAGAAGAAGTGCTTTCTAATATAAGCACATAACTTTCCCTTTCTACCACCAATGTGGTACAAAGCTCCTTTTCAATGCCTTTTTCTGAAAAATAAGAACATTGGGAAGTTTACAGTTAACAAATTAATATTTTTTCCCACGGGAATTAAAAATAATTTCAGAAAATGAAGATTGAATTTTAAATAAATTTGGTCCAAAAAGATTATCAATCAATCAGATCATTTGACCAAATCCAAATCCAAATCCAAAGCCGAAGCCGAGCCGAGCGACGACGACGGCGCGAGTGGAGTCCCTCTTCTTAACCCTTTAAGAGCTAGAAGAAGTGCTTTCTAATATAAGCACATAACTTTCCCTTTCTACCACCAATGTGGTACAAAGCTCCTTTTCAAAGGAACTTTGCTTTGAAACTTCATTTTCCTTCTATTGTCTTCTTCCCTCCATTTCTCATTCACACCAACTTAGCTAGCTTTAATCATTAACTAGCTTTAACAATCCCCCACATGAATGGGGAATGGCTATATGATGAAAAACATGCATGACAAAAAACTGTGTGATTCGTAAGCAAGGATTAATTGCATCTGGATAAGTAGATTTCTCTTTGAACTTTCCGTAGTGAGCATATGTCGGATATACTCGGTCAATCGGTAGATTTGATATCTTTGAACCGTCGAGCTTTGGTGTATACCTAGACAACCACATGTCACACAATTAACCCTTTAACCGTTTTTGGTTCTCATTGTTTTGTTCGTTTCAGCCATGAACACTTCCTGGTTCATAAGTGCGTAGAGAGCTGGCCTTACAGAGTTCTCCTTGAAGCGGCTTACACTTCACACTTACATAGGTGATTCCTAAATGTGTCATCCCGTAGATACACTATTTGATATACCCCGTATCAAACTTAGAAACCATTAAAAAGCCTTAATGCTTTATCCTAGTACTGAACATTGTCTCATCACGAAAATGGACCAAAAAGTTATTGTGACAATGTTGAACCGTCATCAATGACTTTGTTTGATCTCTTTGAACCTAGATCTTGGGATCTCATGTCTTCTAGGTAGAGTTACCGCCACGATGACTTGTCCTCGGCCATAGTCCCATTCCCCTCGATGATCTTTCAACCACTTCTCTAGTTAGGCCTTTAGTTAGTGGATCCGACACATTATCTCTTGACTTAACATAGTCAATTGTGATAATTCCACTAGAGAGTAGTTGTCTAACGGTATTATGTCTTCGTCGTATGTGACGAGACTTTCCGTTGTACATAACGCTCCCGGCTCTTCCTATTGCCGCTTGGCTATCGCAATGTATGCATATAGGAGCCAACGGTTTGGGCCAAAATGGAATATCTTCTAAGAAATTCCGGAGCCATTCAGCTTCTTCACCGGCTTTATCTAGAGCTATGAACTCAGATTCCATTGTAGAGCGGGCGATACATGTCTGTTTGGATGACTTCCAAGACACTGCTCCTCCACTTATAGTAAAAACGTATCCACTTGTGGATTTAGTTTCAGTTGAACCGGTGATCCAATTTGCATCACTGTATCCTTCAATAACTGCAGGATACCTGTTATAATGCAAAACAAAGTTTTGAGTATGTTTCAAATACCCCAAAACTCGTTTCATTGCCAGCCAATGATTTTGGTCGGGATTACTCGTGTAGCGACTTAGTTTACTTATAGCACACGCAATATCAGGTCGCGTACAGTTCATAATATACATCAAACTTCCCAACACTCTGGCATAATCCAATTGAGAATGACTTTCACCTTTATTCTTTGCAAGAGCAAGGTTCATATCAATTGGCGTCTTTGCAACTTTAAAGTCCAAATACTTGAACTTTTCAAGTACTTTTCCAATATAATGAGATTGAGACAATGCTAGACCTTGAGGAGTCTTATGGATTTTAATTCCCAGAATTAAATCGGCAACTCCTAAGTCTTTCATATCAAAATTACTAGCAAGCATGCGCTTAGTAGCATTTATGTTAGCAATGTTGTTACTCATTATTAACATATCATCCACGTATAAACAAACAATGACGACGTGGTTCGGAGTGTTCTTAATGTAGACACATTTATCACATTCATTTATCTTGAATCCATTTGACAGCATCGTATGGTCAAATTTTGCATGCCACTGTTTTGGTGCTTGTTTTAGTCCATAAAGAGACTTAACAAGTCTACATACCTTCTTCTCTTTCCCTGGAACTACAAACCTTTCGGGTTGTTCCATGTAAATTTCTTCCTCCAACTCTCCATTTAAGAAGGCTGTTTTCACATCCATTTGATGGATTTCAAGACCGTACACGGCGGCTAATGCTACTAACACCCGAATAGATGTAATCCTCGTTACCGGCGAGTATGTATCAAAGTAATCAAGACCTTCTCGTTGTCTAAACCCTTTAACAACTAGTCTTGCCTTATATTTTTCAATAGTGCCATCAGCTTTCATTTTCCGCTTGAAAATCCATTTGGAACCTAAAGGTTTATTCCCTGGAGGAAGATCAACCAATTCCCAAGTATGGTTGTTCAATATGGATTCTATCTCACTATTGATTGCCTCTTTCCAAAATTGAGCTTCCAATGAAGACGTAGCTTCGTTGAACGTTCGAGGCTCATTTTCCAACAAAAATATTAAAAATTCTGGTCCAAAGGAAGTAGTCGTCCTTTGACGTTTGCTACGTCTTGGATTTTCCTCATCAGGAATGTTTTCCTTTATTTCTTCCCGAGGTCGTTTAGATTCTTTGCTAGACGACGCACATTCCTTTTTATACGGATATATGGTTTCAAAGAAGTCAGCATTATCTGATTCAATTACCGTATTCACCTGAATGTCGGGATTTTCTGATTTGTGAACCAGAAATCTATATGCCTTACTATTTGTGGCATATCCTATGAAAACACAATCAACGGTTTTAGGTCCTATTTTTACCCTTTTGGGTTTAGGAACTTGCACCTTGGCCAAACACCCCCACACTTTGAAGTATTCCAAATTGGGCTTCCTTCCTTTCCACTTTTCGTATGGAATAGATTTTGTTTTGCTATGGGGCACTCGATTGAGTATTCGGCTAGCTGTTAGAATGGCTTCCCCCCACAAGTTCTGGGGTAAACCAGAACTTATTAACAGGGCATTCATCATTTCTTTCAGTGTTCTATTTTTTCTTTCCGCAATTCCGTTTGATTGTGGCGAGTAAGGAGCAGTTGTTTGATGAATAATGCCATATTCCAAACATATTTGTTCAAAAGGAGATTCATATTCACCGCCCCTATCACTCCTTATCATTTTAATCTTTTTGTTAAGTTGAGTCTCAACTTCAGTTTTGTATTGCCTGAACGCTTCAATTGCTTCATCTTTACTATTAAGTAAATAAACGTAGCAATACCGCGTACTATCGTCAATAAAAGTTATGAAATACTTCTTTCCACCGCGAGATGGAATTGACTTCATGTCACAAATATCTGTATGGATTAAGTCTAAAGGACTTGAATTCCTTTCAACTGACTTATAAGGATGTTTAGCATACTTAGATTCAACACAGATTTGACATTTTGATTGATTGCATTCAAACTTAGGCAATACTTCCAAACTAATCATTTTTCGCAAGGTTCTATAATTGACATGTCCTAAACGTGAATGCCATAAATCATTTGACTCAAGCAAGTAAGACGAAGCAGAAACTTTATTATTATTAGCAACAACCATTACATTCAGTTTGAAAAGGCCCTCTGTGAGGTAGCCTTTTCCTATGTACATTTCGTTCTTACTTATTACAACCTTGTCAGAAACATAAACACATTTAAAACCGTTCTTCACTAGAAGTCCGGTAGATACAAGATTTTTCCTAATTTCAGGAACATGACAGACGTTGTTGAGAGTCACCACCTTGCCAGAGGTCATCTTCAGCAGTATCTTTCCATAACCTTCAATCTTGGCCGTTGCAGAATTTCCCATATATATTGTTTCGTCGGGCCCGGCGGGAGCATATGAAGCAAAGGCTTCTCTAACAGCACAAATGTGGCGAGTGGCGCCAGAGTCAATCCACCACTCTTTCGGACTTCCCACTAGGTTGCACTCGGACAACATAGCGCACAAGTCATCAACCTCCTTGTTTGTTTCAACCATATTAGCCTGACCCTTCTTCTTTTCCTTTTTCGTAGCACGACAGTCTGCAGCTTTGTGTCCGATTTTTCCACAATTATGGCAGTTTCCCTTGAATTTCTTCTTGTTGGGATAGTTCCTTGGTCCCGATGCCTTTTTCCTCTTTTTCATATTAGTTGGGGCAGTTTCAACTATATGTGCTCCCCCTATGGTTGATCTCCCATTTGCCTTTTTCTCCGCTGCCTTGTTATCTTCCTCGATTCTCAACCGGACGATGAGATCTTCCAATGTCATCTCCTTTCGCTTATGTTTCAAGTAATTTTTGAAGTCCTTCCATGAAGGAGGCAACTTCTCTATCACTGCCGCAACTTGAAACGCCCCACTAATCACCAAACCTACAACAAACAACATGTAAGTGACGGGGCACTGAATACTTTTGACAAAGGCATTAATTAAATTTATACCTTCAGCGAGGAGATCATGGATGATAACCTGCAACTCTTGAACTTGAGTGACAACAGACTTGCCATCTACCATTTTGTAGTCCAAAAACTTGGCAGCGATAAACTTCTTTAAGCCAGCATCTTCTGTTTTATATTTCTTTTCCAACGCATCCCATAGTTCTTTTGATGTTCCCACATTACTATAGACGTTGTAAATCCAAATCCAAATTCAAATCCGAAGTCGAGCCGAGCGACGACGACGGCGCGAGGGGAGTCCCTATTCTTAACCCTTTAAGAGCTAGAAGAAGTGCTTTATAATATAAGCACATAACTTTCCCTTTCTACCACCAATGTGGTACAAAGCTCCTTTTCAAAGGAACTTTGCTTTGAAACTTCATTTTCCTTCTATTGTCTTCTTCCCTCCATTTCTCATTCACACCAACTTAGCTAGCTTTAATCATTAACTAGCTTTAACATTAACAGGAGCAACGTTCATCACCCAAATGTCCTTATCCTTTAGTGCAGCTGCAAACCCACCGACGTTTGAGTTCATGTCCATGACATTCCTAAATGAGTTCTTTTGGATAACAAACTTCATCTGCTTCCAATCACTCTGTTATGCCATACGCTCTGAAAAAATATATATCTATGTTAATTAGCTAACAGACAAATTGAACAAAAAACAGAAACCATTTAATGAAATCCAACAGAAATTCTGTCTTCCCTCTGATTTTACAAACTTACAGTGTCTTTATGGAATTCCTCCAAAGTGACACCAATTTCCTCCAAGCGAGGTGGTGGAGCCGTAAGCCTCTTTGGCCAAGGTAATAGTCCAGTCCCTTTTTCCTTATGCACCTCTTCATTAACATATAATAGCAAGATTATCAGATTAAAGAAAGATTATAAGTAAGCATAATCACCTCGCAGGAAGTAGATGAATTAGAACGACACAGTTACTAAGAATGACAGTTCTATATGAGTTCTCACTTCTAAGATAGTCATACATTATGCACAGATAAAAACAGGATTTGATGCACAGTACAAGCAGAAAAGCATATCAGAAGGATACATATGACCAGCCATTCAAAAACGTGGATTGAAAGCATATGAACCATTAGCAGTTTCCTACTCACTTGGTGAGTAAGGAGTGATGCAAGCCTTCATCGGTACATTCCAAGCTTCATCGGGTTCATCACCAGACACGCACAGGGGAGGTTGGGTCCCCCCAGTTCTCTTCATATAGCAGCTGTTACTCAGAGGCTTAGCCCATATCACATTTTGGTCTCTCCTTGAAACAACTCTCCAACACATTCTTCTAAGTAGATCATACATGGCATTCCAAATTCTTCGATTCTCAGCATCATGCGCATAAGCTTCAGGTGAAGAGTACACAAAGTAACCACCTGGTCTGAGCAATCTGTCAAGTTCCAACAAAAGAATGCCGTCTCTTTGGAGCCAATCGATTCTACAACGTGAACAATGTGCCAACTCAAATGACCTGCTTGGATAAGGTAGTCTTTTGGTGCCCAAGACTCCTAGTGTAGATGGGATTCCCCTTTCTAATGGAAACTGTATTTGATTCTCGTGCACATCATTAGGAGCAAGGGACATAGCTATAATATCATGGGAAATAAGATATGCTCCAAAGCTCGCGACACCACAGCCAACGTCAAGAACATTTCTTATGTTTCCGCCATTGCTAAGTTTTTCACCAGGAAATTTGAGCATCTACACAAGTACATACAATACCAGTGAATTGTTATGCGACTATAAGCGAATCATCCCGCAACATAAGTAAAGAGTTGAGCTTAATTACCCCTGCAATTGCTGCAATGTATTTGTCCGCTCCATAATGGAAATGTGTTCCTCCGCCAGGGAATTTTATTTTGTCTCCATCGACAACCATCCAATTTTGGTCCGACTTTTCCTGTGCAAGGTGTGTATGGGGTATATTTGCTTTCCACACTTGGTCTCTACTAGCTGGGCATCTAATTGGGATCTGGAAATCTAACAAGGACTTCGTTCGCATCAAAACTAAACACAAACAATAGCAATATCTAAAAGTAACCTCAGTAATGCACATAGGACAAGTAGTAAACCAATTGAGGATCATGGTTTTGTACATTTCTCTTAACAAAAGAACCTCAGCTAACTAGTGAAAAGCAATCAATTACTGACCTTGTAACCAGATGGAGGGGGGATAAGACAGTTGTAACGACGTTGAGGAGGGGGACACTGCCTCTCATAATGCTCCATAAGAGTCAAATTAAGCCTCAATCTCAATTGATATATCAAATTTCTGTCAAGGCAAGGTATCAACTCTGAATACCTTGTATCACAAACCTAAAATGACAGTTCAAAGGAAGAGAAGTAAAGATGCAAACTTACAACAACAACAACAAAAAACAATTAGCAAAAAGCATGGGTTCATTTTTTTAAGAAAATTCTTTCGTTACCAGAGGGTGTTGTTCCTATAACATTAGGAAACTAATTGAGTTAAATATATGAGTATTTATTTAAAGGGTCAAATATTTTTCTGTATTATCAAAAATGTTTAAATGAATCCCTCATTATACTTTGAATATAAATATATCCCTGTCATTGTATTATTGGTTCCAATATATCTTTTTTTCGTTAAGTTTATCCAAAGTGGACATCCAATCCTAGGTGACACTGACATTTGATGAGGTGGATGCCACATGGATTGCCACCTGAGCGCTCCTAACCCATTTTACCCCTTTCTTCTATTTTGTTTACCACTAAAATTTTCTTCCCCTCCACTATTGCTATCAATACCGCTACCATAAAAAAATTTGAATTTTAAATTTTTTCTATGTATGGATTAGGGGAGCTGATGTGGCATGTCATATTGCATCCACCTCATCAAATTTCAGTGTCATGTATGATTGATTGTTCACTTTGAACAAACATAAAAGAGGGATATATTTGAACGAATAGTATCACGGTATGAATATATTTGAACTCAAAGTATAACGAATGATCTATTCAAATCTTTTTTTATAGTACAAGAATAAATTTGGCCATTCGCCGTTCTTATTTTATGCCAACTAAAATCATTTAGTGGATTTTAAAATTAATATCAAATAATACCAAACTGAAAAGTAAATCAATTCATCAATTTAATTTGGTTCATTGTTTAAAAGAGGGGAACAAAAGAGAGAAAGAACAATATAGTCTTCTACATTAAGGGGCCCCTTCCATTTATATTTCGGTTAAGGGTCAAATATATCCTTATACTATTTAAAATAGGACATATTTATCCTCCGTTTGAATTCTTTAACAAATATGTCCCCACCGTTATACATTAGGGCCATATATATCCCTCAGCCGTTAAAACTTGTTTTCATTTTTTTTTTGACACGTAGCATGTTCTGATTGGACCAGATGACCCGCCCATTCGATTAATTAAACCCGCCGACCCAGTGTATTAAACCCGCCCCGACCCAGAGAGAGTAAGCCAACCTCTAAGATGCGCAAAGCTTGAAGAAGTTCCCACAGATTCGAGTGAAACATTTAAACAATGGAAAGATTAGGACTTTGATACATTAATTGTATATAACTTGGTAAGAGAAATTACTCAGTTGATAAAGTATGGTATTCTTTAATTGCAGAAACAGAGTTGGATGTTTTAAAACATCCTTCTGGGATGTGATTAAATATATCGTAAGAGTGGACCGCTTTTTGGTTCCTCTGAAGCTGTATAAATAATTTGGAAATTGTTGATGTACCTAGATTTTTATGTCTTGGGGATTCCCTCATCAAATCTGCGCAAAACTTATCACCACCACTCAATGGATTTCTATCCAGAAACTCCCTCAGCTCCTCATACGCCTCTGGATTGTAGCTCTGCCATGTGAAATTTTGGTTAATGACTACTTTTAAGGGGATTTAAGTGTAATTTTTTTTTAAAACTAGTGCATTTTAATAGGAAATCTCTCTTATTTTCAGGTTACTAATCCCATATTTTATGAATAATGTTGTTGGCTGGGGTCTGGTTCGTTGACGACGGGGAAGGGGGCTGGAACGACTGGGCAGGAGGGTGGTCGTGGGTGGACGAAGATGAGGGGTCTGTTTGGGACGTCGACAGTGGTCGTTTGGTCGACGGAAAAGCTGGGGGGTGTTTAGCGGAGCAGTGTGGGTCGGGGCAGGTTTAATACACTGGGTCGGACGAATTTAATTAATCGAATGGGCGGGTCATCTGGTCCAATCAAAATATGCCACGTGTTAAAAAAAATATGGAAATAAGTTTTAACGGCTAAGGGATATATATGGGCGTAATGTATAATGGTGGGGACATATTTATTAAAGAATTCAAATGGAGAATAAATATGACCTATTTTGAATAGTACAAGGATATATTTGACCCTTAACCATTTATATTTTATAGGATCCTTACAACTTGAGGGTAGTGGGGACCGTGGATTCTTAGATGTCAAGTAGTACACGCGCTGATTGATTCAGACAGGGCACTTTTGGTCCTTTCCACCAATCAGAGAACGTGTGATTTTCACGAAGAACACTGTCACTATTGTGAACTTATAATGCTGACTCAGCTGCCTAGTAAGTTGTTCATCCTCTCTTTTTTTTCTTTTTCCCTTTTTTCTTATTTACGAAATTTGCCATAAATAGAAAAGGAATGGAAGCTAAAAAAGTGTTGTAAATAGCATGTGAAAGAATGTCATGTGTGAGTAATTTTTGGATGGACTTTCATATTTTATGTACATCTATGGCACTATTTTATTATAGTAATTTTCAAATTTTATTTCTGTAAAAGGCTACGTAAATGGTAGTGAAAAGACGCACCAAAAGAAGTAAACTCCTTTCTATATCTACTTCTTATTTATATTTTACCAAATTACTTTTATTTGATAATACGGTTTTGGTCGTAAATTTTGTATTTCTACTTCAGGTATTGTTTGACTTAATGAACACAAACATAATACATTTTAGTGTGCTAACTCTTACCGTTTCATTTTGTATGGTCTCTTAGTTCAGTATATTTAGCTTAGATATGCATTTGTAATTTTTAGTTTACCCATTACTTTATGAATATATTTAAGGCATATGAGGAAAAATGATTAACATACACATGTTAGATAATATAAAAGCATTGTGATATGTCGTTTCATGTTTCTCGAAAGTTTATGTCTTTGAACACTAACTAATTGACTCAACGATTAGATTTTTGTTTATGTGCTATTGTAACTTTGTAACATTATGCTTCACAACTAGATAAGCAGAAGCAGGCATTATCATTAAGTTTTAGTGCCATATATATGAGTTAATCATAATGATATATGCAGAAAATTATATTTGCATCAATATTAATGGCTAACGTGTACCGTTAGGATCTACTAAACTTATACTTTTCTGAGTTATTGATATTCAGAAACTTATTTTTAGTTGTTTTTATTATTTTTAATTTATTTAACTTTTTTTACTTCAACTTTTACCATGTCAAATTTATCAAAACCTGAAAATTTGTAGCACTTGACATCTCTAGAAAGAATTATTTATCATGAACTCTCGAGGTTGAAATTCACTTAGATATTAACGATCTTGGTGACACCATTATTCATGGTAATGAAGCATCGAGCCAGGACTAATCGAAAGGTATGATTTTCCTTTCACATCACCTGGACGAAGGTTTGAAGTTTAAATATTTGACAGTGAAAGATCCACTTGAATTGTAGATTGTTCTAAAAGAAAGGTATGATCACCTTAAGGATACGGTATTGTCAAGGATTCGATACGAGTGAATACACTTATGATTGTAAGATTTTAAAAATGTAAGTGAGCATAACTCTGTTATATTTCGAATAGCTCTCCAGTTAAAATTATGTGGGAAAGTTATAAATGATGAGTATATGTTGGAAAAAACTCTTACGATTCTTCATGTCTCAAATTGGTGTTACAACAATAGTACCATAAAAGGAGTTTTAAACAATATTCCGAGTTGATCTCATGCCTTCCGATGGTTGAGAAGCATAATACACCTTTGATGAAAAATCATGTTCGTCCCACTAGATCTGCTCTATTCCTACAAGCAAATATGGTAGCAGCACGTGATAAGTCTGAAAGAAGACAAAATAATTATTGAGTCCATATAAACAGAAGCATATCAAAGTTCAGGGATATGGGTTCACGTAAACTCATACTCCTCTCAATAAAATATGTATAATAATATTATATTTCTTCAAAATTACTTAAATATATGTACGTGAATGACTGAATTATTTCATGCAAATATGGCATATGCCTACTACATTAGGATTCTGGTTTCCTAGGACAAATTGCCTTCTTAGTTGGGATAAATTTTTAGCTTATATTTAGTTTAATTTAGCTTTGTAGATGGTGATAAATTCATGATTCTCATTTAATTAATTTTAATCCTTAGAAATCGAGGCGTGTTATTTAGTTGAACTTTTCATGGCCTCGCAAACTTGAAAGTGCATAGTTGCTTTAGGCGCGTAATTTAAGATTAATTTTCTTAAACTTGGATGTGCATTTATGTGACTCAAATTCAAATCTCAATAACGTTAGATAAAATATGTCGTGGATCACGGGTGCATTTATGTGACATGGCTCAAGAAGTGTTTTAGATGACGTTAAATCTTTCCTAAAAAATTAAATAAAAGCGGTTATAAAGTTAAAATTGAATCATAGGTTAAAACATGTAATAAATCAGATAATGGACCAATTGTGATAGTTTAAGCGACCATGCTAGAACCACAAAATCTAGGGGTGCCTAACACCTTCCCTCAGGTTAGCAGAGTTCCTTAATCAGAATTTCTTGTTCGCAAACTTCAATAGGAAAGTTGAATTTTCCTCGATTTGGGATTTTAAAATAAACTGGTGACTTGGTACACCAGAAAACAAATCATCCCAAGTGGCGAATTTGAACAAAAATAAATAAAATAATTCCGTTTCGAATAATATCACTTAAAGTGAAAAAACTTCATTGTACCATCTTCGGGTGTGTAAAAAAGAGGTGTGACAGTTGCTAATCTTCAGGTGGTGCAACTCAATGAGCTTGACGAATTTAGATTCCATGCCTACTCTAGTTTATCCATGTATAAGGATAAAATAAAATACATGTACGACAAGTATACTGGTGGAAAAGAGTTAATGTTAGGGGATTTGGTGCTCTTATTTAACTCTCGGCTAAGGTTGTTCCCGGGAAAGCTCAAGTCAAAATGGAGTGGGCCTTTTGAAGTTGTGTTTGTGACCTCATTTGGTGCTCTTGATTTAAAGAATAAAAATGGTAAAGTTTTTAGAGTGAATGAGCACCGGTTCAAACATTATCTTGGGAAGATTGATGACAACTACGTGGTGGCTCTTGTTCATTTCAAATGATTGTGATAGTAACCTGCGTCCTGCCGCGACGTTAAATCATGTGCTTTTTTGGAGGCAACACATGTGTTTTTCATTCTTATTTTTTATTTGATTTTCATTGTAGTGTATGATTGATTTTTGGGCTAATTGGTTGTGAGATGTTGCAGGGTTGTGTTGATGCAGTGTAAGACATGATGGAAAAATGCACAACTCTCTAACGATTCCAGTGCCGCAGTACATTCTGTGCGGACCGCACTGGTATGGGTAAGATAAAGCTTCTATGAAGTTTTCCACCGCGGTTGCACTACATTTTGTGCGATCCGCTATGGACCTCTGCGGTCGCAGTCTATTTTGTGCTGACTGCAGACGGTTGCCTTCTCAAATTTGTACGAAACAGGGCAGTGCTGACTGCGGTTCATTTTGTGCGGTCCGCATTGGTATATGAGAACGGGTCCCATGACATTTCTATAAATAGTCGTTGAGGGCCTCCTTTACCCTTTTCGAACCCTTCACTCTCAGACTAAGACAAAGCATTGTTCATAGCTTCTTTTGCTCGTAATTAACTTCTGGAATTAATTAGCTCATTTCATCTCATAACTAGTAACATTACACTTCTTTCTACATATTTAATTTTGTTTAAATTGTTATTTTTCATGCTTTTCTTCCTTTTCTTCTCTTATTTTCTTCCATAGATCAAATTAGGGTAGTCAATATTGCAATTGTAGTGGACTTGATTAATGAATATAATGGGTAACATGTAGGAGCATGAATTAGGGGCACAGATTGGGCTTAAAATCAAAAATTTTGAAACGCTAACTTAGTGCCACTTCTGGGCACGTAGTGCGGACCGCGGTGCCCTAGTGCAGTCCGCGGTGCTATTTTGTGCGGACTGCACCGAAGAACTTCTGGAAAGCTGACTGTTGGGCAGTGCAGCCGTATTGCATTTTGTGCGGTCCGCACTGGCCCCATTGTGGCCTCACTACCATTTTGTGCGGACCGCATTATATTTTGTACGGACCGCACTGGCCCAAGTTCGGCGGCACTTCATTTTGTGCGGTCCGCACTGGTGTCTTATAAGTACTATCTGCAACATTATTGATTTTGTTCTGCATTTTTCTTCTACAACAATGATCTAAATTGTTCCTACTGAGACTAGCAATTGTATTTGAATTGTGTTTGCAGACAATGGTAAGACAACGAGGAAAAGGCTCAAAACAACTGGGCAGAGGTGAATCCTCCTGGAGAGGGAAGCAGAAGATGATTAAACTTACTCCCCAATTTCGGGAAAATATCAAAAGAACAAGGAAGTTAATAAAAGCAGCTAATAGAGCAATTGATCAGTCGCGGAGTGAGTACGAGCCCTCCTGGGAGATCTCCTTAGACTCTGTGCCAAAGTACGTCCCTGACTGGTCGGAGAGGCACAAACTGACAAATACCACTTCTCCACCATCATCACCCACTATCCAAGCTCCAAAAAATATAAATTCTGAGTCGTCTAAGGGCTCAGTAGCCGGTAGTGAAGAATACTCTGCCTCCCCTACAACTTCATTATCCGGGGAAGGAGGATGAGAAGATAAGGAGGAAGTACGGAGGGATGATGAGATAGTTGAAGGTGGTGAGCCTCAGGTCGGAGCCGTGTCTAGAACTACGAAGCCCGATGCTTGGGAGGATAGGTTTGTTAGTGAAGTGAGGTATCACAAGTCTAGGGAGTAGCGGCCCGTGAGAAAGTTAATGCCAGAGAAGAGCTTCATCGATAGAGACCTACTACTCTACAATCCCAACGTGCAAAGATAATTTAGAACTAGAGTGGTCTAGGAGCACTTTATGGATGATTGTATAGATGCCATCAAACATTTGGTCAAAGAATTCTACTGCAACGTAGCCGACATCAAAAAGGGCTCCAAAGTGACCAAAGTTCGAAATCTCAAGGTGTTGTTTGACGAGAAGTCGATCAACGAATATTTAGGTTTTAATGAGGAGGATGAGACTCTATATATGGAAAGATGGAAATGGGTGAGGAGGTCCATCCATGGTTAGCTTAGTACCTGGCAATCCCAGGTACCATTCTTGATTGGTTTGTTGGAAACACGTTCTCAAGGCTTTATACTAAAACGTGTGTTCTTATGTGTAGGTTTTGATGAATGACAAACAAGCGCAAATTGATATATGACGAAGTTCAAGTACAAGCGCACAATTGGTGGATAACGAGATTCAAGCACAATACAAAGTTTTATAGTTTAAATGAGTCATTCTTAATTGTGATCTTGATCCGACAACTTGACTCATGACATGGCTTCTCTCGTAAAACTATTTTTACAAAATCATGCATATTTAATTTAATGCTAAATGATTTTAAATCATGCATATTTACTTTAGTCAAAATGATTTTTAAACATGCCTCTAAAATCTGGACTAAGATAATCGATTATGTACTTATGATAATCGATTATGTTAAGCCAAGACTGCATAACAATCGATTGTGAACTAATGACAATCGATTGTGTTAAGGCAGTGAGCATCAGGTTTTTCAAACCTGCACGACAATCGATTGTGAACCTTATGACAATCGATTGTGATGAGGCAGTGTACATCAAAGTTTTTCAAAACTCAGAATAATCGATTGTGAAACTAATGACAATCGATTGTGAAGAGACAGTGTCCATCAGATTTTTCAAAGTCACAAAATATCGATTGTGAACATATGACAATCGATTGTGTTGAGGTAGTGTCTTCCAGACTTTTTCAAAGTTATTAAATAATCGATTGTGAGTATATAACAATCGATTGTCACGAGGCAGTGTCTAAAATTATTTTCAAAGTCTGATAAATAATCGATTGTTAACATTGCACAATCGATTGTGAAGTTGACCGTTGTCGTAAAGTTTTCAAATACCGTCAGGTAATCGATTGTTGATTTTGTACAATCGATTGTTGAAATTAAAATCTGGAAAAGATTTTTTGAACGTTGCTGAATAATCGATTGTTGATTTTGTATAATCGATTGTTTTACGTAAAATCTGGAAATGATTTTTTGAACGTTACCAATAATCGATTGTTGATTTTGGACAATCGATTGTTAAGCGTAAAATCTGGGATTGATTTCTGGAACGATTGGCAAACAATCGATTGTGACTTCTTGACAATTGATTGTCACACAGTAAAATCAGCAACTCTTAATTGGCAATTAGGCAACGGTAATGCCAAGTTTTTCAACTATAAATACAGCTTCATTTCAGTGTTTTAAGCACAATATCACACAACAACTGATCATACAATTGCTATAAGCTTGCATACTCTATTGCTAATCATTTTATATTCATTACATAAGTTTTGAGAGCCATATTCTTGTCCAAAGTTGTTGTGATCTTGAGCTTACTTCTTTTACTCATATCTACTCATTAAGGAGTGTATTGTTTGAGTGTTTAGTGTTTTGTACACTTGTAAGAGAATTGTGATTCTCTTGTTGTAAGGAACTTGTGTTTCCTTGGTTGAAGTCTTGGAGTGTTGTATCTCCGAGCAAAGGTGTTAAGGCGTGTGTCCTTAAGTTGTAAGGTTTGTTGAGCACCCGTAAGCTTGACAAGTTAGTGGAAAATCTCGAGAGAGTCTCTCGGGGACTGGACTAGCCACGTGTTGTGGTGAACCAGAATACATCGGTGCGTACTTTATTATTTATTGCACTTATTTACTTCCTGCAGTTTTTTAATTCCGCAAGTTTACGCTAATTTTTATTATAACGCTATTTACCCCCCCTCTAGCGTTAAGCGTATTATCTAACAATTGGTATCAGAGCCCAACTCTCTGAAGACTTAACAGTTTGAGAGAACCATCCATGGCTTCTACTCGTGACTCTTTTGCAGGAATTGATGAAGGACAATGCTCCACACGACCACCTCTATTCAACGGTACAAACTATACGTACTGGAAGGAGAGGATGAAAATCTTCGTTCAAGCAAACAACTTTCATCTCTGGAAGGTGATAACGAAGGGAAATCAAATTCCAACCAAAAAGGTTGAAACCGAATGGGTTCCCAAGTCCGAAGAAGAATATGACGCGGATGATATCCGAAAGGTGCAAAATAATGCTAAAGCAGTTAATTTATTATATTGTGCTGTAAATGCTGACGATTATAGGAAAATATCGTGTTGCACAACGGCGAAGGAAATGTGGGACAAGCTGGAAATTACGTACGAAGGTACGGACCAGGTAAGGGAAGCCAAAATTGATTTCCTAACCCATGCTTATGAATTATTTCACATGAAGGAAGGTGAAAAGGTGGATGAAATGTTTGAACGATTTTCAATAATCGTAAATGATCTACATGCTCTCAAGAAGACATTCACGGATAGAGAACTTGTTCAAAAAATTCTTAGAAGTCTCACTCCGGCATGGCGATCAGAGGCCGACGCAATCCAAGAATCCATTGGAGTCTCAAATGTCACCATCGATGCATTAAGAGGTAACCTTAAGACTTATGAGTCTACTATACTTAACCCTCTTGTTGATGATCAAAGGAGGCAAAGAATAGCGCTTAAGGCAAGCACAAGCCAACCTCAAGTTGATGAGGACGGAGACAACGAGTTTGGACTCGTTATCAAAAGATTTCAAAAGTTCATGCGAAAGGAGTATGAACGAAAGGGCAAAAAGCAAGGCGAACAAATAAAGTGCTATGAATGCGGTGAAACCGGGCACATTAAATCAAATTGCCCAAACATCAAAAAGGAGAAGAAACCTTTTAAGAAGCAACATGCATACATTTCTTGGGGAGGAGACTCCGGAGATGAGTCAAGCGAAGAAGAAGAAGAAGACGAAGCCGCAAACCTTTGTCTTATGGCGCAAGAAGACAAGCAAGATGAGGTATGTCAAATCTCTTCTAAAAACTTCTTTACTCTTGAGGAAATGCGAACTGCTTTTGATGAGCTATATACTGAATTTATTAAGGCTTCAAAAACTGTCAAGAGCATAAAAGAAAATGCTTCTCTAAAAGAAAAAGATTTTCAAAAACAGCTTTCTTTGAAAGAAAAGGATTTAGAAAAACTGGTTTTAGAAAATGAGAAGCTGAAAGAAGAAAACAAGTTTTTCGGAAAAAGAAGCGCCGACAAGCCCAAAAGTTCTATTAAAAATTGTTCTTCTTGCATGCATCTCAAAAATGAGGTAGATAGACTTAAAGGTACCGTAGATAAGTTTAATTCTTCCCACAAAAATTTGAATAAGGTCCTTGTTAATTTGAAATCAACCAAGCATGGCATAGGTTTAAGAATGAGCCTAAAGAAAAGGTTGAAGCCAAACCCCAACCACCTAAGGCTCAACCTAGGATTAATAAAACAAATGCTTATCCTAGAAATAGCAATCCTAGAACAAATATGCATGCTAGACCAAATGTTGAACATTTTAGAAGACCTAGAAATGACTTACCACCTAGAAATGACTACCCTAGAAATGATGCATATTCTAGACCAAACACTAGAAGGAGTTTTGAACCTTTTAGAACATCTAGACATGACCATTACTCTAGAAATGCTGCTCATTTTAGAACTAATAGTAGGAGAAATGGTTCTCATGAAATTCGCAATAGTCATAATGAAAATAGAGTAAATCATTTTCGTCCATCAAGTTGCTATGAACCTAGAAGGATGCATAACCCCAACGTGACTTGTCATTATTGTAGACGCATTGGTCATATTGCTCCTGCATGCTTTACACGACATAGACATATCACTCAATCGCATCATTATAATATGCCTAACCCTCAAGGACCCAAAATGGCATGGGTACCTAAAACGCATTAACTTGTTTTGTAGGTATGTTTGAAGGGATCAAGTGTACTATGGTACCTTGATAGTGGATGCTCCAAACATATGACGGGAGACGAATCCAAATTCCTTCAACTAGAACACAAAGAAGGAGGAAGTGTGATTTTTGGGGATAACAATAAAGGAAAGATTATTGGCATCGGATCGGTCGGTAAGGATGAAAATTCCTCTATTAAGCATATATTACTTGTGAAAGGTTTAAAGCATAATCTCTTGAGCATAAGTCAATTATGTGACGAGGGAAATCTTGCCCTATTTGATTCGGATGAATGCTTAGTGTTTAGACGTAGTGATTTTAAAATTATCCTTCGTGGTTTTAGAGTGGATAATATTTATATGGTTGATCTTGCTAATTCCTCACCCGAATATGTTGATTGTCTTATGAGTAAAGAGGATGATACTTGGTTATGGCATCGTAGAGTAGCACATATCAACATGCATCTTTTGAACAAATTGTTTTCTCAAAACTTAGTTATTGGTCTTCCCAATTTAAAATTTGAAAATGACTCTATTTGTGATTCATGTCAAAAAGGGAAGCAAACAAAAGCATCTTTCAAATCCAAAAATACTATTTCAACTTCTAGACCATTGCAATTGCTTCACATGGATTTATTTGGACCATCTCGCATTGAAAGTCTAGGAAGAAATCGTTATGCTTTTGTGATTGTTGATGATTATTCTACATTTACTTGGACTTTATTTCTTGCCAATAAAAGTGATGCTTTTCATAATTTTAAATATTTTCTTAAGCGTGTTCAAAACGAAAAGGAAACAACCGTCACTTCAATTAGAAGTGATCATGGGGGAGAGTTTGATCACAATCTCTTTGCGGAATTTTGTGACGAACTCGGTATCGAGCATACCTTTTCCGCTCCACGTACACCACAACTAAATAGGGTGGTGGAAAGGAAAAATAGGTGTCTCGAAGAGATGGCTAGAACCATGCTCGAAGAGGCCAAGATTCCCAAACATTTTTGGGCGGATGCCGTGAGTACCGCATGCTACGTCTTAAATAGAGTAGTCATAAGGCCTATACTCATGAAAACTCCCTATGAACTCTATAAGGGAAGGAAATCAAATATCTCCCATCTTAGAGTATTCGGTTGTAAATGTTTTATTCATAACAATGGCAAAGATCAATTGGGAAAATTTGATGCTAAGTCCGATGAGGGAATTTTCATTGGTTATTCTTCACGTAGCAAAGCATATAGGGTTTTTAATAAAAGAACCGAAACTGTGGAGGAATCCCCTCATGTTATATTTGTCGAAAATAATGCTCGCTTGGCGAGAAAGGATTCCGGTTTTGATCTTGCAGGTATTTTAGATAGCTTGAAAGACAAAATACAAGAGGAAACGCCTAACGAAAATCAAGACGAAATTTTGAAACAACCAACGGAGGAAGCGCCACCATTGGAGAATGAAACAAAAATGCCTAACGAGTGGAGGACAATCAAGGATCACCCTCTCGAACAGGTAATTGGCGACGTCGGAGAAAAGGTAAGTACCCGAAACACTCTTAAGAACACCCTAGGACACACTTCTTAAGAGATCACGATCTCACTTGACCACACTAGTTTAAATTACTATTTCTTTACAAATTACTGACTTGAGCGTCGGAGACGTCTAATCCTATTTTGCAGGTATCGCCCTAAAAGTAGGGGGAATTATAAAGAAACGGCATAAAACAATCGATTGTTACAGCTAATAATCGATTATTTTACTGTGCAGAAAATCGATTAGCGAGTATCACTAATCGATTATTTATGGTTTATGCTTATTATGCAATGTTGTTTAATAATCAATTTTTTAACTGTATAATCGATTACCGTCTCAGCCATCCAGTACTGCTTTCCTAAAACAATCGATTGTTTCAAAATATAATCGATTATTTTCCTAGTCAGAAAATTTCTGTGCTCACTGTAACATAACAATCGATTACCATATTTGACAATCGATTATTTTCTGTCAGTATTTCAAAAATTTGTTACCGTTTGGCTTCTGAAGATTCCTGCAATCGATTTGTGTCAGTTCCGAGATTCAGTCAAATCTTAATGACAATCGATTATCTCATTCCAACAATCGATTGTCTAACGGTCAGTAAGATTTATTTTTACCATTTCTGACTGTTTCAGCTTTCAATTTTCTGCAGATTTCTTCCATTAATGAAATGCCTTTCTCCCCTCTATAAATAGGCTCCATATATGTTCATTTTTATTCACTCAAGCATCAACTTTAGCTCTCAAACTATCAAAATTCTTTCAAGTCTCTTGCAAATTCCAGCAATACTCAGTGAAAATGTCGGGCCGTCACTCCAAACGTTCCCGTTCTGCTAGGCATGGTGCATCCTCCTCTGCTACTCCAAACTATCCTTATCAAGATGGTTCCGTTCTATATTTTAATTCTGACATCGAGCTTACTCGTTTTTTAACAAAATTTAAAAAGCGCGACATTCTTCCTCCCCGCTTTTCAACCAACAAGTATCTTGAATCTTATGGCCCTGCTGCAAGTATGCTCAAAAATTGTCAACTTCTTGACTTCTTACTTCTTACCCATCCTTACATCAATACTACATTGATTCAAGCATTTTACTCCAACCTTCATGAGGATGATGACGGTGAGCTTGTGACAAATATAAATGGTGTTCAAATTCTTCTTTCCGATGAAAACCTTCATACCATTGCCCGTCTTCCTCATAATGGTGAAGACATTTTTCGGTACATCGGAGAGGCCGGAGCCCTATTTGATGAAACAGTCCTCCTACATCAAACCGGACTTACTTCTTATGATCCAAATCTTTCTTCCCGTCGTCCTACAATTACGGGAATGGATCCCAATTATCGGTTGATTTTCTATTTCATCACCCGAGTCCTCAAGCCTCGTAAGCATAACCATACTACCATTCCCAAGAGGACACCAAGCTCATGCATGCCATAATAACCGGAGCTAACATCAATTGGTGTCGGTTCGTCAAGATTCACATGCGGGACGCTATCGGAGATGATATGCCTCTTCCTTATGCTCTCCTCATCATGAATTTTCTTGAAGCCTCCGGATTCATCACTTCCAACAGTCCTCTCAAAAAGAGTACCAAGAAGTGGGAAATTTCAGAATCCTCCTTTCATCATGACAGTGATCATGCAGCGCCTGCTCCTCCTCCAACCCGTCGAACTCGTCCGCCTCAAAAGCCCACTCTCCAATCCATTTCCGACCAAATTGCTTCCTTGACCACCTCTGTTGGTCAATTGACAAATGAGATCTATGGATATTTTGACCATGTTCATTATCCATATGCCGGTCTTGTTCCCTTTGAAGCAGTGCCGGACGATGAGGCGGGAAATGATGATGAATGATTTCTTTGTTTTTTTTTGGTTCTATTGTGATATGTTTTATTTTCCTCTCCTTATGTAATTGTTTTCTCTTTCCAATAAATAAACAAGTTTTGTTTACATCTTTGGCATCTTCTTATATTATTTTTGCTAATGGCAAAAGGGGGAAGATAACGGGTATGCACTCTCAATATTTATAAGCTTAAATTGAGGGGGAACAAATGCATGTCTTGAATCGTCATTATAAATTGTTTAAGTTGCATATCCCGCTTAAAGTTTGCCATTATCAAAAAGGGCGAAATTGTTGGAAACACGTTCTCAAGGCTTTATACTAAAACGTGTGTTCTTATGTGTAGGTTTTGATGAATGACAAACAAGCGCAAATTGATATATGACGAAGTTCAAGTACAAGCGCACAATTGGTGGATAACGAGATTCAAGCACAATACAAAGTTTTATAGTTTAAATGAGTCGTTCTTAATTGTGATCTTGATCCGACAACTTGACTCATGATATGGCTTCTCTCGTAAAACTATTTTTACAAAATCATGCATATTTAATTTAATGCTAAATGATTTTAAATCATGCATATTTACTTTAGTCAAAATGATTTTTAAACATGCCTCTAAAATCTGGACTAAGATAATCGATTATGTACTTATGATAATCGATTATGTTAAGCCAAGACTGCATGACAATCGATTGTGAACTAATGACAATCGATTGTGTTAAGGCAGTGAGCATCAGGTTTTTCAAACCTGCAAGACAATCGATTGTGAACCTTATGACAATCGATTGTGATGAGGCAGTGTACATCAAAGTTTTTCAAAGATCAGAATAATCGATTGTGAAGCTAATGACAATCGATTGAGAAGAGACAGTGTCCATCAGATTTTTCAAAGTCACAAAATAATCGATTGTGAACATATGACAATCGATTGTGTTGAGGCAGTGTCTTCCAGAATTTTTCAAAGTTATTAAATAATCGATTGTGAGTATATAACAATCGATTGTCACGAGGCAGTGTCTAAAATGATTTTCAAAGTCTGATAAATAATCGATTGTTAACATTGCACAATCGATTGTGAAGCTGACCGTTGTCGTAAAGTTTTCAAATATCGTCAAGTAATCGATTGTTGATTTTGTACAATCGATTGTTGAAATTAAAATCTGGAAAAGATTTTTTGAACGTTGCTGAATAATCGATTGTTGATTTTGTATAATCGATTGTTTTACGTAAAATCTGGAAATGATTTTTTGAACGTTACCAATAATCGATTGTTGATCTTGGACAATCAATTGTTAAGCGTAAAATCTGGGATTGATTTCTGGAACGATTGGCAAACAATCGATTGTGACTTCTTGACAATCGATTGTCACACAGTAAAATCAGCAACTCTTAATTGGCAATTAGGCAACGGTAATGCCAAGTTTTTCAACTATAAATACAGCTTCATTTCAGTGTTTTCAACACAATAACACACAACAACTGATCATACAATTGCTATAAGCTTGCATACTCTATTGCTAATCATTTTATATTCATTACATAAGTTTTGAGAGCCATATTCTTGTCCAAAGTTGTTGTGATCTTGAGCTTACTTCTTTTACTCATATCTACTAATTAAGGAGTGTATTGTTTGAGTGTTTAGTGTTTTGTACACTTGTAAGAGAATTGTGATTCTCTTGTTGTAAGGAACTTGTGTTTCCTTGGTTGAAGTCTTGGAGTGTTGTATCTCCGAGCAAAGGTGTTAAGGCGTGTGTCCTTAAGTTGTAAAGGTTTGTTGAGCACCCGTAAGCTTGACAGGTTAGTGGAAAATCTCGAGAGAGTCTCTCGGGGACTGGACTAGCCACGTGTTGTGGTGAACCAGAATACATCGGTGCGTACTTTATTATTTATCGCACTTATTTATTTCCTGCAGTTTTTTAATTCCGCAAGTTTACGCTAATTTTTATTATAACGCTATTCACCCCCCTCTAGCGTTAAGCGTATTAGCTAACATGGTTGACTGTTGGGGTAAAAATATTGCGGAGGACCTTAAACGTTGAGACACGAGGATGAGAGACATTTGTGTGTAGCAGGTTGGACCCCACGACACATGACCGGACCCTTCCTCTCCACCGAGCTATATTGGTTGCTTCGATTATGGCGGGATACCTTATAAATATGGGGAATGTGATGTCCCATAATATCACGATAGTGGGAGCAGAACATGACCGGAACTACCCTTTCCCTAGCACCATCACAATGTGTTTTAGGGAACTAGAAATGGACAAGAGGCCCTATGATATCAAGGTCAAGATGGTAGCTCCATTTTCCTGGTATAGCTTGAAGGGGGATGACAATCCCAAGAGCAAGAACTACAAAGCTCCTATTTATGCCCCAACTGGCTAGTCTTAAGAGCCAGTTGTGGTAAAGGTCCCTGCTGAGCCTACCTCTAATTTTGCTAGCATACCTCCCGGACCTTCCACATCTTCAGTCATTCCTCTTAGTCTTTCTACATTGACAGGCTCAGAGATCCCATCTACTTAGGCCCATCCCATTACAGTCCACTAGCTTAGCTAGGCCCTGCCGAGTATAAACAATTGGATGCAGACTGCCTCATCTAAGTTGTCCACGTTGACTACCACTGTAGAGGCTCAGTCGACTCCCATATCCCCACAGATGCCCTAGTCTATTGGGGATGCGCTCAAGGAGATTCTTGACAACCAGAAGAAGATCCTCGACGCTGTGGATTTGTTCTCAAAGGCAATCGACGCGCATAGCAAGGTGCTCAAGGAACTTGCGCGGGAGCACAAGAAGTTAAGAAAGACACGGGCCTCCAAGGAGTCCGTGAAGGAGCTGGGGGCAGATGTTGATAGACTGAAGGCAGACCAGCTACCTTTAGACTTGTTTCTTGATGATCCATCCCAGCAGCTCATCCACAGCCGGAGCCGACATAGAGGCCTCCGAAGAGGAAGAGCATTCCTAGAGCAGATGATGCTATCATCAGTTGGCGGATCCACCAGAGACTTTCTCCAATTAGCCACAGGATGTACCAGCTCCACAACCTATCGAGGTCCAGGCCCAGGTCTAGTAGCAGAGGAGCAGACCACTGGGAACCAGTCTGAGATTTTCGAGCACATAAAGGACCCATGGACCACCCATGATCTGATGCAGACAGACACGATTTAGGGAGTCCTTTATATCCCTTTTCTATATCTTTTGGTGCTTATTTAGACTAGTTGGCATTGGGAACAATGCAAGCTTTCATTTGAGGGAGTAGGCCCTACTATTCATTTTATGGATGATTGTATATATTGATACATTTTTATGTTTTCTTGATTTTTTTAATCTTTGGTCTGTATATAATTTGATATTTAATTACATTTTACACTTTTATTTCACTTTTGGTCTATGTATAAAGTTACATCATATTGTATAAATTCATCCCCCTTTGTATATTCAAATGCCTTATTGTATATATTCATTCTATTTTTCGAAGAAAAAAAACTATTTTTAGCTTCTTATTTATGTTAGTAGCTTTTTGTTTTGTTTTGGACATTTTCAATAAGCCTTTGATTTTCTTAATACCACAGTTCTTTTCGAAGGTGGAGTTTTGTGTGAACCAGGTGTCTCTTCCCAATGATGGATGGCATGACAACCTTCTTAAAGGTTTAAGTTCATTTTTTTTATTTTTAGTAATTTGTAGTTAAGGGTACCTCAAGCAAAGCTTCACTTGGGCCTAGCACATTTGCGTTTGATCTCATGGTCAAAAACAAATTGTTGTGTTTAGGATGGGAAAAGTCATGACCTTGAGACTCTTGTGTTGATCGATAATCATCAAGTAGTTTTTCGGAATCATTGTGTGCTCAAATCGTATCTAAGGTCATTTTGATCCCCTAACTCTATGTCTTTAGCAATCCCTTAGCTTGTGTGGTGAGTAATTGAATTGCAAGTCCAAGTTTCGAGCCATTGGTCTAGAACTTGCGTTGAATGTTTGTAAGGCGAGATCATAAGTGAATTTTGACTTGAGGCATGATTATAGGCTCTCTTTGATCCAAATGATAGTTTGAACAAATTCATAGCCTATCAATAATATGATCCCTAGTTAACTCTTTTGAGTCTTAGATCTTCTTCTTTCAAAAACCATGATACAAGCCTATACCCATTCTATAAGATACGCTCTCTTGGCACCCGATCTCTTCTTTAGCACATGGAAAAAGTATAAGTTTGGGGGGAGAGTCGAGGATGGCAACAAAATGGTAAAAAGGCACAAAAATGAAAAAAAGGAAAGGCAATAAAAAAGAAAGAAAAGCAAAAGACAAAAAGAATGCTCAATGTGAAAAAGAATAAAAAGGGATTCAAGAAAAGCAAGGAATGAAAGGTTTAGAAAGTTGAAAAGGGAGAAAAGATTTGAAATACATAAGAAAGAGTGACATTGTGTCTCTCTAAACCTTTAAAAAGAAGTGAAATGACTCAAAGAGTCAAGTAAATTATGCCAAATAAATCAAACGAAGTGCTTAAGAGAAGATGGAACCTACCTTGACCAAAATATATCCTATCCTGAACCAAAATCCTTTTCAATGAATCCACAAAATACATATATGATCTTGAGTTGAATGAAGCCTACATTAGTGGATACTTACATAAGGGGCAAGCATAGAGTACTTAGAGCCGGATTTGTGACTTTTCCTTTAGAGAGATGAGTGAATTTTCATTAACTTCGTTTTGTGTGCCACTATTCTAAAGGTGAGTTTTGCTTAGAGAGAGTTGAGGATGTGTGAGTTCGGGTTCCAGAATGACCAAAGTAATTGAGAGAGTTCCTTGATGTGTTGAGTCAACTCTTGATGCTCTTGTGTCACACTCAATCCATGGTTTTTCAAAGGTTAAATGTTGTTAATGATTCATTTGTATTGAGGTTAAATGTTGTTAATGATTCATTTTTATTGAGGGCAATTGTTAGTCCCAATTGATGCTAGTTGAGGTTGCTTTAGGACAATTGATTTTTTTTTTGGATTTTCCCTTAAGGGGTGGGTCTTATTTTGTTTGCATGAGGACAAGCAAAAGCTTAAGTTTGGGGAGTTGATAATTAGGGATCTTGACACATTTATACTCCTTCTTGCTTGTGCTTTGAGTATAAATCCATACAAGTAGTCCTAAAAGGCTCATAAGTTGTGCTTGATTGCAGGTTTGATCAACAAAGTGACAAGATGCCAAATATCAGCTCAAATTGAGTGAAACTTGCACAAGTACCAAAGACAAGACCAATTCAAGAAAAACAGGCCTAGTGCGGCCGTACTACACTTTGTGCGGCCTGTACTAGAAAGATTTAGAGACTTAGTATTTCAGGCATTTAGGCAATGCAGCCGCACTATACTTTGTGCGGTCCGCTATGGACCTCTGCGGCCGCACTACCATTTTGTGCGGTCCGCAGAGGCAAGGTTCAGAGAGATGCCAAGTTCAGAGGTTCAAGCCTGTGCAGTCCGCAGTCGAGTATGTGCAGACCGTACTAGAAGCCTCCACGGTCGCAGTCCATTCTGTGCGATCTACGGAGCCTGGGTTTAGAGAGTCGAGTTTTCAAGTTAAAGAGCCTAGTGCGGCCGCACACCATATTTCAGCTTAGTATAAATAGAACATTTTTCCATTTTAGGGTATCAGATATTTTAGAACTTCAGCTGCGCTCGTGAGAATACCTTTTGTAGCCATTGGGCATTTTTACTTAGTTTTATAATTGAATCTTTGTTTACTTTAGCAATTAATTAATATGTCTTTATCTTCATCTATTTCTTAGTTTTTCTCTTCAAGCATGAGTAGCTAGACCCACTAGCTAGGATTGTGGCTCAACCGTAGTGTGGGTAATTAATGGGTGTTGTGATTTAAGGTTAGAATGACTATGGATGTTTGTTATTTGGGTCAATTTCATGGTTTGATCTATGAATTAGTGGTTGCAAACACTAGTTTGTGCTTAGTTGACTTAGGCTCTTCTTGAGAAAGAGAGCCTGAGACTCCGAAATTGACCCAACAAAGAATTGAGATGAACTCAAGAGAATTGATAGTCCCAATTAAAGGGTTAAACCTCGAGAGAGTAATATCCAACTTGAACCCTAGCTGCTTGAGCAAATTTGCCTACCCTATTGGTCTTGAGAAAGTCAATTGGGCAAAATGACTCTCTCTATCGAGAATGTGAGAGTGGGTAAGATCATGCAACGGTTATAGCATATTCCCCAATCATGTCAATCGTGCCTTGGATTCAATTACCCGTCAATTGACCACCTAGGAGGATGCCACTACCCTAGTGCCTTTTAAACCATTAGATACAACTTGTATCTATTAACTCTAACATTAATCTAGTTGCATTTTCAATTAGTAGTTTGATAAAAATAGAATCATAAAGAAAACCCAAAAATACTAATACGATCAATTAAGAACATGCACGCAATTCTAAGCTAGATAGATACTTAACTCCAATCCTAGCTTTTTGTGGATTCGATCCCCACCCAAAAATCGCGTAAAAGTTATTGTGAGCTTCTCCTGCTACTCTCTAGTAGTACGGAGTTGAAAGCGATCAATAGAAGAAAGAACTTTTCACTTCATCTTTCAGAAAAGACAAAAGAAATAAGAATGAACCCGGGACCATAAACAAATCTTTACTTTGCATTATTATTTGATAATACCAACAATATGAATCAGGTGGTATTTGAATAATAACTTTCAGTACATTATAGCATAAGTAATTTTAAATTGCGTGTTGATTAGGTTAATGGAAAAGGTAATAGTCCATAGAGAATCCTAAAATAGGTGCAAGAACTCAAAAGGTACTAAAGAGCAGTCAGAATTCTCTCTAAAGTAGGAAGTGACTAAGTTGTTGACATACGCTATAATTAATCACAACTACAACCAATCTTAGAGTTTCAGTTCTTTTGCAAATGCCTAGCCAAGTGAAAGATTTCTAGACAGTAGAGATATATGGAATCGACCAGCTATTCATACATTCAACTTGAAGAAGCCTAAGATCTCATTTGATTCACCTTAAAGCGGGAAAGTTCAGTAGCCATATAGGTTTTTTTTCAGTTTTTTTTTTAATGGAGGTAGCCCATCTTTAGTGCAGGATAGAACCTCATACACCATGGCTTAACTGATTGCATATTTTAACTAGTGCATTTATCTCATTTTTTTTTTCTTAATTATGGGACGGGTTTCGGTAGGTTATTATAAAAATATGATTCGATTTATCAGTCTTCGGTTTTGTAATATTAATAATCAAATCAAACCAAAATATTTACGGTTCTGTGTGATTTTTTCAAAGTTCAGCTAAGTTATTTTCGGTTTCAAACGATTGTAGACTTGTATTTATTGGTAGGGAATCCAAAAATAATTCCAAAGGATGAAACACTATCATTTACAAAATCAGAAGATATGGTCGACGTGAAATTGAAGCCTACAACAGATACATCTGACGGGGAGCAGCAAGAGGGAGGTTGTGTGGAAAACAGATATAAAGAAGTTGGATACCGGAAAATACACTTGCATCCACTTATTATTACGAAGTTCAATTAGCTAATTTCTTAGATAAAGGTGAGCTTTTTGTCAGTTTAGTTTGTACAAATCCTTTTGGTACTGACGAGGAGGAAATCATTGAAGATGCATTTGTTGATGTTATGTAACGGCTTTTCTTTTCCTAATTCAGGAATTTGTTTCTTTTGGCCATTCTCTATACCATTCATGATGAAAGTTGATCATTTCTATTGGTATTGGGTTATAACTATTAACTTATAAGTTTAGATTAGAACAAATAATCTAATACCCTTAAATTTCGATTTTTCGATTTAACCAAAAACCAAAATACAAAAATCGTAACCGCATCAAAAAACTAAAAATTAATAATTTTAAACCCATGCATCGACGGAAAAATCGATTAAATCAAAATAGAAAATTAAATTCACGGTTCAACCGATTTTTTTGGTTCGGTCGGTATTATGCCCACCCCTAATTTTAAGAATAATTTTAGCTATCCTTCATAGTATTCATAGGGATGGTGATAACAAATTACTCCATCTACTTAATATAACCTTCTTTTTATTGGAAGATAAATAAAATGCACCAAACATTGTTTACATTCCTATGCCACATAGGAAATCTTATTACCCTCCATGTTTAAGGTTTGATTTAATTACACTTAGTATATCAAATTACTAATTATATACCATAATTAATTAACGGAAATTAATTATACATTTTTTACTCCTTTATTAAAGGAATATATACATTTCTCTCTCCTAACCCCTCAGTCTCACCCACGTTTTACTCATACCCACGTTCTTTTTACCATTTTCCATCTTTTGAAATCAAATTCTCTCTCTAAATTCACAAAAAATTGAAGAAACCATTCAACAAAGTTGGTTCCCCATTTTACTCCAGTTGAACTTCATCAGTGAAGAACAACTACGCTCATCAAAATTGAAGTCAAATCTTCAAAGTTCATTGCATATTTACCTTCAGCTTCAAATTCTCTCAATGAAGAAGAACAAACCTTCAAAGAGACAAGAGAGCAGCAGTTCCACCATTGACAGCCCTTAAAAAGCTTTGAAGCTCTAAATTTAAATTTGAATTTTCAAAAATCATTATTTGTTTTGATTGAGTGTTATTGAAAATAATTGAGAATATGTTTTAGAGTTTATACCTCAATTTTGATGGGTTTTGGTGAGGATTAGACTTGGTTTTAACTGAAATTCAGATTGAAACTCGAAGAAGAAGAAGAAGAAGAAGAAGAAGAAGAAGAAGAAGAAGAAGAAGAAGAAGAAGAAGAAGAAGAAGAAGAAGAAGAAGAAGAAGAAGAAGACATATTGCATAAATTATAGATAAATTATAGAATGTTTTTTGCAGAAGATTTTGTAAAAGTTTTAGTCCTTTTGGATTTGTGAAAACAGAAAATAATGCATTTACAATCAAAATATAAATAATCAATAATTTATCTATAAAATATCTAGAAACTGGATACATTGAATTTTAATATTCTACATTCGATTATAGTGTAATTGGAATTTTCGACATAATTGCATTTTTTACAGAAGATTTGTAGAATTTTTAGTCATATTAGATTTGTGAAAACAAAAAACAAGCATGTACAATTAGAATACAAATAATCTATAATTTATCTACAAAATATCTACAGACTGGGTACACTGAATTTTTATATCCCAAATCTCATTCAATTATAGCATAATTGTGATTTTTGACATAATTGTATTTTTCAAAAGATTTGTAGAAGTTTTAGCCTTTTTTTATTTGTGAAAACAGAAAATAAAGCATCTACAATCAGAATACAAACAATCTATAATTTATCTATACTTTCTTAAATATGTCTTCTTCTTCTTCGGGTTTCAATATGAAATTTAGTCAAAACTAAGTCTAATATTCACCAAAACCCCCAAAGTTGAGATATAAACATCAAATAATATTTCTGTATTATTTTCAACAATACTCAATCCAAATAAATAATGATTTTTGAAATCTCAAATTTGAATTCAAAGCTTTCAAGCTTTTTAATGGCTATCAGTGGTGAAAAATATATAGAAGAATATTTACTTCCATAATTGTAGCGTACCTAAATAGGAATATCTGAAAGAATATAATTTGATCTGATTTACGCCAAATTTTTTAGAATATTCTGTTCCTCAATTTTAGCTCGACAAATTAGGAAGATTCAACTACTATTAATTAGTATTTAATGATTGGTATAATAACTGTAGAAAAAATATGGACAGGGTGGGTAAATTAGAAACTATGTACATTTTTTGTAATAAGGTTTCATATATGTTATAGGAAAGAAAAAATCTCTAAGCTAAAAGAACAAGGGAAGTTATAATTTTGGGCGAGAAGTTTAATAGCCTGTTTGGCCAAGCTTATTTTTGGCCAACAGTGTTTTTTTTTTTTCGCCAAAAGCACTTTTTGCCAAGCCAAAAATTGAGGTGTTTGGCCAAACTTATTTTTGGCCAAAAGTGTTTTTCTTTTCTTTTTTTTGTTGCCAAAAGCACTTTTGGCCAAAAATCAAGGTGTTTGGCCAAGCTTCTGAAAAGAAAAAAGTGCTTTGATGAGAAGCAGAAGCAGTTTTGGAGAAGTAGGAAAAAATTGCTTCTCTCAAAAAGTACTTTTTTGAGAAGCACTTTTGAGAAAATTACATTTATAAGCAGTTTTTTAAAGCTTGGCCAAACACTATTTGCTGCTCAGAAGTGATTTTACAACTAATTAGTATCACACTTCCTTTTGGCTACTACAACCCGGCGAATGGCGTAGTTAAGGGAGTTTTTCCAATTAAAGGACAATCGAAATGAGATTCAATTATTTAAAAGAATTTCAGAGTCGCCACTTGAGAGATTTATGGTGTCCCAAGTCACAGGTTAGAATCCCGAATCGAGGAAAGAATGACTCTGTTTAATAGTCCGCGAACCAAAAATCCGAGTAAGGAATTCTGTTAACGCAGAAGAAGGTATTAGACATTCCCGAGTTTCGTGGTTCTAGCACGATCACTCAACTATCATATTTGGCTTAAATTATCCGATTTTTATACAATTTTGAACCTAAGTGCATTTTGACTTTAACCGCTTTTATTATTATTATTAATTAGAGAGAATTACAACGTTGCTAAAATATGTCTCGAACCACATCACATAAATGCACCCGTGGTTTTTGACGCATTCCAACTTCGTTGAGATTTAGATTTGGGTCACATAAATGTGCACCTGAATTTAGGAATGCTAAAATTTTAAAGACGTGTCCTAAAGCGACTAGCGTGTTGTTGTCTTTGTGGAAACACCGTGAAATTTGCTAAACAGTGTATCCCAAATTTTCTAAGTATTTAGACTTGGTATTTAAAAGAGATAATTAAAGGACCGTTTGTTACTTGTCGTGATTCTAAAAAGCTAACTACAAGGGTTCATTGTCAATTCCATAACTGAACGGACTAATTTCATGTAATGCGAAGCCCAGCCTGGCAGTCCAATCCTTGGGGCTCAAGAGCAACCCTTTGCCTTCAATTGAAGTGGGGCCAGTATTTATCACTACATTTTGGGCCCTAGCGTGAACCCAAGCTGAGATGCAGGGAACATAAGCGTAAAACAGTTGAAGCTGGTTTGCCATATTGCATGGTCAGTCCAAGCAGGCTTAGTATTGCACAATTAGCTTAGTATCACAAAAATATCTGTTACCGCCAGCTTATATCACAAAATGGATGTAATCAAAAATCATCTATCCGACTCAAATTTAACTAACACAAATCATCGATCAAACTCAGATTTAACTAACACTTAGGCATGAACCATACATAAACTATAAATGCATTTACTAATAAATTGCCCTACCTTGAATAAAATTACACCACTAACAGTAATCATATAACGAATTTAACAGTCCAAACAGTCCCATAGTCCTTTACAACGAGTATTAAAACGAATCAAAGCTATTTAAGAAATTAAATGATATATTTGGCATAACAGTTGAACGCAGCAGCTTCGTTTCATCTCAGGGTGGTTTGTACATGGATGAACTTTAAAAAATGTACCTGGAAATTACAAAGGCAATAGGAAAAGAAGGAAGTCAGCAATTTCCAACACATCAACCAGCAGTAGCGACAGCCCAGATTATGACCAAAAACCAAATGGAACCAACAACTTCAAGTTTCCACCCTCAACCCCAGGAAAACAGTAAACACAATGAAACTCTAAACAAGCTGGGAATATAACAACTTCAAAACCAAACTTCTAAAAGCCAAACTCAACCATTTCTATATTAATTGATTCAAAATGGTCTCAGAACATGAATTGACCAAAAGGCTACTGAAAATGGGCAATGGAATAGTAAAATTGTTGGTGTGTCAGGATTAGCTTCAGAATTCTGAGAGAGTTAATGAGTTACTTTTTTAGATTGTACAGCCCCCTTTTCAGTGATTTTTAACCCCCTTTTATAGCCATAGGCTAGGGCATCACTCCTATTTTGTTTTAACCTAAGGTCCCCCTTTCAATTTTCAGATTTTACTTATTTGGACCCTCATTTCTTGACTTGTTTCCCAAGTTACTGCAGTAATACTATTGATTTTGTATTAAAGACCCCTTCTAGAATGGTCTAAAGAATTCTACCATTTTCTATCCTTTATATGCTATCTATATTACCCTTGTTTGTTCACAATATTACCACAAGGAACCTGAAAAGTCTATATTGCCCTTAATAGTCCTAAATTTATCAGAGCTAAGAAGGAAAATCATGTACTACCCCGCAGTTACTTATTTGGCACTAAACTAACTTCTAAGACTAATTCTTCTAATCCTAACAACTTTGACTAACACAAATATTATTAAGCAATCAGCCCAAAACAGACGCTGATCAGTCTTCAATATTCAAATCAAGTTCAATACTTAGATTCTAGAAGAGGAACATATAAGGTTATTAATCAGAGTACCTCAAAACATAATCGATATTTAACTTTTAACAACTAACAAATTACTGATATTAACGAGCAAACATGGGATCTGACATGCTAAAAAAACAATCAAGACCATCTCTTAGTCGCATGTGAAGTTAAACCAATGTTCAGATTCAAGGTCAAAGATATTATGAAAATGGAAACTACTGAGCACAATCAAACCTATCATCTAATTTTACCATCATACAATCAGCCTAGAAATAACAAGTTTGAGGTCTGTGAAGGCCATTTAAATTTTAAACTAACAACCCTAATTGCTCAAAGCAGGAAGAAAATCACAAAAATAGAAAAACAAAACTAAGAAAGGTGAACTTACCGGATTTCTTCAATTTATCACTGTTGGAATCAATCCAAACCCTCGATGATTTCCAAACTTGGACTTAAACTTCAATTTTGGTTGGTGCCGACACTGGAGGGGTTCTGGGACCGTTTGAGTGGGTTTAGGTAGGCTTTTGGGTAGATGCGGGCTAGAGGTAGGTGGGTGTGGTGTTTGAAAGACATTGGACGGCAGCCACCACCATGCATGGCGGATCTGCCTTCTTTTGACCCATATTCGACGAGTTGCAGACATATTCGAGAGTAGACAATGGCAAGGTTAGGACGAGGAGGGTGAGAGGGTCCACTGGTGTTCATTTGGAGGTTGTTGGCCACCGTCCGGCGCCGTGGACGGCGGAACAACTTCCAAACTTTCGAAGATTCGAGAAGCTGTGGATGGTTTCGAGGGGTGATCTCTATGTATTGGGAAGAGGAGAGTGAGGGAGTTTTAGGGTGTAAATTTGGTAGGCGTTGGTGTTACACCGCCGCCGCCGGCAATTTTTGGCCGGCGACGGACGGTGGTGTTACGGTGGTTCGAGGGTTGTTGGTGGAACTGTACGAGGAAGACATGTTTGTCTCTAAAGCTATTACACGACTTTTGGACAATTTTATTTAAAATGCGAGGCTCCACGTGAGCCGTTAGATCAAAGCCAAGGATGGCCAGGATTGAACGTCACTAAACGACGTCGTTTGACGTCTCTGGGGTTGGACCAGGCTGAGGAACAATTGGGCTAGGCTGGTCATTTGGCTTGGGCCTGGAAGTGTAGGACAAGTCTAGTCCAAACCCAACTTAAAGAATCCCTTCCCTTTTCTTTTTATTTTACCAAATTTCTTTTTTTATTATTTTTTCAATTATCATTTAATACCAAATTAGAATAAAAACTTGATTTAATACTTCAACTAAACTAATTAATTTCCTAAAATCAACTAAATCATAATTTAAAAGAAAATTAAGTAAAAATTTGAAATTGCAAAAGGAAACGATTTTGTTATTATTTGTTTTTCCGTGCTATTAATCACTAAACCTAAGAGTGTTAAAACTGGTATCCTAAATATAAAAATGCCATTTTTGTGCTTTTTAATGAATTAAAATGCACTCAAATGCCACTAAATTGCCAAAATTCAAATAATAAAAGAAAGAAGCAAATGAAATCACATAATTAATAAGGAAAAATGCAAAGAAAAACAAATCACATGATTAATTCCTAAAAATGCAAATAAACACATATCACATAATTAATTACTAAAAATGCAAATAAACACAAATCACCTAATTCCTAAAAATGTAAATAATAAAAGAAAATGCTAGTCTACGAATTTATAGGAACGTTTCAAGCGAGGCAAAAATCACGTGTTCACTATTAGCCAAACACAAGTTGCTTCTCACCAAAAGCACTTTTGAGAAAAGCACTTTTGAAAAAAACGCTTCTCAAAATAAGCTGATTTTTACAGCTTGGCCGAAAGAGAAAGGTTTGAGGCAGGAGTAGATGCACGCTTAACAAAGCAATATTTCAAGCGGTATTATTTTGTAAATTTTTTTTACTAAATATACGTGCTAATACTGTGAAAAAACAGATAAGTAGGAAAAAATAACATTTCTTGATATAGATTGTCTCCTTGCGCATGCTCTTGATTTTTTTAGAGAACCTTCATGATTAAAAATTATGATTAAATAGAATTAAATTCAAGATATTTTTTAATTTAAAACCCAACAAAATTAATGGAATAATGTTATTTGTTGTTTAGAAATATGATAATAAAATTCATCTATTATTGTTCTTCTATTGACATTGCTTATAAAATTCCTATGCATGCACATGTTTTGAGGGGAATGAGAAAAAAAAAATAAACTAAGAAAAAAAAAAGAAGAAGGAAAAAAATAAAAAGCAAATAGAGCACACAAATAATTAAGTATAGTAGGTTGTAAAACTTCCAATTAAAAAATAGAAACAAATTAGTTTTTTTTCTCATGCTCAAGGAGAGTGGAAACACTTCACCCACCAATATTATTTTTTAAGAAAGTAATAGATATACGCCCTACAAGGTATAATGGGATATTCACAAATTTTAAAATTTAAATATTGCTAATAACTTTTGGGAATAAGTTGAGGGTGGAAAAATAATTTCACTATACTTTAACTTCTAAAGACCACAAAAAGGCTTTAAAAACCAAAAATTATCACTAAAATCACATAATAATGGGTTTTGCTTTTCTGAAATCGGCAAAGAGCCTAAACTATCCCTATTATTTACTAAATGATTTATAAATATTCTTCGTCCATCTATTCGTATGAAAAACGCACGACGTTAATTTTATTAACAAAAATAATCCCGTGACTAACGATAGAATTGGTGGGTCTTTCATTTATGACGTAGCAATTTTCATTGGGCCACGTGGCAATTTTTGATGGGAACAAAAATAGAAATTATTTCAACTCATTTACCGTATTCGATCCATTTACAAAAATGGGTGGTATTTATCACACATATTCCCGCTCATCTGACCTTTCCCTTTCTTCTTGTCCAATCATAAACCCCATCTTTGGAAAATGAACATGCCAATAATCAAAGAATGTATCGAAAATGTTAGACCCTCCATCTTCAGCCATTATTCATGTTTTCTTTTACTTTTGCAACAAAATCACATAGACAGAGATAATATAAGCATAAAAAATGACAGTATTGACAAAAATGGCTTCTTGATTCTTGGTTAGACCAGAATTTGGAACGTAGATGTCTTAGAGTTCAGAAGCTCATCTCGGCTTCAATACAAACTCAAAATATAACCACAAGTTCATCTCAACAATCCGAACAAACCCCAGAAACCAATTTGAACAATCACCCAGAGAATCGAAGTAACCCAATTCGTCTTCTTCGCTGAGAACCCGTTCAAAAAATTTCAACTCAAAACCCTAGAAAATCACTTAAATTGATCCCAAACCTTCAAGATTCGACTTCAAAATGATTTTTCCAACTAGAATCATGAAGATCCAATCGAATTCGAAGCCCTACTTTTCAGATTTCAAACGAAACTTAACTTATTCGTTGAACTTGGCACAACTGAGTTTTTTGTGGCCTTAAATTCAATCTTACTTCTTCGAATTGAAGCTCCATAATCAGTGGTCAAACTTAGATAATAAATAAATCACAAAATTTAGAACCAATATCTGTTTGTTAAGCATGTTTTGTTTTATAGAAGCTATTTTTGTCAATACTGCAAAGCACGGAAAAATGGGTAAATGGATAAAATAAGACTCATATTTGCTTTCCTGAGCCGAGTATCTCCTGAAAACAGCCTCTCTCTCTGTCCAGTGGTAATGGGGCTCCATCAAGGATCGGCGCTGAGCCCCCTCTTGTTTGCCTTAGTGATAGATACTCTAACCCGACATATTCAAGGGGATGTGCCTTGGTGTATGCTATTTGCTGATGATATAGTATTGATAGATGAGACGAGGGTCGGTGTTATGGAAAGGTTAGAGGTATTGAGACAGACTCTCGAGTCTAAAGGTTTCAAAATAAGCAGATCTAAGACAGAATACCTGGAGTGCAAGTTTAGCGCCGAGCCGAGCGAAGTAGGCAGGGACGTGATGATTGGTTCTCAGGCCATCGCCAAGAGGGATAATGTCCGATATCTTGGGTTTGTGATTCAAGGGGACGGAGAGATTGACGGGGATGTCACTCATCGTATAGGAGCGGGATGGTCAAAGTGGCTGCTTGCATCAGGAGTCCTGTGTGACAAGAAAGTTCCACACAAACTCAAGGGAAAATTCTATAGAGGCGTGGTTAGACCTGCGATGTTGTATGGAGCGGAGTGCTGGCCCGTGAAGAACTCTCATGTTCAGAGAATTAAGGTTGCGGAGATGAGGATGCTTAGGTGGATGTGTGGGCACACCAGGCTAGATAAGATTAAGAATGAAATTATTCGAGAGAAGGTGGGGGTCGCCCCGGTGGATGAGAAGATGCGAGAAGCGAGGCTGAGGTGGTTTGGGCATGTGTGGAGGAGAAGTCCCGATGCCCCGGTGAGGAGCTGCGAGCGGCTGGAGATTGTTGGCGGTCGGCGAGGCAGAGGGAGGCCTAAGAAGTATTGGGGAGAGGTGATTAGGCAGGAGATGGCTAGAATGCAGGTTTCCGAGGACATGACCCTTGATAGGAAAGTCTGGAGGTCTAGAATCAGGGTTGTAGGATAGGGGCTCCTAGAGTTTTTCGTACGCCTCATCCGGGGTTGGGTGTGGGTCAGCAGGGTTTCCCATAGATGATTTGTGTTTTAGCTTAGCTTATGTCCCCCTATGGCTGTTAGTTATGGTAGTTACTGTATGATATTATTGCATGCAATTGTATTTATGTTTCTTATGTTTAGATAATTATTTACGCTATTTCTGCTGGAGTTACTAATGCTCTATTGATTTTGTTTTTGTTTTTATCTTTGTTTTTGTTTTACTGTTGTTTTTCCTTTTATCCTATGAGCCGAGGGTCTATTGGAAACAGCCTCTCTGCCCTTTCGGGTAGGGGTAAGGCTCGTCTACATATTATCCTCCCAAACCCCACCTGGTGGGAGTATAGTGGATAGCTGTTGTTGTCGTCGTTGGTGTAGTAGTTAAAGATTGCCATGTGGCCCATTAAACATTGCCACGTTATTAAATAAAAGACCCACTAATTCTATCATTAGTGATGAATATATTTTTATTAATAGAATTAATGTTTTGTATTTTTAGATGAATAAATAAATTAAAGATATTTATGTATTATTTAGCAACCATAAAGGTAATTTTGGCCCTTCTCCGTTCTGAAATTCTAATTTATTTTCTAATAAAAGTAGTCCAGTTCAATCCCCTAAATGGGCAGATATGTATTTTACACGACACTAAAATGTTCTAATCTTCCATTACTGGAGCTTGATTTGCTCGCGTAGTGGGATCACCAAAACCCAGCAAAACCCTAGCTGGTAAAATTATTTCACCTTCTTCCATAGCAAATCCTTTGTTTCTCTTGCGTGGTTCTAGCGATTGTTAGCCTCTAATGGCTTCCATTCTTCGAAAATCTCTGAGAAACCAACTTCTCTCAGCGGCAAGAACCACCACTAACCTTAATAGATCAACAATTCTCAGCTCTAAACCTACACTGAAATCACCTTTGCCCCATCATCCTTCTTCCAGCAGGCTCGGGAAAATCCCATTTTATCCTCAACCAGGAACAGTGGATCCAAATCTGAATGTTGGGTTTTATCCAAGCTTTTCTTTTGGGCATTTCCTAAATCCAGTTTCTCCAAATGGGTTGACTACACCTGAGGAAGTAGATGATGTTATTGCGGATGAGTCACATAAGATTTGGGCTGATAGTGTGAAGAAAAAGAGGAAGAGGAAGATGAACAAACACAAGTTGAAGAAGTTACGGAAGCGCCTCAGGAGGAAGACATAGTGTATTTTACCATTGTGTCATTGGTGAGGAATTTCTCATTGAGGCTACATTTGTCGTGTTTAGCTGTGGTTAAAGATGTAATTTTTTTTGGTCTATCGACAATTTTGTCGAAGAAATTGCTGAACCTAGTTTTAGGAATAATTGAAATTTTTTTTCATGTTAAATGTTGTGTGTTTGGGATGCTTGATGAGATTCTTACATTCTAACATAAATAGTACATCATCTTTTTTTATGGGGCTCATAATTTGGTTTCACATCTTAGCTGCTGCTTTAACCTCTGAAAGCTATGAACTTTTCTGTTTAGGCAATCCAACTTAGGTTAATTTTTTTATAAGGAGTACATTTACTGTTGTAAAGGATATATCCCAGCAATAAGTGCATGTTGGGATGATACAACAACTACTACCCAGTAAAATCTCTCAAAGTGGGGTTTGGGGAGGGTAATGTGTACGCAGACCTTACCCTACCCCGATAGGGCAGAGAGGTTGTTTCTTATAGACCCTCGGCTTAGAACATGTTGGGATGATAATAGGGGCAAAAACAACACTCAGATTATCGATTACATTTTACGTGAGTTGAGGAAGTCTAGAAAATTTGCACCAAAAGCAAGGATGAAGAGGTATTTTCTTGAAATATCTCGTTCTAGCAATTAGTATTTAAGGCTAATACTATGTGTAAAGATTCCTGTTTGGTCCACAGTGTAGCGAGCATGTCAAAAAGGGGAGCTTCTAGCTGTTGGGTACTCGATAAACTGATCATGTAATAGATCAGAATCTTAGAAGAATTTGAGACTCAATGCCTCTCTTACAATTTTAAGACCATAACATTGGCTAAATGTAGCAAGCTATTGGAAGAGATGATCAGACATTTTCTTTTTGATAATGGGAAAAGCTCCCATATACAGGTTGGGACATACAAATGAGGATAGAAATAATGAAGCTTTTGCTTGAAGAGCCCAATTAGCATTCATATTCAATATGAAATTATGTAGATGCTTCCACATACTATGGGTAACATAGGAGACGTTTCTATTTTCCCCAGGAAATCTTCAGAATTCCCATTGCTTAGCCTTCAAAGTTTTGCAAGAATATGCAGCTAAAGATTGTGGCAAAGGTTGCCAAACGAATTCACAAACAAGGGGCATTAATCCTATGTTCTCAATGTAACGTGAGTGTGCCAATTCTTATCACAATATGCATTTGATCCATTTACAGTTGTGTTAGTTCTTGGACTACACGAAATAATCTTCAGGTTTGGGTTTTAGTTTAATACCTATAAAGCAGATCTCTGTTTGTTTCCTTCTCCCCGTCCAATATCTGTTTTGATTATTAAGTGAAATGAGTGCTTGCTGAATTTGTTTGTTTCCTGTTTTCTCCCTTTGTATTGTGAGTTGTCAAACAAGTTATCACTTTCTGAAGCAATTATTGTTTTTGACTGATATCAGCTTTGCATCATCGCCTTTCCTTGTTTTCACTTCTCTGTGATAAAATGTTGAGACTTTGTCAATAGACTCTCTGGTATAACATTTTGTGAATGATGTGGATAGCCTGGTAAAGTTTATAGGTTCATTACATGAAAGCAGTGTAAATGGTAAGCTCTTTTATAATCTGCAGCAATTAGTCCTTGGCTTTTGGATTTTAATGAAACTTTTGCTTACTGATTTCGATAGAAGAAATTGTTGAGTGTTTGTCTTGTGAAACTTCTTATGGATTATGTGAAGTCTTACTGCTCGAACCTATATTGGAAATTCTAATAGCATTCGGTAGTTGAACTATGTGTGTATGTTTTTAGTTGATTTTTCAGTGCCCTGTACAAGATACTTTCAGACAAGAGGGGTTGCTCTGATGGTAAGCAACCCCCACTTCCAACCGAGAGGTTGTGAGTTCGAGTCTCCCCAAGAGCAAGGTGAGAAGTTCTTGGAAGGAAGGATGCCGGGGGTCTGGAAACAGCTTCTCTACCCAAGGGTAGGGGTAAGGTCTGCGTACACACTACCCTCCCCAAACCCCACTAAGTGGGATTATACTGGGTCGTGTTGTTGTTGTTGTTACTGTCTTTTCCCGAAAAAGAAATATTTTTGTAAGATGCCTCATATCTTGAAGAAAACAAAGAGGAATGACATGTTGTTTTCATTTGACATATGCAAAACATGGGGGCATTATCCGTGATTTTACTGTCTTTTGACCCCAAAGAAACAATTCCCTGGAAGTGGCATCGCCCTCTCACAGAGGCACACATGGACATGTGGTTGGGTCTTCTCTTTTGGTCACAAATGTGTGTATATCTATCTATCTACATATGTAGAGGATATACCCTTGGCCAATTTTGTAAAAGGGGTTTATGATCGTGGCCACTTATGTTTCACTTATATTGACATGGATGATGAACGCATACAATATGGGACTTTTTCAGTTGGGAAGTGGTCAAAGGTTGACCACAAAAATAAGAGTGGCGAAGATCCCAAACATTCCAACTTAGTCATGGTAAATAAATGAGTGGATCAAAAACTAGGCGAGGACTGCTGGGAAAGCATAAGGAACTTAAGGCACAAAATTCTTCTACGATCTTCAGCTCTCTTTGTTCCCTCTATATATAGCTGCTCCCATATCTTTGGAAATCTCTCTCGGGGATCCAAACAAATTTCTTGTCTGTAACTTTAATTTTTCATTGCACAAGTATTCTGATATTCTTGCCAATCTTGTGGTCTACACTTATGTGACATACCTTTACTCGCCTAAACATTTGCTTAAGCTAGCTAGTGCCTTATAGGTAAACTTAAAGTTAGTTGTTTGACCCCTAAAGTGATTCATTCCTAGTCTGGGCTTGCTTCTGCATAGCATCCAGTTTCCTTAATCTGACATCTAAGATGCTTTCTCCTTGTTTCAGTTGGCTCAGTGCCTTATTGCTTTCAGTTTGGCGATTGTCTTGTTCCGCCTAGGCAGGCTAGGGGAGATTTCTTTCACTTTTCAAATGTTAGTTTTGTCCAAGAAACCTTCCTCGTGGGACAGTTTTCTTGCCCACATCATGAAGAACACGTTACTGCTAGATGGTTCCCCACATGATAAAACACGATCTACTATTTCCAATTATGCAGGTAGTATTGTATGTAGATGTAGTGCGCCTAGATCTCTAAGTCTCAACTACCTCAATAACCAAGTACTGATGGCCCTAGGTGATGGAATTTGATTAGGAAAAGACTGAGAATCTGTTAACTTCTCTTCTCTGATGTCTGCATTGTTTGGACCCGTTTCTCCCTGCTGTTTTTAAGTGTCTGTTTTTATTTTGTCATTCAAGTGAATTCATCACCTCACATTTCCTAGAGCATCAAGTTATCCTGACCTCAAGTGAAAACTAACCAAATTTTGGTGTCTAGTGCCAGAGTAGAAATTTGGTTTAACTTATGGTATTTATGCATTTATTTCAATCGATTTGAAAACCATATGTACTTTCAGTGTTCGCTTCCTTGTACATATGATTGAGAAGCCTCAACTGCCCTTGTCTTGTAGTAATATATATTGTTAATGGGGTCACATCTTCTTGCAGTATAAGAGTGGGGGCTATGGTGCCTTCTGTTCTTGTTCTCATGCTGTGGACTTGTAGTACTTTGGGATTGTGATTCTGTGCTGTGGACCAAACAGAGGATGACCTACCAACAATGTGTGATGTGAGGAAACAATCACATTATGGGGGCCTGCTGTAAGCTCTTAATCACGCATGAACTAAAATGAAATAACCTTGAGTTGCAATCTGAGGTGTATGCAGAATCTTGTACAAACAGTTGTCGACTTATTATCACAGATCAACTTGTATGTAGTTTTGTTGGGACCGTAGAGGTTCTAAAGTTTTGTTTGTTCTAATTGATGTTTACTTTGTATTATTTTCAAGTATGTCAGATGATACTCTTCATCGAAGGGGTATCTTGGCCACTGGCTGCAATCCAGTTCTCAAGCTTCTGAGAAATGTAATAAACAACAAAAAATAACAACAAACGCAGTGTAATCCTACGAGGTCTGGGCAGAATAGTGTGTATACAGACTTTATCCCCACCTAAAAGATAGGAATGCTGTTTTCGATAGATATTCGGCTTACGAAAAATAGTTAAAAAATAAAGATAAAATAATAAATAAATAAAATAAAATAAACCATAGCACCAAGCAGTAACAACAAGATAATAAGAAATCGAGATGAAGAGAACAATAGGTAAAAAGGACTAACACCAATACTCTCAACTACCTATTAGTCATCTACCTTGATTATCGACCTCTAGACCTTCCTATCAAGGGTCATGTCTTCGGTAAGTAAAAGTAACGTTATATCTTGCCTAATTATTTTACCCTGATACTTCTTTTTTCTGCGTCTTCTTAGCTCCTATAACGCCAATTTCTCACATCTCCTCACTGGGGCATTTGTTTTCTCCTCTTCACTTGCTCAAACCATCTAAACCGAACTTCCCGCATCTTGTTCTCCATCGGAGACGCTCCCAGTTTGGCTTGAATATCTTCATTCCTAATTTTGTCCATCTTGGTAAGCCAGCACATCTATCTCAACATCCTTATCACGGCTACTCTCATCTTCTGGACATACGAATTCTTGACTAGCCAATACTCAACCCCATACAACATAATCTGTCTAATCATAACTGTGTAAAATTTACCTTTAAGGTTATGAGACACATTCTTATCACATAAACATCAGATGTTAGCCTCCACTTCACCCACCTCGTTCCAAACCAAAATTATGAGAAATGTGCTAGTTAATTGATCAAGGCTTGCATTATTAAGAAATTAACCGATTGGGGGAACGTGAGTGAATAAAATAGGCAAGAGAAGTGAAGATAAAGAGGGAAAGCAGCCTTTGGGTTTGTGAGAAACCTTCCGGCATTGTTTGGTTGGAATACAATTTATATCGGTATAAGTTATGTCGGTATAAAATATATTGGGATAAGTTATACAGAAATTAGTTATGCTGGGATTATCGTTTATTCATTGTTTGGTATGTTGCATTAAGAATGACAATTGCATAATTTCTAAGAAGAAAATATAAGTTACATCAGTGCTTTTTACCCCACTTTCTATAAGGTATAAGTTATCCTGGTGTTAAAATTAACACTGGATAATTTATACTCCCTCCATTTCAATTTATGTGAACCCATCTGACTAGTCATGGAATTTAAGAAAAAAGAAAGAATTTTAAACTTGTAATGTAAAATGAGGCACATATATTTTGTGTGACTATAAATCATTGCATAAAAATAAATTATTTCCAAATAAGGAAAATGATCATTTTTTTTGGCACGAACCTAAAAGGAAATAAGTTAACGTAAATTGAAGATCAAGTGGGGCCCTCTTTGGTTGTTTCAATGTCATTAGAGGTAACATTATTATCTTGCGGTCTTTTTCTCTCATTCATAAAACTGTAGTACTATCTTTCTTTCCTATTCTAAGTAATTGAAAAATAAAGGAACCAATTGTAGTATAGAACTTTGCAACCTTCATAGAAAAAAAATCTTTTTTCTTCTCCTCTTTTTTTTCCGTCTTTCATAAAACTAATTGAATAATAAATGAGAAATTCTAATTCTAAATAAAGGTCAAGTTTTGTAGTAGCTTATTACACGTGACCTTTGAGTAAGGCAAATGCACATTTTCTAATTAAATTCGAAATATACTAAAATTATTTCATAAATATTTCATATATATATATATATATATATATATATATATATATATATATATATATATATATATATATATATATATATCGTATGCATGTTTTACCTATTCTGTAAATACACCACGACTATTTTATAAATAAATATATACACATATACGTTGTATTATTATTCTATTTATTTAATTAAATAATTTAGTGAAATATTGTAATATACTAGAATTATTTCAAACCAGAATTATATAGAATGATATATTTATGATAATAGAAAATCTAGATATTGATATAATTAATTGAGTGTTGTATGAAAAGAGAGAGTTTCGATTGCAATGTGATTAGAATCAATTGGGATTCTGTTATGGAATATAAAATATTTGCTACCTTGTTTTGTTAATTGATAATTGATGCTAAGGTTATGTATATTTTTAAATCTCGCACAATTATATTTTTTTCTCTTAATTTGATCCGTATTAACTTAAGTTATATAGTTAACATTTGGACAAATAATTAGATGGACTTATGTGCTCTCAAAGGTTCTTTTTTAAATAAAAAAAACATAAATTACTTCCATCATTCAAATATTAAGAGTTTTTGTTTCCTATAAAGCAATAGTACTATAAATTTTCATAATCAACGATTGAAGCTAAAATTATTTAACTTTATTATATGCATCTCTATAATATTATAAAAATAACATTAAAATCTTTCTTTGAATAAATACTTTTTCTGAATAAAATATATCTAATTTGACGTAAAAGTGAAAAATAAGAGTCATATTCTTCTATTTATTTCACATGTAAATAGTTTAAATTAGGTTATTTTCCTTCCATAAAAAATAAATGTCAATTTATTTAGTTAAATATATTTGGCCAAAATAGATGTTGCTTTGAGAAATAAAATGCCATTAGTTATGCTTTTCTAAATCTATTTTCGATCTAATAATACCCACATTTTTTTCTAAATTTATTTTTGAGATAATAATTAGCCACATAGTGTAATGAGTAATTTGACTATGATATAAAGCATAACTTAATAAATAAATCTTATAATTATTGTTTTATATCATTTTTTTAATGAGCATATAAAAATTTTTAAACGATATTTATTTTATACATGAAGTAATATTATATGTGAATCTAATTATAGTTGAGATAGATAACTTAACATTGCAACAAAAAAAGATTGTCAATATTTATAAATTAAACGGAAATTTTATAGCTCCTGCTAATTCGAACAATATGAGCAAGAAATCAAGTTTCTTAAATTTTAATTTTAATGACCTTAATCAATTTAAGAATAACTTTTGTATCCTTTGAAGATGAACTCAATCTAACTCAAGCATACACATCTTCGTGACTCCAATATTAAGGTAGTAGTGTTATAGCCTATTTGGCCAAGCTTTGTCTGGGTCAAAAAGTTTTTTTTTTTTTTGCCTAAAGTATTTTTGGCAAAAAAATTGAGGTGTTTGGCCAAACTTTTGAAAGGAAAAAATACTTTTGAGGAGAAGCAGAAGCAGTTTTTGAGAAGCAGAAAAATAGCTTCTCTCCAAAAGTACTTTTCTGAGAAATACTTTTGAGAAAAATACATTTAGAAGTTATTTTCAAAAGCAAGGCCAAACACTAATTACTGCTCAAAAGTGCTTTTCAAATTAATTAGCCAAACACAAACTGCTTCTCACCAAAAGCACTTTTTTTAAAAAATACTTTTGAAAAAAGCACTTCTCAAAATTAGTTGATTTTAGAAGCTTGGCCAAACATGTTATTATTGGGCTCATGCTATTGCATGGGCTACCCTTGCTAGTAGGATAAGAAGGAAGTAGGAGGCGGAGAATAACTTGAATGCAAACTAAGATTATTAAGTTATAAGCGCAGATAGGGATGTTAATTTAAGCCCAAATCTATTTGACCCGTCCAACTCAACCAAGGTTAGATTAGTCATTGACCATTTGTTAAACTCAACCCATTTTCACCCAACTCATTTCATCTCATCTAAAATTAAGTTGATTTTTAGTTCAAATTGATCCATGAGTAAATTTATTAAAATATCTTAAAAATAACTTTTTTATTTGATATGTTATATAAAATCATAACAAAAGAAAAAAATTCGAATTTAATAATTAAACAATTCATAAGAAACAATACACATTAATTAAAGTTTAGGCTATGATCTAAATTTTAGTCCAACTTGACAAAGCACATCTAAAGTTACTTTGACCTTCCCATTAGTTAATACAACTCATTTTGACCAGCTCAAAATCAGTCCAACTTGCCCCCTTGACACCCCGCTAGACTGCAATTTCAATATCTCATCCATATTTATATTCTCCTCTTTCTTTTGTATTATCCAAGTTAATGTTTGTTATTGCTCCCAAACGCACATGCAAGTATACGTGGTCGGCAAGTAAGTCCGGATATCGTACTCACATAGACTTATGATTAACTATCAACTAAATTATGAAATTAAAGGAAGAGAAGATAAAGAAGAACTAGTTGAAAACCTACTCCAAGCGTGGTGTGTGTTCCTCCTAGGTCTAAGATCTGTCCAAAATATTCTCCCTAGGTCTAAGACGTGTCAAAAGTCCTCAAAATAGCATTTTTTATATGTATTTATACCAAGTAGGGTCCGACCCAAATGAAAATACCTTCTCCCGCGCGAAACAAGACAATCTCTTCGTAAAATTTGTACAAGTGCACCGCACGCTGTGCCGCACTGTGCGGTGTGCTTGTGGGGAAGTTGAGAAGAGCTGATTCTAACAGACTGCAAGAAAATTCCAAAGATGCGACGCATGATGCATCGCACTGTGCAGCGTGGTAGTAAGAATTTTTGAAAATACAAAATATGAAAGTTGTAGCACTTTCAAATAGCTTTCCAATGGTATATTGTGGTGCCTAAACGGAGTTTTGAGCAAAATATTATGTGCATTTTACTAGACAATACACTGTATGCCCGCTCGATTCTTAGTTTTGTTCTTAAATATCATTCGTTGATCCCCGAACACGATCCTAGCTTAATTTCTTGGGCTTTTACTCAGACTTCAAAGTTCCAAACCATTTGAATTCATTCCATAACGCCTACATAGATCGGAATAACTCCTACAAGGCATAAAACACATATTTAGTGCAAAACACTAGTAATCAAAGCTCAAACTCAATTAAAGTGCAGTAAACTAGAGTGTAATACGTTACTGAAATACGCAATTATAGTCTATCATCAACACCCCCACACTTAAACTATTGCTCGTCCTCGAGCAATCAAACTACACTTTATATAGACACGACCTTTTTAAATAGCTCTTATAACTCATCATACCAAGAGTATTTAAAATAGACTAAGCACAAGAGTGTAACATCTTCACCTCAAGATTTGACTCACATGTACCACGCACTATTCGCAACTCACCCACTTACTCTAACATAGATCCCTAACATTATCTTTCCTTCATAAATCAAGTGCCCTTACACAACAAAAGAGAGTAGTAACACACATAATACAATTTAAGAATAATTAGGAACTCAAGATAGAAAGAATTCACTCACTCTCAGAAATAACATTCATATGCCATAAAAGATGCACTATAGGCTTGCCTGTAGTATATTACTCTACTAACTATTCAGTCTAGGATCAAGTATGATTTTATTTGGTTGTAATGTAGGCTGCGGTTTGGGTAGGATATATTTGAATATATGAGTGACTGCATCTCCCTAAGCACTTTAATACATACACTTTAACATTGAAAATCTCATACTTATGTCAAACCATAACTCCACATTTACATCAATATATATTAATTCCCCACTTCTTATGCACAATTACATCAAGATCCACCACTATCAAAGAATATTTTTCACAGTAATACAACTATTTTTTATTTCTTTTCTTTTTTCTCTTTTCAAGAGGCTCTTACTTTTTCAAGACACTCCACATTTCTCCTTATTTCATTAGTTCAATCACTCCACACTTTAACTTTTACAAAGTTCATAACAATTCCGGTACTCATTAGAGTTGAAAAAGATTCAAACAGATAATTAATTCAAACAAATTGGTAAGGCTTGTAATGTTATTGCCAAACATGATTATAGGCTCAACGGGATTAACTACGATACATAATATTTAGGTAGGTACTCTATATATATCTGGCTTAATAAAGAACTGCCTATATTACTTTCAAGACTTAACAAAACTACTAGTTCACTTTACAAATACACAGGGCAAGTTCTACACATCAAATGTAATGCATAGAATAACAAAAAAACCTTACACACATATGGCACATAACTCACTCATGATTGGACCTATCAAGACCCTCTAGTCAAAGCAGTTAAGCAAATTTAAGATCATAAAAGTACTTCTACAATAGTCAAAAACTGAGCCTAAACGTCACAATCAAAATATTCACTATTCTCAAGGCATGACAAAGTTAAAAGATATTGCTTCAATTCAATTCTCAGCACAGGTTTTCCTAATTCTAGAGTTTTGTATGCTACATGAACGTTGTAATTTGAAACTTAAATTGTTCTTATTATTTATCATATTGGTTTATTTATTCAATCTTGCGCTTAACTCTTTGATTGCTTGATCACCACTTAAATACTATCTACGAATCTAGGATTGAACTCGGGAGAGGGAATTCTAGATTGTATGTAAGATTGAGTAGAGCAAAATTTCAACTCTGGGAGGGGGTGCATATTTGTAGTCATGTGACGCCAGAAATAGACACCCAAGTTGGCAACGCCGTGGATGGCGTCTGGCGCTGAGCAGGAGCCAGTGACGTAAATTTTCTCCAATTTCGCCCGGGACACGATTATTTTGATCCTAGACCTACCCAACACGTATAAAAACAAAACTAAACTTTTTTGTGGAGGGGGAGATACCATTTTGGAAAGATAAAATATATTTTGAAAGAGAATTCACGTGCGAAAACATACACCACACTTGGTGGAGGCCTCGAACTAGATCTTCTTCTCTTCTCTTCCTTTAATTTCTTAGTTTATTAGTTATAGAGTTTTGGGTGCTACATGAATGTTGTATTTTAAAGCTTGAACTGTTCTTATTATTTTATCATATTGGTTTATTTATTCAATCTTGCGCTTAATTATTTGATTGCTTGATCACCAATTGAATACTATTTACGAATTTAGGATTGAACTCGGGAGAGGAAATTTTGGATTGCATATAAGATTGAGTAGAGTAAGATCTTAACTCTAAGGGGTGGTGGATTTTGTGGTTAGGATATGAATATACCTAATCGCCTTAGAGAAGGCTACGAGCAATATTAACCCTATCAACCAATAAACCAGATAAACTAATTAGACGATTTAAATGAACACTCAACTGAATCATTAGCTAACCCATAGCCCTAGAATATTCACTCACATTGAATTCGTTTCAATAATTTGCCAACTTATTTTTTTTTAATATCTTAATTTGCTACTCTAGATTAATTTTAGTTAAACATTCATACGCTAGGATTTCTTTGAATAGATTAATTATTTGGTTTAGTTTAGTTGATAGTTAATCACAAATCCTTGTGGGTACGATATCTGAATTTACAATCCTATATTACTTGTCGACCACGTACACTTGCGTGTTCGTTTGGGAGCAACAAGTTTGTAGAGCCACATGTAGGGCTAGGCGCTGCCTGTGGCGCTGTTTTCCTATTATCTTCTGTTTTGGCTCTAATTTCGCACGTATCGCCCCCGATTGCTTCCAGATCATTCCTACACATAAAAACACATCAAATTAATATAAATCAATACATTTTACACCCTAAATTCAAAAAAAACAAACAAAATATGAATAAATATATATACAAATATATATACTATAAGCTAACGTCATTCACTTTTTTTAAAAATATTGACTCAACTAAAATTAAAATGAAAGTGATATGAGAAACAAAATGGAGAGAGAGAGAAGTGGGTCCATGGCCGCAATAACCACATTATATTCCACGTTTTCTGTCGGCTTTAGTCATGCAGTCAACCAGAGTAAAAATTCCAGTGTGTAAAGTCCCTTCTTCTAGAAATTCTCAATACCCCAAAAAAGAAAAACGAAGTACAAAGAGAAAGGAATGTCGATCCAGTTCTAGACTTCTCCTTCTGCTCCCACCTCCAAATCTTACCATTAAACACTAGTACAATAATTCCATTTTAAGTACTTAATCCCAATTCTTTTGCTAAATCCCCCCAATCACAACTTTATCTTTTACCAGTAGTAACCACAGTTTCAGAAAAAAGAAGAAGAAAATATGGGAGGGGTAACCTCATCAATGGCGGCGAAGTTCGCGTTTTTTCCACCAAACCCACCTTCTTACAAGCTTGTTAAAGATGATCTCACGGGTCTTTTGCTTCTTAGCCCTTTTCCTCACCGTGAAAATGTTGAAGTCCTTAAGTTGCCCACTCGCAAAGGTACTGAAATTGTTGCTGTTTACGTTAGGCACCCTATGGCCACCTCCACTCTACTGTATTCCCATGGAAATGCTGCTGACTTGGGTCAGATGTACGAGCTTTTCGTTGAATTGAGCATTCACTTGCGCGTTAATCTCTTGGGGTAAACTTTACTCTCTTTTTGTCTTTCTCTTTCTTTTTTTTTTAAATGGAAGGTGTGGATGTGATTTCACTCACACCAACCGCTTCCATTTCTCTTTCTCTTTCTCCTTCCTCTTCTCCTTATCTGTGTGAAAAAGTCTTTATTTTTTAAGAAAAAGGATATACCAATTAGGGATTAAAAGTTAGTCTGTTGTTACATTTACATTGAGTTCCGTGATTGCAAGGGCGTTTTTAGCAAGTTAGATACTTGTATGTTAGTTTAGGGATAATCGTAGTTTTAGATTCTCAATTTGCTTAAAAAATATTTTTTTAGTATTGGAATGGAATTGGGTCGAAAAAGATCAAATGCAGGCAATACATATTAGTTGAGAATATGTTTTAGATGTTTAGCCATGTTATACACAGTGTAGTCAAAGAAAAACTTAAAAAAACACTCCAAGTCTATTGGGCTTTAAGCTCAATATAAGTGTGGGTCTTAGTGAAAAAAAGGCACAATGAAGGAAAATAATAACTTTTCTACCATTCTGTCACAGAAAAAAGAGAACTTTTTGAATATATACATGTATGTAATTTTACAAAAAGTAACAAATTCATTCATTAATATTTTCCATAACAATTAATACTCCTATTTGCCGATTATAATTTGTGTCTAGTATCGCTCCATTCAAGATAGAACTCATGGGCAATGAGTGTGCACACCTTAGTACCTTGTCTATACTGAAGTACAACTTAAGCCTAGTGCAATTATTAATGCAGTTGGGTCCAAAGTGCAGAGTGGAATAGAAGATTTATATTGCAGATCCTAACTGGTTTAGGATTGAGGTGTAGTAGTAATAGTTGTTAGTTTTCGTGTTTGCTAACTGAAGTTTCTAGTAGTTTTGGATTTTCAGTTTTTGGGTCTGGCAGCTAATACTTCTTTCTTTGAGGAGAGGGTAACAAGAATTACCAGTTTAGATTCTGAAACTGGATTGCTTTTATTTCTTTACTATCCAATATTGGTATTGCTTTGAGAGGGTATTCAAGTTTAGAGGATATACGGAATTGCTGGATTTGTTATTTGTTGTGGTAGTGTTTTGGGCGGTTATTCAAGTTTAGAGGATATGCAGAATTGCTGGATTTGTTATCTGTTGTGGCAGATTAAGCTTCAAAAAGACTACTAGACAAGGCTGTATCCGGTTCCGGTTCTGGGTCTATTTGGGTCTGCGGTTCCGGAGCCGGAACCGCTACCATACGGTTCCGGAACCGTCCGGTTCCGGTTCTGGCGGTTCCCGGCGGTTCTGAATTTTTTTTTTTTTAAACCAATATCTTGTATAGTAGTCATAGTATATTGTAGAATATATTTTATATAGTATATATTGTGTTTGGTAATTAGTATATATTGTGTATAAGTAGTGTATATTTTGTATATAAGTAGTATATATTGTATGTAAGTAGTGTATATTGTGTTGTAGTTAGTAATTAGTATAAATTGTATATAAGTAGTATATATTGATAAAGAAATATGGAGACAAAAGATATTCAAGGATATGATAAAGAGCATACTTATTGACCAAAATGGCATATCTTTCTTAGTCTTCCTTCCCCCAATGGAATGAGCACAACATGGTGCTAATACCACCATTAAAAGGAAAAAAAACTAAAAGAAGACATGCCAATGTACAAGTTACATCATAATTTATGTATTATTTATAACAAATCTCATAAAACCTTCGAGGTTTGGAGGTGGTTGTGTTGGCGGTGATGGAAATGAAGCTTGTCCATCACCACTTCCGGGTGAAGATGTTTCCTGAGCAAGTTCTGCTAGCATTTCTTCATAGCACTCATCTATTTCTGGTTGTGATTCAGCTAGCCCAAAGTTCCTTCTTTCTGCGCGGATCCAATCTCGAAAAAACACTGATTTTTCCAAGCTGTCCCGCATCGACGCTCTGTGATCACCTATTTGTAGTCTTGCTTGACTAAAGGCGCTCTCCGTTGCAACAGTTGACGCTTGAATCGACAGAACATCCCGAGCCATCCTTGCAAGAACGGGAAAATGCTTTTCCCTTGTCTTCCACCAATCCAAAAGGTCGAAAGAGCCGTCTGGATTCTCATTCTCTAGTCCCTGCGACAAATAAACTTGAAGCTTATTTAGATGGGAAATTTCATCTAAACTTTCCCCTTGAGTATCCCTGAACTCCGTCCACGCTTTAAGAGCTGTTAAGCCAGCAGCTCTTTTAGAGGACTGTGATGTAGACGAAGTAGGGGTTGGAATATTAGGCCTAGCATGCTCTAACGCCTGTTTATAAGCATTATAAACAGTTTGAGCATTCACTTTAATTGATGCTTTCGCATCAGATAGTGTAGCCATTTCTTCTTCTGAAAGATCTAAAGCTTGATAAATAGTAGAATCCAAAAGTGAGGACCTCCTAATTTCATAGTAGGATTTAGCATAGCAGACACACCAAATATAGGAGGGATTGGAAAAAAATATTTTTTAAACTTCTTTTTCATTTCAGTTATTGCAATTTCATAAATTTCCCCTCCCTCGTTAAAATCAACAAACAAATTAGCAAGTGCGGCAATATAAACTAAACAGCTAGAAATAGTTGGATAATATTGGCCAGATAAAGCATTTGTAGCCACATGAAAATGTTCTAAAAAATCTAAAAGAATTTTAACGTTAGTCCAATCTTGTGTAGTTAGCATGTCATTATCTTCCTCCCCACAATCCCGAGAATTATACGTAGCGTTAATTGGGTTCCTATATTAGTACGCTACTACTAAACTTTCGTACATGTAGTTCCACCTAGTCGGGCAAGGTTTAGGAACCTTTCTTTCTCTAAGACCATATTCGTCACACCTTTTAAAATATTCTCTAAGTCTACTTCTACGGTTTGAATAAAAAAGCCAATTAAGAGCCATTTTAACCTTTTCAATTTCTATGTTTAATATTCTCATACCATCACCAACAATTAAATGATAAATGTGACAAATACATCTAATATGGAAAATATTAGTAAAAGCAGGATTAAGTGTTCTAGTTAGCATACCTATTGCACTAGTGTTGCTAGAAGCGTTATGCATGGAAATTGACATTATTTTATCACTAAAACAAAAATATCTGCATACATCTGAAACAGTGTTAGCAATAAACCTATCCGTGTGCCGTGAATTAATTATCCTATATGCAATAATGCGTTTTTGCATAGTCCAGTCTTCGTCTATCCAATGACTGGTTACGGTTAGATAATCACAATCATTATTACTTCTACCAATATCAGTTGTAATAGACATACGATTAGTTATATGGGTAAATAAATAGCACAAGTATTGTTCATATTTATGCTTGTATTTATAAATATCGGCCTTAACTGTGGCGCGAGGCCAACCTTTATACGTAGGATTAAATACTCTTCTAATATAATGAATCCATGCAGGATTAGAAGCAAAAGAATAAGGCAAACACATAACAGTAATCATTTTAGCTAATTCTTCAGGATCCTTATTTGGATCGTAATATAATATACCTCCGGTGACTGTGTTTATTCCTGGTTGAACTAGATTTGAACTAGTACTTAGGTTAACTGAAGTATCAGGACTTGTCCTCCCCTCTTGTTGCGCTTTCAATTGCAAAAATCTAGCCTTATCGCTAGGGTGTAATCTTATATGCTTAACTAAACTACCCGTGCCGCTACGATCTCCAGTATACCTATGAACGAGTAATTTCCCGCAAGATTTGCATTTAGCCTTATTTTGTTTTGTTAGTTGAATAAAAAATTGCCAAACTAATGATGTTTCTGTACGTTTAGGTGGTTGTCTACTAAAAGTGGGAGTTTGTACGGGTGGGTGTGCCGTTTCATCACCTAAGTTATGAGCAGGACTAGTAGGTGTATCATCTAAATCTACTGGAGCTTGGGTTTCATCATCATCATCATACTCATTTCCCTCTAAGATAGGTGCATTAGGATAAAGAGCATTCATAATATCATCGTCTATTCTATCACCAACTGCTACATCATGTAAAAAATCAATATCACTAAATTGAAAACAAGGGTGATCACTATCAAGGATTCCGAATGGTTCATTTGGATTAATAGGTTGGCTACTACTTTGAACTTGCTTATCTTTTCTAGGTCGGGGAGACGGGGGAGGGGTAGTATTTTGGCGACTACTTTCACCGGTTTTAGATTTTCCTTTACCGAACATATTTTTCAACGAAAATGCCATAATAATTATAATTAAGCAAAATAGCAACACACAAAAATATTCTTAGCACGTAAGAGTTGAAACGAGTTTATCGGATTGACGAACAACTTCTTGAAAATTGAAAATCGTGAAATTGAACACTTGAAAACTTCAATTCAACAACTTCACAATGTTTCACGAATTTGCAACAATAAATTAAGCACTTGCACTAGAAAGATTGAAAGAGAGCTTGAGAGAGATTGAGAGAGATTGAGAGATATTGATGAATTGGTGAATAAAAATGAAAGAATGAGGGGGCATTTATAGTTGACAAATGGGAAATTGTGTAATTATATAATGTTTGGGGTTAAATTAAAGTTTGGGGGCCAAATGGCTATTTTTTAAAATTCCAAACGGCTAATTTTGAAAAAGAGCCGTTTGGAAATTATTAAAAAAAAAAAAATTTAAAAATCTGCCCGTTACAGAACCGGATGGAACCGTTTGGAATCGCCAGAACCGGTCCGGTTCCGGTTCTGGCGGTTCCGGTTCCGCGGTTCTAACGGGTAGAACCGTCCCGTCACGGTTCCGGGGAACCGCCAGAACCGGAACCGCCAGAACCGCGGTTCCGGTTCGGAACCGTGAATTTTGCAGCGTTACTACTAGTTGAACCTTGATAGATTTTGTACTTCGGATTAGAGCTGTGCTTTGTAGGTTGGTCACCGATCTTGTGTTCCTTTCAATGTTCCCAAAGTGCCTTTGTCACATTGACACCCTAACAAAGTTAATCTCAAGTCTAGGAGTAGGATAAAATACATAGCCATGTTAGATTGTCAGTTAGCTATTCGCAGACTTCCAATTTCAAATGGATATAGACGTCCAGTAGCACAGGGTAATCTGCTGGTCCTGAGATGATGTTGACGCCAGAACTCAAGCCTGTGAGTGATTCACATTTTCTGTAGACGTTTCAGTGTAGGGTACAAAGTAGGTCAGTGTGTGCATGAAGGTCTTGCATAGACAGACTATGTGTGCATTAGGCAAAAAAATATGATGCTGTTACTGCAGTCTGTCTACCCTCTATGTGATGTAATCTGCAGGTATATATGAGTTTATTAATATGCATTAGCATAAATATGTGCAATAATCTTTACTGTCCACTTTGTGATGACATCTACTTGGCTAGTAGTCCTGGTCTAGGTCTAAAATCACGCCTCCTCCTAATTTGAGGATCTGTTAAAGAAATTCAGACACAAGATTAGATTGTTTTAATCTAAGTAATATGGAGTAAACTTTGAACAGTTTTCTATTAATTTTTGGCTGAAGTCACAAGTTAACGTAGATTGAACAAGTCTTACTTTGAAAAGTCTGCTAGTAACCATTAGGGCCAACGGTAAAATAAAGATATACATCATTTACTAACTCGAAGTCTTTAACTCTTTTATCTTGAAATCGAAGGTAATTTAAATCAGTCTGATTTCAACTCCCAATAAAGGTATTATTGGATTGACCAAAAACTGTGTCATGTTTGATACCAGAAAGTTTAGATGTTCTCATACCTATCCTAAGATGGATCAAAGAACTGTGGAACCTCTCGCTCTTTTGGGATTTGACATGAGAAGTGTTTTCACGGTGTCAACTGACTTTAAAGGTCTCAATTATAAAACTGGAAAAGATTTGCTCCTATTTTCCTCTATCACCCAATTTTTGTTAAAATTAACATAAAGGCAAACATGCTAATTAGTGTATTAGCCACTTGCAACTCCCTACCGCTCCCCACCCAAAAAAGCTAAAGAAAAGGAAAAAGGCAGCAGATGATACTCCTAATGCCACTTAATTTTATGTAGGTATGACTATTCTGGATATGGCCAGTCAACTGGTAAGGTATGTAGCTTTGAACATCATTTCATAGCTTCGCTTACATCGTATAATATGCTTTGCTTTTTTGCATATAATAGAGTTTGACGATATTTTATGATGACTTGTATTTGCTCGCAGCCAAGCGAGCAGAATACCTATGCAGATATTGAAGCCGCATATAAGTGCCTTGAAGAAAACTATGGTACAAAGCAGGAAGATGTTATCCTTTATGGCCAATCAGTTGGTAGTGGGCCCACTTTGGATCTTGCAGCTCGTCTGCCACGATTAAGGGCAGTCATTCTGCACAGTCCTCTTCTTTCAGGTTTACGAGTCATGTATGCTGTCAAGCGCACATACTGGTTTGATATTTACAAGGTAGCATTCATCTTTTTGGTGTTGTTGTTTTCGCTCGTAGTATTTACCAATGTAATATGTGATTATATTTATATTTATGGATGTGAAAAGTTGGGGCCCTTTCTACCTTACAATATGAAGTGCTTTCTTGATTGTGTTGCAGAATATTGACAAGATCCCTTCGGTTAATTGTCCGGTGCTCATCATTCATGTAAGTGTGGTATTTGCCTTTGACTAAGCAAAAATGCTGTAGAATTGTCCATTTACCCGTCATTCTATAGTCAATTATGGTGCATGGAATTATTTAAATCTGTGGCAGCCACCTCACTTGTGGGATTACACTTGGTTGTTGTTGTTGTTGCAGCCACCTCGTTCATGAATTCTGATATGTTTTGCGATTTAATTTAGGGTGTGTTGTATAATTCGAAAAGAAAGAAAAGATTTTGAGGCATCAAAATTTTCATGACTAAATTTCTCCTCCTGAAATCTCAGCATGCTTGTTGTTTGGAAATGCATGTTTGGTTCTACACAAAATTGGGAGACGGAAGACTAGCAGAAGATAAATTTTGTACTGCATATTTTCTGTTTCCTTTTGGGAGACATTCATCGCGAAGATTCTACCGTGTTTAGTCTGTGTGTTAATTGATATGCAGGGAACTGCAGATGAAGTAGTTGATTTTTCACATGGCAAGCAGCTCTGGGAGCTATGCAAGGAGAAGTATGAGCCTTTATGGATCGAAGGAGGGAACCATTGTGACTTGGAGCTCTATCCAGAATATATCAGACACCTAAAGAAGTTTGTAGCAACTATTGAAAGGTTCCCATCACAGAGGATCAGTTCTAGGAAAAGCACAGACCAGTTTGAACCACCTAGGAAAAGTACAGATGTTTTTGAAGCTTCAAGAAAAAGCACGGACCGTAGAGAAAAACCAAGACACAGTACAGACAGGCCTGAGAAGTTAAAGAATCATTCAAGTAATGTTATTACAGACAAACTAGAGAAGCTAAGGGTCTCAGTTGCACAAATGGAGAGATCTCGACGAAGTTTGGATTGCACTGAAAAATCAAGGAAAAGTATTGATCACCAATTAGAAAGATCTCGGAAGAGTGTTGATAGAATGGAGAGAATACGAACGGGGTGATACTTAAACCAAATTGTAAAATTTCTTTAAAGTTTGATGGTGTGGGAAAGAATGAAATGAGTTGGTTATTATTTAAATAGTTTTCAAGATATGCATTGGTCTGTAAAAATGCTCTAAAATAATTAGTGCTTGAATCAAAGAGTGACGTTATAAATTTGTTCTTTCCTATTTTTCTTCTTACTACCTAATGTCATTGGTTGGAATTATTACCATAAGAGAGTTTGGGAAATACCTAGGGTACCCTATAGGACTCTCCAATCCTTCAAAGAAAGATTTTCAGTACATTATAGATCGTATGAATACTAGGCTAAAAGGATGGAAAGTTAATTTTCTCAATATAGCGAAAAGGACAACGCTCATTAAATCTACCCTAGCTGCAATCTCTAATCAAGTAATGCAAATCTATAACCTCCAACAAACTACCATAAAGAACATTGACAAAATTCAACGAGACTTTCTATGGGGTAGCACTTCTGAAAAAAGAAAGTGTCACCTGATAAATTGGGATACGGCCACAAAACAAAAGAAAAATGGAGGATTGGGGTTATATAAAACAAAATGGAAAAACAAATCCTTTAGTGCGAGCCTAGCCTGGAGATATAAAAAAGACAATACTAGTCTATGGAGCAGGGTGCTACATAGTAGGTACGCCAAAAAAAACACCAAACAAAGTTGGAATATCCAAGAGGGTAACGGCTCCCATATTTGAAAAAATATTGTCCGGGGCTCTCAAATCTGCAAAGCAGGCATACATTGGAAAATTGAGGATGGAAAACTAACTAGAACTTGGCAAGATAATTGGCTAGGAACAAAGGAACCACTAAAAACTCAAATCCAAGGACCTTTAATGAAACATGAACAACAACAAACGCTAGCTGATATCATCAGTAACAATTCTTTTAACCTGAACAATCTGTCCTTTAAACTCCCCACTGAAGTTAAAAACAAAATATATAGCACCTATATAAAGCAAGTTCACCCTATTCAAGATAACTGCAGCTAGGGAATAAACTCTAACGGATCCTTCACCATTAAATCTGCCTACGTTATGTTACAAGGTAAGGATGAGGGGGACACCAATGACTATAAATGGCTCTGGAGAATTAAAACTCTTAATAAGATAAAGTTCTTCCTTTGGACGGCAATCCACAATAAGCTCCCAACGGCACAAATGCTCTTCAGTAGAAATATAACCAACTCTCCAACTTGCTACTTTTGCAGCATCGAGAGGGAAGATATATTGTACATGCTCTTCAAATGCAAGCACTCCAAAATTATTTGAGCTCAAGCGGACTTTAGCAAACTACCTCCGGAACCGCCCGATACATACACTCTTCACCACTGGCTAAAAGCTCAATGTGAATCTTCTACTATTTTTAATAAATATCTCGTTTGGTCTGAAGTCCTCCCCTTTGTCCTCTGGCACATCTGGCTGCACAGGAATGAGACGATATTCAAATTCCGGATTGCTACGCCTAGGGACACCATCCTTATTAAATGGAATCCTCCGGAAGAAAACGGCTATAAATTGAATGTGGATGGTTCATGTATGGGCAACCCGGGTAAAGGCGGAATAGGGGGAATCATTCATAATCACACTGGGGAATGATTGTTGAGATATAACATGGGTATTTCACATGCTACTAACATATATATGGAAATACTGGCACTAATGCATGGTCTGAAAATGGCAATAGACAACAACTAACTACCTACCCCTAGTCATCGAAACGGATTGTAAAGAGCTTATTAACTTAATCCTTAATAAGAATGTCCTCTTAACCTAATTGATGATTGCAGATGCCTATTGAGTAGAGCAGGTGATGATCCGCCATTACAGCACGTCTTCAGAGAGGCAAACCAGGTGGCTAATTCAATGGCGAAGAATGGAAGCAACTCAACTACTTTTGGAAGTTTAACTACTTATCTTAGTCCTCCTACTTTTGTTAACTCTATTTTAGAAAGGGACAAACTAGGAACTCTGTGTCCTAGAACAATTCCCATTTGTAATGAACTATGTAATGACTCTTAGTATGTCTTTTAATGCATGTCTTAATTACCAAAAAAAAAAGAGGGGGAAAACTCAATTGCACAATAGTGATCAAAAGGTGAGGATGACTGAATCTCCTCATTTGCCATGAGAAAACCTGAAGAAGCAGTTGGAGACATATTACAATTCAAACCCCTTGATTCCTTGGCATCATATTGATGATGGCTTATGAGGACACCAACCCACCTTCAAATTCTACTATTAATTTTAAAGGGGGAAAACAAAGGAAGAAGCAAGAACTGATAAAACCAAAATCTGGAGTATCTTAGATATATTGACTTCATATCTTTGAACATCAGTTCAAGTGAGCTGAACCTTCCAGCAAAGGTAATCTGGCCGAGTGCTCAGTATATTCAACTATGGCGGAGGGAGCAAGACGACCACAGCAGATCTCATGAACTGTAGAGAAAAGGGGGAATAATTGTAACAATCCTCGATGACTTAGAACCTCGTAAACCTCCTTCGCTGTAGAGACACCCTTCAAAATTTTTTAAAAACAACATAGCAAAGTTATCAACTTGCTGGTGTAAAAGAAGTTGCAGCAGTGGATAAACATCAATAATTTGTTTTAAAGTAAGCTAGAATGAAGAATCTTTAGCCCAGACAATATACCCTGCTTTGTACTTTTGTGTTAATTTGAACATGTATATGCATTTTCAACAACTGATACATAATCAATGTCAGACTTAAATACCTGCAGTTTTTGGCCTTGCAGCATCTCCGCTTCAAGTTCATCAAAAGACCTAGAAAGTCGAGTGGAAATAAGATTTAGCACATTGTCTTTTTTCTATATTAAGGAGGAAGCTAACAAGAGCGAAAACCTTTTTCCTCCATTCCTTGCAAAAGCATCAGCACATTTCCTGTTTCTTCCTCCCACTGCATGTCAAATCATGTACAATTATTTATTGATGATACCATGTGAAAATGATATTCACGAATGGAACGAAAATTGCATAGATACTTACAACAAGTAGTTATTAGATCAGCTACCCCACAACTCTCAAAGAATGTATTATCTTTAACTGAAGGAAACAATAGCTTGGAGAAAGCCTTCATCTCTCTCAAGCCAATTCTCATTATTGCAGCCTGTTATGTCGTTTATAAACAGACAAGACTTGTTAATAAGAGGAATAATTACTCGATTTCCTTTAAATATAGAGATCTAATATCCTTCTAGCGGCTACCTTAGTGTTATTTCCCATGTCTAGGCCATCCACAAAGCCTGGCATATCACGAATTTAAATTCTCCATTACTCAAAAGGTAGTCAACTAATGATAAGATACATGACAATAAAAGTAAAAGTATATAAACCTGCTGCTAGAGCCACAACATTTTTCAGAGTTCCACAAAGTTCGACGCCTTCCACATCTTGTACCTATTTCCATTAGTTTAAATGGAAGTCATTAGAGAATTGCTGATCAATTTAGATGTCAAAAGAGATCAAAACTAGCAATGTTTCCAAATGCAGGTTTATCTGCACTCACAGCTGACACCATAAAGTAAGGTGTATTGAATAGGCGAACCCATTTCTCTGCGATCTCTTTATTCTCCCTATATCCAACTGTTGCTTCACTGAACTTCTCAACAGCAATCTGTAGGTGAAAATCTTAGCTATATTCATGCTAGGTTGACAAATCTGAAAATGTTTCCAGCAATATTAACCTCATTAGCAATGTTTGCTCCACATAGAACACAACAATTGATCCCAAGAATTTCAGAGATGAGAGTAGAGATCATGCATGGTCCTTCCCTCTTGACCTCCATTCCTTTAATTAGGGAAATTGCTTGAGCATCTTTCCTAATTTTTCCAACTAGCCTCTTGCATATGCCCTCCATGAATTGATGTGGAGTGACAAACACTAACATGTTAGCATCCCTCACTGCAAAATTTCGCTGGTAAACTGTTGAAAAAGAACTAAAACTCCACACACTACCTTTCAAAGCTCATAATACTCCCTGCGTTCTAAGCTCATCTATTACTTTTAAAGCAGCAACCATTCCAAAAGCATTAATGACCATAATCATAATACTCCCTGCGTTCTTCTTTTATATAGCAGTGCTTGATAGTATTTGATTGGACATGGAAAAAAAAAATAGACTTTGGTACATAACAAAGGTATCTTTAGAACTTGTTATGTTAAAGATGGCATGACATTTTGTGGCTATAATAAGAGTGCTATATAAAATGGCACCAAACAATTTAACATATATAAAAAGGTGTTGTACTTTTTGGAACTCACAACAAAAGAAACATTTCCATATAAAATGAAACAAATGGAGTTATAATTAGCAAGAAAAATTAAATAAAAATAAAAACACCTGCAACAACTACTACAACAACAATAAGTGAGAGTGTGTAACAAATACCTGCATGTTCGAGGTCAGGATCTGCAACAACATTTTTACCCAGTTCTATACCAGGAAGATATTTAACATTCTCCTGTGAAACAAAATAAAAAAAAAACAACCGGTTAAAATATTGATCTCTAGAATACAAACATTAGAAAACATAAACTTCGATATTAAAACAGGGGAATTACATTGGTTCGGTTGATGACCTCGGAGAGTTTTTCACCAGATGGCAGTGTTTCCTCAAACACCCACATCCTTACCTCATCTAAATTGTGTCATAAATTCAGGAGTTAAATAAAACAAAGCAACAACATAAAGTTTGCATTATGAATTGGTTGAATGTGCGATATTTTTAGACGTCGGAAAAAGGGTATAATAAACAGACCGTGAAAAGAATTCAAATTGAGCGTGTTAGAAGCAATGAGCTTGGCTGCAACAGAACCCCAGTTTCCACTGCCAACCACGGTGACTCTTGAATTTTGCGGAACCTCATCATCTGAAAGCGCAGCAGGAATAATATTATTGAGAGAAGCATTTCCATTAATTGCACCCTCAAGTGGAATTTGTTGGTCCTGTTGCTGAGATTCCATGGAAGGAGCCATGAAAAAAGATTCAAGAATGCAATGGGAATGTATTATTACAGTGAGAGATGAATTAATGGAAGGGAGGAATATGAGGAAGAAGAGAGAAGGGAGAATAAAAAAGGGGAAGGAGGAGGTTAATTTTGGGCGGAGAAGGCAGACGCGTAGCGTGAGTAACAATGCGTGTCATGTTAAATCTGGCGATCTACTCTATGGAAAAACTCCATCTGAGCCAAGGGAGAAATTTCAGAGAGAGTCTTCAGACTAGCTTCGTAGCTAGGTGGCTAAGGACATTTATCCATCCCTTCAACTTCTCTTTCTTTAACCTGCCCGTCCAAACCTATGCCCTTCCAGCTAAGCACCCTACTCCAGCCATTCCACCTTATGGATGTCTAATTCAAGACTTTAAGGGTTTGTTTGGTAAAGTGTATTTATAATACTTATTACGGCGTATTAATAATATTGGCATTAGTTATGCTTATATATTTTTTATCCGTTATGTGAGATGTTATAAAGTAGGGGTGTACAAAGAAAACCGATAAACCGCACCAATCCGATAATTCGAGTCAAACCGAAAAAAAAAACCTGACTATGGTTTAGTGTTGGAAAAAAAACCCGACCATAATTGGTTTGGTTTGGTTTTAACTAAAGAAAGTCAAACCGAAACCAAACTAACCCGACATTACATATATAGCAATTTTAGATATATTTAATATATAAATATAGTTATTGTAATGTAATTTATAAATATTTCTTAAAAAATTTCATAATTTTATCTTTTAAGGTATTATTTCAAGGTTTGATTTAGAACTTTTGAATGCTCCAATAAATTTTATAGTCATTAATATTAGTAAATTAAATAATGCTAGTAATTAATACTAATGCTAACAAAAGACATTCAATTCAATATTACGAACGGGAATGTATTAAATGTCTATTTTTTATTTTCAATAATTTAGATAAAATACATAACCTATTTTTATTTTTCTTTAGTTTTTAGGCATATACCTAATACTCCCTCATTAGTCTATCTAATTTAGCATGAATTAGTGCTTTTAGTTTATGTTTATTTTTATTATGACTTTTTAATTAGCAATATTTATAGTACATAATTTTATTATTTTTTATTGTTGAATATTTTAGGATAATGTCATGAGTCATGACATATCTCATATTTTGTATTATTTTCTTGAAAAATACTTTATATAGTTGTATCTTAGTAGGATTAAAGAAATATTTTGAGCATACGTTATATATTTTGTTCTACGAAGATTTTACCGGAAAAAAATTCGAACAAAACCCAAGAAAACCGATATTGAAAAACCCGAATTTATTGGTTTGGTTTGGTCTTTAGATTTAATAACCCGACATAATTGATTTGGTTTGGTAATTGTAAAATCCGAACCAACCGGGTCTATGTACACCCATATTATAAAGTATTATACAATTTCTAAAAGAATTACTTGTTTATAAAAATGCTTTCAAAACCAGTCCAGAACTCTAACTTTTTAAAAGAAACATATTTTGATCTGATATGAACAACGGAGTTCAGCATTTCTTCTTTGTAATATCCACCCCCCCCCCCCCCAAATACTTCTTATCCGGTTAGTGAGCTCTGCTCTCTGGATGTTGTCACCTAGAAAGGGAGGGTGGAGTTCCTGAATAAGAGGGGGTTAGTTTAGGCCAGCTTCGGAAGCGCCTAGAGAGTTTGCCCTGCTTTCTAGGAGGGATGTCCAGCCAGAGCTAGAGCTTAACGAGTTTGCCCCGCTTTTTAGGAATTGAATGTGGAGGCCCGTTAGAGGGTACATTCTACCCATTCCGGGTCTTGATTCCCTTAGATTAAATAGACGTCTAGAAGGTCTAGTTCCAACGGAAGAACCCCAAAAAGGGTATGTGAAGCCTTGGAAATGAGTCCTTAAACTCCCCTAGCTGCATTTGCGGTCTTAGCACTTTCCCTATTTTTTCGGACGAGTCAAGCAAATCCAAGCCCTGCTTCGCCGATTTAATCCGATATTTCATTTCCCCCATCATCATTTGATTTTTCGCATCTAAGAGTTGATCTTGCAAAAGGAGTACAATGCGATAACAAGCGATTTGTGATCAATAAAAAGTACCACTGAATGTACAACAAATGGATTATTGGATCCATATTGATGCAATACAGCTAGATGAAGAAGATTGGCGCCTACTAAAATAAAGGGGAGTAAATGATGAAGAATAAAAAAATAATTTAAGGTGGCATTGTCCATGGAGAACCCACCCCAAAGCCAAGTCACTTTGGTATCTCCTACTACAAGTATGGCGCTAGCTAAGCTTGTAATTACTGTAGCTCCCCAAAACCTTATCTGACTCCAAGGTACTATAGAATTTCACCCGATAGTATGTTTACTGCCTTTAGTTTAGGAGCCGGCGTTTGTGGATTATTGAATGAATCTGGGAATGCGGATAAGGTAGTAACTAATGTTGTAACATATAGTACTGGATTGAAACGGTAGCTACTAAACCGTAAACAAATCGGATTTCCTTCCTCGCGAGTATAACATAATGAGCCCAAGTTACGACAGCTCTGGATGAAAGCAAAATGGTAAGAAAAAGTCACTCAGTGAATCGGTGGATCATAAACTTGGAGATAGGGACAGGGGCATTCTTGACTCTTTAGAAAATATACAAGTGTTAAAAGAGTGAAGTCTGGGGATAACGGTAAATGTGAGGAATGTCACCTCCGCCTTACTAAAGAAGTTCGCAAGCAAGGGACATGCCGAACACCTACCTTTTTAACAAAGTCTTCTATACTTAGTTGTCTCAATTACATCGATCCTGAACTACCTCCATCCAAGTATTCTTGCCCTTACCCTTTTAGTCGAGCACAACTTCCCGAGCGCTAGGTTCAAGCAACTTCATACCACTTCGTCCCTTTCACTCTTCAACCTGATCTTGTCACGACCCCAGTTCGCCCTCCGTGAACTGTCGTGACGGTACCTAGTCTCTACAACTAGGTAAGCCTAACAAGTGCAGAAAATAAACTAAACTTGCAAAAGGAATAACCAAAACAAGATTAACTGAATGAAAGCAATAGTTATAATGCCTCTCGGCATATACAACACAACATTCTCAAACCAAGTATACTATTCCAAAATCCGAAAACTCACGGGAACACAAGCCTTTGGAATATCTAACATTCTAACTCCAGAATATCTAACAAGAAAGAAAAAAAATACAGAAAGGCAATGTTTAACAACTAGAATAGAAAAGGATTCCTCGGTCTATGGATGTGGTAGATGTACCTCGAAGTCTCTAGAGCAGATGCCTCCCTCAAGGATGGTAGGCCTGAGTATCGGTATATAGATCTGCACATGAAAAACGTGTGCATAAAGGGCATGAGTATACCGTAGCGGCACTTAGTAAGTACCAAGCCTAACCTCGGTCGGGTAGTGACGAGGAAGGTCAGGGCTCTATTGAGGTTAAACAAAATATAAAGTTCAATAGTATAGAACAGAACAAAATGAGTAAGTACAACAGTGAATATAACACAAAATATACATGACAATAACAACTACACGGAAACAAGGTAAACACGGAAGAAAGTAAAGCTCAACACTAATAATACCGATCAGAGATCTCCTAAGATACCGTCCTATTGTCCCAAATATACATATCCGATAAGTCTCCCAGGATATTGTTCCGTAGTCCAACTCGTAGTACGTAGAGATCTACCGGAATCCAGTTCCGTAGTCCCAAATGTAAATACCCAGTACTGAGGGAATCTACCGAGTGCATTCTTGTAGTTCCATATAACTGTGCAGGGGAATCTATCGTAATCACACATTTATAGTCCTAAAATAAACAGGCAAGGGGGGAGCTACTGTAATCTCACATCTGTAATCCCAAAATAAATATGCAGCATCACTAGGAAATTATATATAAATAGCAAATTTTATATTAAGGTAAACAAGTAATTCTAGACTAGCATGATGCACAAAATTCAGGTAAGCAGGTTGAACTAGACATGTTTTGCTAAGCTAACAACAGGCTTGACAGTGCAAATAATAAAAGAAGGAAAAGAAACATAGTAATGAATACTTAAAGAAAATCGGATTTCCAACAATTTATACAAGTACGCACTCGTCACCTCACGTACAAGGCATTTCAATTATCAAATATACCAATCCTAAGGAGAAGGTCCTCCACACAAAGTTAGACAAGCCACTTACTTCGAACTGGCTCAAAATCAACACGAGACCACGTTACATGTCCCAAACATTCAAATCAATTTCATGATGTAAATAACACTTCAAGTAACTGATTCTACAATTAAATTCTAAGCAAATACGCGAATCTAGGTAAAATGACCAAAATACTCCTCGGGCCCACATCTCAAAATCGGGTAAAAATTATATATTCCGAATATTCATTCACTCACGAGTCTAACCATATAAGAATATCTCAAATCGGATGTCAAAACCCAATCAAAACTAAATAATTCGGCATATGAAGTTTATCCAATTTTTCTCAAATTTTCCACCAAAATTCAAAATTTAAGGACGAGATTTAAGTTAGGAATCATGGAAACAGATCTAAGCTGGGTAGATATCACTTACCCAAGTTACTCAAGTGCAAAAGAAAAATCGTCCCTCCCGAGCTCTCAAATTCGAAAAATGTGAAAATAGGCTTAAACCCTCGAATTGGGATTTTATTGAATCTGCACAGGCATTGTTCTATGCGATCGCAGACATATTGTTGCGTTCGCGAAGTTCATTCTACCATGCACCTAAAAATCCTCCAACACAAATGCAATAAAAGGTCTGCGATTGCGGACCTTCTCTCCTCAAAGCTACGCCATCATTGTTGGCTTCACACAACTGTGTAGAGTAAATATTTCATCTCCCACAAGCCTAGGGTGCTTTATGCGACGTGATTACAAGTATGCGATCGCGGAGACCTAGTGTCCCATCCACTTCGATTGCGAAAGATCTTGTGTGATACTGAAGAAAAATTTCTGCCGGCCTCAACTTAACACTACGCGATCGCAATGAACAAAAACTTGCTACTGTAAAACCAGGAAAAACAACAATGTGTTTAAGCCCAAAAGTGCCCGCTTGAGAACCCAATATACACCCGAGGCCCTCAGGATATCAATCAATCCTTCCAACTAATCCTAAAACATCATTCCAACATGTTCCAACATTCGAAACGCTTAAAACAACATTAAAACACCTACTTCTCATCAGATTCAAGCTTAAGAATTCCAAAAACTCTAAAAACACGCTTTCGATCAAAAAGTCTATCAAACCCCGTCCAAATAACCTAAAGTTCTGCACACACATCCCAAATGACATAACAGAACTACGAAAACTCTCGAAATTCCATTTCGACCCTCGGATCAAATCTCACTATCGAACCAGAAACTTCAAAAATTCAACTTTCGGTATTTCAAGTCTAAATTAACTAGGGACCTCCAAAACACAATCCGAACACACTCCTAACCCCGAAATCACCTAACGGATCTAAAGAAACCATTGGATTTCCATTCTGAGGCCGCATTTATATTGTTCCGATTATGGTTTACTTTCCAATACTTAAGCTGTCATTTATAGACTAAGTGTCCCAAAACTCAAAATTGAACATCCCCGCAAGTCAGAATAGAAGACATAAACTTGGGGGAAGCAGTTAATAGGGGATTAGGGCGTTAATCCTTAAGACAATTGGCCGAGTCGTCACACCCTCCTACACTTAAGCATTTGTTCATCCTCGAACGAGCATAGAGACATACCTGAACAAGTGAAAAGATAAGGGTAACGACTACACATATCCTGCTCGGTCTCCCAAGTCGCCTCCTCAACCGGCTGACCCCGCCACTGAACCTTCACTAATGTAATGTTCTTTATCCCTACCTTTCTGACCAGCCTGTCCAATATTGCCAGTGGCTCCTCAATATAAGATAGATCCTTGTCCAATTGAACTAAACTAAAATCCAACACGTGCGATAGATCACTATGATACCTCCAGAGCATCAAAACATGAAATTTTGAGTGAACTCCTGCCATGCTGGGAGGTAAGGCACGCTCATAAGCAACCTCCCCAACATGTCTCAATATCTCAAAGGGGCCAATAAACCTCGGACTTAACTTCTCTTTCTTCCTAAATCTCATAGCACCCCCATTGGCGAAACCCAAAGCAGAACGAGCTCTCCAACCATATAGGAAATATCATAAACCTTTCGGTCTGCGTAACTCTTCTGTCTGGACTGGGCTGTACAAAGTCTATCTTGAATTACCTTAACCTTCTCCAAAGCATCCTAAACCAAGTATGTGCCCAATAGTCTAGCCTCGCCCGGCTCAAACCACCTAACTGGATATCTACACTACCTACCATATAAAGCCCATACGGTGCTATCTGAATGCTTGACTGATAGCTGTTGTTGTAAGAAATCTCCGAAAATGGAAAGAAATAATCCCAAGACCCTCCAAACTCAATCACACACGCACGGAGCATATCCTCAAAGAATATGAATAGTACGCTCAGACTATCTGTCCATTTGAGGGTGAAATGATGTACTCAACTCTACCCGAGTACCAACTCATGCTGAATGACCCTCCAGAACGGTAATGTGAACGAGTACCTCTCTCCGAAATGATGTAAATTAGAATACCATGCAGACGAACAATCTCCCGGATATAAATCTCTACCAACCACTCCGAAGAATAAGTAGTACACACATGAATGAAATGAGCGGATTTGGTCAGCCAATCTACAATCACCTAAATAGTGTTGAACATTCTCAAAGTCCACGGAAGCCCAGCTACAAAGTCGATTATAATCTGCTCCCACTTCCACTATGGAATCTCTATCTGCTAAAGCAACCCACTCGGTCTTTGGTGCTCACACTTCACCTGCTGACAGTTGAGGCACCGAGCTACAAACCCAACTATATCTTCTTCATCCACCTCCACCAATAGTGTTGTCTCAAATCCCGGTACATCTTTGCAGCAGCCATATGAATGGAGTACTGTGAACTGTGGGCCTACTCTAGAATCAGCTCTCGAAGCCCATCAACATTAGGTACACAAACCCCACCCTACATCCTGAATACTCCATCCTCACCAATGGTCACATTTCTAACATCACCATGCAGAAGCTTGTCCTTAAGGACAAGCAAATAAGGGTCATCATACTGCCTCTCCCTGATGCGATCAAATAAAGAAGATCGAGAAACCATGCAAGCTAGAACTCGACTAGGCTCCGAAAGATACAATCTCACAAACTGGCTGGTTAAGGCCTGAACATCCATCGCCATAGGCCTCTCCGATGCTGGTAGTTAAGCCAACTCCTTAAACTCTCCACCCGGCGACTCAAAACATCACCCATCATATTGGCCTTGCTCGGGTGATACAGAATAGTGATATCATAGTCATTCAGCAACTCTAACCACCTCCTTTGACCAAAATTTAGATACTTTTTTCTTGAACAGGTGCTGCAAGCTCTGATGGTTAGCATAAATCTCACAAGGCACACTATATAGATTATGACGCCAAATCTTCAGGGAGTGAACAATGGCAGCTAACTCAAGTTCATGGACAAGGTAATTATTCTCATATATCTTCAACTGTCTGGACGTGTAGGCAACCACCCTACCGTCTACATCAACATTGGTGTAAGGCCAAACCTCGAGGAATCACAATAGACTGTATAAAACCCCGAACATGTAGGCAATATCAAAATTGGGGCCGTAGTCAAAGCTGTCTTGAGCTTCTGAAAGCTCGCCTCACACTCTTCCGTCAACTGGAACGGAGCACCCTTCTAGGTCAGTCTAGTCATAGGGCTGCAATAAATGAAAACCCCTCCACAAAACGATGGTAGTAACCCGCCAAACAAGATAACTGTGGGTCTGTGTAGCTGAGGATGGCCTGGGCCAACTCTGCACTGCCTCTACATTCTTTAGATCCACCCGAATGCCCTCACTCGATACCACGTGTCCTAAGAATGCCACGGAATCTAACCAAAACTCACATTTTGAAAACTTTACATATAACTTCTTTTCCCTCAGAGTTTGAAGCACTATCCTCAGGTGCTGCTCATGATCTTCTTGACTCCGGGAGTATACCAGAGTGCCATCAATAAAGACAATGACAAAAGAGTCTAGATATAGACGGAATACACTGTGCGTTAAATACATAAAAGCAGTTGGGGCATTGGTCAGTCCAAATGGCATAACAAGAACTCGTAATAACCATACTAGGTCCTGAAAGTAGTCTTCGGGATATCTGGCCCCCGAATCTTCAACTGATGGTAGCCTGAGCGCAATTCAATCTAAGAAAACACCTGTGCGCCCTGAAGCTGGTCAAACTGATTACCAATACGAGGAAAAGGATAACGGTTCTTCACTGTAGCCTTGTTCAACTAGCAATAATCAATACACATACTCATAGAACCGTCCTTTTTCTTCACAAACAAGACATGAGCACCTTAAAGAGATACACTAGGTCGAATAAAACCCTTATCAAGCAATTCCTGCAACTAATCCTTCAGCTTCTTCAACTCAAGAAGAGCCATACAATACGGTGGAATGGAAATGGGCTGAGTGTCCGACAACAAATCAATGCCAAAATCAATATCTCTATCAGGCGGCATGCCTGGAAGATCAGCTGGAAACACATCAGAAAAGTCCCGTACTACTGGAACTGAATCAACTGAATAGGTATCAATGCTGACATCTCTCACATATGCTATATACGCGTCACACCCCTTCTCAACCATAAGCTGAGCTTTAAGGAAAGAAATAACTCTACTGGGAGTATGATCTAAATCACCTCTCCACTCCACACGCAGCACGCCTGACATAGCCAATATCACGATCTTGGCGTGAAAATCAAGAACAGTATAATGAGGCGACAACCAGTCCATGCCCACGATAATATCAAAGCCTACCATACTAAGCAACAATAAATCGATTCTGGTATCAAAACTACTAAGAGCAACTAAACACGACTAATAAACGTGGTCCACAATAAGAGAATCTCCCACAGAAGCAGAAACATAAACATGGGAACTCAAAGAATCTCGAGATACATCCAAATGCGGAGCAAAATAAAAAGACACATAAGAATAAGTTGAGCCTAGATCGAATAGAATCGATGCTTCTCTGTGACAAACCAGTATAATACTTGTGATGACAAAATCAGAGGCAAAAACCTCAATATGGGCAGGAAGGGCATAGTATCGTGCCTAGCCTCCCCCTCTAGGGCGACCTCTACCTATAGTTGGCTGAGTAGGCGGGGTAGCAAATGGAGTTGTAACCATAGCCTGAGAACTTTGCGGGGCACGCCGTGGCTGAGAAGTATGTGGAGCTGCACCCCTTCCAAGTCTGGGGAATTCCCTCACCATATGGAATGTGTCAAGATACTCAAAAAAAGCTCTAGAAGGACGTGGTGGTGTGATTGGCTAAGGCCAGGTCTACTGGGCTAACCTTTGAAAGCACCTCGTGCAGGATGCGTGCTAGAAACTGGAGGTGCATAATAAGGCTCCTGAGACCTAGGAGGAGCTGGAGCATTACTGGATGCTGGAAGAGCTGAATGAATATGGCGATTCATATAACCCTACCATGACAACCTGCAACCGGGCTATGGGCACCATAATAATGGCCCAACTCTCAAGCCAAAGTGGTATATATGGTGATAAACTATTCCAGAGTCTCCTAAAGTGCTGGCGTGGTAGTAGCAGTAGGCGTGTCAGGTACCTGAGCTCCGACTGACACTGTTGGTGGCTCTTCCATGGCAGCTCGCGCAGGTGCTCTGGCTGCACCATGTGCGCGTCCTTGACCTCTACCCAGTATCACCCTCAGGCAGCTACAGTAGGGGGCGCAGGTGCCTGATCATCACGGGTAGCACGTGTCCTTACAATCTATGAGAGAATAGAAGACAGAAGTTTAGAACTGTGATATCAAAAATCTCGTACGACAAGAAAATCAAATGAAGTAGAATTTTCCTAACAATTACATAGCTTCTCATAGATAAGTATAGACGTCTCCTTACTGATCATCAAAACTCTAATATACCGGCTTGTGATCTATGACTCCTATGAACCTAGAGCTCATATACCAACTTATCACGACCCTCGTTCGCCCTTCGTGAACTATCGTGACGGCACCTAGCCTCTATGACTAGTTAAGCCTCACAAGAGCTAAAAATAAACTAAACTTGCAGAAGGAATAATCAAAACCAAATTAACTTAATGAAATCAATAGTTATAATGCCGCTCGACATATATAACACAATATTCTCAAACCAAGTGCACTATCCCAAAATCCGGAAACTCAGAGGTACAAAAGCCTTTGGAATATCTAACAGTCTAACTCCAGAATTTCTAACAAGAAAGAAAAAAATACAGAAGGGCATTGTTTAACAACTAGAATAGAAAGGGACTCCTTAGTCTGCGGACGTGGTAGATTTACCTCGAAGTCTCTAGAGCAGATGCCTCCCTCAAGGATGGTAGGCATGACTAGCGGTACTTGGATCTGCACATGAAAATCATGCACTGAAAGGGCATGAGTACATCATAATGGTACTCATTAATTGCCAAGCCGAACCTCGGTCGGATAGTGACGAGGAAGGTCAGGGCCTTATTGAGGTTAAAAAAATATAAAGTTCAACAGTATAAAACAGAACAAAATGAGTAAGTATAGTAGTGAAAATAGCATAGAATATACAGGACAACAACAACATGGAAACAAGGTAAACACAGAATAAAATACAACTCAACACCAAAAATATCGATCGGGGATCTCCCAGGATACCGTCATGTTGTCCCAAATACACATATCTGATAAGTCTCTCGAGATACCGTTCCATAGTCCAACTTATCGTGCACGAGGATCTACCGGAATCTCGTTTCGTAATCCCAAATATAAATACCCAGTACTGGGGGAATCTACGAGGTGCATTCCCATAGTTTTATATAACTGTAGGGAGATCTACCGAAATCCCACATCCGTAATCCCAAAATAAACAGGCAAGGGGGGGAACTACCGGAATCCCACATCCGTAGTCCCAAAATAAATTCGCAGCAGCAACAAGAAATTATACAGAAATGGAAAATTTCATATTAAGGTAAACAAGTGATTCTAGCCTAGCATGCTGCACATAATTCAGGTAAGCAGGTTGAACAATTAAAGCAGCTAAATCACTTAGACATGATTTCCTAAGCTAACAACATGCTTAATAGTGCAAGTAATAGAAGCAGAAAAAGAAACATACTAATGAATAGTTAAAGAAAATCGAATTTCCAACAATTTGCACAAGTATGCACTCATCAAGTCATGTACAAGGCATTTCAATTACCAAATACACCAAATCCTAAGGGGAAGGTCCCCAACATAAGGTTAGACAAGCCACTTACTTCGAACCAGCGCAAAATTAACCCGAGACCATGTGCTTGCCACGAGTACTCAACTCCAAATGACCGACTATTCAATTAAATTTCATAATATAAATAACGCTTCAAGTAACTGATTCTACAATTAAATTCTAAGCTAATACGCAGAATTAGGTAAAATAACCAAAATACCCCTCGGGCCCACGTCTCAGAATCGGATAAAAATTATATATTTTGGACACTCATTCACTCACAAGTCCAACCATATAAGAATCTCTCAAGTCGGATGTCAAAACCAGTCAAAACTTAATAATTTGGCCTATGAAGTTTATCCAATTTTTCTAGTTTTTCCACCACTATTCGAAATTTAAAGACTATATTTAAGTTAGGAATCATGAAAACTGATATGAATTGGGTAGAGATCACTTATCCAAGTTCCCATGTGCAAAAGTCTTCAGAAATCATCTATCCCGAGCTCTCAAATTCGAAAAATGTGTGAATAGGCGTAAACCCCCGAATTGGGGTTTTAATGAATCTGCCCCGGCATTGTTCTATGCGATTGCAGACATATTGCGGCGATCACAAAGAGCATACTACCACGCGCCCAAAAATCCTTCAACAGGAACGCAAAGAAAGGTCTGCGATCGAGGACCTTCTCTCCTTAAAGCTACGCGATCATAGTTGCCTTCCCGCAATCACGTAGAGTAACACTTCATCTCCCAGAGGCCTAGGGTGCTCTATGCGATCACGATTACAAGTATACGATTGCGGAGACCAAGTGTTCCAACCACTGCAATCCGAAGGGTCTTGTGTGATCGTGAAGCAAAGTTTCTGCCAGCCTTAACTTAATACTACGCGATCGTGGACTAACTCATCGCGATCGCAACGAACAAAAACCTGCTACTGTAAAACCAGGAAAACCAGCAATGTGTTTAAGGCCAAAAGTGCACGTTTGAGTACCCGAAACACACCTGAGGCCCTGGGATGTCAACCAATCCTGCCAACCAATCCTAAAATATCATTCCAACTTGTTTCAACCTTCAGAACGCTCAAAAAGATATTAACGCACCTACTTTTTATCGGATTCAAGCTTAAGACTTCAAAAAACTCTAAAAACACGCTTTCGATAAAAAAGTCTATCAAACCGCGTTCAAATGACCTAAAATTTTGCATACACATCCCAAATGACACAACAAAACTACAAAACTATCAAAATTCTATTTCGACCCCCGGATCAAAATCTCACAATCGAACCGGAAGCTTTAAAAATTTAACTTTCGGCATTTCAAGTCTAAATTAGCTACGAACCTCTAAAATAGAATTCAAACACGCTCCTAACCCCAAAATCACCTAATGGAGCTAACAGAACCATCGGATTTCCATTCTGAGGCTGTCTTCTCACTGTTCCAACTACAGTTAACCTTCCAACACTTAAGCTCTTATTTAGGGATTAAATGTCCCAAAGCTCTCTGAAACTCAAAACCAAACATCTTGGCAAATCAAAATAGCAAAAATAAACTTAGGGAAAGCAGTTAGTAGGGGATTGTTGTATTAATTCTTAAGACGACCGGTCAGGTCATCACAGATCTCTACATTGATAGCTTGAAAAAGCAAAAGAGGGTCACCTTCACCTCTCTTAATGACTATTCTTAAGCTTCCTTTCTTCGGGAGTAGGATCTCTTTGCTAGGAGCTCATAGAAAGATAGTGAATTGAGGATGTTGAGAAATATTTTTATATGAAAAAGTTTTAAAAAAATTATTTGATTTGTCTACCTATATTGTAATATTGAACTTAATATTTATTTATAAAAAAATATGCTAAGTATTTATTTATTTACGAGAGATATAATTTATTTTCTCATTATTTGGATTATTTTAAACTCACATTAATATAATAACTTGCACATTTTAATCAAGCATAAAATTTGAAGGATAAATTTATCTTTAACTAAGCTAATGTATGCATTAAAAACCATTGCATTGCTAATATCATGGTTTTCTATGTATTAGTTATGCATAGGATAATACCAAAAATGATGTATAACTAATGCTTGCATAACTAATGCATTTGTTCAAAATATCTATCAAATAAGATATTATTAGTACATAAAGCTAATACATGCATTATTTTACCTAATGCATCCTAAGGGTCGTTTGATAGGGCGTACAAGAATAATGCTAAGCTAGTGATTGGCTAAAGATTCCCCAATTTATTTTAAAAAATCTGGTTTTAGTAAAATTTGATTTGAAGGTGAAAATGTATTTGGACATAAGTTTTAAAAATATATTTTATTTTTTTGAAAAATACATGAAACATGACTTACACCCACAAGTTGTAAAAATTATTATAAATACCCAATAGTACCTTTATTAATAACATTCATTATATCAACGCAAACCATATTCCTGAACATAAATAAATTTAGTACGAAATAATTATTTTTATAATGAACTACACAATACACTATTAGATGACCGAGAAGACGTAACAACATTATTACAAAATAATAAATGGTGGGCTCTTTTATAAAATATAAAAGTTTGGGGCAATTCTTATAAAATATAATAGTAATATTTTGGGTCAAAACCGGCTCTGGAATTTGGGATTCGGGTTTAGTGAATTTACCAAAATATAGATAAAATATATGACCAAACATGTATTTGCCAAAAACGTTTTAAATATATTTTAGCAAAATCTATGGCCAAGCGAGTCCTAAATAAGGTATAATATTAGTGCAGGGTTAGTAATACATCGTTAGGAATGCAAATATTAGTTATACAAAGATTATTTCTTATCCATTCTTTGGTGTTGGTTATTAAAATTAAAATGCATTGCATAATTTTAAAAAAAATTAATTATTACAAAAATGCCTCCATATTCTTTAATTTTAAGGGACTTTAATGATGACTTTATCTTTAACCATACTAATGCATGCATTAATAGCCTTTATATGCTAATACCATAATTATTATACATTAGCTATACATAGGATAATACCATATAGGGTGTATAATTAATGCTTGTATTAGTTATACATATGTTAAAAAAGTATAGCTAACAAGGTATTACTGATGAAGAAACTAATGCATGCATTATTTTTCCTAATACACTCTACCAAACGCCGTGTAGATTTTTCTTATATAAACGAACCTATAATACTATGTACTAATTGTTTTTTTAAAGGAATTGATTATATTAAATAGCTAAACGGATAAAATAAGTACATCAGAAGAGGAATTTGCATCCCATGTAGAATCCTGAAATTGTGTCATTGTATTCCTGCTACAATATTACATTTCAGAATGGTTCTAGGAAAAGTAGTTCGTAGAATGTCTACGCAAAAATCTACCAGCATAGTCATCTTCCCAAATTGCTTTATCATGCCTCCTTCCTTACCTAGCATATCAACAACTCTATTTTATTCCCTGTAGCTTTGCACCCATCCTATGAATCAACAACATGTATTCCGAGATAATAGAATCATAAGTATCATTTTCCATTTAAGCATTCTTATAATCTTTGTAGAATTAATGCTAATTTTACAGAGGTGTGAGGCTCCTTTGTTCAACAATTTGCAATCCCTCTAAAAAAGTAGTTAGTATAGCATGAGTGTTGGTGGCGTGTGGCAGGTTTCCTATGTATCATACAACCCACTCACTGCAAGAATTCCTAAAAACACCCTAGTTCCTTGTATTCCTAGATTACCTAGTGTTGTCCCATCTATGTTAATTTTATAGTCCCCCCTGGTGGGGGGCTCCCACTTAACCCATAGTTTTCTCGTTTCCCACTAATTCCCTATCTGTTAGGATATGATATTCAGTGGTTTTTTATATAATTGAGGACATATGTCGGATCCTTCCTTTTCTTGAATAGATTGTTAATTCTGGTCATCCAGATGTGCCAGAAGCAAAAAGGAAAAATAGCCTCCAAAGACAACTTATTATTAAAAGGCTTTGTCCTAAGGTTGGTCCATGTGTTTGACCAGGACTGGTTTGTGAAGATGAGGTATTGTTATAGATAGACAAATACGATATGAATGGTAAGATTATACCATAAAAGTTTTACATTTGAGCAGTCAAAGAAGAGATGGACAGTTGTTTCACAAATTGTTAAGTTGAAGCAGCATATGTGGTTGCAATTGATACTAATTTTCTGGAGGAAAGCTCCAGTAGGGAGTCTGTCATGGCGCAGGATCCACAAGAAAGTCTTGATCTTATTGGGAACTTTAAGTTTCTAAACCAATTTGAAGTTTTTGTTTTGCCTCGATGTGGAAGCGGTTGTTTGTGTGCTCAGGTACAGGTAAGCAGGCTTAGTGCTAAAAGTTCCATTACTTTCTAGGCCTCAAATTATCATATCCTCCTTGATTGTATTGTTTAGGATGAAAGTGGAGGTTATTAGGTTCATGATACTATCGGGGACAATTATTAAGGGGGACAATGTGTTTCAATCACCATCATTGTAGATAGTGCCGAACTTAATGGCTTGATCATTTGTGGTGAGGGGTCCCTCAATCATGCTCTTAATGGATTTATTATTTGAAATCCAAGCATCATTAAGGAAACTGACTCTATCCCCTTAGTTGACAACCCATCTAGTAACCTCCCGACATGTATCCCAACCTTTGAGAATGCATTGCCAAATGTGGGATTTAGCTTTCTTTGTTATGTGAGTCCAGTTACAGTGTTTAGAAATTAGGATTCTTATCCATATGGAAAATGGATTATAGTATATCCTCAAATATTGGCTTGCATGAATTGCTCTATTCTTGCACTCAACTTTTTTCAAGCCCAGACCTCCCAAATTTTTAGGCTTGATTACGATCTGCCATCATACAAGGTACACTTTTTTTTCTTATTTAGGGTGGTACCCTAGATTCAGTTCCTTTAATTTATTTGATCTATTTAGTGATGTGGGAGGATATTTGAATGAACTGTATGACATTTTTTGAGATACTATTCATGGATGTTTTTGCTAGGGTAATTCTACTTATCATGTTGAGGTAAGTGATTTTCCAACTATCCAACTCAGATCGCATGTTATCACTAATGAATTGAAACTCACTGTTGGATGGTCTCTTATGAAAAGTGGGAAGCCTAAGTATTTTCCAAAGGATGTTGTAGCTTCAATTAAAATATTGGCAGAGTAAACATACGCCTGGACAAGTTTGTAGTTAGAGGAGAAGAGTACTCTAGATTTAGTTAAGCTGGTTTTCTGAACAAAGTCTCTACTGAAAGAGTTTAGGGTGTTGATGATGGTGTTGCAGTTTCTAGTATTGTCTCTTGTAAAGAGAGTTATGTCATCATCAAAGAAGAGATGAGATATCATCAGGCCAGACCTACTGATACTAGTTGGGAACCACTCTCTGGTAGCAAAAACATTCTCAAGGAGTCTTGAGAGTCTCTCCATACACAAGATGAAGAGGTAGGGAAAATGTGGTATCTTTGCCTAATACTCCTAGTAGGCTTGAATGACTTAGTCTAGCCCCCATTAATTAAGATGGATATTGTAATGATATGGCTGGTCGTTTTATTTTTTAGAACCCTATCCCCATAAATAAAACTTCCTTCACTTTTTTTAACAAATTAAAGACCTGCAGGGATGGTTGGTTCGGGACTTGGAAGAATTTGGGCTGAAATATGCTTATCTGATTCCTTAAGATTTTCTTAAAAGGCTAAGTTTGACTTTGGTCAACATTTTAGCAAATGGACCTGGATTCAAATTTTGACGGTCCTGGAGCATCCGTAGGAAAATATGGGACATAAGCGTATACCTGAAATCGAATTTCGAGGTACCTAGCCCGAGTAATAAATTTTATTAGAAATTTTTAAGCTAATATTCTAAGGATTTAAAGAAATTAAATAATAATTGATCACGTTGGTACCAGGATCGTAGGTTGGTTCTGGAGCCCATTACATGTCAAATATAATATTTAAGAACTTCCCGCAAAATTTAGTGTCAAAATGAGTAGTGAAAGTGAGTTTCAGCACGTTAGAAATGAATTAAAGAACTTGAAGTTCATAAGTTTGATTCAATTGGTTTTAGGGGAGTGATTCGTAGATTTAGAGTTATTTTGGGTGTTTTGAAGGTTCGAGTGGGTCCGTTTTATGATCTCAGACTTGTTAGTACGTTCGGGCGGGGCCCGGGAGCCCCGAGTATCAATCAAACGAGGCTTGAGTGAAGTTGGAAAAGTCAAAAAGAGCTGAAGCATCTGTATTTGTCATAATCGCACCTGCGGTTGGTTAGCTCCAGGTGCGAGACTGCAGAAGCAGTCGTCCTCTCGCAGACGCGACCAAGGCAGGCCCAAAACCATAGAAGTGGCTCCCAGCCGCAGAAGCAGCTTCAAGACCGCAAAAACAGTCCCAACTCTGCTTGGCTAATTCTGTAGATGTGGCCTCTTCCTCGCAGAAGCGGGACCGCAGATGCGGAAATTGCTGAAGCAGTGAGCTTCATTTTATACGCGTTCTAAGTCATGTTTTTGCCATTTTCACTCTTCCATTGGGCGGTTTTGGAGATTTTTGAGAGAATCCTACCACTTATCATCTTGAAGTAAGTTTATTCTACCTATTTCTATTTTAATACTTGTGTCTTAGGTAGATTAAAACACTAAGATTAAGGTAAAATCATGGGGTTAGAGCAAAACCTAAGGTTTTGGTAAAACTTAGGTTTTTCCAGGAAATTGGTTATGAAATGAAGTAAAAATAATAAATTATTGATTATTAGGTTACAAAGAACAACTTCTTTTGAAAGTGTTTTGGAACCCGGGAAAGTGGACCCGGGGTCGGATTTTAGGAAACTTGTGTTTAAGGTTGGGAAATTGCTCAAATACTTAGAATGCGATCTTGTGAGCTTGTATTGACTAGTTCCTACCTCGTTTATCTAGTTTTAGATCGTTCAGCTCCAAATTGAGAGTTTGGGCTTGTTTTTGGTGTTGGAAGTGTGCGAGGTGAGTCTCCTATCTAACCTTGTAAGTGGGAACTGTTCCCATAGGTGATGTAATCTAATAATTTCCCATAAATGTGGGGGCTATGTATGCACTAGGTAATGAGAGTCCGTGTGTAGCTACAATTGTGCTAAGTCGGGGTAGTTTAGGACCCAAAAGCATGTTTTATGTGGTATTCTTGCTACTCTATGTTTAATTTGGATTGTTTAAGTCATGGTGATTATGATAAATGAGATCAGCTAGGAGGAACATGATCTTTCCTGGCTTTTTAAAGAGAACTTGATGGTTCAGTGAGTAATTGCTCCCCAGTTATATGTTCTTTTCTGCTTGTTGCTGTGTTTAATTTTATTTGACCGTGTCGCATGGTTGATTTGCAAGTGGGGTAATAGATTCATCTATGGTTCATGCCGTTTGACCCTCGGCAATACATAATTTACTTTTATGTTGGATCGGACTATGCGACCTCGCCACTACTTGCGCATGCTTTACTTAATATTTTTCTGTGACTTGAATTTGTTATTTGTCCTGGAATGGAAGTTGCCAGTTGAGACATTATCTAGGAGAGGACCTATTAGTTCTTGCCATAAACTACTAATTAACTGGTTTATCCATGCCCAGTATAATTCGTCTCTCATATTATTTGACCCTAGTAAGTGTCAAGTCGACTTCTCGTCTCTATTTCGAGATTAGACAAGATACTTACTGGGTACATATTGTTTATGCACTTATACTACACTTATGTACTTAATTGTACAAGATTTGAGGGTACATCTGGCTATCAGTCAGTGCTCATCCTTGAGCATATTTCGAGACTTCTGTGGTGAGCTGCTCTTTCCTGTGCCGCCCAGCAGCTTGATGGAGTCTCTCTTTATTTATTTTTGTTGTTTATTCTATTTTGGACAGTATGATAGATTTATTCTTTTTTTGTATATTCTACTAGTTGCCCACAACTTCTGACACCAGGTCTTGGCACACACATTAGTAGATTACACTTTTGGGAATTTGTATAATTATTTCTGAACATTATTAGTTATCACTTGTTTTAATATTAACTTAAGAATTTGCTGCAATTGTTTGGTAAAAGTAAAATGAGAACTTATTTATGTATTCGTATTGGCTTGCCCGATAATAGTATTGGGCGCCATCATGACCTATTATAGAAATGGGTCGTGACAACATGGTATAGGAACACTAGGATCATGTTGGTCTCACAAGTCATGGGAAAATCTAATAGAGTCTTGCAGATCGGTACAAAGACTTCTGTATTTATCTTTAAGAGGCTATAGGGTGGTAGAAAACTACTCTTTATTCATTTTCTATCATGCAGAGGTTGGTATACTAAATTTTCCTCTTCTATTCTCTCACAGATGGTGAGGACACATACGGCTGATGTCCCAGACCTAGGAGGAGCTGCTCCTCCCACTGTTAGAGGTCGAGGTGGAGGCCGGGGGAAGGTACCGGCCTGGTAGAGGACGAAGGCGTCCCAAAGCTGTCCCAGTAGCACCAAAGCAAATCCTGCAGGAGATCCTATCACTGAGGAGCAGGGTGATGTTCTCGTAGCTGAGCCTACCTCGACGGACTTTGTGACAACACCGGGTTTCTAGGAGGTCATGGGCTGTATGCTGCGGTTCATGGACACCATGACTTAGGCCGGTTTATTTCCAGCAGATCCAGCTACATCACAGGTAGGAGAGGGAGCGCAGATCCCTACTACTCAGGCTCTTGGTCACGCAGTTGCAGTATCAAACTCTGGGTGTACTATCTATAGATAGGGCTCAGCCAGTCGCTGTAGTGGTGTCCGAGCCCAGACCCGGTATGGATGGTGACCTACAGAAGTTATTGGATAGATGGACTAGACTTCACCCTCCTAGCTTTGGGGGTCAGCGTCATGAGAATGCCCAGGATTTCATTGATAGGTGTCACACCTCCTTTTTCCACTTACACGTGGTTACTCCAAAAGATGACACGTGTATAGGAGTTTTTCCAATTAAAGTGACATTACTCGAGATGAAATTAGTTATTTATTTCAAGAGTCACCACTTGGGATAAGTTTGGCTTTTGGTGTCCCAAGTCACCGACTTATTTGAAATCCCAAATCGAGGAAATTTCGACTGCCCAATTGGAGTCTGCGAACCAGACATTCTTGAGTGAGGAATTCCGTTGACCCGAGGGAAGGTGTTAGGCACCCTCGGATCCCGTGGTTCTAGCACGGTTGCTTAAACTCATTTTAAGTGGCTAAAATATGATTTTCTATACTTGTTACTCCTGCAATTTTAGATTTTTAACCGCTTTTGACATCTTTTTTAGGAAAATTTTCAATGTTAATAAAACATGTCGCGAATCGCGTCACATAAATGCACCCGTAATTTTAGACATATTTTAATTCCATTGAGAATATGATTGGGTCACATAAATGTGCATCCGAATTTAGGAAGATATTTTTTATTAAACACGCGCCTATAGCAACTACGTCTTTGACATTCATGGGAATGCCGTGAAATTTACTAAATGGCACTTCCTATTTTTCTATGTGTTTTAATGAAGTAAGGAGCCATCAAATGGTATTTGCTTGAATTAACGCTGCTCACTTTATTTTATAAGGATATTCTAACACATGCTAAATTCTCTTCTCTTGCTGGTGCTTAAATGCATTAATCACTTTATGTATAAACTGGGTACTTTGGAAACATTGCATACGTCTTAGCCTCATTCATGGCCAATCACACGTAATAAATCAAGTTTGGGCCAGCCCAGGAGCACATATCGCTCAGGTTGTGACCGATAACTATTGTGACTGGTTTGGTCTTTTAATCACTCAGCCTAGACAACATGTTGGATTACAATATTTTTGCACTTACTGGGCTTCGCGAATGAGCCCAGTGTTGATTTGGACAAAAGAGTCCAATTCTCAATAACCATTTTTAGTTCAAAATCATATACAAAGTTGAATATTTACACACTCACAAAGAAAATACTAACAATCGTTTTTTTATATATCAAACTTTAACATTAGATCTGAATCAAATGATTCATATACTCGTCAATTAGAGTATATGAATCTAATTCTTCAAAATTCAATTATGACTTTGATTCATAGCTTATAGATCTGAAACAAAACACTGCTAACATATTGAAACTTGAGTGAACTACACCGTACACAATGACTGAATTTTAATAATTTCTAAGCCAATATTTCCTGATTTCCTTATTTCTAAACAACATGAAATAATCATCTAGAACAGCCATACATTAACTACCAATACTATTGATTGTTCCTACTTAAAAATAATTCGAATGTCCAATTATTACGAATAAACCAGTCTCTAAAGTCCAATTATTACAAAATGAGTTAGTCTAACAATTAATTACAACATGATGAATATCCTAACTCTACAGCTATATTCAAACTGAATTATGGGGAAGACAGGGGAAGGGTTTTGAATAAGCTAATGCATTCAACTCTTCACATTTAAGAATACTTCATGCTTGAGCTTCAATATATATCAAATGAACATTGGAGGTTAAATGTAATGCAGCAGAAAACAAGCCTATGAGTACATGTAATGAGTCAGCTAAACAATAAACAACCAAACGCAGTGCATCCAGGACTTCAGCAGAGTTTTTAGAGAATTAAATCTTCAGAAAAATGATTCCCACGGCACTAATGGTAATTTGTTTTGCAGATATAGGAGAAAAACTAGTATGTAGTTTAGCTCTAAGACTCAAAGAGAAGATTCCGGACCCTTTTAAAATTTGCTCAGGGTTTTCTTTTATAATGGATCCTTAGGGCACCAACTTTTCTCATGTTTTTCCTTTTAGTCCTTACTTCAAATTTGTATTTTTCCTAAATGGTCCTTCATTTTCTGACTTGTGCCTCAAGTTTGAGGCAGGAATTGTGGTTTAGTCCCTTGCTAGAAGGTTCTAAGGGATTACTATCACATTTTCAAAGTTCAAGTCCCCCTTATACCCCTATGTCCTTTCCTAAATTACCCACCTGAAGTTTTAACCTTAGTTAGTTCATTGGTTAAGTCAATTATGCTCAAGTTGGGTCAAATTTGGTCTTGAACCGCAACTAGTCAGGTTTTAAAATGGGTGCTTTAATGTGATTTTCCTATAACCAAACATTATACAAGATAACTATTCCAAATCAAAAGCTATGAATCAAATTACCTAGAACAGGCCCTCAACACTCAACTTGTAGGAATAAACCAATTAAACACTCAAAGATCTTGAAAGTGAAAAGCATACAACAGAAAATGAACATTCAACTCAGGAATCAAATTAGAAGGGTGAAGGCTATCTGTAGCAATTAAAGGTCTACCCAACAAATCAGTCTAAACTTAAAAATCAAAATCATTATGGAAATCAAATACTTAGGATTATGCACAACCAAACAAACCTGAAATCATGGAATAAACAAATAATGATTAGAAGATGTATGCCAATTGAGCCCTAAAAATCACATTACTGGAGAATAAACAAAACTAGGCATTCCAGAATCAGGAGACTAATGCTAGCAGGATATCAACACTACTCAAGATATGAAAGGATTTCAGATTATTGGCAAACAATAGCATATGACTATTTAGACCTACTTCAGGCGAGATTGTGGACAAATAATTATTTAAAAGAAAACATCTAAGAGTCTATAGCTAAGAGCTAATAGAAATACAGAAAAAGATAAAATACTTAAGCAAATATATACAGAAGAGACCAAATAATCAGTAAAATATATACAGAAGAGGCAAAACACTTAGCTTCTTATGCATGTCCAATTTAAACCCTTTCAATCAGCTGTTGGCCCCTTCCACATGGGTTTCGAACACTCCTAAGACGATGTATAACCAGTTTTAAGAGTTCACAGAGGTTTTCATGGTTCTGAGACCTCAGTGTGGTCTCAGATTTGGATTTATTCAGTGGTTGAGGATGTTTAGGAGTCATGGGTGATATGGTTGGGGAAAGGAAGGGTCAGGAATTGCCTAGGAGGAATTTGAGCCATTTCCGGCGAGTTTTGAGTTTTAGGGTTAGGCTTTGAATTGATATTCGAAGGGTTTCAGGCAAACTCGAGAGGGGTGATGTACATGGTTGGAAAAAGGAGATTGAGGTGCTTTAGGGGTGTAAGTTTGGAGGGCTTTGGAGTTGGGGTCGCTGGAGATGGGGATTGCGACGACTTTTCTATGGATATTCGAGCGGATGGGGGGGTGTTCGAAGGGAATGGACTGCAAGAAAGGGAAGGGGAGGTCCTAGTGGTTCTATAGTGTAAAGATGGAAGGGTTTGGAACAAGGTCGTCAGAGACGGTGGTTCCGACGACCCTGTTTTTGAATATTCGAGACGTAGGGGGACTGTTCGACGGAAAATGATTACAGGGTGGGAAAGAGGAGGTTGTGACGGTTTAGTGGTGTAAATATGGGGAGGTTTGGTTACCGGCCGCCGCCGTAATGCGATTTCCGGCGGCAGTGTTAGAGTGGTAGGCTGGTTGTCAAGGGTGGTTCTGAGGTGGTCAAGGGGTGGTGTTATGTCGATGGTAGATGGTACGAGGAAGAAAGGGTTTGGTCTCTAATTGTATTAGAGACGTTTGGACATATGTATATTATTTGGGAGGGGGTTTGATGGCCGTTGGATGAGATGAGATTGACGACTGTGATGATGGGGCTTTTAAACGGTGTCGTTTAGTTCAATGCTGTGTGGACTGGATCAGGGCTGGTCATTTGGGCTGGGTAGTGTGTTGTTTGAAAGGGAGAAACAGGTTGGGCCACTCAGGTCTGACCCAATTGTGGCCAGCCTAAGCGGCTGTGTATATATACACACACACACACACACACACATATATATATATATATATATATATATATATATATATATATATATATATATATATATATATTTCTTTTTGTCTTTATTTTTCTTTTTCTTTAAATTAATTTCTAACCTTAAAGCCAAAATTTCCTAATTATCACAAATAAAACTACACCAAGTTGAATTTAAACAAGAATAATTTTAAATGCCGGAAATATGTATATTTTTTGTATTTTAATTTGTAAACAAAATTATTTAACAATTAAATCCTAATCCATCCTAGACATGCAGTAATGAACATGCGCATGCAATTAAATCCTAAAAATTAAAATCCTAATATTTTAAAGAAAATCCTAGTATTTATGATTCCTGTAGAGCTTGTTTCGACAAGGTAAAAATCATATGCTCACAGCTGCCCCTCTTTGCACAGGAACATGAAGAGTTTTCGTGGAAATACAAGTGAGCAACTATGAGCGATTTTCGTCCAATTGAGCACTCCATGTGAAGCATTTTAAAAAATTTCTGACTGAACCCTGCTTCAAATGGTTTCCTACATATCCTTGGCAATAAAGGAATCAGGTCAGTGTAGTTCTGGAAGTTTTGGTAGGTGGGACTACCGGGGGATTGTGATTGGCTGCTGCTGTTGCTGCTGCTTCTGCTTGCTAAGCTCCTTATTACACCAAAAGAAAATCAAAAAACTAAGCTAGCTAAGCCTATTAACTACAAGTTACAATATTTCTATCTATGAGTCTCTTGAAGCTTGATCTTGAGTCTCGACCATCTTTTGCGGCAGACTCCGATTTGAATCTTGATGCTCGTTAATTGCAGCTGCTGGCTCAGTCTTCAATTTTGAAATGAAGCGGGATATGCTGAGCTTGTGACTTCAATTATATTTTGAGCAGTCCGCGTCTTTGTCCGCCTTTTCACTTTGAGTTCACCTTTTGTCTCTTTTCTTTTCTTCTGTTCTGAATTGACACTCATGCTTTCAATTATGCCGAATTTTGTGCCTTAAGGTGACACCTGCTCAGACAGCAAAACAAGTATACGAACGACATTTTTTGCCCTAGTTTTCACTGGAAAATTTCGTGAGTTATTTGTGACACACATCTATGCTACTCTTTATTAAAACAATAAGAATCAGAATTGTGTATCCCTTGGAAAGATTGCCAGGTTATGCTGGGGAGGAGAAACGGTTCCTGCTGGGGGATAAGATGAGAATCGTTGGGTTAAGCCGGGATAAAAATGAAAAGGTCTCTATGGGGATGGAAAGAAAAGATCCACGGGTTATGCCGGGATAGAAAAGTTCCTGATAAAGATGGGTTATGAAAAAATTCCTGGGTTACGCCAGGGGAATCCGCGGGTTATGCCGGGATGAATAAAACATTCCTAGGTTATGCTAGGGAGATCCACGGGTTATGCCGGGATTGGATGAGAAGTCCTAGGTTATGCCAGGGGAATCCACGGATTGTTCCGGGATGAAAGGAGATCCTGAGTTATGTCAGGGGAATCCACGGGTTATGCCGGGATGAATGGAGATCCTGAGTTATGTCAGGGGAATCCACAGGTTATGCCGGGATGAATGAAGATCCCGAGTTATGTCAGGGGAATCCATGGGTTATGCCGTGGGTTATGCCGGGATGAAAGAAGATCTTGAGTTATGTCAGGGGAATCCACGGGTTATACCCGGGATGAATGAAAAATCCTAGATTATGCTAGGGAGGTCTGCGAGGCAGTGGAGGACCTCAGAGGTCCTTTGACTGTGCTGGGGATAGAAGATGCAAGGAATAACTCTTAGGTTATGCTAAGGGTACGGGAGCGTTAGCTCCTAGACTGTGCTGGGGAGTGGAGAGTATAGGGAAGGAGTCCTTAGGTTATGCTTATATGGAGGGAAACTTCCTCGGTCTATGCTGGAGGCGGTGGAATGCAATCCTTAGGTAATGCCTAGGAAGTCCACAAGCTGTACACAGAGGAAGTAGGGATTGGGATCTGGTGCTATCATGCTCGTTTATGAGTTTGCGAAAAAATGGAAAGAGAACTTCCCTTTTTCATTGACGCACCGCCATATTTGGCCCTCGTGCCTATCCTTTGGTTGTTTTTGCCCCATGTTCCTTTTTGCTTTTCTAAGTCGCACCTCCATCTATTTTAGCTCAGGAACAAAACAAACTGTTAGTTTGAATAATGATTGGTTCTGTGGCCTTGTGACGCTTGATTTCGGCTTCCTTTGTATTCAAAAGCGAACCCTCGGCTTTTCGTCCTTGCTTAATTGGCCAAGGGGTCCTCATTTCGGATAGGTCTTTGTTTATCGGGCCTTGGGTTGTGAGTTTTGTCCCGCTTTTGAATTTGCTTTTGGGACTTTTGATAAGAATCGACACCCTGTTCGGCTTAAAATCCCCCAATTTTTCTTCAACTTCATGCCTTTTAACTTTGAATTTCCTTTTTTTTATTTCTTTATTTTAGGACATTAACTATCATGATCAACTGGGATTGCCCAAGAGTACTTGACGATGTCGGTCATTCCCCTAATTCTTGGCAGGAGAAAACCGCAAAACCGGCCCTGCTACCTTTCTTTGAGGAATGGTGAGGAAATTAAAGTGGAACGGAGTGAAATATGAATTTAGAGAGATATGTACTTTGAAGGAAAATAGGGAACTTATCTGGAAATATGAGCTGGCTTTAAATGGCGACGACATGCTTCTTGGACTGGATACCCGGCCCAAATCCATTTCTGCTTTCTGATTTCCACTTTCCGAACACGAAAGAAACTTACTTAGACCTGGGCAGCAATATTTCCTCTTTTCGGCCGACGACGCCCTTTGCGGGTTTTCGCCAATCGGCCTCTCTCATTTCTATTCTCCTGTCGCCCGTTAGCGCTCTTTGTGAGTTTTCACTAAACAGACTCTCTCATTTTGTTTTTCTCTGCTCACCGTCGCCTTATGGTGCCCGGAGGTTTTCACCAATAAGACTCTCTCATTTATTTTTCTCACAAATTTAATTGGTTCCGAACCCCAACAAATGGTATTTTCTTCCCCGGAGATCTATAACTTTGTAATCATTCGGACGGAACCGAACCGATACATTTCCACCCCAGTTTTAATTTTCTTGGGTAAATGGGATTTTTATTTTGATGTGACTGAACCTCAGGGAGAGGCTGCCTATGTATCCTTTCGGAATCAAGTCAGACGTAGTTCAGCAAATTTGGTCCTAAACTAAATTATTTTTTTTTTTGCATTTTCTTTTCTTTTCTTTTTTTCTTTTGAACAGCATTTCCGAGTTACAAAGAGGGAGGGGATAGCGGGAAAGTGAAACCTTCATCATCTCAATCCACCGGGGTCATTGCTGCAGGGGATTTAAACATAATACCTCTTTACGGCGTTAGCGTTTACCGCTGCCTCGGGCTCATCTCCTTCAACGTCGCCCAAGTACAATGCTTCTCTAGGCAATATTCTTCTAATGATGTATGGGCCTTTCCAATTTGGAGCGAATTTTCCTTTGGCTTCTTGATGATGAGGCAGTACCGTCTCAAAACCAGCTGCCCGACTTCGAAATTCCTAGGGCGCACTTTCTTGTTGTAGGCACGGTCCATTCTTTGCTGGTACAACTACCCGTGGCATACCGCGACCATTCGTTTTTCATCAATTAATGCTAGCAGCTCCAACCGGGTTCTGACCCATTCACTATCTTCAATTTTGCTTCGACATTCACTCGGAGCGAAGGGATTTCTACTTCGGCAGGTATAAGAGCCTCAGTTCCATAGACCAGCAAATAGGGGGTTGCTCCTACTGATGTATGTACTGTGGTACGAAGTACAGTTAAATCATATACAGTAAAAAATAAAAGCAGAAATGTACAGTTGAGAATGGGAGGGGGAAACATGATACTGGGTCATCGAATAATAACGGAAGAACAACAAATAAATATAAAGGATCACCATAGTTCAATTGAAGATAGGTAGGGGAATCATGCTGCGGGCTACAACATGGATCAACATAAACAAACAATTAAATGTACAGAAACCATAACTAAATTATAATAAAAATCAGGAAATCAATGACAATGCGAAAGGAAGTTTTTCATGCCATTGCCTCGAGCTTTGAATCATTTTCCTCAAGATTTTCTTGATGTTCTTGTTGGCTGCTTCGACCACACCATTAGCCTTAGGTCGGTAAGGAGTGGAGTTTCTATGTGTTATTTTGAATTGTTCACATATCTCTCCCATCCCGATACCAAGAAACCAAGATACAAATCCAACCTTATCTAACTCTTGACCATTTTTTAATAAAAGATAAGCTACTACCTGAAGCCCAAATCATATACAAAAGATGGTCACATATGCAAAAAGTGATTAATTCTGCAATTCTGGACAGCCTCACTATAACTAACAAAGTTGCAGTCTCAATGCACTTCATGTAATTTCCATAAACATTCGCAAATCTCAATAAATCACCCAAAGTAGTAATCTAAAAAAATCTTTTTCTTTTCATTCTCTACTTTATGCTTTCTTTTCTTCTTTTCGTCTTTTTTTAATTTGCTATAAGGATGATCCAAAGCAATAAAAACTAAATACTACTAAAAGAAAATAGCCACAGTTAGCCAGAAACATATAGTAACTATTTTAATAAAAAATAATTACTACCACTACTAAGTATTCCTTAAAGCCTACAACTAAAAAAATCACTATACTAGATAAGACTATATTTTGGAAACTCTACTTTCTTTAACATGAAAATAAAGTTAATACTCTAAAAAAAAGTAACTCTTTTGTAGATTTTTTTTACTATTTTTCTTAGATTTTGTTAAATAAACCAACTACAAAGTGAAATAAAGACTAAAATATCAAGATTAAACTTAATAAATATATTTACATGCTAAAAAGTGAGTGAAAATCTAAATAGCACTATTGTAACTTGACTGCTAATTGAAACTCAACAACTGTGCGGAATCAAACTTAAAATGTAATTAAAACTTAGAACCAACCAAAAATTGTGCTAAAGACAACTCTACAGATTCACATCTATAGCCTGCTGGACCAACTAACACCAAACTAAACAAGCATCAACAAACAAAGTAACTTTAAGCAATATTTTTAAGCTTGTAATTCCTTGTTAACTAAATCACCAAATTATTTGCAATCAACTGAATTCGACTGTGCAGAAAAATCAGCTTTCACTCACTGGACAACTGGTGCAAAAAGTGCGAATTTCCCAGGTTGTTTCAAAAACCTTCAATAACAGTCCAAAACACTCTTATTTAAGTTCAAAATTCTTCAAACAAGTTCTAATGTCCAATCCAGTTTCAGGTTTACAAAATATTGTAGAAAAATACAAATAATGCTTAGGAAACTTGTATTACATCAACAAATTTCAGTTAAATACAAAATTCTAAGATTCAAATAAGCTGGCAAGTTTGCTATTTAAATGCTTCTCAAAACTCAAAAATTCAGCAACACCTTGAGCACTAAATTCAACAGCAGTAGGCACAGAAGTTTTCAGCCCAGAATAACGACCTCAACTACAGAAACAAAGCATTAGAATCATAGCAATATTGACTCAGAATAACCACAAAGTATAGCTGAATAGCGAGGGATCTAATTTCCAAAAAAAAAAAAAAACAGCTCAAAACTTGAATGTCAATAGTGTATTGTTGGCATATAAACTGAAGCAATGCAATTGAGTTAACTGAAGCTAAAACTTTTGCAAAATTCCCTCAACTGTTAAGAAAAGCTATAGTAACAACAATCAATTAAATATGAAAATCTCCATTGTTGAGCGAAAAATGAACAATGCAGGGTTGTGGACAACAAGTATGAAATTCTTTTCAGCAACAGAAAACAAGCAGCAAATTATTTTCCAGCAAACATGCAACTTTTGTCAGTAGATTATAACCAACTGGACAATAGTTTATGTAACAAGAGCACTCAATTCAATAAGGAAAACATTTTAGAAGTAAAAACTAGATTTCAAGCTATCACTGCTAAACTCGAGCACAATCTCAACAGGCACCAATTTCCGTCAGATTAAGCTTACTGTATGCCCAACCATATCACAATTCAAGCTTCTCAATATCTAGTCCAACTGAATCCCCTCTATTAAACTCAACAATAACAACAACTATTAGAAACCAGTAGTAACAAGTTCAAACTAGGAGAATTTCAGCTATCAATTTAATCCAAAACTTCACAAAAAGTAGCAAACTCCAACAAGACAGGCTTCAGAACTCCAAAGACTTAGCACAAAGATAATTGATGTTCAATGCAGGATTTCTTTCAAACATTATCCCACTAACAACTCATAGATTGAATTAAAATCACAAAACAATGCTCCAACAAACAAATACTGATATCAACAGAACTTTCACCAGCATAAAAGAAGTTTAACAAGAGAATTCCAAATTGAAATCTAAGAATTTCAATAGTAGAGTCCATTGACACAACTCAATTCACACAATTTCCAACAAGCAACGTCTGATTCTATAACTAACCTATGTGGTAGAAGTGCAAAATTCGGCTATGACTCCGCAAAGCCAAGAACCTAAAATTTACAAGGAAAACCGGACCCTATGTTGGTTGCCTACGTATCACGTCCAGAAAGACGAGAATCAGGTTCGCGTAGTTCGGGCAAATTGGATACGGGCAAAAAATAAAAAAAAACAGCTAATTTTAAAGAAAACATTTTCTTTTGTCTCTTTTTGAAAAGTGATGAAATATGTAAACTATTTTTGGATTTTCTCTTTTTTCTTTTTTCTTTTTTGATTTTCAGGAAATAATAAAAGGTGCGAAATATTCTTTTTTGAAATTTTCACATATCCTTTGTCTCTTTTTTAATAAAAATATAACAAAACATAACTAAATCATGCTCTTTATTTCCACCCTTCACCCTCTTTTCTTTTCATTGTTATTCTCTTGTTTTTCATTTACCCTCATCTATCAATAGTCCGTCAAATGACCTTTCTGACCTTGAATGAATGCAACATGTAGCACATAGGATGCATCGAGATGGTCCGTTGTTTTAGGTACACCTGTCCTAGACGGACCCAATCCCTGTGTTCAGTCCCCTAAGTCAAATGCATGATGCAGATAAGTGTTCCTGCTAGGGATCCAGCATGAGGTTTTGTTATTCTAAGTTTAAGCTTGGGTATTTGTTCTAGACTGTGTACCCGAGCGGACAACTCGAGTTGAGGAGGGGGATACGTACCGGGGACCTGCAAAATCATCCGTCTTTGTAACTTGTTCGAGCCTCTTTCTTATTTTAAGGTATGACACTAATAGAATAGGGAGTCTCGACCGGCGAGCACATCCCCAAAGATAAAGAGAGAATGGTTTTGTAATAGTTTTATATGTACAATTCAGATAATATCAAAGCGGTAAAAGCATCATTTTGCACATTAATCCAATATGTAAAATCAGATCATAAACAAAGCCAAATACAACAATTATTCTAAGCTCGAATTCTCAAACATTTCCCCAGTAGAGTCGCCAGAGCTGCTACATCTCCTTTTGGCTATCTACAATCTGGTGAAGGGCGTAGATAAGGGAGTTTTCTCCAATTTAAGGACAATCGAAACGGGATTCAATCATTAAAGAGAATTTCAGAGTCACCACTTGGGATATTTATGGTGTCCTAAGTCACTGGTTAGAATTCCGAATCGAGGAAAGAATGACTCTGTTTAACAGTCTGCGAACCAGAAATCCGGGTAAGGAATTCTATTAACCAGGGAGAAGGTGTTAGGCATTCCAGGGTTTCGTGGTTCTAGCACGGTCGCTCAACTGTTATATTTGACTTACATTATCTGATTTTAGAAAATGTTTCAACTTATGTGCTTTTTAACCTTAAACCGCATTTATCATTATTTTAAAGAGAATTGCAACGTTCATAAAATATGACTCGAACCACGTCACATAAATGCACCCGTGGATATTCCAACTTCGTTGAGATTTGGATTTGGGCCACAACACCCGTATTTAGGAATGGTGAATTATTAATGACGCTTCCTAAGATGACTAGCATGTTATTATCTTCGTGAGAAGCCATGAAATTTGCTAAACGGAGTGTCCCAGATTTCTAGATATTTTAATATATAATCACTTCACGACGGGCCGCACAATTTATAGTTTGTTTGACGCGGCGCGCACCGTTTATTATTTAAAAGAAAACTACATTTAGAGGACCGCAAACTTTCAAATTGTTTTATTTTATTTAAGGGAAAATCAAGGTTATTTAAAGCATATCGCAAGCCACGTCACATGAAATGCACCCGTGGTTCACAACCTGCATTATTTAACCTTGTTTAGAATTAGAGTCGGGCCACATGAAATGCACCCACAGACTCCTTTAATCCAATCACGTATTTCAGTTGATGAATAGCAACCCAATATCTATATCGTGACACCATCATGTCCAGCTATATCCAATCCGAATAAACACATGAACAAGTATAGCTAATGTTCCTTCACTCAATTATCATTAAGCAGGATTAGCTCAAATACAACTAACCTTAATCTCCTTCACTGTCGTGACCGGATCCATGAGCTAAATGGAGTATACATTCTGATTTGCACTTAATCCAAAGGGTACTAATTTCTCGAAATTATATATCCATTTTATAAAGAAGAAGAACAAAGATATTAGAATAGAATATGCAAAGTAACTAGCAGCACGTTCAGTTGCATCTTAAAAAACTAGTAAGTCAACATTAATAACTAACATAATCTACCTAGAGAAACATTTCAACATAGAAATTATAATAGACACCACAACATCAGCGTCCAAACGAGGATCCAAACAATAGCAACCAATAAGGTGAAGCAACCGGAATTTCACGTTCAACCAGATATGGAGATTAAAAACATAAGAAAAAATACCCGATTCGAACCGAAACTTCCACGAATTGAAATGTTGCCTTTGATTAATGAGAATTCCAATGGCTACAAAGGCGTCAATAAACCACAGCCCATCCAAAACAGCGATAAAAATTGTCTGAAGCTATGAACCGCATTTTGAACCTCGACGAACAACGATGACCCACGACCTCGAACCAAACCTCAATAAAACCTGTCGGAACTGCGACAAAACTCAACAACAGGCTTGTCGCAAACTCAGACCACTCCAACAAACTCCATTTGGAAGAGTGAAAATTTGAAACTGGAAAATGAAACAACAAACTTTTATGTGTTCTGTTTTTTGATGCTTTGTGAGTTTGGTTTTGAATGTTAAAATAGTAGAAGAAATTGATTTTGCTTGGAGCCTAAGACAGAAAGGAGATGGGAATTGTCGCTTCCTCTGTTTCTGGCATCTCCTTCTTAGGTGTTCTCCATTTCATCTTCTCACTTCATGGACCGCCGACCATGGTGATTGCTGGACTTCGGCCAGATCTGTCACCGGCGAGCCTCAGGGGAAACGCAAAATAGGCTAGAGATTGCTCTTAAATGAAAGGGAGAGGGCGCTGATGGCCAGGAGAGTATTGAGAATATCTAATTTTCACGAAATGAAATGGGATATGGGTGCGCTTTCTATTTTCCAAGCATGTATTTTGTGAAGGAGCAGCCAAAGCTGCGCAGCCTTTCAATTTTTCAGGCGTCCCTCTGTGTGTCCCTCTGTAGTGTATCCGTATATGTATGTTAGGGATTTTGATATTAGGTCTAGGTTTGTTTTAGGTGGAATTAGGATTGGGTTGGGTTGGGTCGATCCGGTTTGGGGTCGGGTAAGGGGATAATTTGGGTTGGGTTTTAAAAAAGAAATTGTATTGGGCTTGAATTTTAATAAGATTTCACCGAAAAATATGATTTCTCTCTTTTGTTTTCATATTTTTTCTAATTTCTTTTAAATTAAAACTAAAAATAACACCTAAATTAAGTCCTAGTCAAATTATCTTCAAATTAAACCAATTACCACAATTAATACTTATTGCAACTAATTAAAACCAAATTAAACGAAAAACTACCGAAATTCAAAGACTAAAATTAAAAGTGCAAAATTAACCATTTTTATGATTCTTTCTTTTCTTTTCCTTTTTTTCAAAACACAATTAACTCAATGTAATTAATTCCTAAATGCAAATTGAACCTAATTAAAATGTGACACTTTTATGGGTTTTCTATGATTTTAAAAATATTAAAAATGCATGCAATGCAACTAAATAAAGAAAAACATCTAAAAATCAAATAAAATTATTTTTGATTATTTTAGGAGTTATTTTCATGTAGGGCAAAAATCACATGCTCACACTTACGGCTTTGGAGATATTTTTGCGATTTTGATGTTGCTCGTTAAGGGCTTATGATTTTGGAGTTTTGACCTGGAGGTCGTTTAGGTGTTGAATTATTGACGCTATTCCCCGAGTGTTTGGGATGTTTTTGATAGAGGAATCAATTTTGCAAAAATGCCGAGTTTCTTTAAAGCATGAAATGCTTTGATGAAAAGTATTTTTCGATTACTTGGTACAAGTATACATGTTTTCTCTATCAGGGGCTCGAATATTCCATACAAACATGGTTCATTCGACCATTTGGCTCGGTACTTCATTTTCCTATCAAGACTCCCTCAACGTATCGTGGCTTCTCAGGGTAGGTGACCTTCCAGGGGGATGCCTCCCAGTATTTGAGGTTGATTGCAAAGGATGCATTTAATGATTGTAGAGTTTTCCTTAGGTAGCATATAAATGTTCCCTCATTAAAAACCTTGCCGGTGAAAACCCTTTTCGGGATAAAAACTCGATCGATAGAAAAAAGTGCAATGGACACTTTAAAACCTCAAGGTCTTCAAGCTGGATCAATGCTTCGAATGCCTTGGTCGGATGCCTACATAAAGGTTAGTATAAAGTATAAAATAAAAGGCGAGATGGTCATACCCCAGTGTAGAATGTACCGGTGATGTTTCGAGCCTCGATGTGTTTTTGTCGCTTGTGATGAGGATGTGGTACGGTCCTCTGCTTTTTTTAGTCGGGCTTAACCGAAGATGTAGTTTTCTATTGCTAGTTTACTGTTTGATTACCTTTGGCTCCTTCGAGGTGGAGATACTGGCGTCGACATTATATCATGCACCGCGAACATTTCTCTTGCCGCATGTTATTCCCCATAGATGGTTTAGTCCCATTCTTTGTTGAGAATTTCATCATTTGATGGAGGGTGGATGATACTACTCTCATGAAGTGTATCTATGCCCTTTCAAGCAAGGTTTTGTATCCCATGTCTCCTTCGATGGCATGGTATTTGGCATTTTCGGTCGTGCCGGCCATGTTAACCGGGAGGGTGATTTCCCCTTCCGTTGTGCTATGTTGAATCCATTGAGGACTGGAGAGGTGGGAACAATTTGGTCAAGCAGTGCTGCTCTATTACCCTAGACCTGATAATGTTAGCTGAGCTACCTGGATCCACAAGTATGCGTTTAATTTGAAATTTATTTGCAAGGAAAAAGATTACCAATGCGTCATTGTGAGGTTGAGACAAGGTCTCAATGTCCTCGTCGCTGAATTTGAGAGTATCCTCGGGTATGTAGCCCCGAGTTCGCTTTTCTTTGGTGATGGATATTTTTGTTCTTCTTATCATGGGATCCTATAGGGCATCTACGCCTCCCAAGATCATGCGGATGACATGTTGTGGCTAATTTGTTTCGTTCTTCAGGGCCGTCTCTCTTTCCCGGAACTGATTTTTGGCCCAGTCGCTTACGAATTCTCGGAGGTGACCTTTATTTCTGGCTACTTCTTCTCAGAGCTGGCGGAAATCCTTGATCCTGTGGCCGTGCGTGTTATGAAATTCACACACTGCATTTTGATTCCTTTGCAAAGGATCTGATTGTACAGGCCTGGGCCACCTAGCGTCTCTGATTTTACCGATGGCGAACATAATGTCGTATACATCAACATTGAAGTTGTATTCTGACAGGCGATGTACCTTACGTTAGTCCTACGTGCCTATCAAATCCGGCTCTACTAAGGAGTCCCCGAGGATTCTGTCCTCAGTCCATCCTTCGATCGTTTTGGGGTATGTTGCGCCTCGAGGAATTTTTACTGTCTTCGGTGTATGGCTGGTACCTTTATTTGTTTAGATTTGGGTATACCGAGCCTGAGGGGGCTCCTATCTAGTCGTCCTCGATCCTGATTTTTGACTGGTATTGGTTGTGAACGTCAAACTATGTCACAACTGTATATTCGACCAGATTCTATTTCAGCTACTTCAAAGCCACTGAGCTTCGTTCATTCATACCTTTAGTGAAGGTTTATACTACCCAGTCATCAAAGACTGGTGGTAGTTATATTCTTTCCATTTGGAAGTGAGATACGAACTCTCGCGACATCTTATTCTTCCTCTGCTTAATCTTCAAGACGTCGGATTTCTTTGTTCCTACTTTGATGGCACCAGCATGTGCCTTAATGAAACAATCTGTCAGCATGGCAAATGAATCTATCGAGTTCGAGGCTAGGTTGTGATATCACATCATGGCCCTTTTAGATGGCATTTCCCTAAACTTCTTCGGCAGAACGAAATTGTTTACCTTTACTGCACAAGTGTAAACGATAACGAGCTCATTGGGGTCGGAGGTTCCATTGTATTTCGGAAGGTATGGCATCTTGAACTTTTTTGGAATGGGTTTTGGGGCCCCTTCCTATGGGAATGACTTTTATACGAACTTCTTTTAATCCACACCTTTCAAAATCGGGGGTGCGCCTGAAATTCGGTCGACCATGGAGTTTTAGATCTCGACCTTCTTATCGTTGGTTTCTATCATTTTCTTGCCCGATTCGATCCTCCTAATGAGATCCTCAAGCATTTAATACGATGGGGGGATCAGTTGCCGACCCGTTGTTGCTTGATCTCTCTGGTACCTAATCGACTGGGAGAGCCGTCCCCAGTGCTACCGTGCTAGGAGCTTTCTGCGACTTTTCCGCTAAGCAATAGCTAGTTGCTATGCCTGCAACAGTTCAAAAATAACATGAAGGCTAAACTCACGCTCTTCTCTAGTTGGGGTTTTCTAAGCTTCTCATTGATCTCCTTGGTGCATGTTCTTATTAGTGTGGGAGCTTATATCGACGTGTTGGGCATCGCGTGAGACCGCGCCCACGGGGATCGGCTCTGGTGCATTCATAGTGTTTCATGGTGGTACACCAACACCTGGAACATCTACACCATTTTCTCCATGGTTCTCGAGATTGTTTTTCACCGAGTCAGACATTTTGACCTGAAACCAAAGATCTTTGGCAATAAAATTGTGAAAGATAACTTGCGTTGTGTAGTAAAACCAACAATAAAATAATCACTATTATTTTAAGCCCAATGGTGGTTGCCAAACTGTTTTCCGTAAAAATGGTAATAACAATTAAATTTGATTATATGGGATTCTAAAAATACAAGATCTATTTTTGTGCTAGTTTTTAGGCAGTGGATACTATGTGAAAGACTTAGAAATGAGATAAGAGCTTGGAAGCAAGGTGATAGCCAAACCGAATGATCAATGATCGGGGCCTCGAGCTTGCCTATTCAAGGCCTTGGGGTCGAGTCTGATGTTCACCGAGGGCGGCCAATAGAGATTAACAGTTAGGATAAAATCAATGGCGGCTCTTTATGGCTAATAATAAGCAATGAATGATGAACAATAAATATAACTATTAAATATAATCAATAAATGGAGCAATGAAATCAAGGCAATGTGTTAGAGGAGAGAGAATATTATTGTGTATTTAGAATGGAGCAACAAATGTTTATAAAATGATAAGGATCCCATTTATATATGAAGGGGAATCCCAACATAGTACAAACACATTAATTACAAAGATATGGGGCCGGTACAACCATTTAATTTCTATATTCACCTTTTGGATAGTCCATTAGACTTGACCTGCCATATGCACGTGCCTTGGGAAATCCACCTTGATTCGCCGAGACAGGTAATTCACATTGTCTCGGGGGCGATCATTACTTATACTGTCTCGATGTCGAACTATCATGAATTCTCGGAGTCGATCACTGGAAGCCCTCGAGATGCCGTGATGCTCATGAAATCGAGCCGTTGATTTCTGCCATATACAACTGGAACTCCAGGATATAAGACTGAAGTTCCAATCCAGTATATTATGTTGAGTATTTTTTCGGATGTTAAATAGTATTTTCGTTCAGATTTATCTTTACATGAAAAGTAGAAATGTTTCAATTACTTTTGAAACTATAACTATTTTTAAATAACCACTTATAAATTTAGCTATTTTTAAATTTCTTCCGAAACATTGCTTGAACCAACCAGCACAGTCAATTGCTTCGTCTAAAAGCTCGGATCCAACACAACCCATATTCACTCACAAAGCTAAGTTTGATGATTTAATCCAAATTATCATCTACCTAATCTCTTAAACTACAAATAGCATTTAGATGAATAATATATGTATAATTATATATTATATGTCTACGAACTAAAATAAATAAATATTAAATCGGACTATTCATGTAACAAGCTTTTTAGTTATAAAACACTATATTGGGCACCCGGCCCCGTTCAAACAGAGCGTAAATAGTCCCCCCGTGAGGCGACTCCCTGTAGGCGAGGTGAAGCAGAGAAGATGTATGTTGTACAAACGACTTTTCGAAGCATACAAACTGCTGCAAACTGTCCACGTCTCATCAAATTTGCTCTTCACGCTCCTAAGTTTGTACGTTTCTTTCCTATAGATTTTCTCCTCCCGTATGTTCTTTTTTTTTTTTACTAGTATTGAAATGTAATGAACTCAGATAGAGAAAAAGATTTTAAAAAATAATTATATATAACTGATTCGAATTAATTTGTGATTGAGGTTCAGTTGATTGATGACTTTGTCTTTCTTTTTTTGCTTTTACTCTAGTGTTGGTTCAGTAATGTATTAATGTGTGTTTTTTCCTTTCAAATAAGATCGATGAAGTTTTTCTTTCTGTGAATTTTCCGAGTTTACTGATGTCTTTCTTGGATTTTTGATTACCCCAAATAAGAATTTCTTGGATCCATCAACTATAAGCTTTGCTTATGCTGTAGGAGGCTTCAAGCCCTTACCTTTCCCCCAATTTCATTCTGATGGAGTTAAGTTTTAACTGTCTAATTACAAGAGTGGTTTTCTTTCAGAGGTGAATATGGTTGATAATGTATTTAGTGTCAGTTTGAGAGCTGATTCTGCAGCCTAATAGACCTATGGATTGGCTTACTGTCAAGAACTACATCAGCTCAGCGTTTATTAGCTCCTAGCAATACAATCAAATAGATATCGATAACCCCTTAAGAAGAAATTACTCATACAAGTGCGCTTAATGAAAGTTTAATATTTTGTAAACAAAGAATTCTGGGACATGCTGATAGTTTGAAGTTTGTGCTAAACTTATTACTTGGTTAATTAAAGCTTATTAACATGCTTTAACTTCCACTGCAAAAGAATTTGCCCAAGAAATGGTTACTATGTTATCCAAAAGATAGCAGTATTGATTTCAACAAGTCTGCTTTCTGTCGATATAGTATATCTGTGAGTGGATAGGATTATGGAAAGTATTAGATGTGTGCAATTGCAGCTGTATCCGTGGAAATTATGTTAAAATAGAACATTGATGATACTTCTTCTGGAGAAAGATACTTTCACTTTATTTTTTTCCCGGTGGATTATTAGCCAACTCCTCGTGGTGATTATGTTCGTAAAAGGAGGAGTTTAGAGTAATTTGAGCAGTAAATATGGACATTGGAAAAATAATGTTAAGCTTTGGATTTTGAATTGAAAAGGGAGTTTGTTTAACTCCCTTATGATTCAAACTTTCGGATAAATTTTGGTATTGTTTACTAATGTACCCCATGCTAAAATTACTGTTTCATTTTTTTGAACTTAGTAAGTCACTTACTATGCACACTTATTAGCATTATATGCTTATGTGTTAGGCATGTGAATCCATCATCGGGTATTTTACTCTTCAATTGGAAGTATACATCAGTTGCAAGTGCGTTTTTTGGATTCAAATTGATACCTATGGTAATTCACTGAACTTAATGAAGCATTTCAAACTTGGAACACCAATTTTGGAAAAATAAAGAAGGATGAAATGATATTCAAGATTAACCATATAACATGGACCTAAGATGTCAGTTTAAAATACACAATGTTATTACTCTTGAAAAGTGATGATTCCACCTATTTAACACTCCAATGCTGGTATGCTGCTCTTTTCAGAAGTTCTCCAATAACTAGTAATATTTAGTCTCTAACGGTAGGTAAATTATTCATATTCACTTCAAATTTTAAGTTTCTGGATCTTGTTTACTGTGTGTTTCTGATATTATAGAACTTGGGCTGACTTCTTGTCTGGTGAATATTCTCCAGGTAGCGGTGGAGTTTAACAATGGTAGTCATTACAATTTGTCAGCAGAGTATTTGAGAATATATAGCCCAGCCGTTGATAGTAAGATCAGATCAGTTGGTGGTGAGAAGGTAACTAGATGTAAATTTCTCTCTTTTGTTAGTTAAATGTGCTGAACATTTAGTTTTTACCATGCCTAGATGATTTATAAGTACTTCTGCTGTTCCACATTAGAGAGTTCGTCATCCTGGTCCTTATTACTGGACCATTTTTATAAGTTATAACAGTGCTCAATGAAGATATGCGAGCTACTATTCAGTTACCAAGCATAAATTTCTTTGATGTAGCTTTATTTAGTGTTGAAGAAGTCTTAATATACTCAAATTTCTCCTCTTTTATGCGCTTGTGGATCAGGTCATATCTGGGAGGCGACATGTGGGAATCATGTCTGCTGAACCTATTGGAAATTATGGGGTGAGGTAATAATAGCACATAACTTTGTCTTCAGTATGGATTCTCATTTGCTATTTTTTGTCATATCTTCCATGTGGTTCAATATAGGTTATTGTTTGATGACTTGCATAAGACTGGCATCTTTACGTGGGACTACCTCTACCATCTCGGGAGCGACAAGTTTACTCTCATGAGAAATTACGTAAAAACTCTAAAGAAACATGGACTGAGCCGGGATCCTCCCAGAAGAAAGTGAGTTTTGAGTCAACCCATGAATATACTAATCTTATACGTCGATGATGGTTAGAAGACAATAGAATTGCACTGCTTATGGTTAGAGGGCAATCTTCACAGGCAAAGTGGTAGGACAGTGACCAGCCTCTTTAAGTAGGCTGTGACATTTGTGCAGTCAAGTTTGTAGCATATTTTAAGCAATGAAATTCTGGTATCTCAAAAGAAACTACTTTGCAAAAAGTTGAATTGCATTGCAATTGAAAAAAGGATCAATGGAACTTGGAAAAATTAATGACATTCATGGTTTCTTAATCATTCCCTGTGGAACCGCCAAAATGTTCGTTCCATTGCATGAGGTTGTGCAACTTTTTATCTTTGGTTTGTTTACTATTGTTATAACTGTTGCAATTAGGCAATAAAGGGCTGAAGAAGAAGCATACAAGGGAAAGAGAACTACTTCACAGTCTTGATTTATGAGATTCCAATAGGCAGGTTAAGCAACTACTCTGAACTGCTGAAATAGCATGCAAATCTTAGATCTCTGTAAGATGTCGAAAAGCCATGGTATCGTAAGGAAAGGTTCCGGAAACAGCTGTGGTCAAGTTGAGAGGAAATTTTGCTATGGTACGTTAAGTAATTTGATCTTTGCAGCTGAATGAATTATAGGGCCATTATCCAGCTTTCGATTTGCTTAAGAATATCATGATCCGTTGAAGATCTTTAGCTTTAAACAATTATGAAGGAAAAGTCTAGGGGTGTCATATGTTACAAAGACAAGCTTGATGGGACGATAGAGAAAAAAACATGGCAACGAATATCCTCCTTTTTTGGGTCATTCTTTTGTTTCCGAATATGCCATAACTTCTGAAAACTATAACTAAGACAAGGGAACTAGAAAAAGATTTGAGATCGAATTTGGTTATTGATACTCTCATTTGTTGCCTCTGTTTTGCTTCTTCTACACAAAGAAGCCTCCATATCCAGCAATTTTAACAACCAATATTTTTTTAATTCAAAACGAAGTAATACGGCAGAAGCTTGATATATGCTTTCTTCCTTTTCTATTTTATGTTTCCTTTTTTTTCATAAACAGAACGTACGCTTAAATATTAGTATTTGTAATGATGCAGAACATTGACCAGCAAATGGCTGAACTGTCTGGATTTATGAAAGCACAAAAGTTAGAATGCTTATAGCATGTGAAAGAATAGCAATTGATAATTATGGCCTTTGCTTGGGTCCAGCTCTTTGATATTGCGCTTTCACTATTGGTAAATTTCAAATGGTATTCTAAGGCCTAAGCTAAGCAGCTAACAGCTGGTGGTTCATCCCTATTGCGAGAGACATGAAAATTCTCCTGCCTACAATAACAACAACAACCTAGTATAATCCCACTTAGTGTGGTCTGGGGAGGGTAGTGTGTACGCAGACCTTACCTTTACCCTAGGGTACAGAGGCTGTTTCCAAATAGAAACCCGGCATCCTTCCCTCCAAGAACTTCCCACCTTGCTCTTGGGGAGACTCGAACTCACAACCTCTCGATTGAAAGTGGGGATTGCTTACCATCAGAGCAACCCCTCTCATCTAATTTCTCAAATAAAATTGTTACGTAAAGAAGCACGTTTTGGGAAACAAAAAATAAACACCTAATGAGAAACACAAAATTGGTGTTTTTGATACACAAACGGTGATCCCATGTGCAAGAAAATGTTTGAAAATCTTTTCCATTTTCTCGGAGAAGTACTCAAAGCACCACCTTACATTTTCTTTTACTTGCTCTATTATACGAATCTCATATAGAGCGTCGCTCCTTTAAGATGATGATTAAAAATCTACCTAAACCGTGAAGAATTGTTACTCCTTCGCTACGTATTTCCTCCACTTCACAATAAGTGACCAGTTTATCTTTTTGTTTTGGTCCAAAATAAATATCTAGTTATGTAATCTAAAAAAATTTTAGTTTGTTTTTACTCTTTCACCCTTATGTACATATCCTTAAAATGTTTTCTCACTCCTCAATATAATTATGTGACCAATATTTAATAAGTATAATTTAGTTATATTAAGTATTTTAATAGGATTTAGTATTTTCTTAATGGATATGCTAAAAAAAAGTAGTCACTTATAGTGAACTGGAGAAAGTACTATATTTGGATTATCTACAAATTATCCAAAATATATATGCGTTAAGATGTAACATTCAGAGAAGCAAATTGTGGGACAACATTAATCGGAAAATCATCTGTCACTTGCAATTTCTCAACTTTGAAGTATGGTCAAGTTTAAAAGTTGGGCCCTACGTCTTCAGCTGAAAAAAGACCTACGCTTTCTGACTTGGTCAAGCAAGAAGTAACTCGACTTTTTCTTTCCCTACCCTACCAGCTAGCCGCCTAGCAGGGTCCCCTACCTTTAAACAACGTTCCTTTTTACACTTTTTTTTTCTATTTGAATTTCAAATTTAAATGCTCAGATCCATACAGAGAGTAAACAGAAATTACACGCCAATAAAAAATTTAAGGGAGAAAAACAAAAACGGCAGTACAATAATCCTAGTAATTTTTTCTGGTAACATTTTAGTACTGTTCCAGGTTTCCTAAATTTGTTTTGTAGCTTGTCGTCTTAGAATGGGAGATTCGGCTTGTCTTATGCATGCCTTCTCTTACGCTTCTGCAATACCCAATGAAGCTAAACAGGTATTATTACTCTGTTTTTTTGAATACTTAAAACACACACACACACAGTTTCTTGCTTTCAGCGTAGCTTTCCTTTGAAAGGTTCTTCTTTGTTGTAAATACAGGGGAACCGCATGCATGCTCTAGGGGAGTCCATTTCTTTTGGGAGATTTACTAATGAATCATTAGCATGGGATAAATGGTCGACGTTCTCTCACAAACGCTACGTGGAGGAAGCAGAGAGGTATGCAAAACCAGGTTCTGTTGCCCAAAAGAAAGCTTTCTTTGAAGCTCATTTCAAGAGAATTGCTGCCCAAAAGGCGGCTGCTGCTGCTTTGCTTGAACAATCCAATGCTACTCCCTCCTCTAACACTACCAAACAAGACCACGATGCAGAAATCACACCAAATATTTTAACAGCAGAAAATGCTGCTCCACTACAGAAGGGTCCTTTAACTCCTGTTGCTGCAGAGAGAGAACTAACGAATGTTATTGTGCCTGAGAACAAAGAAACAATATCAGGATCAGAGCTTACTCAAACCTCTCATACGGATAAACCTTTGCTCAAGGTGAAGGTAAATATGAACTACATGTACAGCTCTATATATATGGTTTATACTTGAATTTCTCTGCTAGGTAGTAAGTTGTTGAATTGTTATAACCATGTGGTATCCGCTGCCTACTGCCACGACTAATCCAAATTGGCAATGTGTAGCGCCCATTATAGGGTGGGTTATATTCCAATCGCACCCCTTCGATCCGTCTGATTAAGGAAGGAGGGGTCCTACTCGTCCCACAACTCATAATAATTTTGTTGGACTTGCTTAAGGTTTGTTCATTTTACACCTGCAGGCAACTTCAGATGACGCACCCAAACGTCCTATGAGAACCCCATCTTCTGAAAATAGAAGGTATATAATTATCATATTAAGACAGTGAGATTTCTGACTGCAAAATTACTGCATGAATTTCACTCCCGCAACAACCACTAACTTGGTTCTTTTGTCTTCCCCCTGCCTTACAGCATGACAACACCAATTCATCCGACAGCTTCAGGAAGTCAAACAGCCGGTCCTAAATGGAATATTTTGTCAGCTGTGTAAGTATATCTTCAAAATAATAGCCTTAGACTTAACTTTTTACGGGCAGTAGATGACTAAATGTATATTAAGACAGCAAAATCTTGGTAGAAGGGCGTTGAGTTAACATGTAAAACTGCTAATATGACATTCGAGTAATCGTCAATGCACTTTACCATTATACGATTCCTTTCATTTATAAATTCAAGTGGATGAAAGCTAACATAGGTTGGCATTAGAATTATTCTATCGAATTTGTAATTCATACAGAAAGATAAATAATTTGATATTCTTTCTACTAGATTTTTAGGTTGAGGAATAGCCTTGGAGCAACGAAAAAGTTGTCTTCCTATGACCTTTAGGTTCGAGCCGTGCATTAGGGTATGCAGTCTATGTCATACCTCTTGGGGTGCGGCCTTCCCCTGACCATAAGTGAACACGAGATGCCTAGTGCACCGTATTATCCTTTTAGAATTTTAAGTTGAAGAGTAGTTGATTCTATTAAAACATAGGTCTATATTCAAACAGCCGACAGGCCTAGTCTTGTTAATAAGTGAGTGGAAATTGAAACTACATAATCAAATGACTCTTTATGGCACACAAAATCTATATGCCAAATAAGAAAAGGTGCATAAATCCATCATATACCAGGTGTGTGGAAAAAGCTGCGCATGAATCCAAGTTGAATTATGGAGATTATAAGATTCTGTCAGTTTGTTGTGCCACTAACCTTTGTATTTTCAGTTGTCCCAAGTCTTTCACAGCCTGCCGTAACAAATTAGAGTCACCTAGTTTATCCACTCCTTTTCTCCTGAGGACAGAAGAAAGAGCTGCAAGAAGGAAACAGGTAAGGCCTTTTTTAAACATGTTTTGGCATCTTCAGATCCGGACTATCTCCTTGCTTTCTTAAGTTCAATCCCATCTTATGCCTGTAATTTTGCTTCAGAAGCTTGAGGAGAAATTCAATGCAAAGGAGGTACATAAAGTTCAGCTACAAACAAAACTCAAGGTTCTTCCTGAGCTTCCTTATTGGCTTGTGCAATTTTTCTTTCGTTATTGGCTTCCCAACCACTTTAACTCTTTAATGTGCCTTGGCATGATTTCTTCAGTTGCAAAGCAAATTAACTTGATATGAATGAATGCTCTTTTGCTTGCAGGAGAAAGCTGAAATGGAGCTTAGGAAACTTCAACAAAGCTTTTGTTTCAGAGCTCGTCCCCTGCCTAAGTTTTACAAGGAAAGAGAAACAACAAAAAATTACACAAAAAAGGTAATACCATAATCGTTTATATTTCCAATTCAGATGTTCCTAAAAAACCAATTTTCCCCCCATTGTCAAAACATGTCATGATATATGGTCATGATGAATTCATATTTTGTATAGTTCTGGTTTCATCTATGCTCTTCCCTCTGGGACAGTGGTTCATATGGTTTTTTTGGTGCAGACTCCAGTAAAACGTTCTCAGTCACCAAAACCTGGAACAAAGCCCAGTAAAAGCACAATGGCATCGCAACCGCCTTCTACATATTCGACCAAGAAGCGATCTTACAAGAATTCAGGAAAGAAGAATAGCTCAAAACCTTTAAATTCTCAAACCTTGCCAACGGTAGTGCCTCATGATCAGAATGCATCCCCAAATATTCAACATCAATTTGAAGCCTCCCCCAATTGAATGTTCAGAGATGTATGATGTATGTCATCACATAATCTTATAGAAGCAACTCCTATATCTTGTGTTAAAGCTATCGATGTGCAGGGGATCCCCGTTCTTTGTTTTATGAAGAGTTGAATCCTGGTGTTTAGGTTTTCCGCTGTGAGCCATTGTTCCATATGGTATCTGCTTTTTCATATCATAAAGTAAAATTGTACAAAGTTTCAGGGTGAAGATCAATTTAAGTATCAGGGAGAAATGCATGCCTAAAATATCAAACTTATGCTGCAGTTACTGGTCTTTCAAATTTTTCTTTTTTCTTACACAATGTTGAATTATTTCTTTGAGCGTGAACTGATGCAACATATTTTTTTCAATCTAGTGCCTAATCCGTGTGAATCAAATCAGATGATGAGTATATATAGTCGGTTGTCCGCTAACAACTCTGAAGGTGCAGCACATGACAAGAAAGAATATAGGCAAAGGCCTTGGCAATTTGAAATGAAAAGGCTGCAGTGTGTTTCTCAACCAAACTGCTTCATCTTATGCTACATAAAACACAGACGTTTATATATAACTACAGCATAGTCCTGCTTTATTATTTATCGCATGAACATGCTCGAGCATGTCAAGTAATTCAAGCTATACATGATATCTGATACTACGAAGTACTGTTTTACTTACACAGCAAAATCAATTTCAACATAAAAGAATCAAGGTATAACAATTTATTCCACAGTTAATACATTAGTCCAAGCCAAGGGACTAGGATCACATTTCTTCCACCAAACACCAATCTCCATCTTCTTCAATCCCTTCCCGCACAGCTCCCACGTTATGAAAACTCATTCTTTCGTCATCACGGTTATCTAGCTCCTCAATTTCTATTATAACTGGCGAGCAATCAGATCAACAACCAGTTGTGGTTGCCTTTAAGCAACATTATCAGGCACCATGGGAAAATTCATCATCATCAAGATCCATGTACTCACTAGCTAAATGGTCCAATATACTAGTAGCTGATAACCCAAAAAAGATCAAGCCGGGCCTAGAAACAATGTCACAACCCCTCAGTTTTTGTGTCCCCTTGGCCTTGTCCTTGGCCTTTCCAGCAGGGTGTATATGACAACATGTGCACTTAGACCGACCACACTTGCCTGTAAACTTGGAATGGTTGGAGGGCTTTATTGATACCTTTGTGAACAACCTAACTGTGGGAGGGGAACTCAACTTGTTAACATCCCTACAAAGGCGAATCCAGAATATAGAAGAATGAGTGAGATGATCTCTCTATATATCTAAATGTTTTACTAACAATTGTAAATATCATTCGAGCTGAAAGCAACGAGTTCAATTTGAAACCAAAAAAATGCCAGATAGATCCGATTCTAAATACCTGGAGTTGGGCTTTGGGTTCCAACTGAAGCTCAAACTTTTGTGTGAGCTCTCTCTTTTACGGTAGGTCCGAACCAGAGCGTGTTGGCGACCCTCTCTCTTCATCCTTGGCTATGTTAGTGTGAGCTCAGACAGTTGATTGCATTAAGAAAATATATATAGAGGAATAGAATTTGATGCATTTGGATTTGAAGGATTGATATATACTTGGTAAGCAAGGCAAGGTTTATTCATTACTATATTAGTCAACTTCTGCATATTGATTTTTGTCTTGACATCTTCTACGTGCTTTACAAGTCTATAAGAAATGTAACACCACCGACTACACCTCATTTAGTGCTATAAATCATTCTTTCCAACGGATTTACTCTTCATAAGCTTTTCTCTTTATTCATTAAACTAACTTTAACAGTGAAAATTATATTTAAAAATTAATGTTTGTATTTGGGCATGAATATAATTTTATGTTGTTTTAGATTTTTGTGATTGATTTAAGTGAAAATTTTGAAAAATGACTTTTTGAAGTTCTTTTAAATATGGCAAAATTTTCAAAATTAATCAAACACTATTTTCGAAAAAATAATAATTTATCAAAAAAAAAAAGTAAAATAATTCATGCCCAAACGGGCTCTTAGTTGTTCCAAGCCTTAAAGAACTCACCCATACACGTGATAGAAATCCTCTCTAGGGACAGGGATGACTGGTTGATTAAGTCATTCCTGATAGGGTCCGGCCCCAATAAGCCATGTGCCATAATACTTGGCTATTACTCATTCTTGGGGATCAAGTTTTGGAATGTGGGGAGGAATCCTCCTCTTCAGCGCGCGGGATATAATTTGTCGAAATTTTTTATTAAATATATATATTAATACGGTAAGCAAATAAATAAGTAGGAAAAATTATACCATTTAATATAATTTGTGTCTTGGCATATTGGTTATGAGCCTAATTTTGCTTTATGAGGTCAATTAGATTCAAACCTCAATTAGCATGTCCTTTTTGGCAAATATTTCAGTCTCTATGGTTAAAAATTGTGATGAAGTAGAACTGAATTTAGGACATATTATAACTTAAGACTCAACAAAGACAATTGACTAATAGCTTATTTGGCCAAGCTTCTCAAGAGGCCAAAAGTGCTTTTTTCCCCAAAACACTTTCTTTTCCTAACTTGAAGTTTTTTGGCCAAGCTTTTTTAGGGAAAAAAGTATTTTTGGGAAGAAGCAGAAGCAGTTTTTGAGAAACAAAAAAAATAGCTTCTTCCCAAAAACAGAAGCAGAAATAGTTGTCTTTTCTTCTTATCTAAATCACCCTTAACAAAATGTAATATATATCAAAATAACCGTTAAACATAATACTTAGGATATTAATGTATAAGTATTTCTTCTTATTTTTAGGATAACTTTCTAATATATAATGACTTTAGGGATGAATGCTTTTATATTTTTGAATGAGTTTTAATATATTTAAATTATATTAAAAGAATTAAGTACTTTTAAATTTTATTTTCATATTTTACTTAAATAAAATAAAAACTTTTAATTATTTCTTGTAATAACAAAATTTTGAGATTATTTATTTACTTATAATATTAACTATTAAGTAAATCTATTCATGTTCTTATTTGTAATTTGTTACTTAAAAGCACTTTCTGAAAAGCTTGGCCAAGCACAAATTATTGCTCAGAAGTGCTTTTCAGAGTGATTAGCGAAAGATAAATTTCTTCTCTCTAAAAGTATTTTTTTCAAAAACACTTCTCAAAATAAGCTAATTTCTCCAGCTTGGCCAAATAGGCTATAAAACTACTTCTTATCTAGAAGTATGATAATAAAAGTTATTATTTTAGTCCTTCTATAAATTTTGACACCCTTACAAAAATTTCTACATACGCCCCTGCTCCTCTAGTATACTTTGAGCCCACTTCTCTTTTGTCATATAAACAAGGGCATTCTCTCAATTGTAACCAAACCACCAAAGAGAGGAAGAAAGAGTGAGTCATAACATATAAGGTATAAGAAAATAATGTGTAAGGAAATTGAGTGTGATTGATATTGCAGTAAGTCGGGAATATCTAAAAATGATTATTTCTTTTGAGTGATATAGTGGTCTTTGTAGTATTTTACTTGGACCTATAAAGTGTAAAATTCCTTAATTACAATAGCGATATCGGTTGCTCCTTTCAGGGTCATGATGTTTTCTCTTATTCAAAAAGGTTTTCCATGTAAAAATCTTGATGTCGTTGTTTGTAACGATCCGAATGGTCATTTTGAGCAATTGCATCCGGTTCCGCAGTTTGAGGTTACGATCAGTTTCATATTATGTGTATCAACTTGCATGCATAGTTGAATTATGTTTCCGGATGAATCAGAGTCGAATTGGAAGAAGGAATATAGTTTTGGAAGCTTAAGCGGTGAGAATTTGACTGGAATTTGACTTTTGATAAACGCCTTCAGAATGAGTTTTGGATGATGTCAATAGCTTCGTATGGTGATTTTAGAATTAGGTGCGCATTCGGATTTGAATTTGGAGGCCCGTAGGATAATTTGAGGCATTTCAGCAAAAGTTGGAAAAGTTAAAGTTTGGAAAATATAAAAGCTTGACCCATTGTTGACTTTTGTGTTATCGGGGTCCGAATGCAATTTTGAAAGTTGGAACAACTCCATTATATAATTTTGAACTTGTCTGCAAAATTTGGTGTTGTTTGAAGTTGATTTGATATGGTTCGAACGCTTGGTTGCAATTTTAGAAGTTCATAGTGATTTTCATGCGTTTTGGCATCCGATTCGTTGTTTTAGAAGTTATCTTGATGATTTGAGCGTGCGAGCGAGTTCATGAGGTATTTTTAGACTTGTTTGCATATTTGGTTTAGGGCTCGGGGGGTTTGAGTGAGTTTCAGGTTGGTTTTGGAATAACTGTTCATAGTCTTTCATTTCTAGTTCTGGTGTCATCGCATTTGCTATGTTTATGTTGCAAATGCGACTATCGCAATTGCGAAGCAGCCTTGCATTTGCGAAGCTCGGTTGCTAAGGAATGGACCCGCATTTGCGAGGAAATTGCTGCTTTTGCGAGGCCTGTTGAGTTCGCATTTGTGGACTTAGCATCGCATTTGCTATAAAGGCCGGAGTTGAGCTAGTTCGCATTTGTGAACATTTGCATTTGTGATGTCTCTACTTTGCATTTGTAAAGTGTCTCATCGCAATTGCGATGGAGACAAGATTCTTCAGGCTTCACATTTGCGAAGTATTCTTCGCTTTTGCGAGTTCGCATTTGCAAACCCGGTGTCGCAAATGTGCACGTATGAATTACTCCTATAAATTCAAAAATAAAATGATTTGTTTTATTTATTTGCAATTTTGTGATTTTTTGTGGTATTTTTCGTTCATTATTTGCATTTTATTTGTGCATTTTAATTAGTAAAAATTATTTAAAAAATGTGTTGCATGTGCATTTAAAAGTTGATTTGACATTTTTCAACAATTATTAGAAATTAGTCATTTTATAAAAAAGGAAAAATCAAAATATATTTTAATTTGTACTTTTAATTTTAATTTTGTTTTTTAGGTAATTTTTCTTTTAATTTTATTTTAATTATTTGTGATAATTATTATGTAGGATTAATTAGCATAGGTTAATTTGGAATTTATAATTTAATTTAGATTTTAGTTAATTTTGAAAATGAAAAAGAAATAAAAAATCTGAAAAAAATGAAAAATAAAGAAGAAGAACAAAACATTTGGGCCAATTTATGTTGTACCCAGCCCAAAATACCCATTATCCGGTCCATACCCGCCCCCACTACCTGGTCCAACCCCAATAAATCAAAACGCCATCGTTTTGCTTAAATTAATCTCACCCGTCGAGGATCTTTGATCCAACGGCTAAGAACTAGGGTTCCTATGATACAAATATGTGCAAACGTTCCCCCAAACCCCTCATCTCACCATCACCCCGTAACCCTAGAGAACCCCGTCATCTCCGCCGTTCACCGCCATGAACCATCGGCCGGAAATCACCTCCGTTGACGGTGGAGCTCCAATGACCGCCAATTTAATACCGCCGCCTCTCCTCCTTCTCCTCTTCTCAAATATACCCTCATTTTCCCTCATAGCCTAGCCAAACGTCTCGAATATCATTTGAAAGACCTGACTCCACCGCCGTGTCCGGCGGCACCACCTCCAAATCACCCCAAACTAATACCCAGAATCCCCATGGCTCCCTGTTCCTCAATCTGAACTCACTTTCCCTTGAATCACGCTCGAATATTAGTTCGAAAATCTGACCTAAAATCCCTAAACCTGTGGATGAATATTTTTTATACTTTGATCCGGTGATTCCATCTTCTTTTGTTTCGCTTTGTTCTTATCCTTTTGGTTGAAGGTCAATCTGAAATTGAGAATGGACCAAAACTTCTGAACCCAAAACCCTTCTTCTCGATGGGTTTTCTTTTATTTTCTTTTACTTAGTTAATGGAATGATTAGTTCTTGATTTCACCTCTTGTTCTGGTCACCTGGTGTAACATATTTAGGTTTATTTTTAAAAAAAGTTTAATTAGACTCCGTTTGTTGCAATTAATCAGTCAACTAGGTTATTTGATTAGAACTCCTGGTTTGCGTTAATACATAGTCCACTCCAAGAAGGTTTTTGTTTGGGCTGATTTAAATCCCATTTTTGAGTCCATCGGGTTCATGACCTTAACCCATTTTAATTGTTATTCTAGGTTAAGTTTTAGGGTAATTCTAGGGTAGCTAGGCGGTAGTATAGGTAGATTACATAGGGAATATTATAGTAACAATAATAGGAAGCTTCTAATAGGGGCTTCCTGTTAATTTTGGTGCTATAACTTGGTTAACAAGTTAAAAACTAAGGGACTAAAGTGAAATAAAAAATCTAAGGGTTGCCCTACTTGCCTGACCTATAAAGGCACCCTTTCTTGCCTTAGAAGGAAGATTTCAATGATAAAAAACTCAAAAAAACTCAAAAGGCTAAAAAGGATTGCAAGTTTACTGTTCCATTAGAATTTTGCCTAAGTCTTGAGATTTTGATTTTTTAAAAAATTGGCTACTTCAGTTGGAGTGAAAATGGCATGAAGTTTGGTTCAATTCAAGTTTGGTTTGGGGTCTGTTGATTCATTGAGTCTGAAATTAGTGTTTGGACTGTTGCATCTCATCTTTTGTTTCAAAACTAGTTGATTGGTTCATTTTGGGTGCTGAGTGCTGTTACTCTGCTGATCCTTCACCTTTCATTTCTGTTCTATTTTCTAGGTATTCTTCTTGAATTTGTAATGGAATGGAAGCTTGCTTGGATGTGTATGAGGATTCGCAAACATGAAAATCGATTTCTGTTGATCACCATGTAATTTTGCTTTATATTGTTCATATTTAGTTAGTTTGATATAGATTTTTATGAAAGTGAATTTTGTTTTGGATGCTAGATTTAGGCTCCATTGGAGTGCGAGAATTACATAATCTAGGCATTTCAATATATATTATAATCGGACTGTGGATGATTGGATTTCATCTACACTTGTCTCTAGTTATTATTTACTGGATCTACTGTCCAATGGCAGGTTGAATTTGACTCTGCTTAGTTTTATGGTTTAGTCTAGATGTATTTTGGTAAAGTGTTATAAGTTTTCTAGGAATAAGAAAGGTTAAAATGAGGTCACCTAATTCGAATTTTATGAAAGTCTCATTTTGTTTTGTTAAGTGCTAAGTAGTAGTTGGTGGAATTATATTAATTTTTATTATGAGATATGAGGATTGACGATGCCCATTTAGCTTAAAAGCGCAATTTAGATGTCCCCAATTAGTCTTCAATTGTCTGTTCTAAAGATGGTTTCAAATTTGAGTTGAGTATGATCATTTGATATATGCTTAATCCTAAGGAGTTATTTGACTGGAAGGCCATTAGACATGTATGCATACTCCAATATTATTGTTAATTATTTATGTGATGTCTCCTGCTCTTGCAAGGACTCGATCATGAGTCCCAGCACCAGTCATTCGGAATTCATTTCAAGTCCATCAGCTTTTGGATTTTTGCAAGTGGGTGGGCTTACATTAGGCCCAAAATGGATAGCCTATTGCTAATTGGATCACCTGCTTATTTGGGTTTGAACTCAATCCATTTTTTAATAATTAATAAATCTCTTGAAAGCCATTTAGAGAGACGTTAATTAGTTTAAAACTTTTTGAGTAGAATAATTGAGGTACGCCGTTCCAAAAAAAAGTAACAATTGCATGGCCCTCATTTAATTATTTTTGTATTGATCCTTCAAAATCGAGGTGTGTCATTAGCGAATTTTCATGGACCTCGCAAATCAAAGTGCTCAATTGCGTAGGAGCGCTAGTTAAATAATTCACCTTCCTAAATATGGGTGAGCATTTATGTTTCCCAAATCCAAATCTCAATGTTAGGTAAAATGTGCCGCGAGCTACGGGTGCATGTATGTGACGTGGTTCAAGGCGTATTTTAACAACGTTGCAATCTTCTTAAAATCAAATAAACGCAGTTTTTTTAAAAAGGTTTTAAATTGGCACATAGGTACGAAATGTATTAAAATCAGATAATTAAGCCAAATATAACAGTTGAGAGACTGTGCTAGAACCACGGAATTTGGGAGTGCCTAACACCTTCTCCCAGGTTAATAGAATTCCTTACCCGGATTTCTAGATCACAGACTGTGATACAGAGTCAATTCTTTCCTCGATTTGGAATTTAAACTGGTGACTTGGGACACCATTAATTATCCCAAGTGGAGAATCTTAATATTTCAAATAAATAAAACCTGTTTCGATTGTCCTTTAATTGGAAAAAACTCCCTTAACTACGCCCTTCACGGGGTGTAGTGTAAAAAGGAGGTGTGACAGCTCTGATGACTCTACTGGGGATCGAACTCTGAATCTCTGGTTCAGGGTTCAAGAATTTGTGCTTAGAATAATTGTTGCATTTGGCTTTGTTTAATATCTGATTTTATTACGTGTTTGTGCCCAATGTGCTAAATGTTGCTTTTTGCCGCTTTAATATTATTTGAACGGTATATAAACTGCCGCGAAACCTTCTTTTCTCATCTTCGGGGATGTGCTCGCTGGTCGAGACTCCTTATTCTTTCAATGTCATACCTTGAAATAAGAAAGAGGCTCGGACAAGTTACTAAGCCGGATGGCCTTTTACTTCCAGTTACGTAGCCCCCTTCTCGGCTCGAGTTGTCCGCTCCAGTAAACAGTCTAGAATATATACCCAAAGCTTTGAACCTAGAATAACTTAACCTCATGCGGGATCCCTAGTAGGAATGCTTATTTGTATCATGTATTTGACTTAGGGGACTCAACACAGGGGTTGGGTCCGTATAAGACAGGTGCACCCAAAATAACAAACTATCTTGATGCATCTTGCATGCTACTTGTGCAGTTATTCTGGATTTGCATGGCGGTCGGCTATTGAAAAAGAGGGAGGAGAATGTGACAAAGAAAAAAACAGTGTGAGGGACGAGGAAGGAATTTTCCTATTTCAAAATCCAATAGTGAAATGCTACCAAAAATTTTGAAAAACAAAAACCAAAAAAAAGGGAGTTCGTTTTCGAAAATAAAAAAAACAAAGAAAGGGATTTTACTTACAAAAATAGAAGTTGGTTTTTAATTTTGTCAAAATTGCCGAACTACGCCAGTTTGATTCTCGCAGGGCGTGAGATACGTAGGCAATCCCCATTGGGCCCAACTTTATTTTTGCAAAAATAGCCTCAAATATGAAATTTTGTTTGTGAGAAATAAATAAGGCTGTTCTTGTCAAAATTAGCTGAGTATTCCAAATATTGCCGGAAGGCTATATTTGCAAGACCAACCGCGTTGGATTAGTTTCTAATTTTGGCCGGTAGTAGGCACAACCTTAAAACCTTCCCCTAGTACTGAAAGGCCGTACTTGCGAAGCCGGGATTTTTTTTTTTTGAAATGAAAATTAAAAAAAAAATAATCAACTTCATTTATGAGTCCAATAAATCATGACTTTTGCATAATCACCCTAACAAATGTTCAAAGCACGAATCAAAATTTGCCAATAACAGTCATGAACAAGATCCTTTTGGAGATGCACATGTGGTGGAATAATTTAGGTGAATCGGGGCAAAACAGGGTCAATGCGCACTTCGGAGGACTCACCAGGTTGTTGAAATTAATCCAACAGGGGATATCATAAAGGAATTGGTTACATTCTAGGACCCGGCCCACACGTATTTCATTTCCCGGACTTTGAAATCACTCCGACCCTGGAAGAAATAACTGGATATATCGTGGTTCCCAAAATTCCTTTGAGACATCAGTATTTGATTGCGCCAAGGACCGTCGCTGTACACAAATTCTTGGACTCATTAAAGATATGCAGGGGGATTTAACCCAGACCTGTCAGTCGATTTTTGTAGTCCATTGTTTATATACCAAAGATATGGGCATATAGGGGCGTTTAACGACGTAGAAAATGAAATTTGTAGCAAGGGAAACCGACTCAAATGGGAAGAACACCGGTGTTTTGCATTTCTGGTATTCTTCTTGGGCCTCTTGGTGTTTCCACGGGAAGATGGGAATATTAATATACGAATAGCAGGGGTTGTTAACACTTTGCTCACTCAGGCTAAGAGCACCCTCGCACCCATGATATTATCTGAAATCTTCTGTGAAGAACACCGGTGTTTTGCATTTCTGGTATTCTTCTTGGGCCTCTTGGTGTTTCCACGGGAAGATGGGAATATTAATATACGAATAGCAGGGGTTGTTAACACTTTGCTCACTCAGGCTAAGAGCACCCTCGCACCCATGATATTATCTGAAATCTTCTGTGCCCTCACATCCTGTAAAGTCGGAGGATATTTCTTCGAAGGATGCAATTTATTGTTACAGATGTGGATGATTGAACACCTATGCCATTGACCTCAATTCATGAGTTATGGGCCATCAGAAAAGAGCTGCATAGAGGAATTTTATACAAGAGTTGATGGGTTCAATTACCAGAGGGGGCCACAGAATGTGTGTCATATCTCCGTGCCATAAGTGCAAGTCGAATAGAGTGGAAGTTTGGGTGGCTCCCCATTGATGAAATTATATATATGCCAGCTACCGGACCTTATTTTCTTTTGATGGGTCTCCGGAGTATCCTACCCTATGCTCCGTACAAGGTGATGAGACAGCTAGGGAGGTGCCAAAAGGTTCACAGGGATGAAGACATTAGTCGCTATGTGGTCGAGATTGGTCCCAGTGGTCAGTTTCACGAAGCAGCAGTCCGCCAGATTTGGAGCGAATGTCAGTACTTAATGGCGAACATTCGAGTACGTGACTTGTCTAAAGGCGAGGTGGCACCAGGGTACCTGGCTTGGTATAAAAAGTAAATAGAGTTTAAAAGGCCGGCTAAGATGCCACATCTTTAGGAGTTTGCTGAGGTGTCACAAGAACAATGGAATTGATTAGCCAAGGAAAATGAATACAAGGCCACAACGGGGAAATTGGAAAAACAAGTCAAAGACCTTCAATTCGAGAATGGTTTGCAGTCCATGGTCGATAAGGGATAAAAGAGAAGATTAGCCAAAGAAAATGAAGCTTTGAGAGAAAAAATTTAGAAAATGAAAATAGTCGTAGAGAATCCCGCTAGAAGTGTGAAGGATGAAAAAATCATATATAATCTGAGGCGGAAAGTAGGGGAATATGATTTTGATTTAAAAAAGCAGAGGTGAGCTATCCAGGCCTTGATAACAATTGGCCAAAAATGAAGAGGAACGAGCACGCATGATCGAACAACTGAGAGAAAGGTATGACAACGAGGTTGCAGGGTTGAAGAAGAGGGTCATCATGGCCAAAAACAAAATGGTTAAGCAGGTAAAAGACTCCAAGGCTGAAAGACAACATTGTTACACAACACTAGCACGACTGGAAAGAGAGTTGCAATAGTTTCCAAAACTAAATCGTGTAGCCGAACAAACTTTGGATGCTAAGGCCCAGCAGGTTGGGCGATTTTTGCAAGAAAAGGGTGCTATAAGAGAGAGTGTACAGATGATCACTGATTACATCACCGTAAAGTGTAGCCACTACGAAGATATGACAAGATCCATGTTTTTTTCCATCGCAATAACCTTCGTTCGTCAAGTGATGGAAGACCTCCACCACCTCCAAGGGAATTGAGCACACATGCCTGCGGCGAGACCGAATGATGTCCCGCAGGCCCTAGGAGAATTAGAAGCCTTAATGTATTCATGATTTTCAAATCTGTTAGTCCATTCGCGAAGTCTGTATTTTCTTCTATTTGAGTCTATAGTAGGTTGTCAAGTCAGTTATTTTCATCTTTTTTGTCAGAATTTGTTGGTTTCGTTTGAGTCAGAGTCTATTGATTTCTTTTATTAAAGTCTGTTAGCAGTTGTAATCAAGTGTTTTATTTTATGAAAATTGAAAAAATTCAAAATATTTTCTGTATTTATTTGCCAATACTACGCTCGGTCTTATTAATGCGGGGTCATGATATGTAGGCAATCTCCATAGGATTCGAGCATAACCAAAATAAGAAAAAGGAACGAAAAAAAAAGAAGAGAAAATCATGAGAGAAATAGTGGTAAAATAAGGAGAGAATAATAAAACAAAGGAAGGTAGGCAAAACAAGTTGAGCAAAAGAAAAGGGGAAGAAGAAAATAAAAAAAGAGAGAAAAAATGGTATAGGATAAAAGCCGGGACGACGCAAGCAGACAATCCATGTGCATAATAGAAACCGGTAACTGCTTAAGTGCATTCATCCTCGAATATGTGGCTACCTATGTTTTGAAGCCTTACCGCTAACAAGTTTTGGTGTTGCTTTGCCATTGTTAGATAGGTTAGTATTTTCGGCATTCTATAAACCCACTCCTATAATACTCAGTCCAAAAGCAAGCTGACTATGGCCAACCAAGAAGCCAACGCAAGTATCATTGATCCCTCAAAAAAGGTGGAAGAGTTGGATGTTAACGCAATGAAAGAAGAAATGTACAAACAAAAGCATTAGATGGCTAAAATGTATCAGGCATGGGTAACAGGGCAGCCACCACCAGCTTATCCTGCTAACCCGACCTTCATCCCACCATTAGCCCAATCACATGGCCACCCTTCCACTGATCCACCCCCAAGCTTTCCCATCTACCAACAATACCATGGTATAACTTCCCAGGCACCCCAGCTCCACCACCCAAAGCTGTTCCACACCCCCTCCACCAGTTACTCCCATAGATCATCTAGTGAGCCTTTGCTCCAAGCTCATGACAATCTGTATTACCACCATAACCCACCTTTAAAGCCCACAAGCCCTGCTCTTGTGCTCCCCGTTTTCAAATCCCTATTGAGGCTGAAAAGCCAGTCAAAAATCCCAAGCAAGAAGAGGTACTCAGGAAAGTCAAACGTCTAGAACAATCATTTAGAGATATGCGAGGGTTAGGTGGATAGGTGAGTGTGGCATACAAAGACCTTTGTTTGTTCTCAGATGTACAATTGCCTCCGGGCTTTAAGATTCCCAAGTTTGACTTATACGACGGACATGGTGATCCAGTGGCACACTTAAGGGGTTTTTGCAGCAAGATGAGAAGAGAAGGAGGAAAGGATGAATTACTGATGGCTTACTTCAGTAAAAGTTTAAGTGGTTCAGCGTTGGAATGGTACACCCGACAGGATCATTCTCGGTGGTACACATGGGACGATCTAGCCCAAGTATTCACTTGTCATTTTCAGTACAACCTTGAAATTATCCTGGATCATTTGTCTTTGACAAAACTGGAAAAGAAGCACAATGAGAGTTTTATGGGGTATGGCTTTCGTTGGAGGGAGCAGGCAGTGAGGGTCGACCAGCAAATGAAGAAAGCGAAATGGTAGATTACTTCTTGCAAGCTTTGGAGCCTACATACTTTGGTCACTAGGTATCGGCAGTGGGAACATCCTTTAATGAGGTAGTGAAAATGGGGATTATGGTAGAAGATGGACTCAAGTCTAACAAGATTATGAGTTATTCAGCAATCAAAGCAACCACCCAGGCTATCTAAAGTGGAACCGGGGGAGCCATCGGGAAAAGAAGAAGGAAGAGGTAGCGACAATTGACTTAGGGACTTGGTTCAGGCATCGGGATCCATCCCATTATAACCAGCCCCGACCTCATCATCAAACTTATCCACGCACTCCATATAGCCCACCACAACACTACTGCCCACCTCCTGATCCCTGTTTTTTCGTCCATCATGCACAAACATATACTTATCCTCCCACCCACGCACAATAGCATGCACCAACCCCAAAAAATAACTACCCAGCTCCACAAAATAACTATCCACCTCCAAGAGCTTACCCACATACCCCGAGACCAGCTTTCCGGGCCAACCAAGTTTTAAAAAGTGAGAGAATACAGAAGAGGAAAACTTTCACTCCATTGAGAGAATCATATACCAGCTTATTCCACAGGCTGAGACAGTTGGATATGTTAAGGCCGATTGAAGCAAAATTGCCAAATCCTCCTCCGAGAAATCTGGATTATTCTATTAGTTGTGAGTATTGTTCTAGTGCCCCGGGGCATGACACAGAGAAATGTTGGCATCTAAAGTGCGCTATTCAAGAACTTATTGATTCACATTGGATTGAGGTGCAAGATCAGGAGGCACCCAATATTAATCAAAACCCATTGTCTACTCATCAAGAGACAAATATGATTGAGATAGTGCACAAAGAGGGGGAGCCCAAAAAGCCGTCGCAAACTGTCATGATGATCTGAGCCATTGAACGGAAGATGGTCGAGAATTTTACAAGCGAGATGTCGATGCTTAAGTTGGGTGGGGCAAGCAGTGAGCCTTTCATTGTAGCCAGGGAGGAATCCCTGAAAGATGGGATGGTGAAATAGGAAAACACAAAAGTAGTTGTACCGGGGGTATCAAGCAAGCATGTGGTTGTTGTGGAAGGCATTGGCACAAAGCCTGTCATTATCAAACCCGTAACTTAGCTACCGATGACCAGCAGCAAGGCAATACCTTGGAATTATGACCGAGTAATAGTGACTCACAAAGGGAAAGAGGTTAGAGAAGAAGTTTGTAAAACCCATGGATTGACCCGATCGGGGAGGTGCTTTGCCCATGAATAATTGAGAAAATCAAAACCAACCAAGGATAACTCAGTGTTGGAATAGAAAACTGTGAGTGAAGAGGAGGCAGAAGAGTTTCTGAAGAAGATGAAAATGCAGGATTATTCTATTGTAGAACAACTGAGAAAGACACCTGCTCAAATCTCGTTGTTATCATTGTTGATTCATTCGGACAAGCACCATCGGGCGTTGATTAAAATTCTGAGCGAGGCCCACGTTTCTGATAAAGTCACAGTCAATCACTTGGAGAATATAGCCAATAAGATTTTTGAGGTGAACAGAGTCACTTTCTCCGACGATGAATTGCCTTAGAGGGCACCGAGCATAACAGAGCACTCTATCTCATGGTAAAATACGAGTATTTCGTGGTTACTCGAGTGTTGGTTGATAATGATTCAAGCACAAATATTTTCCCTCTTTCCACGTTGAACAAGTTGAAAGTGGAAGATGCAAGAATCAACCAGAACAGCATTTGTGTGCGAGGGTTTGATGGCGGGGGAAAAGATTCGGTCGGTGACATAGTGCTCGAACGTACAATCAGACCACTCGATTTTAGCATGGAATTCCAAGTGCTGGATGTGGATGTCTCCTACAACCTACTGTTGGGACGACCCTGGATCCATGCTACTAGAGCAGTCCTCTCTACTTTGCATCAAATGGTAAAATTTGAATAGGATCGACAAAAAATAGTTGTGCATGGCGAGGACCATCTATGTGCTCACGGTGATGCCATTGTACCATTCATTGAAGCGGATGATAAAGGGCCATGGGTGTATCATGTTCATGATACGGTATCAGTAAGGAAAGTTCTAGAGGGAGAGTGTGTTCCAACGCCAAAGTTAGCTTCCGCATCAATCATGGTGGCTGTTAAAATGTTGAAAAATGGGTTTTTTCCAGGAAAGGATTTTGGGGCATCAATTCAGGGTATCATACAACCTGTGTCTTTGCCCAAGAACATTTAAACCATTGGTTTGGGATTGAAGCCTACAAGTGCAGACACAAAGAGAGCTAGAAAGATAAAGCAGAGAGCATGGGTCCTCCCCAAGCCTGTTCCACGTCTCTTCAGATCATTTGTTAGGCCCAGCACCAAGAAGCACCTGACAACATAAGTTCCAATATTGTGGGTGACCCTGATAAGAAATTGCTTGAAAGGTTTGAGAAGTTGTTCGAAGATGTGAATGTGGTGGAGGTTGGAGAGGGCTCTAGCAAGGTAGATATGCAATTTGTTGGGCCCCGTGCAAAAATCAACAATTGGGACGCTACTCCTCTCCCGACCAGGAAAGATTTGGAAGTTTGCTTTGATTTTTCTTTCAATTTCTCTGGATTATTCCAGGGTTATAATTCGAAGTCTATGTTCCATTCATTTGGATGTGTAAACCTTATTATATTTCAATTTCAATGAAATGCAATTTTTTTTTCGTCAGTGCTGATAGTTTTTATTTTTCTTTGCTCTTCATTTCCTTCTTGTACAGTTATTTTTATGCTGGCTCCAACGATATGACATGCATAAGGACTCTTCCGCTCGATCTTGAAAGCTGGTCTAATTCAGAAGTAATAATTCAAGAGATAGAATATGAGGATGAACCGGAATATGATGAGGAAAGGGCGTTTGAGGAAATTAGTAAAGAGTTAAGCCACTTTGAGGAAAAACCCAAGCCAAACCTACAGAAGTAGTCAATCTAGGGGACCAAGATAATATCAGGAAAACCAAAATAAGTGTCTATCTTGAGCTGCAACTTAGGGAAGAATCTTTGAATAGTTCACATCTTAGCAGTATATTATTAACTATGCATCTTCGTTCAATGAATGCTGACTGAGACTACTCAATCAATCCTTCAATGATATTTTTCATTCATCTTGTAATGACTTTGGAGATGATTTTATATAAAGTAGTATAACATGCAATGGGCGTATAGTCTTTAACTGTTGTTGGTTCTTTCATTTTAGGGACTAGAGTAATAGCTATTGTATTTATCATTTGAGGCAATCTGTTAGTAGCAAAAGAATCCTTTACAACTGCAAAAACATCTTCTTTCACTATCTCCCAGTTTCAGGTAAAAACTTTCACAGGGAACCCATCCACCCCTGGTGCTTTGTCTTTAGACATCTCCCTTATTGCTTATGTGATCTTCTCCATTGTAATATCTTGTATCAATGTTCTTTATTATGATATAGTTAGGTGTGGTCCTTTCTTTATTATATCTTTGTTTGAACATGGCATTTTAGTAGTACAATCTCCCATCAATAACTGGAACACACTGATGAATTCTTGCTCAACTAATTTGGCCTTAGTTAGTTTCATACCTGTATCAATATAATTAGATGTTATGCTATTCTGGCTGAATCTAGTCTTCCACTGGGCATGAAAATACTTTGTGTTAGCATATGCACACTCAATCTGGTTTGGATTTTTGCCTCATTACTTGTTCCTCCACATTACTCCACTTCTCAATTTCATCTAATGTTGCTTTCTCATTATTAAGAAGTGCATGTGCCTGAGGAGTCTGCTTAATTTGATTTTGTATATTATCCAGTTTCTCTGTTGCTTGCTCAAGCCTCTGTTTGTATGAAGCCAATATAGGTATTTATCTCCCTCAGTTGTTCCTTCATTCTCTTCTGTTTACTCCAGATCTGTAGCATAGGTGCTCCTTCATAGTTATGATTCCATACTTGCTGCATAATGCTCTGAAATTATGGGAGCTCCATGATGTTTGTATACAATCTGAATAGTTTATGGTGCAGTAACTTCTGACTACCACATTTGATTAAAATAAGGAAATGATCAGACATTGATGGATTCAAAAAATCAGGTTCTATATGCTCATACTGCTGAATCCATTGGTAGTTTCCTAATGCCCAGTCTATCTTGCTATATACCCTAGAACCAGTACCTTGATTATTTGTACAAGTGTAATGCCAACCTTTAGCTCTAAGTGGGGTAAATTGTAGATCATCAATTACATCCTTAAATTCCTTTACTTCAGCATTAATTACAGGGGATCCTATTCATCCTCAAAGCTTAAAACACTATTGAAATCTCCACAGAGTAGCATTAGAATAGTTGCAGCATAAGAATCTCCACAGAAATCTCCTAGTTTGGTATAGTTATATGCCTAAGTTCTCTCCTTATATTCTCCCTTCTATGCCCATAATTTTGAGCATATATGATGTTAAGATATGTTCTAAATTGGTTGTTAGTGTCCTCAATGTAGCAATGGATGAACTGATCTGTCATATGGGTAATCTGAACATGAATATGAGCTTTCCAAAGTAACCAAATTCTCCCATTCACAGCATTAGAATAGTTGCAGCATACATTCCATCCCTTTGCAATATTTCCTTGAATTTTCTTTGATTTATGCTCCTTAAATCTGGTTTCTATACATCCCTTTACATCTACTTTTTTTGTAGCTAGAAAATTCTTGACCTCTTTTTGCTTATGGGCTTGATTTAGCCCCCTAATATTCCAAGTGACAATAATCATAGAGAATTGGAATTAGGGGGCCTGATGGCCCTGGATCTATCTATTGTCCTCTTCTTCCATCATCCTTTATCTCAGCAATGTCAATATTTCCTTCCATCATAGTATTGTTGCCGTTTATCTCATTTATATTTTTCCCATTTCTTGCTTGACATGTCATAGAAACAAGCTGTTGTGTATTCTCTATACTTTCACTATCCTTATCCAAGCAAACACTCCCATGATTATGCTTCTATTGTATTATTATTTCTTCCTGAGGCATTGATTCTGTATTTACTTGGGGCTTCTTTACAATCCAGGCTTGCTTACCCGTTTTCTTTTTTCTTTCCCCTGTCTCCTAGGTCTTTCCACTTCCTTATTCTCCTGCTCTTCTTCATGCTTTGTGTTATGCCAACAATCAATAAAGTCATGCCTAAATTTCAAACACTCATTACAGAATACATGCTTCTAGTCATATTCAATCAACTGTACCATAGGGCCATAAGGTGATTCTATCTTTATCTGATATGGCAGAGGATATGCAGCATCAACCTCCATAAGCACTCTAGCATACGATATTTTCTCATAATGAGCAGTAAATTTGTCAGTGTATAGGGGCTTTCCCACAACACTAACCATTTTACTTAGGGCTTCAGTTGACCAATACCCCACAGGTAGCCCAGGAAATCTCACCCAAACTGGAATTATGCTCAAAATATCCTTACTGAATGAGAAATAAATTTCCCATAGCATTAGCACCATAGGTTTGTTCCTGTACGTGTATGGACCTGATTGAAGTACTTGATCCCTATCAACTATGGTGTGGAATTTAAAAATACAGTATCCCTCATAATGAATCAGGATTTGAGGCTTAGTAACAAAATTCCACAAAATTTTCCATAGATTTTTCATAAAGATTTTCTCCAATTATGTAGCCAATTAAAGAAATTTTCCAATAATTCGGTTGTGGTTGCAAGTAGTCTTCATTTAATTTGACAATTTTTTTACCATCTCTATCAATTAGAGGAAGAAATGATAATGTTTTACCCATTTGTGAGCTACGATTACCTCGAACAATCTCAGATATCGTAGGAGTTGGCTTCTCCAATCCATTTGCTTCTGAAAACTATAGTCGTCGCATTGTTGGATTCATTGTTTCCTCCATTTTAACCGGTTGAAGTTGAACATCACCTTCATAACTACTTGTTTTATGAACTTCCTCAATCGATTGGAATTTCTGTGTAAGAAAGCTTCCAAATGTGAGTGCAGGTACTTCCTTTTGAACACAGTTAGCTGGAGTAATAATCTTCTCCGTCTAGGTACCGGTATCATGCACAATTTTCCAGATATGAGCCATTGATTCCGATCACAGTTCCAAACCTTGCTATCATACACCGAGAGCAACGGTTAACCTAGTGGCAACATTTTCTTCTTATGTTTTAGATTAACTCTAGTTTTACTCCAGTTATTGCAGTACTTAATACATTTGACCTTAGATTCTATGAAATTAATGAGTTTAGTCCTCCAATAACCACCCTAACGAATTCGTAATCCATCCAAACTAGATTTTTCCAAGGCTTGAGTAATTATTTCTAGTCACGAACTCCATTTATATGTTCGATTTTGGAAATGCAAGACTTAAATAATTGTGTACGGTCAAAATCATATGCCTCCACCCTATAGGCTTGAGGGTCCGTCCTAAGCCCAAGTCCAGGCAAGGTCGAGTTCGATCCTGATGGACCAGACTCAAGCTCAAAGACAAAATGCAATGCAGGGGTTGGTGTACCATCGATAAACCTAGGGGAAGTGCCAATTATGGAACCAGTTGATGTTAGTTCGCACATTGCTTTGAATGTAGATCTATGCGCGGACCCCAGAGGGAATACACATAGGGCAGCCCGATCAGGGGGGAAAGGAGAAATAGTTATAGGAGATGGGGGAACCAGCGTCCAAATAATATTTGATATTCAACAAGCTCAACAGATTGCTATCGGTCAACTTTAAAATCATAATAAAACTCCAAGTATGGTCGAACTAGGGAACACTTGACGTACTGAGCCAGTGCCGGAGGGATCAAACGGTAATGGCTCGGGGACTGACCTCACAATTATGAGGATTCTCGAGGAACTTACCAAGAGAATCGAGTTCAGGGAGAAAAAGATTGAGGATAATGACAAAAAAGTGGATACTTATAACTCCCATATTGATCAAATATCGGGGGCACCCCCGATCTTAGAAGGACTAGTTTCTAAAAAGTTCGTGCGAAGACCCTTCCCCCCTAGTGCGGATCTGAAGCCAATTCCCACGAAGTTCCTTATGCTTGAGATTCCCAATAATAACAGGACGACCGATACGAATGAACACGTCACCTCATATACACGCGCCATCAAAGGAAACAACTTGGAAGATGATGAAATTGAATCCGTGCTATTAAAGAAGTTCGGGGAGACTCTGTCAAGGGGTGCCTTGATATGGTATTATAACTTTCCCCCTAATTCTATTGATTCTTTTGCTATGTTTGCATATTCTTTTGTAAAAAGCACACGCCGGAGCCATTAAAATTATAACGAGGTGGTCAAACCTTTTCAAAGTAAGGCAAAAAGAAAATAAGATGCTCGGGGAATTCTTATCTCGATTCCAAGCAAAGAGAATGGATTTTCCTCCTATCATCGATGACTGGGACATTAAAGCTTTCACTCAAGGTCTCAACAGTTGGAGTTCTATAGCTTCACATTTGTTGAAGCAAAGTTTGATCGAGTACTCAGTTGTCACTTAGGCCGACGTACATAATCGATAGCAATCGAAGATTAGAGTCTAAGATGATCAACTAGGACTCCTTCGAGGTTTGTTTATCTTAGCAGGCCTATGGGTAGGATCAAAAGGGACGTCGATCGAGAGACGCGGTTGAATAGAGATCGATATCAATCGTACAACGAAGACCATAGAGGCAGCGGGTCTAGGCAAAGCCCCGCACAAAATGAGAGGAGAAATGGTCGAGGTCAAAATTCACAATGGCCTGATGCCAAGGAAGATCACGTTAAATATACAAAATTTGAATAAAGGTACGACCCCATTTTGATTCTCTCCATTTTTCCAACTAACACCTGTAGGCTATCGACAAGGATCGGCACGAAACTGTAGATCTTAAAGCACGCGTTTCACTCTTTTTTTCTTGAACCGGATTTCGTCCCAAAGAGGTTTTTCCAACAAGGTTTTTAATGAGGCAACCAGTGTTCATGCTAACTTAGGGTAGTTCAACGGTATCCGAGGTTTGCTGAGATAAACCTCAAGAACTGGGAGGCATTATCCTCGAATGTTCACCTTGGTGCAAGGAAGTTAATTCATGACAACGGGACCTCGATAAGAAAATGTTGTAAGGGTCAACGGCCAGATGAGTCGTGCCCATATATGTTACTCAAGCCCTAACATCAAACATTTGCGCATGTATAATTGTCTATTGAGAGAAGTATTTTTCCTTGCCGATATCTCATGCTTCTAGAAAAAATTTCTATTTCATACACTTGATTTATTATGTAAACATGCTTAAGGGCCAATCATAACAAAAGTTCAAACTTCTAACATTTTGAGACCATAAGACCTTGAAGGCGACCCTCAACTTTACGACCATGTCCACCCCACTCAAGGTCTGAATCTTCGGTCAAGCGTAAAGTAAAAGGGAAGATAGGACCAAAGGGCAAGTTCCGAACTAAATAGGCAACGACCAAGTAAACATGATATACCGCTATCCGAAATCTGTAACAAATACAAAAGCCCAAGGGATATCTTAACCCGAATTCGAGCAAACTCTCATTTGGGTCTATCTATGAAGCCTAAGGGCAAACTTTACCTCGACTATGAGCAAATCCTCACTCGATCATAAAATCCCAAGGGCTATCTTAACCCAAGTGCGAGCATATCTCGAACACTTAGGGACTACCTACTTGAGCAATCCAAGTTAGAAATCATAAGACGTCAAAGAGGCATCCCCCGATATACAACTAAGGCCATCATACTCGGGGACTAACTTTTTGGACAAGTTCGAAAGGTTATCGGAAGACAAGTATAAGAGACATGCCCAAAGGCTACGACCATATTAAAAGACTACGGCCATATTAAAGACTACATCAATATTAAAGACTACGGTCATGTAAAAGGCTACGGCCAAAATGATGTGGTTCGTAGACGTCCGACTTCCGCCATAAATTAAAGGCCTTCAAATACATCAAAAATTGGTTAAACTCGGCTACCCTCGGCAAAAGTAAAAAAAGCTTCGATAAGATCAGCCATCGAATAATTTAAAGTCTTCGATAACATCAGACTTTGAAAAAGCCTCAAGAGTCTTTAACACGAACGGGTTCTAATCGATTGAACCCTCGAAAAACCCAACGGATACAAAAAAATACATGCTAAGGCATAAAGAAATTTTCACAAAGTCTTTTAGCCTAGAATAAAAGAAAAATTATAGTCGTCTTAGAGGACTAATTGGCCCAACTTAAAGAGCCTATGGGCAATCTAAAAGAGCCTAAGGGCCAATATAAAAAAGCTTAAGGGCTAAATTTACTTCGAGTTTGATCAAATCCTCACTCGACTATAAAGCCTAAGGGTTATTTCGAGTTCGAGAAAGTACTCACTCGACTACTAATCCAAGGGTTACCCGAGTTCAAGAAAATTCTCACTCGGGGACTATCTATGAAGCCTATGGTCTAACTCTATTTCGAGTTCAAGCAAGTCCTCACTCGATTATAAAAGCCTAAGGGCTATCTTAACCAGATTTCGAGCAAACCCTCACTCGGGGACTATCAGAAAAGCCTATGGGCTAACTTTACTTCGAGTCCGATCAAATTCTCACTTGGCTATAAAGCTTAAATGCTATTTTCATTTTGAGTTCGAGCAAGTAAACGCTTGACTATTAAGCCCAAGGGCCACCTGAGTTCAAAAAAATTCTTACTTGGGGAATATATTTCGAGCCCACAAGCCTCCTCATTTCATGTTCGAGCATGCACTCACTCAACTATCAAACCCAAGGGCTACCTTGCCTCATCGACTATTGAGCCTAAGAGATACTTAAACTCAAGTTTGAATGGTCATTCGGGGACCATTGATCAGAAATGTTTGGGGGTAGAACTTATTGTCGGTCATTACCATCTCAAACTTCGGATGTTCAAAAAGTATTTTATGCTAAGGCGCTTTGACCCAAACAAAAGGGTAACAGATTCAGAAGCCATGGAAGGAAAATGGGGCTTTGTATAAACCTTTTTGCAAGATGTTATAGGTCGCGATGGAGAGTTCCTCGCAAGGTCCGATCAACCTCAAAAGCAAAAAATTACTAAGAGCACAAAACCTAAGCAGCACGGTCCTTAGCGTCAGGAGTGTTATAGCCCTCAGAATCTTCCCCGCTGTTGGGCTCGCTAAAGTTCTCGGAGTTTTCATCGGGAAAGTTAGGTTCCAAGCTTAAATGCTATTTTTATTATGAGTTCGAGAAAATCATCACTCGGCTATAAAGCTTAAATGCTATTTTCATTTTGAGTTAGAGCAAGTACACGCTTGAATACTAAATCCAAGGGCCACCCAAATTCAAGAAAATTCTCACTTGGGGACTATCTTTCGAGACCACGAGCCTCCTCATTTTAAGTTCGAGCGTGTACTCACTCAACTATCAAGCCCAAGGGCTACCTTACCTCATCGATAGTTGAGCCTAAGAGCTACTTAAACTCAAGTTGGAATGGTCATTCGGGGACCATTGATCAGAAACGTTCTTGGGTAGAACTTATTGTCGGTCATTACCATCTCAATCTTCGGATGTTCAATAGGAATTTTATGCTAAGGTGCTTTGACCCGAACAAAAGGGTAACAGATTAAGAAGCCATGGAAGGAAAAGGGCCTTTGTATAATCCTTTTTACAAGAAGTTATAGGTCACAATTGAGAGTTCCTCGCAAGGTCTGATCAACCTCAAAAGCAAAAATTACTAAGAGCACGAACCCTAAGCATCACGGTCCTTATCGGCAGGAGTGTCATCACCCTCAGAATCTTCCCCGCCGCCAGGCTCGCTAAAGGTTCTCGGAGTTTTCCTCGGGAGGAGCCAGCTTCCAAGCTTTCGTTGCCTCAGTTGCTTGTGTCACGATGATGATGTCGTGGCAAATCAGGGTAAAAATCAAGGACTAAATTCGTTTCTTGTCGTTTTACTCTAAAAAATGCGAGGACTATCTATATACAGTCAAAATCATATGGCTCCGACCAATAAGCTCGAGGGCCCATCCTAAGCCAGAGTCTAGGCAAGGTCGAGTTCGAGCCCAATGGACTAGACGCGAGCTCGAAGATAGAATGCAATGCCCGGAGAAAAGAGTACATTGAATACCGAAGCTGAGTATGCTCAAGCCCGAAATTGTACCGTTGTGAATTTGTAACAGAATAAGCTAGATTCCTACCACGTCCCCAAGATTATGGCGACAATCCTGAAATAGGATTGTATAATTCTGTACTAGGCGGTTAGACAGCTGTATAAGAGATACTCCTTATTGTATAGAGAAAAATATCTTATTTTGGGTTCTCCTATTATATAAAAAGGGACACCAATTATTTTGTAACATCATCTCATCATTAGCAAGAATATATCATCCCTCTTTTCTCTTAGTGTTCATCAGAATTGTCCTTTACATTTATTCTTCATACTTTATTGCTCTTAGTTATCTCGAGATCACTAAGCTCGAGGTCATTACTGGTGAGTAACATTGGTTTGATTCACTTATTTCTTTTATTTCTACTTCGTATTTCTTGATTATTAATTAGTATTGAACTAAATCACATATTTTTAAATTATTACTCATATAATCAGTTGAAACAGTAATCTCGAACCGACGTGTTATATGGCAAAAAGGAAATTAATTTTACATGCAATACCTTGCTTGTGTACTTTATTCTACAACAAAACTTCGTGAACTTTCCATCCGTTAAAAGCAAAGAAAGGAGGGATTGTAATTGTGAGGCAAAGGCGACTTAAGACCTAAGCCAATAAAGCCTTTGTTTTAGGCCTCCAAAACCTTGAGACGTCAAAAATTATTATTTCTTTCGTTTTATATTAAATGAGCTATAAATTTTAAATTTTTTATTTTAAACTAGCTCAATGAATATAAAATAGAGAAAGTAATTAATTTATGACCCGATATTTGTTTTAAGAATACATCCAAGTTTGTCGAGAATAAAAAGTAGAAAATCTTTGTAAGAAGCCAATCAACTTTGCTGGATGATTAAGGACAACATTAAAATATGGATTTAAGACACAAATTTTATTGAACCACTCATGTCATGAGAGCTAGTAATAGTGATGCACATGAGAAGTAGAAAGAAAATAGTAACTATGTCATCCTTTTGTCTGAGTTTAAAGTAACACTTAAATAAAAGATAATGAAAGAGAACACATCAACGAACTACAACCACTCCACTGCAACGCACAAGTGTTTTATTCTTGTTAGTACCATTGTTTCACCAAATATCAAAATTGAAAAAAGACTAGTGCATTCAATTGGACGAGCAAAGCAAGGGGCCAGCCGGTTGGGACAAATATGAACATGAGATAACATTGGCATCCCATTGATTTGCATTTAAACGAAACTCTTTTGAATAAATGAATGGTGTTTGGACTTCTTGCTAGAAGTTTGCGTTGAGTCTGGATGACATTTTTACAAAAGAAAATTCTCACTTCCAATGGTCATTTTTTAACCTTCAACTGCAGCTTCTGAGTGAAAATACGACACTGATAGTAGCTTTTCATCTATCTAAACCTTTGATATAGAGTTGCCCAATACCTATGCTAGTAGGAGGATTGACGTGCATACAAACTGCTCCAAATACTACCAACAATGACAGTAACCAGTGAAAGCCAACAAATGGATAATATGTAGGCAGACCTTACTCTCTACTTTGGAAGGTATAGAGGCTGTTTTCGAAAGACCTCCGCTCAAGAGGAATAATAGGAACAAGTAAAGACTACCGCTAGAAAAAAATAAACGAGCCTTACCAAACATTATACTAGCAGGTCTAAATAATCATTTTTTCCCCAAACAGAAATTATAAAAGAAATATCCCAACTCCAAGCCACACCCTCCAGAATATATTTCTGACAAACTCAATGGCAAACAATGGTAAATACAAAAGAATAAGGTCATTCAACATTGCCTTGCCTGTGTTAATTTTGAAAGTTCAGAGGATTATCTACAGAAACATTTCATGCCAAGCAGCAAATTCCAAACATACATGTGATACTGCAGGGATTTAACTGCAGACTAGAACGAAACTAGATGCAAAAATAATCTTAACAGATACCTGAAGAATGATGTCTTTTAATCGCATCACTTGTAAATCGAGTCCGGAACCTATATATTATTTATTGGACTCAAATCACCTTAATGGATGTTTAAAAATAAAAAAGATTTCTATGTATAGTGTGCAAATAGAAGACGCTATATTTTAACGGTAACGTCTGCCATTAAGCATAGCATCTTCTATTGATACGCTATATATAGCGTTTTCTATATGCACGATATGCTCAGACTATGACCCCACCAATAAGTAAACTGACAAGCACAATAACTTAAATGTATTGGGTATGTTTAGAAGATGCCATACGACAAAAAAATTCAATATCCTGGGCTAGCCATTTCCTATATAAAGTGGTTAGAACTTTAGGAAAATTCGTTCACATACAATTCTAACTCCCTTCAATATTTTCTTGTCAAATTCTTAAGCATTTTTTTCGTAATGTCTGAGGGCATAGAATAAGAGTTTCATTATATTTGGGGGGTTGAGGTTGTGATGGAGAATAGTTCTGTGAGGTATACATGATTACCACTTACACTAAAGTACGATAAATTGATATAGTTTTTATGCAAAAAATGTGTGTTAAGAAACGTTCAGTGATACTTAAAGTAACCGGAAGATATCCGTATTCCGTCACTCTGCAAGGGGGCTAATTTTTACTCGGAGTTAAACATCTATGATGATGAAACTTTGAGGGATTTTCTGAGGACGCCGGATGAATACCGGAAATATCTTGTAATAAATATGTTGGATATGTACGTCAGGTAAAAGTTTCCAAACAATGAGGTGGTCGAACATGTTCCGGATAACCCCCAGTCATTGGCTGGCTATTCTGGAGGATTTTTTGTTGGTCAGGTTCCGGATGAAAGAGTTTTCCTTGATTTAAACTTATTCCCGCCTGCTTTACATAATTCACAAGATGAGTCGTAAGCTTTAATTTTTCTTTGTGTTACGATGTACCCTTTTTTGTATTCAATTTGTATTAACGCTCATATATTTAACAGGGGGCACATGCCAGATATGAATTTTATAAATTATGAACCCGGGCATAGTTTTGGTGTGTTGGATCATGGTGGTCCATCTGGGAGCCATCACCTATATGAAAATATCCATCATGGAATTTCATCATATTACGACTTGTAAGTGAAGTGATACGGCTATATGAAAAGTATCTTTTAAATTCAGCATCTTATTAATTTGTTGATTGTGCAGTGAAAATGAGCAAGTTGAAACAAATGTACTTACTCAACTGCCCAAAGATGACGTATTAAATCGAGATCTGATAGATGCACAAAGTGACAAAGAGAACAATGATTACGACAGAAACACTGATGAATCTGAAAACGAGACACCCTTTCCTCGTGAGGATGGTGATGAGGAGGATGAGAAGGAAGGACCTAATTTGACGAGAGAGTATGCTCCACCCCCTCCCCTTCCCCTCCCAAAGACGAAGAGTGTATGAGTCCCAAGTGTCGTTTCATTCAAGGGAGGTTTCTTACCTTGATAACTTACCAAACATGCCGGATGCGGAAGCTCTCACAATGGATTTTGATGAAATTCAGACAGTAATATGGGATGAGTCTAGACCAACGGTGCTGGCAAAGGGCATGCTTTTTCCTGATAAAGCGCGCCTACGCAAGGCTTGTAAAATGCACAACGTAAAAGAGTGTCGTGAGATGAAGGTATGGGAGTCGAGTCCGGTTGTATACAAGGTTGTTTGTCACATGTGGTTTTGTCCATGTCATTGGATGTTGCGTGCGATGAAGAAGAAGACATGTCTGTAGAAAGTCGGAAAATACATTCCCACCCACACATGTGAAATGGACACATTCAACGGGAACCATTTCAACTTGGATATTGACTTGATTTCTCTTGTGTTTATTCCACACATCGAAACATCCATAAGGTATTAAATCAAAGAGTGCATTACAGTAGTCCACCAGGAACATGGCCATACATTACTAAAACAAAGGCATATCTCGGGCGCAAAAGAGAGCTTGAAATAGTCTATGGCTACTGGGATAAGTCATTTGTAGATCTCCGTAGGTACATGACTGCACTACAACAATTTAACCCCATGACAGTTGTTGAATAGAAGCTTGGGCATATTCCAGGTAAACCAAAATATATATTTAAGTGTTTTGGGCGTTTAAACCAGCAATTGATGATTTTTCGCATTGTCAGCCCATAATATCCATAGATGACACTCATTTCTATAGAAAGTACTATATCAAGTTGTTGATAGTCATGGAAGCAGATGCTAATGGATAGATATTCCCTCTAGTTTTTGCTATTTGTGCCAATGAAAGCCAAGAGACATGGACGCTATTTTTGAACCAGTTGAAAGAGCACATTGTCAAACAGTGTTCCGGTATTTGTCTAATATCTGATAGGCACGATGGTATCTTAAGTTCTGTGGAGAACTTGCCTGCATGGCAAAAACCTTATGCCTACCACCGTTACTATGTTAGGCACCTTAAGCCAATTTTCAGAAGTCATATCCCAACAAGGATCTCCATGATTTGATGTGGAAGGCAGCAGCAGACCACCAACAACATAAATTCTGGATGCACATGAAATATATCAGGCAAGAAGACGAGGCAGCCTATCGTTGGTTAATGCGACATGACCTTGAAAAGTGGACGTTGCATGCGGATGGTGGCACACGATGGGGAACTCTGACTACAAATGTGTCAGAGTTTTTCAACGGGTTAATGAAGTTGCAAGAGGATTGCCTGTCACAGCCATGGTACGAATGTCGTTCAAGCAGATGGTGGAGAGGTTTTTTGAAAGGTCTGCAGCTGCAACATCATTGATGAAAAAGGGTGTTGAATTTATACCAGTGCCTATGAAGAGATTTGAGAAATACAGATTGCAAGCGCATTGGCATTCATCTTTATAGTATGATAACGAAAGAAATATTTTTGAAGTTCGCACCACTATCTATCAAAATAGAGGTAATAGTGTACAGAGTGTAAATGAATCTACAAGGTTATACTCTTGTGGGAAATGGTCCACTACTATATGCCTTGCTCACATGCAACCAACTGCTTTTAACAAGTTCGTTTGGGTGTAACCAATTATGTTGATCAATAACATAGTGTTGCGAAGTACCTAAACACATATAGTGGGCAGTTGCAGCCAGTGGGTGATGAACATTATTGGCCGCCTGAACCATTTAAAATGGTGTGTAACAAGTCCTATTTGTGTCGAATATAGGTGAAGACGAGCACGTGTATACGGAACCAAATGGATGTTAGTGATACCCTTTATGCGCGCAGATGTAGTATATGCTCGCAAACAGGACATGACCATAGAAAATGTCCTTTAGGTGGCAACAGTAATCAAGCTCGAGGTGGGTGTTCTTCTAGTGTACCTAACTACCCATGAGTTGATGTTGTAATAATTAGTTATTATGTCTATGTTGCAAGATTTATGAAATAAAATAATGCTTGTTAGTTATAATTTGTACTTTCCCAGTTTACCTATTTAAATAATAATTTAATAAAATTATATGTATATTTAGCGTGGTTAAATATACAGTTTTGTGTTTGTTTTCTTATCAAACTGAAAACGTTGAACAGCTGACATAAAGTTGTCTTGTCAACATCATGATATTTAACAGGCAAAATATACTGTCATTAGATAGTACGTTTTGTAGTTAACGCGGTTGAACACTACATTATGTGTGTGTTGTCTTGCTGAGCTAAAAAAGCTGATCAGCCGACATGAAGTTGTCTTGTCAACATCATGATATTTAACACGCAAAATATAGCGTCATTATATAGTACGTTATGTATTTAGCGCGGCTGAAGACTACGTTATGTGTGTGTTGTCTTGTCGACCTGAAAAAGCTGACCAGCTGACATAAAGTTATCTTGTCAATATCACAATATTTAACACGCAAAATATAGCTCCATCAGATCGTACGTTATGTATTTAATGTGGTTAAGCACTACGTTATGTGGGTGATGTCTCGCCTATAAATAACAGGCTCATTGTAGTTATTTTGTGTACTCAAAATTTACTAAAAACAAATACTTCATTAAATGAAAGGTTTTTTTACTAAAAGCATGAACGTTGGACGCTGCAATTGGCATTGTATGAACCAGTTTTACAAGGTTCCCGGCGAACCTATTTGTGATTTTGAGGAATGGGTTGATGAACCATGTTATCAGGAATGCTATAGAGAACAACTGCAGTATCTTTATAATGTGTGTTTAAGACAGCAGAAACATAAAAAAGAAAGCAATAGAATTATTGCAGGCTTGAGGTCGAAACTGAAGTAGGCGAGAGAAGAAAAATAGGAAACACAATGGAATTGTGAAGGACAAAAGAAACGTAAAAAATAAATGGAAACTTGCGGAGATGAATGCAAAACTGAAAGAGGTATGAGAAGAAAAAGAATAACTAGAAGAATGATTTAAATGGTTGGAGCGGAGAATAAATGGCAACCGGGGCTAATTATTGGCATGTATGTGTTCAGTTTATGTTTCGTATTTCATGTATTTTTATTATGTTGGCGTGCTATGTTTGTGTTTCGGCTTGTGTTTGTGCTGTAGTAATGTTTTTCTTGTTTGTTGTACTAAATTTTGTTTTAATTAAAGTGGAAGTTAAGTTTAAGTACCTGTATTTTTGTAATGGAATTTCACTTCTTTATGTCTTTATTGCAGTACGAAACTAGCTAATTAACGGAGAAAATAAAAAGTAATGCACTTATTATATAAAAGTTATTGTTAATGTATATAAAAAAAATATTATTTACATATAATGCAAAAAAATGAATAAAATCAGTGTGCCCCGCATCCAGTGTGCCTCAATGCATCCGCTGGCCTGAGGCGCTTCGCGTCCCGCCTGGGGACGCTATCAGGATCGTCATCATCAAGTCGCCTCTTTATAGCCGGATGCATCACTGGATGATCATCAGTAAAAGGGACCGTCAGTCCAGTAGAAACCTACATAAGAGTAAAAGGCTCAGAATAGCAAAGTATATAATAAGTCACAACAATTTGAATTGTAGTACCACTATATCGTGGGGCTCCTGAATGTAATCAACAGCCGCAGCCATATCAACATGGCTTTCAACCTTAAAAAGGAAATTAACAATGTTATGGAAAATAAAGACAAATTCTGATTCTATACCAGGAAAATCACACCATCGAACGTGATGATGAACCATAAATCATCTGGCGCCCACTATGTGAATCTCTTATAGGCGGGTCCTCAGCAACGGTAGACGAGCTTGTACAGTATGTATCCTAATCAACTCCAGAAAGGTGTGTGCCCGTTATCAATAATTGACCTAACGGGGTCACTTGCGAAGTCCCTAGAGTGAGATTCGTCCCAAGGCTGCATGACGGCATGTCCTTCTCATGTAAGATACCCGGCATATTGGCAGGAACATAATCAGCAGGGGCCTCAATGCCCTCTTGCTTGGGACCACCTCCTATTTGCCCACTGCTACGTCGCCTGGCACCCCTGACTCGTTGGGTACCACCACCTCATCGGGCACTCCCCACCTCATCGGGCACCACCACCTCGTGCTATACCAGGGCCTCACTCGTACTGATCTGGCACCATATAATCAACCATGTGTGCCAAATGTTGATCCTCCCGGGCTCGATGCAGTGTCCGGGTAGCCAACTCTACAAATCGACGGCTATAATCTTACAAGGCATCCGCAGGATCACCGACATAATCCTGCATCTGCAATCCTATCTGGTACACTTTATGTAGTCCAATAGCATGCACAACGTATAAAATATAAATTACATATATTGCAATAAAATACTGTTATATAATGAATAATAACAGGAAACATACCAGGGCCTTGTGTCGCCAGGCGTATGGAACATACCTACTTCCAGCCTGATGAATAGGGTTTCTGATAAAATTTTTAGTGATGTGCCGGTACTTGGACATATACCTCTGAATATCCACCTCTTGTTCCCAAGTAAGTGGGAGCAAAATCATCTGCTCCCGATGGTCCCAGCTCTGGATCTGCTCGGCTAACCATGCCATAAGTGCGTTGTCCGTCCGGCTACGATCATCTCTCTAATAATGCGTAGGCTCCCATACAGGCCCCCTCAGTATATACTTCCGGCGGCCAAACTGCCGAAGTACCTTCTCTAAGTCATGATGCTCCATAATATCGAGGCATATGAGTAGGGCAGAAGTGCTCCAAATAAAACCGTCGGCCGAGCAATAAGGTGGCAGGGAAGCTATCAAATCCTCGTTGTATAGAGTCCAGATGAACCATAAAATAAGTATATGAAATGTGAGTATGCGCAACACTAAGTTAATCTACACAAGGTAAGTTTAGGTACACATTTACATGTACACCCTCCAGCAGATCCAACACATCCCTGCAGAGGGGGAGATTATGATGAGTATCATACTCTCGCAAAAGTTTATGGCGGAGAACCCACCTCCTGGCTAGAGGGAGAAATGTAGGTGCTACAGTAGGAGTTAATTGTGGTCGCAGTGGCTGAAACTGCAAGAATCGCTCCCATGCCCAAACCTAACATGCAAATTTGACGTAATGTTTAAGATGAATTCTAAATAGGTAGAGTAGGGATTGACGAATAGATTATTTGTATATGTTGTCACATGTAGAAGCGGCATAAAACCACAAACATCTCTCTGAGTGCCCATGCTCACCGGCACATTTGCCTATACATGTAGCCGAGAATAGCACCACCACAGCTATAATAAGGTAACTCATGTAGCAGCTGAAGATGATGAAGAAAACTCAAGCTGACTAGGTTTCTCTAAGTGTTCGGGAACCAGACCCCTCCAAATAGAAAAAGCAGCAACAACCTTACATATCGGGTGATATGTACCTCATCTGTATCGTTAGTGATATTGGGGTGGAGTACCTCAAGTTACTGTGTAATAGGTGTCAAAGTTAGCCGACTAGCTCCCAATGATGCAGTATTGTCCTGTGGCCTGAAACCCGTGACCTGCTGCAGCATGTCTAAATAAGGATCACGTGACATATATCTCACAGCAATAGATAGTGAAACGGTCATGCCATCAGCAGGCAGGCCATATAAAACCTCAACGTCCTGCAGCGTGACGGTAGCCTCGCCAATGGGCAAATGAAAAGTATGTGTCTCCAGTCACCACGCTCAATCAATGTCGTGATCAACGCCCAGTAAAGTTGTATCAGACCGATTTAAATAATCATATAGAATCCCGTGGCCTGGACCGATGGACTACACGCTCGTGGAGAACCTTGTCATGAAGAAAATCCCACAGGTCGTCCACTCTCCTAGCGTGAAGAGTCTGGGAAAGTAACTCTCCCTCCCATATATGGGCGAACCTATGATCGCCCTGAAGCACTAATAGCTCACGAGAGTAAGGGCCGGGATGTATAGGGGGTCCGTGTCGTCAACTATAAATTAAACAACATTAATTGTATGTTAATTATTTAATTGCACAAAGTATATGTAACAATTGGGTTCTAGGGTCGATATTTGAGGCCCGATAGCACCAAATCATCATGAATATGTATGTGTGTCAAATTTAATTTTTTGATAATTTTGTGTGTGTTTGTTTTATAATTTAAATTCTAAATTTTTTATTATTTAATTGTACAAAGTATATATAGCAATTAGGTTCCAGCATCGATATTTTAGGCCCAGTAGCACCAAATTATCATGAATATTTTTGTATGTGAAATTCAATTTTTTGATAATTTTGTGTGTGTTTGTATTATAATTTAAATTCTAAAATTTTAATTATCTAATTGTACAAAGTATATGTAAAAATTGGGTTCCATGCTCGATATTTGAGGCCCGGTAGCACCAAATTATCATGAATATTTATGTGTATCAAATTTATTTTTTTGATAATTTTGTGCGTGTTTGGTTTATAATTTAAATTCTAAATTTTTAATGATTTAATTATACAAATTATATGTAACAATTGGATTCCAGGGTCGATATTTTAGACCCAGTAGCACTTATCATGAATATTTATGTGTGTTAAGTTTAATTTTTTGATAATTTTTTGTGTGTTTGTTTTATAATGTAAATTCTAAATTTTTAATTATTTAATTATACAAAGTATATGTAATTATTAGGTTCCAGGGTCGATATTTGAGGCCCACCAGCACCAAATTATCATGAATATTTATGTGTGTCAAATTTAATTTTTTGATAATTTTGTGTGTGTTTGTTTTATAATTTAAATTCTAAATTTTTAATTATTTAATTGTATAAAGTATATGTAACAATTGGGTTCCAGGCTTGATATTTGAGGTCCAGTAGCACCAAACTAACATGAATATTTATGTGTGTCAAATTTAATTTTTTGATAATTTTGTGTGTGTTTGTTCTAAAATTTTAATTCTAAAATTGTACAAAGTATATATTTTCATCTACCTTTCTATGAAATACTTAAGCTACAAGAATTCCACGCTAAAATACTATACAGTTTACTAGACTAAAAGTTTTTACATTTTGCTACGCTAATAAATACACTAAATATAAACAACATATATATTTTAATCACATAACATTAACAAAAATAGCTACAACAATACTAGTTTCACAAATAAAACAAAAGATGACATGGAAATACTAATATCTAAATATGGATATTAACATTAAAAATTAAATCTCAAGTTTACATTTTTTAGGACACTAATATCTAAGTCTGAATAATTATAACATACTAGTTTTACAAATAAAACATAGAAGGACATGAAAACACATTCAATAAGCAGTGATATACATTATTATACAAGTTTGGACATAAAATAAATTGAAATACTTCGATGTTGTAAGTGTTTTGCGTGAAAATTTGAAGACAAAGGAGTTAAATTACGAGTCCGGAATGCTCTACTACGATGTGGGACCTACTTCCTTGATCTTTTATGTGAGAGGAGGGGCCCACAAATTTTTTTTTACAAATCGAGCAGTGGGTTAGGGGGGACCAAAAGAAGAAGGAGAGTTTTAAAAAATTGGGGAAGGGGAACTGTCGAGGAAGAAGATGGCGGGCATTATTATAAAGGGGTATAGTGTATGATTTGAAAATGTTATATATAGCGTATAGTTACAAAATACTATACCAGAAGTCAAATCGTCACACGCATATAGCGTATAACAACAACACGTTATACCTTAATGACAAAAGTTACTGTTAAGGTATAGTGTGTTGTTGTTATACGCTATATATACAAATGTCTTTTTTTTTAAAACACCTATAAATGTATTTTGAGTCCAAATAAATAATACATTGGTTCTGGACTCCTTGTAAATCCAACTAAAAAAATACCAAACACCTATTATGCTTCATAGGGTATGAGAATCACGGAATGTCTTAAGTTGTTGTTAGTAAAGAATGCTCGGTGCATAGAGCAGGTAGATACTTGGTTGTATTGGGGTGAGTATTTCATTCTGCGATGCCAGAGTGCTAATGAGGCACGGGTGGTTCTGTTCGCTTGATCGGGCTAATTGTAGTAAATAGAGTGAGTGACTCTCAAGAGTGGTTCTAATGTGTTCAAGATTCTATATGCAATATTTGGGTATCTTAAAGTTGTATATGTGATTAGAAACCGAGTTTTCATTGGAAGAGTTCAAGACTTGTGATATTTATATATTAATTATGGGATTCTATGTACTAGTATCTGGAAGTTCTTTAAAGTAAGGCATATATGAATGTGGTGCTTTTGGAAATAATTAAGAGAGTATGCAGCGACTTATGAGCCTTAGACGGTGTGGCTTTAGGCTTAGTTCCATGTGGTAAGTCTAAGTTGAGGAATTGTGGTGCTACAGCAAAGAGAAGATATCGAGTTGAAGATAAACCAGAAGATAATTTAGATCGATGAGGGTAGCTTGGTAGTAAATCGGGATGGTATGGTAGGGATATGATCTGTTCCTTGTGTGTGTTCAAGGTAATGATTTCTCACAGGTATTTTTGCGGCAATGCTCTTAGGTTTTGACAGCTTGCTTAGCCTGGTCGAGTTAGAAGAATTCAGTTCTACCAGGTCTGATTTATGCAAAGGGAACTCGGAGAGTTCTTGATAGTTTTTACTGCGGTTTGGAGAGGTATATTTTCTATGGGCATGCGGAGCATGGGATGTATAGTGATTTTCTTCTTGATGGGACCAATGGAAAGTTCTTGACTAGTTGAGTACATAGATATTTGTGGCTCGGAGGGGAGATGAAGTTCTCGTGATTACCCCAGGGTGGTATGGTATATACAGTAAGTTGTGAGGATTGGGATTTGTGTGTGTAAGGTTAAGGTTCAGTTCCGAATGGAAAGCCATGAAATTCTTAGGCAGCACGGGCAGTTTTAAGTGATTAGAGAAACAAGCTTCAAATGATTACGGTGAACGATCTTCAAATGATTAAAAAAAATGGTATTGCTAATCATAGTGATTCTACGAGGGTATATGTTTCAGAAAAGGCAATGTGATTTGGTTGATAGAACTTCAGTAGTATTGCAGCACTCTCTTGATTGGATCGACTACTGATATTCGAGTTTTCTTGATGGCACAGGGGAATTTCAAGGTATCTTTCATGGAATGATTGGGTACTTGAGGTGGTATGCATCCGAGTGGCGGAATTTAGGATCAGGTATGGTGATTTGTGTGCTATATAGAGTTGGCACTGGGAGTTCTCATGTTCGAGATATGTTGATGTTTTGATCGTGTGTATCAGCTGTTTCGTGACTATTGGGATTTGAAGACCTGAGTTGATCTGTTGTCGATTAGTATGTTACATTTTGGATGTGATATTGGGTTCAGACTGGTTGTCTCCATGTTGTGTTATTCAGGACTATTGCAATAAGATAGCATTGTTGGCTATGCAGGAAAATGCCACAGGTTGAGTGGCGATGTTCGACAGATTATGTCCAATTGGGGATTCGTATATTTCGATGATCCAGCAGACGGATAAGAAGGATTGTCCTTCTTACTTGGGCTTTTGCGATAAGTATCACTGCTGAGGCTCTTCATATTGATTCAGTTTTGGTGGTGAAAGATTTATCGGATGTGTTTCTCGTGGCCGGGCAAGTCGCTGGGCAAGGTTGTTGATTCGGTATTGATTTGGTGCCCTGCACCGTATCGTATGGAACCATCAGGAGTTATAGTAGAGGAAAGAACAACTTCAGTTTTCCTTGATGATGAGTTCGTTGGCAAGCCAAAGTGGATGCGTATTCTAGCTTGAGTCGGCTTGGTTAACCCCGAATTATATTGTTGGGGGATAGGTTGAATCGATTGTTATCGATCTTTTTGGTGGTTTGGGGAGATATTTGAGTGGCCTGTCTATGCTACGAGGTGTTATGATTTGTTTATTATGGGCACATATGGTGCAGTTCTATTGAGGTTCATAGTGGAAGTCGAGTGGGAAAAGTAATTGGGTGTTGCTCAATGGATGGCGTATCGACTATGTCCTATCGGGACTGCGTAGTATATGTTTCTTGTTTCACTATGGGTGTAATGATTTGTTTCGATTCCCGACATCAAATTATGCGTGGTCGTCAATTTCGAGCATAGTGACTTGAGGTATCTCATGTGGAGCAGTGTTTGGATAGGATCGTGCATCTGCAGCAAAGCTATGTGGAGATATGACCTTGCGGGTTAGATTCGTATGCTCTGTTCTATGATGTGAGACGGGTTCTTAGCCTTGTGTTATGGTGGTACTAGTGAGCTTGAGGTACGACCCTTTCATGTGAATTATTTTCACGATTTGAGTATGTTCAGTCTGTTGCTTATTGTTGTATGTATTATTCTAGTTATGGCTTAGGCCTCTATTGATGTGTCATGTCATCAGAGTAATGGTGTTGGATTAGATGAGGTCGTTCGGGTTTGTAATGAATACAAACGGATTTGATTTTAGCATGCTTGATGGATAAATATCTAGGTTTGGTTTAGAAATTTTCTATGGTCCTTGCCAAAGGAGAAGTCACCTTATGGATGGCCGATCTGAAAAATAGTTATGGTTTATTGTATGTTTCATTTATCATTGGCAGTATATGGAAGTGTTGGAATGAGACTTTAGTCGATAAGAGGTTTTCTACCAGTATTCGGTGGTTGTGGCAGTTGTTGTGAATCGAAGTTATCGCTACGAGTGTTTGAGTTGTGTGGTATATCATGGGACTGCTCCCGAGATTGCAGGCATGGGTTATTACAGTTGGTTCAAGTCTATTCGGAGTATAGATGTGAGGTTTTGATCATTTTGATGGTTTCAGGAGTGGAAATATGGTTCTATGGCTTAGGGGCCAGACTGGATAATTTATTATTAGTTGCAATGTGTTATTGAACCTATATGAGATAGAGTGACGTGGGATCACCCCCCGGGTGTATGCATGGTAAGGTTATTCAGCTAGTGGTTAGCTTCTACAACAACTCTGGGTACGTTCGAGGACGAACGTGTGTTTAAGTGGGGGAGGATGTAACGACCCGACTGGTCGTTTTGAGCTTTTACATTTTGATCGCCAGTTCTCGGGCATGACATGCCCCGTGTAATGTATTATGACTGATGTAGATCGTTGGTTTTGGTTTTTTGGAAAATCACAATGAATTTGAAGGAAACACTCTCAGTTGAAAGCTTTGAATTTGAAAGGTTAGACCAAGGGTTGACTTATTTGTATATGAGCTCGGATTAGACTTTTTATGATTTGGTTAGCCATTTTGGGTGATTTATGATTTGGGAGTGTGATCGGAATGTATTTTGGAAGTCCGTAGAAGGTTTAGGCTTGAATTGGCGAAAGTGAGATTTCAGTATCTTCCAGTTGATAGGTGAGATTTTGTTATAGAGGTCGGAATGGAATTCCGAGAGTTGCAGTAGCTTTGTTATGTCATTTGGGATGTGTGTAAAACATTTCAGGTTATTCGGATGTCGTTTGGATGAGTTTTTGATTGAAAGTGTATTTCAAAAGTTTTTGGAAACTTAGGCTTGAATTCGATGAGTTTTGAGTAATTCGATGTTGTTTGAGGTATTTTGATGATTGTATCAAGTTTGAATGATGTTATGGGATATGTTGGCATGTTTGGTTGAGGTCCCTAGGGTCTCGGGTGAGTTTCAGGTGGTTAAACGAACATTTTCGGACTTGGAGAATTTCAGAAATTTCTGTTGGTGTTCATTTCAGATGTTCTTCTATGCGATCGCATGGTTATGAATACGATCACATAGGGAAATTTGGGGCAGCATGATTTTGTTCTACATGATCGCGTATAAGTGACTGGGATCGCATAGGCTTGTATGGTGTGCATTCGCGATCTCGTGAGTGTGTGTGTGCGATCGCAGTGAGTTAAAAGGGCAGATCATCACGTTTTCAGGGTATTAATTGCGATCGCATAGAGTAATTTGCGGGAGCTGAGTTTTGTGCATCGCGATCGCATGGTTTTCTCTACGATATCATTGAAGGAGTTTGGTAGCTGGGCAGAATGTTATAATTTCATTTCATCTGCGATTGTGGGTCATTTTTCCTCCATGGTTGATCATTTTGAGAGTTTCTTGGTGGAGATTAAAGAGGGATTCAAAGGGAGTAACTTGAGGTAAGAAGTTTGGTCTTGAAACTCGTTTTTATTGTGAAATCCACCTAGAAATTCATAGAACTTAAGCTAAAAATGGAAGAAACTGGGGCATGGGATTTTGAAATTTTATTTATGGATTTTAACGACCATTTGAGGTCGGATTTAAGAACTTTTGGTATGTATGAACTCGTGAGGAGATAAGGAATCTACTGATGTGAAAGTTTCTAAGTTTCAAGAAGTGGGCTCGGGACTAAGGTTTTTGTAATTTCGGTATTTTTACCTGTTATTGATTGTTTTAGCTTGGGTTTTGTTTCCTTAGCATATTGTGACGTATTCGTTCTGATTTTGGATAGATTTGACGCACAAGGCGACTGATTTGAGGGGAAAGGGCGTCGCAAGCTAAAGAATTCACCGGTTGAAGGTGAGTAATGATTGTAAATAATGTTCTGAGGGTTTGAAACCCCGGATTGCACATCGTAGTGCTATATTGAGGTGTCTTGCACGCCGGATAGCAAGCGAAGGTAGAGCACTGTTGGGGATTGCGACTTGGTCCGTCCCAATTGATAATTTTATCGTGTATTTGACTGAAACTTATTTGTTATCATTATCACTTGGGCTGATTGCCATATTTGGGCTTCATGCCAGCTATTTGAACCCCTTCGGGGATGATTGTTGATATTTTCTCACTATTTTGATTTTATACTTGAATTCAGTCAGGTACTTTCCACTGTTTTTAAAACTCAGCCAAGTTTACTTTGCTTTAACACTTGAAATGATATTTTCAATAATATTTTTGGACTAAGCATCGTATTTTACTGTTGCTCGAGGGGCTTATGTGATTTTTGACTGAGTAAGTCTGAGGGCATATGTTGTGAGGATACTTTTGGATCGAGATACACGCCGCAACAGTAAGATACTGATACTGATATGAGGTCGAAGACCTAGATTTGATGCCACGAGATGGCTTGATATTGTGCTTGGGCCGTAAGGGGCCCTTCCCGGGGTCTACACACGCCGTCGACGATAAATGGATCGGGCTGCATGCCACAGCGGTATATGGATCGGGCTGCACGCCGCAGCGGTGCCAGTACTGTTTAATGTGTTTACTTATTTATTTGTCTTCCATTATCTATTGTTGTGCTATTTCACGTAATATCTACCTGATTGCCTGGCATTCTCCGTTGAGCGAGTGTTGTGTCCGAGGGATGGATTCTTGTGCTTTTTTGCACTAATTGTTTGCATTCAATTGCATAACTGTTTGAAAAGTCACTTTCAAAATAGAGATTTAAACTGGGTTAAGATATTTTCTAAAGATTTCACAGCCTCACTGCTTTTCTCAAAGGGTTTTACATTGCTTCTGTACAACATGATGATTTGCTTTACGTGATTTCTTACTGCTCAGTTGTTATTTACCTTTACTTACTGAGTTGGAGTACTCACTTTACCCCCTGCACATCCCGTACAGATACAGGTATTCGTTCCCCTGGTAGCGGGTCTTGAGCTGATCAGCGGCTAAGTGATCGGAGTTTAGCGAGGTGAATGCTCTTATTATTAGTCCTATTTTGTATATTTCAGACCTTGTAATTTTATTCAAACTCTAATAGATGCTCTCCGGTTTATATTGTATTGGGTTGTATTTTTGCTAATTATTATTATCACTAAATCATATTTAAACTGCTTATGAATTGTTTAATTGTTCAAAAGGATGAATTGGCTTTAGATTAGATGGTGGAACTTTTGGCTTTTTTTAAAATTTTGTTCAATTCAAATAACACAAAATGAAATGAGAAACAAAAATATCTGAAACCGAAAGAACAACAATCAAAAGAAATAAGTGAGTAGTGGGACGCAAGGAGCGGTGTCACTCCACTGAATTGCATTTTAGTTATCTGTTCCTTTTCTTTCACTTTTTCCGTTCTTTTTTTATTTATGGCCTTTCTATTTCTTAGTTAAATATTTTTTGTTAATACTTTCAACCACCAATCGTAAACGGTATAAAGTAGCGATATTAAAATAGCAATTAAAATGGCACATTTGATACTTTAAATCACCAATTAAAAGTGTATAACGTTAACCATAATATATATTAAAAAGACTGGGTATGATAGCAAACCATATTAAGCCTGCTACTCAAGATCACTCATAAGGAATTACTGTTCCCACATAGAGTCATAATTCAGAAATCAAAACTTTGTACTAACTATTTTGTTAGTTTATTTCCGATGGCTGACAACTGATTTTTGTGACACTTATATTATGTTAGTGGAGGACTCGATATTATTATTCTCCAATTTTCTTACTCTCCAGTCTTCACACCACTTATATTCTCGATCTTCCTCTTGCAATCACTTTTGCAAAACTACAAAATAAAACACACACTTTCTTTTTCTTGATTAGCTCTTTTTATTATTCTTATAATTACAAAGAATAAAACCTAATAGAAAAAGAAAAATACTGGAGTGACACCATAAAGGCTCCCATAGAAAATTCAAAATCATTCCCAAAGATGAAAATCAAATATTGCTAAAAATCAAAGTATAAACTCATAATTAGGATAACTAAAAAGCAAGAAACTCTGTATATAAATATCAAGATATTCATTCACAAATCAACAATTGGACAATCACGTGAGAAGGAGAAAAATTGAGAATTAACGACAGAAGAAGAAAGAATGAGATGAGGTGAAGCTGTGAAGACTTCTTTTTTCAGTAAATAGATGCGACAACCGTAAGGGAGAGAACGAAGAATAGAAGGTTTTTTTAGTCGAAAGCGTTGGTTACTTTTATTAATTGAGAGAAGCAAAACAGCGACTCGTGGTATAGAAAAAATTAAAGAGGGACAGTTACATTTTTGTTAGTCAAAGCATATAAATGCTGAAAATAAAGAAAAAGGAATAAAAATGAAAAATTGTCCAAAAAAGGAGAAAATAGATAAATACAATTGCTGGGAATAGGAAGATGCCACATCATCTTTCCTATTCCCAGCTTTATATATATATATATTAGAAATGCAAGACCTATATAATCACGAACCAATGTGTTATATGACAAAAATATTAATTTACCATGCAATATCTTAATATCTTGCAAGGTTGTGCACTTTATTCTTCAATAGAACTTTGTGAATTTTCATCTGTCACGACTTAAGAGCAAAGAAAGGAGGGATTGTGATGGTGAGGGAAAGGCGGCTTAAGGACTAAGCCAAAAAGACCTTTTGTTTTAGGCTTTCAAAATCTTGAAAAAGGGCAATTCGGTGCATTAAGCTCTGGATATGTACGGTTTCAAAAACAGCTAGATTACAAAAGTATTTTGTACGCGATCTTATTTCGTATTTCTGCAAGAGAAAACTTACATGTCATCAACTTTCCACTTACGCCAAGCCTTATCCTCCAAAACCTCGAGACCTCGTAAATATTACTTAGTTTATGACTGAAAAATATTGAAGTTTGCAGAGAATAGAATGTACAAAATCTTTGTAAGAAGGAAAGAAGCCAATCAACTTTCTAATTGATGATTACCGAAAAAGATTAACTTAAAAAAATTGGTTTCAAGACAAATTTTATTGAACCACTTTCGTTTCAGATTGAGATAGTGATAGCGATATCCTCATATAACAACACTACACTATAAAAACCTTAGACAATAAAATTGCCGACGACTTGTACTAGTAGGAGGATTGATGTGCCTACAAATACTACCTCTAGGAAAAAATAAATGAGCCTTGCCAAACATTATACCAACTGTTCTAAATAATCAATTTTTTTTCGCCAACAGCAATTATAAAAGAAATATCCCAACTCCAAGCCACACCCTCCAGAATATATTTCTGACAAACTCAATGGCAAACAATGGTAAATACAAAAGAATAAGGTCATTCAACATTGCCTTTCCTGTGTTAATTTGGAAAGTTCAGAGGACTATCTACAGAAACATTTCATGCCAACCAGCAAATGCCAAACATACATGTCATACTACAGGAATTTAACTGCAGACTAGAACGAAACTAGATGCAAAAATAATCTTAACAGACACCTGAAGAATGATGTTCTTTTAATCTCATCACTTGTAAATTCAACTAAAAAATACCAAATTAGCTCCAGCTATGGCTACACTGCAGAATATAAAACATTGACGCTCTGCCACGCAATTCCATATGTACAGTCGGCGCATCTGAATGCAAATAGAGTCGGTATCCAGTTCTGTTCACTGAGAGACCTGGGAAAGCAACTTTTTGGGAAGTACCACAGTACGAACAAACACGGAGACATGGCTCACTTTGTTGATTCCACCTCCTTTGATACAATTCCCGTCCTCAATTAGCATACAGGTCAGCTCATCAAGGGTGACGTAACAGTGACAAATATACTAGTCTCTACTAGCCAGTAGGTGAATGAGGGGTTGTCCTAAGAGAAATGAGCACTGGCTCGTTGCTAGCAGCTTTCATTACAGCAATCTCCTCTAATCGTTTCCACGTCATTTCACGTTTTGTCTTGTTCTCTTCTTCATGAGCCACATCTTCTTCAAATTTGTGCAAGCATTCCTCAAAAAGTTCAGGATCAATATCAGAGAATATTTTGCGGACATTTAATGTCAAGCTTTGTACTGCCTGATTCCAGTGGCCTCTAGTATTCTTCTCCAAGGCAGGAAAGATTATTGGCAGTATAACTTTACGATTTTGTTTAATTAGGTTCTCAATATGATCATTGTTCCACAGGAACAAAGCCCTCTCAGCCACCTGTCAATGCAAGATTTGAACAGATTGAAAATGAACTAGAATTAGTCACACACAGAGAGCAAATGGAAGCTGCAGATAATGGATCTGGTCTATCTCATTCTATCAAACAACCACATTACATTACATGTCCAGTTATCATTAGCTTGATTTCAATCATAGATGTCAGAGAATACACTTGTCCATTAATGGTCATATAAGGGTTTTGAAAAGGGTTTATAATGTCCTGGGCAGCTCCAATTACTGCGTAAAGATAGCATCAGTTACCATGCTTATATTAGTTAACATGGTATCAGTGAGCTCATTTGACAACTGTTTTTCTCTACCTACTGTATTGCTCTGGGCTTCTCCCTCTCAACCCAGTCCATCGAGCCGCTCTAGACTTCTCTCATTTATCTCTCCCAGTTCAACTCACTGCGCCACTAACATTACTACTCCATATCCACTCCTTAGCCTGTTGAGCCAGCTCTCTTTCTCTCTCAGCTCCAGGCCCACTTTAGCCTATTGAGCCTGCTCTCACATGCTCCAGGCCCACCTCATCCTATCGAGCCTAATCTCTCCCTGCATTAGGTCCTCTGTTAGAAAAAACGAAAATAGAAGTCTTCACCCTTCTCAAAAAGAAAAAAGAAAAAAATAGAAGTCCTCAACACATGCAGACTGTAGAACATGGTTACATGTGGGGGATGATGTTAGAAGTTAGATCAAACTAGTCCCCGTTGGTTGTGCAAGGTTTTCCAAAGGGGTTTATAACATCGTAAGCCCCTTCACCACTTGCCTTAAAGTTTTGGATAGGATGCTTAGATAATTTCACAATAGATATAAAGCCTTGGCCAAATGTTGCTTCACAGGTTGGAGGATAACCTTCTATCAAGTTACCCCAGGAAGTAGCAACAAAGAATGTGCAAGTGTTATTTTATGTGAAGTTGTCAGTCACAAAGCATCTCTACGAGAAACAAAATCGAATTGGCCAAGAGACAAGCACAAATCCTGACTGCTTAATAACATACAAAAACAAAAGAAAATTTATAAGCACCACCTTACTCTCTTTGGCAAGAGGAGTGAAAAATAGGACGTAAGAGAAGATGCTTACACAGGCAAAAGAATCTCTTAATCTCTTCTAAGATTAAGAGATTTCAGGACTAAACTGTCTGGTGTTCTCCATATTTTCAGTAGATATGCTTTAACTATATTACTTCTAAAATAAGCCAGCTGTGGCCTCTTTAGGGGCTACCCAGATAGGATAAATAACAACAAGAACAACTATTCGTTTAGACTCACTTCTATGCTCCATAAGAGATGTGGTGCTTATCATGCTATACATGCATTTACCTCCGCAATTGTTCTTTTGGGAGCCAAAGCTGAAATTTGATCCTTAGTAAAAAAAATCTGGTCTGCAGAGACAATATTGGGACAGGTCACACTTAATACTTGAAAAGTTGCAGGGTCGCATCCATAATTTTGGTAGAGAAAACGTAAAGTGTTAATTTTTGAGAGTACAATCAGTAGACAGTTACTCGAATTAAAAAATATGTAAAAATCTCATGCGAACATCAGATTTTCCAGAAGATCAGATACATAGATGTGCTGCTCACAGCCTATATAATGCTAGATTGCTAGTACCCTCTTGCAACATGACAAGTCAAGTAGTTATTACAACCCTACGTTGCTCCGACTCGTTTACAGGTATGTAAGTGGTACAGTTGTGTGGAAGTATCCGATGGGTACCTCAACCTTTTGATAAATTTGTGTATTTTGAAGAACCGGCACGAAGTACCCACACCCTTATCACACTTGTAGGCCATGGTAATGTCAGGAGAAATGAGAATTCAGGCAACATAGCTTACAACCATAAGACGTTTTCTGGTCTATTTTCCTTTACTGGCTCTCGCTGAAAAGTTTACTGACTTGAAAAGATAATATCTGCAGTTGGTGCCATTTATGTGAGAAAGAGGAAGAACAGTGAATCATCTGTTGCTTCCTTGCAGTTATGTTTTGATTTTCTGTAATCTCTTTGGGATCCAATGGGTTATGCCAGCAAATGTGATGCGGGTTTTGAGCAGTTGGCAGAGGCAAGGAATGAGAAAGGAGAAGAATACCTGGAAGAGTATTCCTCTATGCATATTATGGAACATCTGGCTCGAGAGAGGGAAAGGAAGAGAATGTGTTTATTATGAAGAAAAAATTCATTCAAAGTTATAAGTCTGGTGTAATGCAAATTTGTCTACTTATACTGATGTTATGCTGGAGTTTTTGGAGTCCTTACAACTTTAGAGGACTCATATCCAGTAATGCTTTTGTACCATGTCTTAATACTAGCTTGATGCTGAGCTTTTATTAATTATACTATTACCTATTTTATTTTCATAAAAAATACATTGGCATACTCATAGAATCATGTGAGTGGAGAAAATACTGATCAAGAAGAGAATCCGAGAAGGAGATAAAAGGAAAAGCAACTGCATATAAATTTCAATATACATTATATTGAAAAGATATTCTATTTTCTTCAATTTCACCTGAGCTTTTGTTTTGAGTTAAGAAATCATTATATGTGTCCCAAATTTCTCCGTCGATTCTGGTTGAAGTACCCCAAATTGGCAGACCAAATCCGATACGGATCCCACACCCACACCTACGTCGTGTCGAGTCCGAGCAACTTAGCTGTATTGCATAATGGTTAGATCAATATTTTGCCCCATTCTTCTCCAAGTTTATACAGCTATGTCCAAACTCTAGTTAGTCAAGTAATTAGTGCTCATAAAGTTTGGATTTTAAACTATACAGAACTCTCTTGCAAGCTAAACTGTATTTCTGATACAGAATGAGTTTTCCATCATGCTTTTTAATTTAATCTCTATCAGTCCCTACACATAGATTCTTACTATCATGTTCTCATTGCTCCTTGGTGATATTAGCAACTTTTAGCTTATTAAGAACCTTAATATGAGGTATCCAAATTTCCAAACACATCAAGATTCAGTCAGGTGACCCATGAATTCTTTCTGGAATGAACAAAGGAGAAAAAAAGAGTGTCAAGTCAAGCAAAACACAAACCTGAAAGTGTGAGCTGCTCAAGCAACGACTGATCTGACGAAACATTGGAACCATACAGCGCTGGAACTCTGGAGGCTGAGTTGCTTCTAGGACCTCTTCCAGCTCACCTAAGAACATTACTTCCTTTGAACTGTTTGTGATAGGCCAATATTTCAACAGACCTCTTATGACAGTATCAGCAAGCTTGCAGTCCTTTTCCACATATTGTATTATGCAGTAAGATAACTGCTGATGATACATTTGTGCGCACTTTGGTTTATGAAGTGGGATAAGAGCTCGAACAAGGAACAACTTGTGCTCTTCCTTGAGTGGTAGAGCAAATCCATTGATTATACTGCCCAAAATTTCTAACAGTTCTGCTATTCCATTATGTTTCTCTGTTTCAAAAATAAACCGATAAAATATATTGTTGATTGATTTCCTAATGAATGGGCGGTGCACCATGAACTTTCCATATATCCGGTGAAGTACAGTCTTCAAGTACTCTCTTTCCCTAGGATCTTCTGAATCAAAGAGATCTAATATTCTTAGAACAAATGAGTGATCAATGTATCTCTTAGCCAATTTTGCATCTGTCTCTGGTGATGCCACAAACCTGAGAAGGAACTCATACACAATTTGCAAATGTGGCCATGCAGGGTCCATCAATGGTTCATCTTCTTCTACGTCAAAAGCTTCTAAAACATTGTTTTCGGGAGGCTGGGGAGTAGGAGGCCTGAATAAATTTGAGGATACCATTTTAATTACTTCTTGCATGACTGCTTCTGGAAATTTCCCATTTGCAGAAGTAACGTAATCAACTAGCTCCACCAATGTCTGTCGCTTGATGTCTTTCTCTTTCAAGTTTTTAGTTGGGTCAGAAAAGTCAAACAAGACACAACACAAGTTCAGCTTTTTGATGAACAAGTTTTGCTTCTCGGAAGCTGGTACATCCCGCAAATTAGGCAATGCCTCATATGAGAAAACTGATGCATTTCCATTCACCTTAGCATTTATAGCCTGTGGAGGTCTATCCCCATGATTCAGTCCTGGTCCTGGAGTTGAAGAACCAGTGACGCCTGAAAGAGACGTCGCACTCAAACTCCCGGATCTGGAACTAGACAAGTCAGCACTTCTTGAACTGTTAGAAGCATTTGACTGAAATGTAGAGCTTCCTCCATCACGATTGTCCACTGACTTAGACGGCTTCCGTGGGAGCCTATTTAGTATCTGCTTGATCATCTCCTACAAGTAGACCTAAATGCTTTGCCGTACTCAAACTAAAGACACATTGTCAACCAGAAAGGTCTAAGCTGCAGAAATCCAATTACTAAACCAATTTGGTGATCCACAGGGATCCTGCACCTCACAAAATTCTTCTTCACCACACTAAACCAACATAAAAGCTTTATATGATCCACTGTTGTGCCTGTATCACCAAATGAATCTCCTCATCATCTCAAAACAAGATTAAAAAAAAGAGAAGTAAAATAAGAAAATCCCAAATATCTACAAACATAGTTTGACTCAGCTTGAAACTTGTGGTCACAAGCATGCCATGACATTTGTGTGGGTCTAAGACTTTTGAAACTTGTACCTTAAACATGTCATAACATTGGTATAGCTATAAAAATTTCTCATTAAGAGTAAACTGGAAGTTTAGAGTCAAATTGTCACCAAATATAGAAATGTATCATTCTTTGGGAACCAACTAATAAGAAAATAGTGTCACATATAATGGAGCAAAGTGAATAGTTTCTTTCTTATCCAGGAGGAATAAAGCTAAATTATCAACTCTTCTAACCAAATCAATCTTTTCATTCGGAAACTATCAAGGCAATCCCATTAAAAACATAAAAAAGTAGCACAAAAACCAAACCCAGATGCAGTAAATGTAATCTAACCCATAAACAGATAAAAATAATACAAAAGCATCAGAATTTAAATATCAGAGATTACAATTCTAACCCATTAATGTTCTTTTGTACCAATAAAAGGTGAGAAATGTGCACTAACCTTGATTTTTTCTTGTCTCTGAGGCTCAAACAAGTCAAAGGTGATGCATCAAGATCAAAAAATGTTAAGATCTGGGCATTATTATTAGAAAAACCCCATATGAAATTCTCACCAGGAATCACCTGCAAGAGAGCAAGAAAAAAAACTTTTAAAGAAAAATAAGAAAGAAACATTAAAGGTAGAGAAACCATCTTTGAACGCTTACATTAAGTTAGTTTTGGTGGTGACAAGAAAGAAATAAAGCTGGAGAGTGAAAAAAGATTGAATTTCTTTATTTTTAGAGAGTTGGGTTAGTGATTTCAAATCTCAAAACAACCCCACTGAGAGGAGGGAAGACAGGAAAAGGGGATGATGGATTTGAGGAAACCAATCTCTGGTTGATAGTTTCCTGATGAATGATGATGAAGATGTGTTTGGTTAGCACTTAGCAAGAATTATTGTTCTTTCCATTTTTCTCTTTCCATTTTGTCTCCAACTTTCCTTTTTTTCCTCTCTCTAACTTTCCTTTTCGACCTTTTCTTTTTTACTTTTTTATTGGAAAATGAGTCAAATTTGCCCCTAATATCCAAATTAAATAATTTTATCTTCGGTTAAACTTTTAATTTAATATTATCTCATCTTAGGAAAACATTTCATATTTATTCTCAACTCCCTAAAGGTACTTTTAAATTCTAGTTAAAATTAATTGGCAAATTTAAAGCTTTCTCCTTATAAAGATAGATCAAAAGTATAATTTTTCTAAAAAGATAGTTTGACACATAAAACATCTCATATTCATATAAAATTTGATAAAGGATTAACCTTCAAAGCGTGTGATATAGACAATCGCAAGTTTTAGAGGCAACCTCTGCAGCTCGAACTCATGATCTATACATGATACTAAGATAATTTTATTATTGTTTCACGGTTCTCCGTCCAAAAGTATAAATAATGACAGATTTAAATAATTTTGAATAATACAAAGGTAAACTTGAGCCTTTTTTCCTTTTTCCTCATTCTGATGTTGGTTTTGTACTTTACCTCTTTGATCCTTTTTTGGTTTATGTTTTCGTTTTTTTTCCTAACAGATGGCAAACCTTTTTTTTTCCAACAAATATGTCAACCTCAAAATCCACAAATCTAATTATACTTTCTGAATTTCTCCAGAATTCAGTTTCGTACCGGTTGTTGTTTGACCATTTTCACCTTCAAAGTCTTAGAGAATTAGAGAATGTGAAGGTTCAAGTTGAGAATTGAAAAGCAAAAGTAAAGAACATGGGGCAAGGGGCTTACCAAATACTACCAATTGTAGTGTAACAAGGGAGATACGACTTGATCATTTCCTTTCCTTTTATAGAGAAGAAAACATTCTGATTATTTTGTCCTATTTTATTCTTCTAAGTGCTTGAATTTAAATATCGAAAAATTGTTTTTATCAATTATTGTGAGAGTTGGTTGTGTATTTTGTGTCAATTTCGAGCATTTGTCTGAGAATTTCATTACTTGGATCAAAAGTGCTCAAAAACTACAAACTTAAAGAACATATGTACTCATAATTTACTAACAACAAAAATATGCATATCTCCAAACTTAAAAGAACCATTTCAGTCAAAAGCTCACGAGAAAATTACGCATTCCAAAATGTCCATATCCCTCTTAGGTTGTCATTTAACGCTTGCTTGCCATTTCTGTTTCCCCTGTTAGAAAGTCTGGAATTTAGTTAGCTTGAGCAACTTCCTGTCTTTAATACTTCTTGTTTTTAATTGGTCCGATCTCTTTTTCACATCTCAATTTCAAATCATAAACATTGTCCTATTCTCTTCCCTTTTTTGCGTAATGACTTTTCGGTCACTTAAACTTGTAAGATTTTAGAAAATCGATACACGAATTTTGAATTTTTTATTTAAGCACTCAAACTTAAAAAAAATAAGTAATAATAGATACTTTTGACCATTGACCATGCATATGTGGTATCATGTCCTCTTTTTTCCCTTATTACATCGGGAGATTGGGTTTATGACATTTTGGGTATAAAGCAACTCAGTCCTTTTGGGAAGTGGGTTTTGCATTTGAAGAGTCGCCACTTAATGATTTATGATGCATTAGGTCACCTACAAGGTTCATTTCTAAGTTTGCTTGATAAGCAGAGATAGGGTAAGGGCTTAAAATTATCCTAAGGGGAAGGTGTTAGGCACCCCTCAGGATCCACTGGTGTGGTTCCTGACCAGATAGTTCTTTGTGAATTTGGTGCGATTAACATGTAAACAGATAAAGTTCAAATAAGAGGGGATTTTAATACACAAATGTTTGAAAATAAAACAAAGTTTGAAAGAGCGGTCATTAAAAGGCTGATTTTGACAAGAAGTTATAAGGATTTAAAGGGAAAGAAAAGAGAGGGAGGGGTCCTAGGTTTATTTATAATATGGATCAATCAATGCAATTCCAGTAATCACTCCTTAAAAGAGGGGGCTACATGTGATATTAGCGCATCGGTTACCATATCCATATCTATCCTTCCCACCTCATTTAAGGTACTAAAGCGCGAATTAGTCTTGACCACTATTGCATGTTATTACCTGTCCCATTCATATCCGTCCGGGAGGCACTTAGGACTACTATTCTTAAAAGCGAGGGATATTGGGCTAACTTTGAAGTTTCAATGGTGAAAAAGCTAGGGCGACATACAAAACACATAGGACAACACAATAAAAGGGGGAGCACATGCAACGCTGAAGGCTCACATATACCTCATCAAACAAAGCAATCAAATAGCATGACCCAAACAACAATCAAGTTCTGAATCTAAAATACTAACGAAATGGGATTATTGAGCTGTTGAAGCACACTAATTTATTACGTAACTCATACAAGACGTGTGAATCAGGCCTGCCTTCTAGTTGTAGCAATTATTAGTTAACAGAAACGGGCTCAATCTTATTTATTGTTATTACCTAAGGCTTGCCTAAGTGTTTGGGTGAGCTCTTATGAACATGGTATCTATTATTAATTCAGAATGTGGCAAAGCAGTAACAACCTAAACAAACGGTTTGAGATCATATAGACAAGCTTGCTAAACCGCGTTGAATAAGGAGATTAGGTTACTTAAAAAGCTGTTTCATAATAGAACTGATTTTAAAAGTAGACTAGTTTCATATCCTACAGACGATAGTATCCACTATTTGCTGATTTTAATCCATATAGACATGATATCTAATTGCTGACTTAATCCCTATAGACATAATATCTAGTCGAATGATTTTAACCCTCATAGACATGATATCTAGTCGAATGTGGAGTGGAAACACGCAGAATTTTAATTGGAAATTCCTATACATTATACTGATTTTAATATTACAAACATGATACCTGCGTATAGCTGTTTAGATCCTAAAGCATGATATCTAAGTGGGAACAAACGTGCAGGATTTCAAATAAAGTCATATAAGCAGGTTGTGTAGATGCAGAGTTAAACATGCAGAAACAGGTCCTACAAGCATGGAATCTAAGAGTGGTAATAAACATGCAGAAATTTAAACAAGTCCTATAGGCATGACTTCTAAAATGCAGAATTGAATCATTCAGAACACAAACATATAAACATTTTTTCTACCTTTAAGCATGCATAATTATGCATCCCTTTTCCACTAGCCGACCCTAAGTGTTCATTATAAATTATTACAGGTCGCAACAAATGAATTACATCAGAATAAATGTAAAAGAAGAAGTTACAACCAGAGGAAGAATGATTCTTGACTTCCTGTCTAACTTACATAATTAATCATTACAACTGTCATTGATTTCAAAGCCTTTCTCGGACCTAGTCTAAGGGTCTTAAAGGACCCCGGGCAATGCTTACACCCAGATTCACAGAAACAAATAAAAATGAGTACAGTGTGGAAGGACCAACCCTTATGTGTCCTAGTTCAGAGGGAGCTCATGGGTCCCAAGGCAAGGCTCACACAAAAGGGACAGAACTTAAATCTAAGAATATGGTGGAAGTGCAGGAATAGAGATTTAAAACTAAGTGGGGAAAAGAGGGGGTAAAAAGTGATGGGAAAACAGTAACAATAAAGCACAAAGTTAATAATTTCATACAAAGGGGATCAAGGATTTGGGAATACATTGCAAAAAGCATATATCCTTATGCAGGGATCAAATTTGGGCATGCACAACAATAGATGGTGTTGGCATGCCTATAAACCAACCAGAACACACAACATGTGGAGGGAAATAGAGATTATAATCCCCGAGGGGGAGGGGGGAGGGGGAGGGGGAGGGATCAGGTTTGGGCCATGGGGGATCAGGTTTGGGCCATGCACAGCAATGTCCCATGCTGTCATGCCCCAACCAACCAAAGATACCAATACATAGGGCATGTGGAGGTTTAGGACTCATAAACCATAGTAAGCAATTAACAGAATTCATAAGAAAGCATTGATTAAGAATAGAAAAGGACAGATTACAGCATGCTTAATAATGGAACATTAATTAAATATAAATAGGAAACAAACAAGGGTGAAGAAAATAGTTAAGAAATACGTTGTTGTTGATGCTGAAAATTAGTTAGAACATATCAGTAAAGATGCAAATGCAGCGAAAAAGTAAGCAAAGTTCCCACAGCCTGCCTTGGCTTTCAACCGGCTAGGTAAGGTCGGCAATACAAGCAGCAACAGAGAAAAGAGGGAGATTTTAGTGGAGTGTGTATCTGAACTCAAGTATTTTTGTTCCTTGTGTTCGTGTGTCTGAATGAATAGGAGTGTAGAGTATTTATAGTTTTGAAAACATGCAAAAAATAAGGCAATAAGTAAAGTTCAATGAAAATATGGAAACAATCAATAGTCAAAATCAATCAACCAAGTAATTCCCCTTTAATTGAGGAATCATGTGTTTAACGGGGCTAACAGGTTCAGAATAAAGAAAGAAGATCAATTTGTAGGTAGACTGATCATTGCTATAAAAGAAGTAGTAAAACATTAAGTAAGCAATCGAGTCTAAGTACAGAGATACACTAATTTTGGGAAAAGTTTCAGCAAGGCAAATAAGGAAAGGTATCGATTACTTTACCAGGAGAGTGAAATTAGAGTTCAATAAAAAAAGTTTTGAAATAAGTCCCAAGGTTGAAAATCAATCAAAGAAGGAATCCTCATCATATAAATAGAATGCATAAACAATATACATGCGAGGCCATACCTGTTGGCAAAGAAACAACAATGCAATAGTAGCAGAAAGTTCAGTAGACAACAAACATTCGAAGCATGATAATCAATTAGGTCAACTCTCGTTGAATCAATAGTGAAGAAAAATAGAGTATTGGAAGCATGTAAAGGGTCTCACAGTAACAGATGAGAAAACCCTTCTGAAGAGTTAGGGTTTCGAAGCATAGTCGAGTTTTAAAGATAGTAAAAACACAAAATAAGAGAAATCACATAAAGAAAAGATGTTCTGAAACAAGGAACTTTCACATCGAGTCAGATATTCAAACGAACAGTTTCAAACCCAAAGACATAGGTTTCTTCAACAATAGTCAAGATTAGAAGATGATAAACAAATAAATCGAACAAATACTAGCAAACAGTTTAGAAACTCATATGAACCCAAAAGACATTAGGTTTTTAATAACATTAAAAGATGATAAACAGATAAACCAAACAGATACTAGCAAATAGTCTCAGAAACTCGAATGAACCCAAAGTAACTAGGGTTTTCAATATGCTAACTCAAATAGGAGAATAACATGAACAAAACATAGTTAAAACATAGACACATAAAATCAGAGAAAAGAGATTGAAAAGAAGAACTTGAAAGAAAACCCTAATCTGAAAAAATGAAGAGTCTTTTTTTGAAAGCAAAGTTATAGAAATTTTGAGAAGATGCTTACAAACTCATGGCAAGCATGGATTTGAGGTAGGTCTAAAAGAAATCAAAAAGTCTCAGAGATTAGGGTTTCAGAAGAACCCAAAAGCAATGAGAAAGGTCTTGAAAGTTACCAATATAAATAGGAGAGTCAAAGCTCTAACTCGAATGGCCATGGCTGGCCGGAGAAAGGTTAGAGATGACCAGAGAAGGTCATCGAGCAAAGACTGTACCAAGTCCCTTCAAAGTCTGGTCAGGAGACCACAGAACCAAACACGTAGAAGACATGGAAGGCTGATACAGGTCTTAGATGACCATGGAAAGTCATGGATTAGGATAGATTAAGGTGGTGGAGGCTAGGGTTCGGGGGTGTTGCAGAGTGTTTGAGAAAGGAGGGATTCAGAGGTGGCGTATGGTGAGAAATGATAGGGTTTAGGGGGTCGTTTAGAATTAATTAAGGTAAGGGTGGTTATTGGCCGTTGATCTGAATGATCAACGGTCTGGATTAAAACGGGCAAGTAGGCAGGTTATGAAGATGGGTTTGGGTTGGTTTTAATTATGCAATTGGGTCGGGGTAATTGGGATTCGAATTGGGGTCAAATTCGGCTATAATAGAAATGAAATAGGACTAACATTTAAATAACCAATTTTTCCTATTTCAATTATTAAAAAAATAATAAAATAAGTTTTGAAAATAAATTAAAGGTACTAAAATGGTTTATAACACATAATTAACTATTTAAAAATACCAGACATTAATTTTTATAAATACAAATACAATTAAATCCTAAAAAGGTTAATATTGCAATTATATGCAATTTAGCTTTAAGAATACTAAATAACTTTGTAAAAATATGCAAAAAAAACCCTTAGCTATACTTTAAGCATATAACATAAAATTTCAAGAATTGAATCACCAAAAATGATAGTTTTATAAATAATTATTGGATTTTTATGAATACATATAGGAAAATAAATTAATTTAAAAATCTTCAAAATTAAGGAAAAATAAGGAGACACTTGGATATACTTATATATGCATACATATGCCATTTTGAAGGTATTCTGCATAATATATATATATATATATATATATATATATATATATATATATATATATATATATATATATATATATATATATAGGTACCAACAGTTGCCCCTCTTTACCCGAGAATGATGAAAGAGTTGTTGGGTAAAGATATGATGGCCAAATTTTGACCGAAGCGAAACGGTTTAAGAGGATAGGCTGGGCCCTGGCTTCTAAGCGTACATATCCCTGGTCTTACAAAAATCAAGCCATATATAGTTCAGGATCCGTAGGGGAGTATGCCGACAGGTACTCTCCAAGAATGGACACAGTGTTTCGGTCAGGGTGAATGAAAGGCTTACGGGAGTAGTTTGGTCTAATGTGGTTGTGGGAACTGGAGTGGGAAATGCTCATGCCGGGATGGTTGTTGCTTACCGGTTTACTTGCAAATAAGTAATACAAACATATATTGTGCGTAAATTTAGACATGGTGCAAATTTCCATCGGACCATGAATGTTGTCTTTGGACGATTATGATGACGTCTTTAGACCATGATGTCTTGGGCCATGAAGCATGTAATAAAGGATTCACAGGCCATGAATGATGCTCTCGGGCTATGTGAATGGTGCCTCCGAACCATGATGCCTTTGAACAATGATATGCAAAAGATTAAAAATTATCCTCAAGCCATGACATGGTATTCTCGGGCTATGAGGATGATGCCTTTGGATAAGTTGGTGATATTTCAGCCCATGAAGGATGCAGTAGCATGTGGAGATACTTGAGCCATGCAATGTGGCGTTATTTCAGCCGTGCAATATGGCGATCTTTCATCCATGCAATATGGCCATCTTTTAGCCATGCAATGTGGCCATCTTTCAGCCGTGCAGTGTAGCGATCTTTCAGCCGTGCAATGTGGCGATCTTTAAGTCATGCAATGTGGCGATCTTTCAGCCTTGCAATTCAAATACAGATAAAGGTAGAGCTTAACCTTGGAAGGCAGAATAGTATATTTATGCATATTGGAATGCAACGTGGCGATCTTTCAGCCGTGCAATGTGGCGATCTTTCATCCGTGCAATATGGCGATCTTTCACCATGCAATGTGGCCATCTTTCAGCCGTGCAATGTGGCCATCTTTCAGTCGTGCAGTGTGGTGATTTTTTTGTCATGCAACGTGGCGATATTTCAGCCGTGCAATTCAAATGCAGATAAAGGTAGAGCTTATCCTTGGAAGGCAGAATAGTAGATTTATGCATATTGGAAGGCAGAATGGTCGCCTTATGCAATACAGATGCATATAGAGGTAGAGCTTAACCTTGAGGAGGCAGAATAGTAGCTTTAAGCAAGTTGGAAGGCACAATAGTAGCCTTATGCAAGTTGAGAGGCAGAATGGTAGCTTTATGCAAGTTGGAAGGCAGAATGGTAGCCTTATGCAAGTTAGGAGGCAGAATGGTAGTCTTATGCAATGCAGATGCAGATAGAGTAGAGCTTAATCTCAAAAGGCAGAATAATAGCCTTATGCAAGTTGGAAGGCAGAATGGTAGCCTTATGCAATACATATGCAGATAGAGGTAGAGCTTATCTTCTGAAGGCAGAATAGTAGTGTTATGAAAATAGGAAGGCAGAATGGTAGCCTTATGTAATGCAGATGCAGATAGAGGTAGAGCTTAACCTCGGAAAGTAGAATGGTAGCCTTATGCAAGTTGGGAGATAGAATGGCAGCCTTATGCAATGCAGATGCAGATAGAGGTAGAGCTTAAACTCGGAAGGCAGAATAGTAACCATATGCAAGTTTGAAGGCAGAATGGTAGCCTTATGCAATGCAGATACAGATAGAGGTAGAGCATAACCTCGGAAGGCATAATAGTAGCCTTATGCAAGTTTGAAGGTAGAATAGTAGCCTTATACAAGTTAGAAGGCAGAATGGTAGCCTTATGCAAGTTGGAAGGCAGAATGGTATCCTTATGCAAGTTGGGAGGCAGAATGGTAGCCTTATGCAATGCAGATGTAGATAGAGGTAGAACTTAACCTCGGAAGGCAAAATAGTAGCCTTATACAAGTTGGAAGGCAGAATGGTAGCCTTATGCACATGGGAAGGCGGAGTGGTAGCCTTATGCGAGAAATAAAATAGCAAATGGCAGTAGAGTTTCTTAGCTGATAGCAAATTGCGGCATTGCAATTATTGGGAGCATTGTGACGTATGGAATATTATGGGTGCATGCCGATAGCAGATGTCGGTAAGTGTAATGGTTTGGAGAATTGTGTTCTTCAACGACGTTTGTTATATGGGCGGAGAGTGCATTCAATGATTTTATAATCATTGTGCCTGTATCCAAAGAAAAATCGTGAGTTTTATAAAGGGGAAGGTTAGTTTGGATCCACCTGGATTTGCCTGATCTGGTGCTACTGTATGTATCATTGGGGTAGCGTCGCTAAACAAGGCAATTATGATGATAAACATGCATGATTTTGTCAAAGTATAACATAAATGTATAATAAAAAATAGTTTTTTGATGAACCAACGACTATGACATGGTTTGAGACATTGGAAACTCTCCTGCTATAGAATTTTGAGGGTCCTCCTCAAAATTCTTCCCCAGTTTGATGGGTTGACATTTCTGACTGTTGCTCATGCAACGATCAGCTGAAATTACTTGGCAATTTTGAGGGTCTTCCTCAAAATTCTGCCCAAATTTCCAATCTGGGGGGAAATGAAAATTTTATTGAATTGTGACCAAACCTACAGGGTTGACTACGTATCCCCTCTTAAATAGGAATCAAGTCAGGCATAGTTCAATTTACATCATATAGGGAAAACATAAAGATTACACATAGTAATGCTTGACTGCATCTGAATTAATCGGCTTTGGCAGATCTCCGTCGATTTCTGCAATTATGACGGCTCCTCGTGTCAAAACCTGGTGAACCATGAATGGACCCTGCCAGTGGGAGAGAACTTCCGTTTGGCCTCGTCATGATGCGGAAAAATTTTCTTTAATACTTGCTGCCCTAGTGTGAAATGCCTGGTTTTGACTCTCTTGTTGAAGGCTCTGGATACTCTGTTCCGATAAAGTTGACCATGACACACTGCGTTCATTCTTTTCCCATCTATAAGAGCTAGCTACTCGTAATGACTTTTCACCCATTCTGCATCGTTGAGCTCAGCTTCTTGTATGATCCTTAGGGAAGAAATTTCTACTTAGGCGGGAATGACGACTTCTGTACCATAAACTAGCATATATGGGTTGCCTCAATTGATGTGAGGACTGTGGTGTGATACCCTAACAAAGAAAATGATAACTTCCAATGCAACTATTTATGCTTCTCTATCATTTTCCTTAATATTTTATTGATATTCTAGTCGGAAACTTCCACAACTCCGTTCATTTGAGGCCTGTAGGCTGTGGAATTCTTGTGTCTGATCTTGAAGTTTTCACACATAGCTTTCATCAATTCGTTGTTGATGTTAGAGCTATTATCATAAATAATTGACTTTGTAATCCCGAATCGGCAAACAATCCGACCGCGGACAAAGTCTGCACTGACTTTCTTAGTCACTACTTTGTAAGAAGTTGCTTCGACCCACTTGGTAAATCAATCAATTGCCACTAGGATGAATCTGTGTCTGTTGGAAGCGGCATGCTCAATTGGTCCAATGACATCCATTCCCCAAGTGACGAACGGGCACGGTGAGCTTGTTGTGTTAGGCTCGCTCAGAGGTACTGATGATCGGCTATAATTACGTATTTTAGTCGATTATTACACTCTAATTTACTGCACTTTAGTTGAGTTTGCGCTTTAATCGCTAGTGTTTTGCACTTACAGTGTGTTTTATGCTTTGTAGGAGTGATTTCTAGCTATATAGATGTTATAGAATGAAATTAAGCGATTTGGAACTTTGAAGTCTGAGTAAGAGTTCAAAAATTTAAGTCGGGATCGGGTTCGAGGGTCAAATTTGATAATTAAGTATGAACGAAGACTAGAAGAGGCATATTGCGCACTATCTAGTAAAATAGACATAACTTTTTACTGAGAATTCCATTTGGGCTATACAATATATGGTTGGAAAGCTAACTCAAAACAGGGTGTAACCGCGGTAGGACTGCGGCAGAACACTACTGCAGATTCTGAAGGTCATTCTGGCTGCGGTCCTGGCGTAACCACGGTAGGACCGCGGCAAGACGTGTAAAATTCAGGTACCAATGTGCAAATTACAGGATTTTAAGCTCTAAACCCTATATTAAACGAAGGAAGCCAGCGAAGAAAGAAGGAAAAGTAGTTTTGGAAGTGAAAAACATCAGAAGGAAGGGCAAAAGGCAAGAAGGATCGTTGAGCATCAATCTTTAATCTTTTTCTTTGTCCTTTTACCTTTGAATATGAATTCTTTTGTGATTTTTGTTATTTGTATGAGCATCTAACTTTTGTTATCTAAGGTTTTGGTGAAACCCGTTGGGGATGAATTGGTCATTATATTAATATAGTTTTGAGTAGTTGTTAATTTCTATTTGTTCAACTACGTTTTGGTTGTGGTTAATTGAAAGGATCCTCAATTAGCCATTCCTATTTATTATGTATATGCTTGAGAGAGAGTGCATATTAAGGTAGTTATTTGAATAACATCACACCCAGAATATAGACGAGAGTCATAACCGAGGGTTTAGAGGTTAGATTAGAGATAACAGTACCTCGGGTGCAATCTAAGTGAATTGTAATGTGAATCTAGCTAGAGTAGCTTGAGAGAGTGTGTCTAAATAATTGCTTGAGAGAGATTTATGATAACTGGAGAGTTGATGATTGATAGAGGCAACTAAGTCAAAGCTATAAGAAACTTACAACAAAGGAAATCAACAACGGGGGAAACCATTACCTTAGACCTTTATTCCAATTATTTACAATTTAAGCATAGTTAGTTTTCAGTTGTTTATTTATTTTCAGTTTTAGTTGTTAGAAATACCATAAACTATTAATTACTAAATCTCAATATTTATAATTTAGAAAAAATTTCAATCTTGTATTCTTAGTGATATTAAACAGATACAGCTAAGCCTTAGTTCTTTGTGGGTTCGACTCTGGGCATGATACTCAAATTATATTTTCAGCGACCGCTTATCCTTTTTAGGACTAGAGTTAGGCGTGACCAGGTACTTTATCATGTTTGCATATACCTGACAGTGATGGCATCTTCGGACATACTAGATGCAGTCGATTTCCATAGTCATCCATAAGTAACCAACCCGAAGTATCTTCTTTGCTAAGATAAAATCGTTCATATGTGGGCCACATGTCCCAGCATAAATTTCCTCTAGGATCTTGAATGCTTCATTTGCCTCGACACACCTCAATAGTCCCAAATCAGGTGGAAGAAATTGTTTAAGCAGTGTGCATTTCCGAGTATGCCTGGCAAGCTCTGGTATTCTCCCTTTACCAAATATTTCTTAATATCATGAAACCAAGGCTTTCCGTCTACCTCTTCTTCAATCTGCGCACAATATGTTGGCTGATCATAGATCTTTACGGGAATGGGATCAATGGAATTCTTGTCTGGATGTTGTATCATAGATGACAAGGTAGCCAACGCATCGGCAAATTTATTCTGGATTCTGGGAACATGCTGGAATTTTGTCTTCGTGAACCTCTTTCATAATTCATGTACATGATCCAAATAAGGGAGTATCTTGGAGTTCTTGGTTTCCCATTCTTCATCTACCTGATGAATGAGTAGGTCTGAATCTCTAATTACTAGCAACTCTTTAACGTTCATGTTAATGGCCATCTTGAGCCCTAAGATGCAGGCTTCATACTCAGCCATATTGTTGGTGCAGAAGACCTGAGTTTGGCCGACACCGGATAATGCTGACTGGTTTCTGACACCAAGACTACTCCTATACGAACTCCTTTGAAGTGTGATGCTCCATCGAAGAACATTCTCCAATCATCATATGCTTCTGTAATGTATTTTCCTATGAATGATACCTCTTCATCGCGAAAATATGTTTTCAAAGGTTCATATTCTCCATCCATGGGGTTTTCAACAAGGTAGTCTGCCAATGCTTGTCTTTTGACCGCCTTCTGAGTTACGTAAACAATGTCGAATTTACTCAGCAGGATTTGCCACTTGGCTAGCTTGCCAGTGGGCATGGGCTTCTGAAAGATGTACTTTAAAGGATCCATCCTTAATATGAGATATGATGTTATAGGCACAAAAGTAATGTCTCATCTTCTGAGTTGCCCAAGTCAAAGTATAGCAAGTGCTCTCCAAAAAGAGAATACCGAGCTTCGTATGTAGTGAACTTTTTGCTGAGATAGTAAATGGCTTGTTCCTTTCTCCTTGTTTCATCGTGTTGCCCCAAAATGTAACCTAATGCTCCATCTAATACTGCGATGTAGAGTAATAAGAGTCTACCTAGCTCAGGCGAGACCAAGACTGGTGGTGTTGACATGTATTCCTTGATTCTGTCAAAGGACATTTAGTAGTTATCGGTCCATTTGGTAGCGGCGTCCTTCCTCAACATCTTAAAGATTGGCTCACAGATAACCGTGGACTGTGCTATGAACCGGCTGATATAGTTAAATCTTCCCAAGAAACTCATCACGTCCTTCTTTTTCTTTAGCAGTGGGAGTTCTTGAATGGCTTTGACCTTGGATGGATCCAATTCTATTCTTGAAAACCCCAAGAAACTTTCGGCGGGAACCCCAAATGCACACTTTACGGGATTCAGTTTCAAGTTTTACCTTCGCAATCTGTTGAAGAACTTCCTCAAAACTTCTATGTGATTAATGGACTTCTTGGACTTGATGATGACATTATCCACGTATACCTCAATTTGTTTGTGTATCATATCATGAAAAATGGTAGTCATAGCCCTCATACAGGTGGCCCCTACATTCTTCAGGCCGAACGACATCATTTTGTGGCAATACATTGCCCATAGTGTAATGAAAGTCGTTTTCTCAGCATCTTCCTCATCCATCCAAATATGATGATAACCGGAAATGCAATCAATGAATGAATGTATCTCGTGCTTGGTGCAATTGTCGATCAGGATATGTATATTTTGCAAGGAAAAGTTGTCTTTCAGACTGGCCCAGTTGATATCCCGTTAGTCGACATACACTCATACCTTCCCATCCTTCTTTGGTACTAGTACAATGTTGGCTAACCAAGTCGGATATTCTACTACCCTGAGAACCTTAGCTTTGACTTATTTAGTGACTTCTTCTTTTATTTTCAAACTCATATATGGCTTGAACTTCTTGAGCTTCTGTTTTACCGGCGAGCATGTAGGATCAGTTGGCAGTTTATAGGCCACAATATATGTACTTAGACCGGTCATGTCATCATATGACCATGCGAATATTTCTTCATATTTCTTTAGAAATTCTGTGTGTTCCTTATTTTCTGACGGCGACAAGTGAACATTGATTCGTGTTTCCTTGGCATTTTCTGCATCTCCCAAGTTAACAATCTCTGTCTCGTCCAGGTTGGACTTATGTCTGTTCTCAAAGTTCTCAACTTCTTCGATGATCTCTTCTGGTATGTCATCTCTTCTGAATCAATATCCGTTTGTTGTGTTATCTCATTGCATGTCACAGTCATTGATTCATCAAGATAAGTAATAGTAATGTGGTATAAGTAAAGTAATGAGAGAAAAGTAATAATGAGTGTTGATACATACGAAAAATCAAAAGGCTTTGATTCCATAACTATTTTGAACATTGAAGATCTTATTGCGGAAATCAAAATGTGAAATGAAAAATCATCTAATAAAATAAAAATAGTGCATGATGCTTGTTTTAGCCTTTCTACCCCGAGGCTCGTCAGGCTCTGGTGGTCCTAATGGTCCAATTGTTAAGGTATGCTCCTCTACTCACAGCTTGTATTGAAGGACATTCCTCCCCATCCTCCTCAAAAACAACACAGTAGTCTATGTCATTGTCTTCTAGGAACAAGTTCTTTACCGCATCAAGCGCTTCTTCGTCATCCGTCCCATAAACAATGTCAGCCTATTGGAAAGTCTGCTCCAAAGGCGGTATTGGCTCAGTGGATAGTAAGGACTGCGGCATGGCGGCAACCAGTTGTTGAATTCTTCCCAAGTGTACTCGTATCCCAGACCAAAAGCAATGCCGTACTTATTGAGCTTTATGGGTTTAGAAATCCCCTGGAGGTTTTTGCCTAGCCCTTGTTAAGTTCGTACCCGCTGCAATTCAGTATACTTTCGATCTTGTTATCTCACCATTTATCTTTGTCAACAGCATTAACTTGCTCGATCTGGTGATAGATATCTCCACCTAACTTTCTTCTTCCCCTATCGCCGAAACGGTCTGACGACTGTATATAAGATTGTGCCATCACCGTGAATGATCACTTCATGGTGATTCTATTCAAATTTTACAGCCAGATGCAATGTTGAAGCCACAGCCCCTGCAGCATGAATCCATGGACGTCCTAGCAGCAGGCAGTAGGATGCTGGCACATTTATTGCTTGAAAGTCGACCTCGAACCAAGTCGGTCCTATCTGCAAATATAGGCTAATCTCGCCGATGGTGGATCTCTGAGAACCATCGAAGGCTTTCACATTGATTGCTCCTTCTTTTATCTCGTGTAGTCCTTTACCCAGCTTCTTGAGTGTTATCAATGGACATATATTAAGGTTGGAAACCCCATCGATCAGGATCCTAGTGATGAAGTAGTATTTACGTAGCACGATGATATGCAAGGCTTTGTTGTGACCCAACCCTTCAGGTGGCAGCTCATCCTCATAGAAGGTGATTTTATGGCTTTCTAATACTTGACCCACCATATTGGTCCTTTATCTACCAGCGATGTTACTCGGCATGTATGCCTCGCTCAGCACCTTCAATAGAGCATTTTTGTGTGTCTTGGAATTCTACAGTAATGAGAGGATAGATATTTGCGTAGAGGTTTTGTTTAGCCGGTCGATGACCGAATACTCCTTGGCATGTATCTTACTCTAAAGGTCATTTGCACGTGTTTCAATAATGAATGGTCGGTTGGAAGCTTGCTTGCTCGACTCAGCTAAGTGTTTCGGGCTATAGACTCTTTTAGTCCTTGTCATACCTATGCTGCAATAGTCTCTTCGAACCTGACTTTGCCTTTCCTCCTATTCTCGACTGTATAATCCCAAAGAATATACTTTATATGGAATGACAACATGGTGTCATCGCTACTAGAATTGGTACGACAACTTTTACTTCAAATTGGACATGTTCCGTGGGTGGTAAAACTATAACATCAAGTGGTGCCAGTGTTTTTGTTGATGGCGCTACTTCAAACTCAAGAGGGATAAACACATCTACCTTAGTGACCCCGGACAATTGAATATGGACTATGATGGAGTTGAGATTAATTGATTGCCTCTTCGGATCATCGCCTTTCGCGATCAAACCGATGGATCCCTCGGGATCCTAATCATACTTTACTTCAATCATGGGATGTTCCCCGCCTTTGTGGTCTGGTAAGGGGTTGTTGTGGACATTTAGAGCAGCTTCCTTTGCTAAAATGACCTTTTTATCAATTAGGGACTGTATCTTGTCTTTTAAAGAGCGGCATTCGTTGATGGTATGTCCCTTCATGTTGGCATGGTATGCATAAGTTTTGTTTGGGATAACCCACTGAGAGGGTTTCCTCAGGGGTTGAAGCAGGGATGGAGATGACATAACCTCTGGTTTTGAGTCTCTCACATAGCTTGATCAATGGGTTCGACAATGGCTGTGTATTGTTTTGGGTGCATCCGATCAAAATTAGGTCGGGGCCTAGAAAATTTTAGCGTGCGGAAGGTGATTGGTAATGAGATGGTTGGTCATTGTAGTTTTGGTATACATGTGTGGTTTGGGAATATCTAGGCGAGGTAGGCTGATATGTGGGAGGTGGATGTGACTGATAAGTTGGTGCTGGGGCTTGGTAGGAGGGTGCTTGGTAGTTTGGAGCTGACTGATATGTGAGTGAAGTACAGGGTGGGCTTGTTATTTGAGGGTAGAATTGGTCCTTTGTGCAACCATTATGCCCCCCACGTCTCTCTTCTTAGATACACCACCAGACTGTAAGGCCTTGTTTATGGCTTGCAAGGCCTCAAAGTCTAACCATACTGCTTTTGATACCTTCTTCAATTCATTCCCCAAGGTTGATGATGTCGGAAAAGTTATGATTTTCAATCATCATTAGCTGCTCATAATACTACGGGTCTTGAGCCCGGACAAAGAATTTGTTCATCTATTCCTCCTCTATGGAAGGTCTGACCTTAGCAGCTTCCGACCTCCAGCGAGTATCTTACTCGCGAAATGTTTCTGTTGGCTTTTTCTTTAGATTCTGAATGTATAATACATCCAGCGTATTCTCTATGTCAAACCTGAAGGTGTCCATGAAATAAAAGGACATACCTACCCAACATGATCATTTCTTAGGATCCTAGCTGATGTACCAGGATAATGCATCTCGTTTCCGACTCCTCATGAATAGTTTCATGCGGATCCTTTCGTCCTTTCCTACCCCGACCAGCTTACCGTAGTATGTTGTCAGATGGACTCTTGGATCACCTATACCATCAAACATCTCGAACTTGGGAGGTTTGTACCCCTTTGGCAGTCCGAAATCTGGTTATATGCATTGATCTTCATAGTTCAACCCTTCGATACCGTTACTTCCTTCGACATCTTGGATTCGGTTAGTTAGTTTGTTAAGCTCTTCAGCCAAGTTTCTGGTGAGTAGATCCTTTTCATTGGACTTAGGGGTGCAAGATATAGGTTGGGTGAAGAGTGGCACAGTCTCCACATAGATGGGATTTTATGGTGATCGGGTATGAGGGTGTGGAAATGGTCATTTGCGGAGTTTTGTGGTACGGGGACGAGCAATGGATTGTTGTTTGGAGTGTGGAAAATGTTGCATCGGTTCTTACTGGGATTATTTGGTTGCTTTTGTAGAGGTATGGTATTTTGGTTGTTGGGGAAGATGGTGTCTGGGGTGCTGAGGAAGAAGGATAGGTTGGCCAGATTCCAAACCTGATCAAGCTCTTCTTGAAACTTCAACAATTTCTGCTCGAGTTGTGACACATTTTCATTTGGAACCCGAATTCCATGGAGATCAATGGCCTCTGCTGTTGTGTTTTCCTTTTTGATGTTCAAATCTTCCATTTTGCCCTTGTTCTTGTTCTTAACAGGACTTAGAGGAGGAGAGGATAGAGGGCCTTTGGATCTTGTAGAATAAGATGATGTTGCCATAGTGCACGAACTAACCTTTGGGAAGGGGAATAAGAAAACATAAAAATAAACAAAAGGTGACCAAGTTAGTGAGAATCATAAAAAATATTGCAATATTTAAACCCATAGTGCAGGAATTTAAAGTGTGTCCTAATTTGGAGCCTCATTGTGCTCGAGGTAGGCATAGCGACAAATTTATTTGGAGAAATAAGAATTCAAAATGCCTCATTTTATTGACAAAAAATAGACAAATCCCAAATTGACACTAAAATAAAAAAAAATAAAAATCACTAATGGCCATCGGCCTTATTACATTATATAAAGCGAAAAGAAAAATTCCTATCTACTTGGTCCCAGAAGGACCTTCCCCAAATTCGGCATTCGTGGCTCCGCCAAATAGCTTTTCCAACCCGCGAAGTCCCAGCAATAGGTAGGCCATGGCTAGGTGTTTGCCTTTGTTTCCTTCAGCAGTTTAGCAATCTTCGACCCTTTTGAGAAACTTTCTCTTCAACTCCACTATGCCTCGCTCCAAGTATCCCAGTCGCTTATTGGCATATACAGTCATGTCCTTCCATTCTTCAATCAGATTTTGGTTGGACTCTTGTATTTCGTGGTACTTGCTTTCGTACCCCCCGATCCTTTTGCACAATTGGTTATATTTTACTTGTGTCTTGGCCCTTTCATCTATGATTCTATGACCTCGGGCAAACCCTGGCTGGCCCAGACCATCATGATTGTCTTCCAACCAGCCTGAGTAGAGAGCAGCACAACTAGTATGATACCTATCTGGCTTGATGGTATCTCTTCCCATTATGATTTTGCAATGCCACATATGCTGAGATTGACATTTATAAGGACTCTCGTCATCATAGAAGTCAGCTCCGAAAATGACTCATCTTGTCGACCCTGGGTACAACTTGCTTTCTACCAGCTTGTCTTATAACTCGGAGAGGGACGTAAAGATATGTTCCCCCTAGACCAATCAGTATCAAAAAAGGTGTATTTCTGGATCTAGTAATGAATTCCTCGGTCGGAAACCATTCGAACATCTACTGGACCTGTTCTTCGTTTAAGTTATCAAGCATCTCTACCCATACTTTGGCATCTTCTAGCTGAGCGAACATATTGGGCATGTAATTCATTCACTTTGAATGATGGAAAGCGATATGATCATCCTAGTCCCATCTCTGGATGTCTTATCGGTGTTCACCCCTTTGGAGGTGCTTCGGAAGCTAGAGTTGAAGTAATAAATTGCAGCCTTCGAAATGTTTTGCTCCATGTTGAAACTTCTACAAGGCTCGATATATGTCCCCAATGATCATGGGCACGATGCTAAATGGTTTCCCACCAATCCCTCCATAAGGGTTTTAGTTACCATGGCTAGCCCAGTGTGGATCCTTGCTTTCTTCTTCGGAAACACGATCAACCCCAGGAAACAAAACATAGATATGAACACCATTCGATGAATGTGCCCCAAGGATGTGATGGCAAACTCATCCGCGTAGGTGCGGTAGGACCTGTTGTGACCATACCTTTCATATAGATAGTCAAAATGGATATAGGATTCTTTCAAGCATGTCAACTCTTGATTCTTCTTTAAACCCATCATTTTGAGGAAACCCTTGCCTTTACGGTTCTCAGGCATTAGTAGACCCGGAGTCTCCCGGACTAGACCGGCAAATCTTTTATCTTCTCTAATAGGTGTCATTTTAATGTCCCAAAGTGGAATACAACCCTTTCACAATCCCAGAACAATGTAACAGCTTCTATGATCTCGTTGTTATGTTAGGTCTCTAGAAGAGATAGTTGATTTTCGAGATATTTTTGGACGAGGGTTTGATCACTAGAGTAAAGATCTTTCCACCAGCTTAGCAACCTAGGACGGATGTTGGTGACCATGCTGAATCTACGGACTTCGTGCCTCATATTTCTGCAAGGCAAATAAAGTTCGGACCTTAGCCCCACTAGAGTCAACTATTTAATACCAATAATTAGCATGACGGATTTTAGTTCCCCAAATAAATGCACAAAACCTGGTGATGTCCGTCTGGGTTTAGGAAAACCCAGTGAACTTTGGACAAGGCTATCTTAAAGGATCATTATGTGCACAACATAACCAATCTGGCTAGATTTGACCATGATGCATGCACAGTTTAAACAAAGTAAGGTTTCTATGGGGTTTTAGACTGGTGCGCATAAGCGTACAACTCAAGAGGGAAGACAAGAAACCATCGACTATACCATTGATCGATTGCCTTGATCGCAAATATGCCTTTCCGAATTTAGGGGGTAATCATATAGGAAGAGTGCAACCACTCATTATAAGCGTTGCTATGATATTTGTCTGGCACGAGCGGAATATGATGTTGAGCATGATTAACAATAATTAAAAAGCATGTTTTCACATATTTGCATGTTAAGGAATTAGTAAATACTGAATCAGAATGTGGAAAAGCAGTAACAACCTAAACGAGCATCTGAGATACTATTGGAATGCTTGCTAAACCGCGTTAAATAAGGAGATTAGGTTACTTAAAAAACTGGTTCATAATAGAACTAATTTTGAACTAGACTAATTTCAGATTCTGCAGATGATGGTATCCACTATTTGTTGATCTTAATCCATATTGATATGATATCTAGTTGCTGACTTAATCCATATAAACATGATATCTAGTCGAACAATTTTAACCCCTATAAACATGATATCTAGTCGAACATGGAGTGGAAACAGGTAGGATTTTACTTGGGAATTCCTATAGACATGATTTCTATACATTATACTGATTTCAATATTATGAACATGATACCTGCATATAGCCGTTTAGATCTTAAAGTTGATATCTAAGTGGTAACAAACGTGCGGAATATTGAATAAATTCATATACGTAGGTTGTCTAGATGCAGAGTTAAACATGCAGAAACTGGTCTGATTTACATAATTAATCATTGCAATTGCTATTGGTTTCAAAGCCTTTCTCGAATCTAGGTGTGTTAGAGTTCCCTAAGAGTCTTAAAGGACCCCGGGCAATGCTTACACCTAGGTTCACAGAACCAGATAGAGATGAGTGTAATGTGGAAGGGCTAGCCCTTATGTGTCCAGTTAAGAGGGAGCTCATGGGTCCCAAGGCAAGGCTTACACAAGAGGGGCAGAACTTAAATTTAAGAATGTGGTGGAAATGCAAGAATAGAGATTTAAAACTGAGTGGGGAAAGGAGATAGGTAAAGGGTGATGGGAAAATAGTAATAGTAAAGCACAGAGTTAATAATTTCATATAAAGGGGGTCAGGGGTTTGGGAATACATTGCAAAGAGCATGTATCCTTAGGCAGGGATCAGATTTGGGCATGCATAGCAATAGATGGAGCTGGTATGCCCGTAAACCAACCAGAACAGACAACATGTAGAGGGATATGCAGGTTATGATCCCAAGGGGGATCAGGTTTGGACCATGCACAACAATGTCCAATATTGTCATGCCCCAACCAACTAAAGATACCAACACATATGGGATATGGGGATTAGGACTTATAAGCCATATTAAGTGATTGAAATAATTCATAAGATAACATTAATTTAGAATAGAAAGGGACAGATTACGCATGCTTATTAATAGAACATTGATTAAATATAAACAGGAAACAAACAAGGGTGAAGGAAATAGTAAAGAAACATGTTGTTGTTGATGCTGAAATTAGTTAGAATATACCAGTAAAGACACAAATGCAGAGAAAAAGTAAGCAAGCTTCCCACAACCTAGCCTTGGCTTTCAGCCGGCTTGGTAAGGCAGCAATACAAGTAGCAACAGAGAAAAGAGAGAGATTTTAGTAGAGTGTGTGTCTGAACTCGAGTATTTTATTCCGTATGTTCGTGTGTCTGAAAGAATAGGAGTGAAGTGTACTTATAGTTTTGAATACATGTGAGAAATAAGGAAATAATTAAAGTTCAATGCGAATATGGAAATAATGAACAGTAAGAATCAATCAACCAAGTGATTCCCTTTTAATTGAGGAATCACTTGTTTAACGGGGCTAACTGGTTCAGAATAATGAAAGAAGATCAGTTTGTAGGCAGAATGATCATTGCCATAAAAAATAGTATAACATTAAGTAAGCAATCGAGTCTAAGTACAGAGATACACTTATTTTGGGAAAGATTCAGCAAGGCAAATAAGGAAAAGGATCAATTACTTTAAAAATCAATCAAAGAAGGAATCCTCATCATATAAATAGCGTACACAAACAATAGACATGTGATGCCAAACCTATTGGCAAAGAAACAGCAATGCAATAGTAGCGCAAAGTTCAATAGATAACAAACATTCAAAGCATGATAATCAAGTAGGTCAATTCTCATTGAATCAATAGTGACGAAAAATAGAGTTTCGGAAGAATGTAAAGGGTCTCTCAGTAACAGATGAGAAAACCCTTCTGAAAAGTTAGGGTTTTGAAGCATAGTCGAGTTTTAAAAATAGAAAAAACCCAGAATTAGAGGAATCACATAAAAAAAAGAGGTTATGAAACTAGGAACTTTCAAATTGAGTCAGATATTCAAATGAACAAACCCAAAGACATAGGTTTCTTCAATAATAGTCAAGCTTAAAAGATGATACACAAATAAATCAAACAAATACTAGCAAACAGTTTCAGAAACTCGAATGAACACAAAAGACATTAAGTTTTTAACAACATCAAAAGATGATAAACAGATAAATCAAACAGAATCTAGAAAATAGTCTCAGAAACTCGAATAAACCAAACGTAACTAGAGTTTTCAATATGCTAACTCAAATAGGAGAATAACATGGACAAAACATAATAAAAACATAGACACATAAAATCAGAGAAAAGAGATTGAAAAGAAGAACTTGAAGGAAAACCCTAATTAGAAAAGATGAAGAGTCTTTTTTTGAAAATAAAGTTAAAGAAACTTTGAGAAGATGCTTAAAAATTCATGGAAAGCATGGATTTAAGGTATATTTGAAAGAAATCGAAAAGTCTCAGAGATTAGGGTTTCAGAAGAACCCAAAAGCAAGGAGAAAAGGGCTTGAAAGTTACTGATCTAAACATGAGAGTCAAAGGTCTGACTCAAATGGTCATGACTGGCCAGAGAAAGGTTAGAGATGACCGGATAAAGGTCATCGAGCAAAGACTGGACCAAGTCCCTTCAAAGTCTGATCAGGAGACCATAGTACTAAACACGTAGAAGACATGGAAGGCTGATATAGGTCTTATATAACCCTGGAAAGCCATGGATTAAGGTAGATTAATGTGTCGGCGGCTAGGGTTTGGGGTGTTGTAGAGAACGTTTGAGAGAGGACGGATTCAGAGGCGGCGTATGGTGAGAAATGATTGGGTTTAGGGGTCGTTTAGAATTAATTACGCTAAGGGTGGTTCAAATCAACGGTCTGAATTAAAATGGGCAAGTGGACGGGTTATGAAGATGGGTTTGGGTCGGTTTAATTATGCAATTGGGTCGGAGTAATTGGGATTCAAATTAGGGTCAAATTGGACTATAATCTAAATAAAATAGGGCTAACATTTAAATAGCCAGTTTTTTATTCTTTTTGGTAATTAAGCTTTGTATTAATCACCAAAGTGGTCGTCATACAAGTCCATAGTGCAGCTTTATACTCAGCTGCCTATCAAAAGTTAAACAAAACTGACTAATCTATACTATCCAAAAGTTCAACATTACAGTAAGTAATGTTGAAGATGTATTCTAACTCTAGGAGGTGCCCTAACATTACAAGTATAAGCAATGCATCTAAGCAGTTTGCCACAAGTACAGAAGGTGTTTCCAAATATTCTCGCATTCCTTTCCAACCATAGGACATAGAACATTTCTGTCATTGTCATTTTGAATATATGAGCTCGAGGAGATTTCCCTTTAGCCTGATCAATGAACCATTGGACAAACTGTGACCAGTTCTGTCCAGCAGGTTGTGTAGCTCCAATCCACTGTAATGTGTGATACCTCAGCTGAGTAGTAAAGGTGCAGTCCAAGAATAAGTGATCTCTGGTTTCCTCAGTTTGTTGACACATAACACAAGTGTCATCCACAGTCAAGTTCCATTTGATCAACCTATCTTTAGTAGGAAGCCTGTTTTGTAGAAGCAGCCACATGTTGAAAAGTGCTTTAGGTCGAGCAGGATTCTGCATGGTTAAGTTCTTCCAAGGGACTCTAGGTGCCTCTCCAATCTGTTGAAGATAGAGCATTCTTATAGAACAATCAGACTTATGTAACAGTTGATATTGCTGCAATAGAACAGTGCCTTCAATAATCTTCCGAACCATCCAACTAGCTTGTTTAGGCACATTTATGGTCTCCAACTGTTGTTGTTTGAGATAAACTGTGTGAATCCATTTCACCCATAATACATCATTTTTGTGTGCCAAATCCCAGCTTAGTTTTGCAACAGCACCCTTGTTCCACAATAAGAGATTGGTCAAGTTTAAGCCTCCAGCAGACTTTGGCAGACAGATTCTTTCCCAACCACATATGCTTTCCTTGTTACATTAACTGAGCCAGACCATATGTAGGATCTACATATTGCTTCTAGCAGTTTTATAACTTTGGAAGGGATGAGAAAGAGTTGAGCTCAATACGCTTGAATACCAAAAATTAGTGATTGCACCAACTGGATTCTACCAGCATATGACAGTTGTCTGGCAGTTCAGGATGTAATCATGGCAGTAATCTTGTCGACCAGTGGTTGCCATTGAAAAACAGTCAGCTTCTTGGTAAATAGCCAATTGTTTATATTTAAATTATAAAAAATAATAAAATAATTTCTAAAAATTAATTAAAGGTACTACTATGATTTATAACAAACAATCAACTATCTAAAAGTACCAGACTTAATTTTTATAAATACAACCGTAATTAAATTCTAAAATGGCTAATATTGCAATTATATGCAATTTAGCTTTAAAAATACTAAATAAAATTGTAAAAATATGAAAAAATACCTTAGCTTATTTTAGCATAAAACATAAAAATTCAAAACTTGAATCACCAAAAATGATAGTTTTAGAAATAATTATTGAATTTTTTCGAATAAAAGTAGGGGAATAAATTGATTTAAAAATTTTTAAAATTAAGAAAAATAAGGAGATACTTGGATATACTTATACATGCATACATATCTCATTGAAAGGTATTTTGCATATATATATATATATATATATATATATATATATATATATATATATTGGGTATCAACATGTGAAAGCACTATAGCTGACATGGCTAAATTGTGTGCAAACCACGCTGTCAAGGCACGTGAATAGTATTGTTTCTACTTAAAAAAAATTAGAATTAGAATAAAATATAAATAAAAAAGAAAAAAAAGACTTTCCCAATTCTTTCGTCTTCCCAGCAAAACTCCCACCCAATCCCCTCAACCCCCCCCCCCCCCTCCCCCTCTTTATTTTTCCCTTCACCTTGCCCTTTAATAATTTTTTTAGTCTCCATCCACTATTTCCGTCCTAATATTCCTCAACCACCAGTGATCGGAAGAAAGGTTAAGCTTTGTCGTTGTTCTATCATCTAATTCACCTTTGTCAAACAGCAAAAAAAAAGCAAATTGCGATGATATTTGGCGATCTTCACTTTCAAAATCATGGATTTATGTTTTTTTTAAAATTTGAAATTTATTATGCTCTAACCATGTCTTGCAATTCTTCGACATACGTAAGAATTTCGTATCATAAAATATCATCCACCGTCATATTTTATTCCTATGGCCTTGGATATTGAGATTTTCCAGGTTGAGTTTGTTGCATATTGTCTGCATAGAGTGATTATTAGCTCGCTGCCGATACAAAGCCTCCATGTCCATTAAATGTCGACATCGTAACCATATAATAAAAAGAGAAAAAATAATGAAGAAAAAGAGAAAGGAGAAGAAAGAAGAGTAAAGAAAGGAAGGTATGAGGGTGAATGAAGGAGAATGGGGCGGTTGGGTAGTATGTTTCAGGCGTTTTTTTTTGTATTTGTATCTTTTTCTGATTTTGTATTTAAAATGGGACCCACAAATAACACATGGCAAGTAATAAATAATTTTGTGTTGTACATGTCATTGCAATTGAGATACACGTTCTGGTGGATGTGTTTATTAGTACTCAGTTTTTCAAGTTTGAGTGCTTAAATGGGAAAATTCAAACTTTGTGTATCGGTTTCAAAAGCTCTACAAGTTTAAGTGGACAGGAAGTCATTACGCCTTTTCTTTTTGTATAATACTAGTCTAAGGGTACGCGATTTGCGTGTGTTCCCTATTTCAATGAACATATAATTTCAAAAAATAATGTGACTATTATTAAATAAAATATTTGAGTTATTGGAAAAAAATTAAAAAATGTTAGCTCTTAATAATAAATGTTAATTCAATTTAGCTAGTTCACTATATAAAGAAATCTTGTCCAATAAAAGTGTGTTATGCCACATTTTAATTTATGAGGGCTTTGAAAATATATTATGAAAATTATTATTAGTTTGTTACCTAATACTGAAAATAAGTAACAAATTATTATTATAATATAACTAAATTTGCTCAACCTTTTAATTTCTGCTACCGTTGGTGCTCTTCTTATGTATACAAATTTGTGTAACTTAAGAGTTTGAGCAACTTGAAAAATAACTTTATTAACATGAGATTTTGGAAACGGATTAAATTGGATTCTTTTGCTAATTAATTAAGTCAAAGAGTTGATTATTTATTCTTAACATTAAGAGAATCATTTATTTATTTATTTATTTTGCATTGGGGATTTTAAATTTTATAATAACAGAAAAAACATAGATAATTTGTTATCTTCTAACTATATAGTACTATTTACAAAAAAATAATAATTAAAATATTTATTAAGTATAAACATCTCACAGTCCCTTAAAAGTACTTATAAAAAAATGAATCCGTAAACATATTTCCAAGGGAATTGCCGTAAGAAAAAGAAGGAAAAGAAAACATATTCCTAATTCTCCTAGACTATATTTATTATGAAATTTTAAATATTAGACTTTCTACTAATTTTAAAAGGAAATATTTCATAATCAAAATTTTAGTTATGGATCTTATATGTTTCAAATAAGGAAAGATTTAATGAATAATATTTTATTTGATTTGAAAGTTTTACATATTAGGAAAATATTTAAATTACTATTATGTTCAGTATGAATTCCATTATAAAAAGGTAAAAAGATGAACAATATTTTGTAAAGAATCTCATACTTTTAATACAATACTAATTTTTAAATATGTATTTTGCACGTATATTTTCAATCAATTATTTATGAACAAATAAAAATTGATTCAAATCTCGTCATAACTAAATCCCAATAGTAAGGATAACTCGAAAACAAACAAAAAGCAAAACAATAAAGTAAAAATAAGAAGTGATATTACCTACGCAGAGCATCCGGCAAGTCACGTGCCATCGAAAAATTGATGAAAAGTCAAACGAACATACAACTATACAAGAGACCTTATAATTTTGGAACATTCAGAAGCACCCAAAGCAGCAACAACAACAACTACTCAATATAATCCCACCAGGTGGGGTCTGGGGAGGATAATATGTAAACGAGCCTTACCCCTACCCGAAGGGGCAGAGAGGCTGTTTCCAATCGACCCTCGGCGCATAGGATAAAATGAAAAGCTGCATTAAAACAAAGACAAATTAGAAACCAAAGCAAGACAAAACGAAATAATAAAGCATAAGTAATCCCGCACAGATAACGTAAATAATTATGTAAACATAAGAAACATAAATACAGTCGCATGCAATAGTAACAAGCAGTAACTACCATACTAACACCATAAGGGGACATAAGCTAAAACACTAGTCAACTATGGGTAACTCTACTATCCCACACCCAACCCCGGGTGAGGCGTACGAAGGACTCTATGAGCCCCTAGCCTACAACCCTGATTCTAGACCTCCAGACTCCCCTAACAAGGGTCATGTCCTCGGTAACCTGCATTCTAGTCATGTCCTGCCTAATCACCTCTCCCCAATGCTTCTTAGGCCTCCCTCTACCTCGCCGAGCTCCAACAATCTCCAGCCGCTCGCAGCTCCTCACCGGGGCATCGGGACCCCTCCTCTGTACATGCCCGAACCACCTCAGCCTCGCTTCCCGCATCTTCTCGTCCACCGGGGTCACCCCTACCTTCTGTCGAATAACTTCATTCTTAATCTTATCTAGCCTGGTGTGCCCACACATCCACCTAAGCATCCTCATCCCGCAACCTTCATTCTCTGAACATGAGAGTTCTTCACGGGCCAGCACTCCGCCCCATACAACATCGCAGGTCTAACCACGGCTCTGTAGAATTTTCCCTTAAGTTTGTGTGGAATTTTCTTGTCAGACAGGACCCAAAGCGTGATAGTAATTTCAGTTATCACAGACTGCACAATTATATCCATTTCCAAAATATGCCGGAGAAACTATATTATTCACAAAATTAAGTATTGTAATCGAGCTTGATAATGATTTGTCATGACTCGAATTTTCTATTCTAAGAAGTCGTAATGACGCCTACTAATGGAAGTTAGGCAAATCAAATTTAATTATTTTTCGTTAATAAAAAAATCTCTTTTTAACAATTATTGTCAATAATATACAAGCGTCGAAATTAAATAATAAGCGGAAGTCTTAAATATAGAAAACTGAATCGAAAAGCGGAATATCCAATATAAGCCTCAACCCAAGACTGGTGTCACAATACTCACGAACTACTAAAAGTGCTAAATAGAATCTTCTGAAAGAAAATATAGTGGTTTGTCTCGAATACAAAGAGATAACAAACTAATATAACGATAGAGGAGACGTCGGGCCTGCGGACGCCTACAGTGCTACCTCGGTGCCTTGCTGGACTGAAGGTTGGCTCCCAATCCAGTACTGCTACTGAATATGTTGCTTTGGCACCTGGATCTGTGCAAAATAGCACATAGTATAGCAACAGCACAACCAACCCCATGTGCTGGTAAGTGTTTGGCCAAACCCCGGCGAGCTAGTGACGAGGCTAGAACCAGACTCCAGATAAACATGTGCAGATATACAAACACAAATATAAAGAGAAACAACAAAAATAAACAACTAAAACTGAGGAAGGGAACATGCCTTAGGGGCAACAGATAGAAATGAAATATTAGAGATAACAAGATAAATATCTACAGTTAAGCTTCTAACACAGAATGAGGAAGTAAGACATCTTTCATACTCAGCTCATCTTGTTGCAGGCGTGCAACCCGATCACACTTCTCATATCTCGTGGTAGGCGTACCACCGCTCCCATTTCAATCAGTATCATGTGGTAGACGTACCACCTGATCCCATTTCAATCATTATCTTGTGGTAGGCATACCACTCACTCCTATTTCAATATCTTGTGGTAGGCGTATCACCCGATCCCATTTCATAGTATATGTGGTAGGCGTACTACCCGATCCCATTTCAATCAATATCATGGGGTAGGCGTACCACCCGGTCCCAATTCAATATCTTGTGGTAGGCATCCACCCGATCCCATTTCATAATATCATGTGGTAGACGTATCACCCGCTCCCATTACAATCAACACAATACACAATATAATCCCAGCAAGGGAACAAGATAATATAATGACTTCCCGGCAAGGGAAACAATAACAACAACCAAACACCCCCGGCAAGGGAGAATCGGCTATAACCATATAACCAGACTTGTTCCAATATCTAACTACCTCAGCTGTAATCAAACTCATTCCGACACCTAACTACCCCGACGATAAGTAACCTTGTTACAACACCTGACTACTTTAGCCATAACCAATCTCATTTCGACATCTAATGACTTTAGCTATAACTAAACTTATTACAACACCTAAACAAGGAACCATCAACCTAACAATAGACCGGCAAGGGGGCAATATAATGATCTCGTCTCTTTTCTCAGTTTTTACATCACACTTCACTTCATAACCCGAGCCAATGCTCTAGAGTTTTTAATTATCACATATACTTTCACAGTTTGTTACACCACCGGAGCCATCACTCTTTAATGTTCATAAGCCACAATTCTTTCCACAACTTTACATAACAAATAGGAATCATCACTAAAGCATGGGAGATACATCAAAATCAAGATATTCGTAATTTAAAGACTCACGGTCGTGCTCGACACCAACGTATAGATACTCGTAACCATGCCTATACGTCGTACTCAACAAGAAACAAATAGCAAATAGGACACAACTCTTAATTCCTCAAGCTAAGGTTACACCGAACACTTACCTCGATGCTTTGAACTCAACTCAACCCTCAATTATAGCTTTACCCCTCGATTTCACCACCAATCTGCTCGAATCTAGTCAAAAATTACTTAAATACATCAACATATGCTAAGTGAATCAATTTGAATGCATAAAAATAGATTTCCAAAAGATTTGCCCAAAAAGTCCAAAAATGCCCCCCATGCCCAACGGGTCTTAGCCTGCGCGGACTGCGAAAAGCCGACCGCCGCCGCACAGCACCCACCGTGTACCGCACAAAGGCGACTCTGGATGCACGCATTTTCATGCGGACCGCGCTGGAGGGTTCAGAGTTTGCAACACTATCTTGAACCTGCAACACCTGGTCTTTTAAGCCTAAGGCGTTCCGGAACCTACTCAAAACTCACACGAGCCCTCGGGGCCCCAAACCAAGTATGCACACATCCTAAAAAACATCCTACGGACTTATCCGTGCGATTAAATCGCCAAAATAACATCATATACATCGAATCAAGCCTCAAAGCTCTTGATTTCTTCCAAATTTTCATAAAACGTCAAATTTCATTTCCAATTTCCTTAATTATTTCTAGAAAATAATATCACACAAAAATTTATTTCTCGGGCTTGGGACCTCGGAATTCGATTCCGGACATACGCCCAAGTCCCATATTTTCCTACGGAAACTCCGGGACCGTCAAATCACAGGTCCGGGTCCATTTACCCAAAATATTGACCGAAGTCAAATTTATTCAATTTAATATCAAAATGTAGCCTTTTTTCTCACAGAATTTATATTTAAGCTTTTCAGCTATGCGATTGCAAACGCAAATCGAGGCAACCTTAAATGAGGTTTTCAAGGCCTTGGAAGCACAGAATGAGTAAGGAAACAAGTGATGACCCCCTTTGGGTCGTCACATTCGCCACCTTTAAAACAACCGTTCGTCCTCGAATTGACAAAAGAAAGAAGTACATGAGTCGAGGAAAAGATGAGGATGACGACCCGTATATCATACTCGAACTCTCAAGTTGATCCCTTAAGGGGCTGACCTCCCCACCGAACACAAATAGAGGAAAAACTCTTGGATCTAAACTAACAAACTTGCCGGTCGAGAATAACTATCGGATCATCCTCATAAGACAAATCCTTGTCCAACTGGACAGTGGTGAAATCTAAGACGTGGGATGGATCGCCGTGATACCTCCGAAGCATGGATACATAAAATACCTGATGCACGGCTGATAAGCTAGGTGGAAATGCAAGTCTATAAGCCACCTCTCCCACTCGATCAAGAATATCAAACAGACCAATGAACCTAGGGCTAAGCTTGGCCTTCTTCTCGAATCTAATCACGTCCTTCATAGATGACACGCGGAGCAATACCCCCTCACCAACCATGCTACATCTCGAACCTTACGATCAAAATAGCTATTTTTCCTAGACTGAGCTAAATGAAGCCTATCCTGAATAATCCTGACCTAGTCCAAGGCCTCCTGAACCAAATCTGTACCCAACAACCGAGCCTCTCCCGACTTGAACCATCCAACCGGAGACGGACAATGCCTACCATATAAAGCCTCACAAGGAGCCATCTGAATGCTCAAATGGTAGATGTTGTTGTGGGCAAACTCCGCTAAGGGCAAAAACTGATCCCACAAAGCCTCCAAAGTCAATGACACAGGCTCGAAGCATATCCACTAAGATCTGAATTGTCCGCTCAGACTGATCGTCAGTCTGGGGATGAAATGTTGTACTCAACTCCACCTGAGTGCCCAACTCTTGCTGAAGTGCTTTCTAGAAATGCGAGGTAAACTGCGTCCCCTAGTCTGAAATGATAGATACTAGCACACCATGAAGGCGAACAATCTCTTGGATATAAATCTCACCTAATCTCTCAGATGAATAGGAGATTTACACAAGAAGGAAATGCACTGACTTGGTCAGCCTATCAATAATTACCCAAACTGCATCAAACCTCTTCCGGGTCAACGGAAGTCCAGTAACGAAATCCATAGTAATCATTTCCCACTTCCACTTGGGAAGCTCAATCCTCTGTAACAATCCTCCAGGCCTCTGATGCTCGTACTTAACCTTCTGGCAGTTCAAACATCGATCCACATACGCAACAATATCTTTCTTCATTCGACGCCACCAATAATGTTGCCGCAAATCTTGATACATCTTTGCGGCGCCTAAATGAATAGAATATCGGGAATTATGGTTCTCTACTAAGATCAACTCTCGAATCCCATCAACAATAGGCACGCAAACTCGCCCATGCAATCTCAAAATGCCATCATCACCTAAGGTAAACTGCTTGGCACCTCCACATTACACTGTGTCTCTAAGGACACACAAATGGGGATCATCAAACTGCCGGTCACGGATATGCGCCAATTATGAAGAACGAGCAACTGTGCAAGCTAACACCCAGCTAGGCTCAGAAATATCCAACATCACAAGTCAATTGGCCAAGGCATGAACATCTAAAGCAAGCGGTCTCTGGCCGACCGGAATATAAGCAAGACTGCCCATGCTGGCTGACTTCCTACTCAACGCGTCGGCGACCACGTTGGCCTACCCTGGGTGATATAAAATGGTGATATCATAGTCCTTCAAAAACTCCAACCACCTACTTTGCCTCAAATTCAACTCCTTTTGCTTGAACAAGTACTGAAGACTCTTGTGGTTAGCGCACACCTCACATGCCATGCCATACAAATAGTGCCTCCAAGTCTTAAAGGCGTGAACAATGGCTGCCAACTCTAGATCATGAACCTGATAATTCTTCTCATGAATCTTCAACTGCCTCGAATTATAGGCAATGACCTTGCTATCATGCATCAACACTACACCAATCCCAACGCGGGAAGCATCGCAATAAGCTGTGTAAGGTCCTGAACCTGTGGGCAAAATCAATACCGGTGTCGTAGTCAATGCTGTCTTGAGCTTCTGAAAGCTCGTCTCACACTCCTCCGACCATTGAACTGGGCACCCTTCTGCTTCAATTTGGTCATCGGGACTGCAATAGATGAAAACCTCTCCACGAACCGACATAGTAGCCCGTCAACCCCAAGAAACTCCGAATCTCCGTAGCTGATGCTGGTCTAGGCCAGTTCTTGACTGCGTAAATCTTCTTTGGGTCCACCTGAATACCCTCTACAGATACAACATGACCCAGAAATGCAACTGAGCTCAACCACAATTCACATTTCGAGAACTTAGCATATAACTTACTACCCCTCAGAGTCTGAAGGACCACTCTGAGGTGCTGCTCGTGCTCCTCCTGGCTGCGAGAATATATCAATATATCATCAATGAACACTATAAAGAATGAATCCAAATAATACCTGAACACTCGGTTCATCAAGTCCATGAAAGCTGATGGGGCATTGGTCAACCCGAATGACATAACCAAGAACTCATAATGCCCGTACTGAGTGCAGAATTGTCTTAGGGACATCGGATGTCCTAATCCTCAACTGATGGTAGCCAAACCACAAGTCAATCTTGAAAAATACACTGGCACCCTGAAGCTGATCGAATAAATCATCAGTCCTCGGAAGTGGATACTTATTCTTGATCGTTACCTTATTTAATTGCCGATAATCAATACACATTGTCATTGACCCATCCTTCTTTTTGAAAAATAACACTGGCGCAACCCAAGGCGAGACACTAGGTCTAATGAAACTTTTCTCCAATAGGTCTTGCAGCTGATCTTTTAACTCTTTCAACTCTGGCGGGGCCATACGATATGGTGGGATAGAAATGGGTTGAGTGTCCGGAGCCACATCAATGCAAAAGTCGTTATCCCTGTTGGGCGGCATACCTGGCAGGTCTGAAGGGAACACATCAGGGAATTCTCGAACAATGGGAACAGAATTAATAGAGGAGACCTCAACAGTGGAATCACAGACTTAAGCCAAATAAGACAAACACCCCTTCTCGACCATACCTCGAGCCTTCACATATGAGATAACATGGCGAGTGGAATGATCAGGAGTCCCTCTCCACTCTAAAGAGGCATACCCGGTTAAGCTAGGGTCATAGTCTTGGTATGACAGTCCAAGATAGCGTGATAGGGTGATAATCAGTCCATCCCTAATATGACGTCAAAATTAACCATATCTAGAAGAAGAAAATCTACACGAGTATCAAGACCTCCAATCGCCACAATACATGATCATTGAACACGATCCACCACAATAGAATCACTAGGCATGACCAGATACAGCGCAAGATAAAATCGAAACTCCTCTATCATAATCCAGAGCAGTACATGCACCTCCATCTCTAAAATCTCTACTTCCACATCTAATACCTCTCTTCGAGTGATGTGGAGAAACTCCTCCTAAATTAACTGCGTGAACTGAGCTCAAGTTAAAGCTGAGGACCTAACTGGTATGGCCAATAAATAATCCCTCTAACCGGTCTTGACAGGCCCAGACAAGAGAAAAGTAACAAGATTGACCCCATTGGTCACCATGACCCCCATGTTCCTGAAAACCTCATGACAGCTGTCTAGTTAACCTTGGGAATCCTCAGAAGATGCACCGCTGAAAAGAATGCTGAAGAGCTTGGTGGAACCTATCCAGCCTTCGCAAATCCTCCGAAGACGTAGCAGATCTATCACCGGGCTGTGCTGCTGCTCCGTTGAAGAAGCGGTACATAACCTCGCATTCGCAAAAGGACAAGAGTGGAGGTTTCAACTTAGCATTGAGAAACAAAACTGCACGACAAGAAAGAATATGTGTGAAATTTTCCTAACTCTGTAGCCTCTAGGGGATAAATACAGACATCTCCGTACTGATCCCTCAGACTCTATCGAGCTTGTCCATGAGTTGTGATACCTATGTAACCTAGGACTCTGATACCAACTTGTCACGACCCGGATTTCCCACCCTCGGGAGTCGTGATGGCGCCTACTAAAGGGAGCTAGGCAAGCCAAATTTAGTTACTTTTTGTTAATAACAAAATCCCTTTTTAACAATTATTGGCAATAATATATAAGCGTCGAAATTAAATAATAAGCGGAAGTCTTAAATATAGAAAACTAAATCGAAAAGTTCAATATTAAATATACGCCTATACCTAAGACTGGTGTCACAATACTCACAAACTACTAAGAGTGCTAAATACAGTCGTATGAAGGAAAATGTAACTGTTTGTATCGAATACAAAGAGATAACACACAAATATAAGGATAGAGGAGACGCCGGGTCTGCGGACGCCAGTAGGGCTACCTCGTTGCATCGTTGGACTGAAGGCTGGCTCCCAATCTAGTATTACTGCTCAATATGCTGCTCCGGCACCTGGATCTGTGCAAAATAGCATAGAGTGTAGCATCAGCACAACCGACCCCATGTGCTGGTAAGTGTCTGGCCTTACCCCAGCGAGGTAGTGACGAGGCTAGGACTAGACTTCAGATAAACCTGTGCAGATATACATATACAACTATACGGAGAAACAACAGAAATAAACAACTAAAACTAGAAATAAATATCAGAGATAACAAGATAAATATCTACAGTTAAGCTTCTAACACGGAATGAGGAAGTAGACATCTTTCATACTCAGCTCATCTTGTTGCAGGCGTGCAACCCGTTCCCACTTCTCATATTTCGTGGTAGCCATACCATCCGCTCCCATTTCAATCAATATCTTGTGGTAGGGGTACCACCCGATCCCATTTCATTCATTATCTTCTAGTACGCCTACCACCCGATCCCATTTCAATCAATATGTTGTGGTGAGTGTACCACCCGCTCCTATTTCAATATCTTGTGGTAGGCATACTACCGATATCATTTCATAATATCATGTGGTAGGCATACCACCCGATCCCATTTAAATCAATATCTTGTGGTAGGCGTACCATTGGCTCCCATTTTAATATTTTGTGGTAGGCGTACCAACCCATCCCATTTCATAATATCATGTGGTAGGCGTACTACCCAATCCCATTTCAATATCTTGTGGTAGGCATACTACCCGATCCCATTTCATAATATCATGTGGTAGGCGTACTACCCGCTCCCATTTCAATCAACACAATACACAATATAATCTCAGCAAGGGAACAAGACAATGTAATGACTTCCCGGCAAGGGAACAAAACAATGTAATGACTTCCCGGCAAGGGAGAATCAGCTATAACCACAATTGTTCCAACATCTAACTACCTCAACTGTAATCAAACTCATTCCTACACGTAACTACCCCGACGATAATTAAACTTGTTACAACACCTAACCACTTCAGCCATAACCAATCTCATTTCGACATCTAATGACTTTAGCTATTAAACTTATTACAACACCTAAACAAGGAACCATCAACCTAACAATATACTGACAAGGGGGCAATATAATGGTCTCTTCTCTTTTCTCACTTCTTACATCACATTTCACTTCACAACCCGAGCCAATGCTCTAGAGTTTTTAATTATCACATATACTTTCACAGTTTGTTACACCACTGGAGACATCGCTCTTCAATGTTCATAAGTCACAATTCTTTCCACAACTTTACACGACAAATACGAATCATCACTAAGGCAGGGAGATTAAGCGAAATCAAGATACTCGCAATTTAAAGACTCACGGTCATGCTCGACACCAACGTATAGATACTCGTCACCATGCCTATACATCGTACTCAACAAGAAACAAATAGCAAGTAGGACACAACTCCTAATTTCTCAAGCTAAGGTTAGATCGAACACTTACCCCGATACTTTGAACTCAACTCAAGCCTCAATTATAGCTTTACCCCTCGATTCCACCACCAATCCACTCGAATCTAGTCACAAATTACTTAAATACATCAACAAATGTTAAGTGAATCAATTTGAATACATAAAAATGGATTTCCAAATGTTTTGCCCAAAAAGTCCAAAAATGCCCCCGGGCCCACGTGGTCAAAACTCGAGGTTCAAACTAAAATCCCGTTACCCATTCCCCCACAAACCCAAATATATGATTTATTTTGAAATCGGACCTCAATTTGAGGTCCAAATCCTCAATTTTAAAAAAACATAGGTTCTACCCAACATACCCAAATTTTCCCTTAAAATCTTTGATTTGAAGTTGAAATTATATTAAAAGATGCTAACGAGTGAAGAAAATGAGTTGGAAATTACTTACCAATCGTTTTGAAGAAGAAGAATCTTTTGGGAAATCCCCCTTTATGTTTTGAGTTTTTGAAAGGTGAAAAATAACTGAAATTTTCGTGTATATATACCCTCTGAAGTCCCCCAGCACGGACCGCGCAATAAAGACCGGGGGTGCGCTGATGTACCTAAAGACATGAAGGCCTGCGGATCTTAGCCTTGCACACACTGCGTATAGCCGACCGCAACTACACAGTACCCACTGCGGACCGCGCAAAGGCGACCCGTCTGTGCTGGCCCTCTACAGCTGCACGCATTTTCACGCAGACCGCGCTGGAGGGTTCAGAGTCTGCAACACTTTCCTGAACCTGCAACACCTGGTCTTTTAAGCCTAAGGCATTCCGGAACCTACTCGAAACTCATCCGAGCCCTAGGGGCCCTGAAACAAGTATACACACATCCTCAAAAATATCCTGCGGACTTATTCATGCGATAAAATCTCCAAAATAAAACATATACATCGAATCAAGACTCAAAGCTCATGATTTCTTCCAATTTTTCATAAAACATCAAATTTCATTTACAATTTCCTTAATTATTTCAAAAAAACAATTTCACACAAAAATTATTTCTCGGGCTTGGGACCTCGGAATTCGATTCCGGGCATACTTCCAAGTCCCATATTTCCCTGCGAACCCTCCGGGACCGTCAAATTACGGGTCTAGATCCGTTTATCCAAAATATTCAGCGAAGTTAAATTTATTCAATTTAATATCAAATCTAGCATTTGTTTCTCACAGAATTCATATTTAAGCTTTCTAACTATGCGACTGGATTGCACACGCAAATTAAGACAACTCTAAATGAGGTTTTCAAAGCCTCAAAAGCACAAAATAAATAAGGAAACAAATGATGACCCATTTTGAACCGTCACATGATTCTTTTTATTTTTACTCTTTTTGAGATCTGAAAAAGTATGAATACAGAGGAAAAGAAGACAAACAACTTTCCCTAAATAGTTCATGAAATATTATCAATTGCAATTTGAGACCAAAAAGAAAAGACAACCCTTCTTTATAGTATTTAGCGTTTATTTCAACAAAAAAACGAGTGAATTGCTGGGATTTTTTCTTACCTATATTATATATGAAACTTTGTTATTAAAAATATGCATAATTCCTAAATTACTCACCCAGTCCACATTATTTCTACAGTTTTTGTACCAATCATTAAACGCTAATTAATAGCAGCTGTAACTTTCGATTTTTGCGAGCTAAATTTTAGAAGCAGAATATTCTGAATAGATTTGGCGTGAATAAGATCATATCATATCAGGGAAATCGCTCATCTTCAAATTATAAACAAATTTTGGTCGTTTTCAATATGAAATTCAGCCAATCTACAATTTATCTACAATTACCTATAATTTTTCTACAAATCAAAAACGACTGATACTTCTACAAATCTTCTGCAAAAAGTGATCTACAATTTAATTACAATCTTCTACAATTTATCTACAATTTCTGCAATCTGTCTTCTTCTTCTTCTTCTTCTTCTTCTTCTTCTTGTTTTAATCTGAAATTCAGCCAAAAACAAATCTAAATCTTCACCAAAATCCCTCAAAATTGAGATATAAACTCCAAAATATTTTCTCAATTATTTACAACGACACTCAATCAAAACAAATAATGATTTTTGAAAATCCAAATTTGAATTCAAAGCTTTCAAGCTTTTTAATAGATGTCAATGGTGGAAGCCTGTAAAAAGAAGGTGGGTATGGGTAAGATGTGGGTGGGGCTGAGGGTTTAGGAGAGAGAAATGTGGAATAAGTGGAGATACTGGAATTAAACGAAAATCTTTTAATTAAGGATTAAAAAACATCTCATTAATTGTATCCTTAATTAATTATGATATAAAATTAGTAATTTGATATACTAAGTATAATTAAGTCAAATCTTCAATGTTAAGGACATAAAGATTTCCTATGTGACATATAAATATAAAAATTCCTTACTCTTATTTGTCCTATAAACCTAACATGTTTCAACTGAAAGGAATACTTCTAAAATTAAAAGGGGTTGGAAGTTCTCGAAGGATTTAAAAATCAAATTTACAAACCTTCTTCATTAGCTTTTTTTTAATAAAAAAAACAAATCTATAGTAATAAGAAAGCATTTAATATGCAAAATTTTGCTGATTTTGAAATCGTGAACATTAAGAAAATAAAATGACTATTCACTAATATTAGTACAATGGTTAAATAACTATTTTGTTTAGTGTAAAATTTATTTTTTGTAGTAGCTCTATCCAAAGACCATAGAATAATAACTTCTTCTATAAATGTGTTTGCCTATATAATTCGGGGAAAAAATTATGTAAGGTAAAATTGTATAATTGGAATAGACAACCAAATAGAAAAAGTAAGGAATCTTAACTCAAAAAGAATAAAAAAGAAATCTAAACTAAAGGAATAGAAAGTGCTCGAAATTAGAGATTCTCTTAACCATAAAAGGAAATGTAATAAGCTAAACTTATAAAGGAACTCTTAAAACCGAAAACAACTGCAACATTTACGTTTGCCTCGTGTGTAGTTTAAACTTCAAATGGGAAAAGAATTCTAACCTTAGGTGATTTATAATTATATAAATATTTAAGATTATAAAATCGATTAATATTTTAAAATTATTTTAATCATTCAATATCTAGCGCGCATATATATATATATAGATTGGTCATTATGAACCTGAATTTTTAAAATCGACTCATCAATTAGCACCGATCCATTCTCTGTCGGCTGTAAGTTATAATCAAACACTGTAAGGTAACATTGGAAGTTTCATATTAATGAAAACTCGTTTTCGAGAGAACTTGTGTCTTTGCTGCCTTTGAAACCAATTTAAAAAATTATTTTTCAAAAGGGAGCAAATTAAGGCTTTACTCTGAAAACTACAACCTTCTCCAATAAATAAAAAACAAAAAATTAAAACAATGATAAAGATCTTCTTTTCTCATAAATAAATGAGACAACATGAGGTGGTACTTGCCTCAAAGTCAAGTTATTCGACGGCTACATTACCTTCAGAATATGGCAAAACTAAGGATCAGAAATTAATCATCAAAATTATTGGGATCCTCAATATTCAGATATTGTTAGATAATATATGAGCAGTCAACCTCTTTCCAATTGTAATACTCCAGCTGTTCCTTAGCTAACGCTTGAAGATGTCCCTATAACACTCCCAATTAAAACACTAGAACTGTTCCTCCAGTTGTTTAACTTTGCTTTCATTATTTCCAAGTTTCTTTTTTTCCAAATCCCTGTCAATGGCCAAAGGAGCAGACAACCTTCTCCTCCAATCTATTTGATTGGTTTTGTTAATAGCACCCAAACTGTGAGCATGCTGGGTAGTAGAAAACCTTATAATTATAAGCTAAGAACGAAGACCTACTGAAGAAAAGATAACTAGAATATTCAGCAACAGAAAAGGTTTCATCAGTGGAGGTTACTATCATTTCAATATTTACCGAAACACTCAGCGACCGCACGGCCCCTAGGTCTCTAAGCCAACAGATCAACGCAACACATAAAACCCGACGAAATAAACAAAAGTTTGTCTTGGATAAATAAGCAGTTGGAAAGCCAGAAACAGAAACCTCTTTAGATACTTCGTAAAATGTGCAGTGAAAGGTGTTTTAATGGTACAAGTGTGAAATGAAAGGTGTTTTAATGTCTAGAAGGGAAAGGCAATTCATACATCACAGTATAATCCTTTTTGCAGGAGGTTGCTTAGTGTGCGAAATCAAAAGATAAAATGGAATGTCAGTTCATAGAGGGAAGATGAAGACAAGACAAAGACAACTACAACAAGGGTTGTCAAAAACTTCAAAGTTATATTTAAGAGACATGGAAATTGTCTCCAAGTAAAAAAACACCAAAGAATATAGGACAGAAGTTTAATCCTTCACCAGAAAGCTGAAGTAGCTTATACAAAGGCTTGCTAATGTATAACAAGGGAGAAGTAAGAGGTCTTGCAGCTGCAGTAGGGAGACTCAATTTTCCACTCACGAATTAACTGAATTTCGTTACTGTCTGGATCAGCTAAAGGCATAATAATTACTTATCTACAATTAAATCTACTATTAAACTGACAGATGGTGATCAACATAAGCTTAACTGCCAAGAGATGGAAGTGTAGCAATCACAAACGTAAGATGGCACTTTTCCCTCAGTAAAGAATACATCACATATCTGGTGCAGTTCTGGTGATCTCCTCCAGAAGAGCTTTATTTTTATGAAGCCAGGTTGACAGTGGTGGGTGAACATTTAATGATCACAGCAGTCTGTCAAGTTGATTTAAGAAACGTCGCGATGTCAAGTTCCCTCTGCTCCTCAAAACAAGATGAGACGCCGCGGGAAGAGGATAAGCATAAACAAATGAAGAAAGAACGTTGGAGGTTATCCCAACCCAATGAAAGATTGGGAAGTACAAGATTCTGAGCATCTGTTGTAGGCCGAGCAGCAAGGCAATTTAAACTTTGATCTCAGAGCTCCATTAACGCAGTTTCAGTTTCTGACAAAGGTGCTGCAAGAGTAAGATCTTTATTAAACTATTAGACAGTCAATAGTCTAGCAAAGGAAACAAAGGCAACAGAAGTAGATCATAGCATCCAGGGAAGCAAGAAGGAGACAGCTTAAATAAGTTGCAAAGCAAAGTGAACAAAAACATGACTAGCAAAGGAAACAAGGCATCTCTCTCTAATGACCAACAATAAACATTCAATAAAATTTATCAACGGAAGAAATTGGTCCAAATAGAGCAAAATGAATATTTGAGGATTCATACAGCCAATGCCAACTAGTTTGGGGATGAAATATAGTTGGTAACTGGAATTTTGATTGATTGAAGCATTTAACAAACAACAATTCTCTTTATGATTATGAAGCATTTAACAAAGAAAATTGGGAAGCCAGTTAATGTCCGGAACTAGGAAATGCTTTCAATAATCATTCATCCACTGCTACCAGTTAGGGTCATGGAACCTATATTTTGAACTTAAAAAAATATAGCATTGGCACATATAGGTAAGCTGCTAATGAGCTCCACAAATGATACCCTTAACTCATAATCCCCCAGTCAAAGAAAAAAGAAAACAAAGGTAAACCAATTGGATTTAAATTAAGAATATAAATCATGTCTCCGGCATGGTCTTAAGATTAAAAAAATCAGCTTTGATAGACAGCCCAGGGAATATAGATAGTAATGTGACAGTAGAAATACCAAAACAATAAACAATTGCTCACACATACCAAGTAAATCCTCGTATGACTCTGCCAACAGTGATGAATCCATAAGCAAAGGAGGAGAAAATACTTGTTCTTCAGCTTCCTCCATATCATAAAATGACCTGCAAGCATCAGAAACTGAAGAGTTTGAACCCATGGTTGACAGAAAACTATCTATGCCATCATAGTCATCAAGAGACCGCAGATCATTAAATAAGTCAGGAAGTCCATCTGACTTGATGCCCACATGACTTTGTGGAAGATGATTCCCGTAAAAAGATGAATCTGGTTCAGACACGAGCAGCTTTTTACTTCTCAATAAGTTTGGTTTGCCACCAAGATGAGGAAACCCAACTCCGGGTACAGGTATGAAATAGTGCTCAGAGCTATCATCAGAACGACTATCTTGAGATGATTCTGGATAGTTAGATTGGGAGGAAAGTGCAGCTTCTCTGACAGATCTCTTCAAATTTTGGACAAAGCTAAGGTCATCATCTGTTGAAATTCAGACAACATATTTTTCAGATTCCAAACTGAAGAAAATCAGTGCACGCATTAGAAGGAAGAACAAAACCTTGTCGCAGATTATCCATTGAATTATTTGAAATTGGCAGATCTGGAGATTTTTTCTCATGCAGATTTTCTATTTGGCTGGTTTGAGCTGAGACCTGCCGCTTCTGCATATTCCCACCTTTTCCAGAAGAATTTGGTGTTAAACTAAACAAAGGTGGGAGCTTTAAAGCAGGGGGACTAGCTGTAGCTGATGCTTTTTTGAAATGCATGGATGACATTGTTAAGGTCATCTCAGCTACCTCATCGGTGCTGTTCTCCTGTAGAATACCTATTGTTTAAGTTCTGTTGTGCGTTGCAAAAGGTAGGTAAGTTATAGGTCCATTAAATGCTTCACAAAACATTACCGATATCGTTCTGCTATTCTGTGCTTGGACCAGTGAATGTGATCTAGCATTATGCATGGTCATGGGGAGAAGGCCGGACGAAATACAATCAACTTCTTCCGTCAGCTCTGTAATTGAATTCTTTATAGCTGGAGCAACTTCCTTCAGTTGATTTCTGAGCACCTGGAGAACAGTTTCAACAGTATGTTATCATCACAAATACACTAATTATCATCACGATGCTGAGAATTGCAGGAATACCACTTCCACTCTTCAGATAATCAACTTTCCAAATGCTAAGTTAGAATCTTCAATGGCCCCGAAACCAGATTCAACGGGTAGGACATGAATGAAGGCACTTTCATATGGATCCTCCAAAAAGACAAAACATGCTGGAAATTACCAGAGCCAATGACCAAAGCATGCCATATCTCGTACTCCACTTTAGACCATGTAAAATAGTTCAAACATGCAACCAACTTGACGGACTGCACAAACCTGTATACTTGCTAGGTGCTGCCTATGTTCAGCAAGTGTTGCAGCCAAGGATTCCGTGTGACTGCTTGTACCGCCATCATGTGAACTTCTCAGAAGCTCTGGACCCTCTCCATCATTTACTTTTGCCTGAATGAAATTATTGTATTAGGAAGAAAAGGAAAAAGTGAGGAGAACATACTTTTAACCTAATTATTCACAAAAGAATAGATAGGTTCCAGTATTATACTTCACCACATATGTGAAAGCTTCAAATGAACACGGAACTCTGGAAGTTTTTCCTTAAGACGTCACTAGATAAAGATGCTACAGATTAATTTCTCTTAAGCTCAAAACATAAGCAGATACAATACTCTATCACATGCTAAGACTGATTTTATACACATTCCTTGACTGTAGAGTAAGCTCTGACATCATAGTTAGACTCTAAGAAGTTAATTCCCCTTTTGGACCATTAGAAACCCAGAACACCACATAATAAGAAACATCACAAACATAGAGAAAAAAGAATGACAAATTCCATCAAAGTAGTTAAAACTTAGAGTTTATTGGGGTCAAAAGCGCTCCTCAAAGACCTAAAATCCTGAACCAACATAGAAGATAGCGTACTAATTGAAGTGACTGCTTATGAATTCGTTGCAGAGCATGTGTCCAACGCCTCAAAACTTCAGCTATATCAATAGTTGGATGGGCTCTTGCATTCCTTTCATCAACTCGAGAAAAACTCTCATCATTTGTTTGAGTATGAGAAGAATCTGGATTGTTCACATGCTTTTCTCTATCAAAATCTGCTTGTGATCTTTCAGATTGATCTTTATTATCTAGATGTGATGGAACTAAATCACGAGGTGGAGCTACAGAACTTTGATCCATAGCTGCAAGCAAAGCTGACCCAGATATACGATACCTGAACAAGAATATTTAAAAAACAATATGAAGGTAAGTCCAGCTTCTGAAACCCAAGATCATACGGAAAGTGACTTTACCTATGCTCACGATGAGCTATAAGATCCTCTATTGGGCCAGAAGAGAGAATCTGGTGCTGAGCTGCACAACATATGCACATAAGTAATATGATTTAGAAGAAGTTAAAACTGATCTGGGACGACTTTAATATCTAATTGTCACATTAATTGCAATATCAAATGTCTAGCATTTTGTGCCAAGGGAAGGATAGCTAGTGGAAAGGATCCTCCACCTCCAACCCTGAGGTTGTGGGTTCAATCACCAAGAAAGCGAAGAGGAAATGGCCATTGTTGACTCCCAGGCAGGGTAATGGCATTGCCATATGAAAAACAAACTATGGAGTATATAGCATTTTGTAGAACACATACTAATAGAGACTTTATGGATTTTACTGATGATAGACAGCTTAAGATAACCATCAACAGTTTGTACTCACTTTGGCGGGATAGCAAAGAGTCCCACAAGCGAGTAGCTCTTTGGACCATATGCGAGTTTTGACTCGAGCTTGATACAAGTTCATCCCACAGTTCACCTTCCAACTTTACTTTGTTTCTAACATCATGCAGTTTTTCAAGTTCTTGCTGCAAATAAGCCTGAGACCGAGGGGATGAAAGATGTTTTTCGGAAAGAGTTACTCACCAGCCACCGCTGTGAATATAAGAATATAAATCAACTCTAAAGTTCTCAGAGAATAAGATTCTTATCTTACCTCTTCAGCACAAAGGCCTCGAAACTCAGCTGTCATCTCATGAGCCAAATTAGACCATGTGGCCTGTCTTTGAACAGCTGTTTCTGCATTTTTCAGAAACCTTCTTCTTTCAAGAGCAATCCTAGCCTACACAGACAACAAGGACACAATTAGATTTGCAAATTCCAGATACATATTAGCTTAACGATTAGCTAGGTAAAATCATTATAGCCCCACTCAATACATTATTCCGGAGTATTGAAAAAGGAGAAACCATTACTCCAAGGTATATTATTAGGATTAGTAACAGGAAAAAGCTTCATACAAAAAGAAAACTAAGCCCTCAAAAGTGAATAATTAAGAGGATTCATGCATTGCTTCTTTGAAATGGCATAAATTGAACCCTGGTCTTCAGATATAACTACCCAACAGATGCATTGAATCATTAGAGATCAAGAACCCAGCAACTCAGGAAGTAAACAAACAGTGAGATGATTTTCAAAGTCCCTTGTTAAACGAATGGACATAAAGCCAGAGGAGGATGACCTTGGTTACAGGAAGTAAGGTGGCTGCATGTGAGAAAGCTACATCTGTCAATGAAGCAGGTAACGGGTTAGAAGCTACATCAGCAGCAAATGTTCGCCTATGAACTTCCCTCAAGGCATGCAGTGAGAGTTGCCACAGAAGTTCAACAAATCTGCAGTGCATGTGAAGCAATTATGAACACTAAGTACATCAAATGCTATCATGTGTGCTTTTACACGTGAGTGTTTCTTTTTTCAATAAATGCAGGAAGCGGAGGATCGAACCTGCGCATACTCATGTGAGTATGCACTTATAGAACAAAATGCAAAGTGAAACTACTGAGACACAGGTAGATAATAAGAATAACAAGCAGCCAGTGTTAGACCTGCCAATTGCAAGGCCAATTTATTCCTATGTCAAAAGATCATGAAATTAGATGATTAAATAACAGCGCTTATAAAACTCACTCGTTTATTCGTAAATTTACTTTTTTATATAACGGAGAAATCCGGAGGGCTAGCTGGCGTACGGTTCAAAACCTGGTAAATGATGGATCCACCCTTCTATTCTTTTCCACTTACCACGATTTTATCTGCAACAAGGTTCAAACTCATGATGTGTGTCTAACCCACACATCACGCATTGCGCAATTACCACTGGACCAAAGCCTAGGGTCAGTTTCAAAATTAACTCAGTCAGGTTGTCTGCTGAAATCACAGAAATAACCTCTAAGTTGTACATTTTCAAAAGGCGTGCTTACTTAGGAGTTATGTCCCTCCCTGACGCTGCAATCTAAGTATTTTCCACTGATAACCTACTCCTTGACTATTCCTGCCCAAAAATATTAGGCAATATGTAATCTTCTGTGTGATTAGTCAAAGAAACCTAATAGTTGAACCATAGGATCAAAAGTCCGTACAAACAAAGCCACTTCCCCAACCCTAGTGCATGTGCTGATGCGAAACTTCTTGCACAAACACCTTTCACCAAGTCCTAAGCCCTTTGCAGTGGCAATAAGGTGACCAGCCAAATAGTCTTGGATAAAACCAAGCAAGAGATAACTTGATTTCACCCACTTTCAAGCAGCGACACCAAATGCAGTGAACAAGACAACTTTAACCGCAGCAATCCGACTCCAAGGATTTTGTCCTGACTTAGAGGAGTTTAGATGTAAGACCTATCTTGATATACATTCAGCTTCATATTTGAATATGGTAGCTGTTTCAATTGGGTGCTAAGTGACTGAAGTGTAGAATGTGGTGCCAAACTACACCGCTTAAATGTAACCTGACTTTGAATGCCGAAAGACATTGAAGTTGCAATCTTGAGGGTGAGTAATTACTCCAAAATCGATTAGGTAGTGAAATCAAAATTAGTCTCCAAAAGAATAATCTTAAGTTTGCTGATGGCAACGGGTGCTATAACAGTTATGTGAGAAAGATACTTCAATATGTAATCAAATGGTCCAAATGATAGTTCAAAATAAAAATAACCAAAATGCTATCACATAGAAACCAGAAAAAAAAAATATTAGTGACCTTCAAGTACCAACCTCGGTCCACAACACGTCGCAAGAGATGAGACCCTCGAATTGCTTCTAGGAAGTGCCCCCTGGGATTCCAACTCGGTTATAATTCCTTGCACAACCTACATTTCCGCAAATAAAAAGAAAATGAAGTAAATTAGCCACAAAGAAAAAAGTCAAACTCAATTCACGAATCACATCTCTTTAGAAATAAAGCATATTTCAATCAACTTAAGTTAACTTGGTCAGACTATGCTTCCATTCAGAATATACTTATCCCTTAGCTCTATTCTGCATGTCCCATAAAATAATTTACTCCCTCTGTCTCATTTTATGTGACACCAAAAAAAATGATATCTTTCTATATTTAGAAATAATTAAACTTTACACTTCTCATTTTATCCATATATGAGATGATTTATAGTGATACAAATGAATATAGCAAGTTTAGAGCACAAGTTTAAAAGGTCTTTCTTGTTTTCTTAAATTCCGCTCCGAGCAAGCACATAAATTGGGACATAGGGAGTAAGTATCTTTTAAGAAAAAGCTAAAACATAATTACCTTTCGAAAATCACGAGATTGAGCTGAATCAAATATAGGCCAGACCTTATCGAAATCCTGAAAGATCAAAAGGAAACAAAACTGAGCATCAAATATAAATCCATAAGCCTATATAAGCTCAAAAGTTCATTCAGAGTACCTTGGCGGATTGAGCAGGGCCTCTAAGAGAAGAAAGTAAGAAGTAAAGAAGCTGTTCTCCCAATTTAGGGTTTGAATGACGAAAAAGTCCAACACGAGGAGTGCCATTGTTAGCTCCTATTCCGATGATGTATGGATCCAGACCTAGTAACAAACAGTTAGTGTACATTGCACTCTCTAACTCTATCTCCCTCTCCTTCTCTCTGTCCATCGTCATTCCACTCCACCGGTAACTGGTTGGTTTTCCGATTTGATTAGTGTTTTGTAATTATGAAAACAACAAGTCCTTCTGGATAAATTAAGAATGGTCTGGTTGTTAGATCAACTAGGACTTGAGAGAGTTTGATCTGAACAAATTCGGGGTGCATTTCTGAATTTTCAGGTTGTTATGTCGTAGTGAGGTCGGGAGGGATAAAAGAAAAGTTTGAAGTTTGAAATGCGTGGGAGGGGTGTTTTTTAACGTGAACTGCTCAGTCAATGAGATGATTAACGCTTTACCGGCCGGCTTGGTATTGTCAACTCCTGTTGCTTCGCGGATTTTGGCTTTGCCTTTTGTTTGCTTGTCTACATCATGGAATTTGTTTAGGCCCCACTTTAGTTACCTTCGAAGACAAATCCTCACAATGTAGTTTCTCCAATGAAAATGTAAGGTCACATATTGTCTCGTCTCTAATAAGTGACACTTCACTTTCCAAATAATATTTGCGACATGGTTATCTATCCCCTTATTCGATGTTGTTTGGTTGTTTAATGAAAACGATTTGGGGTTGTTGGTTTAAAAACATTTACGCGTGAGTCGTATAAATTAGTAATAGTCATTAGGCGTTTGGACATAAATTTTAAAATTTGTTTCTAAATTCAGAATTTCACCGAAATTTGAATTAAAGATAAAGTTGTGTTTAGTTATTATTTCTATAATATATTTGGTTGTTTCTTTTTTAAATTATGAAACATGATTTAGACCTCATAATTTGTAAATAATATCAAAATCACCTCGACTTAATTATCTTAATTGAAATAAACAATCACACATACTTAATATTTAATTGTTATCATTTTTTTTAAATAATCATGTATAAAAATACTAGTAAAAGATGGTCCGTGTTGCGCCCTAGTCCAAATGTTGGGTTGCATATTATGGACTTTTAACATGGATGCCGATGATTTTTTCCTCAACCAATCGATGATATGTTAATATTGAATTTTATTTTATTATATGATAATCTCAATATTTGGTTAAGAGCTTTCAAAAAGATGGATACTAGTCGACCAACGTTAATCGGTAAATTGTTACGTTATCTATTTAATAGTTATCGTTAAAGTTTTAATCATCCAGCTATATGTTGTCGGCAATTTATCCAGTCTTAATAATTGAAATTCTTTAAATTGTTGAATGTGACTAATATACTCTAATGTAAAAATAAAAGAAATATTCTTATTTTTTTGCTCTACTTAAAGTTGCTATTTGGTTTTGCATTTTTGTTCAGGTAAGGTTGTCGGATTTACCGTATTTTTACATTAGGTTTCCTTTTGTTACGCTAAGAATATTTTTTATTCATTAAACTTTCATGGATCCTCCTATTCTTGAAATAAAGTAAGTTTATATTATCTTGCCATATTCTTTATAAATCCTGTATATTTTTTAAAATTATTCAATAAAATCGATGCTATTTGTTATCATCTTGATTTAAGGAAATTTTAGATTTAATCGAAAATTTTATAGAAGTAAATACTTTCTCTTATATTCAACTGAAGTTAAAAGTTCGTGATTAATTTAACCAAATTATCCTATTCAAAATTAATCACAAACTTATAGCAAGTCAAAATTTTACCAATTAGCAACACTCTTATATTCGTGTTTAAAATCCAAAAATTATTTAATAAAATTTTTTATAGCGAATCTCTCATAAAATTTGAAAAACTATATTCTCTTTGATATTCCGTATCATTAGTGGAGACCATTCTCACTTTTCGTGTGCACTTTGTCATTATAACATTTTAACATAGGAGTACATTTTACATGAAAGTAGTTTGTGCCGTATTAACAAACAATTTATTTAATGAATATTTATGTACATTTGCTATTGAAATATTATAATGCAATGAACCCTTTCTATAATAATTATTCTTCATAATAATATTTTATTATAATGGTCAAATTTTTTTGAAAGCCAACTTTTTATTTTGTGTTATAATATATATTTTATATAATAACATTTAGACCTCGGTATTCTTGCTTATGTTATTAAGACTCACTGGTCTTCCAGGGCTTGGGCCTACTGTCACAGATTCCATTAAATATGATGGGCCTTGATGATCTCCGAGATTTTTTATTAGGGATTTTTACATATACATACCATATAGCAAATCTTATTACCACCTATATTTAAGGTTTGTGTTTATTACATTTAAGTATACCGCCTTTCAATTTATGTACCAAAATTCTATTTAAGGTTTAATTATCAACTTATTAATTATAGGCTTGATTTGTGAACTGAAAATCTTTTCAGATTTTATTGTACACGTTTCTTCTCTCTCTTACAAACAAAACCCACGATTTTCTCCCGTTTTTTAATTACCCTCCCCCCACGTTTTTTTACCAAAACCGATTTCTCTCTCTCTCTGCTTGAATTTCGTCCGCTATTGCCGAAGCTTGAACAGTTTCAGATCGAGAAGTTCTTCTCAATCCACCATACTTTCAGTCCATAATTGTATCAAAGCCAGAAACCCTATACAAAACCGATTTCTCTCTCTCTCTGCTTTGAAGTCGGATAAAATTTTATAGAAGTAAATACTTTCTTTTATATTCAACTGAAGTTAAAAGTTCGTGATTAATTTAACCAAGTTATCCTATTCAAAATTAATCACAAACTTATAGCAAATCAAAATTTTACCCATTAGCAACACTCTTATATTCGTGTTTAAAATCCAAAAATTATTTAATAAAAAATTTTATGGCGAATCTCTCATAAAATTTGAAAAACTATATTCTCTTTGATATTCCGTATCATTAGTGGAGACCATTCTCACTTTTCGTGTGCACTTTGTCATTATAACATTTTAACATAGGAGTACATTTTACATGAAAATAGTTTGTGCCGTATTAACAAACAATTTATTTAATGAATATTTATGTACATTTGCTATTGAAATATTATAATGCAATGAACCCTTTCTATAATAATTATTCTTCATAATAATATTTTATTATAATGGTCAAATTTTTTTGAAAGCCAACTTTTTATTTTGTGTTATAATATATATTTTATATAATAAGATTTAGACCTCGGTATTCTTGCTTATGTTATTAAGACTCACTGGTCTTCCAGGGCTTGGGCATACTGTCACAGATTCCATTAAATATGATGGGCCTTGATGATCTCCGAGATTTTTCATTAGGGATTTTTATATATACATACCATATAGCAAATCTTATTACCACCTATATTTAAGGTTTGTGTTTATTACATTTAAGTATACCGCCTTTCAATTTATGTACCAAAATTCTATTTAAGGTTTAATTATCAACTTATTAATTATAGGCTTGATTTGTGAACTGAAAATCTTTTCAGATTTTATTGTACACGTTTCTTCTCTCTCTTACAAACAAAACCCACGATTTTCTCCCGTTTTTTAATTACCCTCCCCCCACGTTTTTTTACCAAAACTGATTTCTCTCTCTCTCTGCTTGAATTTCGTCCGCTATTGCCGAAGCTTGAACAGTTTCAGATCGAGAAGTTCTTCTCAATCCACTATACTTTCAGTCCATAAAATTGTATCAAAGCCAGAAACCCTATACAAAACCGATTTCTCTCTCTCTCTCTGCTTTGAAGTCGGATAAAATTTTATAGAAGTAAATACTTTCTTTTATATTCAACTGAAGTTAAAAGTTCGTGATTAATTTAACCAAGTTATCCTATTCAAAATTAATCACAAACTTATAGCAAATCAAAATTTTACCCATTAGCAACAAAATCCAAAAATTATTTAATAAAAAATTTTATAGCGAATCTCTCATAAAATTTGAAAAACTATATTCTCTTTGATATTCCGTATCATTAGTGGAGACCATTCTCACTTTTCGTGTGCACTTTGTCATTATAACATTTTAACATAGGAGTACATTTTACATGAAAATAGTTTGTGCCGTATTAACAAACAATTTATTTAATGAATATTTATGTACATTTGCTATTGAAATATTATAATGCAATGAACCCTTTCTATAATAATTATTCATAATAATATTTTATTATAATGGTCAAATTTTTTTGAAAGCCAACTTTTTATTTTGTGTTATAATATATATTTTATATAATAACATTTAGATCTCGGTATTCTTGCTTATGTTATTAAGACTCACTGGTCTTCCAGGGCTTGGGCCTACTGTCACAGATTCCATTAAATATGATGGACCTTGATGATCTCCGAGATTTTTCATTAGGGATTTTTACATATACATACCATATAGCAAATCTTATTACCACCTATATTTAAGGTTTGTGTTTATTACATTTAAGTATACCGCCTTTCAATTTATGTACCAAAATTCTATTTAAGGTTTAATTATCAACTTATTAATTATAGGCTTGATTTGTGGAACTGAAAATCTTTTCAGATTTTATTGTACACGTTTCTTCTCTCTCTTACAAACAAAACCCACGATTTTCTCCCGTTTTTTAATTACCCTCCCCCCACGTTTTTTTACCAAAACCGATTTCTCTCTCTCTGCTTGAATTTCGTCCGCCATTGTCGAAGCTTGAACAGTTTCAGATCGAGAAGTTCTTCTCAATCCACCATACTTTCAGTCCATAAAATTGTATCAAAGCCAGAAACCCTCTACAAAACCGATTTCTCTCTCTGCTTTGAAGTCGGATAACATGTCAGTTTGTATGTTCCTTGGCGTGTAAACAGTCTAAGGATCACAATACTTTGGAATGACAATGCTACCAACTATTGTTGCAGTACATTTGCGCTGTATGAATGTTTCGTCCATTCGGCAGCATGTGTGTTGTCGGCTAAAACTTCTTATCTTGAACAATGAAGAATCATGAATTGACGTTGCCTTAAAATGCCATTCGCAGTTCTCAGCTACACGTACAAGCCAGTAGCTACAAAAAAATCTAATTTTCATGACATATTTATTAAAAACTACAATTAACTATAAATTGACTACAATTAACTACAAACTGACTACAATTAACAACAAACTGACTACAAGTAACTACAAACTGACTACAATTAAATACAAAGTGACTACAAGTAACTACAAACGGACTACAATTAACTACAAACTGACTACAAGTAACTACAAACTGACTACAATTAAATACAAACTGACTATAAGTAACTACAAACAGACTACAATTAACTACAAACTGACTACAATTTAACTACAATTTGTATAAACAAACCTAGCTTCAATAATCTGGAATCTGGAAGAACTACAATTTGATTGACTATAATCTGGAATCTGGAAGAACTACAATTTGATTGACTATCACGCTGTAAATTCTGATTTTCGGTATTTGATGTAGAAGAATGAGAGATTTTCGAAAGTGAAAGCTGGAAGAACTACAATTTGATTGACTATCACACTGTAAATTCTGATTTTCGGTATTGGATGTAGAAGAATGAGAGATTTTCGAAACTGATGGCTACGTATGAGAGATTCACGCAGAGAGATTTGCGCTGGGATTAGATCTTTTAAGGTTTTAAAAAGATCATTTAATTAAGACAGTATCAAATATTAATTGGGAAGCTTAAAATCTGGTGCTATTTTAGGCTATAAATTCAACCAGATATGGTTTGGTACCGTTTTGGTAAAGAAAACATGGTATATGCGGGTAATAACCAAACAAGGCACAATAATGGTAATAAGGTTTGCTATATGGCATATTTAGGTAAAAATCCCTTTTTATTATGATAAACCAAATGGGTCGGGCTTTTCGGAATATTTCTTTCTTAGAATTGAAAGAAAACATTGAAATGGCTGTTCCAAATTTCATCTATACTTTTTTTTTGAGATTTAAACAAAAAAATATATTATTTTCTTCTGAAATGTTTATTATTGACTGCTGCCATCGTAGAGACAATTGGTTAAACTCCTTCATGTACTTTCTCATAGAAATTTTTGAAAAACCTTGTTTCAAATTCTTAAACTTATTTATGAATTCCACTTCGACATCACGTGATAGAAATTAATCCTTAATCTTCAACACTTCTTCTTCCTCGAAGCGCTTCTCTTCTAGCTCCCTCTTCTGTTGTACATGTGCTCAATTGTAGTTGTCATACTCTATAGCAATACTTTATTATAATAACTTTTCTTGGGAATCAATTATGTTATAATACATATATGTATTATATAATAATACTGTATTATAACTATCAAAATATATTAAAACAATCGAGGTTGTTATAAAGAAGTTTTACTATAATATAAATATATATTTTTGCTCGTGAGAGTACGAGGGTTTTGAAAATGTTAAATTCATCCGGTTCCGAGACATTGACCTGAGGGGAATTTTGGGTATTTTGCCTAATTTTGTGCTTTAGCTTTGAATTAAATAGTATAATCAGTTGCTTGAGGTGTTATTTATAATGTGTGATTGCATTGAATAGATTTGGGACATTTGGAGTCGAGTACTCGTGGCAAGAACGCGGTTAATAGTTGAATTTAGCCGGCTCGAGGTAGGTATCTTGCCTAACCTTGTGTGGGGGACTTCCCTTTAGGATTTGAGTCTTCTTTGCTAATTGTATTCCTTGTACGCGAGGTGACGAGTGCGTGGTCGGAATTATTTGTGGAAAATTATCCCTTTTAGGTTCTTAGATCCTTGAAATCACTGAATATGAGATTGTTCTTAATACGATTGAGTCCCTGTTTTTAGTTTCACCTCTACATGTCTTACTTGGAACTTATTTGCCCTTTTTGGTGTATTCTTGTTGCCAAATTGATTTTTTATTTATTTAACTGTGGACATTTACCCTTTTATAGTCACATTATCATTATTAACTGCTTGTTTTTATTTGGAACACATTGTTTCTATCTCTCGTTCAATTAATATCATAAAGAAGTTAAATATCTTGTGCTTAGGCAATATTTTCCTTAATTGTGATTGTTCGTTTCATGTTAATTTTCTTGTTATTGAACTGAGTATTATGGAATCGTTGTTTTGTATTATTTCTTCCTTGTTGAATTGTTCTTATTGCGCTTAGTATTTCTCTATTACGATTATTCCTTGTAAGTTGGTTGTACCTTCTTTTGGTGAACGAAAACACTTGAGTTGATTCCCTTGCTTCTCTCTCTCTCTCTGTCTCTCTCTCTCTCTCTCTCTCTCTCTCTCTATATATATATATATATATATATATATATATATATATATATTGTCATTTATTGTGTTGTACTTGAGACTGTGATGCACGAGGTTTCTGTCGTGCGGTTGTTGATACTATGATGCACGAGGTTTCTACCGTGCGGCTATTGGTACTGTGATGCACGAGGTCTCTGTCGTGCGATTGTTGTTGAGGGGTTGATGAGGTCTTTGTCGTGCTATTGTTGTTATTGATGTTTTCCACATGTGGCGTAATAAGGGGTGATATGCTATATGCTTATATGTGGGTTGCGCATGTGGCGGAATAAGGTAGGAACATTGTGAAGCACGTATGGCAAAATAAGGCGACGCTTATTATATTATTATTGCACACGTAGCGAAATAAGGTGGGCTATGTCAGGGGTTGATTGTAATGAATTATGACGGCCTGTTGAGGTCTCCTATTTTGTTATTATTATGATTTTGGGTTGCTTACCTGTATGAGCTTTACCGCTCGGATGTTTTGAGGAAACATCGTACGTGCGGTCCGTTCTCCTATTCATGTTTAATAGTTGGTAGAATTCTTGTAAGAACACTTGCACAAGCATACACGTAGTTGAATACTCCCTTTAGAGGTAAATTGCTCCTGTTTTTGCTAAGGAGGGAGGTACGCCCTCGTTTATCCATTATATATGTGAGAGTGGACATAGTTAGCTGGTTAGTGGTCTGTATGACTGAGGGACTAATGGGGCACAGGATACCAAGTGTTAGATTTCAGATGCTGGGTTTTCGTGAGTTGTGGTCTGTCCCAGACTTGGTAAAATTGTGGAAAGAGTGAATAAGACTTTACGTGAACATCCTTGTAGGATATGAGTTATGGACTTGTTTTTCCCTTGTTGTATTGTGACCTTAGGATTTGGATTTGATTTGCCGTCGTTATGCCTCACCATTTATTATTTTCTCGTTGTTACTTGTTGTTATTTTCCCTTATTGTGAATTGTAGCACTATTGGTCATTTCATGCAGTCATTACATATTTATATATCATTTCCGTTGTTCTTATGATTATACTATTTATTCACCGATAGGTGTCTTGACCGTTCCTCATCACTACTCCACCGAGGTTAGTCTTGATACTGTTTATTCTCCCACTCAATTCTCTCAGCCTCGGATGGAGGCATATCGGTAGAGACTTCGAGGTATATCTGCTATGTCTGCAGACCGAGGAGTCTCTTTCCAGCTTTTTATAATAAGTATAGCTCTTTCAGTATGTCTCCTTGTATAGATATTCTTGAGCTAGAGCCTTGTATGTATCCCCAACTTGTGATTGTGAGATTCCAGGTTTTGGGAAAATTTTGTTAGCTTCGAGGGTTATTATTATATGTACCAGGAGGCACCTTAAACACTGATTATTTTACTAGTTCAGATTTTATTTCTTTCTTCCGCATTTTGGTTTATATTCCGTAATGTTAGGCTTACCTAGCCGTAGGGACTAGGTGCCGTCATGACATGTTCACGGAGGGAGAACTAGGGTCGTGACAAGTTGGTATCAGAACTCTAGGTTCATAGGAGTCACAGATCACGAGCCGGTTTATTAGAGTCTCGTGGATCGATACGGAGATGCCTGTACTTATCTGCGAGAGGCTATAACCGTTTGGAAAATTCCACTTCATTTAATTTCCCCATCGTGCGAGATTTTTTACATCCACAATCCTAAACCTCTGTCTTCTACTCTCTCACAAATGGTGAAGAAACGTACTACCCGAGGTGATCAGGCACCCGTACCCCTTGCTGCAGCCGTTGGAGGTCGGGGATGGGGTAGAGTTCGAGGACGCGCACGTGGTGCATCAAGAGCACATGTGCGAACGGCCGCCGAGGTACCACCAGCAGATCCAGCCAGAGTCCAGGCACCTCACACGCCTACTGCTACTACTTCTCCAGGACTTCAGGAGACTTTGGCACAATTCACGAGTATATACACCACTTTGGCTCAGGCAGGATTGCTTCCCTTTTGTTGTAGCCATATCCCAGGCCAGGATAGGAGCACAAACTCTCACCACCCGCACTCCTATGCAGCGAGCGTATGTTGAGCAGGTCTCTAAGATTATTCCTGTACCGCCTGCAGCACCAATTCAGCTCGAGGGCATGGCGGCGGCTTCCGAGCAAGAGCAGAAGAGACTAGAGAGGTTCAAGAAGTATGATCCTCCGGTGTTTAGTGGATTAGCATCAGACGATGCCTCGGGGTTTCTTGATGAGTGTTGCCGCATTCTCCGTACTATGGGTATCTCGGGATCAAGTGGGGTTTCTTTCATTACTTTTCAGCTTCGAGGAGGCGCCTAAGATTGGTGGCGCACCTATGAGTTAGCCCAGATGAGGTAGCTTTACCGACTTGGACCCATTTTTTAGGTATTTTCCTGAGGGAGTTTGTTCCTCAGAGCCTTAGGGATGCATGGCACGCGGAGTTTGAGCATTTGCGCCAGGGTGTTATGACCATCTCGGAGTATGATGTCTATTACACCAGCTTGGATAGAAATGCCCCAGTCTTTGTTTCTACTATTTGCGAGAAGGTTCGCCAGTTCATTGAGGGGCTTATTCCTAACATCAGGTCCATTATGGCTCGTAAGTTAGAGATGGATATTCCATATCAGTAGGTGGTGAACATTGCTAGAGGATAGAGGGTATGCATGCCAAAGAGAGAAAGGGCAGGCAATGTCACGAGAGAGAGAGAGAGCAGACGAGGTTAGGAGAGAGAGTTTGAGGAGGCGAGGAGTCCTCGTAGATCGGGGAGATACACTTGTCCTTATTTTGGAGGCAGGATGAGTCATGGTAGTGGTTTTACGGGTCAGCCAGTTCAGCTCACGCTTCAGGCTATGCATAGTGATTCAAGTGTTCAGGGGTCTCGAAGTACCCATATCGCACAGTTTCCCATCGCCTCGTCAGTAGAGAGGGTGCTTTGAGTGTGGAGATACTAGCCACATGGTGAGAGATTGTCCCAGACTTCGGACCGCAGTGTTACAACGAGGTATTCATGCAGGTAGAGGGCGCCCAAGAGGGGGAGGCCCGACTTATTGATGCGTTTCTTATAGTAGACTTGAGGCCGATGTGCTAGCAAATGTCATTCAGGAACGAATTCAGTTATTTATAGAGAGGTACTATCTATAGTTCATCACGGTTCTACTTATCGGGATGGGTTTCCTTGTTTGTTATTCTATTTATGGGAGCATTTCAAGGTTTGTGCACTATTTATGTGATTATCCCGTGGGTAGGTTTTATGAGTGATAGTCGTTTCAATCGGCTGTTTCTAGCTGTTGTCAAGAGTTGTGAGGCTAATAGTAAATTCATGCTGTTTGTTTCGGTAGGTTTGATGCGATTTTTGAGCATTCTTGGTACAAGCTGTGATTTCTATGCTCCACCGGTGTGGGAGCCAGTTTGTGTTGTAAATTATAGATGGAATTGATCTAGTAAATGTCTCTAGATAGGTCTATGAGTACTCTACTTGTGATTCAGTGTTGAGAGCGGGACCCTTGTGATTTCGGGTGATTTGATATGTTGAGGCCGGGTTGTGTGCTGCGGTGAGAGTTATATTAGTATAAGATCCTTGTGAGTCTTTTATATGCTTTCATTCTTTCTTGTTAGATGTCTTTGTAGATTTGAGTTTTAGAAGAATTGGTGCTAGTTTGCTTTGTTTGTTAGTTCCCTTATGTGTTTTTCTTTTCCCATATTCATTCATTTTTGTTCTATGCTTCTTGAGTTTTAGTTTGTAGGGTATGTACCTATTGGTGTTGGATGAGATTTGGTTGTTCAAGTGTTTTTCTATGTGGTTTTTGTGGTTATTATATCATCGCCAGTGTTGTGGAGGTTTGAAAGAAGTTCCTATTGAATATGAGGCTTATGGACGGTACGGATTCGATCTCAGGCAAGTATTACTATCAGAAATGTTATTGTGGGGCTATGTGTGTGTGTCATGTTGTGTGGATGTACCCTGTGTGTGTAGGCGTGGATTGATGCAGCCGGTTGAGACTGATACCGGATATGGATTTAGAATCGATTTTTTTGGAAATGGATGGAAGGCGAAAATTCTGGTTGGAAGGCTATTGGTATTACCAGAAAGGCTAAATTTCAGTTGAGATGGTGTCGTCATGCTTAAGTGGATTGGGGTGACGTGGGATCACCCGTAGGTGTATGTTGGAAGTACGCACTCAGTGACTTGAGGACTTTGAGGTGCATCTTAGCACGTTCAAGGACAAACATAGGTTTTAAGAGCGGGAGGACGTAACGACCCGACCGGTCGTTTTTAGAAATTTAAGCTTCGTTTAGCGCCATAAGGTTTGGAAAAGCTCCGGAATATGAGTATTTACTTGTGTGCATGGTAGAATTCGGCCTTTGGATGGTTTAGAGCCAAATTGAAAGAAGAAATCTAGTTTTGGAAGTTTGAACGGGGAAAATTTGACCGGAATTGGACTTTTGGGCAAACGACCCCGAAATGGGTCATGGATGATCTCAATAGCTCCATATGGTGATTTTGGACTTAGGCGCGTGTTCAGATTCAGATTGGAGGTCCGTAGAGTGAATTGAAGCATTTCGGCGAAAGTTGAAGTTGGAAAATAAAGAAGTTTGACCCATAGTTGACTTTTGGGATATCAGGGTCGGAATACGATTCCTATAGTTGGAGCAGCTCCGTTATGTTATTTTGGACTTGTCTGCAAAATTTGCCATCACTCTGAGTTGAATTGATAGGTTTTCAGCATGTGATTCGATATTTGAAGACTTGAAAGTTCATAACTTAGTTTTTGGTTTGATCCTTCATTAATGTTGTTTTAAGTGATTTGAAACTTCGAGCGAGTCCATGTTAGGTTATATGTCTTGAGTGTGAGATTAGAGGGGTTCCGAGAGCCTCAATTGTGGTTCGGATTGGCTACGGGTCATTTTTCCCTATGTTTGAACTGCTGTTCTGCTATCTGGTATTTCCTTCTATGCAATCGCATTGTTTGTCCAGCGATTTCATAGCACAGTTTGGGCATCAATATTTTCCTTCTATGCGATCGCATTACTTGTCCCGCGATCGCATTGCACAAATGTTGGGTAGCAGTATTTCCTTCTATGCAATCGTATTGATTTGCCCGCGATCGCATAGCACAATTTTGGCAGCAATAGTTTTCCTTCTACGCGATTGCATTGTTTAGCCCGCGATCGCATAACACAAATCACTGGGCAGACAGAATTAAATCCCAAATTCGAGGGTTTCACCATTTTATCATATTTTGACTTCTAGAGCTTGGTTCTTGGCGACTTTTGAAGGGATTTTCACCTGGGCGACTTGGATAAGTGTTCCTCACTCGATTTAGACCAATTTTCATGAATCTCCTCCTAATTTCGTCCTTTAATTTTAAATTTTTAATGAAAAATGGGTAGAACATCATAGACTGAATTATTGAGTTTTGAGGGGGTGTTTGACCTCCGATTTGAGAGGTTTTTATATGGTTAAACTCGTGAGAGAACGAGGGTTTTGAAAATGTTAAATTCATCTGGTTCCGAGACATTGGCTTGAGGGGAATTTTGGTCATTTTGCCTAATTTCGTACCGCTTTGAATTAAATAGTAAAATCAGTTGCTTGAGATGTTATTTATAATGTGTGATTGAATTGCATAGATTTGGGCCATTTGGAGTCGAGTACTCGTGGCAAGAACACGGTTGCTAGTTGAATTTAGCCGGCTCGAGGTAAGTATCTTGCCTATCCTTGTGTGGGGGACTTCCACGTAGGATTTGAGTCTTCTTTGCTGATTGTATTCCTTTTACGCGAGGTGACGAGTGCGTGCTCGAATTTATTTGTGGAAAAATTGTCCCTTTTAGGCTCTTATTTCCTTGAAATCACCGAATCTTGGCATGATGGAAGGCCTAGGAGTATCGTGGGAGCACGAGGGTGCATGTGAAAGAGTGGCCAAGACAATGCCAAGAACACGTCAGGCCATGGAAGCACAATCTTGCGCTATGGAAGGTTCTAGAAGGTTCCGGAGATTAGAATTGAGTGAGGGCAGCGGTTCCTCCATAATAGCTATGAAAAGGGAAGTGGAATTTCACCACGAAAGGTAAGGAAGAACTGTGGTTCAACTCCACAGCGTGGTTAGAGCAGCACCACAAGCCAATCAACCAACAAAGAGATACGTGAAACTTCCCATAAACGATACGACAATGGAAGATCCTTAGACATAATAGCCCTCATTACAGGAACAAGGGATATGGAACTAACTAAGGATCTTAACATGTGAGAGGAGACAGGAAAAAAGTCCTTAGTCACTCCGCGTACAGGCTCATGACCTGAAGATTGCAGGTTCGAATCCTGTCCCCGCCTAATCAGTGGAACATTGTTCACCGGGATAGAAGGCCGGTCCCAACCCGTCTACAAAATGGGGCTTGGGTGAAAAATGCGGGTAAATCTAGTTCAATCGGTAAATCCATATCAGGAGTAAGCTGCTCCGTTGTAGCCACTTCTGTACCTGTACCGGCTTGAGCAGCCGAAATATTGATACTGGGAGATTGGGGATCGGCTGAAACACTCGAAGATGCACATTTGGGGATTCGACAGAACACTGTCTTCGGCCAGGAGATTGATAGAGACCAATATGAGGTTGTTCTTAATACGATTGAGTCCTTGTTATTAGTTTCACCTCTACATGTCTTACTTGAAATTTATTTTCCCTTCTTGGTGTATTCTTGTTGCCAAATTGATTTTACTTGTTTAACTGTGGACATTTACCCTTCTATAATCACATTATCATTCCTAACTGCTTGTCTTTGTTTGGAAAACATTGTTTCTATCTCTTGTGCAATTAATTGATCTTAATTAGAAAGAAGTTAGATATCCTGTGTTTAGGCAATATTTTCCTTAATTGTGATTATTCATTTCATGTTAATTTTCTTGTTGTTGAACTGAGTATTATGAAATCGTTATTTCGTATTATTTCTTCCTTGTTGAGTGTTCTCATTACGCTTAGTATTTCTCTGTTACGGTTATTTCTTGTAAGTTTGTTGTACCGTCTTTTGGTGAACGGAAACACCTGAGTTGATTCCCTTGCTTTGTTCCTGTATATATTGTCATTTATTATGTTGTACTTGAGACTATGATGCACGAGGTTTCTGCCGTGAGGTTGTTGATACTGTGATGCACGAGGTTTCTGCCGTGCGGTTGTTGATACTGTGATGCATGGGGTTTCTGCCGTGCAGCTATTGGTACTGTGATGCACGAGGTGTCTACTGTTCGGTTGTTGTTAAGGGGTTGCACGAGGTCTTTGCGGTGCTATTGTTGTTATTGATGTTTTGCACATGCGGCATAATAAGGCGGGATATGTTATATGCTTATATGTGGGTTGCGCATGTGGTGGAATAAGGTGGGAACATTGTGATGCACGTGTAGCGAAATAAGGCAGTGGTTATTATATTATTATTGCACACGTGGTGAAATAAGGTGGGCTATGTTAGGGGTTGATTGTATTGAATTGTGACGACCTGTGGAGGTATTCCTATTTTGTTATTATTGTGATGTGGGTTGCTTACCTGTATGAGCTTTATTGCTCGGAAGTTGTGAGGAAATATCGTACGTGCGGTCCGTTTTCCTATTTATGTTTACTAGTTGGTAGAATTCTTGTTAGAACACTTGCACAAGCATACACATAGTTGAATACTCCATTTAGAGGTAAATTGCTCCTGTTTTTTCTAAGGAGGGAGGTACGCCCTCGTTTATCCATTATATATGTGAGTATGGATATAGTTAGCCAGTTAGTGGTTAGCATGATTGAGGGACTGATGGGGCACGGGATACCAAGTGTTAGATTTCAGATGCTGGGTTTTCGTGAGTTGTGGTCTGTCCGAGACTTGGTAAAATTGTGGAAAGAGAGAATAAGACCTTATGTGAACATCCTTTTAGGATATGAGTTATGGACTTGTTTTTCCCTTGCAGTGTTGTGACCTTAGGATTTGGATTGTGATTTGCCGTCGTTATGCCTCACCATTTATTATTTTCTCGTTGTTACTTGTTGTTCTTTGCCCTTATTGTGAATTGTAGCATTATTGGTCATTTCATGCAGTCATTACATATTTATATATCATTCCCGTTGTTCCTATGATTATACTGTTTGTTCACCGATAGGTGTCTTGACTGTTCCTCGTAACTACTCCACCGAGGTTAGTCTTGATACTTACTAGGCACCGCCATGGTGTGCTCATGCTACTCTTCTGTGCATTTTTGTTTTGTAGATACAGGTTCTCCCACTCAGTTCTGTCAGCCTCGGAAGGAGGCATATCGATAGAGACTTCGAGGTATATCTGCTACGTCCGCAGACCGAGGAGTCTCTTTCCAGCTTTCTATAATAAGTATAGCTCTTTCAGTATGTCTCCTAGTATAGATATTCTTGAGTTAGAGCCTCGTATGTATCCCCAGCTTGTGATTTGTGAGATTCTGGGTTTTGAAAAATTTTTGTTAGCTTCGAGGATTATTATTATGGAGGACGAATTAAGGTCGTGGCACATGTTGACTTGCTGCCTGCTTATTCCCTCTTCTATATAGTGTATGCTAGTTCTACAAAGCCCGAGTCCTAGCCCAAAATCAAGGCAATAACGTTCATAGTAATAATAATAATAATAATAATAATAATAATAATAATAATAATAATAACAATGATATTTTTTGTAATATTTTTAGGCATTTACTTTTTTAAGATCATCGCTTAAACATTTATTATTCATTATTTTGTTTTCTGATCCTATCATTAAGATCATCGATATAGTACATTCCCAATATCAAATGAATTCTTCAAGGTTATTGTTTTCAACATTTTAGATTTGTTATTGTGCATAATTATTCATCATCATTCACAACTTTACAAGCATTATTGAAGGACTCAAAGTTTAATATATTTACCAAATTAAATATAGGAACTTAAGCAAAAAAAAAAAGGAAATAAAGTAGGGGCAAAAAACTTATGGTACATACTTCACTAGCAAAAAGCTAGGGTAAGGAGCTATATATTACCAAAAAAGATTTGAAAGTCTTAATTTAATGGAAACATACTTTAGTATATGAAGTAATAAATAGCAAATACAAGGGCATATTTGAAAGAGCAAAACCCTTTTGATTCGCAAACTAACAAGATAGTTACAATATAACTAAGGAATACAGAACTTTTTACGTTGTCCTTTATATATAGTAGTAATAATAATACTTTACTATAGCTGCCAAAATTGTCATGCCCCGAACCTGGGCATCGGTGCCTGACTACATGTGACCGAGCGAACCAACTGGCTGGCTGAATCAACATGTGGTATCATAACATACTGAATGCGGAAGATAAACTAACACATGCTGATATACTGAAAGTCTGGATGATATAAATCAAAGTACGAAAATACTAATACAAGTTTGAATCATCTTTGTAGCCAACATAGCTTAATATGAAAAGCATGTGACTTTGTCTAACTGTTACTCTAGTCTATGAAGCCTTTGAAAACACTGACTGTCTGAAAATACTGAAGACTGTAAGGTAAAGATAATGTCCCGAAAGAATTAGGAATCACCAAATAGCTAGCGCTCTGAATCATCAACCTGTAAACTATTACTTGCATCGTGAAATGCAGGCCTCCTGCAAAAGGGACGTCAGTACATTTGAATTGCACTGGTATGTAAAGCAACTGAAAGAAAGAACTATAATTGCTAAAACTAATGCTGAGCTGATAACTGAGATTTGATAACTGATAACTGAAATGATAACTGTTGAAACTGAAATTGAAATGATAACTGAAAATTGATAACAAAAATGATAATTGATAGCTGAACTGAACACATGAAGTAAGGTAATGAATACTCCATCTTCTAAATGATGAACAACCTATTTATCTGAATAAGCTACGGTCTCGACCCAATATATATGTGCACAAGCTATAGACTCACGCCCAAGTATACGTATACATAACTACGGCCTCAGGCCCAAAAATGCATAAAGCATAAACTATGGCCTCAGGCCCAAATATAGGTGTTCAACATTTAGGAATTAATAATCAGAAACTGAGAATCATACTGTAATACATTATAGTGAAATACTGAATCACATTGAGTTACATGATACATGAAAACTGGGTCATACTGGGTTACATAATACTGACCTACTAAATGGGACTAGACTGAGACATGTATTCTTGAACTGATTATGGATACTGAAATTTTAACTGTTTATGACATACTGAGTAAGCTATACTAAGACCCAGGGGCATCAAACCCAAGTCTATATTGAATACGCACTGATCTCACAACGTTCAGAATGAAAGTCATGAGTGAGTTATGAAGCTATAGAATAGAAGTTCTACAACTATTCAAGGAACTAGGCTTAACTATATATCTGAGATAATTGGTAACGCCATAAAAGAAACGTAGTGTAGGGAGAATCCTTAAATTCCCAAACATAGAGAGTTAGCCTCACATACTTTAACTTCCTACTCTTGAGCATAATACAACATTGCCAACCTTTTCAACTTTAATCTATATCAATACAAGTCAAATGGATCCCAAATAAGCAAAAATAGTCATGTTTTGGTCACTTATGCATTTTATCAAACACTCGGTGGCATAAAGCTTCATAGCCCTTACTAATGGTGTTTCTACACCCAATAATCCATTCTCTTGCTCATAAATAAATTCTAAAGTCTCAAATAGTTCAATCAACATTATTCTTTGTCACCCATAAGGTAATCAACAACCATAACCAATAATAACCAATCAACAATCCAAACCTATCACCGTTCATACTTTTCTACCAAATTCATATACTTATATCTCATGAAACAAAGTCTATAATCATTAATTCAATGATAGAATCAATTAGAGGGTGAAGATATTACCTTTTCTACGTTCAATCTTCTTGAATTCGAGTTCTAGGGTTTCTTCTCTCAACAATGGTGACCCAATCGAATATCTAATGATATGGAGGGTTTACCCATGTTAATAAGACGTTAGAAAATTGAAGTTAGCTTAGAATTACCATTAAAACCTACTTAGAGTGGTGAAAAGACCATTAAGGAGTTAGGTTTTTGAGAGTTTCCCTTTCTAGATCAAGTTTTTATGTTTTGGGGCTGTGGGAAAAAAAATATAGCTTTAAAACGACCCCCCACGAGCGAGCCCACGCTACCAACCACGCTAAATGGCAGTAACACTGCCTCAAATTAGCACGGCGCGCTAATGGGCGCGCTACCGACGCACATATCGCATACTGTTCTGTAAGATGTACATAACTTTTTGCACAGAAATCCGTTCGGGATCTATAATATATTTTTGGAAAGTATTTCGAAGACCTACAACTTTCATGCTTTGCGTTTTCTAAAATTTCTTACATATTTTTACTAAAAACTACTGGAAGACGGACCTTCTGCAAACTAAGTCGATTTGTCAAATCTTATGCACCTTACTTTTCATCTTGATTTTAAAATAACTATTTTCACTCATAATCATCCCGATAGAACTTCATATGTCCAAAATATAATCTTACTACTCTTTAACTCATTCATTCCTAATTCGAATGTGCGGGATGTTACAAAAATATATCAAAATAATCGAGGTTGTTATAAAGAAGTTCTACTGTAGTATAAACATAATTTTTTACTCAAATAAAAATGAAAATAGAAGTTTGTGTACAATTTCGAACTACATCTAAGTGAATTGTGCATTTGGATTTGATTCAATTTAATCAATCTATTAGATATTAGTAACATAAATTATTTATTTGTTTTACTTAAAAAAAACTATAACAGAAATAAGAATACGTAACGATATATAATATTTATAAAATTTTATTAGTTAGTATATTCTCTATAAAATAAATATAAGAGTATTTTAAAGGTTCCATACATGAAACCTGTCATACTAACCACGTGTCCCACTAGCTCCACTGTTCCATACATGAAACCTGTCATACTAACCACGTGTCCCACTAGCTCCACTGTCGATGTTTAAGAGTAAAAAGCTGCACAAGAGACGTTGTACTTAATGGGCCCACTAAAAAAAAAGTACATCACTTGGGGCAATTTACTCAAAGGCAATTAAAAACTTATACAACAGTTGTGCTACAATATTTTTTTAGCCAATTATGTTACCTCATTCACTATGAAATGATTAGATTATTCTTTAAATCTTAAGTAGGCATGTTGACTTGCTGCCCGCCTATTCTCTCTTCTATATAGTATATGCTAGTTCTACAAAGTTCGTGTTGAGCCCGAACCCAAAGTTTATCATAATAACAATAATAATAATAATAATAATAATTTGTGTTATATTTTTAGGTATTTACTTTTTAAGATAATTTCTTAACCATTTTATTATTCATTATTTTTATTTTTAATTATATCATTAGATAATTAATTAAAATAAATATTTATAAGAAAGCAAGTGTGTTAAGGATAAGCAGATATCAAAGGGACAAAGATAACTTGATATTTAATATAATAATTTAAAATATGAAATGACTCCAAATTAACTATAATCATAAATTAAATTTTTTTTAATATTCGATGAATTTGCAGGAATATAATTTCTAATTAGTAGTAGAAATAAAGAAGATATTTTAATAGATTATTTCGGTATTTATTGATTAACTACTCATAATTTCATATGACCATAATTTATGTTTGAATAAATATGGTGATTAAAGTCTAGATTTAGATTAAAATCAGAAATACTCAACAACAACCCAGTATAATCCCACATAGTGGGGTCTGGGGAGGGTATTATGTACGCAGACCTTACCTCTAACCCAGGGGTAGAGAGGCTGTTTCAGATTAGACCCCCGTCATCCTTCCCTCCAAGAACTTCCCACCTTGCTCTTAGGGAGACTCGAACTCACAACCTCTCGATTGGAAGTGGGGGTTGCTTAGCATCAGAGCTTATGACCCAAATTCATTAAAACAAATTCCAATAATTATCTTAGTTTTGTCATTAACTCATTAATCCTTTATTTTTAAGAGAAAATTAATGATTATATAATTTTTGACAAATTAAATTATTTTAAGAAACAAAAAATATCTTTGTTTCAATAGCTTATGACCATCAACCATATTTAATAAATATGAGATTACAAGTTGATCACTTGCTAAGCACCTCTCCCTTTTCCTCTATTTTATCCCCACTTAATTAAGTAAATTGAATAAATCCTAATACTTTTTTATTTTATTTTCAAGATTCTAATCTATCAAATTTTAAAAAGTTTTGAAATTTATTTTCAATTGCACTAAATTTATTTTTTCAAAATAATTTTTCTATTAAGAATAAGACCGAAGAGATATTTAATTATAATTTTAGAATTACGAAGAAAATTTGATCGATAGAGTTATGATGAGACAAAAGGCTATCACTTCATTTTAAATTAAATTCCGTATTTCCGAGGTCATGAAAATCACATCTAGAGTCATCTCGATTTGCATGCACAGTCGGACGCATAACCGGAAAGCTTAACTATGAAAATTTATAAAAAATAATAAAATTTGACTATAAAATGAGTTAATTTGACTTCGGTCAACATTTTAGGTAAACGGACTTGGACCCGTAATTTGATGGTCCCGCAGGGTCCATAGGAAAATATGGGACATGGGCGTGTTCCTGGAATCAAATTCCGATATACCAAGCCTGAGAAATGATTTTTTTTTAAAAAAAATTATCTTCTGAAATTGTTTAAAGGAATTTGAAATGAAATTTGATTAGAACATGATGGTATTGGGCCCATATTCTGGTTTCGGTGCCCGGTACAGGTGTTATATATGATTTAAGATGATCCTGTGAAATTTGGTGAAAAACGGATGTCATTTGACGTTATTTAGACCTAAATGGAAAAAGTTGAGGTTTAAGAAGTTTAGAAATATTTCATTAATTTTGAGGTTTCATTCATTGTCAAAGGTGTTATTTTGGAGATTTGATCGCACGGTTAAGTTCATATTATATTATTGAGTTAGTACGTGCATTTGGTTAGGAGCCCCGAGGGCTCGGTGTGTATCGGATATGTTTCGAGAGGTTTTTGGACTTAAGAAATGTTGCAGATTTTGCTATGCAGTGCACATGGAATTTGTTCTTCGTGTTCGCGTGGTCCCACTCGTATAAGGAAAAAATCCTAAGTGCTACTTTCTTCTTCGCGAACACGAAGCCTGAGACGCGAACGTGAGGCTGGGAGGGGGAGCACCCTTCGCGAACGTATCCAGGTACTCGCGAACGCGTAAGGTAATGGGCACGGGGAGGGAGTTCTAAGTTATTCTTTGTGATCGTGGCCACTGGTCCGAGAACACGAGGGCTCGAGGGGTTAAAGCTCCGCGAATGCGAAGGTCTTTAGGCTTGACTCATCATGAACGTGATGAGCCTGTTGCAAACGTGATGGGTAAATTCGCCCAGTTATTTTAAGTTTAAAAAACATCACTTACAGGATTTTCATAAAAATTCATAAACCTCTTCTTCTCCAAAGCTCTTAGGCGATTTTTGAAGCATTTCCTCACCATAATTTCTTGGGTAAGTAATCTTTAACTTGTTTGCTTCTATTTTTATCAACACCTACTAGATTTCTAGGCCTGAAACATGAAATTAAGGGTAGAAAATTAGGGATTTGGGTAGAGTTAGGGCTTTTGATTTAATTATGATTTAGATCTCGTTTTGGGACAAATTCTGGAACTAATTATATATTCATGCTCGCGGGTGAATGGGGGATCAGATTTTGGTCCAAACCTCGGGTTTTGACTAAGTGGATCCGGGTTCAATTTTTTGAATTTTTGGGAAGAATGATTAGAAAGCTATAATTAGGCATTGGAATCGAATTGTTTAGTGTTTATTGATGTTATGAAGTCAATTATGTATAGATACGATTGATTTGGAGCCGAATTCAAAATGAAAAGCGGTGTTTGAGTCTTGAGTTGACCGTGAAAGGTCGGGGTAAGTGTTTGGTCTAACCTTAGCTTGAGGGATTAGGAGTTGAGTCCTATTTGTTATCTGTTTCTTGTTGAGTACGACATATAGGCATGATGACGAGTGTCTATATATTGGTGTGGAGCATGATCGCGAGTCTTAAATTGATACTTGTCGTATTCTTAAATGATACTATGGATGCTTTAGTGGGTAAATTCTTGACATTAAGCAAAAACTTAGTTTTTTTGTGTGGAATCTACTTATGATTGAGTAGTAGTGATAACTAAGATGAGTAGGAGTTGAGTTAAGATTGGTTATAGCCGATTCTCCCTAATCGGGATGTATATACTTGTACTACTAAATTTCCTTGCCGGGATAGTGTTGTTATTGTTGATTCCTTTGCAGGGATGATTTTTATGGTTATTGTTGACTATATACTTGAAACTAGTTGCGCATCCCAACATTTTTATTATACATGGATCAGATTGTAAGCCGCAACATTATTATATATGGATCGGGTTGCATGCTGCAACAATATTATGTTGGATCAGATTGCACACCGCAACAAATGTTGTATTGGATCGGGTTGCACGCCACAACAGCTATATAGATGGATTGGGTTTCACGTCGCAATATTATTATATATGGATCAGGTTGCATGCCGCAACAATGTGATGTTGGACCAGGTTGCACGCCGAAATAAATATTATATTGGATCGGTTGCATGCCGCAACCGTTATATAGATGGATCAGGTTACACGTCGTAACAATGTTAAATGACAAGGGATCGGGTTGCATGCTGCAACAGTAGTATTACTTTTTTGTGGTAGATATTGTACCGTCCTTTCTGATTTCTATTTAGTTTCTGCTAGATTTGATATGCTCCCTGAAGCATGTACCCCCTCCTGTTTAAACTACTTATTCCTATTTATTTCCTGCCATATATTATATAACTGCACAAGTTTATCTAGATTCTGGTTCTAGCCTCGTCACTACTTTGCCAGGGTTAGGCCATAGTTACCAGCACATGGGATCGGTCATGTTGATGCTGCACTCTGTACTCTGTACAGATACCGGAGAAGCATTGGGATAGTACCTTGGGAGCCAGCCTTCAGTTTACCGAGATTCCGAGGTAGTCCTGCAGGCGTCCGTAGGTCGGACGACTCTTATATCTACTATTATGTTCTGTTTTCACTTGTATCCAAGACAGACTGAGTTTCTTTTCTTCAGACATTTGTATGTAGTAATCATAGACAGTCCGTAAATGTTATGATACCGGTTTTTTGGGTAGAGACATATGTTGGCTATTCGTATCGATTTTGGTATTATATTTGTCTAAGTCTTCCGATATTATTTTACTGTTTACCACCTGTTGCTACAAGTATTTAAAAGTATTAAAAATGAAAGTTTAAAGATTTCAAAATTTGTGGCTTGCCTAGCTTCTACGAGTAGGCACCACCATGACTCCCGAGAGTGAGAAATTTGGGTCATGACAAGTTAATATCAGAGCTCTAGGTTACATCGGTGTCACAAATCACAGACAAGCTAGTAGAGTCTGAGGAAGAGTATGAGACTTGGGCGTATGCCTGGAATCGAATTCCGATATCCCAAGCCCAAGAAATGAATTTTTAAAAAAAATTATTTATCGGAATTGTTTAAAGGAATTTGAAAGGAAATTTGATTAGAACATGATGGTGTCGGTCCCTTATTCTAGTTTCAGTGCCCGGTTCAGGTCTTACATATGATTTAAGACGATTCTGTGAAATTTGGTGAAAGACGAATGTCATTTGACGTGATTTAGACCTAAATGGCAAAAGTTGAGGTTTAAGAAGTTTTGAAATATTTCATTAATTTTGAGGTTTCATTCATTTTTAAAGGTGTTATTTTGGAGATTCGATCGCACGCTCTAGGTTTCATATGATATTATTGAGTTAGTGCGTGCATTTGGTTAGGAGCCCCGAGGGATCGGGTGTGTTTCGGATGTGTTTCTGGAGGTTTTTGGGCTTAAGAAATGTTGGAGATTTTGCTATTCAGTGCATAGGGAATTTGCTCTTCACGTTCGCGTTGTCCCACTCGTATAAGGAAAAAATCCCAAGTGCCAATTTTCTTCTTCGGGAACACAAAGCCTGAGACGCGAACGCGAGGATGAGAGGGGGGAGTACCCTTCGCGAACGCATCCAGGTACTCGCGAACGCTTAAGGTAATGGGCCCGGGGAGGGAATTCTCAGTTATTGTACGTGATCGTGGCCATTGGTCCACGAACGTGAGGGCTCGAGAGGTTAAAGCTCCGCGAATGCGAAGGTCTTCTGGCTTGACTCATTATGAGCGCGATGAGCCTGTTGCAATCGTGATGGATAAATTAGCCAAGTTTTTTTTAAGTCTCAAAAACATATCAAATACGGGATTTTCATAAAATTTCGTAAACCTCTTATTCTCCAAAGCTGTTAGGAGATTTTTGAAGCATTTCCTCACCATAATATGTTGGGTTAGTAATCTTTAACTTATTTGCTTCCAATTTTATCAACTCCTACTAGATTTCTAGTCCTGAATCATGAGATTAAGGTAGAAAATTAGGGATTTGGGTAGAGTTAGGGCTTTTGCTTTGATTGTGATTTAGATCTCGTTTTGGGGACAAATTATGGAACTAATTATATATTCTGGCTCGTGGGTGAATGGAGGATCAGATTTTGGTCCGAACCTCGCGTTTTGACTAAGTGGGTCGGGGGTTAATTTTTGGATTTTTGGGAAGAATGATTAGAACGCTATAATTAGGCATTGGAATCGAATTGTTTAACGTTTATTGATGTTATGAAGTCAATTATGTATAGATACGATTGATTTGGAGCCTAATACGAAAGGAAAAGCGGTGTTTGAGGCTTGAGTTTACCGTGAAAGTTCGGGGTAAGTGTTTGGTCTAACCTTAGCTTGAGGTATTAGGAGTTGAGTCCTATTTTCTATCTGTTTCTTGTTGAGTATGACATATATGCATGTTGACGAGTGTCTATATTGGTGTGGAGCATGATCGTGAGTCCTAAATTGACACTTGTCGTATTCTTAAATGATACTATGGATGCTTTAGTGGGTAAATTCTTGACAATAAGCAAAAACTTAGTTTTTTTTCATGGAATCTACTTATGATTGAGTAATAGTGATAACTAAGATGAGTAGCAGTTGAGTTAAGATTGGTTATAGCTGATTCTCCCTTGGCGGGATGTATATACTTGTACTGCTAATTTCCCTTGCCGAGATAGTGTAGTTATTATTGATTCCCTTACCGGGATGATTATTATAATTATTGTTGACTATATATTTGAAACTAGTTGTGCATCGCAACATTTTTATTATATATGGATCAGATTGTACGCTGCAACACTATTATATATGGATCGGGTTGCATGTTGTAACAATATTATGTTGGATCGGGTTGCACACCACAACAAATATTGTATTGGATCGGGTTGCACGCTACGACAGTTATATTGATGGATCGGGTTGCACGTTGCAACATTATTATATATGGATCAGGTTGCACGCCACAACAATGTTATGTTGGACCAGGTTGCACGCTGCAATAAATATTATATTGGATCGGGTTGCCTGCCGCAACAGCTATGTAGATGGATCAGGTTACACGCCGCAACAATGTTAAATGATAAGGGATCGTTGCGCTCGTATTACTTTTTTGTGGTAGATATTGTACCATCCTTTCTGATTTCTATTTAGTTTCTGCTAGATTTGATATGCTCCTTGAAGCATGTACCCCCTCCTATTTAAACTACTTATTCCTGTTTATTTTCCGCGATATATTATATAACTGCACTGGTTTATCTAGATTCTGGTCCTAGCCTCGTCACTAAGCTAGACACTTTTTTCAGCACATGGGATCATTTTTTTTATGCTTCACTATGTACAGATACCGGAGCAGCATTGGGACAGTAGCTTGGGAGCCAGCCTTCATTTTACCGAGATTCCGAGGTAGACCTGCAGGCGTCTGTAGGCCGGGAGACTCTTCTATCTACTATTATGTTCTGTTTTCACTTGTATCCGAGACACACTGAGTTTCTTTCTTTCAGACATTTGTATGTAGTAATCATAGACAGTCCTTGAATGTTGATTCCCTTGCCGGGATGATTATTATGATTATTGTTGACTATATATTTGAAACTAGTTGCGCATCACAACACTTTTTTTATATATGGATCGGATTGTATGCCATAATATTATTATATATGGATCGGGTTGCATGCTGCAACAATTTTATGTTTGATCGGGTTGCACACCGCAACAAATATTATATTGGATCGAGTTGCACGCCACAACAGTTATATAGATGGATCGGGTTGCACGTCACAACATTATTATATATGGATCATGTTGTATGCCGCAAAAATGTTATGTTGGACTAGGTTGCACACCACAATAAGTATTATATTGGATCGGGTTGCATGCCACGACAGTTATATAGATGGATCAGGTTACATGCCGCAACAATGTTAAATTATAAGGGATCGGGTTGCGTGCCACAACAATAGTATTACTTTTTTTGTTGTAGATATTGTACCATCCTTTCAGATTTCTATTTGGTTTCTGCAAGATTTGATATGTTCCCTGAATCATGTACACCTCCCGTTTAAACTGCATATTCCTATTTATTTTCCGCCATATATTATATAACTGCACAGGTTTATCTAGAGTTTGGTCCTAGCCTCGTCACTACTTCGCCGAGATTAGGCCAGACACTTATCAGCAGATGGGATCGGTTGTGTTGATGTTGCACTCTGTACAGATACCAGAGCAGCATTGGGACAGTAGCTTGGGAGCCAGCCTTCAGTTTACCGAGATTCTGAGGTAGTCCTGCAGGCGTTCGTAGGCCGGGCGACTCTTCTATCTACTATTATGTTTTGCTTTCACTTGTATCCGAGACAGACTGAGTTTCTTTCTTTCAGAAATTTATATGTAGTAATCATAGACAGTCCGTGAATGTTGTGACACTGCTTTTCTGGGTAGAGACATATATTGGCTATTCGTATCGATTTTGGTATTATATTGGTCTAAGTCTTCCGCTTAATTTTCGTCTTCCGCTATTATTTTACTGTTTACACCTGCTGCTACAAGTAGTTAAAAGTATTATAAATGAAAAGGTTAAAGATTTAAAAATTTTGTGGCTTGCCTAGCTTCTACGAGTAGACACCATCACGACTCCCGAGAGTGAGAAATTCGGGTCGTGACAAGTTGGTATCAAAGCTCTAGGTTACATAAGTCACATAATTCATAGACAAGCTTAATAGAGTCTGACAAAGATATGGGACTTCGGCGTATGCCTGGAATCGTATTCCGATATCCCAAGCCCGAGAAATGAATTTTTTTTTAAAAATATTTCTGGAATTGTTTAAAGGAATTTGAAATGAAATTTGATTAGAACATGATGGTATCGTGCCTGTATTCTGGTTTTGGTGCCCGGTACATGTCTTATAGATGATTTAAGACGATCCTATGAAATTTGGTGAAAAACAGATGCCATTTGACGTGATTTAGACCTAAACGGAAAAAGTTGAGGTTTAAGAAGTTTTGAAATATTTCATTGATTTTGAGGTTTCATTCCTTTTTGATGGTGTTGTTTTGGTAATTTGATCGCACGGTTTAGTTCATATGATACTATTGAGTTAGTACGAGCATTTGGTTAAGAGCCCCGAGGGCTCGGGTGTGTTTCAGATGTGTTTCAGGAGGTTTTTGGACTTAAGAAATGTTGTAGATTTTGCTATTCTGTGCATAGATAATTTGTTCTTCGCATTCGCGTGGTCCCACTCGTATATGGCAAAATCCCAAGTGCCAGTTTTCTTCTTCGCGAACACGAAGCCTGAGACGCGAACGTGGGGCTGGGAGGGGGGAGTACCCTTCGCGAACGCATCCAGGTACTCGTGAACGCGTAAGGTAATGGGCCCAGGGAGGGAGTTGTCAGTTATTCTAGGTGATCGTGGCCATTGGTCTGAGAACGCGAGGGCCCGAGGCGTTAAAGCTCCGCGAGTGCGAAGGTCTTCAGGCTTGACTCATCATGAGCGCGATGAGCCTGTTGCAAACTTGATGGGTAAATTCGCCCAGTTCTTTTAAGTCTCAAATAATATCACTTGTGGGATTTTCATAAAATTTCATTAACCTTTTCTTCTCCAAAGCTCTTAGGCATTTTTGAAGCATTTCCTCACCATAATTTCTTAGGTATGTAATCTTTAACTTGTTTGCTTCCATTTTATCAACACCCACTAGATTTCTAGGCCTAAAACATGAGATTAAGGGTAGAAAATTAGGGATTTGGGTAGAGTTAGGGCTTTTGATTTAATTATGATTTAGATCTCGTTTTGGGGACAAATTCTGGAACTAATTATATATTCGGGCTAGTGGGTGAATGGGGGATTAGATTTTGGTCCGAACCTCGTGTTTTGACTATGTGTGTTCGGGGTTAATTTTTGGATTTTTGGGAAGAATGAATAGAAAGCTATAATTAGGCATTGGAATCGAATTGTTTAGCGTTTATTGATATTATGAAGTCAATTTTATATATATATATATATATATATATATATATATATATATATATATATATATATATATATATATATATATATATATATATATTTATGCCACTGATTTGAAGCCGAATTCGAAAGGAAAACTGGTGTTTGAGGCTTGAGTTGACCGTGAAAGTTCGGGGTAAATGTTTCGTCTAACCTTAGCTTGAGGTATTAGGTGTTGAGTCCTATTTGCTATCTGTTTCTTGTTGAGTACGACGTATAAGTATGTTGACGAGTGTCTATATATTGGTGTGGAGCATGACCGCGAGTCTTAAATTGATATTTGTCGTATTCTTAAATGATACTATGGATGCTTTAGTGGGTAAATTCTTGACATTAAGCAAATACTTAGTTTATTTCCGTGGAATCTACTTATGATTAAGTAATGGTGATAAGTAAGATGAGTAGGAGTTGAGTTAAGATTAGTTATAGCTGATTCTCCCTTGCCGAGATGTATATACTTGTACTGCTAAATTCCCTTGCCGGGATAGTGTAATTATTGTTGATTCCCTTGCCGAGATGATAATTATGATTAGTGTTGACTATATACTTGAAACTAGTTCCGCATCGCAACATTTTTATTATATATGGATCGGATTGTGCGCCGCAACATTAATATATATGGACCTGGTTGCATGCTAAAACAATATTATGTTGGATCGGGTTGCACACCGCAACAAATACTGTATTGGATCGGGTTGCGCACCACAACAGTTATATTGATGGATTGGGTTGCACGTCGCAACAATATTTTATATGGATCGTGTTGCATGCCGCAACAATGTTATGTTGGACCAGGTTTCACGCTGCAATAAATATTATATTAGATCGAGTTGCATGCTGCAACAGTTATATAGGTGGATCAGGTTACACGCCACAACAATGTTAAATGATAAGGGATCGGGTTGCGTGCCGCAGCAGTAGTATTACTTTTTTGTTGTAGATATTGTACCATCCTTTCTGATTTCTACTTAGTTTCTTCTAGATTTGATATGTTCCCTGAAGCATGTACCCCCTCCCATTTAAACTGCTTATTCCTTTTATTTTCCGCCATATATTATTTAACTACACAGGTTTATCTAGAGACTGGTCCTAGCCTCGTCACTACATTGCCGGGGTTAGGCAAGACACTTACCAGCACATGGGATCGGTTGTGTTGATAATACACTCTGCACTCTTTACAGATACCGGAGCAGCATTGGAACAGTAGCTTCGGAGCCAGCCTTCAGTTTACCGAGATTCTGAGGTAGTCTTGAAGGCGTCCGTAGGCTGTGCGTCTCTTCTATCTACTATTATGTTCTGTTATCACTTGTATCCGAGACAGACTGAGTTTCTTTATATTAGACATTTGTATGTAGTAATCATAGACAGTCTGTGAATGTTGTGACACCGATTTTTTAGGTAGAGACATATGTTGGATATTCGTATTTTGGTATTATATTTGTCTAAGTCTTCCGCTTAAAGATTTTCTTCCTCTATTATTTTACTGTTTACCACCTGTTGCTACAAGTAGTTAAAAGTATTCAAAATGAAAAGGTTAAAGATTTCAAAATATTGTGGCTTGCCTAGCTTCTACGAGTAGGCACCATCACGACTCCCGAGGGTGAGAAATTTATGTCGTGACAAGTTGGTATTAGAGCTTAAGGTTACATAGGTCTCACAATTCACAGACAAGTTTAGTAAAGTTTGTGGGATTGGTATGAAGACGTCTATAATTATTCCCTAGAGGCTACAGATTTAGGAAAACTTCACATTGTTCGTTCTTATCATGCAGATTGGTTTCTCAATACTAATTGAATTTCTACTATGTTCTTTCGTAGATGGCGAGAACACGCACTTCCTCATCTACCGATAAGCAGCTTGAGCCCCTAGCAGCAGCTCCCACGAGGGGCAGAGGGCGAGGCCGAGGCAGGGGCAGAGCTCAGCCCAAGGCAGCATCACCCGTAGCGGAGCCTCTAGTTGGCTTTGATGACGAGGTTCCGACCCCAACAGTTTTAGTGGGCCCAGCTCAGGTCCCAGAGGGGTTTATTGCTACTCCAGTTCTTCAGGATGCTCTGGCACATCTAGTGGGCCTTATGGAAAGTGCTTTCGGGGCAGGCTTACTTCCTGTAGCACCAGCCGTCTCTCAGGCTGGAGAGGAGCCCAGACTCCTACTACTCGCACTTTGGAACATGTAACTCCTCAGTTTCAAACTCCAGCGGCTCAACCAGTTGGAGTAGTTCAGCCGGGTATGGTAGCTCTGACCGATGAAGGGGCAACTATGTCTGTCGATGCTTTGTAGAGATTATATAGGTTCACCAAGCTCTTCACTACTGCTTTCAGCGGTGCATCTACTAAGGATCCCTAGGATTATCTAGACAGCTGTCACGAGGTTCTTTGGAATATGGGGATACTTGAGACAAACTTGGTTGATTTTGCCACATTTCGCTTGTCTGGATCCTCTAAGACTTGGTTGAGGGATTATTGCATAGCAAGACCAGCAGGATCGCTAGCCTTGACCTGGGAGCAGTTCACACTGCTATTTTTGGAGAATGTTCTCCCTTTCACGCAACGAGAGGCCTATTAGAGTCAGTTTGAGCGCCTCCAGCAAGGATCTATAATTGTCACCCAGTACGAGACTAGATTCATTGATTTGGCTCGCTATGTTCTTATCATACTTCCCACTAAGAGGGAGAGAGTGGGACAATTTATTGATGGACTAGTTTAGCCGATTCGTCTCCAGACGGGTAGAGAGACTAGGTGTGAGATATCCTTCTAGGAGGCAGCTAATGTGGCTCGGAGAGTTGAGATGGTACTATCACAAGAGGGTGGTCATGGGGCAGACAAGAGACCCCGTCATTCGGGCAGATTCATTGGTACCTCGTCTGGAGGTAGAGATTTGTTTGGTAGAGGCCATCCTCCTAGGCCTTTTCAGTTAGCACTCCAAGTTTTGCACGACGCTTCAGGTGGCTGTGGTTCTTACATGCAGTATTCTGGTCATCATCCCTACAGTTCACCACCAGCTCCTATCACTGCATCGCCACTCCAAAGTTTTCGAGGTGGTCATTCAGGTCGCCAGGGTCAGTCTCAGCTTCCTAAGCCGCAACATTCAGGTGGACGTTATGAGTGTGGTGAGTATGGTCATATCTAGAGGGCTTGTTCAAGGTTGGTGGGTACTCAGTCGTAGCAGCAGGGTTCCCGTGCTATGGTTTAGGCACCAAGTGTTCTATAGACCGAGCAGCCAACTAGAGGTGGGGGTAAAGGTGCTAGAGGTGGAGGTAGAGGATTTAGAGGTGGAGCTCAGACCGTCAATGGTGGAGGCCAGCGAGCTGCAAGCCATCCCAAAGATGTAGTCCAAGGTGGTGGGGACCAGCCCCGATGTTATGCTCTTCCAGTCAAGCCCGAGGCTGAGGCTTCAGATGCAGTTATCACCGGTACAATTCCGGTTTGTGATAGAGATGCTTCAATGTTATTTGATCTAAGGTCTACTACTCGTATATGTCATCTTATTTTGCACCGTATCTGGTCATGCCTAGTGATTCCTTGAGTGTCCCTATATGTGTGTCTACACCAATGGGCGATTATATTTTGGTAGACCGAGTCCATCGTTCTTGTATTATGGTTATTGGAGACCTTGAGACTCGTGTAGATTTGTTGCTTCTGGACATGGTTGATTTTGATGTTATATTGGGGATGGACAGGTTATCACCTTACCACGATATTTTGGACTGTCATGCCAAGACTGTGGCCTTAGCCGTATCGAGTTTGCCTCATTATAGTGGAGAGGAAATCCTAGTCATTTTACCTTTAGTGTTATCTTGTATGTGAAGGCTCGGCGTATAGTCGAGAAGGGGTGTTTGGCCTATTTGGCATATGTTTGTAATTCTAATGTCGAGGTTCCTTCTATTGATTCTATGCCCGTTATTCATGAGTTTCCTGAGGTATTCCCTTCAAACCTTCCGGGTATGCCGCCCGATAGGGATATTGACTTTTGCATTGATTTGGCTTCGGGCACATATCCCATTTCTATCCCGTTGTATCGTATGGCCCCACCTGAGTTGAAAGAGTTAAAGGAGTAGTTGCAAGACTTGCTTGAAAAAGGTTTTATTAGACCCAGTGTTTCGCCTTGGGGTGCGCTGGTGTTGTTTGTTATAAAGAAGGATGGGTCAATGAGAATGTGTATTGATTACCGGCAATTGAGCAAGGTTACAATCAAGAATAAGTATCCGCTGTCGAGGATTGATGATTTGTTCGATCAGCTTCAGGGTGCCAAGGTATTTTCAAAGATTGACTTGAGATTTGGCTACCATTAGTTGAGGATTAGGACATCCGATGTCCCTAAGACAGCCTTTCGCGCTTCATACGGGCATTATGAGTTCTTGGTTATGTCATTCGGGTTGACAAATGCCCCAACAGCTTTCATGGATTTTATGAACCGAGTGTTCAGGCCTTATTTGGATTCATTCACGATAGTCTTCATTAATGATATATTAATATATTCCCGCAGCGAGGCGGAGGACGAGCAACACCTTAGAGTGATTCTTCAGACTCTAAAGGATAGTCAATTATATGCAAAGTTCTCGAAGTGTGAGTTTTGGTTAAGTTCAATTGCATTTCTGGGTCATGTTGTATCAACATAGGGTATTTAGGTTGATCCGAAGAAGATTGAGGCAGTCAAGAACTGGCCTAGACCAGCATTAGCTACAGAGATTCGTATTTTCTTGGATTGGCAGGCTACTATCGTCTGTTCGTAGAGGGGTTCTCATCTGTCGCAACCCCGATGACTAGGTTGACCTAGAAGGGTGACCAGTTTAGATGGTCGGATGAGTGTGAGGCGATCTTTCAGAAGCTTAAGATAACTCTGACTACGGCACCAGTGTTGGTTTTACCTACAGGTTCATGTCCTTATACAGCTTATTGCGATGCTTATCCTATTGGACTTGGTGTAGTGTTGATGCAGGATGGCAAGGTCATTGCCTATGATTCACGGCAGTTAAAGCTTCATGAGAATAATTACCCGGTTCATGATTTGGAGTTGGCAGCCATTGTTCACACATTGAAGATTTGGAGGCACTATCTGTATGGCGTGGCATATAAGGTATTCACGGATCACAAGAGTCTTCGGTATTTTTTATAGCAAAAGGAGTTGAATTTGAGACAGAGAAGGTGGTTGGAGTTGTTGAAAGATTATGATAACACCATATTTTATCATCCCGGAAAGACCAATGTGGTGGCCTATGCCTTGAGTAGTAAGTCAACCAGTATGGCAGTCTTGCTTATATTCCGATCGGTGAGAGACCGTTCCGATCGGTGAGAGACCGCTTGCTTTGGATGTTCAGGCTTTGGCCAATCAATTCATGAGGTTAGATGTTTTTGAGCCTAGTCATATGATAGCTTGCACGGTCTCTCATTCTTCTTTATTGGAGCGTATCCGTGATCAGTAGTATGATGATCCCCATTTGTGTGTCCTTAGAGACACGGTGCAGAGCAGAGGTGACAAGTAGGTTACCTTAGATGATGATGGAGTTTTGAAATTGCAGGTTCGAGTATGTGTGCCTAATGTGGATAGACTTCGGGAGTTGATTTTTGAGGAGGCCCATAATTCTCGCTACTCTATTCATCCGGGCGTCGCGAAGATATATCAGGATTTGCGGCAACATTAGTGGTATCAGAGAATGAAGAAGGATATTGTTGCATATTTAGCTCAGTGTTTGAAATGTCAGCAGGTTAACTACGAGCATCAGAGGCGTGGTGGTTTATTTTAGAAGATTGAGCTTCCCGAGTGGAAGTGGGAGCGGATCATTATAGGTTTTGTTATTGGGCTCCCACAAACTCGGAAGAAGTTCGACACAGTATAGGTCATTGTTGATAGGCTGACCAAGTCAACACATTTCATTCCTATGGCAGTCTCCTATTCTTCTGAGAGGTTAGTTGAGATCTATATTCGGGAGATTGTTCGTCTTCATAATGTTCCTGTGTCTATCATTTCGGACTGAGGTACGCAATTTACCTCGCGTTTATACAGAGCAGTTCATCCAGAGTTGGGAACGCGGGTGAAGTTGAGTACAACAATTTCATCCTCAGACGGACGGGCAGTTCAGATTTTTGAGGATATGCTCCGAGCTTGTGTCATTGACTTTGGAGGCTCGTGGGACCGGTTTTTGCCTTTAGTGGAGTTTTCTTACAACAGCTACCGGTAGAGTATCCACATGGCTCCTTATGAGGCTTTATATAGTAGGCGGTATCGGTGTCTAGTAGGATGGTTTGAACCGGGAGAGGCTCGTTGTTGGGTACGGATCTGGTTCAGGATGCCTTGGACAAGGTCAGGATCATTCAGGATGGGCTTTGTACAGCTCGGACCAGGCAAAAGAGTTATGTCGACCGCAAGGTTCACAATTTAGCTTTCATGGTTGGTGAGTGGGTATTTCTTCGAGTGTCGCCTATGAAGGGCTTGATGAGATTTGGGAAGAAGGACATGGTTAGCCCTAGGTTCATTTGTCCGTTCGGGATTCTTGATCGAGTGGGAGAGGTGGCTAATAGACTTGCATCCGCTGAGCTTATGAGCCGTGCATCTAGTGTTTCATGTGTCCATGCTTTAGAAGTATCACGGCAATCCATCCCATGTGATAGATTTCAGCACTGTCCAGTTGGACAAGGAATTATCTTATGAGGAGGATCTAGTGGCTATTCTAGACCGGTAGGTTCGTTTGTTGCGATTGAAGAGTTTTCCTTCTATTCGTGTTTAGTGGAGAGGTCAGCTTCCTGAGGCATCGACCTGTGAGTCCGAGTCTGATATACGAGCCGTTATCCCCATCTTTTCCCTGACTCAGGTACTTTCTTCTTCTGTCCGTTCGGGGACGAATGGTTGTTTTAGAGGTAGAGAATGTGATGACCCAAAAGGTCAACACTTGCATTGAAATTAAATCTATGTTTCAGAGGTCTTGAAAACCTCGTTTAGAGTCAGCTTGGTCTGCGTGCGTAGTCCGAACGCGTAGCTGAAAAGCTTAAATATGAAAATTTGTGAAAAATGATAAAATTTGGCTATAAAATAAGTTAATTTGACTTCGCTCAACCTTTTGAGTAAATGGACTCAGACCCGTAATTTGATGGTGGAAAATATGGGACTTGGGCATATGCCTAGAATCGAATTCCGATATCCCAAGCCCAAGAAATGATTTTTTTGAAGAAAATTATTTTCTGAAACTATTTAAAGGAACTTGAAATGAAATTTGATTAGAACATGATGATATCATGCCCGTATTTTGGTTCCGGCGCTCGGTACATGTCTTATATATAATTTAAGACGATCCTGTGAAATTTGGTGAAAAACGGATGTCATTTGACGTGATTTAGACCTAAATGGCAAAAGTTGAGGTTTAAGAAGTTTTGAAATATTTCATTTATTTTGATGTTTCATTCATTGTTAATGGTGTTATGTTGGCAATTTGATCGCATGGTTAAGTTCATATGATATTATTGAGTTAGTACGTGCATTTGGTTAGGAGCCCCGAGGGCTCGGGTGTGTTTCGGGAGGTTTTTGGACTTAAGAAATGCTGCAGATTTTGCTATTCAGTGCACAGGGAATTTGTTCTTCGCATTCTCGTGGTCCCACTCGTATAAGGCAAAAATCCCAAGTGCTAGTTTTCTTCTTCGCGAACACGAAGCCTGAGATGCGAACGCGAGGCTGAGGGGCGAGTACCCGTCGTGAAATCGTCCAAGTACTCGCGAACGCATAAGGCAATGGTCATGGGGATGGAGTTCTCAATTATTCTACGCGAATGCGACCGCTAGTTCGTGAAAGTGTGGGATCGAGGGGTTAAAGCTCTACAAATGCTAGCCAATTGTCGTGAACCCGAAGGTCTTCAGGCTTGACTCATCGCAAACGGGATAATCCTGTCATGAACGCGAAGGATAAATTCTCCCAATTATTTTAAGTCTCAAAAATAGAACACTTATGGGATTTTCATAAACTTTCATAAACCTCTTCTTCTCGAAAGATTTTAGGCGATTTTTGAAGCATTTCCTCACCATAATCTCTTGAATAAATAATCTTTAACTTGTTTTCTTCCATTTTTATCAACACCTACTAGATTTCTAGGCGTAAACATGAGAATAATGGTAGAAAATTAGGGATTTGGGTAGAATTAGGGATTTTGATTTAATTAAGTTTTAGACCTCGTTTTGGAGTCGAATTCTGGAATTATTTATATATTCAAGCTTGTGGGTGAATGAGGGATCGAATTTTGGTTCGAACCTCGTGTGTTGACCGAGTGGACTCGGGGTCAATTTTTGGATATTTGAGAAGAATTATTAGAAAGCTATAATTAGGCATTGAAATTGAATTTTTAGTGTTTATTGATGTTATAAAGTCGATTATGTATTGATACTATTGATTTGGCACCGAACACGAAAGGAAAGCCGGTGTTTGAGGCTTGAGTTGGTCGTGGAAGTTCGAGGTAAGTGTCCATTCAAACGTTAGTTTGAGGGATTATGAGTTGATTCCTATTTGCTATTTGTTTCTTGTTGAGTATGACATATGAGCATGGTAACGAGTATCTATATGTCGGTGTCGAGCATATCCGTGAGTCTTAAATTGATACTTGTTGTATTCTTAAATGATACTATGGATGCTTTAGTGGGTAAATTATTGACATTGAGCAAAGACTCAATTTATTTTCGTGGAATGTACTTATGATTGTATAATAGTGATAATTGAGATGAATAGGAGTTGAGTTAAATTTAGTTACAGCTGATTCTCCCTTGTTGGGATGTATATACTTGTACTACTAAATTTCATTACTAGGATAGTGTAGTTATTGTTGTTTCCATTACCGGGATGATTATTATGATTGTTGTTGATTTTATATTTGGAACGGGTTGCACGCCGCAATATTTTTATTATATGTGTAGGGGGTTGCAAGCTACAACATTATTCTATATGGATCAGGTTGCACACCGCAACAATGTTATGTTGGATCGGGTTGCACGCTGTAACAAATATCATATTGGATCGGATTGCACGCCGCAATAGTTATATAGATGGATCGGGTTGCATGTCACAACAATATTATGTTGGATCCGATTGCACGCCGCAACAAATATTATATTGGATCGAGTTACACACCATAACCGTTATATATATGGATCGGGTTGCACGCCGCAATAGTGTTAAATGATAAGGGATCAGGTTGCGCGCCGCAACAGTAGTATCACTATTTTATTGTAGATATTGTACTGTCCTTTCATATTTCCATTTAGTTTCTGTTAGACTTGAAATGTTCCCCGAAGCATGTACCCCCTCCCATTTAAACTGCTTATTCCTGTTTATTTTCCATCATATATTATATAACTGCATATATTTATCCGGAGTCAGGTCCTAGCCTCGTCACTACTTCACCGGGGCTAGGCCAGACACTTACCAACACATGAGGTCGGTTGTGCTGATGCTACACTTTGCACTCTGTGCAGATACCGGAGCAACATTTGTACACTAGCTTAGGAGCTAGCCTTCAGTCCATCGAGATACCGAGGTAATCCTGCAGGCGTCCGCAATCCCGGCGTCTCTTCTATCTACTATTATGTTCTATTATCTCTTGTATCCGAGACAGACTAAATTTCTTTCTCTCAGACATTTGTATGTAGTAATCATAGATAGTCCATGAATTTTGTGACACTGGTTTTAAGGGTAGAGACATATATTGGCTATTCGTATCGATTTTGGTATTATAGTTGTCTAAGTCTTCTGCTATTATTTTACTGTTTACCACCCGTTGCTACAAGTAGTTAAAAGTATAAAAAATGAAAGGTTAAAGATTTCTAATTTTGTGGCTTGCCTAGCTTCTACGAGTAGGTACCATCACGACTCCCGAGGGTGAGAAATTCGGATCGTGATAATAGTACTCTCCCAATATCAAATGAGTTCTTCAAGGTTATTGTTATCATCATTTTAGATTTATCTTTGTGCATAATTATTCGTTATCATCCACAACTCTTCAAGCTTTTTTGAAGGACTCAAAGTTTAATATATTTACCAAATTAAATATAGGAACCTAAGAAAAAAAGAAATAAAGTAGAGGCACATACTTCACTTGCAAAAAGTTAGGGTAAGGAGCTGTATATTACCAAAAAGGATTTGAAAGTATCTTAATTTAATGGAAATATACTTTAGTATATGAAATAATAAATAGCAAATATAAGGACGTATTTGAAAGAGCAAACCTTTTTGATTAGCAAACTAACAAGATAGTTACAAGTAACTAAGGACTATAAAACTTTTTGCATTGTCCTTTATATATAGTAGTAAAGTATATGAAGTAATAAATAGTAAATACAAGGGCATATTTGAAAGAACAAACCCTTTTGATTGGCAAACTAACAAGATAGTTACAATGTAACTAAGGACTACAAAACGTTTTACATTGTCGTTTATATATAGTAGTAATATAGAGGATTTTCAGAAACCATTATTATTTAGTGGCTATTAACTTCCTATAGCTACCATATACATAATTACTTCCTATAGCTTCTAATCAGTTGTTACGATAGTGTATTGGCTGTATTTGCGCCGATGTATTCATAAATACAGTAGCAAAAAATACCTAAAAATCAGGGTAGTCCAATTGTACGCGCATGTATTCACATGTATTCACGCCATATATTCATGAATACAACAACAAAAAGTACTTATAATCGGGATAGTCCAGCTATACACATATGCATTCACATGTATTCACGCTATTGTATTCATGAATACAACGGTAAAACTGCCTAAAGTCAGGACAGTCTAGTTGTACGCGCATGTATTCACATATATTTGCGCCACGTATTTATGAATACAACAGCGAAAAGTGCCTAAAATCAGGACATTCCAGCTATACGCGCATGTATTCACATATATTCACGCTATTGTATTCATGAATACAGCAGTAAAAAGTGCCTAAAATCATGGCAGTCCAGCTGTACGCGCATGTATTCATGAATACAGCAGCAAAAAGTACCTAAAATCGGGGCAGTCTAGTTGTACGCGCATGTATTCGTATTTGTTATATTCATCAATACAACAATAAAAAACACCTAAAATCAAGAAAGTCCAGCTGTACATGCATTTATTCACATGTATTCACGTCATGTATTCATGAATACTGTAACGGCAATCACTTTAAAAATAGGTATGTCTAGCTGTTTAAGAGAGGAAAAACATAAATAGCGTGTTTCATGTCTCAATGGTAGTATATACCATAAATCCTTATTTTGTTATAAAATATAAAAGGTAGCTATAGAAAATAATATTTTTAAATAATTTTGATATATAATAAATAGGATTGTATCTTTGCTATATTAGGTAAAATTTCCGTAGTATATACTAGATGTGGCCCGTGAACAACACGGTCCCAACAATTTGATCTGGAATGTACTCAACCAATGATAAGATAAAAAGTTTCTTCAGATGCTAACATATGTTCTTCTCAAAGCCAACAAATAAATTCTGAATATCTATACTTCACAACAGAATATGATTCATTTTTCCTTCAAAACAGCTCATGTTCCTTTCAAGTCACATTTCCCATATTATACATGAGGGAATTTGTTCCCACGTCTTCTTCAATATTCTATTCATGCCTTGAACTTACAAACTGTCAAGCAGATCCTTAAAATTTTGTGGCATCACCCAAATTGAGTCCATATCATCCAAGTGCTTGCAGTGCAGAAGCAAGTGGCTTACTGTTTCAGTGTCATTCTCAAAAAAAGCATCTACTGCATAAGTTATACCTCTCCTCTGCAAGTTAAGACATGCACCATGCACGGCAATCCACTTAAAACATACAACTTTAGATGGAGCTTTATTTATCCACATCTCCCAAAGCCAGTGAATTTCATAATCACCAGTTTGGTTTTTCAGTACTTCATAACACGATTTCACAGAGAAATTTCCATCCCTGCTTGCTGAGCATAACATAGATCTCATTTGCCTTCTTCAAGTGCTATAACATATAATAGTTGCATGAAATCACTAACTTCATCCATGTCACTAATTACAAGCCAATGATGAAAGAAGTAAGATTCAATTACATGTAGGAATGTGGTCAAGATAGTCATTGCTAAGATAAAAAGTTTATTCTTCAGATGAACATTAGTCATTAGCTAAAGCCTGTGATAAAAGAAGTACTTATGAATATCTCAGGAAATTAGAATTCGAGTTAAGTTTTTGTTTAAAATCTTTAAATGCACTTGTCCATCTTGAAAGAGAAATGTTGTGATCTTTTTATCTTGCACAACTGGAGAATGCATAACACTCATGTAGAACAGATGGGAAAGAACTGTCATGATCCTAAGTTCAGACCCGATCATATGGTACTTATCGTGAAAAAAGACCAGCCGACACAAACATTCAATAATAATTAACAGTTATTTAATTCATAATTAAACCATTAACAAGTGATAAACCCCAGAATACAGTGGAATAGAACAAGTGCAAAAATAAATACAACCAAATATCGGGGTGTCACCAATCATGAGCATCTAAATACCCGTATTAAGAGTATAAAAGGGACTACACAGTCTATTACAGAACTAACATAGGGAAAGTAAGATAAGAGGGAGAAGCACTTGGCTGCAAAAGAAGAGGAGCTACCTAGTGTACTCCGAACTGCCTGCTGGAAGCAATCATCACTCGCTAGCGGGACTCGAGGCTCCTCGATCTGCACACAAGGTGCATGGAGTAAAGTGACTACGCCAAATTTGTGAGTAATAAAAGTAAAAGCAGCCGAGCGATAAGAAAATACGTAAAACACAACAATATGCTGCAAGAGCCAGTATAAAACCAGTTCAATGCAATAAAATAGTGAAAGCTTGTAAAACACCTTAGTTCACTATAAACTTCTTTAAAAAATCTTTTAGCAGTTAAGCGAGAGAATAAAAAACAGTGAGAAAAGATAAACACATAAAATCAGCCCCTCGGGTAAAGTACCAACAGAATCAGCCCTTCGGGCTATCTCACAATCACTCGTAGCCCCTCGGGCAATAGCATGGAAAAACATCAGCCCCTCGGGCTATAATACATCTCACACTGGGCACCCCCACTCACTGGGGTGTACATACTCCAGGAGGGGCCTCTTACGGCTCAAGCGCAATATCAAGTTATCTCGTGGCATAATAGGCTCTCGACCTCATATCAAGCCACCTTGTGGCGTACAACTCCGGTCCTCGGCCTCATAATCATAGGTTAGAATAACACTGCAACAACGTACAACCCAATTCCATAATAACCTCACAACACAGGCCCTCGGCCCTACTCAGTCACAAATCTCTAGAAGCCACTCGGGCATAGTAAAATATAATGCTCATCACAAAATACAATTAAAGATGTCAAAATAGATTAAACATGGCTGAGTTATGGAAACAACAGAACACAACAAGTCAGAGTACAAATATAAAATCAAAACAGTGAGGAAATAACAGTAAAAATACCCTTAAGGATACAAAACAATCGACAGGAGGCCCTAATATGGCATTCAGCCCAAAACATGATGATAGCAAATAGTTTTTAATCAAATATGCTGTAAAACAGTCATACGGAATGGACTAGGTTACAAACCCCAATGGTGCACGACCCCACGCTCATCATCTAATGTGTGTGTCACCTCCAAATAGCACAACGACATGAAATTTGAGGTTTCATACCCTAGGACAATATTTACAATCATTATTCACCTCTATTCGGTCCAAACTCTAGCTCGCGATGCCTTTTCCTTTCGAAACCGCCTCCGGATGCTCCAAATCTACCCAAAATCAGTACATAACCATCAAAATATGCTATGGGAACAAAGCCTACTCAAAAGTAATCAAATACCATGCAATTCCGAAATTAATCCAACCCGACCCCCGGGCCCATGTCTCGAAACTTTATAATATTTACATTAATAGTCTCCTTATATCCCCACGAGTTCATACATATCAAAATTACTAAAATTCGACCACAAATAACCCCTCAACCCTTGCGCAAAGGTCTCCAATCTCAAGCCCTTGTTTCTTTAATATTTACCCACAAATTTCCATAAATTTCAAGCCTAATCAATGAAATAACATCATAGGAATGAGTTTTATAATCAAAATTCTTACCTCAACGAAGCTCCATTTGATTCTCTCTTCAAAATCCCCCAAAAGCTCCAAAATCGATTTAAAATGGTGAAGAAAGGCTAAAATCACGAAGGAAATATTTGTATACTTTCTGACCTAGGCTTTTCAAACATACGGTCCTTCTTCGACTTTTGCGGTCCCTCTTCTGCGGTCTTGCCCTCTGCTCCTGCGGTTATCACTTAATTGCCCAAAGTCACATCTCGATCACATACTCGCACATGCGCTATCATAGGTGCACTCAACACACCGCATCTGCGGCTCCTGTCGCTCACATCCTTTACCGCGTTTTCAGTCTTTTCTACGAATCTGTGGCATCGCACTTGCGGTCTCCAATACGCAGGTGCAGAAACAACAAAAGCATAAAAAATTCTGCAACTTCTCCAAAACTCCAAACTCTCCGTCAACCATCTGAAATCACCCCGAGGCCCCATCTCAACCAAAAGTACGAACAAGTCATATACTACTATTCAAACTTATACCAATCTTCAAAACACATCAAACAACATCAAATCAACAAAAACACATTGAATTCAAGCCTAAGGTTCCAAAAATCTTTTGAATTACGCTTTTGATAAAAAATTCTATCAAACCACGTTCATATTACTTGAAATTTTGCACACACTTCCCAAATGACACAACGAAATTCCATTCTGGCCCCTAGCCCCTGTATCAAAATATCACCTATCAACCGAAAAATGAGTAAATCCCAATTTTGCCAATTCAAGGCTAAATCTACTACGAACCTCAAAAACACATTCCAATCATACTCCTAAGTCCAAATTATCTCCCGAAGCTATCCAAACCATCATAATTCACATTCGAGCCCTTTTTCATATTAAGCTAAATCAAAAGAGACTAAGTATCTCAAACCTGACCAAAACTATTCCGGATTTGAACCGACTAACCCGATACCACATAACACATATAAACAAAGCATAAAGAAGTAGAAATGGGGGAAAAAAGCAGTAACTCATGAAATAGTTGGTCGGGTCGTTACAAGAACTCAACTTAACTATCTGGAGAATATTCCATATATGTTTAAGAAGCAACTTACCATTGATATTATTTATGGAAATTATCAAATTCAGTAAATTATCATATATATATATATATATATATATATATATATATATATATATATATATATATATATATTGTGTCTGCGTGTGTGTGTGTACAATAGAGGGGTTTGACTTACAGTTTTAAGCTCCTGCTAATAGTTGAGAGCTATATAAGCAAGCTTTTCTTATATCACAGTCAAGGATCCTGTCAACACACGATAACAACTATGACTAACTTATTGTTGGTACAATTAGTCTATTATCGACTTATAATAAACATGATTGGAAGTGATTACTCAAGCTACTTCTTCTTTTTCTTCTTCTTCTTATGGTATTAGAACATTGATTGGGAGACTCTTCATCATTTGAATGAACTTCTTGAATTAATTCTTATCATTTGGCTTGCAAATCTTTGAGGTATGGAGGAGTAGGCTTAGGCAATGGTGCCTAAGCCTTTCACACTATCAGTTCAGGTATATCAATAATGTGATCCCTAGACAGTTTCACCTCCTATTGAGTCTCTTCCACACTATCATCAATATCAATTCAAACTTCCTAATTAGGATGTATCACATTGATTGGTGTTTCCTCTCTTGCACCATTTGTTCATCATCAAAAAGTTGCCTTTGACTTGTGGTGGGTGCATTCCTACCTCTTTCACTTCTTGTGGTCACAACCATGGCATGTCGCGTATTGTTTCCACCCTTTTGGTTTACTATCGTCTCACTTGGTAGTTCCCGCTTAGGACTAGTATTTAATGTTTGAGAGATTTTCCCCATTTGAACTTCTAGGTTGCTGATTAATGTTGTTGTGTGAGGCAAGTTGGCATCCAAATCAGCATTCTTTTCCATCATTTGCTTCATCATATTTTCAATTTTCCCCATCTTATTGTTTGATGAACTTGAACCATGGGAAAGATAAGGAGGGGGGTTGCTCGGTTTTTGATACATCGGGGGCCTTTGAAAACCTACCTCCCGGTTTCCTTGATTGTTGTTTCATCCGCCTTGATTGTTACCCCAACCCCTCTATTTCCTTGATTGTTGTAGTTGTTCCAATTCCCTTTATTGTTGCCAACACTCCAATTTTCTTGGTTATTTGAATTCCAATTGCCTTGATTGTTTTGAGGTCGCCATTATAGTTGGTGTGGGGCTTGGAAATTACATCTTTTCCCTTGAAAATTATTCACATATTTCACCTCCTCTTCTTGTTCATTATAGTAATCATTTTGCTCAAAACTACAATCTTCTTGCACATAGTTCTCCACTCGATTTTGCACATGTGGACCGTTGTCCCTCCTCTTGTTCACCTTCATGTTCACTCCCTCCATGGAATTGACTTGCTTGGATTTTACACTTGATTTAATTAGGCCTTTGCTAGTTGAGTCATAGTGGTTGTCACTTTGGCAATGGCTTGGCCATGGTCTTGCAATTGTTTGTGAAGGTAGATCATATTTGGGTTACCTTATAGAACATTGGCCTAGGATTTCCAAGCCGATGACTTTTCCACCATCTCATCCAAAATCTCACACGTCTCCGCATAAGGCGTAATCATGAAATTCTCACTAGCAAGTTGATTCACTACACATTGGTTAGTTGTGTTAATCCCACGATAGAAGGTTTTTTGAATCATGTTTTCCATCATATCGTTGTTGGGACATTCCTTGACCATAATTCTATAGCACTCTCATATCTCGTGTAGTGGTTCATTCAGCTTTTGCTTAAATACCAAAATCTCATCTCGAAGTGTAGCCATGTGTCCCGGAGATAAGAACTTAGAAATGAACTTTTCCGCCAACTCATCCCAAGTGTGAATTGAGTGGTTCAACAATCATTTCAACCCATCTAAAGCATCCGTCGGTATAGAGAAGGGGAAACCTGGTAGATACATTTGATGTTTAAAGTCTTGGGTATAAACTGAAAGCTGATATAAAATGATCACCATCATCCTTTTCAAAAATGTTCAGATAATCAGTCTTGTGTATGAATTTGAACTGAAAAGGCGTTATCAAGACTTGTTCATATGAACTCCCCGTCCAAGTTAACTCTAGGCCTAGTTGAGAGGCCCAACAGTGGCTAGACACAGTGTGTGTTCTCAGCCAGCTCAAATTTGAGTCCAGTATGTGCAATTAGCCATGAATGAGGCTAAAAGGCGTGTATTGTTCCCTCGAATACGCGGGCCATATATAAATAATTACTGCATTTAAACACTAGCTATAGTAGAGAATTTAGTATACATTAGAACATCTTAAAATAAGGGGAACCGCGTTAATCCCATCAAATATCATTCGATGTCTCCTTAGTTCATCAAAACACATAGAAAATAGGAAGTGTCATTTAGCGAATTTCACGGTCTTCCCACAAATCTCGAAGACGTAGTTGCTATAGGTGCGCGTGTTTAATAAAAATACCTTCTTAAATTCAGGTGCACATTTATGTGACCAAAATCCTATTCTCAATGGAATTAAAATATGTCTAAAATTGTGGGTGCATTTATGTGACGCGATTCTCAACGTGTTTTAAAAACATTGAAAATTTTCCTAAAAGATGTTAAAAATCTAAAATTGCGGGTTAACAGGTATAGCAAATCATATTTTAGTCACTTATAATGAGTTTAAGCGACCGTACTAGAACCACTGGATCGGAGGGTGCCTAACACCTTCCCTCGGGTCAACAGAACTCCTTACTCAAGAATTTCTGGTTCGCAGACTCCAATTGGGTAGTCAAAATTTCCTCGATTTGGGATTTCAAATAAACCGGTGACTTGGGACACCAAATGTCAAATTTATCCCAAGTGGCGACTCTTTTTCTTCTTCTTCTTATGGTATTAGAACATTGATTGGGAGACACTTCATCATTTGAATGAACTTCTTGAATTAATTCTTATCATTTGGCTTGCAAATCTTTGAGGTATGGAGGAGTAGGCTTAGGCTTTGGTGCCTAAGCCTTTCACACTATCAGTTCAGGTATATCAATAATGTGATCCCTAGACAGTTTCACCTCCTATTGAGTCTTCCACACTATCATCAATATCAATTCAAACTTCCTAATTAGGATGTATCACATTGATTGGTGTTTCCTCTCTTGCACCATTTGTTCATCATCAAAAAGTTGCCTTTGACTTGTGGTGGGTGCATTCCTACCTCTTTCACTTCTTGTGGTAACAACCACGGCATGTCGCGTATTGTTTCCACCCTTTTGGTTTACTATCGTCTCACTTGGTAGTTCCCCCTTAGGACTAGTATTTAATGTTTGAGAGATTTTCCCCATTTGAACTTCTAGGTTGCAGATTAATGTTGTTGTGTGAGGCAAGTTGGGCATCCAAATCAGCATTCTTTTCCATCATTTGCTTCATCATATTTTCAATTTTCCCCATCTTATTGTTTGATGAACTTGAACCATGGGAAAGATAAGGAGGTAGGTTGTTCGGTTGTTGGTACATCGGGGGCCTTTGAAAACCTACCTCCCGGTTTCCTTGATTGTTGTTTCATCCGCCTTGATTGTTGCCCCAACCCCTCTATTTCCTTGATTGTTGTAGTTGTTCCAATTCCCTTTATTGTTGCCAACACTCCAATTTTCTTGATTATTTGAATTCCAATTGCCTTGATTGTTTTGAGGTCGCCATTATTGTTGGTGTGGGGCTTGGAAATTATATCTTTTCCCTTGAAAATTATTCACATATTTCACCTCCTCTTCTTGTTCATTATAGTAATCATTTTGCTCAAAACTACAATCTTCTTGCACGTAGTTCTCCACTCGATTTTGCACATGTGGACCGTTGTCCCTCCTCTTGTTCACCTTCATGTTCACTCCCTCCATGGAATTGACTTGCTTGGATTTTACACTTGATTTAATTAGGCCTTTGCTAGTTGAGTCATAGTGGTTGTCACTTTGGCAATGGCTTGGCCATGGTCTTGCAATTATTTGTGAAGGTAGATCATATTTGGGTTACCTTATAGAACATTGGCCTAGGATTTCCAAGCCGATGACGTTTCCACCATCTCATCTAAAATCTCACACGTCTCCGCATAAGGCGTAATCATGAAATTCTCACTAGCAAGTTGATTCACTACACATTGGTTAGTTGTGTTAATCCCACGATAGAAGGTTTTTTGAATCATGTTTTCCATCATATCGTTGTTGGGACATTCCTTGACCATAATTCTATAGCACTCTCATATCTCGTGTAGTGGTTCATTCAGCTTTTGCTTAAATACCAAAATCTCATCTCGAAGTGTAGCCATATGTCCCGGAGATAAGAACTTAGAAATGAACTTTTCCGCCAACTCATCCCAAGTGTGAATTGAGTGGTTCAACAATCATTTCAACCATCTAAAGCATCCGCCGGTATAGAGAAGGGGAAACCTGGTAGATACATTTGATGTTTAAAGTCTTGGGTATAAACTGAAAGCTGATATAAAATGATCACCATCATCCTTTTCAAAAATGTTCAGATAATCAGTCTTGTGTATGAATTTGAACTGAAAAGGCGTTATCAAAACTTGTTCATATGGACTCCCCGTCCAAGTTAACTCTAGGCCCAGTTGAGAGGCCCAACAGTGGCTAGACACAGTGTGTGTTCTCAGCCAGCTCAAATTTGAGTCCAGTATGTGCAATTAGCCATGAATGAGGCTAAGAGGCGTGTATTGTTCCCTCGAATACGCGGGCCATACATAAATAATTACTGCATTTAAACACTAGCTATAGTAGAGAATTTAGTATACATTAGAACATCTTAAAATAAGGGGAACCGCGTTAATCCCATCAAATATCATTCGATGTCTCCTTAGTTCATCAAACACATAGAAAATAGGAAGTGTCGTTTAGCGAATTTCACGGTCTTCTCACAAATCTCGAAGACGTAGTTGCTATAGGCGCGCGTGTTTAATAAAAATACCTTCTTAAATTCAAGTGCACATTTATGTGACCAAAATCCTATTCTCAATGGAACTAAAATATGTCTAAAATTGTGGGTGCATTTATGTGACGCGATTCTCAACGTGTTTTAAAAACATTGAAAATTTTCCTAAAAGATGTTAAAAGCGGTTAATAATCTAAAATTGCGGGTTAACAGGTATAGCAAATCATATTTTAGCCACTTATAATGAGTTTAAGCGACCGTACTAGAACCACTGGATCGGAGGGTGCCTAACACCTTCCCTCGGGTCAACAGAACTCCTTACTCAAGAATTTCTGGTTCGCAGACTCCAATTGGGTAGTCAAAATTTCCTCGATTTGGGATTTCAAATAAACCGGTGACTTGGGACACCAAATGTCAAATTTATCCCAAGTGGCGACTCTTGAAATGAATAATTAATCCCACATCGAATAATGTCAGTTTATTTGGAAAAAATCCTATGCACGTGTCACCTTTCAGGGTAACCACGTGTAAGCGGTAAAAAAAGAGGTGTGACAGGGCCTAAGGAAGGGGATTGGCCCAGGCCTTGACAAATTTGTGTGGTTTGGTTCAAGCTACCGAGTTAATTTGACTCGTTCATGGTTGGATGGGTAATAACATGTTTCTGAAAGGGCAGTTTAGGAAATTGGGGCAAGAAATCTGGTGGCAACATAAATAGGAAACTTCTGAGAAGCTGACTTTGGGGTTGTTTTGAAATTCTAAAAAGTAAATAAGGTTTTCTGAGCTAAAACAGAAATTAGAAAGGGGCAAGGTATAAATTTGAACCCTTTTGTATGTTGCCCTACTTCCTTGCCTATAAAGGCACTCTACATTGTTATTCAAGTGAGAGTTTCAAGAGATAGATAATTCTGAAAAAAAACACAAACGGCTGAAAAATTAAAGTGAAATTACTGTTTCATTGAAACTCCTTTTGTGATTTCTTAAGTTTCCAATTCCTGAAAATATTTTCTGATTAATCTAGATTCAAAATGGATTTAAATTGGGTGTTTGAGGTTTGGTTTTGAAGTTACTGTGGTTATTGTTCGAGTGACACTATCTTTTATTGTTTTCACAATCATCTTGGTTTGAACTTGTGTTTCTAGTGCTGGCTTGCTACTATTATACTGTCGAGTCCTCATTTTTTCTATTTTGTTTTCGAGTTCCAGGTACATTTTTCTGAGCTTTGCTTTGATGTAAATTTTAGCTGGAAGATGGGAATGAGAAGTTAATGCATTGCAGCAGACTTATCTGAGTTTCATTTATTTATTTTTATTTATTTTTTCCTTAGATCGTATGAATCTTTGTTCATTCTAGCTAATTTGAGTTTTGAACAATGGATTCACATAGTTGTACTTAATTTGGGATTGTTGAAGTGATGGCATTTTTGGTACGTTGTGAATCGGACTTCGCCTTAGATAAGATGATTGTCCATGCTTGATAATGGTTTGTGTTCGAAATATTTTTTAAATAGGCTAAGGGTAATCATGACCTTGTTTGATATATTGTCAAAGGGCAGTGAGTGATTTTAGTTTAAAATATGGTGTAGAAGTTGAAATGCTTATTCAGTATGTTTAGAAGTGAAAATTAAGGAATGAGCATGATTTAGTTTTCATGGCTTTCAATAGTTGCAAACTGTTATGGTCTCATTGATTAGCATATGAATATGTTTTAAATAAAATGGTTTAGAAAGGTTTTCAGTTAGTTCTAATCAGTTTCTTGATGCCCAGCAACTGTTAATTTAATCTGGTGGTTTTTCAATGTCAAATTTACAAAGCTACTGATGTCTAAAAATTCCTTTATTGTCACACTGCCAAATCTGATTGCTTCTGCTATTGTACAGGTTTCATATGGAATCCCTGAATGTCCAGCTTGTGTGTTACTTCGTACGAATCAGGATTATATTGGGCCTGACATGAAACAACTTGCCCAGAATCGGGATAAGGTATTAGGCATCGGTTGGGCCTACTTGATTTTGTTGGCCTAGTTCCCTTGCTTGATATTTTATGGATATCAATTTAACTTGGGTTTCTTAGAATAATAAATATTCTGAACTTCTAAAGTTGCCTCACTATCATAATTAATTAGACTTTCTAAAATGAACTTGAGGTGTGCCATATTTAGCAACAAATATCTATAGCCCTCATGGTTAAGTCTAGAAATTGGAATTGAGGTGCGCTGCGCCAAATAAAATCTCAAATACGTGGTCCTCATTTAGTTACTTCTTTTAAATCCTTAGAACTCGAGGCGTTCCATTTAGAAAATTTTCCACGGCCCTCGCAAAGTTAAAAATGCGTAGTCGCTTTAGGCACGTTTTTAATAATATTACCTTCCTAAACTCGGGTACGCATTTCATGTGACCCAAATCACAATGTTAAATAAAATGTGTCTCAGTCCGCAGGTGCATTTCATGTGGCGTGGTTCAAAAATATATTTTAGATAATGTTGAAATCTTCTTAAAAATAATTAAAAGCGGTTTTAAAGTTAAAAATGTATCATGGACTAAAACATGTATTAAATTAGATAATTGGTCAATTATAATAGTTTAAGCGACCACGCTAGAACCACGGAATACGGGGGTGCCTAACACATTCCCTCGGGTTAACATAATTCTTTATTCAGAATTTTTGGTTTGTAGACTTCAAAAGGAAAGTCGAAATCTTCCTCGATTTGGGATTAAAAATAAACCGGTGACTTGGGACACCAGAAAACAAACCTACTAGTGGCGACTCTGAATTGAATAAATAATCCCATTTTGAATAGTGCAAGTTAAATTGGAAAAACTCCCTTATACACTATCCTTCGGGGTTGGTGTATTGTAAAAATGAGGTGTGATAGCTGGCCATTAGGGTTTTGAGGTCTTTTTATTCACTATGTATGAAGTTGTTCATAATACGTTTGAGACTTTGAGTTCCTATTTTCTGGTTTCATTTCTACATGCTTCAATTAGAATTAATTGCCTTAGGATTCAATCTTATTGCCTATTTGACTCTTATTTGACTTAACTGAAGATTTTGCCTCTTCTACCGTTATGGTATCTTTTCACAACCGTTTAACTTTAATTGAAATTATTACTATCTCATCCTATAATTTTTAGTCTTAATTGGAGCTATGATATCTTCTGTTGCATACCATTATTTGAATTGTTGAATATCTTTTGCAAATTGCTCAACCTTAAAAGGAGTTTAGATAACATATATCTTAGTTGACTTGACTTTATTTAGGACTATTGGACTCGTGTTGACTTCCTAATTGTTGACTTGTATATTGTGGGATCGTTTCTATATAGTTGTCTTCCCTTGTTGAACTGTTCCCTTTATGCCTAGTATTCTTTACTGTGATTATTCCTTGTGAACTGGTTCTACCGTTTCTTTGTGATTTAAAGTTTTTGAGTTGATTTACTCGGCATACTTTGTATTATTGTCATTTTTAATGTTGCACTTGTTGTGGTGATGTATAAGGTTTATGTTGTGCTATAGCTATTATTTCTATTGGTTGCGCTGCATATTTACTTTGGGGCTACAGGACGGTATCCCCATAGGGTTGTTTTACATATTTACTTTGGGACTACAAAAAGGTATTCCGGTATATCCGTTGCACGTTTACGTTTGGGAATATGGGAAGATATACCAATAAATCTCCTTGTTCTGCATATTTACTTTGGGACTACAAAACGATATTCCGATAGATCTCCCAACACATTTACATTCGGGACTACAGGGTAGTATACTGGGATATCCCATGTTATTATCATTGTGTTCAGAACTGTGCTTTTAATTGATCATATCCCTATGCAAATATTCTACGTGTTGTCCGTTCTTTTCTTTATGCTTACTTGCTGGTATGAACTATATTAGGAAACTTGCACAAGTATACACGTGGATAAGCACCCTTATCGGATAAAAGGCTTCTTGATATTGCTGAATATAGAGACACTCCCTTCTTTATTTGCCTTCCATGTGAGAATGGCTCTATTTGGCACGTGAGTTATCGGTACGATTCTGAGGTATGATGAGGGCACATGATGCCAAGTGTTAGGGTTCAGGTATTGAGATCTGTATTGTATGATTATGAGGAGAGGTGTCATAAGGTGACTTATAATCGAAGGATATTTATTCGGAAAGATTATATTTGAAAGGTATTTATTTTGAAAGAACTATTTTTGAAAAATATTTATTTGAAAAAAGTATATTTTGAAATATTTTTATCACTTGAAGGATTTGACTAATTGAATGGAGTTTGTTGGCTAAGACCTAATGTGAAAATTGTCCTAGTTGCTAAATTATGACTTGCCTTTACTGTGTTCGGATTCGGATTTGGGTTGTATTTTCGTTCACTCTTCTGTATTCTTATTATGGTGTTCCGCTGTTACTTGAGATTTTCTTTCCTTATTGCAATTACTGTATTGTTATCCGCATCACGTATTCTTTATATAGATGTCATGTTATGCTGTTTCTATTCTTATGCTTGTTCAATTTATTAGACTAGTAGGTGTCTTGACTATTCCTCATCACTACTCCACCAAGGTTAGTCTTGATACTTACTAGGCACCACTGTGGTGTGCTCATACTACACTTCTACATATGTTTTGTGCAGATTCAGGTATTGTTTGTTAGTAGCTGTGCAGATGATTCTTGCCGAAGAGACTCAAGGTAACCCTGCTGCTGCGTTCACAGGCTTCGGAGTTCCCTTTCTATTTTGTATTCACAATGTTGTATTTATTTCCATACAGTAATGTTTAGAATTTGTAGTGAAACTCTTTAGAGCTTATGACTTATACTACCAGTTTTGAGAATTTGTAAGTTTTGTGAAGATTTCTATATCGAGACTCTTAGACTTTCTTTATTATGGTTGTTTTCAATATATATTAGGCTTACCTAGTACTTAAGATTTAGATGCCATCATGAAACCCAATAGAGGGGAAATTGGTTCGTGATAAATACATACAAGATTTAGCAAAGTGAGAATTTACGATTCTAAGGGAGTATAGTACAATCTTTCTCAAGAATATCATGCAAATATTTCCCCACTTCGATCTGCCGTTACGTGAGTTGTCGCAAAAGACGTGTATTGGAAGGATTTTCAAGAGAATCGGCTCAGATATATTAAGGCTATCCCTTCTTTTTTTTTGTCATGATATATATATGATACAAAAGAAACGAGCAAATGCACAACTTTTATAAATGACTCTATTCATAGAAATGCTAGAGATACTTATGTTCTTAATTCCGCATATGTCTTATTATTCTATTGCTTGTTCATGGGTCCCAGAAAATACTTACGTTGATAAAGTTTATTTCAAGATATTAATCAAAGGCATAATGGTCTTATGACGTTCCGAGATATTTGATTGACGCACTTCTCATGCATTGTGTTCATTTACATGTACATTAACCCATGACCATATATATATATATGGGTTTTGAGAAAAGGTTACAACATTATATACGTACCACCACCTGATCAGCTGGTATACATTGATAATTTTGTCCACAGTGGCCGAGATGATATGATGGGATGCTCTCAGAGAATTGATAATGTTATGAACACATGTACCTATGCACGGAATGACATTCATACGCATATGCATTGCACTATAAATATTTCATGATTTACAGAGTTATCCAGACTTACGTCTCGAGTCTTTTACTCCATATTTCTCTCATATCTATTATTTACTATTATCATTCCTGACATACTCGGTATATTATTTTTTACTGACATACCTTTTTCCTGGGGACGCTGCGTTTCACGGCCGCGGGTCCCGATAGACAGATCAAGATTCCTCCAAGTAGGCTATCAACTTAGCAAAAGATGTTGGTGCGCTCCATTTGCTCCGGAGTTGTTTATTTGGTCAGTATGATTTGGACATGTATTAATTAGTATGGTGGCGCCTGTCCCGACCTTTATGGTATTGATATACTCTTAGAGGCTTGTAGACAGATGTCATGTATATAAAAGTTTGTATGGTATTATCGTCCTATGTTTAGAGTACGAGTGATTGTTTTGGTCTTATAGGCATTTATGTCTTATGTATAAGTTGGTACCATATATTTTTTTTGTAGTTATCCTACGGCAGCCTTTCTGTCTCATTTACCTATGCTAGCATGATACAAAAAGATACGATATATTGGTACTCGGTTGAGTAAGGTAATAGGTGTATGTCGCAACTTTGGATCGTGATAGTACAATTTAAGAAAGGTAAAAATCTTCTTTTCCGTTATTCACTGATCTGCTACCGATAGGAGCCGAGATCTACGTTGTGATATCCGGTTGGACATTCGTTAGTCATGTGCAACCGTTTAGTTGAGCCTTCAGTCTTGGAGCCTGTACCGAATTCGGGGGAGGGGGGTCTCGATGGCCCCGATGGTAAGCGCTTCGTTCGGGCCTTTGTACCGGAGGTTCTTAGCTTCAATCCCGATTCCATATAGTTATTTCTTTGCTTGTTTGACCCAACCAAGAAATTGAGATGCTCACAAGTCCCCATTTTAACTGTACACATACATATACACTTGGTGATTAACAAAATTCTCAATTACCAGAAAAAAATTATTATTCCATTCGTTCGCCTAAAGTCTTATTCCATTCCTTAGCCTAAAGGACTTCTAAAAGAAGAGTGTGTGAGAGTAGAACAATCAAGGAAAGAACACATTGCTGACCAAGAATTATCTCACGCTCTTGGAATGAGAAATCCATTTCTCAAGTAAACTAGATAAGGATTTAAATTTGAAAGTGCCTACCCTGACAATGTGATTTTTCATACACCATTAATTAATATAATCGGTTACAATAGGTTATTACTTTGTTTTTGAAGTTAAGTGTTGTGTCAACTTAGTCAAACGGTTATAAAATATTCATACAAGTTAAACTTAACATCAATATTCGAAAATTGCACAAAACTTAAACCCTATAAGTGAAAGATCCATTCCTCAATTTTTTTTTTTTGTAATTATAAAAGTACACGTCCTTCTCTTCTGGTGTAACTTTGATCTTCTCACCGTGACCTCTAAGTTATCAAAACGAAATAAGAAAGCAAATTATTCTAGACGATCAAGTGTGTGTACAGTTGCCATGATGTGAATTGTGATGTTGCCTTGACATCAAAGGAAGCTATCCTAGAGGTTCAAGAAATGGAAATGACGAATATAATATACCTAAAGGAGCTATCTTTGAGGGCTTTAATTGAATTTCTACTGCTAGGTTAACTTGAAAATGACGAACATATAATGACATTTGTATTAGATTATCAATTACGCAGTGCTCTACTAGTCTATACTGTCTAAGCATAGTAAGGGATTTTTTTATTCATATACTTGAATTGACACGCATAAAATGGTAATCTAATAGAAAACACTAATAAGTCATGCAATCAAATTAAATACTAGTAATTAATAACTTGTATAAGGAACCATTAATCTAATTCTACACACAAGAAAATATCCTTTATGTAATAAAGTACAAACTCTACAGGAAGCTTAATTTTCAAATAGAAGAATTAATACAAATAATCGTCCATCCAAATGTTTAGTGTATAGTCCATATATAATATATATGTAATCGTGTATAATCAGTATATAATTTAGGGCATCACAAAATTAATTTTTTCACCGAAACTGATTACTCGCTAGCCAAAAGTGTATGAAATATATATTATATTTATATAATATACAACAACAACACCAACAACAACAACAACATACCTAGTAAAATCTTACTAGTGGGGTATGGGGAGAGTATAGTGTATACAGACCTTACCCCTACCTCGAAAAGGGCAGAGATGATGTTTCTAGGAGACTCTCAGCTCAACAAGAGAGGCAATAATATCAGAAAAGAAACAAGAGAAAAAAATATATAACAAAAAAGATACCAGAAAGAAAATAACCACAACAAATAAGTGAAAGGATAATATCACAAAGCTATGCAAAACAATAATGTGAATACAAAAGACCGCTAACAAACCTAAACGAAACTCTATCTGACTACCCGGTACAAAGAGGGAAGAACTCTCAACTACCCCTAGCCTACCACTCTAATGTTCGACATCCACATGTTTCTACCAAAAGTCATGTCCTCGGAAATCTGAAGTCGCGCCATGTCCTGCTTGATCACCTCGCCCCAATACTTCTTCGGCCAACCTCTGCCTCTTCTCGTACATGCTAAAGTCAATCGCTCACACCTCCTAACCGGTGTATCTAGGCTTCTTCTCTGCACGTGTCCGAACTATCTAAGCGCACTTTCCTCATCTTGTCATCCACGGGAGCCGCGCCCACCCTCTCCCGAATACCTTCATTCTGAATTTTATCCAGCCTAGTGTGCCCACACATCTATCTCAATATCCTCATTTATGCTACTTTCATCTTCTGGATATGTGAATTCTTAACTGGAGAACACTCAACTTTATACAGCATGACCGGTCTAACCACCGCTTTATAGAACTTACCTTTGAGTTTTGGTGGCATATTCTTGTCATACAGGATTCCAAATGCTAACCTCCATTTCATCCACCCCACTCCAATACGGTGTATAACATCCTCGTTGATATCCCTATCTCTCTAGATAATTGAACCTAAGTACTTAAAACTTTCTCTCTTGAGGATGACGTGTGAGTCAAGCATGACTTCCATATCAGCTTCCCCTGTCACGTCGCTGAACTTACATTCCACATAATCCGTCTTAGTCCTACTCAACTTGAAACCTTAGACTCTAGAGCTTGCCTCTATACCTCTAGTCTCCCACTAACACCATGACACCTATCATTGGATATGGTGTGTCAGTGTGTCCATCAGTAGAGCAAATAAGATCAGGCTGAGAGCAGATCCTTGGTGTAATCCCATAATCACCGAAAAAGGCTCTGAGTCTCCTCCCACAGTCCTAACCTGAGTCATAGCTCCATAGTATATATTCTTTATCACCCTAATGTAAGCCATCGGCTCACCTTTCGCCTCCAGACACCTCCAAAGGACGTCCCTAGACCGATTAAAAATATATATTTTTATAATTAATTTATAGTATATACTAACTAGTAAAAGTAAATAGTATTTAAATGACTATTTTTTTGAAGATCTCATTTCATAAATATATATATATATATATATTTTATCCCCATTGTTTAGGTTTTAACTTAGTTACAAGTTGATATATAATTTACCAATTATATACAAATTAATATTAATAAGTATCCATTATATTAGGAATTGAATAGGGAATTCCCCCCCCCCCCCTCTCATTATCTAGTAGTATTCTTATATTAACATCTTCATGTGGATTAACTGAAGAACTGATACTAATATTAAGTGAAAGAAAGAGAGAAGATTAGTACCTAGCAAAGTTCTTGGTTCAGATCTTATGGAAACAATGAAGTAAATAAAAAAGAAATTAGCTCTGATGAAGAGAATTATTTTAGTTATTATTCTTTTAGGTTTCTGGAATCAATTAACAAAATAGTATTAATTAGAAGCGAGTAGATTGAACTAAAAACTATGTTAATCAATTAAAAACTCCACTGACAACTATTAAAAAGTTATAAAGCTTTGATTCGAAAATGAAATTTCGTGAATTTTTTTTTGTTTGGATTGAGTGTTGTTGTAAATGATTGGGAATGTATGTTGGAGTTTATATCTCAAATTTGAGACAATTTAGTGAAGATTCGAGGTACTTTTGATTGAAATTTCAGATTGAAACTCGAAAAAGTGGACATAAATAAATTTTGTATATTGTATATGTCGAATATAGAAACGATATACAAAATATCTACAATTTACATAATTGTATATAAGTTGTATATAAATTATATGTAAACTGTACTTTTTGATCGGATTCTGTACAAAAAATATATATTTATATTGTAAATGTTATAAATAGAACTCTAATTAGAGTGAATGTCTATCTTATAAAAGAGTTTTACTTTGAGGATAAGTCTTTTCTCTTCCTATAAATAGAGGGGTCTTACCCCATTGTAAATCATCCCAAAGTATCAATAAGAATACTCCTCTCTCTACTTTTCTCTATATTGTTCTTGTTCTTGTATTATTGTTCTTGTTCTTATATTATTTCATAACACGTTATCAGCACGAGTCTCTAACCAATTGAATTTGATTTCTTCCTTCTTCCAAAATTTCTATACGGAAAAATAGAAGAGATGGTATCATCATAAAGTAATGCAACGGGATGGAAACTCAAGAGGTATATTTGATATCACAACATTTATTGGTATACCTTAAAGGTAAGTAATTTACTTTTCTCTTTCAAATTCTTGAAATTCTATGATTTGATTTCATATACAAACATAGACAACAAAGTTTGATTATAACTCTAATGGAGTTTGTTAGAAATTACACCCACCTAAAGTGGTAAAATTTTTATGCCTTGTCATGATCAAAATCACGTATGATTGTGGGCAAAGAATTGAAAACCCGTCCAAATTGAATTTGCTCCATTCTCATTCCCTTTGGAGAATATGATTGCAGTATGTGATAAGTCTGAAAGAAGACAAAATTATTACCGTGAAGGTATCAATGGATGTGGACGTGGCAATAGACGAAATTATAATCGTCATTATTGTGATATTGAGAACAATAAGGATTCTCAAAACAATCTTTCACTTTATGAAAGTAATATTTGACATGAGATTGTATATATCACATACAGATGATTATGATCCATTCCCTGAAGTGAATGTGATAATTGTAATAAAGCCCGTAAGTATGGACACGCTCTTGATGTAATTTTGTTTTATGTCTGACATTATGAAAAGAAAGTTCGTTGCCCTTGAAATTTCGGGCAAGAACTATATGACATGGGTGTTGGATGCTGAAATCCATTTGGATGCAATGGGTCTTGGAGACGCCATTAAAGACAGAAATAATGCATCCACCCAAGACTATGCTAAGGCCTTGATTTTCTTGCGCCATCACCTTGATGAAGGTTTGAAACTGTGCTAAGGCCTTGATTTTCTTGCGCCATCACCTTGATGAAGGTTTGAAACTGTGCTAAGGCCTTGATTTTCTTGCGCCATCACCTTGATGAAGGTTTGAAAATTGAATATATCACAGTCAAAGATCCACCTATCTTGTGGAATGGCTTAAAGGAGAGATATGACAACCTGAAGTTGGTCACTCTGCCACAAGCACGATGCGATGAGAATCCAAAAGCAAATAGTTCATAAACTATATATTATCGTTGCGGTGGAAAAGGGCACTGGGCGAAAATTTGCCGTGTACCAAGACATTTGGTTGAGCTTTATCAAGCATCTCTAAAAGGTAAATGCCCTGAAATCAATTTTGTCTCTGACAACAATTTTGACATCACCCACTTGGATGTGGCAGACTTCTTTGAGCACCCTGAGGGGAAAATAGACCACTTAATTGGTGATGGATCTGTGATGAAGGAAGATGGAATTGTTTGATTTTATTTTACTTATTTGTATTAGTTAGTGAATAAACTAATAGTCATTAGTATCAGCTCGTATTAGTTAGCTTATGATATAATGTTAGTATTAGTATTTTAGAATGTTTCAATATGCTTAAATTTCAAAGATATTTTTATTTTCCAGTAGAGTTAATCGACTAACCTAACAGTTAGTCGATTATCTAATATTTCGCATTAAAACTGGATTTTTCCGCAAGCTAAGTTAGTCGACTATCTGATTTAGATAGTCGACTAACCTGATGACTTTTTACTAAGTTAGTCGACTATCAACTTAGTTAGTCGACTAACTAATATTTCGCATTAAAACTGGACTTTTCCGCAAGGCAAGATAGTCGACTATCTGATTTAGTTGGTCGACTAACCTAATGACTGCTTCCCAAGTTAGTCGACTATTAACTAAGTTAATCGACTAACCTCAGTAGATTTTGAAAATATTGTTTAATTATGAAGCAACGGATTAAATTTGTTTATTCTCATGTTCATATATCTCTTTTGATTAATTGATTCATATACCACACATACGATATTCAAAGAGAAGAAATATTACTCTCATTTAAGTATGTGTAAGGCAGATGTTACTACAATTTCTGGTAGTAGTAAATTGATTAAAGGCTTCGGAAGAGCAACTATAACTCTGCCTAAAGGAACAACATTTTAGAGAATGCAATGTTCTCCTCCAAGTCTAAAAGGAACTTGTTGAGTTTTAAAGATATCATTCAAAATGGATATCATATTGAGACAATAGATGAGAATAATCTTGAATTCCTCATTTACTCATGAAAACGAGGCTGCCCACTTCGGTTTGGGGTCACGCCATTTTGCATGCAGCAATGCTAGTTCGTCTCAGAACGACGAATTATCACAAATATTCCCCGTTGCAATGAGTTTTGGGTCATGAACCTAATATATCCCACTTAAGAATTTTTGGATGTGCAGTATATATGCCTGTAGCACCGCCATATTGCACCAAAATGGGTCTGCAGAAGGTTAGGAATATATGTTCAGTTTGAATCGCCCTCCATTATTCGCTACCTCGAAACATTGACAGGGGATTTGTTCACTGCACGATTTGCAGACTGTCAATTCGATGAGACACTTTTCCCAAAATTAGGGGGAGAAGTTGGTGAAACCAAACAGGAAATTTTGTGGAAAAATGCATCATTATCTACTCTATTTGTGAAATAGAGGTGCAAAATATTATCCATTTGCAAAGAATAGCAAATCGAATGCCAGACGCATTTACAGATTTGAAAAGGATAACAAAATCACATATCCCCATAGTGAATGTGACAACATCTGATTCACGAATACATATTCATTATTGGAAGAATATGAACATGAAATTGGTATTGAATATACCACACTCACCCCTAGAAGGAGGTTTGAGATGATATATGAAAATAATGTCATTGTTATGACATGAATAGTCATTGGTCACGTACCTATTTTACGCCAAAATAATTTGTCAATGTGATTATCAAAGGACAATAATAATGCAAGAAACATATCTTGCATATAATTTTGACATGACCATAATGGTATAACTTTCTCTTTAAAAGAGATATTCACCACATGGATGTTGATGAATTTGTGGTAGTACAAAATTAATTGAGAGCTCTAGAAGAGCCAATTATTACTATGTTGGAGAAACACAATTGATTACCAATAAGGTATTGTGTTGTAGTAAGTCTCAAAGAAACTTATTCAGTTTCCAAAGTATATGCGAAAGCGATTGATTATATTGAGACTATAAATAAAGGAAAGATTTGATATCTTCTATTACTACAACTTGTAGCGGGATAATCTGTATGTGAAAAACTACCCGCTTTATTCTCCAGTTTGTACTACACATGAATACCACAATAAAGTGGACGTTTATTGATATAAAAACCCATATCATAATAAACTTGAAGTTTATTGATAATTGCACACGTCATGGTGTAAATTTGAAGTTTATCAATATTGATAATTTATACAGTTGGCATTCGGGTTAGCCATATTATTTTAAGTATGAAGTGCAGTAATAGAGAATTCACATGGGTAAATATTAAAGAACTAGAAAGTTCTTTACGAATTCTCTTGTATTACTTGTTCTCATTAATTAATTGACCAACTAAAGAGTTCGGGTTGAATCCCATAAATTCTGAAAATATCAAAGGTGAATATGGGCCCATTCACCTGCCATGTATACCACATATGATGCATCTATGATATGGTTACATGTGTGATTGTTATTAACCCGCAGCCTGGCCGGTGCTTGCGAGGTACATTGCTCAGTAATATAACTTCGAGCATAATTTCCAGATTTTCTATTCAAGATAGTTCATCTTGATAAGTTGGTTTATATCATAGTTGGTTTAGCAAGATAATTATTGAGTGCCTCCACTTAATAGCTAAACTGTTTCTTATGAGAACAAAGTTATATATATCAGTTTGATATACGTTGTATACGAGAGTATATTATATTCTCCCCTCACAAGTGGTTCAGGGTCAGGAACCAAATAATTTCATCTTATTATTATTGATGTGCGGTGTATATTTTCATTAACACCATAATGCACAAAGATGGACTCTCAAAGTTGAGGAAACAAGTTAGCTTTTCTAACATGAGGGGGAGACATGATAAACACTTGAGAAAAGGTTACATGGGATGAATTATCATTTGTATATATAGATCCTCGAATATCATAATATGAACCTGAAGTTCATAAAAGGATAATTCAATTGCAACATATTGCAAAGCATGCTATACGCATTTGCTGACCCAAAGAAAGTAACTATATTCTCACTGCAAATGCTCATATTAAGTCCCAGAAGGACAAAGTCTTTGATACGCTTAAAGCGTATAGACAAATCGGTTTCAAAATAACTTCTTAATAAAGAAGATGAGCAAATGATCAAAGTGATCATAATGGGGAGGCAAGTGATCTAGAAGATCACATGACATAACACTTCATAAAATCTCATGAGAGATTCAGGTACTTGAATATATGAATAAAGAGATCTCGATGTTATGTCTTTATGAAAATTTACTGGAACCGATATAAAATGTTCGTCGACGACATCTATGATAGCGCTAAATATCGATGAGGATCTTATGTTTGTCGAATACAAACAAAATATTGGCTAAATGGAAGAGATACAATTCAAGCAGAATTGATTCCATATGAAAGACATGTAGTTTTAGACATGTAGTTCAAATACTTGAAAGTATAAAGTCAATGGTATGTGTAATCAGTTTTCGATATCTTATTTGTTTAGCATGACATGAAAACTTGATATGCATCTAAAGTCTATTATATGGCTTATATGACTTAACTTATATGTCAATCCATGAAAGATTGAAGTTGCTTGAAGCATATACAATTCTTGGTCCTGAAGTACCACATCCTAAGTGCAACTTGTGTATATATGTATCTTGCTATAACTATAAGCATGATGGCATCGAGAATATCTCTATGGAGATATTAAAGAGTCATTCCACGACATTATATGAAGATGTTCATATCTATCAAGAATGATAATTTCAAGGTGCGGAATATTTATTCAAATCAATATGGCTGATTTATTTATCAAATCTCTACAAAAGATCGTTTTGAAGATGGTGCACAAGATTGGAATGCAAATGCTCAAGGATGTGAATTGATGCTCTTTTCCGGGGGAGTTAATGCGCGTTGCACTCTTTTTCCCTTACAAGGTTTTGTCCCACTGGGTTTCCTTGCTAGGTTTTTAACGAGGCAACCAATAGGCGCATATTCAAACATGTGTACTCTTTTTCCTTTTCTATAATTTTTTCCCATTGGGTTTTGTTTTAGTTAAGGTTTTAACGAGGCATATTATTGAATAGACATTCAAGGGGGAGTGTTATAAATAGAACTCTAATTAGAGTGAATGTCTATCTTATAGAAGAGTTTTACTTTAAGGCTAAGTCTTTTCTCTTCCTATAAATAGAGGGGTCTTACCCCATTGTAAAGCATCCCAAAGTATCAATAAGAATACTCCTCTCTCTACTTTTCTCTATATTGTTCTTGTTCTTGTATTATTGTTCTTGTTCTTATATTATTTCATAACAGTAAATAAATTGTAGATTTTGACTGAATCTGTATATATTTTATAAAAAAAACTTTTGTTACTTCCTGTAAATCTGAAAACTTGGAACAAAATCGGATAAAAAAGTTTAAAATCTTGTATATATACCAAAAAAGTCCCTTTAATAAATTCGGCCCAATTTTGGAGCATGTATTAACCAGCCCAAAAACTCAAGAGGAACACTAATCTCTGGCGCCACATGTTCCCACCAAGAACAGACATCGTAAATTCATAAAGCGTCTCTCTCTCTCTCTCTCCCCCAACAAAATTAGCGATTCTCAGACACAAAAACAACACGCGTGTAATAGTTCAAAAGTTTATTATTTCAAATCCTTCTGGGATTTGGATTTGATTCTTTATCATCCTCCTTCTTACTTATCCCATTCCAAAGATCAAATCTGATTTCAATCTTCTCACATACTACCGTCTATATATTGTTGTATTGCGTCTTATAGCTGCGGTTTCTATTACCACTAGTTTTACCGCGCCAATTCCGGTATATTAATCAATTCTATCCTCTCGTTTTCCTATTCGTATTTGGTTTAATTTCTCTTAAATATTTGAGCTGCAACAAGTTTCTGAATTTCTCTTCACAAGAAACTTCGGGAACTTTTTGGTGTTTTTCTTTAATCTACATTTGAGTATTGCAGGTTTTGGTGTTCTCTTTTAGCCTAGGTGGGTGATCACTTTTATCCTTTTAGGTTATTGGTGACTGTTTTGAGTAGATTTATCAAAGAGGGATTCAGGGTTTGAAGTTTCAAGCTGATACGTAATAACTGGGTTTATAGTCAAATATTTGTAGATAGTTAGTGGATTTCTTAGGACATATAAAGCGTTTGGGAAAAAGCTATTGGGTTCACGTGAAACCATAGGTTACAAGCCAGATCTGCACCTGGCGCTATGGCCTTGAATCAAGTAGAAAGATACTTAACTAGGATCGGGTTTGATAATGGGTGTTCCGTGGAAAGATGATTAAATGATAAAGTGGATGGGTATGGTGATTTTTGGGGTTTGAGTTGTGAAATGGAGGAGCTTTATGATTGTAAAGGTGGAAAAGCTAATAAGGGTTCGGATGATATTGCTGATTTGTTGCCTCAAGATCCCTTTAATATAGATGTTACAACCCAAGGCACTGGTCTCACGACCATCGCTGATTTCTTAGAGGATCTTGAGAATGATTTTGGGTTAAAGACTCTTGGGATTATGTCAGATGAGATTGAGGTTAAGCGGGATTGCGGAACTTGATTTTGTATTGAGTGGCACTGTGAGAATTCAGCAGGATGCAGGGGCTGATGGAAATTGTGAGCTATTTGGAATGGATCTCAGTGAGGGATTGGAAGGTGGCCATGGTCTGATGAACGGGAATAAGGAGATTATGGGTTTTAGTTATGAGAAGTATTGGATTCTCAGAGATGATTCAATGGATAATGATCAAGGGGGAATTAATGATCAGTCTGATATGGATGGAGGTGATCCTTCAGATGCACTGTTGCTGGCCCTTGGTTATTTAGACTTGGGGGACCTTCTTGCTGTCGAAAGAGTATGCAAATCTTTACGTGATGCTGTTAGAGGAGATCCACTTTTGTGGAGAAGTATTCACATTGTTTATCCACTTAATCCAAACATCACAGATGATATTCTTATAAAGTTGACAAATAGGGCTCAAGGTCATCTTCATTCTCTTAGTCTCGTTTACTGCTTAAAGATCACTATTCTTGGTTTGAAGCATGTACTTGAGAGGAATCCCAGCCTGACAAAGGTCGGTTACTGTTTTACCTAGCTATAGCTAAATCTTGTCACTATCTCTTGATGGTTTTGCTCAATTTGTGTCTTATAAGGTGTCATCATATAGTAAGTAAAGTTGGTATGATTGGCAAGTCTCATATCTGAATTAAGAGTAGCAAAACTATACATATCATGCTTTTATTATAGTTGTGCTGTTACTATGCTTTGTGCTCACTTTTTTTTTTTTTTTTTTTTTTTTTTTTAAATGAACTGTGTAATTGTATTCATGATCAAACCATATACAGAATCCTATATAATAACTGGTTGGACATCCAGTTATAGACTAATTACATAAATCTCCTAGCCATAAGAAGTGAATGCTCCTTGTTACCTTTACACTAATCTAACAGTTTGAATGAAGATAAGCAATTAAGGAAAACTGTCCAATTGTTTAAGTCCCTGCTGCCACTTTCTATTGCTTCTACCTTTGATATGGATCAACATTGCAATCTCTTTAGCAGTTGCATCCTCATTGTATGCCATATTCTGAAATCTACTATAGTTCCTTGCCTTCCATATTAGAGCTACAACATGGATAAAAGCTACAGCAGTTATAGCTTTTTTCCATGTGTTGCTACGAGCCAGTGTGCAGATCCACTGCAGTTCCTCCTCCCAGCTATGAATGTGTCGATGTAATCCCAACCAGCAACATATACGAGCCCACAATCTTTGTGTGATACAGCATTCAAAAAACAAATGGTGGAAGGTCTCATTCTGTTGTTTGCAGAACACACATTCATCAGGAATTTGAATTCCTATTTTTTCCAAACGATCCGCAGTATTTAACCTTTGTTGTGCTGCCAACCATGCAGTAATTTTATGTCGAGGAAGTGTATTTTGAACAAGCATCAGGTTCCTCCAGCTTACTCTAGCATAACTAGGCATCATGGCTACATAAAGTTTGTGAATTTGGAACTTACCTTTGTGGCATACAGCATCAAACCTTTCAGATAAGGATCCCACCAACTGATTGGTTTCCATTATGCTATCTTTACATTGAATAACTTTTCTGGTGACCCAGGCAGCTTGTTTAGGAGTAGTAGCTGCCTCAGTATCCTTCTTCTTTATGTAATAGCAGTGCACCCATTTCACCCATAAACAATCTTTCTTCCTTGCTATATCCCAAAGGAGCTTTGCTACTGCTGCTTTATTCCACAGAAAGAGGTTCATTATATTCAATCCACCAGCATTAAGAGGTGAGCACACTTTGTCCCAAGCCACCAAAGCTCTTTTAGACTTGCTTGTAGCCCCTGTCCAAAGAAAAGTTCTGCACATTGTATCAATAACCTTAATCACTTTCTTTGGGAGTATGAACACCTGAGACCAATACGATTGAATACCAAAAATTACAGACTTGATGAGTTGGACTCTCCCTGCATATGACAACAATTTGGCAGACCAACAATTGATCCTTGCTGTGATCTTCTCAATTAGAGGCATATATTGATTAACTGAAAGTTTCTTTGAGTCCAAAGGAACTCCCAAATATCTGAATGGCAATACACCTGTATTGAATCCCATTTTATTCAACATTTCTTCTTTAAATGAGTTATCAACACCTGCTAAGTATAAAGCACTCTTCCTTGGATTAGCTTCCATTCCTGTTGCCTTAGAGAACTTTGTAAATGCCTGATACAAAAGTTGAATGGAGATAGTATCAGCCCTGCAAAACATAAGTAAGTCATCTGCAAAGCATACATGTGTGCAGTTCAACTTCCTACATTTTGGATGGAAGTTAAAGTTGCCAACCCTGTGTAACTGTCCCAGAATCCTATTTAGGTATTCCATTGCCAACACAAATAGGTATGGGGACATTGGATCCCCTTGCCTTATTCCTCTCCTAGCTTTAAATGGTTTTGTAAGCCCACCATTTATCACTAGAGAGTAGGAAACAGTTGTAATACAAGCCATGATCCAACTTAAGAACTTAGCTGGAAAACCATAAGCTGCTAATATCTGATGAAGAAAAGACCACTCCAGAGAATCATATGCTTTCCTCAGGTCTATTTTCATTACACATCTAGGTGAAACACCCTTTCTTGAATACCCTTTAAAGATCTCATGGCTGAACAATATATTGTCTACAATGCTTCTGCCCTCTATAAATGCAGACTGAGCTAGCCCCACAATATCACTAATAACCTCCTTTAGCCTTCTGGTAATGATCTTGGAAATGAGCTTGTATAGAGTAGTACAACATGCAATTGGCCTATAATCTTTAACAGTAGTAGGAGAACTGACTTTTGGAACCAAGGCAATAGCTGTAGTATTTATGAATTGTGCCATAATGCTCGACTGAAAGAATTCCTTTGTGGCTGCTAAGACATCAGATTTGATAATTTCCCAATTCTTGGTAAAGAACTCCACAGGGAAACCATCAACTCCAGGTGCTTTGTCTGTTGGCATATCCTTCAATGCATCAGTAATTTCTTCCAATGAGACCTCTCTGATTAACCTCCTTTGTTGAACAATATTCAAACACTTTCCCTCCTTCACAGTGGCAATATCCACACAGAGCAGCTCCTCGGTCCTGAAATACAGTGATGAACTCATGTTCAACCTCAACTGGATCAGTTAAATGCATACCTGTTTCTGTGTACACTGAATTGATATTACTCTGGCTATTCCTAATCTTCCATTGAGCATGGAAATACTTAGTATTAGCATCTCCACACTCAATCCATGTAGCTTTTGATTTTTGTCTCATAACTTTCTCCTCAATACTGCTCCATTTCTCAATCTCTTCCAAAGTCTCCTTTTCCTCAGTAAATAAATTCTCTGGATGAGGTAGGAACTTCATTTGGCCCTGGATAATATCAAGTCTCTCTCTAGCTTGTATAAGTCTTTGTTTAAAGGAAGCCATATAACCATTCACCTCCCTAAGTTGCTTCTTCAGAATTTTCAATTTTGTCCAAACTTGTTTCATAGGACCTCCTGCACAATCTTGCTGCCATACCTCATAGATCTTGTCATGGAACTGTGTGAATTCCATGATCCCAGTATAAAATCTAAAAGGTTTTGGATGTAGCATCTTCTGACTCCCAAACCTTACACATATTGGTGTATGGTCTGAAACAGAAGGATTCAAAAACTCAGCCTCAATATGTCCATAATTTTGCAACCATTGAAAGTTCCCCAAAGCCCAATCTATTTTGCTATACACATGTTTATTATTCCAAGTATAATTCCACCCTATTCTCTTTAGAGGAGTAAGTTGTTGGTCTTCTATAAGCTGTTTGAATCCCCTAACTTCAGCCTCAGTGACAATGGAGCCTATTCTATCCTCAGCATTCAGCACATTATTAAAATCACCACAAAGAAGCCAAGGATCCTGGATAGTGATACTCCTAAGATCATTCCACAATCTATCTCTAAGAGTACCAGTGTTGTGAGCATACACAACACACAGATGAGTTTTAACATGAGCCACTGAGTCCTCAACATGACATTGTATAAACTGATCAGTAATGGAGGAAGTGGTAACCTGGATATGAGGTTTCCAGATCAACCATATCCTACCATTTGCTGCCTCAGAATAATTGCAACAAACTTTCCATCCCTTAGCAATCTTCCCTAGGATCTTTTGAGCTTTGTGTTCCTTTACTCTAGTTTCAATACACCCCATTACATCTACTTTATTTACATTCAGAAAGTTCTTAAGTTCTTTCTGTTTATGGGCTAAATTTAGCCCTCTAATGTTCCAAGTGACTATGATCATGAAAAAGAAGGGCCAGGATCAACTTGTCTGTTATCACCAGCAGTTATCTCATCCACTTTAGCTTTCCCCCTGTTATCATTTACCATCAAGGCTGGTACTACAGAAGATACTTCACCATTCACAATCAAGGCAATATCTGCAACAGGTGTGCCACCATTATTACTCTCCATAGCTGCATCCTTCCTGTTTGTATTCACTAGTACATTAGCACCAGACTGTTGGTTATGACTCTCATCTATAGTGCCCTGCTGATTCTCCATAGTATTCTTCACTATATTTCCACCTTCTTCTTTATCTAACACATCAGTTTGCATCACCCTATCCTTAGGATCCTTTTTGACTGTCCACCTCTGCCTAATATTTTTAGCAAGTTTGTTCTTCTTCCTAATATCCTCCTGAGGTTCCTGGGGTTCCATATGAGCTTTCTCATCAACTTTATCATTGAACCAGCAATCATTTGTGTCATGCCCAAACTTGAGGCAATGGTTACAAAAGACAGGTTTCCAATCATAATCTACTAGTTGAATTTTGTGACCATATGGAGTTTCAAGGTCAATGTGATCTGGTAAAGGTTGAGAGGCATCTACTTCCACAAGGACACGAGCAAATGAGATCCTCTCATAATGTGCAGTAATTTTATCAGAATACAAAGGTGTACCAATTGCACTAGCAAGTTTGCTCAACACATCAACTGACCAATATTCAACTGGCAACCCTGGGAATTTCACCCATACTGGGATCGTACTCAACACATCATTTTGAAACGAGAAATCAGTTTCCCAAGGTCTCAACACCATTGGTTTGTTCCTATAAGAATATGGACCTGATTGTAATACCAGATCCATATCCATTTTATTTTCAAATCGGAAAATACAATAACCTTCTGCATGCATTAGAATCCGAGGTTTAGAAACAAAATTCCAAACATGAATGATAAAATTCTCCATCGCTTTTTCAGTTGGGTTGTCTCCAATTATGTACCCAATAAGAGAATTCTTCCATTGTTCTGCTTGTGGCTTCAACTCCTCCTCCTCAATTGTAACAATCATCTTCCCTTCTCTGTTAACTGGTGGTACAAATTTCAGTGTTTTTCCCATTTGTGTTAGTCGATTACCTTGAACTGCTTCCGCGAACGAGAGGGGAGTAGGTTTATCATCAGCAACACTTGAGAACTGTAATTTCCTTACGATCTCTTCCTTTGGCTTCTCCTCTACTTGCATGCACACTTCAGTGTCCTTCCCCAATTTCTCAATGGCTCGAAAAGTTGGTGGTAGGAAACTTCCAAACGTGAGTGGAGCTGGTGATTTGGTCTGTGTAGGGACTGGAGTAGTCATCTGTGAGGCGGTGGGTGGGTGAGGGCGACGACGGCGTGCCATTTCCGGCGAAATTAGCGTCTTGCTAACCTACGCTATAATGGCAATGTAACAGTTGCCTTATCGTGCGCCGAGAGAAAGTTTAAGCATGCTCACCAGTACCCTTCTGTATTTTTACTTTTTGTGCTCACTTTATTGGTCTCGTATCTTAATTTAAAGTTCTAACTAGCAATATCATATGAAATTTAATGTTGGACCTCTAAGACCTAAATTTTCCACAAGATGAGTATTGGAGAAATGTGGACGTAAAGCTAAATGTGCTGTGATATAGAAATGATCAGATCATATGGATTGGAAAGTAGCTGCCATAGAGATAAACGAGAGGAAGTCACCACGAGATGGTTTGGTCGTGTTCAACGTAGATCTCTAACTGTTCTTGTATGTAATTATGGCACTATGATGGGGAATGATGTAAACCTAAAGTTACAAAGAAGTAACTTGCTCAAAAGATCTCAAATTCCTCCAATCCGTGAGGACTTACAGAAACAGAAAACAACAGAAGTAAAAAAGTTGGTACATTTATATTAGGCATGGTATTTTTATGAGTCTTGTTTGTATGCTTAAAGATTTATATGTCAATTGAAAATGTAGAGACATTAATTATTATAAGAACCCAGATTGTTGAGTATTGAAATAAAAGGGGTATAAAGGGGTCCAGATGAAGCAAAGTGGTACTATTAGGATCATGTACCAATAAAAACTACCTTGGAATTGATGTATTATAGTTGTTTTAAAAATATTTTACAGTCCATAGGACATTCATTAAACTTTGTAACTTTGATTTCATTCAACATCAGTACAACTATTAACTAGAAGTGTGTACTGAGATTCCTCATTTTTTCATTCATCTATTTCATTATTTTACACCTATTGATCTTTCCCCTCAAAAATGCTTTTTATGTTATCTATTATGTCTAATACTGCTCTTCGACGCGTGCAGTGTTTAGTAATCTGTCAATAGAAATAATTAATTGGTTTCATTTTTAAATTGATATGCTTATGCTGGTAGATGGCATTAACAATTTCATATACACAACTTTAGAAAGTGACAAATTGTAACCGGAATGGAAAGGTCTTGTGTCTAACCGATTTTTGGTAGTCTTTATATGGAAGTGTCTGCCATTCACCTCGCCTCCTTTTAACCTCTTGGGAAGTTCATTTACTCCTTACTATAAAGTGCTTCATACCTTGTATTTAGTTTTCAATTCAATTCTATTACTTCTAACTTATTTTAGTTTTCTGATTTCATGTTTGCCTGTGTATATGCAGTTAAGTGTCCCAGGGTGCATTAGACTCACCGCTGATGGTATTCTGTAACTTAAAAGTCTTCATGTCTGGTGGAAAACAGAGACTTAAGCATATAGGGATTCATGGAGTCTTTGGTGTGACAAACCAGCACTTTGAAGAGTTCAAGCTCTTAATAGGTGAAGATAATAGCAAGCTGCCAACTACTCGTAAGCCGCGGTTTTTGGGTAGTCACCATTCTGATGATGACTGCGCTTTGGATATTGAAGTTTGCCCGAAATGCCAGCAACTTAGACTAGTTTATGATTGCCCCTCAGAGAGTTGCCAAAGGAAGCAATCTGCCACTCAGTTATGTAGGGCTTGTACTGTATGCATTAAACGTTGTATCAATTGTGGATGTTGCTTAGATAACCGTGAATACGTGGAGCTGATCTCTTTCGAGTTGCTTTGTCTAGATTGCTGGAGAGAACTCTGGGGTTGGCAAGAGAGGGAGCAGAAAATGACCATTTTGCCTAAAACCACTGTTCTTCATAAGCAGGCAAGTTACCATTTCTACCTCCGTGGCTAGGATGCACAGTGTTTGTTGCTTCTTTTTGGCTATGGGATGAATTCTGCCAACATATGTAGTTTCAGCTTCTGGGCAGACACTTGGACTGGAGATGATAGTTTAATGTCCAATTTTCCAGTTCTGTTCAGCTGTTCCACCAACAAGTATGGTATTGTGTCAGATGCTTAAGTTTCAAGCACAGGATTTCAGGAGAAATTTGAATGACTGGAAAGTAAAAGACTTTTTTTCACTTACTTCAGATGCGGAGCCTTATAGATTATTCAAAACTAACAGGATACTCAGTTGGGCAGCAAGTAAAGACAAGAGTTTCTTTATCAGCAATTGTTATAGTTTATTAATGAAGCAAGGTGATCAATAGGATGATAACCAGCCTTGGAAGTCGATTTGGAAGACTAAGGCACCTGTCAAAGAGGATTCCTATTGTGCAATAGATACTATTTATATGAAAATGACCAAGAAATAGAAGAACACCTCCTCGTCTTCCACCGAAAAGTAACTAGAGAATGCTGGGAGTTGATCTGCAGAATCGATGTGATGGAATGCTGGCAACATCAGAGAACTCCTAGAGCCTTGAAGCAGATTAGGAGGACTACTTATATGTGTATATTCTGGACCATTTGGCTAGAGAGGAAGAAGACATGTTCTGAAAGCCAGAAAACCCATATCTCCAGGATCAAGGATAAATGCCAATATCCTAGAATTGGAAAAATAGGATGTAACTGGCTGCATGCACGGCCATTCCCTGCAGCAGGTCTTTTGTATTTTTTTACCATCTTGGTACCTTAATAACAAACCATTAAACCTTACCATACATACAGATGAATAAATTGCTTTAACTGGTCGAACGCGCCCCTTTACCTGGTCAAACTACAAAAATTAACTTTTAAGACCATTTTGCGCTTGTAGCTTCGGGAAATTATTTTTACTTTGTCACGTCTTTTTGTTCGCTGAACGTTAAAAGGGAAAACTTACAACTACTCAGCGGAGCAAAATAATTACCCATATATACAACAACTACCCGTTAAAACCCCACAAAGTGGGGTGTGGAATTACCCATATATACCTATTAAAAAAAATATAATTTAGTATTATACATTGTATATATTTATCTATCTATAATATATTAAAAGCACAAAGACATTTTTTATCCTTTAAAAATAGCTTCACATTAGATAAAGTTGTAATTTAATTATTCACGTAATATGTAAGATTTTAAAATTAAATTTTGATTCTTTCCTTATTTGAACTATATAGAAACTCATAATATTTAGAACTATTTGATATTTACTATAAATAAACAACTTTGACTTTTTTTATATCCTTTTACACATAAAATAAACGTACTCCAAAATTTAGAAAAAGAAAACCTAATTTGAATTGAACTATAAGCTATCTATCTATATTCATATCTATATTTATATCTATTTACATTTATATCTATATCTATATCTATATCTATATTTATATTTATATAAAAGCACTAATGTTGAAAGTTAAATGTTGAATGACTAAAATATCCTTATAATATTGATTGACTTTTATACCCTTAATTATTTACATAAATCTTCACAAAGAGAAGGACAAAATTGAAAATACACCCACTAAGATAACGAGTTGTAATAGAATGGGAATTTAACCCAGGAATTCTGATATATACGTGATCAACTAAGTTCATCCATTTTAATTTGGATAAATGTAAGACTTCGTTCATAAGGAAACCTCTTCATGTTAATTATATTAGCTAAGAAAAGCAGCCACAAAAGTTATCAGATGATCAATATTTTTTTTAATATTTATTTGTTCTTACTAATGATCACCAAAGATATTTCAATACAAAATCATAATTCAGCCTATACATAGCTGACTATCATATCTAGACTGTATATCAACTATCTCTAACTATCTAACCTATTTACAAGAGAAATTGCTGAAGCTGTTATCTAATTTTGGGGGTTCCTCTAACATTACAAGTATAAGCTAGGTCCCTGAGTAGTGTATCACTATTGCGGAAAACATTCTCAAAAATCCTCGAGTTTCTCTCCAGCCACAAAGTATAGAATAGTTCAGCTGCCACCATTTTGAATATGTTAGCTTTATTAGATTTTCCTTTAGCTTTGCTAACTATCCACTGGATATACTGGTCCCAGTCTGCATTCTGGGGTGATCTTCTCTGAGCCAGGACAGTGTTTGTCCCTTAAGTCTGTAGCATATGGGCAAGTATGGAACAGATGTCTCTGGATTCTGTAGCATGCTGGCACATGACACATTTGTTGTCCACAGTCATTCCCCAATGTTTTAGCCTATCCTTGGTTGGTAGCCTGTCATGAAGTACCAACCATAAGTTGAAAATAGCTTTGGGCCTGGCATAATTCTGAGCAGTTAAGTTCTTCCATGGGACTCTCGGGAGTTGGCCAATCTGCAATAGATAGATTTGCCTAATGGAGCATACTGGCATGTTAAGACCTTGGTGTTGTAGTAGCAGACCTCTTGCTGCAATTATCTTTCGAACCATCCAACTAGCTTGCTTGGGGATAGGAGTGTTCTCCAGTTGATGCTGCTTTATATAAACAGCATGAATCCATTTGACCCACAATGTGTCTTTCTTGTGAGCCGGATCCCAGCAAAATTTAGCAATTGCAGCCTTGTTCCACAGAGATAGGTTAGTGGGATTCAGCCCACCAGCTGACTTAGGCAGACACATTTTGTCCCAGGATATGTAGGCCTTCTTAGTGATGACATTTGATCCAGACCAGATGAAACTTCTGCAGACTGCTTCAATTAGCTTTAGGATCTTTGTAGGGATGAGGAAAAGTTGAGCCCAGTATGCCTGTATTCCAAACACCACTGACTGTACCAGTTGCACCCTCCCAGCATATGACAACTTCCTAGCAGTCCATGAGGTGATCCTAGCAGTGATCTTTTCCACCAGAGGTTGCCACTGAATCAATGCCATCTTCTTAGTGGATAGAGGAATGCCCAAATATTTGAAAGGCAATTCTCCATAGACATAGCCTAGGTGACCAATAATCTGTTGTTGTACTTTAGAGCTAACCCCTCCAAAGTATACTGAACTTTTGCCCAGGTTGGCTTTCAGTCCAGAGGCTTCAGTGAATTGGGAGAAATACTGGAACATGGTAATGACAGAATTAATTTCACCTTTAGCAAACAAAAGTAGATCATCAGCAAAACTTATGTGAGTGATGCCCAGCTTTTTACAGCCTGGATGGTATAGGAATTCTTGGTCTTTCCTCAGTTCAGCCAGTGATCTGCTAAGATACTCCATGACAATTGCAAATAGGAATGGGGAGACTGGATCACCTTGTCTAAGACCTTTAGCAGCTTTAAAAGGTTCAGTTATTTCCCCATTAGTCATCACTGTATAGCTTACTGTTTGAACACACTCCATGATCCAGTTTGTGAATTTGGCTGGAAAACCCAATCCTTCCATTACCTCTTGCAAGAAGATCCATTCAACAGAATCATAGGCCCTCTGAAGGTCAATTTTGATCATGCATCGAGGAGTCACATGGGATCTGGAATAGTTTTTGATCAACTCATGAGCCAGGATGACATTGTCTGCAATCTTCCTGCCTTGGATGAAACCTGCTTGGGCTTCACATACGATGCTAGACATGACTTTCTGCCTTCTGTTGGCTAAGATCTTGGAAATCATGTTGTATAAAACTGAGCAGCATGCAATTGGTCTACATTCTTTAACTGTGGTCGGGTTAGGGACTTTGGGGATTAAAGTGAGAGTGGAACAATTTACTGGTTTATACATCTTGGTAGTCTGGAAGAAATCCTTGATTGCACATATGATCTGCTTGCCAATGATGTTCCAGGTCTTCTTGAAAAAAACGCATTGTATCCATCAATTCCTGGAGCTTTGTCATTCCCAATAGCCTTTAAACTCTCCAGAAGTTCAAGTTCTGTAATATCAGCACTTAACTCTTTCTTCTGTTGATGTGTTAAGCTAGGACCATTAGGCTGGCAGAGAAGAAGCTGATGTGCCCATTAATGACTTATAGAAGTCAATAATCTCCTTTTTAATGTCATCTGGATTAGTAACCTTGAGACCCCTAGATGTAATAAGCTCTGTGATATGCTTGTATTGATTTCTTTCCTTCAGGACATCAGAGAAATACTTGTTGTTAGAGTCACCCAGTTGAATCCATTTTGCCATGGCCTTCTGTTGTAGAATACTTTCTTCAATCAAGGACCACTTTTCCAGCTTCACTATTATTTCTTTCTCTTTAAATTGCAGCTCATCATTGTATGTCAGTATCATCTGATTCTGGATGTCCTTCAATTCTTGTCTACTATGCTCAATTCTCTGACTAATGTTCTCAAAATCTTTGGTGTTTAGAGATTTTAGAGGGCCTTTCAGTGACTTGAGTTTGGACCACACTGATTTCATAGAAAACTGATTATTGCTGTGCCAGTTATCTTTGACCAGCTGATAAAAGTCTTCATGATTGGCTCATGTATTGAAGAATCTGAAAGGAATCTTCCGTTTCCTAGTAGCTTCTGCCAATGTAATCACCATAGGGTTATGATCAGAGATTAGGGAATGATCATATACAGTTTGCACATGACTCCAGTTAATCATCCACTAATAATTGCCAAAACTCTGTCCAGTCTACTATATACTCTATCACTGCCTGTCTGCCTATTTGTCCAGGTGAAATACTCCCCTTTCCAGGGATGCTCTGAAAGTCCAGCCTTATGCTTGAATCTCTGAGTGCTTGACTTGATTACTTGACTGTCTATCAATGGCATATAGAACAATATTGAAATCTCCAGCAACTAACCAAGGCTCAGTAATAGCAACAGAGTAATCCTGCAGGTTTTTCCATAGGGATCTTCTCTGGTCCATCTCATTATAGCCATAAACCACAGTGAGATAGCAGATGGCATCTCCAGAAATGTTTCTGACTCTACAGTGAATCAGTTGGGCCTCCTCCTGGACACCAGTGACTCTGATCAACTTTGTATCCCATAGATTCCATACTCTACTATTTATGAAACCCTGATAATTTGTTAGTATACCCCAGCCAGGAACCAACAGCTTAGCAATTCTTCCTGCATTCTTTTCTTTAACCTTGGTTTCTACCAAACCAACCAGGTTAATCTTTATTTTTTTTGATATACTCCCTAACTTCTTTTTGTTTATATCTTTTATTTACACCCATAATATTCCAGACTAACCACTTCATTGACATTTGCTAGGTCCTCCTACATCATCTGGAGGAATCTCAACTCTACTAATGGACATTGGTTCAAAACGATTACTAACCACAATAGGAGATAAAGGTGGGAAGTTGGTGATGTTGAACACAGGGGTTTGCACTTGCTTCCCTTTCTCTTCCTGCTTACTCTTTCCTATCACCAGCGTTGGGGCTTCATTAGGCTCTTTATAAAGTTCACTGCTCTACCTTTTCTTATGTTGTTCAGTTTGTTGCAAAGGTACTTCCTGCTGATTATGAACAATTTGGATTGGAGCCTTGGTTCTCCATTCCTGAATCACTCTAGTCTTCTTCACTTGAGGAGGCTGATGTGATTTTTGATTCAGCAAAAAATTATGACCAACCATCAGACATTTCCCACAATAAGATGGTTTCCAGTCATAAACCACTTCCTGTAGAAATTTCCTCCCATTAGCATCCATTATCCATATTTCCTTAGGTAGCTCTTTGGTAACATTCATCTCTATGAGCATTCGAGCATAGGAAATTCTAGATTGTTTGGTTGTACATTCATCCGGGAAAATAGCTTTTCCTAACACACTGGCAATTCTACTTAGGGATCTCATTCCCCAACAAGACATGGGAAGTTTAGGGAATTTTACCCATAGTGAAATATCAACAGGGAAGTCCTCAGTGAAGTCAAAATCTGGCGTCCATTGCTTAAGAATCATGGGCCTGTTTGCTATAGAATAAGGCCCAGCACACAGGATTTCTTTGGCATCATCTATTTCTCTGAACTTGATGATGTAGTATCCTTTTTCGTGATAGAACATGTCTGGTTCTGGTACATGTGCCCAGTGGAGGTTGATGAATCTCTTCATCACATTGTACCCAGGCCCATCCCCTAAAATATACACAATTAGGGCACACTTCCACTTATTCTCTTCCTCCTCCACCTCTGCTTTGTTCAGTTGCCCTATTGGTTGACCTTCAATCATTACCGGAGGTATATATTCAAGAGTCGTACCATTAGATGCAAATCTGTTCTTCTGAAAGAGATTAGCCCAATTCGCTTTGATATCTCTGTTTTGTTTGAAGTTTCCTCCTCTTGCTCCATTACTACCTTCGCTGGTTGAGTTTGGACTGGCTTAATCTTCTGCATGTGTCCACTTTCACCGGCTATCTGCTTCATCGGAGCTACCGCTGCTTCAATCGAAACTGGACAGCTTCGCTCCGTCTCCATTAAACCATTAGATTGTTGCGAAATCAGACCATTCTCACCTTCGCTTGAAGGATCGTTAGGTTCTCAGCAGTAACAGTAGTGGTTGGATTCTCCATAGGTGCTTGATTAATGGTTGTTATGACACTCTCTATTATTGGAATTGGCATTTTCCGGGGTCGTCCCCTACCTCGACCCCTCCCTCTCGCCATAGCTACGAGCTCGGCGTACGTTAACTAACGTGCGCCGAGAGAGAACGAAGAAGAAGGGTGTTTTTTATGTTTTGTGTTAGCATAATTTTAATGATTACAATTTATTACGTTTTTCTCTTTTATTTTATTTTTTTGCTATTATTATTTTTTTCAGCATAATTTGTTTTATATTCCATGTAGTCTAAGATATTCGCTAAGAAAAAAAAAATAAGATTAGGAATGTTTTTATGTAGCTTATTCTGCTAAAGACCCCTGGCAGAAGGTTAGTAAGATTTCTTATACGATGGAATCCATAAGATCAAATATCTTTGAGGACTATAGCTGAGTTATATGATTTTTGGTAGTTTAGGATGAGATTAGGATGCTAATATAGAATCACAAAAGTATTTTCAAAATACTAACAGTCAATCATGCTCTTCTACAATTAAATTATGCTGATGTATAAAAATGTACTAAAGAGGTATCTGAGAATTGGACTTTGAAAATTTATCACAGAATTCAAAATATTATAGAATTTTTCTACGTGAAATAGCATATAATTAAACTAATTATTGTAGCTTATAAATTTGCAAGATCCATGTCACCCGACTTTTCACAAGTATGCCTATTCGTTACATGTATGCAAAAATATATGTGCAATATACAAAGTTAACAAACATATAGTATCAATTTTTTCTGTAAGAATTTTTGCTTTATAATGACTGGCGAAAGATAAACATGCAACGGACATGCAAATGCTATTTTTATATTAAAAGCACGAAGACCTTTAACGAGATATGGTTCGTCTTTTTTATCATTTTAAAATAAAGTTCATATTGGAAAAAAGAATAATTTAATTAGTTTTAATATTTAAGAATAGTCATATAATTATTTTTCTAATATATAGGCCTTTAAAATACTATAAATTTTATGTATTAAATTTTGCTGATTTGCACTATATGATATACAATACTTGTAAAAGAAATGAATACAAAAAATATTCAAAGTAGGAAACCTACGCCTTAGAGTTCCTACTTCTTGGAGTCTTTATTATTTCTTATAAAAAAATAATTACAAATTAATGTGTATAGTTCTAAATTTTCGTATTCGTATAATGACTTATGAAGGCTGTTTACTGTATATTTCTTATTTGCTTCACTAATATCTTATTGGTTTCATATACTTGTCTTGACGCTCCCACCTATTTCTATCATTGAGGAGTCCAACCCCTACTCGCAAGACTAAGTTTCCCAAACCCTAAAGTTCTTGGATTCATTAATCTTTGGAAACATGGTTATTTGGCTCCAACTTACTTAATTTTTGGTTTCCAACTTCCAGCGATAACGAGATGAAATCTATGTTGTAATATCTAGGAATTTAAAAATTCTAATATTTAGGAATTAAAATTAAATTTTATTCTAGAAAAATCCTTCCAATGATTTAACACTTTAAATTAACTAAAATTTTATAGACAATTTTTTGTTAGTGGAATTTCATTGAATAATCGTGTTTGCAAATGATTGTTTTAATTTCAGTTTGAATAGAAGTAAATGTATTGGACAATTCTTATTATTTTCCCGTAGTCCATAAAAGACGTGTCAATTACTATGATAAATATCATATAAAATTCTTCGTTTTCTGTTGCATGATTTTTGTTAAAAGAATGATCAAAGTCATAAGGCTCAAATTAGATATAAGTTCATGCATTTGTATTTCTCATAATCTTTATTTGAGTTGAATAAAATATGTCATTAGCTTTTTTATGAACTTTTTTCTTTTTACATTCGGGAGAAACACACATAAATCAAGAAAAAGAATTGCCTAAATTTCAATGTTAAAAGAAATTAGAATCCAGTGAGATTTAGACATAAGCCAACATGCAACATATTAAAATACAACAAGTTTTACCCTTAAAAGGTAGCTATGATTTTTTGTCGAGATATATTTAAATTAACTTCATTAGTTTAAATCTAGTATTTTATAGATTTATATTCATGTGATTTTCAAAAATATTATGCTCATTAGATAGGATACACGTGCAACACGCGTGCCAGCAACAACAACAACAATCCAGTATAATCTCGCTTAGTAGGGTCTGGAAGGATAGAGTGTACATAGACCTTACTCTTACCTTAAGGTAGAGAGGATGTTTCCAAATAGAAATTAGGCATTCTTCCCTCCAAGAACTTTCCACCTTGTTCTTGGGGAGACTCGAACTCACAACCTCTTGGTTAGAAGTGGAGATTGCGTACCATCAAAACAATACGCGCACCCAAAAACTAAGTTCATATAATAGTATACCATGTGCGCGTACCCTAAAACTAGTTTCATATAATTGTATACCCATGTTATATGACAATCAGAATCACATTGTTGTATCTATTAAGTTAAACCAAATGTGAATTTTGTACTATGTGTCACACCTCCTTTTATACTATTACCCCGAAGGATGACATGTATAAGGGAGTTTTTCCAATTAAAGTGATATTATTCGAAATGGGATTATTTATTTATTTAAGAGTCGTCACTTGTGATAGGTTTGGCTTTTGATATCCCAAGTCACCGGTTTATTTTTGAATCCCGAATCGAGGAAAGTTTTTCGACTGCCCAATTGGAGTCTGCGAATCAGAAATTCTTGAGTAAGGAATTTTGTTGACCCGCGGGAAGGTGTTAGGCACCCTCGGATCCCGTGGTTCTAGCAGGGTCGCTTAAACTATTATAAGTGGCTAAGAATCTAATTTTATACATGTTCAAACCTATAATACAATTTTAAATTACTTACATCTTTTAACATTTTTGGGAACATGCAACGTTATTAAAATACGTCTTGAACCACGTTACATAAATGCACCCGCGGTTTTCGACATATTTTAATACCGCTGAGACTTGGATTTGGGTCACACAAATGCGCACCCGAGTTTAGGAAGATATTTTATTAATATACCGCGCCTATAGCAGCTATGTGTTTGGAAATTCGTGGAAGGCCGTGAAATTTGCTAAACAACGCCTCCAACTTTCTATATATTTTATTAAGTTCTAGTGTTTGTTATGTTAGCGTGGCTCACTTTTTATTTTATAAAGGCAACCTAAAGCATGCTATATTTTTCTACTACACTTGTCACTTAAAGGTCTTAATAACTTCATACATGGGTAATGCATTTAGAGGGATCCAACACTTACATTTCCAGCCTCATTGATGGCTGGTTATGCCACTTGGGGCTTTGTTTAATACTGGGCCCAGGAGATGTATATTCTCTATTTCACAACTAACAGTGACTGAACTTTCCAATTGAGGCCAGAACATTGGACTATAAGTCCATCGTAGGAAATGATAGTAACCCTTTAATTGATTATATCATAGTAGTCAACATTATACAAATGGTCCTTTTTTGAAAATACTGAAGACATTTTATATAGAATTCTGATAAGGAATTTGCATTAATAAGCTATAACGCAGATTTGAACTGAGCGTCTAAGGGATGAGATCAAAATACTCATATATATATATATATATATATATATATATATATATATATATATATATATATATATATATATATATATATATATATATATATATATATATATATATATATATATATATATATATATATATATATATATCGAGTCTCTACTAAAACATAAATCGCGAATACTAAGTAAATTTGAACTAAACTATTGTTTTCAGATCTACTGAAACTTAGACAGATTAAGGCTATAGTCCTGATACAGTCCCGAACTACTACACATTCATGTTCATTATAATACCAGAAATGCTACTGAAAAATAAATAACAATCTAATATGAAATTGATGCAAATATTATTGTCTTCATTATCAGCTATAACCTCGAACGTACATGGCTAATACTTCTCACATTTTGAGTGAGGAGTGATACCTGGAAGTTCAGCAGAAAAAAAGAAGAACCTATGAGTACGTTTAAGCGAGGAGCAAGCAAGCAAAGCAGCCAAATAAAGAATAGAACCAAGGAACTAATAAATTTTAGAAGCAAATAGTGACAATAGATCTCTACAACAGCTCAACATGCACATTAAATCATTCTATCTTCAACTTGTATCAATTACTGAAGAAAGGAACAATTTGAAAAGGATCTGAACAACGTATGACAGTGCTATGTGTATATATATCTATAAGTTGTATTCTAAATCTCAAATAGCCTGAAGAAAAAGTCTCTAATTCTCTCAAAAAAAAATCTGCTTCGAAAAAATTTCCAAAAAAGAATCCCCTTGAAATGATGAAATTGTCCCCTTTTCTAACTGAAACCTTAGGGCAACATCAATTTTTTTGTTTTCCTTTTAGTCCCTTATCCATATTTCAGTTTTGTCTAAATGGTCCTTGGTTTTCTGACTTGTGCTTCAAGTTTTGAGGCAGAAATTATACTTAGACCCCTCACTAGAATGTTCTTGGAGTTTGTTATAAGATTCTCTATATTCACATGCCCTTAATACCCCTGTCCATTTTCCTAATTACTGGCCTAAGGGTTTTTAACCTTGGTTCTCATCTATTTGGTCAAAATTTACCCTAGTTAATTATTTTCAATTCATACACTAAGATTATCAACATCAACTATGATCAAATTCTGAAAGGGTAGCCATGGCCGATTCAATTGCAAACTTAGGCAAAACATACGTCCAGGAGTCAGGATTTAAACAATGCAACCTTCATACTCAGGCAAAAAATAGAAAACTGAATCAACACAAATTTCAGAAATGCAGGGCACTAACCAAATATGACTAATTCTGAGCTCAGTACAATAATCCAAATAATGTCCACAAGAATAGGCTACGAGTTCAAATGTTAAGCAGACCATTCAAGACAAGTTATCCAGACTTAAACCCAAACAAGCAAGGAGGCGAATATTCAAGACATTTCAAGGATGAGCAGATGAAACCAATGAAAAATAAAGAAAATCAAAATCAAATAGAAAAGAGAAACATGGCGAGTATATAACTCTAGGTGGAAACAAATAACCAGGATTTTCACACAAAATAAAAATAGAGAAGATTAAAACAAAAGAGAACAAGAACGAACATATAACAGCTATTGTAAAATCAGGAATATAAAGCACTTAAGAAGGATGAACATGTGATCACTCAGAAGATTTGGAGACGAAAAGATAAGAAACAAACAAACATAAACAAAAATGAAAACTAAAGCAAATAAGAACACTTAGAACAGAAAACATATGAGATAAAAACAAATAAAGAGCAGGAACTTAGCATATTTAACAAGTATAAGTAAAAAAAATCAAGAGAACCAAGACAAGTATGTGACTCAGAGTTTCCAAAGATGAACAGATAGGAAAATAAGATGTACTAAACAAATAACTATAAAGAAGATTGGAAGTAAAAGAAGTCAAGGATGAGCACATAGTAACTATTCAGAACTTTCCACAAATGAAAACTCAGGAACGTGTGCCTCTAGATGGAAATAACTATCCAGAATGTCTTAAAGATGAAGAGATAGAGAACGAGTTACAATCAACAAGCAGGAGAAGGCATATAATTTCAAAGATGAATAGATGAACTCAAGCAAATGAAAAATCAAATAAAATCAACTAGAATAGGAAAGCACACACAAAAAAAATCAAGCACACAGGGACTTAGCTTTTAGCGTCGCAACCCTAAACATAGGGTTTTCCAAATCTTCAGATGTTTGACCTTTTCTGAGAGGTCCTTTGACCTTTTAAGGTCTTTACCTTTCACATTGGAGAGGGGCGAAATGATTTCAAGGAAGGCTCAAATGGTTTTGAGACGGGGGGGGGGGGGGGGGGGGGTTAAAAATCGATTTGGTTGGATCTAGTTGCATTCGAGGGTCGTGGACTGCAAGGTCGTGGATGAGAAGGTAAGACGGTCTCCAGGGACTGATTTCAAAAGATTCCGACGAGTTTAGGGTTTGAGGTCAAGCTTTGATTTGATATTTGAGACAATCCGTTAGGATTCGAAGGACAAGGTTTAGATGGTTGGGGAGAGGGAGGGAAGGCGGCTCAGGGGTGTTATTTTGGGTTGTTTTAGGGTTGGTGTCGCCGGAGACGGCGATGCCGGCGAACCTTCTGTCAAATATTCGAGGAGTCGTGGGGTTGATTGAAGGAAACCAACGGTAGGAAGGGAAAGAGGGGGTCGAGGTGGTCTGGGGGTGTAATTCTGAGGCCATTTGGTGACCGGCCGCCGTCGTTAGGCGATTTTCGGCGGCGACGTTAGGGTGGTTGAGCGGTGGTGAAGAAGTGGTACCGGGATGGTGATATATCGGCTTTACATATATGAGGAAGATGCAAATTTTGTCTCTGAATATACAAAGACGTTTGGACAGATATATGTGATTTGGGGAGTGGCTTCAGGACCGTTGGATATGGTATAATCAATAGCTGAGATGAATTGCCCCAAAACGGTGTCGTTTTGGGGCGTCTCTTATGGATTGGGTCAGAGACACCGGTTGGGCTGGGTCTTGGGCATTTTTACAAGGTTTAAATGATTTAGGCCATCCAGGTTTAGCCCAATTGTGGCCAGCCTGGGTGATTTATTAGAAAATCCATTTTTGTTTTGGTTTTCTTATTATTTTAATTCCTAATTGCATTTTAAAAATCCTATTTAAGCTAAATCAACCTAATAACTACCTATGCAAAAATAAATAAGAATGCAGCAATGAAAATTAATCACAAAAAATGCAAAATAATTAAAGTGCCGGAATAAGTTCTTGATTTTTTTGTAATTTTTATATTTACAAAAATAACCCTAATGACCATAAATCTAGAAAAATTATGAAATTAAATCCTAAATACTTGTGCAATATATATATATATATATATATATATATATATATATATATATATATATATATATATATATATATATATATATATATATATATATATATATATTATGTATGCATTAATGAAAACACACTGATACGCGCAACTAAATCATAAAAATAAATATTTAAGCGGAAAATTCCTAAACTTGAGAATCCTGTAGGAGTCATCTCAATGAGGCAAAAATCACATGCTCACACTATGACGATATACAACGTCCCAACCTGCTGGCTATTTTGTAAATATTTTTCGCTGCATAAGTATTGTTTTTGATCTGTTTCAAAAGGAATGGTCTCTTTCTAAATTTAGAAATAATTTAGCTTAAAATTTCAATTCTACCCTTAATGAGAAGTTTTTTATTAACCATATTTTTGACTTGTTTAGGATAAAAGAATCTTCATTTTTTCTTAAATTCCTTGCACACTTAAACAAGTTCACATAAACTAAAATAGAAGGAGTAATATTTTTGAAATAAGAATACATTGTAAAAGAATTATCCATATGGGACTTTACGTAAATTTCCGAAGTTAGAACTCTGGGTCGTTTGGTTGGAAACGATTTATATCGGTATAAATTATGTCGGTATAAGTTATATTGGATAAGTTATGCTGGGATTATTGTTTATTTATTGTTTGGTATGTTGTATTAAGAATGACGATTACATAATTTCTAAAAAGACGGTATAAGTTATACCGGTAATAATTACCCCACCTTCTATAAAGTATAAGTTATCATGATATTAAAATTAATACCGTGATAACTTTACCTAATTTGCTAACCAAACAAAATATTGAGGTGGTATTAAATTTTAACCGCCTTTATACCTTCTTGTACCTCATACCGAACGATCCTAAGATCTCTTACCATAGGCCCAAATGAAAAGGATTAAATATTATATGCCTAAGTTTTACAGCCATGTCGTATAGCTCTGCCTGGGAACAAGGCTTTCCCGTTAACCAGTTCACTAGTTTAAGAGTGCTGAATACAACTAGCTGCATTGTGAATCATTAGCCTCAAGGAATCTCTAGATTCCTTATCTTATACCTGTTACTCTTCAATTGGAATAGCGAACTTAAGTTCTCAAGATTCCTTACCAATGATCCATTGGCATATGAACTGAACAGGAGAACAATGCAGAGATTATCGAACTGGCTTGGCGGCTCAGCATGAACTGTAAGTTAACATTTGGACATAAATTCGACTAAAACTTGAAATGTGAGTTTTGAAAACGAGATGAAAAATAATTTTTAAATATTAATTATATTTGAACATGTATTTTATTTGAAAAGAATTTAAAATTTTATAAGTAGAAAACTTCACAAACTACTCTAGAGCTTATATGATTTGAAGATTATGTTTTCAAAATCTGCCAAAAAACTATTAAAATCTATAAACAGACAGATAATTGAGTTTGGGAGCTTACATATCAGTTGGTTTTGCCATACCTTAATTACAAAATATTACTATTATTTTTCAGATCTTTTATGTCCATTTGATGATAAATCAAGTCAATTATCTATTCATTTTTACAACATGCGTTTTGTAACATTGTCAGGAAGCAGAGCAATTATGCATGTTTATATCACCAATATTTTGTTTTATATTCGAATATTGAACTCGGTATTTGCAAATAGTGACTTGTCACCCGTATTCGCAAATGAACTTTCGATAGAGAGTTTCAGTTCCAAATAATCTTTTTTCAAACTTCAATAAAATATTATCCAAAGACCGACTGAGTACTCATGTTAAATCCGTGTAAAATTCTACTTCACCAGAATAAGTGGTCCTAGTAATGTGCCAAGAAACGCCAAACAGAAATTAGATTGCCGTTACAACAAATTAATATCTTTGACCATCGGTAAGGCGTAGCTGCTCACCTTCATGTGCTCGCGAAGAAATCAATAGCACCTCTCATAAGATTTTTCTTGTCAAATTAGTAGACTTCTAAAGGATTTTGAAGACATGATATAGAGACAACTCTAATTCTAAAGCATACTGCAAGAATTTGTTGACCCGTCCCTCCCGTAATAAGCAACAAATAAAGAGACAGGAGTGCAGATGCAGCCTCAAGTTATAGAGAACAATTAAAGTGCTTCAGCCTAGAAGTCATAAAATTGATGAAGCATCATCATATCTCTAAGCAAGGCTAGCATCTTTCTATCCCCATCCCCCCACAACCCAGGGGCGAATTTATACGAGAAATTATGGGGCACCAGATATTTTATATACATATTTTCTAAAATTGATATAATATTCTATGTTAGCACCATGCTACAAGAAGGCTAAATGGTGCATTGATTGAAGGTTGGATTATTTACCAAGAGGAATAGGATCAATTCTCACTAAATACATTTTTCCTCCATTTTTTTAGTAGTGCCCCCATGATCCGCCTTTGCCTTTGCCTCCACCCCACCCAGGGCAACAATAGAAGTGAGAAGACTGAACATTCTTCTCCATCTAAACTTCCACTGCCAAACACCTAACTCCACCAGTTAGAGATCAATACAATCTCCACCAGTTAACAGAGAAAACAGCCAAGTTTATTTAAAAAGCACATCACAGGCCTGCCATTTAATAACATAATTCACCTCATATATAGGATTGACCAAGGCTTCCTAACAGGGGAGGCTCAAACCTTGATGAATAATAAAATGAATGCATAGCACCAAAAATTTTAAACAGCCACTTCATTCCACCAAATCAATAATGCAAAACTATCAAATTAGGCATACCCAACACGAAAGAATCTATGATTAAATAAGGGACATTATTACAAGTCTTTTGAGACACTGCTAATTAACCATATTATCTTGAAGGTGGACCTAACCAGAAAACTATCATTGACAGCAAATGAAGCTCCAAACTAGTAATATAAAACTATATAGGCTGGTGCATCAAAAGAAAAATTGAAAAGGATTCTGCCATAAATCTCAAGGTTAACCAAACAAAACCTTCAATTTAATTCTGCAAGTCACTTAGTATTGTTTTCTACCTACTCTTCGTAGCTGATTTCAGAGTGTAAAAAGCTATACAGAAAACATAATCCTGAAGTTATGCCTTCCAACACCGAAAAGCGGAGTTAAAGGTAAGAAGGTTGATTCAATTAAACACCCTTTCATCTAGAAATTATACTGTGCAATTAGGGCAAAAATCAAACTTTCTCGTATATTGAATCTTCAGGGGTTGGCCCGGTGACAATTGACTTGAGCCTTGAGGTTTGCTCCTTTTCAAGGTTTCAAGTTCGAAACCCACTGGGTACAAACAATTTCAGAGGGCCATCAGACTAGGTAAAACCTAAATTAACTGTGGTGCACTTGCGTGAAACTCTTTGCCGAGGGCATGTGCACTCCCGGGATTAGTCGGGGCCCTTAGAGACTCCGACACTCGGTGCAAATAAAAAAAAAATCTTAGGTACAACATTTTTGCATTTATTTAATCCCCAAGTTAGAATTCCTGGCTCTGCCGCAGAAGGAACACCGGTATACACCACAAATGCATAATGCAACAAGTGAGAATACACAGACAATAAAAGATTTGATTTTTCTTCAATTATCATCTCATCCAATCAAACCCATATATGGTTAATCTGTCAACACACAGTATTCAACTCACCTAACTTTTCTCTCAAGTTCCCTACTCCTTTCTCTATACAACTCAACCCAAAGATTGGAAATCCACAGTATACTAACGGAAATAGCAGTAACAACAACAAAAACCCAAGATATCCATATCCATCTAGGTATCATATTATTAGCAGCCCCACTAAGATAATACGTAAACATCCTATACACAAAATACGGCCCAGCAATACCTCTGACCAACGAATACAGAACATAAAACGGAGGGGAAAGTAAATGATAAACCTTCGCAGCGAACTCCATGTCCGATTTCCGAGCATTCGCGAGAGTCCACGTGTTCTGTATGAAGCTAGTTACTTCCGCAAGAATCAAAAGCACGAGAATCGCATACGCGCCGTGGTACACCACGTAGCGGCACGTGACGAACACGAACAGGGTAGCGAGGTGATGGCCGATGAAGAGAACATCACTAGGGTAAAAAATCAGGTAGTGGGTTAGGTCCATTAAGAAATAGGAAATGCTGTAGTCAAGGACGAGGTTTTGTAAAGGGGTGTTTGGCGAGTGAAAGTCACGATCTGGGTCGGCGAGAAGGGAAGTAACGGCGAAGAATACGGCGGGGGTGCCGTGGAGTAAGGAGATGGCGCAGCTGGAAGCTTCTGGACGGAGCTTGGGTTTCCATGAACGGAAGATGATGAAGTAAGCAACGAGGTAAATGATGAGAAAAAAAGTGAAGAAGGAGAAGAGATTGGGGATCGAGGAAATGAGAATTGGAGCTTCCATTTGAATGAGAGAAATAGAATTTGGGAATTTGATGATTTGATTGATTTAATGAATGAAATGATTGGGAAATTGAGAATTAGGGGAGATGTTAGGGTTTTATAGGAAAGAAATTGAGAGGTAAAGAGGAAAATACGTAGGGAGGGTGGAGTTCGGTATGAATTTGGACAAATTGTGCTTCTCGAGGAGAAGTAAGATTTCAAAAAGTACCATTTCCACCGAGCCAATAAACCTCTAGTTCCCTCCGTTTTATTGTCCTATTACATTCTTGATTTCTTTATCGTTTTTATATTATTTGAGTTAATTTGATCGACATAAAATTTAAAAAAAAATATTTTAAAATTTATAATTGTAAAGGTTAATAAATAAAAAATTTATGGGATCATGCATTAAATTTTTTTATTAATAATAAAAAGGTAAAATAAAGAGTTTAAAGTTGAATTATTTTTAATTTAAAAATATATCATTTGTTTTGGAACAAATTAAAAAGAAAAGTACATTATTTAATATGAAACAGAGGGATACTTAAGACCTATTTGGACATAATGTTCTTTCTCCTTACTTCCCAAAAAATTTCTCTTTTTTCCGAAATCAGCATTTGTTTATATAATTTTTAATTTTCACTTGAAGATGCATTTTAGAATTTTTTAAAAATTTAAAAGAAATTCAAAAATTTATTTTTCAAAATTCACTCAAATCACTCACAAAACTTCAAAAATATCTCATACTGATTTTTATGTCCAAACACAACTCTAAATTTTAAATACCATTTTCACTCGGAAAAAAATTCACTTTTGCAATTCTTATGTCCAGACGCCTACCTAGTACTCCTTTCACTTTTGCACGTCCACCTATTGACTTAAGAAATAATAAATATTATATGTCATAATTTACCATAATACTCATATTTGGTTTATAGTCTTAATGGATTTAAAAAAATGATTTGAAATAAGTAATTAATGTTAAAGGGCAAAACAAGAAAAATAAATTATTTTCTCTTGATATGCGAAATTAGACAAGTAAAAGTGAAAATCTATTTTTAAAATAATGGATAAGAAAAAAGTGAAGGGGGAGTAAGATTATATATTTTTTGTTATAAACCAAAATATAGATATTTGAAATTGATATTAAAAGAATAGGCTAAAATTTAACTCTCTCAAAGAATAAGTTTATATTTTGTGCACTAAAAGAGCATTGACAGAATTTTTCCCCGCGGAATACAAAAAAAGCATATAAGGAAATGATGTTTGTGGTGTTGATCTAGTCCTACGGTATTACATTCATTAGAGGGATCATCTAGACAAAAAAACAGGAACGGGCTAAGTCGTAAAAGATTGTTTCCTTAAGTAGATGTCATATTTCCACTTCAAACCTTCCATGAAATGATATTTTTTCGGTTTAACTTATATATATAGATAGTTTATAAAATATTTATTTTAGGGATTTTTGCATATACATACCATATAATAAACCTTATTACCACCCATATTTAAGGTTTGTGTTTATTACATTTAAGTATACCGCCTTTCAATTTATGTACCAAAATTTTATTTAAGGTTTAATTATCAACTTATTAATTATAGGCTTGATTTGTGGAATCTTTTCAGATTTTATTATACACGTTTCTTCTCTCTCTTACAAACAAAACCCACGATTTTCTCCCCTTTTTTAATTACCCTCCCCCCACGTTTTTTTACCAAAATCGATTTCTCTCTCTCTCTCTTTGCTTGAATTTCATCCGCCATTGTCGAAACTTGAACAGTTTCAGATCGAGAAGTTCTTCTCAATCCACCATACTTTCAGTCCATAAAATTGTATCAAAGCCAGAAACCCTCTACAAAATCGATTTCTCTCTCTCTCTCTCTGCTTTGAAGTCGGATAACATGTCAGTTTGTATGTCCTTTGGCGTGTAAACAGTCTTAGGATCACAATACTTTGGAACGACAATGCTACCAACTACTGTTGCAGTACATTTTTGCTGTATGAATGTTTCGTCCATTCGGCAGCATGTGTGTTGTCGGCTAAAACTTCTTATCTTGAACAATGAAGAATCATGTATTGACGTTGCCTTGAAATGCCATTTGCAGTTCTCAGCTACACATACAAGCCAATAGCTACAAAAAATCCAATTTTCAGACATATTTATTAAAAACTACAATTGACTACAAATTGACTATAATTAACTACAAACTGACTACAATTAACTACAAACTAACTACAAGTAACTACAAACTGACTACAATTAAATCAAAACTGACTACAAGTAACTACAAGCGGACTACAATTAACTACAAACAATTAACTACAAACTGACTACAAGTAACTACAAACTGACTATAATTAAATACAAACTGATCCAAGTAACTATAAACGGACTACAATTAACTACAAACTGACTACAATTTAACTACAATTTGTATAAACAAACCTAGCTTCAATAATCTGGAATCTGGAAGAACTACAATTTGATTGACTATCACGCTGTAAATTCTGATTTTCGGTATTTGATGTAGAAGAATGAGAGATTTTCGAAACTGAAATCTGGAAGAACTACAATTTGATTGACTATCACACTGTAAATTCTGATTTTCGGTATTGGATGTAGAAGAATGAGAGATTTTCGAAACTGATGGCTACATATGAGAGATTCACGCAGAGAGATTTTCGCTGGGATTACATCTTTTAAGGTTTTAAAAAGATCATTTAATTAAGACAGAATCAAATATTAATTGGACTGCTTAAAATCTGGCGCTATTTTAGGCTAAAAAGCAGCCAGATATGGGTTGGTACATTTTTGGTAACGAAAACATGGAATATGCGGGTAATAACCAAACAAGGCACAATAATGGTAATAAGGTTTGCTCTATGGCATATTTAGGTAAAAATCCCTTTATTTTAAAATATACAGTAGCAGAGGTAAAAGCTCAAATACGAGTTCAATCAAATCTAATAATTTTAACACATACATTATAATTGTGTTAAAAATTCATTAAATAAGTAAACATATTAAATTTAATACTCAATTATTAACACTTGAATATATTATTCTAAACTTCAGATCCCATAAAATTAAAATATTGAATTCACCTTTGATTACACATTAAACCGACTTATTTTAACAAATAATCTATTTTATTTTTAAAATATAAATCAAATTTTCATGAAAATTTACCTCTAAATAACTTTTTTGATGTTTGATAATGTAAATTACATTGTTGGTAATACGAATTTAACTCATTATTCTTGTTGAGTTTGTCCCACATCGGAGGGATTTGAGGTCCTTGGTCTCCTTATATGGCTTGGGCAATCCTCACCTCATAAGCTAGCTTTTGGGGTTGAGTTAGGCCTAATGTTCATTCTTATCATGGTATCAGAGCCAGGCTCGTCCCAATTATTGTTACCGATGTTGGGTCCCCATTTATGTTATCCACGCTCCAGAGATCTGGGCGTGAGGTGGGGTGTTGAGTTTGTCCCACATCGGAGGGATTTGAGGTCCTTGGTCTCCTTATATGGCTTGAACAATCCTTACCTCATAAGCTAGCTTTTGAGATGAGTTAGGCCCAAGGTCCATTCTTTTCAATTCTTGTTTAACCTTTTAATCGAGTATGATATATCCAGCTCTTTCATTGATGCAGTGTTTTATGTTTAATATGTAAACTATTCTATTTTGATACTTCATAAGCTATTAAAAGGCGATAGAACCAAAAAAGTAGTTACTGCCATTTTAATGAAACAATAAAAACGAACACCTTATGAGAAACAATTACTTTATCTTTTCAGGATAAAATTAAAATCTGCAAACATAACCATTTTCAAATTCTACTTGTAAAATTTGTTATTGTTGTAATAAAAATTAAGACCGTTGACTTTGAGGATCCCAATAATCAATACCAAATCCGTAAATGAAAGACGAGCAATGAAACAAATTGTTGAATGTCAAGAGTAAATCAAGAAGGAAGTTGTGACCCATATATACTTGGGCCATAATGCTACCCCAACAATAACTTGGAAAGCCCAAAAACTGACCAAGGAAAAGTTTACCCCGTAGCCTGTGGTGTTACAAACCAATAAATACGCGAATTGTTTTCTATATAAAGTTCTATATGTTATGAATAGAATTGTTATTAGAGCGAATGTCTATCTTGTAGAGAGTTTTACTTTATATTTATATTATTTTTTTCTTATAAATAGGGGGTCTTACCTTATTGTAAATTATCCTAAAATTCAATAAAAATTCCCTCTCTTTTTTTCTATGCAATATTGCTCTTGTTCTTTTATTGTTTTATAATACGTTATCAGCACGAGACTCTACCGTCTCATTACTCTATCATTTTCCTTAATATTTCGAGCAAGAACTATATGATGTTGGATGTTGAAATCCATTTAGATGCCTCGGGTCTTGGAGACGCCATTAAAGACAGAAATAAAATATCCACCCAAGACTGTACTAAGGCCTTAATTTTCTTGCGTCATCACCTTGATGAAAGGTTACAAATAGAATATCTCACAGTCAAAGATCCACTTATTTTGTGAAATGGCTTAAAAGAAAGATATGACAACTTAAAGTTGATCACTCTTCCACAAACACAATATGATTGGGCTCATCTGAGGCTCCTAGAATTTAAGTCTGTTTCTGAATATAATCTTGCGATGTTTATAATTACTTATAAATTAAAACTCTATGGAGATACTATCATTGATTATGATATTCTTGAAAAAATGTTCACAAAATTTCATGCCTCCAATATGGTCTTGCAGCAACGATATAGAGAGAAAGGTTTCAAGAAGTACTCTGAGTTGATTTCTCTTCTCCTTGTGGCTGAATAAAATAACGATTTGCTCATGAGAAATCACAAAATTCGACCCACTGAGTTTACACCATTGCCTGAAGTGGATGAGGTATATTCTCATTATGCTAAGCGTGGAAAAGGCCGTGGCCCTATTCGGAGTCGTGGTCGTGGTCATGGTCGAGGCCGTGGACAAGAAAGAAATTTTTCTGGTGTTAACACCCCCCCAAAGAAAAATAACCACCGAAAGTGAAAAGGGAAAGATGAGAAGTCAATGCCAAATGGTTCAGAAACTGAATGTTATCGTTGCGTTGGAAAAGGGTATTGAGCAAATATTTGTCGTATACCAAGGCATTTGGTTGAACTTTATCAAGCATCTCTAATGAATAAATGCCCTGAAGTTAATTTTGTCTATGACAATGAATTTGACATCACCACTTGAATGTGGCAGATTTCTTTGAGTGCCCTGATGGAAAAATAGACCACTTGATCGGTGATGGATTCGTGGTTAAAGATGATTGAGTAGTTTAATTTTTATTTTTATCTATTCATAATAGCTAGTGAATAAACATCATGTAATTATAGTTTTTTACATGAGTAATAGTCATTAGTATCAATTAATATAGTTTGTTTTATGAAATAGTAATTGTTCGTTTTGATTAAATAAAATTCTAGTATTCGTTTGAAACAATATTTCAAATTAGTTTTTAAGGATATAATATATTCTTTATTAAGGTAACATTGTGATATGAAAACAAAATGAAATTTTTACCTATCTATACCATATAGCAAATCTTATTACCTCTCATGTTTAAGGTTTGTGTTTATTACATTTAAGCATACAAAATTTCATTTTATGTACCATAAATCAAATTAAGGGTATAATTATTGCTTCATTTATTCTAGGCATGATTTTAGGAGCATATATTCATTTTCCCTTTGTTTCCTCCTCTTCTCTTTCCTTATGTTTCCTCCAGCTTAATATACGGTAATCACTATTAAATTCATTAGGTGTATAAGTTACCAAATTATAATATTTTATTTCGAATGAACAGAAAATTACCAACTGTTTTCCAAGTGATATTTGTATTGTATGTAAGCTCAAATTTACAAATACTCTTTTTATCGTCAACATCAAATTTCAACTTTTACCAAATGTTGTCCAAACGACTATTGTACTAATCCTTAGTAAGTTATTAGGAATTAGATTCAGATTAAAAATGAAGATTATCCTACGATGAGTTCTATTTTGAACTATCCAAAAGATTAAGTCTTGAAGGTATAAGTTAAATATACACCTAAAGTGAATATATGCTCCTAAAATCATGCCTAGAATAAATGAAGCAATAATTATACCCTTAATTTGAATTATGGTACATAAACTGAAATTTGGTATGCTTAAATTTTTTTGACACAAGATTGTAGTTTAATTGTAGTACAAATGTAACAAAACAACTTTATACAATACTTACTGATTTGTAGTTTATTTGTAGAAATTGTATTACAAACTGAATACATTGAATTTTCATATTCCAATTCTCATTTCAATTGTAGCATAATTGACATTTTCGACATAATTGTAGAAGACTTGTAGAAGTTTTAGTCTTCCCAATCTACAATTTATCTATATTTTATCTACAATTCTACAATTTAACTACAATTTCTGGAAAATTATGTCTTCTTCTTCTTCGACGAGTTTCAATCTGAAATTCAGTCAAAACCAAGTTTAATCTTCACCAAAACCCCTCAAAATTGAGATATAAACTCCTAAACATATTTCGAATTGTAGTTTAATTGTAGTATAAATGTAACAATACAACTTTATATAATACTTAAACTGATTTGTAGTTTATTTGTAGAAATTGTATCTACAAATTGAATACATTGAATTTTAATATTCCAATTATCATTTCAATTGTAGCATAATTGACATTTTCCTTGTAGAAGTTTTAGTCTTCCCAATCTACAATTTATCTACAAATTATCTACAATTCTACAATTTAACTACAATTTCTGGAAAAATATGTCTTCTTCTTCGACGAGTTTCAATCTGAAATTCAGTCAAAACCAAATCTAATCATCACCAAAACCCCTCAAAATTGAGATATAAACTCCTAAACTTATTTCGAATTATTTACAACAACACCCAATCCAAATAAATAATAATTTTTGAAAATCCAAATTTGAATTCAAAGCTGTCAAGCTTTTCAATGGCTATCAATGGTGGAAAATATATGGAGAAGGGGAGAATTACGCTGTAATGGATTTTCTTCCGTTTTAAATTTCGAAATTAATGGTGATAGAATCACCATTAAATCTGATTCCTACAAATTTGGCGCATTTTTAGGGTAGAATATATCTATTTTTTGTTTGGTACAGATTTTGTAGCAAAACTGTGGACTAGGCGGGTAAATACAATATTATGAATATTTTTGATAATAAAGTTTGCTATATGGTATAAATAGGTAAAAATCCCTTATATTAATAGTAGTTAGTTTATTCTCAATACATATTGCTGTTATATACAATATATACCAAAGGTTTATAATTACTGTTATCATTGTACTGCAATATATATTCAATAATTATTGCAATGTATGCACTGTATTCACTATAATTTAGTATTTTTTCTGCTTTTAATATACTCACTGTATTTCAATGTATTAAGTGTATTTCACTGTATTCACTATATTCAGTGTCTTCACTTTATCTCAAATCACTGTGGTTCACTGTTTTATCCAGCAATTTGTACTCAACATATATTCAATGTATTGCGGTATGTATTTATAGCGTTTTTTATTTAATATTAGTTATGCATTCAGATGTATTTTTAATTAATAGTAGTTAAGTTATTCCCCAAGTATTGCAGTATGTTTATAATCAATGTATTCATCGTATTGAGTTATGTATTCAATTTCTTCAATATACAATAACTGTATTTCACCATTAATAAGATTATTTCTGTTGATTTTATCACAATCCCAAAACCAATCCGGTCGTGAAGACGCCTATCGTGAAAGTAGGCCAGCTGACACATTTCCAAAGTAATTAAACATTTCATTAAAAATTTAAATAACAACCCTTTCAATTGAAATTTCATAAAAGATATAAAGTCAAAACAAAAATAACTTCGGAAAATAAAAGCCCGACCTAGGGTGTCACTAAGTCATGAGCAATACAATATTTGTTCTGAAACACAACTGAACCGACATAGTCTGAAGTATCCAAAATATACTAGAAGGAAGATAAAGAAGGAGGAAGGCGGGATTGCGAACGTCAGACAACTACCTCGCTAACTCTAGTGAAATCTGTGTCTAGAACAGTCAACAACCGCTACCGTGGCCAGATATACATGGGTCTACACACAAGGTGCAGGGGGTAACGCGAGTACACCAGCTCAAGAAGTAACAAGTCCAAACAATGGAGTGTTAGGTAGTGACGAACTAAACCTCAGCAATTATTGTTAGAATATACGCTTAACGCTAGAGGGGGGGGTGAATAGCGTTATAATAAAAAACAGCGTAAACTTGCGGAATTTAAAAATTGCAGGAATGAAATAAGTGCGATAAGTAAATAATGAGGAACGAACGCACCGATGTTATCCTGGTTCACTACAACCCGTGGCTAGTCCAGTTCCCGAGAGACTCTCTCGAGATTTCCACTAACTTCGTTAAGCTTACGGGTGCTTAACAAACCGTTACAAACTGAGAACTTGAGTCACACAAGCCTCAACAACCTTTGCTCGAAGATACCACACTTCAAGACTTCAACCAAAGGAATCACAACGTTCCTTCTTACAATACAAGGGATTAACACTTCCCTTAGTGTATAAAAACACTTTGCACTCAAAACAAGACTCTCCTCAAGAGTAGATATGAGTAAAATAAATACGCTCAAGACCGCAACAACTTTCGTCAAGAATTTGGCTCTCAAAAACTTATGTAATGAATAGAAAATGATGAATAAGAGAGTATGCAAGCTTTAGCAATAATATGATCAGTTGTTGTACTTAAAAGACTGATTTTAAGATGTATTTATAGTGTTGAAAACATGCACAACCGTTGCCTAATTGCCAATTAAGAATTGCTGATTTTGTGCTAAAACAATCGATTGTCTAAATTGCATAATCGATTGTTTTCCAATCGTCCAAAAATCATTCCCAGATTTTACGCATAATAATCGATTATCTAAATCGTATAATCGATTATCTGGCAACGTTCAAAAAGTCTTTTTCAGATTTTACTTAAAACAATCGATTATCAAAATCATATAATCGATTACTTGGCAACGTTCAAAAAATCTTTTTCAGATTTTACTTAAAACAATCGATTATCAAAATCATATAATCGATTACTTGGCAATGTTCAAAAAATCATATTCAGATTTTACTTAGGATAATCGATTATCAGAATCATACAATCGATTACCAGACAGAGTTTGAAAATATTTTGGCAACGGTCATTTACATAATCGATTATGCTATATGTATAATCGATTATATTACAGTCTTGAAAAATCGAATAGACACTGCCTCAACACAATCGATTGTCATAAGGTGCACAATCGATTATTTTGTAGCTTTGAAAAATCTGATGGACACTGCCTCAACACAATCGATTATCATAAGGTACACAATCGATTGTCTTGCAGCTTTGAAAAATCTGATGGACACTGCCTCAACACAATCGATTATCATGAGGTACACAATCGATTGTCTTGCAGCTGCCTTAACATAATCGATTATCATAAGTACATAATCGATTATCTTTGTCCAGATTTTAGAGGCATGTTTAAAAATCATTTTGGTTAAAATAATATGCATGATTCAAAATCATTTTGCTTTAAATTAAATATGCATGATTTGATAAAAATGATTTTACGAGAGAAGCCAAGTCTTGAGTCAATTGTCGGATCAAGATCACAATTAAAAAACGACTCATGTATAACTTTGTTTCTTTGCTTAATCTTGATCTTTGTTTGTCTTGTGCTTGATTCTCGTTATGTATCAATTGCGCGCTAGTGCTTAGACCTCGTCATATGTCAATTGCGCATCGTTTGTCATTTATCAAAACCTACAAATATGAACACACGTTTAGTTTAGTGCCTTGTGAGAACGTGTTTCAACAATTATAACACATTTAATTTGTACAGGAAAGTAAACATGCTGGCAATTCAATATGTCACGACCCAAAATCTACTGAGGGTCATGGTGGCGCCCGACACCGCTGTCAGGAAAGCCAACTGAAATATTTAATTAAATTTTTGTTTTTATAACTTTGAAAATACTTCTTTTACACGATTAAAACAATACTCAGTATATTCCTCCGAATAAAATTGAGATATTTAAAGGGCTTTTAAATTTTTTGAATAAACCCAAATACATTCCAGAACCCGACGTCACGAGTACATGAGCAATTACTAAGGAATCGAATAAAGTAAAATAACTATCCGGAGTACAAGTGAATTGAAATAGAAATACAATACGATACTCTGAAGGAGACTCCGCTGACTGCGATCGTCTCGATACATGCAACTCACCTAGGTCTCCGTATCAACCATACCGCTATGCTATTAAACCAGTAGACACACATAAACCCGTGCAACAAAAACGTACAGCAAGAGTTGTATGAGTACGAAAACAACGTGTACTCAGCAAGTACCCCATCTAATCTCGAAGAAGTAGAGACGAGATGCCGACTTCAACACTTGCTAGTGGTCAAATAATAATATGGTGAAGATAGGAGGAAACATGAATTTATCTAGCAATTTTAACTCATAAAGCAGGAAAACAGATAACACCTTCTCAAATAATAAGGAAACTTCCAAGATTCACTTTTCATTATATTTATTAGTTTATAGCGGAAATAAGAGGCAATATCAACTTCAATAAGTTTCAAGGTTAGCAATGAAAGCATGAGCATGTTATGCTGAGGCGACGGCCCGATCCAACAGAAATAAACTGTGCACTTGTCGAGGGTCGACGGCATGCCTATAGATGCATCTGTTTAATTTACCAAGGAATTCGGCCCATTCCGAAATATAAACACACACAGACAGACAGTCAATCAATAAGTCAACATGGAATTATCCAAAGAAAAGCCTATATTCTCTTCAGTAATTTAAGAAAATGAAGTTTAATATTTTTAGAAATTCATTTACTAATTCGATGTGATTTAAGCTATACAAGCTGTTAATAAGACGACAAATATTCCAAGTATAACATGTTTTTGGGTCTTAGACTACCCCGATAATAGCATAATAGTAGCTACGCACAGACTCTCGTCACCTTGTGCGTGCGTAGCCCCCACAAATAGGAGCACATAACCAATTAACTCACATTTTGGGACAATTCCCTCTTACAAAGTTAGAAAGGAGACTCACCTTGCCTCGAAGATCCATAAGCGGCTTCCAAGCCCTTTCTGACGACTCCAATTGATGCTCAATGCCCCAAAAATATCCAAATAACGGGAAAACCAATAAAAAAAATACTCTAATACTTGTAACAATTCAAATTATATAAGTTATCAAATCCGCTTGAAAATTTGACCAAAATTCCCTAGGGCCCACGTGCTCGGAATCTGAAATTTTTTGCAGATAAAGTTTACCCACGAACTCACGAACTCAAATATATGATTTCTTTTAATTCCATATCCAAAATCATGGCTAAAATCTAATAATACTAATTTTCTAGGTTTTACTTAAATCCCAAGTTTTCTACAAATTTTCATGTCTAAATACGTATATAAACATTGTATTTATCTCAAAACCAGCAGAAATCACTTATCTCATGCTTGGTGATTAAAATAACACTTTAAAGTTGCTCTAAAACCGGCTCCCATGGAAGAAATGAAGTGAAAATGAGCCAAAACCCGATTTTTAAAAACACTGCCCTGGCGTCCCTCCTATGCTATCGCACACATAGCCCCGCGATCGCATAGGCCAACTTTGCTGCCTCATTAAGTCCTTCTGCGCGATCGCGACACCAACCCTGCGTTCGCATAAGCCCCAGGCTTCCTCCTCTGCGATTGCATTGCACCTCTTGTAATTACGTAGGCCAAATTCCAGCTCCCTCAACTCTTGCTCTATGCGATCGCAGACCCTCTTTCGCGATAACATAGAGTAAAAACCTGTTGCACTTATACCAGTAAACCAACAATCCTCATATGGAAAAAACCGATCCATTAAGCATCTGAAACACGTTCAAAGCCCCCAGAACCTTAACCAAACCTACCAACCAGTCCTAAAATACATTACGGACTTTGTCAAGGCCAAAAATCATATCAAACAACACTAAAACCATGAATTACACCCCAATTCGAGCTTTATGAACTTTGAAATTTCTAACTTCTACTTTCGATGTTAAAGCCTATCAAATCACGTAACTTCACATATTGCATGCAAGTCATATTCGACATTGCTGACCTACTCCAACTTCCGGAATCAGATTTCGACCCCGATATCAAAAAGTCCACTCCCGGTCAAACTTCTCAAAAAGCTTCAAATTTGTATCTTTAGCCAAAAGACTCCAAAATGAACTACTCCTTGACTCAGAATCCCAAACGGATATCGATAACACCGAAGTGCACTTCAAGCCAAACTTGTGAAATATTTTCCAAAATGCTAACTTCCACAATAGGCGCCAAAACATTCTCGGGTCATCCAAAACACGATCCAAACATACGACCAACTACGAAATTATCATACAAACCTGCTAGAACCTTCAGATCCAAATTCCGAGGTTGTTTACTAAAAATCCAATCTTACTCAATTCTTTCAACTTTAAGCTTCCAAATTAAGAATTCTCCTTCCAAATCAACTACGAACTTCCCATAATTCAATTCCAATGACACGTACAAGTTATAATACCTGAAATGAAGATGCTCATGGCCACAAACTACTGAACGTCGCGCTAGAGCTCAAAACAACCGATCGGGTCGCTAAATTCTCTCTCACTTTAACATACGTTCATCTTCAAACGTGCTGCGAACTACACTGTAGTAGTCTGAAATCAATGTATAACCTCACCTGCACCTTCCTGTGCTACTATAACTTAGTTGAGCACATCGGCTTGATCAATCATGAAGATATTCCCTTTTTATTGAAGCAAATAAACCTTAGAGCCCAATTCCAAGATTCGGGTTCTATGCCAGACCTGTTTTCAACATACACTTACAATATCGACCACCACATGCAATACCAAAACATGACTTCATACCTTAGCGGAATTCACCCCTTACATTACTTAACCACAATAACAGTTTTTGATCAACTTAGCTGAAATTCCACGAATCTGATGCTCCCATTGCAGTTCATGAACTATATAGCTCTTGCTTTAACTCCTACAATATCGACACAATGGATGAGATGTGCAAAAATTTATAATTGTTACCGAATCAACAATTCATTAGGTCTATGCTCCTAACAACAACCCTCACCTCATTCTGATCCGAATAATGGTCTTAACTTCTTAATGCACTTCACATAATCTGACAACACTGATTTTACATTCAATGATCTCGTCTCACCTAGTACGAACTGCTCAGGCAATAAGTCATCCCATACGTGATCAAAAGTCTCATATGACGCCACAATGTGCCAATAGGCTACCACTTAGAATGCGATACCAAAGGAAAATGAACTCCAAAAACGAAATTCAATTACCCCGCTCGCGAATCATACAAGTGACGTGGGCAACATACTAAATAGGCACCCCAATCGCAAATCATACATGCGACGCGGGCTCACAGCTAATACGAGTTTTCCTTTAAAAATAGGAAACAAAACATATAAAATAGATATAAGGAACTGTGCTGAACATCACACTGTTGTGGCATGCCACCCGATCCACACATAGAACTCACAGAAGGAGATATACATCGAGCTAAATTTCTCATTTCAAGAAAATACAAACTATCGGTGATAAACACGCTAAGTGCATAATACCATCCTTAAGGGAACATATAGTGCTATAGGCTACAAAACTCAAGAACAACTAAGGTACGATACATGATCTGAATCTCAAGATCCATCCTGCTCATATAACATCATCACCACGAGGAACCTCAACATATAGAGATTTACCAAGTTGTCTCACAATCACACGACGCAAAGTATCAGTACATGAAATATCTGACAATGAAATAACACCCTGACTGATCCTCCATAAGGAGCACATCACTGAAATGAACATGTTTGACCTGATATAGAGCCCGTATTCACATTTGAATCCATCCACCGACCTCAAGACGATTTTGATTGTCCTGAACTAGGATAATTACCTTTCAAAGGTGCATAATAACTCTTTTTTTTCTCATAACACACAAGAATAACTATCATAACCGGAGTAATCCTCCGCAGTCCACAACCCAATAAACTGTGTGCCTTCCATGCATCAACTCTCAATTTATCGACATCCACATAATCTTCATATTTGATTTAACTCTTCAATCAATCAAGTGGCTTCATGCCACACTAATACAACCTTCCTGTGGGGAACGCTCCCATGACCTTCCGTAACAGATAGAAGGTCACATTCAAATCACCGGTCGTACTAATGCTGAAAAGCTATCACGAATCCTTAACCAGGATGCAAAGCCTTTTCACAAAGCACTAATCTTAGGTGATGCTGAGGACAATACCCACTTACTTTAAACATAGAAACTCCTTTCCTGCTCATCCGAGCTAGTGACATCCTTGTAAATATCGAACTGAAATCTTGATCTGTACTTCAATTTCCATACCACTTAATACACCCATCATGCCAATATGCGATAGAACACGACTCTTATCATAACTCTAGAACCACTAATAGGTGAAGCTTTTCACTTAACTCACTTCAGGAGAACCATAACAACACGTAGGTGAACTCTCGTAACCATAGAACATTCAAATCCTAAAGAAGTGGTCTAATCCACCACAACCCTTCCGGGATCCGCCCACACATAATAGGCCATAATGGTAGAATACCTCCGAATAACATCAATTACGGCGGCCGACAGGCCTCACATGTATCGTCACAAATCACTTGCATAACTTGATCACGCTGAAGGAACCGATCACTGACACCAATATGCCAATTTAACTATGGGTAATCATTCTATCTTCTTCCAATTTATCCTCGATTGCCTTAGAAATAATACTAACCAACACATAACATACTCCATCTGCACTAATCTCGAGTGACCTTGAATCACGTGACCATGCTGTACCAAATCCCACGAACCATTTCATACCTTCCCTGCGCGCACATTTGCACCCTCAACTGATATGCCCATTCTGCAAATCCTTCTAAGAATCCGAAGTCCTTTCTCATTTTCCTCTCAAACGCTGCACTGAAAGTCAAAACATCATAGAACATTTTGTGCCTCTTCTTATAGGGTACTATAAAAGCTTGAGTCTCAGCCGTACCTATAGGATCGAAATCATTGGGCACCACACTATACCCTTTTTGAATCCATTAGGACCATTGTTGAGAGCTATCTGCTCTAACTTGGTCCTGGATATAATTAACTCCATAAATATTATAACATATGAATACCCTCTCAATGAAACACCCGGCGAAATCACGTCCTTTGAAACCTGCATCTATACAAGGCGTAAATCCTGACCCATGTCTGAACATGAGCCAATAAGGCCAACCATAACATGCATTCAACAATTTATATGCTCAAAGTGCCACTTATAGTCTTTTCCCGTAGTTGAGATAACCGATCAATACACTTATAACCAGAAACCTTGCAAGTAGTTAACCATGCAATCCAATCATAAGCGGTGGGACTCTCCCACTTAGCTTGAAGCCATTATTTCACAAATATAGAATTCACCCGACCTATTTATCTCTTATTGACATAACTTTGAGCAATCAACCATAAAAAATTCTCGGAATCTTCCTGTAAAACCCTTTATTTATTTTTTTGAATCATCTAGCATATTTGCACAACCGATCTCCTTGCTGAATAGCCCGTAGAATTCTTCGAGGAAGTTTCGCCAACCACGCGACTGCTAACCTACTCATAGGGAATAACCCACATACGGAAATAACTTTCCGACATCTTCCAATACTGTTGCATGGAGTACAATCACCATGACATCAATAATTTATCTTGAGTCCAAGCTAACCCTTTAGCTGCATAAGTTCTTTTACCCCTCGTGGACATCAATTAAATACGTGGAAACATCCTTCCCATTCAAGTTATGTTGTATCATTCTTTATCTCAAGCAGCTCCTTTCTGCTATACCTAGTCTCCTGCGCATAATAGCCCATGCTTTAGATTAAATCCATGGACCCCAATCACCAATCACTAATATTCTCAAATCCCTCTGAACTCTCCTTAAAGTACGTGGTTATCCAATTATCAAAACCCGCTTCCTTAATCAACTACTCGGCCTTCACTTTATATACCTTGTCATTTAGAATTTTTGAACCCCGACTAACGCTTTCCACATGGCCTTCCTCGTCCGTTGTTGTTCAGTTGCCTAAAAAAATCCATCTTTGTGGAGCTTAAACCCACGAGTGCTGCTAACTTTACACCTTTCGGAAGATCATCTTTCTCATACCGTCGACATTAGAAACACTGATTTATCCCTGAGCTACCGCACCACACAATCTCTGATGCTCGCTTCTTCAATATTATCTCACCATTCCCTACTCCCAGGGAAAATTGTATAAGATTATATCACCGGAAAACTTAGTACATTCAATAGGGACAACGACACCTCAACATAGGAGAAACTCCACCATGCTTGCAACACCAAGACTCGCTACTCCATCAACCCAAATCTGGACATTCAGAGGCCAATTGTTTTTCTCTTATCGGTAATAATTAGCGAATCTCTACACCATGCACTGAGTAAACCGCCCTTCAAATCATTCATTGCCCCGACACGTAGGCAAACATCATACCATGATATCAATACCGCGGAAGAATTGTTCATAAGCATCACGACAACTTGTGCCTAATCTCAGAGCTCTCAGAAGTACCGCTACTGGCTGAAACAATAGAATATCCTTCCACAAGGCGACCATAATAGCCCGATCAACTATAGCGGGAGAAACATGGCGAACCACAAATGTTTTGGTTTTCAAGAAAAATTTGGAATGAATTTTGTGAGAAAAATGCTAAATTTTAATATTAAATTGAATAAATTTGACTTCAGTCAACATTTTGGGTAAACAAACCTGGACTCGTGATTTGACGGCGTAGGAAATATGGGACTTGGGCGTATGCCCAGAATCGAATTCCAAGGTCCCAAGCCCCAGAATAGAAATAATTAAGGAAAATTGGAAATTAAATTTGATTAAAAGACTATGGTATCGGGACCATATTTTGGTTCTGGTGCGCAGTACAAGTCTTATATATGGTATAAGCGCTATATGTAAAGTTTGAGTAAAAATGGACGTCGTTGGACGTGTTACAGACTTAAAATGGAAATTTGATGTTTTATGAAAATGTGGAAGAAATCATGGATTTCGAGGCTTAATCCGATATTTTTGATGTTATTTTGGCAATTTTATAGCACAGATAAGTCATTAGGATGTTTTAGAGGTTGTGTGTATGGTTTGGAGCCCTGGAGGTTCAGGTGAGTTTTGGATAGGTGTCAGATTGCATTTTTTGAATTATGGAAAAATCTAGCATTTTAGTTCTACAAATTTTGCATTTGCGAAGAAGGTCTCGCAAATGCGAGCTCGCAAATGCAAGCCTGTAACCGCAAATGCAAGATAAGGAGTCCTGCAGCTGGGTCACAAATGTGACCATTAGATATGCAAATGCGAAGAGGTGCCTGTCGCAAATGCGAAGTCCCTCCTTTTGCCCAGTGTTTTCAAATGCGAACATGACTTTGCAATTCCCATAACGGGATGGGTTTCGCAATTGCGAACCCCAGTTCACATTTTGCCACATCTGCAACCTGCATTTTTCATACTTAGTCGATTTTAAGACATTTTCACCCCATTTTCAAAACACAACTCCTTTGGGCGATTTTTCAAGAAAAAACCTTCTTCCAAATCAATTGTAAGTTGACTTTTACTCATTTCTTTCAATCATTAACATCATTTAACATGTTTTCAACTAAAACTCAAATGTATTAGTGGGTGAAATTGGGTGTTTTGGATAGAACCTAGGTTTTTCTAAAATTGGGGATTTGGACCTCAATTTGAGGTCCAATTTCAAAACAAATCATATATTTGGATTCGTGGGGGAATGGGTAACTTGCTTTGGTTCGAACCTCGGGTTTTGACCATGTGGGACCGAGGGTGTTTTTGGACTTTTTGGACAAAACTTTAGGAAATCTATTTTTATGCATTCAAATTGAGTCATTTTGCATTGGTTGATGTATTTAAGTAATTTGTGACTAGATTCGAGTGGATTTGTGGTGGAATCTACGGGTAAAGCTATTTTTTTGGCTTGAGGTAAGTAATGATTGTAAATACTATCCTGAGGGTTTGAAACCCCGGATTACACATTGTGGTGTTACTTTGAGGTGACTTACATGCTAGATGGTGAGTGTGGGGTAGAGAACCAATGGGGATTGTGACATAGTCCATCCCGAACGATTATTTTCATGCAAAATTGATAGTTAATTGTTTGATGTTGCTCTATTTTGGGTTGTATGCAATGTTTGGGGCCTTGTGCCAACTTGTTGAGACCATTAGGGGCATTTGTACTATCTTTCCTCACTCTAGTTGTTGGAAGAATATTCTCAGTCATGTTTTTACCTATTATTACTCAAATTTGGATTTGTAGCAATATTCTTAAAAGTGTGAAAACTATTTTGGGCTGAGTTCCTTGTTTTATTGAGATAGACCAAGGGTCTGATGGTGAGATTGACAACTTAGATAGACTGAGAGTCTGATGGTGATAGAGGTCGAGGGCTTAGTTGTGAGGATTATATATCCATGGATCGGGCGCATGCCGTGACAGTATATATATATATATATATATATATATATATATATATATATATATATATATATATATATATATATATATATATATATATATATATATAATGGATCGGGCTGTATGATGCATCAATATATAAATATATGCATCGCGATCAGGCCGCAATAATACTTATGTTGATGGGGCTGCACGCCGCAGCGATATGTTGTATCGGGCTGCACGCCGCAGCAATATTGTGCTTGGGTCGTAAGGGGCCCCTCCCGGAGTCTGTAAACCTTCAGTGAGCGCCGTCAAGGAAATATATGGATTGGGTTACACGTCACAACGTTATATGAGTGGGCTACACGCCGCAGCGGTCACTATATGGTACCTATTGAGCGTGAATGTTGGGTGCAAGTAATGTTTGGTAAGAGATGAGTCACGAGTGACATAGAGTCTAGCCGAAGGGCGATAGATATATAATACGTGCACATGAGTGACATGTTGCCTGGAAGGCCGGTTTATGAACTTATTGAATTCACTCCCCCTAAAAGCAAGTTTGTATCGAATGTGTTGATTTATTGACTGTTTTTCACTCATCTTTGTATTGAGGCTCAGTCGAAAAGTTGAAAAAATATTTTAAGACGAATTTTTATTTAAACTAGGGTTTACGAGACATTCAGAAATTAATCACTGATTTGGTGTTTGGCTATTTCCATCGAGACTTCAATTTATGAGGTGTTTACGATTATTGTTTTGCCCAAGGGGCTATTTTACGAACTATATTTGCTCGAGGGGCTGATTATGAATTTAATCTCTATTATTATATTAAATGGTATTGAACCCTACTGGAATTTCTAGAAAATGCTTCAAAATGATTTTTACTAAAAGTTGGATTTTAAAAGGAAAGGTTGACTCGTATTATGATTTGAAGGCATATTGTGTTTATTGAGCATAATGTGAATGTGGATTCATTGTTTCCTACTGCTCAGTCTTTATTTACTCTTATTACTTGCTGGGTTGGAGTACTCACATTACTCCATGATCCTCGTGTGCAGATGCATGTATATCGGAACCCGATAGCAGGTGTTGATTTGTTCAGACACGGAGTCATCAGAATTAGCAGGTGGTTGCATGACGTTCGCGGCACCGCTCCCTTCCTCACATTGCTATTATTGTATTTAGTACATTATTTTAGACTTCTTGTTGGATTCAGACCTTGATAGATGCTCATGACTAGTGAAACCCCGATGTCGGGCTTGTATGGTATTTTTGCATTTTATTCAGACTTGTAATAAGAAATATTGATCAATTAAAGGTTTAATAATGACTCTTAATGCTTAAGAGGTTAAATTGAGTATTGTGTCAGATGGCCTCATCTTCACGAGAGGCGCTATCACGACCGGGCCAGTTTGGGGTCGTGACAGATAAGCACATGCATCTTTGTATCGATCCGCGAGACTCTACTAGACTTGCTCATGACTCGTGAGACCCTAGGAACCTAGTGCTCTGATACCATCTTGTCACGACCCAAAATCCACTAAGGGTTATGATAACGCTAGACACCGGTGTCAGGCAAGCCAACTGAAGTACTTAATTAAATTCTTGTTTTAATAAACTTGAAAACAATTCTTTTATACGATGAAAACAATACTCAGTATATTCTTCCGATTGAAAAATGAGATATTTAAATGGCTAAAAGTTTTGAATAAACCCAAATACATCCCAGAACCCGGTGTCACAAGTACATGAGGAATTACTAAGGAATCGAATAAAGTACAATAACTGTCCGGAATACAAGTGGACAAAAATAGAAATACAATATGATACTCTGAAGGAGACTCTGCTGACTCCAATTGTTTCGATTACATGCAACTTACCTAGGTCTCCGTATAATCCATGCCGCTAAACCTGTGCAACAAAAAAGTACAACAAGTGTAGTATAGGTACGAAAGTAACGTGTACTTAGCAAGTATCCCGTCTAATCTCGAAGGAGTAGAGACGAGAGGTCGACTTCAATACTTGCTAGTGGTCAAATAATATTATGGTGAAGATGGGAGGAAACATGGATTTATCTAGCAATTTTAACTCATAAAGCAGGGAAATAGATAACACCTTCTCAAATAATAAGGAAACATCCAAGATTCACTTTTCATTATCTTTATTAGTTTATAAGGGTCATAAAAGGCAACATCAACTTCTATAAGTTTCAAGGTAAGAAACGCAAGCGTGCACATGTTATGCCGAGGCGACGGCCCGATCAATTAGAAATAAACTGTGCACTTGCCGAGGGTCGACAAGGCGCCTATAGATGCATCTATTTAATCTACCGAGGCGTTCGGCCCGTTCCGAAATATAAACACACATAGAAAAATAGTGAATCAAGAAGTCAAAATGGAGAAATAATCCAAGAAAAGCCAGTTCTCTTTAGTAATTTAAGAAAATGAAGTTTAAATCTTTTTACAAGTTCATTTACTAATTCGATGTCATTTAAGCAGTACAAGTTGTTAATAAGATGGAAAATATTCTAAGTATAGCATATTTTTGGATCCTAGACTACCCGGACAATAGCATAATAGTAGTTATGCACAGAGTCTCGTTACCTCGTATGTGCGTAGCCCCCCACAAATAGGAGCACATACCCAATTAACTCACATATGGGGATAATTCACTCTTACAACGTTAGAAAGGAGACTCACCTTGCTCTGAAGATCCATAACTGGCTTCCAAGTCCCTTCTGACGACTCCAATTGATGCACAATGCCCCAAAACTATCCAAATAATGGGTAAACCAACAAAAATTTACTATAATACTTGTAACAATTTTCAAATTATATAAGTTCTCAACTCCGCTCGGAAATTTGACCAAAATGACATAGGACCCACGTGCCCGGAATCTGAAACTTTTTGCAGATAAAGTTTACTCATGACCTCAAATATATGATTTCCTCTTAATTCCATACTCAAAATCATGACAAAAATCCAAGAATACTAATTTTCTAGGTTTTCCTTAAATCCCAAATTTTCATGTCTAAATGCGTATATAAACCTTGTATTTAACTCAAAAAAAGTAGAAATCGTTTACCTCATGCTTGGTGATGAAAATGACACTCCAAAGTTGCTCCAAAACCGGTTCCCATGGAAGAAATGAAGTGAAAATGAGCCAAAACTAGATTTTTAAAAGAGCACTACCCAGGCTGCCTTTTTGTGCGATCGCAAACATAGCCCCGCGATCGCACAGGTCAAGTCTACTACCTCCTTAAGTCCTTCTGCGCGATCGCGACACCAACCCTGCAATCGCATAAGCCCCAGCCATTCTCCTTTGCAATCACATTGCACCTCTTGCGATCATGTAGGCCAAATTCCAGCTCCCTCAACTCTTTTTCTATGCGATCGCAGACCCTCTCTCGCAATCGCATAGAGTAAAAACCTGCTGCACTTATACCAGAAAACCAGCAATCCTCACAAGGCGACAATTGATCCATTGAGCATTCGAAACACGCCCGAGGCCCCCGGGACCTTAACTGAACCTACAAACAAGTCCTAAAACACATTAAGGACTTGCTCGAGTCCTCAAATCATATCAAACAACACTAAAAGAATGAATTACACCCGAATTCGAGCATTATGAACTTTGAAATTTCGAACATCTTCTTTTGATGTTAAAACCTATCAAATAACGTCTGATTGACTTAACATTTTGCACGCAATTCATATTTGACATTAGGACCTACTCCAAATTCTGAAATAGGATTCTGACCCTGATATAAAAAAGTCCACTTCTGGTCAAACTTCTAAAAAACCTTCAAATTTCTATCTTTAGCCAAATTAATCCAAAATGACCTACGAACCTCCGAATTTACTTTTGATTGCGTTCCCAACTCCATAATTACCATACGAAGCTACATGCAGACTCGGAATTCCAAACGGACATCGATAACACTAAAATGCACTTCAAGACAAAGTTATAAAATTTCTTCCAAAATGCTAACTTACACAATAGGCGCCAAAACATTCCCGGGTCTTCCAAAACCCGATCCGAACATACGCCCAAGTCCGAAAATATCATACAAATCTACTGGAACCTTCATATCTCAATTCTGAGGTCGTTTACTCAAAAATCCAATCTTAGTAAATTCTTTAAACTTTAAGCTTCCGAATTAAGAATTCTCCTTCCAAATCAATTCCGAACTTCCCGAAATTCAATTCCAACAATACGTACAAGTCATAATACCTGAAATGAAGCTGCTCATGGCCATAAACTGTTGAACGGCGTGCTAGAGCTCAAAACGACCGGTCGGATCATTACATAATATTTTTCACTTGGCAGTATAGAAAAGTACCAATACGGACAATGCGATAAAGCTAAGTAAAACTCGACATGTCAATATTAGGAATATATGAAAATGCAATGGTGCTCCTAGTGTCAAGTGCTGAACCACTTGGTACCGCATATGGCCATCTAGCCTAGTGAAATCCATCCCAGAATATACATAACATACTGACCTCAAGTCAACCGGTACTGAGGAACAAGGGTAATCCAACCACGAGGAGAAATCCATCTCCAGGTATCAGTACTTCGAACAAATCCATGTCCAAGGAAATCCACCCCTCAATAATATCATCTGCGCTCACTGGGGTGTATAGACTCCGGAGGGGATCCTTTCAGGCCAAGCTCTATAACAAGCTAATGAAGGTATAATCAACATTCTGCCGCGGCGTGCATCCCAATCCCATAGCTATCACTCAAATAAAGGCTCTAGGTCTCACTCAGTCATAACTCTCCAATCACATACACAGGCTCACAATACCAGGAAATTAGTCCGAAACAATGATATGTTGTGTCAAATAACAATAACCGAGACTGTTACATGATACAATATGCATGTAGATGGGTGAGTACATAATATCATGTAAGCTAATGATATGACAACATGAAATATCCTCTTGGGTGTCAATAGTATCGACGCTACACCTGCACCAGCAAGAAAAAGTCACTAAGCGGTTCCATGGAATGATCTAGGCCACAATTCTCAGATGCACGCCCACACGCCCGTCACTTGGCATTTGTTTTACCTTAATATTAATCATAGAAGACATATTTTGGGGTTTTGAACCCTCTGAATCAAGTATGGAAGCGTTACTTACCTCAAATTAAGCCAAACTCAAGCCCCTGATGCCCTTGCCTCTCGGTTCGGCCTCCAAATGCTCCCATTCTAACCAAAATCAGTATACTATAATCAATATACGCTAAAGGAATAAAATTCACACGAAAATTATTACACCAAAAATCCCAAATTCGCTCAAGCTCGGCCCCCGGGACCAAAATCATCAAAATCGGACCTCAAATGGTCCCTCAAACCCCTAATTTAAAATCTCCAATTTCAAGCCCTGATTCTCCAAATTTCTTCCCCAATTTTCCACTAATATCATGGTTAAACAATGGAATAATCGTCATAAACACAAGATACAAGGCCCAAGTAGCTTACCTTACTGAAAACTCTTGATTCTCTCTCTTAAAATCACATGCCCCAAGCTCCAACTTGTCCAAAAATGGTGAAGAAATGACAAAAATTCACGAAGGGGAACTTATATACTTTCTGTCCAGCACTTCCGCATCTGTGGTCCTCTAGTCGCATCTGCGATGCCGCACCCGTGGAAAATCCATCACAGGTGAGGTCCTCGCTTAAATCCTAGAACCCGCTTCTCAGGTCAACTTCTCACAGGTGAGATCCTTTGTGTGAACTTGCGGATTTGCCTCAGCTCTCAATTCTATGCATCTGCGGCCTCTGTCTAACACCTACGACCTTGTACTTGCGGTCCTTAATCCGCAGGTGCAGATATGACGAAGCAGCTTCAACTGCTTAAACCAAGTTCCAAACTTTCTGTTAACCACCCGAAATAATGTCGAGGCCCTTGGGACCTCAACCAAAAATACCAACAAGTCATATACCACTATTAAAACTTATTCAAAACTTCGAAACACTCCAAACAACACCAAAACACCAAATCAATCGCGGATTCAAGCCTAAGAACTTAGAAAATTTCCAATTTCACAAAGAATGCCGAAACCTATCAAATCACCTATGAATGACTTGAAATTTTGCATACACTTTACAAATGACACAACGTACTTGCTCCAATTTTGATAATTCCATTTCGACTTTGATATCAAGATCTCCACTCTCGATCAGAAACTTCAATTTTTCAATTTTGCAAATTCAAGCCTAATTCTACCACGGACCTCCGAATTACATTCCAAACACACTTCTAAGTACAAACTCACCTAATGGAGCTATCCGAACCATCAAAATTCATACCCAAGACCTTCTACACATAAATTAACATCCAGTTGACTTTTCCAACTTAAGCTCCTAAATTAGAGACTAAGTATCTCATTCCCTTGTAAGACCGCTCTGAACCCGAACCAACCAGCTCGATGCGATGATATATAGCTGAACCACATATAAAGAAGAAAAAAATAAGGGAAACAAGGTTGTAACTCATGAAATGACCGGTCAGGTCGTTACATCCTCCCCCTCTCAAATAAATATTCGTCCTCGAACAAGTCTAGAAACATACATGAAGCCTCAAATGGGTGTAGATATCTGCTCCACATCTCTCGCTCGGTATCCCAAGTAGCCTCCTCCATGGTCCGCCCTCTCCACTGCACTTTCATCAATGCTATGTCCTTGGATATCGATTTTCGGACCTACCGCTCCAAAATATCCACTGGCTCCACATCATAAGTCAATTCACTATCTAGCTGAACCGTGCTGAAATCCAAAACATGAGATGGGTCACCAATATACTTTCGGAGCATAGAAACATGAAATACCGAATGCACGCTTGACAATCTAGGTGGCAAAGAAAACTCATAAGACACGTCCCCAATCCTCATAAGCACCTCGAAAGGCCCAATGAAATGTGGGATCAATTTGCCCTTCTTCCCAAATCTCATAACACCCTTCACTGGTGAAACCTTCAATAGCACTTCTCCCCAACCATCTAAGATACATCCCGAACCTTTATATCAGTATAACTCTTTTGTCTTGACTACGCTATATGAAGACGCTCCTGAATAACTTTAACCTTGTCCTATGCATCATGTACCAAGTATGTATCAAAAGCCTAGCCTCACCCAGCTAAAACCAACCTACTGGAGATCTACATCGTCTCCCATATAAAGCTTCATATGGAGCCATCTGAATACTTCACAGATATTGTTATTGTAAGCAAACTCTGTGAGCGGTAGAAACTGGTTCCATGAACCCCTAAAATCAATGACACAAGCGCATAACATGTGCTACAATACTTGAATAGTGCACTCAAACTGCCCATCCTTCTGAGGTTGAAAAGCTGGGCTCAACTCGACCTGAGTACCCAACTCTCAATGTACGGCTCTCCAATACTGCAATGTGAACTGAGTGCTTTTATCTGAAATGATAGAAAAGGGGACACCATGCAGGCGAACAATATCTCAAATATAGATCTCAGCCAACCGCTCCAAAGAATAGGTTAGTAAACACATGAATGAAGTGCGCGGACTTGGTTAGCTGATCCACAATCAGCCAAATAACATCAAACTTCCTAAAAGTTCGTGGAAGTATAACCACTAAGTTCATGGTGATCAGCTCCCACTTCCACTCTTGAATATCCATCTAGTGAAGTAAGCCACCTGGTCTTTAATGCTCATATTTCAACAGTTGACAATTGAGGCACTGAGCTACAAATCCCACTATATCTTTCTTCATTCTTCTCCACCAGTAGTGCTATCTCAAATCATGATACATCTTCGCGGCACCTGGATGGATGGAATACCGCGAACTGTGGGGCTATTCCAGAATCAACTCCCAAAGCCCATCCACATCGGGCAAACTTATTCGGCTCTACATCCTTAATACTCTGTCATCACCAATAGTCACATCTCTGGCGCTGCCGTGCTGAACTCTGCCCTTGAGGATAAGTAAATGAGGATCATCATACTGATGCTCTCTAATACGATTAAATAAGGAAGACCGAGAAAGCACACAAGCTAAGATCTGACTGGGCTCCAAATTCTAGCCTCACAAATCGATTGGCCAGAGCCTGAATATACTCTGCAAGAGGTCTCTCCCCAAAATGAATATATGCCAAACTGTCATCCTCATTGCCTTCATACTTAAGGCATCAGCCACTATTTTGGCCTTCCCCAAATGGTATAAAATAGTAATATCATAATCCTTTGGTAGCTCTATCTCAGCTGCCTCAAATTGAGATCTTTCTACTTGAACAAGTGTTGAAGGCTACGACGATCAGTAAACACCTCACAAGACACACCATAGAGCTAATGTCTCCAAATCTTCAAGGCGTGAACAATAGCAGATAACTCCAAATCATGAACATGATAGTTCTTCTTCTAGGGCAACTACCGAGAAGCATAAGCAATCACTCTACCCTTCTGCATCAACACACACCCGATACCGATTCAAGAAATATCTAAATATACAGTATATGAACCTTAAGCTAATGGAAAAAGTAACACTAGAGCCGTGGTCTGGGAAGTATTGAGCTTCTGGAAACTCGACTCACACTCATCCGACCACATGAATGGAGCACCCTTCTGAGTCAATTTGGTCAAGGGTGATGCTATGGATGAAAATCCCTAAATAATCGATGGTAATAACCCGCTAAACTAAGAAAGATGCGAATTTCTATGGATGAGGACGGTCTGGGCCAACTCTGAACTGCCTCTATCTTCTTTGGATCAACTTGAATACCCTGTTTGGATACCACGTGCCCCAAGAAATCCACTTAACTAAGTCAAAACTAACACATGGAGAACTTTGCATAAAGTTTCTCCTCCCTCAACCTATTCAAAAGGCACATTACAGTCGAAAAGGACCTCCTAGATAATTTTTGAGTGTGCTGAGGTAGACATGCCAGGAGCATATGATGTTTTTACTATGGTCAAGGCCTTGTAATCTAAAGATTCAGAAGAAATAAAAAGAAAAAGAACAAAATTAGAGAGTCTTGTTGGTGAAAACCTTTACAGGCACCACAAGGTGACGGTAAGTTGAGAAAAAGAACAAAATAAGAGAGGCTTGATGGTGAAAACCCTTGGGGAACTACAAGTCAAAAAAGGTTCATGAAATAGATTGGATAATCAGAGCATTGAAGTCCACTTTTAACAAGAGTTGAACATCCGACTTTCTTGACAGATTAGGCTTCTTAATCTAAAGGTGCATGTCATGGTGATTCGATTTGGTATCCACATCTAATAAGTTTCTACTTTGTAGCTTTCTTATTAGGAATCATTTCTTTCTATTGTCCTTTACTATGTTTCTTTTGTCTTATTTACTTTCTCTTCCTGAGTCTGTTTGGTCAAAACAAGTGAGAAATGACTTCAAATTTTCTACAAACTTCCCAATTGCACAAAACAGGATATGGCTAACACATCAAAGTGGTATAAGTCAAGAAAGAACAGCATACACACTGAGTTGGAAACAATCAACGCGCTTTGGGATTCATGTAAAATACAAAGGTTTGGTATATGTCAATTCATTAACAATGCCACTGAGTTGGAAACAATCAACGCGCTTTGGGATTCATGTAAAATACAAAGGTTTGGTATATGTCAATTCATTAACAATGCCACAGATAGATGATGTTGGGTGAATGGATCAAAGGTATTTTTTGTGATAAGGTTGACAGAGAAAGTGGCTAGCTAATGAAAAGCAAGGTCTTCCAAGCAGAAATCAAAGTTATCATGGCAAGTGAAACAGAAATAGACCTCAAGGCCAAGGCTATTGGGTTAAGTCAGGAAAGAACAACATGCACACTAAGTGGATGACAATTGACGTGCTTTGGGACTCATGTAAAGCACAAAGGTTGGTATATGCCAATGCATGAGCACAATGCAACAGATGAACGGTATTAGGTTTGAATGTATCAGAGGTATTTTCCATGATAAGGGTGACAGAGAAAGTGGTTAATCAATAAATAGGAAAATTCTTTTGAGTTGAAATCGAAGTTATCATGGAAGTAAAGGGGAAATTGCCCTCAAAGTCAAGGCCGCAAACCAACCAGCATGTTTAAACTTACAAGTTTTCTTTGATTGAAACATGGGCAGGAAATTTTGTTTATTCCGGAGAAATCCTCCGCGAGGAAGGCAGGATCAAGACAGACTCGACAGTAAGTTCTAGTACCATCATAGATAATGGGATTTGGTAATTTTTGAGACCTTTACAAATCACAAGTCCTGACGAGAGGTCTAATTTTGGGAAGTGTAATTTGGCATTTAAGTTTTCACTTTTGAAATGAGTCTTGGTTTGAAAATTTTAGGGTAAAGGAATCTAATTTAGAATTTATTTTGATAACAGGAATTTGTTAACACTCACAGATGTTCCCAATATCAAACTGGGGCAGAAAAATTTCTTTTGTTCTACTTGTTTTGTTGAAATCAGGCACACACCTAGAGAAACAAGGGAGGACAGTTTAAAGGAAAAATAGTTTCAGAGGAGTCAGTTCGAGTTTGGGAATTAGGCACCTACCTAGAGAACAAAGGGATAACAACCGTTTTAGAGAAGTCAGTCCGAGTTGGAAATCAGGCGCCCTCTTATAAAACAAATGGAAAGTAGTTCAAGTGTTGGTAATTAGGAGCCTACCTGGAAAACAAAGTGAAAGAAATTCAAGTATTGGTTGTCAGGCGCCTACCTGGAGAATAAAGGGAAAGCAATTCATGTTTTGGAAATAAGGCGCCTACCTGGAGAACAAAGGGAAGGCAGTTCAAGTTTTGGAAATCAGGCGCCCACCTAGAGAATAAAGGGAAAGCAGTTCAAGTATTGGTAAAGGCGCCCACCTGGAGAACAACGGGAAATAGCTTTAAGTTTTGGTAATCAGGCGCCCACCTGGAGAACAAAGGGAAAGCAGTTCCAGACAGGCGTCCACCTTAAGAACCAAGGGAAAGCAGTTCAAACGTTGGTAATCAAGAGCCCACCTGGAGAACAAAGATAAATTAATTCAAGCATTGGTATTAATAAGCCCACCTGGAGAGCAAAGGGAAAACAATTCAAGTATTAGTAATCAGGAGTGTACCTGGAGAACAAAGGGAAAGCAATTCAATCATTGGTAATCAGGAGATTAATTGGAGAACAAAGGAAAAGCAGCAATATTCAAAGAAAGACAGTTCAATTCAGCAATCAGGTACCCGGCTGGAGAACAAAGGGAAATCACCTCAGAATACAATTCAAATCAACAACAAAGGAATTTCACCAGGAGAGTACAAGTCAACAGAGCAATAGAAAATGCAAGACCAAGTTTGAAGATATAGTTAGGATTTTTATAATTCATAGATTATAGCTTAGACTAGCTTCTTTTATTTTGTCTTGGTGTAATAAGGAATTCAACAAGCACTATCAACTGCAACAACAGTGAAATTACAGCTTTCTAGTAGTTCCAACTACCAAAGCTTCCCGAATTATACTGACCTAATTACTTTATAGCCAAAGATATGTAGGCAACCTCAGAAGTAGGGCGCAGTCAAATATTTCAAAATGCTTCTCACGGAGTATTCAAATGAGCAAAAATCACTCGTATCCGCTCACTTTATCTTTATACGAAATCTTTTCGTGTTTCCGAGTAAAGAGGGGCAACTGCTGAGCACGTGATTTTTTTCCTATGCGAATTACTCCTATAAAATTCAAGAAAATAAAAAATTTTCATTATTTGCAATTTTATAAGATTTCGTAAGAATTTGTGCTAATTATGTGTGCATGTGTATTTTGTTAAAAATTATGAAATATCAAAAAATGCCATGCATGTGCATTTAGAGTTTATTTCTATATTTGTAGGTTAATTAGTAAATTATTTATTTTTAAAAAAATGAAAATCACCAAAATAATTTACTTTTGCATTTTTATTTTTAATTTTAAACTAGTAGTTTTTTAATTTAGGAGTAATTAATTTTTATAGATATATGTTGGATAATTAGCTCAATGGTGTAAGTTAATCTAGTTTAAGAGTTTAATTTATATTTTAATTAATTGAAAAGGAATAATTATTATATAAGGAAAACAAAAGAGAAGGAAATTGAAAATTTAATTTTAGAACCTCGAATTTGGGCTGGTTTAGTGGCCAATCCCAACCCCAATCTTTCCTTCCGTACAGCCCAATCCCATTGACCCGGTCCAAACCCCTCCAAACCCAAACGTCGTCGTTCCTTCGCAAGTATGAAACTGATTACCCAACCCATATAAAATGTACGAACTTAGGCCACCCCCCATTTCACTTCACCTCACTTATTGTCTCTGTACTCAGAGACTGAAAAACCCTGGCACCGCCCTAAAAATCCTCATTATCTTTGGTGATGGCACAACTCCAAACCAAGCCAAATTCGTACCACGCAACCCCCAGGCCTTCCCAAGTCCTATCCCCACATCTATTTCCCTAAAAATCCCAAAGAAAACCCCTAATTCCAAATCTAGGAAGTTCAAACTCTAGATTATTCTGTTTTTCTAAATTCGCACAGAGTTCTGGCTCGCTTTGACCTATAACTTATGTTAGTTGATTGCTCTAAAATGAGCAATCGATTGGCGTTGGTTTTAGTTAATTCCGAGGATGCCAAATTTTTGCGAACTCGTCGGATTCCGGCCAAATGTCTACTCCCGTCATAGTTTGTCGATTCGTTTTGTTTTATCAAGACATTCTAGAGTGAATTGGTAATTTCTACTCTTTTTTCCACGACTTTGCTATTTGTAGTGTTTCTGTTCTTTTTTACTTGCTTCATGTCTTGTTTTTTTAATAATGTGAGTTCATCTTGGTTTGGTAATTAAAATTAGGTTGGAACGTAAAGTTTTGAATTATTGTTTATTTTTATTTTTCTGAAATTCATCTTCTTTGTTCGATAATTTGCGATGGTTTGGGTTCTTGAATTAACTATGATCATCACTGACCCGATTAAGAGACCCATTCATTTAGGGTCTTGGGTTAACTTGACCCAGGGTCGCATTCTGAATGTAAAAATAAGGATGTCAGGGGTTTTGTTGGCAGTTTGGGGTTTGAGGCAATCATTATCTGTTAGGAGAAAGTTTCTAGAGGGTAAGATGAGAGCTGGTTTGTTAAGAATAGGGATTTCAGATATTTCAAAAGGGAAAAAAAGGGTAAAACAACCAAAAATTCAAGGGTTGAAAGAGGAAATAATTAGTTAGGCTAAGGCTACCTTAGGCTACTTATTTAAGGACCATGTCATTCATTCTCAAGGCATCCATTGATACTCTGAAAATACAAAAAAGTTCTGCATTTTTTTGGTTCAAAAATTGCTAGACATTGTTCTTTGATTTCATTGTTAGCAATAACTCAAAAAATTTCGAAGGATTGCTGGTTCATTTGGGTTCAGAAATGGTCTAAGGAAGACGAAATTGATATATTGAAGTGCCGACCTACTGCTGTTGCTGACTCTCTCCTTTTTTTATTGATTCCTAAACACATTTCCTTTTAGTGTTGATTGTTGTATTCAGGTACTACTCTGAAACTTTAAGCAGCAAGTTTGAATATTGAAAATGTGAACAATTTGGATTGATATGACTGTATTATTTCAATAAAGTAGCTCTTATGTTTTTAGTTCATGTAAATCTTTCTTTGTTTAGATAGTACTATGTGAGATTTGATTCAGTTGGTGTTTGGTTCTAAATTAGATAAAAACTTGTATATGAATCATGTCATTAAGGTCTATTCTCCCTCTTCATCTCTTTTTTGATTTTGTTTAATGTCTAAGGCATAGACCTCCATTGAGTTACAATATAGAGGGAATTACTGAATGTCTATTTACATCATTTCTTTAAGTTTATCTTTGTTGAATCTGTGGAAGTTCTATTATGGGTTTGAATTAGCCAAGATGAGTTTAATTTGCTTAATAATTTTGTCCTTGTTTAACATATGAGGTCATGAGGGTCTTAAATCAGTTCATAATTGAAGTTTAATTTTTTTTGAAAGCCAAGTTGTAATTTAGTTAGTACATGATACTTGATTAAGTCATTTTTGTTGGTCTAAAGATAATTCAGCGTGATTTGGGTTCTAATGTTTCTTCAGATTGCAATGCATTAAAATTGCTAAGCTAATCTTGTGTTCAAGTACCGATTTCTGTGTTTAATGTTAATGTGTGCATATAAGGGGAATTGGACCAAATTCGTGGATGGCCCAAATAAGACCATGAGTATAAGCCAGAATTATTGGGTTTGAACTCAGGAATTCGAGTCCAGTAACTCACGTAAAATTAATTGGCCCCTGGTAAGCAAATGTATTAGGCTTATCAGAAAGCTAGATGTCGAAATGATTGGGCTCATTGTTTGCCCAAATTCTTTCCAGTGATTAAAGAACCTGGTGGTTTGGATTTTGGGATTTTTACATATGTATACCATATAACAAACTTTATTACCAAAAATGCTTATTATTTGATATTTATCCGCCTAAACCATAGTTTGTCTACAAAAATTGTACCAAACCAAAAATAGGTGAATTCTACCCTAAAAAAGCGCCCATTTTGTATCAATCGTATTTAATGGTGATTCTATCAGCATTAATTTCGAGTTTTAAAACGGACGAAAATCCTACAGCAGCGTGATTCTCTCATTCTGTACCGGAAATATATCTTTCATCTGATTCTCAGCTACAATTCAAAAAAGCACGAGAATCTCCCGCAATCAAATTGTAGAAATGCAAAATTGTTGAATACAGTTCTTCGTCGACATCAGTACAAAAATTCTCGAATCTAAATCTGCTCTTCGTCTGTTTTTCTATCAACTACACGAAATTATGTCAAAAATCCCAATAATGCTAAAATCAAATGGTTATTGGGATAACTATGGCAGATTCTGAGATTTTGAAGTTGATGCCATTTTGGTAGATGATAATGCAAGCTACGGAATTCTGCTTTCTACAATTGCAAAACAATTATCGATTGATATATCGGATAAAATTGTAGAAATAAAATACATTGTGAATGACAATTGTCCTCCATTAGAGATTAGGAATGATATGGGGGTTCGTGTATATATGGAAACGACAAAGGAGAATAAAAACTTAGGTTCGTATCCCTTATATATTAGTGTAAGAGATTTCAATATGGAATTGACAATCACCAATGAAAGCATCAGTACATGTATGTTTGATTCGACATTGCTGAGAGTTTTTTTGTTACCTAGTTATCTACAATTTAACGACATTTCTCTATAATTAAACTACAATTATGATATAGGACTGGAAAGGACAAAGCGATGTTGCTTTCAAATTTATTTACATAGTTACTACATTTGTGAATTTATTGTCTCCAAGTTCTTCAGGATCCCTAAGGTTAGTAGAAATTCCATCCTCACCAGCTATAGAGGAATATCAAAGTGAAATAATAATTGAATCTACGCAAACATGTATTGAAGAAGGACAAGTGTATCAGGACAAGAAAACAATAGCTGCTGCAATGAAGAATTATTCAGTTATGCACAAGTTCCAGTTCAGAGTGAAAAGATCAAGTCATAGAAGGTATGTAGTTATTTATGGATCATAAACTTGCAAAATTAGTGTATTATTGAAGATAGGTTTGTTTTAGTAATTGTAGTTACATTGTAGCCAATTCGTAGTTAATGGTAGTGTTAGATAAATATGTCCAAATATTGTATTTTTTTAGCCACTGGCTTATATGTGTAGCTGAAAGCTGCAAATGGCATTTGAAGGCAACGTCAATTAAATATTCTGCAATGTTCAAGATAAGAAGTTCCAGCCGACAACACACATGCTGCCTAATGGACAAAACATTCATACATCGCAAATGTACTGCAACAGTAGTTGGTAGCATGGTCGTTCCAAAGTATTGTGATCCTAAGACCGTTTACACGCCAAAGGACATACAAACTAACATGTTATCCGAACATGGACTTAACCTAAGCTACATACAAGCATGGAGAGCAAAGGAAAAAACATTACAGTTTTTGAGAGGGAATCCGTGTGACTCCTACAACAGATTACCAAAATATTTTATATTCTTGAGAAGAATTATCCCGGTTCTGTTGTTAAATTGAAGAAGTTAGCAGATTATTGCTTCTTATACGCATTTGTTGCTCTTTGTACATCAATAAATGGTTGGCAACATTGTAGGCCGGTAGTAGTGGTTGATGGGACATTCTTAAAATCATCATATAGGGGTATTATGCTGACAACAAGTACCATGGATCCAGCAGGTACATAATGCAATAATTTTGTAGTTATTTTGTAGACAGTCTATACAATGTAGGTAAATTGTAGTTGTACTGTAGTTAGTTTGTAGTTAGATAAATGAATGTAGTTAAATTGCCTACATTCTCAAGATATATTTGTAGTTATTCGTTAATCTTATTTTATGTCTAAAAAATGTAGGTTCTATTTTGCCCTTGGCATATGCTTTTGTTAATTCTGAAAACGACACGTCTTGGAAGTGGTTGTTTGAGCAATTCAAGGAGGCATATGGTGAAAGACCTTCAATGTGTGTTGTCTCAGATAGGCATGAGAGTATATCAAAGGTAACATCAGCTGTCTATCCGGGCATGGCACACTAATTTTGCATGTGGCATATATGGACAAATGTAAGGTCAAAATTCAACAAGGCACATCTACAATTACATGAATTGTACTTTGCTACAGCACGGTCATACACTCTGGATGAATTCAATGAAATGATGGTGAAGATTGAAGAGGTAGACCCCCGTGTGTCGTCTTACCTACATGATATTGGCTATCATAGATGGTCAAGAGTACATGCAACAGTGAATAGAACTTTTACTATGACGTCAAACATTGCCGAGTCGTTGAATGCTGTTACAAAAGAGGCAAGAGAATTGCCAATATTTGATCTATTTGAGTATATGAGGACTATTCTAGAACGTTGGACAAAAGAAAAGTTATTGAAGGCAAATGGTACTTTCACATTCCTTGGCCACAAATTCAACAAAGAATTGGAAGATAACAATACATTATCCCAGAACTAAAGGTAATATATTCTTGTTTGGTGCAGGAGAAAAAACAAAAATAGTAGTAGCTGCAGTGTTTCCAGTGTGTAGTTAAAATATAGTCACAGTGTGGGTAAATGTAGTTATCGTTTATATGTAGTTTATTTGTAGATGATTTGTAGTTCACTGATTGTTGTTAATCTAGTTAACTGATTGATGTATTATTATTTCTGTTTGGTCTTGAATTGTAGGTGAGGGCTTCAACAGATCATATACATACTGTGTTAGATGGTGTGAAGTGGTACATTTTATGTCTAGAAAACAAGAAATATAGCTGTGGACAATTCCAACTTGATGAACCCATGTGCCCATGCTTTGGCAGTATTAAGGCATATGAATGAAAGGCCTGACAACTATTTCTTTCCATATTACATAAGGAAGAACCTTCTTCTTACATATGAAATGCCAGTAAATCCTCTTCCTGATGAAGCCAAATGGGATGTTCCACAATATATTTTGGATGAGGTAGTAAAGACACCGACGGGAGATAAAAGGCATCCAGGTAGACCTCACAAGGAAAGATATAAAATATTTGATGAAATAAAGTCAAAGAAGTACAATGTGTCTTGTGAAAATTGTGGAGGTGAAGGGCATAACAAAAGAACTTGCAAGAATGCGCTGAAAAACAAATGAATATCATGTAGCTCGAATAGTTATTCAAAATAAATGTTAGTGAGCTCAAATTATCAGAATTTATTATGTAATTGTTCTGCATTTTGAAGATGACTTAGAAGTATAAACATAAATTTGTGTATCTGCACTATTTACATTTTTTATGTATGTCGTCAAGCATAAATTCTTGTCATTTTTTATTGAATAGTTAAACTTTTGTAGAAACTATATGCAAAACGTCTGATGTTAATAAAGAAAACACTGAATGTAAACTATTGCCAGATTGTAGTTAAAATGTAGTTTAGTTGTGGTCTAAATGTAGTCCTGGGAATCACCTAATGGGACTTTGTAGTTAGAATGTAGTTTAATTGTAGATAAATTTATTTTTTCTGAAAATAATTGTTGATAAAGGATGTCTAAATTATTTATCTGAGACCTGTATTCATTTCATATTTATGCTGTGTAAGAACTGACAGTTATATAAACATATTAAATGGCACCTGAAGATATTATATAAAAAAACTCGAAGATTAAAGTGAAATTATATGACAAAGCTGTTACTGCAAAAATGTTATCAGATAACTCGAATACTCGAGTATAATGTAATCAAGAAAAAGTGTTGATTACAACCAAAATGACTTAATTCCTACATTTTTTTCCAATTAAACTACCAAATCGGAACAAAACAGTCTACTTCTTCTTTCGTTGAAGTTTAGTCCTCTCGTTCTTTGCCGGTGCACCTTTCCTCCTTGCAAGTCTGCCAGTAACCTCACTCTCCCTGATTGAACCATCTTTTAACTTCTTTGTGGGGTAGTCCCATAGTAGAGCTCCATAGCGTCTACGGTGTTGGTCAATATCAGTAAGATCTTCCTTTGGGATAGACAAATCACCAGTGCTAATATACTCCGCAAAGGCAACCACAAATACACCACAATCCCTGCAGAAGATGAGAATTTTTCATTATATAACAAATGATTAAAAATAATAATTTAACATATAGAAAGGGAGATTAGTTTTTACAGTGAGCCTTCCTTTTGTTGTGGAATCTCAGCAACCATCTATTGTATGTCGAGAGGGTCTGTAACTGGTTTCTCTATGTATGACTTTGTACTCTTGAAGTTAATGCCTTTGCTTTTACCGTAGAAACCTGTGCATGACAAATAAAGAGGAATAATAATTGAAAATTTCTCAACCAATGTCTGAACTGTTTGATTACGGTTTGCCCTCACCAATGAATGATAAACGTAAGGTTGTCGGTCCTTGATGTCAAAACTAGCAACAACCAATGAAAGTTCTCCACAAGGTTAACAAGCATGAACACATAGTCGACAAGATCCCATGCTACATTAGCAATAATTCTGTAGCCCATAATATATTCTCCAATATCATCCTCAGCTTTAACAACCGAATTCCTTTGATCCAATGGAGAACTAGTGAACTTCTCATAGATTCTTTCAATCTTTGTATTGAACAAGCAATCGGTTGTTGTAAACCTAGTTTGGATGTTGGGGGCCATATTTTCCCCTTTTTATCAGATAATACATAATAACATCAATGTGCTGCCAAAGTAAAAGTGCAATATACATATAAGTTACATTGTAGCCAATCACATCTACAAAATAGCTATATAACAATTAGAATTTATGAAAAAATCTAACAGCTTGCTTCACTTTAACAATACCATAACTACAGATATATAACAGTTAGCTAAAGTGCCTCACAAAATGTAATTTAATGGCATTTAGCATGAAAGATATAGAAAACAAGTACTATATCTACAATTGGCCTATCATAATTACATAAAAACTACACATTGAATATATTTTTTACACTAATTGCATAAGGTTCAAAAAAGTAAAATTTTACAGTTGAAGACTAAATATAGTACCATATATATGATGTGTACAATATAACTACATTTAAACATCATAGTTAAAGACAAAATACAATTGCACCACACAGTTGAAGACAAAACAAATATTGTCACTTATTGTAGACACTATATACTTAGTGTTCTATTGATTACTTGTCCGGGGTGAGCAAGGGTATAGAACCAGTCCTTCTTATCAATCTTCTCACAACCCAAATCCAACCAAGGATTAATTTGGTTATCCTTCTTTGAAAAGAAATCTTTCCTCCTGTAATAACAAAAGAATGAATCAAATACAAAAAAATTACAAAAAGATTTACAACTTTAAAGTCTAAAAAGGGTGACAAGACAGTGTAAAGTTAAGCACCATAACTCCTAGATACTTTGTCAGTGCGATGGTATAACCAAGTTGTGAACCTATCTATCAATTCAGGATCTACATATTCGCCTATGACACTTGTGAACGGGTGCTTTAGGTAAAAATATTTGGGCCCAACAAATGTGTTGCCTTTAGTACTATACAGCAGAGTGAATGGTGATCGTGCATGTTTTCCTGGTATCCTTGTTCTTTCTGGATGAACGGGGGTTGATTCATCTTGTATGGGCTCGCAATACATGACCAACTGTGATAGGTTTTCCAGCAGCTCAAAATCATCCAATGTCACACCTTTGTTTTCAATGCCTTCAGGCACAACTTCAGTCTCCTCTTTTTTATCAATGCATTCCTGGACAACTTTAGTCACGGTTACACCATGAATTGGTGACTGTGGAATGTTATCTTCTACATCTATTACATAAAAAATGACATACTTAGCAGAATTATACCATTGTATAATCAACTATTTTCTATTAAAAAACTACATTATTGAACAATACCTTCTTTTGCTACCTCAGATATTGAAATTTTGAAAAAGATATAATTAAAATGCAGTTATGGTTCTATACCTGTTTTAAATGTATCAACTGCTTCTTGGAAGTCAGGAGACAAGTCAACTTGTGGTTGAACATGTTGTGGAGGAGTGGGAGCTGAAAAACATAGTGAAAAAGTGATTAGCAATTCTTGAAGTTTGTAGATATGTATGTAGGAATTATGTAGATACCTGTATTAATTGTGCTTGCATGGAGTTGATCACCAACATTGAACTGAATATGATGGTTTTTGTCTCCTTGATTTTGGTCATTATATTTTGTTCAACTACCAACAAACTCCAATTTTGGGGAATAGTTGAGAATGCTTTTTTGTCATAAGTCTTATATAGTCTTAACATAAAATTATATGTAAATTCTTACCTTTGACTCATCCAAATCAGTCCTCCTGTTTACCGCATTCATAACACTCTTCAAAGATTGATCTATGAACTCTTGAATGCTTGAGAGTTCATCAAAAATATCCTTCTTAAACCCATCTAACTTTACATCAACCTAAAAATTAATTACGTGTAATTAGGTGGTAAGCATATTCTATTTGTTACACTTAAACTACAAAGAAACTACAAAGTATTAGGAATGAATTCAAGTGGTAGTAAATTATGACAAAATATTGTAGTTCTCACAATACCTGCTCAAGCCTCTTTTCCAAATTGCTGATCTTGCTACTGACAGATTCCATGGCCTTTTGAGAATTAGCTTCTTGGGTTCACCTATTGGAGAAGCAGCAGTTGGAACATTTGATGGTTGAGCAACTTCTTCATCTTCATATTGAATCTTCTCTGGGAGATTAAGCACTCCAAGCTCTTCTCCAGATTCAACTATGTTTGTGAACTGAATGATGGAAGTGACAGTTAATTCAATTGAAAAGAAAAATGTAGATGAAATGTAGTTACTATAACTGTAATTGTAGAATCATACAAAAGTTAAAAAAACACCATGAGCCACTCATGCTTGATCATCTTGTCTTCAATTGCAGTTAACCAAATATGTCCCTTTGTAGCTGACCATCTTAAAATCCGAGGAATCGATTTAGAACACCGTGTAGCAAGCTCGGTGCTGACGGAAAAGAAACACTCATATAGCCACACTTGCAAGGCTAATGAGCATCCCCGTATAAGATAAGGATGTACATTGGGATTAAGACGGTGTCGGACATATTCAATTACCTGCTTGAAGGATTTGGTACCCCATGGGTACGACTCAAAATTACCAGACTCGATTAGAAAGAACATAAACTTGTCTATGAAAGTATCATGGTCCTTATCTGAAGGACAAATGAAAAATTCCAACATATAAAGGACGCACAACTGCACCGCATCCACATCGTTTGTCCATGCTTTGTTAGTGACTATATTTTTCAGATGCCATTTCTCAACCCTTTGTTTGTTGGGGAAATATGTATTCATTAAAGGGCTAACATAGTTGGAATTGTAACCATAGTCTGAGAAAGTATTCACACAATTAAAATCAGTTATCAAACCAAATTCTCTCCATGAAAAAATCAAATTTCCACCCTTTAATAGAACAGAAAAGTATGCGTCAGTAGACTTTGACAACTCATATTTAATTAGAAGATGAATTGACTGGTTTTGCATACATATTGGGGGCAGATCTAATAAGAAACCAAAATATTTTTTTTTGAAAACACGTAGTTGATTTGGGGATAGTAAAGCCTGAATCTGGCTAGGTATGCTAGGATCACTCAAACTGTGGAATCGAAGCACACCATAATCAATATTTTGTTGAGCAAAGTAAGGGCCATTCTGCAAAAAATGTGTATTAACTGTGGTTAGAATGAAGTTATATATATCAGCAATACAGGATACAATGGAACATAACATACCTACAATTTTAATCAACAGATTACAAATCAACTACAAACTAACTACATTTATAAACTGTATAAGAGGCATGGCTCCAATTAAACTACAAAATTGAACCAAAGAATCTACAAAATTAGGACCATAACACATTTTACAAAAATAAACTTGAACAGAAAAATAAGAACAATATACAATTAAATGTAACAATTACTTAATGTAATCTTGAAAAAATGTAGTATAATTATATTGAGAATGAAGTTAAATGTAGCAGCTATACAAGTTGCAATACAAAAACCATAGATACAATTTACTTAGTATACTACAAATCAAATACAATCTAACTATATTTATAGCCTGTCTAGTAATCACAGTGCCAAATAAACCTACAAAATTGCGACAAATAATCTACAAAATTGAGACCATATTTTATTTTGCCAAAAAACACTTCAACACCAAAAAACACTTGAAGAATATTTTTTGGCAACCAAAATTAAACTACATAACAGTAAGGACAAATAAATATTGTTTACCTTTAATGAAATTTTTGAGGAACCAATTTTGGTAATTTTTTTGAGGGTTTCTTTTTTCTTTTTTTTTTTACGATGAAGGAGACATCTTTGGTTTTTTCCCAATTGGAAGGTTGGGTGAATCTTCTAAAAAATCATCATCTACCCTCAACTCTTTCCCCTTGTGCTTCAGTTGTTTGTCGTCTGGTTTATCTACTCCGCTAGCATCAACATCGTGCAAATGCTTGCTTCACATTTCAGCACGGATTTCTCTTGGAGATGAAATACATGTATTTTTTTCACTTGCATGTGTAGATTGTGGGTTTTTGGGTGGTGATTTAGGTGTTAAAACACCCAAATCAAAAGACGGAATATCTGCTAATACAACTTTTGATGGTTTTTTTGTGGAGTATTTGATTTTTTCATGATTTATAAGTTGAACACAAACTTGGAATGGGGGCTGAAAATGGTGAGGGATTCAACAGAAAATGATGGAATTTGTGGGTTAGAGCTGTACGACAATGGTGGAATAAACTAAAGAAAAATCGTGGGGTGGAGGGGGGGCGATTAAAATGGAAAGTAAATCGTGGGAGAGGAGAGAGAAGTGGGTAGTATAAAAATTTGGAAGATACGGTTCCTAAATTAAAGCCTACAATAAATGATGATATAATTAAAGACTTAATTTAAATTATGGTACATAAATTGAAATTTGGTACGCTTAAATGTAATAAACACAAACCTTAAACATGGTAGGTAATACGGTTTGCTATATGGTATACATAGGTAAAAATCCCTTGAATTTTTCCTTGGCAATTGTTAGCGGGCTGTTTCGATCAATGTTGTCCCTTACCAATAAATTGGGGCATGCCATTTAAGTTAAATAACCATGTCCCTCATAAATATCTTACTGACATTTCAGATGAATTTTGTAGCTTGCTTTAGGCACGTAATTAAATTATCACAACTACGGGTACAGTTACCGTTGACGTGGTCGTGACACTTAATTTTTAAAATATCGGGGGTACATTTATGAGATCCGATCACAATTTAATTTTGTTATTAAAATAAACACGGCGTGGATCGTGAGTACGATTCCCGTGACATGATTCGCAAACGTGTAATCAATAATTAATTGTATAACAATCAGATTATTAAAAGCGGTTTAAAAGGAATAAAATGCACATAGGTTTCGAAGATGTTTTAATATCAAAATAAATAGGCCAATAATATTAGTTGAGCGATTGTGCTAAAATCACAGAACCCGATAATGTCTGACACCTTCTCTCGGGTTAACATAATTCCTTACCCGAATTTCTATGTTCACGGACTGAAAACAGAGTCAATATTTCTTCGCCCGGTAACTTGGAACATCATAAAGTATCCCAAGTGACAACTCTTCATTTTAAATTAAATATTCTCATTTCGATTATCATTGAAATTGAAAAAACTCTTTATGCTCTTCCGGAATAGTAAAAAAGAAGTGGGACAATTAACAGTAAAAGAAGTATGTTGTTCACACTCATCATGCCCGAAAGTTCCACCATGTCGTATAGGCTAAGTCATGCCAACACATGCTCAATTCATGCCAATACAGTCCCAAGTCATGTCAATACATGCCTAAGTCATGCTAATACAGGCCTGAGTCAAGTTCGGTCTTAATTAGTTAAAATCTGTTTCTTAGGTCATAGTGTTTTATACAAACTATTATTAGTCAGTTCAATTTCACATATACGGAGCAAATTATACATACATATAGCAATTCAATATACAGAGTGTCAATGTGATCTTACCCTGCAGGCGTATAGAGTATCGTTCAAGCGCTTTGTTGTAAAAATAAGATTTTTAAAATAGACACACCTTGAATCCTGTTAAACTAGATCTCTTTTATATATATACATATATATATATATATATATATATATATATATATATATATATATATACATACATATATATATATATATATATATATATATATATATATATATATATATATATATATATATATATATATATTCCAATGCTCTAACAATCACTCTATATGCAATAAGAGTGATAAAGACTAAAATTTTATTGAATTATAAGTCCCTATCCTTTTTCCTAAAACTAGGGTCTAGACCCATAATGGCGTTCTTTGCGTTTTAAGTAAATACAAATAAATTTAAGCTTTTGAAATCATTACCTTTATCAGTCAATTAGGATCACTAAGAAGGTATAAAGTTCTTACCTTTAATGAAATCCCTAAACTTTTACTTCAATCGTTTCTTTGCTGAAATTTTAAGAATTTAGGGTGTATGTGGAAAAATCGAAGGATGTAATTTCTTGTCATCGAGGCACCTCAGAAGACCATCTAGAAGTATCGATACTACAAGGTCTACGAGGTCATAGTCAAATTTCCTCCCTTGAGGTTCATCGACGCCCGACCTTGTTACAACAATGACCGCGACTACGATAGAAATAGGGAGTTCTCAAGGCACATGACTAGGACTAACAGGCCCTAATTGGCTACCCTAACCCTTAATTAGGATGTCACCTAACTGTCTTATCCCACTTTATCTTCGTCATTAATGTATTTTACTATCTTGGGATTACCCTCTCATATAAAGGGTATCCTTGTCATTTTGTAAAGCCTTGTTGCTTCAGTTGCTCCACACGAAATATACAAGAACATTCTATTTACTCTCTAACATACTCTCGTGATATTATTGCTTTCAGTTATTATCTTCATAGTTGTTCTTCATTTATTACTTATCCTTGGCCATAAAGAGCCTCCGTTAATTTTACTCCAACTGTTACTCATACTTTGACCCTCCCTCGATAGTTTCGAGCCGAGCTCCGGAATCGACCTCGAGGCTCTGAATTGACAAGCTCGAGGCCACGATAATTGGCCTATCGGTTTGGTTATCACTTCGCTCCTTAATCTTATCCCATTTATAAACTTCACACATAGCATCAATTGCTTAACAAACTAGCATAAAAATAGATCACGTATTTTTAGAATCCAATAATCAACTTTAATTACTATTACTATTTTTACGGTAAACAGTTTGGAGCCCACCATGTGGCTAAAAATAATAGTGATTATTTTCTTGCTGGTTTCGTCACACAACGCAAGTTATCTGTCACACTTTTTCTTGTCCAAGATCTGCGATTTTAGGTCAAAATGTCTAACTTAGTGAATGGAACTGAAAATACCAATCTTGAGGAACACTGAGAAAATAGTGTGGGTGTTATAGGTATTGGTGTGCTGCCACAAAACCGCAGGAATTCACCAAAATCAATCCTTTTGGACGTGGTCTTATACGACGACCAACACATCGACATAAGATCCCACTGACAGGAGCATGCGCCAAGGGGATCCACAAGCTCAGAAAACCCCGGCCAGAGAAGAGTGTGAGGTTAGCCTTCAAGTTATTTTTGAAATGTTGCAGGCACAACACCTAGCTATTGCTCAGCTACAAAGTCAATAGAAAACTCCCAACACGACAACACCGGGGACAACTCCCCTGGCCGAACAGGTACCGGAGAGATTAAGCAATAACGGGTCGATACCGACCCTTTCATCGTAAAAATGCTCGAGGACCTCACCAGGAGGATCAAATTGGGTGAGAAAATGATAGAAGTCAACGATAAAAAGGTCGAGACTTACAACTCATACAACTCTCAAATGCTCGGAGTGCTCCTCCTTACTACGCGAGTATACCAGAATATCATCAATGAATACAATAACAAACGAGTCGAGATAAAGCCGAAACATGCTGTTCATCAAATACATGAATGTTGCTGACCATATTGGGTAATGAAAGCTATCTTATGAGTATCTGAGTCACTGATATTCAACTGGTGATTTCCTGACCGAAGATCAATCTTGGAGAGTACTCTCGTTCCCTTAAGCTGGTTGAATAAATCATCAATACGAGGCAAATGATACTTGTTCTTGATTGTGACTTTGTTCAACTGACTGTTGTCAATGCACATCCTCATAGTTCCATCCTTCATATTCACAAATAGGAAAGGCACACCACACGGCGACACACTAGGCTAAATAAACCCTTATCAAGGAGTTCCTGAAGCTGCTCCTTCAAAACCTTCAACCTCGCCTGTGCCATATGATACAGTAGAATAGAAGGTGGTTGAGTGCTCGGCACCAAATCAATGCCAAAGTTAATATCCCTATCGGGTGTTATACCCGGTAGGTCTGTAGGAAAAATATCTAGGAAGTCCCTTACTACTAGAACCAAATCAATACTAGGAGTCTCTGCACTAACATCCCCGACAAAGGCCAAATAAGAAAGAAAGCCTTTCCCAACCATCCACTGGGCCCTCAAGTATGAAATCACCCCATTGGGAACGTAATCTATCGAACCTTTTCACTCAATTTGTGGCACACCCGACATAACCAATGTTACTGTCTTAGCATGGCAATCCAAGATAGCACGACACATAGATAACCAATCCATGCCCAATATCACATCAAAATCAACCATAATGAGCAACAATAAGTCTACTCGGGTATCAAGATCCCTAATAGTCACCACACACGACTGATACACGCGGTCCACAACAACAGTGTTGCCCACCAGGGTAGATACGTAAACAAATAAAAGAAGAGACTCATGGGGCGTATCTAAATAATAAGCGAAATATGATGATCCATATGAAAAAGTGGAACTAGGGTCAAATTATACAGAGACATCTCTGTGGCAAATTGAGATAATACCTATAATCACAACATCTGAAGCAATAGCATTTGGAATGGGGGGTGCATAGAAACGTACCTGACCACCACCTAATTGGCCTCTCCCTCTAGGGCAACCCCTAGCTGACTGACCTCCAGCCCGAGCTGGATGAGCAGGTGGGGAAATAACTAGTGCTAAAGCCGAAGGATGACTCCTCTGCTGGGATGAACCTCCGCTAAGACAGGGACAAAATCTCTTGATATGACCTAAATCTCCACACTCGAAGCAACCTCTACCGGTCACTAGTAATGGGGACTGAAGGGAGCCCCGAGCACCGGGACACCTACTAGAAGAACCAGGTATAGATGAGCCATTTACTTATGGTGCATGAGTCAAACTCTAAGCTAGAAGGGAATTGAGAGACGAGTGATCCTGATGTGAACTGTGAGAACCATAGCCAGGTGATCCATCATGGTGACCCGAACGAGCTGACTAAGCATGTCTGAGTGGACGACCTTTGTCGTGCTGAAACTGACCTCCAAAAGGAACATCACCAAAACCACGAGATCCCGGAGGGATCTTGGCCTCCCTCTCAACTTGCTCCTGGTAGAAAAGTGACTCTATCTCTCAAGCAATGTCAACCTCCTCCTTAAAAGAAGCTCCAGATACCCTACTTCTAGTTAGAAAAATTTGTAGCTGATAATTAAAGCCATCGATGAACCTCCTGATCCTCTCCCTATTAGTGGGAACTAGCCAGATAGTATGATGACCCAACTTAGAGAATCTTATCTCATACTCTATCACAGCCATATCCTCCTGATGCAACTGCTCGAACTGCCTGCGCAGTTCTTATCTGTGGGAATGTAGTACATATTTCTCTAGGAAGAGAATGGAGAACTGATGCCAGGTAAATGGCGCTGCACCAATAGGCCTACGCCTCTCATAAGCATCCCACCAAGTAAAGGCAACTCCAGAGAACTAAAATGTAGTAAATGAGACACCATCAATCTCTAGAATACCCACTGTATGTAGCATCCTCTGACACTTGTCCAAGAAACCCTAGGAATCCTCGCCCTCTGTACCATTGAAAGTCGGAGGCTAAAGTTTAACAAATCTCTCTAATCGATGTTGCTTGTCATTAGGCATGACAAGTACTACAAAATCCTAAGCAGGTTCAACTGACTGGGCTGGTGGTGTCTCCGGTGCATGCAGTCCCTGAACAACCTACACGGGTGTGCGAGCGGCGGGAGTCTAAGTACCTCCCACGGCATAAGAAGTAGTTGCTGTAGTAGAAAATCCGACCTCCTGAGCAAGACTAGTGCACACGGTCAGAATTTGAGCTAAAGTCTCCTAAAGACCCGGAAAAACAATAAGCACAGTTGATGCCTGAGATGGTCCTACTGGAGAATCCTCCGCTAGAACCTGATCAAGAACTAGGGCGGCTGGTGGATCTACAGGTTCTACCCTACGTATTGTGCGGGCTACACCCCTACCCCAACCACGACCTCGACCGTGATCTCAGCCTCTAGTGGCCCCAACTGGTGGTACTGGTGGTCGTCCACCTAACCAGTAGCATGTGTCCTCACCATCTATGAGAAAATAGAATAATAGAAGTTTAGTTACCAGAATCAATAAATTCTCATGACAAAAATTCAAGAATGTGAAGTTTCCCTAAAGGTTCTGCAGCCCCTCGAAGATAAGTACAGACGTCTCCGTACCAATCCACAGGACTTTACTAAACCTGCTCATGACCCGTGAGACCTATATAACCTAGGCTCTGATACCAACTTGTCACGATCCAAAAACCAACCTGTCTTGATGGCGACTATCGTAAAACTAGTCCAGCCGACACATTTCCAAAGTAGTTCAATGTTTCATTTAAAATTTGAGTAATAACCCTTTGAACTGAAATTCCATAAAAGATATAAAGTAAAAACCAAAATAAATGCGTAAAATAAAATCCCGACCTCGGGTGTCACTAAGTCATAAGCAATACTACATTTATTCCAAAATACAATTAGACCAACATAGTCTGAAATATCCAAAATACATTATAAGGAAGACAATGAAGGAGGAAGGCAGGACTACGAATGTAAGGCTGATACATCACTAACTCTGGTGAAATATGCATTTGGAACAGTCAACAGCCGCTACCATGGCCTGAGATACCTGGATCTGCACACAAGGTGCATGGGGTAACGTGATTACACCAACTCAATAAATAGCAAGTCCAAAAAATAGACTTATAGGCCGTGAAAAACTAAACCTCAGTAATTATAACACGTTTAATTTGTATAGGAAAGTAGACATGTTGTCAATTAAATATATTTTCATTTGACAGAAAAGAAGAGTACAAATCCGAACAATATGAAATATAAAGCAAGTAAAACTCTACATGTCAATGCCCAGAATGCATGAAAATGCACCGTGTGCTCCCACTCTCAAATGCTCAACCACTCGGTACCGCATGTAGTGCCCCCTTTTCCTCACGAATTGGGTTTATGACATTTGGTTGGGACAACTCTTTCCTTTTAGGAAAGGAGTTTTGCAATTTTGAAGAGTCGCCACCTAACGAATTTAAGGTGTATTAGGGCACCTATGGGGTTCAACTACAACTATGTTGGTAACCAGAGATAGGGTAAGGGCTTGAATTATCCCAAGGGGAAGGTGCTAGCCACCCCTGAGGATCCACTAGTGTGGTTCCCGACTAGATAGTTTTTGTGAATTTGTGCAGTTAACAGGTAAACAAATAAGGCTCAAGTAATAGGGGACTTTGAATTAAAATACACAAGTGTATGTTTAAAAATAGTAAAGAGAAAGGTTTTGAAAAGAGTTACAATCTAAGCATGGTGATGACTGAAAGGGATCTTGGGTTTGTTTGTAATATGGATCACATCAATGCAATACCAAGTAATCACTCCTTAAAAGAGGAGATATACATGGTATTAGCGCACCGGTCATCATATTCATATCCACCCTTCACACCCCGTGAAGGTACTTAAAGCGAGGATTGGTCTCGACCTCTATTACATGTTGTTACCCGTCCCATTCCTATCAGTTTCGGAGGAATTTAGGGCTACTATTCCTATAAGAAGGAGGTTCTAAGATAACTCTTTGGTTCAGAGGTAAAATGCTAAGGCAACATACAAAAAACAAGTAAACCTGCATTTAGAGTGTAAATATATAAACAATTAAAAGGCTCATGTATAACTCCGCAAATAATGCATATAAACTACATGACTTAAAAATAGTTAAGGTCTCAATTTTAAATCCTAAAGCAGGGTGTTTGAGTCAGAACCAGATTTATTATATAACTCAGAAAAGAAGTCCGAATCAGGCATGCCTCCTAGTTGTAGCAGTTGATAATTAAACAGAGGCGATTCCGGTGTTTATTATTACCTAATGCTTGCCTAGTAGTGATGTCCTATGAGCATGATATCTATATTGATTAAGAAATGCAATGGAGCAGTGATTAATTTTAAACAGACGACTTGAGATCTCGTTGGCATGCTTTCTAATGGTATTAAGTCAAGGAAGTGCTCGAAATAACTTATTCAAGAGGCGGCATATTATTTAACTAATCTAATTCAAAGTACACAACGAGAACTAAACAGCTTCTCCAACAGGAGTGGTTTTAAATTCTACAGGCATGATTTCTGTTATAACTATTTAAATCTCATAGGCATGGTATCTAAGTATTAAAAGCCATTTAGATCCTATTGACATAATTTTTAATTGTGTGAAAATAAAGCATGTAGAGTTGATTTTAAACTAGAGCAGCTCCTATAGCATATTATCTAACAGACCATATTTGAAGCAAAATAGACCCTATAGCTATGTTATCTACCCATTCCCCCAAAATATACAACTGTCTCCCTTTTCACGAATCACCTCAATATTGTTTATAAATTATTACATGCTAAATGATTGAGTTACAAAAGAAGTGCAGAAATAATAAATTACAATCAAAGGAAGCCTGGTCTTGACTTCCTCTCTGAGTTATGCAACGAACCACTTAGGTGCCAACATTTCAAAGCCTTTCTCATACACCATGTGTGTTAAAGTATCCTAAGGACCTCATGGGATCCTGGTCAATGCTCACAACCAGATTTGCATAACCAAATAGAATGGGTGCAGTGTGGAAGGGCCAGCCCTTCTGTGTCCAAGATCAGAAAGAGCTCAAGGGTCCCAAGGCAAGGCTCACACTAGAGGGGAAGAACCTAGATTCTAAGAGTATGGTGGAAGTCCAGAACACATATTGCAAGATATCTATTTAAAAAGATGGATTGATAGTCCATTTTTAAAGTGATTAGTGACAGAGGTGATTGTAATTAGTTTGTAGTAGTAAAACTCAAAACTACATAGAATTAGTAGTCATACAGAAGGGGTTAGGGTTTTTAGGGATACATTGTCTGTAAGCACATGGCCCCAGCATGTGTTTTGTTTGGTCATGCACAATAATTGTTGATTCTTGCATAACCACAAATCAATCAAAGGAACACAAACACATAAGAAAGCAAGTACACAACAAGTAACTGATAGGGTGTGCTTGAAAACAAACATAGGGGAAACACTAATCTAAGAGGGAAGGAACATGTTACAACATGCTAGTAAATATAACTTGACTGCATAATCATAAACAAGAGTAGACAAGAATGAAGGAAATTGAAACAATTAAATAATCATGTCGTTGTTGAGGCTTAAAAATCAACTAGGACATACCAATAGAGAAGCAAAGTGCAACAAGGAAGAGTAAGAAGGATTCCATAGTCTAGCCTTGGCATTCAGCCGGCTAGACAAAGTAGCATCACAAATAGTAGTAAATAAAAAAAGGGGTTTTTAGTTTAAGTTTGCGTTCTCAACTCAAATTGTTCGTGTCTTTGAAAGAAAAGAGGGTGGGGTATTTATAGTTTTTAAAACTATTGAAGAATAAGGTAACAAGTAAAGTTTCAACTCAGACATGGAATAACCACAATCAGAAACAATTAACATAAGTACTTCCCTTTAATCAAAGGATTACTGCTCAAACAGATACTAACAGGGTTAATTAGGGAAAGAAATCAGTTTGAGACAGATTGATTCTTGTCATATAATGGGGTAGTAAAAAATAAGGTAAATATTTGAGTCTAAGTACAAAATATACTTAATTTTGGGAAAGTATTAAAGGTAAAATATCGCAGTACTTAAAGGAAGAGAATCAATTAATTTAAATAAACAAGTAAAATTAGAGTTTACAAGAGAACCTTTTGCAATCAGTCATAACATTGAGAAAATCAAGATCAATCAAGAAAGAAACATGACTCTACACTTCAACATATAAATAGAAAAGGATGGACATACACATTAGACATGCAAAGTCAAACATAATGACAAAGAGGAGTAAATTATGCATTACATCAGTAGTTGAAGTAAAATTGGGTTTAGTAGTAAAGAAACCTACTCGAAGCATAATAGACAACATGGTCTAGTGGTCACGTGGAATCGAAAGTGAATAAAACATAGCAACGTGTAAAGTAGATCAACACACAAAAACATTGAGTTGAAAAGATAAGAACTCATAAATCAGATAAGGCAAACAAGACAAAAAGGTTCAAACACAAACCACTTAATCGAACCAAACATGCGTATAAAATAAACTAAGAGAGATGTAGAAACCCAGGTAGAGCCAAACACTTAGGGATTTTAGCACAATGAAACAAGTAGAAGCAAACATGGACAGATATAGTAAAATCATAAAAACACATTAAAAATCATAGAAAAGTTTCGAAACCCTAATTTGAAAATGAAGAGTTACTTTTAAATAAAATCGAAGAATCTTTGAGAAAACACTAAGAAGTTCATAACAAGCACATATCTAAGATAGAACTAAAAGAAACATCAAAAACCGCTGAAAGCTAGTGTTTCAAAGAACGCAGAGAAAGTGAGAAAGACTTTGAAAAGTTATCGATCTAGCCGAAAAAGTCAAGTATTTGACTTGAAAAACCACGATGGCCAGAAAAGAACCAGAGATAGAAGTTGAACCAAGACCGGACTAGATCTCTTCGAGATCTATCCATGAATCGCATAAACGGGCCACCAGAAGATGTAGGAGGCTGACATACATCTTGCACAACCATGGGAGTCCATGGATTAGGTAGGGATTGAAAGAATTTATGGTGGAATTATGTGGCGGTGGCTAAGGTTTATGTGAGGCTACAAAGAGAATTGAGAGGAGAGGGATTCAAGGGTGGCGGGTAGTAACAAATGAAAGGGTTTGGGGGGTAGTTCGGGATTAATTAATGCAAGACGTAATTGTGGTTGTTGATTTGAATGACCAACGGCCTAGATTAGAAAGGGTAGGCGGGTCAATTTATGTAATTGGGTTTGGACCTGGTCCGGTAGGTTTAATTAAGTTGGGAATTGGGGTCTGATTTGGGTTATAATTGAATTTATTTTATAAAAAAAGAGAAAATAGTTTTTGCAAATTAATTTAAAAGGAAAAAATGATTTATAACATATAAATATCATTTTAAAAATATAAGACTTGATTTTATGAACATAAAACGCAATTAGACCTTAAAATGGCTAATTTTGCAATTATATGCAATTATCATTAAAATTACTAAATAAAATTATAAAAAATATTTTAACCATATTTTGGTATAAATATAAAAATACAATGGATGAATTACCAAAAATAATAATTTTGGAGACAATTATTAGGATTTTATAGATGAAAAAGGAAAATAAATCAGTTTAAAAACCTTAACAATTATGGAAAAAATAATAACATACTTGGACATACTTATATATGCTATTTTGAAAGTATTTTGCATACTAAAAATATATAGGGAAAAACTGGGTATCAACAACTGTCCCTCTTTACTCGGGAAGGATGAAAGCGTTGTTGGGTAAAGATATGATAGCCAATTTTGACCGAGCAAAACGGGTTGGGAATATTTAAGCCACACCCTGGCTTTTGTGCTTCCTACATATCTTTGATATTATAGGAATCGGACCATATGTAGTTTAGGATCCGTCAACGGAGTATGCTGATGGAGACTTTTCAATAGCGAATGTAGTATCTAGGGCAGTGGGAGGGGATGGCATACGGGAATGGTTAGGTTTGATATGGCTGCAGCCATTGGAGCAGAACTACTCCCGCAAGGATGACAATTGCTTGCCGGTTTACCTGCAAATAAGCAACAAAAGAATATATTATGTGTAAATTTAGACATGATGCGAATTCCCATTGGATAATAAATGTTGTCTTTGGACGGTCAAGATCGAGTCCTTAGACCATGATGTCCTTGGCCATGGAGTATATAAAAAAGGATTCATAGGCCATGAAATGGTGTTCTCGAGCTATGAGGATGGTGACTCCAAACCATGATGCCTTGAATGATGATATGAAAAGATTGAAAAAAAATCTTGGGGAACTAACATAATGTTCTCGGGCTATGAAGATGGTGCCTCCAAACGATGACACCTTTGGATGAGTTGGTGATATTTCAGCCCATGGAGGATGTAGTAGTATATGGTAATATTTCAGCCATGAAAGTGTGGTGATATTTCAGCCGTGCAAATGTGACGATCTTTCTGCCGTGCAATGTGGCGATCTTTCAGTCGTGAAATGTGGAAATCTTTTAGCCGTGCAATGTGGTGATATTTCAACCATGCAATGTGGCAATCTTTCAGTCGTGCAATATGGAGGGAGACAAGATTTAGTCTTGAAAGGCAGAATAGTAGCCTTTTGCAATGAGATAGAGATAGAGCTTAACATGAGAAGGTAGAATAGTAGCCTTATGCAGGTACTCCTTTATTCTGTCAAAGGCATTTTGGCATTCATCGGTCCATTTGGTAGCGGCATCCTTCTTTAGGCTTTGACCTTTGATGGGTCCAGTTCTATTCCTCGGTGACTCACAATAAACCCAAGCAACTTCCCAACAGGAACCCCAAATGCACATTTTGTGGGGTTTAGTTTCAGATTGTACCTATGCAGTCTATTGGAAAACTTTCTCAAATCTTCTATATGGTTAGTGGCCTTCTTGGAATTGATGATAAAATCATCCACATATACCTCTATCTCCTTGTGTATCATATCATATAAAATGGTTTTCATGACCCTCATATAAGTGGCCCCTGCATTTTTCAGGCAGAATGGTATCATCTTGTAAAATACACTCCCCACGGCATAATGAAAGCCATTTTCTCAGCATCTTCCTCATTCATCCAGATCTGATGATAGCGAGTGAAGCAATTTATGAATGATTGTAGCTCGAACTTGGCACAGTTGGCGATCAGGATGTGTATATTCGACAAAAGGAAGTCGTGTTTCGGACTTGTTCGGTTGATATCCTGATAGTCGACACAGACTCTAACCTTCCCATCCTTGTTTGGTACTGGCACAATGTTGGCTAACCATGTCGGGTACTCAACCACCCTGAGAACCTTAGCTTTGATTTGCTTGGTGACTTCTTCCTTATTTTCAAACTCATATCAGGTTTGAACTTTCTGAGATTTTGCTTTACCGGAGGACACATTGGATTGCTTGGCAGTTTGTGGGCCACAATAGATGTACTCAGACTTGTCATGTCATCATTTGACCAGACGAATATGTCCTCATACTCTTTTAGAAATTCTATGTATTCTTTCTGCTCTGATGCGATAGGTGAATGTTGATTCGTGTTTCCTTGAGCGCTTTCTGCATATCCCAGGTTGACAATTTTGGGCTCGTCCAGGTTGGACTTAGGTCTATTCTCAAAGTTCTCAACTTCCTTGACAATCTCGTCAGGTATGTCATCTTCTTCAATGATCGTTTATTGTGCTGTCTCATTGCATATCATAGTCATTGGTTTATCAAGATAAGTAATAGTAATGATGTAGTGGTAAAGTAAGGAGGAAAACAATAGCAATAAATATCATTCATAAGAAAAATCAAGCATGATTTTGATATATTGAATAAATGTGTTGTACATTAAAGATCTTATTTGTTGGAAACACGTTTCAAATGCAATATACTAAACGTGTGTTCTTTTGTAGGTTTTGATGAATGTCAAACAAAGCAATAAGCGATATATAGCAGTGCTCAAGGACAAGCACAAAATGGATGCATTACAAGAAGCTCAAGACAAAGTTTAGAAATGTTATAATTGAGTCAATATTAATTGTGATCTTGATTCCTCAATCTTGGCTCATAACATGGCTTCTCTACTAAAATTATTTTTCCAAAATCATGCATATCTAACTTAAGTGTCAAATGATTTTAAACTATGCATATTTATATTTGTTAAAATGTTTTTCAAACATGCCTCAAAAATCTGGGCTAAGATAATCGATTATGTACTTATGATAATCGAGTATCTCTAAGCCAAGACTGCATGACAATCGATTGTGAATTAATGATAATCGATTGTGAGTAAGTCAGTTAACATCAGGTTTTTGCAAACTGCATAACAATCGATTGTGTACTTTTGATAATCGATTGTTAACTGAGGCAAAGCTTTCAAAACTCAGAAAAATCGATTATGAACTAATGGTAATCGATTAGAATGAGAAAAATGTCTCCCAGTGTTTTTAAATAAATTAATAATCGATTGTGGCTTTTGATAATCGATTATATATGAGACAGAAAGTTTTGAAATTAATTAATAATCGATTATGGCTTTTGATAATCGATTATATATGAGACAGTAAGTTTTGAAATTAATTTATAATCGATTGTTCTATTTGATAATCGATTGTTGGAACTAACCGTTGTCATACATTTTCAAAGTACCTTCAGGTAATCGATTGTTGATATTTAACAATCGATGTTTTGCGTAAAATCTGGAAAAGATTTTCTGAACGTTGTTAAAATAATCGATTGTTGATTTCCTGATAATCGATGTTTTATGCCAAAAATTGGAAAGGATTTTTTAACGTTATAAATAATCGATTATTGATTTGAAGTAATCGATTGTTGACGTAAAATCTGGGATTGAATTTTTGATCTGATAGGCAAACAATCGATTGTTTAGTCTTGACAATCGATTGTCACTGAGTAATTTCAGCAATCCTTAATTGGCAATTAGACAACGGTAAGACTGAGTTTTTCACCTATAAATACAGGCTTAACTCAGTGTTTTCACAACAACAACATATACAATTTAAGTATTTTCATTGCTAAAAGCTTTCTTACATTGATCATCATTTTCATTCATCCATAAAGCTTTTTGAAGAGCCATTCTATTGAGCTAAGTTGTTGTGATCTTGAGCGTACTATTTCTACTCATATCTACTCATTGAGGAGTACTTTGTAAAGTGAGTTTGTTTTGTGTTTGTAAGAGAATTGCGATTCTCGTTTGTTGAGGAACTTGTGATTCCTCAGTTGAAGTCTTTGGGATTGTTATCCCCGAGCAGTTGAAGTCTTTGGGATTGTTATCCCCGAGCAGTTGAAGTCTTTGGGATTGTTATCCCCGAGCAGTTGAAGTCTTTGGGATTGTTATCCCCGAGCAATTGAAGTCTTTGGGATTGTTATCCCCGAGCAATTGAAGTCTTTGGGATTGGTATCCCCGAGCAATTGAAGTCTTTGGGATTGTGATCCCCGAGCACCTAGGTGAGGCTTGTGTCCTCAGCTGTAACGGTTTGTTAAGCACCCGTAAGCTTGACAAGTTTAGTGGAAATCTCGAGAGAGTCTCTCGGGGACTGGACTAACCACGTTTGTGGCCAACCAGGATACATCATTGTGTAAGTTTATTTTACTGCACTTGTTTTAATTTCTGCAAAGTTTTTAAATTCCGCACTAAAACGCTTAATATTTTTAAAACGCTATTCACCCCCCCCCTCTAGCGTAAAGCGTTATTTCCAACAATTGGTATCAGAGCCATACTCTCTGAAAGACTTAACCGTTTGAGAGAATCTTTCCATGGCTTCTACTCTAGACTCTTTTGCAGGTATTGATGAAGGACAGTGCCCCACAAGACCTCCTTTGTTCAACGGGACTAATTATTCATATTGGAAAGAAAGGATGCAGATATTCGTCAGATCAAACAGCCCTTACTTGTGGAAGGTGTACACCAAAGGAAATGAGGTTCCTGTCAAACAGGTGGAAGGAATATGGGTGCCAAAAACAGAAGAGGAATTCAACGCCGAGGATAATCGAATGGTCCAAAATAATTTTAATGCTATTAATTTATTACTCTGTGCTGTTAATGCTAATGATTACAGGAAAATCTCCTGCTACAAAACAGCGAAAGAAATGTTGGACAAGCTTGAGGTCACTTACGAAGGGACTGACCAGGTAAGAGAAGCTAAAATTGATTTTTTAACTCATGCTTACGAATTGTTCCATATGAAGGAAGGCGAAAAGGTAGACGAGATGTTTGAGCGGTTCTCATCAATAGTGAATGATCTCCACGCACTCAAGAAGACGTTCACAGACAAAGAACTAGTTCGAAAAATCCTTAGGAGCCTAACACCGGCATGGCGATCAAAGGCCGATGCGATTCAAGAGTCAATTGGAATCACGAACGTCACCATAGACGCTCTTAGAGGTAATCTTAAGACTTATGAATCCACTATTCTTAACCCTGTTGTTGACGAACAAAGAAGGCAAAAGATTGCTCTAAAGGCGAGCACAAGTCAATCACCAATTGAAGAGGATGGAGATAGCGAATTTGGACTCATCATCAAAAAGTTCCAAAAATTCATGCGAAAAGAATATGACCGCAAAGGGAAAAAGCAAGGTGAGCAAGTTAAATGTTATGAATGTGGTGAAACAGGGCATATCAAAACAAACTGCCCAAATCTTAAAAAGGAGAAGAAACCCTTCAAGAAGCAACGAGCATACATATCTTGGGGAGGAGATTCCGGAGACGAATCCAGTGAAGAAGAAAATGAAGAAGCGGCAAATCTCTGCCTCATGGCACAGGAAGAAAATCAAAGTGAGGTAAGTCAAATCTCTTCTCAAAATTTTTATACTCTTGATGACATGAGAAATGCCTTTGATGAATTGTATGCTGAATTTCTCAAAGTTACAAAAACCGTCACTAGTTTAAGAGAAAATGCTTCTCTAAAAGAACAAGATTTTCAAAAACAGTTTTCATTAAAAGAAAAAGAATTAGAAAAATTGGTTTTGGAAAATGAGAAGCTACTAGAACAAAACAAGTTTTATGGGAAAAGAAGTTCTGACAAGCCCGAGAGTTCTACAAAAAATTGTGCTTCTTGTGTAGACCTTAAGAATGAAGTAGGTAGATTAAAAGGCACACTAGATAAATTCAACTCCTCTCATAAAAACTTGAATGTGGTGCTTGATAACTTGAAATCAACCAAGCATGGAATAGGCTTCATAAATGAAGAAGAGGTTGATGCAAAAACCCAACCACCTAGAGCACAACCTAGGATTAATAACAAAAATGCCTTTCCTAAAACAAACATGCATGCTAGACAAAATATTAGGAGACCTAGACATGACCTTCCGCCTAGCAATCGTCACCATAGACATGATGCATATTTTAGGCACAACAATGATCATGCTAGAAGATCCCGAAATGTTCAACCTAGAAATGACTATGGTGTTCAAATTAGGAGAAATGAAAATAGAGTAAACAATGTGCATTATTCTAGCTACTATGAGCCTAGACGCATGCATAATCCAAATGTGACATGTCATTATTGTAGACGAATTGGTCATATTGCTCCCGCATGCTTTACTAGACATAGACATGCTACTCAAACATATCATTATAGTATGCATAACCCTCAAGGACCCAAAATGGCATGGGTACCAAAAGAGCATTGATTTGTTTTGCAGGTGTGCTTGAAGGAATCAAGTGTAGTGGATGCTCCAAACACTTGACGAGAGACGAATTCAAAATTCCTTCAATTAAAGCACAAAGAAGGAGGAAGAGACGGAAAAGTCGACTTATGTTTTTTTAAATCGGAAGTATTTTCGAAAAATTCAAAAGGCAAAATTGTGGAAAAAGCTTCGTAAATTGGAGAATGAGCCAAAAGACCAAAATGAACGGAGGATGTTCAAAATCAGGTAATTGGCAAAGTCGAAGGGAAGGTAAGTACCCTAAACCCTCTTAAGAACATCCTAGGACAAAATTCTTAAGAGTTCATTTTTTTTCACCCGACTACACGAGTTTCAAAGTTATTATTTCATTTATAGATTACTGACTTGAGCGTCGGAGATGTTTAATTCTATTTTGCAGGCATCCCCCAAAAGGTAAGAGGAAAGTATGAATTATCTTGATACAAGAAAAAAAAATCGATCATAATCGATTATTTATGCTTACAATCGATTATCAGTATCAATAGTCGATTATTTGTTGATTCAATTTTTTTGCCATGAAATCTTGTTAAATGTTTACATTGCCTGATAGAATTAAGTCTCATCATTTCAGCATCCCCCTTCCAAACAATCGATTATTTGTTCTGCCAATCGATTATTTGCCAAAATTCAAACTCTCTGTGAGTAAAACAATCGATTACTATATATTGACAATCGATTATCTGTTTTAAACTTATGTTACCGTTTTGGCTCCATAATCGATTCCTGACAGGTCATAAATATGAAAAACAATCGATTACCAAGTTTGACAATCGACTATCTTTTTCAAATTTTCTTACCGTTCTGGCGTGTAATCGATGTGTCAGATCATTTTCATTAATGACAATCGATTATTCCATTCACACAATCGATTGTTGAACGGTCAGTGAATTTATTTTTACCGTTTCAGACTTCAAATCTCTTCAAATCATTTCCAATAAATGTAAGATTCATTCCTTCTCTATATATAGGCTGCACATATGCTCTTGTATACTCACTCAAGCCTCCCAAGCATCAAATTCTCTTGTTTTCTTTGAAAAATCCTAGCACATCCTTTCAAAAAAAAAAAAAATGTCAAGCCGCAACTCAAAACGTGCTCGTTCCAAACAAGGTGCTTCTTCTTCTCGCCATCCATATCAAGATGGATCGGTTCTATTCTTTGAATCCAATGAAGAGCTCACCCGTTTCTTAACCAAATTTGAGAAACGCCTTATTCTCCCTCCTCGCTTTTCAACAAACGCTCTTGTTGCACCATTCATTCCAGCCGCAAATATGCTAAGAGAGTGCAACCTTTTCAATTTCCTACTCCTTACTCACCCCTACTACAACATTTCTTTGGTTGAAGCTTTTTACTCCAACCTTCACAAAGATGATGAGGGTGAACTTGTTACCAATGTTAACGGCATTCCCATTCTAATTTCTGAAGATAACCTCCACCTCATTGCCGGCATTCCGCATGATGGTGAAGACATCTACCAGTACATAAATGATGCCGGGGTCATGATTGATGAAGCTAATCTCTTCCGCCAAGCCGGAGTAGCCTATGATGAGTCCTCTTCCCGTCGTCCCACCATAAAGGGTATGGACCCGAATTATCGTTTCATTCTCTTTTTCATCACTCGTGTTCTCAAACCCCGTAAACTCAATCACACCACCATTTCCCAAGAGGATGCCAAATTTCTTCATGCTATTGTCACCGGTGTTAAAATAAATTGGTGCAAGCTTATTCTATCTCATATGTTCAATGCCACCAGAGATGACATACCTCTCCCCTATGCCCTCTTAATAATGAAATTTCTTGAAGCTTCCGGAGTCAATATTGCTAATGGTCCTCTCAAAAAGAGCACCAAAATCTGGGAAATTTCGGAGTCTTCCTTTCATCATGATGGTGATCATGCTCCCGCTCCTCCTCAAAATCGACAAGCCCGTCGTGCTCATCCTCCTCAGGAGCCTACCCTCCGGACCATTTCTGACCAAATTACTCAACTAACCCGTGAGGTCCATGGTTACTTTGATCACGTGCATTATGCCTATGCTCAGATGGTGCCATATCAAGCGCCTACCAATGATGATGAAGGGGATGGGGGTGATGAATGATGAAATTGTTGTTGTTATGAGAAATTGTTGTTTTTGGTCTGTTTGTTCTTGATTGGTTAGTTATGTTTGGTTTCACCCTTGTAATGTTATCTTAATTTTCCAATAAATAAACTTGTGTTTATTTCACATTTTTTTCATATTCTTCCCTTGTGTAAATTTTTGCTAATGGCAAAAGGGGGAAGAAACGGGATATCAAGAAGTATGCTATATCACTCTCAACTTCATTCATGCTTAAAGTGAGGGGGAACATGAATTGAGGGGGAACATCAAACTGCATACTTTACTCTTGTCTTGGATTATCAAAATAATTATTGCATATATCCCGCTTATGTTTGCCATTATCAAAAAGGGGGAAATTGTTGGAAACACGTTTCAAATGCAATATACTAAACGTGTGTTCTTTTGTAGGTTTTGATGAATGTCAAACAAAGCAATAAGCGATATATAGCAGTGCTCAAGGACAAGCACAAAATGGATGCATTACAAGAAGCTCAAGACAAAGTTTAGAAATGTTATAATTGAGTCAATATTAATTGTGATCTTGATTCCTCAATCTTGGCTCATAACATGGCTTCTCTACTAAAATTATTTTTCCAAAATCATGCATATCTAACTTAAGTGTCAAATGATTTTAAACTATGCATATTTATATTTGTTAAAATGTTTTTCAAACATGCCTCAAAAATCTGGGCTAAGATAATCGATTATGTACTTATGATAATCGAGTATCTCTAAGCCAAGACTGCATGACAATCGATTGTGAATTAATGATAATCGATTGTGAGTAAGTCAGTTAACATCAGGTTTTTGCAAACTGCATAACAATCGATTGTGTACTTTTGATAATCGATTGTTAACTGAGGCAAAGCTTTCAAAACTCAGAAAAATCGATTATGAACTAATGGTAATCGATTAGAATGAGAAAAATGTCTCCCAGTGTTTTTAAATAAATTAATAATCGATTGTGGCTTTTGATAATCGATTATATATGAGACAGAAAGTTTTGAAATTAATTAATAATCGATTATGGCTTTTGATAATCGATTATATATGAGACAGTAAGTTTTGAAATTAATTTATAATCGATTGTTCTATTTGATAATCGATTGTTGGAACTAACCGTTGTCATACATTTTCAAATTACCTTCAGGTAATCGATTGTAGATATTTAACAATCGATGTTTTGCGTAAAATCTGGAAAAGATTTTCTGAACGTTGTTAAAATAATCGATTGTTGATTTCCTGATAATCGATGTTTTATGCCAAAAATTGGAAAGGATTTTTTAACGTTATAAATAATCGATTATTGATTTGAAGTAATCGATTGTTGACGTAAAATCTGGGATTGAATTTTTGATCTGATAGGCAAACAATCGATTGTTTAGTCTTGACAATCGATTGTCACTGAGTAATTTCAGCAATCCTTAATTGGCAATTAGACAACGGTAAGACTGAGTTTTTCACCTATAAATACAGGCTTAACTCAGTGTTTTCACAACAACAACATATACAATTTAAGTATTTTCATTGCTAAAAGCTTTCTTACATTGATCATCATTTTCATTCATCCATAAAGCTTTTTGAAGAGCCATTCTATTGAGCTAAGTTGTTGTGATCTTGAGCGTACTATTTCTACTCATATCTACTCATTGAGGAGTACTTTGTAAAGTGAGTTTGTTTTGTGTTTGTAAGAGAATTGCGATTCTCGTTTGTTGAGGAACTTGTGATTCCTCAGTTGAAGTCTTTGGGATTGTTATCCCCGAGCAGTTGAAGTCTTTGGGATTGTTATCCCCGAGCAGTTGAAGTCTTTGGGATTGTTATCCCCGAGCAGTTGAAGTCTTTGGGATTGTTATCCCCGAGCAATTGAAGTCTTTGGGATTGTTATCCCCGAGCAATTGAAGTCTTTGGGATTGGTATCCCCGAGCAATTGAAGTCTTTGGGATTGTGATCCCCGAGCACCTAGGTGAGGCTTGTGTCCTCAGCTGTAACGGTTTGTTAAGCACCCGTAAGCTTGACAAGTTTAGTGGAAATCTCGAGAGAGTCTCTCGGGGACTGGACTAACCACGTTTGTGGCCAACCAGGATACATCATTGTGTAAGTTTATTTTACTGCACTTGTTTTAATTTCTGCAAAGTTTTTAAATTCCGCACTAAAACGCTTAATATTTTTAAAACGCTATTCACCCCCCCCCCCTCTAGCGTAAAGCGTTATTTCCAACATTATTATGGAAATTGAAAACTGTGAAAAGAAAATCATTTAGTAAACAAATAGTAAATAGTGCTTATGATAGCCTCACTACCCCGAGGGCTCTTCGAGCCCTGGTTGTACTGACAGTCCAATTGTTGAGATGTTCCCCTCTGCTCATAGCCTATATGGAAGGACCTTCCTCCCCCCTCCTTTTTGAGAATCACACAACAATCTATATCATTTTCCACTAGAAACAAATTTTTCTCTGCCGCGACTGCTTCTTCTTCATCTGTCTTATAAATGATGTCAGCCTATTGGAAAGTCTGCTCCAGATGTTGTATTGGTTTCTCTAACTGGTAGTAAGGACTGCGCCATGGTGGAAACCAATTATTGAACTCTTCCCAAGTGTATTCATATCCTAAAGAGAAGGTAGTGCCATGTTTCTTAAGTTTTATAGGTTTACGGATCCCTTGGAGGTTCTTGCCAAGTCGTTTTCTAGGTTCTTGCCCACTCCGATTCAATATACTCTCGATCTTATTATCCCACCATTTGTCTTTGTCGACAGCATTGACCCGCTCGATGTGGTGGTAAGTTTCTCCATCCAGATTTCTTCTTCCTCCGATTGTTGGAATGCTTTGGCAACTGTACATAGGATTGCTACTGTCACGGTGAATGATGACTTCCTGCTGATTCCATTCGAACTTTACAGCCTGATGCAGTGTTGATGCTATGGTCCCAGCAGCATAAATCCATGGTCGTCCTAGCAGCAAGTTGTAGGATGCTGGTACATCTATTACTTGAAAATCAACCTCAAACTAGGTTGGTCTCATCTGCAGACATAGACTAATCTCACAGATGCTGGACCTCTGAGAACTATCAAAAGCTTTCACATTGATTGCTCCTTCTTTTATCTCATGAATCCCTTTATCTAACTTCTTGAGTGTTACCAACGGGCATCTGTTAAGGCTGGAACCCCTATCAGTCAGGATTATGGTGATGAAGTAGTCTTTGCATTGCAAGGATATGTGCAATGCTTTGTTGTGACCTAGCTCTTTAGGCGGCAGCTTGTCCTCATATAATGTGATCTTATGGCTTTCCAACACTTGCCCACCATATTAGCCATTTCCCCGCCAATGATCTTACTTGGTACGTATGCTTCACTCAGCACCTTTAACAGAGCATTCTTGTGTGTTTTGGAATTCTGCAGCAACAAGAGGATAGATATTTATGGTAGCGCCTTGTTTAACTAGCCGATTACCAAATACTATTTGGCCTGTATGTTCCTCCAAAGGTCATCCGGACTTGTCTCAACTAGGGGGTGGGGGCTTGTTGCTTGATTCAGCTAGATATTCGGGGGTATAGACTCTACTAGTTCTTATCATACCTTGTGCTGTGACAGTCTCGTCAATTTTGACCTTACCATTCCTTCTTGCTTCAGTAGTATAATCCCAAGGTATAACATTTATGTAGAATGGCAGCATGGTGGACATCGCCATCGGGATTGGCACTGCTATCTTTACTTTGAATGGAATATGTTCCTTGGGTGGCAAGACTACAACCTCAAATGGTGTTGGTGCCTTTGTTGATGGCGCTGCTTCACACATAAGAGATATAAACACATCTACGTCAGTGTCGTCAGACAACTAGATCTAGACTATGATTGGATTGAGAGTAACTACTGGTTTGTTTGGGTCATCACTTTCTTCGATCAACCTAATGGATCCTTCGAGATCCCAATCATCCTCTACTTCAATCATGTGAATACCCATACACTTATGGTCCGACAGAGGGTTATTGTGGATGTTCGGAGTGGCTTCCTTTGACACAATGAATTTGTTATCAATCAGAGTCTGTATCTTTTATTTTAAGGAGTGACATTCATCGATGGTGTGTCCCTTTATGTCGGAGTGGTATGCACATGACTTATTTAGGTTAACCTACTGGGAAGGGTTCTTAGGGGTTGTAGTAAGAGGGGGGGGGGGGTGACATAACCAGTGGCTTTGAGTCTCTCATACAACTAGTCAATGGTCTCAGCGATGTCTATATATTATTTTGGAGGCCTTCAATCAAAATTAGGTCGGGCCTAGGGAAAATTTGGCGTGTAGGGGGTGATTGATAATGAGATGGTTGGGCATTGTAAGTTTGGTAGATATGAGTAGTTTGAGAGTATCTGGGTGAGGTAGGTTGATATGTTGGAGGTGGGAATGATTGATAAGTCGATGGCGTCTGGAGTGTTGAGGGAGAATGATAGGCTGGCCAGATTCCGAACCTAATCGAGATCTACCTGAAACTTCAGCAATTTCTGCTCAAGTTGTGACACATTTTTATTGGGAACCCAAATATCATGGCCATCAGTGGACTCTACTATTGTGAGCCATGATGGCTGTATATGTATTTAGCATGAGCAACTAAATACATATACTGTCCGGAGCTTAATACTTTTGCAAATCTTAGTATAGTTATTTTGATGATATCTCATAACTTGATTAAATTATTTCTAAGTATTAAATCTTTTATCTTGTTTCATATCTGATCTATTTTGTGTGAGGTACTTATTTCTCTCTAAGTGTGTGAGGTATCCGATTAATATCCGGAGTGTACGTTGGCAAGCCTGTCCTTGTGGTCCTTGTTAGCCGCGGTAGGCGTTTATTGTGACCCTTAGGTGTTCCCGTAGCCAAGATAACTCTAGAGAGAAAAGAGGTAAAACCAAGAGAACGTTTAGATCATTATGAACCTAGATATTTAGATTTAGGACTTTCTATAATTTGATCTTTGTTATTTGCTTTTATCTGAATATCATATACTTGTGATTTTGCACGTGTATTAGTTCCAGGACAGTATTTTATTTTTGACATGAATCAAAATATTTTGAATACTGTTAACTTATCTTCTAGATCTACTCAGATTGCTTTAACTAAGTCTAATTTGGATAACTGGAGTATCCCTGCTGAACCTTTTCATAAGATCTGCCAGATAGGTCACTTTAATTTCATTAAGAAGCATAATATTAAAACATGTGAATCAACTGTTGCTATTAATAATTCTTTAGAAGTTATAAAATTGTTACATGAGCATGATATAATTAGATATAAATCTAGTTTTAATTATTTTCATATTGGCCTTGTGCAAGTTGCTGTTAAGCCTTTGTTTAGAAAAGGACTTAATATCCCTGTTTGTGCACTTTTACGTGATGCACGTTTTCTTAACTTTGATGATTCTTTGTTAGGAGCACTTGAAAGTAATTTAGCAGGTGGCCCTGTTTATTTCAATTGTTATCCTAGTTTCTCTGTTGATATTAATGATCCTAATGTGTTAGATACATTAACGCTTAATATCAAAACTCTTAATATGAACAGCAAATCCGAAACTCGTGAAATAGCTGTTATATACCGTGTTTATTATCGGTTGATGTCCACTACCCTTGCTCCGAAAGCAAGGATAGAGAGTACAAAAGGTGCGACTATGTTAATGGAAGCCAACCATGAACATAGTACCATCTTTGTTCCTCGCCTTCTTCAGTGGAATGACCTTTTAGCCAATATTGATTGGCACTTTGAAGCCATTACCCAACCTGTATCCTCTCATACAGAGAATCGCCAAATAGAACGAATCATCCAAAACTCCGATGGTTCAGTTGACCTTAAATTCCTGAGCTCTCGACCTTGTAGAAGTTTCACCGTAGGTTCTACTTCTTCAAACCCCCGGGAAGAAGTATTTACTCGTTCTTGCTCCTTTAGATCTGCTATTAATAAATCTGTTATTAATAGTCAAGTTGATGGTGTAGATTTTTCAGGAGATCCCAAAAGTTTTTTATAAAACTCAAGTTCAAGAACCTATTCAGGAACCCTCTAGTCCCACAGAGTCTGATATGGCGCCTCCAAGGCAAAATTCAGACCCTGGTCTTCATGTCATTAAAATCGAGGAAGATTATACCCCTAATCTTACCGCTTTGAAAAGACTCTGGCTTGACCCTAAAACGCTTTAAGGGTCAAATGGTACACTGCTACCTATTCGAAGAGTCAGCAAGCGATTTTTGGAAAACAATGGATTTCCGATATGAAGCGCTTGAAGTGTGATATGGAATATTTTAAGTGGTTTGAAATCACTAGAAAATTAGATGACCAGAATGAGTCTTTACAAGTTCTGGTAAATAAGTGGTATACTCAAACCAACAAGGTTGTTGAGTCTGTCACTCCTCCTCTTGAAGGAATTAAAATTCCTCACCCCAACACCATAGTTTCTGCTTCTCTTTTTAAACTCAAAAGCAGTAATCCTACGAGTACACCCTCTAATGCGGACATAGACAAAGTTGTCGAACAAAACAATTACACTAACAAGCTGTTGCACACAGTTTCCCTTCAAATTGAAGAAACAAATCCTAGACTAACTCCTAGTCTAAGTATCCCTAGGCCTAGTACAAATAGTACTATAGAGCCTAATCCCATATTAAAGCCTACTGAATTTCGCCGAGAATTGTTTCCGAAACTTAGCGAAAATATCTCTGTCTCTGGTAAACTGGTTGAACAGATTACCGAAAAACTAGCCAACTTTCATGTTTCAAGTGAGAGTAAGGTAAAAGAAGTTTCTAATGCTTCAAAAGCAAAAGAGACTTCTAATCAAACATCCAGTTCTCGACCAACTAAAGAGAACAGCACCAACAATTCTGAGAGTATTAGAACCCTTTCTGATAACTCTCTTCTCAAACTTTCCGATAGATACCCCCATAGGCGAAACTATTATAGTCATCCCTCTTTTCCTGATATTCAGTATGAGGAAGATGGTTTCCAGTCTCAATCATCTCATGATGGTAGAGGCATCGTTGAATGGAATATTGATGGTCTTGCCGAACATCAAATCTATCGTGTCCTTCACGAAATGGGTGTGTGTATTACCAGTTATAAGCATCGAATTTCTTCTGATAAAGAAGCAGCTGCCATGATCACTGCTGGTTTTACTGGTATGCTTAGGTATTGGTGGGATAATTATGTCACTGAAGAACTTAAGCTTCAAATCCTCAACGCAACCACCATTATTACTACTGTTAAAACAGTTAGTGATATGGAAACCTCTGAATCTGAAACTAGAGAAGATGCTTGTGCCACTCTGCTCTACCACATTGCCAAACACTTTGTAGGTGAGCCAAAACTCTTCCAAGACAGGAGTCTTGAAATCCTTAACAATCTTCGTTGCCCTCGACTAAGTGACTTTAGGTGGTATAAAGACCAGTTTATGGTCAAAATTATGACTAGACCTGACTGCAATAGCGATTTCTGGAAAGACAGATTTATTAGCGGTCTTCCCCCTTTATTTGCCGAAAAGGTTAGGTCAAAAATAAGAGATAGGTGTGGCAGTAAGGTACCCTATGATCTTATGACTTATGGAGACATTATAAGTCTTATTAATACCACAGCTCTAGAACTATGTACGGACCTAAAACTTAAGAGTCACCTTAAGAAAGATAGATTGACCTCCAAAGCAGAATTAGGCAGTTTCTATAGAGACTTTGGTTATGGCAATATAGACTATCCTCCTTCTAAGCATGCTAAGAAGAAATCTAAGTCTAAGTCCTCTTATAAATCTTGAAAGCCTAGAAAAAACAATTCAAAGGATAGGTCGTATGAACCTAAGAAGAACAAATTTAGGAAGAAAAGACCTTCCCATAAAGAAGATGTCTGTTGGACTTGTGGTAAGTCTGGTCATAGAGCTAACCAGTGTAAATCTTCTAAAAAGAAGAAGAAGATAAACCTTTTAGGACTAGATGAGAATACTAAAGAAAAACTCTTTTCTATCCTTCAGGAAAGCGAGTCTGATTCTAGCAATTCCTCTTCCGAAGAGTACAGTGACGAAGAGAATATCAACGTCGCTTATGAAACTGATGACAGTCAGTCAGAATCTGATGATTCTTGCGAAGAATCATGTGAAGGTGTTTTTTGCGGATGTCCTTCCAATACCCTTAGTATGATCACATCGGACTCCAAGGAAGTCCTTTTTGATATTATTGATCACATCAAGGATGATGAATCTCGTGCCAAGTATTTGATTGAACTCAAGAAAATTATCCTGGGTTCTGACCAAAAGAAACCTTCTTCATCAATGGCCATAGAACCTTTTAGTATGAAACAAGTTTTCAATAGGTTTGATAAACCTGTTGAGCCCTTGATGTCTGACTTGCGTCAAGAGATGAATTCTCTTAAGCAAGAAGTTAGACAGTTAAAATCTCGTCTAGACAAAATCGAGACGGAATCCCTTACTTCTCAAGTCCTTCATGACACTTTTGAGAAGATTGACTCTTTTCCTGAAAAGGGGTCTGATTTTCCTGGAGATCAACCTGTTGATCCAGGTCTTCTGAATACTACTGCTTCCACTAATCCCGGTCCTTCGGTGTCCACTATTAAATCAATTAGTGAACATATTCCTGTCAAAATAGTAATTGCAAAAAATTTTGTTCTTAACAAAGTTGCTTTATTTGACAGTGGAGCTGACCGTAATTGTATAGTGAAAGGTCTTATTCCTCTTAAGTACCTTGAAAAAAGTATAACTCGTTTATACTCCGCCACTGGTGAGCGAATGAAAATTGATTACAAATTGTCTAAAGCCCATATTTGTAATAACAATATTTGCTTTACAAATGATTTTGTAATCACTGAAAATATCAATGAAGATATTATTTTGGGCATGCCATTCATTAGCCAGCTTAAACCTTATACTAATGATATAGATGGCATTCATACTTGTATCCTCGGTCAAGAGGTATTTTTCCCTTTTGTTCAAACTCTTTCACCTAAAGAAAGTATGTTTTTAAAAGAAAAAACTATTTTTAAAATTAATTGTCTTTCTAATCATATTTCTTTTTTAAAGGAAGAGATTACTATAGAAAGAATTAAACAAACTCTAAAAACCCCGGGAATGATGTCTAAGATAGATTCCCTTCAAAAGAAGTTTGAAAATGAAGTTTGTTCAAATCTTCCTACTGCTTTTTGGAATATAAAAAAGCATTCTGTTGCATTACCTTATATTGGTGGTTTTGATGAACAAAACATACCTACTAAGGCTAGGCCTATTCAAATGAACCATGAAATGGTTGAAATTTGTAAAACTGAGATTAACCATTTACTTGATAATGGTATTATTAGGCTCTCTAACTCTCCTTGGAGTTGTTCTGCTTTTTATGTTAATAATAGTGCAGAAAAGGAAAGAGGTGCACCAAGGCTTGTTATTAATTATATGCCTTTGAATTCGGTCCTTAAATGGATCCGACATCCAATCCCTAACAAAAGGGATCTCCTTAAACGAACTTATAAAGCAAACCTTTATAGTAAGTTCGATATGAAATCTGGATTTTGGCAAATTCAGATTAAAGAGAATGATCGTTATAAAACTGCATTCAATGTACCTTTTGGTCATTATGAGTGGAATGTTATGCCTTTTGGGCTAAAAAATGCCCCTTCTGAATTTCAGAATATTATGAATAATATTTTCAATCCTTATTCTTATATGTCAATTGTTTATATTGATGATGTGCTAATATTTTCTGAGGACATTGATTCTCATTTTAAGCATCTTTCCACATTCTTTAAAGTTGTGAAAAATAATGGTTTGGTTGTTAGTGCTAAAAAGATTAAGCTCTTTCAAACCTCTATTAGGTTTTTAGGCCATGACCTATACCAAGGTACCTACAAACCTATTTGTAGAGCCATTGAATTCTCGTCCAAATTTCCTGATGAAATTAAGGATAAGACCCAGCTTCAAAGATTCATAGGAAGTCTTAATTATGTTGCTGACTTTATCCCTAAAGTCAGACAAACTTGTGAGCCTTTATATCTTAGGCTTAGAAAGAATCCTATACCTTGGGGAGACGAACAAATCCAAAGTGTTAAGAAGATTAAGAGATTAGTCCAAAATCTTCCTTGTTTAGGGATACCCAATCCCGATGCTTTTATGATAGTTGAAACTGATGCATCTGATATAGGATATGGAGGTATTCTAAAACAGCAAATAGACCAAAATAGTTGCGAGCAACTGGTGAGGTTTACTTCTGGTATCTGGAATAATACCCAGAAAAATTATAGTACTGTTAAAAAAGAAGTTTTATCTATAGTACTATGTATTACTAAATTCCAGGACGATTTAGTAAACAAAGAGTTTTTACTTCGGGTTGATTGCAAATCGGCCAAAGAAATTTTACAAAATGATGTTAAAAATCTTGTTTCAAAACAAATATTTGCTAGATGGCAAGCTCTACTATCTAGTTTTGATTTCAAAATTGATTTTATAAAAGGGGAAAATAATTCTCTTCCAGACTTTCTAACCCGAGATTTCTTCAGGGCCATGAAGCCATCAAAAACTAGCCCATTCAAGAATGTCAAGACTGAAAGGCAGCTATCAACAGCTAGACCTTTCATTCCCGCTAATTTGGCCCAATTAAGGCCTTCCTTTCCTCCTCTTCCTAGTCCGGCCCAAAGCCAAAACAAGTTTACCGTTTTAGGAGAACTCCCAAAACTTCCAGGCCCAAAGCCTGAATCCTCCTCTGGATCCACTTCTAAGGTCCAGAACAAATCTAGTTACGAAATGAAGACCCCCGAGTCTTTTGCCCAAGCTGTGGACCCTAAAGTCCAAATTCAAAATCCTTCTTCTCAGCCCATTGAGACTTTTGAATTCTTAACCATAAATGTTTCTCCCATCCTAGCCCTCGATAAAGAGTTTGAATCAGGTCGAGTCCAAGACCTTGTAAAGCCTTGTTACAATTCGTCCAACTACGTTGATAGTTCTGACCCTCTTCACACTCGCCTTTATTTTGAGGCCATTTTAGTTGACACAGATTCCATTGAAGTGGAACATGTTTATTCTGATAGAAATCCTGATTTTATCTTATATTCTCAATTTACAATCAGAAAGATTTTATCTCCTTTTGAATGGCATGTTGACCATCTTCTTACTCCCATACGCCTTAGTATGAACCATAAACCACAGACATACAACTGGTATACATACCAACAAGCTTGGTATAATTTCATGTATCTTAGACCAGGTCATACTTGGTTTATTAAATACAGTCCTGAAGTTATTAAGGCCATTATTCCCAGATGGTTCTATGACTGGTGGAAGACTTTCGGAGGAAAGTTAGAAAACCTCCCACAACATTTTCTTAAGAAATTCGAAAATTTCCAAACTACACAAGAGATCACTACTCTTCCTTCCCACATTAAAATGTGTAAGTATTATATCCAAAAGAGGATTTCTTTTATTATCAGCTGGGATTTCAAAGTTGCGGAATTCGATAGGATTAGATACCTATCCAAAGAAGTAAAAGTTAAAGGTTGGATTCCAAAACCTAAGGCATCAACTCCTGATAAAGGAAAAATTATCGTGGGAAAGACATCTCCACAGTCCAAGTCATCCAAAGCAGAAATCAGAAAGAAGCTCCAGAAGGCTCTTCAAGATATTGATAACCAGGATGAAGAAACTATTATGCAGCTTCTTGAAGAAGCTATATCGTCTGCTGAGTCAGGTAACGATGATATGTGCAATCCTAAAGGTATTGCTCAAGCATATCTAGAAGGATTTTATGATTAGGATTTACTTTTCCGAAGAGTCAAGTTACTATTCGGTGGGAATGCCCACTTTGTGTCCTGTGAATACCCACTTTATCACTACCTTCCAAAAGAAGGAAAAACTGAGGGGTATGCGTCTTATTATTGTCCACTAAGGTCTAATTATTGTCCACAAAGGTCAATAAGTTGGGTCTCATGATGGTCCCAGGGTCATAAGGAATCTTATCCTTATCTTTTTTCACATGGGTTCACGTTTCTTTAATAATTAAAGAACCCCACAGTATTGTCGGCAAGATCTAAGCCGTCCACTTGTATCTAAAAAGATGAACTCCTTTGGTGTTAGAGGTCTATATAAAGACTCTCGTCTTGTAATATGAGGGAGGTCCAATTTTCCTACTGAGAAAAATTTTAGGCACTTCCTCTCTCTTGTAATAATCCCTTCGTCTCTCTTGTAATAATCCTTTCGTTTTGTAATATCCCTTCATATTTATGGAATAAAAGCTTGTTTTAAGTAAGTATTTCATCTTCTTTACTACTGTTTTACTGCTCTTATTAATTAATTTCCGGTCCTGTTCCCTCTGGAATCTGGTGAAGGTATTTCTGGGACCAAGTAGATATGAGTTTGTCTTTTCGCTTTAAAATGTAATAAGGCCAATGGCCATTAGTAACTTCTATTTCATGTTTATTTTATGTCAATTTGGGATTCATCTTATCTTTATCAATGAAATGAGCCATTTAGCATATTAAGTTCTCTAAATCAACTTGTCTCTAGGCCTACCTCGGGCACAACGAGGTTCCCAAATTAGGACACGCTTTACATTCATGCACTACATGTTTAAATATTGCAATACATTTTGTGATCCTCACTAACTTGGTTACCTTTTTATTTTATTGGGAACCCAAATATCATGGCCATCAGTGGACTCTACTATTGTGTTCTCTTTTCTGATGTTGTTCAAATCTTCCATTTTGTCTTTGTTCTTGTTCTTAGCAAGACTAAGAGGAGGAGTGGGTGGAGGGCCCTTGGATCTCGTGGAATAAGATGATGTTGCCAAAATGCATGAACTAACCTTTAGGGAGGGTAATAGCAAAAAATAAAATAAAAAGGTAACCAAGTTAGTGAGGATCACAAAAAGTATTGCAATATTTAAACATGTAGTGCATGAATGTAAAGCGTGTCCTAATTTGGGAACCTCGTTGTGCCCGAGGTAGGCCTAGAGACAAGTTGATTTAGAGAACTTAATATGCTAAATGGCTCATTTCATTGATAAAGATAAGATGAATCCCAAATTGACATAAAATAAACATGAAATAGAAGTTACTAATGGCCATTGGCCTTATTACATTTTAAAGCGAAAAGACAAACTCATATCTACTTGGTCCCAGAAATACCTTCACCAGATTTGGTATCCTTGGCTCCGTCGAACAACTTACCCAACTTACAAAGTCCTAGCAACAGGTATGCTTTGGCTAGATATCCACCCTCGGTCCCTTTAGCCTCTTAACAATCTTCAACCATTTTGAGAAACTTTCTTTCCAGTTCCACTATGCCTCGCTCCAAGTATCCCAGCCTTTTGTTGGCATTGGTAGCCATGTCTTTCCATTCCTCGATCAGCTTCTGGTTGAACTCTTGTATTTCACGATATTGGATTCCACCCTCACGAATCCTTTTTCACAATTGGTTGTACTTGATTTGCGCCTCGGCCTTTTCATCTATTATTTTATGGCCTCGAACAAACCATGGATGGACCAAACCATCATATGATTGTCTTCCAACCAACCTGAATAGAAAGAAGTACAGATGGCATGATATCTGTCTGGCTCTGTGGTGTCTCTCCTAACTACGATTTTACAATGCCACATATGTTGGGCTTGGCACTTATAGGGACTATCATCGCCTTGGAAGTCGGCTCGAAAGTGGCTCAACTTGTCGACCCTGAGTATGACTTACTTCCTACCAGCTTGCCTCTTAACTCGTAGAGGGACGTAAGGGTAGGTTCCCCAATGACAAATTAGTATCAGGAAAGGTGCATCTTTGGATTGGGAAATGAACTCCTCTGTCGGAAACCATTCGAACATCCATTGAACTTGTTCTTCGGTCAGATTATCAAATAGTTCAACCCATCCTTTAGCATTCTTGGGCTGAGTGAACATGTCAGGGATGTAATTCATTCGCTTTGGATGTTGGAAAGCAATATGATAATCCCAATTCCTTTGCTGAATTTCTTGTCGATATTCGCCCTTTTGGAGATGCTCTATGATCCAAAGTTGAAGTAGCAGATTGTAGCCTTTGAAGTGTTTCGCTCCGTGTTGACACTTCTTTAAGGCTCGGTATATGTCTGCAATAATCAGGGGTAAACTGTTGAATGCCTGACCACCAATCCCCTCCATTAGGGTTTTGGTTGCCATATCCAGCCTAGTATGAATTCTACCTTTCTCTATCAGAAATACTATCAAAACCAGGAAGCAAAGTATGAAGACGAAAACCATGTAATGGACGTGTCCCAAGGATGTGATGGCATACTCGCTAGAGTTGGTACGGTAAGATTTGCTGTGAGCGTACCTTTCATACAAGTAGTCAAAAGGGATGTATGATTCCTTCAGGCATGTTAATTATGGATTCTTCTTCTAACCTTTTATAAGGAAGACCATGCCTTTGTGATTCTCTGGCATTAAAAAACCTAGATTTTCCTACACTAGACCGTCCAGTCCTTCTATCTCCTCCAGTAAGGGTGTCATTTCAATGCCTCCAAAGCGGGACATGGCCCTTTCACAATCCCAAAATAATGTGGTAGCTTCTATGATCATGTTATTAGGTTTTATCTTCAAAAGGGATGGTAGATTTACCATGTATCTTCCAACAAGATTTTTTTCACTAGAGTGTAAATCTTTCCGCCGTGGATATTGGTGACCATGCCGAATCTAGGGAGTTCGTGCCTCATATTTTGCAAGGCAAATAAGGTTAGGCCATTACCCCCGCTAGACTCGACTATTTAATATTTACAATTAGCATGAAGCATCTAGTTCTTCGAATAAATGCACAGAATGTGATGACGTCCATTTTAGGTTTAGGGAAACCCAATGGACTTTGGTTAAGGCTCTCTTAAAGGATCATTATGTGGACAACATAACTGATCTAGGTAGGTTTGACCATGATGCATGCACAACTTGAACAGAATAAGGTTTCTTTAGGGTTTTAGACTAGTACCTTTGAGTGTAACTCAAGGGGGAAGGCTCACAACTGTCAATTGCGCTGCTGATCGACTAGTTTTACAGCAAATATACCTTTCCGAATTTTGGAGATAATGATATTGGAAGAGCACAACCACTCATTATTAGCGTTGCTATAGTATTTGTTTGGTACGAGTGGAGTATGATATTAAGCATGATTATGCAATAATCAAAAGCATGTTGACATGTATTTCCAAATTAGGAAAGCGATAAATACAACATTTTCATAATTTAAAGCAATAAAGGAAAGAAAACAAGGAAGATATTTCAGTTTTGCTTTGAAAGAAGAAATTAAATTCTTAAAGGAATTAAACAGATAATTGTTCATAGGGAGAGGTACAAATTCACAAAGATAATCTGAAATGATAAAAGCCTAAAAGTATCCAGCGAACTCGTCATGCTATCGCGCCACATTTTTCTCGCAAAATCGAGTTTGTGACATTTAGTGAAATAATTTTTCCTTTTGGGAAAGGGGGTTTTCAATTTTGAAGTATCGCCGGCTAACGATTTTAAGGTATGTTAGGTAACTTAGAGGGTTCAACTACAACTATGTTGGTAACTAGAGATAGGGTAAAGGCTTGAAATTATCCCAAGGGCAAGGTGTTAGGCACCTCTCAGGATCCAGTAATGTAGTTCCCGTCCAGATAGTTTTTGTGAATTTGTGAAGTTAACAAGTAAACAAGTAAGGCTCAAGTAATAGGGGATTTTGAATTTAAATACACAAGTGTTTGGTTAAAAACAATAAAAACAAGGTTTTGAAAAGTGTTACAATCCAAGAATGTTGATGACTAAAAGGGATCCTAGCTTTGTTTAAAATATGGATCACATCAATGCAATTCCCAGTAATCACTCCTCAAGAGAGGGACTACACATGGTATAGTGCACCGGTCATCATATCCACTATTCCCTTCCCACCTTGTGAAGGTATTTAAAGCGAGGATTGGTCTCGACCTCTGCTGCATGTTGTTACCCGTCCCATTCCTATCGGTCAGGGAGGAATTTAGGGCTACTATTCCTATAATAAGGAGGTTCTAAGCCGACTCTTAGGTTCAAAGGTAAAATGCTAAGGCTACATACAAAAAAGAAGTGGAACTGCATTTAGAGGGGAAACATATAAACAATTAAAAGGCTCATGTATACCTCTGCAAATAATTTACATAAACAACATGACTTAAACACAGTTAAAGTCTAAATTTTAAATCCTAAAGCACAGTATTTGAGTCAGAACCTGAGGATTGTAGCAGTTGATAATTAAACAAAGTCGATTCAAGTGTTTATTATTACATAATGCTTGCCTAGGCGCAATAGTGATGTCCTATGAGCATGATATCTATATTGATTAAGAAATGCAGTAGAGCGGTGATTAATTTTAAAGAGACGACTTGAGATCCTATTGGCATGATTTCTAACGGTATTAGGTCAAGGAAGTGTTTGAAAAACTTATTGAAGACGAGGCATAATAATTAACTAATCCAATTCAGAGTACACAACGTGAACTAAATAGCTTCTCCAACAGAACTAGTTTTAAATACTACACGCATGATTTCTATTACAGCTATTTAGATCCCATTGGCATGGTATATAAGTATGAAAAGCCATTTTAGATTCAATAGGCATGATTTCTAGTTGTGTGAAAATAAAGCATGTACAGTTACTTTTAAACTAGAGCAGATCCTATAGACATGTTATCTAACATACCATATTTGAAGCAAAATAGACCCTATATGCATGTTATCTATCCAATTCCCCCATAATATACAACTGCCCACCTTTTTCACTAATCACCCCGATATTGTTTATAAATTATTACAGGCCAAATGATTGAGTTACAAAAGAAGTGCAAAAAATAGAAATTACAACCAAACGAACCCTGATCTTGAGTTCCTCTCCGAGTTATGCAATGAACCACTTCAGTGCCAATATTTCAAAGCCTTTCTCATAATTGGGTGTATCAAAGTTTACTAAGGACCTTGAGGGATCTCGGGCAATTCTCACACCCTGATTTGCACAACCAAACATAATGGGTGCAGTGTAAAAGGGCCAGCCCTTGTGTGTCCAAGTTCAGAGGGAGTTCAAGGGTCCCAAGGCAAGGCTCACACAAGAGAGGCAGAACCTAGATTCTAAGAGTATGTTGGAAGTGAAGAACATATACAGAAAGAGATCTACTTAAAAAGCTGGACTGATAGTCCATTTTGAAAATGATTAGTGATAGAGGTGATTGAAATCAGTTTGTAGTAGTATAACTCAAAACTACACAGAACCAGTAGTCATACAAAAGGGGTCAAGGGGTTTTGGGAAACATTGTCTGTAAGCACATGCCCCCAGCAGGGGTCTGGTTTGGTCATGCACAACAATAGCTGATGTTGTCATGACCACAAACCAACAAAAGGAACACAAACACATAGAGAGCATCTGGAGGTTTGGGCTTCATAATACAACAAGTACACACACATAGAGGAAGCATTAATCTAAGATTGAGGGAACATGTTGCAACATGTTAGTAAATGTAACTTGACTACAGAACCATAAACAAGAGTAGACAAGAATGAAGGAAATTAAAACAATTAAAGAAACATGTTGTTGTTGAGGCTTAATAATCAACTAGGACATACCAGTAGAGAAGCAAAGTGCAACAAGGAAGAGTAAGAAGGATTCCACAGTCTAGCCTTGGCTTTCAGCCGATTAGATAAAGCAGTAGCACAAACAGTAGTAAATACATAGAGAGTTTTTGAGTGTAAGCATGTGTTCTGAACTCAGATTTTTTGTATCATTGAAAGAAGAGACGGTATGGTATTTATAGTTTTTAAAATGAATGAAGAATAAGGTAACAAGTAAAGTTTCAACTCATATATGGAATAACCACAATTAGTATCAATTAACATAAGTACTTCCCTTTAATCAAGGAATTATTGCTCAAATGGATACTAACAAGGTTATTTAAGGAAAGAAATCAGTTTGAGACAGATTGATTCTTGCCATATAAGGGGGTAGTAAAAGCATAAGGTAGATATTTGAGTCTAAGTACAAAATATACTTAATTTGGGAAGGGATTCAAGTTAAAACATCACAGTACTTAAAGGAAGTGAATCAATCAATTTAAACAAACGAGTAAAATTAGGGTTTATAAGGGAACCTTTTGCAATCAGTCGTAACATTGTGAAAATCAAGATCAATCAAGAAAGAAACATGACTATGCACTTCAACATATAAATAGCAAAGAATGGATAGGCACATTGGACATGTATGGTTAGATATGAGCATATTAAGCATACAATAATAGTAGGAGTAAGATAATGTTTAGTAGTAAAGAAACTTACTCGAAGCACAATACGCAACAAGGTCAAGTAGTCACATGGAATCGAAAGTGAAGAAAACATAGTAACATGTAAAGGAGATCAACACACAGAAACAAGTAAAGTATTATAACTCATAGCAACAAGTAAGGAAAAACCTTTTAAGAAATTAGCATTTTTAACAACAGAACTGAGTTGAAAAGGTAAGAACTCAGAATCAGATAAGTCAAACAATAGAAAAAGGTACAAACACAAAGAACTTAATCAAACCAAACATGTGTATAAAATAAACTAAGAGAGTTTCAGAAATCCAGGTAGAGCCAAAATACTTAGGACTTTTAGCATGATGAAACAAGTAGTAGCAAACATGGAAAAGCATAGTAAAATCATAAAAAACACACTGAAAATCGGAGAAAAGTTTAGGAAACCCTAATTTGAAAATGAAGAGTTACTTTGAAAGAAAATCGGAAAACCATTGACAAATACTAAGAAGTTCATAACAAGCACAGATCTAAGATAAATCTGAGAGAAAAATAAAAAACTCTTAAAAGCTAGGGTTTCAAAGAAAGCAGAGAAAGTGAGAAAGACTTTGAAAAGTCAATGATCTAGTCGGAACGGTCAAGGATCTGACTTGAACAACCAAGAATGGCCGGCAAAGGACCAGCAATAGAAGTTGAACCAAGACTAGACTAGATCACTTTGAGATCTGTCAATGAAACTGCATAAACTGGCAACTAGAAGATGTAGGAGGTCTGTATACATCTTGCACGGCCATGGGAGTCTACGGATTAGACTGGGATTGAAAGGAATAAGGGTGGAATTGGATGGCGGCGGCTAGGGCTTATGTGAGGCTGCAGAGAGAATTGAGAGAAGAGGAATTCAAGGGTGGCGGGTGGTAACAAAATGAAAGGGCTTAGGGGTTGGGTAGTTCGGGATTAATTAAGGCAAGGTGTAATAGTGGTTGTTGATCTGAAGGATCAACTGCCTAGATTAGAAGGGGTAGGTGGGTCGATTTATGTAATTGTGTTTGGGCCTGGTCCCGTAGGTTTAATTAGGTTGGGAATCAGGGTTTGATTTGGGTTATAATTGAAATCCAAATGTGGCTACAAGTTAAATACCAATTTTCTCCTTTTTATTTTATAAAAAAATAGCAAATAGGTTCAGAAAATTAATTTAAAAGGCCAAAATGATTATCTAAAAATATAAGACTCGATTTTATGAGCATAAAACGCAATTAGACCTTAAAATGGCTGATATTGCAATTATATGCAGTTAGCTTCAAAATTACTAAATAAAATTGTAAAAAAATATGTAAAAATTTACCTTAGCTATATTTTGGTACAAATATAAAAATACAATATATAAATTACCAAAAATAATAGTTTCTGAGATAATTATTAGGATTTTACGGATGAAAAAGGGAAATAAATCAGTTTAAAAACCTTAAATACTATGGGAAAACTAATTAAATGCTTGGTGTGTGTGTGTGTGTGTATATATATATATATATATACATACATACATACATACGTACATACATACATACATACATACATACATACATACATACATACATACATACATACATACATACATACATACATACATACATACATACTATTTTGAAAAAAAATTTGCGTATTGAAAATATATAGGGGAAAATTGGGTATCAACACCGCATATGGCCATCCGGCCCAGGGAAATCCATATTGGAATATACATAACAAACTAACCTTAACTCACCCGGTACCGAGGAACAAGGGTAATCCAACCCGGAGGAGAAATTCATCTCCTGGTATCAGTACTTCGGACAGATCCATGTCCAAGGAAATCCATCCCTCAATAATATCGTTGGCGCTCAGCGGGGGTGTATAGACTCCGGAAAGGCTCTTAATAATCAACAATCTGTTGCAATGTGCAAGCCGATCCCATAACTTTTACTTAAATTTAGGCTCTTGGCCTCATTCAGTCATAACGCTCTTGTCTCACACATACGGCCTCATAATACCAAGAAACTAGCACGAAACAATGATATGATGTTTCATATAAAAATAATCGAAATTGAGACATGATATAATATGCATGAATAGGACTGAGTATAGAATATCATTGAGGCTAATGATATGATAGGAAGAAACGACCTCTCGGGTGTCAATAGTATCGGCCTGAATCCTTAATACGGTAATTAGCTTGATGTACATCTGATTGACTTAACCACATAATCACTACACATGTATTAGCAAGAAAGAGTCACTAAGCGGTTCCATGAAATTATCCGAGCCGCAATTCTCATGGTGCACGCCCACATGCCCGTCACTTGGCATTTATTTCACCTCAATATTAATCATAAAACATACAGTTTGGGGTTTCGAACCCTCATAACCAAGCTTGAAAGCGTTACTTATCTCAAATAAATCCAAACTCTAGCTCGCGATTCCCTTGGCTCTCGGTTCGGCCTCCAAATGCTCAGAAGCTAACCAAAATCATTATACTATCATCAACATACACTAAAGGAATGAAAACCACACGAAAATTATCAAATTAGACAAAAAAAATTCTGAATTTGGTCAACCCGGCCCCTCGGACCCACATCTAGGAATCCGATAAAAATTACAAAACTAGAAACTCCTTTCACTTCCGAGTCTATACATACTAAAATCATCAAAATCGGACCTCAAATGATCATCAAACCCCCAATTCAAACTCACTAATTTCAAGCCCTAATCTCTCAAATTTATTCCTTAATTTCCCACTAATATCATGTTTGAACTATGGAATTATCATGATAAACATAAGATACAAGTCCCAAAAAGCTCACCTTACTAAAAACCCTTGATTCCCTCTTGAAATCACCGCCAGCAAGCTCCAAATCGTCCATAAATGGTGAAGAAATGACAAAAATTCGTGAAGGGGAACTTATATACTTTCTGCCCAGCACTTCTGCATCTGCAGTCCTCTAGTTACATCTCCAATGCCATACCTATGTAAAATCCATCGCAAATGTGGTCCTCACTTGAATCCCAAACCTCGTTTCTGCGGTCAACTTCTCGCTTATGCGGTCTTGCAGGTGCCATCCTTTGTGCACACCTACGGATTTGCCTCAGCTCTCAATTCTCTATATCTGCAGCCTCCCTCTCGCACCTGCGGTACCTAATCCGTAGGTGCAGATATGACAGAAGCAGGAGCTTCAACTACTCAAACCAAGTCCCAATCTTTCTGTTAAGCAATCATCCTGAGGCCCTCGAGATCTTAACTAAAAATACCAACAAGTCATATACCACTATTCCAATTTATGCAAACCTTCGGGACACTCCAAACAACACCAAAATACCAAATCAACCGCGAATTCAAGCATAGGAACTTAAAAAAAAATGTCAATTTCATAAACAACGCCGAAACCTATCAAATCACCCCCGAATGACGTAAAATTTTTCACACTTCACAAATGATCATGCTCCAATTTCTAAAATTCCATTTCGACCCCAATATCAAGATTTTCATTGCCGACCGGAAACTCTAAATTTCTAATTTTGCCAATTCAAGCCTAATTCTACTACGGATCTCTGAGTTACACTCTGAACATACTTCTAAGTCAAAAATTACCTAACAGAGCTATCCAAACCATCATAATTCATACCCGAAATCTTTTATACATAAGTAAATATCTGGTTGACTTTTCCAACTTATGCTCCTAAATTAAAGACAAAGTGTCTCATTACACTATAAACTACTCCGAACATACACCAACCAACACGATGAGATGAAATACAGCTGAACAACACATAGAGAAGCCGAAATAGGAGAAACGAAATTGTAACTCATGAAACGACCAACCGGGTCATTACCATTTTTAATTCAATGTATTGACGCTATCTATTCAATTTTATATACAGAATATTAATTTCATATTTTACTACCTGAGAAAGAAGGGTAAGTACAACCAAAGTAGCATATTCAATTAGACCACTTTTATTTGTATATTCAAGGCAAAATTGTTGAAATCTTCGTAATTATAATCATATAGATAATGATGCAAGTGTATCCAAGGAAGAAGATGTTGTATGTGAATATATATATAAGGGGCTATAGATTGCTAGATAATGTACCATGGCATATAGTTGACAATGTCTTGATACCATTTCGCTTGAAAGACAACTTAATTAGATATTGGAAGTTGTCTTATTTAAGGAGAGGTGTATCAATGTATATGACTCCTACCGATCATCATGTCATGATGCCTATGTGAGTTCTAAGATAGATAAGCTTGCTAAGCTTGTATTTCTATACCTATCGATCATTGATTTTTACAAAGATAAGCAAGGCATAGATTGGTCTCCTGAACTAGCATACAATGACAAGGCACAAACTGAGCCTTTTGATGCGTTTTTATTTCGAATGTGCCTTAACAAAAAGCTTGGAGCAAGTATGAATTCAATCATTTTTCTGATTCTTGTGTCATTTATATTACTACATATATGAATTATATTTTACTGTGTCAATCTACTTTTTCAGGAATTATGAGTTGTATGTTGCGGCGTACACAAAGTATTTGAGCATTTATGGATTGGTTCCACAAATAACTTTTGATACAAATTTACTGCGTCAAAAATATGGTTCCTTCCTTAGGGAATATGCTATGTAGAAGATAGAAGCTGATGCCATAAGAGATAATGAAGCACCCGCAAATATTGTTAGGCAAATCACATATTCAAATAATTATGTGAAGATAGTTTTAGAATAGTTTTCTGTAAAATAGATTGTTTTTGCAGCTTACTGAATGCATCATGGTTTTACTTAATCTATTTTTTTGAATACATGGATGTAGTTTTTGTCTTTAAGATGCTAATGAAGGAATATATAACAGCCTTTAAGTTATGCTATTAATTCATATATTATGTAGTATTTATGTATTAGCATAATCATTCACATAGTTCTAATATGTATTTATATAGTTTTATTATGCCGAGACGTATTCCTGCTAGATTCAGCATAAATTAATAGTTTTAAATCCATCCAATAATCTAGCTGTATTTGCTATATTTATATAAATTAACTGTATAACAAGTCATGTATTCAGTGTATGAACTGCATTTAGTCTTTTCTCTGTTTTCAACGTATTCACTATATTTTAATGTAATTAATGTATTTGATGCATTTTACTGTATTCAGTGTCTTCACTTTATCTCAAGCTTCACTGTGTTTCACTATTTTATCCAGCAATATGTATTCAACAGTATGTATTCAATGTATTGCATTGTATTCATATGTTTCTTTAATTAATATTAGTTATTCAGGTATGTGTTTAATTAATAGTAGTTAAGTTATTCCCTGCTATATTCAGCATGATTCAATGGTTTTAAATCCATGCAATAATCTAGCTATATTCTTCTATATTCAAAATGATAGTCAGTGTTGTATTTAATGGCTTTTTATCGTATTTATTATATTTAAATGATAGATAGTGTTGTATTCAATGGTAGTATTCATCAAATATTACTGTATTTATTATATTTCGTATATAACTATATTCAATGATTATATTGTATTTTATTTCATATGTTTGTATTATGATGTATTTATGTATTAGTATTGTAACGATCCAACCAATTATTTTATTTTTTAGAATTTCGTTCCCCTAAATAAGGCTTCATGTACATGCTTTTACTGTATGACTTGCGGGGATGGTTAGTTCGAGATTTTGAAGGGTTAGGATTGAAATTAGAACACTTGATTTCTTAAGGTTGTCTTAAAATGCTAAGTTAGAATTTGATCAATATTTTGAGTAAATGACTTTAAAATCGAGATTTGACAGTTCCAATAGGTTCGCAGGATGATATCATACTTGGGCGTATGTTTGGATCGGATTTTGGACGACTCGGGAGTGTTTTGACGCCTAATAGTGATAGTTTGCATTTTGAGTGAATTTTATTAGTTTGGGTTGAAGTGGAATTTTACATTCTAGACATCCATTTAGGATTCTGAGCCTGGCGATAGCTCCGTATTGTAATTCTAAACTACGGAGCACGTCCAAAAATGGATTCGGAGGTCCGTAGTTCGTTTCGGAGTCATTTGGAAAAATTAGAAATTTGATGTTTTTGGAAAGTTCAACCAAGGATGGACTTTTTGATATCGGGTTCAAATCCCAGTTTCAAAAGTTGGATTAGGTCCATAATACCATTTAAGACTTGCACGCGAAATTTGGCATTATTCTGAGTTGATTTATAAGAATCAAACGCGCATAAGTGTTTTTAGAAGTTTTTGAATTCATGAGTTAATCCATGCGTTTTGGCATCCGATTCTAATTTTTGATGTTATTTCAGTGATTGTGACTCTTTAATCACATTTGCGACCTTGGCAGTAGAGCCCAGGTTCGCATTTGCGATGATTTGTCGCACTTGCAACCTTCGCATTTGCGAACTAGGAGTAAAAATGCGACATCTGAGGCTTGTGAACAACTCTATTAAATGCGAGACTTAGGCCATTTAACTCATTTTCTTTTAATTCTTGAGCAATTTTTGGAGCTCTTGGAAAGGGGTTTTCACCAAGAAGCTTGATGTAAGTAGTTTCTGTATATTATGAGTTAAATACATAGATTATGGATAGATTAACATGTAAATATTGGTGAAAATCAAGGGTTTATATGAAAACCTAGGTTTTTGATAAAAATAAAATTTAACCATGAAATTGGTTATGGATTTAGTGAAAATCATATATTTGAATTCATAGGGTTTTGTGTAACAACTTACTTTGAAAATTTCTAAAATCTGGGCTGGTGAATTTTAGGAATTTTGCAAATAGGCTAGGGAACTTTAATAGTTAGGATATAAAATTTTGAGAATGTATTGACTATTTTATATAATATTTGACTAGTTTCGAGTTGTTTGGCACCAAATTGAGGGTTTGGGAACTATCATGGACTGAAAAGTAGGCTTTGAAGCAAGGTGTAATGACTGGGCCGGTCGTTTCATGAGTTACAACCCCGTCTCCACCATTTATGCTTCCTTGTGTGTTGTTCAGCTGTATTTCATCATATCATGTTGGTGGTGTTGTGTTCATAGTGGTCTTAGGGTGGAATGAGAACTTAGTCTCTTAAGTTGGTTATTTAGTTGGAAAAGTCAACCAAAAGTTGACTTGTGGGTAAATATTTTTAGAACTAGGGTTTTATGATTCAGATAGCTTCATTAGGTGATTTGGGACTAAGGAGCATGTTCGGAATGTAATTTAGAGGTTCATGGTAGATTTAAGCTTGAATTGGTGAAATTAAAATTTTGGAATTTTCATGTCTACTATGGAAATCTTGATATCCAGGTCGAACTGGAATTCTGATAATTAGAGTAGGTCTGTTGTGTCATTTGTGACGTGTGTGCAAAATTTCAGGTCATTCGGACATGGTTTAATAGGTTTTGGCATCATTTGCGAAATTCAAAAGTTTAGAAATCCTTAGGCTTGAATCCATGGGTGATTTAGTGTTTTGATTTTCTTTTGAGTGTTTTGAAGGTTGAAATAAGTTGGTATGGTGGTATGAGAAATGTTGGTATATTTGGTTGAGGCTCCCAGGGGATCGGAAAGATTTTGGATGGTTAGCAGAGATGTTTGGAAGTGGGATTTTTGCAACTGAAGCTACTGCTTCTGTTGTTTCCGCACCTATGGAGTGAGGACCGTAGGTGTGATGATTGCAGATGCAGGAAGAAATCATAGATGCGGAATTTGTCGCATGAGTTGAGGAGTTGACTGCACCTGCGAGCCCGCAAGTGCGAGGCCTGCGGCGCAGGTGAGAAAGCTGGAGACTTAAGTGAAATGTGCAGATGCGGTGTTGGGACCGCATGTGCAATCCTGAAGGTACGTGAATTGGGCCACATATGCAGAAGTGCTTGGAGAATATATAAAATGCCCCTTCCCGAATTTCGGGTATCCTTCACAATTTCAACTTGGTTTTTGGAGCTTTTAGACGGTTTTGAGGAGGGATTCAAGAAGAAACTCGCTGAGCTAATGTTTTAACCTAAAGCTCGATTCTATGGTAATTTTCAGTTGATTAAGCATGAAATTTGTGGAATTTAAGGGTGAAAATTAGAAGATTAGGGCTTGAAATTGGAGCGTTTAAATTGGGGAATTGAGGGGCCATTTGAGGTCCGATTTTTACGATTTTTTTATGTATAGACTCGGGGGTGAAAGGAGTTTCTAGTTTTATTATTTTAGTTAGATTCCGAGACATGAGCCCGGGGTTCGGGTTTGGCCAATTTTGAGATTTTTGAGTTAATTTGATAATCTTCGCCTGGGCTTTGTTACTTTAGTGTGTATTAATGACGTGATATTGATTTTGGTTAGATTCAGAGCATTTGGAGGCCGAGTTAAGAGGCAAGTGCATCGCGGGTTAGAGGTTTGTCTGGTTTGAGATAAATGGGAGAAACAAGGACCGTGACAAGATAGGTGCACGATATCTATTGGGGATCTAACTTTAGTTTAATTCGCCCTAATGTTCTAATGATTCACACGAATTCACTTGATGATTAGTTCCATCATATAACTAAGACTCCTCTCTCGATTAAATTTGAAATCTACGAGGTAACTAATATAAAGTACTATGGTATGCAGGAATAAGCTATTGGACTAGTCTTTAGGAAAACATCTCTTGAATATTCTCCTAACTTAGTTTAATCAACAGTTAAAGAATCTCTTTTGGTTACATAGAAGAATCATTGAATTAAACCACACAAAATAATGCAAAGATGATCACCTAAAATATTCCTCTTTTGATTAAATAATTCGGTGAACAAAACTGCAATCACTTCAAAGCTCCATAAACGAATTTATACAAAATAACTTATAGTTAAAATTCACAAATATCAATCAAATACCATATCAGTCAAACCCTAAAGTAAATTGCTCCATACTCATGGAGAAAGTCATCACAAATAAAGTTAAAGAATAAGAAAATGTTGGTCCAATCAAAGCTCGGGTGTTGAGTTGAGGAAAGAATAATAAATCCTTGTGCCTTAGAATCTCCAATGCTCTCTTAATATTCCTTGGGTCAAAATTCCTCTAAAACTATATTTTAATATATTTATACTATGCAGAAACGGGATGCGAACGAAACTACCGTTTCAAGTCGAAGTAGGAAAATACTCTAGTTTTGCCTTTGTGGTGTAATTCTTTACCAAAAGAGGTCAAAACTCATCTAAAATTTAACAAACTGACACATTAAGATGAAAATTAAACTGTTTGACTTTCTTCTTTGATCTATTTAATCAATATAAATTCCTAATTTGCAGAGTTTTTTTTATTTTAGACTATATCTATTTGAATTATTGTTATAGAATATTAACTCAATATTATTCATTTTAGAGATATTGTATTCATCATTTTCATGAGCTAATTTTAATTTTATTTTATATCTCAAACATATTATTTAAAATTGTTTATCTAATTTTCATAATCTTGTTCTCATTATCGTAGGTTCACGGGCAACACGCAGACTCTAATCCTAGTTCTATTAAAAGTAGGAAAAAAGAAGAACAAGATCATTACTTTAAAAGTTATATTAAAGACTAACTTAACTTACCTATAATTTCCTATAACTAATTATAGTGTATAGCATATTTAGTCGACTTGAATCCCAACGTATGATAAGGGACAACATCCCTTAAATTAAAGCTTTTATTATGGTAACGTATCTTCAATCAATATTACTATGGTTTTTCTCTTTATTAATCAGATGTCATGACCCAATTTTATAATAGGTCGTCGGCGCCTAACGCTGTTGCTAGACAAATCAATTGTTCACTAGCCACGTGATTTCCTCTTTTTATATAAATTCTTCCAAGTGATTAAACTTTCCTTAGATTTAAAATATTTGAGCTATATTATGGACATTATTATTTGCTTTTTATGTATAAAATAGGGCGATAAATTGGTTTAAAATTCTTTAGAAAATTAAGGAAAAATAATAAAGCATTGGGACATACTTGATATATATGTATGCTATTTTGAAAGTATTTTACATATTAAAAATATATAGAAAAAAATTTGCGTGTCAACTGGCGATACTCGAAGCAATACCCGCTCACTGGCCATGAATGCCAAATCATGAACCTTGTGGTTGGCGTAACTCAATGTCCTGGATTGAGCTGTATGAAGCCTACCCTGAATAATTCTGACCTTGTCCAAGGCATCCTGCACTAGATCCATAACCAGCAGCCGAGCCTCCCCCAGCTCAAACCATCCATCCGGGGACCGACACTCCCTACCATATAAAGCCTCATAAGGGGCATCTGAATGCTCGACTGGTAGCTGTTGTTGTAGGTGAACTCTACTAAAGGCAAAAACCGATCCCACGAGCCTCTAAAGTCAATGACACAAGCTCAAAGAATATCCTCCAAAATCTGAATGGTCCGATCGGACTGCATGTCCGTCTGAGGATGAAATGTTTTACTCAACTCAACTCATGTGCCCAACTCTCACTGAACTGCTCTCCAGGAATGTGAGGTAAACTGCGTGCCTCAATCCAAAATAATAGACACGGGGCATGCTATGAAGACGAAAAATCTCCCGAATATAGATCTCAACAAACCTCTTATAAGAATATGAGACTGCCACATGAATGAAATGTGCTGACTTGGTCAGCCTATCAACAATAACTCACATTACATCAAACTTCCTTTGAGTCCGTGGAAGCCCAACGACGAAGTCCATAGTGATCTGATCCCGCTTCCACTCAGGAATCTCAGTCTTCTGGAACAAACCACCAGGACTCTGATGCTCAAACTTATCATACTGACAATTCAAGCACCGAGCCACATATTCAACAATATCATTCTTCATTCTCCGCCACCAATAATGCTTCCACAAATCCTGATACATCTTCACGATGCTCGGATGAATAGAGTACCGGGAGCTATGGGCCTCCTCTAAAATCAACTCTCGGAGCCCATCCACATTAGGCACACAAACTCGACCCTGCAATTTCAAAACTCCATCATAACCTAAAGCAGCCTGTTTAGCACCTCCATGCCGCACCGTGTCACTAAGAACACACAAATAGGAATCATCATACTGTCGATCTCGAATACACTCCAATAAGGAAGAATGAGTGACTATGCAAGCTAGCACATTACTGGGCTCAGAAACGTCCAACCTCACGAACTGATTGGCCAAAGCTTGAACATCCAAAGCAAGTGGTCTCTCACCGACCGGAATGTAAGCAAGACTGCCCACGCTAGCTGACTTCCTACTCAGAGCATCGGCCACCACATTGTCTTTTCCGATGATATAAGATGGTGATATCATAGTCTTTCAACAATTCTAACCATCTCCTCTACCTCAAATTCAACTCCTTTTGCTTGAAAAAATACTAAAGACTCTTGTGATCCGTGAACACCTCACATGCCATGCCATACAGATAATACTTCCAAATATTCAATGCGTGAACAATGGCTACCAACTCCAAATCATGAACCAGATAGTTCTTCTCGTGAATCATCAACTACCGTGAAGCATAGGCAATGACATTGCCATCCTCCATCAACATTACACCAAGTCTAATGTGAGATGCATCACAATATACAGTATAAGGCCCTAAACTTATGGGAAAAACCAACACCGGTGCCGTAGTTAGATTTGTCCTGAGCTTCTGAAAGCTCACCTCACACTCATCTGACCATCGAACTAGGCACCCTTCTGGGTCAACCTGGTCATCAGGGTTGTAATAGATGAAAACCCCTCCACGAACCGAAGATAGTAGCATGTTAATCCCAAGAAACTCCGAATCTCTGTAGCTGATGCTAGACTAGGCCAGTTCTTGACTACCTCGATCTTCTTCAGATCAACCTGAATACCCTCTGCTGATACAATAAGACCCACAAATTCAACTGAACTCAACTAGAACTCACACTTAGAGAACATAGAATATAACTAACTATCCCTTAGAGTTTCAAGAACCACTCTAAGATGTTGCTCGTGCTCCTCATGCCTTTTGGGAATATATCAATATATCATCAATGAAGACTATCACAAACGAATCCAAATAAGGCCGAAATACTCGGTTCATCAAATCCATAAAAGTTGTTGGGGCATTTGTCAACCTGAATGACATCACCAGAACTCAAAATTCCCGCACCGAGCGCAAAAAGCTGTCTTAGGGACATCGGATGCCCTAATCCTCAACTGATGGTAGCCAAATCTCAAGTCAATCCTTTAAAATACCTTGGAACCCCTCAACTGATGGTAGCTAGATCTCAAGTCAATTTTTGAAAATACCTTGGTACCCTGAAGCTGGTCAAATAAACCATTAATACTCGGTAATGGATATTTATTCTTGATCGTAACCTTGTTCAACTATTTGTAATCAATACAAATTCTTATCAATCCATCCTTCTTCTTAAAAAACAACACTGGCGCACCCCAAGGTGAAACACTCGGCCTAATAAAACCGTTCTCAAGCATGTCTTGCACTGCTCCTTCAACTCCTTCAACTCAGGTGGGACCATATAATACGGTGTAAAATTAAACCGAAGCTTTTCTACCACCAACCTGAACATTACCTGCACCTCCACCTCTAATACATTTACCTCCACCTCTATTATCTCTAACTCCACATCTAATACCTCTACATCCACCTCTAGCTAGCTAAGCAAGCTGGATGAATTTCTCAATGAACCTCCCCCTCCTCACTCTCTTTCTCAGTTGGAAGTATGATAAGAGCATGATGATCCAAGTCGATGAATTTGTTCTTGTACTAAGTAACAGCCATAGAACCTGTTGGAAACGCTTGAACCACCTCCGATAGGCCTCTCTCTGAGTGATGGGGAGAAACTCCTCCAGAAATAGCTGAGTAACTGCTCCCAAGTCAAAGCTGGCGATCCGACTGGTCTAGCCAAACAGTAATCCCTCCACCAAGTCTTAGCGGATCTATACAAGAGAAAAGTAGTCAAATTGACCCTACTGGTCTCCACAATCCTCATGTTCCTGAGAACCTCATGACAACTATTTAGATAATCTTGGGAATCCTCAGAAGATGCACCGCTGAAAGTAGTACTGAAGCGCTTGGTGAAACTTATCCAATCTCTATAGAGACTTCGAAGATGTAGCTGATCTATAACCGGTCTACTGTTGTTTGGCTGAAGAAGCGGTACCTGACCTCGCTATTCATGAAAAGGCAAGAGTAGAGGTTTCAACATAGCACTGAGAGATAAAAATCGCACGAGAAAAAGAATAGATGTAAGGTTTTTCCTAACTCTATAGCCTCTGGAGATAAATACAGACATCTCCGTACTGATCCCTCAGACTCTTCTAAGCTTGTCTTCGAAGTGAGAGACCCATGTAACGTAGAGCTCTAATACCAACTTGTCATGACCCAGATTTCCCACCCTCGGGAGTTGTGATGGTGCCTACTAGTGTGAGCTAGGCAAGCCAATCCTTTAACTACTTATCTTATTATCCAATTATTTCTTTTTAGCAATTATAAAGCGATAATATGATAACAGTGGAAATTCAAATTTAAGCGAAAGACAATGATAAAATATATGAAGACTATATCTATTACAAGTACTTAAGCCTTAACCACCCAAAACCTGGTGTCACTGTGTCACAGACGGTCTAAGATTTACTACATACAAAATTCTAAAGAATAACAGTACACTGTCTCTGAATAAAGGGAAATAAACAGGAAATAAGGATAGAAGGAGACGCTAGGGCCTTCAGACGCCTGCAGGTCTACTTTGGATCTCTACGTGGACTAAAGGTAGCCTCCACACTACGGTCCAAAAGCTGCTCCAGGATCTGCACAAAGTGTAGAGTGTAGTATCAGCACAACAGAACATATGTGCTAGTAAGTGTCTATCCTAACCTCGGCGAAGTAGTGACGAAGCTAGGACCAGACTACCAAGTAAAACTGTGCAGTTATATAATATACAATAGAAAGTAAAACAGAATAAACCAATAAAGGTGGGAAGGGGAAACATGTTTCGGGGCATAATAGGTAAAAACAAAGTATCAAGAGAATTATAGGTAACAAAAATCCAACTATTAACAAGGATAAGGAAAACAAATGCAAATTTCACTTTCAGTTCACATCTTGTTGTTGACGTACAACCTGATACCATTTCCCATATCTTGTGGCAGGCGTGCCACCAGCTCCTGTTTTATTTATCTCATGGCAGGCGTGCAACCCGCTCCTATTTTATGTAGCTTGTGGTAGGCATACCTCCCGCTCCCATTTTATTATATCTTGTGGTAGGTGTACTACCCGCTCCCATTTTATTATATCTTGTGGTAGGTGTACCACCCGCTCCTATTTTATTATATTTTATGGTAGGCGTACCACCCACTCCCATTTCATTATATTTTTTTGTAGGCATACCACCCTCTCCCATTTCATTACATCTTGTTACAACACCTAACTACCTCAACTATAACTAAACTTGTTACAATACCTAACTACCTCATGTATAACTAAAACTTTTCCAACATCTAACCACCACAGCTATAACCATAATCTTTACCCAACACAAAGAATCATCAACCGAAGCATCCATAATATCAATTAAGAACACAATGCAAGGGAACCACAACTCAACAATAGCCCAACAAGGGGCAACATAATGATCTCTTCTCTTCCTTACTTTTGCTTCACAATTCACTTTACAACTCGAGCCAATGCTCTAGAGTTTCAATTATCACTTATTCTTTTACAATTCATTATACAACTGGAGCAAACGCTTCTAAATGTTCATATGACACAATTCTTTCCATAACTTTACACAACAAATAAATATATTCACCATGGCTTGAATAATACAACGAAGTCATGAAAATCACAAAATAAGACTCACAGTCATGCTCGACACCAACATATAAATACTCATCACTATACCTATATGTCGTACTCAACAAGAAACAAATAGCAAATTAACCCCGGCCCGCTTGGTCAAAACATGAGGTTCAGACCAAAATTAGATCAGCCATTCGCCTACGAGCCCGAATATATAATTTGTTTCAAAATTTAACCCTAAAATGAGGACTAAATCACATATATATAAAAAGCCCTAACTCTACCCAAATGCTTAATTTTCTATCCTTAATCACATGACTTAAGCCTAGAAATCTAATGGGTGGTAATAAAAATTGAAGAAAATGAGTCTAAGATTACATACCTATGATTTGGTGGTGAAATCCTCTTTCAAAAATCGCCCAATTTGGTGTTTAGATGAAGAAGTTATGAGCTTTTATGAAAATCCCGAAATGCTACTATTTATAGTCTTCTAAAATAACTGGGCGAAAATACTCATCGCATTCGCGATAGGCCCATCGCGTTCGCGACAGGCCCATCACGTTTGTGATGGGTTAGGCCTGCTAGGCCTCCGCATTCGCGGAAGATGGCTTGCATTACCAGGAAGAAACTCCTCGAACTTTGCTTTCTCGTGCAATGGATCGCGTTCCCATACGTTAAATGGCCCAACCCTGCCCAGGCTCACTTAGCCTTCGCGTTCGCATGGCCAGGATCACTTTCGCAAAAGGATGACCCCCAATGCCTCGCGTTCGCGACCTGGGTTATGCGTAGAAGGAATTTCCTTCAGCAAAAATTAACACACCTTGTTCGTGATGGTCCTCCCGCAAACGCGAAGAAGGACCAACAGTTGAAAACTCGCAACTTTTCCTAAGTCTGAAACCTTCCGAAACACACCCGAGCCCTCGAGACTCCTAACCAAATATATGTACTAACTCAATAGAATCTTACGAACTTATCTTACGATCAAATCGCCAAAATAAACCCTCAATAACTACGAATTAAACTTCAATATCAAAGAATTTTCTCAAACTTCTTAAAATATCAATTTTTGCAATTTAGGTTCGAATCACGTCATATGACATCCGCTTTTCACCAATTTCACAAAAACGTCTTAAATCATATATAAGACATGTACAGGGAGGTAAAACCAAAATACGAACCCGATATCATCGTGTTCTAATTCAATATTTTTAAACAGTTTCATAAAATAATTTTTTTAATAATTCATTTCTCGAGCTTGAGACCTCGGAATCCAATTTCAAGAATATGCCCAAGTCCCTTATTTTTCTAGGGACTCTTCGGGACAGTCAAATCACGGGTCCGGGTCCGTTTACCCAAAACGTTGACCGAAGTCAAATTAATTTATTTCATAATCAAAATTTATCATTTCACATATTTTCTCATTTAAGCTTTCCAGCTATGCACCGGGACTGCGCATGCAAATCGAGGTAAATGATAGATAAGGTTTTTAAGGCCTCGAAATACGAAATTAAATTTAAAAGCAAGTGATGACCTTTTGGGTCATCACAATAGCACAAGGCGTAAATAAAACCTGTACTTAAGAGTGCATAGTTGAAAGGAAAGATAAAAATATTCTATTTGTTTCAATTTATGTTCTTACTGTTTTTTAATTTATTTCAAAAAGAATACCTCTATAATTAGTTACTCTTTAGCTTCGAGCCGACATTCTACATGGCATATTTAAGATCACAAGATTAAAAAATAATTTAATACATTATACATATCTTCAATTTAAAATCATAAGTTTTAAAAATTTTCTTCCATAAGCTCCGTGCACAATCAACCTAAGATTACAATTAGCACAATATTTATTGTTTAGTGTGAGGACACGGACAATGGATCATTTTGCCGTGAGATATTTGACATTATTTCTTCTTATAAAAATCAAAAAATAAAAAATTGTCTCAATTAGTCAACATTCTACTATCTAATAAGAGGGAGTTAGCAGGCAGTTGGACAACATGTGTACTTGGAATTTAAAGGATAATTTGGTCATTTAAGGTATAAAGGAACACTATGGTTGGCTAAAACAATATATTACAGTAGCTGTTGTATAGATTTTTGAGTATCTTTACTAAATTAACCTGTGCCTATGTCATCAACTGTCACTACACACTTTTTTCAGTTGTTGTCTTACTTTGTACTCCCCCATGTTGGCCACGCGTCCCATCCCACCTAAACTGTGTTTCCCCTTTGCATTTTCCAGGCATATGTATCGTGCAATTATCATTCTATAATTAGTATATGGAGTAGTGACAACTAGTAAGTTATGTGACTAATTCTTTTGGAAAACCTTACAGATTATTTTAAAATAATATCACATGTTTTTTGTTAAATAACTATAAGTTTCATAAATATTTTTCAAATAGAAAAAAGGAGATTTTATTCTACTTAAGCATATTAAACTTTGTAATTAACTTGCTAGCTGATAGAATCATAGAAATAACAAAAGAATATTTTCAAGAATATGGCACGGCTTCAAATTTTCGAAGATATGACTCTTGATAACATATAAAGGTCGAACATTAGGATAATAGGTTAGGGGTTGGTCAAGAGTTCTTCCCTCTTTGTACTGGATTGTCTGATAGATTTTCGTTTAGGTTTATCAGTGGTCTATGTTGTGAATTAGCTTATTAATTTTAATTATTTGATTATCAAATTTTAATTAAAGTCAATTTGACTAAGCAAAATAGAAAATCAATCCACTTTTTAAATTATCTTTTTTACAAATTTCATTAAATTAAACAACATATAAAACTTAATACTTTAGAAGCAACATATATATTTATTCGAAAGATAGATTTTTACTTAACAATTAATTAATATTTGTAATACGGAAAACTGAAATAATAAGTAGCACTTCAATATTTAAGAAGAATTATTACGAAACTATTGATTAGTTGAGCATATTAATGTAATATTATACCGATTTGACTTTTTGACAATGATAGGTTAAATCATTTGAATTAGGATAACTTTTTTATTTATGATAAATGAATTCTCAAATGGTATAGAAGATGAGAGACAATTACAAAAAAATAAATATTTAAATTATGAAAACAAGTCCGCAAGGTAGAAAAGAAACACTCGAAGAAATGTACGAAGAAATTAAGAGAATTATGGTTAGACAAAAAAATACTAATGCATAAAAAAGAGAGTTAAAACCTCTAACTTTGACTAAGGATGAATATAAATTAATTTTAGACTTGGATACTTTACACAAATATTGAGGACCAATAGTAAGAGGACAAAGAAATGGAATTGGAAATTTAGGAGCAAGAAAGAATGTTTTCAGAGTCAAATGTGAGGAGGAAAAGAGTTCTAATCTATTTACTTATTTATTTATTAATATACTTAAAAAACATAAATTCAAAATGACATCATGTAATTACCATTAATTTTTGCCGCTTTGAGAAAGGGGGTGTAATTTTCTCATTTTAATACTCAATTTTATATTGACTAAGTAATTATATATGAAAATAAGTATATCAAACTGTATAATATACTCAAACTTAATTGCAGTAAAATTTTCAAACAACTAGTAAAAGTATATATTTGAACGTTCAATTTTTTGGGCCCCTGCTAGTACGAGCCAATGCCTATCTAGTCTTACAGATGTGAGGAGGTTTTACTTGGCAGTGGAGTTACTGTTTGTCTTAAGTTAATAGTCTGTATGCAATTTGGATGTTTGTCTGTAATAAACTTTTAGTACTTGGACTAGTACAATACTTTCTATGCTACTTTTTAATATTTAAGTTTTTAAAAGTAATAAAATTTGTCTATTAAATTCATATTCAAATATGTAAGAAGGTTTAACAGAATCAATTTAATAAGAATTTTCCGTATTGACAATATATTATCACTTCATAATATCCAATACCAAGAAAAATAAAACTAATATAAAATGGACTACATATATTATGACCCAAAATTTACTAAGGGTCGTGATGACACCGAACACCGTTGTCGGGCAAGCCAACCAAAATACTTAATTAAATTTTTATCTCAAAAATTTTGAAAACTGAGATTCTCCTCCTATCCAGATAGTAAAAGACAATCTTTACGAAAATAAATACAAGAGTATTAGGAATAATACAGAATATCCCATAATTATCGCAAAACCCGGTGCCACAAGTGCATGAGCAATTTTTAAGAAATAATGTAATACATCAACTCAGAAAAATAAATACAATAATCTGAAAGAGACTCTGCTGGCCGCGGTCTTCTCAGAAAATGCAGCTCGCCTAAGTATCAACCATGCTGCTATGCTTACTAGGCCAATAGAGATGCATGTGCTTGTGCAACAAAAATGCACAGAAGTGAAGTATGAGTACGAAAATAACGTATACCTAATGAGTATCTCGTCTAATATCAAAGAAGTAGAGGCGAGATGTCGACTTCGACACTTAATAGTGGTCCAACAATGTTATCTAAAAATTGTAGTAAATCGTAAATTTTATAAATATGATCATAATTCAATAGATTGAGCAAGTAAATAATTCTTTCTTTCATAGAAAATTATCCAAAATTCCTTTTTATCAATTATACAATTATTCTCAAACCAAGAAGAGGCACTAACAATTTCAATAAGTTTCAAAGCAAGGAATACAAGCATGCGCAAATCATGCCGAGGTCGTACGGTCCGATTGTGACGATCCAAAGGGTCATCACCTGTTTTCTGATTCATTCTGTGCTTTTGAGGCCTCGAAAATCTCATTTAGAGTAGCCTTAATTTGCATGCACAGTCTGAGCACACTGCCGGAAAGCTTAAATTTGAAATTCTGTGAAAAATACTAAATTTTGATATTAACATGAATAAATTTGACCTTGATCAATATTTGGGTAAACGGACCTGGTCCTGTGATTGGATGGGCCCCGGAGAGTCCGTAGGAAAATATGGGGCTCGAGCGTATGCCTGGTATCAAATTTCGAGGTCCCATGCCCGACAAATGAATTTTTGAGTAAAATTATTTTTCTATTATTAAGGAAAATAGAAATAAAAATTGATTAGAACATGTTGGTAATGGGCCTGTATTTTGGTTCCGGCGCCTGGTATAGGTCTTATATATGATTTAAGATATTTCTGAAAAGTTTGGTTGAAATCGGACGTCGTTTGACCTCTTTCGGCTTAAAACTCCACATTTGAAAGTTAATGAAGTTGGAAGAAAAACTAGTGAATTTGAGGTTTGATTCGTTGTTTTTTTTAATGTTATTTTAGTGATTTGATCGCACGATTAAGTTCGTAGGATGTCGTTGAGTTAGTGCATGTGTTTGGTTAGGAGCCCCGAGTGCTCGGGAGTGTTTCGAAGGTGTTTCGGAGTGATTTTGAACTTAGGAGAATTGCAGGTTTTGGCTTCAGCAGTTGCAGGTCCCTTTCTTCTTCGTGTTCGCGCATCCCCTTCTGCGTTTATGAAGCTTCAAGACTTCCCTTCATCGCGTTCGCACCATTGGCCTCGCGTTCACGTAGGGTCAATTGACCTGGGGGGGGGGCTTAGACCTCTTTTCCTCTTCGTGTTCGTATACACCTTTTCGCGACCGTGTATCTTTGCAACTACTTTCACCGCATTCGCGTGAAGTCCCATGCGCTCGCATAGAGCAACTTCTGAACACCCGCATATTTTTTCTACGTGTTTGCGATACCCTTTCCGCGATTGTTATGGCCTGTAAGTTCTACCCTTCATGAACGCGGCATGCCTGTCGCGAACACAAAGGGCAATCTTGCCCAGTTATAATTTTTATTCCAGAACAGTAGCTATGGGATTTTTCACAAGTTTTCACGAGCTCTTTCTTCTCCAAGGTCCTTAGGCGTCCATTGAAGCTTTCTTTCACAAAAACTTTGTGGGTTAGTAATTCTTAACTCGTTTCCTTCATTTTTCATCAACATCTAGTGAATTCCTAAGCCTAAAATATGTACTTAAGGGTAGAAATTGGGGATTTAGGTATAGTTAGGACTTTTTAAATTTTCTTGATTTAGACTTCATTTTGGGATCTAATTGAAAATAAATTATATATTTGGGCTCGTGGGTGAATGGGAGATTTGATTTTGGTCCGAACCTCGTGTTTTGACCAAGCATGCCCGGGATCGATTTTTTAGGATTTTTCAAAAGAATGAACGGAAAGTTGTAGTTGAACATAGGAATTGATTTGTTTAGCTCTTATTGATGGTATTGAGTCATTTATGCATAGATTCGATTGGGTTGGAGCCAGATTCGAGAGGGAAAGCGGTGATTGTGGATTGATTTGGCCATGGAAGTTGAGGTAAGTGTTTTGTCTAACCTTTGCTTGAGGGAATAGGTGTTGAGTCTTACTTGTTACTTGTTAATTGTCGAGTGCGATATATAGGCATGGTGGCTAGTATCTATACATTGGTGTCTAGCATGATCGTGAGTCTTTAGTTGCGAATATTTTAATCTTTGTTGTAACTTCCATGCTTACTTGATGATTTCTATATGTTGTAAAGAGCATGTGAATGGAATTGTGATCTTTAGACTTCGAGGAGCATTGGCTCGAGTTGAAATACAAGTTGTGAAGGTATATGAGATAATTATATCCTTAGAGCATTGGCTCTTGTGATAATGTGAACTATGAGATAAAAATGAAAGAAAGAGAAAGAGTTATTGGTTTATTCCCTTGCCAGGACATTTGTTGTTTTGTTAATTTTCTCCCTTGATAGGATATTGAAATTTATTGATACTGTTCCCTTGCCGAGACTTAACAACTTAATTTCATTCCCTTGCTGGGATTTTCTTTTCCATTTTGTTTACTTCCTTGCCCCTCATTTGTGATTGTTATTTGGGTGAGGAAGAGTGATAAAGCACGAAGGGTGATTCCGTGCATTGTTTGATATTGTGAGGAAAGAGTGTAAAGCACGAAGTGTGATGTTGTGTTGTACGATGTACGATTCCGTACTAATATTCATTGACTAGATTGTGGGGAAAGAGAGTAAAAGCACGACGGGTGATACCGTGAACTTGACTATTGATACGATTGATTTGGTGAGGACATGAGTAAAAGCACGAAGAGTGATGCCGTGCATTGTTTGATTTGGTGAGGACGAGAATAAAAGCATGAAGGGTAATGCCGTACAAGTTTTTGATCTCTGATTCTTATTGATATTCTGGTCTTGTTGCTTCTTTATTTATTTGAGATTTCCTATTTGAAACGGTTATGTCCCCACAACATATTTTCCCTTCCTTTATTGACTGGTTACTTCCTGTATTTTTTTCCACTGTGTATATATATATTCAAACTGCACAAGTTTATTTGGTAGTCTGGTCCTAGCCTCTTCACTATTTCGCCAAGGTTAGGCTAGGCATTACCAGCACATAGGGTCGGTTGTGTTGATGCTATACAATGTGCTCTTTTTCACAAATCCAGGTCTTGGACAGAAGCAACAGTAGCGCGGGAGCCAGCCTTCAGTCTAGCGAGACACCGTGGTAGCCCTGAAGGTGTCCGCAGGCCCAACGTCTCCTCTATCTTTTAGTTTAGTCTGTTATCTCATTGTATTTGAGAAAAACAGTTATATTTTCTTTCAGACAATTGTATTTAGTATTCTTAGTAGTTCGTGAGTATTGTGACACCAGTCTTGGGTAGAGGATTATGTTGGATTTCCGCATTTTAATCAGGTCCTTTAATTAAAGACTTCCGCTTATTTATTTATTTATTTATTTCCGTTGTTTCATGCTATTTATGATAATTGTTAAAAAGGAGTATATTGTAATGAAAATGTGATTACAGTTTGGCTTTCCTAGATCCCATTAGCAGGTGCCATCACGACTCCCAAGGGTGGAAAATCATGACAAGTTGGTATCAGAGCTCTAGGTTGCATGGATCTCACAACTCACAGAGAAGCTTAGTAGTGTCTGAGGAATTGGTACGGAGATGTTTGTATTTATCCCCCAGAGGCAACAGAGTTAGGAAAATTTTATAATTTGTTCTTTCTTGTCCTGCGGTTTGGTTTCTCAATGCTAATTTAATTTCTACTCTATTCTTTCGCAGATGGCGAGAACACACGCTTCCTCATCTTTTGAGCAGCAGCCCGAGCCCCAGGCAACTGCCACTAGAGGTAGAGGGTAAGGACGAGGCTGTGCTAGAGGCCGAGTTAGGGGCAAAGCTCAGCCCCGAGTAGAAGCTCCAGTGGCAGAGCCTCAGGTTGACTTTGATGAGGAGGTTCCGGCCCCAGCTCTAGTAGTTTTGGTGGGCCTAACTCAGGTCCCAGAGGGGTTCATTGCCATATTCATTCTTCAGGATGCTCTGGTTCGATTGTTGGTTCTTACGAAGAGTGTCACCCGAGCAGGTTTGCTTCTTGTAGCACCAGCCATCTCTTAGGCTAGAGGAGGGGCCCAGACTCCTACTACTCATTCTCCGGAGCAAGTAGATCCCCAGATTCAGAGTCCAGCAGTTTATCCCTTAGGAGTAGCTCAGCCGGGTATGGTAGCCTAGGCCGGTGATGGAGCAGTTATGTCTACCGATGCTTTATAGAGATTGGATAGGTTCACCAAGCTTTTCACTACTACTTTCAGCAATGCATCTACCGAGGATCCTCAGGATTATTTGGACAACTTCCACGAGGTTCTTCGGAACATAGGTATTGTTGAGATCAATGGGGTTGATTTCTCTACATTTCGATTGTCTGGATCTGCCAAGACTTGGTGGAGGGATTATTGTTTAGCTAGGTCTGCAGGATCTCCAGCCTTGACCTGGGAGCAGTTAACGCATGTATTTCTTGAGAAGTTTCTCCCTATTACCCAGCGAGAGGCCTACCAGAGGCAATTCGAGCATCTCCATCAAGAATCTATGGCAGTCACCCAGTACGACACCAGGTTTATTGAGTTGGAACGCTATGTTATTGTTATACTCCACACTAAAAGGGATAGAGTAAGACGGTTTATTGATGGACTCATTCAGCCTATCCATCTCCAGATGTCTACAGAGGCTGGGAGCGATATATCCTTTCAGGAGGAAGCCAATGTGGCCTGGAGGATCGAGATGGTATTGTCAGCAGGGGTGGACATAGGGCAGACAAGAGACCCCGTCTCAGGCCGATTCAATAGTGCTACATCTGGAGACAGAGATTCGTATGATAGGGGGCCAACCTTCTAGGCCTTTCCAATCAACCGTCCAGGTTTCTCACGGTGTTTTCAGTGGTCGCGGCTCTTATGTGCACTATTTCGATCAGCAGCCTTTTAGTGCACTGCCAGCTTCTATCAGTGCACCGCCACTTTATTGTTTCCGTGGTGGTCATTTAGGTTGATAGGGCTAGCAAACTCAACATCCGGGAGCTAGTTACACTTGTGGTGACACGAGTCATATTGCGAGATTTTTTCCTTGAGCACCTAACAGTTCTCAAAACCAGGGTTCTCGTGCCATGGTTCAGGCACCAAGTGTCCCATAGTCCGCTCAGCCAGCTAGAGGTGGGGGTAGAGGTGCCAGGGGGGTAGAGGTCATAGAGGTGGAGCTCAGTCCGCCAGAGGTAGAGGCCAGCCCGCAGCAGTCCATCCTAGGGAGGTAGAACAAGGTGGTGGGGCCCAACCCTGATGTTATGCTCTTTAAGCCAATCCCGAGGCAGAGGCTTCAGATGCGGTTATTATAGGTACAGTTCTGGTTTGTTATCAGGATGCTTCAGTGTCATTTGATCCGGGGTCTACGTATTCGTGTGTGTCATCTTATTTTGCCCTGTACTTGATCATGCCTAGTGATGCATTGGGTATTCCTGTTTATGTGTCTACACCAGTGGGTGACTCTATAACGGTCGATCGAGTCTATCGTCCTTGTGTTGTGGTGATAGGGGGGTCCTGATACTTGTGTAGATTTGTTGCTTTTAGACATGGTTGATATCGACATTAATTAGGGATGGACTGGTTATCACCTTTTAGACTGTGACTTTTGCTTTACCGGGTGCACCTCGTCTAGAGTGGAGAGGGACTCCAGGTCATTCTACCCATGTTGTTATATCGCATGTGAAGGCTCGGCATAATATCGAGAAGGGGTGTTTGGCTTATGTTCGGGATTCCAGTACTGAGGTTCCCTCTATCGGTTCTGTGCCTATTGTTTGTGAGTTCCCTAATATTTTTCCTTCAGACCTGCCAAGTATGCCACCCGATAGGGATATTGATTTCCGCATTGATCTGGTTCCGGGTGCTCAGCCCATTTCTATCCCGCCATATCATATTGCCCCGCCGGAGTTGAAGGAGCTAAAGAAATAGTTGCAGGATTTTCTTGAAAAGGTTTTTATTAGACCCAATGTCTCACTTTAGGGTGCGGCGGTGTTATTTGTCAAGAAGAAGGATGGGTCAATGAGAATGTGTATTGATTACCGGCAATTGAACAAGGTAACAATCAAAAATAAGTATCCACTACTGAGGATTGATGATTTTTTCGATTAGCTTCAGGGTTCCAGGGTATTTTCCAAGATAGACTTACAATCTGGCTACCATCAGTTGAGGATTAGGGCATCCAATGTCCCTAAGACAGCGTTCCACACTCGGTACGGGTATTATGAGTTCTTGGTTATGTCATTCGGGTTGACAAATGCCCCAGAAAATTTTAGGGACTTGATGAACTGAGTGTTCAGGCCTTATTTGAATTCATTTGTGATAGTTTTCATTGATGATATATTTATATATTCCTGCAGCCAGGAGGAGCACGAGCAGTACCTTAGAGTGGCTCTTCAGACTCTGAGGAATAGTCAGTTTTATGCTAAGTTCTCGAAGTGTGAATTCTGATTGGGTTCAGTCGCATTTCTGGGTCATGTTGTATCAGCAGAGGGTATTCAAGTGGACCTAAAGAAGATTGAGGCAGTCAAGAACTAGCCTAGACAAGCATCAGCTACAGAGATTTGGAGTTTCTTGGGGTTGGCAGGCTACTATCGACAATTCGTAGAGGGGTTTACATTTATTGCAGCCCCGATGACTAGGTTGACCCAGAAGGGTGCCCAGTTCAGATGGTCGGATGAGTGTGAGGCGAGCTTTTAGAATCTCAAGATAGCTCTGACTACGGCACTGGTGTTGGTTTTTGCCCACGGGTTCAAGGCCTTATACAATCTATGTAATGCTTCCCGTGTTGGGCTTGGAGCAATGTTGATACAGGATGGCAAGGTCATTGCTTATGGTTCAAGGCAGTTGAAGATTCACGAGAAAAACTATCACATTCATTATTTGGAGTTGGCAGCCATAGTTTACGCATTGAAAATTCGGAGGTATTATCTCTATGGCGTGGTCTTCTAGGTGTTCACGGATCACAAAAGCCTTCAGTATTTATTCAAGAAAAAGGAGTTGAATTTGAGGCAGAGTAGGTGGTTAGAGTTATTGAAGGATTATGACATCACCATTCTATATCATTCGGGGAAGGCCAATGTGGTGGCTGATGCTCTGAGTAGGAAGTCAGCCAGTATGGGCAGTCTTACTTATATTCCAGTCGGTGAAAGGTCGCTTGCTTTGGATGTTTAGGCTTTAGCCAATCAGCTCGTGAGGCTGGACATTTATGAGCCCAGTCTGTGTTATCTTGTATGGTTTCCTATTCTTCATTATTGGAGCGTATCCGTGATCGGTAGTATGATGATCCCCATTTGTGCGTCCTTAGACCGGTGTAGCGCGGATGTTCTAGGCATGTTACCTTAGATGATGATGGAGTTTTTAGATTACAGGATCGAGTATGTGTGCCTAATGTGGATGGGCTCTGACAGTTGATTATGGAGGAGGTCCATAGCTCAAGTTACTCTATTCATCCGGACGCCGAAAAGATGTATCAGGATTTGTGGCAGCATTATTGGTGGTGTAGAATGAAGAACGATATAGTAGCATATGTGGATCGTTGTTTAAATTATGAGCAGGTTAAGTACGATCATTTGAGACTTGGTGGTTTATTTCAGCGGACTGAGCTTCCCGAGTGGAAGTGGTAGAGGATTTCTATGGACTTTGTTACTAGACTTCCGCTGACTCGAAAGATGTTCGACGCAGTATGGGTCATTGTTGATAGGCCGACCAAGTCAGCGCATTTCATTCATGTGGCAGTCTCCGATTCTTTTGAGAGCATGGCTGAGACCTATATTCGAGAGATTGTTCGCCTCCATAGTGTAGCCGTATCTATCATTTCGGACCGAGGTATGCAATTTACCTCGCGCTTCTGGAGAGCAATTTAGCGAGATCTAGGCACACGGGTTGAGTTGAGCACAACATTTCATCCCCAGACGGACGGTCAGTTTGAGTGGACTATTCAGATTCTGGAGGATATGCTTTGAGCTTGTGTTATTGACTTTCGAGTTTTGTGGGATTAGCTTTTGCCTCTCTAGCAGAGATTGCTTACAACAACAGCTACTAGTCGAGTATTTAGATGGCTCCTTATGAGGCTTTATATGGTAGACGATGCCGGTCTCTGATTGGATAGTTTGAGGCAGAAGAGGCTCGGTTGTTGGGTACAGATTTGGTTTAGGAGGCCTTGGACAAGGTCAGGATCATTCAGGATAGGCTTCATTCAGCTCAATCTAGGCAAAAGAGCTATGCAGACTGCAAGGTTCGAGATGTGGCATTTATGGTTGGTGAGTGGGAATTGCTCCGAGTGTCGCCTATGAATGGCGTGATGAGATTTGGGAAGAAGAGCAAGCTTAGCCCCAGGTAAATTGGTCCGTTTGAGATTCTTGATCGAGTGGGAGAAGTTTCTTATAGACTTGATTTGCCGCCGAGCTTATCAGCCGTACATCCAGTATTTCATGTGTCCATGCTTCGAAGGTATCATGACGATCCAACCCACATGTTAGATTTCAGCACAGTCCAGCTGGACAAGGACTTATCATACGAAGAGTCGGTAGTTATTTTGTACCAGCATGTTCATCAATGAGATCCAAGAGTTTCCCTTCTGTTCGTGTTCAATGGAGAGGTCAGCCTCCTCAGGCATTGACCTGGGAGTCCGAGTCCGATATGCGGAGCCGTTACCCTTATATGTTCCCCGACTCAGGTACTTCCTTCTCCTATCCGTTTGAGGACGAACGGTTGATTTAGAGGTGGAGAATGTGACGACCCAAAGGGTCATCACTTGTTTTTTATCCACTACGTGCTTTCGACGCCTCGAAAACCTCATTTAGAGTCGCCTCGATTTGAATGTGCAGTCCGAGCGCGTAGCAGGAAAACTTAAAATTGAAATTCTGTGAAAATACTAAATTTTGATATAAACATGAATAAATTTGACATTGGTCAACATTTTGGGTAAACGAACCCAGATCCGTGATTGGACGGTCCTGGAGAGTCTGTAGGAAAATATAAGACTCATGCATATGTCCGAAATCGAATTCCGAGTTCCCAAGCCCGAGAAATAAATTTTTGAGTAAAATTATTTTTATGAAATTATTAAGAAAAATAGAAATGAAATTGATTAGAACATGTTGGTATCGGACACATATTTTGGTTCTAGCACCCGATATAGGTCTTATATGTGATTTAAGATATTCCTGTAAAGTTTGGTTAAAAGTAGACGTCATTTGACGTTTTTCAGCTTAAAACTCAAAATTTGAAAGTTAATGAAGTTGTAAGAAAAACTAGTGATTTTGATGTTTGATTAGTTGTTTTTAATGTTATTTTGGCAATTTGATGGCACGGTTAAGTTCGTATGATGTCGTTGAGTTAGTGCATGTGTTTAGTTAGGAGCCCCGAGGGCTCGGGAGTATTTCAGAGGTGTTTCAGAGTGATTTCAAACTTAGGAGAACTGCAAGTTTTGGCTTCAGTAGTTGCAGGTCCATTTCTTCTTCGCGTTCGCGAATCTTCAAGCCTTCCCTTCATCGCATTCGCACCATCGACCTCGCATTCGCGTAGGGTCAATTAACCTTGGGGGGGGGGGGGGTTGCCTATTTTCCTTTTTGCGTTTGCATACACCGTTTTGCGACCGCATAGCTTTGCAACTCCTGTCATTGCGTTCGCATAAAGTACCATGAGTTCGCATGAAGTCCCACACGTTCGTATAAAGCAAATTCTGAACCCCCGCATTTTTATTTTATGCGTTCGCAATACGCTTTCAATGATCGCGATGGCCTGTAAGTTCTAGCCTTCGTGAATGCGGCCTGCCTGTCGTGGATGCGAAGGGAAATTTTTCCCAGTTATAATTTGTATTCCAAAATAGTAGCTACGGGATTTTTCACAAATTTTCACGAGCTCTTTCTTCTCCAAGGTGATTTGGCATCCATTGAAGCTTTCTTTCACCAAAACTTCGTGGGTTGGTAATCCTTAACTCGTTTGCTTCATTTTTCATCACATCTAATGAATTCCTAGGCCTAAAGCATGTAATTAAGGGTACAATTTGGGGATTTGGGTAGAGTTAGGGCTTTTCGAATTTTCTTGATTTAGACCTTGTTCTGGGGTCGAATTTGAAAACAAATTATATATTCAGGCTCGTGGGTAAATGGGGGATTTGATTTTGGTTCGAACCTCGTGTTTTGACCAAGCGGGCCCCAGGTCAATTTTTAGGATTTTTGGGAAGAATGATCAGAAAGTTGTAATTGAACATAGGAATTGGCTTGTTTAGCTCTTATTGATGGTATTGAGTCATTTATGCATAGATTCGATTGGGCTGGAGCCGAATTCGGATGGGAAGCGGTGATTGTAGATTGATTTGGCCGTGAAAGTTGAGGTAAGTGTTTGATTTAACCTTAACTTGAGGGAATAGGTGTTGAATCTTATTTGCTATTTGTTAATTGTCGAGTGCTATGTATAGGCATGGTGATGAGTATCTATACATTATTGTCTAGCATGACCGTGAGTCTTTATACTGCGAATACTTTGATCTTTGTTGTAACTTCCACACATAATTGATGATTTCTATATGTTGTAAAGAGAATGCGAAAGGAATTGTGATCTTTAAACTTAGAGCAGCATTGGCTCGAGTTGAAATACAAGTTGTGAAGGTATATGAGATAATTAAATTTTTAGAGCATTGGCTCATGTGATGATGTGAACTATGAGATGGAAATGAAAGAAAGAGAAAGAGCTATTGGTTTATTCCCTTGTCAGGACGTTATTTTGTTGATTTTCTCCCTTGCCGAGACATTGAAATTTATTGATATTGTTCCCTTGCCGGGATTTAACTGCTTAATTGCATTCCCTTGCCGGGATTTCTTTTTCCATTCTATTTGCTTCCTTGCCCATTATTTGTGATTGTTATTTGGGTGAGGAAGAGTGATAAAGCACGAAGGGTGATGTTGTGCATTGTTCGAAATTGTGAGGAAAGAGTGTAAAGCATGAAGAATGATGTCATGTAGTATGATGTACCATTCTGTATTGATATTCATTGACTATATTGTGAGGAAAAAGAGTAGAAGCATGAAGGTTGATATTTGACATTATGGACCTACTCCAACTTTCAGAATCGGATTCCGACCCTAATATCAAAAAGTCCTTTCGGGTCAAACTTCTCAAAAACCTTTAATTTCTATCTTTAGCCAAATGACTCTAAAATGATCCACGGACCTTCGAATTCACTTCCGATCGCGCTCCCAACACCAGAATTACCATATGGAGCTACTCCTAGACTCGGAATCCTAAACGGACATCGATAATTCTTAAATGCACTTCAACCCAAACTTATAAAATTTCTTCTAAAATGCAAACTTCCACAATATGTTCCAAAATGCTTTCGATTCATCAAAAACCCAATCCGGGCATACGCCGAAGTCCGAAATCCTCATACGAACATGTTGGAACCTTCGAATCCCGATGCTGATGTCGTTTACTCAAAAATCCAATCCTAGTTAATTTATTTCAACATAAAGTTTTCGAAATGAGAATTATCTTCCCAAATCAACTCCGAACTTCCCGAAATTCAATTCTGATAATGCGCACAAGTCATAATACCTGAAATAAAGTTGCTCATGGATTCAAATTGTTGAACGACGCACTAGAGCTCAAAGTGAACGGTCAGATCGTTACATGCTTTCTCACTTAAACGTATGTTCATCCTCGAATATGCTAAGAACTATGTTGGAGTGGTCTTAAATTGATGTTTAACAACTCGAGCACCTACCCGCGCTACCACAACTCAGCTGGGCGCCCTAGCTCGGTCAATCTGACGATATCCTTTTTCACTTAAGTAAATAAGCCTTAGAGTCGAATTCCATCATCCGAAATTCTCTGCCAGGCATGTTCCAACATACGCTCACCGTATCAATAACTACACATAGCACCAAAATATGACAGCATGCCTTAGTCTAATTCATAGCTTACACCACTTTACTCACATGGCCACAATAACATTCTCTGATCAAATAAATCAAAATTCCACGAATGATGCTCCCAATGCACCTCATGACCTATTTAGGTCTTGCTCTAACTCTTACAATACTGCCATGATTGAAGAGATCTGTAGAAATTCATAACCGACTGCCCAATCGACAAATCACCGGTCTATACTCCAAAGAAGAACGATGACCTCATCCTAAACCAATTGGTCTTTGCTCCTTAATATATTTCATATAATCATATTACACTGATCCTAAATCCATTGATCTCGTCTCACCCAGTACGAACTGCTCAGGCAATAATCCATCCCAAACATGATCAAAAATCTCATATGATACCATAATGCTCCAACATGCTATTAGTTCGAATGCGACATAAAGGAAAACAAACTCTGAAAAGGAAATCCAATTACCCTGCTCGCGAATCATACGTGCGACGCGGTCAACATAATTTAACAAACACCTCGCTCGCGAATCATACATACGACACGGGTACACAGCAAATAGGAGTTTTCCTTAAGAAAATAGGAAACAAACACATAAAACAAGTATAAGGAACTGTTCTCAACATCATATTGTTGCGGCGCGTAACCCGATCCAAACAACATACCTATGGCGGTGTGCCACCTGATAAACATATAGAATTCACATTAGGAGTTACACACCAAGCTAGATTGCTCATTACAACCAAATACCGAATATCTGTCACTAGCACTCTAAGTGTATAATACCATCCCTGGGGAGACATATAGCATTATAAGCTATAAACTTAAGCACAACTGAGGTGCGATGTACGATCTAAATTTTAAGAGACATTTTTCTCATATAACATCATCTCTACGGAACTTCAACACATAAGCAATTCACCAAGCCGTCTCATAACTCACCCGGTGCAATATATCATTACATGAAATAACTGACGATGAAATGACATCCTGAAAACTCTTCCATAAGGAGCGTATTATTGAAATAAACACATCTAGCATGATATAGAGCCTATATTCACATTTGAACTCATCCACAAACCTCAAGCTGATTCTGATCGCATTAAACTAGGAAAATAACCCTTCAAGGGTCCATAATGACTCCATTTTTTTCTCATAACACATAAGAACGACCATTATAATCCGAGTAATCATCCACGGTCCACAACCCAATATATCAAGTGCCCTCCAGGCATCAATTCCCAAATCAATGATATTACCACAATCTTCATACTTGGTTTTACTATTCAACCAATCAAGTGATTACATGCCACACTTATGCAACCTTCATGTGGAACGCGCTCCCACAACCTTCCGTAATAGATAAAAAGTATGTACATCGAAACCACCAGCCACACTAATGCCGAAAAACGATCAAGAATCCTTAACCAGGATGTCAAGCCTTTTTCACAAACACCGATCGCAGGTGATGTTGAAAACAATACCAACTTACTTTAAACATCAAAACTCCTTTACTGCTCATTCGAGCTCGTGACATCCTTGTGAACACTAATCTGCAACCTTGATCCTCACTTCAACTTCTATGCCACTCACTGTACCCAACATACCAATATACGATAGAATACAATTTTTATCATAACTCTGGAACCACTAATAGATTAACATTTCATCATATAAAAACTTTTCACTTAACCCACTTTAGGAGAAACATAGCAACACGCAGGTAAATTCTCATAGTCGTGGAAGATGCAAAACTCTAAATAGTGGTCTAATCCACCATAACCCTTCTGGGATCCGCCTATATGTAATAAGCCATAACAGTAGAATACTCCTAAATAACATCAATTACGGTGGCCGACAGGCCTCGCACGTACCGCCACAAGACTAGCATAATTTGCTGAAGGAACTGATTACTGCCACGAATATGCCAAATAAACTATGGCTAACGATTCTATCTTATTCCAATTTATCCTTGATTGCCTTAGAAATAATAACTCCATTCAGCACATAACACACAATCCACACTCATATGACCGTGAATCATGAGGCCATGCTATCTCAAATCCCACGAACCATTTCATACCTCCCAAATGCTACACTACAGGTCAAAATATCATAACATTCCAGGCCTCTTCTCATAAGTTGCTACAAAAGCTTGATTTTTAACGCACCTATAGGCTCGAAATCATTAGGCACCACACCTTACGCCTTTGAATTCACTAGGACTATTGTTAAGAGTCTCCCACTCTGGCTTGGTCCCAAATATAATCGGCTACATGAATCTTCTAGCACATAAATACTCTCTCGACGAAGCACCCGGCAGAATTACTTCCCTTGAAACACGCATCCATACAAGGCATAAATCCTGAATCATTTTTCAAGTCTGAACATGAGCCAATAAGGCTAACCATAGCACACCTTTAATTATTCCTTTGCTCAAATTACCACTTATGTTCCTTTTTCGTAGCTGAAATAACCCATGAATATGCTTATAACAAGAAACCTCGCAAGTAGTTAACTATGAAACTCAATCATAGGAGGTGGGACTCTCCAACTTAGCTTGAAGCCACTAATTACACAACTGTGAGTTCACCATGATTCTTTATCTCTTACTGACATAACCTTGGGCAATCAACCAGCAAAATTCTCGGAATCTTCCTGTAAAAACTCCCTTTTTATACTCTAAATCATCAACCACATTCGCACGATCGATCTCTTTGATATATAACCAATATAATTCTTCGCAAAAGCTTCGCCAACCATGCGACAATTGATCTACTCACAGGAGATAACCCACAAGTGGAATTTATGTGCCGACATCTTCCCAGTGCTGTTGCACGAGTACAATCAGTACGATATCAATAACCCTTCATGAGTCCAAGTTCACTCTTTAGCTGCACACGTCCATTCACCCCTCATGGACATCAATTAAATGTGCGGCAACATCATTCCAATTCAAATTTATGTAGTATCCTCCTTCATTTCAAGCAGCTCTTTTCTATTATATAAAATCTCCTGCCGCATAATACTTTAGATTAAATCTGTAAACTCCAATCACCAATAAGTAATATTCTCAAATAACTCCATTCTCTCCTTAGGTACGTGATCATCCTACCATAAAGCCTATATGCAACTCCGCCATCTCCCACTTTGGCGAAACTCACCCCTTTAGTCGACTACTCGACCTTTGCTTCTTATACCTGGCCTTCTAGAAATTTTAACCGCTGCATGACATCCCCCACATGTTCTTCCTCATTCTTTTCTGCTCAGCTATTGTCTTAAATCAAAATTTATCTCGGTAGTATTTGAACCAATAGACCATTACTCACTTCTAAACATTTCCGAAGATCATCTTTCTCGAGCCGTCAGTATTAGGAATACACATTCACTCCTGAACCACCGCACTCCACAATTTCTTACAGCCGTTTCTCCAATATTATTTCACAATATTCTGGTCCTAAGGCGAATTGTAGAAGATAATAACACCAACGAACTTAACATATTCATTCGAGGATGACGACACCACGCTGCAGATGAAAATTCCACCACACTTGAAAATACCAAGTCTCGTTACTCCATCGATCCAAATATGAACATTCTTAGTCGGATTGCGTTTCCCCTGCCAGGAATAAAATACTGAATCTTTAGATCATGCCCTGAGCAAACCTCCCGTCAAGTCATTCACTGCCCCTACACATAGGCAAATATCCTATCATCACATCAATACTGCAAAACATTTGTTTATAAGTATCATGGCAGCTTTTGCCTAACCTCAAAGCCCTCAGAAGTACTGATACTAAGCTAAAACTGCAGAATATCCTTCCACAAAGCGACGATAATAGCTCAAACGACCCCGCAGGGAGAAACACCTCCCACCACATTCGTAGTACCATTACAATCCTCCAATTCTCAATTTACATCCAGTGGTTCGCGTCACACAAGATTTAATAGGAAGGAAACAAGGGCATAAGCCTCATGGAATCAAATCGCGCAATGAGGAATCAAGAAGGGAAAGCTCATAATGACATTGTAGCCTCCCGAAGATAAGTATAGACGTCTCTATACCGATTCGCAAAACTTTACTAGACTTGCTCATGACTCGTGAGACCTAAGGGAACCTAGTGCTCTAATACCATGTTGTCATGATCCAAAATCTACTAAGGGTCGTGATGGCGCCGGACACCACTATCAGGAAAGCCAACCAAAATACTTAGTTAAATTCTTATCTCAAAAATTTTGAAAATGGAAGTTTTCCTCCAATCCAGATAGTAAAGATAATCTTTATGAAAATAAATACAAGAATATTAGAAATAATTCAAAATATCTCATAATCATCCCAGAACCCGGGTGTCACAAGTGCATGAGTAATTTCTAAAAAATAATATAATACATCAATTATCTGGAATACAATATCGGACAAAAAATAAACACAGTAATCTAAAAGAGACTCGGCTGACCGCGATCGTCTCGAAAAATACAGCTCACCTAAGTCTCCGTATCAACCATGCTGCTAGGCTCACCAGGCCACTAGAGATACATGTGGCTATGCAACAAAAATGCACAAAAGTGTAGTATGAGTATGAAAACAACGTGTACCCAATGAGTATCATGTCTAATCTCGAATAAGTTGAAATGAGAGGTCGACTTCGACACTAACTAGTGGTCTAATAATGTTACCTCAATAATGTAGTAAATCATCGATTTTTATAAACATGATCGTAATTCAATAGATTGAGCAAGTAAACAATTCTTTCTTTTATAGGAAATTACCCAAAATTCCTTTTGTCAATTATACAATTATTCTCAAGTTAGGAAGAGGCACTAACAACTTCAATAAATTTTAAGGCAAGCAATACAAGCATGCACAAATCATACCGAGGTCGTACGTCCGATCCAACATAAATGTAAAATGTGCACTACCGAGGGTTGAACGGCACGAACCATAGATATATCTATTACCCCACTCGTGAACCACACCTATGACACGGTCAAATTTAAATAAACAATTCCCCTACTCGTGAATCATACATGTGACGCTGTTACACATATGAATACATGCTCAAACAGTCAATTAAGTATTTATCGGAGAAACATTTATCAAAATAAATGCCAATTCTCTTTAAACGATTTAAGAAATGAAGTTAAATTCTTTTAGAAATTCATTTACCAATTCGATAGGGTTTAAGAAATTCAATTGCCAATAAGATTACGGATATTCCATGTATAACATGCTTTTAGGTCCTAGACTACCTCGACTTACACATATTTGTAGCTACACACAAACTCTTGTCACATCATGCGTACGTAGCCTCACAATTAGGAGCACATAACTAATTACTTTACCTATGGGGACAATTCTCTCTTACAAGGTTAGAAAGGAGACCCACCTCGCCCACATGCCCGGATTCCAAAAATATTCGAAGATTAAGTTTACCTACAACCTCATGAACTCAAATATATAATTTACTCTCAATTTTATACCCAAAGTTAAGGTCAAATTCCAAGAGTATCAAATTTCTAGGTATTCCTCAAATTCCCAAATTTCTAAAAATTTTCTTGTCTAAATCTATATATAAACTTTGTATTTATGCAAAACTAGAAGAAATCACTTACCTCTTGCTTGGTGATAAAAATGGCACTCCAAAGTTGCTCCAAAAATCAGCTCCCACGAAAGATTTGAGATAAAAATGAGCCAAAACCTATTTTAAAACACTTCACTGCCAAGGCAACCCTTCAATACGATCGCATTCCTCCGACCGCGATCGCATAATCTGAATTCTCCGACCGCGATCGCATAATCCAAATTCTCCGACCGCAATCGCATAATCCAAATTCCAGCAGCCTCCAACATGCACTATGCGATCGCATACATACCCCATGCGATTGCATAAGCCAAAACCAACAGCCTCCAATTTTTGCTCTATGCGATTGCAGACCCTCTCACGCGATCACATAGAGTAAAAACTTGTTGCACTCATACTAGAAAATCAGCAATCCTCACAAGGTAAGAATTAACCTGTTGAGCATCCGAAACACGCCCGAGTCCCCCGGGACCTCAACCGAACCTACCAACCACTCATAATACTCATTTGAACTTAGTCGAGCCTTGAAAATCACATCAAAAAACATCGAAATCACAAATTACAGCTCAATTAAAGCTTAATGAACTTAGAAAATCCAAACTTATACATTCGATGTGGAAACCTATCAAATCACGTCCGGTTGACCTCAAATTTTGCACACAAGTGATATTTGACATTATGGACCTACTCCGGCTTTCGGTATCGGATTTGACACCGATATCAAAAAGTTCACTTCCGGTCAAACTTCTCAAAAATCTTCCATTTCTATCTTTAGCCAAATGACTCTAAAATGATCTAAGGATCTCCGAATTTATTTGCGATCGTGCTCCCAATACCAGAATTACCATACAGAGCTACTCTCAGACTCGGAATCCCAAACAAATATCGATAACTTTGCAATGCACCTCAACCCAAACTTATGAAATTTCTTCCAAAATGCTAACTTACACAATAGGCGCCAAAATGCTTCCGGTTGATCAAAAACCGGATCTAGGCATAGGTCCAAGTTCGAAATCATCATACAAACATGTTGGTGCCTTCGAATCCCGATTCTGATGTTGTTTTATAAAAAATTCAATCCTAGTTATATTCATTCAACTTAAAGCTTTTGAGATGAGAATTCTCTTCCCAAATCAACTCCAAACTTTTCGAAATTCAATTCCTACCACGCGCACAAGTCATAATACCTGTAATGAAGCTTCTCGTGGACTCAAATTGCTGAACGACGTGCCAGAGCTAAAAAAGATCGGTCAAGACGTTACAACATAAAGAGTTAAAATTAAGAAACAAATACCCTACATTAATATATTTAATATTATATTTGAACTATTTTTCTACTCAAATAATATTCTTTAATCATTCTTTCTTGTAATATTAAAAGATACATAATTATTAAACAACAACTAAGAAACTATTTACGAATATAAATGTGTGAGAAAGAGAAAGACGATGTTGGCAAGAGTCAATACAATTAATAATTCTACAAACATAAGGATCCAAAAGTGAAATGTCATATCAATATTTTACTCTTTGAAAATAAAATTTATGCTAGATAAATTTATAATTAAGATTAAATATTCAAAAATAAGAGATGAACTAATATTAAGATCTGAATCAACATAGAATAAATTATTTTTTATGTTAAAGGAAATGCTTAAATCCTGTAATTAATTATATAGCAAGAGAATTCAATTCAATTATTTTATAAAATTCATCATATGAGTAAAATTCTTATTCAACTTTAAAAAAAACTCGTAGGGTACATAAATTATTCAATAAAAAGAACGTTAGAACACAAAGTAAAAATATTACTATGTTATTGAGAATCAAATATAAGTGTATGAGAAAGTACAACCAAAGTTAAATTCTAAACAAGAACAAATTTTCAATACTATATTATAAAGAGCCGACTATGATATAAAAGGGTAATTCTTTTTAGATGCCTTCGGCAGAATCAAAATAATATTTCTATGTCATGCATTACTTCCAAGAGGCATGACACTTTTAGCAATAACAACAAGTGGTGTACCAATAATGATTTTATTGTGAGGCCACTCAATCACTTTAAATTTGATATATCTCTTCAAACAACTTAAATAACCATCACAAATATATCAAAGCAGTGCAATGGTGCTAAATTTGTAAGAAAAGCATAATATGGGATGAAGCACTTATGGCTAAATGTCAAACGATCAAAATAATTGCTCGGAGTTCTGGAGATATATTGGATATTAATGAACTGTTTGGTGAACAATTTAACAGTTTGAAAGGTAATTTATGTCAAGTACTACTAGTAATTCCAAAATTAAAAAAAAGAGAGACTGTAAAAGCTAGCTTGCCAAAGTTATACTTCTGGGTTCAAATAAAAAAGATTCAACTCACAAAAAATATAAAGTAAGAACAGATCCAGTGTTCAGTGCCTTCTTGCTTCGTATTGGAAACGAAGAAAAACATCCAATAAATGATTTGGTTCTACCTGAACACTTGGTATCAAACCCAATGGTAATAATACTGCATTTAATAAGAGAAATATTTTTATTTTTAGATTGAAACGCAATTTGTGCAAATCACATGATAAAATTAAAAAGATATCTTAGCTAGCAGAAATGAAAATGTTGATCAACTAAATAAAAGGTTTATTGTAAAATTTTATAATCAAAACAAAATATTTTTCTGTTTTTGACTCAGCAAAAAATAGTACCAATAATTACTACTAAGAAGAATGCTTAAATACTTTAATTCCAAATGTTCTTCTACCATATATGTTTGTTGTCAAGTCTATTATTTCTTACGTATGTTATTGTCACTGTAATATAATATACTAAGTTAAAATTGATCTTCCTTTGTATATAGATTTATTTTGAAGAAAAATATGCATGTCATGCTACTAAAAAACTTAAATACACGAATAGCTTATGTAATAAAACTCATGTGGTATATAAAAGTCTTGACAATAACGTCATACATGCAAAAGTTATGATACTAGTCAAATGTTTTTCTAAGTATATTATTATCCCTGAATTCATCTTTGTCTTTCGAAACTAAGGAATATCCTTTTAAATTTGTGTGAAAATAATTTTTAGTATATTTATGTTATGCAAATATAATAAAAAAAGAATAAACATCCTAAATATTGTACTATATTTACCACAAAATATTTTCTTGCACGAACAGCTGTATGTTGCACTTTCAAGAAGGATATCAAGATTGATAGCAAAAGTTCTGGTTAAGGCAGAGCGACCCAACCATTAGGAGAAACATACATAAAAAAATATTGTCCACAAAGACATTAAGACACTTTACATTAAGTACTTTTAATATAATGCATAATTATCTAAGTAACATGACAAAATTGATTATTTATCTAAATTTTGACGATATTTTTTTATTTTAAATTCATGTATTATATTAATATAATAATATTTCTTGATATTTAGATAATTATTGTATTATTAGACATAAAATTTCTCTCATTAATTAAATTTTATTATTTTATTATATAAATAAATATTTAAATTATCAAGTGCTATTACTAATATGTAACGCACATTAATAGATACTTTCATAGAAATAGAAGAGTACAAAAACACTAACCAAAAAGAGGGAAATAGTCGAATTGGGCGGAAGAAGGGTAAAATAGCAGCACAAAGCGTTTCACTCGGCTAAGGATGAACCTGTAAAAGTTGAATAGTGGCAAAAGTTAGGGAAACGTTGTTGTCCCTGTGGAGCCACAACAATTTAATCTCAGCTGGAACTACATATAAATATATATACTGTTATATATTCCTTTACTATCTTATCCACAAACTTAAAAGAAAAAAGAAAAAAGAAAAAAAGAAATACACAGAAATAACTTATACTGTTATTTTATCTGATTTATTATCGAAAGAGACAATATAACACACTTGCTATCGAAAGAGACAATATTACACACTGTTGAGAAAGGCAACAAAGTGATAGCTGAAAAAACAAATGTTTGCTGACTCTTGCATGCCTAACTAAAGAATACGTTTTTATTGTAGAAAATCTAATTTCTAATTTTTTTTTAATTCCTAATTACAACATATTCGTCCAATATTTTCTTTTGTAGTGCTGTTCCTTTCAAGACAGAGTCAATGGACATGAAGCTACATGCCTTAACGCTTTGAATCCTTTGCTTAGTGGGCGTTTAGACATAAGAATTGTAAAATTTTAAAGTAAGATAAAAAAAAATTCAAATGAAAATGATATTTAAAATTTAAAGTTACATTTTGATATGAATATAATTTTGGGTTATTTTTTAAGTCTTGTGAGTAATTTGGGTGAAAATCTAAATTTGAAAAATAACTTTTTTGAAGTTTTTAAAATTTTTAAAAAAAATTTAAAATGCGATATTTTATGAATCAAAAAAAGAAATGGAAAAAAGGAAAAAATTTCTTATTTCCAAACGAGCTCTTAGTAAAGTGTTACCACCAAGGCGACGACCATACTATATTACTGCTGCCTTCTAATTAACGTACATCTAGATCCACGATACCGCAAAGTAAAAGAAGGTACAGTATCACTAAGCTAATAATTCAGAATGCTACAGGTTGGTATAAAGCCTAGACACGTTTCTGAAACCGGGTTGGTTTTTAAGAAGAGAGAACCAATATAACTTAGATGAAAAGCACAAGTACTTAACGACATGGACCAATTGATTTCTGCTGTAAAATAGATTCTCTGATTAGCGTCCTGGCAACAAATACGTCCTGGCAACAAATATTTGCATCAAAGTATGAGCTGTTCTTTTTGCATGTTATGTGATGTGCATAATTAATCATATACCCATTATTAGAAAATCATTGACTCGACTAATTTAGATTCATGTCGGCTAAGCACATTGAAAGGTGAGGTAGTCCCTATCAAGAAGTTCATCGTCCTCATAGACGGACAAACAAGAAATATTTAGTAAGGAGAAAGAAATTCTAACCATATATCTCACAACATTCATGGATGGTGTAATGATTCATTATACTGATTTAGTTTAGGAGAAAGAAATTATAACAATATATCCCACAACGTTCATGGAATGGTGTAATGATTCATTATACTGGTATCATATACAGTATCACCAACAAATGTAATAGTACTAGTTTAATTAAAAGTATAAAGAACCAGCATCAAACACAGAAAGCTTTAACGTTACCATCAATGCTAGCTAGTACTATAACAAACATAGTTGTAAGGATAATAGTGTAATCTTCACAAACTTTACCTACTCTGCTTAGTTAGGTACCAAGTGTGCCAATGAAATTAAAGGATGAAGTAGGCTTAATGTTTCATTCTCTGTGAGTTTAACTTATATATGTGCATTTGACAATAAAAAATAACATCATATTAAAATAACCTAAAACACCTTCTTGTATAATAAACCTAATTTGATGAACTAGACAATAAGATATATAAATAATATGTTATACAAGTTAGAAACATTGATAATATGTATAAACATTTTATACCATCAGTGTATATAAATTAAATTTATTAAAATATGATCTTTCACAACCGATAAACACCGAAAGAATAAGAAGTTAGCAAAGTAATTCATTTAGTAGCAGCTTCATCCTGTTATGATTTCCATTATTTGGTTCTTAGTTATCTAAACCTGTCCAATGATATCAATTGTTCCGGATTAGATGAAGAGTTAAGTATTACTTTAGTATTTGTCGCAGTCTTCATGTATATATTGAGGGATGTTGACATGGGAGAAACAAACATATACACTTATTAAAGATGATTTTCACTTAGTCAACTCTTTGCAAACAAACAAATAATGTTCTTCAGCAGATAGTTTAACTACGAGCAAAAATCATGTATGTGCTACTTCCTCTTCATATATCCTTTCCCAGTAAGTTTTGAAAGATGATTTGTAAGAATGAATTTTTATCGACTTACCAGAAACGATGGACAATGCATGTCAGGTGCTGATCACTCTTTACGGGAAAAGTTAGAAAACTTTAGTTTTTCTAGTGTTAATAATTTCGTTTTTGTTAGAGCAATTTCACATTTATCAAAATGTGAACTAGTTACAAAATCAACTCCCTACATATCATAAGAATTGAACTAGTTAGTTTAAGTAGTTGAAGATGTTCTCAACCATAATTTTCTCAAATATTCTTTTTGGCTCTAATTTTTGTAGTTATCATCACTGTCTTTAGTCATTTCTCTAAATTTATCAAAGTATGTACAATCCGAAATAGCAATTACTTGACAGAAAATATTACTCCATTCAAAAATGCCAATATGCCTTTAAAAGATATAACTAGAGCAATCTGTTAAAGTATTTAACTTGATATATTTTTGCATTACTGTTCCGAAAAAGGTAGCAAAATACGATACGTTTAATTTCGAAAATATATCGTAAGAAAAGAACAAAGATGATTGACAGAAAGAGTGATAATAACATTCACTTTTCTTCATCAAGAAACTTACCTTAACATAAAAGTATACTCAACTATATAGATATCATAGTTGCATCGTGGACATCTTCCATTTTTGAAACTCGAGTTGATTCACGTGTTATCTATATGACTTCACTTTGAACTAATAAGTTTAAGAAACACATAAAATTAATTATCAAGAGTTAAAATTAACAGAAAGCTAGTCAATTTCACAATTCACGTTTTCAACAATATCTTTTTACAATTATAAGTAGAGATTTAAACAAGAAGTGCATCCTTATGCGCCAGATTTTATGGGCAACAAATTTTACCAATCATTATTTTGCATTAGGGCGCCATGATTTTGGCTGAGATATACTACATATAATATAATTACCTGCTAGCTTTTGATTATCCCTTATTGCTGCAGGAATTGAAGAGAGTTTTGAATTTCTTCAACGACCCAAACTAAGTGCAGCTTTAGCATCAAATCTCCATGCAAATAATCCTCCAAAATCCATCTTCCACACATCACACGGCATTGTCTGTGAGTGCTTCATATACAGTATCTTTACAGTGCATGCAAAAGCTGGTAAAGAACAAGGCAAATTTATTTTCTCCTTTACTACCAGCCACGTCACCAGCTCCGGCGGCGTTCCAGAACCTTCTAGAGGATCAACCAATCTCCTATAGGCCAGATTCACCCACTGAACCCTATCTAAGCCGTCCGATATGAGCCCTGGACACGTGTCAGCTTCCAGATTCTTCATCTTCTCCATGTCTGTACTCCCTAACGCTTCTCCATCTAGCAGCGTGTTTGTCATTTTATCCACCATCACCCATGACTCTATAACCCTTTTCTTCTGTATCTCCACCGTCCGATCTATCCGATCCACTGATCCTACTGTTAAAACATCGTTATTCTCCGATTTCTGAAAATTCATCCAAAAAGGTCTAGATCCGATATTTTCTAGAGATTTCTTAACGCTGCTACTGCTTTCAGGCATCAACTGAAGGGTTAAAACAGTTTTACTATCAGTAAACTGTAAGGATCCGTCTTTTTCTCCTGCTTTTTCTTTGTTACTTTTGCACTTGCTATTTTTCTTAACTCTAACGTACTTTCTTTTGACTCTTCGTTTGGTAACAAGTTCTATCTTGTTTCCTTCCGGTGTTGAACCTGGAGATGAATCCCCGGCGACCGGTTTAGGTGCGATCGGTCGGAACCTTAGCATTATCCGGTTCATTATCGTCGTATCCTGCGGTCCACCGGCGTATCTAGCGGCGGGCCCACCATTTCCACCGTCCATCACAGCTGAGGAGCTTTCTGGAGGAGCTTTTTTTAGACCGAAAAAATAACATTTGACCGGTGGCCGAGCGGATTATCATAGTTACAGCACAGTGATTGGGGTGAAGGAAAGCCACGTGTCTAGGGCAAACGTAGAATAGTGAAGAGTTATGATTGGTGGACAGGGATTAGGTAGGTCCCATGATAAAGCAGCGTATCCAGGGAAATTGGTTGCTCTGATTGGTGTGCACGTAAAAACCAATAAGCATGTGGACACGTATAGAGCACTCAGACAAAAAGGTGACACGTATGTACCTCAGTAGAACCAAAGTGGGGAATACTTTTGGTGGGAGGTTCCAGTGACTGGACGCGTGTCTCCTGTTCGAATAGTTACTGCTTAAGAGATTGTCACGCTCCTTACTCGGTCGTGCATTTCAAACTATTATTGAAAGTGAGATTTGGACACGGTGATTGGATGGCAATAATGGAACCTGTCTAAATGGTTGGTTTAGCGAGTGAAGAGAACGCTCTTGTATGATGTGGGGGATGTCTGCTCAGATATTGTTGTGGTTAATAGGGCTATGGCACTCGGACGCGTGGAGATTGTTAGGGGTGATTGCTAGGGCCCAGGTAAATATTTGAGACCCTATAGAATCTCATAATTAATTATCGCACCTGCTATTGCTGTCATCGATATGGTTATATACTCCTTTCTTTTTTATTTATTTTACGAACCATTTAAATTGGTTACAAAAATTTACACAAAAAAGAGAGGATAGGTTGTTATCTTAATAAGTATATCATATAGTAAAAAGATTAACATTACGAGTAATTTTTTTATTCGTCAGAATGGGAGCGGAAAAAAATGTTACTGATAGAGTTAAAACTTTTCTCTCAAGCGTGAAGGCAGGGAGTTAAACAAGTGAGCTGGTTCTTGGATCCTGGGTTGACCCGCTTTGTTTTGAGGTTCATCTCCTATGGCATATTTAGTATGTGCCTATACATATATACGCACACACTTTAATTTACATCAACTACTTTTAATACTACATCTGCCGTATATTGTAATTACAAAATATTAGCAGTATTTGGCTCCTCCTGTTCTTTTCAGATACTCCAATATGAAAACACTACTAGATAATCAAGTAGTTTTTGATAAGATTCTTTCGATGTAGAAATTTTTAGGGTAGGAGTCTAGTCATTGGGTGGTTCTGTCTTTTGTGTAGAGATGAAAACATAGTGAGACAATTATGTAGATTTTCAACAAGATTCTATTTCCCTATTATTATTTTTCTGGATATTTTAAAGTTGTTCAGTTATTGGTGATATAGCGTGGCTGCTTACGAATGAAACTCATCTGCTGAGGGTTTGGCTAAAGAACAAAATAGATGGTATACTAGAGAAGTACCATACAACTACATGAACCAATAATAAAGAAAATCGTATGAACATATTCTTCTTTAAACCAAACGATGTAGGCATCATGGTCAAAGCTGGAAGGCTGTAGTGGAAATGAAAAAGAAAAGCCCAAGAGTCGGGTAACATTCAACCAAATTAAAGCATCTTCAAAGCTTATGATTAAAATCAATAAAGCTGCTTTTATTGTTCCTTTTCGTTCTTTATTTTCTAGTATAATTCATCTCCTAAAGTTGCAAGGGCGATAATTTGGATTCCTGATGATGTTAAAGCTGCTTAATTTTTCATAATATTGTACATTGCATCTTAACTTTTGATGTATATCATAACATATATCTGGGGCAGAGATAAGGACGTGAGGTTCTTCTGAACTCCCTTCACATGACAATTACATTGTATATATAACGTTAAAATTATTATTATTATTAATATATATATATATATATATATATATATATATATATATATATATATATATATATTGTAAATATAAAATTCATTTGGTTCTTCATGTGTCTACTCCTTTTTATTTTGAATTTTCATTAGTGAAGATTTTGACTGTGTCACTGATAACAATATGCTTTAAAAGGTTATAAGCAAATGTTTAAGAAGGATAGTTCGTTCCCGTAATTAACCAAAGATTATCAGCTATGTAAAAGATTCCAAATGAAAGGACACTAAAGGAGCGTATTCCCACATTTGGTCCAATTGAAGTAGTTGAAGATTAAAATAAAACTACTAGAAAATTCTCTGTTCCAATTTATGCTCATATTTTACTAGATATGGAGATTAAAATATAGATAGTGACACATAAAATGGTAGATTATATTTTATTAGACACGAAGAATTAAAAAAAAAGGCGCCACATAAAATAGAATGGGAAACAAAAAGAGTAATATATAATTTTTCTTTCCCACACATACTCCCTCTTTCAAACAGACATACATTTAAGTAGATGTTTTGATAATATATATTGGTGTTTGTTCTCACTCACCTGACATTGACAAATATCAAAGGAAGACTGTTGGGAAAACAGCTAAGCAGAGTCGGGTAAGAAGAGAAGAATAAAGATATGTGGTTTTGAATGGATAAGCATCTGACAATATTTTCAAACGTTTTTTTGACAAATTATCAGCAACCTTCTCGGCTTAGGTTTCTACGTAAAGGTCCCCTTATCTCACTCTTGTATAAGCTGATGGTGGGAAAACTTTTTACATTTTGATAATTACGTACTCCATTACAATTGTTTAGAGAACAGAAATCTCGGTTTTGTATGTACTCCACTTCAACGAGGTAAGGCTATTTAATGAAACTTAGGTTACCTCTGGGTGCAATTAAAATGAGTTCACGTTATATGTATAATGACTAATGATCATCAAGTGAAAAGAAAAATATTAATATAATCAGGCTGGTTATTTGATGGCTTGATAAAATAATACTTCGCCAACCTTGCTATCACATGGTAATGTTTGTAATCTAATGTTTTTAACAATATCAGTAGTGTATATGTAACTTAAATCTCTTATACATAATTTCATATGCCATAACAAATAATTCTAACATATTTGTTTTTTCAAAATAATTGGAGTAGCTCGTTTCACCTGATATCTTTTAAGTAATTAAATATGCAAATTATTTACAGTGTCAATGCACTAATAAAAGTTTAACTTTATCGAGAGAGAGTACGTATACGTGTACTTTTGTGTATATATATTATTTATATAGAAAGAACAAGGTTTTAAGGGCATATGTACTAACCTGCTTAACAATAATATGTGCTGTGATGTCTCGCTAGCGTCGATGTACACACAGATGTTGTATATAACTAGAAATTGTTTGCTCGGAAAAATGAAAAATGAATCATTTCCCTCTCTTCCAAATTGAAGCTTGAATTATTGTTCAGATATGGGGGCGACAGCTTTACTTATGAATGCGCTGTTCTCTGACTCCCTGAGGTAGGTAGGGCTTATGATACTGAAGGCGGAAATATCTTGCTTTTTACCCCGAGAAAAATTTACTGAGACATCGATTAATATTTACTATTAGTACATACTATAATATCGGAAATGGCATAGTTTAAAGAACAATTACCTGAACTTGACGGCTGGATCATCCCGAGCATTTTTCAATATTCAATTTCTAGTTTGTGTCTGCTCTGCTGCGATCTTCAATTCTTCATACTGTACAATGCGCTTGCCTGAAGCCTCTCAGATTTTTATTATGGATGACAAAATCGGTTTGCAGGAAACTAGCAGCCCTTTCGACTTTCTAGAGTGTGTGTATATATACACTCTAATATAAGAGTGCTGAATATTTGAGAAATGCAATAAAGCACCAACACCTGTACAAGATTTAAAATGTTTCTAGGGAGTACAGTAGCAGCAGTAATTTAATTGCTTTGGTAGTCCGTCAAGGTGGTATAATATAGTTCTCTCTAGTTAGACGTCTCTGTTTTTAGCCCGTGGTAATTAAACAATGATAATATCTTAAAAAAAGATGATCATATTCATAGGAGGATCTTTTCTGCAGTAACACCACGTGTCCCCTCTAACACAAACATCCATTTTTGGTTCAACATCTAACAACATGGTCCACTCATAAGACTCCACTCTATGCAAGAAATAATTTACGATGAGCTAAATTCTTTGGTTGGTAATCTGTAGGCAGCAAGAAAGTTAGCACAGCTGGCTACCTGGTGGATGCTCCCTAGTAATTTACTATATATATATATATGTATGTATATTCTGTACTAGTTTAATTATTAGACAAATCAGTTAATCAGTTTTAGTTTAGTTTCGAAAACTTAGTAATACTGATCTTGTATTCAAAAGAATTTGACTCCCAAACTTTAGAGAAAGAAAAGGAGAGAGAAATAGAGACTATCTAAGAAAATCATTACGCACTACCTAAAATGTATAACATGTTATACTAAAAATTGTGGCGAAATAAATATAATTTTTTTAACTTTACTCAAAGATTACGATTTCGAACTTTGGAAATAAAAATAAATACATCTGTAAGGTTTTTCTTCTTCAAATAGGCTTTACGAGAGCGAATACAAATTAACAGGAGACCAATATAAATAAATAAAATAAAATAAATCAGATGAGAAACCAAACCAAATAGAATGCGGTAGACAGTAGTCCTTGTGTAGTAGTAGTCTAATGGACAGAATTTTTAACCTGGAATCGAGATAGACTAGGGAGTTGGAAGAGAAAGATGAAGAATCGTTTTCCTTTGCCCTTTCCAGAAAGCTTTCCTCGAATCCATATTCGAGGATGTATGACTCAGCCACTGCCTTCCACGTTTCATCAAATGTGGTCCAACCATACTCCAACAACTCAACCTATATGGATGATCATGCCAAAATTATCACGCTACCCAAAACTTGACATACTCGACTCACTTTATATATTTGCCATTTTGTAAAATACTCTTGCCTGGCATTTTAATATGTCTTTAAGCAACAATAATAATAACAAATCTAATATATTTTTACGAGCATAATTTAAACATGAAATTAATATGTTTGCAGATTTCGTTTTTATTTTGCAAAGATAGAGAAATTATTTTTGATAAAATTTTTGCTCATAAAAAATATAATCATTAAATTGTTAAAATGAAATACAGAAATAGAGAAACCATAAAAAAAAAATAACAACAAGATAATAAAATGACTAAAGTGAAAAAGTAATTCCCTCCGTTTCATATTAAATAAGTCAATTTATTTTTTAGTCTGTTCCAAAATAAATAATATATTTTTATATTTAGAAATAATTTAACTTTAAACTCTTCATTTTAACATTTTTTGTCCTTAATAAGAAATTTTTATTGAATATGATGTATTATAGACCTCAACCACACACACTCCCGACTTGCTTCATAAATAGCGATTATCTCGGCATGATTAGATGAAGTAGCCACAATTGATTGCTTAGTCGATCGCCAAGATATGGCGGTGCCTCCACAGGTAAACACATAACCCGTTTGAGATCGAGCCTTGTGTAGGTCGGATAAATATCCAGCATCAGCATAATCAACAAGATCAGGACTGCAATTATTGCTATAAAATAAGCCCATATCGGTAGTCCCTTTTAGGTACCGCAATATATGTTTGATCCCATTCCAATGTCTCCTTGTGGGAGCCGAGCTATACCTTGCTAAGACATTAACTGAAAAGGTTATGTCAGGCCTTGTAGTATTTGCAAGATACATTAGTGCGCCAATTGCACTAAGATATGGTACTTCACGACCAAGTAGCTCTTCATTCCTTTCTTGCGGTCGGAATGGATCTTTATTCACATCAAGTGATGGAACAACCATCGGAGTACTTAAAGGATATGCTCCATCCATGTAAAACCGTTTCAATACCTTTTCTATATAGGTAGATTGATGAACAAAAATTCCGTTTGCCAAATATTCAATTTGCAAACCAAGACATAATTTTGTCTTTCCGAGATCTTTCATCTCGAATTCATTCTTTAGATAATCAATTGCCTTTTGGAGTTTTATGGGGGTTCCAATAAGGTTTATGTCATCGACATATACGGCAAGTACAACAAATTTCGATATTGTTTTCTTTATAAAAACACACGGGCAAATGGCATCATTTATATAGCCTTCTTTTAATAAATACTCACTAAGACGATTATACCACATTCGTCCTGATTGCTTTAGTCCATACAAGGATCTTTGCAATTTGATTGAAAACATTTCCCGGGACTTTGAATTATGAGCCTTTGGCATTTTGAGTCCATCGGGAATTTTCATGTATATCTCAATATCCTGTGAGCCATAAAGATAGGCAGTAACCACATCCATTAAATGCATGTCAAGCTTTTCAAGGACAGCAAAACTAATGAGATAACGAAAAGTTATGGCATCCATTACAGGCGAATATGTCTCTTCATAATCGACACCAGGCCTTTGAGAAAATCCTTGTGCAACAAGGCGTGCCTTATATCTTTGTACCTCGTTTTTCTCATTTCTCTTGCGTACAAAGACCCATTTATAGCCAACAGGCTTAACACCATTAGGTGTTTCAACTGTAGGGCCAAAAACTTCACGTTTTGCCAGTGAATTCAATTCTTATTGGATTGCTTCTTGCCATTTTGGCCAATCATGTCTTTTTCGACATTCTCCAACAGATTGAGGTTCAAGATCCTCACTTTCTTGCATAATGCTAGATGCGACATTAAAATCAAAGACATAATCCACCACTATATCCACTCGATTAAAATTTGCCTCAATATCGGTTGGATTTATTGATAGTTCCTTATTTTCTTGAGTCTCGGGCTCAATGGATTCTTCATGAATCTCAGAATTTATTAAATCATGAATTTCTTCATGAGATTCTTTCGTAGTGTCATTTTGATCGTTTGCTTTCCTCTTTCTAGGATTTCGATCTTTGGAACCTAATGGCCTGCCACGCTTCAGGCGTGCATTCGACTCATTGGATATGACACTAGATGATTGTCCAACAGGGACATCAATACGGATTGGAACATTCTCTGCGGGGATGTGGGATTTTGTTATCCTTTTCAAGTCCGTAAATGCGTCAGGCATTTGATTTGCTATTCTTTGCAAATGGATAATCTTTTGCACCTCTTTTTCACAAATAGAGGTATGTGGATCAAGATGAGATAATGATGCATTTTTCCACAAAATTTCCCGTTTGGTTTCACCAACTTCTCCCCCTAATTTTGGAAAAAGCGTCTCATCAAATTGACAGTCTGCAAATCGTGCAGTGAACAAATCCCCTGTCAATGTTTCGAGGTAGCGAATAATGGAGGGCGATTCAAACCCAACATATATTCCTAACCTTCTTTGCGGACCCATTTTGGTGCGGTATGGCGGTGCTATAGGCACATATACTGCGCATCCAAAGATTCTTAAATGGGATATATTAGGTTCATGACCCAAAACCAATTGCAACGGGGAATATTTGTGATAATTCGTCGGTCTGAGACGAATTAGCATTGCTGCATACAAAATGGTGTGACCCCATACCGAAGTGGAAAGCCTCGTTTTCATGAGTAATGGTCTTGCAATCAACTGCAGGTGTTTAATTAAAGATTCTGCAAGACCGTTTTGAGTGTGAACATGAGCTACAGAATGTTCCACTTTTATCCCAATTGATAAGCAATAATCACTAAATGCTTGGGATGAAAACTCAGCAGCATTATCCAGTCTAATAGACTTGATTGGATTATCAGGAAATTGTGCTCGTAGTCGAATTATTTGTGCCATTAGTTTTGCAAACGCAAGGTTGCGTGATGACAACAGGCACACATGAGACCATCTACAGGATGCGTCTATTAAGACCATAAAATATCTAAAGGACCCACTAGGTGGGTGAATAGGTCCACAAATGTCCCCTTGTATACGTTCCAAAAACGTAGGTGACTCAGTCCCAACCTTTGTTGGTGATGGTCTAATAATTAACTTGCCTTGATAACAAGAAGTGCAAGAAAATTTATTATTTAAAAGAATCTTGAAATTCTTTAATGGATGCCCATATGAGCTTTCTATAATCCGTCTCATCATGATTGATCCAGGGTGTCCCAATCGATCATGCAAAAGTACAAAAGTATTGGAATCAGTAACCTTTTGGTTTACTGTTGAATGTGCCTCAATTGCACTAATTTTTGTCCAATACAGGCCACAAGATAAAGACGGGAATTTCTCAATAACCCTCTTTTGGCCAGAGACATTCTTTGTAATGATGAGATATTCAAGATTATTCTCATCTATCGTCTCAATATGATAGCCATTCCGGCGTATATCTTTAAAACTCAACAAGTTTCTCTTTGACTTGGAGGAGAACATTGCATTCTCTATTATAAACATTGTTCCTCTAGGCAGAGTTATAGTTGCTCTTCCGGAGCCTTCAATCAATTTACTACTACCAGAGATTGTAGTAACATCTGCCTTACACATACTTAGTTGAGAGAAATATTTCTTTTCTTTGAGTATTGTATGTGTAGTACATGAATCAACTAAACAAATATTTTTACAGTTGGACGTTGATCCAAGCTTGCTTTGTGAAATATCCATATTTGCTTTCCCATGGTTTGACATACAAAAGAAATACACAAACATGAGAATAAACAAATTCAATCCGTTTGTTTCACATTTAAACAATATTTTCAAAATCTGCTGAGGTTAGTCGATTAACTTAGTTGATAGTCGACTATCTTGGGAAGCAGTCATTAGGTTAGTCGACTAACTAAATCAGATAGTCGACTATCTTGCCTTGCGGAAAAGTCCAGATTTAATGCGAAATATTAGTTAGTCGACTAACTAAGTTGATAGTCGACTAACTTAGTAAACAGTCATCAGGTTAGTCGACTAACTAACTCAGATAGTCGGCTAACTTAGCTTGCGGAAAAGTCTAGTTTTAATGCGAAATATTAGATAATCGACTAACTGTTAGGTTAATCGATTAACTCTACTGGAAAATAAAAATATCTTTGAAATTTAAGCATATTGAAACATTCTAAAGAACTAATACTAACATTATATCATAAATTAACTAATACGAGCTGATACTAATGACTATTAGTTTATTCACTAACTAATACAAATAAGTAAAATAAAATCAAACAATTCCATCTTCCTTCATCACAGATCCATCACCGATTAAGTGGTCTATTTTTCCCTCGGGTTGCTCAAAGAAGTCTGCCACATCCTAGGTGGGTGATGTCAAAATTGTCGTCAGAGACAAAATTTGTTTCAGGGCCTTTATTCTTTAGAGATGCTTGATAAAGATCAACCAAATGTCTTGGTACACGGCAAGCTTTTGACCAGTGCCCTTTTCCACCGCAACGATAACATATAGTTTCTGAACTATTTGCCTTTGGATCCTCATAATCCCGTTTCTGCTTTTGGTGGTTATATCTCTTTGGGGGGTGACGGACATCAAGGAAATTTCTTCCTTGTCTACGTCCACGACAATGACTCCGATTACGACCACGACCATGATTAAAGCCATAGCCTTTTCCATGCTTGGCATAATGAGAATACACCTTATCTGCTTCAGGCAATGGTGTAGACCCAGTGGGTCGATTTTCGTGATTTCTCATGAGCAGGTCATTGTTTCGCTCAGCCACAAGGAGAAGAGAAATCAGTTCAGAGTACTTTTTGAAACCTTTCTCTCTGTACTGTTGTTGCAGTACCATATTGGAGGCATGAAACGTTGTAAACGTTTTTTCAAGCATATCATAATCAGAGATATTATCTCCACAGAGTTTCAATTTAGAAGTAATTCTGAACATTGCAGAATTATATTCAGAAACAGACTTAAAGTCTTGGAGCCTCAGATGAGCCCAATCATATCGTGCTTGTGGCAGAGTGACCAACTTCAGGTTGTCATATCTCTCCTTTAAGCCTTTCCACAAGATGAGTGGATCTTTGACTGTGAGATATTCAATTTTCAAACCTTCATCAAGGTGATGGCGCAAGAAAATCAAGGCCTTAGCACAGTCTTGGGTGGATGCTTTATCTCTGTCTTTAATGGCGTCTCCAAGACCCATAGCATCTAAGTGGATTTCAGCATCCAACACCCATGTCATATAGTTCTTGCCCGAAATTTCAAGGGCAACTAACTTTCTTTTCATAATATCAGACATAATTAAAACCAAATTCGGAAAAAGGGAAATACCTTAATTTTCTCAAGAGGATTCTTGAGACGGTAGAGTCTCGTGCTGATAACGTGTTATGAAATAATATAAGAACAAGAACAATAATACAAGAACAAGAACAATAGAGAGAAAAGTAGAGAGAGGAGTATTCTTATTGATACTTTGGGATGGTTTACAATGGAATAGAACCCCTTTATTTATAGGGAGGTGGTGACTTAGCCACCAATAAGTAAACCCTAGAATCTCTCTAAATATGGACATTCACCTAAAATAGAATATTTTATTACATTAACTAGATAATAGTCTACATATACCCAAATTTGATCATGCTTCGTTTTCTTTGGCATACTCATCATTCTTTTATCTACATTTCCATTCCTTTGCTGCTTAATTTGCGGTTCTTATAGGATACTCGTTGGTGAAAGATTTCAATAAATGTCTTAACTAATAGGGAGATAGTATTGCTTGTATTTAATGGTTACAAAATGATTAAAAGAAAATAGTTAACAATCATATTATTCACTAAAAATTGATTAGATAATGGACTTTTTGAAAATAGATTAAATATAGGTAAGAACCATATCATCAATTTAGAAAATGCATAACTAATGAATAACTATCGGGTTTAACTTTTACATTTGTACAACTTCATATTGAGGATTTCTCAAGATCCTCATGTCAACAAATTATAACCAAGTTGGCACATATCGAACAACGACCCCTTTGAGCAACTTTTTCATGAAAATATGAAAGTCAACATCAATGTGCTTGGAACGGTTTTGAAACACAGGGTTACATGACATATATGTAGAGCTCACATTATCATAAATAACATGAATCGGATTATGGAGATAGAGCCCGATGTCATGAAGAATATTACGAGTCCAAGATGTTTCAGCAACGTTATAAGTGATAGTTTTGTATTCAGCCTCTGTAGAAGATTTAGAGAGATTCTTGGTTGCTTCTTTGCATGCCATTAGATAAGATTAGAGCCCAAAATATGGTAGACCATGTGGTAGAGCATCGACTATCAAGACAACCAGCCCAATCATCATCTAAATATGCAACAACCAAACAGGTGGATGAGGAGGCACATAAGAATAATCAATATGTGATTGTACCCTATAAATACTTGAAAATAAGCTCACACATTGTAGATGAGTAGTACGCGGAGCATGCATAAATAGTGAAATAATGTAAAAATTGTAGGCAATATCTGGACGAGTCATAGTTAAGTAGTAAAGAGTGACAATCATACTCCTATATTCATTAGGATCAGAAAGTAACTCAGCATCCATAATAGAAAGAGAAGTGCGAGAAGAAACAGGGGTGCGAACCAGTTCGCATGTATGCATGTGAAATTAAGAAGTAAATAAAAAATATACTTTTGTTGTGACAATTGAAGACCATTAGAAGAACGAACTGCCTGAACACCAAGAAAGTAGTGAAATCACCCAAGTCTTTCATGACATATTGTCTAGAGAGGTGACTAATGTGGGAAGAGAAGAATGACTATAGTAAGAATAATATCATCAACATAAATTTTAGGACCCGGATTTCCCACCCTTGGGGTCATGATGGCGTCTACTAGTGAGAGCTAGGCAAGCCAAATCTTAACCGCATATCTCATTATCAAATTACTTCTTTAATCAAATAAAAAGACAATAACATGAAAATTGTAAAATTTTACATAATTAAGCGGAAGGTAACCATTAATCATCTGAATTCTGTCAATATTACAGTTACTTAAGTCTCAACCACCCAAAACCTTGTGTCATAGTGTCACAGACTATATAAGATTTAATACATACAAAGTCTGAAGAAATAGTAGTACACTATTTTTGAATAAGAAAAATGAAACATAAATCAGGGATAGAAGGAGATGTCAAGGCCTGCGGACGCCTGCACGTCTACCTTGGATCTCCGGGTGGGCTGAAAGAAGCCTCCAACTAATATTGTTGTCCGGTACCTGGATCTGTGAAAAAGAGTACAGAGTGTTGTATCAGCACAACCGACCACATGTGCTGGTAGTGTCTAGCCTAACCTCGGTGAAGTAGTGACGAGGCTAGGACCAGACTACCAACTAAACCCGTGCAATTCAAATATATATATACATCGGAAAAGAAATACAAGAATTAACCAGTCAATATATGAGGGAGAGCATGATGCGAGGGAGGTAACAACTCCAAATAAAAATCATCAAATAAGGAAGAGAACAACATAAATCAGATATCAGTAAAGGATCAGAAATCTAATAAGTGCACGGCATCACCCTTTGTGCTTTTACTCTCATCCTCTCCAAGCAATGATATAATAAAATGTGCATGACATCACCCTTCGCGCTTTTACTCTTATCCTCACCAAGCAATGATATGATAAAAATGTGTACGGCATCTCCCTTTGTGCTTTTACTCTCTTTCCTCACATATAATCAATAAAATTGGCACGGAATGTTACATCATATGGCACGAAATCACCTTTCATTCTTTAACACTCTTTCCTCACAATAACAAACAATACACGATATCACCCTTCGTGTTTTAACACTCTTCCTCACCCAAACAACAATCACATACAAGGGGTAAGGGAGTAAACAAATAATAATAGAAATCTCGGCAAGGGAACATAATTTAACAGCTAAATCCCTGCAAGGAGACAATATATTCAGCATCCCGGCAAGGGAGATAATCAAAAAGTCACAAACATCCCGGCAAGGGAACAATTTAATAACTTTTTCTCTTTCTTTCATTTTCACTTCACAACTTGTTTTACCACTTGAGCCAATGCTCCAAAGAATTCAGTCATCTCATATACTTTCACAATTTGTAATATACTCGAGCCAATGCTCCTCAATGTTCAAAGGTCACAGTTTCTTTCACCAGTTTTTCACAACATGTAGAAATCATCACCAAGGCATGAAAGAAACAATGAAATCATGATATTTATAAGGACTCACGGTCATGCTAGACACCAACGTATAGATACTCGTCACCATGCATATACGTCGTACTCAACAATTATCACATAGCAAATAAGACTCAACTCCCAATCCCTCAAACTAAGGTTAGACTAAACACTTACCTCAATGCCTTGAACACCACCCAAGCCTCAATTTTCTTAGCTTTATCCTTGATTCCACCACCAATTCGTTTGTATCTAATCATAAATCACTTATTTATATCAATAAATGCTAAATGAATCAACCCCAATGCATGAAAATGAGTTTTTCAAAGTTTTACCCAAAAAGTCAAAAATTGTCGCCCGGCCCACGTGGTCAAAACATGAGGCTCGAACCAAAACCCAATTGCACATTCTCCCATGAACTCGTATATATAATTTGTTTTGAAATCGGACCCCAAATTGAGGTCCAAATCCCCAATATTTGAAAAACATAGGTTCCACCAAAAACACCCAATTTCCCCATGAGAATCGTTGATTTTAAGTTAAAATCATGTTAGAAGATGTTAATTATTTAAGAAAACTAGTTAAAATGACTTACAATTGATTTGGAGAAGAAATATTTCTTGAAAAATATCCTCTTATGTTTTAGGGTTTTAAAAAATGAAAAATAATTGAAAATCCCATCTATTTATACCCCTGGCTACCCCATGTGCGGATCGTATTAAATGGACTGCGGCCGGACTGGCTTACCGGAAGACCTACGAATTAGCAACCACCGCGGACAGCACAAAGGCGACTGCGGCCGTACAGCCTCCACCGCGGACCGCACAAAGGCGATCGGAGCAGCACAGCCTCCACCACGGACCGCACAAAGGTGACCGCGGCCGCGCTGGCCCCTCGGTAGTAGCATGCGATTTCTCGCAGATCGCACAAGAGGGTTCGGAGGCCTACAACTTCCTGAACCTGCAACATCTAATTTAAGCCTAAGGCATCCCGGAACCTACCAAAAACTCACTCGAGCCCTCGAAAATCTAACACAAATATACACATAACTTCAAAAATATTCTACGAACATATTCATGTAATCAAATCACCAAAATAACATTACGAATATCTGTATTTATCCTTCAGAGGCTACAGACTTAGGAAAATTCTCTTTCTTGTCGTGCGGATTTATTTCTCAATGATAATTGGATTTCTACTATGTTCTTTTGCGAATGGTGAGGTCATGCACCGCTTCTTCAACCGAGCAACAACATAGATCGGCTACGTCTTCAGAAACTTGCAAAGGTTGGATAATTTCCACTAAGCTCTTCAGTACTACTTCCTAAAGTGCATCTTTTGAGGATGCCTAAGATTTTCTAGATGACTGTCATGAGGTTCTCAGGGACATGGGGATTGTAGAGACCAATGGGGTCGAGTTTTCCACATTTCGCTCGTCTGGATCCACCAAGACTTGGTGGAGAGATTATTGCTTAGCTAGACTAGCCGGATCGCCAGCTTTGACTAGAGAATAGTTCACACAGCTATTTCTGGAGAAGTTTCTTCCCATCACTCAGAGAGAGGTCTATCGGAGGCAGTTTGAGCATCCCCGGCAGGGTTCTATGACCTTTACTCAGTACGAGATTAAATTCATTGACTTGGCTCGTCATGCTCTTATCATACTTCCCACTATGAGAGAGAGTGAGGAGGTTTATTGAGGGATTCGTCCAACCCGCTCACCCAGCAAGAGGTGGAGGTAGATGTATTATAGGTGGAGGTAGAGATGCTAGAGGTGGTGGTAAAAGTATTAGAGGTGGAGGTGCAGGTACTATTCTGGGTTATGGTAGAGAATTTTTGTTTTTATCTTGCGCCGTATCTGGTCATGCCAAGTGATTCTTTGAGTGCCCCTATTTATGTGTCTATGCTGGTGGGTGACTTTATTATGGTCGATCGAGTCCACCATTCTTGTGTTGTGGTGATTGGGGGTCTTGAGACTCATGTAGATTTGTTACTTTTAGACATGGTTGATTTCGACATTATATGGGGGATGGGTTGGTTATCACCTTATCACGCTATCTTGGACTTTTATGCCAAGACTGTGACCTTAGCTTTACCGTGTATGCCTTGTTAGAGTGGAGAGGGCTCCTGGTCATTCTACTTGTAGTGTTATCTCGTATGTAAAGGCTTGACGTATGGTCGAGAAGAGATGTTGGGCCTAATTAGCATATGTTCGTGCTTCTAGTGCTGAGGTTCCTTCTATTGATTATGTGCCTGTTTTTTGTGAGTTCCCTGAGGGATAGGCAGCTATATGCTAAATTTTCAAAGTGTGAGTTCTGGCAAAGTTCAGTTGTATTCCCGGGTCATTCATATCAGTAGAGGGTATTCAGGTTGATCTAAAGAAGATTGAGGTAGTCAAGAACTGGCGTAGACCAGCATCAGCTATAGAGATTCAGAGTGTCTTGGGATTGGCTGGTTACTATCATCGGTTAGTGGAGGGGTTCGCATCTATCGCAGCCCCGATGACTAGATTGACCTAGAAGGGTGCCCAGTTCAAATGGTCGGATGAGTTTGAGGCGAGCTTTCAGAAGCTCAAGTTAGCCCTGACTATGGCATCAGTGTTGTTTTTTCCCAGAGGTTCAGGGCATTATACAGTCTATTGAGATGCATTCCATGTTGGTCTCGAAGCAGTGTTGATGCAAGATGGCAAATTTATTGCCTATGCTTCGAGGCAGTTAAAGATTCACGAGAAGAACTATCCGGCTCATGATTTGGAGTTGTCATCCATAGTTCACGCACTGAGGATTTGGAGGCATTATCTGTATGGTGTGGCATCTGAAGTGTTCACTGATCACAAGAGTCTCCAGTACTTGTTCAAGCAAAAAGAATTGAATTTAAGGCAGAGAAGGTGGTTGAAGTTGCTGAAAGATTATGATATCACTATTTTATATCACCCAGGAAAGGCCAATGTGGTGGCCAATGCCTTGAGTAGAAAGTCAGCCAGTATGGGCAGTCTTGCTTACATTCTGGTCAGTGAGAGGCCGCTTGCTTTGGATGTTCAGGCTTTGGCCAATCGATTTGTGAGGTTGGATATTTCTGAGCCTAGTCGAGTGTTAGCTTGCACGATCACTCGTCTTCATTATTGGAGGGTATCCATGATCGGCAATATGATGATTCCCATTTGTGTGTCCTTGAGACACGATGCAGCGCGGAGATGCCAGGAAGGTTACCATAGGCGATGATGCATTTTGAGATTTGTAGGGTCAAGTTTGTGTGCGTAACGTTGATGGGCTTCGAGAGTTGATTTTAGAGGAGGTCCATAGCTCCCGGTATTCTATTCATATGGGCTTCCTCATACTCGGAAGAATTTCGACACAGTTTGGGTCATTATTGATAGGCTAACCAAGTCAGCGCGTTTCATTCCTATGGCAGTCTCCTGTTCTTCTGAGAGATTAGCTGAGATCTATATTTGGGAGATTGTTCGCCTTCAGGGTGTGCCCGTATCTATTATTTTAGACCGGGTACACAGTTTATCTCTCTCTTTTGGAGAGCAGTTCAAAGAGAGTTGGGCACACGGGTTGAGTTGAGCACAGCATTTCATCCCCAGATGGATGGTCGGTCCGAGCGGACTATTCAGATTTTCGAGGATATGCTCCGAGCTTTTGTTATTGACTTTGGAGGTTCGTGGGATCAGTTTTTTCCTTTAGCAGAGTTTGCCTAACACAATAGCTACCAGTCGAGCATCTAGATGGCACCTTATGAGGCTTTATATGGTAGGCGGTGTCGGTCTCCGATCGGATAGTTTGAGTTGGGAGAGGCTCGGTTGTTGGGTACAGATCTGGTTTAGGAGGCCTTAGACAAGGTTAGGATTATTCAAGATAGGCTTCGTTCAGCTCAGTCCAGGCAAAAAGAGCTATCCAGATCACAAGTTTCGAGATGTGGCTTTTATGGTTTATGCGCCGGTATTGCTCCGCGTGTCGCCTATGAAGGGCGTAATGAGGTTTGGGAAGAAGGGCAAGCTTAGCCCTAGGTTCATTAGTCTGTTCGAGATTCTTGATCGAGTGAGAGATGTGGGTTATAGACTTTCTTTGCCGCTGAGCTTATCAAATGTACATCCAGTGTTTCATGTGTCCATGCTTCGAGGGTATCACGGTCATCCACCCCACGTGTTAGATTTCAGCACTGTCCAGTTGGACAAGGACTTGCCTTACGAGAAGGAGTTGGTGGCTAATATATACCGGCAGGTTCGTCAGTTGAGATCCAAGAGTTTCCCTTCTGTTCATGTTCAACGGAGAGGTCAGCCTCCTGAGACATCGACCTAGGAGTCCGAGTCCGATATGCGGAGCCGTTTTCCTCATCTTTTCCCTCATTCAGGTACTTCCTTCTTCTGTCTATTTAAGGACGAACGGTTGTTTTAGAGGTGGAGAATATGACAACCCAAAGGGGTCATCACCTGTTTTAATTAATTCTGTGCTTCTGAGGCCTTGAAAACCTCATTTAGATTCGCATCAATTTGTGTGGACTGTCCGGGCACGTTTCCGGAAAGCTTAAATATGAAATTCTATGAAAAATGCAAGTTTTGATATTAAAATAAATAAATTTGACCTTGGTCAACTTTTTGGGTAAACGAATCCAGACTCGTGATTTGACTATCCCGGAGGGTCCGTAGGAAAATATGGGACTCGGGCGTATGCCCGTAATCAAATTCCGAGGTCCCAAACCCGAGAAATAAATTTTTAAAGGAAATTGTTTTTCTGAAATTGTTAAGGAAATTTTAAAATGAAATTTGATTAGAACATATTGGGATCGGGCCCACATATTGGTTCCGGCACCCAGTACAGGTCTTATATATGATGTAAGGAGTTTCTGCAAAGTTTGGTTAAACTCGAATGCTGTTTGACGTGTTTCGGACTTGAAATCCTAAATGTGGAACTTGATGAAGTTTTGGAAAAATGCTTTGAATTTGAGGTTTAATTTATTGATAATGATTTTATTTAGGCGATTTGATCACTCGGATAAGTTTGTATGAAATTGTTGAGTAAGTTCATGTGTTTGGTTAGGATCCCCGAGGGCTCGGGTGTGATTCGGATGTTTTTCGGGATTGTTTTAACCTTAGAAATGTTGCAGATCTGCTATCTGTTGTTGTCCAATTGTTTGTTCTATGCGATCTCATAGCGTTGTCCACGATCGCATGGTGTAACTTGTTCAGGGGTTCATTTTGTTGTTTGCGATCACAAAGATCCTTCCGTGGTCGCATAGTGTTAAGTGGAGAAGCCCTTTATTTTCATCTACGCGATCGCATAGTTCTGTTCGCGATCGTGATTCCCGACCTATTTCTTCAATGCGATCGCATTCCTTCTCCATTATCGCAATTCACAAAAATCTAAACCTGAGAATAGAGCCAGTTTCCTCTATGCATTCGCAATGCCCTTTCTGCGATTGCAATGGCCAACTTTCATATCCCTATACGATCGCATGACCTTTTTAGCGATCACATAGAGCATTTTCTACCGAGTTATTTTCAAACTTCAAAAACAGTAGCTATGAGATTTTACCAATTTTTCACAAAAATCTTTTTTCTCCAAGCTCTTAGGCGACCATTGAAGCAATCCTTCACCAAAATATCTTGGGTTAGTAATTCTTTGCTTATTTTCTTCCATTTCCTTCAACACCTATTCAAATTCTAGGCCTAAAACATGTGATTCAAAGTAGAAAATTGGGTATTTGGGTAAAGTTAGCGCTTTTTTTATATTTTTCTAATTTAGACCTCGTTTTGGGGTTGAATTTGAAATCAAATTATATATTCGGGCTCGTGGGTAGTGGGTGATTTGGTTTTGTTACGAACCTTGTGTTTTGACCAAGCGGCCCGGGGTTAATTTTTGGGATTTTGGGAAGAATTCTTGGAAAGTTATAATTAGGCATTGGGTTCGTATTGTTTAGCATTTACTGATGTATTGAAGTCATTATTGTATAGATACAATTGATTTGGAGCAGAATTCGAGAGGAAAACGGAAATTGAGGATTGATTTTGGCTGTGGAAGTTCGAGGTAAGTGTTTGGTCTAACATTAGCTTGAGGGAATAGGAGTTGTATCGTATTCGCTACTTGTTAATTGTCGAGTATGACGTATAGGCATGGTGACGAGTATCTATACGCTGGTGTCTAGCATGACTATGAGTCTTTATATTGTGAATATTCTAATTTTGTTGTACCTTTCAGTCCTTAATGATGATTTCTATATGTTGTAAAGAGCAAGTGAAAGAAATTGTGATCTTTGAACTTCGAGAATAAGCGGGCCGGGTATCCAATCAAACTCGTTGGAGTATCTAATTCGAACTCCATTAGCGGTTGTAAAATTAATTGTTCTTCTAAAAATAGGAGAAAAGTATGTTAAAAGCCTCACGCGCCTAAATATAACTAAAATACATGTAATTTTTCATGTTAATGTGAGGTGTCTACTTGATACACTTAATAGCTGCTTAAAGTAATCAAATGGTAAGAGGTAAGTTGAGATGTCTATCTGATCGCCGAGGACAACTTAATGGGGTTGTTTTATATATTTCTCCTACTTAGTTCTCTATATTCTTTTGTTCTGGATTCAAAGTGTTCTTAAAGGTCGAGTATTCAATCGGAGTCATCCCGATAGAGAGATTCCTCCGAGTTCTTATTGCGCAGGCTAACTTTATTATATTCTTGCTTTATATTTACTTGATTTCATTACTAATTGTTGTTACTTTATATTTTATCTATAACAAATCAATTCATGTATCCTTAGTTATCTTATTAATCACATCAATTTAATCCATGCATCTATAAATCATTTTTGCAAATTTAACTATATCTTTTTTGGGTAAACACTCTTAATATTGAAGAAGGCTTACTGCTAAAAGATTTGTTGACAAACAACAGCATAGAAGGTTCAAACTTGTTGCTATGACTCTAATAGAGATGAAAATTCTAAGAGTAGAGATTATAGACCATTAGTAGTGCTTTATATTTCCATCCAATTTGGAGTATCATCGTAGATTTGGATCAATAGTTTCTTTTGGGGTCAGCTTTATAGTAATTATTGTATTCTGAACAACCTCCTTCCGGGATTCTTTTCTTGAATAGAAAGAGACTATAAGGGAGCGTTATTGTGTTCAGAATAGCCTCCTTCCAAGATTTTTTTCTTGAATAGAACAAGACTATAAGGGAGCATTTTGTTACAGGGATTGGGGGTTATCCCAGTAATATAATTTGAAATAAGTACATAGTATATCACCTGACCCAGTTCTATAATCATAAAGAGCCTATATTTTGGGATTTTACATGCTGAGGCCCATATTTTATATATCTTGAAATAAAAGTTTCAATGTTTAACCCAAAGAATCTTGATTCATCTCTTCTATACTATCTCTTCTTCTTCTCTCCACTCCAGTGGCCACCTCTCCTAAGTTTGTTGTGAAGTCAAGATTCTAATAACAAAAACAAAAATAGGTTAATGGAGTTAGAAGCTTTTCTAATCTGAAAATTTATGAAAGAATCATGCTCAAATTCGAATAGGTGCTATTGATATTAATTGATAATAGTCCAAGAAGCTTTAACCTAGATATTTGGTTCAGTTGGACTACTTTGAAACTCTTTGAGAACGAATTTGGTGAGGTAAAATTGAAAAAAAAAACTAGGTTCTTGGTTTTGTTGAAATTTCTTCAAAATTGAAATTATGGACTAAAAAAGCCGAACTGGATTCTTGATTTTTGTTAAAATTTCTTCAAGATTGATGTTTGGACTAAGATTTTAAGCCTATTCTAATTTATGAGTTTTTTTAATAGACCCGATGAAAATGCATTTTGGTGAAAAAATCATATGGTTGTTGATTCATAGTAGTGAAATTATTTAGGTAAAAATAAAAATATTGAAAAATCTTTTAGTAAATTGAATCTAGAGTACTGGATTGATGAAGCATAATTAACATTGGTTTTGAGAATCATATCACCTGAAAAAGAAAATTAGAGGTGAAATTCAGTTTTCGTATATAACATTATGCATCATTATACAACATTACAAAAAATTATTCTAAGTGTATAATATTGTATAATATTGTATATTAGGTGCGTAAATAGTATTATACAATGTTACTCTTTCTATTCGCGATTTCTGTGCAGTGGCCTTTCTCTTTAAAGTAAGTTCCTTTTTCACATATACAATTAAAGCTAATTCTGCTTTTCTGTATTGATTAAATGTTGGAATACATTATACATCCCATATACGAGTTTATATTAAGTTACACATTTTTATACATATACAACATAAGTGGACATAAAACTAAAATTAAAATTTTTTTCTTACTTTTTCTCGAATAAACAATGTGTAAAATTAACTTTTTTGTTGATTTCTCCGCCAAATTGCGAATTTGTAACAAAAAATTTCAATTTTTATTTTTTATTTCTTTTGTTTCTGTTATGTAGAATTTGGGAAAGAAAAAAAAAATTAAGTTACATTATAGTTGGTTTGCACTGTTATAGTTGCAATAAGAATGTATATGATCAATTTAAGTTGATTGTATGCGAAGAATAAAAAAGGGGAAAAACATGGTATATGTTATGAAATCTCCTATTTAAGGTGAATGTCTATAATTAGAGAGATTCTAGAGTTCTATTCTTGGTAGATAAATCATCCCCCTCCCTATAAATAAAGGGGTCTTCTACCATTGTAAACCACCTCATAACAATCTCTAAGTATCAATGAGAATACTCCTCTCTCTCTTTTCTCTCTATTGCTCTTGTTCTTGTATTATTGTTCTTATCTTTATATTATTTCATAACAGTATACCCACCTAAAGAATCTCTTTTCTCCATATGCCTAAGTTTGGAAATTACATAGGAAATCCTTAATTAATTACTTTGTATATCCCATTTACTGATTTAAAGAATACCAATATTTTAGGTGATAATACCCCTTAAATGTAGCCGTAACTACTTAAACATATATGTAGAGAATATTAAGATTCATCTTTCCTAATCAAAACCTATTCCGCTTCACTCACAAATGTAGTACTCTTCTCTTTTCTTTTCTTTTTTTTTTTTTTTGGTGCAAATCTTCTGTTGGATGTTTATTCCATGTTCAATGAGAATATTTGTCAATATATATGATATGAATATTATTGTGTTTTGTTTGATTATTGCTAGACGTTAGAATATTGTTTTACATGGACAGAATACTACTTAGTCATTAAATAATGTTTATATTGAACCTATAATTTGAATACAAATGGGATATTGTTGGTTTAGACATGAATATTGCTGTACATTTTGTATCATATAATATGAATACACCCATATATAACGGAATATTGCTAGTTATGAATACATCCAAATCATAAAGTGAATATTATGAATATAATAAAAGAATAGTATTCGTTACTTGTTGAATATTACAACATACAGAGTGAATACAATTGTAGTTTATACCACTGAGTTCTTTTTTTTTTTTTTTTTTTTTTGCATCTTCTAACATTATATGTATAGAATACATATGGATTTTCCTTGTTGGGTGCTTTATACTTATGGAATACCCGGATTATTATGTTGAAATTAGGCTGTCTTGAATATGTGAACAAAAGTTGTTCGTGGTATTTGAAATCCTCAAGCTTGCACAATACAGAACTCTTATACGATGCTTAATAGAATATTGAGAAAGATACAGTGTTTTATCCCAATTGAAGATATCCTAAAAGAATCTAGGTGAGATAATCTAATCCCTTAAAAGGTGGAATGTGTTTAATGGCATATAATGATATTAAAGATGTAAGAAGTAAATAAAATTTTATCTAAAAGAATCTTGGGCACATGCACAGAGCATGTGCCCAAGTGTATTATCTTCCTTTCCACCACTTACTGATCCATGTACATAACAACCAAGGGAAAACTTTTTTTGTACTAACAAAGTTGGTGTCCCAAAATAGATAACACCGCCGCATTTATTCCCATTGTAGTAAAGACATTCCTTAATGTATAATGCCTTACTTGGACAAATATGTCTAGAATTTAAGTTCAATATATATTAACCAATATATGTTAATTATGGTTGATATGTTTGTTTAGATTACGAGTACTTCATTTTCTTTCTCTTAATTATTTTGTATTGAAAACGTGTGTTTCAATTGTATATTCTGGTTCGCACCATTTGAATTATCTACAAATTATCTACATTTTATTTACAATTCTACAATTTAACTATAATTTAACTACAATTTCTGGAAAAATATGTCTTCTTCTTCGACGACGAGTTTCAATCTGAAATTCAGTCAAAACCAAGTCTAATCTTCACTAAAACCCCTCAAAATTGAGATATAAACTCCTAAACATGTCTTCCCAATCTACAATTTATCTACAACTTATCTACAAATTATCTATACTTTATCTACAATGTATCTACAATTCTACAATTGAACTACAATTTAACTACAATTTCTGGAAAAATATGTCTTCTTCTTCTTCGACGAGTTTCAATCTGAAAATCAGTCAAAACCAAGTCTAATCTTCACCAAAACCCCTCAAAATTGAGATATAAACTCCTAAACATATCTTTCCAATCTACAATTTATCTACAACTTATTTACAATTTATTTATATTTTATCTACAATTTATCTACAATTCTACAATTTAACTATAATTGAACTACAATTTAACTACAATTTCTGGAAAAATATGTCTTCTTCTTCTTCGACGAGTTTCAATCTGAAAATCGGTCAAAACCAAGTCTAATCTTCACCAAAACCCCTCAAAATTGAGATATAAACTCCTAAACATATTTCGAATTATTTATAACAACACCCAATCCAAACAAATAATGATTTTTGAAAATTCAAATTTGAATTCAAAGCTTTCAAGCTTTTTAATGGCTATCAATGGTGGAAAATATATGGAGAAGGAGAGAATTACGCTGCAATAGATTTTCTTCCGTTTTAAATTTCGAAATTAATGGTAATAGAATCTTATTATATTGTACTGGAATTGAAGTATACTCACAACTTTTTTGTGATAATGGATGAGCACTACATATATTATTGTACGTGCTGACAAATTTGGATATCCAACCTCCCTGGTTATTGGTTAAATATTTTTAGTAGACTAATTAATTAGACAGAAAGGTCCAAGCACGACTATATTAATATTTCGAGTTATCTAGAAGTAAACATTGACTTAGTCTTTTTGGTATTTGTACTTTGGTTCTGTGATGGAAGTTTTCATCGTCGGAAATTTATATGCTAATAAAATGATATCACCATTAAATGTGATTCCTACAAATTTGGAGCCTTTTTAGGGTAGAATCTATCTATTTTTGGTTTGGTACATTTTTTGTAAACAAAACATGGTATGGGCGGGTAACTACCAAATCATACACAATTTTGGTAATAAGGTTTGCTATATGGTATATATAGGTAAAAATCGCTTTTATAACGTGGGTATAGAATATAAAATAAATATTTTAAAAGTATATAGAGTTAACTTGTGCTTTTAATGAGTAGACCACATAGATTATCCATAAAAAACACATATAGATCTGTAAAGTCATATTAAGACGATGATGTCATATTGTGAGACTTTCATGGGCTATATAGATGAAAACTTAAAATGATGCCTATATGAATGAAAAGCACCTACGCGGGCTGTACTTTTATGCAATTATCTCATATAATTTTGGATTAAATTTGTCCAGTGATTAGTTGTGGATATTAGCTAAAACCAGCATAAGATTTTATATTCAAATCGTGAGATTATCTATTCCAAGTGGAAGGTAGGATTATCCATCCTAGTTATAATCACAGAATTATAATCCTGGGATAACCTGATTTTAATCCAAACGACCCCTTTAAGAGTAATTGAGGTCCCGAAGTACACCAGTACTCACCTTGCTGGGTAATGCAGCTATCAGAAGGAAATCTACCAAACAATCCCTGAAAAGCTGTTTCTCTGTGGTGACTGTAAGGAATTCCCTTGTTAAACCAGCCTGGCTCACCCCATTTCTGTGGCTTTCTGAACTCCCTTTATGCACTACGATAACAGCTTTGAGTCCATTCATTTATGTAATGTCAGTTGACAAGTGAGGCTTGCTCAGTTGGTAAAGCACCTTGACCTACGACCGTTAGGTCCTGGGTTCGAGTCACCAGGGAGGGAAAGTGTGGAAGCACTATAGATCCTCCTAATTTGGGAGGGTAAAAAAAATGTAATGTCATATTTGATTAGTGTAGCGTCCAACATTCAGCATCAACATACACATGTTCATAATGCATTACATCATATACTCTGACTGGAGAATCAGATTGAATATGATACATCAAAACCAATATTTACAAAGAATAATTAACATCACATAGATGGCCAGCACAAGGATGCACTGCATCGATTAAGAACCTTATCTTTATACACCTAAATGCATCATCATTAAACTCAATGTGACAATGAAAAAGGGAGAAAAAGAAAAGAGACAAAAGATAAAGAAGGCTAGGCTAATACACAGTTAGGCTTAAGGAGAATGACAATGAAGAACATTGGTCTTTAATGGTTATTGTAGAACTGCCAGCATATTGCACAGAGCAAACGTATTTGGACTACTTCATCTGTTCAGTCGCTAAGTTCACCTGGAAAGCACAAGCAAATGCACATTAAGCATAGTGCCAATAATTTCACCACTTGCTTAAAAATAAAAATAAAAAGGATAGTATATTGCAGAAATTCAACTTCTTGGGGAAAATCTAACACAAGTACCATGACAACTGATTATGGCAGTACAACACTAATTTTGATTGCTTCTTATCTCTCAGACATCAAAAAGTCGCACTTGATTCAAAGTTAAATAAATAGTTAAGCTAACACTACTTTCATGATATGATATCCATAGTCCAATTCTACTTGTTCTGGAGTCTAACATTACTTGTTCTGCAATCAACCATCCTCCCTCCTCCATCTTTAATATAGCTTCTAATAAACAGATAAGACCAAATTACATAACAACTTTCATCATTTTATCCCTCTTAGCTCTAAGTGTTTTATCACAAGATACGATAAGAATACTTCATTCAGATTTGAAGCAAAATCATCAGTGTACACAGACAGCGGTTCATGTTTCTACTCATTCTGGACATTCATATCAACTTCACTGACCTCATCAATCAGTACACTTGAGAAAGATGCTCAATCTATCCACAGCTGTTAAATGAAGATTTCATCCAAAATCCTGCAATTGAGCGTCCTTTTCAGGAAAAAGATTTGAAGGAGAAAGGGTCTAGGGGAAAGAGAGGGGGCGTGATTGACCTATCATTTCAATGTTGGAGCAAAAGGAGCCGGACATGGAGATACGGAGAGATCAGGTAATTGATTAATGAAGTTCACTGTAGTTTCCAGGCATGCATTTAGAATTTTCTTTTCCAACCTGACAAGCTGTGTAGCAACTCGTTTTTTGGGATCCATATCAGTATCAGCCAACTATGAGAAGTAAACAATATTAGACTCATTGTGATGACCTTAGATCAATATTCAACCTCTAAAAGCTTCAGGAGTTTACCAAAGCCTCATCTTCACTTAGAGTCGTCGGATAACTAGCCAGCCTTGCCTCGAAATAATCACTTAGCTGACCCAGAACTGCTCTTTCCATACAAGGACTCACCTGCATTGATCAAAAGGTGAAATAAGGTTTTCACCTTTTGTTATTATGTAACTGGATATCAACCAATTTAAAATGTGGTTTAGTAATTAGTTGGGAAGCCATGAATCTTTTTCCTTCTCCTTTTATTCTTGTTTAACCGAGAATAGGGTTTCCGCAATACGTGCTAGACACCATGAAACAAGTTTTGGTAAAACTGGGGAGTAAGATATGCATAAAATAGGACATCAAGCTTCTCACAGTAGCATCAAACTCCTCATTTACCAGAGTACCAAATGCTCATGACATGATTCACTGCTCAACTACATCAACAACTAATCAACATGTAAAAGGTCACCTGTATTTGGCAGGAAAGAGTAAATGAATACCAGTTGCCACATGGAAACAGATAGATGGTAGCACACTTTTTTAACCTGTTCATATTGAATTTCTATTGCATGGATTACTGCTAAGAATACCACACATCATTATTAAGTAGGTGCCTATTCGATTCCAACAAGAGAAGAAGCTAAGACCTACAAGAATCTCTCCCTTTCTTTTGTCCATGCAAAATTTCCGTTTCATACATAAGTAAGATAGGCCAGAAGTTTTTACTGGACAAATAGGGCCTTGAGATGATAAGACCGTCTGCATTTCTGAAGGATCTGAAACATATCCCAGTCTCAAATAAGGAAGCATCTCCAGCACAGCCTCTCTTTCTTTTCCCACACACACCTATAGCAAGGGCATATTAAAACGTCTTCAACTCAACAACAAATCACCAACCAAATTCGTCAAAACTGAAAGAATTCTACCTGGAAAGCTTGCACTGATAGTTTACCATTCCTTTGAGCAGCTAGACGCTTGTCCTGATATTGAGGATCCTCTGTATTTAATGCTGCCTGAATTGTACAAAAGGCACATTATTTCAATCTGAAGAACTAATGCAATTGTGTGAAGGTTGGTTTAAATATTACCTCCACCATAAGACGGTCGTAAGAATTTTCTTCATCAACAAAACCATAGTTAATGAGTAATTTTGAATTAGGTTGTGGTCCACACCTACAGAAATCCAGTAACGTATTGCTAAGAGATCTCTTGCCAAACTACAGTACAGGACAATAAATTTGGTTTTGGTTAAGCTTACAGCAAAGTCCATCCGTCCATCCAATGTTTCCCTTAAAACAACAACAATAACGACAAAAAACCCAGTTTAATCCCATACATGAGGTCTGGGTAGGGTAGTGTGTACGCAGCCTTACCACTATCCTATAAAGGCGGAGATGCTATTTCCGATAGACCCACAGCTAAAGAAACGATAAGAATAAAGCAACAAGCAATAACAACAGCAATATAATAAGTAATGGAAACGAGTGACATAACAAAGTAATAAAGAACTAAGAATAAAAGAATACAAGAACAATAATCAACAACAACAATAACGAACCCAATGTATTCTCATAAATGAAGTCTGGGGAGGGTAGTATGTACGCATACCTTACCCCTACCTTATGAATATAGGGAGGCTGTTTCCAATAGACCCTCGTCTCAAGGCACGGTGGAGATAAGCCAAAAGAACAGTAATCACAGCAGTAATATAATAAGTAATGGAAGCAAGTGACATAACATAGTAATAAAAGAACTAAAAATAAAAGAATACAAGAATAGTACTAGTGCTACTAATAAACTCACAACTACCTATCAACCCGCCACATTAATTCTCAACCTTCACACCTTCCTATCGCTAGTTATGTCCTCGATTAGGTGCAGCAATGACATGTCTTGCCTAATCACCTCTTCATAATACTTCTTTGGCATACTCCTGCCCTTCTTCAAGCCCGCCATGGTCAATCTCTCACATCTCCTGACCGGGGCATCTATGTCTCTCCTTTTCACATGCCCAAACCATCGCAACCTCGATTCCCGCAACTTGTCTTCCACATATGCCACTCCCACCTTGTCCCTAATAACTTCATTCCTAATCTTGTCATTCCTAGTACGCCCACATATCCATTTCAACATCCTCATTTCAGCTACTATCATCTTCTAGATATGGGACTTCTTGACGGGCCAACACTCAACTCCATAAAACATAGCCGGTCTAACCACCACCCTGTAAAATTTGCCCATAAGTCTTGGCGGCAAATTCTTATCGCATAAAACCCCCGAAGCTACCCTCCATCTCATCCACCCCGCTCCAATGCGATGAGTAACATCCTCGTCAGTCTCCACGTTGCCTTGGATCATAGACCCAAGATACTCGAAACTATCTCTTTTGGGAATGACTTGAATATCAATCTTCACTTCACTTCTTCTTCATGCCTCTCATCACTGAACTTGCACTTCATGTATTCGGTTTTCGACCTACATAATTGAAACCTTTGGACTCCACCGTCTGTCTCCAAATATCCAACCTAGCGTTAATTCCCACCCCACCCCCCTCCGCGACTCATCAATCAATACTATGTCATAGCAAATAACATACACCATGATACCCTCCCTTGTATGTGTTGCGTCATCATATCCAATGCTAGGGAAACAAAAACAGACTAAGGGCCAATCCCTGATGGAACCTCATCTCCACAGGGAAATGTTCCGAGTATCCTCCCGCAATCCTCACATGAGTCTTGGCACCTTCGTACATGTCTTTAACCACCCTAATATACGCTACCACGACTCCAGTAACCTCTAAACATCTCCAAAGCACCTCCTTTGGGACTTTGTCATAAGCATTCTCAAGATCAATCAACATCATGTGCAAGTCTTTTTTCCTCTCCCTATATGCTCCACTAATCGTCTTACTAGGTGAATTATGAACGCCTTTTGTAGTTCACCGTCCCGGCGTAAATCCAAACTGGTTCCCAGATAGATACACCTGTCTTCACTCTCCTCTCCACCGCCCTCTCCCAACCTTTCATAGTGTAACTAGCCGTCTTGATACCCCTATAGTTGTTGCAATTCTGGATATCACCTTTTTTTAATAATGGAATCATCAAACTCCACCGCCAATCTCCAGGCATCTTCTTCATCCTGAAAATGACGTTAAACAAGTTAGTAAGCTGCTCCAAGCCTACCATGCCCGCTTCTTTCCAAAATTCCACCCGGATCTCGTCAAGCCTAGTCGTCTTACCCTGGCTCATCTTTTCTATTGCCACCTCAATTTCCTCACACTTAATACGCCTACAAAACCCAAAATCTCTCCGGCTCTCTGAGTTTTCCAACTCACCTAGCACGATATTACTATCCCCTTACTCGTTTAAGAGTCTATGGAAGTACTTCTAATATATACGCCATCTACGCATGATACACGCCTCTTCCACCAATACTTTACCATTTTCATCTTTGATGTACCTCACTCGATCCAGGTCCCGAGCCTTCCTCTCCTTAATATTGGCTAACTTGTACAGCTTCCTATCCCTTCCTTTACCCCCAAGATCCTCGTACAATCATTCAAAGGTTGCAGTCTTAGCCGTTGTGACCGCGATCTTCGCCTCTCTCCCTGCCTTCTTATAAAACTCCCAACACATCCTCTGCTCATCCTGTTCGTGCTCCCCACTAGCTTCAAATATGCCACTTTCTTAGCTTCCACTTTTCTCTGGACCTCCTCATTTCACCGCCAGTCCGTTTTGTGGCCAGCAGAGTAACCCTTCAAGACCCTAACACCTCCCTAGCAGCTTCCCTAGTGCAATTCGCAGTCGTGATCCACAAACTACTCGCATCTCCACTACTCCTCCAGGCCCCACAGCCAACAACTTCTCCCCCAAAATCCTAAGCCTTTCCCATAGTCAAGGCTCCCTTAGTCAAAGTTTCCCTTAAAAAGAAAAATAAATAAAAAGAAATCTATCATCCATTTTAAGTTCATAGCTCCAATAGAGGTGAAATTTCCAATTAAAAAAGAGAGTATAAACCATTACTAGTTCTTCGTATTTCCACCTAATTGGAGTGCAATCCTAGCTTTCAAACACAACCCTGTCGTAATTACTGTGTTCTGAATTGAAAGAAAAACTTGAAAACAAACAAAAAGGTAGAAGGTAGATTACATACCACACGACAATTGGGTCTCCTGCGCTATAAGAGCGGTCAACGACCAGTTGCACTGCACCATCAACTGTTGCTAACATTGCTCTGCAGTTGCTACAATAGGATAATAATGGTGGTCCCAATGGGACTAGTGCAAACCTCCGGGCAAGACTAACTTTCTGGTTTCAGTAAAGACTTCGGTTAGTCTTGATCATTCTTACACAGAGAGCTATAAGAAATATAAACTTAACAAAATGTTATTATCAGTGCATGACGAACCTGCAAATGTACAACACATGATTGCACTGCAACAAAAGCTTGCTTGAAGATCTCAAACGGAAATGCTTCAGTGGGTATATCATACGGGTATTGCTGCACAAGAGAGAATGTTTAGCATCAGAATCAATCAAGCAACTGGGCTAATTGCTAAGATGAGGGCAACGGTGCACAAAAGATAAAATATCAGACTAGAAAGAAATTAAAAAACCTGAAACAGAGATCCAGCCATGAACCAGACTGTATCAAGCTCATTGTACTCTCTCTTGATCCCTTCGGCCCTCTCCAAAACTTCAGCCTAAATTTTCACCAAAATCATGTTTAACGATGAAAATGAAACTCCTGATACTGTCAGCAGATGGAAACTTCAAATACCTTAGTAGGACTCCCTGTCAGGTAATCTAGTTCAGCGTCTGACCATAGAAGAGGTGATTCCACAGCTAGCTGGCCCCTTGCCCGCTGGCGATCGAGTTCTTTTATATAAGGGTACCAGAACGACTTCTTTCCTTGTTTCTTCTCATACATTAGATAAAGCGCTAAGCAGGCTAGTTCAGACAATTTGTTTGTTGTCAAGAGTTCAGCTGTAAAAACAAACTTTTCTCATCAACTTTCTATTTTTTAAGAACAAAGACAAACTATACATCTTATTAAATATTACAACGCCCATTAATTCCAAAGAAGCATTCTTGACCAACCATCACTTGCATAAAACTTTTAAACTAAATCTCTTGAACTGTTTCCATCAACACAAAATCTACTTCCCTGACTTTAGAAAAGTAAATTGAATGCCACAGGTTGATGAAGGGTGGAGGGGATGACAGCGAATTATTTTTCTAACTTAAGGGAGTCACTAATCCACACAGTTTTTACTTACTAACCCATCCCAAGAAGACTGATGTTGAGGAGTACAAGGGTCAGTGCAACTAACTTTTATGCCGATTTAGATATTGATTCCATGATTTTGCTTCATAAATAGCCATTACATATTGATATATATACATAAAATCTAATAATTTTTTTGTACTTGCATAATATTGGCATGAGATGAGTTTAAATGGAGTAATGTGGTCAGTGAGGGTTCGACCCAAACTTGTTTGGGACTGAGGTCTAGTTGTCATCATTGTTGAGAATTCACATATTTATAAGCTAAATTACGGGTATTAGCAGTTAAAAGTATGCTTGAGAAAATCGTATCAAAAGAATCTGTTTGACTCCTCAGTAGCTACCAAATGGAAAATGTACTTGCAAAACCCAGTGTAGCACATTACCAATGCTCTCATTTCCCAAAACTCTCTCAAGCGTTACCACCAACGAATCCGGAACAGAAAAAGCAATATCACCAGCCTACAATAAGCACAAGTTGACCTCGCCTTATCATAATAAATAACTAAATGAATAAGCACAAGTTAACCTCAAAGAAAAACGAAAATAAACAAACAAAAATCATGAATATGATACGAAATGGACCTGAAGATCCTCACTAGCAGCAACGTAGTGAATGGGCCGATGTTTAGCATTATGGGAAGGCCTTTCCTTAATAACAACTTTGCAAGGAGGTAGCCCATTTTCGTGCATCCATGATTTTAAGTCACCGTATTCATCCTCTTTGTTACTTTCAACTTCAACAGATTTATGCCCAGCGACAAGTGTATGTGTATCTGAGCTAGAAGCTGAACACATGTTCAACCAACGATTATGAGTCTTATTTGCAAATTTGGGCTTAATGCGAACCGAAATGGAAACCCTTGAAAAAAGTGCGAGTGGTCGATGAGTGAAAGATTGAAATGGCATTGAAATGCATTTTGCCATTGGTGAATAAGCCAAGTCCATCCGTAGAAAAAAAACTATGAATTAAGGTTAGAGGAAAGGAAAATTTGAAATTGGGATGATTGAATTGACAGAATGAAGAATTTTTCTGCAAGAATTTTTTAGGGTTTATTAGGTATTTTGTGGAATGGAGAAGATGAGAGCTATCACTATCAAGGTTCTCAGCCTCTATTATGTAGAGTTGCAGATATTTTTTTCTGGCGATGGATTAAGGATTTTGCTGAGGAACTAACTACATATCCTATTGGTGGAGGGAAACGTGGATAATTCTATTTGCCCTTTACTGGGTTCGGGTTCTTTTTAAAATCCTTATATTTCAATTTTCGACCCATTTTATTCATTTTTACTGCTAAGACGGTATATAATTTGGTAAATGTTGGATTACAAAAACAACAAATAATATTCTCATTATTATCTTATACTTGGGTTTGATAAAAATAGTATGTATGCAAAGCTTAGTCCCAACCTTTTAATGATAGAGAGGTTGTTTCTAATAGACTATCAAACAACAAAATAGTAAGGTGATCAACAATGAAATAAAACGACGGTTAGTTATAAAAACTTACTATTAACGTAAATTGAGACCGTGTGCCAATACTACTGTTATAAACACTCTAGACTATCTACTTTACTACCCTAATCTTCAACCTCCATATCATTCTCTCAAGGGTCATGTCCCCGGTCAACTGAAGCAACGCCATGTCTTGCCTAATCACCTCTCCCAGCTCTTCTTTAGCCTATCTGTACCTCTACGTAGGCCCTCCACTGTAAACCTCTCACATCTCCTCGCTGAGGCGTCTCTGCTCCTCCTCCTCACATGACCAAACCACCTCTGTCGTGATTCCCCCATCTTGTCCTCAATAGGGGCACACTTTGTCGCGAATAACCTCATTTCTAATCTTATCTAACCTGGTGTATCCGTACATCCGTCTCAACATCTTTATCTCTGCTAAATATTAAATTACCGTACTGAAATTAAAAATTTGTATTTGATATCCGATATTTTAATATTTGGTATAATATTTAATTTAAGTATTTAAAGATTTTGATATTAGGTTGTTATTTGATATTTTTAAAAAAATATTGATATTGATCAATACCAAAATATATACTAAATTACACCGTATATATATTTTATTTATCTTATACCATATATACTTCGTATTCCACATGTAGAAAGTATTACGTGAGACCATAAATAAGATCAATGTGTGTGACTTGAGAAAATGCTCAAGAGAATGTATAGTTTGAGCAAGGCAATTGTTGCCCGTGGCCTTGCGTTTAACTTATTTACATGACTCCATTCTCTCACATATATGTATAGGTGTCTAGGGGTCGGGTCTGGCCAGGTGGGGTAGGTAAAAAGGAAACTGGCCCGTTTTCGGTTATTTTTTATCGGGTTTACTGGTTCCGAAATTCCTCGGTGCAAAATTTGATAGGAACGATTCTGGACCTAATAGGCTGGACCGGGCTTATTTAATTGTTTTTTTCTATTTTCTATAACAATCATAATTTATATTAAGATTGTCACGGTCCTAAGTCAGTTGTCATTATGGCGTTTATCGTGAAACTAGGCAAGCCACTACTCAATATCCAACACAGTAAAAACTTTGAAAATAAAGGGGAAGCAATTAATATTTAAGAAAAATCTTTTTGAAATAGAAATAATCTGGAATATAATACAATCTATCTGAAAACTGGGGTGTCACAGAGTAAATGAACATCTATACAAGAATACAGTCTACTATAATGTCTAGGGAATAAGAACTAAAATACAGATAGAGATAATGAAGGGGATTCAAGGCATGCGAATGCCATATAGCTACCTCGATAGTCTCCAAATCTTGACTCTTCAATCAGTAGTCACTGTCACCCGAAGCACCTGAATCTGCACTTAAGATGTAGGGTGTACTATGAGTACAACCAACTCAGTAAGCAACAAGTCCAACTTTTGGACTGAAAGATAGTGATGAACTCAATCGACACAATTCCAAATAAAAATAATAGTGCAAAAACATAAGCATGCTTTCAAGTTAAATAGATAGCTCAAAATAGTAAAATAGATCAAATCTGAACAATGTGAAGAATATAACTCTTCTACTTCTACATGCCAATGCATATAATGTATGTGATGCACCATGATGACAGCCTCATATGCTCACACTTTCAAATTCTCAATTAATCGATGTTGTATATAGCCTATACAGCCCAGGAAAGATCCATCCCAGAATATATTTATTATTGACCATCATTCACCCAGTACTAAGTAAGGCCAATCCATCCCGTGGAGAAGATCTATCTCCAGGGATAAGATCCATGACCAAGGAAGATCTATGCCTCAATAAAATCAATTGCGCTCACTGAGAGTATGTACAGACTCCGGAAGGGCTCCTTCAGCTCAAGCGCTATCATAAGTCAGTATAACTGCTAGGGCGTGCAGCCCGATCCCATTATTGTCACTTATAATTAGGCTCTTGAACTTAGTCATCAATCTCTCCAATCTCACTCACAGGCTCACAATGTCTCGAAACTATCCCAGAAACAACGATATGATGTATCAATAACTAACAACTGATACTGAGATATAAATGAATACGACTGAGTACAAAATACCAATGAAATCAATAAGATGGCAGCGAGAAACTACCACTATGGGTCCTAATAGTACCAACATAAAGCCTAAACATGATATCTAGTATGATTCACAGCTCAATTACTTTATCATATGATGATAATACAGATAGCAACATGATAGGATCACTATACAGTGTCATGGAATCGACTAGGTCACAATTTTCACGGTGCACTCCCGCACGCCCGTCACTTGGCATGCAAGTTACCTAAATACCAATCATATAACACATAATCTGAGGTTTCGAACCCTCATAATCAAGTTTGAAAGTGTTACTTACCTCAATCCGGGTAAAACTCTACTCCAGAATGCCTTTGTCTCTCAAATCGGTCTCCAAATGTCTCGAATCTAGCCACAAGCAGTATAATACAATTAATATAGGCTAAAGGGATCAATTCCATAAGAAAAATACTAGACAAAATTCGAAATCAGCTCAACCCCCCCCCCCCCTTCCAGGTCTACATCTCGGAATCCAACAAAAGTCGTAAAATCCAAAAAATCATTCACTCACGAGTCTAACCATACCAAATTTATCAAAATTTGACACCAATTGGTCATCCAAATCCCCAAAATTCATTCTCCAAATTCCTAGCCTCAAACCCCTAATTTACACCTCAAAAACACGCAAACAAGATGTGAAATATGTGGGGAAACATAGAAACCTACCTCAATAATCTCTTCAAAAACCCTCTTAAAAACCTTCAAAGTCCAAGCTTAAAATGATGAAAATGGTGAAAAATCTCGGAACCTCATATCTATATGCTCTGCCTAGGTCTTCCGCACATGCGGCTAAAAATCTGCTTTTGCAGTCCCACTTTTGCGGTGAAAGTCCTGCTTCTGCGAAACTCACTTGATCTTACTATCTATTCTTCTGCATCTTCGAGTTCGCATTTGTGGCTCAGCAGGTGCGGTAGTTCTTCGCACCTGTGATTGATGCCCCTCATCGCCTTGCCTACTCCTGCGACCGCTACCCCTTCTGGCCTTGCCCGCTTCTGCAAGCCCGCAGAAGAGGCTCTGTAGGTGTCATTACACCAGCAGTGGCCAAACTTCAACTGCACTTCTAATTCAATCCAAGTCTGTTTAACCATCCCAAATCAACACGAGGCCCCCGGTACCTCAACCAAATGTACCAAATAGTGTTATAACCCAATACGAACTTAGTTGAATCCTCAAATCACTTCAATAAACGTCAAAAACACAAATTACATACGTATTCAAGCCTAATGAACTTTGAAATTTCTAGAATTCTACAAATGACATTGAAACCTATCAAATCGCTTTCGATTTATCTCAAATTTTGCATACAAGTCAGAAATAACACCATGTACGTACTTCAACTTCCAAAAATCCAATCCGACCCCAATATCAAAAAGTTTATTCTCTATCAAACTTTCCAAAATTCCACGCCATTTCAAGCCTAATTTTACTAACCTCCAAATCATAATCCGTACATGCTCCTAAGTCTTAGATTACCTAACGAAGTTAATAGAACCATCAAAATTCAAATTCGAGGTTGTTTACGCATAAGTCAATATCCAGTCGACTCTTCCAACTTAAGCTTTCAATTACGACACTAAGTATCTCAATTCACTCTAAAATCTCTTCCGACCCGAACTAACTAATCCAATAAGTTATATAATAGTTGTAGAACACAAAAGGAGAAGTAAATAGAGGGGATGGGGCTACAACTCTCGAAAAGACTATCGGTCATTACATCCTCACCCTCTTAAATAAATGTTCGTCCTCAAATAGGTCTAGAAACATACCTGGAGTCACAAATAGGTGTGGATATCAGCTCCGCATCTCCCCCTCGGTCTCCCAAGTAACCACTTTCACGGGCTGACCTCCCCACTGCACCTTCACTGAAGTTATATCCTTTGACCTCAACTTTCGAACTTGCCGATCCAAAATGGCCACCGACTCTACATCAAAAGTCAAATCACCATCCAACTTAACTGTGTTGAAATCCAAAACATGAGATGGATCGAAAATATACTTCTGGAGCATAGAAACATAAAATACTGGATGCACACTTAATAGGCTAGGTGGTAAGGCAAGCTTGTAAGCTACCTCCCTAATCCTTTAAAATACCTCAAAAGGCCTAATGAACTGATGGTTCAACTTTCCCTTATTACCGAACCTCATAACACCCTCCATAGGTGAAGCCATCTACAAAACCTTCTCCCAACCATCTAAGACACATCACGGACCTTCCTATCGGCATAACTCTTCTGTCTAGAATGCACCGTGCGACGCTGCTCGTAAATCAATTTAACTTTATCCATAGTAACCTAAACTGAGTCAGTATCCAATAATCTAGCCTCACCCGACTTAAACCAACCCACTGGAGATGTACACTACCTCCCATAAAAAGCCTCATATGGAGCCATCTGAATGCTTGACTAATAACTGTTGTTGTAAGCAAACTCCATGAGTGGCATAAACTGGTCCCATAAACCTCCAAAGTCAATGACACAAGCGTGTGGCATATCCTCCAATATCTAAATATTGCACTCGGACTGTCCATTAATCTGAGGGTGAAATGTTGTTCTCAACTCCACGTGAGTGCCCAACTTTCGCTACACGACTCTTTAAAACTGCAATGTAAAATGTGTGCCTCTAACTGAAATGATGGAAACTAGCACACCGTGAAGGCGAACTATCACTTGGATGCAAATCTTAGCTAACCACTTCGAAGAATAAGTAGTACCCATTGGAATGAAGTGCGTGGACTTAGTTAGATGAACTACAATCACCCAAATGGCATCGAACCTCCTCAAAACCTGTGGGATCCCAACTACAAAATTCATGGTGATCCGCTACCAATTCCACTCTGGGATCTCTATCTTCTGAAGCAATCCACCCGGTCTCTGGTGCTCATATTTTACCTACTAATAGTTGAGACATCGAGCTACAAACCCGACTATATCCTTCTTCATCCTCCTCTACCACTAGTGCTGCCTCAAGCCATGATACATCTTCGCAACGCTCGAATGTATGGAATACTACGAGTATGGATCTCTTCAAGAATTATCTCTCGTAGCCCATCAACATTGGGCACACATATCTGACCCTGCATCCTCAACACCCCTATCATATCCAATAGTAATATCTCTGGCATCATCGTGTTGAACCCTATCCTTAAGGACAAGCAAATGAGGATCATCATAATGGCGCTCTCTTATACGATCAAATAAGGAAATCGAGAAACCACACAAGCTAGAACCTGACTGGGCTGTGAAACATCTAATCTCACAGACTAGTTGGCCAGGGCTTGAACATCAACTGCAAGAGGTATCTCATCAGCAAGAATGTATGCAAGACCACCCATACTCACTGCCATCCTACTCAAGACATCAGCCACTATATTGGCCTTTCTCGGATGGTACAAAATATTGATATCATAGTCCTTTAGACCTCAAATTGAGATCCTTTTGTTTGAATAAGTGATGGAGGCTACAATGATCACTAAATACCTCACAGGACACACCATAGAGATAGTGCCTCCAAATCTTCAACGCACGAATAATGGCAGCCAACTTCAAATCATGAACATGGTAGTTCTTTTCATAGGGCTTCAGCTGACGCGAAGAATATGCAATTACTCTACCCTCCTGCATCAAAACACACCTAATACCGATATGAGAAGTATCACAATATATTGTATAAGAACCAGAAGCTGATAGTAGAACTAGAACACGAGTTGTGGTCAAGGCAGCCTTGAGCTTCTGAAAGCTCTCCTCATAGTCATTTGCCCATCTGAAAGGAGCATCCTTTTGGTTCAATTTGGTCAAGGGCTATGCAATAGACGATAAACCCTACACGAAGCAATGATAGTAACCAGCCAACCCTAGAAAGCTCTGAGTCTCCATAGCTGAGGACAATCTAGGCCAACTCTAGACCGCCTATATCTTCTTTGGATCTACCTGAATACCTTCACTGGACACCACGTGCCCTAAGAGCGCCACTGAACTGATCCAAAAATCACACTTGGAGAACTTGGCATAAAGTTTCTTATCCCTGAACCGCTGCAACACAACCCTCAAATATTGCACATGCTCCTCCTAGCTACGAGAGTACAGCAGGATATCGTCAATGAATACAATAACAAACGAGTTGAGATAATACTGAAATACACGATTCATCAAATGCATGAACGTTGTTGGGGCATTGGACATCCCAAAAGACATTACGAGTAACTCATAATGACCATAATAGGGCTTGAAAGTTGTCTTTAGAATATTCAAGTCCTGAATCTTCAACTAGTGATACCTGGACCTAAAATCAATCTTGGAAAACACATTTGCCCCGTTCTTGAATGTGACCTTGTTCAACGTCATATACTCAATGCACATTCTCACAAACAGAATAGGCGCGCCTCAAGGTGACACACTAGGCCTAATAAAACCCTTATCAAGGAGTTCCTGAAGCTTCTCATTCGACTCCTTCAACTCAGCCAGTGCCATACGCTACAGAGAAACAGAAATGGGCTGAGTGTCCGTCACCAAGTCAATACCAAAGTCAACACCCCTGTCGGGAGGCATGCCTAACAGGTCTGCAGGAAACACATTCGTGAAGTTTTGCACCACCAATATCACATGGAGACAACCAGTCTATACCCAATATCACATTACAATCAACCATACTAAGCAACAATAGATTAACTCTAGTCTCCAATCCCCCAACAGCCACTACATACGACTAGGATATACGGTGCATAACAATAGTATCCCCCACCTACATGGATAAATGAACATGTGAAGCTACAGACTCATAGGTCGTATACAGATAATGAGCAAAATATGATGAGACATACAAATAAGTGGAACCAGGGTCAAATAATATAGAGGCATCCATGTGGCAAACTAAGACAATACCTATGGTCACCGCATCTGAAGCAATAATATATGCTCTAGCAAGAATAACATAGAACTGGTCCTGACCGCCACCTAACCGGCATCCCCTCGAGGGCGACCCCATAGATGTCTTAGCTCCACCCCAAGTGGGCTGGCATGTGGTGAAATAACTGGTGATGAAGTCGTAGGCTAACTCCTCTACTAAGCTGAACCTCTTGAGAGGCGGGGTCAATGCCTCTTAATATGACCCAAATATCCACACTCAAATCAACCTCTCCCTATAAATTGCGGTAGGGACTGAAGGGAGCCCCAAGCATCGGTATAACTACTAGAATGATCCAACATAAATGAACCTTGAGGTGATGGTGCATGAGACGAACTATGAGATGGAAGAGCACTGAAAGATAAGTGACCTGCTGAGAACCTTATGAATCATGACTGGATGATGTACCACGGTAAACTGGACGAGCCATCTGAACATGCCTATAAGGACAACCTCTGTCGCGGTGGAATTGACCCCCAAAAGGAACATCGTTTAAATCACCCGGTCCATGAGGCCTTTTGTCCTCCTTCTCTACCTGCTCCTGACTATGAACCATCTCAATCTATCGAGCAATATCAACAACCTCATCAAAAGTAGCACCAGATACCCTCTCTCTAGCCATAGGCAATTGCAATTGAAATGTGAGGCCATTAATGAACCTCCTAATCTTCTCCCTATCAGTGGGAACCAATTAACTACGTGACAAGCCAACTCAAAAGATCTTGTCTTGTATTGTGTCACAAACATATCATCCTGATGTAATTGCTTAAACTGTCTGTGCAGTTCCTTCCTCTGAGACTGCGGCATGAACTTCTTCAAGAAGAGAACGAAAAACTCTTGCCAGGTAAGTGGTACTGCACCAACCAACCCGTGTCTCTCATTAGCCTCCCATACACTAAAAGCATCCCTAGTAACTGAAAAGTAGTGAATGAGACCCTACCTGTCTCCATAATACCTATTGTACGGAGCATCCTCTAACACTTATCCAAGAAGCCATATGTATCCTCCGCCTCGATACCACTGAATGATGGAGGCTATAGTCTTCCAAACCTCTCCAATCTACATTGCTCATCATCAAGCATAATAGGAACCACATAGCCCTGAGCAGCTACAACCGGCTAGGCTGGTGGTGCCCCCGATATCTGGAGTCCCTGCATCACCTGCTCTAGTGTGTGGGCAACGGGACGTTGAGTACCTCCCCATCTTGAGAAGTAGTTGTTGCAGCAAGAATAGAGACCGCTTGATCAAGACTGGTACACACATTTATAATTTGAGCTATGGCCTCTTGAAAGCCTAGAATGAAAATGGGAATGGGTGGTGCCTGAGCTGGCCCCATGGGCTCATCTCAAGAAGTGACTAAGTCAAATAGGCATAAATAAATATTTGCATCTAATTTCACAATTAAAGCATAAACCTAGCAAAATAACAAACACCCATTCATAAACAAACATAAAATTAATCACCAATAATGTTTACCCACTTGGGCTGGGTCACAACCCTAGTAAAATTGTAGCTTCGCATAATGGGTATAGAATAAAATAATGAAGAAAACATAATAAAACTCATATTAGAAGATTAAAATATAAAAACCCAATGCTAAATCACAAAAATAATCTATAGTTGTCCAAAAAAGCAGGAAGAAATGGCAACATAACTTTGAATACTTAAAACTTGACCTAATTTCATGAAACTATTCTATTTATACAAAGCTGGAATTTTCGGACAAAATGCCCTTTTGGAGGTTCTACGGCCGCACAATTCCATGTGCGATCCATACTTTGCTTCAGTCTTGATAGGATTTGAATTTGCAGCTACACAATTCTGAAATATGGTCGCATCTACCATATTCTGCGGTCCGCACATTTCTTGGTGCGGCCGCACCAGGGCTCTTCTGCGGAGCACACATTTCTGAGTGCGGCCACGTAGCTGACTTCTGCAGCCGCACAATAATTATATAGTCTGCACTTCCTTTAATCTTGAAATGAGAACTCTCTGAACTTCCGCTCTTGGTTAGATTTTGCGGCTGCATATTTTATGTGTGGGCTACACTTTGCGCTTGGACTCTGATGAACTTTCCTTCACAATTTGTGGCCGCAGATGGAAATTTGCGGTCCGTACATTGTGCTTTTGTGCCTGATTTTGTCCTTGAGCTTAGATCACCTCTTCTTGAGTTGGATTTCATCTTAGTGGCTCATTTTCCAATTCTCTGCGATTAAGCATATTTCATCGATTTTTGACAATTAAACCCTTTGGACTAAAACTAAAGTTAAAAGGTACTAATAAGTAGTCAAAATCCCACTTATCAACTTCCCAAAACTTAATTTTTTTTCTTGTCCTCAAGAAAATAAGGTAAATCCCACCTCCAAAAGTTAAGAGCCATTCCATCTAATCTAAGATGCATCAATCACACATCATTTGGAACCAACAATTACCCACAACACATATGAATTATTAACAGGACAATGATTTGAATTTTTAAGCACAAATAGTGCTAATATGACACTTGAGCATCAAGAGTTGACTTTATTGTTCAAGGAAGCTCGCTCTTGCATGTAGTCCATTGTGGATCCCAAACTCCTCCTCTTCTATTCTCCATTATCATATCTCGCTTATGAATGTAGCACTCAATTCCAAGATTTGTGAAAAGTTTGATCATCTCTCTCAAAAGAATGTCACAAGTACTGCTCTAAGTACCATATGCTTGCCCTTCATATAAATCACCACTAATGTAAGTACATTTGGCTTGAAATCACGTACGACTTTTCGGAATGTAATAAAGCCTTTTGGACTAGGTTGGATATGTTGGAATAGAACGAGTTTATCTTTCCTTAAACATTCCATTTTCTCTTCTTCTTTTTGCTCATGTTTTGCGGACTCTTTGAGGCATTTTCTTTTGTACTTTTGGGAACTAGAGAGACTTATCATCACTCTTTCTTCGCCATAATATTCAATTTTTCCTTCTTTGTTTTCTCCATGCCTTGAATCATTGCTTTTTCTTTGAATCCCTTCAACTCTTTAATTTAATCACTTTCTTTTTGCATTTTCTTTTTGTTCTTTCTTCATTTTTCTTCATTTCTTTTCTCTTTTTGTGCCTTAATACCACTTTCAACCTCCTCGTCTCTCCCCAAAATTATGTTTTAGCCAATTATTTCTCAAGAGTATTAAGTAAAGCTCGGTTGCCAAGAGAGGGTCACTACAAAACGAGTAATGGCTTGTAACATGGTTATCAAATGAGAAAGGTTTTAGGATCAAATGGGTTGATTGGGGATATCAACATTGGTGGGACATGAAAATTTTTAAATAGGTCAAGGAGAGCCTACAATCATTTCTCAAGCTAAGCAAAACTTAAAATTTCACCTAGAAACACATTCAAGGCAAGTTCTAGACCATTCGCATGGGTACTTGGACTTGCAACAAAACATCTCATCTCTCACATAACTGGATTGTTAAAGAGGATAGAGTCGAGGACCCACAAAAACCATATTTATGAATAAAAATCACTAATTGTTCGATTAAACCACTCGATGATTGTTTAAGTCAACACAAGTGTTAGAAGGTCACTAACTAGAGCAATTTTATTCCAAGAACTTGTTTTTAATCATAAGCACGTAGTTAAGTGTATTGATACCAAGTGAAGCATGTTTGACTCTTCAAGTTTGACTCAGTCAGATCTTTTTATTCATTATTACTACTATTCTTACCTATACATCAAAACAGACTCAATCCCTTAAGATGATTGTCACATCATCCATTATTGGGAAGATTACCCGGTTCACACAAAAACTACCTTTGGAAAGAACTTTGGAATTAAGAAAATTAAAGGCTTATTGATCACTTAAAAATATGAAAAGAAAATACTAGATTAAAAAGAAGCTATTAAAGTAAACAAAGAAGCTATTAACTTAAACATTGAGTACCAAGAAAAAAATGAAGAAGCTACAAAGTAAGTTATATAAAGCTTAAATATATATAAAAAAGTAAGAGAGGGATAAAGAAAATATATACATCTATAGAGAGGGGGAAGAATATGTACATCATGAAAATAAAAAGAAAATATTATCAGTTATTACATGCCAATATAAAACATAAAATCAAATAACCTCTACCCTCCATTTGAATAAGAATAAGCATTGTCCCCAGTGCTTAACAAAATAAAAATAAGGAAGGGAAAGAGTAAAGCGTACTATCTATGCGGTTTTGGACATCTCTGTGTCCATAACGATGTCACTGCCCTCAAGCTCCTCCAACTGGATCTCATCATCCTCTACTCGGGGAGTAGCTGGGTTAGCAAATATTTGTAATACCGCCTTAGCAGTGTCGGTAGCGAGGTTTGGCTCCTTAGACTGGCCAGTTGGTGCTGATGGTGCTGTTGGTTCTACTAGTGTTGCTCCCTAGCGACTGCTATCTTAGTAACCTCTCTCCTCAATATGTCCAATGATTTCTTGGATGCCTAGGATTCTCTCATCTTCTTTACCTACTTTTCAAGCTCCCCAATCACTCCTCCATGTGCCACAAAAGTATTTATGATGATCTTTTGGTTCTCCAAACTCTTCTTCAAAGTGTCCTCCATTGTAGGAGGAATATAGGGTGCCACGTGGATATCTGGGCTATAACAACACTGGATAAGTCAAATAGGTTTGCAATATCTGTTTGCATCCAGTTGTTGAGACTCACCAGAGTCAGGGAGACTCGCAATGCAGAAAGTAGATGAGTAGGCTTATGGACCAGACTCAAAGTAGAAGTGGAAAGAATTGATTCTGACAGCTCTGAAGATGGAGGTGGAGGCATGGTTGTCGTAATAGTAGAAGGCCCTGCTGCTCTAGAAGGTATGGCTACTGATTCTGCAACTACCACCGAAGGCTCATCAAAATAGCCTACGGTAGTAGTCGATTGACTCTTGTTCTTCGAGTTCCTCATGTCCTTCAAAGAGTACCAAGTGAAGGTCTTCTTTGCCTGAACCTTCATGTCAAAACTCTTGAACTCCACCCCCTATTTGTAAGATACTCTGTGATAGTGTTGGGATACTGGTAGGAGCTATCAATCTGCCTACCATCCAAAGACATGTTGGCCGACATGATGGCACCTACATTGATTGGGTACCCGACCATTATGGAAGCCACTAAAATTGCCTTCGCGATTGGGAAATCTTTTTCATTCTGAAATGGATCTAGTCGACTGCACACAAAGATCAGCCATCCTTTTTCTTTAAAGTTGAGGGTGTTCTACTGAGTAGGAACCCCTTTTGTGATCCATATTGGTGGTGGTCTTGGAGTTGCCAAAAATCTCAGCTAGCCAAGGGCGAGCTGCATCACATAGTGTGAACTTCTCTAAATATTGTACTGGCTCCACATCCCCAACCCCAAATATTTGTTCAGGGTGATACGATCGAATCTCACTTTTAAGTTCCTCAATTTGGTCACCTTGGTCCCCTTCTTCATATGCACCATTGGCGTAGAATTCCTGGACCAAGTGCCCCATTTCTATCCACCAAACCTTGAGCGAACCATGTCCACCATTTTCTCTTCCAGAATTGTCTTGACACGTGTGAGTTGTACCTATAAAAATCTTTCTATACAAACTGATGCTCAAGAGTCAGTGATCTCAGAGGCCATCAATCTCAAAATCTGTTGAAGTCATGCAAGCTCACAAACCTATCTTCCCAATCTTCTTTCTTCTTCTACCCCCCAAGGCTAGAAACTTTGGTATCACCCCCTTGACCATCATCCATCATATCATCATCATTAACTGTAGTAGTTGGTGCATCAAGGGCATGAATTGATGACGGATCTGAACCTTGACTATCATCTTGCGAACCCTCTGAAATGCTTGTTGAGATGGAAGGATGATCTCGAAGCTGAAATCTCCCCTGAAGCTGCCATGTTTGTGATTGAGTGTCAGGCTGCTCTTGCATAGAGTAACCCTCTGATGCTTCCCTAGACGGGACATATGAACAAGACTCAGCAAGCTTTGGAGCTTTCCCGGATGTCCCCTTTGTTTCTATAACTCTTTGCACTAAGAGTAGTAGGGTACCCCTACCTCGGCCTCGGGAGGGTTCACCCCTTCCCTTCTATGTATCTCCACGTCTATGACACCTAACCATTTTCTGTAATACACATCAATAAGAGTTAGTTCTAGATCAAGCATAGAATAGCAGTCAGTTGTAGAACAAAATATTGTGTAGGGTAGGGAAGTGCGGTTCGCATATTTTTGGGTGTAGCAGCAGATAGGGTTGTGCAGATCACACAATTTGAAAGCGCAGCCACTGTGACGATTCTGCGGTCCGCACATCTAAAGTGTGGTCTACACAATTTTGGGTGCGACCGCACATTGGAACTTAAAAAATGACATCTCTAAAGACAGAGAATTGCTTGATTTGTTGCCGCACACATTTTCCTATAGTCACGGTTAAATTCTAAGGACTACACAATTTCAAGTGTGGTCTGCACAATGATGCTACACCAAGTGCCCTAGTCTACTGATCTGCAGACCGCACAATTCCTTCTACGGTCGCACAATTCAAAATCAAATCGGGTAGAATCTTAGGATTTCTAAGTTTAAACATAAATTGGCCATGGTAATAGCAATTGAACATAATAAATAGTATGCCCATTCCCCAACTAACAAGTAAGAGATTACCCATATCATCTACAATCCACATAGTTGTGAATTTACGAATTGGTCTAAAAATAACTAAAGAAATAATAAACTAAATTAAGAAAATTGATTAATTCTAAAGATGATTTGAACATACCAGTGATGTAGTGGTGTTAAGAAATGATCAAAGATGATGATCTAAGAGACAGATGAGTGATTCAGATGCACTAAATTTTAGCCTTTGTATTAAGTTCTCAAAAGTTGCAAAAGTTTAAAGAGTAGAGTGCGGTCTACTATTTATACTTAACACGATTTTCCAGAGTTCAAGAGATGAGTGCGGCCGCAAAACTCCTTATGCAGCCCGCACTTTTATACATGTTGTGCATTTCCCTTTAATGATTTGCGGTTCACAAAATTACGTGTGCGACCACAAATTTTGGTATGGACCGCACATTTCCTTTTGTGCGGCCGCGCTTGGCCATTTCTCTTACAGGCAAACTTCAGAGAGTGTGCAATTTTTGATTTCCAGTTGTGTGGTCTGTACAAGAATTGTGCGGTTCGCAATGCAATTGTTGTTGGAAACACGTTTCAAATGCAATATACTAAACGTGTGTTCTTTTGTAGGTTTTGATGAATGTCAAACAAAGCAAAAAGCGATATATAGCAGTACTCAAGGACAAGCACAAAATGGATGCATTACAAGAAGCTCAAGACAAAGTTTAGAAATGTTATAATTGAGTCAATATTAATTGTGATCTTGATTCCTCAACTTGGCTCATAACATGGCTTCTCTACTAAAATTATTTTTCCAAAATCATGCATATTTAAATTAAGTGTCAAATGATTTTAAACTATGCATATTTACATTTGTTAAAATGTTTTCCAAGCATGCCTCAAAAATCTGGGCTAAGATAATCGATTATGTACTTATGATAATCGAGTATCTCTAAGCCAAGACTGCATGACAATCGATTGTGAATTAATGATAATCGATTGTGAGTAAGTCAGTTAACATCAGGTTTTTGCAAACTGCATAACAATCGATTGTGTACTTATGATAATCGATTGTTAACTGAGGCAAAGTTTTCAAAACTCATAAAAATCGATTATGAACTAATGGTAATCGATTAGAATGAGAAAAATGTCTCCCAGTGATTTTAAATAAAATGATAATCGATTGTGGCTTTTGATAATCGATTATATATGAGACAGAGAGTTTTGAAATTAATTAATAATCGATTATTCCATTTGATAATCGATTGTTGAAGCTGACCGTTGTCATATATTTTCAATTACCTTCAGGTAATCGATTGTTGATATTTAACAATCGATGTTTTGCTTAAAATCTGGAAAAGATTTTCTGAACGTTGTTAAAATAATCGATTGTTGATTTCCGGACAATCGATGTTTTATGCCAAAAATTGGAAAGGATTTCTTAACGTTATAAATAATCGATTATTGATTTGAAGTAATCGATTGTTGACGTAAAATCTGGGATTGAATTTTTAATCTGATAGGCAAACAATCGATTGTTTAGTCTTGACAATCGATTGTCACTGAGTAATTTCAGCAATCCTTAATTGGCAATTAGACAACGGTAAGACTGAGTTTTTCACCTATAAATACAGCTTCAACTCAGTGTTTTCACAACAACAACATATACACTTTGAGTATTTTCATTGCTAAAAGCTTTCTTACATTGATCATCATTTTCCATTCATCCATAAAACTTTTTGAAGAGCCATTCTATTGAGCTAAGTTGTTGTGATCTTGAGCGTACTATTTCTACTCATATCTACTCATTAAGGAGTGCTTTGTAAAGTGAGTGTGTTTTGTGTTTGTAAGAGAATTGCGATTCTCGTTTGTTGAGGAACTTGTGATTCCTCGGTTGAAGTCTTTGGGATTGTTATCCCCGAGCAGTTGAAGTCTTTGGGATTGTTATCCCCGAGCAGTTGAAGTCTTTGGGATTGTTATCCCCGAGCAGTTGAAGTCTTTGGGATTGTTATCCCCGAGCAATTGAAGTCTTTGGGATTGGTATCCCCGAGCAATTGAAGTCTTTGGGATTGTGATCCCCGAGCAACTAGGTGAGGCTTGTGTCCTCAGCTGTAACGGTTTGTTAAGCACCCGTAAGCTTGACAAGTTTAGTGGAAATCTCGAGAGAGTCTCTCGGGGACTGGACTAACCACGTTTGTGGCCAACCAGGATACATCATTGTGTAAGTTTATTCTACTGCACTTGTTTTAATTTCTGCAAAGTTTTTAAATTCCGCACTATAACGCTTAATATTTTTAAAACGCTATTCACCCCCCCCCCCCCTCTAGCGTAAAGCGTATTGTCCAACAATTGTGTGGTCCACACAATAAATATGCGGTCCGCACTTTTTCCATACTTAGCTAATTTTCTAAGCGTAGTCCCTATAAAGCACACTCATTCCTGCAACACACTTCAAAACCAGTTAGCAAAAAAATAAGTCCTATCTAAAAAGAAGAAAAAGAAAAAGAAAAATAAACATAGGTTGCCTCCCAAGAAACACATGATTTAATGTCTCAGCACGACGTAAATTACCATCACTTGAAATGAATTACCCCTAACATGTGTCCATCACTAACTTTCCCCAAATACTGCTTCACCCTATGATCATTGACTCCAAAACTTCATCATTTTTATCTTCAAGTCCAATGCACTAAAGGGTGTCACACCCACAAATTTTCAAACGGGCCACTCCATTTAGACTTCAACTTTCCTGGAAATATCCGTAATCGCGAATTGAATAATAACACAAGATCACCTTCCTTAAATCTTTGTTTTGAATGTACTTGTGATGGAGGTACTTCATCTTCTCCTTGTATAAGGACGAACTTATATATGCATGGTACCAAAACTCATCTAACTCATTCAATTGTGCCACCCTTAAGTTGGCGGCAACATACCGCTCAAGATTCAACTTATTTAAAGCCCACATGACTTTGTGCTCAAGTTCCACCGGAAGATGACAAGATTTTCCGAACAGCAACCGGTATGGATACATTCCAATTGGTGTCTTAAAAGCCGTCCTTAAGCCCATAAAGCATCATTGAGTTTCTTGGAACAATCAGTCCAATTAGCGTTCACTATTTTAGAAAAAATACTATTTATCTCCTGGTTGGAGACTTCCACTTGAACGCTTGCTTGGGGAGGATAGGGGTTCGTGACTTTATGAGTGATACCATACTTAGTGAGTAAGGTTTCAAAATCTTTGTTGCAAAAATATGATACTCTATCAATTATGATAGCGCTTGGAGTACGAAATCTTGTAAAAATGTTCTTCTTCGAAAATACAACCACACTTCACGCTTCATTGTTGGATAAAGCAACGGCCTCAACCTATTTGGGCACATAGTCAATCGCGACCAAGATGTAGGTATTTCCACAAAAACTCACAAAAGGACCCATGAAGTCAATGCCCCACACATCGAAAATATCAATCTCCAAAATGGTGGTGCTGGCCATTTAATTTTTCTTTGAGATTCCACCGCCCCTTTGACATTCATCACAATGCTTGACGATCACTTGCATCCTTGTAATGGGACATAGAAACTGCAATGTAACACTTTGACCGCCATTCTTGCTCCAGTATGGTGACCACCACAAGGCGAAGAATGAGAAGCTCCAAGAATTTCAACTTGTTCCTCCTTCGGTACAGATCTTCTAGTCACTCCATCCGTATAAATCTGAAAAAGGTATGGTTCATCCCAATAATAGTCGTGGCAATCCTGTTTGAGCTTCTTATTTTTGTTTGATGAGAACTCAACCGAAATGATACCACTCACAAGATAATTTTTGATCCACAAACCAAGGCACTTCTTTCATTGAAATATCCAAGGGTTTCTCATTGGGGAAAGAGTCATTGATTTCAAGGCCATCATGTGACCTCCTCTCCTCCTCTAAACGAGATAAGTGGTTTGCCTCTTAGTTTTCACTTCCTTTTCGATATTTGATGTCTATATCAAAATCTTGCAACAAAAGTATATATCTCATCAACCGATCTTTGGAGTCTTTCATGCTCATAAGATAAAAAAGTGCCGCATGATCCATATGTACAATTACTTTTGCACCCATCAAATACGGGCGGAACTTCTCAATAGCAAACACAATGGCAAGGAGTTATTTCTATGTAACAGTGTAGTTTACTTGGGAACTATTCATTGTGTTACTTTCATAATAAATCAGATGAAAATTTTTGTTGATGAGTTTCCCCAAAATATCCACTACCGCTAGTATCTTGGGAAGTTTCATCCCACGGATATGCATAAGCTTTCTGAGTTGGAAGGGTCTGGTCTCGTGAGTCTCCCTTCAGATTCCTCCCAAACCCCGGGATAGGTGGTCGTCATATGAGTTAAGAAGACAGATTCATCCCCCGGCTCATCCCTAAGACAAAGGAAGAAGTCAGAGACAAGCACACGGGAATAAAGCCCCTCATAGGCTTGAGGAGCGCACGCTTCTTTGATTCCTTACCTTAGAGCTTGGATAGCCCCAGGGTTTTTTTATTCTTCTTATTTCGCTCTACGGAAGAAACAGAATGATAGATAAGTGGGGGCATATCTTTGTCCCTTTCCGAAGGCCTAAGTTTGGTGGTCTTAGGAAAACCTATAAAAAAAAGGGGTTAGTTTAATATAAGATGGAGATGTAATGATGACTATTCAAAAAGAGACCTTACCATGAGAATGGACTTCCCATCGGCCTTTTGAGAGTTCGCTCTATGTGCACTCAAATTAGGACATCTGAGTTCAAATGCCCTTGAACTACTTCTTTAATCGGGGCACCATATTTTGACCTCGAGCAACAATAGTACAGTCATGAATACGAATAAAAAGATCAAAATAAAAGAAGAAGATATTATGATGTTAAAATAAGGAGATACACTTACGAGATGCTTTCCACTTCTTAGGAAATGGCATGTATTCTGAGGGGATCAAATCCTTAGTCTTCACTTGAACGAAGCGTCCCTGCTAGCCCCGCTCTTGGTCCTCATCGATGGTAAAGAAGGGGGCTTTGCTAGCCCGGTGTGTGATGTTTTATGTATCAATGAATCATAGAGGGGGGTGATTTGTGTGGTATCCAATTTTTTCTTTAGAAGAACTTGGTTCTTCTATGAGTTCTAACTGCTTCTGTTTGCGGAATAATAAGTACATAAAATAAAGAACACAGAGTTTTTTACGTGAAAAACACTTGGCTTAAAAGGTACAAAAACCATGACCTACTACTCAGTAGGATTTTCCCAAACTTCTCTTGAAATCACTTGAGCCAAAAACGTCATTTACAAAAACTCTTTTGTAAACCTAGGATTAACTGTAATCCTGTTGTGGCACACAACCTCAACTACTGAGACAACTTTAAGTTAACTCTAACTTGAAAACTCTTAGTACCTAATATAATTGCTTCTATGAAATCTTAAAGGTACAATTATAAATCACCTACTACAACTAAACTAGATTAAAAGAAAGACACAATGGAACTAATTCTTCTATTTCGTTCAAGTAGCTTTAGGAATGCACACTCAAATCTCACATAAATTATTAGCAAAATCACCTTGCTCTTTTGTTCTCAATTTAGTTTAACTTCTGTGTTTGTGAAAATACCTATAAAAGACAGCAATCACTATCTTTTAATAGATTAGTAATCAGAGTTTTATTGGAACTCAATTTCCGATCTCATATCGTAGTTGAGTCCTTGAAGATATCAAACTCCAACACCATCGTTATCCGAATTGTATTCTCTTCATATAAGGATACTTTCTCCCCTTATCCAATATGCAACCGTTTCGATCAGATCAGGAGATATTGAAGCTTGATCAGTAGGACTTATCTCCTTCATATGCATCTTACATGTGTACGTTGATCATGAATGTGCTTCATATAATGGACCTGGTCCATGACTGAGTTCATTTGTCATTCTTCAAAACTTTACATGTTCTTGGGCCAACAAATTTTCCCTTTTTGATGATGACAAACTCTATGCTTTTAACTAACTTAGAACATGTAAGAACTCAGCTTTAACCATCAATACTAAACTTAGAAAATATACTTATCATCAAGGACCAAGTTAATTAGGTTATAACATCACTTTATTTCAGAATGTATAAAATACAATATCTCTTCCTCCTTTTGGAATCATCGATAAGTTTCATACACAATGTGAATCCCATATTTTAATAAATACTCATGGCAACTTGGGCAACTTCAAATGTAATCATGGTGCAATCATCAGCGATCAAACAAACATATTTAAACTATTAAGGTAAGAATGATTATTGAACGAGAGAAATAACAGTTGTCATTGGTAGAGATATGTTCCCATCAACAATTCACTAAAATAGAGAAAAACATTCAACCATGAGCAAAAACACATAAAGATAGAAACATGCCAAATCTGGGTCACTAGAGAGGTACTAAACAAGTGCAGGACACATGATCTAGGAGTCTTAAGACTTGGTGGAACTGGAGGGTTAGGATTGAGTTTGGAGAAGATTCAACATGTTTTTTAAGAATTCCATCAGTCTTATCCTTTTCTTTAGCAAGCTCAGATCTGAGACCATTCCTCTCAGCTTTTACTTCAACCACACGTGCCTTGAGCCTCTCTATTTAGCATCCTTGGTTGTACATTCTTTAACCAGACTCCTAACCTATCTATTAATAGGTGTCCTCTGAGATGAACCAGGTTCATTTGGGATGACATTGACTGGATAGTCACAAGCAATCAGACTATAGATTCCAAAGTGTTCCTTTCTTGCGGTACATTCAACTTGTCCAGAACTGTGGTTAAAATAAAGCCATATGGATAGCATGAGCCTTTGATCCATTTATGACCCTTTCTAACAGCTTGACAATGAAAGCATGCCAATTGATTTGTTTCCCTCTCTCCAGGCACTCCATAAGAACTAGATCCATATAGTTAGCAGTGTGCCTTCTTTCCAGTATTGGCAATAAGCACTTGTGGACAAATTCAAACACAACCTTGTGCTCAGGCTTCATGTCATTTTTTTTGCATAGCCCTGGATTCATTCACTTCTTCTGAATCACAAAATCTCTTGGTGATTTCAATGGCAGTAGGGAGGGAGTCCAGACATGGCCATCTTTGCCTAGTATAGTCATCAATCCCTTCATAGGGTATGTCTAGAATCTCTACCAGTTTTGCTGCATCAAACTACACTTGGACTCCTTTCACCAAGCTACTAACAACTCCATCCTTAACAGCAACATTGGCCATAAATTCAATCAGCTCATTTCTGGCTAGCTGGCCATCCATCTGAAGGACCATGTCCTTCTACCCTTGAGCTGCTAAAGCATCCAACAACCAAATCATTCCTGATTGCCCTAGGTCTTTCAACAGTCCTCCCTTTAAAATTTTTCTTCTGCCAAACATGGCAAACATGTCCTGCTCCTTCTCAGATTCATTTTCTTCTTCTTCTCCACTGCACTCTTCATCATTAGAAATTCTTGTTTGTTTGTTTTTCAAAGCAGATCTTGTCCTCTTGGCCAGTGGAGGTTCAACAGCCTCAGACACATAAGAAGACTTCTTGGAGGAAGTCTTGGGATTTTTGGGCTTAGGGGTAGGAACCTCCACTGTTTTCACTGTTTCTTGATGGACCAGTTCCATGTCCTCTTCCTCAGCAGCCTATATGGATTCTACAATCTTTCCCTTTTCCATATCCATTTTCTTTTTCTTGCTTTCTTCTAAGGCATTTTGTAGACTGGCTTTACTCTGTTTTACCCTACTTCTTGTAACTCTACCCATAGGCACTGAACATGCAGCATGTGTAGGCGATGAAACTTTATTTTCTTAGAAGGCTTGGGAACATTTGGGGATTTCGTTGTGGGAGTTCTGCATTTCTTTGGGTCATAGCTTGCCCTAGCCTTTTTCAGTAGATCAGCCAAGGTCTCTTTAGTAGATGTAACATGTTCATCTCTTTGTTTGCTTAGATGACCTAATCTTTCAGTAGCTTCCACAGAAACACCCAATTCCCCTTTATTCACCACATGCACCCTCTCTCTTTTTCTTTTCCAAAATACTTTTTACCTCCACTCCTACATATCTCGAGCACTTGAAAATCCCTAATAGGTCCAACTAGAACAAACCTAGTCTCTAAGTTTTCAACCACAGACGAACTTACCTCTGTAAGGGATTCTTGAGTCTTCTCAGAGTTAGAAGACCCACGTCCTTCCCCCTCATTCGCTAATTGAAAGGAATCAGACTCAGAGCAGGAGTCAGAATTTGGATCTTGGCTTTGCTTTATTTATCTTGCTTTCAACCTTTCATTTAAAGCCTTTCTCAAAGCCCCAGATGCTACAGTCGTACGAGCAAGCATTTTGTGCCTTCGTAGTCTAGGTTTTGGAGAGACACTGGGGAGAGTAGATGAGGATGAATTTTAGGTAGATGGTGGTGGAGGAGATCCTGGGTTATTTTGGGGGTTCGACATGATTGTTAATTTTTTGAAAGAGTTTGGTAATTTTGGAGAAGAGGGAAATTAGAAGTGAATAAGAGTTTTTGACGGTTTAGGAATTATGATGAAGACTAGAGAGATGGTGTGCATTTAAAAAGAATTAGACATTTAATAAGTAACGAAAACTTTTTTCAAGGGTCAAATATGAGTCTATTCAAATTGAAATTCTTTAATTTTAATGATCGATTTGGTTCCCTAGATATTAGGCAAAAAGTATAGTTTAGAATAGATGGATGGAACTAATTCAATGCTAACGGATAGTATTTTCTAAGAATTTGACAAGTATATTACTTCTACTCATGATTGAATTATTAATCTTTCTATTTGTGTAGAGTATAGATGTCACACCTCCTTTTTACACGGCTACCCCGAAGGATAAATATGGGAGTTTTTCTATTTAAAGTGACATTATTCGAAATGGGATTATTTATTTGTTTATAGTCGCCACTTGGGATAGGCTTGGCTTTTGGTGTCCCAAATATCCGGTTTATTTTGAATCACAAATCGAGGAAATTTTCAACTACCCAAATGGAGTCTGTGAACCAGAAATTCTAAGGAATTCTGTTGACCCGAGGAAAGGTGTTAGGCACCCTCGGATTCTGCACAGTCGCTTAAACTATTATAATCGACAAAAAATTTGATTTTAATGCATGTTCATCCTATAGTGAAATTTTAAATTTATTACCACTTTTAATTAAATTTAAGGAATGTGAACGTCATTTAAAACATGCCTTTAGATCACGTCACATGAAATGTACCCGGATCTGAAACACATTTACCCAGCATTTTGGGATTTGAATTTGGGTGACATGAAATGCACACCCGTAATTAGAAAAATAAAATTATTAAAAGACGCACCTAAAGTGACTAACGTGTTATTGCCTTTGCGGGAAGCCGTGAAGTTCGCTAAACGTAATGTCCCGAATTTCTAAGTATTTTAATATAAGAATTTAAAGAGGGACACATAATTTATGGGTTTTATTCGGCGCGACACACCTTGTTTTATTATTTAAAGGCCAATATAGAGCAAACAAGAATTTTCTATTGAATTTGCCTCTAAAGGGACCTAGTCAGTTAGTATTATATCATTTGGGCCTTAAAGTCAAGTCCGAACTTAAACAAGAGGAGAACCTCTTAATTTAAATCTGCCACCTACTTTGGAAGGCTCAAAATTGTTTTGTCTTGCTTTAATTGATTTTATCAAATTGATCAAAACTTTCAACAATTAATTTTCACATTTGGGCCCTGTCACGAGAGAAGGAAATCAAGGTGTAACCAAGATCTTTTTGGCCTAGTCATAACAAGTGTTCAACCTTGCACTTTTAGCCCAGAAACATGATTCAAACAGATTCCACTGTCGATCATCCTCGAGTGAATATTCCACTCACATTTTTAGGGGCATAATTATAATCTATAGACCTAAATTTAACTGCACGCATATTTGTTAATCAATATGTTAAAACAAACTCAGATTGAAATCTTAACTAGCATATATGAAGCATGATTATGCATACATACTAACTCTACTTCACGATTAAACATGTGAATTTGAACCATCGGATTTGGAACAATATAAGTCCATTATGATTGAGATTATGAATCATTGTTCAAATATACAAAATAATCCAAAACAGTCCGTAAAATAAAAATAGTCATAATTATACAATCCACAGTCTATGAGCTAATAAAAGATAACAATTACATATCAACCAACGTATATTTAACTACAAATACAGTTGTATCTCAAACGAACACAAATATGATGAATGCCTGTCATTTCACTCCAATTCAAAGCTACATCATGGCAAATTCAAATGTGTGTACCTGGAATTATAATGAAACAAAGGAGAAGAGAGAGATCAGTAGTAGTTCAGCAGCACATCACAGAAGATCAAAGGCTCACAAACTCAGGAAAGCAGTATCAACCACCCAGAATCAATTTAAACCAACAAAACTATTAAAACAACTTTAATACACTCAACAAAAGACTCGATTTTGAACCCCAAGAAACTTCTGCAACTTTAGCAACTGAAAGTTGAGCTAAGATATAGAAATTGATGACTAGAACTTAAAATTGACATAGACAACTCAATGTAACAGTGTTTCAACACTGAGAGTGCAGATTTTTGGTCTTTTTTTGGTTTTGAAATTCAAATTTAATACTAGAACTTGGAGAAAAATATTTTTTGGGAATTTTTAGAGGCTGGAAAATTTGGAATATTTTTCAGGGTTTTTCCAGACTTTTGGGAATTTTTCGGGGTCCAAAAACTTCTGAAAATTTTTCCGAATTCAAAACGTTTTTTTTTTCAAAGAAGACAATGGTGTGCCCTTTTTATAGGCTAAACTTAGGGAAACCCTTTCTATTTAGTTTTACTTATTAGTACTTCTTTTACTTTTCAAACTTTACCCAACTAGTCCCTCATTTTCTGGCTTGTGCCTCAAGTCTTAACACCAAATTACTGAAATTCAATTTTGAAACCCCAACTAGAAGGTTCCGGGGGTTTACCGCAGGATTCCTATTATCCAAAAACCTATACTACTTTTTTATTTATTCTAAATTACCAACCTATGTAAACCAACCCTCCCAACCTTATTACCTTGGTCAAAAGATGACCATAGTTAACCAATTGAAGCCTAGAGAATTAGCTATATCTAAAACAATTAAACTAAAGACCCTAATCACTAAACTAATCAACCAAAGCTAGAAATAAACTCTAATTAATACTAATATACTAGGGTTAACCTAAATTGAACTGATGGCCCATAGCAAAATGAATAGGTTTGAAGCTAATAATCAAATTAATTTCATATAACAAAGCAACAATCATGGATTGAGAACAAACAGGGAATTGAATCAACAAAGATTTAAAATGAAATCCAAAGCATGCAAATCAATCCAAAACAAAAAAGAAATTATCAGAACAGAAATCAACGAAAATCTTAAGTTTTTCTAAATCAATTGATATGAAGAAACATTAATTTAATGAGAGAAAACACTGTTGATTTAGAACGGACAATCACAAAACCTAAACTAAAACCCAGAACCCTAATAACAAAATTAAATGGCCAAATTTGTGCTATCTATTAGTGGAACTCAAGGCCAAATAAGTGAACAAATAAGAAAAGAGAAGAACAACTTTAATCACTGAATCTAACAAATTGGTATGTAAAAATAAAAGAAAAAAAATCAATTAACTCAAGAAACAAAAGAAGTCAAGTAAAAGTTATGAACGTACAAAGAAAAACAGAAGACTTACTATTGTGCTTTAAGATTCTGCCATTTCTTTGATTTGAGATTCGAGCATTTCCGGTAGGATTTGAAAGCTACTGATGGTGGGTCTGGTACGAGGGAAGCGGGGAGGTTACATGGTGTAACATTGGTTGAGTTTGGATGAAGCACCGTTTGGGTCCAGACTTCGATTTGAAATTCGACAGCACTGGCTGGGATTTGAGGGGAAACAAGGTTGGATATGGGTTGGGGAGACGAAGACGGTGCTATGGTGCAAAATAGGGATTGGTTGGGATGACCGCCACCGGATACGGTGGAGACGACGTCCATAAATTCGATTATTCGAAGTGCTGAGCTCATATTCGAGGGATGGTGTTTGGGGCATTGGAAAGGGGAGGAGGAGGAGGGGATTCAAGGGTATATGGGGTTGATCAGAGACCAGCCGCCGGCGGAGACAATTTCCGGCCGGTGGCAGCGAGGCGGACGGTGGTGGAGAAGACAGGTACGAGGAAGAGAAGGTTTGACTGGGTTTTCAAAATTATGAGACATTTTTATTTTATCTCAAGGTGGAATCAAGACCTTTGGATTATGATGGATGTAAGGCCAAGTTTAGTGTGTGTCGAAATGATGTCGTTTCGATGGGGAGGGGTCTAGACTGGGTGAATTGAGGGTCTGGGCCGGTCTGGGAGGATTTACTTTGGGTTGGGATTTTTAAAAGACATGCCAAAAATGGGTCTGATTTCTTCTCCTTCATTTCTTTTTTCTTTTTATTTGTTTTCTTCTTTTCTCTTTTTTATTTAATTAATTCATTTTTTGTTATTTTCAAGATTTATCAAGTACAAAAATAAAAATAGACAAGACCAAATTTAAACTCTACAATTAAAATTAATTAATTTCTAAAATAGCCTAAATACTAGTTTTAAAAGAAAACTAAACAAATGTAAAAAAAATGACTATTTTTGTTATTTTTTCTTATTTTCAATCATGTTCAATTAAACCAAAATCTAGAATTAGGTCCTAAATACAAGTGTGCTATTTTATATTCTTTATTTTTTATGATGCCTAAAAATGCACACAAAATACAAGCAAAATACAAAATCATGCAATTAATTCCTAGAATTCAAATAATAAAAGAAAGATCCTAATTTTCAGAATTCTATAGGAATATTTCAAGTGAGGCAAAAATCACGTGCTCACAATAGAAAACATACCTGACCTTTCAAATGAGTCTATACTGATGAACCATTTTCTGCATTTAGAACTCTCTTGATCATGCCTAAATGCCCTATAGAAATTTTTTTGTAAGAGATCAGTGAGTCATACAAACACATGTCAGAGGAGTATACTAATTAAAGTATGAAGTTGAGTAAGAATTAATCTAGAATTTACACAAGTTCAGAATTCCTAGCCAATTTTTTTTTCATTTTTTTTCATTATAATCATCCCTAATTCCAATATGTTCCTCTCAAAGTTTTCTCTGCTCAGTGCTTTAGTGAAGATGTCAGCAATTTGTTTATCAGTAGCACAAAATTCTATGGTGATCAATTCTTTCTCATAGTTATCTCTCAATAAGTAGTGTCTAACATATATGTGCTTAGTCCTCTTATGATGAACATGATTCTTTGTCATACTTATAGCACTAGTGTTATCAAATAATATAGGAATACAACCAACTTCAATGCCAAAATCTTCCACCTGTTGTTTGACCCATAACAATTGAGCATAACAAGATGCAACAACATATTTAGCCTCAACAGTGGATAAGGACATTGAATTTTGCTTTTTACTAGCCCATGATACAAGACATGAACCAAGAAAATGAACCATACCTGAGGTGCTTTTTCTATCCACTAGGAAACCTGCATAATCAACATCAACATATCCTACTAGATTGAAATTACTACCTTTAGGATACCAAAGACACAAATCAGTGGTGCCTTTCAAATATCTTAGTATCCTGTTGACAGTAGTCAAGTGAGACTCTTTTGGATTTGCCTGAAAGCGAGCACAAAGCCCTACATTGAAAACAATGTCAGGTCTGCAGGTAGTAAGATACAAGAGTAAACCAACCATTCCCTTATACAACTTTTAATCAAATGATGAACCAGGTTCATCAATGTCAATTTAGTGGCAGTTGCAATGGGTGTGTCTATTTCTTTTGATTCTTCAATTTTAAACTTTTTGATCAGCTCTCTTGTATACTTCTGTTAATGGATCATGGTTCCGTTTGGACTTTGTTTGATCTGTAAGTCTAAGAAGAAGTTAAGCTCACCCAACAAACTTATTTCAAACTCGCTCCCCATTAGTTTTGCAAAATCGTTAATTAGCCTATCAGTGGTGGCCCTAAAGATTATGTCATCAACATATTTGTACCACAAGGAGATCCTTACCTTTTTCCCTTAAGAATAAGGTACTGTCAATTTTACCTCTTTTGTAGCCATGTTCAAGTAGAAATTTGGACAATCGTTCATACCATGCTCTTGGAGCCTGCTTGAGCCTATAGAGAGCCTTGTCTAATTTATACACATGCTCAGGACATTCCTTGCTCTCAAACCTTGGAGGTTGTTTCACAAACATTTCTTCCTTCAAGTAGCCATTCAGGAAGGCACTTTTGACATCCATCTAATGAAGAGTGAATTCCATGTGCTACAAAGGCTGCGAGGAGTCTGACTGCCTCTAGTCTTACAACTGGAGTAAAAGTCTCATCATAATCTATGCCCTCCTCATGGCTGTAACCTTGGACAACCAGGTGTAACTTTTGTAAAATGTTCATGGTGTGAGTAGTTGAAGGAAAAGCATATGGAACGAATTTTGATTGAGTGTGTTGAATTGCTCGAGGGCTAGCAATAATTTAAGTGTGGGGTTTTGATAACAGGCTATATAGTTGATATTTACACCTTAAGTGTCTATGCTTTGTTGTTGTTTTATAAGGTAATTTGTCAATAAAATGCTTTAAATGGTGCTAATTGGTTTAGCATGGAATATTATATGTGAGAAAGCAACATGAAGTGTTTGGAGGCAACAATGTGAACAAAACACCCACTCAAGAAGTACCTGAACACAAAAGAGCAAAAGAAATGACTGGACAAAAGTCCACCGCGACCGCGGTGGACAGCGGAGCAGAGCGCGGAGACAAACACAAAAATAGGCCCAGGCAGTGTTCACTGCAGTTGACCGCGGTCCACGCTACGGTCGCGGTGAACTGTTCATGATCCAGAAATTTTAGGGGCCAAAGTGCCAATTCGGGAAAACTTTTGGTAAAACCCTTATAAGAGGTAGAAACTCTCCCAAAATGGGGGGAGGGCTTATTTTTAGGTTACTTTTGGAAGAAGAACAAGTGTGAGAGATCACCAAAAACATCATAGTTATTTATCTCTTCTATTTTTCTTGCAATTCTTCCATTATGATAATTTAGTAGTTTTATCTTATATTGTTATGAGTAGATAAATACTTTAATCTAACGTTTTGGTAAAACTCATTGGGGATGATTTGGTTGTTATATTAATATAGTTTTGAATTAGTTGTTAATCTCTATTTGTTCATCTACGTTTTGATTGTGGTTAGTTGAAAGGGCCCTCAATTATCTGCCCCTATTAGTATGTATCTTCTTGCGAGAGAGTCCATACTTAGGTGATTGTATGAACAACATAACTCCCGGGGTATAGACGAGAGTCATAACTGAGGGTCTAGAGATTGGATTAGAGATAATGATACCTCGGGTGCAATCTAAGTGAACCGTAATGTGAATCTAGCTAACGTAGCTTGCGAAAGTGCATCTAGTAAATTATCATAATTGCTTGAGAAAGATTTATGATAGATGGAGAGTTCATGATTGACGGAGACAACTAAGTCTCAGTTATAAACATATTCAACCAAGTAAATCAACAACGGGGGAAAGCAATACCTTAGACCTTATTCCAATTGTTTACAAATCAAGATTAGTTAACTTTCAGCTGTTATTTATTTTCAGTTTTGTTGTTAGATATATCATCAATTGTGAATTAAAAAGTCTAGGAAATTTATTCTGTGAATTTAATAAGTTCGACAAAAGTAACTGATAGGTTATTCTTCGTAGTTCGACTCTGGGTAGAAATACTCGGAATATATTTTCTATGTCCGTGTGTATCTTTTTATAAGGCATAGTTTGGCGTTATTACCTCAAAAACTTTGTCTTCCTTGAACTTGATGTTAGGTAACTTTACCACCAAGTCCTTAGAGGCTAATTTGTTTAGCTTATTTAGACTGGCATGACCAAGTCTTTTGTGCCACAGGAAGGGATCATTATCTAGCACACTTAGGCATGTTAGTTTATTTTTTGATAGAGTGGACAAATCTACAATGTAAATATTGTTAACTCTTTTTCTCTGCAAAAAACTTTTGTCAGTGGTAAGCTTAATCACAAAGCATTTAGTAGATATGAATGCTACAAGGTTACCTCGTCACACAGTTGTGACATGGTGATCAGGATGTATTTTAAGCCATCTATCAAGTAGACATTCCCAATGGAGTGAGATTCTGTCTTACCTACCTTTCCAACCCCAATAATCTCACATTTCTTCCCATTTCCAAAGGAGGCATTACCTCTTTTTAAGTCTTCAAGTGAAAGGAACTGGTTCTTGCTTCCAGACATATGTTTTGAGCAGCATCTATCCATGTACCATATTTGGCTACTTCCCTTCACTTGGACATGCAACAAGAAATCAGGGGTTAGTCTTGGAAACTCAAACTAGTTTGGGTCCCTTTCTATAGGCAAATGGATATATCATATTCCTTCTAGCCCACCCAGACAGTCTATTTTTTTGCTACAAAAGCTTTGTTCTTTTGACTGGCCTTTTCCTTTGCATTGCTTTAATTTTTAGAATGGCCAGTCTTGCCATAGTGTGTGCAGATTTTGTTCTCATGAAGAGTGAGGTACTTGCTTTTAGGATCCCACTTAGGTGCTTGAGTTCCATAGCTAAGTCCTCTTTTGTTGCTACTGTGATGTTCTTATAGCCAAGAGAGTGCATCAGAAGCCTTGTTCCATTTGCAAGTTTTGTCTAGTTTATGTTTTACCTTTCCTAGATCTTCTTTTAATAATCTTATCTGCTCATCCTTCCTATATAGCACATCCTTCATTTTTTCTAAGTTTGCTGCTAGGGTGAGATGTGTGTGATCAACTTTCTTCTTTCTTGTTCCTAATTTCAGTTTTAAGTTCTCAAACCTAAGTTCTAGGACACTATTTTCGAGTTCAAGAACCTAGTTCTTCAACTCAACATTTTTACTTTCACTCTCATTAGCCCTAGACTCTAGATTTATGCACTTGGTGTTTAGGATCACACATTCCCTAGACAGTTCTTCCATCTCATTGTTAATTATCTCAGACTCATCAACAATGTCTAGCACTAGCTCAGACTACTTTTATTTAGATGGGATTTTTATCTTGTCTTTGGGATGAAGAATACTTACATCTTGTCCATCATAAGATTCTTCGATGGCCACAAGTGCTTGTTCATCTCCAGCTTCTTCTTCTGAGTCCTCATCTAATGTTTCTCCCTAGGTAGCAAACATAGCCTTTGTTGATCCTTTATTCCTTTTTGATTGAACCTTTTCCTTCTTCGTATTCCTTTATTCAACCATTTATTTCTTCCATTCAATCTCCAATTGAGGGAAATTCTTGATCATTTGATCAGTCTTACCATATTTGTAGCAACCCTCATTGGTTTGCTTCTCAGAAGCCCTCGGTTTGTTGAAGTTTGTACCTCTTCAAGGACCCTTTCCTGTCATCAGGTACTTTTTGAAGTCTTTTGTGATCATAGCCATTTCGTGATTCTCCAAACCTGAACTTTCAGCAATTCTGAGAGCGTGACTTCTTTCCTTCTTGGGTGCATCCATTTCATGGTTTGCCTTCTCAGTTAATAGGCAGTAAGGTTTCCAATTATTTCATCCAGCTTGAGGGTAGCAACATTCTTTGATTCTTGAATGGTAGTGGTTTTGCTTTCCTAAGAGACTGGCAGAACCCTTGTCAAAATCTTCTCAACTTTGCCTTCTTCAAGAATAATTCTTCCAAGATACTTAAGTTCATTTGTCAGGGTGTTGAACTTTATATACATTTCTTGGATGGTTTCTCTTTCCGTCATGGTGAAATTCTCATATTGAGAATACAACAATGTTCCTCTGGACCTCTTCACTTGAGGTGTTCCTTCATGAGCCACTTGCAAAGTGTCCCAGATTTCCTTAGCAGTGGTACAACTTTGAATTCTACTATACTCATCTGGACCGAGTCTACACACAAGCCATTTCTTGGCCTTGGCATTCTTCTCCCACTTCTTCAGGTCTTCAGTAGTGCAGTCAGCTCTTGTCTTTGGCACTTCCTCTCCTACAACATTGTTCTTTATAGTTGCTAGAGGACCATCAGCGACTATGTCCCAGAGTTCATAGTCTTCTCCTATAATGTGATCCCTCGTCTTGTTCTTCCACCAAGAATAGTACTGACAATTAAAGAGTGGAGGCCTAGCAGTGGATTGCCCTTCCTAGTTCACAGGTGGTGTACTCATGTTTATCTTTTTCTATGGTGTTAGCCTCTTCAAGGATAACCTGCTCTAATACCAATTAATGTTTTAAGCGTCAATTCCATACAAGGGTGGGGGGGTTGATTTGTGTGGTATCCAATTTTCGCTCTAGAAGAACTTGGTTCTTCTAAGTGTTCTAACTACTATTGTTTGTGGAATAATAAGTACATAAAATAAAGAACATAGAGATTTTACGTAGAAAACACCTAGCTCAAAAGGTGAAAAAACCACGACCTACTACTCAGTAGGATTTTCCCAAACTTCCACTAAAATCACTGAGCAAAAAATTGCATTTACAAAAACTCTTTAGTAAACCTAGGATTAACTCTAATCCCGTTGTGGCACATAGCCTCAACTGCCATGACAACTTCAAGTTAACTCTAACTTGAAAACTCTTAATACCTAATACAACTGCTTCTATGAAAGATGAAAGGTATAATATAAATCTTCTACTACAATTGAACTAGATTAAAAGAAAGACACAATGGAATTGATTCTTCTATCTCGTTCGAGTAGCTTCAGGAGTGCACACTCAAGTCTTACATAGATTGCTTGCAAAATCGCCGTGCTCTTTTGCTCTCAATTTAGTTTTACTTTTGCATATGTACAAATTCCTATAAAAGAGAACAATCACTATCTTTTAATAGATTAGTAATCACAATTTGATTGGAACTCAATTGCTGATCTTCTATCGTAGTTGAGTCCATGAAGATCTCAAACTCCAACACTATCTTTATCCGGATTTTGTCCTATCCATATAAGTAGACTTTCTCCCCTTATCCAATATGCAACTTTTTGGTCACATCAAGAGATATTGCAGCTTGATCAGTAGGACTTAACTCCTTCACGTGCATCTCACATGTGTAGGTTGATCATGAATGTGATTCACATAATGGACCTAGTCCATGACTGAGTTCATTTGTCATTCTTCAAAACTTCACCTGTTCTTGTGCCAACACTGTATAAGCTTGATCAGTCCACCATGGAACATTCAGAGACTATGTAATCAGAGCAGGTGGTCGATCTTATCCAACAAGGTTCGGTCTTGTTCATGAAGTAATGAATGAGGGTCACGATTCTACATATTGGCGGATGGATCTGCCCAAGGCATACTTCATACCTCTTGCAAAAATCCAGGATGATCGGTCCATCGGGCCTAGGGTAAAGAGATAAGTGTAAACACTTAATTACCCTTTCACTTGGGTAGTGACGGCGTCCTCAGCTTTGGGTATGTCCTTTCCTTCCCAATCGCAGTCCTTACCGACTCTAGGAAGAACATCCTCGGTCACAGAACATATATATCTCGAGACCCATTCGTCTCGGTCCTGTTTGCATGAAAACTTCTTGACCTTGAATTCGTCAACAATTGAGAAACCTCAGGGATAAGCGACGACAAATTAGGGGCTAGTTCATTAACAACCGCTATAGGGGAAGTCGTTTCAAGGGCCACCACCTCGGGGGTGACCACTTTAGTGCCAGCAGCCAGCTGAGAAGATGAAGAGGTAACTTATTGAGGAACGATTTTCATTGTTTTTGCCATTTTCATTTGAGAGAAAGTTTTAAAATTTAAAGAATAAACACGACATTTTGGAGAAATGGGTTTTGAAGATGAAGAACACGATATGAAGATTTGAAGAATTTTTGGTAGAAATTTGGAGATTGCTATGAAGATTGAAGAACAAGGATGAGGATCTAAAGATTTTATTAAGGTTCTGATCATGGTTGATGACTCGAAGATAGAGGTTTGATCAAAATTAGAAAAAGGACAAAGGAAGGAGGCTTTTATAGAGAAACAGTTGACGCATCACATTCAAAGGGAACCTACCAATGAGCGACACGTGTCCAAAGTTAGAATGACGCGATTGATAGCACGCTTTGGCTCCTCGCCAAAATGTATGGAGGAAGGAACTGGAGTCATATATCATTTCCCATTGTTACGACAAGCATAATCTATGAGAAACGAGAGAAATACGAGTAAAAAAGAGCCTACTGTAAGCCTTGTCTTCACGGTGAGCCAATCGGAGAAAGAACATGACTGTATTGTATCAAAGTAAGAACAAAGGACCCCTCGTATTAGGGCTCGGGCAAGGCACCTGCCCTCAGGGATATCGGGGCCAAATCCTCGAAAGCCGATCTGAAGATTGGCGACTTTGGAGAACATTAACAAGTATCTTTGCATGACTAACAAAAGGCAATGATGTTCGTGTCTAACTGTATATCACGGTGCGAATCTAGGCTCGTATAAGTGATCGGCGAAAAAAAAGATTTTTACCTTTTATAGATTTGTAGTTAGGGTGAAACTACCCTACTATATAAAAGTGAAAGATTATTATTCATAGACACATTGTAACACGCATATCAAGGCATGATACTCTTATTTTCTCTAGTATTCAAAATTCTTGCTTTTGCTCATTAATTCTTCATTAGTGTGAGCACGGGATCGAAGGCATGCATTTCATTAATCTATTACTAAGTCCGAGGTCACCCCCTAATCGGTTTGACAATTTATTACGTTCTTTATCTGTTTAATTTAACGCTATTTGTCATTTGTATTGAATTAATATGCATATCCTTAAAATCACATATAAATTTAATTGTTATTCGTTTTAAGGGTAAATGCTATAATATTTCTTATTTGTGGTATCTTAATTAAGAACATTATAGTCTATGGCTCTATGCACTAATTTGTATTCGCTCGATGAGCAAATCAAAGTTACAGAACTGAATAATCCAAAAGTGAGTGGAGACAAATCGAACCATGCCGAATTTAATTAGGTATAATATTTATAAAATATTTTAAGAAGTCATATATATAAAATACAAACTGAAATATCTAAATATCATACTATATCTACCGACAAAACACCCTTATTTAGTCTCCCTGATAAAATATAAAGTAATGGATGTCGTTATATTTCTAAATCTACCGCTTAAAGATTCTGAATTTGTATAGGATAAAAACACATGAAAAGTATTTTGACATAGCATATTTACCTAGATATTCATGATTTAAATTACAATTTAAAAAAATGCTAAACCAAAATCAAAGACTCAAAATTTTTTGTTGTTGTCTTAGCCCACAATCAATTTACGAATCCTTAAGATTGGTATATAGGGGTACTCATTTATCACCAGGGAAAGTTGATGTCTTAACCTAATTTTCGGAGCTTAATTAGTTCTTGAATCAGTAGCTTTGATCCTAAAGCTGGGTGCGTACCTTATTAATTAGACAAAATACTTTAAAACACTTTTAAATATCGCACGAATTATAAATATCTTCCTCAAGCTACATTTATTTGATGAAGGTAGTTATTTGATGTATTTGCGGATATTATTATCTTATCGTGCCTGCATTCAAATAAAAATTATGAGTTTATCAGGTGGTGGTGGGTTCGTGCTCTTGACTCTTGCTTTGCCTTCACTCTCATCTTGAGATCCTGTTTGAGTTACCCTAGGTGACGTATGGCTGTCATAGAAACAAAGTTGTTTAAAAATTTGTATGCATTTGACAAATTAATTTCAAAAAATATAGTTATTTGAAATGTAGTAGTATGTAATATCAAATAATGAACTGTACTGTGGCACATTGTAGAAACATTGTAACTTCCTTGCCTCAGACATTTGAGGGTCCCCCTCTAAATTTTTCCGCAGTTTAAATGCAATACTTTTTGGTTGTTCACATGTGACGAAGTTGGCTAAACTTGCAATCTTGCCCCAATTTTCAATCATGGGGAAAATGAATGTTTTATTAAGATGTGGCCGAACTCACAAGGCTTCCTACATATCCCTTCCTAAACATGAATTAGGTCAAGCGTAGTTCAGTTACATTAAGTGAGGAAATGTAAACAATCCTAAACATAGCATCTCTTGGCTGCGTCTGAGTTGATAGATTTTGGCCAAATCTCTCCGTCCATTTCTGCAAGTATAAGTGCTCATCCTATTAGTACTCGATGAACCATGTATGGACCTTGCTAGTTGGGTGAGAACTTCTCACCGGCTTCATCCTAATATGGGAAGATCCGCTTTAGCACCAACTGCCCAGGTGTGAATTGCCTTGGTTTGACCTTTTACTGAAAGCTCTTTCCATTCTATTCTGGTAGAGTTGACCATGACATACCACATTCATTCTCTTTCCATCAATTAGAGCTAGTTTCTCGTATCGGTTCTGCACCCATTCTGCATCGTTGAACTCAGGTTCTTGTACAATTCTTAAATAAGGGATGTCTACTTCGATAGGATAACTACTTCAGTACAATAAACCAATGGGTAGGGAGGTTCCCTAGTTGAAGTACAAACCGTGGTACGATACTCGAACAAAGCAAATGGCATCTTCTTGTGCCATTGTTTGTACTTATCTACCATTTTCCTCAGTATATTCTTGATGTTCTAAATGGAAGCTTGTACATCTCCATTTATTTGCGGTTTGTATGTTGTGAAATTCTTATGCTTGATCTTGAAAGTTTCACACATGGCCTTCATTAGACCACTGTTGAGATTGGCGGCATGGTCGATGAAGATTGGCTCTGGCACTCCTAACCGACAAATAATGTGATCCTGAACAAAATCTGTGATGACCTTCTTAGTTACAGCTTTGTAAGATGCACCTTCAACCTATTTTGTGAAATAGTCTATGGCCACCAAAATGAACCTATGCCCATTTGAAGTAGCAGGTTCGATTAGATCGATGCATACCCCGAGTCTCTAAAGGCCAAGGTGAACTTGTCACATTGAGTTTATTGGGTGGTACTTGTATCATATCCGCATTTATCTGGCATGGGTGACACTTCTGAACATACTTGATGCAATCAATTTCCATTGTCATCCAGAAATACCATACTCTTAGTACTTTCGTGGCTAAGACAAAGCCATTCATGTATGATCCACAAGTTCCGGCATTATTTTCAAGCAATGTGGATGTCTCATTTGCATAGAAACACCGTAGTAATCCCAAGTTCAGAATCCTTCTATACAAAATTCCCCCGCTTTGAAAGAAATGGTTGGCTAACCTCAGAATGTGCACTTTTGAGTGTGCATAGAAGTTTTTAGGTATTCTTTTTTTTCCAAGTACCTTCTGATATCGTGGAACCACATATTTTCATCTCTCTCTTCTTCAACATGACCATGGTAAGTTGGATGCTTATGAATTCCTATTGGGATAGAATCAATGAAATTCTTGTTCGAGTGTCGTATCATGGAAGATAAAGTGGCCAATGTTTCTGCAAACTAATTCTGGACCCTAGAAACATGTTTGAATTCTATCTTTGTGAATCTCTTGATCAAATCTTGTACATAATGCAAATATGGAAATATTATGGTGTTCTTTGTACACCATTCTCCTAGAACCTAATGCACCAAAAGATCGAATTCTCCAATCACCAGAAGCACTTGAATATTCATGTCAACGGCCAATCTGAGTCCCAAGATGCAAGCCTCATATTCTGCCATATGGTTGGTGCATGGAAATTTAAGTTTTGCGGATACTGGATAGTGTTGGACAGTTTCTAATACGAAGACAGCTCCGATACCTAATCCTATATATTTTGCTGCTCCATAGATGAACATTCCCCAACCATCATATGCTTTAGTGATATCTTCTCACACGAAAGATACCTCCTCATCGGTAAAATATGTCTTTAATGGTTTGTATTCTCCGTTTACGGGATTTTCTACCAGATGATCTGCCAATTCTTGCCCTTTGACTTCCTTCTGAGTTACATGGACGATGTTAAACTCACTTAGCAATATCTTCCAATTTATTACTTATCAGTAGGCATGGGTTTCTAGAAGATGTATTTCAGCGGGTCTATCCATATCAAAGCACAGCAGGTGCACTCCACCAAAAAGTTTCGGGCTTTGTAAGGCATGAATTCTTACTTAGATAATATATATTGTCTGCTCCTTTTATCCAGTCTAACCATGTTATCCTAGAACACAACCAAAGGCCTCATCCAATATGGACAAGTAAAGAAACATAGGTCGACCTAGTTCCGATGGGACCAGAACGGTTAGTTTTGATAAATACTCCTTGATTTTGTCGAAGGCTTTTTGGAATTCTTCAGTCCAACTTGTTGCAGCATCTTTTCTCGGTCCCAAAGATCTGCTCTTATATCACAGTTGATTGTGCTATGAAACAACTGATGTAATTGAGACGCCCTAAAAAGCTCATCACGTCTTTCTTATTCTTTGGATGTGGCAGGTTCTGGATATCTTTGACTTTTGATGGGTATAATTTAATCCCTCGGTGACTGACGATGAACCTTAGCAATTTTACGGCAGGAACTCCGAAGGTACACTTTTCAAGATTTAGTTTCAGATTGTACCTTCGAAGCCGATCAAAGAATTTCCTCAAGTCCTTTATATGATATGTACTTCTTTTGGATTTGATGATAACTTCATCCACGTACACCTCTATTTCCTTGTGTATCATGTCATGGAAAATGGTTGTCATAGCTCTCTTAAAGGTGGCTCCAAGATTTATCAAACCAAACAACATCATTTTGTATCAGTACATTCCCTACGGTATGATAAAGGCTATTTTTTCGGTATCCTCTTCATCCATCCAAATCTGAAGATATCCCACAAAGAAATCCATAAAGTATTAGAGCTCATGTTTGGCACAATTATAGATTAGTATGTGTGTATATTAGGCAACGGGAAATCATCTTTAAGACTCGCCCTATTTAGACCTCGATAATTAACATATACTTTGACTTTCCCATTCTTCTTTGGAACTGGCAAAATGTTGGCCAACCAAGTCCCATATTCAACCACTCGAAGAACCTTGACTTTGATTTTCTTGGTGACCTCCTCTTTTATCTTCAAACTCATATCCGGCTTGAACTTTCTGAGCTTCTGCTTTATCGGTGGACACATGGGATTGGTAGGTAGCTTTTGAGCCACTATGGATGTGCTCAAGCCAGTCATATTGTCGTATGACCATGCAAAGATATCTTCATACTCTTTTAGGAATTTGATGTACTCATCTTTCTCTTATGGTGATAGATGGATGCTTATACGTGTTTCCTTGACAATTTCATAACCCCCTAAGTTAATTCTCTCAGTTTCGTCCAAATTAGACTTTGGCTTGTTTTCAAAGTTCTTCACTTCTATGACGATTTCCTCATGTATTATATCATTTTCTAGATCATTTGAATCACTATCCTTATGTTGCGTTGTCTTAATGCATGTCACGGTCTTAGGTTCATTGGGATAGGTAATAATAATATTGTATAAAGGATGATAATAAATACGAAAAATAGCAATGCATTAATAAAATTTTTGAAAAGTCAAAAAGTACAGCTCGATGACAAGAGCAATTATTTCAAAACAAAATATTGAAAATGACTTAAATGCTAAAAACTATTTTAAAAATAATTGATGCTAATTTTCTAGGCTACCCAGGAACTCGACGGGCCTTGGATGGTACAGCAGCTTAGTTCATGAGAACATCTCCTTTCTCTATTATTTTAATAGTAAGGTCTTCCTCCTCAACTATTGCATGCAGTCCATATCTTCTTCATCTAGAAAAAGCTTCCTCATGCCAGCTAAGAATTCGTCTTCTTCAGACCCCCATATTATGTCTACTTGTTGAAGTGTTTGGTACAGTAGTGGTACCGGTTGTTCCAGTGGATAATAAGGATATTCATACCCAAGTATATTCATACCCAAGCCCGAAAGTTGTACCATGACACTTTAGTTGTACTGGTTTGGTGATCCCTTGGAAGTTTATGCCGAGACCTTTGCCTATTCATACCCAGTCCATAGCAGTATGCTTTCTATCTTATCTCTCCACCATTTGTCTTTTTCAATTGTGTTGATGTCTCAATGCGATGGTATGCTTCTCCGCCCAGCTTCTTCCTATTCTCGATGACTGGAACGGTCTGATTGGTGAGGATGGGATTACATCCATCTCCATGGATTATCACCTCTAATGGTTCTATTCAAACATCAAACCTGATATAGAGTAGCCCAATAATAGATTATAGGTAGCAGATATATCCAGTACTTGAAACTTATCATCAAACTAGGTTGGGCCCATGTGTAGGTTGAGGTTGATTTCTCCTATTGTGGCTCTTTGAGATCCATCAAATGCATTCACATTTATGATTTCTATTTGTATTTCATGTAGGCTTTTACCTAACCTCTTCAGAATAGCCAGTGGGCATAAGTTGAGGCTTGTTCCCCCATCTATCAAGACCCTGGCAATGAACTTATCCTCAAAATTTCACTGTAAATATAGTGCCTTGTTGCGACTTAGTCTCTATGGTGGTTACTCGTCTTTATGAAAGGTGATTTTGTGGCTCTCCAGTACCTGCTCTACCATGTTGGCCATCTCCCCACTAGTAATATTGGTGGATTCATACGATTCACTCAACATTTTCGTTACGGTATTCCTGTGTGTGTCAGAATTTTGCAACAGTGTCAAGATAGATATCTAAGCGGGAGTTTTAATAAAAATGGTCAACAAATGAATATTCTCTCGATTGCATTCTTCTCTAAAGGTCATCCGTGTTAGTCTCAAAAACAGGCGGCTTAGATTCAGCTTCTTTGATAGTTCCTCCCAGGAGCTCAAGTGTATAAACTCTGTTAGTTCTAGTTATGCCTTGCACCTCACCTGTTCCCTCCATTTTTGCTTTTCTCTTTGTCCTTGATTCTGCAACATAATCCCGTAGGATAATACCAGACTTCTAAGATGGCGTGGGAGCTACCATCACAGTGAAGGGTGTAGGTACCTCGACTTCAAACAACGCTTGGATTTGCACCACAACGGGTGTGAGGATGAATGGAGATGTTGTAGGATCATCTCCCTCTTGGATGAGTCTGATTGACCCCTTAAGATCCCATTCCTCATCAGTGTCTATCACATTCACTACCTCACATCTATGAGGTGGAAGAGGATTGCTACGAGCATTGGGTGCAACTTCCTTTTCTTGTATGACTTTAGTGTCAATCAATGTCTATATTTTGTCTTTCAGGGTGCGAAGCTCATCAATGGTATGATCATTCATTCCTGAATGATAAGCACATGTTTTATTGGGGTTAATCCACTAAGATGAATTCTTCATAGCGACAACAGGAATGGGAGTGATATAACCAGCTACCTTTAGTCTCTCGTATAGTTTATCTATGGGTTCGTAAATTGAGATGTATTGTTTGGGTGGTTTGCTGTTAAAGTTTGGTCTTGGTTTTTGGTAATTTTGGCAGCGGGTGGTGGCGAGTGATAATATGTAGGTCGGGTGTTATAGGCGTGGTAGGTGGTAGCAGGTTGTTGGTATCTGGGGTGAAGGCTGGTATGTGGGTGGAGGTGTTTGGTATGTGAGAGGAGACTTAGGACGCTAGGCTATCATCATAGCACCTGCTTCTTTCTTCTTCAAGATACTCCCAATTGTAAAGATTTATTCGTGGCCTGCAGTGCCTCAAAATTCGTCACCATTCTTCTACCCTTTCTCCCAACTTGATGATGTTGGAGAATTTGTGGTTATTGAACCTTTCATAGAACTGTCGATCTTGAGCTCTGACGAAGAACTTATTCATTTATTCTTCTTCAAGTGATGGTCTTACTTTTGCAGCTTCAGATCTCCACCGAATAGCATACCAGCGGAAAGATTATGTTGGTTTCTTCTTGAGATTTTGAATGTATAAAACGTCTGGTGCATTTTCTTGTTGAATTTGAATTTGTCCATGAAGTATGATGTCATCCTTACCCAACTAACCCACTTCTTTGGGTCCTGACGGATATACCAAGATAAAGCATCTCCTATGAGGCTTCACATGAACAGTTTCATGCGGATTCGTTCATGTTTGCACATGCCTACAAGTTTGTCACAATATGTTCTTAAATGCACTTTTGGATCACATATTCCATCGAACATTTCAAACTTGCGAGGTTTATAACCCTCTGGCAATTCCACATCTGGCTAAATGCACAAGTCCTCATAGTTCAAACCTTCAATGCCTTTACCATATTCGACACTCTAAACTCTACTATGAGCTTCTTAAGTTTTTCTGCCATGTTATTAATGAGAAGGTCTTTTTCGGTTGATTCAGGTATGTATAGGGTTTGTTGATGGGTATGGGGTAACGTTTCCACATATATGAGGTTGCTTTGATAAACTCCGGGAATCTGGGCATAAGGGTTGTCATTAGTTGAGTTTTGGGAATCAGGAGTAAGTTGTGGTGCATACTGGGAAGTGTGATAAGTGGTCGTTTATGGGTATTGAGATGGATGGTGGTAGTGTTGTTAAGTAGTACGTATTAGAGGGGGGTTAAGGTTCTAAGTAGGTGCAAGTTATTGGTGCAGTGCAGGAAGATTTGGAGGTGGATTTTGGTTTTGAATGTTTTTGGGGTGGTGCTAAGTTTTGGGTATTTGGATTTTATTGGTTAATATCAGGGACGTTTAAGATGAGAGAGAGGTTTTCTAAGTTCTGGACCTTCTCAATTTCTCCTTGTAGCTCCAAGATTTTCTATTCCAGACGTAAGACCAGTTCATTCTAGGCCGGAGTACTTCGGCCATCTGAGGTTTCGACATTTTCTGCCATAGTAGCGTTGTCTTTCCTGATACCTATCAAATCATCTATTTTTCCATTCCCTTTACCTACCTTTAGATTGCTTGGTGGAGGAGGTGAAGGACCTCTAGATCTAGTGTGATATGGTGACGATGCTAATATGCATGAACCAACCTTAGAGAATGTGAATAATCAAAAGAGAGAAGAAGAAAAAGGTAACCAAGTCGATAAAGGGTATTGAAATAATGCTTGCTATATTAAACTTGTTTGACAAAATAATGCACTAAATTCACGTCCTAGTTTGGGGGACCTCATTGTGCTTGAGGTAGCCCTAAGCAACACATAGACTTGGAGAAAATTGATGCTAATAATTGCATCATTTCATTAATGAAAAAATGAGTCAAACCTTTACTAAATCGACAATAATGATAAAATGACTAATGGAACTTGGCCTTATTACAATCGCAATCTAAAAAGGCTCGAAAACCGTGAAAAACATGATATTCTAATATATTTGATCCTAGAAGGGCCATCTACGTGCTTGACTCCATCAATCAGGTTCCCCAGATCGCACATATACAAAAATAAGTAAACCTTTGTCAGATGCCCTTTGTGGCTTCTATCCATGTTTTGACAATCTAAAAACCTATTTCTCATCTTCCCTTCAGGCTCCATCAATCATTGTTCCAAATATTTGAATCTCTATGTTCACTTATTGACATTTTCCTTCCATTCGTTGATCGCCTCCATATCCACTTTGTGTTGTTCAAGATGTCTAGCCTAAGACTCGAAAACTCTTTGTGTAGTCTCTTATAATTGACATGCACCTCAACATCATCATCAGTTATCCTATTTTTAGATTGATTCCTGGCTTGACATCTCTTGCTATATCGTCTACCAACCATGATGGGGAAAAGTACACATGATCGGCATAATACCTGTCTGGATCAATTGTTTCTTTTTCCATATTTATCTTCTGGTTCCACATATGTTGTGCTTCAAAATTGAATGGAGTGACGTACCCTTTAAAATCTTCTTTCTTCTAGACCATGTTGGAAACCCGAGTTACAACCTGTTTTCTTCCTACCCTTATAGGAGCTTAAGAATTGATGCCCCTCAACATGATCAGTACCAGATGAGTAGTTTCTCATAACCTGATGATGAACTCACTGCTAGGAAACCATTCAAACATCCAATGTACCTGTTCATCTGACATATTGCTGAAAAAATGCACCCAACTTGCAGCACTTCCAGGCTGTGCAAACCTGTCCAGGATAAATGTCATTTTCATTACATGATAGTAGGCGATGTAGTCACCCAACGATCGCCGCAGAATCTCTTGGCAATATTCTCTCTCCTCTGTAAATGTTCCAATAACCAAACTTGCAATAAAAAAATACAATTTTCGAAGTGTTCGAATCCCTGCTTGCACCGATCTAAAGCGTGGCACATTTCAGCTAAGACCATAGGGATGATGGTAAGTCTGTCCTTGATGCCTTCCATCAAAGTTCTGGCGCCAATGGCTAGATGAGTATGAATCCTTTCCCTTTTTATTGGAAATATCAACATCCCCAAGAAGTAGACGATGAACAGATAAACTTGGCGGTGCATCCAACCCAAAGAAGTAATGGAGAGATCATCATGATGAAGGCGATATGGCATACTGTAATGCTTATAAAGAAATTCAAAGGATGTATGATTTGTTAAAACAAACCAACTCATCATTTTTCTTAAAACCTAGCATTTTTAAAAAATGACTAGGGGTGCGATTCTCTAGCACTAATAACCATGGACTACCCCACGACCCTTTTCTCATCCTAATGAGGAATACGACCCTTTTCTCATCCCGGAACATGGTAGCGGCCTCAATCAATGCCCTATTTGATTGGATGTCTAGCAAAGATGGTAAGTCTCCAAGTACCCTTCTTACATGATTTTTGTCGCAAGGCGCGAGGTTTTTCCACCAGTCAAGTAGAAGAGGTGGGATGTTTTGGACCATGCCAAACATGGGGACTTCGTGCTTCATTTTCTGCAAACAAATAAAGTTAGCCCTTTCACCCTAAATATTCGGCCACTTACACAATAATGATCAACACATTGTCACATTTTCTCCAATAATGCACATAACATGATAGTATCCTTTGAGATTGTGAAAATATCGTCGGACTTTGGATAAGGCTTATCTTAGCAGACTATTACGTTAATAATGTTCTAACCCATACTAAGTTTAACATGACACATGTACATTTGATATTGGAGTATGGTTTCTAGAATGGTATAGACTAATACTCTTAAGTGGACAACTTTAGAGGGAAAGACATGCGACCGTCGACTCCACCACCAATCGACTAGTCTACCACAAATAAGCCTTTTTAATTTAAATAGGGTAATTCTAGAAGAGCGCAGACACTCATTAAGCGCGCTATGTTGACAACTGGCATGAGTGGAGCATGATGTGGAGCATTCTTTATGCAGATATAATAACACATTGCCAAGTATTTTCATGATAAATATGTGGAAGCAGTAAATACAACAGTAAGGTAAACATGAAAAACATAGAAAAGAAATACAAAAGGAAGAAGTCAGTTTAGTCTGTGGAATATATGCAACAATGTAATAAATCATGTAATAGAGTAGGGATGGGAGAGGTATGATATAGCAGTCTTAAACAAAATGATTAGCAATGAAGAGAAGTCATAGCAAATAGAGGTGAACAGGGAAAGGGATGTGCATGTCATAACGGATTTAAACAAATAAAGGTAAATAGGGAAAGGGATGTGCATGTAATAGAAAATTAAACAAATAAGGGTAGAGAAGGGAAGGGACGTGCATGTCATAGCATTAACAAAGAAAATAATCCACATAAGCCAAGTTCATTATGGTAACAGCCTAAGTGTGTCCCGAGCAGAGTCGACATGATGTCGCACTCTATTTTCTCGTGAAAGCGAATTTTGATGTGTGACAACTCTTTTGAATGGAAGATAAAGTGATAAAAGAAGAAGATTCACCACCTAATGATTTTTAAGGTGCGTTAGGACAACTATTATGCAGATAACTTTGTTTTACTATTCAACGCCACCAAAGATTGGGTAAGGGCTAAAATTACCTCCAAGAGAAAGTGTAGGTACTCTTCGAGATCCACAACCGCAGGTCATGGCCAAACTTAAGACTATGTAGATTATAATTAGGCAAGATTATCAAATAAACAAAAAGGATAGAAGGTCGGAGAGTTTTAGAATTGATTGAAATCTTAAGGACTACAGGGATATAACTATAATGGTCTATATTAGATGACTAAGTGTATAACGAAGGGGGAGGGGGATCCTATGTTTAAGACTAAATGATCACCTCGTGCAACATAAATAATACTTCACAACTCCCTTTAGATTAGGAGTTACTCATATTATTCATTGGGCACGGACTATCATCCCCTGCCACCCAATTACTATGTTAAACTTGTTTACCTAAAGGCGATCTAATTCAATTCTAAGTCATTCCTATGCGTGCACTACTCATCCTATGCCTACAGTACAATAGGCCTTGGACCTACTATTTATGTGGTTCTATACTTTACTTGGGTTGCTCAAAATCATAAAAACTATGTGACATTCAAAACAAATCGGACTTTATGTAAAGATAGTTAAAGGCCCAAGGTAGACTGCACATTTAGACAACAAATGCATGCAAGCAAATTTTGTATTATGTAAGCAGTTTTAGATTCAAGATGTCACTTCAAACCTATAGACATGATTTCTATATGACTACAAAGTTTAAGAGTATATGGTACTGCCATGCTGATCATCGAGATTACAAATTATAAGTTATCAAGACCTATAGAAATGATCTCTAAATGATTTACGCAATGAGGTAATGAAAACCATTGGAAAGAATCAGAATTATTCATGTTGATCCTATTGACATGCTTTCTTAGTGTGTAGCAGGATTTTATAGCTAGTTTCTAATAGCTGGCAGATTTATTGCTTATACCGATAGGCTGGCTATCTAAGTAATGATGTGATGAAAATAGCAATAATAGTACCTAATTATTAAATTAAGGCTCAATAGACATGATATCTATATAAATATTTATGTAATTATATAGGCACAAGGTCTAGCGAGCATGCTGCAATTCCAAGAATTTAACTAACAGTTTTTGACACTGCTTTCCTATAGGCATGCTGTCTAATAACGCAAAGTAGTATGCATAGTAAAACCAGGTTGACTGAGAGTGTGATTCTTATTGGCATGGTTTCTACTAATCTACATGGAAACTAAATAGCATATATAGCAAGTAAGTCATATAAATCCTATAGACATGTCCTCTACCCTTTTGTGCGAACATTAGAATATACCAATTTTCCAATTTTACTAACACCCCGATTGTTTGTTATTACAAATTATTATAGGACCAAAGAATATAAATATAAATATTACACGTGAATAAGGTTACATGCCCAAGAGAAGGCCCAAAAATGAAGATAACCCAGCGTTGCTCGGGCCTTCAACAAGCTCAATTTCTACAAATAGCATGCCCAGTTCAAAGCATCTCTCAAACAGGAAACTATGCCCATCAGTACAGCCCAAAGTCACAAAGGAACTCGGGCCAGGCTAAACAGTCACAAATTGACCACATGAACCTAATAAATTATCAAAAATCAATTAAGCAACTGAGATTGTAGAATTAATAAATACAACAAGAGGCAAGCTAAGTGTCAGAGACAGCTTAAGTTTCTCTACCAAAAAGAGTGGCAAAGGACCTAAATCCAAGTGTATCAAAGTTCATAGGGTTCTCAAATGGACCCCGAGAAATTCTCACTTGGGAGGTCAATAGAGAGAGTTTTGGTGGCCTTGGATTTCAGTCGGCCAAGAGCTATAGATTCAGAATAATAGATAACAGATGAGAGTGAGAGAACGGTGATTAAGCGATAGAATTTGAAGAGGTGCACTTGTACTTTAGAAGAAGAGATATCAGAGTTGATTAAACACAGAACATGCCAGTGAAGAGAATCAAAAAGACTTAGAGGAAGGTTGGTATTATAGGTTTGATTAAACACAGAACATGTCAGTGAAGAGAATCAACAAGACTTAGAGGAAGGTTGGTATTATAAGTTCAAACACTTAGCAAGAGATAACACATTAGCAGAAAACATATTGAGAGAGTTGGGGGAATCAGGCTTTCTGAGATTATAAGGTCAACATACAATGGTGCACAATGCCAAAAAAGTCCAAAGTAGAGCACTAACTCAACGAATTTGAAACCTAGGGTCAAAGTTGTGTTGAGTATCCATCACAACTCCAGAAAGTATACATACGAACTTATATCAGTAAGACAAGCCAGTATCAAACCTTATAAAGAAACACAAGTTAGGATAGCTACTCTAAAGGTCCCAACAAATCACTAGTTGATACAGGATTATGATAACCAAAGACATAATAAGTGATAAAATAGCATGGGAATAGGTCATAGCTAGAATGAATGTCCTACCATAGATTAGAACACACTATAGATACGACTCAATCATTACTGGATTTCAAAGCAAAGTACGGAAGCATACTCATGCCAGGAGGAAAATATAAACATTTAGGTACCAACATGCTAGGCTAAGCAAGCTTAAGAGAGTCGAAATTATTCAAGTTAAGCATGTACAATAGCCATGTCTTAGAACTGGAAATTTCAAGGAAATTCAACTACTAAGGAAATTCAAATCATAAAAAAATTTAGTGCCAACAAGGTTGCACACAGAGATGGACTAGAAACGCACTGAGTCACAAAATTTCAGAGGTATGAACATGCAAGGCATAAAAACAAGAGAATGAAATTGCAAAAGCCAAGGAACTTACTTGTTATCAAATTATAAACTCACAAACAAGAAAGAGAAAACTCCACAGTGCTCTAAACATCAACAAGGAGCAGTAGAACCCAGAGTCTTAGTGCGTCATAGTTTCCAAGGTTTTCAAATGAACCCCAGGCAGTGCTCGCACTAAGAAAGGTTGAATAATAGAATTCTGATGGCCTTGGCTTTCAGATGACCAAGAGCCAAAGCATATAACAAGAGAATGAGAGAATAATAGACTGACTTATTTGAGTTTTTTGTGAATCGTGTGATTAAAGTCTGCCCTTCAAAGGGAAATAGGGGAAGGATTTATATAGTAGTAGAGATAAAAAACAAATAAGGAAACACTGTAAAATCAAACGTAAATATGAAATAATAACATGCAGAATCAATTTAATCAGATTAGGAGAAAAATTAGGTAACCTAATTCATGATAGAGAACAAAAAATAGCCAAAAATCTCAGTGAATCGAACATGTATGAACTTTCCATGATGCATATGGACGAAATACCGTCCAAATATCGAAGGGTGAAGTTGATCTCCCTTGATTTGGAGACTGGTGTTTTGTTCAAAAGATGGGTCAAATACTAAGTAATACCACAACTACCACATAAAAGGTAAGAAAATCACAAGAGGAATCCATGATTGAACCGGATTCAGAGAAGATTAATAAGGGCGGCTAGGATTTTTGAAGGAGAGAGAAGAGCGTTTAGATGTGGCGGACGGGTGAAATATGATAGGGTTTTTTGGTAAAGGACATATAAAGAGATGGGTAGGTTAATTATGGGTCGTTGATCATTTGATATCAATGACAAATATCAAAATGGGAAGCAGAGAGGGTTATTTTAACAGGTACTGATTAGGTTATGGAATTAGGAATTGTTTGGCTTGGGTTTGGGGACTGGGCCAAGGATTTTGGTCTTGTTTGATTTGAAAATTAGCTCAAAATTGGGCCAGCTTTAAAGTAAGAGATTAAAAGGAAAATATTTTAATAAAAATAGTTAAATAGGTATGTAAAATGCTATTTATGCAAATCAATACTTCAAAATAATAGTACAAGATTATATAAATGTAAACTTATTTTTTCCTTGAATAAAATGACAAATGCAATAAATTACAAAATATAAGCCTTTATTACATGATTGTGTAAATAGCCCAAAATACTAATATAATTATATGAAATGAAGTAAAAATATTTGAAACATGTATATGGATGCAAATAATAATTTAGATGTATATGTCATCACGAAATAATTTATAGGAATAATTAGTAAATATTCAAGTAATTTAACTACAAGAAAATTAGCTTTAAAGCTCTAAAAAAAAGCTAAACATTAGAAAAAATATATTTATAATTCTTATAAATTAAATAACGATGCAAAATGACATGTTGAAAATATATATATCATTTGAATAGATTTGAGGGTAAGATTGGGTATCAACACTGACCCTGAACGAGCTTGAAGAAACATTGACAATATAAGCGATATAAGACCAGAATAATGGGGAAGGACGAAATATCCATGAGAGGTCGAATATTATGGCGGGAATCTTAACACATATAATTATGGAACCAAAAAATCAGCAAATCAGGAGATTTTTACCTTGTATAGAATTATACCTAAATTAGGACTCCCCTACTATATAAAGGGGGTCTAATCACTTGTAAAATACATTGTAACACGCTTTCCAAAGTAACATAGTATTCTTCTCTTAAGCCCTTATTTCATGTGTGTCTTGATATCAATCGAAGTTCATTTAGTTCAAGGATGACTAACCTCCCAAGGTTGTAACTATTCAACTCGTGTGGTTTGAGTTTACTTTATCATACTTTATTTCAATTGCAATGTAATTTATTACTTTGTATCAATCTGATCCATGTATCCTTAAAACCGCCTACAAATTCAATTGTTATATGATTTTGAGGGTAAACATTTTGGCACCTAATGTTGGGTGAAGGATAATAATGGTTATTTGATATCAATTTATATAAACACACTATTTTACACTTGTTATTTGAAGTGTCTCTAATTTCAAGTTAAAACTAAAAATGTCGAACTCTCAATCAGCACCTCTACATGTTGACAATGAGTTTGCCCATTATGGAAAATATGATAATGTATCATCCAGAAATGAGGTGCCCTCAGTTGACCTCAGCGGAGTCCTGACCGCAGACCTGATCGACGTTAGCTCTCATGTGGCTATCAACGTAAATTTGCCCATCGATCCTGAGAAAAGTGTCTTTATAGATGTTTAATTGGTTGCACAAAGAACACAAGGTGGCGAAGATGGTGGAATCAACTTGCGAGTAATCTTCGAATGTTACAGGCTCGACAGGCAACGATAGCCCAACTCCTAAACCAGAGCCACGCGCCAAGTAAGCTTGAGCTGGAACTATCCTAGGAAATTGTACACAGAGATGAACCTATCTCAGAGATATAGAATGAGAAGGAGACAGGAACCAACCCGTTAATCATGAAGATGTTTTAAGAACTAACAAAACGGATAGAGTCAGGGGAGAAGAAAATAAAGGTGAATGATAAGAAGGTGCAAACCTACAATTCCAAGGTTGATCAGATCCCTGGAGCGTTGTCGATGTTCAAGGGCCTGGAATCCAAGAAATTGTACAAAAATTGTTTCCTCCAAGCGCGGCTCCTATGCTTGTCCCTAAGAAGTTCCACATGCCCAAAATTCCTAAGTATAATGCAATGATTGGCCCAAACGAGCATGTTACCTCCTATGCATGCGCTATCAAAGAGAACGACTTGGAGGATGACGAGATCAAATTAGTCTTGTTGAAGAAATTCAGAGAAACCCTGTCAAATGGAGCTATGATATGGTGTCACAGTTTACCTCTTTATTCTTTTGACTCGTTTGCTATGCTTGCAGACTCTTTTGTGAAAGCACACACCGGGGCTATCAAGGTTGAGACTAGGAAGTCAAACCTTTTAGAAATAAAACAAAGGGATAATGAAATACTCAGAGAGTTTGTATCCTGTTTCAAATGGGTGGCACTGATGATTGGGTTGTTCAAGTTTTCACCCAGACACTATTTGTTCGAAGCTCGGTTCTTCATAACAGTTAAAATGGAATCTTATGGAGTACCCGGCTATTACTTAGACTTGATATGCATAACCGCTATCAATCAAAAATCAGAGTCAAATATTATTCTGGGTCTGTTTATACTTTAGACCCATCGATAGAGTCAAGAGAGTTATCGACCATAAACCGAGGTCAAATAGGGATCGGTACCAACCGTAAAATGGAGATCGAAGAAGCAATGGATACAGGCAAAATTTTATGAAAAATGAAAGGATAAATGATCGAGGTCAAATCTCTTAGGGACTCATGAGCAAGAACGGCTTCGATGGGCCTATCGGGCCTAAAGAAGCACCTAGGCTATCGGAATATAACTTTAATGTCTATGTTGCATCATATCAGCATCAGATGCATCAAGGATACCAATGGCCTCGACCTCTATAATCCAATCCAGCCCAAAGGGATCCTAACTAAATCTGAAGATATCATGGCACTCATAGCTGCAGAACAAAGCCGACAGTTAAGAGAGAAAGTAGCTCGATTATTCACCAATGAGCACCTTCCAAAATTTCTGAGCGATGAGCCAAGAATTATTTCAAAACTAGGTATTCTAGCAAATAGACCGAACCAGATGAACTGCAACACATCATTAACATGATCATCAATGGGGTTAACGTCCCTAAAGGGCCTATATTAATTGCTCCAAAGTGTACATCACAAGGGAAAAATGCACTCAAGATTACAGCCAGAGGAAACTTTGTCTTTCAACGATGAGGACACAGAAGGGATTGTGTAGCCAATGATGCATTGGTAATATCTGTACTCATTAATAAATCTCCAGTTAAGCATGTTTTAATTGATCCAGGTAGCTCATCCAACATCATCCGATCCAAGGTCGTAGAACAACTTGGCCTACAAGATCAAATTGTGCTTGCAGTCCAAGTTCCGAATGGATTCAACACGACATGTGAAACAACTAAAAGGGAGATAATATTACCAGATAACTCTACCGGGACTATCCAGCTGCACAAGTATTATGTGATCGAAGAATACATGAGGTACATCATCCTGTTCAGGAGGCCATGGATCCATAACATGAGGGCAATGCCCTTGACTTTTCACAAGTGTTAAAATTCCTAACGCTAGGAGGGATTAAAACAATCTATGGAGAACAACCAGCCACAAAAGATATGTTTGCAGCTAAAGAAGTGATTTTGATATCAATACCTACAACGTCAAAGGAACCAAGTTCGGGTACAAAGAAAGAGGTTCAATAGCAATCACCGATACCAACCACAACCCAAATGGATAAATAGGGGACTAATGAAGACGATGATTACGGGTTTCCTAGATATTTTATAGTCCTTGATGATTCCGACATTATTAAATCAATGGTCGAGGAGCTAGAACATGTCATATTGATCAAGCATCTACCCGATCAGAAGGTATACCTGGTCACAGGGTTAAATTCTGAGCTCAGGAAAGAACTCATTCAATTTCTTATAACTAGCATAGATTGTTTCGCTTGGTCCCATCTTGATATGACAGGGATTCCTCCAGAGATAACCACTCAGAAGATAAGCCTGGATCCAAAATTCCATCCAACAAGAAAAAGAGAAGGCCCCAGTCCGAGGTCAAATGTTCTTTCATCAAGGGAGAGGTATCTAAACACCTTAAAATAGGGTCCATTCAAGAGTAAAAATCCTGGATTGGTTAGAAAACGTAATGGTAGTCCCTAATAAAGGAACAAATTAAGAATGTGTATGGACTATAATGATTTGAACAAAGCATGTCCCAAGGACTCTTTTCCTCTGCCCAACATCGATCGCATGATTGATGCCACGGTCGACCACGAGATCCTCAGTTTTCTTGATTCCTATTCTTGGTACAACCAAATACGAATTGACCCAAATGATCAGGTTCACTTATCAACGCCTTTTAGATTAAAAATGTTTGTGCCACCTATCAACGCCTAGTAAACTAGATATTCGAGGAACAAATAGGAAAATCAATGGAAGTTTACATTAATGATATGTTGATAAAGCCCCTACGAGCAGAGGACCATTTAAAAGATTTGCATGAGACATTTAGCATATTGAAGAAGTACAATATGAAGCTAAACCCGGAGAAATGTGCATTCGGAGTCAGATCAAGTAAATTCCTTGGGTTCATGGTATTCTTCCAGGGAATCGATATCAACCGGACAAGATAAAATCCATCGAAGATATCACGTTCATAGACAATATAAAAGTCATGCAAAAATTAACCAGACACATAGCTGCCCTGGGGCAATTCATCTCGAGGTCCTCCGATCTCTCGCTATAAAAAAATATGAACAATTTTTTGTGGATCCCAGAGTTCCAATGGGCTTTGAAGGAACTCAAGCAGTATCTATTAAGCTCACTGTTGCTTCACACACCGAATGCAGACTAATAACTATACTTGTACTTGGCAGTATCGGAGATAGCTTAAATGGAGTCCTCGCCTAGGAAGAACGAGGTATGCAATTTCCAATTTACTATGTTAGCATGACTCTGAGTGAGGCCAAAACTAGGTACCTTTACCTAGAAAAATTGGTGCTCGCTTTGCTAAGCACCTCTAGGAAATCGAAACCATATTTTTGGTGCCATCATATATGTGTCATGACTACTTATACACCATGTAATATAATGCATAAACTGAAACTCTCGGGACGATTGATCAAATGGGTCACAGAAATTAGCGGGTACGAATATTGAATATCGGCCCCAGACAATGATTAAATCTCAAATTTTGGTAAATTTCATGGTCGACTTTATGCCGGCCCTAATATCCGAGGTCGAATGAGATTTGTTGGTAAACTCGATGAGGTATTTAGGAATCTGGGCCCTCTTTACGGATGGCACCTCTAATGAAAAGTTTTATGGGCTTGGCATCGTATTGAAGCCCCCAACAGGCGATATAGTTAGACAATCTGTTAAGACTGTGAAATTGACTAACAACGAGGCTGAATATGAGGCCTTGATTGCAGTTCTCGAACTAGCCAAAATATTGGGGGCGAAGGTGATCGAAGCTAAGTGTGGCTCTCTCCTCATGGTAAACCAAGTTAATGGATTATTTGAGGTCAGAGAAGAAGGTATCCAAAGTTACGAGGATAAGTTGTATGTAACATTACATCAGTTCAAGGAGTGGACTTTACAATACGTGCCCCGAGATCAAAATAGTAAGGCCAATGCCCTTGATAAATTAGGGAAGTCGGTCGAGGACGACGAGCTCAATACGGGGGCAATCGTGCAACTTATGAGATTGGTGGAAGAAGAATTTCATGCCAAGATAAACTGTACGAGCCAAACTTGGGATTGGATAAACAAATATGTAAAATATCTTAAAAGTGGAAAACTACCCTCGGATCTAAAAGAATTAAGGGCCCTACGTACAAAGGCAGCCAAATTTAGCTTGTCTGGATATGGAAACTTATTCAGAAGAACGTTCGATGGTCCACTAGTGATATGTCGAGGACCGGGAGATATTGAATACGTCCTGAAAGAAGTTCATGAGGGCACCTACGAAAATCATTCAGGCACTGAATTGTTAGTTCGAAAGGTAATTAGAGCCGGTTACTACTGAAACAACATGGAAAAGACAAAAAGAAGTTCGTGAAAAAATGTGATGGGTGCCAAAGACACGCTCCGATGATTCATCAACCCAAAGTGTTGTTGCATTCAGTCTTGTCACCATGGACGTTGATGAAGCGGGGAATTGACATCGTCTAGCCCCCTTCCATGGGCACCCGATAAGGCTCAATTATATTGTTTATGACTAACTATTTTCTAAATGGATGGAAGCCCAGGCATAAGAGAAGATTAAGTAGAAGGAAGTCATTTATTTCATTTGGTACCACATCATATGTCAGTTTAGAATACCGGTTGAGATCATATCCAACAATGGGAAACAATTCTTCGGTAGGAAAGTAACCAAATTTCTTGAAGACCACAAGACCAAAGAATCCTATGAAAACCCTATCACCCCAGTGGGAACAGAAAATCATAATCGACCAACAAAAACATACTCCAAAACCTTTAAAAGAGGTTAACCGACGCCAAAGTAAAATGAAAGTAAATCCTACCCGAAGTCCTATGGGCATACCATACAACCTTGAAGTCTAGTATCGTGGCCACCTCGTTCTTATGTTACGGTGCCGAAGCTCTAATATCAATCATAGTCAGAGAACCAAGTATCGAATTTTGATATGCAACAAAGAAATCGAATCACAAGGCCATGAGTACGAGTCTGGAGCTATTAGATGAAAGGCACAAAGTCGCCCTCATTTGGTTGGCTGACCAAAAGCGACGGATTGAGAGATATTACAACCACAAGGCCACCCTTTGATACTTCAATATTAGAGACTTAATATTAAGGAAGGTCACACTTAACACCTGAACTTGGACGAAGGGAAGTTGGGGCCTAACTGGGAATGGCCATATCATATTATTGAAATCACTGGAAAGGGGTCCTATAAACTCAGAACAATGAACGGTGAACAACTATCGAGCAACTAGAATATAACTCACTTGAAACGATATTACTGTTAAGGTACAAATCCTTTTGTTTTCTTTTACTTACATTTTAAACTAACACTTGCAGGTAACCAAAAAGGAGTAGAACAAAATATTTACGACTGAAAGCACACGTTGCACTTTTTTCCCTTGAACGCGTTTTGTCCCTAAAGGATTTTCCGGCAAGGTTTTTAATGAGGCAATAGTGGATCATGCTAACTACCAGTCATGAATCGGTTCCAAAGATCACATTAATAGCATCCAAGGCTTCTCTATGATGAACATCAAATATTGGGGGACATTACCTTCGAATATCGACCTTACCAAGGAAAGAAATTCCATGATTGAAGGGTCTCGATTGATAGGATTTATTGTAAGGGCACAACAGTCAAATGAATCATGACTTCATAGATTTCTCGAGCCCCGAAATAAATCTTGTACACATGTGTAACTATTACGCAAAAGAATATTAAAAAAGTTTGTTCCTTGCGGATAAATATCGTGTCCTTTAAAATTTTCTTGTATTTCTTAAGAAATGTCCTACATCTGATCCCCTGAAAGTATCGAGCCGAAGGTCCACCTTAATTCGAGTTGAGACGATCACTCTCACTTGGGAACTACCATCTGAAGACAAACTCGGGTGGTCCGGGCTATCGGAGTTCGAGGGAACAAGACCTATTAGGAAATACCGAAATTTTTATGTCTACGACCATCTTCATTCGGGGGCTGTTATCTTAGGTAAGTCCAGATAACTTGGGGTAATAAGCCCATTGGGAAACACCCAAACTAATAGTCTACGACCATATTAAAATGGCTCGAAGATGAAAACTCGTAACGAAAACAATAATGCCTTAAAATTTCTTAACTAGTCCTAAAGGCTACCCTCGAAAAACTATAATTTGAAAAAGTCTAAGTTCTTAGGGGAAAACAATATCGGTCACACCAAACCCCCGCGATGGCATAAACCAAAACAATGTTAAAGTAAAGGTTTGTTCGAACCTTCGAACGTAACCTAACAATTTTATGCTAAGGCATTTCGATCTTTGCAAATATAAGTAAAAAAACAAAGGAAAAATTCAAAAGCTATAGAAAGGAAGAATTCTCATATACATATCAAAAAATTCTTTTTACAAGGTCCAAACAGCCACGATGCAAGTTTTTACAAAGGCCGAACCGCCTCAACAAAAGGGTAATACAAAAGGCAAAAAACAAAAAGATCTTAAAAGAGCCTAAGTGACCAAGTCTTTGTTGGGGGCCACATATTCACCTTCGGGGTCTTATCCACCCTTGGATTCGCCCAAATCTTTAGAATCTTCATCATCTTTGGGAAAGGCCAATTTTTTGTCCTCAGCTTCGAGTCCTTTAGCATTCTTAATCTCAGCCGATAAGTTAAAACCCCGAGCATGAATTTTCTCGATGGCCTCCCTTCATGATTGCCACTTTGCGTGTTGGATGATATCCCTTGCTCGAACCTGAGATGCCTTGGCATCGGCATTATAAGTGGCCACCATCTCATCGACATCGACTTTAACCACCTTGACCTCTCACTTGTCCATCTAAAGCTCCCTGGGCAGATTTTCTTGATCGGAGATGGCCAAACTTAACTAAGACTGGAGCTCTTCGATTGTTTTGGCCTGCACCAAGGCCTTTTTCTTTACAACTCAAAGCTAGACCTCTGTTGAAGATAATGTTTAATGAGAAATCTCCTTTTCTACGGCCAAGTGGTCCATGTTGCATTTTTATTCTTCGGACTAGGCCTTTACCACATCCAGTTCTGCTTGGAGCTGCTCGATCTGATCAAGCTTCTTTTGGACCTGCAGGTTCTGATCGCTTCCACGCCCATTTTTATCACCAAAGAGGGCTTTGACATCTAACAACTCTTTTGAGTGGGAGATACAGTGATAAAAGAAGACGATACGCCACCTATGATTTGTAAGTTGTGTTATGGCATCTATTATGTAGATAACTCTATTTGGCTATTCAATGCCACCAAAGATTAGGTAAGGGCTCAAATTACCTCAAAGAGAAGGTGTTAGTAACTCTTCAAAGTCTTCAAATATGGGTCCCGATCAAATTTAAGAATATGCGGATTATAATTAGGGAAGATAAACAAGAGAATACTGATCAAAGAATTCTATTATAACATAATGAGAAATAAGGATTACAAGGATATAACTATAACGATCTATATTAGGGTGACTAAATGTATAAGAAGAAAGGGGCGTCCTAAGTTTTTTATCCTAAGATTACCTCGTGAAGCATAAATAATACTTCGCAACTCCCTTGAGATAGGGAGTTACTCATATTATTCAGTGGACATAGACTATCATCTCCTGCTACCCCGTTACTATATTAAAATTGTTTACCTAAATGTGCATTAATTCAATTCTACGGCATACCCTCTATATGCGCTACCCGTCCCATGCCTATGGTCTATGAGGCATATGAACCCAATATGCATATTGTCTACCTTTTCATGTATAATTAGAGTATACACATTTCCCTAATTTCACTAACACTCCAAGTTGTTTGTTATTACAAATATAGCCCCAAAGAATGTAAATATAAATATTACACAAGAAATAATAGTAGGCCAACAGTAGGCCCAAATGGGCTACCCAGTATTGCCTGGGCCCTCAAAAAACTCTTTCTTCATAAATAGCATGCCAAGATCCAAACAGGGAACTATGCCCTTCAGCACATCAAAAGCCATAAAAGAACTCAAGCCAAATCAAACTGTCACAAATTGACCATAGGACCCAGATAATGAATTATACCAAAGTCACTTAAACAACCTAGTTTGGCAGATTCAGCAAATAGAGTGAGGAAAGAAACTGAGTGTCAGAGACAACTCAAGTCCCAATAGTACATAGAATGACCAAAGACCACAAATCCTAGTTTGTCAGAGCTCACAAGAGTCTTAAATGGACCCCAAGCAATGCTCACACTAAGGAGGTCAATAGAGAGAGTTTTGGTAGCCTTGGCTTTCAGTCGGCCAAGGGTAGTAGATTCAAAATATTGTAGGTAACAAATGAGGGTGAGAGAACAGTGATCAAATGGTAGAAGTTGAAGAGGTACACTTATATTATAGAAGCAACCATAACAGGGCAAGCAGAGAGAATCAGCAAAAACTTAAGAACATGGTTGATATCACAAGTTCAAACACTTAGCATATTAGGCAAAAAATATTTTTTGAAAGACGCAGGGGAACCATGACTTTTCTAAGATTATAGGTTTGACATATAAGAGTGCGCAATAACACATAAATTTGGAATAGAAAACCAACCTGAAGGATTTCAAATGTCAATCTAGTATAACCAAGTTCTAGCATGAAAGTTCTAATAAAGTATCCAATATCATATCAACATACCAATGGTGTAGTTTGGCCAATGTCATGAAAACTTAACATGATGGAGAGTAGGTCGTAGTATAGTAACTTAGGATATGAAACGGGTATACTAGTTATCCATTAATATACATAGAAGGGAAAATGAAATGTCTATCCTAAAATCCTAAGTGATACTAGGTATTAGGATAGGAAGGAAACATGTTTAGAGTAAACCTTAAAGCAATGTTCCATACGGTTGTGGCTAGTATACCAAGAACAGTCGATTAAACACAAGAGCTACAAATAAATGATTCACTCAAAGTATATGGAAGTTTCCATAGAGTTGTAGTAGTATCTAAAGAAAGGCATACAGAAAATTCTATAAATAACAACATATGGTCACAACAGTCAGATTCATAGCAAAATAGGCACACAATGAGGCTCAAACCTAAAACGTATTCAGATGCTAGAGGTACAGGACTAATCCACCAAGAAAATTAAGAATCAACATAGAAGTGTAGACCATAGTGAAAAAGACATACTAGCCTAACACAAATTAAGAACAAAGTAGTAAACTATGTCATGTAAAATGCATTCAACCATCATAGAATAACAAAGGAGTATTGAGAATTATCATAATACTACAATATCAGGGATTCACAACTAAATCATGCTTGTAGATTCAAACATATATAGGCATGAAGAAGGAAAGAAAGAAATATAACATTTAATAGGTTAAAAGCACTAACCAATATCAAAATTATACGAGCAAAAAAATAGTAAAGAGCTTAGTAGAAAAAACTCCAGGTCTCCAATGCTTCAGAGTTCATATGAACCTCGTAAGGGACCCGAGCAATACTTGCATTGGAGGAGGTTGATAATACTATGGACTTGGCTTTCATCTGGCCAAAGAGCTGACTATTTTAGAGAAGGTGAGCGAGTGAAGAAAGTGTAGAGTGTAATAGCGATGATAAATTCGGATTTTGGAAGGGCATTGGGAAAAGGTTTATATAGTGTTGAAATTGAATGAACAAACAAGGGAAATAGCCGATTAAACGTAAAATGAGGAAATAAATCAAGTAAACATGGACGAAAAAAAGGTAAAATCTCGCAGCAAATCAATAGAGTAACATGAAAGGAAAAATATCAAACTCCAAACCCTAGTTAGGGCTTTAAACTCAAAATCGGCACTGGTATGAAAAATCCAGTTTCTCTTTCTGTATATGGACGAGATATTTTCCCAATCTCCAAAATTGAGTTAATTCTCATTCGATATAGAGGTGGTATTTGCCAAAATTGGGAGGGAGTTAAGGGGAGGCGGCTAGGGTTCTTCAGAAGAGAGAATGTGAGGTTGAGAGCGTTTAAGGGCAGCGGGTTTAGTGGGAATAGGTTAGGGTTTCAAGGGTTTGAGTAATAAAATAAGGGGAAGGTTGCAGGGTGTTGATCAGTTGAGATCCACGGTCATGATAAGAGGAGAAGCAGGGCGAATCATTGAATGGGTCCCAGCCATGTCATTTTAAAGAGGGTTGTTTGGCTTAGGATAAATTGAATTGGACCAAGGATTTTAGGGTATCTAGGCTGCCTGTTTCGTCCCGGATTAACCTTGTATTGGGCAATAAATTAAATATACAAAAATTATTTTTAAAAAATAATTTATAAAAATAATTAATAAATGATAAAATATTACTTGTGCAATAAAATAATTAAAAAATTATAACTTAACACTATAAAAATATAAAATTGCTATTTGGTACAAATAATGTGAAAAAAAATATGCTTATGCATAGCACGCAGGGTACTATTGTAAAATTGTGTAGATAGCCTAATAATGCAAATAAAATTATATAAAATGAGGTACAAAAATATTATGAAATTTATATGCGTATACAAATAATAAGCTTAGATGATTATGTCATCACAAAATAATTTGAAAGGATAATTAATAGATATTTGAACAATTTAAAATGCAAAAAAAAATTAAATTTAAAGCTTTAAAATTATAAAAGATTATAGAAAATGCTTGCATAAATCTTGTACATTAAATAACGGATGAAAAATGATATTTTGAAAGTCTATATATTATTTGAGGAATATGAGGTCAAAATTGGGCCCCATCCCCGAAAGATTCAGGGACTATATAGGCGTATAAGCACTGTGAACCAACATCCGTCGATCTTGCTATAAAACCATAAGAGAATGACGATCCTCTAGAATGAGAGGTGGATCTGATCAAGTCACACATCGTACCTTTGTAGAAGTGGAAGATTACTGGGTCCAACGGGCCTAGCATAAAAGGATAAGTGTAAATACTTAAGTATCCCTTGACGTGGGTAGTGATATCTTCATCGAACTTGGGAACCACCACATCTTTTACGACCCAGTTGGAATCATTTTAACCGTGGGGAGAATCTCTTCTAGGATCGAGCAGATGTACCTCGAGATCTATTCACACTGGCCCGATACGGGTGAAGGTATCTCAACCTTAAAATTAGCGATCACCAAGCACCCAGCAGGAATAAACGTGCTAAGAAGAGGTTCTGCCAATGGTTCCTCATCAGCCGACCGTGATGTAGAAGTAGTTTCTTTTGGGGGAACTGCTTCTAAAATTTTCGCCATTTCTTTTAAAATAGAGAGGAAGAGATGAAAAACAAGAAGTCAAAGTGATACACTTGATGGTATGGAATGAAGACAAGCATAAGTTCTTGCAATGACCTCAAGAAATCAGGTACAAGTGCTAGAAAATGTAGAGCTTTCTAAGGAACAAAAGTAGAGAAGGCTTGAATTTAAATTTTGAATGAATGAAGAAGGAGGTATTTATAATTTTCAAACAACGGTTCAAATACAGGAGTGGCCGACCAGCAACTGACAAGAATTTAATGCTATTGAGACGTGATTGACGAGATATTTCGTTCATTTTGTCATTTGACACTGAATATCGAGGTGAAAATTGAAAATTCACATAGTTTCTTGTTGTTTACCTCAGAAAACAAGGGGATTATCAGTATACGGTCGAAATCGGATTCGTCTACTATATGACTAATCGAGGCTCGGAGCACGAGGGATTAAAGATTGACCCCAGTCCCACCAGGACAGAACCCGAGATCCGAATGTCCGTCCTCAAGAACCTTGAGTTTGTGATCCCTGAATCGACCCTGATCCCGAACAATCTCGAGGAAACATTGACAGTATAACTAATATAAGATCGAAATAATAGACGGCCGAAATATCCATAACCGATCGGATATTGCCGCGGGAATCTCTAGTAGATTAATATCGAATCAAAAAATTAGCAAATCGGGAGATTTTTACCTTTTATAGAATTATACCTAAAGTAATACTCTCCTACTATATAAAAAGGGTCTAATCACTTGTAACATACATTCCAAATTAATATATTATTCTTCTTTTTAAGCCTTTATTTTAAGTATGTTCTGATACCGATCGAAGTTCATTCAGTTCAAGGATGGCTAACCTCCCAAGGCTGTAATTGTTCAACTCGTATGATTTAAATTTATTATTATAATACTTTATCTTAATTGTAATTTATTTATCGCTTTATATCCCATATATACTTAAAACCACTTACAAATTTAATTATTATCTGATTTTAAGAATAAACACCCTTGCTATCACAGCAAATGAGTAAAGCAAGCTGGCTCGTACTTTCATGTGAAATTTGCAAGTAATTTTGACCTTTTTATAGAGCACTGAGTCTCATGGACTAACTCAAAGAGTAACTAAAAGATGCGGAATTCACAGAAATGAAAAAAAGAATAACATGATAAATATAGTATAATGTATTATAACAATTAAATTAATTTGAGGTTGTGTATTCTTTGAAAATTACCCTATAAGTCTATAAAAGTTGTATACATAAAATTTAGGACCTGACAAAAGATACCTCGGCGTGGAAAGACATTATTTTATTTAATTCCTTCCTTTTTTGAGTTTGGTGGGATTTATTAATTATTCTAAAAATGAATTTTTACTTTTATTTGTCTATTTTTTATTATTAAACAAAAATTAATTTATTTTTTTAATTTATCCTTAGAATTAATTACTTATTTAAATTATTTTTTAATTTTTTTAAATTTATATATTAATTAATATGAATATCATAGTAAATTATATACTTTATTTATTATTTTTAAGGAGATGCAAAGTAAGTAGTGAAAAAGTAAAAATAAAAGAAGAAGTATTTTTTTGCAGAAAAGGGCCAAAATTTCCCTTAAACTATTGAAAGTAGAACAATTTTGCCCTCCATTTGATTTTGGTATCAATAGTACCCTTACTGTTAATAAACTGGCTCACTTGTAACCTCACAACTAACGGTTGTTCCACATAAGCACAAAGCATATTAAGAAAATATTTTTTGGACGAATTAGATATTCTCTGATAAATATTACAGAAAAGAGCCAAAAATACCCCTATTGTATGCTAAATGGTTAATAAAAGTGCCCAGTTAATCTATCCGTCTGAATATATGCACTACGTTATTTTTAATATCAAAACTACCCCACAATTAACGAAAATCCAGCTGGACATCTCATTAAATGACCTGGCATTTTTTCATTGGTCTACGCGGACCAGTGGGGCTCACATCTTAACTGGGTTTGATTTTACCCATTAAAATGATTCGACCCAAATTCTTTAACCAGGGTTAGGCCTTTTAACCCTAAACCCACGATTAAATATTTACTTTTTACCTTTTCAGTCATTTCTCTTCCGTTTCGTTTATTTAAAGCTTCAATGGCGATTTTCGAATTTTCTTAGGGTTCTTTGTCTGGTCCCATTTGGTGTGCTCAAAACAGGAAGACCTTTGATTTCCAGCTATATCTTGCATTATTATTCGATTAAGGTATGTATTTTCTGCGTAAATGTATTAAATTGTCGGGTTAGGGAATATTTTATACCTTTTTAGAATTTTATTATGTTACTTTTGTTTATGGTGGTCCTTATCATATTGGTCCTACTTATTAAAGCTATTGTTTCTGTCAATTTGTATATTTAATTGATGGTGGGGTTTCAAATCTTTGTATTTTTACTGTCGCTTTTTATTATAATGCTGATGTGGTCCCATTTTGCCTTTTTTATTGTTGTTACACGTGCTTTTATCAGAAGGATGGTGGATAAAGTGTACTTACACTTTAATCATGGGGGGTGTGTGGGTATTGGAACCTAGGTTGTCTTATACTAAGAGAGATGTCCATGTGTTGAGTGACTATGAAGTAGACTATCTCTCTTATATTGATTTGTGTAAAGAATACACTGAAGTAATAGGATATGTTGAGGAACAACAGCTGATATTTCTTGACCCTTCTGGGATGTATTTTTTGGTAGATGGGGATGAAGGGATTAGGAAGATTCAAGCCTTAATTAATGATGGTTTCACTAATGTGCAATTATTTGGGGTTGACCTGTGAGATGATACTATTAATGCTCCCGTATTTAACCAAATTGGAGGAGCAGTAGATACTGTACCTGTTGTTGCAGCTTCTGATTATGATAGTAATGAAGATGATGAACACATTGAAAGTGTTGATAGTGATTATGATAGTGATGCCCTATGTTTATTTGAGAGGCGGAAGAAGTATGAGGTAACTAACAACCTTGATAGGTATAAAACATTGGAAAAGGGTGCGACTTTCAAAACTCTTAAGGAAGCTAAGGAAGTTATTAGTTATTATGCTGTGTCTAATAAGAGGGGCCTTCATGTAGATAAGATTTGTACCAAAATACTTAGATACAAGTGTCAGGTAGGGTGTTTTTTTAAATATCTTATTTCTAAAGATGACAAAGATCAAGGGATAAAGATAAAAACTTGGAGGGATGAACATGATTGTAGTGAAGTGTTTGAGAATAGAAGAGCTACTCCTTCTGCTTTAGCACATTACTTTAAGACAAAGATTCAAAATAATCCTAAATTTATGATTAAAGGGATAAAGAATGATTTAGAGGATAGATTTAGTTTGAATGTGAGTACCTCAAAGTTAAAATGGTGAAGAGAATGGTTTTAGAGAAATTGGAGGGTTCTTACTCGGATGAGTACAATAAATTGGAGGCATATGCTCAAGAGTTGAGAGACACAAACCCTGGCACTGATGTGGAGATACAGATATCCAATGATGCAATGGAGGAGGGTAAGAGAAGATTTTTAAGGATGTATGTTTGTTTCCAAGCCCTGAAGAGTGGATTCAAAGCAGGTTTAAGACCTTTTATAGGTCTAGATGGAACATTCTTAAAAGGAAAATGCAAAGGGATATTGTTAGTTGCTTGTTCTCAAGATTCTTGCAAGCATTTTTATCCACTAGCTTGGGCTGTAGTGGATATGGAAACAAACATAACCTGGCAGTGGTTTATGGAGAACTTGAAGGCTTCTTTGGACTTGAAAGATGGTGAAGGGTACACATTCATGTCAGATATGCAGAAGGTATGTATCCTTATTCATTTTTTACATTCAGCAGTGTATTTTTACATTCACCGGTGTATTTTAACATACAATCAACAATTTTTTTATAGTCAACACTATACTTACAATCAGTACTATACTTACAGTCAGTACTGTATTATTTGTGCAGGATTTGTTAGATGCTGTGAGGAATATTTTTCCACAGTCATATCACAGATATTGTGCAAGGCATGTTGAAGCAAATTGGAGCAAAAAATGGAATTCTGATGGGATGAAAAAGTTGATGTGGTGGTGTTCTTGGAGCACTTATGAGGAGGAATTTAAGGATATGTTGAAACAGCTAGGTGAAGTTTCTGAGGATACTGTCAAGGACTTGCTGAACTATCCTCCAATCACTTGGCATAGAGCTTACTTTGATACCCAATGCAAGAATCCAATGGTAGACAACAACTTTACAGAGTCCTTCAACTCTTGGATTCTTGAAGCTAGACATAAGCCAATAGTGAAGATGCTTGAAGATATAAGAGTGAAGCTAATACTATGTTGATTTAACTGTCCATTTACTATGTTGATTAATAGTTAACTGTCCATAGTTAGTATTGATTTACTATTGAAGGTGATGAATCAACTTAAGGATAGATCAGTAGAAGTAAACACTTGGAGAGATGAATATAGCCCATATGCAATGGAGTTATACAATGATTATAGAGAGATGGCCATCCAGTGCAAGGAAAATTTTAATGCAGACAAGGTCTTTGAAGTAAGTGAAGGTGAAGACAGGCACACAGTGATTCTGGAGCAACAAAGGTACACATGCAGGCTTTGGGATTTGTTTGGAATCCCTTGTCATGCTATAAGGGCATACTTATACAAGAAACAAGACCCAACAGTTGGGATTCACTGGTGGTATTCCAAGCAAGCCTGGCAGATGGTGTATCAGCACAAAATGCAGCCTGTTAGAGGTGAAAAATTCTGGAAAATTGAGCCACACCAAGCCATGGAACCACCACCACTAGCAAAGATGGTTGGTAGACCTAAAGTGAAAAGGTCAAGAGAGAAGGATGAAGCTAGGAAAAGGCAAGGACAATGGCCAACATCTAGGAAGGGTCTTCAGATGACATGCAGCTTTTGTGGCAAGCCAAATCATAATAAAAGAAGTTGTCCATTAGCCAACAGGGTAATGGACACTCAGACAAAGAGAGTGCAAGACCACACTCAGACAAATGAAAATCAAGAATCAATATTCTTTATGTCTGAGTGCAAGACCACACTCAGACAAATGGAAATGCAGATACCATGTGCATCTTAGACCTGCAGAATTTAAACTGCACCATAACATGGAAATGCACTCTAACATAATGTACATCTTACAATTATTTTAGAGAATTTAAAAGACCCAACTCATCCATCCAGTTACAATTTAAATGTTAACAAAAGAAAATGCAGAACCATTACATAAACAAATGCTAAAAAAACTTTATTTCATACCAAATAGAACCACTATATAAACAATACAATTGCAGAAAAAGATTAAAAAAAAAAACTAATACATAAACTGCATCATGACATAACTACACCAGACCATAACAACACTAAATCATCTTGAAAACTAACACTAACACAAAGCCAATCCAAGATAAAACAATAAACAACTTCATATTTTGTAGTTGAGCCTCCATCTTAGCAACCTTCTGTAATTTTGCTGAATTTATTCCCTCGACCTCTTCCATTATTTTCAGATATTTTAGTCTTTCAGCAGAAACATCAACTTCCAAGTTAGTCACCATCTTCTTCAGATAATTTCTTTCAACTTCAACCGACTTCAGTGAAGTATTCAAGTTATGGATTAGCATCGTCACATGTGGTGGCATCTCTTCATCACGCCATTCCCACAAACCACAGGAAGAGGCCTCGTCAAAATGAGTGCATTTGTAGAATCGACGACCACCGTTCAATTGAGTCTTAGCCACAAAATGATTTGCAGATAAACTATAACCACAAAGACGCGACGAACAAGAAGATACGGGATTTTCAGACATTTTGAAGGAAAAAACAAGATTTAATTAGTTGTAAAAGAGAATTTTTTAGGAAGAAGAAAGGGGAATAATGGAACTGAAAAACTCAGTTCTAAATTGGGGAAGACAAGGGTATTTAATCGTGGGTTTAGGGTTAAAAGACAAACCCATGGTTACAAGAATTTGGGTCAGATCATTTTAATTGGTAAAATCAAACCCAGTTAAGATGTGAGCCTCACTGGTCCGCGTGGACCAATGAAAAAATGCCAGGTCATTTAATGATATGACCAGCTGAATTTTCGTTAATCGTGGGGGTAGTTTTGATATTAAAAATAACGTGGTGTATATATTCAGACGAATAGATTAAGAGGACAATTTTACGAACCATTTACCATACAATAGGATACTTTTGGCCCTTTTTCCGTAAATATTATCTTCTCGGACCCAAAGAGAACCATAGCAGACAACCTGAAAATTTGCATCGGCAAGAAGACCATCAACAACAACGAGCCAAATCTATCTTTTCACCACCTGTATATTCATCGAAACTGTCACAATTCTAATAATCCAAAAGGTGACTTTAGTTTAGAAATTCATGTGAAGTTCAAATTAAATTGTGAAATGCTTATCTAATCAATTCTTCATCTGCAAAACTAAAACAAAAAGTATCAAACAACAAGATGACCATTTAACAGAAGTGTTCATCAAATTCAACATGTAGATATGAAAGAAAAACAAAGAAATAAAATCCACAACTATAAGATAGCTCAACCAGTGAAAAAAAGGGACCTTTCGTCATCTATAGCCCACAGAATGATGAAGGTGCTGACCTTCTCGATCACTACTAAAATAATACCAATGAGCTACCCTCCAAACCCATTTTCAAAATCGTAAATTACTTCCGTAGAAAAGCTTAAGATCTGGTTGGCAATATCGCCCTCAAAATAAACTCTGACTAGTGAACCTTTAGATGTGGCAGACGAGGCCTTTCTAGCGTGGTCATCTTTTTCGGCTAGGTTGCTGCCCCTTTTACTGATATTAAAATCAAGTTGTTTATTAAAATACATCGATCAATTTACCGCAGAAAAGAAGCTCCAATGGGAGCAAACGTTGGCAGCTAAACTTTCACTTTTATCTCATTTTCTCTTCCTCTGGTTCTGTAGAATGGGCTGGAATACAGCTGTAAAATTGGCGGTTCCGGAACGGAACCGCGGCCCTGTCGGTTCTGTCGGTTCCGGCGGTTCCGGTTCAAGTGGTTCCCGGGAACCGTGGCGGGGCGGTTCTACCCGTTGGAACCGCCAGAACCGGAACCGTCAGAACCGCCAGAACCGGAACCGGACCGGTTCTGGCGGTTCCAAACGGTTCCGCCGGTTCTCTAACAGGTATTTTTCAAAAAAAAAAAAATTTAAAATAATTTCCAAACGGCTCTTTGCAAAAAGTAGCCGTTTGGAAGTTTAAAAAATAGTCCTTTGGCCCCCAAACTTTAATTTAACACCAAACTTTATATAATTACACTATTTCCCATTTCTCAACTATAAATACCCCCTGATTCTTTCATTTTTATTCACCAATTCATCATTATCTCTCAATCTCTCTCAAGCTCTCTTTCAATCTTTCTAGTGCAAGTGCTTAATTTATTATTGCAAATTCGTGAAACATTGTGAAGTTGTTGAATTGAAGTTTTCAAGTGTTCAATTTCAACGATTTTCAATTTTCAAGAAGTTGTTCGTCAATCCGGTAAACTCGTTTCAACTCTTACGCGCTAATAGTATTTTTTTGTGTTGTTAGTTTGCTTAATTATAATATTATGGCATTTTCGTTAAAAAATATATTCGGTAAAGGAAAAGCTAAAACCGGTGAAAGTAGTGGCCAAAATACTACCCCTCCCCCGGCTCCCCGACCTAGAAAAGATAAGCAAGTTCAAAGTAGTAGCCAATCTAGAAATCCTAATGAACCCTTCGGAATCCTTGATAGTGATCACCCTTGTTTTTAATTTAGCGATATTGATTTTCAACATGATGTAGCAGTTGGTGATAGAATAGATGATGATATTATGAATGCTCTTTATCCTAATGCACCTATCTTAGAGGGAAATGAGGATGATGATGATGATGAAACCCAAGCTCCAGTAGATTTAGATGATACACCTACTAGTCCTGCTCATAACTTAAGTGATGAACCGGCACACCCACCCGTACAAACTCCCACTTTTAGTAGACAACCTCCTAAACGTACAGAAACATCATTAGTTTGGCAATTTTTTATTCAATTAAAAAACAAAATAAGGCTAAGTGTAAATCTTGTGGAAAATTACTTGTTCATAGGTATACTGGAGATTGTAGCGGCACGGGTAGTTTAGTTAAGCATATAAGATTACACCCTAGCGATAAGGCTAGATATTTGCAATTGAAAGAGCAACAAGAGGGGAGGACAAGTGCTGATTCTACAGTTAACCCAAATACTGGTTCAAATCTAGTTCAACCAGGAATAAACACAGTCACCGGAGGTATATTATATTACGATCCAAATATGGATCGTGAAGAATTAGCGAAACTGATTATTGTTATGTGTTTGCCTTATTCTTTTGCTTTTAATCATGCATGGATTCATTATATTAGAAGAGTATTTATTCATACTTATAAAGGTTGGCCTCGCGCAACAGTTAACGCCGATATTTATAAATACAAGCATGAACATGAACAATACTTGCGCTATTTATTTACCCATATAACTAATCGTATGTCTATTACAACTGATATTGGTAGAAGTTATAATGATTGTGATTATCTAACCGTAACCAGTCATTGGATAGACGAAGACAGGACAATGCAAAAACGCATTATTGCATATAGGATAATTAATTCACGGCACACGGGTAGGTTTATGCTAACACTGTTTCAGACGTATGCACATATTTTTGTTTTAGTGATAAAATAATGTCAATTTCTATTGATAACGCTTCTAGCAACACTAATGCAATAGGTATGCTAACTAGAACACTTAATCCTGCTTTTACTAATATTTTCCATGTTAGATGTATATGTCATATTTATCATTTAATTGTTGGTGATGGTATGAGAATATTAAACTTAGAAATTGAAAAGGTTAAAATGGCTCTTAATTGGCTATTTTATTCAAACCGTAGAAGTAGACTTAGAGAATATTTTAAAAAGTGTAACGAATATGGCCTTAGAGAAAGAAAGGTTCCTAAACCTTGCCCGACAAGGGAAAAGCATTTTCCCGTTCTTGCAAGGATGGCTCGGGATGTTCTGTCGATCCAAGCGTCAACTGTTGCATCGGAGAGCGCTTTTAGTCAAGCAAGACTACAAATAGGTGATCACAGAGCGTCGCTGCGGGACAACTTGGAAAAATCAGTGCTTTTTCGAGATTGGATCCGCGCAGAAAGAAGGAACTTTGGCCTAGCTGAATCACAACCAGAAATAGATGAGTGCTATGAAGAAATGATAGCAGAACTTGCTCAGGAAGCAACTTCACCCGGAAGTGGTGATGAACAAGCTTCATTTCCACCACCGCCAACACAACCACCTCCAAACCTTGAAGGTTTTATGAGATTTGTTAGAAATAATGCATAAATTATTATGTAACTTGTACATTGGCACGTCTTCTTTTAGTTTTTTTTCCTTTTAATGGTGGTGTTAGTACCATGTTGTGCTCATTCCATTGGGGGAAGGAAGACTAAGAAAGATATGCCATTTTCATCAATAAATATGTTCTTTATCATATCCTTGAATATCATTTTGTCTCAATATTACTTTGTCTTTACTTCTATATCAATCCTTGAATATTTATATAACATACAATATATAACATACAACACAATATACTAACGACAACATTCTTTTATCAATATATACTACTTATATACAATTTATACTAATTACTAACTACAACACAATATACACTACTTATATACAATATATACTACTTAAATACAATATATACTACTTATATACAAAATATACACTACTTATACACATTATATACTAATTACCAAACACAATATATACTATACTAATCATGTAGTACACCATATAAAATATATTCTACAATATACTAATGACTACTATACAAGATATTGATTTAAAAAAAAATTTAAAAAAATTTCAGAACCGCCGGAACCGGAACCGGATGGTACCCGGAACCGTCACGGGCCGGTTCCACCTTCGGAACCGCCAGAACCGTCATAGTCGAAACCTCCAGAACTGAAACCATCAAAACCAGAATCGCAGACCCAAATAGACCTAGAACCGAAATCGAATACAGCCTTAGACTGGAATAACCGGCAAGGAAAAGTAGATGGAGGTGTTGTAGTGACTCTTGGTGGATGAACGGTAGCTATGTTGATTTTTGGAGTGGTTTAACAGTTATGTTTATCATTCAAAATAAAAAGAAGACAATATCTATCCTACGTGGAGATTCAATTCAACCAAAAATATTTTCTTAAGATGATTTGTGGCTATATGGAGTAACAGTTAGTTTTGAGGGTATAATTGGGCCAGTAGAGATATTACTGATATCAAAATTAAACAACAACAATAACAATAATAACCTAAAATAATCCCATTTAATGGGTCGGGGAGGATAGTATGTACGCAGACTTTATTTTTATCCTTGGGTAGAAAGGCTGTTTTCAAATAGATCCCGGTATACTTCCCTCTAAGAATTTCTCACCTTATTCTTAGGAAGACTCAAACTCACAGCCTATCGATTGAAAGTGGGATTGCTTACCATCAGATATCAAAATTAAACAGAGGACAAAATTACTCTATTTTTAAAGTTTAAGGACAATTTTAACCATTTTCCGTATTTAAAAATAGTTTTATGAGATTGGAAAAGCTCAATAGGATTGTCTCTAACACGTGGCCTCCTCGTAGTCAGAACAGACCGTAGAGTGGTCCTTTTTCAATCAGCTAAGGTTTTCTCTCTTTCTAGACTAGAAGAGCATCCGTGTTATCTGTTATATGCTCCCTTTCTCAAATTGACTATTTTTTTTATTTATATAAATTTGGATATATTTTTCAAGTTTTTCAAAATTAAATTTATATATTTAGAAATTATATAAAAAATACTATAAGAAATTATCAGCACGAGACTCTACCGTCTCAAGTATCATTCTCGAAAATCCAAGGTATTTTCCCTCTTCCTAATTTAATTTTCGAGTATGTCTGACATTATGAAAAGAAAGTTCGTTGCCCTTGAAATTTCGGGCAAGAACTATATGACATGGGTGTTGGATGCTGAAATCCACTTAGATGCTATGGGTCTCGGAGACACCATCAAAGATAAAGAAAAAGCATCAACCCAAGATTGTGCGCCTTGATTTTCTTGCGCCACCACCTTGACGAAGGTTTGAAGATTGAATATCTCACCGTCAAGGATCCACTCGTTTTGTGGAACAGCTTAAAGGAGAGATATGACAACCTGAAGTTGGTCACTCTGCCACAAGCACGATATGATTGGGCCCATCTGAGGCTACAGGACTTTAAGTCCGTTTCTGAATATAATTCTGCTATGTTCAGAATTACTTCTAAACTGAAGCTATGTGGAGATAACATCTCCGATTACGATATGCTTGAGAAAACGTTTACAACGTTTCATGCCTCCAATATGGTACTGCAGCAACAGTACCGAGAGAAAGGCTTTACGAAGTACTCTGAACTGATTTCTCTCTTACTAGTGGCTGAGCGAAATAATGATCTGCTCATGAGAAATCACGAAAATAGACCAACTGGGTCTACACCACTGCCTGAAGCAGATATGGTGCACTCTCATTATGCCAAACATAAAAGGGACCATGATCACGGTCATAAACGGGGTCAAAGCCAAGGACGTGGACAAGGAAGAAATTCCAAAGAAGTCCGTCACCCCCCAAAGAGAGATAACCACCGAAAGCAGAAACGGGGTCCAGAAGATCCTAAGGCAAATAGTTCAGAAACTATATGTTATCGTTGCGGTGGAAATGGGCACTGGTCTCGGACTTGCCGTATACCAAGACACTTGGTTGACCTTTATCAAGCATCTCGAAAGAGAAAAGGCCCTGAAACAAATTTTGTCTATGACGACAATGAGGATATCACCCACCTGGATGTGGCAGACTTCTTTGAGCAACCCGAGGGAAAGATAGACCACCTAATCGGTGATGGAACCATGATGAAAGAAGATGGAGCTGTTTGATTCTACTTGTATTAGTCATTGAATAAATTAATAGTCATTAGCATTAGCTCGTATTAGTTAATTCATGATATGATGTTAGTATTAGCCCTTTAGAATGTTTCAATATGCTCAAATATTTTTATTGTACAGTAGAGGTAATCGACTAACCTAAAAACTAGTCGATCGTCTAATATTTAGCAATAAAACGAACTTTTTTCCGCCAGGCCAGATATTCGAATATCAGAGTCTGATATTCAAATATCTGGGCCAGATATTCGAATATCAGAATTCCTATATTCGAATATCTGGCAAGATATTAGAATATGTGCTTAAATATTCGAATATCTAATATTTTTCGCATTAAAGTATTATTTTTTCCGCAAGGCATTATATTCGAATATTAGAATACAATATTCGAATATCCTAAATAACTGCTTCCCAAAACGCTGTTTATACGCGAAACAAAAGAATTGAAGTTGTTTATACTTATATTTATGTATTTTTTTGTATGTCAAACTATGGGAAAGCAAAATGGATATCTCACAAAGCGAACTTGGATCAACATCCAACTGTAAAAGTATTTGCCTAGTTGATTCATGTACTACACATACAATACTCAAAGAAAGGAAGTATTTCTCTCAACTGAATATGTGTAAGGCAAACATTACTTCAATCTCTGGAAGTAGTAAATTGATTGAAGGCTCCGGAAGAGCAATTGTAACTCTGCCCAAAGGCATGACGTTAATCATAGAGAATGCAATGTTCTCCTCCAAGTCTAAGAAGGACTTGTTGAGTTTTAATGATATCAATCAAAGTGTTCTCCTCCAAGTCTAAAAGGAACTTGTTGAGTTTTAAAGATATCATTCAAAATGGATATCATATTGAGACAATAGATGAGAATAATCCTGAATTCTTCATGAAAACGAGGCTACCCATTTCGGTTTGGGTTCACGCCATTTTGAATGCAACAATGCTAGTTTGTCGGCTGCCCGCTTCGACTTGGGTTCACGCCATTTTGCATGCAACAATACTAGTTTGTCGGCTGCCCACTTCGGTTTGGGGTCACGCCATTTTGCATGAAGCAATGCTAGTTCGTCGGCTGCCCACTTCGGTTTGGGGTCACGCCATGTTGCATGCAGCAATGCTAGTTCGTCTCTGACTGACGAATTGACACAAATATTCCCCATTGCAATTGGTTTTGGCTCATGAATCCAATATATCCCATTTAAGAAGCTTTGGATGCGCAGTATATGTGCCTGTAGCACCGCCATCCCACACCAAAATGGGTTTGCAAAGGAGGTTAGGAATATATGTTGAGTTTGACGCGTCCTCCATTATTCGCTACCTCGAAACATTGACAGGAGATTTGTTCACTGCACTATTTGCAGACTGTCAATTTGATGAGACACTTTTCCCAAAATTAGGGGGAGAAGTTGGTGAAACCAAACGGGAAATTTTGTGGAAAAATGCATCATTATCTCATCTTGATCCACATACCTCTATTTGAAAGAAAGAGGCACAAAAGATTATCCATTTGCAAAGAATAGCAAATCAAATGCCTGAAGCATTTATAGATTTGAAAAGGATAACAAAATCACATATCCTCGAAGTGAATGTGATTCACAAATACATATTCAATGTTGGAAGAATATGAACATGAAATTGGTATTGAATATACCACACTCACTCCTAGAAGGAGGCTTGAGATGATACCACCCTCACCCCTAGAAGGAGGTTTGAGATGATATATGGCATGAATGATCGTTGGTCGCGTACCTATTGTACGCCAAAGTATTTTGGAAATATGACCATTAAAGGACAACGATAATGCAAGAAACATATCTTGCATATAAGTTTGACATGACCATAATGGTATAACTTTCTCTTTAAGAAAGATATTCACCACACGGATGTTGATGAACCTGTGGTAGTACAAAGTTAATTGAGAGCTCTCGAAGAGCCAATTATTACTATGTTGGAGAAACACAATTGAGTATTGTGCTGTAGTAAGTCTCAAAGAAACTTATCCAGTTTCCAAAAGTACACGCGAAGGCGATTGATGATATTGAGACTATAAATAAAGGAAGGCTTTGATTCTCCTATTACTACAACTTGTAGCGGGGTAATTTGTATATGAAAAGCTACCCGCTTTGTTCTCCAGTTTGTACTACACAAACGAAAGAATGCCACAATAAAGTGGATATCTATTGGTATAAAACCCATGTCATAATAAACCCGAAGTTTATTGATAAGTGCACATGTCATGGTGTAAATTTGAAGTTTACCAATATTGATAATTTAGTCAGTTGACATTCGTGTTAGCCATCTCATTTGAAGTATGATGTGCAAATTCACATAGGTGAATATCAAAGAACTAGAAGTTCTTGTTCTCAGTAATGAACTGACCAACTAAAGAGTTCGGGTTGAAGCCCCTAAATTCTGGAAATATCAAAGGTGAATATGGGCCCATTCACCTGCCATGTATACCACATATGATGCATCTATGGAATGGTTACATGCGCAATTGTTATTGACCCGCAGCCTGGCCGGTGCTTGCGAGGTAAATCGCTCAGTAATCTAACTTCGAGCATAGTTTCCAGATTCTCTACTCAAGACAGTTCATCTTGATAAGTTGGTTTATATTAAAGTTGGTTTAGCAAGATAATTATTGAGTGCTGCCACTTAATAGCTAAACTGTTTCTTATGAGAACTAAGTTATATATATATATCAGTTTGATATAAGTTGTATACGAAAGTATATTCTCCCCTCACAAGTGGTTCAGGGTCAGGAACCAAATAATTTCATCTTATTATTAAGGTGCTGTGTATATTGACATAATGCACAAAGATGATTTCCCAAAGTTGAGGAAACATGTTAGCTTTACTAACATGAGGGGGAGACATGATAAACACTTGAGAAAAGGTTACATGGGATGAATTCTCATTTGTATATGTATATCCCCGAATATCATGATATGAACCTGAAGTTCATAAAAGGGATAATTCAAATTGCAACATATTGCAAAGCATGCTTTACGCATTTACTGACCCAAAGAAAGTAACTAAATGGAAGAGATACAATTCAAGAAGAATTGATTCCATATGAAAGACATGTAGCTTTGAACCTATAGTTCATATGCTTGAAAGTATAAAGTCAAAGGTATGTATAGTCAGTTTTCGATATCTTATTTGTTTAGTATCACTAATGAAAGCTTGATATGCAGCTAAAGTCTATTATGCGACTTATATGACTTAACTTGAAAGATTTAAGTTGCTTGAAGCATATGCAATTCTTGGTCCTGAAGTACCGCATCCTAAGTACAATTTGTGTACATATGAATCTTGCTATAACTATAAGCATGATGGCATTGAGAATGCATCTATGGAGATATTGAAGAGCTATTCCACGACATTATATGAAGATGTTTATATCTATCAAGAATGATGATTTCAAGGTGCGGAATATTTATTCAAGTCAATATGGTTGATTTATTCATCAAGCATCTACCAAAGATCGTTTTGAAGATGATGCACAAGATTGGAATGCAAATGCTCAAGGATATAAATCGATGTACTCATTAGGGGGAGTCAATGCGCGTTGCACTCTTTTTCCCTTACAAGGTTTTGTCCCACTGGGTTTTCCTTGCAAGGTTTTTAACGAGGCAACCAATAGGCGCATATTCAAACATGTGTACTCTTTTTCCTTACTTTAATTTTTTCCCATTGGGTTTTGGTTTTAAGGTTTTATGAGGCACATCATTGAATAGACATTCAAGGGGGAGTGTTATGAAATAGAAGATTCTTACACTTCTATTTAAGGTGAATGTCTTTAATGTATTTAATTAGAGAGATTTTAGAGTCCTATTATTGGTAGCAAGATCTTCCTCCTCCCTATAAATAGAGGTGCTCTCTACCATTGTAATTCACTCCTAACTCTCAATAAGAAGAACTCTCTCTACTCTTCTCTCTATTGTTATTGTTCTTGTTCTATTGTTCTTGTCTTTTGCTTTAGTTTATAACACGTTATCAGCACGAGACTCTACCGTCTCAAGTATCATTCTCGAAAATCCAAGGTATTTTCCCTCTTCCTAATTTAATTTTCGAGTATGTCTGACATTATGAAAAGAAAGTTCGTTGCCCTTGAAATTTCGGGCAAGAACTATATGACATGGGTGTTGGATGCTGAAATCCACCTAGATGCTATGGGTCTCGGAGACACCCTCAAAGATAAAGAAAAAGCATCCACCCAAGATTGTGCGAAGGCCTTGATTTTCTTGCGCCACCACCTTGACGAAGGTTTGAAGATTGAATATCTCACCGTCAAGGATCCACTCGTTTTGTGGAACAGCTTAAAGGAGAGATATGACAACCTGAAGTTGGTCACTCTGCCACAAGCACGATATGATTGGGCCCATCTGAGGCTACAGGACTTTAAGTCCGTTTCTGAATATAATTCTGCTATGTTCAGAATTACTTCTAAACTGAAGCTATGTGGAGATAACATCTCCGATTACGATATGCTTGAGAAAACGTTTACAACGTTTCATGCCTCCAATATGGTACTGCAGCAACAGTACCGAGAGAAAGGCTTTACGAAGTACTCTGAATTGATTTCTCTCTTACTAGTGGCTGAGCGTAATAATGATCTGCTCATGAGAAATCAGGAAAATAGACCAACTGGGTCTACACCACTGCCTGAAGCAGATATGGTGCACTCGCATTATGCCAAACATAAAAGGGACCATGATCACGGTCATAAACGGGGTCAAAGCCAAGGACGTGGACAAGGAAGAAATTCCAAAGAAGTCCGTCACCCCCCAAAGAGAGATAATCACCGAAAGCAGAAACGGGGTCCAGAAGATCCTAAGGCAAATAGTTCAGAAACTATATGTTATCGTTGCGGTGGAAATGGGCACTGGTCTAGGACTTGCCGTATACCAAGACACTTGGTTGACCTTTATCAAGCATCTCGAAAGAGAAAACGCCCTGAAACAAATTTTGTCTCTGACGACAACTTTGACTTCACCCACCTGGATGTGGCAGACTTCTTTGAGCAACCCGAGGGAAAGATAGACCACCTAATCGGTGACGGAACCGTGATGAAAGAAGATGGAGCTGTTTGATTCTACTTGTATTAGTCAATGAATAGATTAATAGTCATTAGCATTAGCTCGTATTAGTTAGTTCATAAAGCAATGTTAGCAGTAGTTCTTTAGAATATCTTCAATATGTTCAAATATCAATAAAACTTTTATTTTCCAGTGGGGGTAATCGACTAGCCTGAAAAACTAGTCGATTATCAACTATTTTCGCATTAAAGTTGAAAAACAATTGATCAACAATCGATTGTCTTTGGCTAACAATCGATTGTCTTGAAACAGTGTGTTCTGGAATTTTTCAAAAATAGCCAACAATCGATTGTCTTTGTCTAACAATCAATTGTCTTGAAACAGTGTGTTCTGGAATTTTTCAAAAATAGCCTACAATCGATTGTCTTTGTCTAACAATCGATTGTCTTGAAACAGTAAGGTCTGGAATTTTTCAAAAAAATAACAAATAATCGATTGTGTGTGTTCAACAATCGATTGTCTATGTTCCAACAATCGATTGTGTGTTTAATAATCGATTGTCTTATGAAAAACGCTGAAATTTTCAAACTGCATAGTAATTGATTATGGACAACATATCTGATTTTGTTAGTCAACTGTTAGTAGCAGATTTTGAAAATATTATGTGACACAAAAGGATTGAACTTGTTTATTCTTATGTTCGTGTATCTCCTTTTTTTGTATGTCAAACTATGGGAAAGCAAAATGGATATCTCACAAAGCGAACTTGGATCAACATCCAACTGTAAAAGTATTTGCCTAGTTGATTCATGTACTACACATACAATACTCAAAGAAAGGAAGTATTTCTCTCAACTGAATATGTGTAAGGCAAACATTACTACAATCTCTGGAAGTAGTAAATTGATTGAAGGCTCCGGAAGAGCTATTGTAACTCTGCCCAAGGGCACGATGTTAATCATAGAGAATGCAATGTTCTCCTCCAAGTCTATGAGAAACTTGTTGAGCTTTAAAGATGTACGCCGGAATGGCTACAATATTGAGACAATGGATGAAGATAATCTTGAATATCTCGTCTTCACTTCAAAGAATGTCTCCGGCCAAAAGAGGGTTATTGAGAAATTCCCGTCTTTATCTTGTGGCCTGTATTGGACAAGAATTAGTGCAATTGAGGCACATTCAACAGTAAATCTAAAGAATACTGAGTCCAATACATTTGTACTTTGGCATGATCGACTGGGTCACCCAGGATCAACCATGATGAGACGGATTATAGAAAGCTCATATGGGCATCCGTTAAAGAATTTCAAAATTCTCTCAAGTAATGAATATCCTTGCACTTCGTGTTATCAAGGCAAGCTGATTATCAGACCATCCCCAACAAAGGTTGGGACTGAGTCACCCCAGTTTCTGGAACGTATACAAGGGGACATTTGTGGACCTATTCACCCACCTAGTGGGTCGTTTAGGTATTTCATGGTCTTGATAGACGCATCCTGTAGATGGTCTCATGTGTGCCTGTTGTCATCTCGCAACCTGGCGATTGCGAAGTTAATGGCACAAATCATTAGGCTACGAGCACACTTTCCAGATAATCCAATCAAGTCCATTAGACTGGATAATGCTGCTGAGTTTACATCCCAAGCATTTAATGATAATTGCTTATCAATCGGGATAAAAGTTGAACATTCTGTAGCCCATGTTCACACTCAGAACGGTCTTGCAGAATCGTTAATTAAGCGCTTGCAGTTGATTGCAAGGCCATTACTGATGAGAACGAGGCTGCCCACTTCAGTGTGGGGTCATGCCATATTGCATGCAGCAATGCTAATTCGCCTCAGGCCGACGAATTACCACAAGTATTCTCCGTTGCAATTGGTTTTGGGTCATGAACCCGATATATCCCATTTAAGGATATTTGGATGTGCCGTATATGTGCCTGTAGCACCGCCATCCCGCACCAAAATGGGTGCGCAAAGAAGGTTAGGAATATATGTTGGGTTTGATTCGCCCTCCATCATTCGCTACCTTGAAACATTGACAGGCGACCTGTTTACTGCACGATTTGCAGACTGTCGATTTGATGAAACACTTTTCCCAAAATTAGGGGGAGAAGTTTGTGAAACCAAACGGGAAATTTTGTGGAAAAATGAATCATTATCTCATCTTGATCCACATACCTCTACTTGTGAGAAAGAGGTACAAAAGATTATCCATTTGCAAAGAATAGCAAATCAAATGCCTGACGCATTTACGGACTTGAAGAGGATAACGAAATCCCACATTCCTGCGGAAAATGTTCCGATCCGTATTGAAGTCCCTATTGGACAATTATCTAGTGTCATATCCAATGAGTCAAATGCACGCCAGAAGCGTGGCAGACCATTAGGTTCCAAAGATCGAAATCCTAGAAAGAGGAAAAAGAACGATATAAATGACACTATGAAAGAATCACATGAGGACGCTCATGATTTGATTAATTCCGAGATTCACGAAGAATCTATTGAGCCTGAAGCTCTTGAAAATACGGAACTACTCCCAAATCCAATTAATATTGAGGCAAATATTAATCGAGTGGATGTTGTGGTAGATAATGTCTTTGCTTATAATGTAGCATCTAACATTATGAAAGAATGTGAGGATCTCGAACCTCAATCTGTGAAAGAATGTCGAGAAAGACATGATTGGCCAAAATGGCAAGTAGCAATTCAATCTGAATTGAATTCGCTGGCAAAACGTGAAGTTTTTGGCCCTATAGTTGAAACACCTAATGGTGTTAAGCCCGTTGGCTACAAGTGGGTCTTTGTACGCAAACGAAATGAGAAAAATGAAGTACAAAGATACAAAGCACGACTTGTTGCACAAGGTTTTTCCCAAAGGCCTGGTGTCGATTATGAAGAGACATATTCGCCTGTAATGGATGCGATAACCTTTCGTTATCTCATAAGTTTTGCTGTCCATGAGAAGCTGGACATGCACTTAATGGATGTCGTTACTGCCTATCTTTATGGCTCACTTGATAACGACATATACATGAGAGTTCCCGAAGGACTCAAGGTGCCAAATGCGCACAATTCCAAATCTCGGGAAATGTTTTCAATCAAATTGCAAAGGTCCTTGTATGGTCTAAAGCAATCAGGACGAATGTGGTATAATCGTCTAAGTGAGTACTTGTTGAAAGAAGGCTATATAAATGATGCCATTTGCCCATGTGTGTTTATAAAGAAAACAACATCGGGATTTGTTGTACTTGCCGTATATGTTGATGACATAAACCTTATTGGAACCCCTGAAGAACTCCAAAAGGCAATTGATTATCTAAAGGATGAATTCGAGATGAAAGATCTCGGTAAGACTAAACTATGTCTTGGTTTGCAAATTGAATATTTGGCAAACGGAATTTTTGTTCATCAATCTACCTATACAGAAAAGGTACTGAAACGGTTTTACATGGATGACGCACATCCGTTAAGTACACCGATGGTTGTTCGTTCACTTGAAGTGAACAAAGATCCATTCCGACCTAAAGAACGGAATGAAGAGATACTTGGTCCTGAAGTACCATATCTTAGCGCAATTGGTGCATTAATGTATCTTGCAAATACTACAAGGCCGGACATTTCCTTTTCAGTTAATGTCTTAGCAAGATTTAGCTCGGCTCCTACGAGGAGACATTGGAATGGGATCAAACACATATTGCGGTACCTAAAGGGAACTACCGATATGGGCTTATTTTATGGCAAGAATTGCAGCCCGGATCTTGTTGGTTATGCTGATGCTGGATATTTGTCCGACCCACACAAGGCTCGATCTCAAACGGGTTATGTGTTTACCTGTGGAGAAACCGCCATATCTTGGCGATCGACTAAGCAATCAATTGTGGCTACTTCATCTAATCATGCCGAGATAATTGCTATTCATGAAGCAAGTCGGGAGTGTGTGTGGTTAAGGTCGATAATACATCATATCCAAGACAAATGTGGTTTGAAGTGTGATAAACTACCCACGACTTTATATGAAGATAATGCAGCATGTATAGCTCAATTGAAGGGAGGATTCATAAAGGGAGATAGAACGAAGCATATTTCACCAAAGTTATTCTTCACACATGACCTTCAGAAGAATGGTGATATCAATGTTCAACAGATTCGTTCAAGCGAAAATATGGCTGATTTGTTTACAAAATCTCTACCAAAGTCAACCTTCAAGAAGCTAGTTCACAAGATCGGGATGCGAAGACTTAAGGACATAAATTGATGTTCTTATCAGGGGGAGTTAATGCGCGTTGCACTCTTTTTCCCTTACAAGGTTTTGTCCCACTGGGTTTTCCTTGCAAGGTTTTTAACGAGGCAACCAATAGGCGCATATTCAAACATGTGTACTCTTTCCTTACTTTAATTTTTCCCATTGGGTTTTGTTTTAAGGTTTTAACGAGGCACATCATTGAATAGACATTCAAGGGGGAGTGTTATGAAATAGAAGATTCTTACACTTCTATTTAAGGTGAATGTCTTTAATGTATTTAATTAGAGAGATTTTAGAGTCCTATTATTGGTAGCAAGATCTTCCTCCTCCCTATAAATAGAGGTGCTCTCTACCATTGTAATTCACTCCTAACTCTCAATAAGAAGAACTCTCTCTACTCTTCTCTCTATTGTTATTGTTCTTGTTCTATTGTTCTTGTCTTTTGCTTTAGTTTATAACAAATTTTAGTATTTAAAATTTATTTGCAAAAGTTCATTTCTTTTGAACAGTCTGTAGTATGCAGTTTTTAGTATTTTGGGCATTTTCCTATAAAAAAAACGCGTATGATTTATATTGGACATGAAGAAAGCATGAATAGCTGACAAAGAGGGAAAAACACACAAGTGGGCTCATTAGATTCAATCTCAAAAGCAGTAGTCAAATTATACATTAGCATTCAGCACAAATCATTAATTTAAAATTAAAAAATTAAAGACGATAAGGGAAAGCGCCAAGTATGTGAGCAAGTGCAACTAATGGATATTTTTTCTCTTTTTCCTTTTTTCAGAAAAGCAATAACACCATCTGCATGGAAAGTAAAAGTAATATATGGCTATTTATTTAGCTTTGCCTCCAAAGGATCAAAATTGAAAATATATTAAGAAACTAGTTCTCCACTAATTAAGAATTGTCATTAGGTTTTGAATTTCGTTGACTAATTTTTCAAAAACCATGTGGTTAGATTAAATAAATTTGAAAAACTAAAATAGCTAGTAAACCCTTCTCAACTTGCCTGCATTCATTTATTTTTTGTCCAACAGACTAGCATTTTTCGTATTTACAAATTATCTTGGATTTAAATTTCAATTTTAGCATGAAATGACTTGCTTTTTTTAATAAACAAAATATGGCTTCTTGTATGACTCATTCCACAGAAGAAATACATTGTTTGATACAAAGGTAATTGAATTTATACTTTTTTTAAACTTTTGTGACAAAAATATCCCGTAATTTTTCTGAATTTTATTGTGTTTAGTCAAACAAATTTGTGCGAATAGAAAGTAGGGAGAAGTAAATTTATGCGATAGAGGAGAGGTGGTGCGATAGACAATTCTCACTTTTGTATAAAAGTTCAAATCTGAGTTTAGAATCCGAGAAATTTCTCATAGATAATGTCTCTACTTATCTGATAGATAATGTTCCCATAATGTACGTTCTATAGAGCTGTTAGATCGATGATCTTGTATGAGGCGTCTGTATTGGTCCGTCAATAACTTTCATATTTAAAAGTTAAAAATAACGAAAATAAAGATGATGAGATGAATGTATTGACATATTAGGAGAGATAATATTAGAAATAAAGATATTTGAGATAAGGTGAGAATAAACTCTGTGGCAAGCAAGATGCGGGAAGCCTGAGATGATTCGGGCTATGAAGAGGTGCGAGATGTTGGCTGTAGTAGGCATGGGGAGAGATAGAAATATGTCAAAATGATATTCGGGATAGATAATTAGGCGGAATATAGCACATACATTTTACTAAGGATATGACCCTTAAAAAGAAGATAAGAAAATAAAAAATTAATGTAAAAGATTAGTAGATTGCAGAACTTATTTCCTTTCATAATTACATGCATTGTCATGATTACTCTCGTATTTTCTTACACGATCTCTATTACTAACTTGTTATCTCTTTTGCTTCAGTTGTATTAATATTATTATGTTGTTATTGTTTTATTTTTTTTCATAGCTTCTTTGTTGATGTATTTCTTTCTAATTATGTTGTGATTATGTTTATTTTGAACTAATAGTCTCTCGAAAAATATTCTTTTTAATTTACAAGGTAGGAATAAGATTTGCGTATATATTATTTATTCTCGAGCTCACTTATGAAATTATATTGAACAATTATTATTCTTGTATTGTCTTTCTTATTTGATCTGAATTTAAATTAGTCAAGTTAAAGTCCGAATAAGATGATTAAACAAAATCCTCAAAACATAATACAATACTCCTAGTAGTAATATATTATTTGAAACAGCTAAGGCCAAACAAACCTTCTTTTCCAAGCTATTTAAAATTGTCACACAACAACAATAATAATTTAGTATAATCTCACTTAGTGAAATCTGTGGAGGATAGCATGTACAGAACTAATCTTGGATAGAGAGGCTGTTTTCAAATAAACACTTTCATCCTAACTTCCAAGAACTTACCACCTTGCTCTTGAGCATTGTAAGTTGTTTACCATCGTAGCAGCCCTATTATCTTTAAAACTGTGACACAGAGTAAACTATATTGAGGACAGTACTGGAGTGAGGAAGAGTGAAAATAGTACTAGTAATAAGAGCCATTTTCAGAAAGAAGCGAACCGAACCGAACCGGACGGACGGTCACCATTAATGGCAGAGACCTCAGGATAGACCACTCACTCATCTTCTGAATTGAATGCATGTTCCAATTAATGCCTTCTTCTGTCGGGTACTCTTATTCCAACAACTTCTCCATTATATAAACATTTCTCTTCTTTAATTCCACCTTTTTAGCCTTACAAATACCCATTTATTAGTGCTTCATTATTGAGTTCTCTCTTGGCTTGACCTCAGAGTGGTTTTTTATTCTTTTTGTTTTTCTATCTTTTTCTCTTCTCCCAATATATCTCTGCCAGGAAAAAGAAAAACATTCCTTTGATACTCAGTTTAGCTTGTTTGTTTGTTTTTTCTCTTAATGGATATTTTTCAAGATTTGCATTTCTAGGCTCCATTTGAAGAAGACTGCTAAATGGGGTGGTTAAAGGTATTTGTCACAGTTTTCTTCATGTGGGGTTTCTTCATCCAAAATACTCATCAGTTAAGGTCCTATGAAACTGAAATTCTCCTTCAGTTAAGAAAGTACTTAGAATATCCAGTGCAGCTGGATGTTTGGGAAAATTACAATGATGACTTTTGCAATTTGGGTTCAACACTGAATATGAGCATTATTTGTCAGGATAACTCTGTTACTGAGCTCAAAATCAAGGGTAATAAGCTAGTTAAAGTCAACGAATTTCATGGAGTTGCAGTTCCAAACAATACCTTATCTGAACATTTCTCCATTGAATCTTTTGTTACCACTTTAACAAGGCTGAGTAGTTTAAAAGTTCTAACTTTGCTTTCTTTAGGCATTTGGGGACCCTTGCCTGCTAAAATTCATCGGTTGTCGAATCTCGAAGTTTTGGATATGAGTTCAGATTTTCTTTATGGTTCAATTCCATTTGAGATGTCTACATTGGTGAAGCTTCATACTTTGACATTAGATGGCAATTTTTTCAATGATACTCTCCCTGATTGGTTGGATTTGTTGCCAAATATTATTATTTTAAGCATGAAAAATAACAGGTTGAAGGGTCAAATTCCTACTTCAATTACTAAAATTACAAGCCTTGCTGATATTGTTCTGTCACACAATGCACTTTCTGGTGAATTACCTGATTTAAGTGCTTTATCTAATTTGCATTTGTTGGATTTAAGAGAAAATCATTTGGATTCTCAACTGCCACCCTTGCCACATGGATTGACAACCATTCTGCTTAGCAATAATGCTTTCTCAGGTGAGATCCCTGAAGAATTTTGCAAATTGAATCAACTTCAACACCTAGATTTGTCGAATAATGCTCTTACTGGAATGCCTCCTGCTGATTTGTTCTCTTTGCCAAGTATTAGTTACTTAAATTTAGCATTTAATGTTCTGAGTGGTTCGCTTCCTGAAAATCTCAATTGTGGGGGTGAACTTGGCTTTGTTGATATTTCTGATAATAGACTGGTTGGTATGGTTCCTTCCTGCTTGAACGCCACTTCAGATAAGCGAATTGTTAAGGTTAGTGGAAATTGCTTGTCTGTTGATATCCAGTATCAGCATTCGGAGTCATATTGCAAACAATCAAATTTGGCAAAGAAACACAACACAGGAAAAGAGATAGCGATATTGGTTGGCGTTGTTGGGGGAACTGTAATATTTGTGGTGCTTGTGGCAGCTGTGCTTCTCATCTTCTGTAGAAGACAGCATGCGCATCACAATGTGGATCAGTACCTGTTTCCCAAAGTAGTGCAAGATAATGCGCAACCTAATATTTCCGCTGAGCTCCTGGCAAATGCTAGTAAGTTGTAATTTGATGTCATTTTCAATTTCAACTCTAAAAAGGCAGATTTTCTGGTGAAATGTTTCTCCATCAGTCGACTCATTTTTTCATTGGTTTTGATAAGAGCTTCTTTAACTTATTTTACCTCAGGAATCATTTCTCAAGCAGCAGCACTAGGATCACAAGGTGCCCCATCATATCGGGTGTTCTCCATGGAAGAGTTGAAAGAAGCAACAGAAAACTTTAATAAATCAGCATTACTCGGTGAAGGCTCCATTGGAAAAGTACTTCTCTGAAACTATTTATGCTTCCTAACTAATTGTGGGGAGAGGGCACAGGATATTGTTTCCTTTCATATATCCTTTCAATAGTCATAGTATGTTTTTCGGAAAAATATATTATTTTGCTAAAATAAATTCTCATCCATATGATGCATACTAACTCTTATTAGACACTGAAATGAATGCACAAGTCACCAAGATAAGTAGTGGATTAGAAAGTTTCTTTTTTACCATTTATGATGGATTGTCCATGTGCATAAATGTTGTATTCTTTATATATGCATCTTGACTCTGCAATTTAATACCATATAATAGTGGTCAAGAAAAGAGCAGTGCACATTTTGATTTGGTAACCACTGAATTTAATGACAATTAATATTAATGGGAACGCCCTTGCATCGCTTATGTAAAGTGCATGTGCAGTTAGTTGATGCATCTTCAAGCCCTCTTTTTGTTGTCCCAAGCCATTTCTTTTTGGTGCTTAAAATGGACAATTTTGTTTAGTTAACACCTTTAACATTTCTCTCCATCTCAGATTTACAAGGGAAAATTAGAGAATGGAACCCATGTTGCTGTAAGGGAATTGATCATTTATAGAAGATGCACCAGTTGGAACCTTAAACTCCGAATGGACTTACTATCAAAGTTCCGCCACCCACATTTAGTTAGCCTTCTGGGTCACTGCATTGATGGTGGAGCGCAAGATGATTCAACTGTCCCCAGACTTTTTCTGGTTTATGAATTCATTCCTTGTGGAAATTTGCGTGCTCGTCTTTCAGGTCAGTGGTATAAATGTTTCAGCAAACATTTGCATAGACATATCCAGATAAACTTGATTGAATATCAAAAGATACATGCATATTGCTGGTAGTTTTTGTAGAAGGAGAAACACGTGAATTCATTGCTTTCTTTTGTAGTTTTTTTCCAGTGAGAATAAATACACGTTATTGATATTTGATAGATGTGTGGCACCAATGATTTTCTCACTAGAAGTCATCAAGTACCATAAGCAGAGGGGTCAAACAAAGAGAACATGCGAGTCTGGTGATTATGTTTCGTACATGAGTTCATCGTGGAGCGCTCGTCTTTGATAATTCAGAAAGTTCATGAATCATGCTTCTGCTGTCCAACTAGAAAATGAGAAGGAGTACTTTTAGATATGTAGTCAATAGCAAGGAGAAAGTAACTTGATGAAGTACTTGTTGAAATCCAATACATGAAATTAACACAACTGTTGCAGTGTACTGATATTCCTGTTCACGTCACTTTATACTTCAACTAAGAGTGATTAATGATTTTTGACTTGACTCTTTAAGCCAAATACCAGCTGTTCAAGACTCGCTGCCTCAAAGCTCCATTTAGTAGGAGGCGGCACATTATGCTAGTTGAATAAAAAAGTATTTTTGTTATTCAGGATCGTCTGGGTAGTTTCTTTCCCTCTGTTTATCCAAGCTTGAGATCTGAAAAACGAAGTGAAAAGCAATTAGTGTAGTTTGATGAAACAATATGTATTAGCATTTCAAGTATCTATAGTGATAGGAGCAATCTATGTTAGCATTTCGTTAATTTATGGAGCTATACATGTATTACTTACCTGTTCAAAAAAATTATGGAGATATACATTATCTTCTTTGCATTGTTTGTGGGCTGACACTTGCACTGCAAAATGCTTTGGCGCCTATTTTTATTTTTGTTGTTATTCATTTTTATCTATCCTGATATGTCCAGTGAACTATAGGGAATACATGTTGAGCTTGTGTAAATCATCATGTTTACTTGCAGAAACTACTCCAGGAAAGGTCCTCAAGTGGTCAGACAGGTTGGCAATTCTGATTGGTGTTGCCAAGTCTGTTCACTTTCTCCACACGGGCGTAATTCCTCCTTCATATGGAAATAGCTTGAAGACAAACAATATACTGCTTGACGAGCATCAGATTGCAAAACTTAGTGATTATGGAATGTCAATCCTTATGGAAGAAAGTGAAAAAGTTGAGGTATGTTAAATTGATATACAGATGGTCAAGGTTATATGTTGTATGGCGACAGTGTAATATCTGATACTGATGATTTCCTTTTTCAGGCAAAAGGAGATGGCTACAACTCCTGGTATGCAACTCTTTCCTCAAATAGAATTGCAGAGTAGTCTGTTTGCTACTTGTATTCCTAGTACAACTGTCATATATATTTTCCTTTATTGCCTTTTCTGACTATGGCATCCCTTAGAGGATAGATGGAAATGCTTCTCAATGACAGTTCAATCATGTCGAGCAGAGGCATCTATTCTCAACTATAGCTGTTGGTAAGGTTCAACTTTGCTGCATTTTTTTCTTATGCAGGCACATGACTAAGAAAGAAGACGATGTGTATAACTTTGGTTTCATATTACTGGAGTCGCTGGTGGGTCCTATAGTTAGTGGAAAAGGAGAAACATTTTTGCTTAATAAAATGGTATGGGACTGCTAATTTTGATATGCTCCTTTGTCATTGACAGTTTGCATAAATTGTGGATCACTAACTTTCTTTCCATCTCTTGCAATTTGGGATAACTTATAAACGTTATTCCTGTTCAAGACTCTGGTTGCTATAAACTTAAAAGAACAGATCCCAAAATTCACTTAACACTCATAATTCACTCTCTAGCTGACACATGATATCTTTGCAACAAGATTTGAATTTTTCTATGGCTCCAGCATGTCACAAATTTGTAATTTTATTCGGTCTTCGAATAAACGTCCGTGACAGCAGTCGAATGTTCTTTTTGGATGACAGGAATCCTTTGGTAGCCAAGATGGTCGGCGCAGAATTGTAGATCCAGCTGTGCTAATCAGTAGCTCGCAAGAGTCTTTGTCAATTGTAATATCCATCACCAACAAATGCATAGCTCCTGAGTCACTGAGCCGCCCCTCGTTTGAGGATGTTCTCTGGAACCTGCAGTATGCAGCTCAAGTCCAGGCTACAGCTGATGCAGATCAAAAATCTGATGCAACTACATAGTCATGAGGTATTCAAGAAATTCAACCGCATCTCATCAGGAATATTTGCTCATGGCATGAGCCCCTCATGCTGCTATCTCGAGTGGGAGTTGAATTAGCTGACTTCACTATGGTTGTGGGAGCACAAAATGAATGCAACCCTCAGCCTCATTCATGTACAAGCTTCTTGTTCTCGTTGTCCTTTCCTTTGTATAAAAGTATAAATTCGTTGATTCTTTGAATTTTAGAATCTAGAAGTAGGTGATGTTGCAAAACAGACTTAGTCTTCACATGAACTTGTATTACCTTCCTTCAGAATGGATAGAAAAGAAACAGATTTAGCTTAATGTCTGTCCAACCTCAAAATTGGCCTTCATTCTTCCGCAGGGCGATATATCCAAGTCCCAAATGACAGCAACAGGAAAAATCATGAAAGCAAGATACTGTGATTGTACTACTATAAGATTTCTGTTTCCTCTTATGTTATTTCATTTTAATCAGTGTATTTAACCAATAAATTGCCGATGTTCTCAATGAAGAAAAAAAAGGCAGTAGAAAGATCTTCATCTGTTCATCATGTTGATGAGAGTGGATTCTGAAATCATTAATCTGATAATGTATTTAAGAAAGTCATTACTGATCCAGGTCGATTAATCTTCATCTACCCACCAATTTACAATCCTATCCTTCTTCTCCTCAACCCCTTCCTCTTCGAAAGACAAAATTAAATACTGTACCTTTCTCCGAGTACCAAAAAGAATGGCCCTATTATTACTTAAAGAGCTAAACATGTATTTTTAACTATGAAATTAAAAGCTTTTTTTAACTCTAAAGATGGTACTGTAGCTTATTTAAAGGGTAGTTGCAATTTCCAATTACTAGGTGAATTTTAAAATTGAAGGTTTGGTGGTTGGATTACATCAAATTATTCTGAACTCCTCATTTTTGTCTTCTTTTTGGAGGGAGTAACAAATTCCAGCAGAAAAAAACCAAAATATGTTTCCACCTCTCTATTCCACAAATCAAAGAGATTGTGACCCTGTGACTGTGTGTCCCCCATTTTCCTTTGTTTGTTTGGATACCGTTCCCTCTGTTCTGTCCATCTATGATTCTTTATATATATATATATATATATATATATATATATATATATATATATATATATATATATATATATACACTACTTCTCCAGTGCACACTGTGTATATACATTACATCCCCCTTCTCCACTACCGGCTCAGCTAATTAAACGTCCAATTAAGTTTATATAAGAATGGCGCCCCGAAACTCGCCGAGTCCAGATATTTTACGCTTAGTGGCATTAGTCATATTAGTGGTGGAACCATATCGAGCTTTTGGCTCTAGCAGGGGAAATGCTTTCGGCTTCATCACCGATGATAATAGCGCTGGCATGTGCGCCTCTGCCGTCATTGTTCATGGTTATAAGTGCCAGGAATTTGAGGTAATCAAGTCTTTAACTCAATTCTGCTCCCACTCTTGGCCAATTAAACGAGTAGATTTCTATTTAAAAAAATGCACTAATGTGTTTCTCTTTTCGCATAACTCAGGTAACAACAGATGACGGCTACATACTTAGCGTGCAAAGAATTCCCCAAGGGCGTGAAGGTGGTGGTGGGACGAACCGGCCGCCAGTGTTGTTGCAGCACGGAGTTCTTGTGGTAAGCACCTTACAACTAGTACTATTTCACTACCGTTACACCCATGACTATATAATATAATTCAGCTAATGCCTCACAATGGATTAAGCAGGGTTTTTTCATAGTTCTCTTAGGGGCTTTTGGTTTGCAACAAATTTATGTGGGAATTATAATGTGGGGTTAAATAATAACCAAATGTTTGGTTTATTTGTTTAATAGCCTGCCAAGCTTCTTAAGGCCAAAATCATTTTTTCCTTAAAAAAAAAGTATTTTTTTAAAAGTTGAAGTGTGTGTCCAAGTTTATAGAAAAAATAAAATGCTTTGAAGCAGTTTTTGAAAAATTGAAAAGAGTTTTTGAAAAAAATTAGACTTAGAATCAGTTTCTAAAAGCTTGGCCAAACACTAATTGATGCTTAAAAGTATTTTTTAAATGGATTAGTCAAATATAAATTGTTTTTCAGCAAAAATACTTTTTTAAAAAACACTTAAAAAATTTCAATCAAAATAAGCTGGTTTTAGAAGTTTAATCAAATAGAATAGGCAAAATACATAGTTTTTCAATCAACCTTATAGCGAAATCCCTGTTACACACCTCTCTTTTAAGGAAACTTTTTAAATACTCAACCTTTCAAAAGTTTGTCTAAGATACATACCCTAATAACATGAAATTCATACCCTAATAGGGTCGCAACACGTATAATTGACTTTAAAAAGGAAAAAAATATGAGAAATTAAAATTAAAATTCATCTTTTTCATCTTTCCATTTTCAATCTTAAGCACCATTGTTGCTATCACCATGGTTGTTCGTGAGAAAGTTTCCAACAATATCAAAATTCAACTACACTATCTAAATAACTAACCAAAAATAATGGAGCAATAAATTGAGTTCAATAACCCAATAATCAACGAGATCCAATTGAACTTTCAAGCTTTTTTCGATACCCAACAATGATGGATTCTAATATTTTTTGCCAAATCTTCAATACTAATGTTAGGACTTTTAAATCTATTACAAATAAATAATTTTACAATATTTGAACAATAAACTAACAAAATCCACTCAATTTTAGATCTAGAATCAATACTTTTTTAAAAAAATTCTTTTGGGTGGAAGAAAATGAGGGGGAGGGTGGTGAGGAAGAAGACCAGAGGGAGGGGAGGGAGTTCCTCTGGAGAGGGGAGACAAAAAATAGGATTTTTATGGGTTTCACGTGTTTTTTTTGTGTGTAAATATGTAAGTGCTATCTGGTTAAAAATAGTGTGTCTTAAACACACTTTTAAAAAGTTAAATATATAAAAAAATTCTCGTGAAAGAGAATCTATAACGAAAATTTCGCTGCAAGGTGAAACAGACCATATTCATTATGGTTGCCTAAACATCAATTACTCTATTAGTAAATATACTAGGACATGTTAGTGGTGTCATCTTTGTTACATATATGAGCACATTAATGGTAATTAATCCTGTTGCAAGGTTAACAAGAACATTCGTAGTTCGACAGCAATTGTCCTATGCGCAACAATGATAATTGCTCTATTTTTATTCGCTTGCGTGATTAAGCTTACACAATGTATTCAGTATACTAACTCGATAAATTACATAATATTCGAAAATTTAGATCGTATCTTTTATGTTTTCATCAATTAGAATAATAAAAAAGCGTAAAAGTTTTAGCTTTGAGTTGGTATTAAGAGCTTGAAGGAAAGTATGTCAGAGAGATCATTTAATATATCTCCTCAACTCCTAGTATAAGTTTCTTTTCTCAAATTTTCTTAGTTGTGATTTTTCTGTGCTTTTATTTGCGGAATTGTGTAAGCAATTTAATATTCCATCAATCCCATTTTACATTGTGTGTTTGATTTTGTACAAGGATTAAAATGTCAATTTAACGTGTATATTAAATTAGTGATAGAGGGAACCAAATTATCAAACACAGGGCATTAGAATTGCATTATGCAATATTTCCCACCCCGGAGAAATAAGGGGCTCGGATGTGGTGAATGCAATATTTCCCACCCTCTTCAAATTACATAAAAATTCATGTAGGTTTACCACGTAGAAAAGGCAAGATTCCTGATTTTGTCTCGGACCCAATCATATTTTTGTCAACTGCAGACTCACATGTTGGCCGGGCTAGTATTGTAGGCTAGTACTCACGAGAAGGTAACTTGTCAAACGCAGATTTGTTTGTTTCTTTACATAGTTATATGCAGTGCCCATTACATGTGCTTGTGAATTCGTACAACTGGATACTCTTTCAATTTTCTCGTGACAATAAACCTCAACTTGATGAGGCAAAACTTTTCACTACTAAACAAATAATGTTCCATTTCAATTTTACCTTTTCATTTTACCCCAACGAAATTCGATACAAATTGTTGATTTAGGGGGGGGGGGGAGGGGGAAGGGGGGTTACTTTTATTATTTTATAATGCTATTTCATTTATATGTCGAAATTCTTTCTTTCTTTCTTTCTTTTGGTAATTAGAGATTTTATATACCAGGGAAAAATAAGTATTTACAAGCAATTCTAAAAAACCCTCAAGGTAGGCGAGAATGCCTCACTCTACAATCTACCCTATTACAACTTTAAAATATATTAAAGTCATAACTAGCAGAAACTAAGGATGATAATTCATTCTGTTCAATTGGTACATCTTGAACAATCTGTCTCACTAGAGTAGCATTTCTCTCATTCTATCTTGAAATATTCGTTGGTTCCTATCTTGCCAGACATAGTGTGCATATCCAGCCAAACTCATTCTATAGATCTCTGCCTTGACATTTTTAGCATTCATGAACTGGACCGCCCATGCTTGCTCATCCACCCACCCCATTGTTTGTCTATCCACACCTTGCCATCTTAGCAATTGATTCCATATTGAAGCAGCAAATGAGCACTTGAAGAACAAGTGGATTACAGATTCAGCTTCTCCATTAACTCATCAAGAAAAATGCCTGCTTGCTCCAAGAACTCCTTAGCTTTAAGGATTTTGTTCACCAGCCATGATGCTTGTTTAGCACATATTCCCCAAACGAATTCCTTCTTTCTAGTTCTTCAATCAATATATGTCAAGCAATTAAAGTGGAAGAAGTACAACCTACAATAAATTGAAGAATATTTCAATTTTAATTCACTGCAACTGTGGATGAAGGAAGCAAAATTTGATCACTGTTTTTCAGGATGGAGTAACATGGCTGCAGAATTCACCAGAACAGTCACCGGCGATGATCTTGGCAGATAATGGCTTCGATGTTTGGATTTCCAACATCAGGGGAACCAGATACAGCCATCGCCATGTAACTCTTGATCCTAACAGCCCGGTATCTCCTATGGTTCCACCTCAATGAACTAAATATTTTCTTAGTGCTTGCAAAACTGATAAAAAGAATGAGGAAAAATGAGAAAACAAAACAAACAAAAAGAGGAAAAAGGGGTTGTCTAATTAAGTTAGTAGTTATGCCGGAATTATAATGAATGAATTATTTATGCGGTAATGGAAAGATTGTCATACATGAATTACTTTAAACGGATATTTTGTCCTTGCATTACTAATTCACACTCTTATTCCACTTTCTTCCTCGTAAAATAATACTTCATAGATTCCTACAGAACTTAATATTGGTATTATTTAATATTAGTAATACATTAGTTACGTGGAGATTATTTTTCCTTACGCCGCCGACCAAACATTATATTATATGCAGGGTTCAGTGAAGGGATTAAATTGCTCCAGTACTACAAACAAACGCACCCTAAGGTTTTATTCATTCTGGTTTACAGGACTATTGGAATTGGACATGGGATGATCTGGTCGTCCATGACTTACCTACAGTCATTGATCTTGTCTTTCAACAAACCGGGCAGAAAATTCATTATATTGGCCATTCAATGGTAAGTTTAGAAGATGACACAACAGTAGTTAGATCGTAGTGGCACAGCAAAGCATTCATATTTCCTCCATTATATGGTGTAATAACTCTAATCTGGCTAATTTTTTAATTAACAGGGGACTTTGATAGCTTTGGCATCTTTCTCAGAAGGGAGAAACCTAGACAAGGTAAAATCAGCAGCCTTGCTCAGCCCAGTTGCTTATTTGAGCCATATGACCACTGCCCTCGGTGTAGTTGCTGCTAGAGCCTTTGTTAGCGAGGTCAGTGCAAAATTTAATTTAATTCTGTTATATTTACATATTGCAAAGCTTAGGAGGAATTCATACATTTAGATGCTTTAATAAATTTTACGGTTTCCAATGTCAACAGATCACTACTATATTTGGTCTTGCAGAATTTAATCCAAGGGGGTAAAATTACTTTACCCGTCTACAACTAGTGTTCTTTGCTCTTCTTGTTCTTCCTTTTTTTCTTTCTCCCTTTTTTTCCCATTCACATCAATCGTTGACTCTTTGCATTAGTGAGCCTGTATCCAATTTTCTCAAGGCCTTATGTGCTCAAGCTGGGGTTGACTGTTATGACTTGATAACTGCACTTACTGGTACTATTCTGAATAGTTTTTTTAATTTACTGATAGAGTCATTTGTAATGATCACTAGTGCAAATCGAAATAACTTCCCCCTATAAATATAGGGAAGAATTGCTGTGTAAATGCCACCACAGTCGAGCATTTCTTGAAGAACGAGCCCCAGTCTACATCAACTAAGAACCTTGTGCATTTGTCTCAGAGTAAGTTCATTTTTAAGTGCTATATATCAGTCAGGCGATCAAATACGCCTTAGTTCTAAACTAGTAGTAATTAGGACCGGCTCCAATATTCAACTATAATATGATTAAGAGTACCCACTCACTACGTTAACTATTGATACTGCAAGCATCAAACTTTCCTACAGCTTGTAACTATTTGAAATTCATGCAGCTGTTAGAGATGGTGTCTTGTCGAAATATGACTATGGGAGCAACGACTTCAATCAGGCGCACTATGGTGAAACCAAACCTCCCAAGTATAATTTGACCAACATCCCTCATGATCTACCCCTTTTTCTCAGCTATGGAGGCCAAGATGCACTGTCCGATGTTCAGGATGTCGAGACATTGCTTGATTATCTTAAGTTTCACGACGTAGACAAGCTGCATGTTCAGTATATCAAGGATTTCGCTCATGCAGACTTCATCATTGGGATCACTGCTAAGGATATCGTCTATAACCAGATTATTTCCTTTTTCAGGAATCAAGGATAAACACCCCTGCATGATTGTATTAAACGAATCACGAAAGTGGGAAGATAACTCAAGGAATGGTGATAGTGTTTTCCAGTCTTTTTTTTAAAATCTCAGAGGTTTTGTGTTTGTAAATGATACAAAGTCTAGTTTCCACCCGTAATCCCCTAGTTCTGGAGGAAGATTTATACAAGAAAGATCAAAATACATTAAGCAGAAGATTTTCTATGTGAAATGACTTGATCTACTTAAGTTGATAATGATAATGCTAAACTCCTTGTTAGACATACGGTAGAAAGTGCATTCGTTTCTGAAACAAAGCCCAATCTCATGTAATTCTACGCCTATAGGAAAAGTCTAGATTTGCCATCTATTTTGAAGTCAGTTATGACTTCCTCTTGCATTCCAGTCATTTGGCCTTTGGGATGATGAACGATCCTATACCCCTCCCACAAATATTATGTTGAAAAAATAGAAGACTTCTTCAATGATGTTTTATATGTAGGAATGTGAAACAATAGTTCGATTTTAAGTTCTATGAAATGACAATTATAAATTTTTTAACGGGACCTTATAAGGTTTTTGCACTGTCAAATACATTGTCACACCAAGAGGATCGTTGCTAGTTTAAATACCAACATTTCTTGAGAATTATATATACCAATAAAAAATCGATGAATGGGTTCGACCCAAAAGTAAATACCGGTTCAGGTCCGCACCGTCCCGATTGCATGACGTGCCACGTTCAATTTAATATGCGTCCTCGATCGGCTGTCCTCTCTTCCGAAATTACGCAGTACATGACTTCATTTGTCTTCTAAATTTCATCATTATTTGACAGTGCTCTCTCCGTTGATACTGATCTTTGTTTGATCGTTTCTCAAGTGATCTACTGGCATTTCTTCTAATTAGCTGATTGCTGCAATCTGTTTGTTTAGTTTGTTGTTGATTCTTTCTCAAGTTTTCCTTCAAGCCCCTGCTCGAGCTTATTAGGATCGGATGAACAACGCGCTCAGTCTATATCGCCTACTTTAAAGGTCTGCAACCTGGATTACTATGTTTACTCTCAACTTATTACACAGTACCAAAAATTATGTGTGGTTCTTAAGGAGGTTTACGCTTTCCGAATTTATGTAATTCAATGCAATATATGTATATATTCAATTTGCCTTTCGTTTTATAAAGCGAGACTGAGGTGGTTCAGACATGTGCGGAGGAGAAGTGCCGATGCCCCGGTGAGGAGTTGTGAGCGGCTTGAGATTGTTGGCATTCGGCGAGGCAGAGGGAGACCTAAGAAGTATTGGGGAGAAGTGATTAGGCATGACATGGCTAGAATGCGGGTTTCCGAGGACATGACCCTCGATAGGATAGTCTGGAGGTATAGTATCAGGGTTGTAGGATAGGGGCTCCTAGATTTTTTCGTACTCCTCACCCGGGGTTGGGTGAGGCTTGGCAGGGCTATCCATAGATGATTTGTGGTTTGACTTATGTCTCCCTTATGGCTGTTAGTTATGGTAGTTACTGTATGATATTATTGCATGTTATTTTATTTATGTTTCTTATGTTTAGATAATTATTTACGCTATTTCTGCTGGAGTTACTAATGCTCTATTGTTTTTGCTTTTGTTTTTATTTTTGTTTTTCCTTTTCTCCACTGAGCCGAGGGTATTGGAAACAGCCTCTCTGCCCTTTCGGGTAGGGGTAAGGCTCGTCTACATATTACCCTCCCCAGACCCCACCTGGTGGGACTATACTGGATAGTTGTTGTTGTTGTTGTTGTTTATAAAACGTGGGAGATGAAGGTGTAGTGGATAAAGTTACGTAGACACAACAACAACAACAACAACAACAACAACAACAACAACAACAACAACAACAACCCAGTATAATCCTACTTAGTGGGGTCTGGGAAGGGTAGTATGTACGCACACCTTACCCCTACCCTTAGGTAGAGAGGCTGTTTCCAAATAGACTTCCGGCATCCTTCCCTCCAAGAACTTCCCACCTTGCTCTTGGGGAGACTCGAACTCACAACCTCTCGGCTGGAAGTGGGGTTGCTTACCATCAGAGCACGAGAATTGAAAATCAAAATCATTTGGAATTGTAGGTCCTGCGGGCATTGATATTTGGGCAAAATTTAACATTGGGGTTATAGTTGGTCAATTAAGTTTTATAATATTGAACCTTTATATAAGTGATTTGAGCCTTAAAAACCGTATCATACGAACTAATCCTGATATTTGAGTGGAGAATGATAGAGGGGTGAGCTCATTATCCCCGAGTTTCGCAGGTTGGGGTTGGTTCTAAGGACTGGACACCGATGGATTTTGAGATCATCAAAAAAAGAAACAATAGCTACCTGATATAATTTTGGACTTTTGGTTCTAAGAGTTTTGCAGAATAAATCCTTATAGCGGAAGTGGCTCTGTAAGTTGGTCTGGCTCCTTTGTATCCCATAAGATAATATTGGTGTAATGCACTACTGGAAGGCCGTAGGAAATTATCACTTCCCCGTTAAAGTATCATAAGATAAAAACTTATCATTGTGGGGGAGGGGGGCGTCTGTGTCACTGGATAGTGGCCGCAACGAGTAATGATAGCGTAAGGTCATGTCCTCAGGAGGGGGTGGTGGTTGCGGGGGTGTGTAGGGGTGCAGGGGGTGGCATTTCGGGCAGGACAGGAGGTAAGGGTGGGAAGAGGGCGGCGGTCGCCCGTAGATTAAGGATTGGGTCCTGGAACATAGGTACTCTGACGGGTAAGTCCATCGAGTTAGCGAAGGTTCTCCAACAAAGAAGGGTTAACATAGCGTGCGTCCAGGAGACTAGGTGGAAAGGGACTAGGGCGCGGGACGCTGATGGGTTTAAGCTGTGGTACTCTGGGCTCGAGAGGGGTAAGAATGGAGTAGGCATCTTGGTTGATAGGGACCTAAGGGAGTCCGTGGTCGAGGTGAGGCGAGTGAACGATAGGTTAATGGCTATTAAGCTGGTTATTGGGGGTGGGGTCCTCAATGTGGTCAGCGCTTACGCGCCGCACGCAGGCTTAGACGAGGAGGTTAAAAGGCGCTTCTGGGAGGACTTGGACGATCTGGTGAGGAGTATTCCCCAGTCGGAGAAGTTAGTTATTGGAGGGGACTTTAATGGGCATATTGGGGCCGAGGCCGGTGGCTACGATGAGGTGCACGGGGGCTTTGGCTTTGGGGCTAGGAACGGAGGAGGCACTTCGCTGCTTGATTTCGCCAGGGCTTCCGAGCTCCTGATTGCGAACTCATCATTCCGGAAGAGGGAGGAGCATTTGGTCACCTTCAAGAGTGCGGCGGCGAGGACTCAAATTGATTACATCCTCATCAGAAGGAGCGACAGGGGTCTGTGCAAGGATTGCAAAGTTATCCCGGGAGCGTCTCTTTCAACTCTTCATAGGCTCCTAGTGATGGATGTTGATCTCTGGGTGAAGAAGAAGAGGAGGGGCGCCCGGGGTCAACCGAGGATTAGATGGGGAGCTTTGTCCAAGGAGAAAGCTCAGGAGATGGAAAGGAGGTTAGAGGAGGGCGGAGCTTGGAGAAGTTATGGGGAAGCGGACGCTATGTGGTCAGCGACAGCTAGCTTGGTTAGGGGGGTAGCACGGGACGTGCTCGGGGTTTCTAAGGGATATTCAGGTAAGCATCAGGGTGATTGGTGGTGGAACGATGTAGTCAAAGGAAAAGTGGAGGCGAAGAAGGCGGCATTCGCAAGGTTGGCAGGGAGCACAAGCGAGGAGGAGCGGAGAGTGAACAGGTTGTCCTACAGGGAGGCGAGAAGAGAAGCTAAGATGGCAGTCACGGAAGCTAAAAACGCGGCGTTCGGTCGCATGTATGAGGAACTAGGGGAGAAAGGTGGGGAAAAGAAGCTATTTCGGCTGGCTAAAGCAAGGGAAAGGAAAGCCCGTGACCTAGACCAGGTCAGGTGTATCAAGGACGAGGATGGTAGAGTTTTGATGGGGGAATCGCAAGTCAAACAGAGGTGGCAGGCGTACTTTCGGGACCTTCTTAACGAGGAGGGGGATCGGAGCATAGAGCTAGGGGAGCTGGGGCATTCAGAGCGTCATAGAGAGCTTGGGTACTGCAGGCGCATTAGGGTGGAGGAGGTCTTAGGGGCGTTGCGCAGGATGAGTAGGGGTCGAGCAACCGGGCCTGACGAGATCCCGGTGGAGTTTTGGAAGTGCATGGGTAAACCTGGAGGGGAGTGGCTCTCTAGGCTATTCAACGTGATATTCAAGACTAAGAGGATGCCGGATGAGTGGCGGTGGAGTACAGTGGTGCCCTTGTACAAGAACAAGGGGGACATCCAGTGCTGCAACAACTATAGGGGTATTAAACTAATGAGCCACACGATGAAGGTTTGGGAGAGGGTGATTGAGGCGCGAATGAGGGGGGCGACGAATATATCGGGGAACCAGTTCGGTTTCATGCCGAGCCGCTCCACCACTGAGGCTATTCACCTAGTCAGGCGGCTGGCGGAACAATTCAGGGATAAGAAGAAGGACCTGCATATGGTGCTTATCGACTTGGAGAAGGCGTATGACAAGGTTCCGAAGGAGGTGCTATGGAGGTGCTTGGAGGCGAAGAGTGTGCCAGAAGCCTATATCAGAGTTATCAAGGACATGTACGATGGGGCTAAGACTAGGGTGAGGACGGTGGGTGGCGATTCAGACCATTTTCCTGTGGTAATGGGGCTCCATCAAGGATCGGCGCTGAGTCCCATGTTGTTCGCCTTAGTGATAGATGCTCTAACCCGTCATATCCAGGGGGATGTGCCCTGGTGTATGCTCTTTGCTGATGATATAATATTGATAGACGAGACGAGGGCCGGTGTTAGTGAGAAGTTAGAGGTATGGAGACAGACCCTCGAGTCTAAAGGTTTCAAGATAAGCAGATCTAAGACAGAATATCTGGAGTGCAAGTTCAGTGACGAGCCGAGTGGGGTGGGCAGGGATGTGATGCTTGGTTCTCAGGCCATCGCCAAGAGGGACAGTGTCCGATATCTTGGGTCTGTGATTCAGGGGGACGGAGAGATTGACGGGGACGTCACCCATCGGATAGGAGCAGGGTGGTCGAAGTGGAGGCTTGCTTCTGGGGTCCTGTGTGACAAGAAAATCCCACACAAACTCAAAGGGAAATTCTACAGAGCCGTGGTTAGACCTGCGATGTTGTACGGGGCAGAATGCTGGCCCGTGAAGAACTCCCATGTCCAGAGAATGAAGGTTGCTGAGATGAGGATGCTTAGGTGGATGTGTGGGCACACCAGGCTGGATAAGTTTAGGAATGAAGTTATTCGACAGAAGGTAGAGGTGGCCCCAGTGGACGAGAAGATGCGGGAAGCGAGGCTGAGGTGGTTCGGGCATGTACGGAGGAGGGGTCCCGATGCCCCGGTGAGGAGCTGCGAGCGGCTGGAGATTGCTGGTGGTCGGCGGGGTAGAGGGAGGCCTAAGAAGCATTGGGGAGAGGTGATTAGGCAGGACATGACTAAAATGCAGGTTACCGAGTACATGACCCTCGATAGGGGAGTCTGGAGGTCTAGAATCAGGGTTGCAGGATAGGGGCTCTTAGAGTCCTTCGTTCGCCTCACCCGGGGTTGGGTGTGGGATAGTAGGGTTACCCATCGATGTCTAGTGTTTTAGCCTAGGTCCCCTCTTGGTTGCGACGGTATTTATGTTCCTTATGTTTACATAACCATTTACGTTATTTCTGCAGGATTACTTATGCTTTGTTTTGTTATTTTGTTTTGTCTTGCCTTGGTTACTAATTTTGTCTTTGTTTTCCAATGCAGCTTTTCATTCTGTCCTATGCGCCGAGGGTCGCATGGAAGCAGCCTCTCTGCCCTTTTGGGTAGGGGTAAGACTGCCTACATATTACCCTCCCCAGACCCCACCTGGTGGGAGTATACTGGGTAGTTGTTGTTGTTGTTGTTGTTGTGGGGGAGGGGGGATCTGTCACTCAAGGGATCTATTGCATTACATTGTTTTTATAATCGGAATTTAAACATATTTATTACATCAAGATGAACTTTGAAGTTTGCTTTCCTGCGAATTCAGATTATGATTGGTGGGGATTGTAAGAGATGGTAATGGTATTGTCATAACAACAACAACAACCCAGTATAATCCCACTTAGTGGGGTCTGGGAGGGTAGTGTGTACGCAGACCTTACCCATACTCTAGGGTAGAGAGGCTGTTTCCAAATAGACCTCTGGCATCCTTCCCTCCAAGAACTTCCCACCTTGCTCTTGGGGAGACTCGAACTCACAACCTCTCGGTTGGAAGTGGGGGTTGCTTTCCATCAGAGCAACCCCTCTTGTCGGTAATGGTATTGTCATATGGAATTGAATATCTGGCCTTCTGTGTTTCCATATAAGCTGTAAGTGCTGCCATTTAGTTCGATCAACTATAGTTTAGGTGATAAAGATGCATTTTCATTCATGCAGGATTTTTCATCTGCTCTAGTTAGGAATGGCATTTGGACAAAGCCTGTATTCAATTTCTTCCATGGAACATAAAGGGTTTTGTTTTTCTCTTCGTTGATCAGGTAATCCGTGCATGTGTGCCAATTAGAATTTAATTCATTTAATGTTGGATTTACATTTGCATCAGAATGAGGAAACTGAGCACTAAGCACTAATAAAACAACATAGAATGTGCATTATTCATAGAGATTTTCAGTGTGAACAAAGTAATAAGCAATGGGCTTAAGGCATGCCAATGAAGAGAATGGGATGGAGAATTCTGCTTTTTAACTTCGATCTAAGCAATACATATGTGATAATAGACATAGATAAAGTTGCCTTTTGCCTTTTACTTTTTCTGAATCAAACACTTGTTCAAAATTTTCAGCATTTAGATAAGTTCTGATTAAGGACTATAACAGAAGTCCAACCCGCCCCTCACCATTAAATCACGCATTTTCATTTTCTCACACTTTTGCTTGGAGAGGGAGAGGTAGAGGGAGAGGGAGAGGGAAAGAGAGAGAGCTGAAGAAGGACCTCATTTGCAAGCTGTCTTGTGCATTTGATAGGTAACTGTCCTTGATAAGTGAGGATCCTTTACAAGGTCTTATAAAAGTCAGAAAATTTGCTATCCGTATATTCAGCGAATTGTGATCATCAAAACTCAAACATGACAAACTTTCTCTTTTTCTGCTGAATAAATTGATTACTTTTCTAATTGTGGTTTTCCATAAGCACTTTACTGGAAAAGAAGCCTTCAATACTTAACGTAATATATTACCGAAAAATGGACATTGAAACACTTTATACACTAAGGTCAAATTCATCAAACTGTTAACTTTAAACATTTAGAAACAATTAAACTTCAGGTAGTGCTTTTGTCTTGATATCTTGCCTGGCTAAGTGAATTGTGTAATTTAGATAGAGGATGCAAAAAGAAACTCATAGTGGCTTTGAAACTAGAAGTCACCAATAACAGCTGTAGATAGCAATGAATCAAACAGAAGCGTGAATATTACTAAGGGAAGTGAAAAAGAAACATAAATTCCTCCAATTTTAAAGGGTGCAACAGATAATCTGCTGAAAACAAATATTTAAATTTCCCCTTATCATTACCTAACTTCAAGCTTCTTTCTTATTGTTCTTACATATAGTCTGGGTGCTTCATTGTTTAATCTGCTTCTATAATCCTTTTCTGTTTTTGGAGCACACCTTCCTAACTGTTGGCCAAATCAAAGAAATCAATGTGGCTGCGCGCAGTATTGAGATTCTGTGCTTATAAAAGGCAGAGGATACAACAGCAAGAAGAAGAAATCTGGCAAGAAGCAGGAGGGAACTTTTGAGTATTTCATCTTCAAAAATTGTGTATGGTTGAAGTTTATATTCGACTCAGGTAACTTGCAAACAGAACAATACTACGGATAAATCTCTACTCAATATAGCTTTCATAAATGGCACAAGATTATATCACAGAATTTCCGTTATTGCATTATGCGGTCACATTGTATGAACTATGTTTCTCTGCATTTGTACTGAAATGATGTATATATAAATGATTTCTTATGTGTGTCAAATAATTCATAAAAAATTGCTCTCACTCTCTTCAGGTGTCTCTCTTCCTATAAAAATTGAGAAATGATGGAAACTGGAAACTAAGAAAAGAGAAAGTAAAACAGAGAAGGAAAGATCTAAAGGAATCTGGAAAAAAATATCTCATGGAAATTGACTGTTATCTGTTTACTCTGGAGAGATTCAGTTCCCCTTTTTACCGCTTTTTGACTTCTTCAGATGAGGAAAGACACTCAAGATGTTGTGGGCTCTCAAGTCTTGCCTGGTCAAGATTCCCACCACCGGATATACCTACAAAAGGAGCACAAATGTGATGTAAGTAATGCTTTTATCACTTCTAATGTAAAATAACTTTGCCACCCATAATTATTCTAAACAAGTGCTAATTTTACCATATGACTATTTCTGTGCATCTTTATACTATGATAGGAGGGAGATATTTGCATAAGAAAAATAACCGAAATTTGCTTATAATCTTACCCCTGCTGCTTGGTATTTGGGTACAATGAGCATGTGGCGGAGCCCTACCTGCCTGAAAAGCACCATTGCCTTAGCCACTGACAAGCTTTCTACCACAGTATAAGGGGTTGTGTTAGTCAGGGGATGCAAATCGACATACATCTCCATTTCATCCTTTGTAACTAACACATCTTCGATCTTACCGCCCCTCTCAGCTAAATCAATCCAGGTGAATTTCTCTCTCACTTCCCACTCCTCTGTCCTCCGTCTTTCATTAAGGAACCACTTTTTCTTGAGAACCAAAAGAAGGTGAGTTCTTAGGACAAGACCGTGCAATTCAGTTGCCCCAACTGGCAGACCCACCGGTGGCACTACTCCTTCATCGACGACAGGGAATCCGTTATATGTGGTGTTCTTCAAGACCTCTACGATACGTCCCACCTTTTCAACTCCACAAAGTGTAACTACTGGTGGCTTTACATCAGCAAGCTCACCAGCAGTGATATTTCTCATCCATGGCTCCGGGTTGGCATCCAGGAAAGGTAGACCTTTCAGCTCCAATATTATTTCATAAATACTTAGGTTGAAGCAGTCTCCTACACTTTTGGCAATTAGAAGAACCAGCATTGTTATTGGCAGAAGGAGAAGATTGTTTGTTAGCTCAAGAAATATGACACATAGAGAAACAGTCATTCTCATTGAACCAGCCATAAGGGAAGCTGCTCCGAGAACGGCATACAGCCCTGGATCAATTTTTGTATAAGATCCCATGGCAATGGCAAGCAAGCGACCATAAGCTGAACCCATGAGGATGATTGGAAGGAAGAGACCAGATGGCACAGCAATCCCAAAAGTGATGAGTCCCAAGATGCAATACAGAATGAAGTAGATAATAAGGGACATAACTTGGAATTCACCGGGAGTGTTTATGGAGAAAATGTTTCGGACTGCATCATCGTTGGTTGTAAGGAGAAGAGTAGCAAGATCATTGTAATAGCCATCTGGGCAGTTGAACTGCTTGAAGTTTCCTGTCCCTCCAGTACCAGGACAAGACCCGGGAAGTGATGAATCACAAGGCTTGCATTTGGCCAAAAAAGGAAGTCCATACATGCAAATGGAGGTGAAAAGGGAGACGCTCAGAGCGAGAAGAACCTTATGTAGTTTTCCCTTCCTGCAAGATAAAAAAGGATCAAAGTTTGAAAGTCAGGATTTGCATCTATAGAGTTCCTTTTTCTTTTGGCAGTTAAATGTGATAAGAAGGCCATGGTTGGATAGGAATTAGGATTCAAACTTAAAAAGATGCAAGACAGTTGGATCAATGTCTGAAGATGATTCTAATGCAAGTAAGCTCGTTTTTGGGTAGCCTTTAAAATCTAGAGAACCAACTGAATGTTTGATGATCCAGTTGGGAATGTGGAAGAGTAGGTGCTTACTCGTTGATCAGATTGTAGAGCCTCAGAATTTTGTGGAGGACATGATTGTAGAGGCTTCCCAAAAGTCCGCCTATGATTCCAATCACTACAACAGGGATGATGTCCACAACATGGTAGCTAACACTGACACCACTCACATCAAACATGATAAGCCCTCCTCTTCCAAAAAGTCCACAGTTGCCAGATTTGCAGTATTCTATGAAGGCCCTCAGTATCACCACCACAACTGCCGTGCTGAAGAAAGTTCTCCAGAGGAGTGCACTTCTCCACCATGTTGCCACTTCCTCTAAAGCAAATAGGACACCACCTACCGGAGAACGGAAAGCAGCACACACACCTGATGATGACCCACATGTGATGAGATCTCGCCTGTCCCGATCATTGTTGAAGTAACGGAGCCAACGCCATCTGAGCCGGTAATTATCTGGACCACCTTGACCTAGTAAGGAAGCAAAGCAAGCGCCAATGTGAACCAACGGCCCTTCTTTTCCAAGGTCTAAGCTAGCAGAAACTGCTGCAATGCTTCCAATGATCTGTGAGTGAACAGATTAAAGATTGTTTAAGCGAAAAAGGAGTTAGTAAGTATCATAATCTACTTCTGATGAACTTCACTTTCACTTTTACGATTCAATCAAAGGGAAAGCAAACATGTAAAATCTCTCAAAATTTAGAATCTTATAGTACAATTACAAGTGGAAATTTGTGATCATAATTCTTTTATTGTTAAATTCACACTGCAACAACAACAACAACAACAACAACAAAAAACCCAGTTTGATCCCAACAAGTGGGGTCTGGGGAGGGTAGTCTGCACGCAGACCTTACCCCTACCTAATTCAGGTAGATAGGCTGTTTCCAATAGATCCTCGACGAAGGGCAAGAAGAAGAGGAGGAAATCAATGGAGGAAGAAAGATGGAAGATAAAAGAAAAAAAGGAAACGATAAAGGATAAGTGGCACCAAATAATAGCAACAGGGAATACAATACCTAAGGCGAACAAAACCACATAACATAACAAAAATCTAATGGTATGAAGGGACATGCATACTACTAAGACTATCGGTAAACAACTATAAACTACCAAATAACCTTCTACCTTAATCTTCGACCTCCACACCCTCCTATCAAGGGTCATGGATGCAATATGCAAGCAATTTGTTCTTCTAGCCACAACTGCCTTAAAATTATGAACCTTTGCCCTTAGTTTGTATATCTCTTCATATGTGCTTTTAAGCATATGTATTTTTGGCACTTCCTTCATTTTCATGATTGGGTAAATTCATGTTAGTCAACAAATAGCATATTCAATTGAGACATATAAGTTGAGTCTCACGGAAGCTATTGTATTTAAATGGTGGATGAAAAAACAAGTTACAGTGACAGTACCAAAGGATTGAACTACTGGAAGTTCAAGAGTAGATTAGATACCACTGATGGATCTTCCTTGCTGGATGAGTGCATTCGATTCTAAAATTCTCTTTTTGTTCTTAAACCACTTCCTATCTGATTACTGAAAGACAGAGATCACTTCCCAAATGAGATTGAAGTCCATAAGTATGTGTTGATTGTATTTGTCTTACCTAGCGGGTCGGATTAGGTGCCATCACGACTAAGATAAGAATGTGTTATTTGCTGCTATTCTATCTATTTATACATCTAGTTCAGCAGGATCTCAATGCCATACTGATAGCGTTATAATCTGCCTGCTATCTGAAATTGCCAGCACTGATAAAATTGGGTGTGTGACGCACCTTGACAAAAAGTGTGGTTGCTCCATACATATTGGGAGTATCTACACCGTTGAGATAAGCTTTGATTTCAGGAATTCCAGGCCCTGCAGCAGTAGGTGCAAAGCACACACAGAGAAGGGCAGCTATCAAAGTGAGCACAAAATTAGCACCCGCAAAATATGCAAATCCCATAAGGTACCTGCATCCATTAGTACAATCTCAATTATGAATAAATCAATAACATAATTCAAGTCAAATAAGTGATCTTTGGTCTTGTTCTTAGTCATTAGCTAGTGGAATCGTATTGAAGAATTAGTAGTAAGACTTCTGGAAGCATTTATGAATTGTTGATCATAGGGAAAACATCACCTACCTTCTATCCTCGATATAGTTCACAACAGCTCGAAGTTTGTAACCAGCCATGTTTTCGATTGCAAGATTGATGAGGGTGGCTGTAACTCCTGTAAGCAGGCCCACCAAAAATGCCAGTGTCCATTTCAAGAACACATACTGTAATACTTGAACTCTAGATCTCCTTCTCCAGTCATGCTTGAAGAGATCATTCTCGTTGATCCTAAAACAGACACACACAATTAGGACATCCAATTTCTGTTGGCCCTTTTAATGCACAAGTAAAGAAAAGCTGTACTTGATCTATGATAAGATTATTAGATGTTCTTACTCATAATCCAAACTTTCGATGTGGGAGACCTTAGCTCCAACCAAGGCAAATGGACTGGATGATAGTGTTCTGTTTCTCTTGAGAAGAGGCTGATGCAGTGAATTGCTCTCTGGATCTCTTTCTTCTTCATTTTGTTGGCCGTACATTTCATTATTTGTTGCTTCTTCTACTAATCGAGTTGGCTCCTCCATGCTGGATAATATAGAAAGATTGAAGAAAATTGCAGAAGCACCTCTAGTTCTGCTGGTTGGTGCAGCAGAAGAAGTAAGAAAAGAAGAAGATACGAAGTTGTTTAAACCGGTTATAGGGATTCAAAGGCAGAGAGGAGCAGGTATCATTTTGGTTGTTTTCATATCTAAGCTTGTCTTCTTCCTGCGGGAATATTGCACATGAGCTGATAGAGATTGTAGACACAACTTGGTGTTTTTTAAATACCAGATAATGGTTACTCCACTTGGTTTGAACATGATAGGTAGTATCTTGGTAGTATTATATTAATTTTGGGATGAAATAATTGTCGGTTAAAAAATTTGAAGAGGGAGCTTTTGCCAGTTAGCAGTTACTGTACATGGTCCATTTCCTAATGGGACAAAAACCAGGAGACGTGGAATCTTGCTAATGCTTGATTACAAACATCCTTTCGCTGGGGCTGTTGTTAGGTTTAGGTATGTAATGATGTCTCTTGTAAAGATATCTAATCACAGTCAACACGATTTGTTCTTTAATTTACACTTTGAGTTACCAGCAGGCATCAGCATCCACCCCAAAGTAAAACTATTTTAACGTGTATTATACGTATTACCATATGATTAGTTTATTAGTCATGCAACTAGTCAACCCTAGCAATGATATTGTCTAGTTTTGATATAAAAATACATGAGTTTAAAACGTGTTACAAGAATTTATGTGTTCCTTATATATTTAAGATCTTTTTGTGTTTTGTTCCTCCACAATTATTTAAATGATTCTAATACCATATGTAACAATGCTACATACTAGTGATATTTTCTTTATGCCTAAGCTTGCACGGCTCATAAATCGTAATTAAGATGTAGCTTTCTTTTATATATATTTAATATCTCTCCAATGTTTTGCGAATATGAAATTTACCTTGGTTGTTACAATTCATTGTATTAATGTTGGGTGAAGAACATTGAAACTCTGAATCTGATTTTGTAGGAGAACAATTTAAAGATAGAAGACCTTTAAATGTAAGAATGAAAGAGATTTTGTTTAGTTGATAAATGAAGAAATGGAGGTAGTTTGGAAGGTTTAATATATGTAGCTATATGGAGAGAGACTTTTGTAATTCTTCAACTTTTATTACACAAGGGATCACTTTGGTACACATTTGGGCTCACACTTTTTTTGTACATTATACAAATGAGGGGGTCTTCCCCTATTTATAGGCATCAACCTCCACGACATTCTAGAATATTCCATATAAGTATCCTAAACAATATTCATATCTACCTATTCTCATATGTTCTAGAATATTCCACTACTGTAGAATATTCTCACATTCTCTACTATACATAAAAGAGTTTCTATCATCTTCTAGAATGTTCCAGAGAACTCCATAATGTTCTCGAAGCTTCTAGAACATTCTAGCTCATTTAGACTATTTTAGAATAGTCTAGAATATTCTAGTAATATTTAGCTTTGGTTTAATTTATTGTTCACATTGCCTCCCTTAAACCAAAGCCTCGTAGGTGGTCATTCCTAATAACTTTTTCATCTTCAGAAAAAGTCTCCATCTTCAATGCCTTGGTGAAAATATCTGTCACCTGTTCACCAGTTTTGCAGTAGCCAATTCGGATCTCATTTTCTCGTACCATCTCTCGAATGAAATGATATTTGATATCAATGTGTTTGCTGCGACCATGAAGTACTGGATTCTTCGCCAATTCGATTGCTGATTGGTTGTCACATAATATCGTGGTTGGACCATCATGTTTGTGTTGAAGAAACCTGAGCATTCTTCTCAACCATACCGCCTGTGTAGCAGCATTTGATGCAGCAATGTACTTGGCTCCAGCAGTGGATAATGCTATCACTGGTTGTTTCTTTGAACTCCAAGAAAACACACCCGAACCAGTTAAGAATGCATAGCCGGAAGTACTTTTTCTCTCGATCGTATCATCAGCCCAATCACTGTCAGTGTATCCAAGAAGTTCAAGTGACCCACCTCTAGGATAGCAGATTCTATCTCCTTGAGTTCCTTTAATGTATCTGTCGACTTCTCCCGTTGGTCTGTACTTTGTTTTGTATACCCACTTTACTCCAATGGGTTTCTTTCCTCTTGGAAGGTCATATTCTTTTGGTCATACTTACCTTGGCTATAATTTTCATACTCTTGTCTCTTATGGTGCATATATCATTACTGAAATGCACTTCATATCCATTGTGTTGGAGCTGACCCAAGCTCAACAAATTATGCAGCAGGTTAGGCACGTAGTAAACATCTTTTATGGAGCACTCAAGCCCATTCTCCATGGTGACCGGTATTCTCCCTTTCCCGATAACTTGCATAACTTGATTATTTCCAAATTTAACCGTGGATTTAAAAGACTCGTCCAAATCAGCAAATATCTCCTTCTTACCGCACATATAATTACTACATCCGGAGTCAACGTACCAGACATCATTGTTAGTTTCTTCACTAACAGCAGCCATAGATGCGGAGTATAAAGTGGTTTCACTTTTATCCCCTTCATCCTCAGCTACTCGAGCATGAACTTGTTTATTTTCAGTTCTTTTACTCTAACAATCTTTAGCATAATGACCCAATTTACCGCAGTTATAGCATTTAAGGGGAGGTTTTTGCTGACCTGGATTGTTGTAATTTCCTCTTGGCTGGATATGATGATTACCTCTTCCACGGCCACGATAGTTGCCGGTGCCTCCACGACCTCTGCCTCGGAAACCATGTCCTCTAGTTTCCGCCACATTAGAAGATTCTCCTCTCTCTTTAACTTTAGTATGTGCCTGCAATGCCTTCTCTGCCGGATCTTTCTCCATTGACTCTTCTAATTTCCCATTAATTCTATTCTCATGAAGAATTAATGAGCCCAGAAACTCCTCGGTACTTAAAGTTGAAAGATCATTGGTCTCTTGAATTACTGCCACAATATGATCAAACTTCATAGGTAAAGTATTAAGTACCTTTTCAACGAATGTCTCATCGCTGAGGGTATGACCATTGAGCTCCATCCCATTCTTGATCTCCGTCAACCTCGAAAAGTATCCCTCAACTGTCTCTGACTTCTCCATCGTGGCAAGCTCGAACTTCCTTTTTAGCGCCATCAAATTATTCTTTTGGACCTTATCAACTCCACGATATGCTTTAGCTAAAATATCCCAAGCCTGTTTTGTTGTTTGGGCTGTGGAAATTTTGCCAAACACAGACATATCGATGGCCTGGTGTATTTGGGACAAGGCCATACTATCACGCCTTATTTCATTCTCTTCGGCACCTTCCTCCAGTTCTTCTCGCGTATATTTTAACAAATTATACGCCTTCAGATGTGTCTCCATCTGAATCCTCCAAAAGTTGTAATTTTGTTTCCCCGTCAACTTGGGAACCATGCACACGATATTCTTTCCTGCCATAGTTAATGAATCACCCTCCTAACGAACCAATGGCTCTGATACCAGATGTAGGAGAACAATTTGAAGATAGAAGACCTTTAAATGTAAGAAGGAAAGAGATTTTGTTTAGTTGATAAATGAAGAAATGGAGGTAGTTTGGAAGGTTTAATATATGTAGCTATATGGAGAGAGACTTTTGTAATTCTTCAACTTTTATTACACAAGGGATCACTTTGGTACACACTTGGGCTCACACTTTTTTTGTACATTATACAAATGAGGAGGTCTTCTCCTATTTATAGGCATCAACCTCCATGTTCTACGACAGTCTAGAATATTCCATATAAGTATCCTAAACAATATTCATATCTACCTATTCTCATATGTTCTAGAAGATTCCACTACTCTAGAATATTCTCACATTCTCTACTATACATAAAAGAGTTTCTATCATCTTCTAGAATGTTCCAGAGAACTCCATAATGTTCTCGAAGCTTCTAGAACATTCTAGCTCATTCTAGACTATTTTAGAATAGTCTAGAATATTCTAGTAATATCTAGCTTTGGTTTAATTTATTATTCACAGATTTGCGTGCCATACGGAAAGTGACTTGTTAATCTGTGTCTCAAGTCTCAAGGGATGAGTATATCAATAGCTATAATTCACTGTTAATTATCGATTTATCATCCTCCTTTATTTGATATGATTGAAACGTAGTAGTGGCATATATGATTTTCACATGGACGAAGTAAAATCTCATGCCAAAGACAAGAGGAGTTGCTCTGATGGTAAGCAACCTCCATTCCAATCGAGAGGTTGTGAGTTCGAGTCTCCCCAAGAGCAAGGTGAAAAGCTCTTGGAGGGAAGGATGCCGGGGGTTTATTTGGAAACAACATCTCTACCCCAGGGTAGGGGTAAGGTCTGCGTATACACTACCTTCCCTAAACCCCACTAAATGGGATTATACTGAATTGTTGTTGTTTTTGTTGTTGTTGTTGAAGTAAAATCTCATGCCAGGAGTAGTAGTGATAAAATCACTTTTGTTGTACGCTAATCAAGTTTGATGATTAACTAGAAATTGTGAATTTAGACACTTCTTGACACTCACAAGCACTTGCATTATTTAAACTAGACAGAATATTGATCTAATTTATTATATTAACTTAATAAATATTAGATGTATTTTATTATTTAATATAGTGGAGGCATCTATTATCCCTCACGTATAGAGGAGGGTGGGGGAGAAAGTTTGATTCCTTACTTGTCCATGCCTATGATTTAGGAGAAATTTTAACAGTTAATGTGTTGATTTTATTTTTGTATTTGAAGATATAAGAAAAATTCAGTTGAAGTTATATTTCATTTTTAATGTAAAACGTTTATTTACCTACAAAATTCAAATAACTACCATATAGATATTTAAATATTTTAATTTTAAATTCAAATTCAAAAAGATAACTTATTATTAACAAGCTAACTAAGTTTGTTCTAAAGTTGTGACATGACATTTTTTCACGTGACACTTGGCAAAATCTCATTTATGATTTTCTTCCTTTTAATAATAGATAGATAAAAGAAAATAAGTGGCTAAATGTTGTACACCCATGTGGCCTGGACCTTCGTAACATCGGAGCTGTCCAATTTGACAGAGAAGCACCAATCAATCTCTTAGGCATTTGACATGTGAGGATTAGATCCAATCCAACGATGGAAACAAAAAATGGCCTTTCAGATGACTCAAAAGTCATCTTATCCGAGCCTCAATTTCCATTTTTTATTTTCTCTCCAAAATATTGGTATTTTATATGGTACGAAAATGGCCTTTCAGATATCCAGTAAGTCATTTATGCAAATTGGTATGGGATAGTATGGTAGGACATGGGGGTGCCAATCAATTCAACAGATGATTGGAGCTCCAGAAACATCTTCCGAACTCTTTTACTTTAATCCCTTTCGATATTTAAAAAAAATTGATATAACTAATCCATAACATAGCTAAATAAGCACAAAATTAAATAAATAAGTCCAAAATTTAGCTAATTAGTCCAAGAAGCTGGTCCAAAATAAGTGTTACTTTAGAAAAAGGAGACATTGATTATTTTTTCCAAGGTACTCTTATTCCAATGAATGATATATGCTATTTTCTATAAAATCTCACTAACAGTAATTCTTCATTGTGAGTAATATTAGTAATTAATGTTAAATGATTTTCTTGACCATAAAATGAAAAGCAAAACCACAATCACAAGGTCGCGAAATGCACGTAGAGACTCGACATTGCCAGATAAGTTATTGGATCAGAGCCACGACAAGTGGCCGCCCTGGATCTGTTTTTAAGTATCAGGGGGGCTTTTTCTCGTGAAACTCGTATCCCTCTCTTATCTTTATAAAAATGTATATTAATTGCCCCCACCTAAAAGTGACAAATTAAAATTTTCACAACCTGAATATCTTGTACTATTTTTAAATTGTCTTGTCATGAACTCGAACAAAATAAATTTCAACACTGTTATTATCATGTCGAATCTTTTGATTGCCGACTGTTTACCCTTAAAAATAGATAACAATTGAATTTATATACAATTTTAAAAATATGTAGATTAATTCATTATAAGTAATTAATAACTTTAAATAAACAAATAAAATACATAACAAATTATCAAACCAGTGATGATAGTGAGCCTGAGCTCGATTAAAAGCTTAACTAGATGCTTGCCTTCGGTTCCGAGTCAATGCTTGTGAAGAACTTATCGGTAGAACCAAGAACTTTCAATAACTTGTGAAAGCAAAAAAAAAAAAAAAACAAACAAATGTATCTAGCTTTGGGATGTGTGTTATAAAGTGTTTGATGAATAGTCAACTTTCCTTTAATATAGTAGGTGGGTTTCACCCTAAATACAATTCTAAAAAAGATAAAAATCTTTCTTTTCGCTAATTACTGAACTACCCCTGATACGGGTCGAGATTCATGTCATGATATCCGATTGGGCCCAAATATCACGACCCTTTGTCAATCGTGTCCGGTCGTTTGGCAATGTTTTCTCTGATATCTTTAATCGGATCTGGTCTGGGGTCACGATTTCGATAGCTACAGGGGCAGGTGTTTAGTTCGAGCTTGTATACGGGCAACTCCTGTCTTCAATCTCGATTACACGTCGTTATGCCCTCTTTTCATTCCCCCCACCAGGAAAACAGGGTGGTAATTACCTTCGATTTTACCCATATACAAATAGTCCCATCGTTTCTCAGAGGGTAGGTTTGCCAAAAATGATGAGAAACGACAGATATTTTCTGGTTCCTTCTTTCATAGGTTATAACAGAAAACGACGAAGAAGACAAAACATCCCGCCAGCCACGTCGCTCTTGCTTCAAGCACGTGTCAACCATCGGCTGGTTACCTTTGAATATGGGGCAACATGAAATTTTTTCCATATAAGGTTTCATCCTGTGTTCTTTTCACTTTTGACCAAGCTTCTACTCTCAAATTCTCAAGCTATCATCAACCTTCTTAGAACTTTCATATCTTTCCTCTTATTCTTCAAGATTTTACAGTAATTTCCAGATTTTTACCCAGATTTTATCCAAATCATTTACTCAACTCTTCATCTTTCAAAATATTCTCTTAAGTTTTCAACCTTCTTCAAATAACAATGGCTAAAACATCTAAATCTATTCCCCAACACGCTGCTTCTTTTTCTTAGCCGACCGTTGATATCAAGGTAGTTACTCCTGAAATTTTTGTCCTCAAAACAGCTACTCTTGACGTGGTAGCCAACGAGCCGAACCCCGAACCTCCTTTAAAAATGTTCATCCCCGAGTGCTGCTCAATTGCAGATAACTTAAGGGTAAAAAAAACTTTCATCGAAACAGGACTGGGGTGAAGGATTATCGAGGTATGCATGCTCCATACCAAGGACGTCCTTCATGTGATCCGAGAGGACTACAATTAGAAAGGTAATGGCGTAGTAGTCCCTAAGCCGGAGGATGTCATCAACAAACATGTGGAAGGGTACCTAAGTGTTTACACTTACCCCTTCATACTGGGTGCGGTGGACCCGTTTGTTTTGGATTTTTGCAAGAGATACAAAGTGTTCCTTGAGAAAATCCATCCATATTTATGGACGATCGTGATCCACCTCCATTACTTCGTGAACAAAATTGAATCTCCTCGGTTTGCCATCGATCATGTGCTATGTTTATAAAGTACCTGAATCTTTCGATGGGGAGTAATAAAGCTTACACACGGGCAAGCAAGGCCCTATTTTCGAGCAATGATAAAGCAGAGACCGGGGTTGGCAGGGACGCATCGTTCGGATGAAGACCGAAGACTTGAACTCCCCCCCCCCCCGAGTTCATTCCATTCCCTAGGAAGTGGAATGCATCTCGTAAGTAAAGTCTCTTCTTAAGCATCAATTTTTTATTTATTTCCTTTCTTCCCATTCATATTTGTGGTAATGAAACTGTTGCCCGAGTTCCTAACTCTATCCCTCAATACAAAGAGTGGATCGAGGGCATTTGTACACGGATGTCATATATTGAGCGCACATGAAGCAAGCTCTCGAGGGCCAACGGGATGCCTATTCCCATGGTAAGGTCTTCCCCTGAATAGGTAATATCGGGATTTCTAATTTACATCATACTGACTCTTCTTTCCCCTCTTTACCTTTTGTAGGTTTGACTAAGACCACTAAACTTAGGCCTTTAGAAGGGGACGAGGAAGAAGAAGAAGAAGAAGAAGAGGAAGGTTTCAGACTCCCTGATCTCAGAGAAGAAGCCAAAGAAAAGATTGGCTCGTAAGTTAAATAAAAAAGCTCGGACTTCTGAGAACCTGACTCAGACTCGCTTCTTCGGCTCAATGATAAGTCCGAATAAGATGATATTTTTGTGACCAACGGATCGAACCCTAATGAGGAGAAGGCAACAACCAAGGGGGACATTTGTGAGGTCGATCTCCCCCAGACTCAGAGATTGATATAGAGAACAGTGGCTGAGACCCCCTAGGACGCCGGATCCGCTCCGAAGGAAGCTCCCGCTATAATAGATATTTTTGGAATGCCATCCTACACCGATTTCATGCTTTAGGAGGCCCAAGCATGAAAGGGGAGGTCAAATAAAAGGGTATATGGCGCGGAAAATCCCCTCTATTCCTTTTTGGATGGTTTGGACTCGTCGAATTTGGAAGACTTTTTCGGGCTGGGACGCCTAGAAGTTTTGTTGAAGGACCCTTTTCTGAAAGTCGGTGGGCTAAGTTTGAGCACAAAGTTGATCAATCAGTTCCCTGCCTCGAGTGCGGACCCCGATCGTAAGAGATTGATTATTATTATTATTATTATTATTATTGAGGATGCCGGGAATTTGTCTGCCCCCATTGGGATATCCAGCTATCTCCAATGCCTGGTAAACGAGGAGGTCCAAGCAAAAATGAATGAGGTGAACATTTCGTTCCTCTTCAATGAGGCGCAATAGGCATTGAACCTGCTATCGCCAAATCTTTTTTAAACTTTACTTAAGTTTTGATATTTCCTCACGTCCTTCATAAGTTGTATGCCTCGGTACTCCACCACAATAGCTTTCTATGTTACCTGGCTGAAGTTAATCAAGTCAAGCTCGAGGTCAAGGAGCTGACCCAAAAAAAGGATATGTACAAGCTCTTCAGCGAGCAACAAGATGGGGTTATTAAGGACCTTCAGACCGAGTTGGATAAGGCTTAGAAAGAAGCATCGATTCTAAGACGGGAGCACGCCAACTTGGTCAAAAAGGTAAAGGACTTTGAAGTTAGAAATGAGGAACTAGTCGTTGTGGGTAACGACCAAACATCGTAGGTACAGTAAAAGATCAACCAGCTTTGAAAGGAAATGGACGAGATCCAAGTCATGGGCTATGGGTGGAAGAACAAGATGGATCTGCTAGCCTCAGAGAAGGAAACCTCCCAGGCAAAGCTTTCTTCGGTATAAGTTCAGCTTCTATTGTCAAAGGAGAAACTTGAGACACAAGCTCAGCTAAATGAAGATCTCTAAGCATAACTGAGTTCGGCCACAATAAAATAGGATGCCCTTTGGAGAAGAGCTCAAAGCAACAAGGTCCCAGCTGGAGACAACCTCTGTCGATGCCGAGGAGATGATGGCCCAATACAAGGCCGATGTTAATGCAGTCAAGGCACACCTGAAGACCTATGTTGAATATATGAGGCTGCTATCTCGAAGGGAGATCCTCGAAGAGATCAATGCTCGAGGTTTCGACTTGTTTGCCTAGGTCGAGGAGGCAAAAAGACTTGAGGTTAAGGCCAAGAGCTGAACTCAAATGTGAAGGAGGCTCTGAACACCTTGAGAGTCTCCTATTTTGTTTTGTGAACCCATGTTCATGTGACTCTTGAGATTGGGAGACCTCACACCATGTTCTTTTGAGTTAACTTATTCAGAGGTGAGAAGTTTGCACCAATCTTTCATGACAGATTTTCGACTTCACCCATCTTATACTACCAACTTTATATTTACCAAGAATGTACCCTCTCCTTTTTTTAAGGGTATATTCCCTTCCTGCATGGCATTTAGTGAGAAGAATTTCTTGATGTTTTTAGTCACGTGCTTTGAGAATCTATAGTCCATAGTCTATCACAGTCTTCTTCCTCTCACTATTCTCTGCATATGCAAATCAAAGGTTATATTTAGGAACCCAAACTAGTTTGGGTCCCTTGTTATGATGGAAAGGATGAATAAGATCATTCCTAGTCCATGCAGCAAATATCCACTTCTTGCGAGTGGTACCTGGTCCTTTGTTAGTAGTCACTTTATCAGCAAACACTTTATTTTTCTGAGCCGGCTGAACCTTAGCCTGGAATTTTCTTTAAAATTCCAATTGTTCCCATAGTGGGTACATAGCCAACTATCAAGTACAACGACATACTTGTTGTGAGGGTTGTAAGGAGTTCTCTCCCTTTGGAACATGATGCCCTGCATGTTACCTCTACTGTTAAGATACATGGCAGTGACAGCATCTGAGGACCAGGTCCACTTCAGAGATTTCTGAAGATCAATTCGTACTTTCTCCAATCCAGCTTGAAGTTGCTGATTCATCTTGAGTTCACTACACAGACTGGTTTTCACAATAGTTAATTCCCTTTCAAGCATGATGTGTGTCTCACTAGCTACTTCCTTCCCTTTCCCAAGACTCACATTCCTAGGTTCTCTATTTTGTCCCTCAACGGTTTCCTCTAGATCGATGCATATCACTAACAGATCATCCCTCTCTTATTCAGTAGTTGCGATTTTTCCTTCTAAGTTGTGTTTCTCATTACTTAGACCTTCAATTATTTCTTTTAGATCAACAACTACTACTAGTTATTCTTTCATTCAAGGCTTCATTTTCTTTTTCAAGACTAGCTATAGTCTCATTTAGGTCCACTACACAAACCACCAGATCATCTCTAGACTGTTCGGTCTCTCCTAGTTCTGCGGTCAGGGTCTCCTTATCATTAACAAGGCTATAATCTGCATCAATTAGGACAATAACTAACGATCTTAGATTAGAATAGTAGGATTTTAGATTTCTCTCAACATCCCTGAAGTTTACCTCATTGTCTATGTCTTCTTCATCATCACTAGACTAAGCCATCAGCACGAATAGTGAATCATGCTTTATTGCTTCAGTTTTCACTTCCATCATGGAACTATTTTCTGCATCTGGTTCCCTGTCATATTAACTAATGGAGTCTCCCCACACAGCAAGAGCCTACTTATCAATATTGTCAGCACCACATTTTTGATTGAATGGCTTGTTTGGAACCTGGTTCTTTTTCGCTGCTTTGTGAGGATTTTGTTTGTATTGCTCCAGTTCCACGAGTTGGCAATATTTGGTGAAATGCCCTGGCTCTCCACATCTGTGACAGGGAGACCGTTGTTCCTTACTTTACTTGAATTTTCCCACTTTGGTATACCACCATTTCTTCGAACCATGTTTTGAAATCTCTTAGTGAGATAGGCCATGTCACTATCTTCATCACCTTAGTGACTGCTTTCGGCTTTGGTACCAGGTTCTTTTCATTCTTAGGCTTTATTATTTCATCATCTTTCTTTCTTTTCATCTCGTACGTCTTCATATTACCAATCAACTCATCCATGATCAGAGTTTGTAGATCTTTAGTTTCAGTGATGGCATTTACCTTACTTTCCCAAGACCCGGGTAGGACTCAGAGGATTTTCCTTACAAGCTTGTTTTTGGAAATGACATATCCAAGTGAACGAAGCTCATTTATGATGGAGGTGAATTTGGTGTGCATATCTTGTATAGATTCATCATCCTTCATCAAAAAGAGCACATATTCTGTGGTGAGCATGTCGATCTTGGACTGTTTGACCTGAGTAGTTCCTTCGTGTGTGGTTTCCGACGCTTCCAATATTTCTTTGGTAGTGTCACAAGCTGATACTCTCTTGTACTCGTCAATTCCTATGCGACACATCAAGATTTTCTTGGCACAATAGTTATTTTCTACAACTTTTTTGTCAATGTCACTGTACTCTTTTCTGCCTTTCGGCACCATTGGTCATGTTTATTCAAGATTCTTCATGGGGACGTATGGAATATCACAAATAATATCCCATAGTTTTGACTCTTCTACCACCATAAAATCATGCATGTGGGTCTTCCACTAGCTATAATACTGACCATTGAATCTGGGAGGTCTATAGGTTGATTGTACTTCCTCAAAGTTGGGTAGAGCAGCCATTGAGATCCTTTCTAGGTGTTAAACTTTTAGATGGTACCAATTATCAGTTTATATGAGTCCACTAAACAATAGTACCTGGTCCTATATGAGATGATGATGAGAATGCTACAAAGACTGAAAGTAAAAAACACAAGCGATTTTACATGGAAAAATCCCACACGTGGGGATCAAAAAATAACGACCTACTCTTGTAGGCTTTTAACTTCACTAACTTGCAATCTCCCTATTACAAGAAAATTAGCAATAACCTTACTGCAAAGACCTCAACTAACTTGTGATACACCCACCACAAGCCACTTTATTACTATCCTAGTTAAAGGCTTTAATCTTATGACTATTCCTAGCCACAACATAAACTCGGAAGTTTACGAATTTTGGTTTGTTCCTAAGACAAAGCTTCTAAGAAATCAAACTAGGAAATACAATAAAGAGCAAATAACAAGATTACAACTCAACTACAGATGTACATATACTCATTAAGAAATTGATCCTTAGTAGAGTTGTCTTCTTGTTCTTGACACACCAGTGACTTCAATGTTGGATGACTGTTGTTATGCTAGAGAGAATATCACTAAATGCACGAAGGTGTTGTGTCTTGCACCAGGATGTTATATCACAAAAGATATCACAATGGATAGTAATGCCAATTCCTGATGTACACTTATTCCCAATGAAAAGTGACTGTTGCACTGTCTGCACAATCACTTCTATGCAGATGCGCTCTAGCTGGATAGTGGACTTGTACTTCTGTCAGAGAACACAAACGGACCATGTCCCAGTTGTGTTACTCTTCTATTATAGTTGCGAGATAGTCACTTTCTACTGTTAAGTTCTAGATGTTTAGTTGACTTGTACTTCTGCTAGGGAACCTTAAGAGACTAGGTCCCTGTTGTGTTTCTCTTTATTATGATTGCGGATAGTCACTAACTTGTGCATATGTCAGAGAACCCTAAGGGACCAGGTCACCAGGTCCCTATTGTGTTACTCTGTGAGGTCATTCATTCATTATCTAATTTCAGACTTGGACCAGGAAAGTTGAAATGTGGGTCACGTTCTCTATCTAGTTCTTCACAACAAGTTTGTTAGATTATCAAAACATTATAAGCATAAGGCAAAGACATTGAAAACCTATCAGATATCGTACCCACAAATTTCTTTGGCACATGGCTATTGCCTAAGAGCTCGGGTCTATGCATTATTTACCTTAATGAATAAGAAGTTACAATGAATATGGTGTGGTATTAGAAGTACGATTCAACTTTCTGGAAGTGCTTAGCAAAGTAGGTGCATATTTATCTAGGTGAGGATACCTTACTTCAGCCTCGCCTAGAGTTCTACTAGCATACTAAATAGGAAATTTTGTACCATTCTCTTCACGGGCTAGGACTCCACATACTGCTGCTTTGGATACTTCCAAATAAAGGTACAATTGTTCATCTACTTTTGGAGTATAGAGTAGGGATGGAGTCGAAAGGTACCGTTTGAGTTTTCCTCAGGCTTGCTGGCGTTCAAGGTCCAAAAGAAATTATTATTCTTCTTCAATAGTGATAATAATTGATGGCTCTTGTTTGAGGACCTCGATATGAATCATCCCAGAGAGCTATATGCCCAGTTAGCCTACGAACGTCCTATTTACCATAGGGATGTCTTCTATGGCTTTAATTTTGTCTGAGTTAATCTTGATCTCTCGGTTGGACACCATGAATCCAAGGAACTTTCCAAAGCTGACCTCAAATGTGCACTTCTCGGGGTTCGGTATCATATTATATTTCTTTAATACGTTGAAGGTTTCCTACAAATGTTTCAACAAGTCCTCTACTCGTAGGGACTTAACTATGTCATCATTATAAACTTCCATGATTTTTTATTCAAACACCCGATTTACAAGGCGTTGATAAATGGCATCGGTGTTATTTAGTCTAAAAGACATTACGTTGTAACAATAGGTGCCGAACTTAGTGATAAATGAGGTATTTTCTTGATCCCTCGAGGCCATCTAAATTTGGTTATATCCAAAATAGGCATCGAGAAAACTGAGTATATCGTGTTGGGCTATCGCATTGATCACACAATCGACAATTGGAAAGGGGAAAGAGACTTTGGGGCATGCTTTGTTCAAGTCCTTGTAATCTACTCACATTCCTAATTTGCTACCCTTCTTAGTCACTACCACTACATTACCTAACCAATCTGTGTATTTAATTTCCCGAATAGAACTTATTTTAAGGAGTTCAGAACGTTAGGTACTTCATCTTTGACGAAGGCGTTCTTGGCTTCAGATTGGGCCTCCTCTTCTATTTAACCGAGTGGAACTTCGGATCTAAACTCAATTTGTGAGTGGCTATCTCCGGCGGGATCCCCGTCATATCAAGATGGGACAAGGAAAAACAAGACATGATAGTTTTAAGGAATCTAATGAGTTCTTTATTGAGCTCCGGGGTCAACCCCATGCCCAGGTATGCCTTTTGATCCGGTAGATATTCAGTCAATGTATCCTCCTCTAGCTCTTCAATCATATATTTGGTGGCATCGGTAACATCAGGAGGTATGGACGATCTAAGAACTCTGTAATCATCTTCTTCATCAAATTGATGTCCTTCTAGTACGACCAGGACCGACACCAATGATTGCTATTTGACTTCGACCTTCCTAGTCGACTCCCCGCCTTTCATCATCGAGACAACGAGTATTGGCTGTATTTCGTCAACTATGAATATTTTTTTCGCGACTGATTATTCTCCCTACATTGTCTTGATTCCCACCGGTGTAGGAAAATTAAATACCCGGTGCAGGGTCGAAGGTAACGCCCTCATGTTGTGAACCCAAGACCTTCCAAATAGAGCATTATATCGCATATACCCTTCTATCACATAGAATTTTGTTTCCTGGGTAGTTTCGCATTGTTCGCTGGTAGGGTTATCTCCCCTTTAGTAGTTTCTCATATTATGTTGAACCCTTTCAGCAGCCAAATAGCTAGCACTATCTATTATTGGAGACCCAATTGTTCTACGACTCTCGATCTGATAATGTTGGTCGAGCTACCTTGATTAATAAATACACGCTTAACTCGAAATCTATTTATGAGTACAGATATTACCACTACATCATTGTATGGTTGTACGAGGCCTTCAGCATCCTCATCCTTGAATGAAATGGTTCCTTTAGAGACATAATCTCGGTTTTGTTTTTCCCTTGTGATGGATACCTCAATGCGCTTTCGTATTGGCCATTGGAGTACATCCACCTCTCCAGTGATCATGTTGATGATGTGTTGTGGTTCCTTCTTTTCGGTTTGCTTGTTGAAGTCCCTATTCCGGAAACAATTTTTGGATTGATCACTCAAAAATTCTCAAAGATGCCCGTTATTGAATAATCGTGCCACGTCTTCTATAAATTGTTGGCAGTTCTCGTTTATATAGCCATGAGTGAAATGACCTTTACACATTAGGTTAGGGTCCCTTTGGGCTGCGTCAGATTGTAAGGGTCGAGGACACTTGGTGTCATTGATGCACCCAATGGTAGATACAATGTTGGCAGCACCGATGATGAAATTATATTCTGACAACCTCGGTGCCTCCCTGGCCCCGAGTGGCTTGTCGAAACTATTTTTACTTATGAGTCCCCTTTTACTATGACCTCGATCATTTCTCCTTTAAATCCATGTAGGGTTACGCCCAGATCAATTACCCATTTGGTCTTTGTTCGATCTTAGCTCGTGATCGGTGACTCTCTTAGATATCTCTGTTCGATCTTAGCTCGTGATCGGTGACTCTCTTAGATCTATCATTGACACTTATGGGATAAACGGACTCGGAGGGGCCCCAAGCTGATCGTCCTTGAATATGATTTTGGACTAATACTTATTATGGACATCGGCCCAAGTTACCACCGGGTATTCTATCAGATTCTGCTTCAAGTGCGGCAAAAATAAGAAACTTTGGGCGTTGAGTCCTTGAGTAAATGCCTGAACGACCCAGTCATCCACAACTGAGGGTATATCCATTTGTTCTATTTGGAATCATGACACGAGTTCACTTAGCATCACATTATCACTTATTTTGATCTTGAATATATCTAATTTTTTGGTTTTAACCTTGATAGCTCCAGTGTGTGATTTTATAAAGTATTATGCAAGAGTAGCAAATGAATCAATAGAAATTGGGGGTAAATTATGATACCATATCATTGCTCTCTTTGAAAGAGTTTCTCCGAACTTTTTCACCAAAACCGACTCCATTTTGTCATCTTCTAAGTCGTTTCTCTAGATGGCACTCGTGTAGGAGGTCGCGTGTTTATTTGGATTTATGGTCCCTTCATACTTCGAAATATTGGGCATACCAAACTTCTTCGGGATTTTCTTTGGAGCCGCGCTCTGTGGGAAAAGGTTTTGACTAATTTCTAGGAATCTAGGCCCTTAAGTATAGCGGGCGCTCCTGGGATTTGATCAACTATGGAGATTTAGGTCTCTAATTATTTATCATTGGCCTCAATTTTCTTCTACCCCGATTCCACTCGCTTTGTGAGTTCCTCAAGCATCTTAATTATTTCAGGGTTGGTCCCGATCTCAGCTTCCCCTGGACTTTCCATGACTTTCTCGTTCCTTCACGTATTTTCTTGGGATCGTTCGGTCTCAATTTTGCTGGGGGCGCGCCTTTGATTCTGCAGTTGTGCTATTGCCGTATAATGGTATTGCAACATTTTGAAGATTAACCTCAGATTGGTCATGTCTCCCTCACCTTCGAGCGTACCTCAAGTCATTAGTTGGGCTCCTCCATGAATGTTTTTCTTAGGGCTGGTTAGCAGGTTGGCTTGATGGCCACACACGAGTTAGCATCGATTGGCTCCACAACTAGGAATCCATTGGGATCAACAGGAGGAACCTCATTTCTAGGTGCTACGTTGTAGTTTTCACCATGGTGGCCACACCTAATATCAACGTTGAAGTGAGCAGACTGTGAGTTTGACATCCTTAGGTAGATCTGAAATTACAATCTCAAAGAACAAGCGTAAAATATAGTGCATTATGGAAATTTGATCAAACTACCCTATTATCCAAACAGTTTACCCTTAAAATGGATAAAATTAGATTTATACGCAGTTTTAAGGATATGTGAATTAATTCGATACAAGTTATTAATGAGTCTAGATAAACAAGCAAAATACAAAACAAATTATCAAACCAGTGATGATAGTGAGCTCGAACTTGACTGAAAGCTTAACTAGAAGCATGTCTTCGGTTATGATCCAACGCTTGTGAAGAACTTATCAGCAAAACCAAGAACATTAAATAATTTAAAAAAGAAGAGAAAACAAGTGTATATAACCTTGGGATGTGTGTTAATAAGTGTTTGATGAATAATCAGTTTTCCCTTTATATAGTAGGGGAATTTTACCCTAAACATAGTTCTAAAAAGGATAAAAATCTTTCTTTTCGCTAGTTACTGATCTACTGTTGATATAGGCCGGGATTCATGTGATATAGGATTGGCGCGAATATCACGATCCTTTGTTAATCGTGTGCGGTCGTTTGGCAATGTTTCCTACGATCTCGTTAATAAGATCTGGTCTGGGGTCACAATTTTGATGGCTACGGGGTAGGTGTTTAGTTTGAGCTTGTATACGGGCGACTCCCGTCTTCAATCTCGATTACACGCATTTATGTCCTCTTTTTCAATCCCCCCACCGAAAAATTGGGGTGCTTATTACCTCAATTTTACCCGTATACACTTAGCGAGTATTAAGTATTAACTATGTGATTGGCAAGAAAGAAAAAAAATGTCATAGTGTTACTCAGAGAGAATTAGAAGTTCATTTTTCCCTACCTTTGGAGTTTCTCCTTATTTACGTGTGTATTAAAGGGGTTAGCCGATACCTCTTCATCAAAAATTACAGTGCGTAATAAATATTTTGTATGTATATATATTATATATTATATTATATATTAACACCCATTTAATTTCTTCGTGATTTGACTTTTTATATTTTGATCACTCTTAGTGAAAATCTAAATTTTGCCACTAGCAAAGTATAATATTAAAGAAAGCAATTATATATTACTTTATCTTGGTTGGTCATATTCTTCGATCGTCTTTATTAGCAAAGCTTAGTGTAAAATAAAATGAAATTTTTAACTAAAGTCTTGTTCCTACTCATATTCTAGTAACTATAGTAAGGATAACAAATGCCAACAATTGTTTGCACAGTACCAAAACCTTTTACCTTATAAACGATCGAGGAGTCCAGAACCAAAATGTGGTTCTTTTGGACTCAAATGACAAAAATGTGTGGAAAAAAACTCAGTGACCAAAATATGTATAAAGCCATTTTAAAAAGCGCTATACCATAACAGCCGTTTGCCTTGTTAAGGTATAGGGCCCTTTAAATGGGTGTTATACATATAACGCTTTTTAATAAGGCGCTATACCTGAATATGAAAAGATAGAAGGGATAGCGCCTAATAAAAGGCACTATACATATTTTGTGGGCCCACAAATAACTCTTCTGCGCTTAACTGACAGAACAAAAATTCAAATATGTAAAATGCATTTTAAAAGGGCGTTTTACCTCAAAACATTCGACCCCCTCCCCCTCGGGATTGGACATTGCCTTATTTAAAGGAATTAAGGATTTTGCAAAAATCCATTCAGAAATATTCTAACTTCTGTTAAATTTTTCTTCTTGTTAAATTCTCAAGCATTTTGTTAAAATGTTTTAAAAGCGAAAAGTAAGGGTTTCATTATATTGGGGTGTGATGTTGTGGTGGCGAATAACTCAGTGAGCTATAGTTTATCTCCACATAGTCATGTTAAGTTTCAACTTACAATGGAGTACGATAGATTGGTATCCTTGTTATGTAATAAAATGCGTTTGAGCAAATGTTCAGTGAACCTTAAAGTAACCGAAAGATTTCTGTATGCTATCACTCCACAAGGGGTTGCTTGTTATCCTGTGATTAATATCGAGGATGATGATACTCTAAGAGATTTTTTTGGGACTCCGGATGAATATCGGGAATTAATTTTGATAAAAATGTTGGAAATGTACGTGAATATTAAATACGTTCACAATAATGAGGTTGCGCAAAGCAAGGATAACCCTCAATCTTCGGGTGGTTATTCTGGAGCAATTTTTTGCCGGATCTAAACTTATCTCCAGGGGCGGAATGAGGGGCGAGAAGATAACTTCACTTCTACTATAGATAATCCACAAGACGAGTGGTAAATTTCAATTTTCCTTTGTATTACAATGTTTATTTTTGTTGTATTGATTTTGTATTAACACCATATATTCCACAATAGGTACTGTCTAAATATATATTTTACAAGTTATGAACCTACACCCAGTTGAAATATGCGTAATTTTGGTGTCTTGGATCATGGTGGTCCATCCAAGAGTCGTCACCAATAGTATAGCATCCACTATAAGATGTCAACACATTACGACTTGTAAATGAAGTGATATAGCTATATGTAAAGTATTTATCAACTTGAGTAGCTGATTATTTTATTGCTTGTGCAGTAAAAACAAGCAACTTGATGGTCATGTCCTCACTTTATTGCCCGTAGACGATGTATTTACTCGGGATTTGGCAGATGCGGAGTCAGAAAGATAATAGTGATTATGAAAATAATGCCGATGAGTCTAGAGATGACACACCGTTCCCTGACGAGAGTGATAAGGAGGAGGAAGAGAATGTAGAACCTGATTTGATGAGGGAGCATGTTCCACCCCCGTTAGACCAAGAGTGTACGAGTCCCACGTGTCATTTCCTTCAAGGCATATTCCCTACCTTGATCATTTGCCAAGTATGCCGGATGCAGATGCCCTCACAAGGGATTGACGAAATTCGGACAACAATGTGGATGAGTCTAGACCAACAGTGCTGGTAAAGGGCATGTTTTTTCCTGATAAATCGCGCCTAAGCAGGGCGGTGAAAATATACAGCGTAAAAGAGTGTTGTGAGATGACGGTATGGGAGTCAATTTCGGATGTATACAAGGTTGTTTGTCATAGATGGTTTACGAGTTGCCATTGGATGTTGTGCTAGCAAGAAAAAAATAGGTATGTGGAAAGTGGGTAAATATATTGACACCCACAATTGTGAAATGGACACTCAATGGGAATCACTTCAACATAGATGTTGACTTGATTTCTCTTCCAACTGATTCCACATATTGAAGCGTCCATAAGGTACAACATTAAAGAATGTATAATATCTCTGCACCAAGAATATGAGTGTACTATTACCAAAAAAAGGCATACTTCGGACGTAAATGTGTATTTGAAATTGTTTGTGGTGAATGGGATAAGTCATTTGCATCTCTACCCAGGTCATTTAAATCATTAGCACGCAAAGTATATCGCGATTACATACTTCCTTATGTGTATTGTCTTGTCAAGACGATAAAGCTATTGTTCTGCAAAAGCTGCTCTCCTGGAAAAGCTGTATTGTACCATATCGAATTATTAGCACGTGAAGCATAGCGCGCTTACATACCATGTTATGTTTATTGTCATGACGAGCTAATAAAGTTGTCGTTCTGTAAAAGTTGCTCGTTTGGAAAAGTTGTATTATACCATAAAGAATCATTAGCACGCAAAGTATAGGGCTACATACCATCTTATTTGTGTTGCCTTGCCTATAAATAACTAGAAAATTTTAGTTATTATTTGCGCTTAACAAAAACAAATAGTAACACTTTCCATAAAGCAGGGTTTTTTTCATTAACAAATATTTGAACGCATTTATGTACCAATGTGCTATTTTGACAAATGTTGTATGGTGTTGGACTATTGGTATGATGGTCATGTTGGGCGCGGATACTGGATGTGTGTAAACAGGTTTAGAGGCAACAACAAAAATTATTAAAATTTTGAGATATGGCTTGATGAACCTGGGTAAGCAAGAATGCTTCAAACGATCTTTGCAGTATTATCATGATATGAACAAATAATACAAACGCAATGTTATTGTAATGAAACGAGAAATTGTGGAGTTGAAGGAGAAACTAAAAGAGGCAGAAGAAGAAAAAAATAAGCTGGAATAGAAATTTAAGTGGTTGGAGCAGCGAATACTAGGCAGTCGTGACTAAACAATGACATGTATGTGTTGAGTATAGTACTTTTATCTTTATATTTTCTGCGTCTTATATTTCATTAGTTGTACTAAATTTAAATTATGTTAAGTTGATATGTCTGTGTTTGTGTTGTAGTATTAAAATAAAGAACAACTGGGAAAATAAAAAAAATAATGCGCATATAATGTAAATATAAAAAATTATTGATATTATTTACATAAAATACAAAAAATTTCAATGTGTCCCCCATCTTGTGTGCTTTAATGCAGCCGGCGGCCAGAGGCGCATCCTATGCCGCCCGGATACGCTATCAAGATTATCTTCATTACATCGCCTTTTTATCGTAGGATGCATTGCAACATGATCGTCAGTAGTGGTGGCAAGATCGAAAGAAAAGGACGTCAGTCCAGAAGCAACCTACAGAAGAATAAGTCAGCTCAGTATATGAAAAGATATATTATTAATGTAAGTATTAAGTCAAAATTAATTAAATTATATTACCATTGTCTCTTTGGGCTCCTAAATATAAGTATATGTCTCATCCAGGTCAGCATTGCACAAAGTGAGCTCCGTGACGGGCGGGGATGAAGCATTAATAAGAAAAATATGAAGTTAGTTATGGCGAACCAATGAGATAAAAATAAATTTAAATTTAATAGTAATACAAATATACATGCACCTATGAAAGATCCCCAGCACTCGTCGATGATAAGCCATAACTCAGTCGGCGCCCACTATCTACATCTCGGGTCTAACGATCCTCAGCACCGGTCAATGGGCCTAGATAGTACTGATCTCGTTCCTCTTCGATAATGCTCGTGCCCGTGATCAACAATGGATCTGACGTGGTCACCTGCAAAGTCCTTGGAGTGAGCGGTAGCTGAAGGATGAATGACGGCATGCTGCTGTGATGCTCGACTAGCTCATAGAGGTCACCCGGCATATCAGCTCTAACATCCTTAACAGGTGCCTCAACGCCCCCTTTCTGGTGGGACAGTTCTGCCTCGTTGTCCCCTACTTCATGGGATAGCCCTACCTCTATGGTAATGCTCTGGAGCCACATAAGAAGGGTCGTGTACTAAGCGTTGATCCTCTCAGGATAGATTCGGTGTTCGGGCAGCTAGCTCTGTAACCTGCCATCCATAAATGTGCAAAATGGCTGCTCCCTTACCAGCATGTTGCTGCATCTGTAGTCCTAACTGGTAGAATAGATGTAGGCCAATAGGCTGCACAATGTGTAAAGTATAAATTACAGAACTCTAGGTTACTGTTATATAAGTAAGAATACCAAATAACGTATCAGTGCCTCGTGTCTGCCGGCGTATGGAACGTACCGACTGCCAGCTTGATGAATGGGTCCCGGCAAAAAGTTGGGTAACGCCAGCCCAATAGCATCAAGCTATCCTAAATTCTTGTATATATCAGTTTTATTATTTTACATGTTAGTTTTATAATTTTATATGTTGTTTTGTAAATTAAATAATTAATTTTATAATTCTACGATATTTAATTGGACAGAGTATTCACATATGGGTTCCAGGCTCGATATTGAGACTCGATACTACCAAGCTATCTTTAATTCTTATATGTGTTAGTTTTATTATTTTACATGTTAGTTTTATAATTTTATATGTTTGTTTGTAAATTAAATAATTAAGTTTTGTAAATTGGACAAAATTTGTGTTTGATTTATCAGTATAAGAGATACTTAAACTACAGTGATACTATGCTAAAGGTTCTACATTTTACTATGCTAAAAGGGCAGTATATTACTAGTCTTTGAGCAAATAAATAATCTAAACTAGATAAATAACAAATACATCTTAATTACTAAACATTCGCGAAAATACATATAAAATAGTAAAAGTAATTTATCAATTTTTACTTATGTTTTAAGAACACTAATAGCTTAGTCCGGATAAAAATAACATACCAACTTAATCGCAAAAAAATAATCACAAACCAACATGGGACACATTCAAATAACTAATATGCATTATTTATATGAGTTTCGACATATACTAAATCGAAACACCTCGATTTATATTTTTCAGAAAGTTGAAGAATTAAAAATTTGAGTCCGAAACAAGCAATCCAACAATAGAAGGCTTGGCTAGAACGTGCGACCAATACTCTTTTTTTTGTGGGACGGGTGAGGTGTATAGCACGATTTCTAATAGCAATATAGATATAACTTTTATTAATTGCACTATACATACATATCTTATCAGCTTCCAGGTATAACACATTTTACAAAAGTATTTTGTGTATAATGCTCTTTTAAAGAACGTTATACCTTAACATTCAAAAGTACAACGCTCTAGTTTTAAAGGGGTATTATATATAGATATGTTACTCTCTTTTTTCTTCTCATATTTTCGTTATATGACTTCAAAAGAACCACACTTTGGTTTAGACTCCTACGATCAGGTGCCACACATTAATAACATGTACTATGTTCTGAACTAGTAGTGGCGTTCGAACAGTATAGTTTTTTCAAAAAAAGAAATGAAATACTTATTGAAATTAAAATATAACCTTTTAATCCAAAACGTCACAACATTATGCCTTAGTTGGGGCAAGAGTCCAAGACCATCCTTCCCACCTGGACGGCAAACAAGATTGAATAAAAAAGAAAGAATGGGGGCCCCATTGGTGACTTGTAATAATAGGGATATTGAACAATATCGAGTAGCCAATTATTGATTATTTTCTTTTTGACTGATCTGTATCTGGACGTGGATATATATGGCCACAGATGGAATCTTAGGTTTACAAGGCTTTACTGAGCACCATTAATAGTGGAGTACTATTTATTTGTGTCTTCGAATAAAGTCTTATTTCGTAGTTGAAAAGATTTAAAACTGAAATACACATTTCTAATGCTGTTAATTTTTTATTTTTTTTTTGAAAAATCGGAATGAATATTATTATATTATATTAAGAGTATTTTTAATATGAAAAAGAAAAAAAAAAGTATCCTTGGTCTAACTTACTTAGCCTACTTTCTTTGTTAGAAAAGAGAAAAATATAGATGGTTGCTTTAATTCCAATTTATTGTAATACCAGAGCGTATTGGGGAAGATATAAACTGATTGAAAAATGTCTTATCCATTAGGGGTGGGCACATTTCAGGCAAATTCGAAATTCAAATGGAAATACGAATGTATTGGATTTTTGGTTTGGATTTTCGGATTACGGATTAGATTTTGGATTTAATTTTTAAAAATTTTGGATTTTGAATTGAATATTAAATTTGGTACTTCGAATTTTTGGATATTCGAAAATCCAAAATTCTTATACTTTATATTTAGTCAATTATTCATATGCCAATAGTAATAAGTTCAATACCTACCCATTAGATATTATCATATATATTTCAATATTAATTGCTAAGTTATTATGAGAATACTTTTGAACATGATTTACTATTTCTACTTTTATTCTGTTGTATTAACGTTTCTATTGTATTTTTTTTATATATATAATAATTTTATTACTTTAATATTTTATTTGGATAATTGCACTGAGAATGAATAACTTTTCATGCAATTTAACATGAGTACTTCACTTGAATATTCATTTTTGTAAAAGGAAGAGACATCTCAACTTCTAAGCTCAAAACCGAAAATCAAAAATATCCAAATCGATTAATCCGAAACCAAACTTAAAAAATCCAATTCAATTCGAACTTATGTGGATTGGCTTTGGATTGTCATTTCGTCAATTTAAAAATTAAAAATCCAAACAGAAATTTCTTATACAATCCGAACGTCCATCCCTATTATCCATATTGGGTGAAGGAAAAAAAACACGTACCCAAAATAATAGTGGTGGTTTATTTGGAAACGAACACAAAAATGTCAATGAAAATAATGCTTTAGAGAGCAAATTAAACCATCAAAGATGCTATGGCATCTTAGAACTTGCTGAAACACGCCAAGCATTAGAATATCCTCCATTTAATTAATTTAACAACTCATTTCTTAATTGTTAAAACTAGGGGTGTACATAGACCGGGTTGGTTCGGATTTTACAATTACCAAACCAAACCAATTGTATCGGGTTATTAAATCTAAAGACCAAACCAAACCAATAAATTCGGGTTTTTCAATATCGGTTTTTCTCGGGTTTTCGGGTTTTTTCGAATTTTTTTCGGTAAACTCTTCGTAGAACAAAATATATAATGTATGCTCAAAATATTTCTTTAATCCTAGTAAGATACAACTATATAAAGTATTTTTCAAGAAAATTATACAAAATATGAGATATGTCATGACTCATGACATTATCCTAAAATATTCAACAACAAAAATAATAAAATTATGTACTATAAATATTGCTAATTAAAAAGTCATAATAAAAATAAACATAATCTAAAAACACTAATTCATGCTAAACTAGAGAGACTAATGAGGGAGTATTAATTATATGCCTAAAAGCTAAAGAAAAATAAAAATAGGTTATGTATTTTTATCTAAATTATTGCAAAATAAAAAATAGACATTTAATACATTCCCGTTCGTAATATTGAATTGAATGTCTTTTGTTAGCATTAGTATTGATTGCTAGCATTATTTAATTTACAAATATTAATGGCTATAAAACTTATTGGAGCATTCAAAACTTCTAAATCAAACCTTGAAATAATACCTTAAAAGATAAAATTATGAATTTTTTAAAGAAATATTTATAAATTACATTACAATAAGTATATTTATATATTAAATATATCTAAAATTGCTATATATGTAATGTCGGGTTGGTTTGGTTTCAGTTTGACTTTCTTTAGTTAAAACCAAACCAAACCAATTATGGTAGGGTTTTTTTTTCCAATACCAAACCAAGTCAAACCAAACCATAGTCGGGTTTTTTTCTCGGTTTGACTCGGATTATCGGGTTGGTGCTGTTTATCGGTTTTCTTTGTACACCCCTGATTAAAACCACTACTTGGTTGTTTAAAATCCCTTCCCCTATTAAAGACAATTGAATATATCTGTTATGAAATAATATAAAAGACAAGAACAATAATGCAAGAACAAGAGCAATAGAGAGAAGAGTAGAGAGAGTTCTTCTTATTGATACTTAGAGAATGTTAGGAGTGTGTTACAATGGTAGAAGACCCCTTTATTTATAGGGAGGGGGATGATTTATCTACCAAGAATAGAACTCTAGAATCTCTCTAATTATAGACATTCACCTTAAATAGGAGTCTATTTATAACACTCCCCCTTGAATGTCTATTCAACAATGTGCCTCGTTAAAACCTTAAAACCAAAACCCAATGGGAAAAATTAAAGAAAGGAAAAAGAGTACACATATTTGAATATGCGCCTATTGGTTGCCTCGTTAAAAACCTCGCAAGGAAAACCCGGTGGGACAAAACCTTGTAAGGGAAAAAGAGTGCAACGCGCATTAACTCCCCCTAATGAGTACATCAATTTATATCCTTGAGCATTTGCATTCCAATCTTGTGCATCATCTTCAAAACGATCTTTGATAGAGATTTGATAAATAAATCAACCATATTGACTTGAATAAATATTCCGCACCTTGAAATCATCATTCTTGATAGATATGAACATCTTCATATAATGTCGTGGAATAACTCTTCAATATCTCCATAGATGCATTCTCAATGCCATCATGCTTATAGTTATAGCAAGATTCATATGTACACAAATTGTACTAAGGATGTGGTACTTCAGGACCAAGAGTTGCATATGCTTCAAGCAACTTAAATCTTTCAAATTAAGTCATATAAGCCATATAATAGACTTTAGATGCATATCAAGTTTTCCATGTCATGCTTAGATAAATAAGATATCGAAAACTGATTATACATACCTTTGACTTTATACTTTCAAGCATTTGAACTATAGGTTCAAAACTACATGTCTTTCATATGGAATCAATTCTTCTTGAATTGTATCTCTTCCATTTAGTTACTTTCTTTGGGTCAGCAAATGTGTATAGCATGCTTTGCAATATGTTGCAATTGAATTATCCCTTTTATGAACTTCAGGTTCATATCATGATATTCGGGGATATACATATACAAATGATAATTCATCCCATGTAACCTTTTCTCAAGTGTTTATCATGTCTCCCCCTCATGTTAGAAAAGCTAACTTGTTTCCTCAACTTTGGGAAATCATCTTTGTGCATTATCATTTCAATATACACAGCACATTAATAATAAGATGAAATTATTTGGTTCCTGACCTTGAACCACTTGTGAGGGGAGAATATAATATACTCTCATATACAACGTATATCAAACTGATAAATATAACTTTGTTCTCATAAGAAGCAGTTTAGCTATTAAGTGGAAGCACTCAATAGTTATCTTGCTAAACCAACTTTGATATAAACAAACTTATCAAGATGAACTATCTTGAGTAGAAAATCTGGAAATTATGCTCGAAGTTAGATTACTGAGCAATTTACCTCGCAAGCACCGGCCAGGTTGCGGGTCAACAACAATTGCGCATGTAACCATTTCATAGATGCATCATATGTGGTATACATGGCAGGTGAATGGGCCCATATTCACCTTTGATATTTCCAGAATTTATGGGCTTCAACCCGAACTCTTTAGTTGGTCAGTTCATTAATGAGAACAAGTGATACAAGAGAATTCGTAAAGAACTTTCTAGTTCTTTAATATTCACCTATGTGAATTTGCACATCATACTTAAAATGAGATGGCTAACACGAATGCCAACTGAATAAATTATCAATATTGGTAACCATGACATGTGCACTTATCAATAAACTTCAGGTTTATTATGACATGGGTTTTATACCAATAGATATCCACTTTATTGTGGCATTCTTTCGTTTGTGTAGTACAAACTGGAGAACAAAGCGGGTAGCTTTTCATATGCAAATTACCCCGCTACAAGTTGTAGTAATAGGAGATATCAAAGCCTTCCTTTATTTATAGTCTCAATATAATCAATCGCTTTCGCGTGTACTTTGGAAACTGAATAAGTTTCTTTGAGACTTACTACAGCACAATACTCAATTGTGTTTCTCCAACATAGTAATAATTGGCTCTTCTAGAGCTCTCAATTAATTTTGTACTACCACAGATTCATCAACATCCATGTGGTGAATATCTTTCTTAAAGAGAAAGTTATACCATTATGGTCATGTCAAACTTATATGCAAGATATATTTCTTGCATTATCGTTGTCCTTTAATAGTCATATTTCCAAAATACTTTGGCGTACAATAGGTACGTGACCAACGATCATTCATGCTATATATCATCTCAAACCTCCTTCTAGGGGTGAGTGTGGTATCATCTCAAACCTCCTTCTAGGGGTGAGTGTGGTATATTTAATACCAATTTCATGTTCATATTCTTCCAATAATGAATATGTATTCGTGAATCAGATGTTGTCACATTCACTTCGGGGATATGTGATTTTGTTATACTTTTCAAATCTATAAATGCGTCAGGCATTTGATTTGCTATTCTTTGCAAATGGATAATCTTTTGTGCCTCTTTCACAAATAGAGGTATGTGGATCAAGATGAGATAATGATGCATTTTTCCACAAAATTTCCCGTTTGGTTTCACCAACTTCTCCCCCTAATTTTGGGAAAAGTGTCTCATCAAATTGACAGTCTGCAAATCGTGCAGTGAACAAATCTCCTGTCAATGTTTCGAGGTAGCGAATAATGGAGGGCGATTCAACCTCAACATATATTCCTAACCTTCTTTGCAGACCCATTTTGGTGCGGGATGGCGGTGCTACAGGCACATATACTGCGCATCCAAAGATTCTTAAATGGGATATATTGGGTCCATGACCCAAAACCAATTGCAACGGGGAATATTTGTGTCAATTCGTCAGTCAGAGACAAACTAACATTGCTGTATGCAAAATGGCGTGTCCCCAAACCGAAGTGGGCAGCCGACGAACTAGTATTGCTGCATGCAAAATGGCGTGACCCCAAACCAAAGTGGGCAGCCGACGAACTAGCATTGCTGCATGCAAAATGGCGTGAACCCAAACCGAAATGGGCAGCCTCGTTTTCATGAAGAATTCAAGATTATTCTCATCTATTGTCTCAATATGATATCCATTTTGAATGATATCTTTAAAACTCAACAAGTTCTTCTTAGACTTGGAGGAGAATATTGCATTCTCTAAGATAAACGTCGTGCCTTTGGGCAGAGTTACAGTTGCTCTTCCGGAGCCTTCAATCAATTTACTTCCCATGGTTTGACATATAAAAGAAATACACGAACATAAGAATAAATAAGTTCAATTCGTTTGTGTCACATAATATTTTCAAAATCTACTGCTAACAGTTGACTAACAAAATCAGATATGTTATCCATAATTGATTACTTTGCAGTTACATTTTCTTCAAACAATCGATTGTTAAACACAAACAATCGATTGTTGAACATTGACAATCGATTGTTAAACACACACAATCGATTATTTGCTATTTTGAAAAACTTCAGAGCACACTGTTTTAAGACAATCGATTGTTAAGTATAGACAATCGATTGTTGGCTATTTTGAAAAATTCCAGAGCACACTGTTTTAAGACAATCGATTGTTAAGTATAGACAATTGATTGTTGGCTATTTTGAAAAATTCCAGAGCACACTGTTTTAAGACAACCGATTGTTAAGTATAGACAATCGATTGTTGGCTATTTTGAAAAATTCCAGAGCACACTGTCTTAACGACAATCGATTGTTAGTCGAAGACAATCGATTGTGGATGATTTTTGAAAAATTCCAGATTACACTGTCTTAACGACAATCGATTGTTAGACATAGACAATCGATTGTGGATGATTTTTGAAAAATTCCAGAACACACTGTTTTAAAGACAATCGATTGTTGATCATTGACAATCGATTGTTTTGCAGTTTTTATGCGAAATATGAGATAACCGACTAGTTTTTCAGGTTAGTCGATTACCTCTACTGGAAAGTAAAAATATTATTGATATTTGAGCATATTGATACATTCTAAAGAACTAATACTAACATTATATCATGAACTAACTAATACGAGCTAATACTAATGGCTATTAGTTTATTCATTCACTAACACAAACAAGTAAAATAAAATCAAATAGCTCCATCTTCTTTCATCACGGATCCATCACCGATTAGGTGGTCTATTTTCCCCTCGGGTTGCTCAAAGAAGTCTGCCACATCCAAGTGGGTGATGTCAAAGTTGTCGTCAGAGACAAAATTCGTTTCAGGGCGTTTACTCTTTCGAGATGCTTGATAAAGGTCAACCAAATGTCATGGTATACGGCAAGCCTTTGACCAGTGCCCGTTTCCACCGCAACGATAATATATAGTTTATTAAACTATTTGCTTTTGGATTCTTATCGTATCGTGCTTGTGGCAGAGTGACCAACTTCAGGTTGTCATATCTCTTCTTTAAGCCATCCCACAAGATGGGTGGATCTTTGACTGTGATATATTCAATTTTCAAACCTTCATCAAGGTGATGGCGCAAGAAAATCAAGGCCTTAGCATAGTTTTGGGTGGATGCATTATTTCTGTCTTTAATGGCGTCTCCAAGACCCATAGCATCTAAGTGGATTTCAGCATCCAACACCCATGTCATATAGTTCTTGCCCGGAATTTCAAGGGCAAGGAACTTTCTTTTCATAATGTCAGACATAAAACAAATTTACATCAAGAGCGTGTTCATACTTACGGGCTCTATTACAATTATCACATTCACTTCAGGGAATGGATCATAATCATGTGCATTACACAATCTCATGTCAAATATTACTTTCATAAAGTGAAAGATTATTTTGAGAATCTTTATTATTCTCATTATCACAATAATGACGATTATAATTTCGTCTATTGCCACGTCCACATCCATTGACACCTTCACGGTAATAATTTTGTCTTCTTTCAGACTTATCACATACTGCTACCACATTCACTAAAGGGAATGGAGCAAATTCAATTGGACGAAATTCTTTGCCACGTCCACATTCATTGATACCTTCATGGTAATATTTTAGTCTTCTTTCAGACTTATCATATACTGCTTCCACATTCTCTAAAGGGAATGGAGCAAATTCAATTATATGTCAACTTAGAAGAAACAACAAAAGGTCAAAAAAAAAACCCTTTAAGCAATGACGCATACGGCTTCTGGCCATAAGTTGTTTACGCTTATACCATTACTTTCATAAGAAAAAGAATATTTTCCTCTATTATTATGTTCAGATTAAAACATAAACTAAGATAAGAAACAAAAACTTTTACAGATTTCAGTCATAACTTTGAAAGCAATTCAAAATCCCGTTAACATACTTATACACACATCATAATATAGTCTTTCATCAACGAAGAATATCAGTTCATATATCCAGGCTCATGATACCACATGTAAGCATAAATTTTAATTCTACCAGGATCTTGAACATGATAATCTTACATGTAATCGTATAGAAAACATACCTGAGTCGTGAGCCATTATCTTTTAAGCGGAAGCGTTAATCGGTAATTGGTTTCTCGCCCCTTGCCCTAACTTTCATTACCGCCGACTTAATTTTCTCAAAGAGATTCTTGAGATAGTAGAGACTCGTGCTGATAACGTGTTATGAAATAATATAAAAGACAAGAACAATAATGCAAGAACAAGAGCAATAGAGAGAAGAGTAGAGAGAGTTCTTCTTATTGATACTTAGAGAATGTTAGGAGTGTGTTACAATGGTAGAAGACCCCTTTATTTATAGGGAGGGGGATGATTTATCTACCAAGAATAGAACTCTAGAATCTCTCTAATTATAGACATTCACCTTAAATAGGAGTCTATTTATAACAATATCCCCTTTGTTGTAGTATTTAAATAGCTCAAAGATAAGCCCTCTCTATAAACTTTTCATCGTAGAGTTAATTCTACTTCCACAGTTAAACTGTTTCACTATTGAGTTGTCATACATATACAACGGCGGAATCAGAATTTTAACTAAGAAGTGTCACAAAAAAGAAAAAAAAATATATGTGTGTGTAAGTACACAAAGAAATTAACGCTATATATATATTTATAAAAATTAAGAATTTATCGTATTTATACCATATAAATTTTTAACGAAGAGTTTCAATTGACTCTCCTTGACAATGAGTGGCTCCGTCACTGTACATGCAGTAACCCACTGACTACAACAATACACCAGTAAGATAGGGGTAGAGCTATGTGCAACGAAGGGGTTTTCAATTAAATTTCCGTCATGATCGAAAACATCTGCCGAACAAATGGGATAATAATAATATTTATAAACTGATTAATCTCCTTTAACACAATGGAAGCTTTTAGTGTAGCGTCAAGGTTGTTTCAAAATTGTTTTAGCACAAGTTGAAAATATCAATTTCTAGCTTAAGAATATGAATAAAGAAAGAGCAGGGGCCTCATCATGATTTGTGCTTGCAATAATACAAATATTGAACGAAGTCGAGTAGCCAATTATTGATTATTTCCTTTTCACTTGGATCTGGACCTGGATATGTCGGTTTTCATTGTATTTTTTATTTTTTGAACAATGGAATGATATGTTTACAAGGCAATTTTATTTTATTTTCTTTGTTAAAAAATAGTATCCGATGGCTATCCATTTGGACGGCTACGTTAGCAATCCCCACTACTATCCTAATCTCAGTTTAGTTTGTGGAAGGAAAATTCCAGTTTCTTGTAAGACCACAAGAATTAGAGAAAATATACTTGCATTTAGAAATAGAAGTTGATTAAAGATGTCTATCCAAAGTCGTTGGAAAAATAAAAAAAAATATGTGATTTAATTGCCAAGACATTGTCTATGGCATCTTAGAACTTGCTGAAACACGCCAATAATTAGAATACTCTATATTTAGTTTAATAACTTATCTAAAACCAGATCTCTCCTCTTTTCAAAATCAAAACAACTAAAAGTATTCCTTTTGTTATTTAAATTGGCAACGTGATTGATTGTACGCGGTCTTTTTCTTTGTTTGTTTTCCCTTATATATGGTCATTTTAATGGCATATAGTAAGCCATCCAGGATCTTGTGAGAGTGACTTTTGAGCCACCACATAATAAATACCTTATAAAACAGGTTTGAAACGAAAAGTTGATTTATTTTTCAGATTTATTAGGGTAGCCATGTAACTAATTTCTGGACGCCCAAAAGGATATTAACACGAAAAAAACACCATGTGCAGTTCCATCTTGTTCCACCGACCACCTAACTTAGTCTTGTTGTTCTTTTTTCTCTGGTTCATATGAACATATGGACCCTTCTTGTGCTTTCTAAAAGCTCTTCCGCAGTGTACAGTGAGAAGATGACCAAATAATAAATACAACACACTTTTTGAGTCCTTCCGCTTAGGCAAAAGACCATAGCTGCATTGACACCGTATTCATTTAATTTGAACCCGGTACTTTCGACGAAGAGCATATATTTATGTTTAAAATCCAATAAATTGCAACAAATGACAAATATGAACTCATAATATTAAAGATACAATGGTTCAATGCTAATGACCTTGAGGTTGATACCATATAACTTAAATTCTAGATCCGGCTATAAACGACAGAAGTTCAAGTAGAACGCTTAGCTCAGGCTGTGCAGAGGAACATCACTAACTCCTACTGTCTCCTTGATATTAACTAGAACACCAATGTCGTTTAACTTCAACTCAATTTGGACTGTCGTAACAACAGAAAACAAGTATTCTTCTCTCACATTCATTCTCATTATTCAAGAATTAACATAATCATTTGCTTGTGCTAAAAAGGGACAAACAGTATCATATTCGGAAAACCAATTATCCAAATAACATGCTGAGAGGATCAAATAAATATCCCCTAGGATGATTTTGCAGATTCATCATCTCGCTCTGGCCAGGACAGAGACTGTCAAGTACATTATAAATACTGACAGCATTGTTAACTTGCAATTATGTTCGCTCTAATATGTGATGTGTTCTCTCCTATCAACTAGTAGTTGAAGAAGTAGTCAAAGAGATAAAACATAGTACTATGAAACAGCAAGCAGAAGCTCGTACACTATGAAGCAGGCTTAACAATTACATCTTCACAAGCATATAGTATCAAAGGAAAATGATTCCCATGAGAAATTACATGAATAGATTCTCTCCAAAGTGGAAATAAACCACATTTCTACAGGACCCCCAAAAAAAAGGAAAAAGAAACTACAATAAAATCAATAGGGAAGACCTCCATCAGGAAGTTCCCAGTTATCTTCCCCTTCGTCGTCCCTCTTGTTCTTAGATGCCTCTTGCTTATCATCTGAGAAATTTCTTGGTGGGCCACGTCTATTCCAATAAAAGAGATGTAAGAATGATAGAAACTTATAATAGTAATTCAAAATGGATCTTATAAAGTTTCCAGTTAAGTTATTTATCAAGGAAATTCTATAGTTGGATCATGATCGTAATTTATGAATATCTTCTAAACCATAAAATTAGAAATGGTTGATATTAAAGGGTTGATGGATCAAAGTCTCATTCTAAATCACTAGCTCGACAAATCAGCAATTCGACAAAGAAAACAAAAGCCAATAAACAAAGGATGCATAGACTGCTTCTCTTTCAAGCTTGAAAGCACAACACTTTATTATAAAGAACCAGCCTTTTGAAGCTAAGACACCCTACCGCAATTTAGATATAACAAGGAGCAAGCAGAATTCACTTCTACTGCCACGGACATAATATTGAGGCCTATAACTGCTGAGACTACTAGGTTAGCTTTATAGTTATGACATAAGAGATGGCCATGACAAAGGTAGACTGATGAGGATAGGTCAAAAGTAGGTTGACAAGCCTCACAAAAAGGGGTGCACATGATACATCAGGCAAATCTCAAAGGAAGAGTAGAGAAAAGTGATGTGCTATATAAACACGGCAGGCATGCTTAGGGCTCAATGATAGCATAGTCTATTGGACAAATCTGTGAGGTCTATCGTCCAAAGCAGACAATACGCATCATGGGCTTGGGTTGGGACACTTTGATAGAACGCAAGACAGCTTGATAAAGAAACAGACTTCGGGCTTAACTCAAACCCAAAAGCTAGCTCAAGAGGTGAAATCCTCAAGACCTAAGGACTATAAAATGCTGTCATACCCATATTGGATTCTCTCTCGGAAAATATACTACTTCTTGAGGATCCGACACGGATCTGACAACATTTTCAGAGAGTCCGAGCAACATAGTGTAAGACAATGTAAGGAGACCATAGGACCAACACTCCACCAATGTAGGATATCCAACATCCCCACGCCCAGGCCGGGCAACAGGAGCATAGAAAGCATAATATGGAGACCCAACATAGGGCGAAACAAGAATTGGGAAAACCTTGCTATGATTCATGATTAGAAAATGAACTTTGGGCTTAACTCAACCCCAAAAACTAGCTCAAGAAGTGAGGATTGCCCAACACCATATAAGGCGACCAAAGGATCAACACCCCATCAATGTGGAATATCCAGCACAACTTAATGACTCGAATTGTGGACCAAATAGAGGTAGTTGATAGATTTGAATTAATACCATCAGCACATTCAACTAACCAGAAGGATTAAACCTACTTCAATTACTTAGCGTTCTAGCAAACCAAAAGTAGCATTGAACATTTTTTGTTAATTAATGGAGAAGAAAAGCAAAAGCACAAAGGAGATAAACACGGATTTGAAAGGCAAAATGGGGGGAAAGGGTATAAGAGAAGCACCTCTTGCGGTTGCGTTTAGCAGCCTCACGTGACTTGCGCTTCAATTTGTCGTGCTTGTTCTCGAAATATCTCCTCCGCTTGCATTCCTGTATGACTCCAGCTCTCATAACCTCCCTACGAAACCGGCCGACAAGCTTCTCTTCGTGCTCATTATCATCCACAATTACCTGAACATTGTACCCTGACCTGAAGTAAAGGGTGTTTGCATTGGCAAGTGAGGGGCAAACGACGGCCGTAACATCAGAATTAGAACACGATAGTGATAACGGGTACTTGTGTTTGTTGATAGGTGTTGAAGAAGAGAGGGAATCAGCCGAGGGAAGAGAGAATTGAAGGGGGGCAGCTTTAGGGGGTGGGGGTTTGGAGGGGGTGAAGAAGGAGAAGAGATTGGCTATGGATGAGACTGCCATTTGAGAAATTGGAAATGAGGTTCTGGCACTGAGCCAATGTTTCCTTTTGGATAGGATGATGCTCCTTTTTTAACTGTGATAAATTGATAAAATTCCGGTGACATCAGCTAAAGTGAAAATACTTTTTCGAGCTAAATGTTAATATTTAAAAATTATTACTTTGTTATGAAATAATATAAAAGACAAGAACAATAACTCAAGAACAAGAGCAAATAGAGATAAGAGTAGAGAGAGTTATTCTTATTGATACTTAGAGAATGTTAGGAGTTGTTTACAATGGTAGAAGACCCCTTTATTTATAGGGAGGAGGATGATTTATCTACCAAGAATAGAACTCTAGAATCTCTCTAATTAAAGACATTCACCTTAAATAGAAGTGTATTTATAACACTCCCCCTTGAATATCTATTCAATGATGTGCCTCGTTAAAACCTTAAAACAAAACCCAATGGGAAAAATTAAAGTAAGGAAAAAGAGTACACATGTTTGAATATGCGCCTATTGGTTGCCTCGTTAAAAACCTCGCAAGGAAAACCCGGTGGGACAAAACCTTGTAAGGGAAAAAGAGTGCAATGCGCATTAACTCCCCCTAATGAGTACATCAATTTATATCCTTGAGCATTTGCATTCCAATCTTGTGCATCATCTTCAAAACGATTTTTGGTAGACGTTTGATAAATCAACCATATTGACTTGAATAAATATTCCGCACCTTGAAATCATCATTCTTGATAGATATGAACATCTTCATATAATGTCGTGGAATGACTCTTCAATATCTTCATAGATGTATTCTCAATGCCATCATGCTTATAGTTATAGCAAGATACATATGTACACAAATTGTACTAAGGATGTGGTACTTCAGGACCAAGAATTGCATATGCTTCAAGCAACTTAAATCTTTCAAGTTAAGTCATATAAGCCATATAATAGACTTTAGATGCATATCAAGTTTTCCATGTCATGCTAGACAAATAAGATATCGAAAACTGATTATACATACCTTTGACTTTATACTTTCAAGCATTTGAACTATAGGTTCAAAATTACATGTCTTTCATATGGAATCAATTATTCTTGAATTGTATCTCTTCCATTTAGTTACTTTCTTTGGGTCAGCAAATGCGTATAGCATGCTTTGCAATATGTTGCAATTCAATTATCCATTTTATGAACTTCAGGTTCATATCATGATATTCGGGGAGTTACATATACAAATGATAATTCATCCCATGTAACATTTTCTCAAGTGTTTATCATGTCTCCCCCTCATGTTAGAAAAGCTAACTTGTTTCCTCAACTTTGGGAAAATCATCTTTGTGCATTATCATGTCAATATACACGGTACATTAATAATAAGATGGAATTATTTGGTTCCTGACCCTGAACCACTTGTGAGGGGAGAATATAATATACTCTCGTATACAACGTATATCAAACTGATATATATAACTTTGTTCTCATAAGAAACAGTTTAGCTATTAAGTGGAAGCACTCAATAATTATCTTGCTAAACCAACTTTGATATAAACCAACTTATCAAGATGAACTATCTTGAGTAGAAAATCTGAAAATTATGCTCGAAGTTAGATTACTGAGCAATTTACCTCGCAAGCACCGGCCAGGCTGCGGGTTAATAACAATTGCGCATGTAACCATATCATAGATGCATCATATGTGGTATACATGGCAGGTGAATGAGCCCATATTCACCTTTGATATTTCCAGAATTTATGGGATTCAACCCGAACTCTTTAGTTGGTCAATTAATTAATGAGAACAAGTAATACAAGAGAATTCGTAAAGAACTTTCTAGTTCTTTAATATTTACCCATGTGAATTCTCTATTACTGCACATCATACTTAAAATGATATGGCTAACCCGAATGCCAACTGAATAAATTATCAATATTGATAAACTTCAAATTTACACCATGACATGTGCAATTATCAATAAACTTCAAGTTTATTATGGTATGGGTTTTTATACCAATAAATATCCACTTTATTGTGGCATTCTTTTGTTTGTGTAGTAAAAACTGGAGAATAAAGCGGGTAGCTTTTCATATACACATTATCCCGCTACAAGTTGTAGTAATAGAAGATATCAAATCTTTCCTTTATTTATAGTCTCAATATAATCAATCGCTTTCGCATATACTTTGGAAACTGAATAAGTTTCTTTGAGACTTACTACAACACAATACCTTATTGGTAATCAATTGTGTTTCTCCAACATAGTAATAATTGGCTCTTATAGAGCTCTCAATTAATTTTGTACTACCACAAATTCATCAACTTCCATGTGGAATATCTCTTTTAAAGAGAAAGTTATACCATTATGGTCATGTCAAAATTATATGCAAGATATGTTTCTTGCATTATTATCGTCCTTTGATAATCACATTGACAAATTATTTTGGCGTACAATAGGTACGTGACCAATGACTATTCATGCCATAACAATGACATTATTTTCATATATCATCTCAAACCTCCTTCTAGGGGTGAGTGTGGTATATTCAATACCAATGCGTCTGGCATTCGATTTGCTATTCTTTGTAAATGGATAATATTTTGCACCTCTTTTTCACAAATAAAGGTATGTGGATCAAGATGAGATGATGATGCATTTTTCCACAAAATTTCCCGTTTGGTTTCACCAACTTCTCCCCCTAATTTTGGGAAAAGTGTCTCATCGAATTGACAGTCTGCAAATCGTGCAGTGAACAAATCCCCTGTCAATGTTTCGAGGTAGCGCATAATGGAGGACGATTTAAACTCAACATATATTCCTAACCTTCTTTGCAGACCCATTTTGGTGCAATATGGCGGTGCTACAGGCACATATACTGCTCATCCAAAGATTCTTAAATGGGATATATTGGGTTCATGACCCAAAACCAATTGCAACGGGGAATATTTGTGATAATTCGTCGTTCTGAGACGAACTAGCATTGTTGCATGCAAAATGGCGTGACCCCAAACCGAAGTGGGTAGCCTCGTTTTCATGAGTAAATGAGGAATTCAAGATTATTCTCATCTATTGTCTCAATATGATATCCATTTTGAATGATATCTTTAAAACTCAACAAGTTCCTTTAGACTTGGAGGGGAACATTGCATTCTCTAAAATGTTGTTCCTTTAGGCAGAGTTATAGTTGCTCTTCCGGAGTCTTTATTCAATTTACTACTACCAGAAATTGTAGTAACATCTGCCTTACACATACTTAAATGAGAGTAATATTTCTTCTCTTTGAATATCGTATGTGTGGTGCATGAATCAATTAATCAAAAGAGATATATGAACATGAGAATAAACAAATTCAATCCGTTTGTTTCACATTTAAACAATATTTTCAAAATCTGCTGAGGTTAGTTGACTAACTAAATCAGATAGTCGATTATATGTTTTCCACAATCGATTACTTTGCAGTTTGAAAATTTCAGTTTAAGCACTGTCTCAATGTAATCGATTGTTAAACATACATAATCAATTATTTGCTAATTTGAAAAATTTCAGATCACACTGTCTTAATATAATCGATTGTTAAACATACATAATCGATTATTTGCTATTTTGAAAAACTTCAGATCACACTGTCTTAATATAATCGATTGTTAAACATACATAATCAATTATTTGCTATTTTGAAAAACTTCAGATCACACTGTCTTAATATAATCGATTGTTAAACATACATAATCGATTATTTGCTATTTTGAAAAACTTCAGATCACACTGTCTTAATATAATCGATTGCTAAACATACATAATCGATTATTTGCTATTTTGAAAAACTTCAGATCACACTGTCTTAATATAATCGATTTGTTTTGCAGTTTTAATGCGAAATATTAGATAATCGACTAACTGTTAGGTTAGTCGATTAACTCTACTGAAAAATAAAAATATCTTTGAAATTTAAGCATATTGAAACATTCTAAAGAACTAATACTAACATTATATCATAAAACTAACTAATACGAGCTGATACTAATGACTATTAGTTTATTCACTAACTAATACAAATAAAATCAAACAATTCCATCTTCCTTCATCACAGATCCATCACCAATTAAGTGGTCTATTTTCCCCTCAGGGTGCTCAAAGAAGTCTGCCACATCCAAGTGGGTGATGTCAAAATTGTCGTCAGAGACAGAATTGGTTTCAGGGCATTTACCTTTTAGAGATGCTTGATAAAGATCAACCAAATGTCTTGGTACACGGCAAATTTTCGCCCAGTGCCCTTTTCCACTGCAACGATAATATATAGTTTATGAACTATTTGCTTTTGGATTCTCATCGCATCGTGCTTGTGGCAGAGTGACCAACTTCAGGTTGTCATATCTCTCCTTTAAGCCATTTCACAAGATAGGTGGATCTTTGACTGTGATATATTCGATTTTCAAACCTTCATCAAGGTGATGGCGCAAGAAAATCAAGGCCTTAGCACAGTTTCAAACCTTCATCAAGGTGATGGCGCAAGAAAATCAAGGCCTTAGCATAGTCTTGGGTGGATGCATTATTTCTGTCTTTAATGGCGTCTCCAAGACCCATTGCATCCAAATGGATTTCAGCATCCAACACCCATGTCATATAGTTTTTGCCCGAAATTTCAAGGGCAACGAACTTTCTTTTCATAATGTCAGACATGAAACAAAATTACATCAAAAGCGTGTTCATACTTACGGGCGTTATTATCACATTCACTTCAGGGAATGGATTATAATCATCTGTATGTGTTATATACAATCTCATGTCAAATATTACTTTCATAAAGTGAAAGATTATTTTGAGAATCTTTATTATTCTCATTATCACAATGATGACGATTATAATTTCGTCTATTGCCTCGTCCACATTCATTGATACCTTCATGGTAATAATTTTGTCTTCTTTCAGACTTATCACATACTGCTACCACATTCTCTAAAGGGAATGGAGCAAATTCAATTGGACGGATTTTGTCTTCTTGCAGACTTATCACATACTGCTACCACATTCTCTAAAGGGAATGGAGCAAATTCAATTGGACGGATTTTTTTTTTTAATTCTTTGCCCACAATCATACATGAATTTGATCATGGCAAGGCATAGAAATTTTACCACTTCATGTGAGTGTAATTTCTTACAAACTCCATTAGAGTTATAATCAAACTTTGTTGTCTTTGTTTGTATATGAAATCAAATCGTAGAAATTCAGAATTTGAAAGAGAAAATTAAAATACTTACCTTTAAGGTATACCAATAAATGTTGTGATATCAAATATACCTCTTGGGTTTCCATCCCGTTGCATTACTTTATGATGATACCATCTCTTCTATTTTTCCGTATAGAAATTCGTCAAATCGCTAGACTTTGCGTTCTCACTGCTTCGTTTATTCTCCTTTGTGTAACTTGTGAATTCTGTACAACACCTTTGGTTGCCGTGGATGCTTGACTTATAGGTCATACCCATACTCCCAACCACATTCATCTTACTGGTGCCAACAGTCCTAATGCACTAGCTACCTCCAATTCCTGCAGTAGCCTTCAAGACCACATTTGAGGATACATGACCATTGATTCTTCGAGAAATAAGAGGTTTTTCCAATTGGTTAGAGACTCGTGCTGATAACGTGTTATGAAATAATATAAGAACAAGAACAATATAGAGAGAAGTAGAGAGAGGAGTATTCTTATTGATGCTTTGGGATGATTTACAATGAGGTAAGACCCCTCTATTTATAGGAAGATAAAAGACTTAGCCTCAAAGTAAGACTCTTCTATAAGATAGACATTCACTCTAATTAGAGTTCTATTTATAACATTTTACCATTTTTCGTGAAAGTTTTAGAAAATACACGCTTGGTCATAGATTTTGCCAAACTTTTTCCAAAATTTTTTTGACAAATACTTATTTGTTCATAAATTTTACATATTTTAACAAATTCTCAAAATCCAAAATCCAAAACTAGCTCAAGAGCTTATTTTGGCCCAAAATTAATATAAATTGTCCCAAACTTTTGTATTTTATAAAAGAACCCACCATTTACTATTTTGTAACAATGATGCTTCGTCTTCTCGATCATCTAATAGTATATTGTGTAGTTCATGATAAAAATAGTAATTTTATGCCAAATTTATTATGTTTAGGACTATGGTTTGTGTTAATGATAATGAATTTTTATCGGTGAATATAACGTTGGATATTTGCGATAGTTTTTAGAACTTGAGGATATAGGTCATGTTTCATAATTTTTTAAAAAGTGAAATATGTTTTGAAAACTCATGTCGAAACACACTTTCATCTTCAAACCAAACTTCACCCAAATTAGATTTTTCAAAACAAATTTAAAAATTTATGACCAATCGTTAGCTTAACTCAAGCAAACACATAGAAAAAGAAAAAAATTGATCTTGTGTATACGATCAAAAAGGGGGAGCTCGATTTTGAAGACTTGTTTACATTTCGAGCCCAGGTCCGCGGAACCCGAGGTAAAAGTCGAGACAGGCTTGGGTAAGCACACCTCGAAGTCAATCAAGAAAGCTGGGGAATTTCTCAATGACACGTAGACCAAGGCATAAATTAAAGGATAAGATTTATACGAAATGTACAGGTCCGTACTAGGTCGTTATACACCCGTACCAAAAAGAATTCTTTGTTAGACATATGGACTTATACTACATACATATGGACAATATATGGATTAATTATATGTTATGTGCTATCTTTTGGTTTGGCCTAAATTAGTGGTCTTTGGATATTATTATTAAGTAGGCCAATACATTGTCATATAATATAGAATATATATATTTTGTGTAGATACCCATAAAGAGTAACCTTAGTTAATGATGGACTAACTAAGGTTACATGCATGTAACTAAGGTTACATACTTATAAATAAGGGGGTTATGGTTCCCATTTGATGCAAGACCATTCTCTTCCATTTCCCATTCTTGAGAGAGAGCAAATACTTTGTCTTGCACATCAAGTGGAAAACCCAACCCCGGACGATCTCCAAGCCGGATCAAGGAGCTTCCACTTATGGATTCAGGTACGCTTCCGCTTATGTTATAGTTCCAAATAATTCGATATGAAGGCTACAGTTTTATAGTCGGATTTATTCCAACATTCTTTACCACAATGAGTAATGTACTATATTGGGGTTTTTCCCCTCCTATATAAAGGGGAACCCAATCATTTTGTAATCATCTCACATTATTCACTGCAATTATTCTTAGCTGACCTCGAGGTCCCTGGGATAACCAAGCTCGAGACTCCTATTGTTTCAACAATATTGATTTACTTTATCATTTCTTCTTATTTAAGCTTAATATTACTTGTATAATCACTAGTATTAGAATATATTACATATTTTTAAAATCATATTTTTAAATCATAAATCAAATTTAATTGTTAATCAATATTTTTGAAGTAAACATGTTGCATGCTCAAAAACTTCAAACTCCACCTACGTGTAATGATTCTCACACTTCCAACTGCACTATTCTATCTAGGACATAAAAAGCAAAAACTTACGAGTAAGATGATGTTATTACATTATTTTGCATAAACATGTCTTTTTAGGACATACGGCGTAGTAATTTATAGGTAAGATGATATAATTACATTGTTTTGCCTAAACTTGTCACCAAGTGAAAGTTTATTGCGGATTCTAGGAGCTTAGGTTATCTCGTACGAGGGAGAAGAGACTAATATTGAAGATAAATATATGAGATTATTTTATCAAAATTTTATTTTGATGTAAGTTTTTGCAAAATTACTTATATCACATATTTTGAAATTACATTTGTCATATGGGATAATAATTTCGGAATAAGTTAATCGCTGGACAAAAGATAATGACACGATTCTTCTTGCAAAGTGAAACTCAAGTTTAAATTGGAAATAAAATTTATTCAAGTTAATTTATTTTTATAATTCTGGTTAACTTGCAAATCAAATAACAATGTTTGTGGGGCAGACCGAATAGGTTAGGTATTTCAATTAACAAGCCCAAATTTCTATCTTAGGAATTTTTTATCTTTCATAGCAAAGGTTAATATTTTATTTATTTTAAATAAATATTATTTATAAATATTATATTTTATAATATCTTTTTATATTTGTAGCAAAATATTTAATTTTAATTACATCCTACCCCTAAGCTACTAAAAACGTTATTTAGTTATATTATTTTTTTCTTTCTCTACTTTGATACATGTCATTCTCTTTCTCCATTCTTGAAAACACAATGTTCAATCTCAAATTTTCTTTCACCAATTCAAAGTTGCTATTATGCTTGGCCCAGTTTCGAATAAGCATCGGGTTTCAAAGTAGTTCCAGTGTAACAATGGTGGAAGAAAATTTATGTATACACACGTTCGTCGAAATTCCATCTCTGGAGATATTCTCTTCTCAAATTGAACCCAAAAATGTTCCAGCGGTGACTTCTCTAATTGAGAAAATATACTTATAGCAGTATATAAACACAATACTACATTTGTGCGGACGTACTCAACAGTTTAGGTTCTCAAGATGGAACTCGTCGGACGGTGGCCTAATACAAAAACTGCTAACCTTTTCAATCAAATTAGAAGCCATGGTATTTAATTAATCGCGATAAAGATGAAGATTTTTGTTAATATATTTCTAATATATTACGCTGTATTTTTATATATTTCATTGTATTCATTGTATTTTTTTCATTTGTAATTCAAGGTAGCTCGTTGTATTTCATTGTATTCACTATCTTTTTTTATTGTATTTCAACGTATCCTGCTCTATTCTATGTATTTTATTGTACTCACCGTCTCGATATATGCCATGAATGTATTCATATATATTTTTTAATTAATATAAATTATGTATTCAGATGTATTATATAATTTTTCTGAAGATCGTTATTTTTTGGAGTATTTTCCAGTTGAGAATCTCTTTTATAGCTCGAAATACAAAATTTGTGTGTGATAATTGAGTTTGTTGAGTTATATTAGGAATCTATTATGTTGATTTACTTTCCGTTTAAAAATATTGTATTCCCCTATTTTACGCCGTGAATACAATAACTTGTACAGTTGTAATCCCATGTTTTACACCATGAATACAGTTGAATAGAATACAACAACTAATTAACTTGATTTCCCTGATTCACGCCTATTTTTACTACTGTATTTAAATACAATAACTTAAATAGATCTAATATATTTTATAAAACAAAATATATATTTACAATCTATAATATAATAAATAATATGTATAAATAACTGATTATTGCTTTATGAAAATTTCTCAAGAGATTTTTACATATATATACCATATAGCAAACCTTATTACCTCTCATCTTTAAGGTTTGTATTTATTACATTTAAGCGTACCAAATTTCAATTTGTGTACAAATTAAGGGTATAATTATTGCTTCATTTATTCTATGCATGAATTTATGAGCATATATTCCTTTTTCCTTTTTTTCCTCTTCTCTTTCCTAGTGTTGCATATCTTTCACCAAAATAAAATAAGAAGACTGAAATTTCCGCCCTCAACTCCACCTCACGAGTTACAAAACTTTTGGACTAAATATTGACATTTCCTGCTTTTCTAATTCCCCAAGTTTCTCAAGTCTCACCCTAATATCTCTTTATATCTGCACGAGTATAAACTCTATACTTACACTTATTTTCCTAAACACTTTCCAATTCCTTGGTTGCACGTATAGTATATTATGCCCCTCATATAGATTGTTTCAATCTTCTGTTCTTTACCATTGTAAACTCTGTTTTGCATCCGCTTGTATTATCTGTACGCCAGCCCTCCTAATTTTATGGAAGCATGAATATTGCTTCTCGTTAACAATTAAAAATGGGTTAGAGGCACTATCAAAATTGAAATTTTGAATATTAAGAATTGATTAAATTTGGTATGCTTAAATTTTTTTGACACAAGATTGTAGTTTAATTGTAGTATAAATTTAACAATACAATTTAACTACAATTTATAATTTATCTACAAATTATCTACATTTTATCTACAATTTAACTACATTTTAACTACAAATTCTAGAAAAACATGTCTTCTTCTTCTTCGACGAGTTTCAATATGAAATTCAGTCAAACCAGGTCTAATCTTCACCAAAACCCCTCAAAATTGAGATATAAACTCCTAAACATATTTCGAATTATTTACAACAACACCCAATCCAAGGGATTTTTAATTGTAGCATAATTGGCATTTTCGATATAATTGTAGAAGACTTGTAGAAGTTTTAGTCTTCCCAATCTACAATTTATCTATAACTTATCTATAATTTATCTATATTTTATCTAAAATTTATCTACAATTCTACAATTTAATTACAATTTAACTACAATTTCTGAAAAAATATGTCTTCTTGTTCGATGAGTTTCAATCGAAAATCAGTCAAAACCAAGTCTATTCTTCACCAAAACCCCTCAAAATTGAGATATAAAGTCCTAAACATATTTCGAATTATTTACAACAACACCCAATCCAAACAAATAATGATTTTTGAAAATTCAAATTTGAATTCAAAGCTTTCAAGCTTTTTAATGGGTATCAATGGTAGAAAATATATGGAGAAGGAGAGAATTACGCTGCAATAGATTTTCTTCCGTTTTAAATTTCGAAATTAATGGTGATAAAATCACCATTAAATGTGATTCCTACAAATTTGGAGCATTTTTAGGGTAAAATCTATCTATTTTTGGTTTGGTACAATTTTTGTAACAAAACATGGTATAGGCAGGTAAATACCAAACCATACACAATTTTAGTAATAAAGTTTGCTATATGGTATATATATGTAAAAATCCCATTTCTCAATACCTTATAGTCTTTTGTTTGGAATGGGCCGTGCCCCGTTAAACTTGCAATTCAGAAGCCCAAAACAGCAATCCGGATTTCGAATTCCAACAATGAATTCGGCCCCGCCGATCCCCAAGGGTAGGTCGATTTACTCTCTCAATCGAGCTTCAGTCACTTTCCGGCGATTTGCAAACGCTCCTCTACGCCTCTCTTTCTACAGTGAACTCTTTCTGGCAAAATCAAGCTGTAAGTTTCACTATCTGGGTCTCTAACTCCTTCCTTTTCTAGATTTCATACTTCCCCTCTTCCACTTGAAGATAAAAAGCCCTAATTTTTATGTCAGTCAAAGTCACCGGTACCATTAGGTTTTGAGTTAATTAAAAACAAAACCCTATTTTGATGCCTATGCGAGATTCTTCACACTATTGCATCTAATTTGCTCGCTCGCTTTAGTTAGCTATGTCTGTTAACAACAACAATAACCCTAACAAGAACATGGGAGGTTCATCATCCTTTGGCAATTCACCTCCTTCAAACCCAATTGCACACCTACAATCCCAGTCACAACCCCAACAACAGATGCCCTCCGGGTTTCCTGGGTCATTTCAGTTATCTCAGCTCACTGCAGCACATGCCCAAGCCATTGCTCAAGCACAGTCTAAAGTCCAAGCTCATGCTCAAGCTCAAGCACAAGCTGCCCATGCCCAATTTCAGGCCCAATTACAAGCTCAGGGTCTGTCCCTTAACCAAGCCCATGCTCTTGGCAATTTTGGTTCTGCCAGTGCCTCCGCAAAACGCTTACCCCAGAAACCTCCAGTGCGCCCACCTGCATTTGCGGCTGCTAACGCGGTGTCCCCAATGAGAACTATGGAGCTTTCGTCTGCTACGAGAAGGAAAAAGCAGAAGCTTCCCGAGAAGCACTTGCACGAGAAGGTGGCTGCGATTTTGCCCGAATCTGCACTTTATACTCAGCTCCTTGAGTTTGAATCTCGGGTTGATTCTGCCTTAGCAAGAAAGAAAGTTGACATCCAGGAGGCATTGAAGAATCCACCTACTATTCAGAAGACGCTTCGTATATATGTGTTTAATACTTTTGCTAATCAGATTCGTACTATTCCTAAGAAGCCGAATGCTGAACCGCCTACATGGACCCTTAAAATCGTAGGAAGGATTTTGGAGGAGGGAATGGATCCTGATCAAGCTGCCATGTTTCAGAAATCGAGCTCCATGTATCCAAAGTTTTCGACTTTCTTCAAAAGAGTCACCATTTCGTTGGACCAGAAACTGTATCCTGATAACCATATTATAATCTGGGATTCTGCAAGATCGCCTGCACCTCAGGATGGTTTCGAGGTCAAAAGAAAAGGAGAGCAAGAATTCACTGTTAATTTAAGACTAGAATTGAATTACATGCCTGAGAAATATAAACTTTCACCGGCTTTAACTGAAGTTCTTGGTATCGAGGTTGAGACTCGTGCAAGAATTATCTCTTCTATCTGGCATTATGTTAAGGCTCGCAAGTTGCAGAACCCTGACGATCCTTCTTACTTCAACTGTGATCCCCCACTTCAGAAAGTGTTTGGGGAAGGAAGGGTTAAGTTCACTGCGGTCACACAAAAGATCACGCCCCATTTGTCTCCTCCACAACCCATACATTTGGAACACAGGATTAAACTTTCCGGAAATAATCCTGCTGGAACTGCGTGCTATGATGTATTGGTTGATGTGCCATTCCCTATCCAGAGGGAACTGAATGCTCTGCTGGCCAATACAGAGAAGACCAAAGAGATTGAAGCTTGTGATGAAGCAATTTGTGGTGCCATAAGGAAGATCCATGAGCATCGGAGGAGAAGGGCTTTTTTTCTTGGTTTTAGTCAATCTCCTATTGAGTTTATTAATGCACTTCTAGAGTCCCAGACCAAGGATCTGAAAGCTGTAGCAGGGGAGGCAAGTCGCAATGTTGAGAAAGAGCGACGGTCTCAGTTTTATAGCCAACCATGGTATTTAACTGCTGCTAAATTTTACTTGCTTTACATTTTGAGTGAAAGTATATTCTTGAAGTGAAATTGCTTATTGCCATCCGAAGAGGCTTTATATTTATAGTCTCAGTAATTTGGTAAAGCTACAACAATTCACCAAGATAAAAGTGTGTATAACATAAATAGGTCCCCACAAATATTTATCTTCTTAACGGGCTTAAATTGATAACTAGTAGAGTTCAGTTGCAATTACTTTCATCATTGTTACATGTGATTTTGTGACAGCTCATGTCGTTTTTGTTTTATTTCATTGCACTAACTTCCTTTGTAGTTGCCTCCCCTCTTTTTAAAGAAAATTTTCTCCTACTTACTTCCCTTTAAGATATGGGCACAACACATATGGTTTATGGATGGATCACTTATAAAAGAAGTTAAAAGATGCATTAAATTCTTAATATCACCAAAATGAAACTTAGTACTGACTAAGCAAAGGAGGGTTTTCTCCAAGACAAGTTTAACCAAAAGTTACATTGTGTTTTTAAAACTAGATAAGTGGTTGGTGTAATCATCAACTCTTTTATTCAAGATTTTGTGGACCTCATCACGATTGTTGGTAGCTTGTCTATAAGAGATATTTTTCCCTTATTAATGGTGCACAATTGTGCAATGTGATGTTTGGAGACATTAATGAGCATTTCATTGTCAGGGTTGAGGATGCTGTTATTCGATACCTGAATCGCAAGCCAGCTTGTGATGCCCCTGGAAGCGGGTGAACTGAACTGTATTCTTCCCTAGTATCGGATTGTTTTTTGTGGAATTTGTGCAACATCCTAGCATTGTTTTCTCAAGAAGTTAAGAATGTAGGTTCTTGCAATATAGTGTGGGGTTAGAGGGAAGAGTCTTTGTGAAACAAGGAAAGACGTGGGCTTCCTGTGCTACAGATAGAAGTTCAGTGTTTGTAATTTTATATTTTGGAAGAAAAAAGTTGTTGCTATGTGTAACAAAGCATGTATAAGTGTAGGATATCTGGATGTTTTGAGATGTCTGATGATAGGAATTAGATTATTGTAGGACTTAGATGTTGGATGCTTTGGTATTCTGATGATGTAAAATTCTAGTATTCCAATTTCCAGCTTCCGATGTCACTGTATTTGTTGCTGCTCGTTTGTTATTCATCAGCCTCTTCTCCAGGTCCACCTGACTTGATATGATTTTGGGTTGTTACTTTGATGTAAAAATTGATATTTTGATGCACTAAAGATATCTATTTCCAGTTAATCTTTCCGAGAGTTTTCGAAATGTTTCTAAAATCGACGTTTCACTATGCAAATTTTTCTGGAGAAGTTTCCTTCGGTATTTTAAAAAAAATATCTTTTCAAAAGAAATTGTGTCGACAATTTATGAAAGGTGGGATGGGAGAAAGTTATTAGGAGTTGAAACTTTTGAAGTTTCTATTCACTAAATAGGAACTATTTAAACAACAGACTTTATATAATGGATGTTGGAGTGAAATGAGTCCGACGGACTGGTGTACACATGCAAAAGATTCACATAGTCGAGTTAACTAGCTTGGAGTTGAAACTACTTGAAAGATTTTAAATTAAGAAAATTTACATCTTTGTAAGTGTCTAGATCTATAAATTGTGATGAAAATAATTAGCTTAATCTGACTTAGCTCGAATAATTAGCAAATTAATACTATGCAATAGTTTAAGGAAATGAGTTTTGTGGAGATAATAAACAAAAAGGTGATAGTTAATTCTATTATTATCCAATATAATTTTATTTAGTGGAACATATAAAGGCGCAGGCTTTATCCTAGCAGTAATTTCATTTAGTGGAATATATAAGGGCACGCAGACCTTATCCGAGCAGAGGCTGTTTTTGCAGCAATCCTATTACGTTAGGTTAAATAAGAAATCCTCAGAAAAGGCAAAAAAGGAACAGCGCCATACTACTTTTCTGTCGACTCGTAGGTTTATTTAGAAAAGAGGTAATAGAAGTCTGTAGACGCAGCTTCAGTTGGCGGTAGGGCTAGAAGCAACAGGCGTGAAGCTTCAGTCGGACCGTGGAGACCTAATTGTTCGATTTTCTTAGCACAACAAAAGCATGTAATTTCTTCTTCCTTAGCTAGAACACAGCTTACCTTTTATAATTTATCTGTTAAAATTCAAAATCGTTTAATACTTTTGGCTGTGAATTGTAATGTTATATATAATAATAGGAGGCATTCGGTTAATCGTCCACCGACACCAGATACACGGGATAATCAAGAAAAGGAGCCTACCCTTAATGACATTATCAACATTAAGGTCAATTTTATCAAAATTTTCTTTTGGACACATCGTTTGCAGTTTTTGATTATTGACCAGCTGTATAATTTCTGAATATTTGGTGAATTGCTTGTTTAGTTGATTGAGAGTGGGGAAAAGGAACGATTGAAGGAGCTTTTGAGGGAAAGGCTTGTGGAATCTGGGTGGAAGGATGAAATGAAAGCTCTTTGTAGGTAATGTCTCTCTCCGACCATGTTTCAAACACTTGGATAAACTATTGTTAGGATAATGTGTTATTAGCTACGTTTTTATACATGAGTGTTTATGATAAATTGGAACGACATTGAAAAGATTAGATGAGTTTTATTTGTTTTATAGCAACTAAATCCTTGCCTTTTTGCTACAATGAAACCTCAATTGAAACTTAATCGCTTTTCTTAGTTTGCTGGCAAGTGATATAACTGCCTATTTGACAATCTTGTTCTGTTTATTTTGCTGGCAAATTAAATACAATTATATACATCCATACCTTGCATCCTAGAGGTGCATGGTTTGATTCTTACCAGGCCTTCCCATTCCTCTTTCCTCATCCCAGACCTTCCCCACCCCTAAAATGAAGGGGAAAAGATCCCAAATGGTGTTTGACAAGAATTTAAGGTAATTCAAGTCTTGATCTATGGAACCACTTACAAGTAAGGCACTTCAACTGCCACTTAACTCTTATAACTGGTTGATTTCCCCCTTTACCCTTTGATATTATTAACTTTTCCTTATCCGTGGGAATAATAAGAAAAATATTGTCTACTCAGTCTTACATACACCAATCATCTGCGCACACAGACCCCCCCCCCCCCCCCCCCCCCCCCAAAAAAAAAGGAAGATAAAAAAGTACCTTATGTAATTCAACTAGTAAAAGGAAAGGAAGAAACTTTCTGATGCTAACTCTGATGTCCAACCTTCAAAAACCTCTCAAATCAGATCGCTGCCCCTGATTATTTTAAAAGTAATAAACTTTTGTTTGTAGTTCTAGAATCCTGACAAAAAGGTCACAAGATGGTTTTTCATTTAGCCAGACACGCAGATTAAAAAGAATGAATAAATTGGATAGAAAAATGGTTTCTGGAAATGACAGTCCTTCAGCATGTTAGTTAGTTGTAGTAATTGCAGCACTTAAGTAGGATTTCTCAAATGTTGATAGAAACAATTTTTTTTGATAAGGTAAAAGTTTATTGATAAAAGTACCAAGATGGTACATAAGATTACACCGGGATCAGACAACACCTATAATAGCATACTTTCAGTTACAAGTTGCTTAGCACATCCAAAAACTCCATATATTGATCTAGACTTTCAAGCCAAACATTTCTTACACCCAAAAAATAAATTTTGAAGACAAGTATTTTTTATTCTAGCAATGTGATTCCTCTTGTCCTCAAAGCAAACATTGTTCCTCTCTTCCCAGATGGTCCAGAAAATGCATAGAGGGATGATCCACGATAGTTGCTTCTGATTCTTTGATACCTTCTGCCCTTGCCAGCTGACCAGTAGAGATTTTATGCAATTGATAGAAACAATTGCAGTACAAGAAGGATTGAACTTTGACACAAGCAGCTGTTTAGATTTTGAAGGTAGGTTGGAGAGGGCAACTAGAAAAGGATGAGAAGGGATATAGATGGAAGGGGAATGAGGGACCTACAGCAAGGAAGGGAAGTGAGATTCCACACATCACAGAAGAGGATGTATGAAGGAGGAGAAGAAGAGGTTAGGGAGTGTGAAAGGCAGTCAAAGGGGAGAAGAGAGGGTTGGGGGTCTACGGGAGGTTAAACGATTGTAGAGTTGGTAGGTGAGGTTGTCAAAGTTGGCTTAGGGGAGAGCGGGGGGGGGGGGGGGGGGGGAGCAGCTGGGGATATGAGTGGGAAAGGGAGGAATGGAGGAGATGGGGATAGAGAGTAGAGACAGGCAAAGAATAGGGGTGACAGCGAGTCCACACTTGCTTGATTAGTACGGTAATTTTATTCTCTGTGAAGAATGGGAAAATACATACTTTTGTCCAAATTAACTATTTTAAGATATGTTTTTCTTAAATTATGTGGTATTTTTGCGGCAAAAACTTAATTATTTGGTAATACTCTATTTATCTTTTGAATTTGAAAAATTTCTGTGCAATATGAATTCTGAGGTAGTTGATTGGTAATTACAGCCAACTTAGGACACTTAATGTGGCAGAAATCGAGAATAATTAGAAGGGAAAATAGATTAGTTCAGTAATGAAAAGGTTGTTTAGTTAGACGACTTAAGAGAAGAGAGCTATGCGTAGCATTTGGAAGTACAAGGAAACTGAATGATTGATAAGAACAAAAAAGATGTCTCCTTCTAGTTGTCAGTGATCTGTGACTTTTCCCTGTATTTTCTTTCATCATCCTGTTCAATATTAAGCCTTGCTTATAACAATATTAGGGTGGGGGTCTTCAAGAGCAAGTTTTGTTTAAGTGGTGAGGGTTATGGAAACTATTTCTCTCGAGCTTTCAGCTTTTACTATGCACTTAAATTGTTACTACCTCTGAGGGTACTTAAGAATAACTATTCCAGGTTATTAGCTTATTCTTTATCTTTTATGGTCTCTGGTATGCTGGTCATCTGTTGTGTATATACAGCAATAGATTCTCAATTTGACGCGTAACATTCATTCTCTCAATCAATACTTTACTTTAGGGAATATGTAAAGAAGAAAGGACGGAACAATGTAACAGTCGATGACCTTGTACATGTGATTACCCCAAAAGGCAGAGGTAAGGGTTCTGTCTTCGCTTTCATTTTTTCTCGACCCACGCACACATGAAGGAAGAATGGCTTATGCTTCAAAAAGTTTTCCTTCTGTAATTTACGTTTCCTTTTAAGTAATAAAAGAGCCTCTCTACCCAGGGTAGGGGTAAGGCTGCGTACACACTACCCTCCCCAAACACCACTGAGTGGTATTGTACTGGGTCGTACTTTTAAGTAATAAAAGAGCATTGAAGTTGACATATGCCTCGAGTCTTGTTGGTTCCTTTAAACATGCATTGAGAGATTAGATTTTCTGATCCGTCTCTTATTCAGTTTCCCAGCTTCATGATTACGGGAATGTTTTAAATATGCTATTGCATTGCCTGCATTTGATAGAATATACACATTGGTGTTACCTTTGTTAAATTATTTCTGCTGTTTATTGAATATTGCAGCTTCAATTCCTGATTCCATCAAAGCGGAGCTGCTACAGAGAATCCGTACATTTCTTGTTTCAGCCACTCTTTGATTCAACAGCTTCATATGCATGAAGATGGTAGCAGTAAGGGGGAAGTTGTGGCATTATGCTTTGACTACTCCATCTTGGGGCGTCCCTGGTCTAGGTTATGATATGGTGGAGGAACTAGGAGCGATATGAGAAGATGTGTCATTGGCAGTTTGGTTGTCCCAAGTTCCATTGAACTGAATAAATTGGTAGTTGGTGTTACTGTTCGCTGAGGGACCAGATCCAGAGTTCAACGACTGCATCGCCCCTCGCCTTTTAGTGTCAAAATTCTCTATTTTCTGACTGTTGCTGGTCTTTAAGAGTAGTTTGTATTGCATTACCTGCGCATCACAATCCCCCCATCTTTATTTCGCCTTTTCTATTGTTGTATACTGGGGGTTGGTAAGAGCTAGTTGGATGTGTGTTTTCTCTGTTTTGTTTTAATTCTTACACGGATAAATATTTGGGTTCTCCATTTTAGTTTGCCTATGTTTGCGTCTGACCTCTGCAACCCTAAAGCGCTGAAGCATGAGAAATGTAAAGTTAAAAATATAGTATCATTATTTTTGGAAGAGATAAATAAGGAAATAATGTTTCACATTATTTTTAAATTAAAATGATTTCGTGCATTATCAGCGGCCCAGTCCCTCGTCAACCTGATCTATCGTTTCTTTCCTTTGATAAATGAGTTATGTATGGCTTTAATTACTCTATCTGCGTTTCTACGATAAACAAAGGAGTGATGTCTCTGCTATGATCCCACTCCAGTTGTGGCCAATAATCTGCAAGCTAGTTCTAAAATAAGGATATTGTTTGCTGACACAGTTTCACCATCCAATTCAATACTCTTTTAACCTAAGAGTTTGGTTGACAAGGCCGGTGCACCCCAAAGAAGAGAAGAGACAACGGCTTGAATGTCCTATTTCACAAATTGGTAAAGCAGAATAACGGTACAGCTACGAAAAGACATTCAATCTTGACCCATTACATGGGCATAATTACTTCTCAAGTTCATTGTAATACAAGACTAAGTTTGGTAAGCTTCTATTCAAGCATCTCCAGAGAAAATCACACACTTAATTGGCCAAATTAGCCAACCCTACCATTCAGAACTTCTCTTAGCCAGACTTTATACCAAAACTTGCGCTTTGGAAATCGGCGCAAAACACAATCCAGACATAGTGAAAAGCGCCACAAACAACATCGTTCACATAGACTGCTAGAGTTAATTTATACCAAGTAGCCCATGAAAGTCTGGCGCTCAGACACAAGATTTTTCACAGAGATCCAGCAAGTCCAAGGTCTACAAAACAAATCATGTGTTAGGCATCACCACTCTCTACTCTGGCTATAATAGAGGCGTAAGGTCTCAAATCTACGAAATAAGTTCTCATCTTACCTCGGGCACAGAGAGCTCAAGACGGAATTTGGGTCCATCATAATGATGCAAAACTGGTCTAAAAGCATCTTCCTCCAAAGGTTTACCTAGTTTCCTAACATGGATCCTCACCTAAATGTGAAGTACATACTCAAAATAAAACAAATCTTTCACGAACCTAGAGGAAAATGAGCAGTAACTCATTACTTTACCTGAGCAGGGAATCTTGACTCTCCTTTACATTTTTTATCTTCCCAAGCAGTTGGATCAATGTTGGAACCTCCAAAACTTGCTGCCTGTCAAGAAAAATAGTTACAGAGATTGTTATAGTGGAGATGCATTGTGCTGCTGACGCATGAACGAATACTCAAATCGGAATGATTGATACTTGTTCTGACATCTTTGTTTATCACATAAAACAACTAAGGCAGAAAAATGATCCCTTTAGAGACGCTATCTTGAAAAAGGAAGCTAGTAGTGCTCATCTTCAACAACTTATAGTACTTGGAACTAATTTTCACAAGTCCAAGGCCAGTGAGTTAATACTCAGCGCAAAAGTAGTAGTATGAGGCCCTCACCAGTATAACTTCATGGCAATGCTTCAAACACTAACCTAGGGAGATAACAAAATCCTAACACTATAACTCAAAGAAAATACAACTAGAAAAGAATAGAATAGTTTTTCTATGCTCTATGAAGAAAATTCTTATAATATGCACAGAATCCATATGCATGTCCGAGGATGCTTCTTGCAATATCTTATGGATGTTAATCAGCCTTTATTTACAAAGATGTGAACAAGCAGATGTTATCGTGTTTCAAAACACCGGCAAAAACAGTGTTGTTGGACAAACCTCGAAGGTGCCATACAGCTGGTGAGTAGTGTAATTGTAGAGGAACAAGGGTAACCCTGGTGTTATTGCCCGCACTGAATCTCTATACCTTGGAGGTAGACCTGCAAAAGAACGATTGGAGTTGAGATGTGATAAAAATGAATATAATTCCAGCACCATATGTATCAATGATTTTAACTTTCTCTGCAGTTTGCTCTATTGGCACAAATTGAATTGTATATAAGGTTTTAGAATCTATAAAATTAGGATCTCAAATTTTTTTTCCTCCCACAAGTGATTCAAACTCTCATCAGCCACAAACAGTGAAGTGTTAAAGCAGTTAAAAAGCAGAAAAACAGACATGTCAAGAAAAGAACTAATTTTTCAGTTAAATCCAGCCACTCAAGCTTTCACCTCCTGCGGTGGTGCCGATTTTGGCATTGACCCCTACCTCATATATTAATATTGTTAACAAAAAAGAACAAAGCAGGGGACATAAACATAACCTCCAACCCTACTGGTGTTTACACTAGTCAACTATCTTGCTAAAGATGGTTTAACTAGTCAATCAAGAAAGGAACATTCAGTTTTTAAATGTGGGGTTACTTCATTAGTCATGCTGTTGACTAAACAGGTTAGCTTCAACATGCACCTAAGCTGTTTATAACCTAATGTATACAATACATAAATTCCACACTTTTTTATGCCAAACAAACAAGTCTACTTAGTTGAAAGATGCCTAAAAGTTAGATAGAAAAAATACCAAACAGCTGGCGCTTTAAGTCCTCCTGCATCGTGTCATTGTTGCAAACAAATATATACCCTCCAAGAACCTCATTCCTGGGCAGTGTCTCAGCAGCAGGCAAAGTCTTAAACCTTTTTTCAACAGCATTATTCCCATTGGTACTCTCACTATTGTTGATGTTGCATCGTTCATTCATGTGGTTGCTGTTGAACTTGCTAAAAGACATATTCCCCAAGCCGTTGACATTGGGTTTCGGATAAACTGAATTATTGTTGTAAACGTCATTCCTAATGGAAATCTTAGTTATATTTTCAGCTATCACAGTATCCAAATTTAACAAGTTAAAGTTAAGGCTTTCACACTTGTTATACTCCTGAAAACCAAGATAATCCCTGGGTCTAATTTCAGTTGATCCCTTCGAAAAGTGAAGGTTATTGCTCCGCTCACCCTTGGACTTTATCTGCTCAGCCAATTTTATAGCAGCCGTAGTCCATTTATGATCTTCCGACACTTTTGATTGGCCTCGAAGCTCATCCCCAAACTGCCAATAGCTGTGCATACTCTCCATGTTTGCAGAATCTGACAATTAGTTTATACACCTCGAGAATCTGCGTAACATACATTTTAGTGGTACCAAAAAACAAATGAAAAGCACTAAATAAGTGATTGCATCATAAAATTTCAGGCTATATTCTGAATATCATAGCAAAAGGAGTTCAAATAAAAGCACTGCATAGTATAAGATACTACTCCCTCCGAAAAGTGTTCTTTTTTGCCTCTTTTTGTGGTCCAAAATAAGTAATTTTTATAAATTTCAAGAATGAATTAATATTTTTTCCTACATTGCCTTGCAGTAAATAGTGTTGGAGTATGTGTTAGGAGTATTTATGTGGAGAGATAGTAAATGTTAATACGGTTAATTTTATTGCTAATTAATGTTAAAAGGTAGATTTCTTAATCCGTGTGACAACGGCTTAAAAAATCACTTACTTTGGACCAGAGGTAGTAACTTTTAATGAACAAATACTACTTCAATTACATTATGGATCAGCTAATAGTGACAACAATATCAGCTTCAAAGTGTCAATATGGGGTGATTAGGAAGTTGGGAACAATAATCATAACAAAGAAGAATTAAACTTTATGATAAATGAGTGAATTTTGTCAATAACAGCTTTCTTAGGATAAACTGAAAAAACTTAAAAATTTCCAGTAAGCAGTACAGAAAATAGTTGAAATCCAAAAAAGAAACAATACTAATTACTAAGTATGATGACTAATTGACCAACTGTGTTTCAAATCAAACCCAAACAAGGTCAGGTTGAAAAATTGAGCAATATCGACCAATGAATCAGAGATAAGATCATCAAATTGGAAATGCAGCAATATGCTGCTTAGTTTAAATAAATTAACATAGAAGTAGTCAAGTAGGTCATCAAATAAATTTATTTAGCTAAAAATATGAAGAGCTTACTTGAAATTTGATCAACCAAAATATTCTTCAATCACAATAACCCTAGAATTTGGGATCCATAGCTAAAACATAAAGCTGCAAAGCAAATAAAATTGAGGAACCAGTACCAGTACCAGGTATTTTGAAACTTTACTTTACACCTAATACTTTAAGCTGGCAACACTTTATGAAACTTTAAATTACATTTCTGACATTAGATATTATTTCAAATTTTAAGGTGGAGCCTGTATGAATTCAATGCTTAAATCACGCGCTTTATATGACGTGTGTGGTCAGTTTCAGTTGTTTGACGGTCAGTGGATGATAAAAGTAGTAATGCACGCGCTATCTGTGCGAATGTGTATGGTTTTGTAAGTGTGGTCAGACATCGGTATCGTGCTGGCCATTTGAACAGAAAATATAATTTAAAGGGCTGTCGGCTGAACAAGAAACACGGGCCAATAATCCCGTACTTGGTTTTGGGCCAGTTAAAATGGTTACCTGACCCGACTGGAAATAGCTCAAATGCCACAGCCCTCTGGTCTGATCCATACAACCAGAAAAAGGAAAGAGCCCAAAAATAAAAAATTATATATATAAATTTTCATAAAACATTATCTTTTACTGGTAATTAGTTATCTATAAATATTATTTGCTATATTACGGATTGCAGATATATTTTCTGTTTTTATAAGATGTATTAGATGTATTTAAGCTACCGTATTCAAGAATACACTAGCAAAAATAGCCATGAATCAGGGAAGTCCAGCTAATCAGTTGTTGTATTCGAGTGTATTTGACTGTATTCATGGCGTGAAACATGGGATTACCGCTGGATAGATTATTGTGTTCGACTGTATTCACGTCATGAAAAGGGGATTACATTATTTTTAAACGGAAAATGAATCAATTAACATAATAAACTCCTAATATAAATCAACAAACTCAATTACAACACAAATTTTATATATTCAGTTATAAAAAAGATTCTCAACCAAAAAATACTCTGAAAACATAGCAATCTTCGGAGAAATTATATAATATATCCAAATACATAAATTATATTAATTAAAAAAACATATGAATACATTCATGGCATATAGCGAGACAGTGAATACAATAAAATACATAAAATACATAAAATACAACGGGATACAATGAAATACAATGAAAAAAAGACACTAAATACAATGGAATATATGGAATATAGTAAGATACATTGAATTACAATACAAAAAAAGATAATGAATACAATGAAATATATAAAAATACAGTATGATACATTGAAATATATTAATAGAAAATCAAGTTGTTCAGCTCAAACTCCGTCTTCTTTGTTTGAGAACAAACCCTAATTTTTAACGAATCCACTGTCGAACAAAAATCTTGAATCTCATTGTTCCCCACATGTATGTATATGCCACCATTGGAGATCCTATGCCAAAGATAGTAGGCATAGAAAAGTTGGACGTATCAGTAACAGAAGTTGATCGGTGTGATTGCATAGTGGGGTGCCGATTATTTGTAGAAGACTACTCTTTTGTGGAATAAAATTGAAAAAAATAGCTAAAAGGACAAGGGAAAAAGATTGAGTCCAATTAGCAAGCAAATAACACCTAAATCGTCAAGCTGGTCGGATTCTACTCAATAGAGAAGAGAACGTCGAAGCAGAAAAGCTTCAGTTCCATACATTGTTCCTGGTGAAGTTCTAATTTTTCATTTAATTCACTCTCCTAAAATTCTGTGATTTGCTTTTTATAACTTCTATAGGTTGTATGACTTTTTGATTTGTCATTGGATTCATTGTGTCGTGCGTGCACAATGAGAAGACATGAGAGTCAAGGTTCTTGGTAATGGATACAAAGTACCCTAATCAAAGAAATTTAAGGCTCAAAACAGGGAATGAGGAAGAGAATGACATGTACCAAAATAGAGAGAGAGAAAGAAAATAATGTAACTGAATAACGTATTAAGTGGCTTAAGGGGAGATAACTGTATTGGACAAAATCTGACCGCTACATCAAGTTGATTGACATCCCTTCTAAGCGGCGAGGTATCAAAAGACAACATGGTTATTCCATATCTTGTGCTCACGATACCCGTCGTAACCAGAAGAAGCAACATCTCGGGAACGACCAAGACAGTAAGTGTCAAATCAATTACAGATCAAGGATTCCTTAACTATATATAAAGGGGATTTTTCTCGGTTTTTTTTTTGGGGGGGAGGGGGGGGGGGGGGTCTTTCCCTACCTTTTTCTCCTATGTATTGGAGATAGTGAAAGAAACAATGGAGTACTCTCCAAGAATGTATGTTAAAAGATTTCATCCATTGACCAATGGGAGCCACTACGGAAGGTTTCAATAAGATTTGTTATCTTTGCTTTATCTTTGTTTCAATTTTTCTGACTAGTTAACTCATATGAAATTTATTATGTTTAACTAAGATTTACCCATTCATTTTATTTGATTGATTTGTTCAAAAGGTTCCAATATTTTTTAAGTCAAACAATTTGACATCGTCTATGAGGATTTCTTAGTAAAATTCCTAGTCTTTTCCAGATAAAAAATAGAAAACATGATTACCCACTAAAAAGAGCGTTAAGGCAAAACCCAACCCACGCAAGGCAAAAGCTCAACATAGAAAAGGAAGGAGAGATGACTACAGTCATCGAATTCAGAAACCATCGCCCCGTCAACCACGAAAACACCGGGCAATAAGAGCAATGTTAAAACCATTCCCTCATTCATTGGCTCGTCGGATTCGGGTAATGAGAATAGCATGTTGACTCATCTTGTACTCTTTGCTCAAACAGGAACACAAACACAACACAGACGACCGAGCAAAGAAACAATTCAACCGAATAAGTGGGAAGCTACTATATCGCTCACCAACGATATCTCCAGAAAGGAAAGCAATAAAATTTTAGACAAAGAAAATATAACGTACACACGAAACAAACATGAGCAAAACAACAATATTTCATACTCTCCGACATTGCTCTCCAACCAAGCAAAATCAAGCGAACTGGGACTCTCCCAGGAAGCGCAAGGGTCGAGCGGAACAGGGACTCCCCTAAAGGATACCCGGTTCTCTAAAAACTAGGAACAAGACGGGTTAATATTTTGACAAAAGTTTAAAATAACACCAATAAATACCAAGGGACTTCGCCAAAAAAAAGAGTCCGACATCGATTGGACAACGTCGGGTTACTATTTCGATGAAAGTTTAAAATAACACCTATAAAAGCCTTCGTAAAAAAGAAGAGTCCAACCTCGATTGGACAATATCAGGTAAATATTTCGATAAAAGGTTGAAATAATACCTTTAAAGGCCAAGGGCCTTCGGCAAAAAGAAGAGTCTAACCTCGATCAGACGATGTCGGGTTATTATTTTGATGAAAGTTCGAAATAATACCTTTAAAGGCCAAGGGCCTTTTCCAAAAAGAAGAGTTCGACTTTGATCAGACAACTTCAGGTTAATATTTCGACGATTCGAAATAACACCTTTAAAGGCCAAGGGCCTTTGCCAAAAAGAAGAGTCCAACCTCGATCAGACAACGTTGGGATAATATTTTGTTTGAAATAACACCTATAAATGCGAATGACCTTTGCCAAAAAGAAGAGTCCGGCCTCGATTTGACAACGTCGGGTTAATATTTCAACAAAAGTTTGAAATAACACCTTTAAATCTAAGGGCCTTCGCCAAAAAAAAAAGAGTCCGACCTTGATCGAACAGTATCGGGTTAATATTTCGACGAAAGTTTGAAATAACACATTAAAGGCCAAGGGCCTTCACTAAAAAGTAGAGTCCAACCTCGATCGGACAACGTCAAATTAATATTTCGATGAAAGTTTGAAATAACACCTTTAAAGGCCAAGGGACTTCGCCAAAAAGAAGAGTCCTACCTCAATCAGACAACATCGGGATTATATTTCGATGAAAATTCGAAATAACACCTTTAATGGCCGAGGGCCTTCGCCCAAAAGAAGGGTCATACCCCGATCGGACAACGCCGGGTTAATATTTTGATAAAAGTTTGAAATAACACCTTTAAAGGCCAAGGGCCTTTGTCAAAAAGAAGAGGTTGACCTCGCGGAAAATGTGTGGTTAATATTTCGACAAAAGTTTGAAATAACACCTTTAATGTCCGAGGACCTTCACCAAAAAGAAGAGTCCGACCTCGATCAGATATTGATGGGTTAATATTTCGACAAATATCCGAAATAACACCCTTAAAGGTCAAAGATCGTTAGAAAATGGGAAGGGAAAGAAAGACTGGGACTCATAACAGGGTAACGCCTCGGTAAAAACCCAAAAGTACACCCCTACAACTAAGATCGTTCTAAAAAAAGAAAAAAGAAGAAGAAAAGTTCGGCACCATTCGGACTACGACGGGATAATGTCTCAATATATTCGAACGCACCACCTCGTTAATGAAATTCGCCATACAGGAATCTACGTTGCACTGAAGTCATGAAAAATAAAAACAAAAATAAAGGTACAAAGCATATAACAATGAAAAATTCCTCTTTATACAAAGTCACTGCCAAACAGTCGCAGATTACACACTGCTCGAACCAACAGTCTGAAAAGGGGGGAAGAAAAATAACGACAACAAAAAAAGGGATAAAGTAAAAAGATAGAAAATGGATAAAAAGCAGCAACTCCTTCACTTGGCGTCACCACCGTCGCCCACTTTACCATCATCTTAGGGGATTCGTCCCTCACTATCTGCACCCTCATCAGTTTTTGGCGTCTCGAAGTCATACCCACAATTAACACGAGCCTCTCGCGCCTTCGCCTGCGCTCCTTCATATGCATCCTCGATAACATTTCTCACCACCTACAGACTCTTATATATGTCCCGCTGGGCATCATGGACCCAAAGCTCATGCAAGTGGCGAGGAACGGTGAGTCAGCGATAAAGGAAGACTCAAGTTGAGACAATAGTTGCTCTTTATCGGCCTCCATAGCAACGTCCAGATCTCTCAAGATCGATGATTCCCCATCAATCTCGCTAATGAGATCTTCAAGACTCACCTCCTTTAGCGTGGTTGTCGCCATTTCCAATTCCTTCTCAGATTGGAGGAAGCGGATAGTATTCTCCAAAGGCGCCACCTTTGCTGAAGCCAAAGACCACGCACTCTCAATGCATTCCAACCTGGACACCTTTCTCTCCATCTCGGCCAATTTTCACACCCACTCCGCACTCAACGCCTCAACCTTGATGTGGTTCTGATCCATCTCGGACTGCATCAACCTCAGCTTTTCCTGGAGACATTCATACTCTGCAGCAACTCCTTACCTCAGCTAAAGCTCTTCATCCTTCGCATGAAGTTGCTTCTCGAGGTTGCTTTTACTGCGAATAGCCTGCATCAACTCTTGGTCCCTTCTTTCTAACTCCTCGCCAAGACACCGATCGGGTTCGCCTTTAGCCGCTCATGCATCTTGCGACACTTGTTGCGATAATGCCGATATTTCTCCAACATCTTGAAGAAAATCTTAGCCCGATATCAGCCGGGCGAATACTCTCTATTTCCACCATGTACGTCTGAAAAATGAGAAGACGAGTTAAAACCATACCAATAGGCAAAAATGAAAGAAATATGAAATAAATAATGTAACATACTATCAAGGCCATAGAGGCCACTTCATGCATCAAATCAATGTCAGGGACTTTCCGAATGTCAGCATTCTCAGCAACAGAGCATAAAATGAAACTGCGGTACCTGATCCTCCATATCCCCCAAGAGATTAATATCCGACAGGATCTCAAGAATACGGGACGGGGCATTGACCACCAAGTAAGTAAGACCCTCTTCAAATATCCTGACATCATCAGGATCAAGGTCCAACTTAGATTCGTAGTCATCGACCACGATGCCCTTTCCCCTCTCAGTGGTCGTGAAAGGAACACGACCATGTGTGGAAGATGAAGGCCCATCTGAAGCCACAACGACAACCCCTGAAATCTGATCACCCATCATGGTAGGTTTTTGATCAACGACGGTGGCAGGAAGCTCTATCGACGAGGATGCTACAATGACATACTCCATTTCAACAGGTGGAGTAGTACTAACCCCCTGCCTCAGATCCGGTCGAGGGAGAATATTCTTCCAGAAGTATCATAGTCGGGGGAGTTTTCCCGAACTCCACTCGTCGACTCTTGGACGGCCCTTCCTCTTCCTCAGCACGAGGGGATTCACCCGTCAGATGAGCGGCACGGGTCGGAACCTCAATATGAGGAGCGACCTCCGTAGGAATAACTATGGCCGCAAATTTAACTGAAGGAGCCCTTTCCAAACAGAAGGCTAATGGAGGAGCCCTCACTCTCTGCACTCTCTCTGACATCTAGGGGTGTCAATGGATATTCGAAAACCGACTAAACTGACCGAACTGTACCGCACCGAACCGATTTTTCTTTTTCTTTTTAAGAAATCGTAGGATTTTACAAAAATCTATAAGCGCACCGATAATTAGGTTAGATTTTTTATTTTATAAAAATAAATCGAAAAAATACTGGAAAATATATTTATTTAATAAGTTTAAAATAATAGTGCATTAAATTTTCTTTGGGCCTTGGGATTATGAAAACTATTACAAGCCAACAAGTAATTAAACTCAAAATGCTAATTCCTAAAACCTATTATGCTATTTTCACTTAAACTAAGTTATTTCAAGTATCTTCATTAGCAAGACACAAAGCATTCTAGCGATTATGAGTAGCAAATTACAATGTATTAAATATGTTTCCTTTCATATAATTTAGATTTATCTTTTTGAATATTTAATCTTATATAGACTTTATTCTTGAGTCCCAACTTGATATATCTTTCAACTCGTGTGATTTATATTTTTTTTGCCTTCGTTTGATTTCTTTTACATTGTTGTAGAATAATTAATGGATATATACTCTAGCCATCTTTTTTTTTTTAATTCATCACCCTTTAAACAATTAAATTATCTAAAACTTTTTGCGAAGTCCTCTAAAAGAACGTATATTTTTACATTCTACTTCTACTGGTAAATTTTATAGGATATTAAAAAAATTATTAAAAATTAAGCGAACCGTACCGATACCGAAAAGAAACCGACATGATTGGGACAACTTCGAAAAGTCTAATTTTGGTTATACATAATAGAATAATCAAAAAATTGGTGTGATAAAATTTTTAAAAATTAACCGGCCGAACCGAACCATTGACACCCTTACTGACATCGAAGACAACATGTAAGATACCAAGTAAAGAGAGAAGAGAATAACATTTAGAAAAAATATCTCACCTGTAAGGGGCTTGTATCCATATTTTTCGTAAAAAGCCGACCATGTGCGAACCCCCACCATATGAGGAAGTATGGCACTCACCCCATCGATAAAGGGAGGGAGAAATTTCACAGTTGTATAAAAATAACAAGGTTTAGAAATAATGTTGGATCCGCCACAAGGTGTTCAGTCCGCATATAGAAATAATTCTTGTAGAAATGACGGTTAGCCCTGTCGTCCATCTTCACTACCAACTCTTCAACCCCCGGTGGCGCATGTAAATCATAGTGCCACATATAAGCTGAGGGGCGAAGATATTGAGCATGTGCTGCAAAGTGATCTCACGACTGGCGAGTTCCGCAAACTTGAGCAGCATAAGGAACAACTTATACAGGTACTGCAAAAGTTGAGCGGGGCACACCTCGTAAAAAATGGTGAAAAATTGCCACCGGGAGAGGAAGAGGAAGTGTGTATCCAATAAGAAAGGGGTAGGCGTAGAACATACAATACCAAGGCGGTCAAAATAGACTATGTCGTCCCTACCACCGGCCGCATTTCGACATAGTGGGGAATCCCCTACCTAGTTTTTAATTCTGTGATTTCCTCCTCCTTTATGACAGGGGAACGGCTCATCCCCGTCGGGACTACAAAATTCGATCCATGCTTTCCCAGGACGAGGCAAGATCTCAGCCACTGACATGACCTCCTCATCTTCTACCACTTTAATTCATTCCGCTGACGGAGCATCATTTCTCGGTGTCGAAATTGTGGCAAGGAGATCAGCGCGAGAAGAATCACCAGCCATTGTATACATTTGGTAAAATAAAAAGATAAAGAGAAAATAAGGATGTTTCCGGTTAATTGGGGGCAAGTAGAATCTGAAATCTCAAGAAGAAAGTATATTCGCAAAATCCTTTCAGGCAAAGGGCAAAGGAGTTTGTCAATCGAGTGATGTGTTCTTTCTATTTATAAGAGACATAAATCCCCCAAGCACGAAACCCAAGTGTATCCAACCTAATCCGATAGGGCACAAATATTTTGATTCCCTAGGAACGTGCGTTATAAGGCCAGCAATTACTACCAACGTTTCAACTCAAACGACGTTTCGATTCCGAAACAGCCATAACAGTCTAAGAACATCGAAAGAGCACCATTACCTCACTTGAACCTAAGGATCTTAACCTAAAAGCAGGTAGTCAGATTTCTCAGGTTTGTAGAAATCATAATCCTTCCGCCATGCCCGACTAGGGACGACTCCAGCAGATGGAGGGACTAACTATATTGGTCAAAATCTGACCGCTACGTCAAGTTAATTGACGTCCTTTCTGAGCGGCGAGGTATCAAAAGACAACATGGGTATTTCATATCTTTTGCTCACATTACTCGTCATAGCCAGAAGAAGCAACATATCGTGGACGACCAAGGCTAATGGTGAGTGTCAAATCAAGTAAAGATCAATGATTCCTTAACTATATATAAAGGGGGCTTTTCTCCTTTTTCAAGGGGATTGTTTCTCTTACCTTTTTCTCCTTTATATTGGAGATAGTGAAAGAAATGATGGAGTGCTCTCCAAGAATGTATGTAAAAAAGATTCATCCATTGATCAATGAGAGTCACTACGGAAGATTTCAATAAGATTGGTTATCTCTTCTTAATCTTTTGTCACAATTTTCTGATTAGTTTACTAGTCTGGAATTTGTTATGTTTAACTAAGATTTATCCTTTATTTTATTTGATTGATTTGTTCAAAAATGTTATAATATTTTTTGAGTCAAACAATAACCACAATTAGATATTTTGTTATAACCTATAAACGTTTTTACAGAATATAATTTTAAAAATGGTATTTATTTAAAATAAATGAAGTGTTAACATTTGTTATAGGAGATAAAAATTCTCTCTCTCTCTCTCTCTCTCTCTCTGTATATATATATATATAAAGAAGCTAAAAAGATTCAACATCTAGTATATGTATATATACAAAATATAAATTAACCCAATATTTATATCTATATCTATCTATATTATTATAAAAGTACAAATATAAAACGCTAAATATTAAATGATTAAAATATCCCTGAAGTACTGATCGACTTTTATACCCTTCATTATTTGCATTAATTTTCAGAAGAAGTCATATAGAGAAGGATACAACTGGAATATCACACGATAAGGCTAAGAGTTGTAATAGAAAAAGAACTTAATTGTGAAAGAAAGTAAAGTAATAAATAAAATAAGAATTAACGGTGGCTTCCTAGACTCTCTCCTAATTCAATTAGAACAAACACGAATATCAACTACCATTCCTGCAAGTATATATTTGAAAGGCCACGTAAAGTATCTTGAATAGATTCTTCATGAAGAATAACTTAATCCAACCTTGTGAGAGATCAAGGTTCATAAATACGCAAGACATCAGTGATGGAATAAACTAAAGTGAGTTGCATCAATAACTTGAATTCTTTTGTTATTATTATGAGGGATCTATTAAAATTCTTCGATTAGACTTTAATCTCATAATTTGATGAAGATATTAAAGTTTATTTGTGTTTTTCAACCGCATGTATTTATTTATAGACGGTTACATAGCTATTATGTTTGCTAATATCTTTTTGTTGTATCAGTTTTCAAGATATTATTTTTGCAAGAATGAAATTGAAGAATTTTCTTGTTGATAGCATGTGTTTAAAAAAAAAAATATTTATATGGTTAAGAACTTTTAATTTTTAGCTACAAAATTTTGTAATTAATGCTAGGGAAGACAGAAGTAATAAAATAACTTTTATATTTTATTTTCTCTATTATTAATGTATCTTAAGAAAATAGGACTTTCATACACTCAACTTATTAACTATTAGGAAACTATATAGTGTGACCATAAGTATTGAATATATATACATGAACTGGATCGTGCATATGTTATAAGATCTTTCGTGCATCGCAAGAATATATAGACTAGTACTATAGTAAAAGCACGAAGGTCCTTAACAAAATATCGTTCGCCCTTTTTATCCTTAAAAAATAGAAGGGATTTTTACATATACATCCCATATAATAAACCTTATAACCACTCATGTTTAAGGTTAGTATTTATTACATTTAAGTATACCATGTTTCAATATATGTACCAAAATTGACTTTTAAGGTTTAATTACCAATGATTTATTAGGGGCTTTATTTGTGGAACAAAATATTTCCATATTTTCTTTCCCTACTTTTTTCTCTTTCTTCCAACAGATTTTTAACCTTATTAATTATCAAGATTTGTACACAAACAATGTAGATTAAAGTCTTTCCTGCTTGAAAAAGTCCGTATTGAAAAAATTTGTTCGAGATTGATGGAAATGCCAAAAACAGCCGAAAAATTATAGACAGTAAGTTGGAACAGAAGACAAAAGCAATGACACACAAGAACACAACAAAACAAACCATTCCATAAGCCGTCTCTACAGTATCTGTCAAATTTACAGCAACATTTGTTTATTGGATGTACCAAAGTCACCATTCAATTTGACTTTTTCTGCTTTCCATCTCAATATTGGAAAGATTTGGATCAAAATTGGTCAGATTGGGTTTTAACCCTTATTACTATTATTGTGTCTTCTTCTTTAATTTCATCCTCCATTGTCATCCTCCATTGTCGAAGGTTGCCATTGTTTCAGATCGAGAGTTTCATCCGCCATATTTTTCTAATAGCATATTTGTCGTAACAGCTATCTAATAGCATAGCTTCAGTTGCCATTCTATATAACTGTCAGTATTGTGGGAATAAATTACTAATGTAGTGACTACAATTACCTACAATTGCATATAACACATCTATACTAGATATAACTACAATTGCATAACTACAAACTGTTGGAAGTCCAATGCTACATGTACTGTTGCAGTACATTTGCGCTGTTATGTTTTCGGATAAAACTTCTTGTCTTGAACAATGAAGAATAATGAATTGACGTTGCATAGAAATGCCATTTGTAGTTTTCAGCAACTCATACCATCCAGTAGATACAAAAAAATACGTTATTCAGACATATTTTTCAACTGACTACGATTAACTACAAGTAACTACAATTAACTACAAAGTTCATATAACTACAAAAATTTGACTACATTTTAAAAACACACTGGAAACACTACATATAACCTTAACTACATTTACCTACATTTGACTACATTTTAAAAACTCACTGGAAATACTTCATATAACCTTAACTACATTTACCTACATTTGACTACATTTTAAAAACTCACTGGAAACACTTCATATAACCTTAACTACATTTACCTACATTTGACTACATTTTAAAAACACACTAAAAATAGTGCATATAACCTTAACTACATTTGACTACATTTGACTATATTTTAAAAACTTCTTCCTTTATTGGGTTAGTTGAATAGGATTGCCAAATTTATATGAACAAATGGATCTTAAATGTTCTGCATGGTTAATTTAATTATGTACTATTCTCTTCTTCTTTTTGCGGTCGATTAATTTGCAATTAAGTTCGAAAATCTCACCTTAGGAGTAAAATACATTCTATTAAAGGTGATTTCATATATTACATTTAACCCTACATTTTTGTTGGTGTGTTTATTATTCTGCCACAATTATCTATAATTATTTTATTCAATCACAACTTGACAGCACTACAAATATTTTTAATATAGAAAACATTAAACATGGCACCATAGAATCTATTTGTCATGATTTTACGGCATGATTTAAGTTGGATTCGTTCAAATTTGTATGATAGCAAAAATTACTCAATCTAATCCATCTTTCTTGTATACTTTTTAAGAAATCTTTTTTACTAATAATTATGGTCATATAATAATATATGTCTAAGATAAATTTATTTCCCCCTAGCAGATCCTTTGGTATAAAGGAAACGTAAAATAAATTTGAGATAAAAGTTCAATAACACTTTATTCCTTGTTTGGTTAGATATGCAGGTTCAAGGTTCAACTATGGCGTGATTTGTTATACATACACTACTTTCATCTGACTTGTGAACATGAAAAAAGAAAAGGATTTACTAATAGTTTTATGGGATTTTTGAGAAAGTATGATTAATAGATTATGAGCATTTAATATGTTACCTTAACTAATTTGACATTTATTTGGTAGAAAATCAAAGATTAATTAGAAGTCATAAAGATAGGCGTTATTTTAGGCTACACTTTATTAAGAATCGTTTTTAGCCTTAATTATCTAGCGTTAATTTAGGATGGAAAATCAGCAAATATTACGTTTGGTATATATTATGTAACAAAAATATGGGATATGAGGGTAATAAACAAACAATCCACAATAATGGTAGTAAGGTTTGTTATATGGGATGTATAGGTAAAAATCCCAAAATAGAATTTATATAGGACAACATTGTCATTTAATTGTTCTCCTAATATATTAGGACTTCAAAAACAACAAAAATTAACTCATTCCTTATTTGAACTAGATAGAAAGTCCTAATATTTAGAACTTTAATATGGAAGAGCTTTATTCCTCGTAGGTAACTTTAATTTGCTAAACGCATTGTAGTGAGATTTCCAAGTTTGTCTTTTTCCTTTTCTTACTCTGTTATAGTCAATTTTAATTGTTTAAACTAACTTAATTACATTATTAATAAATTTATTAGTTAACAAATAATATCATTGTAACCAGTAAATATATAAAATTGACCACATACTCATTAGTTTTATGTCACTTATGCAGTTAAATTTGAGTATTGTATTCCTAATTAACAAAAATTAATAATTATACTTAAATTAGAAAAGTACATCTATAAGGATTTAATATATTGGTAACCATTATATGGACTTAAGTTGTATAATATTCATATTTGTTTTTTGAATCAGTAAAATATAACCCGTAATAATTACTAAAATATATAGTAAACTATTGTCTTTAAATTTATTAAATCAAACTTAATATAAATTGATTTATACTTCAAGGAAATTATTAAGATAAAAAAATCAACACATTTGTTTATTTCACTTTGAACATCTCTTCCAACCCTTCATTTTTTCCTTTATAAGTATGTGTTTTATTAATTAGGTGGCAATAGTTATCTTTGTGAAGCCATGATAGAAAATTATTTTATTTTACAAAAAATAATTTAAATTGCGATGATAAATAAGTTTCTCGGATAGTAAATATTTATTTTATACTAATAATTTTTTTTGTTTGTAATGTCAGATTCTCAAGCAAGCTTCTTCCAAGCTAATACTTGAAAATATACTTTAAATTAATTCTTCAAGGATTGTGTATTCTTATTGAAATTGAAAAGGAAACATAATATATAGCTTGTGAAATTAAAGTGATAAATTTATGAAACCGAAATAAATTCTAAGTTGAACATATCGACGGATGACTAAGGACTTCTATGCGATGATTTTCTTTTTTGTGTTAGCTATGTAAAATCAATATTTATCTTTTTCATGAAAACATACACTTTTCTTTTATTACTTAAACTATGCAATTTTAAAAAAAAGTTTATTCTATGGGATATGGTACACGTATAACGCGCGAACCTTCAGACTCGTACATGATATAATTAGCTGGAAAAGAGAGTTCGAATGAGCTTCATTCCGCCTTTAGCTCCGTCCCTATCGCTCAATATTAAGAAAGAGTTCGCGAAAAGTTTGCAAATTGCACCATTATTAAGGTAATAACCTAGTGGCTGACATATAATAATTTTAATTATAATCTTAAGAGCCCGACCCTCACATCCACGTTGAATATCTATAGTAAAGAGGAAAAGAAATAATGTGTATTTGCCTTTAAAATAAAATAACAGAATACTTGCAAATTGCAACTATGTTTAAATTTAGTTTGAATTCTGATTCATGTGCAGCAATTTTCAGATAAGTCCTCATTTATTCCCTTTGACCGTTAGGCCAATGCTAAATTAAAAATAGTTTTCTTTTTGTACTACTTAAAGAAAAAATATTTCGTAAAATATTTTCATTTTTTTAAATTAATGAATCAGTTGCCCACTAACTTAGTAAAGTCTTCTTATTTTATTTTTTTCAGTTTTTACAAAAAATATTTCTTTATTATTTTCCGTATTTTAAAGATTTTTTTTGAAAAAACTGAAAAAATGTTTTTAATAAAATATTTTTGTTTTTTAAAAACTTAAAAAATATTTTTTTCATTTTTTTCAGTTTTCTAATGCATTTCTTTTTCAGTTTTATTTAAAGAAAAAATATTTCGATTTTTTATAAAACTGAAAAAAATTCAACAATGAAAATATTTTATTGATTTTTTGCAGTTTAAAAAAATGAATATATTTTACTAAAAATATTTTATTCATTCTATTAATTTTTAAAGCATTTTTTTGTAAAAACTAAGAAAAATTATTTTCGTTTTTTGAAAATTAACTTTTTCAGTTTTTTAAAGCATTTCGTTTTTCAGTTTCTTTTTTAAAAAAATATTTTGATTTTTTAAAAAAAAACTGAAAAAATATTTTTCAAAAAATAATGAATGAAACAGTGTTTAATAGTGCCGCTCGACATACACAATCTCAACTCTGGAAAACCAATATTTACTTTTCCCAAAACCTGGAATCTCATGATCCCAAGCTAAGGATACTACATAATGCTCTCACTCCAGAATATCTAAAACAAAATAAATATAGAAGGGCTATAACTACAAGAGAGAATGGATAGAGACTCTTCGGCCTACGAACGCGGCAGATATACCTCGAAGTCTCCGAAGGATCGCCTCGCCTCAAGGATGGTAAGTCTAAGTAGAGGTACCTGGATTTGCACATGAAAACATGCGCAGGAAGGGCATGAGTACACCACAACGGTACTCAGTAAATGTTAAGTCTAACCTCGGTAGGGTAGTGACGAGGGAGGTTAGGGCCTTACTTAAATTAAACAAAATATAAAGTTTGATAGTGTAAAATATAGCAGTATAAATGAATACAACAGTAAGAGTAACATGAGATATAAAGGATAACGACAACAGAAACTGAAAGCAAGTAATCACCGTAAAAAAATACAGCTCAACACAGAGGTAACAATTGGGAAATCTCCTAGGATACCGTCCTGTAGTCCCCAAGTATAATATCCAATGGATCTCCCGGGTGCAGTCCTGTAGTCCAACTCATAAATGCGTGGGGATCTAACCGAATATCACATTTGTAGTCCCAAATATAAATACTCAATACTGGGAGAATCTACCGTGTGCAGTCCCGTAGTTCCAATGTAAAAGTGCAGAGGGATCTCCCAGAATACAAATCCGTAATCCCAAAGTAAACATACAGGGGGATGTCCCGGAATACCGTCTCATAGTCCCAAAGTAAATACACAACAACAACAATAAGAAACTCAATTCAATGAAATTTCACACCAAGGTAAAGCAGGTAGTTCCAACCTAGAAACAAATAAGCAGTTAAATCAAATAGGCATGCTTCCTTAAGCTAACAACAGTCTTAACTTGCAAGTAGTGTAAACATGAAAGAAAAAACAATTCTAAGTACTTAATGAAAATTAGAATTTTCAACAATTAGCACAAGTACACACTCGTCACCTTACGTATAAGGTATTTCAATTAAAAAATATACCAAATCCTAAGGGGAAGGTTCCCCACACAAGGTTAGATAAGTCACTTACCTCGAATCTGCTCAAAATCAACCCGAAACCACGTTCTTGATACGAGTATTCGACTCCAAATGGTCTGAATCTATTCAATTCAATTTTTAATATAAATAATACTTCAAGTAACTCGTTCTACAAATTAATTCTAAGCTAACGCGCGAAATAAGGTGAAATGACCAAAACGTCCCTCAGTCCCACATCTCGGAATCGAGTAAATTTTACATTTTTAAAATTCTCATACTCTCACAAGTTCATGCATACCCAAAATTATCCAAATCGAAGGTCAAATTCCCCATAAATATTCGAATTCTAGATCTAAGAACTTTCTTCCTATTTTTCTCAATTTTCATCTCCAAATCAGAATTTAAATGACAAAACTAAGATAAGATTAGGGAATATAACTAGAAAGGAACAAGGAACTGTTACCCAATGATCTTCTCTTCAATAACCTAACAAAATCGCCATACCCCGAGTTCCAAATTGATTTTTCCAAGTTTTGAACAAAACCTTCGATTCTGCCCCTTTTCTGCCCAGCAATTCCACCGCCCAAACTATACCAATTCTTAAAGCACCTAAAATAACATCGAAATACTAATTTAACATCGAATTCAAGCCTAAGAGCTTGAAAGCTCAAAATTTATGCTTTCGATTAAAAAGTCTCTTAAACCTCGTCCGAATGACCTGGAATTTTGCACACACATCACATTAGACACTACATAGCTACTCCAACTTCTGAAATTCCATTCCTTCCATCAGATTAAAATCTCGATATCGAATCGGAAACTTCAAAAATCCAACTTTCAGCTTTTCAAGCCTAAGTTAGCTACGAACCTCCAAAGTGCAATCCGATCACGCCCCTAAGCCCGAATCACCTATTGGAGCTAATAAAACTATCAGAATTTCATTACGAGGCTGTCATCACACTATTCTGACTACGCTCAAATTTCCAACACTTAAGCTGTCATTTAGGGACTAAGTCTCCCAAAACTCTCCAAAACTCAAAATCAAACATTCTGGCAATTCAAAATAGTAGGAATGAACACGGGGAAAGTAGTTAATAAGGGATTGGGAGGTAAATTTTAAAAACGAACGGTCGCGCCGCTACATCCCCCCACACTTAAATATTCGTTAGTCCTCAAACGAGCATAGATATATACTGAAAGTGGTGAAAAGATGAGGGTAACGACTGTGCATATCCTGCTCGATCTCCTAGGTCGCCTCCTCGACCGGATGACCCTGCCCTGAACCTTCACGGATGCAATGTTCTTTGACCTCATCTTTCAAATGTTCATGTCCACTGTTGCCACTGGCTCCTCAACATAAGATAGATCCTTGTCCAGCTGGACTGAACTGAAATCCAATACGTGTGACGGATCACAGTGATACCTCTGGAGCATCGAGACATAAAATACCAGATGAACTTCTGCCAAGCTGGGAGGTAAGGCAAGCTCGTAAGTAACCTCCCCAACACGCCTCAATATCTCAAAAGGGCCAATAAACTTCGAACTCAACTTCCCCTTCTTCCCAAATCTCATAACGCCCTTCATAAGCGAAACCCGAAGTAGAACCCGCTCTTTAACCATATAGGAAACATCATGAACCTTTCGGCCCGCATAACTCTTCTATCTGGAATGGGATGTACGGAGTCTATCCCGGATCACCTTGACTATCTCCAAAGCATCCTGAACCAAGTCTGTACCCAATAATCTAGCCTCATCCGGCTCGAACCAACCCACCGAAGATGTATACTGCCTACCATATAAAGCCTCATATAGTACTATCTAAAATGTTAGACTGATAGTTGTTGTTGTTGGCAAACTCCGCCAATGGAAAGAACAAAGAAGAGCATTTAGACAAGAAATGATTACTGAATGAGCTTTTTATGCACAAAACAAAACAGAAAAGGTCAATTATTCTCTTTGCAAATACTGCAAAAAGAAAACACACCTAGAAAAATTTTATTGGTGGAGACATGATGCAATATGTGGTATTTGCAAACAAATTGGTCATGTTATGAAAGTGTGTAGGTTCAAAGATGCTCAACACAATCCTCAAGCACAAACAACAGAAGGAGTAATTGAGGAGGAGCAATTGTTTTAGAGCAACTGAAGCAAAGTTGGAATGTTGATGATTTGCTTCAGTTACTATTGCATTTTTTAGGCATAATAAGTTAGCTTAATTTTAGGATAACTTTACTATTTTGAATTCAAATTTCAGTTAGATTTTTTAAGTTTATTGAAATATTTTAATTTTTTTTGAATTCTTGTTATGCAGATTTTCTGCAGATTATGTTTCTGATTGGCTATTTAAAACCTTGTATGCTTAATAAAATTATTGAGAGACATTTTCAATCAATACTTTTTTTATTTTTTTCTGCCCCATCTTTTAAAAAACCAACACGTGCACTTCAAGAATTCTGATTTTCGTTTTCTCTTGTTTGATATTTTTCTTTAAAGGAAGTCTGTAAAAGGGAGGTGCAATAGTATATTTGGTTGAAGTGACTGCTTTAATCCGTGAATCAATACTGTCAACTTGCCTTATCTCTTCATCTAATGGTCAGAATTTGATACATACACAGAAATCGCAAATGTTTAACAAGCATTTGTTTACTCATACCCCCTTTCAATGTGTAATTACTAAAGGCAAATACATTTGTCTCTGAATCAATGGAGGCAAAACTGATCTTTTGTCTCATATTTTATCCTTCTCCTAGTGTACACGCTCAAAAAATGTGCTTATTCTACTTTTTCTATTAGATTCCATGTGACATATCAACAGTCTCCTCAAAGTGCTTTACATAAATTGCATCTAAATGTCCTCATTTCCAGTAGAAAATATAAAGAACTTCTAGTACGTTTTATTTTATTTTTGTTAATATTGATCTCAGATGAGTATAAGTCACGCGACGTACTCAGTGAAAATTGATATAGTCAAACTCCAATTTGCTTGTGATATAGGCTGAGTACCAAAGATATTTCTTATACATTGGGATATTTATATGATCAATACTCATTGTGCTTCTATAAGATGTTGATCAAAGTCCCTTATTTGCTGAAAATCATAATGAGTAATTGTTTATCCATGGCGTTTACTGGCATAACATATTGGTGTCTGCCAGAGTGCTAAAATGTCAGGCATTCTTAGTTTTCACAGCAGACGTAATTTTAGCCATTTTTCTGCTGATGTGCATTCTTGTATTTGTGGGAACAAATGGTGAGACCTACTTTAGTACAACAGCTTTGGTCTCTTGTGTGCAAAATTTTCCCAAAAGTCGTGGTCCTGTGGTTGGGATTAAGGCTGTATTCGGTTCCGGTTCTGGGTCTATTTGGGTTTGCGGTTTCGGTTCTGGCGGTTCCTGATTCTGGCGGTTCTGGCGATTCTGAAGGTGGAACCGGCCCGTGACGGTTCCAGGTACCATGCGGTTCCGGTTCTGGCGGTTCCGGCGGTTCTGGCGGTTCCGGCAGTTCTGAAATTTTTTTTTTAAATCAATATCTTGTATAGTGTCATTAGTATATTGTAAAATATATTTTATATGGTGTACTATGTTATTAGTATAGTATATATTGTGTTTGGTAATTAGTATATATTGTGTATAAGTAGTGTATATTTTGTATATAAGTAGTATATACTGTATATAAGTAGTGTATATTGTGTTATAGTTAGTAATTAGTATAAATTGTATATAAGTAGTATATATTGATAAAAGAATGTTGTAATTAGTATATTGTGTTGTATGTTATATAAATATTCAAGGATTGATATAGAAGTAAAGACAAAGAAATATTGAGACAAAAGATATTCAAGGATATGATAAAGAACATATTTATTGACCAAAATGGCATATCTTTCTTAGTCTTCCTTCCCTCAATGGAATGAGCACAACATGGTACTAATAGCGTAATGACTTGTTACAGTTAGATAATCACAGTCATTTCCACTTTTACCAATATCAGTTGTAATAGAAATACGATTAGTTATATGAGTAAATAAATAGCGCAAATATTGTTCATATTCATGCTTGTATTTATAAATATCGGCCTTAACTGTTGTGCGAGGCCAACCTTTATAAGTAGGATTAAATACTCTTCTAATATAATGAATCCATGCAGGATTAGAAGCAAAAGAATAAGGCAAACACATAACAGTAATCATTTTCGCTAATTCTTCACGATCCTTATTTGGATCGTAATATAAAATACCTCCGGTGACTGTGTTTATTCCTTGTTTAACTAGATTAGAACCAGTACTTGGGTTAACTGTAGAATCAACACTTGTCCTCCCCTCTTGTTGCGCTTTCAATTGCAAATATCTAGCCTTATCGCTAGGGTGTAATTTTATATGCTTAACTAAACTATCTGTGCCGCTACGATCTCCAGTATACTTATGAACAAGTAATTTCCCACAAGATTTACAGTTAGCCTTATTTTGTTCTCTTAGTTGAATAAAAAATTGTCAAACTAATGATGTTTCTGTAAGTTTAGGAGGTTGTCTACTAAAAGTGGGAGTTTGTACAGGTGGGCGTGCCGGTTCATCACCTAAGTTATGAGCAGGACTAGTAGGTGTATCATCTAAATCTACTGGAGCTTGGGTTTCATCATCATCATCATCATCATCCTCATTTCCCTCTAAGATAGGTGAATTAGGATAGAGAGCATTCATAATATCATCGTCTATTCTATCACCTACTGCTACATCATGTAGAAAATTAATATCGCTAAATTGAAAACAAGGGTGATCACTATCAAGGATTCCGAAGGGTTCATTAGGACATCTTGGTTGGCTACTACTTTCAACTTGTTTATCTTTTCTAGGTTGGGGAGCCGGGGGAGGGGTAGTATTTTGGCCACTACTTTCACCGGTTTTAGCTTTTCTTTTACCGAACATTTTTTTCAACGAAAACGCCATAATAATTAGAATTAAGCAAACTAAAAACCCAAAAAATTACTATTAGCACGTAAGAGTTGAAACGAGTTTACCGGATTGACGAACAACTTCTTGAAAATTGAAAACCGTTGAACTTGAACACTTGAAAACTTCAATTCAACAACTTCACAATTTTTCACGAATTTGCAACAATAAATTAAGCACTTGCACTAGAAAGATTGAAAGAGAGCTTGAGATAGATTGAGAGATATTGATGAATTGGTGAATAAAATGGAAAGAATGAGGGGGTATTTATAGTTGAGATAATTATATAAAGTTTGGGGTTAAATTAAAGTTTGGGGGCCATCCAATTCCTCTTGGGTGGTGAAGAAGATACTGAATTGTAGATCAATGGTGATGGGGAATGCTCAACTGCAAGGCAATCTGATGATCAGAATGCAGAATGTATGCAAGCTTGGGAAGTTTCATATTCATAAAATGTACACTGCACTAATGCCTCATTTCCCTAAGGTAACATGGAAGAATATAATGCTTGTCCTTACTGCTCTTCCTAAACATAAATTCATAACTTGGTTGGTCTCATCAGAAACTTCCCACTATAGAGAGGCTTCAGTATATGAGAATTCAAGTTCCAACTGCCTGTGTATTTTGCCAATCCTTTGATGAGGACTTCAATCACCTGTACTTTGAATGTGCCATTACTAGTAGAGTATGGAGAAGAATTTGTATGTGGTTGGGCCATACAAGAACCATTGGAAGCTGGGAGGATGAATTGAAGTGGATTTGTAGCAAAGTCAAAAGCAAAAACTGGAAACAAGCCATCACTGCCACAGCATTTGTAACCACTGTTGCATTGCTGTGGAGAAGTCGAAATTTAAGTAGATTTGAAGACAAGAGATTTGATGAAGATCAGTGTTGTAAGGAGATAGCAATATTAATACATGCAAAGAATAGGAAATGTAAGAGGTGGAAGGATGAGTTACAAATGCTCAACTCTTATCCTTAGTTTTAGTTTTGAAGATGAACTACTTAGCAAGGAGTAGTTAGAGTTGAGAATAGTCGAAATTGTATGTAAATAAGTAGTAGGAGTCCATACTACTACCATAGGATTGCATTGTATACTTTTCGATATCAATATAATTTGACAGTTAAGCTTAAAAAAAAAAAGTTTGGGGGCCAAATGACTATTTTTTAAACTTCCAAACGGCTATTTTTTGCAAAGATTCGTTGCTGAAATAATTTTAAAAAAAAATTCTTTTTTTTTTTAAAAAATGCCCGTTGGGAACCGGCAGAACCGTTTGGAACCGCCAGAACCGGTCCAGAACCGCGAGCCGGTTCCGGCGGTTCCGGTTCTAGCGGTTCCAACGGGTTGAACCGCCCGCCACGGTTCCCTGGAACCGGTAGAACCGGAACCGCCGGAACCGGGCCGTCGGAACCGGCTGGGCCACGGTTCCGGTCCGGTTCCGGTTTGGAACCGCGACACTAACAGCCTTAGTTGGGATTCTTAAAGGTTTTGCTGGCTTAGGTGGTGCTATTTTAACTCAGATATATACAGTAGTCCATTCCCCAGATCATGCTTCACTATATTTATGATTGCCGTTGGACCAGCAATGGTAATTATCGCTCATGTTTATAATCAGGCCTGTTGGAGGCCACAGACAAGTCAGGCCTTCCGATGGTTTAAGTTTGTCATTCGTTTACAGCTTCTTACTTGATGGGAGTTATGCTTGTTGAAGACCTTATTGATGTTAGCCACAATGTTGTCACAATTTTCAAAGCTATTTTATTTATCCTCTTGATAATTCCTGTTGTGATTCCCATCTCCTTGAGTTTCTCTCAAGATAGAAGAGTACCAGAGAAGAGCACTACTACTATCCAAGTCACTGAAAGAAGATCCTGAAAAATCTGAACACGACGATGGTCAACAACAACAACAATAACTACCCAATATAGTTTTACAAGGTGGGATTTGGGGAGGGTAATATGTAGACGGGCCTTATTCCTACCCGAAAGGGCAGAGAGGCCGTTTCCAATCGACTCTCGGCTCAGTGAAGGAAAGGAACACAAAAACAAAAACAACAACAAAAGAACATTAGTAGATTCAATAGAAATAGCATAAATAATTATCTAAACATAGGAACCAAAAATAAATATAAATAAATAAATAAATAAATAAATAAAATAAAATAGCATGCAACGATATCAGACAGTAACTACCATAAATAACTACAATAAGGGAGACACAATCCAATACACAAATCATCTATGGATAGCCCTGCCAAGCCTCACCCAACCCCGGGTGAGGAGTACGAAAAACTCTAGGGGCCCCTATCCTACAACCTTGATACTAGACCTCCAGACTTTCCTATCAAGTGTCATGTCCTCAGAAACATGCATTCTAGTCATGTCATGCCTAATCACTTCTCCCCAATACCTCTTAGGCCTCCCTCTGCCTCGCCGTGCGCCGACCATCGCCAGCCGCTCACAGCTCCTCACCGGGGCATCAGGACTTCTCTTCCGTACATGCCCGAACCACCTCAGCCTCGCTTCTCGCATCTTCTCATCAACCGGGGCCACCCCGACCTTCTCTCGAATAACTTCATTATTAATCTTATCTAACCTGGTGAGCCCGCACATCCACCTGAGCATCCTCATCTCCGCAACCTTCATCCTCTGAACATGAGAGTTCTTCACTGGCCAGCACTCCGCCCCATACAACATGACCGGTCTAACCACAGCTCTATAAAATTTCCCTTTGAGTTTCTGTGGAACTTTCTTGTCACACAGGATTCCTGATGCAAGTCTCCACTTTGACCACCCCGCTCCTATACGATGAGTGACGTCCCCATCAATCTCTCCGTCCCCCTGAATCATCGACCAAAGATATCTGACACTGTCCCTCTTGGCGATGACCTAAGATCTAATCATCACGTCCCTGCCTACTTCATTCGGCTCGGCGCTAAACTTGCACTCCAGGTATTCTGTCTTAGATCTACTTATTTTGAAACCCTTAGACTCGAGAGCCTGTCTCCATACCTCTAACCTCTCATTAACACCGACCCTCGTCTCGTCTATCAAGACTATGTCATCAGCAAATAGCATACACCAATGCACATTCCCTTGAATATGTCGGGTAAGAGCATCCATCACCAAGGCAAACAAGAGAGGGCTAAGGGCCGATCCTTGATGGAGCCCCATAACCAATGGAAAATGGTCTAAGTCGCCACCCACCGTCCTAACCCTGGTCTTAGCTCCACCGTACATGTCCTTAATTACTCTGATGTAGGCTTCAGGCACGCTCTTCGCCTCCAAGCACCTACATAGCACCTCCCTTGGGACCTTGTCATACGCCTTCTCCAAGTTGATAAGCACCATGTGCAGGTCCTTCTTCTTATCCCTGAACTGCTCCACCAGCATCCTGACAAGGTGGATAGCTTCTGTAGTGGAGCGACCCGACATGACACCGAACTGGTTCACAGATATAGATGTCATCTGCCTCACCCTTGCCTCGATCACCCGCTCCCAGACCTTCATGGTATCAACAACAACAACAACAACCTAGTATAATCTCACTTAATGGGGTCTGGGGAGGGTAGCGTGTACGCAGACCTTACCCCTACCCTTGGGTAGAGAGGCTGTTTCCAACTAGACCCCCCCTTCCCTCCAAGAACTTCCCACCTTGCTCTTGGGGAGACTCGAACTCACAATCTCTCGGTTGGAAGTGGGGGTTGCTTACCCTCAGACCTTCATGGTATGACTTATTAATTTGATACCCCTATAGTTGTTGCAGCACTGGATGTCACATTTGTTCTTGTACAAGGGCACCACTGTACTCCACCTCCACTCCTCCGGCATCTTTTTGGTGCTGAAGATCGCATTGAACAACCTAGAGAGCCACTCCACTCCTGACCTACCCATGCATTTCTAGAACTCTACCGGGATCTCGTCAGGCCCGGTCGCTCGACCCCTACTCATCCTACGCAAAGCCCCCATGACCTCCTCCGCCCTAATGCGCCTGCAGTACCCAAGGTCTCTATGTTGCTCTGAATACCCCAACTCCCCTAGCTCTATGTTACGATTCCCCACATCGTTAAGTAAGTCTCGAAAGTATGCCTGCCACCTCTGCTTGACTTGAGACTTCCCCATCAGAACTCTACCATCCTCGCCCTTGATGCACCTAACTTGGTCAAGATCATGCGCCTTCCTTTCCCTTTCTTTAGCTAATCGGAATAACTTCCTGTCCCCGCCTTTCTCCCCTAATTCCTCGTACATGCGACCAAACGCCGCGTTTTTGGCTTCCGTAACCGCCATCTTTGCTTCTTTCCTCGCCACCTTGTAGATCTCCCTGTTCGCTCTCCATTCTTCCTCGCTTGTACTCCCTGCCATCTTAGCAAACGCTGCCTTCTTCACCTCCACTTTTCCTTGGACTACATCGTTCCACCACCAGTCACCCTGATGCCTGCCTGAATATCCCTTTGCTACTCCGAGCACATCCCGTGCTACCTCCCTAACCAAGTTCGTCGTCTCTGACCACATAACATCCGCTTCCCCAGAACTTCTCCAAGCTCCACCCTTAGCTAACCTCCTCTCCAACTCCTGAGCTTTCTCCTTATTCAAAACACCCCATCTAATCCGCGGTTGTCCCCGAGCACCACTCCTCTTCATCTTCACCCAGAGACCGACATCCATCACTAGGAGTCTATGAAGAGTCGAAAGGGACTCTCCCGGAATAACCTTGCAGTCCTTGCACATACCCCTATCGCTCCTTCTGAGGAGGAGGTAATCAATTTGAGTCCTCGCCGCCGAACTCTTGAAGGTGACCAAATGCTCATCCCTCTTCTGAAATGTCGAGTTCGCAATCAAAAGCTCGGAAGCCTGGCAAAATCAAGCAGTGACGTGCCTCCTCCGTTCCTAACCCCAAAACCGAAGCCACCATGCACCTCACCATAACCACCAGCATCAGCCCCAATATGACCATTAAAGTCCCTTCCAATAACTAACTTCTCAGATTGGGGAATACTACTCACCATACCATCCATGTCCTCCCAAAAGCGCCTCTTAACCTCCTCGTCCAAGCCCGATTGCGGCGCGTAGGCGCTGATGACGTTGGGGACGCAACCTCCAATAACCAACTTAATAGACATTAACCTATCATTCACTCGCCTAACCTCGACCACAGACTCCCTTAGATCCCTATCAACCAATATGCCCACTCCATTCTTACCTCTCACGACCCCAGAATACCACAACTTAAACCCGTCTGCATTCCTCGCCTTCGACCCTTTCCACCTAGTCTCCTGGACACAGGCTATGTTAACCCTCCTCTTCTGGAGAATCTTCGCCAACTCAATACTTACCCGTCAGAGTGCCTACGTTCCACGACCCAGTCCTTAATCTATGAGCGTCCGCTACCCTCTTCCCACCCTTGCCTCCGGCCCTACCCCCATAACCGCTCCCAGCCCCCCGCTCGCCCCTGCCCCCCGAGGACATGACCTTACTCTACCATCTCCCGCCACGGCCATTATCCCCAACCGATTACGGAAAACAGTGATGCACCCACGTAATACAGCAGAGTACGCAAAACGATGGTCATGAAATTATATTTAGTGAGGTTGAAGAAGCAAGCATTATCGGACCAGCCCAAGAAGCTGTGATGCAAGACGGGCCACCTAGTGGGCCTAGAAGTTTACCCAGAAGGAGCAAGAGGGGCCGAATACCAACCCAAAGGCTAGGAGATTATGTTTGGGATGTTGGCTGATGAGTTCTTGCTACACAAGACATACTTAAGGAGGGGACCATTTGTGTTGTTAGTATTAATAGAGGTTACACGTAGAGTAAAGTAGGCAAGAGTTGTTAGAATATTCCCCTTCCTCTGTCTGTGGCTCTATCCTCCTCCTATCCTTTCTTTCTGTCATTCTTATTTCCGTTCCAGTGTTTGTTGTTATTTTCCTCCTAACTTGTATTGCATTTTCATCATCAGCAATCAAAGTCCATTTTGTTTCCTTAGTCTGTTTTTCAGTTCATAACAACTACAGGGATGACATCTAGCTAAATTTGACAACCAAGAAACACAAGTAGATTAATTTGCATAAATTATAATGAATTAAAACCATAGGTCAAAGCCGAACTCCATGAAATATATCAAGAGGGAAAAAATGCTCTTATTAAACTACCAAAAGTCTTAATTCAGTAACTAAATGAAAAACTCTGACATGCATCTTGGCCAGTAAAACTGTATTCTAGCTTCATTGGGTAGGAGGAGGGGGTGGCGGCATATTAGATTTTGCAAACCCCACCCATGCAACAATACCAACTGCAAGTATTATCCATCCAAAAATGTCATACTTGAAATCACTGCTCTTCTTTTTTGAACTCTGCAATGCAAGAATAGACAATAACGGTGAATAAGCAACAACAATTTGATCGAATGGAACTAAATTTGATGAATCCAGCAGAGTCGTAGCTTCAATACCAATCTTAGAGGACTTTTTATGTTTCAAATTAATTATCATGGAGGGTAAAGTACAACGTTTAAAGGCGTACAGAATGAAAAAAGAAAAATAGGGCTCTGAAAGGAAAGACGTCATGACTTTGGAGAATAATTTAAAAAGAAGAAAAATAAGACGTATTAATCAGTAGGATTAATGCAACTAAGAAGACAAGAGATGGGGGTGTACCTTTGTGCTTGTCGAAGTTGACGGCTCTGGCCCCTTAGCTTGGGGCATGGAACCCTGTTTGTGGATTTCCAAGTGCAACTCTGGAGCCTAAACATAGCATAGAAGAAAATAACTCGAGATTCCAACCAGAACACGAGACATTTCATGAGTAAAAATACCACAAATTCGGCAAAAAGGATAAACAAAAACAATCAAAATTTACCACATGAAGCAACACCTAGTCTGGACATCCATGATAAGCTTGTTCTCTTTGATAACCAGAACCATACACCAACATTATTTACCAAAGACAAAATGCAACTCAATCAAGAGTTACACTTCTCCAAATTCTTAGCAAGAATCCAACTGTATTGGTTATTTTTTCCTAACAGGAAACAGGGTCAGACTAAAAAATGTTGAAACCAACTAGTCGTTAGATAGGAAGGATACAAAGCTTCATCTACTCAGAACTCTCCAAAAACCACCATTCTCTACAAGGTTTAGGAAGATAGATGCAAAAGAAGAAAAGTGAATCATCTTTTATAAGCAAGTACGGGTCCATCCCAGCAAACATTTGCTCAATGAAAACCAAGCAATCAGAAAGTAAGAAAATGTAGTCATCTTAGTACCTCATTAGTATGTGCAATAATTTTGACGATAAAAGTTAATAATGAACTTCATTACATTAAAGTCCATTCTCACAGCAATAAATCGACATTTATATGCCCACATAATCCTATGTGCAGGGCAAACATCTCCATCAAAGGATTGTTTTGTCATTGGAACATCCTACCTTGAACTTATTCAGTCTACCAAAGATTTGGGGAATATACCAGCGGGGGAGAAAGAAAGAAGAGACGCTTCAACAGAGACCACAAACAAAAGCCAAAGATCAAAAGGATGTTTATTGAATGGATGTTCAAAAGGATGTTAATGTGCATCTATATCATAGTAGCGCTTTTAGTGTCATCAGACTATCTAATCAGGTCCATAATGCCTCCCGTATAGCTTACAAATTAAGATGCCTGAAGAGGGGAAAAAGTTTTTTCCTCTGAAAGTTTAATAAATCTTTAATACAGTAAATGCTGAATGTTTTTTGTATAAAGAAATTACGATGCCTAAAGCACGGAAAGGCTTTTCCTTTGCAACCTTAGTAAATCTCTAATATAGCAAATTTGAATGTTTTCCGGACCCCTGTGGTATCCACTTTATCACCACTGAAACCAGAGAAACACCCAGCCAGCCTAGTAAACGCTGACGAAACCTTCTAAGAAGTCTCACACCTCATAATTATGTGAATAACAACAGAATAAGATAAATACATATGTAGCGGAAAAAATTGCAGATTTGAGGTTCTCATTTTTTCCTGTTGGATAACTAAATTCTGAAGTATACTGTCACTTGCTATATGCTGTTTACTGCATCTTCGCTCCAGTTTTATTTTACCTCTCCTTTTTCAAAATTCCTTCTTCATTTTAGGATCTAACATATTATTTTTCCTTAGCTGTTGCTACTTTTGCAAATTCCTAGCAATGTAAAAGAAGTGGAAACTGAATAGGAAGTCAAAAAGACCACCAGAAACACAATCTCTTTATAAGGGACCTCCAGGAACAGAAGGAGCAGTTCACTTAGCAACGCCATGGATATAATATGTATAGCTGTATGAGCACATGCAATGAGAAGTAACATATATCTTGATGGAAGTTGCCTATTCTTCTTTTATAAGATAATTGCACTTATTGCATTTGGCTCAACCCCAAAGTTGAAAGGTTGTCTTACAATAACTGCCTTTTAAGTTGCTCAGGCATTCATTTGAAATACCTAAACGAAACATAAGGATGCAGAGGATAAAACATATTGAAAGTTAGCCTATTCTTCTTTTTATAAGATAATTGCACTTATTGCATTTGGCTCAACCCCAAAGTTGAAAGGTTGTCTTATAATAACTGCCTTTTAAGTTGCTCAAGCATTCATTTGAAATACCTAAACGAAACATAAGGATGCAGAGGATAAAACATATCGAAAGTCAGCCCCCCCCCCCCCCCCCCCACCACCACAAAAAAACAAGAGCTTCACCTTAGAGGTAACTTCCAAAGACTTGCGGTAAATGTCATTTCCTGGATCCTGCATTCAGAGGACCAAAAAGCTAAGGTAATTGCAACAGTAAGCACAAACACTTGGAATTTTTTCTGCTGAGAAATATATACCGCATCAACTGCCTGCTGAAAGCATTGAGTTGCTTTGTCAAAGTAAACCTTAGCCTCATCCATATCAGGAGTTAAAAATGCATGAGATGTATGTGCATTCCCCAAACACCAAAGAGTTTCATGTTTATCAGGATTAACCTCCAATGCCTCCTCCAACTTTGAGGTTGCCTCTACAGAGTTAATTCCAACCATAAATTAAACAACAAAAGACAAAAAAAGAGAACTTCAAACCCAAAGTACCAAAACAGTTCTGTCTTTAAGCATGGGAATAGAGATTGATATGGATTAACAGCAGGGAAAAGCAACATTTTTTTCTAAGAGAAACATTGTCTTGAATAAATTCGCCTGCAGGTATATTTTATCAACGGCAGGAGATTGTCCTCAAAAGTCCAATTTTTAGCAGACTGTTTAATCAAAAACCAAAATTCAAGTAGGTAGTGCAATACCAGAAATCATCTGTTTAGATTCAGGAACGGGCTGGAACTGTGATAATTCCAATAATGCACCTCCCCATCTCGTCAAGTTCTGCGTTTGTTATCATATCAGAAACAATAGATTCAGTTTATTGAGGCAATATAGCATATAACTTACAAATATAAAAAACATATCAAGCTGGTGGAACACAAATAAACATAACACTATATATATGCCTTAATACTATAGTAACAAATTATACGCTTGAATGAGAAGATAAAAAGGAGAAATACGCACATCAGCATCGAGAGGATTCTGAGCGTAGGTAGTTTCAGCAGTCTTACTTGCGTGCTCGAAGAAGAGGAGGCGATCGAACTCGCTTTGCATATCCATGTCCACTGTTACTTGGGACCTTACTACTTTTGTTAGGGCTCTTGCAAAATCCTCTTTCCAAATTCCTAATGGCGGCCCGCCCTTGCTTTTTGTCGACAGAGGGGACTGGACTTAAGAATCTAAGACACTATGCAACGTCAACTTGTACTACAACACAGCTTCTGACACGTCAGGGGTATGAAAAAATATAGTGGGCTGTAGGGGTGTTCATCGGGCGGGGCGGCTTTTACTCTTAACGGTTTGGCTTAACGGTTATCGGCTTTTAAATGTATTAATTCCTTAGCCACCCGATAAGATATCGGGCGGATTGGTATCGGGTTAGCTCTTATAGGGCGGTTAATGGGCGGTTTATCGGCCTAACATACATGTTCACTAAATATCTCTTATTCTCCTCGTCTTAGAAATAATGAATTGCCATAAAAAATAATATTTTAGAGGCAATGTGATATAGCTAATGAAACAATCGCTATCAACATGTAGATTATAAAATAGATAAATTCACTACTAGTTCAGTATCGAAAAAAATAAAACAGAACTTATCTTCTATTAGAGGCCACACTACATGTGCACTCATAAGCTTCGGATATAACCAAAAAAATCTGTCGCGCAAATTTCCATTCAGCTCCCACAATGAACTTTTAAAAACTGAAGTGCTCTGGTAAATTCTACTCTCTACACTCCTCTTCTATAAATAACTATCGTTCTCCATTTTCCACAAGCAATCATCCAAAATGCACAAATTTATTTCATGGGGTGTCGTTCCTCTAGTCATAACCAACCTTTCAATTCTTCTTTTTCCATGACACACATAGAACCATATATGTATTAGACAACTCAATTCTATCACTAAATTTTATATATATATATATATATATATATATATATATATATATATATATTTTATTCTTAACGGGTTAGCGGATTAGCCGTTAAGAAAATTGAATGATCTATCCCCAAACCGATAAGCCGTTAATAAAATAAATTCAATCCGTTCCCCATCCATTAAGCCGTTACCAATAAGCCGTTAAGCTTCGGTTTGGATCGGTTTTCGGTTTCGGATAGATTTTGAACACCCCTAGTGGGCTGGAGTGATGGGCTTTAATATAGCGGAATGAAAGCGCCATTTGCATCTATACGCGATAGAATCTTTATATTCTTATATTATATAGAAAATTTTATTATTCTTAATATTTAAAATTTAATTATATTTAATATACCAAATTATTAATTCTATACTATAAAATATTTTAAAAGTATAATTAATACAGCATATGTTCCTCCTTAATTTAAAGTACCATATATCCAATCTCTCCTATGTTTCTCTCTCTCAAACCCTCACCCTCACCCTCACCCATATTTATGTACTTTTAGTAAACATAAAAGCCTATGATTATGAAAATGTAGATTTGCAGCATATTGATGTAGAACACATAAATCTTACATTGCAATTAGGAGCAGCAATCACTCAAGTTCCTGGTTACATTCATTGTTATTGAAAATCTTGTGAACTGCAGTCAATTACCAATACTTTCTTTTCCAAAAAAATAAAGACAAAGAAACTCGTATTTTAACTTCTTTTTTTTGGCAATCCACTAGGCGAAGCCTAGTGCTAGTTTTTTATTAATAGAAAAAAGAAAATTACAACAATTAGGATAAATACTAATAAGGGAGACAATATCGCCGGAGTTGTTACCCATATAACACAACCGGTCTGACCTTATCGTATTCATCCTATTGAGGCTTCAAAATACAATCACACCTGCATAAAAAACACCAAGAATGTGATGATAATACACCGAGAACTACTAATGTGATGTGAACTATTTTTTCGATATGGCTTTAAAATTCACGCTTGTTCCTCGAACGATTAGGCTTTGTAACAGATTTGAAACACGTATTAAACTTCATTCAGCACCTGATTTGAATTTTCTGTTACTCTACATCGAGCTTTAACATGCATTCATCTGCCGCTAGCATTCAAATATATTATGTATGTTTACACGAAAGCATAAATCTAACTTGTTAGTGTGTGGGATTGAGGTTCGATTGTAGCTTGTAGCTTAATTGGTATTTTCAATATTGGTACAATTTCTCATTCAATTGTTGCTTAATTAGTATTTTCGACATAATTACGGTTTTTGTAGAAGATTTGTAGAAGTTTTAGTCGTGTTTTATTTGTGAAAATAAAAAATAAAGCATATACAATAATCTACAATTTATCTACAAAATATCTACAAGCTGGGTACATTAAATTTTAATATCCCAATTCACATTCAATTGTAGCTTAATTGATATTTTCAATATAATTGCGTATTTTTTGCAAAATATTTTGTAGAAGTTTTAGTCTTTTTGGATTTATGAAACAGAAAACAATACATCTCCAATCATAATATAAATAATCTAATTTATTTGTAAAATATCTACAAATTGGGCACATTGAATTTTAATATCTTAATTTCCATTTCAATTGTAGCATATTGGAATTTTCGACATAATTATGTTTTTGCAGAAGATTTGTAGAAGTTTTTGTCGTTTTTGATTTGTGAAAACAGAAAACAAAGCAACTACAATCAGGATACAAATAATCTACAATTTATCTACAAAATATCTACAAAATGAGTACATTGAATAGTAAAATCTCGATTCCATTCGATTGTAGTTTAATTAGAATTTTCGGTATAATTGCATTTTTTGCAAAAGATTTATAGAAGTTTTAGTCATTTTTAATTTGTGAAAATAAAAAACTAAGCATCTACAATCATAATACAAATAATCTACAATTCATCTATAAAATATCTACAAACTGGGTATATTGAATTTTAATATTTCAGTTCCCATTCGATTGTAGTTTAATTGGGATTTTCGACTATACATAATATTAAAGATTCATTATAGTATTCTCAATTATAGATTGATGGAAATATGTTAGAAAACTACATCAACTACTTTGTCGAGTTTGAAAAATACTACCTAGTGACGTCAACTATTAGATTTGTCAAGTTATTATTTTTCATGGAAAAAAATATAACGATATTTTCAGCTACAAATTTAAGTGAGACTATAAGCAGAAAGATTAGGTGAAAATAAGAACAATCTAAATAAGAAATTTTAATGATACAATGATTCCTTATTTAATGAAATATCTGGAAAAATATTACATCCATAATTTTAGCGCGCCTAATTAGGAATATCTGGAAGAATATTTAGTTCTAGATTTGTAGCACGCCTAATTAGGAATGAATCAGCTCCCAATAATTGATATTTAATGAATAGTATAATATTTGTAAAATAACTGTGAACATGAGGGGTAAATATAAAATTATACATATTTTTAATAATAAAATTTCATATATGGTATAGGAAGGTAAAAATCCCAAAGAAAAAATGTAACTTCGACTAAATAATTTCACTATTTGTTGCAATATGTTTTTTCAGAAGATCGTAACATTGGATTGTATTTGCCAACTGTATTTCTTAAAATATTTTAATATTAAACTGTATTTGTCGCAATGATTTCTGGATATGAAAATTAAACGTAAAGAACATACACCAAAAGATATCATATAAAGTTAAAAGCAACCCTTGGGGGTTGCCCAGTTGGTTTGGAGGATGGTTATTTATAAGGATGATCTCAGATCGATTATTCCTTAATGCTTGTCTGACTTGACTTGTTTAGTACAGTTTACATATCCTGTATGGTTTGCAAACTATCAGATACGGGAATGTTTATTTAGTACACACAAAATGCTCACCACAGAGTGCTTACCCGTAAAACAGAAGCTGTGACAGAGGCTGTAACGGCTGCTGGTTTCCCCTCTTACCAAAAAAAAATTTTAAAAATGTTATTTAAGATACTATCACATTGCATATTTTTACACTATAGATATTTCTTTATTATATTATAATATTTTACAAATTTTATTTATTGTCTGTTCATAAATAATTAATTGAAGGTATATACATAAAATGTAGGTAATTATAAAACTGGGAATAGGGGTGTTCAAAACCGATCCGAAATCGAAAATCGAACCGAACCGAACCGAAGCTTAATGGCTTAATGGTAACGGCTTAACGGACGGAGAACGATTGAATTTTTTTTATTAACGGCTTATCGGTTTGGGGGCGGATTATTCAATTTTCTTAACGGATAATCCGTTAACCCGTTAAGAATATATATATATATATATATATATATATATATATATAGTTATTTTTACTTACATAATTATATATATTAATATAAAAACTAAAAACCTTAAAAATGAATAAGTATAAGTTCCCACAACCGGCGGTCAATTTCTATTGGCATTCCTTAGGATTCCACCGGAGGTGCAATCAATGATGTTGCCGTTCAGTTTCGGCCTGTGATTCGTATAAGGATCCACACCAACAAAATGATGCTCTGCTTTAATCTGCTCTGGCCTAGAAATCTTTGTTGATTTTGGTGTGCAGTGCTTTAAAATCCCAGGAGCTTGTCTTCGGCTAATCCTTCTAGCTGGCCGTGGATATGATCTACAAAATTTTATATTGTTTCAATAAATTTTATAATTCGGTATAAGCTTTTCGATAACCCCCATAGATATTAAACCGATAAACCGCCCGATAAGAGCTAACCCGATACCAATCCGTCCGATATCTTATCGGGTGGCTAATGGATAAATACATTTAAAAGCCGATAACCGTTAAGCCAAACCGTTAAGAGTAAAAAGCCGCCCTTTTCGCCCGATGAACACCCCTAACTGGGAACCTCAAAAGTTAAAAAGTCAAATTACAAAAAGACTTTTTTTAAATAACCCAAATAAATACCTTATTTAGCCTAACTGCCTAAATACCCTACTAAAGCAGAATAAGAAAAAGTAACGCATAACAACTCCATTCAATCGTTTCTCTCCCTAAGAGTTGCAACTGTTGCAACTTCAATGTTATGATCCAATTTAGGATCGTGACAGGCGTTTAGGAGCAAGTACTCTCAAGTAAGTTTTGTTATAAATTTTACAGAAATTTAAGCAGAGTTTTCCCTGTTTTTGGACTATCCCAAAAATTTTCTGTCTCAAATCAACAACCAAACAACCTAATAGCAATCAACCTGGCAATTAACAACTTACCAATTAGCGAAAATAAGTCTCCACTATTGCTAATTAACACTCTAACAACCAGAAAACTAATCTACCTCCAACTTTCATAACAAAGGACGATACTCAATGTAAGGCTATAATGACAAAAGAATACACACGACACTAAAATAATGACTATGGAGTGACTCTAGGAATTTAACAAAAGACCATAACAATTGATAAAAATCTCCGCCCACGCGAACAAGTACGAGGCTCACCAAGAGTTCTCAACCTTTGACCTCTAATTAACAAAATCCTTGCCTGCGTCAACTGCTGTCTCTAAAAGAAAACAAAATTTAGCGGGGAATGAGTCGCTAGCTCAGTGAGTAATAATACTTAACCACTATTTTTTAATTTGGGGACAAGTCAACATGCTAGTATCTCAAAGAGAAAATAATAAAAAATGCCCTTTCAGAAACAATAATTAATTTTTAATCTCATCACACTTTTCTTGTAGAAAAATATAACTAACAATTCAGTAATAAGCTCGGTAATCACTATATAATATCAGTATTCACATTTTTTGGGAGGTTTCAATGAACGGATAATGCAATCGGCATAATTATGGACTTCTTCGCAAGAAGTCAAATATAACGGTAGTCCCTTCTCGAGGGAAATCAGTAATGGTATGCTAGTTCTACCTTTCCACTAGCGAGGCTATAATGGTAATCGGTAATTACAAGGTGCACCATGTCTAATGAACCCGTTGTTAGCTACAGTATCCTTTAATGTCTACTCCCATTTATACTTATCTCTGTAATCCATATTGTAGAAACTATTTTTAAAACAATATACGGCATTTCGGTTCTTATCAAATCATATAATTTCCTTTCGATAATAGTAAATTCAAGTAACGGTCAAACAGATGTAGTGACAACAAAAATATTTAAAACTACGGTATTCATCTCAAATAACTACTTCGGTATCATATCGAGTAAAAGACTTGTCCCACATGCAACTAAAAATAATCATCAACATATTCATATTAAAAATCATGTGTAACAAGTTATGAAAATACGAATTGCAGTAAGATTACTACTCACAGTACTCGTGCCGAAATACCACTGCGTCACCTCGTGCAATCCGTATGATTTCCTTCAACCAATCTATAATCACATCATATCGATCTCTTATAAATTTTGTTGTTTAGGTTAATCCATAACTAATTTACAATATCCAACTCGTGGAGTTTCACATTGATTCTCAATTATTTTTCTTGAGTTGGATTTGTCCCGATCATGGGATAATTTTTTATATATATATTAATCATGCTCCTTAAGCCATATGTAAACTTTTGAAATTTTACTGTAGAAAACATAATTCTATAATGCTTTTAAAATTTCTAAAACTTGCTTAAGTAATAATTACACCATATCTCTATCAAGATACTCTCTTCAATGAATTCTTCACTCAAATATACACTAGTAACTCTATCTCTTTGTGGTATTTAAATAAGTTATTCACAATCTATGTAAATTGCTTAAATTCCAGAAAAGAAGTTATTAAAGAATTTGTCCACATAATTAAAATAAAGAGTTTAGATATTTACCGCAATATTTGCCTTTATTAAGTGCTTCTCTATTTTTTTTTGACTTAAATTATTTGTTATTATTATTATTATTATTATTATTAATGCAATCTTATTTAAAAAAATGTAGGATTACATTCAATCAATCGCCTAATTAATTGTTTCTTTTCACTCTGCTCTTCTTAGTCCTCAACAACTCCAAGGACTTAAATTTTCTATGTGATTATATTAATGACTAATTACATAATAATTTTCTCAACAGGAACAATCCTAAAAGTTGTTGAATATAATTTAGTGAAAATACTCTAACTGAATATCTTGATTGAAGGGGATTAAATCGTCATATCTCAAATACTAACAGAACTTTTTGTTATTGCTGTTTTTTTGGGGAGGAAGATACTGCTCTTGCATGACATGAAACTGAGAAGGACAACAAGTAAGATCTCTCTCTTTCTATGTTATATTCGGCCATCATATAATTAACTCCCTTCTTGCTTGTGAAACTTAAATATGAAAATTGCGTATTTGTATGAATCGATGGGATTGGGGCGAAGTTTATTGATTGATTGTTTTTATTGTATTGTTGCACTGTTCCCCTTTCGGATATTTCTCCCATTTATACTGACTTAATTCATGACACAAACAAAATTAAGTTAATGTCACCCCAAACAAGATAATTTCTAACATGTTCATGATTTATAATATTATGACAAATGGAAAGAATTACAATATAACATTATAAAAATGCAAGCTTATGGATATTCAAAGAGATATAAATAGAATGCCATAACATAATTTTTTATATCCAACTCAAATGGTAAACTCATACCTAAAACAAAGAGAGGTCCAGCTAAACAGTTTGTGTTTCAGCGAAGAATTCTGTTGTATTTGGCTTATGCAGGGCCCATATCAGTTGAACAGTTTGTGTTCCAAATGCAGAACTTGACGAGATGGGGAGGTGCATTATTGGAATTATCACAGTTCCAGCCCGTTCCTGAATCTAAACAGATGATTTCTGGTATTGCACTACCTGCTTGAACAATCTCCTGCCGTTGATAAGTATATTTGCAGACGAATTTGGGCGGATAATTTAATATATATTTTATTCAAAACAATATTTTTCTTTGAAAAAAATGTTGCTTTTGCTCGCTGTTTATGCATATTAGTCTCTATTCCCATGCTTAAAGACACAACTGTTTTGGTACTTTGTGTTTTTAAAGTTCTCTTTTTTTGTCCATCTTTTGTTGTTTAATTTATGGTCGGAATAGCTTTTCCCTGCTTTAGGCATCTTAATTTCTTTATACAGATAACATTCAGCATTTACTATATTAAAGATTTATTAAGGTTTCAGAAGAAAAAACTTTTTCGCCTCTCCAGGCATCTTAAATTGTAAGCGATAAGGAGGCATTATGGACCTGATTAGAATGTTCTGATGACACTGAAAGCGCTACTATGATAAAGATGCACATTTACATCCTTTTGATCTCTGTTCAATCCTCTCTTCCTTTTTTCTCCCCCGCTGCTATATTCCCCAAATCGTTGGCAGACTGAATTATTGCACCTACTAAGATGACTACGTTTTCTTACTTTCTCATTCCTTGGTTTTCATTGAGCAAATGTTTGCTGGCATGAAATGTCTCGTGTGATTTATGTTCTTCCATGCTATGTTTAGGCTCCAGAGTTGCACATGGAAATCCACAAACAGGGTTCCATGCCACAAACTTTGCAAAATCTAATATGCCGCCATCCCCTCCTCCTCCCCAATGAAGCTAGAATACAGGCTTTACTGGCCAAGATACATGCCAGAGTTTTTTTTTCTCTTGATATATGCCAGAGTTCGGTTTTAATTCATTCTAATTTTATGCAAATTAATCTACCCGTCTTTCTTTTTTATCGAATTTAGCAAGATGTCATCCCTGTAGTTGCTGCCACTAAAAACTTGTTCAAAAATTACTTGAGCGGCAATCAATGTCGCTCGACCACATTCCCTGGTTGCAAAGGACTTACTAGGAGTAGCAAAGAAACAGTATAAGGAAAGAAATAAAAGAAGGATGAACATTGCTTCAATCAATAAATGGAGGCTGACAAGTAACAACATCAAGTTTGAGAAAATACATACAAACAAATATCACTTGCAACGCAAATATTTATATTTCACTCAACCATAGACAGCAAAACCAGGCTATTGTGCCTTCTTTGTCGCTTGCTCTCAGCCAGAGGAGTTCTATGCAGAGTCACATGCCATGAAAATAGCGAGGGTGTCTGTCTTCAGGATGCTTAGATTTGCATCCCATTTGTACTTTGAGGATAAATTATGTACGAGACTTTCCATACATTTGAGCATACACCGTCTTTGTGCGGTACACCAGAATCATGCTTAGAACAGCTGCAATAATGCAAAGTCCTGACATTATCAAAGAAGTCAAGAAGAAGCAAATGGCGCCTTCACACTTGAGAGGTTCATCCATGTTAAGAAAACTTGTCAAAACCGAAACCAAATTCAACTGTCCATCATTGTGCTGTTGAGCTTGCTTTTCAGCTTCCCAGTCATATATACTACTGGAAATAAGACCTGAGAATACTAATGAACCAGCTGGATTGGCAAGAGTGAGGAAATTGTACAATGCCCCAAAATTTTTTAAGCCAAACAATTCTGAAGCAGCAGCTGGTACAATCGCCCAATGAGCCCCATAACCAAGTCCAACCAAAAGAGTACCAATGTACATTGCCCCAGGCCAACCCATAGCAAAGAAGAAATGGCCAAAGGCCATTACAACTTGGGCAACAGCCATAGCTGCATGTCTTGGATATGCGTTATCCCTGTTTGTCAATAACACAATGTTGTGTTAGAAATTTCTTAGAATTTAAGTGAAACCATCATTGTATGAGCACTAAATTTCATGTACCTGACAATTATTTCAGAAAAGTATCCACCCCCAATACGGCCAAGGAAGTTCCATATGCTGATCAAGGAAACAAATACATGTGTGTTATTTGATCCTAAAGATTGGGTCATCTGTCCCAAGTTATCAATGACAGTTAAACCAGAACCAGAACCTAAAAGCAGTGAGAAAAACATAAGCCAAAAATCTGCCTTTTTTAAAGCCTGAATTAATGTAAAGTCCTCCCCCCTATGGGGACCCAATCTTCTTTTGATCCTCACTGCTCCTTCTGCGGCTGCTTGGGCTAGTTTCACTTGCAGTTGGGCAATTCTTTTTTGCCTTTCTAAAGCCGGAAGCAAGTCTACTTCCTTTGGCCTCTCTTCTTCAACCTCGCTAAATATAATTTCATGACCATCGTCGTGTTCAGAAGTTTCAGGATCTTGTTTCTGTGACTCGGATAGTACTAGTGCCTCTTCTGCTGGTACTCTTCGCTCTTGAGAGAAACACAAGGAGATGGGAATCACAATAGGGATTATCAAGAGGATAAATAGATTAGCTGTGAAGATTATGACAACATTGTGGCTAACATCAATAAGGTCTTCAACAAGCATAACTCCCATTAAGTAAGAAGCCAAAAGGAGGCATATGCTGTAAATAAATGAAAAACTTAATCCATCGGAAGGCCTGATTTGTCTGTGCCCTCCAACAGGCCTGACTATAAACATGAGAGCGATAATTACCATTGCTGGTCCAACGGCAATCATAAATATAAGTGAAGCATGATCTGGGGAATGGATTACTGCATATATTTGAGTCAAAATAGCACCACCTAAGCCAGCAAATCCTTTAAGAATCCCAACCACAGGACCACGGCTTTTGGGGAAGTTTTGCACTCAAGAGACCAAAGCTGCTGTATTAAAGTAGGTCTCACCATTTGTTCCTACAAATATAAGAATACACATCTGCAAAGAAATGGCTAAAATTAAGTAAGACGTTTCCCGTGATGATATAGCACTACAGTAGACACCAGCTAATTATGCCAGTAGATGTCATGGATAAGACACTATGATGGCCAGCAAATAAGGGACTTTGATCAACATCTGAGGTGAATGACCAACCGTCTGAGAGGCACAATGAATATTCATCATATAGATATCCCGATGCAAAACAAAGAATCTTGCTGCTATGCAAGCAAATTGGGGACATGCTATATGAATTTTCACTAATCATGTCGCTCTACTTAAGCTCATAATATAGGACCAATAATATCCAAAATAAAATAAAGAGTACTAGAAGTTCTCTATGTTTTCTACTTGAAATGAGGATATCTAGATGAGGAGATTGTTGATAAGTCATGTGCAAGCTATCAAATAAGTAGGGAAAAAGGGCAGTCCACTTCACCCAAATTTACTATTGCACCTTCCCTTTTACATTTACAAACTTCCTCAAAATAGAAATACCAAACAAGATTAAAAAAAGCAGAATTCTTAAAGAGCATCAATATACTGAAACATGTTCTTCGAGGCCATCTGAGCTCAAGGCTTTTTAATTATGCAAGAAAGTTTCAGTTGAAGCAATTGACAAGTAATACATAGATTCTAACTGATGCAAAAGCAAATAGACCTACTAAATGCAAGAGTACCACACAAATAGTTTGAGTTAGACAGAGCAAAACTTTTGATTTAATAATCCCTGATTTAACTAGTGACAACCCTATGTATTTAATGCATATCATATAAGATAAAACCTTTTTGCTCGGGCTCTCCGGAAATGTCAGTGGGTGTGTGTCGGATCCGATACGGTACAACTGTATTTTTGGAAAGTATGCTCAACATAGGATAAAACACAATTGTCTGAAATGAAATAAGTGGACAAGGAAAAAGAGCAAGATACCCTTTACAAAGAAAAGAGCAGAAGGATACTCACAGCCCATAATGGCAAAGGAAAAGTTTGGCCAGTGACAATGAGCCAAACCCAACCATAACCAATAAGGTTCTGAATAGCACCAACAAGAAGTGCAGCCCATAAAGGCAAGATTTCACACAAAGTACCAGCCAAGAATCCAACACTATCACCCAAGTCCTTTGCCACACCCAATCGAGCAATCTGCTTCTGATTATAATTCAGAGAGCTTTTAATTATAGGAGAAATACTGCCGAAGAGATATCCAATGCCAGCAAAAGTTTGAATCCACATTGCAACAACAAAAACCAGCCATCTGTTGTTGATAAAGATACCAAATCTTTCTTTCAAATGAACCATCATTGTTGGATATAATAATTCTGGCAATTAACAGCTTCAGAACTTCTCAAAGTTCAATCTGTTTTTTTTTTTGGTTATGAACGAAGTTAATGGTCCTGTCTTTTTTTGGGGTGGAGGCAGGATACGTTACGTATGATTTCTCTGTTCACTCTCTTATTGTTTTTTATAAGAGCAGAGCAGAGGAGCAGAGCATCAAGGTGGGACGAAGGCAAACTATAATGCTCGGCGTATTATATTATAAATTTATAATACTCTTGATGATATTTTATTGGTGTTTGCACATTAAAAACATGAAGAAAAGGGACCGGTTTGATGAAAGACAAATAATACTACTCACCCGTAAGAATAGGGGACGGGAGACAAGGGACGTAATGTATGGGTTAAAATCTAACGAGACAAAAATCAGCCTGAGAGGGAACGAAGAAAAATTACTTGGGACTGTCGTATCCATGTTATGCTGTAACGATACGCACCTTAGCCACGACCGAGGGTGTGTATTCAGAGCGCTTGAGATGCGAATTGAATATTACGGCATTTCAAGGGGTCAGCCTGTAATATAGTTAAACGACTTAACTACTATGGGTAATGACCGTTGGGTAAAGAAAAAAGAGCTAGTATATGAACTAAGTGAGAAGAAGAAGAAAAGGGAGCTGAAACGGAGATAGAGAGAAATGTGCTCTTTTAGAGGAAGGAGGACCTTCATCCCTCTCCCCACGAAGCAGATACAAGCAAGGAAGCTCAAATCATCAATATATATCGTTAGTCACATCACATCAAATGGATAGGGTTCTACCTTGTTAAAGATCGGTGACCCTTTTTCATCCATGTATTGCTTAATTGCTGTTTGATATTATGAAAATTACCATCCTCTTCTTATATGATGGGATTCAATCACTGTTACAGTTAAATGTTATGTGTGCTATGCTTGCTCAATGCTCACCCTCCTCTTCTATCTTAGATTCTTAGATCTAGAGTAAATTATCGTCGGTTAAGATTTACCTAAAGTTTTCTTATTTAATTAGTTTAACAAAAATCTCAATACTTTTGGTCAAACAAGTTGACGTTGTCTGTGGGACTTCTTAGTCAAAATTTTAATTTTCTCTAGATCTAAAGCCAGCCAAAGTATCACTTACCAGTTGTCGTAACCTCACCATCTCAGTATAAACACCAACTTGAAAAAGTAGTAGACAAGCTTTTGAAATAACCAAACCAGTCAAGGTCAAATCATTGCATGAAATCGAAATTATGTCTTATATCTACACAAAATTCGCGTCTCGCTGAAACGATGGGTTTGATACGTCGTATGAATACTTAAAGAGGGATTACAGCCACTCGCACTTAGCACGTTCGCAATCCTATTCGCTATATTGACATTATATATCGATCTATACTCCTACCTCTTAGGGAAGGACGATAGCCTACTATGTAATTCTTTGAACTAACCAGCTTATCCTGCTTTATTTTTTACCCGTATGCATAAGTGAGTAATTTAGGTACGAAGTATAACTTGTGTTCCCCTTATTTTTACGCACATTGGGTGGAATCGGACCAGGATCCGAACTCAAGATCCCAAATGTCAAAATATGTTCAGCCCAAAAGAAGCCTAGACGAGACTAGCAGTGAAGCCAAACACGAGGCTATCAAATCTAGAACCGCCATTCGAGTACGGGATAATACGGGTCGTCCTACAGCGCCCTTATCCTTCCACCGACCTATCAGGTCAAGGTAACAGTCAATTTCGTTTGAGCTTAACTTGTTGTTTTTATTTTTTAGATCGGGATAGGAACACGAGCATTCACACAGGTGTGAAAACAAGGAACAAATGCCACCAAACACACCAGGGCAACGTTCTGAACCATACCATCCCACAGGCAGTGGTCGAGCAAGACCATCCACATCATACCATATTATAAGCAACAGAAAAATGGCTCAGAACAAGCCGGCATTATTAAGAAAATCTCCATGATCTGGGACTGGGCGGCGAGTCCAAAAACAATCTCTCCAACACAGGCAGAACGTTAAAGCTGGCACGGATGCTCGCCATGGCAATCCTATGTCGGTGCAGCCGACGAGATATTACGAATCACGCGCGAACATCATGCGGGATTTATCAAGTTCCAAGGTGTCCAGAAGCACAAGCGACAAAATCCATCGCTCATTCCGCTAAAATAGGGACTAGATAAATCGGGACTCATCCCGACGCACAGTACTCTCCAATAAAAGAAAAATTAAACAAATTGGGACCCACCCCGACGTACGCATAAACAATGCAGAAGCGAGTAATGTTCTCCAATAAAATTAATGCAACATGCAAATCTCACCATCCCATCAAACTCGCACATTGCCAAGTGATGGAAAGCTTTACTTCATTCGAACTCACAACGAGTTATAATTCTGAACCTCGCTCGAATTTACACCCTTACAACCATCTGTCATCACTAAGTGAAGGAAATTTTGACTTTATTCGAACTCACAATGGATTACAATTATGACCTCGCTCAAATTTACAACTTTACGACTATCGGTCATCACCAAGTGAAGGAAAGTTCGACTTCATTCGAAATTACAACGGGTTACGATTCCGACCTCGCTCAAATTGACACCCTTATAGCTATCGGCCATCACCAAGTGAAGGAAATTTGACTGTATTCGAACTCATAACGGATTACAATTCTCACCTTGCTCAAATTCACACCCGTACGGCCATCGGCCATGTCAGGCGGAAGAAAAGTTTGACCTCGCTCGAATGTACAAGTCAAAACTGACTCCGCCCAAGTTGGCAAGTCTGAATTTTACCTCGCTCGGATTTACACCCTTACGGCCATCGGCCATCACCAGGTGGAAGCAAAGTTCATCCTCCCTCGGATATACAAGTCAAAACTGACTTTGCCCAAGTTAGCAAGATTGAATTCGACCTCGCTCGAATTTACACCCTTACTACCATCGGCCATCGCCAGGCAGAAGAAAATTTCGACCTCGCTCGAATATACAAGTCAAAACTGACTCCGCCCAAGTTGGAAAGTCTGAATTCGACCTCGCTCGAATTTACACCCTTACGGCCATCGACCATCACTAGGCAAAAGCAAAGTTCGACCTCGCTCGAATATAAACGTAAAAACAGACTTCGCCCAAGTTGGAAAGTCCGAATTTGACCTCGCTTGAATATACAAGTCAATACAAATTTCTCCCAAGTCGTCAAGTTTGAATTCGACCTCGCTCGAATATACAAGTCAAAAATAATGTCGCCCAAATTGGCAACTTGAATTTGTAGATCAGAAGTGACTTCATTCAAACTTACAAAATGGGATCCGATCTCGTTCAGATTAAGAGAACTAATTCGACCTCATTTGAATTCCCAATTAAAAACAAGGGACTCGTTACGGGGAAATTCGAATATCGTTTTCAAAAAAAAGGGAGAGAGAAAGTCAAAAGGTATGTAACCAAATGCAAAGCGACTATTTTATTCATATGTATATGCGTAATTGTTGCGCCTTTCAAAAGGACAAAAGAAGTCCCCCACGAAAAAGCTGAAAATAAACAACAAAATAACAAAAACAATCTATGTACAAAAGTTGCAAAAATTTTCACTCAGCATCATCTTCACCGCCATTCTCTCTGGCATCGTCGTCATCGGAAGGAAACCCATCTTCGATCTTAACACTCTCGCTGGCCTCCAGTATCGCTGGGTCGTAACCATATATAAGACGAGCCTCGCGTGCCTTCGCCCGAGCATCGTCAATAGCTGCCTCAAGAATGCTACCCTCCTCCCACAAACCCTTGTATATATCTCGTTGGCCCTCAGCATGGACCCATCGACAAACGGCATAGGATAGTAGCAGAAGCGGATACTTGAGGGGTAGCCCGAGCCAATAGTTGTGCCTTATCAAGCTCATGAGCCGCAACGTGGTCTCCCAAGCTCAGAGCTTCCCGATCAATTTCACCAATCCACTCCTCAAGCCGCGCCTCCTTTAGTGTGGTCGTCGCCCTCTCAGACTCCTACTTAGACCTGAGGACATAGATAGCTCCATCTAGCATCGCCGCCTTTTCTAAAGCCAATACCCGAGCCCCCTCGGCTCTCTCCAACTCGGTCACCTTCTTTTCTAGATCATCCACGTTCATGGTCCATTTTGCACTTAAATCAGCGACTCTGGTGGCATTTTCTTCAAGCTCGGCTCGCAAAGATAGCACATTTGCCTGAATATCTATGTACTCCTCCACAACCCCTTTTCCCACTTTGAGCTCGTCGTCTTTGGCATGGAGTAACACATCGAGCTCATTGCATCTAGGGATAGACCCCATCAATTCCTACTCTCTTTTCTCCAACTCCTTCCTAACAAACTCAGCATATAAAGATTTCGGAGTGGAAGTGGGAACAGATCACCATGGACTTTGTAGTTGGACTCCAACGAATCTTGAAGAAGTTTGATGCTATTTGGGTTATTGTGGATTGGCTAACCAAGTCCGCTTTTCATTCCTATGTGTACCACTTATTCTTCGGAGCGGTTGGCGGAGATTTATATCTTGGAGATTGTCTGCCTGCATGGTATTCCAGTTTCTATTATTTCATACAGAGATACTCAGTTCACATCATGGTTCCAGAGGGCCGTTCAGTAGGAGTTGGGTACTCGGGTGGAGTTGAGCAAAGCATTTCACCCCTAGACGGATGGACAATCTGAGCGCACTATTCAGATTCTTGAGGATATGCTCCCCGCGTGTGTGATTGAGTTTGGAGGGTCTTGGTATCAGTTCTTGCCATTGGTGGAGTTTTCATACAATAACAACTATCAGTCTGCCATTTAGATGGCACCATATGAGGCCTTGTATGGTAGGAGGTATAGATCTCCGATGGGTTGGTTCGAGCTGCGCGAAGCCAGACTATTAGGAACTGATTTGGTTTAGGATGCTTTGGAGAAGGTTAAGGTAATTAATTATAGACTCTGTATAGCCTAGTCCAGATAGAAGAGCTATGTGGATCGAAAGGTTCATGATATTTTCTTTATGGTTTGAGAGTGGGTTCTGCTCCGAGTTTCACCTATGATGGGCGTCATGAGATTTGAGAAGAAAGGGAATTTGAGTCCGAGGTTCATTGTCCCTTTTGAGATATTGAGGCGTGTTGGGGAGGCTACTTATGATCTTGACTTACCTCCCAGCCTGGAAGGGGTTTATCCGGTATTTCATGTTTTGATGCTCCGAAGGTATCACGGTTATCCGCCGCACATGTTGGATTTCAGTTCAGTCCAGCTGGACAAGGATCTATCTTATGTTGACGAGCCAGTTGCTATATTGGACAGGTAGATCAGAAAGTTGAGGTCAAAGAATATAGCTTCAGTAAAGGTTCAGTGGCTGGGTCAGCCGGCCAGGAGGCGACCTGGGAGACCGAGCAGGATATGTGCAGTTGTTAACCTCATCTCTTCACTACTTCGGGTATGTCTCTATGCTCGTTCGAGAACAAACGGATGTTTAAGTGTAGGAGAATGTGACAACTAGGCCGGTCAACTTAAAAATTTTACGCCCCGATCCCCTATCAACTGCTTTTCCTAAGTTTATTTCTGCTAATTTGATTTTCCGGGACATTCGGTTTTGAGTTTCGAGGGAGTTTTGGGACACTTAGTTCCTAAAAGAGAGGTACGTGTTGGAAAGTTATCCATAGTCATAACAATGTAAAAACAGCCTCGAAATGGAAAATCGATGGTTCAGTTAGCTTAGTTAGGTGATTCCGGGGTTAGGAGCATGTTCGGAATGCATTTTGGCGGTTCATAGCTAATTTAGGCTTGAAATGACGAAGTTTGAATTTTTGAAGTTTCAAGTTTATAGGTGAGATTTTGATCCGGGGATCGAAATGGAATTTTTAGAGTTTTAGTAACTTCTTTATGTGATTTGGGGTGTGTGCGCAAAATTTCAAGTCATTCGGAAGTGGTTTGGTCAGGGTTTTGATAAAAAAACGTGTTTCAAATGTTTTTAGAAAACTTAGGCTTGAATTCGATGTGAATTGGTGGATTTGCTGTTGTTTGAGGTGTTTTGATGATTGGAACAAGTTTGAATGAGGTCTTAGGATGTGTTGGTGCTTTTGGTTGAAGTCCCGGGGGCCTCGGGTGAATTTCGGATGGTCTAACGGGCTAGTTTTGGTATTGGAGAGTTGCAGATTTTTGCATTTATGATGTTGCGGGTTTTTAAATCTTCGCATTCGCGGGAGGTCCCACACGATCGCATATAAGGAAATTGGATTGGTCTGAGGTTGGCCTTCGCGTCCATGTCTAAGGGCTCGCGTTCGGGGAGGGTGAGCAGCTGGTGCTTCACGTTGGCAGAGTAGAATTCGCGTATAAGTAATTGAGGGTCCAGTAATGTTGTTCTTTGTGTTCGCACTTGAAGGGCCGCGTTCGCGTAGTTCTGGGGAAATCAAGCATCGCTTTCGCAGGGAAGGCATCATGTTCGCATAGTTCATTTTTTAGTCTTGGAATTTTTCTCTTCGCGATCGCGATGCTTGGGCCGCGATTGCGATGAAGGAACTACATGAGTTGGCTAAAAAGTTTGTAACAGTTTATCCACGAGTTTTAGCTATTTTTCCACCATAGTTGAGTATTTTTAGAGCTCTTTGATGGGAGTTGAAGAGGGATTTAAGAAGAATTGATTGGAGGTAAGTTTTATGAACCAAAAACGTGATTCTATTGTGAAATTAACCTAGAAATTCATGGAATTTAACTGAAAAGGGAAGAATTAGGGTTTGTGATTTTTAAATTTTAATCTGGGATTTGAAGGGTCATTTCAACTCTAATTTTCTTGTTCTCGTTATGTATAGACTCATGAGAGTATGAGGTTTCTGAAAATATAAGTTTCACTTAATTCCGAGATGCTGTCTTAAGGGGTATTTTGGTCATTTTACCTAATTTCATGTCTTGGCTTTGAATTAAATAGTAGAATCAGTTGTGTGAGATGTATTTTACGATATGTAATTGAATTGAATACATTTGGATTCGGATACTCGTGGCAAAAGTATGATTTCGTGTTGATTTTGGAGCTAGTTTGAGGTAAATGACTTGTCAACCTTGTGTGGGGGACCTTTCCCCTAGGATATGATATTTGGAATTTGAATGCCTTGTACGCAAGGTGACGAGCCCGTAATTGAGCTAGTTATTGAAAATATAGTTTTTTATTTAAATATTTAGACTGAATTTCTTTCTTACATGTGTTGTTCTACTTGCAAATATAATCTGTGTTAGTTTAGAAAAGCATGCCTAGTTGATCTAAATTGCCTATTTGCTTAAGTTGCTTAGGTGGTATTACGTGAAGCATGTTAGACTAGAACTACCTATTGCCTTGTATTTTTGCACTCCAATTCTAAATATCTTCTTGTTGTGGCTACTTATTTACATTGGAACTACAGATGTGGGATTCTGGTAGCTCCCCCCTTGTTTGTTTATTTTGGGGTTATAAGTTAGATTCCCGGTAGATCCCCCTGAATATTTATTTTGGGACTACGAGTTAGATTCCTAGTAGATCTCCCTTGCACATTTACTTTGGAACTACGGGTTAGATTTCCGGTAGATCCCCCCATGCACATTTAATTTAGGACTACTGGTTAGATTCCCAGTAGATCCCCCTACACATTTACTTTGGGACTACATGTTAGATTCCTGGTAGATCCCCCTACATATTTACTTTGGTAATACGGATCGGATTCGGTAGATATCTGCGCATTGATAATTGAACTGCAGGACAGTATCCCGGGAGATCCTTAAGATATACACATATGATGGACTACGAGACGGTATCCCGAAAGATCCTTGGACAGTTGATGAAATGGACTACGGGAAGGTATCCTAGGAGATCCTCGTTGTTGATACTGGTACTGAGTCGTTTACTCTGTGTTACCTAATTTTCTGTGTGTTATTTGTTCCCTTGTATAACCTGTCTTACTTCATAGCTATACTCATTTTTCCTATTTATTTCATACTGTTGCAAAATTTATTATTATGTTTATTCTCAGTAGGTCCCTAACCTTCCTCGTCACTACCTGACCGGGGTTAGGCTTGGCACTTTCTGAGTACTGCTGTGGTATACTCATGCCTCTTATGCGCATGTTTTTCATGTGCAGATCTAGGTACCTCCGCCCAGGCTTATTATCCTCGAGGTAAAGATATCTAGCAGAGACCTCGAGGTACATCTAACACGTTCGCAGACCAGGAGTCTCTATCTTATTCTAGCTTTAGTAGTTAGCTTTTCTTTTTTACTGTTATTTTAGACATTCTGGAGTTAAAGTAGTGTATTACATTATGTTAGCTTGTGTTCCTGTGAGTTTTCAGGTTTTGGGAAAAGATTATAGTAGTTGAGCTATTGTATTGTATGTGCCGAGTGGCATTTTACATTCCGTTTTCTATCTTGTCAAATCTTGGTTTTGAGTTATAATTTTCGTAAATTATTTGTTTTTCCCAGTTGTTAGGCTTACCTAGTTGTAGGGACTAGGTTCCGTCGCGAACCACCTGGACGGGAACCACTTCTTGTGTTAGCCTTTCCTAGGTGGGAACCACCTCTTCTACCATCAGAAAATCCTCGTCTTCGGCCATTTCAGCTCCCTCTCCAAGCAGGGGTACGTCATCTTCCAGCACTGGAGCACCAACAACTCTATTAGAGAGGGAAGAAGAACTAACCATTTTTCTTTGATCGAAAGAAACGAGAATGATAAAGGAAAAAGGTAGCGGTCACAGCAAATCCTAACACAAGCAGAAATATGTAAATCTAGAGGAGAAGAAGAAGAGTTGTAAAATTCTCTCTGGAGCGATTAAGTAACGTAACATTCAAATGAGAGATTCTTCCCCATGTATAGGAATATAAATGCCCAGAGCGAGACAACCAAGAGCCACCAGTTAAAAAATAAAAAGGCACGAGAAACGATGCGATGTATAGAAAACTTGTGCCATAATGACACATGAAAAATATTAATAACAATTTGAAGTGACGTGACAGTCTGACACAGCTCTTGAAGCGTCACATTTTTACCTCGCCATGAGGTGCTCGTCCCTCGATAAAGAATTTAGATTTCTCCCAGTTTTCGGATGGACAGAGTCCGCCCGTCGAGCTCATCAAGAGTCAACCCCAACAGGCGGAGGGACTAACTGTGTGGGTCAAAATCTAACCAGACAAGATCGGCGTGAAAGGGGACGAAGAAAAGTTACTTGGGACTGTCATATCCATATCATGCTGTAATGACATGCACCTCGGCCACGACCGAGATCATGTATTCAGAGCGCTTGAGAGGCAAATTGGATATTACGGCATTTCAAGGGATTAGCCCGTAATATAGTCAAACGACTTAAGTACTATGAGTAATGACTGTTGATAAAGAAAAAAGACCTAGTATACGAACTTAGTCATAGGAAGAAGAAAGGGAAGCTGAAATGGAGATAGAGAGAAACTGCTCTCTAAGAGGAAGGATGACCTTCATCTCTTTCTCTCCCCACGAAGCAGAAACAAGCAAGAAAGCTCAAATCATTAATATATATCGTTAGTCTCATCACAACAAATTGATAGGGTTCTATCTAGTTAAAGATCGGCGACCCTTTTTCATATATATATATATATATATATATATATATATATATATTGTTTGATATTATGAAAATTATCATCCTCTTCTTATATGATGAGATTCAATCATCGTTATAATTAAATCTTATGTGTGTTATGCTTGCTTATCCTCCTCATGTATGTTAGATCTAGAATAAATTATCGTTGATTAAGATTAACCTAAAGTCTTCTTATTTAATTAGTTTAACAAAAAAGCTCAAAACTTTTTGGTCAGACACATAACACATTCATTATTTTAGAACCAATTTTCTATACTTAAATTAATAAAATATTTATATTAAATTGGAAATGCAAAAATCACTTATACAGTATCTTTTTACCTTCGGTTATCATTCATGTTATTGATTTTAACAAATTGACTTGTATTTGCTAATTTAATGAAATTTCAACCTAAACTATAATAGAGGAGAATATTGGATCAATAATAAAGTAAAAAGGGGTAAATTTAGATATTCTTTCCAAATATTTTGACAGGTAAAATTCATTGATTCCATGTTGTAGCTCCATTAAAGTCAATGACCAATACAGAACAGTTTACTAACGGTATGAAAGACTTCAAAATATAACAGGGAGTAAAATTAAAGAATTTGTATCGTAAATAAAAAGACCGTTTGAATATAATACCATATATATGGCAGTAAATTACTTACAATTTTGGAGCCATATCCAAATAACAGAAGATATTGGTATGACACTAGAGACAGGTCATAGTAGGAGATAACGACGGAATGGCCACTCAAATTTGTTGCGATAAAAGAAAAAAAAACAAAGCACATACTGATGGTTATCGTGCTTTCCGTTCGCGATGGAGTGGCATTCTGTTTCTGTAAATGCTACGCTACAAAAAAGTAGTGTCTACTCGTAAGCGGACTTAATATTTGAAGGTTGCGAGTGCATTTTTGCATTCAAAATAAATTTGCTGTATGTATCGGATATCGGTACAATATATTACTATTTTTTAAAGATATATACATAAAAAAAATCAGTGTCGGTGACACTCTCTTTACAACATAGGTCCGCCTCTATGATTCTGCTGCTTTTTGTTTGTTTTCGTGGTCTAATCTGGTCTTCCTCTCCCACATGCCTCTATGAAGCATGCCATATTTCATGTCTTTTTAGTTTAATCATCTGCTATTTTAAATTTATTGGACAATTAATTCATATTTATGCCGAACAAGGTTACTAAAGGAAAAATATATTCTCTACTAAAAAAAGTTTCATTTTTAAAACTCAAATCCAAACGATCTAATTAAAAATGGAGGAATCGAGTTGGAATCCTACCACACCCGTTGTAGTTTGAACTCTTTTAACATATGCTCTGTTACTACCCATTTTAAATTTAACAAAGATGGTGTGGAAATGAACGACCTGCCCTTACCCCATTACTTTCATTACTTTAAATGACTGAGAAACTATTAAAGCACGACTCCAAAGCATAACTAGAGTAACTAATACACGTTCAATCTTTTTATACATTTTGAAGCTAACTTGTACATTAAACTAGACTTAATTAATAGCTGGAGTGCGATTATTTTGGTATTTTAGTACTCGCTTACGGAGTATATAATACTTTTATTATGTAAATAGCAATTCCAACCCCCCCCCCCCCCCCCTACCAAGTAGCTATCCGAACCTTATATTATTTTTACGAATAGATAAATAGATAATGTCATTATCATTAATCAATCATATATTTGGATAGAAGGTAGTGTACTAGTGTTAAACAATATCAGAGTGGATTGTTTGCACACGCTTTTAGGCATTATTTATCTTATTTTATATGGATCACTTTTCAAAAATTAGCTTAGCTGGACAGCATAAGCTCGTCGGGATTCTATTGGGTCCTTGAGTCCTTGTCAAGGTATACAAAACAGGAATTACATATTAAAATATATTAGGGTCTCAAATAAAAATGTCGATATGTCCGAGTGGTTAAGGAGACAGACTTGAAATCTATTGGGCTTCGCCCGCGCAGGTTCGAACCCTGCTGTCGACGTAGTTTTGTTTTCTTGCTTTTTTGTTTTACGTATGTGCGAAAGTATTGACATGAGCCTGCAAAAATTCAAAGGCATACTAACTCAGACGATGGCTTATGAGAGGAACTAGCTGGGTGCGGACAAGATGACGCTAACTCAGAGGAGGGATTGTCGATTATGGCTTATGACTTAGAGTGGAACTAGTTGGATACGATAAAATGTTTCGCATTTTTTTAATGATAGTGGTATCTGGATCAATTTGAACGAACCTCGATTATTTCATCAAATAACTATTTGTATACGGTCGAAATCGAGCTCATCTATTGCAAAATAGATCGGGACCGAAACGTGATGGATTGAAGATCGACCCCACGTCCCATCGAACCAAAGTACGAATCAGAACGTACGTCGTCAAAATCTTCGAGCTCATGACTCTGGAGTTGACCCCGACTCGAAATAAGCTTGAAGAAACATTATCGGACCCAATAATAGAAAACAGTAATATCCACAGCCGCTCGGAAATCACCGCGGGAATCTCGGCACATATCAATGGGAGACTGATTAATTAGCAAATCATGAGATTTCCTACTTTTTATAAAATTATATCTAAAGCTGGACTCCCCTACTATATAAAGGGGATATGATTCTTTGTAATAGACATGGTAACATGCACCCTAAAACTTTATAATATTATTTTCTTTCTGCAAGCTACTGTTCTTCTGTTTTTGACATCATTTGAATAACATTCAGTTCGAGTGAGATCTATTTTCTCAAGGCTATAATTGTTCAAGTCACACGATTTGAATTCAATTTATTATTGTTTGCTTTATTTGTAATGCAACATATTGCTTTGTGTCAAATTAATCCATTTATCTTTAAAACCACTTATAAATTCAATTATTATATGATTTTAAGGGTAAACAGTTTGGCGTTCACAGTGGGGCTAATGATAATAATGGTTATTTGATATAAATTTCTATAACACACACACACACACACACTATTTTACACTTGTTCTTTGAAGTGTCTCTCATTTCAGGCTTAAGCTCAAAATGTCAAACTCACAATTAGCACCTCAACCTGCTAACAATGAATCTAGTCATCACGGTGAGAAAAATAACATCGTGCCCGGTAAAAAGGTACCGACCGTTGATCCCGTTAGAATTCCAATTGCGAACCTATTGGACGCTAATTCACACGTGGCTATCAACACAAGCCTCCTTGCTGACCCCGAAAATAGCATCCGCGGTGGAGCCCGATCGACAACACAAAATACTCAAAACAATGAAGGAGACAGGGTCAATCTACGGATGATCTTTGAAATGCTGCAGGCTGAAAAAATGGCAATAGCTCAGTTACAAAACTAGAGTTGTGTACCGAGTAGGATCGAGCCCGGCTCGTCTCGTGAGATCACTTGCAGAAAGAAACTGGTTGCAGAAAGATCGAGTAGCAATAAGTCGAGTAACAACCCGAGATCATAAAAATGCTCGATGAGCTGACAAAATGAATAGAATCAGGAGAAAAGAAAATCGAAGCAAGCGACAAAAAGGTGGAAACCTACAATTCTAAGGTCGACCAGATCCAGGGAGCGCCACTAATATGGAAAGGCTTGGATTCCAAGAAGTTTTTACAGAAACCTTTCCCTCCGAGCGCGGATCTGAAGCAGATCCCTAAAATATTTCGCATGCCTGAGTCCTAAGTACAATGGAAGACTAATCCAAATGAGTACGTCACTTCATCCACATGCATCATCAAAGAACTTCGATGATAATAAGATCGAGTCTGTCTTACCTAAGAAATTCGGAGAAACCTTGTCAAAGGGAGCTATAATATGGTATTACAAATTATGAAAAGATGTTCGAGATTGGGAAGAAGCATGGCTATGATGTTGAAGAACATGGACTTCCTAATGATGTATCAAAAGGACATTTTGCGATTTACGTGGGGTAGAATCGCACTCAATATATTATACCAATTTCTTTCTTAATCTCACCGTGAGTTTCAGTGCCTCCTCCAATGCGCAAAGAAAAATTTTGGCTTTGATCACGACATTGTCATCATATAACGTACTTAACGCAAAATTATTTATTTAACATTCAATCAATAATACCTACAAAGAGTCTCATGTGTATGAAAAAGAAAAGAAGAAAAAAGAATTGAAGGAAAAAAAGGGCGCAAAGAGCGCAAGAAGAAGAAGAGGAGGCGATCACAAGTCTAAAGTTGTAAAACTTAAGATATAGGTTAATAATTTTAAAAAGATGAATATAGACGTATTATTTTTACAGAATAAGATACAGTATTTTCTTCCGTTCAGAAAAGCATCGATGAAACAAATAAAAGATCTAATACATATATTATAGTTACATATTAATTACATATCTACCCACATACAACTAAAGATGATATTAAACTATTGAGTTATTGCGTAGAATTTAGGCTAAATATTTTATTGTTAACACCTTCAAAGCTGCCCTTATCATTAGCATCTCCAGCAAAGCACTCTAGTTTATCGAGTACTACGCCCCATTTTATGTGAAAGTGCTTTGATTGAGCATAGAATCTAGTAAATACAAAATAAAGTTTCCTTTTAAATTAGTGATGGTAAGTGTTTTATCTATTTTTTATTTTCTGTTTCCTTGTGAATAAAAAAGCTTTTATATCAAGTAAGATAAAAATATTCCATTAATTAATGATAATAAATGAGGGAAGGATGTTAAGATTAATATTCCATTAATTTTATTTCGAAACAAATTAAAAAAGAAAAATATAGGAATCACGTAAAATGAGACAGATTGATGAGGTAAGTCCAATCCTAATATTTTGGGGCCTGGACCAAAATATCCCTAGGCCTTGTACACACTGAAGAGAATAAGAGCAATCATACAAAAAGGGTTCCTAGCAGCTACACGCCTACAGGGAGAGGAACAACGAGAGCCATCGCCTACAGCGTGCTGTAGATTGAGCGATTTTTCCGATTAGGAAATGGATCCAGAAAGCGTAGCAAAAGCATTCGTGGACCACTATTACTCTACCTTCGACACCAATCGGGCTGCGCTTGCTAACCTCTACCAAGAAAACTCTATGTTGAGTTTCGAAGGTCAAAAGTATCAGGGATCTCAAAACATCGTTGCCAAGCTCACCAGTCTCCCCTTCCAGCAGTGCAAGCACCATATCAGCACCATTGATTGTCAGCTCTCTGGTGCCAACGGTATGCTTGTCTTTGTCAGCGGTAATCTCCAAATCCCCGGCGAAGAGCACCCCCTGAAGTTCAGTCAGGTATTTATTGCTAATTTTTAGATTCGTTTCCATTTGTTACATTGCGATGTGCTAGCTGGTTAGGGTTTAAATCTCATCTCTGTATCAGATGCCATTTTCGGGTTTAATTTTGCGTGGTCCTGATTTGTGTTCGGCGCGTTAATTCGGTACTGTTTCTTGCTCCTATGTTCCGATTCTGTATTGCGATTGATCGCGAATCGCTGATTTGTCTGGTTAGGGTTAATTGGTTGTCTGTATCAGAAGCGATTTTATGGTTTAATTTTGCGTGTCCTAATTTGTGTTTGGCGCATTAATTCGATACCGATGCTTGCTCCTATGCTCTGGTTCTGTATTTGTGATTGATTTCTCGTCACTGATTTGTTATATAGCATCTTAGATCGGTGTCTTAACAAGGATGCATTTTGTTGGAATCCTATCCTTTTACATGAATCTAATGAAGATTGAAGACATAATTATTAAGTAAATAAAAGTGTACTCTCTCTAGACATGGTCACATGATTCAATATGGTACCAAAGGCAGGCAGAGTTTCTGCATCTGAGTCTCACCACCACTATTATAAAAAAGAATTTGCATATACTTAGCTAAGCATAAGTTTAAAAAGAAATGAGTGGCATGGTCCTATAGCATTTTGATTTGGATTGGCTGGAGCAACTTTTGAATTGTTTGTTAGATTTGAATTTGTGTGTGTTTAAGTGCTCTTTCTTCTTGTCTTTATATTTGAAATCACTTCTTTCAACATGTAAATGAGAAAATGTGTGTTTATAAAGCAAATGAGTGACGTGGTTCTGTAATTGGTTTATTTGAATAGGCCAGAGCAACTTTCCAGCTAAACAGTTGGAAAATTGCAACTTGAAATAAATGCTAAATGCTATTCGAGGACAGAAATACTGACTTCAGGAAAAAAATCAATCAGATGTAAACGATTAAATAACTTGGCTGTCCACATTGTGAATTCCCTTGTCACGTTCAGAGCTCGCCGAACAACCCAAACTATGGTTCTGATGCATTTCGAAGTAATCCATGTTGGAGCAGCAAAAAAAAACATCCAGTTTGATCCCAACAAGTGGGGTCCGGGGAGGGTAGTTTGTACGCAGACTCTACCCCTGCCTAATGCAGGTAGAGAGGCTGTTTCCAATAGACCCTCGGTTCAGGAAGGACAAGAAGAAGAAGTGGAAAGCAAGGGAGGAAGAAAGATGGAAGATAAAACAAAAAGGGAGACATAAAGGATAAGTGGTAGCGAATAATAGCAACATGGAATACAATACTCGAGGCGAACAAAACCACATAACATAATAAAAATCGAAAAATATGAAGGGACATGCATACTACTGAGACTATCGGTGAACAATTATAAACTACCTACTAACCCTCTATCTTAATCCTTGACCTCCACACTCTCCTGTCAAGGGTCATGTACTCAGTAAGCTAAAGCAGTACCATGTCCTGCCTAATCACATCTCCCCAATACTTCTTAGGTCTACCTCGGCCTCTTCTCAAACTCTCCATGACCAACATCTCACACCTCGTAACTGGAGAATTAATGTTTCCTCTCTTAACATGTCCGAATCATCTCAGCCTCGACTCTCGCATTTTGTCCTCCACAGAGGTTACTTCCACTCTGTCCCGGATATCTTCATTCCTAATCCTATATCTCCTGGTGTACCTACACATCCATCTCAACATTCTCATCTTTGCTACTATCATCTTCTGCACGTTTGAGTTCTTGATTAGCCAACACTCAGCCCCATACAGCATAGCCGGTCGCACCATGACTCTATAAAACTTACCCTTAAGTCTTAGCGGCACATTCTTATCACACAAAAACACCGGAAGCGAGCCTCCACTTCATCCATCCCACTCTAATGCGATGTGCGACATCTTTGTCGGTCTCCTCGTTAACCTGGATAATAGACCTGAGATACTTAAAATTTGCTCTCTTGGGGATAACTTGAGCATCAAGCTTAACCTTTACGTCTGCATCATGGGTCCCGTCACTGAACTTGCACTCCAAGTATTGTGCTTTGGTTCTAATCAGTTTAAAACCTTTAGACTCCAAAGTCTCTCCAAACCATATTGGAGCACCTTCACTAAATTCCAGATGCTTCTGGATTTGGTAGACGGTTCTCTTGGATGATTGGATGATTTGAAGCTGTGTGGACATTATGATGTTAGCTGACGTATGCTGAAAATCATGTAGCATTGGCCTGTATATGTGTACATGCTTGTGAGGATAAAGGAGGCAATTACAGAATGGTGTAGCGGAACTTCTGAATACAAGTACAATAAGCTTCTTAAATCCTTTATTTGAAGTGTGATTTGTTTATTGGGATTCTACATCTAGCCTATGAGGGGTGTTTGGATTTCCACTTTCCCATGCTCTGTTTTTAAAAAAAATTCCCGAACAGGACAAAAGGGTATATTATTAAGTTGGTTTTCTTGTGTTATCTCTATTTTTGTGAATAGTTTAACAAACAATCAACAGTATGTGTTGTATCATCTTTACCTTCTTAGTCATTCTATAAATAATTGTAGGGTGTCGTGCTTTGAGTGCTCTCGAAGTTACTTTGTTGGACTCACATCTAATGTTGATTGTTTGGTGTTGGTTTGCTACTTTTTGTTTGAAAAGCAACTATCTTTGGTATACCTTATCCCCACAGAAAAAAAGATAAATAAGAAGAAACAAAAATCAACTATCTTTTGCGGAGGGTTTTTCCTTTCTTTCCCGAAACAAGAACTGTTTGTTTTTCTCTTGTTCGTACTCAAAAGCAGCCTCCTATCTTCAATATAGAAATAGAGCGTTCTTTGAACTGGTGGTTTGGCGCAGTCCTTAAACTGATTATGCAGAAAGATTTTGTTTCGGTCGTTGCTTACATATTTAAGGAGAAAAGAAAGGATTTTTCTCAATTTTCACTTTCTATTTCTATTTTCCTTCCTCTTGCACCTGTTCCTAATTTCCAAAGACATGGATGTGCTTGCTGTTTTGTTGATCATTCAGAAGAAATCAGCAGTGATGAGTTTGTCGTCTGAAAATATTTTATTATTGAAGGACTTCTGTCTTAAGTTTCTGGAAATTTGCTTTTGTGGATACAATGCTTCAAAGTTTATGCATCTCAAATTTCTAATGTTATACGTCTATTTTTTCATGGACTGCAGATGTTTCAGTTGATACCAGCAGGTCAAGGAAGTTTATATGTGTCCAACGACATATTTCGCTTGAATTACGCATGAAGGGTTCTGAGTTGAATTGTTTCTTTGTCATGTTTTCTTGATTGGTTTGTCTAAATCTAAACAAGTCAGATTATTACTTCTAGCAAGATATTGCTTCTGTTTGATATCACAGTCAGTATAAGACTAGTCTTCCCGTAATGGTTTGGTGAATTGATTGATGCACTTGGCTACAGTTTGAATATTATGGAACTGAATGAGTTCTATCTTGCTTCCTGATGTTATTTTCTTGCAAGTTTCTCTATCTGCTATCTCTCTCGTGTTTGCTCATCATGATTCCTCCCTTTTTCTCTTGCTGCTTTAAGCCGTGATTATTTGGTGGATCTCGAGACGTGAAAAAGTTGTGTTGGGAGTGCTTGCGGTGCCTGAAGTTGTTGAAACGTGGGCCTAAATTTTTAAGAAAAAGGTTGTTGAGATATGGATTGTATTATCAGGTTTAGCACTTGATTCGTAACCGGTGTCATGGCTAAATTTTTATATAGTAATTGATTTAAACTTTTCGAAGCTGAAGGCAGTCCTGTAGAATTTGTACCTGACACTTTGACCAATAGCTTTGTGATGTCGCATATGAGTGAAGAAGTGCTGTGGTAATCCTAAAGTATGATGTCTATTTGTTTCTCTTTTGTCGGAGGGAAAGTAACGTGGTCGTCTACCCCTTTGGTAATTAGAAGCTTTATTAAATAAATATTGAACAACATAAAGGTCAACTAACTAGGTACTTGGAGGCCGTAGGGCAAGAGTGAGTGGGTTGGGGGGAATCAGAGTTTTGATATATTAACGCATAGGTTCTTTATTTATTTAGTGTAGTACTATACTGAAATCCGTTTTCCTATTTTTCCGGATGTTGGTCGTTATTTGTCATGCATGTTATATTTTGGCTCTCTTTTTGATTTTCAAATCTCCGTCCTAGTTAACGACTATTATGATCTGAAGATTGAATTGATGTCATTTCAAGTCCTCTCTGAAGATTGACTTATGGATCTGTCCTAGTTAACACATGGGTCTTGCTTGATTTTAAATACTAATACACGTATGTTTATCTTCTCCGTTCTATATTAAATGAGCTACTTTCCTTTTTAATTTGTTTCATAATAAATGACATATTTCTAAATTTGGAAATAATTCAACTTTAAACTCTTTATTTTATTCTTTTTGTCTTTAAAGAAAAACTTTTATAACCACACAAATGGTATGGTTCTACAAACTTTTTGCTCCTTAAACTTTTAAGACCACAAGTTTCGAAAGCCTTCTTCTTTTTTCTTAAACTCCGTATCGAATCAAACTGGTTTAAATAATATAAAACGGAGGGAATGTCATTCTTATACCGACTATTACTACAATGCCACGAAATCCCTAACGCCACGTGAGGATGATTATGCACAGTCCGAGTATGGTTTTCATATTTTCCCTTCTCATAAAACAGTAGGGAGTGAATTATGTATGCATTTCAAATCCTAGGAACATTCACTTCTCTAGCTATACATAGCGGTTGTTTTGAAGGAATATAATTACAGCTGCGTGATTAGTCAAAATAGAACTAGATAGATAAAGGCGCTAGCACAGGGGTAAGAATATACGTTATACTACTATTTTGAAGTTTTGTATCTATCATTTGAAAATCGAGAGAAAGAACGCTGTCATATTTGGTTACTTGAAGGACTTGTTAGTTGATAATATAATAAAACCCCATAGTGATATATAGAAGAGAAAAAACAAAAACAGTGGGAAGGTGGAGGGTCTTATGTAACAATATGTGAATAGTAAATCGCAAACAAAAGTTTGTGCATATACAAACGGGGAATTAGGAGAAGTAAATAAAGCGTTAGTGCCCAAAGACCTCGCAGTAGATTGAAATTTCAGTGATCAATGCTGCTGAAAGTAGTGAATACAAAAAAACTGAATAATGTTGAATAGTACAAAGCCAAAAAGCTAACCTTTCCCCTATTAAAAAAGAAGAAAAAAAACAGTAGTGCAGTTCCATTCCTCCTATGGCTGATTGGAAGCTAGAATATTAGGTGTAAAATACTAGCGTTAGATTGTTGAGTACTAAATTACTGGTAGTAGTTCTAGTTGTTTGCTAGAATGTTTGATGTAAAATATTAGCATTAGATAGTGGAAGCTAGAATATTTGGTGTGAATTAAGGACTGGCACTATATTGTTCTAGCAGTAGAAGTTTGCTTTTCGGTTTTTTCTGTTGAATCTAAGTAAACATGTATTCAATCCTGTTAAAGTATAATATGTAATTTGTATGAGCTAGAAATCTCTAGATATATGAGTATAATTTCAAATCATGGAGTTCTCTAGAATACTAGAGAACATGTTTGGAAAAATATCTATATAAGTAAAATATTTAGAGTCTAGAATAATGTAGAGCTTGAGAAATATCTCATGTATGTGGAAAAATCTAGAACTATCCAACAAGTCTATAAATAGCCATGTAATCCATCATTTGTAAGAATGAATAAGAAGCATCCAAAGTTATTCCCATAACATTTTCCTACTATGACAATCTAGTATCTTCTTCCATACACTTCACCGCAACAAATTTGGTATCAGAGCGTGGTTAGCCTTGTGTCTCAACACTAGTTCTTCAACATGGCAACATCATCACTATCCGTGTTCAACTATTCACATAATCTTGTCCCTATTTTTTATGGAGATAACTATGGTTATTGGAGCCTCCAAATGAAGACTCTTTTTATTTCTCAAGATCTTTGGGAGCTTGTACAAGATGGCTATGATGGACCCGATGACTTGGCTACACTTGCAACATGGACGATGTCCAAGCAAAAGGAGTTTAAGGAAAACAAGAAGAAGGATGCAAAGGCACTTCTCTTTATTCAACAAGGGGTATGTAAAACTATCTTCCCTCGTATTATGGCAGCCACAAGTTGAAAACAGGCTTGGGATATTCTTCAATGAAGAATGATGAATCAATGAAGGTATTTTTGATAGAGTTACCGCACTAGTTAATCAAATTAAAAGTTATGGAGATGAAATTAAAGAGAAGAAAATTATAGAAAAAATATTACGTAGTCTTCCTGCAAAATGAGATCATGTTGTTGCTGCGATTGAAGAGTCTAAAGATTTATCCTCTTTAAGTCATGAACTAATGACTTCTTTGGAGACACACGAGCTTACAATGAACAGATTTTCAATTCAAGAGGTGGAGCAGGCATTTCAATCAAAGGTTATTCTTTCAAATGAAAAGGCTGGAGAATCGGAGAAGGGAGATCAAAAGAATAAATTCCAGAAAAATCGCAACTTTCAACAAAAGAAGTTTGAAAATAAAAATCAAGGCCCAAAAGGAAGGTTTGTTAAAAATAATTTCTCAAAAGGTACGTTTTCCTCCCAATGTCGTATTTGTGGGAAATCAAATCACAATACGCAAGATTGTAGATTTAAATGCAAAAGGTGTAAAAATGCTAATCACTCCCAAAGAGATTGTTGGTATAATAAACCTGACGAAGCTAACTTTACGGAAGCAGATAATCTATTTTATTAATGTTTTAATGTTAATTCAGATGCAAAAGATATTTGGTATTTGGATAGTGGTTGTAGTAACCATATGACAGGGAACAAGAATAGCTTCGTCAAGTTAAACGAAGACATAGATTCTCAAGTAAAGCTTGGAGATGGAAAATTCATAAGGTTGCAGGTAAGGGAGTGATAGCTGTAGAAACCACGGGAGGTAAGATCAAGTTTATTTCTGATGTTCTGTATGTCCCGGGCCTTACACAAAATTTATTTAGTGTGGGACAATTGTTGCAAAAAGAATATAGAGTAAATTTTATCAAAGATGAAAGTATAATTATTGAAGAAAAGAGCAGTCAAGTAGTGACCAAAATTAAAATGTCTCAGAATAAAGTTTTTCCACTTAACCTGCCCATGGAGGCTCTTGCACTAAAATCAGATGTTGAAAATGATCAATCTCTACTATGGCATCTAAGATTTGGTCACTTGAATTATAGAAGTCTTGATTTACTCAAAAAGAAAAACGTAGTGAATGAGTTCCCATACATAAATAAGAAAGGAAAAATTTGTGAAGGTTGTATATATGAGAAAATGCATAGATTACCCTTCACAAAAACATCATGGAGAACTAGACGCCCTTTAGAATTGGTGCATGCTGACATATGTGGCCCAACAAAGACTCCATCATTAAATGATAAAAGATATTTCTTATTTTTTGTGGATGATTATTCTAGAATGATGTGGGTTTATTTTCTAAAAGAAAAGTCTGAAGTTTTCTCAAAATTTGTTGAGTTTAAAGCTTTTGTGGAAAAGCAAAGTGATCAAAAGTTAAAGATACTGCGGACTGACAGAGGAGGAGAATTTGTTTCAAAAGAATTCAATGAATATTGCAAGGCCGAAGGAATAAAGAAAGAATTGACTGTGAGATGTACTCCTAAAAAAACGGGGTTGCAGAACGGAGAAATCACTCCATAGTAGAGATGGCACAGAGTATGTTAAAAGGTAAGTATCTTCCTAACAAATTTTGGGCTGAAGCGGTCTCTACAACAGTCTACATCTTAAATCGTTCACCCACAAAAGCTGTTCCTAACAAGATCCCCTACGAGGTATGGCATCAAAGAAAAGCAAATGTAGATTTCTTCAAAGTATTTGGATGTAATGCCTATGCTCATGTTCCAGTGCAGACCAAAAATGAAAAATTTGATGAGAAAGGTGAAAAATACATTTTTATTGGCTATGGTAAAGAATCCAAAGCCTACAGACTCTTTGATCCTATTACTAATAGGCTGGTGATTTCAAGAGATGTCATTTTCGATGAAGCAGCATCATGGAAATGGGAGGAAAGTCAAGATGCAACTCCAAAAATCCTTGAAAAAGAAGATACAGAATCTCCTACAAATGAAGGACCAAGCATGGAGGAATATTTGGATACAGACTCACCACCAAGAAAGGTGCGTTCTTTACGAGATATTTATGATTCATGTGATGTGGCATTTTTCTCTTGTGAACCAGAGAAATTCGAAGAGGCTATAAAAGATGAAGGTTTGCAAAAAGCCATGGACGAAGAAATCTCTATGATTAAGAAGAATAAAACATGGGAGTTGGTGGATCTTCCACAAAATAAAAAGGTCATTGGTTTTAAATGGGTTTATAAGACCAACTACAACGAAGACGACACGATTCATAAGCTAAAAGCTCGGCTAGTTGCAAATGGCTATTCACAGCAACTGGGCATTGATTTCAATGAAACATTTTCCCCTGTTGCTCAAATGGAGACGGTTAGAACTGTGTTAGCACTTGCTGCTCAATTAATATTGAAGGTGTATCAACTAGATGTTAAATCTGCATTTTTGAACGGAGATCTCAAAGAAGAAGTGTACGTCGAGCAACCGCAAGGCTATATTGTCAAAGGGTAAGAAAGAAAAGTGTATCGTCTTCATAAGGCTCTATATGGACTCAAGCAGGCGCCTCGAGCAGGGTATAGCAAGATTGATAGTCACTTTCACAAACACGGTTTTGAACGAAGTCTAAGTGAGCCATCTTTATATCTTAAGAAGCAAGGTGCAGATTTTCTTGTTATTTGCCTATATGTTGATGATCTTATTTATTGTTGCACGAATATAAAGTTGGTAGAAGAATTCAAGAAGGCAATGATGAAAGAATTTGAGATGACATATTTAGGCCTCATGAGAAATTTTTTTGGCATCCAAGTAAAACAACGTGAAGGAGAAATATTTATAAGCCAAGAAAAATATTGTGACGATTTATTAAAGAAATTTCATATGACAAACAGTAAACCAGTTGCTACACCGGCTGCTGTTATCTCTCAACGATGAGGCGCAAAAGGTGGATCCATCAATGTACAGAAGACTGATTGGATAATTGATTTATCTCACAAACACTATACCCGATATAATATATGCGGTAAGCGTGCTATCTAGATTTATGAGCAATCCAAACAAGCTACACTACGCATCAGCAAAAAGAGTTCTTAGATATTTGAAAGGCACAAAGACGTTTGGAATAAAATATGCTGCAGAGGAAAACAATTCTCTTTTTGGCTACACCGACAGTGATTGGGCTTTGCATTGTTAATTGTAGAAGCACTTCGGGATATGTCTTTGCTTTGGGATAAAAATAATCTCTTGGTCATCAAAGAAACAACAAACCGTGTCATTATCTTCAGCGGAAGCAGAGTACATCTCAGCTGCTAATGCGGCATGTGAAGCAGTGTGGCTTAGAAGAATACTCCTTAACTTGGAGCAAGGACAAGATGGTCATACATTATTTTATTGTGACAACATGTCGGCAATTGCTATGACAGAGAATCCTGTGTTTCACGCAAGAAGCAAGCATATAGAAATTCGTCTCCACTTCATCAGAGAATTGGTTGAAGACGGAGAGATTGAGCTGAAGTTTATCAACACCGATGAGCAGCTGGCGGACATATTCACAAAAGCACTTCCAGTGGACAAATTTACTCACTTCAGAGATAAGTTAAAAATTACAAATTATGAGGGGGTGTTAATGTATAATATGTAATTTGTAATTTGTATTAGCTAGAAATCTCTAGATATATGAGTATAATTTCAATTCATGGAGTTCTCTAGAATACTAGATAACATGTTTGGAAAAATATCTATATAAGTAAAATATCTAGAGTCTAGAATAATGTAGAGCTTGAGAAATATCTCATGTATGTGAAAAAATCTAGAACTATCCAACTAGTCTATAAATAGCCATGTAATCCATCATTCGTAAAGAATGAATAAGAACCATCCAAAGTTATTCCCATAACATTTCCTACTCTAACAATCTAATATCTTCTTCCATACACTTCACCCCAACAAAGCCTCCTACTGAGAATTTCATTATTTAACTTTTAATTTCTTTGTCAACTTAAACTTTAATATATTTTTAACTTTTCAACAAAATTTTTTTAACGCCGATTAAATAACGAAAACTTACTTTATTAGAGTGCGCCAATCAGGCTCCAGCTCAGTTTGGTGCTCGATAATTGATTAGCCAGCAGCAATATTTGACGGTGGTATTAATTAGTCACTCCATTAAAACCTTAGTGTTACTATTCAAAATCCATTAAAGATCGTGATAGCGACAGACATCATTATTAAATAAGGCAATACTAAATAGTTAATTCAATCCTCTTTTTATACCTTCGAAATCATAAAGTTTCCATCAATTTTTACTGATAACGAATGAACTTTAGACATAAGATGCAACTTCTAAGTCCCCGTATCAACCACGCTGTTGTGCCCATGAAACCATTAGACATACATGCGCCTGTAGAGCAAAAGGTACAGTAAGTGTAGTATGAGTATGAAAACACGCATACCCAGTAATTATCTAGTCTAATCTCGAAGAAGTAGTGACGAGATGTCGACCCCGACACTTGCTCGTGGTCCAACAATAATATATTAATACTATAATTAGTCGTGGATTTTATCAAAACGACTATGAATTTAAGAATGATCTTGAAGCAAGTAATCAATCCTCATGTCAATAGGAGATTTTCATATTCATTTTTCATCATTTATAAATTTATCTCACGCCAGGGGGCAATATCATTATTTATAAATTTCAAGGCAAGCAATATAAGCATACACAAATCATGTCGATGTCGTACAACCCGATCTAACATAATATTTGAACTGTGCCCTTTTATAGGGTTGAATGGCGCGAACCATAGATGCATCTATTTAATCTACCGAGGTGTTCGACCTATTTCATAAAGATAAACACATTCAAACATCAATCATGAATTCATCAGGAAGCAATTATCCAGAAAAGAGAAAATTCTCTTTTAACGGTCAAGAAAATGGAGTTTAATCCTTTAAAAAATTCAATTACCAAGTTTGATATGTTTTAAGAAATTAAAATCTACAATAAGGTTACAAATAACACAAGTATAACATGCTTTAGGGCCGTAGACTACTCGGACGTAAGCATAATAGTAGCTACGCACGGACTCTCGTCACCTCGTGCGTATGTAGCCCCCACAAATAGAAGCACATATTGATTTAGTTTACCTATGAGGTTAATTCCCTCTTACAAGGTTAGAAAGAGATTTTCCTTGCTCCGAATTTCCATAATTAGCTCCAATGCCACTTTAACACCTCAAATCGATGCACAATGCTCCAAAACTAGTCAATAAATGAGAAAATACAAAAATATATGCTCTATTACTCACAACAATTCAATTTAGATAAATTTCCAACTCCGCTCGAAAAGTTGACAAAATCACCCCCGGGCTCACGTGCCTGGATCTCGAAATTTTTCAAAGATAAACATTATCCATAACATTATGACCTCAAATATATAATTTATGTTCAATTCCATGCTCAAATTCGTGGTCAAAGATCCGAAACACAAAACCTTAAGTTTTCTACCAAAAACCAAAAATTTCTAGTAATTTTCATATTTAAATCGTTATAAAATTCATGTATTTAACTTATAATGAGTGGGAGAAACTTACCTTGTGATGCTTGAAGAATACCTCCCCTTGAAGCTCTCCAAAATTGCCCAAACCAAATAATAATGGGAGAGAAAATGGGCCAAGTCCCGCTAATAAAATTCCTCTTCTACCTAACGACCCTCGTACATGCGATCACTTGACCGTTTCTGCGGTTCTGCAGTTGCGCAAAATGTTCCGCTTCTGTGGTCATACCCAACTGCCCATTTCCGCTTCTGCAACTCCCTTTCTGCAGGCGCGATCTCGCTTCTGCGGCGAGATGACCACATCTGTGGTCTCAACTCTTCCCCACCAAAATCGCGTGTGTGGCCCTAGGGCTGCTTCTACGACTCCGCACCTGCAACCAAAACCTCGCAGGTGCGGTTGCATCAGATGACGGCTGCTTTAGCATATCTTCAATGTCCAATTCGATCTGTTGTCCATCCGGAATTCACCTGAAGCCCTCAGGATCTCAACTAATTATATCAACATGTCCCTAAACATACCATTGACCTGCATGAGTCTTCAAATCACATCAAGCAATGTCGAATTCATGAATCGCATCCCATTCCAAGCTTAATGAAATTTAGAATTTTAAACTTCTTCATTTGATGCCGAAACTTATCAAATCACATTCGATTAACCTCAAATTTTGCACACAAGTCACATTTGACATTGCAGACCTTTTTCAACTTTCGGAATCAAAATCCGACCCCAAAACCAAAAAGTTCACTTTCGGTCAAACTTCCCAAAAAACATCAAATTTCTAACTTTCTCCAAACGACTCCAATATGACATACGATCCTTTAAATTCACTACCGGATGTGCTCGTGATACCAGAATCACAATACGTAGCTATTCTCATACCCGGAATCCCATACAGACTTTGATAACGTTGAAATGCACTTCAACCAAAATTTATGAAATTTTTACAAAATGATAATTTCCTCAATAGGCGCCGAAATTCTCCCAGGTCATCCGAAATCCAATCCGAACATGCGCCCAAGTCCAAAATCATCATACGAACATGATGTAACCTTTGAATCCTGATTCTGATGTCGTTTATGCGAAATCATGCTTTAGCCAATGCTTCCAACTTAAAGCTTCCGAAATGAGAATTGTTTTTCCGAATCAACTCCGAACTTCCCAAAATTTAATTCCAACCATGCATGCAAGTCATTATACCGGAAGTGAAGCTATTTAATGCCTCAAACCGGTGAACGACGCGCTAGAGTTCAAAATGACCGGTCAGGTCGTTACAAGTAGAGGACAAAGAGGTGAATTTAGGAAAAGTAGGTTATGCAAAAGAATATCACATGATAATTTAGACCAGTGCTCGAATCTATCAGTATATTATTTGAAAAACTACCAACTATGTTCATTTATAAGTAGCTCATTACAAAAAGGGACCAATTCATAAAATATTAGTAATATTAGCTAATCTTTACTAATAATAACCAATTAGCTATTTGTAGCAAAAAAGATCATTTTTTTTCTTTCTTTTGGGCGGGTATATTAAAATAGATATGGTAAATCTTAAGGAACTTGAATCTCAGTTTTGGGATAATTTGGTGAAGTTTTAGGTGGTTTGAATTGAAATTTCGAAGTAAAAATTAAACATGAATAAAATGATATTGTATCACACTGTGTATGATTTGTGTATCACATATGTATAATATTTGTATCAATTGTGTATCACATATAGATTCATGTATACCTGTTTTGTGAGATACATGCGTGATACATGTGTCGCAGAAGAATTTTTTAAACTCGATTTATTTAAGAATATTGATACCAAACCAGTTCAAATCACCTCTAATCTTCCTCAAATTTTGTATATTGACTTATTGATATGTTTTTAAAGAATTTCAACTATATAAATTGAATGATTACCTTTTTTGGTTAGATTTTTGGAATAATGTATTTTTTAAATTTATTTCATCACCTTATTACTATCTCATCCAGGACATTTCTTTTCAGTCCTGTATCTACTCAATAAATAATGTGCCTCGTTAAAACCTTAACTGAAATAAAACCCAATGGGAAAAAAATTCTAGAAAAGGGAAAAGAGTACACATATTTAGAAATGCGCCTATTAGTTGCCTCGTTAAAAACCTTGCAAGGAAAACCCAGTGGGACAAAAACCTTGTAAGGGAAAAAGAGTGCAACGCGCATTAACTCCCCCTGAAGAGAGCATCAATTCACATCCTTGAGTCTTCGCATCACAATCTTGTGCACTAGCTTCAAGAGATCGTTAGTAGAGATTTGATAAATAAATCAGCCATATTAACTATAATGAATATTTGCACCTTGAAATCATAACTCGTGATAGATATATAATATCTTCACAAATATCGTGGAATGGCTCTTCAATATTTCCATAGAGATATCCTCGCCATCACATTATCATAGTTATAGCAAGATATATTTGTGCATAAATTGCATTAAGGAAGTGGTACCTCAAGATCAAGAATTGTAGATTCTTCAAGCAACTTAAATCCTTCATGGGTTGTCATATAAGTTAAGTCATATAAGTCATATAATGGACTTTAGATGCATTTCAAGTTTCATGTCATGCTAAACAAATAAGATATCGAAAACTGATTACACATACCATTGACTTTATACTTTCAAGTATTCGAACTACATGTCCAAAATTACATGTCTTTCATATGGAATCAATTCTACTTGAATTGTATCTCTTCCATTTGGCCAATATTTTTTTGTTTGTATTCGACAAACATAAGATCCTCATCGAAATTTAGCGCTATCATAGATGTCGTCGACGAACATTTTATATCGGTTCCAGTAAATTTTCATAAAGACATAACATGGAGATCTCTTCATTCATACATTCAGGTACCTGAATCTCTCATGAGATTTTATGAAGTGTTATGTCATGTGATCTTCTAGATCACTTGCCTCCTTATTATGATCACTTTGATCATTTGCTCATCTTCTTTATTAAGAAGTTCTTTTGAAACCAATTTGTCTATACGCTTTAAGCGTATCAAAGACTTTGTCCTTCTAGGACTTAATATGAGCATTTGCAGTGAGAATATAGTTACTTTCTTTGGGTCAGCAAATGCGTATGGCATGCTTTGCAATATGTTGCAATTGAATTATCCTTTTATGAACTTCAGGTTCATATTATGATATTCGAGGATCTATATATACAAATGATAATTCATCCCATGTAACCTTTTCTCAAGTGTTTATCATGTTTCTCCCTCATGTTAGGAAAACTAACTTGTTTCCTCAACTCTCGGAAATCATCTTTGTGCATTATCATGTTAATATACACAGCACATTAATAATAATAAGATGAAATTATTTGGTTCCTGACCCTGAACCACTTGTGAGGGGAGAATACAATATACTCTCGTGTATAGCGTATATCAAATTGATATAGATAACTTTGTTCTCATAAGCAATAATTTAGCTATTAAATGGAGGCACTCAATAAATTATTTTACTAAACCAACTATGATGTAAACCAACTTATCAAGATGAACTATCTTGAATAGAAAATCTGGAAATTATGCTCGAAATTAGATTACTGAGCAATTTACCTCGCAAGCACCGGCCAGGTTGCAGGTTAATAATAATCGCACATGTAACCATATCATAGATGCATCATATGTGGTATACATGGCAGGTGAATGGGCCCATATTCACCTTTGATATTTCCAGAATTTAAGGGATTCAACCCGAACTCTTTAGTTGGTCAATTAATTAATGAGAACAAGTAATACAAGAGAATTCGTAAAGAACTTTCTAGTTCTTTAATATTTACCCATGTGAATTCTCTATTATTGCACATCATACTTAAATTGATATGGCTAACCCGAATGCCAACTGAATAAATTATCAATACTGATAAACTTCAAATTTACACCATGACATGTGCAATTATCAATAAGCTTCAAGTTTATTATGATATGGGTTTTTATACCAATAAATATCCACTTTATTGTGGCATTCTTTTGTTTGTGTAGTACAAACTGGAGAATAAAGCGGGTAGCTTTTCATATACAAATTATCCTGCTACAAGTTGTAGTAATAGAAGATATCAAATCTTTCCTTTATTTATAGTCTCAATATAATCAACCACTTTCACATATACTTTGGAAACTGAATAAGTTTCTTTGAGACTTACTACAACACAATACCTTATTGGTAATCAATTGTGTTTCTCCAACATAGTAATAATTGGCTCTTCTAGAGCTCTCAATTAATTTTGTACTACCACAAATTCATCAACATCCATGTGGTGAATATCTCCTTTAAAGAGAAAGTTATACCATTATGTTCATGGTCAAAATTATATGCAAGATATGTTTCTTGTATTATCGTTGTCCTTTAATAATCATATTTCCAAAATATTTTGGCGTACAATAGGTACGTGACCAATGATCATTCATGCCATAATAATGACATTATTTTCATATATCATCTCAAACCTTCTTCTAGAGGTGATGTGGTATATTCACTACCACTAGCACGTTCATATTCTTCCAAGAATGAATATGTATTCATAAATCATATGTTGTCACATTCACATCATGAATGGATCATAATCATCTGTATGTGCTATATAAAATCTCATGTCAAATATTACTTTCATAAAGTGAAAGATTATTTTGAGAATCTTTATTATTCTCATTATCACAATGATGACGATTATAATTTCGTCTATTGCCATGTCGATATATATTGATACATTCACGGTAATAATTTTGTCTTCTTTCAGACTTATCACATACTGTATCACATTCTCTGCGGTGATATGTAATTTTGTTATCCTTTTCAAATCTGTAAATGCGTCTGGCATTTGATTTGCTATTCTTTGCAAATGAATAATCTTTTGCACCTCTTTTTCATAAATAGAAGCACGCAGATCAAGATGAGATAATGATGGATTTTTCCACAAAATTTCCCGTTTGGTTTCACCACCAACTTCTCCCCCTAATTTTGGGAAAAGTGTCTCATCGAATTGACAGTCTGCAAATCGTGCAGTGAACAAATCCCCTGTCAATGTTTCGAGGTAGCGAATAATGGAGGGCGATTCAAACCCAACATATATTCCTAACCTTCTTTGCAGACCCATTTTGGTGCGATATGGCGGTGCTACAGGCACATATACTGCGCATCCAAAAATTCTTAAATGGGATATATTAGGTTCATTACCCAAAACTAATTGCAACGGGAAATATTTGTGATAATTCGTCGGTCTGAGACGAACTAGCATTGCTGCATGCAAAATGGCGTGACCCCAAACCGAAGTGGGCAGCCTCGTTTTCATGAATAAATGGGGTATTCAAGATTATTCTCATCTATTGTCTCAATATGATATCCATTTTGACTGATATCTTTAAAACTCAACAAGTTTCTCTTGGACTTGGAGGAGAACATTGCATTCTCTATGATAAATATTGTTCCTTTAGGCAGAGTTATAGTTGCTCTTCCGGAGCCTTCAATCAATTTACTACTACCAGAAATTGTAGTAACATCTGCCTTACACATACTTAAATGAGAGAAATATTTCTTCTCTTTGAATATCGTATGTGTGTTACATGAATCAATTAAACAAATATTTTTACAATTGGACGTTGATCCAAGTTTGCTTTGTGAGATATTGTAGAAACAGGCAAAGACACAAAGTAAGAGTAGATTTATCACAGAAACAGAACACAGTTAATTATTAAGCATTTGTGTCACAAACAGTAACATAATCATAATGATGTTTTGCAGGAGGAACAAAACATGAAACAACATGTACAAAGGAAATTTCAACACGGAAATAACACATAATTATTAGCAAAGACAAGTGTTATATGTGAATAGTACATCATGCAAGTTGATAAATAACACATTAAATGCTACAGTGCACTACGTGTATAAAGTAATGTTTGTTAATTTTATAATAATGTTTCAATTATATTCACACGTAAAGTACAACAGCATCACACAATGACGCTAAATGATAAAGCATGTTAATAAACATTAACGAAGCATTACGATAGCATATTTGTACAGGAGATCCATATAGTCATAATACAACATACATGACCAATTAATGAAAATAATAAAACAAGTACCAGACTGATATTAGAATACTATTATAAATGGATTTACATACGATTCATCACCGATCAAGTGATCTATTTTCCCCTCAAGGTGCTCAAAGAATTCTGCCACATCTAAGTGGGTGATGTCAAAATTATTGTCAGAGACAAGATTGGTTTCAGGGCATGTACTCTTTAGAGATGCTTGATAAAGCTCAACCAAATGTCTTGGTACACGGCAAATTTCGCCCAGTGCCCTTTTCCACCGCAACGATAACATATAGTTTCTGAACAATTTGCTTTTGGATTCTCATAGTGACCAACTTTAAGTTGTCATATCTCTCCTTTAAGCCATTCCACAAGATAAGTGGATCTTTGACTGTGAGATATTCAATTTTTAAACCTTCATCAAGGTGATGGCGCAAGAAAATCAAGGCCTTAGCACAGTCTTGGGTGGATGCATTATTTCTGTCTTTAATGGCGTCTTCAGGACCCATTGCATCCAAATGGATTTCAGCATCCAACACCCATGTCATGTAGTTCTTGCCCGAAATTTCAAGGGTAACAAACTTTCTTTTCATAATGTCAGACATAATTAAAACAAAATTAGGAGGGAATACAAAAATGCAGCATATGCAATATTGTAACTGAATTGCATAAATACAAGCATCAGCAAGTATCACAAAAGCAAAGTCACGTGGCATATAACAATAAAAAGGCGCAATTTAATTCACTAGCAATATAAATATGCATATGTTGACAGTAAACATATCATTAGTCATAGTAGTTATACTATTGTTCGTGTATGCTGTTACAACTAAAATAAGGCTCCAAAATATTCTGAGAGTTTGATCAAACGCACGCACATCAATAGCTAATGAATTTAAAGACTATGCCTATATCTCATTATAATAAATTTGAGTATGTTGGGAGTTGTTACACAAATTGCATGGTGCTTGATAATAGTTATTTGTTTTATTTAATAAGCAACTTATTTACAGTACAAATAACTGATAGTGCATGGAAAAAAAAAGCATATAACTTTGTAAGCAGTAAGATTTGTTACTTACTGGTAATAAATTTCACATTTGGAAAACACTATCATGTAAAGTACATATAACAAATAAAACGATAGCAATTTAGAAATATTTGTAGCAATCAGCAAACTATGTTAATATAAGCATTTCTTTTTGTTCGTAGAAAATTATTATTTTACTTCCTTAAATCAAAGAGTAAGGATGATCAAACATCACGGGCAAAAGAAAAATACATATATCTAAACGAACAAACCATGTGATCCTTCACCTTAATTTTCTCAAAGAGATTCTTGAGATAGTAGAGCTTCGTGCTGATAACGTGTTATGAAATAATACAAGAACAAGAACAATATTGCAGAGCAAGGTAGGTAGAGGAGAATTCTTATTGATATTTTGGGATGGATTTACAATGGGGTAAGACCCCTCTATTTATAGGAAGAAAAATGACTTAGCCTCAAAGTAAAACTCTTCTATAAGATAGACATTCACTCTAATTAGAATTCTATTCTTAACAGTTTTTCAATTTTTATATGTGTTTGGCTAGTGTTGATAAGTCTATGACTATTGGTTAAGTTGGTAAGTTGAGATTTATTTGGGATATTTGTGTAATATTCTTTTTTTTTTTATATACAAATAGTGTTCGGTCCGTTTGCCACCTTTCTTTCCTGTTAAAACTTAAACAGACGAGAAGAAACTACTCGGTTTTATGTTGTTGCTAGTATTTTAAACCTTAATCTCTGGAGCTTGGTCTCGTTCTATTGACTTTATTGATAAACTTATTAATGCTTAAATAAACCGTCAGTCTGACATTTGAATATAGTATTGAAAAGAGAGAGGATCGGCTACAAGAAGTAATGCCTTAATTAATATTACTACAGAAAAGATCTCATATATATCGTTAATTCGTTGTTGCTGATGTCAGTATTATAATGTTTATTCACTAGTACAGCGTCTTAACTTCTTTCTCGAAGAATATTAGAGATGAAAGTTAAAAGAAAAAGGTGTATTATATGAGACTGTGAGGTGTAATCAAGATGATGATGGATGAGAGTTTGGAGAATTTATATTGACAGCTATTTTGATACTTAAAATTGAAAAGCGACTACACTAATTTCTCCTTTTTCTTTTCTCAATTTTCTATTTGCACGCGTAATGTTTTTGTCATAATTTGAATTAAAAACTCAATAAGTTATCCGATTTGTGGATTTGAGGTACACATGATTGTACATATCAGTTGAAGTAGGACGGGCAACAACATTAACTGGATTACGCCTCTGATATCATGATTAGAACAAACATATTAAATATAATTTAATTTCAAAAGTTAAGCTTATGAATTAAGTATGTAAAACTATATAAAGAATCCGATACTATACATGAACATGTAAATGGCATATCCAAAAACTTGCTTGTTTTCATTTGCATGAATTTTAGTAAACAATCTATACACCTTTTGACAATTACCTGTGAAATATAAGTATAGGGAGTAACAAACATACAGAAATTAAGCTTGATAAAACAAGAACATATCCCCTATTAATTAAGGCAAAAGCTAGCTTAGGTTTCCAAGAAATTAGAATTGGAAACATAAAAGTATAATTAAATCTTGATTGGAGGGAAAGAAAAATCGGACCAAATGTGGAGATTAGCAGTGACAATCAAAAGGGTATAAATACAAAAATATAATATGGCATGGACAAGGATTGAAATGCCACTGGTGTACATATTCCCGAACTCAATGAACCTCGTTCTTGAAGGCAGCTGGAATAGCAGTCCCGGTGACAATATTATGAACAATGCTGCCGCTATCACCGACGGCGCCCAATCTGTTCCCATAATATTTTCTTCTTGCTATACTTTTGAAATACTAGACAGAAAAAATAATAAGTGATATAGAATAGATGAGATCGATTTAATTAAATATAGTGGTTTTGCTTAGTGAAGAAGGAGAGAGAGGATATATGCTAAACTTGAGAGTGAAATGCACGCATGGTATTAAAAAGGATAGAAGGAAGTGTATATGGTGTGACGATGGGGTTTTTGCTTTATGATCCAAGTCTATACAACTTAAAAGTACTGGCTTTGTGTATAAGTTTCCCATAAAAAAGAAAGTTCCGAGCTTTCCTCTTGGTTTTGCTTAACACATATTAATCACTTGGATTAGTCGAGAAAAGCTAATGGTGCACATACGTACGTGAAGGAGGATACCTCATTATACAGCTAACAACCCTCAATGATGACAACAATACTTGGTCTGTATTAGTCGCGGCTCAGTCATTTAAGTTTATGGGCAGACGATAAGAGCTAGGGGCTAACTCTATAGTACTAGTTTTCTGTGCGGTGAAGGCAAAATAATTTTCATTTTTACTACTCTCTTTGTTCTGTTTATTTATGCAGCATACTTTTCTAATTAGAGTGACATATTTTTATATTAAGAACAAATTAACTTTAAACTTTTTATTCTAATAATTTTATGTAGCCACACCAATTGAAAGTCATAAAAAGCTTTTATTCTTTAAACTTTTGAGATCATAAATTTTCAAAAAAAAAAATTCTTTTTTTTAAGCTTCATACTATGTCACATGAATTGGAAAAGAGGGTCAATGTATAAAAAGGTCTGTCAAGTAGCTAGGAGACGCTTGTCATCCCTGCTTGTCGACGGGGCAGTTTGTTCTATTACAACGAACTGTTGTAGGCATAATTCCTGTGTGCCCCTATGGTTTGTGATTTGTGGATTTGGCTTCAACCCATTTCTCCATCTCTTCATTTTTTCAAGTCCTTACTTAAATTTGTGACATTCCGAGGCGGAATGAAGATTTAGAATTTAAGGGTTCGGGGTTTTAATCTTTTTAAGTTATCGAGTATAAAATAATAATTTGAAATGAAATTATAATTTATTATGCTGAAATTTCAGTACATTATGTTGGAGTATTTTTTGAATTTATAAAAAATATTTTTATTTAGATTTATCTTCACATAAAAAGTGGCTAAATTTTAATTACATTTGAAAGTATGGCTATATTTGAATGATCACTTATAAATCTTGCTATTTTTGAATTTCTCCCATTTGTTTAGTGTTTGAAATTTAGTTGTAATTTTATCTTTATTTTGTGAAATTCAAAAAATTGCTTGAAGAGAAATTGGCGTTTCTGAAAGGTTTTATCATTTCTCAAATTGGAAATTTGAGACTAAATGAGCTTATAACTTTCTGGATTGAGCCGCAATTCTAATATGCTTCTGATTTATTTCACTTTGTTGATGTTTTTGATTTTGTTCTGAGATTACATGCAAAAGATGAGTTAGTTCTTTGGAGCATGTCTAGCCCAAGAATGGATAAGAATTACAACCAAACCTTACGTCGAAATTTTGATTGACCTTTGGCGTCCTTCGTCTGATTCATGCACTTAGTAATATTATATTGTTATAAGTAAAATTGTATATAAGGTGAATATTTATATTTTAAAGAAATTTTAGGGTTTGTTATTTTATTATTAAGTTACTTTTTTTATAAATGAATGAGTTCTATTCTATTGTAATTTATTTCAAATTAATATGAATTCACTCTCTTTACTTTTCTCTATAATACTATTCTTCTTTTATTGTTTTATAATATGTTATTAGTGACTCCAACCAATTGAGCAGAGACTTTGGGATATGTGTATGATGGTCAACTTATATATTATATTGTGCGTAATGATTGTCAATTACTCCATGTAACTTCCCTCGGGAATAAATTCTGGATTTTAGGTAAGTATATTATCTTATTTTTCTCTTTTAAAGTTTTGAAATTCTATAATTTGATTTTAAATACAAGCACGGACAATAAATTTTGTTTACAACTTTAATACAGTTTGTAAGAAATTATAACCACCCCAAGTGATAAATTTTTTATGTCTTGCGATGGTCAAATTCATGTATGATTAAGAGCACAAGAAGTGAAAATCCGTCCCATTGAATTTGCTTCATTCTCGTTTCCTTAAGAATGTGGTAGCAATATGCAATAAGTCTAAAATAAGATAAAAATATTACCGTGAAGGTAAAAATGGACATGGACGTGATAATAGATGAAATTATAATCGTAATAATTGTGATAATAAGAATAATAAATATTCTAAAAATAATCCGTTACCCTGTGAAAGTAACATTTGTCATCGATTTGACATGAATTTTGTAAAGCACATGTAGATGATTATGGTCCATTCATGATATGAATATGACATCATGTGATTTATGAATACATATTCATTCTTGGAAGAATATAAACGTGCTAGTAGTAGTAAATATACCACACTCATCTCTAGAAGGAGGTTTGAGATGAAATAAGAAAATAATTTCATATTATTGCATGAATAGTCATTGATCACGTGCCTATTGTGATATTCAACATATGTATATTGATGAATATGTGGTAGTACAAAATTAATTGAAAGCTCTGAAATAGCCAATTGTACTATTTTAGAAGTAGAATTGTTTATCACTAAGATATTGAATCGTAGTAAGTCTCAAAGAAACTTATTGAGTTTCTAAATTATTCATGAAAGCGATTGGTTATACTCAGACTATAAATGAAGAAAAGATTTAATATCTTCTATTACTATAACTTGTAGCAGGATAACATGCATGTGAAAAGCTATCCGATTATTCTCCAGATTATACTACACAAATAAAATAGTGCCGCAATAAAGTAGAAGTTTATTGATATACCCATATCATAATAAACTTAGAGTGTATTAATAATTGCACACGTCATGGTGTAAACTTGAAGTTTATCAATATTGATAATATTATCCAGTTGGCATATTGGTTTAGCCATGTTAGTTTAAGTATGATGTGCAAAAATAAAATAGGACTCACATAGGTAAATATTAAAGAACTAGAAAGTTCTTATGAATTCTCTTATGTTGGTTGTTCTCATAAATTAATAGATCAACTAAAATAAATATTGATTCTCATGAATGGAAATATCAAAGGAGAATATCTGCTCATTCACCTGTCATTTATACTACATAAGATGTAATTAGGAGATGGTTACATGTGTGATTATTATTAACCCGCAACCTGGTATTTGCGGGGTAGCTTACTCAATAATTTAATTTCGAGCACAATTTTCATATTCTCTATTCAAGCCAATTCATATTGATAAGTTTTTTTATATCGCAGATGGTTTAACAAAATGATTTATTAAGTGTCTGCACTTAATAGCTAAATTATTTCTTATGGAAACAAAGTTATCTCTAGTAATACATAGTATTATCAAAACCCGAAACATCATAGTTCACAAGCTACAGAAGAAAAACTAGTATATCTCTATACACCAGAGTCTAAGAAAAAGAAGTACGGAAGGTAAATGACCTAGGGGGTAATAAAGGGGGACTCCGAGGTCTGCGGACGCGGCAGATATACCTTGAAGTCTCAAAACTATCACTGCTCACTGATGACATGACTGATAAGAAGTAACTGGATCTGCACACAAAATATGTATAGAAGAGCAGCATGAATACACCACAACGGTGCCAAGTAAGTGAAAGCCTAACTTGGTCGAGTAGTGACGAGGTCAGGTCAGGGCCCCAATGGTATATATAAAAAACAAGGAAAAAATAATATTGCAGTGTAATAAGAGACTAGAATTTAACAAAGAGGAAACCATAACAAAATACTACAACTCACATGGATAAAATAGTAAGGGATCTCCCGAGATACCGTCACAAAAGTAAATGTCCAGGGAAATCTCCTGAGGCACCGTCTTGTATTCTCAAAAGTAAACGTGCAGGGAGATCTCCTAAGGTACCGCCTCGTAGTCTCAAAAGTAAAGGTACAGGGAAATCTCCCGAAGTACCACCTCGTAGTCCTAAATGTAAACACATAGCTCAAACTGATAAACACAACAATTAACAACAAGAATTCTATAGTTAAGACTAACACATATCAACGAAAAATAGGAAATTAACTAGGCATGATGTACCGAGTTCAAATAAGAATTTAAAACACGCAAACATGTGATGTTAGGCTAAATATGATAACTACACATGCTGGTATAGCTCAATTAAAATGAAAAAAATAGGTTACTACTTAGTAAAAATTAGATTTTATAATAAATAGCCCATGTATGCACTCATCACCTCACATACACGGCACTCACATATCTCAATAGTACCAAATCCAAAGGGAATTTCCATCACACAAGGTTAGGCAAGCCACTTACTTCGAATCAAGCTCAATCAGTTGGTAAGAATGCATTTTTCTCGATTTTCTGACTTCAAATGAACCAAATCTATCTAAAAATAATTACATAATATAAATATAACTATAAGAAACTAACCTAATAAATGACATCAAATCTTAAGCAAGAAATTAAAAGATCTCCCCAAAAGTCGACCTGGGCCGATATCTCGGGATAAGGTAAAAGTCACAAAATATGAACACTCATTCACTTATGAGTTTACTCATACCAAAATTATCCAAATCCGTATCAAAACTCAAAAACTTTGTTGAACTTCTCCCATTTTCCCCCAAATCTTTCAACCCAAATTCGAAATTAAAGGATGGAAGAACTATAGATTAATGGAATATAATCATAAATGAGACAAGAATCGTTACTAGTAGATTTCTCTTAAAAATCCCCCAAAATTTCGTCCATATTTGAACTCTCTATCTCAAGTTTTGATAAAAATGGCTAAACCCTCGTTCTTGGAATGTTATATTCTACTGGGCATCCCTTCTTCTCTAATGCAGACACACCCTCGCATTCATAAAGCATGAAATTTTCCTTCAGCCCAAAACCTTCTTCGTGAAAGCGAGAGCACACTCGCGAATGCGGAAGCTCACACAGTCTGACCCTACGCAAACGCGGAACCCTCATTGCGAACGCATGGGCTAAGCGCCAGAGACGCCTTTCTGCATGTTCCTCTACGCGAATGCGAGGTCCCAATTGCAAACGTGTAGGATCAAATATCTAAAGCTCCACGAACGGGGGAACCACATCGTGAATGCAAAGAGAAAAACTCAGCCGGCCTTCCAGATACCCTATGCGAATGCAAGACCTCTCTCGCGAACGCGGTGAAGGAAAAAAAGCAACTGATGCACCAGATTTTTTTGCAATTCCAACAAGTCCAAAACTAGTATGTTAACCACCTGGAATCCACCTGAGGCCCTCAAGACCTCAACCAAATATACCAACAAGTCTTAAAATACCATAAGAGCTTAGCCGATCCCTTAAAACACATGAAACACTAACAAAAACACGAATCACCCTCCAATTCAAACTTAATGAACTTTGAAACTTCAAACTTCTACAACCGATGCCGAAACCTATCAAACCACGTCCGATCGACCTTGAATTTCTCACAAGTCATATTCGATATTATGGACCTACTCCAACTACCAGAATTGAAATCCAACCCCGATATGAAAATTTCTACTTCCGATCAAACACGCCAAAAATTTAACTTTTGCCATTTCAAGCCTAATTCAGCTACAGACCTCCAATTCACAATTCAGACATGATTTTAAGTCCAAAATCACCCAACGAAGCTAACGAAACCGGCGAAACTCCATTTCGGAGTCGTCTTCACATAGTTCCAATTACGTTCAAAATCCTTGAACTTAAGCTTCTGTTTTAGGGACCAAGTATCCCAAAACACTCCGAAACTAAAAACAGAACCTCCCGGCAAGTCACATAAAAAGATATACAGAGAAAGCAATAAATAGGGGATCAGGATCGGGGCTATTACTCTCAAAATGACCAACCAGGTCGTTACATCCTTCTTCTTAAAATGATCATTTATCCTCGAATAAGTATAGCGACATACCTAAAGTGATGAAAAGATAAGGATGACGGCTTCCCATATCATACTCGGTGTCCTAAGTCACCTCCTCGATCGGTTTTCCCCCCTGAACCTTCACTGAAGCACTATTCTTTGACCTCAACTTTTAAACTTACCCATCCAAAATAGCCACCAACTCCCAAACATATGATAAATCCTTGTCCAACTTGATTGAGCTGAAATCTGACACATGAGACAGATCTTTGTGATACTTCCGAAGCATCGAAACATGAAATACTAGATAGACTCCTACCAGGTTGGGAGGCAAGGCAAGCTCATAAGCTACCTCCCCAATACGTCGTAACACCTCGAACGAGCCAATAAACCTTGGGCTCAGCTTGCCCTTCTTACCGAACCTTATAACACCCTTCATGGGTCACACCCAACATAGGGCCCGCTCTTCAACCATGAATGCAACATTGCAAACTTTTCGATCTCCATAACTCTTCTATCTGGACTAGGCTGTGCGAAGTCGTCCTGAATCACCTTAATCTTTTTCCAAAGCATCCTAAACCAAGTTTGTACCCAATAGCCTAGCCTCGCCCGACTTAAACTAGCCCACTAGAGAATAATACCTCCGACCATACATAGCCTCATACAGTGCCATCTGAATGGTCGACTGATAACAGTTATTGTAGGCAAACTTTGTGAATAGCAAGAACTAAATCCCAAAAATCTTCAAACTCCATCACATACGCACGTAGCATATCTCTAGTATCTTAGTAGTGCACTCGGGCTGTCCGTTCGTATACCCAGGTAAGAGATTATAGATATTGGCACATCATAAAGCCTAACAATCTCGTGGATATAAACTTGAGCCATCTGCTCGCAAGAATAAGTAGTCATCACAAGAATGACATGAGCTGACTTGGTCACCCTATCTATAATCACCCAAACCGCATCAATCTTTCGATGAGTTCGTGGAAGCCCAACAACAAAATCCATAGTGATCCGCTCCCATTTTCACTACATAATCTCTAACTTCTGAAGAAATCCACCAAGCCGCTGATTCTCATACTTCACATGTTGTCAATTTAGATACCGGGCTACATATTCAACTATGCCCTTCTTCATTCTCCTCCACTAATAATGCTGCCTCAAGTCCTGATACATCTTCGTGGCACGCGGATGAATGGAGTACAACGAACTATGAGCCTCCTGGAGAATCAAATTATACAAACCATCTGCATTGGGAACACGTGTCCGGCCTTGTATCCTCAATGCACTATCAACTCCAATAGAGACCTCCTTAGCATATCTGTGCGGAACTGTGTCCTTAAGGACAAGCAGATGGGGTTATGTATGTTAAGCTCTCCAAACTCTCCGCCCTGCGACTCAAGGCATCGGCCACCATAGTGGCTTTCCCAAAATATATAGAATGGTGATATCATAATCCTTAAGCAGCTCTAACCACCTTCACTAATTCAAGTTAAGATCCTTCTGCTTGGACAAATGCTGCAAACTCCAGTGATCGTGTAGATCTCAGAAAGGACACCGTAAAAATAGTGCTGCCAAATCTTTATAGCGTGAATGATAGTTTCTAACTCAAGGTCATGGGCATGATAGTTCTTTTCCTACACCTTCAGTATTCTTGACGCGTAGGCAATCATCTTACAGTCATGCATAAACACTGCACCGAGACCAACCAATGACGCATCATAGTATACAGTATAAGATCCTGAATCTGTAGGTGATACGAATGTTGGGGCTATAGTCAAAGCTATCTTGAGCTCCTGAAGCTCTCCTCACATTCCTTTGTCGACCTGAACGGATTACCCTTCTGGGTCAGCTTGGTTTTAGGTGTTGTAATAGGCGAGAAACCCTTTACAAATCAACAGTAATATCCCGCCATCCCAAGAAAAATCTGGATCTCCATAGCTAAGGATGATCTTGTCTATCTCTGCTCTGCTTCTACCTCCTTTGGTTCCACCTTGAACCCATCTATTGATACTACATGACCCAAGAATGCAACTGAGTCTAGACAAAACTCACACTTCAAAATTGTTGCATATAGCTTATTTTCTCAAGGTCTGGAGCACAGTCCTCACGTGCTGCTCAGGATCATCCCGAGTCCGGGAGTACACCAGAATGTCGTCAGTGAATACGATAATGAAAAAGTCAAGATAGGGCTAAAATACACTATGTATCTTGTGCATGAATGTCGCTGGAGTTTTGGCCATCCCAAATGACATCACAAGGAACTCGTAGTGACCATACTGACTCTTGAAAGCAGTCTTCGGGATATCTAGCTCCCGAATCTTCAATTGATGATAGCTTGAACATAAGTCAATCTTGGAAAACACTCTAGTACCCTGTAATAGATCAAATAGGTCATCAATGCTGGGAATAGATACTAGTTATTCACTGTAACTCTGTTCAACTAGATATAATCAATGCACATAACTGTAGAACCATCAATCTTCTTCACAAACAAGATTGGGGCACCCCAAGGTGACACACTGACTGAATGAAGCCCTTATTAAGCAATTCATGTAAGTGCTCGTTTAACTCCTTCAACTTAGGAGGAGCCATACGATAAGGAGGAATAGATATGGGTTGAGTGCCCAGCAATAAATAAATACTGAAATTAATATTCGTGTCAGGTGGCATGCTTGGAAGATCAGCTGGAAAAATATCTGGAAAATCTCTCACTACTCGAACTGACTCAATTGTAGGGGTATCAATACTGATATCTCTCACATAATCTAGATATGTGTCACACCCAATCTCAACCATTCGTTGAGCTCTAAGAAATGAAATAACTTTGCTGAAAGTATAATATGAGGTACCTCTCCACTCTAACACGGTACGCCTGGCATAACTAGCGTCACAGTCTTGGCGTGACAATCAATAATAGCATAATGGGGAGACAAGCAGTCCATGCCTAAAATAATATCAAAATCTACTATACTAAGAAATAATAAATTGGCTCTGGTCTCAAAACCACTAAGAACAGTCGAACGCGATAGATACACACGGTCAACAGTATTAGAATCTCCCACAAGTGTCGACACATAAATAGGATAACTCATAGAATCACGGGCTACGCCAAAATATGAAGCAAAATAAGAGGACACAAAGGAATAAGTGGAGCCTGGATAAAATAAGACCAACACATTGCTATGAAAAATCGAAACAATACCTGTAATGATAAAGTCAGAATCAACTACCTTTGTACGAGTAGGAAGAGCATAATTTATGGTCTGGCATCCCCCTCTAGAGTGACCTCTACCTCTCCAACATCCACTCAAGCTGGTTGAGCAGGTGGTGTGGTAGCTGGTGGTGTAATCATAGCCTGAGTACCTGGTGGAGTATGTGGTGCTTGATAAGCATGTGGAGATGCACCCCTCCTAAGTCTGGAGCAATTCCTCACCATATGGAGAGCGTCGCCACACTCATAACAAGCTCCCGGAGGGTGTGGTTGTTGTGGATGGCTCAGGCCAGGTGTCCTGGACTACTGCTGGAAGCACCCTATGTGGGAGGTACATTATCCACTGTGGTGCATAATAGACTTTTTAGGCCTAGGAGTAGCCAGAATACCACTGGCGGCTGGAAGTGCTGAACGAACATGATGACTTATACAGCCCCTACCATGACGAGCTATATCTGGGGGAATGAGTACCACTATAAGTGCCAGACTCTCGAGAGCTCTTGGCATGCCTCTCCTTTCTCTATAGAGCAAGCATTCCCTCCACCCTCCTACCAATTCCCTCAACCCGCTAGTAGGAAATATCTATTTCTAACTCTCAGGCCATGCTAATACTGATGTTGGGATGGAGCTCCTCGATAAAATGACGGACCCTCTCTCGAACTATAACAACCAAGGCTGGTGCATGCCGCCGATCCAAATCACTAAAGTGAACTGCACACTTTGACACAGTCCTGGCATCATGGCTCAACTCCTCAAACTCAGCACTCCAAGCCTCTCTAAGACTTTGAGTAACAACTCTCTCAAGAACATATCCGAGAACTGAGTCCAAGTAAGTGAAGCTACCTCAACTGGACTACCCAACTTATAAGCATGCCACAACTGATAGGATGCTCTTCTAAGTTGGAACACAGTGAAAGAAACCCTACTCAACTTTGCTACACATATAGTATGAAGGATACGGTGGCACTCCTGGAGGAAACACTGGGCATCCTTTAATGCCAATCCACTAAAAGTAGAAGGGTGGTACTTCTTGTACTTCTCAAGCATGAGTTGCTCCGCCTTAGAAAATGCTGCCCTAACTTCGGGTTGAGTTGGGGCTACCGGCTGCATCGGTATGATCTCTGGAACCTGTTCAACCTGAACCCGCTGCTCTAGGGTACGGGCGGTGGGTGTCTGTGCTCCTCCCCCGGTATGAGATGTGGCAGGATAAAGTGGAATCAATCCAGCTTGATCCTAGGTGTTGAACATCCTCAAGAACTTTGCAAGGGATTCCTAAAGAGCCGGTGTAGTAACAAGCATCTCAGGTGCCTGCACTCCAAGTAGAGCTACTATTGGCTCCTCCGTAGCAGCTCGTACGCATGCTCTAGCTGCACCATGTGGACGTCCTCGCCTCTACCATGGCCCTAGCCTCTCGTGGCTCTAGTAGTTGGCACGATTGCCTGTCATCATATCCGCCTGTACATGTCCTCGCCATCTAAGAGAGAATAGAAGACATAAGTTTAGAATTTTGATGTCAACTACTTCGCATGATAATGAATAAAAAATGTGTAATTTTGCTAACAGTTCCGTAGCCTCTCGAAGATAAGTACAAACATCTCCTAACCAATCAATGAGACTCTACTAAACCTGCTTGTGACTCAAAAAACCTATGAACCTAGATCTTCGATACTAACTTTTCACAACCCAAATCTCCCTCTGTAAGACATCATGAAGGCACCTAGTATCTATGACTAGGTAATCCTAACAAATTGCGAAATAATAAAAATGGTAGTAAAAACTTAACAACTAACTTCAATTGATAATTAAGTAACTAATAAACAATATCGGTCGGCATGTACGATAACTAATACTCTAGTAATACATAGTATTCCCAAAACTCAGAACATCATAAGTCACAAGCTACATATTAAAAACTAGTATCTCTATACACCAAAGTCTAAGAAAAAGAAGTACAGAAGGTAAATGACATCGGTGAGAATAGAGGGGGACTATGAGGTCTGTGGACGTGACAGATATACCTTGAAGTCTCCAAACTATCTCTGCTCACCGATGACATAGTTGATAAGAAGTACATGGATCTGCAAAAGATATGTGTAGAAAAGTATCATAAGTACACCACAATGGTACCCAGTAAGTGCCACTCCTAACCTCGATCGAGTAGTCACGAGGTAAGGTAAGGGTCCCACTAGTATATATAATAAACGAGGAAGAAAAACTATTGTAGTGTAATAAGATAGTGGAATTTAAATAAGAGGAAACTATAACAAAATTACAGTATAACACACAGGGATAAAATAGAAGGGGATCTCTCGAGATACCATCTCGTAGTCCCAAAAATAAATATGCAAGGAGATCTCATGAGGTACCGCCTCGTAGTGTCAAAAGTAAATGTGCAGGGGGATCTTCCGAGGTACCACCTCATAGTCCCAAAAGTAAACACACTGCTCAAACCTATAAATACAACAATTAGCAACAAGAATTCGATAATTAAGACCGATATAGATCAAGTAAAAATAGGAAATCAACTAGGCATCCTGCACGTAGTTCAATTAAGTATTTGAAACACATACGATATTAGGCTAAACATGATAATTACACATGCTGATATAGATAAATTAAATGAAAAATAGGTTACTACTCAATAAAAATCAAAATTTACAACAAACAACCCATGGACGCACTTGTCACCTCACCTACACGGTGCTCACATATCACAACACTACCAAATCCCAAGGAAGTATCTCTCACACAAGGTTAGGAGGGCCACTTACCTCAAACCAAGCTCAATCAATCAGTAAGAATGCCTTTTCCCCGATTTTTCAACTCTGAACTGCCCAAATCTAATCAAAGAAATTTCATACCATAAATATAACTATATAAAACTAATCTAATTAATGAAATAAAGGCTTAAGCATGAAATTAGAAAATCGCCCTAAAAGGTCGGTCCGAGCCCATTTCTCGAAATCGGGTAAAAGTCACAAAATATAAACACCCATTCACTTATGAGTTCACTCGTATCAAAATCATCCAAATCCAATATCAAAATCCGAATCAGAACTCAAAAACTTAGTTGTAGAACTTATCCCACTTCTCTGAAAGTTTCAACCCAAGTTCAAAATTAAAGGATGGAATCAACTATAGATTAATGGAATATAATCATAAATGAGTCAAGAGTCATTTTCCAATAGCTTTCTCTTAAGATCCTCCAAAATTCCATCCAAATCCGAGCTCCATATCTCAAGTTTGATAAAAATGCTAAACCGTTTGAAATGTTATATTCTGCCCAGGCATCCTTTCTTCGCAAACGTGGACACACCCTCGCATTCGCGAAGCATAAAAATTTCCTTCAGTCCAAAACCTTCTTCGCGAATGCAAGAGCCCACTCGTGAACATGGAAGCTCGCATAGTCTAACCCTACGCGAACTTGAGATCCTTATCGCAAAAAGGCATAGGCTAAGTGCCTGGGACCCCCTTCTGCCCGTTCCGCTACGCAAATGCAAGGTCCCTATCACGAATACGTAGGCTCAAATCTCCAAAGCTTCGGGAGCATGGGAATAATATCACGAACCAAAGAGAAAAACTCAGTCGGCCTTCTAGATACCCTACGCGAACACGAGACCTCTCTCGCAAATGCGGTGAAGGAAACCAACAACTGATGCACCGGATTTTCTGCAATTCCAACAAGTGCAAAATTAGTCTATTAACCACTCGGAATATGCCCGAGGCCCTTCGAGACCTCGACCTAACATACCAATAAGTCCTTAAATACTACGGGCTTAGTAGAGCCCTCAAAACACATCAAACAACATCAAAAACACGAATAACCCTCCAATTCAAACTTAATGAACTTTGAAACTTCAAACTTCTACAACTGATGTCGAAACCTATCAAACCACGTCTGATCGACCTCAAATTTTGCACAAAAGTCATATAGACATTATGGACCAACTTCAACTTTTAGAATCAAATCCAACCCCGATATCAAAAAGTGCACTTCCAGTCAATCATCCCAAAAGTTCAACTTTCGCCATTTCAAGCCTAATTTAGATACAGACCTCCAATTCATAATCTGTGAAAACCTGGCCGGTCGTCTTAAGAATTAACGCTATGATACCCTATTAACTACTTTACCCAAGTCTTTTTTTGCTAATTTGATTTGCTTGGATATTCAGTTTTGAGTTTCAGAGAGTTTTGGGACACTTAGTCCCTAATGAGTGCTTAAGTGTTAGAAAGTTGACTTGGAATAGTGTGAAGACGGACTCGGAATGGAAATTTGATGGTTTGGTTAGCTTCTTTAGGTGATTTCGGGGTTGGGAGTGTGAGAATGCATGGGATAAAATATTTCTATTGATTAAATATGACAATGATACAATGAGCCACATATATACAATATATGTCATACTCCCAATACATATAGGATTAGAGTTTTTTACTACTATTTATACAATGAAACTAACATTCCCCCTCAAGCTGGTGCATATAAATCATATGTACCGAGCTTGTTACATATGTAATTAATACGAGGACTAGTGAGGGACTTGGTGAAAATATCAGCAAGCTGAGTATTCAACTTCACAAACTTTGTAGCAATATCTCCTAAGAGTATCTTTTCTCTAACAAAGTGACAGTCAATCTCAATGTGTTTAGTTTTCTCTTGGAACACTGGATTTGACACAATATGAAGAGCAGCTTGATTATCACACACAAGTCCCATATAACTAATCTCACCAAATTTCAACTCCTTGAGTAACTGTTTGATCCAAATTAGCTCACATGTGGCCCTAGCCATTGCTCGATATTCTGCTTCTGCACTATACCGAGCAACCATTCTGTTTCTTGCTCTTCCAAGACACCAAATTTCCTCCTACTAAGACATAATATCCAGACGTAGAACGTCTATCAGATGGTGATCTTGCCCAATCAGCATCTGAGTATCCAACGATCTGATCATGGCCTAGATTTTCAAACAATAAGCATTTTCCTGGAGGTGAGTTTATATACCGAAGAATACAAACAGTTGCATCCCAATGACTATCATGGGGAGAATCCATAAACTGACTCATAACACTCACAGGAAAGGAAATGTCAGGTCTAGTCACTGTGAGGTACTTTAATTTACTAACCAACAGCCAATATCTTGTAGGATCGCTAAGAGGCTCCCCATGTCCTGGCAAAAGTTTAGAATTCGGATCCATCGGGGTGTCAACAAGTCTACAACCTGTTATTCATGTCTCCTCAAGAATATCTAAGGCATACATCCATTTTGAGATCATAATACCTGAGCTAGACTGAGCGACCTCAATACCAAGAAAATACTTTAATCGGCCCAGATCCTTCATCTCAAAGTGCTAAAAGAGATGTTGCTTCAACTTACTAATACCATCCTGGTCATTGCCGGTAATAACAATATCAAAAACATAAACGACAAGATAAATGTAGAGATTTGAAGCAGAATGTCGATAAAATACAGAGTGATCAGCTTCACTATGATTCATGCCAAACTCCTGAATAACTGTGCTGAACTTACCGAACCAGGCTCGAGGAGACTATTTTAGACAATAGAGGAACCGACGCAAGTGACATACAAGGCCACTAGACTCCCCCTGAGAAACAAAACCAGGTGGTTGCTCTATATAAACCTCATCCTCAAGGTCCCCGTAAAGAAAAACATTCTTAATGTCCAACTGATAGAGAGGCTAATGGAAAACAACATCCATGGATAGAAAAAGGTGGATTAGGATTAATTGTGGACCATATACCTTTTCGTAGTGCAATCGGTTTATTAAGAGGAGAAAAGTTTGCAGTATTAGCAGGGTCAAGTGCAGGACGTGAATCAGCTGGGCTTGATGCTGGGGGCGGACGATGATGATAAGCTAGGAGTGGCGGAGCTGTAAAGTTTGAACTTGACTAGGTGGTGGCACTAGAGCTATAGTTGGTTGAACTGGACTAGGTGGTGGCATTCAAGCTATAGTTCGTGGAACTGGACTAGGTGGAGGGACTGGACTCGGTGGTGATACTTGAGCTAACTTATCTTTTCCTAGAGTACGGTGATGAACGAAGCACGTACTCCCAAAGACACAGGACAGAAGAGAGAAAAAAGGTAAGTGAGGAAACATGACAGAGAATGGAACTTGATTTTGGATAGCTGAAGATGGCATACGATTAATAAGATAACAAGTAGTAAGAACTGCATCCCCTCAAAAGGGCAGCAGAACATGAGATTGTATGAGTAGGTACGAGCAGTTTCATTAAGATGTCTATTTTTTCTTTCAACTACCCCATTTTGTTGGATGTGTACGGATAAGATGTTTGATGAATAATCTCATGCGAGTTCATAAATTGCTAAAATGGGAAAGACAAATACTCTAAGGCATTATCACTAAGAAATGTGCGGATAGAAAACCCAAATTGATTTTGAATTTCAACATGGAAGGTCTGGAAAATAGAAAACAACTCAGATCGATTTTTCATCAAACATGTCCAAGTGCACCTGGAATAATCATCAATAAAATTGACAAAGCAGCGGAATCCTAAGGTAGAGCCAACCCGACTAGGACCCCGAACATATGAATGGACTAAAGTAAAAGGTGACTCTTCTCGATTGTCAAGAGTTGGCACCACGGGAAATTGGAGCAGGTATTCTTACCGAGATGACATGACTCACACTCTAGAGTGGACAAGTGAGATAAGCCAGGTACCATTTTCTAAAGTTTTCACAAACAAGGACGTCCTAACCGTTTATGTAATAAATCTGGTGAATCAGTCTTGGCAGAATTTATTAGAGGAAGACATGATGCGAGTCCATGTGATTTTGCAAGGATAAGGTAATAAAGTCCATCTGATTCACGTCCGGTAAATGATCTGCCCTGTATTGCATTCCTGTATAAAAATAAGGTCTTCAAGAAATAAAACAGCAGATTTAAGTGATTTGGTTAAGCGACTAACGACTATGAGATTAAAAGGACTACCAATAACATAAAAACTGAGTCTAAAGGTAAGGAAGGAAGTGGATTTGCTTGACCTATTGCGGTTGCCATGGCTTGAGACCCATTGGCCATTATGACTGGCAGAAGAGATTGAGAATAAGAGATACTAGTGAAAAGAGATTTGTTACCAGAAATATGATTCGATGCACTTGAATCATTGACCCAAGACTCATAAGGTGAAGATTGGAAGACACCCATCATGCTACTATTTATTGGAACAATGGAGGCTAATCCTGAAGATGTCTGTTTACGTGCTCTGTACTGAAGGAACTCAATATAATCCGGTGAAGAAACCATTGGGATTGGATTTAATGCATTCGATCCAAAAAATTGTGAGTATAGGGCTTCTAATAAGAATGACATTATAATTTCTACAGTGAAAAAGGTTAGAAAATTGTTTAGAAGTTACTATTTCACTATTACTGTTCATCCGAAACACTGTAGCTCGCCGAAAAATTCCAAAGTTGTCGGAGTTTGTTAGAGATTGCACTGGTTGACTCAGAATTGAGGTACGAGTGACCTTTCCTGAATGAAGTATGTTGGAAAATAACTGGAAGGTCTCTCACGCACACTGCGCGAGTACAGATCTCGCCAAATTTTTTTTCTTTGCCCGGCACGTGAGGGCACATGGCAATGAGTTTTCCAGCAGGGTTTTTTGGGATTTGGTCGTGGGGCTATGGCGAACCTTATGGTGGTGTTGGTTTGTTCAAAACACTAATAAATGATGACTTTAATGTAAAAGTTAATTAGGTCACCGAAAAATTGCACTGTGATGACTGATTTCTTTCCGGATGTTGTTGGAATGACGCACAATGATAATTATCTCACCAATACTCTGATACCATGTGAGAATGCATGGGAGAAAATATTATTATTCATTAAATATGACAATGATACAATGAGCCATATATATATATATATATATATATATATATATATATATATATATATATATATATATATATATATATATATATATATATATATATAATACATGTCCTACTCCTAATACATAAGGGATTAGGGTTGTTTACTACGGTTTATACAATAAAACTAACAAGGAGCATGTTCGGATTGTATTTTGGAGGTCCGTAGCTAATTTAGGATTGAAATGCCGAAGTTTTATTTTGAAAGTTTCTGGTCTGATAGTGAGATTTTGATTCGAGGGTCAGAATGGAATTCAAGAATTTTTATAGTTCCGTCATGTCATCTGGGACGTGTGTGCAAAATTTCAGGTCATTCGAAAGTGGGTTGGTTAGGTTTTTTATCAAAAGCGTATTTTGAGAAAATTTGGAGTTCTTAGACTTAAATCCGTGATTAATTCAAGTTTTCGATGTTGTTTTAGGTGTTTTAAGGCTTGGTGCATGTTTGAATAAGGTTTTAGGGTATATTGGTGCTTTTGGTTGAGGTCCCGGGGGCCTCAGATGAGTTTCGAATGGTCAATCAGACCATTTTTGGCTTAGAGAAGTTGCAGATTTGCTGTGCAGATGCTGCAGGCATTTAAGCCTTTACAACCGCATGGTGTATATTCCGATCACATAGGAGGAATTTGGAAGGCAGAAAAAATTTTCCCTTCGCGTTCACACAAGTGGTCTCGCATTCGCGGGTTTGTGCTTCGCGTTCGCATGAGGCTTCTCGCGTTCGCATATACGGATTTGGGGTTCAAAGGTTATTACTCTTTGCGTTCGCATGAAAGGTCTCGCGTTCGCATAGTATGGGAAGTGGAGTCATCGCATTCATAGTGCATATGTCGCATTCGCGTAGCGTGTTTTTGAAGTCCTGGAATTTTTTCTCTCCACGATCGTGAGGCTTGGGCCGCGATCGTGATGAAAGGAGATCAGAACTGGGAAAAAAGTTTATAAGTTATTTCATCCGCGATTTTGAGTTATTTTTCCTCCATAGCAGAGCATTTTGAGAACTTTTTAAAATGGGTTGAAGAAGGATTCAAGGGGAATCATTTGGAGGTAATATTTTTGAATTCATAACTTGTTTATATGTGATTAAATACCTAATTAATGATGAAAAATGTGGAAAAAAGTGGTAATTAGGGATTGAGTTTAAGAGGCCTTTAAATGAAGATTTAAGGGGTCATTTGGACTCTGATTTTTGTGTTCTTGTTATTCATAGACTCGTGAGAGTATGAGGTTTCCGAAAGTATAAATTTCACCCAATTTCGAGACGTCGACCTGAGGGGCATTTTGGTCATTTTACATAATTTCGCATATTAGCTTAGAATTTAATTATAGAATCAGTTACTTGAGGTGTTATTTATAATATAAAATTGAATTGAATAGACGTGGGCTATTTGGAGTTGGATACTCATGGCAAAAGCATGATTTTTAGTTGATTTTGAGCCGGTTCAAGGTAAGTGGCTTGTCTAACGTTGTGTGGGGACTTTTTCCCTTAGGATATGATATTTGGTAATTAAATTGCCTTGTGCGCGTGGTGATGAGCGCATACTTGTGAAAATTGTCGGAAATCTAGTTTTTCTTAAAGTACTTGTTAGCGTGTTTCCCTTACTACTTTATTACACTTGCAAATTTATCATGTTACTAGTTAGAAAAGCATGTGTAGTTGACTTATATTTCCTAGATTTAATTATGTGAAGAATCCTAGGCAATAACTACTTGTTGCCTTGCTCTGAATTTCATTTTATGAATATCTTCTTGTTGTTACTGCGTATTTACATTGGGACTACAGATGTAGGATTCCGGTAGCTTCTCCTTGTCTGTTTACTTTGGAACTACGGGTTAGATTCCTGGTAGTTCACCCTGCATATTTACTTTGGGACTGCGGGTTAGATTCCCTATAGATCCCCCTGGACAGTTATATGGAACTACAGAAATGCACCCGATAGATTCCCCCAGTATTGGGTTTTTACATTTGGGACTATGGATCGGGGTTCTGGTAGACCCCCGTGCATTGATAATTGGACTACGGGACGGTATCCCGGGAGATTCCACTAGACAGTTGATGAAAGGGACTACAGGACGGTATCCTGGGAGATACTCGTGTTACTATTGGTATTGAGCTGTTCTGATTCCGAGTTTACTCTATTATTTTGTATAATATTATTGCCTGGTATAACTTGTCTTATTTTATTTCTATTCTTATTTATATTGTTGATTTATACTGTTAAAACTTATTATTATATTTAACCTCAGTAGGGCCCTGACATTCCTCGTCGCTACCCTGCCGAGGTTAGGCTTGGCACTTACTAAGTACCGTTGTTGTGTACTAATGTTCTTTCTACGCATGTTTTTCATGTGCAGATCCAGGTACCTCTCCCCAGGCGTATCACACTTGAGGTGGAGAGATATAGCAGAGACTTCGAGGTATATCTTCTGCGTCCGTAGATCGAGAAGTCTCTATCTTATTCTATCTTTTAGCAGTTAGCCTTCCTTCTTACTATTGTTTTAGATATTCATAAGTTAGAGCATTGTACTATATTTCCTTCAGCTTGTGTTCCCGTGAGTTTCTGGGTTTTGGGATACTATTTTAGGCTTCTGTGATATTGAGTTGTATATGCCGAGTGGCATTTATATACAGTTTTTTCTCTAGTTGTTCAAATTTTGAATTAGTTATTTCAGCAAGTGTTTTAGTTTCTGCTTTGTTAGGATTACCTAGTCGTAGGGACTAGGTTCCGTCATGACATGTTCACGGAGGGCGAACCAGAGTCATGACAAGTTGGTATCAGAGCTCTAGGTTCATAGGAGTCATGGAACACCTGCCAATTTATTAGAGTCTCATTGATCGGTACGGAGACGTCTGTACTTATCTATGAGAGGCTATGTACTATTAGGAAAATTTCACTACATTTGAATCTTGGTCGTGCGAGATTTTGGTATCACAACTAAACTTCTATTTTTCTATTTTTTCCTAGATGCTGAGGGCACTTGCCACTCGAGACGATCAGGCACCCACGCCCCCTGCTGCAGCCGTCAAAGACCGGGGCCGGGCTAGAGGCCAAGGGCGTGCATGTGGTGCAGCTAGAGCACCTACGCGAGCTACCGATAAGTTAGCACCAACAGATCCAACTGGAGTGCATGCACCTAACACGCCTACCAGTACTGCTACCACTACTGCTACCGCTACTCTAGCTCTCTTGGAGACTCTGGCACAGTTCATGAGCATGTACACCACTTTGACTCAGTCAGGGTTGCTTCCCCTTGTTGCATCCACATCCCAGGTTGGGGGAGGAGCACAGACTCCCGCCGCCTGCACTCCTGAATAGCAAGTGCATGTTGAACCCTTCCTAGAGGTTATACCCGTGCCATCTGCTACATGAGTTCAGCCCGAGGATAGGGCAGTGGCTTCTGAGGATGAGTAACTAAGGCTTGAGAGGTTCAAGAAGTACAAACCTCGTGTATTTAGCTGTCTAGCATCGGAGGATTCTTTGGGTTCTCTTGGTGAGTGTTACCACATCATACGTACCATGGTATATCAGGATCTAGCGAGGTTTCTTTCACTACCTTCCAGCTTCGAGGGGCCGCCTATGAGTGGTGGCGTACCTATGAGTTAGACAGTCCAGACGAGGCTGCTTCATTTACTTGGGCTCAGTTTTCAGATTTGTTCCTGAGAGAGTATGTTTCTTAGAGCCTCAGGAATGCATGGCGTGCAGAGTGTGAGCATTTGCGCTAGGGTGCTATGATTATATTAGTATGCTGTCCGTTATACCAGTTTGGCTAGGCATGCACCAGCCTTGGTTGCTAGCGTTCGCGAGAGGATTCGCCGTTTTATTCAGGGGCTTATCCCCAACATCAAATTTAGCATGGCTCGTAATTTTGAGATGGACAATATCAGTAGGTGGTGAGCATTGCTAGGAGGATTGATGGTATACATGCTAGGGAGAGAGATGGGAGGGAGGCCAAGAGGTCTCAAGAGTCAAGCCATTATTCTGGTGCCCATACCCCAGCTGTAGGTCATCATGGCAGATGTTATATGAGTCGTCTTGTTCATTCAGCTCTTCCAACAGCCAGTAGTGCTCCAGCTCATCCTAGGCCTCCGGAGCTTTATTATGCACCTCCAATTTCTAGCACGCCTCCTGCACGGGGTGCTTTCAGAGGTCAGTCCAACAGATCTGGCCCTAGTCAGTCACAGCCACCACATCCTCCATAAACTTGTTATGAGTGTAGTGACACATGCCATATGGTGAGGGATTGCCCCAGACTTTGGAGAGTTTCACCTCCACAGATTTCTTAGCCACTGCGTGCCCCGTAGAGTTCTCGAGCTATGGTTCCGCTCGAGTTGCTACCCCACCTGCTCAGCCAGCTAGAGGTGGAGGTCGGGGAGGTGAAGGTCGCCCTAGAGGGGGAGGCTAGGCCAGATACTATGCCATGCATGCCCGAACCAAGATTGTTGCCTCTGATTCTATCATTATAGGTATTATATTGGTTTTCCACAGAAATGAATCGATTCTATTTGATCCAGGCTCTACTTACTCTTATGTATCTTCTTATTTTGCTCCGCATTTGGGTGTACCCACAAATTTCTTGAGTTCTCCTATGTATGTATCTACTCCAGTGGGGGGATTATCTTGTTGTGGACCGCGTTTATTGGTCATGTTTGGTTACTATTCGTGGTTTTGAGACTAGAGCAGACTTATTGCTACTCAGCATGGTTGTTTTTGAATTATCTTGGGCATGGACTAGTTGTCGCCCCATTATGTTATTCTTGACTGTCATGCCAAAATCGTGACGCTGGCTATGCCAGGTTTACTGCGTATTAAGTGGAGGGATGCCTTGGGTCACACTCCCAATAGAGTTATTTCTTTCCTTATGGATCAACGCATGGTTGAGAAAGGTTATGATGCGTACTTAGCTTATGTGAGAGATGTCAGTATTGATACCTCTTTTGTTGATTCATTCCCAGTGGTACGGGATTATCTCGATGTGTTTCCAGCTGATCATTCGGGCATGCCGCCTGATATAGACATTGATTTTGGCATTGATTTGTTGCTGGGCACTCAACCTATTTCTACCCCTCCATATCATATGGCTCCTCCTAAGTTGAAGGATCAGTTACAAGAATTGCTTGATAAGGGTTTTATCAGCCCAATGTTTCACCTTGGGGTGCTCATGTCTTGTTTGTGAAGAAAAATGATAGTTCTATGTGTATGTGTATTGATTATTGCCAGTTGAACAAGGTTATAGTGAAGAACCGTTATCATTTGCCTCGTATTGATCATCTATTTGATCAGCTTCAGGGCGCACGAGTGTTTTCTAAGATGGATTTGTGCTCAAGTTACCATCAGTTGAAGATCCGGGAGCCAGATATCCCGAAGACTGCTTTCAGGACTCAGTATGTTCATTATGAGTTTCTTGTTATGTCATCTGGGCTGACCAAATCCCCAACAGACTTCATCCATTTGACACATAGTGTATTCCGGCCATATATCGACTTTTTTGTCATTGTCTTTATTGATGACATTCTGGTGTATTTTCGGAGTTCAGAAGATCATGAGCAGCATATGAGGATAGTGATTTAGACTCTGATAGAGAAGAGGTTATATGCAAAGTTCTCAAAATGTGAGTTTTGGTTGGATTCAGTGGCATTCTTGGGCCACGTGGTATCGAGTGAGGGCATTCAGGTGGACCTGAAGAAGGCAGAGGCAGTGTAGAGTTGGCTCAAGCTGTCCTCGACTATAGAGATTCGTAGTTTCCTTGGCTTGGCGGGCTACTACCGTCGTTTTGTGGAGTTGTTTTCATTGATTGCAGCCCCTATGACTAGATTGACCCAAAATGGTGCTCCATTTTGGACAGAGGAGTGAGAAACGAGCTTTTAGAAGCTCAAATAGCTTTGACTACAACCCTTGTTTTGATATTGCCTACTAGTTCAGGGTCTTATACAGTCTATTGTGATGCCTCGAGGGTTGGCCTTGGAGGAGTGATGATGCAGGACGCTAGGGTGATTGTCTACCCGTCTAGACAGTTGAAGATGTATGATAAGAATTATCATGTCCATGATCTCGAGTTAGCTGCCATTTTTCATGCCCTGAAGATTTGGCGCCATTATTTATACGGGGTTCCTTATGAGATTTATACAGATCATCGGAGCTTGCAGTAATTGTTCAAGCAAAAGGATCTAATGTTGACATAGCGAAGTTGGTTAGATTTGCTGAAGGATTATGACATCACTATTTTATATCACCCGAGCAAGGCCAATATACTAGCTGATGCCTTAAGTCGTCGAGCAGAGAGTTTAGGTAGTTTGTCATATTATACCAGCATTAGAGAGGCCTATGGCGATGGATGTTCAGGCCTTAGCTAGCTAGTTTGTGAGATTGGACCTTTCGAAGCCCAGTCGGGTTCTATCTTACGTGGTTTCTCGGTCTTCTTTATTTGATCGTATCAGAGAGCGGTAGTATAATGACCCTCATTTTCTTGTCCTTATGGACAAGGTCCAACATGGTGATGCCAGAGATGTGACCATTGGCGAGGATGGAGTATTGAGGATGCATGGTCGAGTCTGTGTATCCAATGTTGATGGCCTCCTAGAGTTGATTCTAGAGGAGGCCCATAGTTCACGATACTATATTCATCTGGGTGCCCCAAATATGTAGTAGGACTTGAGGCAACACTTTGGTGGAGGCGGATAAAGAAAGATATAGTTGGATTTGTAATGCCTTAACTATCAGCAAGTGAAGTACGAGCACCAGAGACCGGGTAGGTTGCTTCGGCAGAATAAGATTCTAGAGTGGAAGTGGGAGTGAATCACCAAAGACTTTGTAGTTGGACTCCCACGGACTTTGAAGAAGTTTGATGCTATTTGGGTGATCATGGATCGACAGACCAAGTTCGCTCATTTCATTCCTATGTGTACTACTTATTTTTCGAAGCAGTTGGCATAGATTTATATCCGGGAGATTGTTCGTCTCTATGGTATTCCAATTTCTATTATTTCACACAGAGGTACTCAGTTCACATCACGGTTTTAGAGGGTTGTTCAGCAGGAGTTTTGTACTTGGGTCAAGTTGAGCACAACAGTTTACCCCCAGACGAACGGACAGTCCGAGCGCACCATTCAGATTCGTGAGGATATGATCCATGCGTGTGTGATTGAGTTTGGGGGGTCTTGGGATCAGTTCTTGCCATTGGCAGAGTTTGCGTACAACAACAACTATCAGTCCAACATTCAAATGGGGTCATATGAGGCTTTGTATGGTAGGCAGTGTAGATCCCCGATAGGCTGGTTTGAGCCGGGTAATACCCGACTAATGGGCACAGTTTTGGTTCAGAATGCTTTGGAGAAGGTTAAGATAATTCCGAATAGACTCCGTACAGCCCAGTCCAGACAGAAGAGCTACGCGGTCCACAAGGTTTGTGATGTTTCCTTTATGGTTGGAGAGAGGGCTCTGCTTCTAGTTTTGCCTATGAAGGGCGTTATGAGATTTGGTAAGAAAGGGAAGTTGAGTTCAAGGTTTATTGTCCCTTTTGAGATATTGCGGCGAGTTGGGAAGGTTGCTTATGAGCTTGCCTTGCCTCCCAGCCTGGTATGGTAGTAGTTCACCCGATATTTCATGTTTCGATGCTCTAGAGGTATCACAGTGATCCGTGGCATGTATTGGATTTCAGCTCAGTCCAGTTGGATAATCCAAGCTCAGTCCAGTATGACAAGGATCCACCTTATGTTGAGGAGCCAGTTGTTATTTTGGACAGGCAGTTCTGGAAGTTGAGGTCAAAGAACGTTGCTTCAGTAAAGGTTCAGTGGCGGGGTCAGCCGGCCGAGGAGGCGACCCAAGAGACCGAGCAAGATATGGCAGCTGTTATCCTCATCTTTTCACTACTTCAAGTATGTCTCTATTCTCGTTCGAAGATGAATGAGTGTTTAAATGTAGGAGAATGTGACGACCCGGCCGGTCGTCTTAAGAATTAATGCCCAGATCCCCTATTAACTATTTTCCGTAAGTCTATTTCTGCCAATTTGATTTACCGGGATGTTCGGTCTTGAGTTTCGAAGAGTTTTGGGACACTTATTCCCTAAATGAATGCATAAATGTTGGAAAGTTGACCATTGTTGGAACAGTGTGAAGATGGACTCGAAATGGAAATCCGATGGTTCCATTAGCTTCGTTAGGTGATTTCAGGGTTGGGAGCATGTTTGGATTGTGTTTTGGAGGTCCATAGCTAATTTAGGCTTGAAATGCCAAAGTTTGCTTTTGGAAGTTTCCAGTCCGATAATGAGATTTTGATCCGAGGGTCGAAATGGAATTCCAAAAATTCAGTAGTTCCGTTAGTCATTTGGGATATGTGTGGAAAATTTTATGTCATTCCGAAGTGGGTTGGTTAGGTTTCTTATCAAAAGCGTATTTTGAGGAAATTTGGAGTTCTTAGACTTAAATCCATGATTAGTTCAAGTTTTCGATGTTGTTTTAGGTGTTTTAAGGCTTGGTGCAAGTTTGAATAAGGTTTTGGGGTATGTTGGTGCTTTTGGTTGAGGTCCGGAGGGCCTTGGGTGAGTTTTGGATGGTCAATCGGACCATTTTTGGCTTTGAGAAGTTGTAGATTTGCTATGCAGATGTTGCAGGCATTTAAGCCTTTGCGATCGCATGGGGTATATCGCGATCGTGTAGCAGAAATTTTGAAGACAGAAAAAATTTGCCCTTCGCGTTCACACAAGTGGTCGCGTTCGCGGAAGGCTAAGGGTTTGTGCTTCGTGTTCGCATGAGGCTTCTCGCATTCACGTATATGGATTTGGGGTTCAGAGGTTATTACTGTTTGCGTTCGCAGCAGGGGGCTCGTGTTCACATAGTATGGGAAATGGAGTTATCGCGTTCGCAATGCATATGTCGCGTTCATGAAGCGTGTTTTTGAAGTCTTGGAATTTTGCTCTTCGCGATCACGAGGCTTGGCCGCGATCGCAATAAAGGGAGATCAGAACTGGGTAGAAAGTTTATAAGTTATTTCATCCGAGATTGTGAGTCATTTTTCCTTCATAGCTGATCATTTTGAGAGCTTTTTGAAGTGGGTTGAAGAAGGGTTCAAGCGGAATCACTTCGAGGTAACATTTTTGACTTGATTTTAAGAGGCCTTTAAATGAGGATTTGAGGGGTCATTTGGACTCTGATTTTTGTGTTCTTATTATGCATAGACTTGTGAGTGTATGAGGTTTCTGAAAGTATAAATTTCACCCGATTCTGAGACGTCGGCCTAAGGGGAATTTTAGTTTATTTACACAATTTTGGCGTATTAGCTTAGAATTTAATTATAGAATCAATTACTTGAGGTGTTATTTACAATATGCATCTAAATTAAATAAATTTAGGCCATTTGGAGTCGGATAGCATGGCAAAAGCATGGTTTCTAGTTGATATTGAGCTGGTTTGTGGTAAGTGGCTTGTCTAACCTTGTGTGGGGGACTTTTCCCCTTAGGATATGATATTTTGAATTGAATTGCCTTGTGCGCGGGTGACAAGTTCGTACTTGTTCAAATTGTTGGAAATATGGTTTTTCTTAAAGTACTTATTAGCATGTTGCCAGTTAGAAGAGCATTTTTTGTTGACTTAAATTACCAGTTTGCTTAAATTGAGTTGATTGCATTATGTAAAGCATGCTAGGCTAGGACTACTTGTTGCCTTGCTCTAAAATTTCATTTTCTGAATATCTTCTTGCTATTGCTGCGTATTTACTTTGGAACTATGGATGTGGGATTCCGGTAGCTCCCCCTTGTCTATTTACTTTGGGACTACGGGTTAGATTCTGGTAGATGCCCCTGCATATTTACTTTGGACTGCGGGTTAGATTCCTGATAGATCCCCCTGCACAGCTATATAGAACTATGGGAATGCACCTGGTAGATTCCCCTAGTACTGGGTATTTACATTTGGGACTACGGACCAGGGTTCCGGTAGATCCCCGTGCATTAATAATTGGACTACGGGACGGTATCCCGAGAGATTCTACTGGACAGTTGATGAAAGAGACTACAGGAAGGTATCCTGGGAGATCTTCATGTTACTATTGTTATTGAGTTGTTCTGATTTCGAGTTTACTCTGTTCTTTTGTATAATTGTTGTTTCCTGGTATAACTTGTCTTATTTCATTACTATTGTTATTTATATTGTTTATTTCATACCTATGAAACTTATTATTATATTTAACCTCACTAGGGCCCTGACCTTCATCGTCACTACCCAACCGAGGTTAGACTTGGCACTTACTGAGCAATGTTGTTGTGTACTCATGCCCCTTCTGCGCATGTTTTTCATGTGCAGATCCAGGTACCTCTACCCAGGCATATCATCCTTGAGGCGGAGAGATCTAGCAGATACTTCGAGGTATAGCTATCTTATTCTATCTTTTAGTAGTTAGCCTTCCTTCTTACTGTTGTTTTAGACATTCTGGAGTTAGAGCATTGTACTACATTTCCTTCAGCTTGTGTTCCTGTGAGTTTTCGAGTTTGTGGATAATATTGTAGGCTTCCCTGATTTTGAGTTGTATATGTCGAGCACCATTTATATACAGTTTTTCTCTAGTTGTTCAATTTGAATTATTTATTTCTGCAAGTTATTTTGTTTTTGCATTGTTAGGCTTACCTAGTTGTAAGGTCTAGGTGCCGTCACGACATGTTCACGGAGGGCGAACAAGGGTTGTGACACAATTTGGACATGCTCCTAAGTCCAAAATCACCCAATGAAGCTAAAAGAACCGTCCAAACTCTATTTCATAGTTGTCTTCACACAATTCCGACTACGTTCAAAATCCTAGAACTTAAGGTTCTATTTTAGGGACTAAGTGCCCCGTAACACTTCAAAACTAAAAAACAGAACCTTCTGGTAAGTCATATAAGCAGAAAGAGATTTACGGAAAGCAGTAAATAAGGGATCAGGGCTATTACTCTCAAGACGACTGATCTGGTCAGTACACAAAATATCATAATAAGAGGCAAGTGCTCTAGAAGAGTACATGACACAATATTATATAAACCCTTAAGAGAGGTTTAGGTACCTAAAATGAATGAAGAGATCTCTATGATAGCGCTAAATAATGATGAGGATCTTAAGTTTGTCGAATACAACACAAAAATATTAGCCAAATGGAAAAGAAACAAGTCAAGTAGAATTGGTTTCATATGAAAGACATGTAGTTTTGGACCTCCAGTTCAAACTCTTGAAAGTATAAAGTCAATGATGTGTGCAATAAGTTTTCTCTATCTTATATGTATAGCATGATATGAAAGCTTGATATGCATATAAATTAAAGTCTATTATATGACTTATATGACTATTGATGAAGGATTTAAATTGCTTAAAGCATATATTATTTTTTGTCCTGAAGTACTACATTCTAAGTGCAATTTGTTCGTATATGTTTCTTTATATTAGATATAAGCATGAGAATATGATAGCGAGAATCTCTATATAGATAGTGAAAAGGCCATCCACAATGTTATATGAATATATTGCATATCTATCAATAATGATAATTTCAAGATGCAACATATTTATTTAAGTTAATATGGTCGATTTGTTTATCAAATCTCTACCAACGATCTTTCAAAATTGGTGCACAAGATTGGAACACGAAGGCTCAAGGATGTGAATTGATGCTCTTATCAGGGAGATCTAATATGCGTTGTACACTTTTTTCCTTACTAGGTTGTGTCCTGCTAGGTCTTCCTTGCAAGGTTTTCAACGAGACAACCAAAATGGGTATTTCTAAATATGTGTACTCTTTTTCTTTCTCTAGAAATTTTTCCCCACTAGGTACTATTTTAGTTAAGGTTTTGACGAGGCACATTATTTATTGAATAGAAATTTAAGGGGGAGTGTTATTGTCACAACCCAATTCTAAATTAGGATATGATGGCACTCAGCAGTATTGTAGGCAAGACAACAGTGAACAATCTAGTGATTTCCATTTTCGATAAGTTTTTCAAACACCTTACTTTCCTTAAATTTTTAAAAGAAATTAATGGATAGCGGATTTTAAAGTGATGATAACGGAAGCAGCCAAATGAAATCATAACTATGAGGATCAATCCATTATTACCGTGAAGGTAACAATGAATGTGGATGTGATAATGGACGAAATTATAATCATAATCATTGTGGTAATGAGAATAATAAGAATTCTCAAAATAATCTGTCACTCTGTGAATGTAATATTTGTCATCGATTTGACATGAGATTTTGTAAAGCACATGTAGATTCTTATGGTCCATTCATGATATTAATATGACAACACGTGATTTATGAATAGATATTCATTCTTGGAAGAATATGAACATGCTAGTAGTAGTGAATATACCACACTCACCTCTAGAAGAGGTTTGAGATGAAATAAAAAATAATTTCACATTGTTGCATGAATAGTCATTGATCACGTGTCTGTTGTGATTATGCCAAAATATTATGGTAATCTAATTATTATAGGGAAAAAGTAATGTAAACAACATATCTTGACTATAATGATTTTTGACCATGACCGTAATAGTAACTTCTCCTTGAAAGAGATATTCACCATACATATATTGATGAATATTTGGTAGTACAAAATTAGTTGAAAGCTTTGGAAGAGCCAATTGTACTATTTTAGAGAACTAAAATTATTTATCAATAAGGTATTAAATTGTAGTAAGTCTCAAAGAAACTTATTGAGTTTCTAAAGTATTCATGAAAGGGATTGGTTATACTAAGATAAATGAAGAAAAAATTTAACATATTTTATTACTACAACTTGTAGCGGGATAACATGTATGTGAAAAGCTGCCCGCTTTATTCTCCAAATTGTACTACACAACTAAAATAGTGCCACAATAAAGTAGAAGTTTATCGATATAACAACCCATATCAATATAAACTTGGAGTTTATTGATAATTGCACATTTCATGGCGTAAACTTGAAGTTTATCAATATCGAAAATATTATCCAGTTGGCATGTTTGTTTAGCCATGTTAGTTTAAGTATTATGTGCAAAAATAAAAGAGGATTCACATGGGAAAATATTAAAGAAGTATAAAGTTCTTTATGAATTCTCTTATGTTGGTTGTTCTCATTAATTAATAGACCAACTAAAATTGAGATTGAATCTCATGAATGTTGGAAATATCAAAGGAGAATATGGCTCATTCCCCTTCCATTTATACTACATAAGATGTGATTATGAGATGGTTACATGTGTAATTATTATTAATCCGCAACCTGGTATTTGCGGGGTAACTTACACAATACTTTAATTTTGAGCATAATTTTCATATTTTCTATTCAAGCGAATTCATCTTGAAAGGTTGGTTTATATCTGAGATGGTTTAGAAAAATGATTTATTGAGTGCCTCCACTTAATAGCTAAACTATTTCTTATGAGAACAAAGTAATCTATATTAGATTGATATGGTTACATACGAACGTAATTATATTTCCCCCTCACAGATGGTTCATGATCATGAACCAAATAATTTCATCTTATTATTATTAAATTGCGGTGTAAATTGTGATTAACATCATAACATACAAAAGTGAATTTTCGAAGTTGAGAAAGCAAGTTAGTTTTTCTAGCGTGAGGGGGAGACATGATAAAATTTGAGAAAAAAGTTACGAAATGAATTTTTTACATCTAGATCCTCAAATAGGATAATTTCAATTTGAAATTCATAAGAAGATAATTCACCTACAATATATTGCAAAGCATGCTAGGCGCATTTGCTTATTAAAAAAAATTAACTATATTCTCATTATAAATGTTCCTATTAGAATAAGTCCTAGAAAGACAAAGCCTATAGTACGCTTAAAGCGTATAGAAATCAATTTCAAATAAAATTCTTGATAAAGAAGAGGAGTAAAATATCAAAATGTCATGACCCAAATTTCACTCTGTAAAACTCGTGATAGCACCTAGTCTCTACGACTAGGTAAGCCTCACAAATTCCAAAAATAACAAAAATAGAATTAAAAATTAACAACTAACTGCAACAGATAATTAAATAACTAATAATAATGCAACTCGTCATGTATAATAATCAACACTCTAGTAATACATAGTATTATCAAAATCCGGAACATCATAATTCACAAGCTACAGAAGAAAAACTAGTATATCTCTATACAAAAGAGTCTAAGAAAAAGAAGTACGGAAGGTAAATGACCTAGGAGGGAATAGAGGGCGACTCCGAGGTCTGCGGACGCGGCAAATATACCTTGAAGTTTCCAAACTATCACTGCTCACTGATGACATAACTGATAAGAAGTACCTGGATCTGCACACAAAATATGTACAGAAGAGTAGCATGAGTACACCACAACGGTGCCAAGTAAGTGTATACCTAACTCGGTTGAGTAGTAACGAGAGGTCAGGACCCCACAGGTATATATAATAAACAAGGCAAAAATAATATTGCGGTGCAATAAGAGACTGGAATTTAACAAAGAGGAAACCACGACAAAATAATAGCATAACACACAGGGATAAAATTGTAGGGGATCTCCCGAGATACTATTTCAAAAGTAAATGTGCAGGAAAATCTTTCGAGGTACCGCCTTGTAGTCTCAAAAGTAAATGTACAGGGAGATCTCTTGAGGTACCGTCTCGTAGTTTCAAAAGTAAAAGTGCAGGGAAATCTCCCAAAGTACCACCTCGTAGTCCCAAAAATAAACACATAGCTCAAACTAATAAATACAACAAATAACAACATGAATTCTACTGTTAAAACTGATACAGATCAAGGAAAAATAGGAAATCAACTTGGCATGCTGCACATAGTTCAAATAAGCATTTAAAACACGTAAACATGCGATATTAAGCTAAATATGATAACTACACATGCTGGTATAACTAAATTAAAATGAAAAAAATAGGTTACTACCCAATAAAAATCCGATTTTACCACAAAAGCCCATTTACGCACTCATCATCTCACATACACTGCGCTCACATATCTCAATAGTACCAAATCCTAAGAGAATCTCCCTCACACAAGGTTAGGCAAGCCACTTACCTCGAACTAAGCTCAATTAATCAGTAAGAATGTCTTTTCCTTGATTTTCAGACTTCGAATGTCCCAAATATATCTAAAAGCAATTACATACTATAAATATAACTACAAGAAACTAATCTAATTAATGAGATCAAGGCTTAAGCAAGAAATTAAAAAATTGCCCCAACTCATGGTAGGAAATATCTATATCCAGCTCCCGGGCTATGCTAATCCTGACTCTAAGATATAGTGCCTCGATAAAATGACAGACCCTCCCTTGAACTGTAGCAACCAAGGCTAGTGCATGCCTAGCAAAATCACTAAAGAGAATTGCACACTCTGACACAGTCATGGCACCCTGGTGCAACTACTTAAACTCAGCGCGACATGCATTTATGATACTCTGAGGAACAACTCTCTCAAGAACATATCCGAGAACTGAGTCCAAGTAAGTGAACCTACCTTAACCGGACTACCCATCTTATAAGCACGCCACAACTGATAGGATGCTCCTCTAAGTTGGAACACGGTGAAAGAAAACCCACTAAACTCTGCTACACCAATAGTGTGGAGGATACAATGGCACTCCTCAAGGAAACACTGGGCATCCTCTAACACCAATCCACTAAAAGTAAAAGAGTGGTACTTCTTGTACCTCTCAAGTCTGAGGCTCTCCACCTTAGAAACTACTGCCCTAACCTCGGGTTGAGTTGGGGATACCGGCTGTACCGGTATGATCTTTGGAACCTAGTCAAAAAGAACCAACTATTATGGGGTACGTGGGGTAGGAATCTGTGCTCCTCCCGCAATGTGAGATGTGGTAGGAGAAAGTGGAATCAATCCAGCTTGAGCCAAGGTGATGAACATGCTCAGGAACTATGCAAGGGTCTCCTGAAGAGCTGGTGTAGTAACGACGTCTCAGGTTCCTGCGCTCCGACTGGAGCTACTACTGGCTCCTCTGTAGCATCTCCTACGCATGCTTTGGCTGCACCACATAGAGGTCTTCAGCCTCTACCCTAACCCCAACCTTTAGTAGCTCTAGTAGGGGGCGCAGTTGCCTGGTCATCATATCTGTATGTACATGTCCTCACCATCTAAGAGAGAATAGAAGACAGAAATTTAGAATTTTGATGTCAACCAATTTGCATGAGAAGGAATAAAAAAAGTGTAAGTTTTCTAACCGTTCCGTAGCCTCCCGAAGATAAGTATAGATGTCCCCGTACCGATCAGCGAGACTCTACTAAACTTGCTTGTGACTCAAAACACCTATGAATCTAAAGCGCTGATACTAACTTTCACAACCTAAATATCCCTCTATAAGACATCGTGACGACACCTAGTCTATATGACTAGGTAAGCCTAGAAAGTTGCGAAAATAATAAAAATGGAAGTAAAATCTTAACAACTAACTACAACATATAATTAAATAACTAATAAAAATATCACTCGACATGTACAATAACAAACACTCTAGTAATACATTGTATTCCCAAAACCCCGAACATCATAAGTCACAAGCCACAGATTAAAAACTAGTATCTCTATGCACCAACGTCTAGGAAAACAAAGTACATTAGGTAAATGCCATAGGAGAGAATAGAGGGGGACTCCTAGGTCTGTGGACTCGATAGATATACCTTGAAGTCTCCAAACTATCTCTGCTCACTGATGACGTAGCTGATAAGAAGTACTTGGATCTACACAAAAGACATGTGCAGAAGAGTATCATGAGTACACCTCAACGGTATCCAGTAAGTGCTAAGTCTAACCTCGATCGAGTAGTCACGAGGTCATGTTAGGGACCCACAGGTATATATAATAAAGGAGGAAGAAAACCTATTGTAGTGTAATAAGAGACTGGAATTTAACAAAGAGGAAACCACAATAAAATAATAGTACAACACACAGGGATAAAATATAAGGGGTTCTCTCGAGATACTGTCTCGTAGTCCTAAAATAAATATGCAAGGAGATATTCTAAGGTACTACCTCGTAGTCTCAAAAGTAAATGTGTAGGGAGATCTCCCGAGGTACCGCCTCGTAGTCTCAAAAGTAAAGGTGCAGGGGGATCTCCAGAGGTACCACTTCGTAGCCACAAAAGCAAACACATAGCTCAAACCGATAAATAAAACAATTAACAACAATAATTCCATAGTTAAGACTAATATAGATCAAAGAAAAATAGGAAATCAAATAATCATATTGTACATAGTTCAAATAAGTATTCAAAACACCTAAACATGCGATATTAGGTTAAATAGGATAACTACACATGCTGATATAACTCAATTAAATGAAAAAACAGGTTACTACTCAGTAAAAATCAAATTTTACAACAACTAGCTCATGTATGCACTTGTCACCTCACGTACATGATGCTCACATATCACAATAGTACCAAATCCTAAGGGAACTTCCCTCACACAAGGTTAGGGGGGCCACTTACCTCAAACCAAGCTCAATTCTCCATAATTTTCTGACTTGGAAAGGCCCAAATCTAGCCAAAAGTAATTTTATACTATATATATAACTATAGAAAACTAATCTAATTAATGAAATCAAGGATTAAGGAAGAAATTAGAAAATCTCCCTATCAGCCCAAGCCCATTCTCGGAATCGGGTAAAAGTCATAAAATATGAACACTGATTCACTTACAAGTTCACTCATGTGAAAATTATCAGAATATAATAACAAAATCCAAATTAGAACTCAAAAACTTAGTTGAAGAACTTCTCCATCTTCTCCAAAAGTTTCAGCCCAAATCTGAATTTAAAGGATAGAATCAACTATAGATTAATGGAATATAATCATAAATTAGTCAAGAATAGTTACCCAATAGCTTTCTCTGAAAATCCACCAAATGTTCGTCCAAATCCAACTCTATATCTGATGTTTTAACAAAAATGGTTGAATCCCCATTTTTGAAATGATATATTCTGCCCAGGCACCCCTTCTTCGCAAATGCAGACACACCCTCGCGTTCATGAAGCATAAAATTTTACTTCAGTACAAAACCTTCTTCGCGAATGCGTGAGCCCAATCGTAAACATGGAAGCTCACATAGTCTGACCTACGCGAAGGTGGAACCCTTTTCACAAAGGCGTAGGCTAAGTGCCTGTGGCCCCCTTCTGCCTGTTCCTCTACGTGAACGCGGGGTCCCTATCGCAAATACGTAGGCTCAAATCTCCAAAGCTTCGTGAACATGGGAACTACATCATGAACGCAAAGAGGGAAACTCAGCCGGCCTCCTAAATATCCTATGCAAACGTGAGACCTCTCTCGCGAATGGGGTGATTTATGCAATTCCAATAAGTTCAACACTAGTCCATTAACCACCCGAAATCCCCCCCTCCCCCGAGGCCCTCGATACATCAACAAAACATACCAACAAGTCCTAAAACACCATACGAGCTAAGCGGATACCATAAAACACATCAAGCAACGATAAAAACATGAATCACCCTCCAATTCAAGCTTAATGAACTTTGAAACTTCAAACTTCTACAACCGATGACGAAACCTATAAAACCACATCAATTCAACCTCAAATTTTTCATATATGTCATATTCGACATTATAGACCTACTCCAACTTCCAGAATCAAAATCCAACCCCGATATCAAAAAATGCACTTCCGGCCGAACATCCCAAAAATTCAACTTTCGCCATTTCAAGCCTAATTCAGCTACAAACCTCTAATTCACAATTCGGATATGCTCTTAAGTCAAAAATCACCCAATAGAGCTAAAGGGATCGTCAAAGCTCTATTATGCAGTTGTCGTCACACAGTTCCGACTACGTTCAAAATCCTAGAACTTAAGCTTTTGTTTTAGGGACTAAGTGTCTCATAAGACTTCGAAACCAACAAATAGAACCTCCTGGTTAGTCACATAAGCAAAAAGAGATACGGGGAAAGTGTTAAATAAGGGATTGGGGCTATTACTCTCAAGACGACTGATCGAGTCGGTATATAAAAATATCATAATAAGAGGCAAGTGCTCTAGAAGAGTACATGACATAGCATTTTATAAACCCTCAGGAGAGTTAAGGTACCTAAAATGAATGAAACGATCTCTATGTTATGTCTTTATGATAAGATATTAGAACTGATATCTAATGTTCGTCGACAACATATATGATAACGCCAAGTAATGATGAGGATCTTAAGCCTGTCGAATACAACACAAAAATATCAGCCATATGGAAAATAAACAATTCAAGTAAAATTGGTTTCATATGAAAGTCATGTAGTTTTGGACCTCCAGTTCAAACACTTAAAAGTATAAAGTCGCTGGTGTGAACAATCAGTTTTCTCTATCTTATATGTCTAGCATGACATGAAAACTTGATATGCATATAAATTAAACTCTATTATATGACTTAACTTATATGACCATCGCTGAAGGATTTAAATCGCTTAAAGCATGTACTATTTTCAGTCCTGAAGTACTACATTCTAAGTGCAATTTGTGTATATATGTATCTTGCTATAAGTATACGCATAACAATAAGATAGCAAGAATCTCTATATAGATAGTGAAAAGGTCATTCCACAATGTTATATGATGATATTGCATATCTATCAAGGATGTTGATTTCAAGATGCAACATATTATTTAAGTTAATATGGCTGATTTGTTTATCAAATCTCTACCAACGATCTTTTGAAGTTGGTGCAAAATATTGGTATGCAAAGGCTCAAGGATGTGAATTGATGCTCTTATTGGGGAGAGTTAAAACGCTTTGTACTCTTCTTCACTAACAAGATTTTTAACGAGGTAACTAAAAGAGGTATTTCTAAATATGTGTACTCTTTTTCCTTCTCTAGAATTTTTTCCCCACTTGGTATTATTTTAGTTAAGGTTTTAAAGAGGCACATTATTTATTGAATAGACATTCAAGGGGAGTGTTATTGTCACAACCCAATTCTAAATTAGGTCGTGATGGCACCCAGCATTATTGCTAGGCAAGTTAACGGTGAACAATCTAATGATTTCCATTTTGATAAGTTTTTCAAATAGTTTACTTTCCTTAAGTTTTCAAAATAAATTAATGAATAGCGGATTTTAAAGTGATAATAATAAAAGAAGTTAAATAAAATCATAACTATAGGGATATTTCTAAAACATAAGTCTACTAGTGTGTGCCAAGACCGGTGTCACAAGTATATAGGTTACTAGTAGAATATGCAAAAGAATCCTAAACAACTATCTGAAATAGTATAGACAGAATAGATAAACAAAAGATAGACTCTAGCATGTTGCTGAACGGCTCGAAAGGTACAACTCACTATGAAATCACAAACCAGGATCAAGTGCGCATCAGACGGTTATTCAAATGCACCTGCCTCAGATCCTGCACAACTAAGTTCAGAAGTGTAGCATGAGTACATAATATATATATATATATATATATATATATATATATATATATATATATATATATATATATATATATATATACATACCCAGTAAGTATCCAGCATAACCTCGAAGAAGTAGTGACGAGGGGTCGACTAGACACTTACTAAGGCTAATGATAATAAGTCAATTTTTAATTAAACACAGGTTACAAGAAATATACTAGAACTCAACAACCAAAGCTGATAAATATATGCCTTTCATAATTATTAAATCCCAATTTTATCTTTCATCAAGCATTGAAGCAATATTAAATTATGAACAATCCCAAGAGTTATCATGCACAAATAATGCTGAGGTTATATGGTCTGAACCAACATCTAAATTCTGCACTACCGAGTGTCAAATGACGCGAACCATAGATGCATCTATTTAACCTGCTGAGGTGCTCGACTCGCGCCACAAATGGAAAACACTTTAAGAAACACAAGTTTTCAATAATAGCCAAGTGTTCAATACACAACTTCAAATAAGTGAAACTTATCCTTTTAGAAGTGATGAAGTAAAAGGTCATCACTTATTTTTAACTGAATTCAGTACTTCTGAGGCCTTGAAAACCTTATTTAGAGTCACCTGATTTCTGTGTGCAGTCCGGACGTATAGCAGAAAGCTTAAATATGAAAATCTATGAAAAATGGTGAAATTTAGCTATAAAACGAAATAATTTGACTTCAGCCAACGTTTTGGGTAAACAGACCAGGACCCATGATTTGACGATCTCGGAGGGTCCATAGGAAAATATGAAACTTGGGTGTATGTCCAGAGTCGAATTCCAAGGCCCGAGCGCAAAAAATAAATTTTCAAAGAAAATTATTTTCTGAAAATTTTAAGGAAATTTGAAATGAAATTTGATTAGAGCATGGTGGTATCGGGCCCGTATTTTGGTTCTGGCCCCCGATACAGGTCTTACATATTATTTAAGATGTTATGTGAAATTTTGTATAAAACATATATCATTTGACGTGATTCGGACCTAAATCGCTAAATTTGATACTTGATGAAGTTTGATAGAAGTTCTTGATTTTGAGGTTTAATTCGTTGTTATTGAGGTTATTTTGGAGATTTGATCGCATGGCTAAGCTCGTATGATATTGTTGAATTAGTACGTGTGTTTGGTTAGGAGCGTCGAGGGCTCAAGTGTGTTTTGGATGTGATTCGGGAAGTTTTGAACACAAGGAAAAGTTGCAGATTTTCAGCTACAGGTGCTCAGGCCTATTGTTAATCGCGATCGCAGAGTCACTCTCGCAATCGCGTAAGGTAAATGGGGACAGGGGTGGATTTGTCCATCGCGAATGCAAAGCCACAATCGTGAACGTGGAGCTTTGGGGGATTGCTCATCGGAACGCGACCAATGTGACGCGAACACTTAGTGTTAAATGGAGGGGGCTGGGATTTTGGTCGTTCTTCTATGCGAACGTGCACGTGTGTCCGTGAATGGGAAGGTCAGGGGGTTCAACCCTTCGTGATTGCATAAGTCCACTTTTTGGCAACCTTTGCAATCGTGATAGTGTTCACGCAAACGCGATGAACACTGTCGCCCATCACTTAAAACAGTAGCTAATACGGGATTTGTTCAAATTTTCATAACTTCTTCATCTCAACTCCAAATTGGGAAATTTATGAAAAAGGATTATGGCCCTCTAGAGTTAGTTTAAGTTCCCTTTAAAAAAGGATCGAGGTGTGCCACGCCAAATAAAATCCCAAATGCGTGGCGCTCATTTAATTATTTCTTTTAAAATCCTTAGAATTCGAGGCACGCTATTTAGCAAATTTTCATGGACCTTGCAAAGTTAAAAATGCGTAGTTGTTGTAGGCGTATTATTTAATAATATAACCATCCTAAATTCGGGTGTGCATTTCATGTGACCCAAATTTGAATATCTCACAATGTTAAATCAAATATGTCTCGGAGTACGGGTGCATTTCATGTGACATGGTCTAAAGACGTGTTTTAGCTAACGTTAAAATCTTCTTCAAATTAATTAAAAGCGGTTAATAAGTTTAAAATGTACCATAGGCTAAAACATGTTTTAAAAGCAAATAATTGGCCAATTGTAATAGTTTAAAGACCATGCTAGAACCGCAGAATCTGGGGGTGCCTAACACCTTCCTCATGTTAATAAAATTCCTTATTCAGAATTTCTGGTTTGCAGACTTCAAAAGGAAAGTCGAAATTTTTCTCGATTTGGGATTTTAATATAAACCGGTGAGTTATGACACCAAATAAACTATCCCAAGTGGTGACTCGGATAAAAAGATAATTTCATTTCGAATAATGTCACTTAAATTGGAAAAACTCTGTTATACTACCTTTCGGCGTGATGTGTAAAAAAGGAGGTGCGACAGTGCTACCCCCCAAAGGTGCAATTGGACTTGACGGAGAGCCTAGTAAGGGTCCTAATGAGAAGGGAAGTGAAGGATATGTTCTCCCGTGGTTATCGAACAAGTGTTAGGAAACTAGCACAATGAACTCACTAACTAAGGAACACAATTAACACATTGTGGAGGTAAAAAATAAAATAATCATTTGTTATGAGCTGGACATGCTTCTGCTATACTAACTTCCAAACTTCAGTAGAAGACCACATCATAAGCGACCACAATACTAGGAACAAAGTGAGCCACTTACTGCAGGATGTCCCAAGGGACACAAAAGTTATACTAAGATAGCGACCCAAGTTCTTCCTATGACGGGGATGCGAGGATCTCTGAGAGACTTTATGCAAATGGTGACCATTCCGATTGACATGCACTCATATGATAGGAGCTAAGGTATGCTCTTATGTCACTAGACAGTGAGAAGGTTTCTTGATGATAATCGCAAGAGAGTAGAGTGATTATTCAAACCATAGAAGCCATATACACCAGTGAAAAAAAGAGTGACTCAAGAAGGATTGCAACACTTGGATGCTTTGCATAGAACTCGACACTGCATAGGTAAACTTTACGAAGGTGCATGCATAGGCACAAATGAGCAGATGTTGTCCATTTAAATAAAAAGATCATGTAAGAAATTTATCAGGTATAGGCCCTTGTTAAGAATTTAGGAAAAACAAGTGGGAAGTATTAATCCTAGAGTCATAACCTCATTCAAGGACACAAGTATAGGACTTAGTTCTACAAGAATGTAAATAAGAGGATTTTTAATGGAGAGGCTTCGCTAATTATACATTTCGCTTAAAGAGTAGATACACAGAATGGATCATAAGATTGTACTGACTTTATCCCAAATCCCACAGCAATATAAGGATTGACATATGACAAAGCGAAGCCAGAGTAAATAAGAGCATCGGCATACTTATCACGAGATAGAAAAGTCAACATAACTGTAACCATACTTGAAAAAGCATAGAACCTATTGGGCCCTCCTGAGCTCTGAATACCACCTCCGACTGCTCCCTCACAAACTCTGAATACCACCTCTGACTGCTCCACGTCCTAAGGGCGCTATAGATGAAGTAGGTGTAGAACTAGTTGGTTGCGCCGCACCCCGCCCCATGATCTGGCGAGATGAATGACAATCTCTTTGAAGGTGACCTGACATACCACACTTGTAGCATACCTTGGTACCATGACAACATACTCCCAGATGACATTTCCCACATTTCATGCAACGGGGACGAGGTCTACTAAACTGACTCTCCCCACCGACCTAATGCTTACCACTTTTGCTTACCTTATAAACTTTGCCCTTATCCTTCCTCCAAGCTTCTAATATGGGGGTACCAATTCCAGTATTGGTTTGCTATGCGGGCCCTTGGAATTGCCCTGATCTACCACCCCAAAATTATTAGGCATACTCACAACATGACTATAATTGTTCCTTTCCACATACCGGGCAAACCGGGATAGGTGTACCCAACCTAGGGCATTTATTCTTCTTGTTCCCTCTATTTCCCCAACTGTAACATATATCAAGAGTCATCCAACATCTCCCCAAGTGACGCTTCTTGCAAACTGAACAATTCAGCTCATTAGCACCAACAACCGTCTTCCGTTTCTTAGATGCCCTCACCACACACTCTAGTGGTGTGGTGAAATTGGTAGGGACAAGGACACTTCCCTTAGCAATAATCTCTTCCAATCCTTCCACGGCTTGGCGCACCCTCCCTACGAACTCATGCGCAATCTCCCCCAAATTCAATAGCGGGGCTTATTCCCTTCTCAATGCTTCAAACTTGCGGATTATGGTATCGATATTACTCATCTGGAGAACAAGACATAGCGAGGAAATTCAATCTCTATCTTGAGCTCTATAGCACGATCCGGAATATCAAAGAAAGGTGGAGTTTCCTAACTTATAGATGTGGCGACTACACACCGATAAGAAGGACTTTACTAGACACGGCTCCGAGACATCCTAGGACACTTTAAAACCTTAGGCTCTGATACCAAGTTTGTCATACCCCAAAAGATGTGGGACGCGACCGACACTCCACCGAGTAAACCCGACTGATCAAGCCTGTTAGATTTCAACCTACCCAAACTAGTTCATGAATAAAGAGGGAATATTAACCCACTTTATCAAAACACTAAGCAATCTTCCAGTAGAAACTTTTCGTTTATTTTTGTTAATGACTTCATTCATAGTTTTCAAAATAGTACAAGTTTACAAGTTTAATGAGAAACGTGCTTATAATGTACCAACATTTCTAGTCTGGACTCCCAACATCAACCACTGCCCACAAACAGTCTACGGAGCCTCTAAATACAATAGAAGAGTAATAGAGAAATGCTGGCAACAAGGCTCAAGCTATACCTCAAAACGTGATGAGAAAATGAACAAAATATATATGAAATGACCCCGGGATAGAGTGGGGCTCACCACAGCTGCCGGGAAGAGAATACAGCTATCACTGGACAATATCGCCTACTATCGAACCATATGTATCATTAAACGATATAGCTCCCTCGGTAAAAGGGACGTTAGCGCTGTCGAACATCACTAGTATGTAAGGCTAAAAGTCCTCTTCCAAAATAGAATAACCATACAAACAAGGAAACATAAAACACTAAATTGAGTCCACAACATACAAGTTTCCATTTTACAACATATACGTCTTCTAGTTTAGAAAAATAAAATTATATATATATATATATATATATATATATATATATATATATATATATATATATATAATTAATTAATTAATTTTTGGTTGGGAGATCACTAGCACCGATATGCGTTATACCACCGTCTTTGCTAGAATAGAGTCCGATCACGATCTGATCGACTAAGGCAACACATTAGAGACATGTACCACAATCACAATTTCTAGTGTTAAATTTCCAGGTTTTGATTCCCACCACAATACCACCTTGTATGCGGTATGGCGTCCGATCACGGCTCGATCGGCTAGGATGCCTTCCTCCATATGCCATATGGGTTGGCGTTACAATTTACAAATGTTACCAAGTTATCCCAATTAAGGGGAATAAGCACAATCAACTCCTACACCAGCATGTGTAGTTTCAGATGTAGGCCTTATGGCCCATCTTTCCTCGGTTAGCTAATGATACTCCCAAAAACATTTTGATTTGATATAATATCACACACAATTGTAGTATATATGCAATTATACAAATATAGCATGAATGCAATTATGCTCACCTCAATAGCTTTCACCTTTTTATAGATTCCAATTAGTATTTCCAGTCACCAACAACAACAGTATTTCCTTGGCTCATTTGGCCAATCACAAGATTCTTTATTCTTGGCATGGTGTCCGTATTTCATATTTTACATATTTCACGTTGATATCAATTTCAACAACAAGCCATGCAAGTAGAGATGTCAAGTACACATGAGAGGAAACATAAATCGTGGGCATATAGAACGCAAAGGATTCTTCCCAAAGGAATAGGGCATACCAACAAGCAATAAAAACTCACATTGTAATCACTAACAACAATACACCATTTTCTCTTGCAATACTCCTTCCCAGAAATGACGTGCACAGCTTAAACACATAGATATGTAAGATCTTGAATCACACCGAATATACTTATAAATCAAAGTAATAGTGATAAATGGCCACTTATGGGCGTGGATTGAGCACAAGAGTTCTTAAGAAATTATATCTTTGAAGTTGTTCATAACTGTTGGGTCAAGGCTTATTACATAATCCTTAACTCATTTCAAATTTACTTATTTCATTTATCAAGCATCTTTATAGACTATCAACAACAAGACATATTAAATCAAGACATTTAGTACACATAAGAGCAACTAGGAGCATTAAGAAATATCAAGTTCTTCTTACCCAATAACTATACCAACTTCCATTTAGAATGTGACTCAAGGCCATACCATTTTGGTAAACAAACCGCACTTAAACTTACTAAAACAATATGGAATTCACTTCCGAGAGAGAAAGTTTAGCCGACATACCTCGATTGAGCTTTCCTTAAGTTACTACGACTTTCCAAAATTCTAGCGATCCCAATCTACTTTGAGACATAAAAAAATTGAACACAAATTAGGAAGGTATTCATGGTTTCAGCTCATTTGAGCATTTTATCAAACACTAGTTGAGCATCTTGATTTCATATCTCTTTTACACGATTTCATTCATTTCCCAACCCAATCTTTACTTATTTATGTTCAAAAATCTTCCCACAAACCTAATTTGTACATGCATGTATACATAATACTACTACACCCAAGAATCATACCTCAATAACTCATCTAACAAACTCTACAACACCAACACAACCTAGGTTAGTCACCTATAGCTTCCAATCATTATCCCATGAGTTACAATACTTAATTCATACTCATATTTCCATAATAACTCCATAATGTAAGTCTAAGGGTAAAAGATTACCTCTTGTAGACCAAATCTTGAAAGAAAATTTTTGGGATGTTCTTGAGATTTTGAAGAAACCCTATGAAATCCAATCAAAACCATATTTTAACTAGTGATTGAGAAGTAAAATCACCATGAAACACACTTAAAAACTAACCTTAGGTGTGCAATTGGATGCCTTGGCCGATTGTGGGTGGAGAGGATGCCCTAGTCTTGAAAAATGACTTAAATCCTCTCATTTCCTGTCCTTAGGTGTATTTAAAGGTCTTCTACTAGCGTGACCCCGCTAAGTCGCACTAAGGAGGCAAAATACTTCTCAATATACGCGGTCGCACTTCCGCCATGCACCTGGGCTCGCATATGACACATGCCCAGTAAAATGGTCGTAACTTTTTGTATACACCTCTAAATGACAAACGGTTTGATGTGTCGGAAACTAGGCTTAGAGAGATTAAAATTTATAGGTTGTGTATCACATAGCACCTTATATAAATGTAGATATGTCCAAACTAAGGTCTTGTGCGTACTCATTTACAACTTTAGTCTATTATTAAAATTTCCAATTTGGCTTAGACTTAGGCCTCTCCTTAGACTCCAAATCACTTATAATAAGACTTATACACATATTTACCAAATCCAATTGATACCTATCATGTTAATAGCATATAAAATATTATAGTTAGTATACTTGGCACCATTAAATTCTAAATTACTCAGCGAAATTTTTCAGGTCCTTACACAAACCCGAGCCCTAGGCCCACATCTTGAAATTCGATAAATTTTACATTATTAGACTCCGTATCTCCCCCATGAGTTCATACATATTAAAAGTACTAGAATCCGACCACAAATGACCCCTCAAACCCTTGATCAAAGGTCTCCAATCTCAAGGCCTACTTTTCCCAAACTGTAACCCTTAATTTTCGTAAATTTTCAAGTCAAATTAGTGAAATAACACCATAGAAACGAGTTTAGGATCCATAATCCTTACCCCAATGAATTCCCCTTGGAATCCCTCTTCAAATAGCTCCCTCAAGCTCAAACCCATTTGAAAATGGTGAAGAATAACTCAAAATTCGCGAAGGAAATCTTTTATACCTTCTAACCCAGGCTTTTCGCACCTGCGGTCCTTTTCCCGCTTCTGTGGTCCCACTTCTGCGGCCTAATCCACTACATATGCAGTTATCACTTAAATGTCCATTTCTGTATATGCGGTTAAATATCTTGCACCTACGCCACCGCAGGTGCACCACCTTCACTGCTTCTGCGGTCTTTGATAATCTTCTTCTTGGCCGCATCTGCGGCTGCCTTCCGCTTCTTTGGGCATCGCACCTGCGGCCTCCCAACCGCGGCCGCAGTTGTGACAACAAAAAAATGCTTCAGCTTCCAAACTCAACTCCAAGCCTTCTATCAATCCTCTGAAATCACCCCGAGGCCCCCGGGACCTCAACCAAAAGCACAAACAAGCCATATACTACTATTCAAACTTATACCATTCTTCAAAACACCTCAAATGACATCGAATCAACCAAAACACATTGGATTCAAGTCTATCAAACTACGTCATAGTGACCTAAAAGTTTTCACATACATCCTAAATTACACCACGGACCTAGTACAACCTCCGGCATTTTATTCTGACCCCTATATCAAAATCTCATCTATCAACCGAAAAACGCCAAAATTCTAATTTTACCAGTTCAAGCCTAAATATACTACGGACCTCCAAAACACGTTCCAATCACACTCCCTATGTCCCAAATCATCTTCCGAAGCTATCCGAACCATCAAAATTCACATCCAAGCCCTTTTTCCCATAAGCCAATATCCAGTTGACTTCTCCAACTTAAGCCTACTTAAAAGAGACGCAGTGTCTCAAACCTGACCAAATCAAATCCGAATTCGAACCGACTAACCCAATACCACATAACACGGTTAAACAAAGCGTAAAGAAGCATAAATGGGGGAAACAGAGGGGTATCTCATAAACAAACGGTCGGGTCGTTATAGATGCGCTCTCACGACCTTCCGCACCAGGTAGCAAGTCTGCACATCCATACCACCAACCATACTAACAATGAAAAGCGATCAAGATTCCATAACTAGGATGCAAAGCTTTTTTCACAAAACACCAAACTTAGGTGACGCTAATGACAATGACAACTTACTTTAATCGTTCAAATCCCTTTCCTGCTTATCCGAGCTCGTGACATCCTTGTCAACACCGAACTGCAACCTTGATCCTCACTTTCAAATTCCATACCACTCACCGTACCTAACATGCCAATATGCGATAGTACAAGATTTTCATCATAACTCTGGAACCACTAATAGATTAATACTTCATCGTATAGAAACTTTTCACCTAACTCATTTCAGGAGAACCATATCAACACACAAGTGAATTCTCATAACCGTAGAATATGCAATATTCAAGTAGTGGTCTAAGCCATCATAGCCCTTCCAAGATATGCCTAAACATAATAGGACATAATACTAGAAGACTTTCAAATAAAATCAATTATGGTGGTCAACAATCCTCACACGTACCGTCACAAATCACTTGCATAATTTAATAACACTGAAGAAACTGATCACTGCCACCAGTATGCCAACTCAACCATGGCTAACCTATCCAACCTCTTCCAATTATCCTTAATTGCTTTAGAATAATAACAACATCCTTCAACATATAACGCACTCAACCTGTGTCATCCCGAGTGGCTTTGTAACACGAGGCCATGCTGTCTCAAATCCTTCGAACCACCTCATAAATCCCTGTGCGCATATTCGCATCTCAACTGGTACATTGATTTTGATAATCCCTCTACAAATCTAAGGTCATTTTCTCTCATTCCCCCCAAATGTTACACTGCAAGCCGAAGATATCATATAACATTCCAAGCCTCTTTTCATACTCTGCTGCAAGAGCTCGATTCTTAACCATACTTATGGGCTCGAAATCATTAGGCACTATACTATAACTTTGGAATCTACTAGGACAGTTGCTGAGATCCACCCACTCTAACTTGGTCCGGAATATAATCAACTCCATGAATCTTTTAGAACATGAGCACCCTCTCGACAAAGCACCTGGCTGAATCACTTTCCTTGAAACCCATATCTACAAAAGGCATAAATCATGTGACCTTCCCCAAGTCTGAACATGAGTCAATAAGGCCAATACTAGCACACCTTTAACAATTCCTCTGATCAAATTACCTCTTGTGTTCCTTTCCCTCAACAAAAATAACCCATCCATATGCTAATAACCGAAAATCTCACAAATAGACGACCATACAATCCAACCGTAGGCGGCGGGACTCTCCCACTTAGCTTGAAGCCATTATTACACAACTCTGGAACCCACCAAGATTCTTTATCTCTCAAACCTTGTGCAATCCACCACAAAATACCTCAAAATCCTTCCGTTAGAATTTCATAAACACTCTGAATCTCTTGCAACATTCACATATTCGACTTCCTATTGGATAGCTAGTAGAATTCTTTGCAGAAGCTTCCCCAACCACACAACTGTTGATCTGCTCAAAGAATATAACCCCTTGTAGAAATTACATACCATCATCTCCCAACAACACTACAATGCACCATTACTACGAAATCAGTGATCCACCCTAAGCTCATGCCTATTCACTAGTTGAACGAATCCGTTCATTCCTCGTGGACATCCACTAAAATACACGACAATATCTCCCCATTTCAAAGTTATGTTGCTCCTCTCCTAATATCAAGCATTTCATTCTTGTTGCATCCAATCTCTCACAGTATAACAGCCGATGATTCAAATTAAGCACGTGGACCCAATCACCATCCACTAAAATTCCCAAATCACTCCAAACTTTTCCTCAAGGTGAGCAGTTACCCTGCCGCTGAACCCATATGCTACTCTGCCACTCTTCCACTTTGGCCAAACCCCTCTTAATTAAGTAACTACCAGACTTCTGCTTCTATACCTGGCCTTCTAGAAATTTAACCACCGCATAACAATTCCCATATGTCCTTACTCATCCTTTGCTGCTTAGCTGATGCCTTAGATCTAAACCTATCTCAGTAGCACTTGAACCAATAGATCGCTATTAAATCTAAACCTTTCTGAAGATTTACCTTCCTGAGCCGTCGATATTAGAAACACCGATTCAATCCTGAACCATCACATCACGGGATCTCTGACAACCGCTTCTCCAATACTATCTCACAATACCCTGCTCCAAAGGTAAATTGTAGAAGATCATAACACTTGTGAACTTATTACATTCAACAAAGACAACGACACCTCATTACAGATGAAAATTCCACTACGCTCGCAAAACCAAGTCTCGTTACCCCCATCAACCCAAACCTGGACATTCTTAGCCTGATTACATTTCCTCTATTAGAAATAGGATACTAGATTTCTGAATCATTCACTTAGCAAACCTTCTCTCAGGTCATTCACTGCCCCGACACATAGGCAAGCATTCCACCTACTAACTAGTACTGAGCGATAACCTTTCATAAGTATCGTAGAAACCTGTGCATAACCTTGAAGCTCTCAAAAGTCCAACTACTAAGCTAAAACGACAGAATATCCTTCCACAAGGCAACGACAATAGCTCAAACAACCACGTATGGAGAAACAGCCCGCAACATGTTGGTAGTACCATTACAATTGCTCACTCACTGATTCATGACCAGCACTTCGCGCCGCATAAGATTGAATGGAAAGGAAATGAAGGCATAAGCCTCAAAGGGAATCAAACTACACCATGAGGAAACAAGAATGGAAGTGCTCTTAACAGCCCTGTAGCTTCTCGAAGATAAGTACAGACGTCTCTGCACTGATCCGCGAGACTCTAATATACTTGCTCATAACTCGTGAGATGTAAGGGAACCTAGTGTTCTGATACCATGTTGTCACGACCCAAAATCCACAAAGGGTCATGATGGCGCCGGACACCATTGTCAGGCAAGCCAACACCAATTTACTAGTAATTTCTTGTTTTAATATTTTTTAAGTTGGTTCCTTTATACATTAAACAATAAGTATTGAATTTCACTGAACATATATTGATGTCTTTAACAAACTCAATATTAAATAATCCTATAATCATCCCAAAACTCGATGTCACAAGTGCATGAGCAATCATTAAGAAATCAAATAAGGTACAATAACTGTCTGGAATACAAATTGGACAGAAAGTAAATACAATACACTGAAAGAGAATATACTGACTATGGGTCGCCTCCAGGAATGCAGCTCACTTAGTCTTTGTACCAGCCATACAGCTACGCCCATTAGGCCACTAGAGATACATGTGCTTGTGCAACAAAAATACACATGAAGTGTAGCATGAGTACGAAAAAAACGTGTACTCAGTAAATATCCAGTCTAATCTCAAAGAAGTAGAGACGAGAGGTCGACTTCGCCACTTCTAGTGGTCCAATAGTAATATGCCATTAATATTATAAATCAAAGATTTTATAAACATGGTTGCAACGCAATAGAATAAAGCAAATAAATATTTCTTTCTTTCATATGAAATTTCCAGATTCATTTTTATTATTTATACATTTATCTCAAGCCAGGGAAAATAAATATCAACATTTATAAATCTCAAGGAAAACATTACAAGCATACGTAAATCATGCCAAGGTCATAGGGCCCGATACAACAATATTTAAAATATGCACTTCAAGAGGGTCGAATGGCACGAATCATAGATGCATCTATTACCCAGCTCGCGAATCATACATGTGACGCGGTCAAACATAAATAAACAATCACCATGCTCGCGAATCATACATGGGACGCATGTACACATAGAAACACATTTAAACAGTCAATCAAGACTTCATAAGGTAACAATCAAGGAGGTGTAAATTTGTCTTTTACAAGTCAAGAAAATGAAGGTTTACTCTTTTAGAAAGTCATTTGCCACTTCGATATGATTTAAGCAATTTAAACTATCAATAAGGTGGTTATAAGTATTACAAGTAAAGCATGTGTTTGGGTCCTAGACTACCCGGGCATAAGCATAATAGTAACTACGCACAAGGTTAGAAAGGAGACTCACCTCACTCTGAAGCCTATATCCCAATTCAAGAACGCGCTCAAACATCCAAATCGGAGTTGACGATCCTAAACTATTGAAATGGGGTAAGAACTAGTCAATACATGCTCAAGAATTCATATTCTAATTATGAAACTAATTCTCCAACCTTAAATGCAAGGTTCCTAAAATTCATCCCGAGCCCACGTGCCCGGATTCTAATTTTTTTTAAGAAAGTTGACACCCGTAACCTAAGGATCAAGAATATATGATTTCAACTAAATTACGTAATAAATTTCATGGTTAAATCTCATTTTTGTCAAACCGTAGGTTCTCACCTAAATACTTGATTTTTCCAAATTTTTACATGTTAATCTATCTATAATCTATGTATTTAACTCATGTTGTGTAGAAATTACTTATCTCAAAGTGCTAGGTGAAAATCCTCTTCCAAAATTTCCAAATATTTCCTAAGAGGATGAAGTGAAATCGAAATAATGGCCTAAATCCTGCATTAAAAGATCTCGACACAGCCCTCTGATGTCGCATTTGTGACACCAGGTTCGCAAATGCGAGGGTCATAAATACAACAAAAGCCTCACAAAATCTAAGCCCGGGCTCAAGGGATCGCAAATGCGACCACAGAGTTGCAAATGCGTCCAAAGTGTTGCAAATGTGAACATTACTTGTGTCGAGCTTCATCGCAAATGCGAGGTTCGGATTTGCGAACAATTTATCGCATTTGCAAGACCTGCAACTAGTGCCAAGAATACCAGAAAATCTGGTGTGCTTCTAACTCATCCCGCACGTCCGAGACTCACCTTAAGCCTCTGGGACCCCATCCAATCACACAACTCAGTCCCATAACATGACACGGACCTGCTCGAATCCTTAAATCACATCAAACAACGTAAAACTATGAATCACACTCCAATTCAAGCTTAACGAACTTTAGAATTTCAAATTTCTACTTTCGATGCCTAAACCTAACAAATCACGTCTGATTGACCTCGAATTTTGTACACAAGTCATATTTGACATTCCGGACCTACTCCAGCTTCCGGAATCGGATTTCGACTCTGATATCAAAAAGTTCACCTTAGGTCATACCTCTAAAAAAATTTAAATTTCTAACTTTCGCCAAATGACTCCAAAATGACCTATGAGCCTCCAAATGCACTTCCGATGCGCTCCCAATATCAGAATCATCATACAGAGCTATTCCCAGACTCGGAATCCCAACTGATAGCGATAGAATCGAAATGAACTTCAACCCAAATTTATGAAATTATTCCAAAATACTAACTTCCACAATAGGCGCCAAAACATTTTCGGGACTTCTAAAACCCGATCTGGACATATGCCCAAGTCCGAAATTTATCATACGAACCTGTTGGAACCTTCGAATTTCGGTTCCGCGGTCGTTTACTGAAAAATCCAAATCTTAGTTAATTCCTTCAACTTAAAGCTTCCGAAATGAGAATTCTCTCTCCAAATCAACTCTGAACTTCTCGGAATTTGATTCTGGCCCTGCGTACGAGTCATAATACCTGAAAGGAAGTTGCTCACGGCCTCACATCGCTTAATGACGTGCTAGACTTTAAAACGATCGGTCGGAACATTACAAATAATTTACATGATTAATGTCCGTACATCCGCGCGGTTGCGAATACTAGTTTTAAAATATAGCACCAACTTTTTGCTCACAAATAAAAAGGAAAAAAAAAAAAGAAAAAGGAAGCGTGAGTAGTCAAAATCGCAGGGAATTCTCTTTTGTGGATTTGCAGGAAATGGAGTTTCCTAGACGTGTTCCTAAAGCTCACCGTATCTTCTTTTTCCAATGATTAATGTTCTAAAGGGTTTAACGTGCGATTTTTTTCGTTATTTGGATATTGACTTTTTTGATTTGATGTAAGTGTATATCTTAAGCTTGAATTAAGGATCTCACAATAAAAGCTCATCAAAAGATCTGAAACTATTTACGGATCTCACAATAAAAGCTCATCAAAAGATCTGAAACTGTTTACAATAAATATCTATGTTTGGTGATTTTTACTTCTCAACTGATGATGACTCCTAAAAGAGTATGTCTCACCTTGATTTTTTTAATCATTGTTCGAGTTTATATTTGTAAATGTACTGAATTTTTGGCCCCACTTTGAATGACATTTTTTTTTAACTTTAAATCTTTTCAATAAGAGATCTGTTATAAACTAAAACAAAAGACAAGAACAATAATGCAAGAACAATAGCAATAGAGAGAAGAGTAGAGAGAGTTCTTCTTATTGAGAGTTGAGAGGAGTCTCAAGGGATGATTTACAATGGTAGGGGGCACCTCTATTTATAGGGGAGAGGAAGATTTAGCTACCACTAATAGAACTCTAAAATCTCTCTAATTAGATACATTAAAGACATTCACCTTAAATAGAAGTGTAAGAATCTTCTATTTCATAACACTCCCCCTTGAATGTCTATTCAATGATGTGCCTCATAAAACCTTAAAACCAAAACCCAATGGGAAAAATTAAAGTAAGGAAAAAGAGTACACATGTTTGAATATGCGCCTATTGGTTGCCTCGTTAAAAACCTTGCAAGGAAAACCCAGTGGGACAAAACCTTGTAAGGGAAAAAGAGTGCAACGCGCATTGACTCCCCCTAATGAGTACATCGATTTATATCCTTGAGCATTTGCATTCCAATCTTGTGCATCATCTTCAAAACGATCTTTGGTAGATGCTTGATGAATAAATCAACCATATTGACTTGAATAAATATTCCGCACCTTGAAATCATCATTCTTGATAGATATGAACATCTTCATATGATGTCGTGGAATAACACTTCAATATCTCCATAGATGCATTCTCAATGCCATCATGCTTATAGTTATGGCAAGATACATATGTACACAAATTGTACTTAGGATGTGGTACTTCAGGACCAAGAATTGCATATGCTTCAAGCAACTTAAATCTTTCAAGTTAAGTCATGTAAGTCACATAATAGACTTTAGCTGCAAATCAATCTTTCATTAGTGATACTAAACAAATAAGATATCGAAAACTGACTATACATACCTTTGACTTTTATCTTTCAAGCATTTGAACTATAGGTTCAAAACTACATGTCTTTCATATGGAATCAATTCTTCTTGAATTGTATCTCTTCCATTTAGTTACTTTCTTTGAGTCAGCAAATGCGTATAGCATGCTTTGCAATATGTTGCAATTGCATTTCCTTTTTATGAACTACAGGTTCATATCATGATATTCGGGGATATACATATACAAATGAAAATTCATCCCATGTAACACTTTCTCAAATGTTTATCATGTCTCCCCCTCATGTTAGTAAAGCTAACTTGTTTCCTCAACTTTGGGAAATCATCTTTGTGCATTATCATGTCAATATACACAGCACATTAATAATAAGATGAAATTATTTGGTTCCTGACCCTGAACCACTTGTGAGGGGAGAATATACTCTCGTATACAACTTATATCAAATTGATATATATAACTTTGTTCTCATAAGAAACAGTTTAGCTATTAAGTGGAAGCACTCAATAATTATCTTGCTAAACCAACTTTAATATAAACCAACTTATCAAGATGAACTGTCTTGAGTAGAGAATCTGGAAACTATGCTCGAAGTTAGATTACTGAGCGATTTACCTCGCAAGCACTGCCAGGCTGCGGGTTAATAACAATGGCGCATGTAACCATATCATAGATGCATCATATGTGGTATACATGGCAGGTGAATGGGCCCATACTCACCTTTCATATTTCCAGAATTTATGGGCTTCAACCCGAACTCTTTAGTTGGTCCGTTCATTAATGAGAACAAGTGATACAAGAGTATTCGTAAAGAACTTTCTAGTTCTTTAATATTCACCTATGTGAATTTGCACATCATACTTAAAATGAGATGGCTAACATAAATGCCAACTGAATAAATTATCAATATTGGTAAACTTCAAATTTACACCATGACATGTGCACTTATCAATAAACTTCGGGTTTATTATGACATGGGTTTTATACCAATAGATATCCACTTTATTGTGGCATTCTTTCGTTTGTGTAGTACAAACTGGAGAACAAAGAGGGTAGCTTTTCATATACAAATTACCCCGCTACAAGTTGTAGTAATAGGAGAATCAAAGCCTTCCTTTATTTATAGTCTCAATATCATCAATCGCCTTCGCGTGTACTTTTGGAAACTGAATAAGTTTCTTTGAGACTTACTACAGCACAATAGTAAATTGTGTTTCTCCAACATAGTAATAATTGGCTCTTCGAGAGCTCTCAATTAATTTTGTACTACCACAGACTGAGGTTCGAGATCCTCACATTCTTGCATTCCGTATTTTCAAGAGTCTCAGGCTCAATAGATTCTTCGTGAATCTCGGAATTAATCAAATCATGAGCGTCCTCATGTGATTCTTTCATAGTGTCATTTAGATCGTTCTTTTTCCTCTTTCTAGGATTTCGATCTTTGGAACCTAATGGTCTGCCACGCTTCTGGCGTGCATTTGACTCATTGGATATGACACTAGATATTTGTCCAATAGGGACTTCAATACGGATCGGAACATTTTCCGCGTGAATGTGGGATTTCGTTATCCTCTTCAAGTCCGTAAATGCGTCAGGCATTTGATTTGCTATTCTTTGCAAATGGATAGTCTTTTGTACCTCTTTCTTTCAAATAGAGGTATGTGGATCAAGATGAGATAATGATATATTTTTCCACAAAATTTCACATTTGGTTTCACCGACTTCTCCCCCTAATTTTGGGAAAAGTGTCTCATCAAATCGACAGTCTGCAAATAGTGCAGTGAACAAATCTCCTGTCAATGTTTCGAGGTAGCGAATAATGGAGGACGCGTCAAACTCAACATATATTCCTAACCTCCTTTGCAAACCCATTTCGGTGCGGGATGGCGGTGCTACAGGCACATATACTGCGCATCCAAAGCTTCTTAAATGGGATATATTGGGTTCATGACCCAAAACCAATTGCAATGGGGAATATTTGTGTTAATTCGTTAGTCAGAGACGAACTAGCATTGCTGCATGCAACATGGCGTGATCCCAAACCGAAGTGGGCAGCCGACGAACTAGCATTGCTTCATGCAAAATGGCGTGACCCCAAACCGAAGTGGGCAGCCGACAAACTAGTATTGTTGCATGCAAAATGGCGTGAACCCAAGTCGAAGCGGGCAGCCTCGTTTTCATGAAGAGTTCAAGATTATTCTCATCTATTGTCTCAATATGATATCCATTTTGAATGATATCTTTAAAACTCAACAAGTTCCTTTTAGACTTGGAGGAGAACATTGCATTCTCTATGATTAACGTCATGCCTTTGGGCAGAGTTACAATTGCTCTTCCGGAGCCTTCAATCAATTTACTACTTCCATAGATTGTAGTAATGTTTGCCTTACACAATTACTCTTCTTTTCTTTGAGTATTGTATGTGTAGTACATGAATCAACTAGGCAAATACTTTTACAATTGGACGTTGGTCCAAGTTCGCTTTGTGAGATATCCATATTTGCTATCCCATAGTTTAACATACAAAAGAAATACACGAACATAAGAATAAACAAGTTCAATTCTTTTGTGTCACATAATATTTTCAAAATCTGCTACTAACAGTTGGCTAACAAAATCAGATATGTTATCCATAATCAATTCCTTTGCAGTTGGAAAATTTCAGCGTTTTTCATAAGACAATCGATTATTAAATACACACAATCGATTGTTTGAACATAGACAATCGATTGTTAGACATACACAATCGATTATTTGTTATTTTTGAAAAACTTCAGATCACACTGTTTTAAGACAATCGATTGTTAGACATAGACAATCGATTGTTGGTTATTTTTGAAAAATTCCAGACCTCACTGTTTCAAGACAATCGATTGTTAGACAAAGACAATCGATTGTGGATGATTTTTGAAAATTTCCAGACCTCACTGTTTTAAGACAATCGATTGTTAGTCAACGACAATCGATTGTTGATCAATTGTTTTTCAACTTTAATGCGAAAATAGTTGATAATCGACTAGTTTTTCAGGCTAGTCGATTACCCCCACTGGAAAATAAAAGTTTTATTGATATTTGAGCATATTGAAGATATTCTAAAGAACTACTGCTAACATTGCTTTATGAACTAACTAATACGAGCTAATGCTAATGACTATTAGTTTATTCATTAACTAATACAAATAAATCAAACAGCTCCATCTTCTTTCATCACCGATCCATCATCGATTAGGTGGTCTATCTTCCCATCGGGTTGCTCAAAGAAGTCTGCCACATTCAAGTTGTCGTCAGAGACAAAATTCGTTATGGGGCGTTTACTCTTTCGAGATGCTTGATAAAGGTCAACCAAATTTTATGGTATACGGCAAGACTTAGACCAGTGCCCGTTTTCACCGCAACGATAATATATAGTTTATAAACTATTTGCTTTTGGATTCTTATCGTATCGTGCTTGTGGCAGAGTGACCAACTTCATGTTGTCATCTCTCTTCTTTAAGCCTTTCCACAAGATGGGTGAATCCTTGATGTTGAGATATTCAATCTTCAAACTTTCATCAAGGTGATGGCGCAAGAAAATCAAGGCCTTCATACAGTTTCAAACCTTCATTAAGGTAATGGCGCAAGAAAATCAAGGCCTTAGCATAGTTTTGGGTGGATGCACTATTTCTGTTTTTAATGGCGTCTTCGAGACCCATAGCATCAAAGTGGATTTCATCATCCAACACCCATGTCATATAGTTCTTGCCCGAAATTTCGAGGGCAACGAACTTTCTTTTCATATGACACAATTACATCGAGAGCGTGTTCATACTTACGGGCTCTATTACAATTATCACATTCACTTCAGGGAATGGATCATGTGCTTTACACAAGCTGCTACCACATTCTCTAAAGGGAATGGAGCAAATTCAATTGGACGGAATTCTTTGTCACGTCCACATTCATTGATACCTTCATGGTAATTAGTCTTCTTTCAGACTTATCATATACTGCTTCCACATTCTCTAAAGGGAATGGAGCAAATTCAATGGGACGGAATTCTTTGTCACGTCCACAATCATACATGAATTTAATCATGGCAGGACATAGAGATTTTACCACTTCGTGTGGTTATAATTTCTCACAAACTCCATTAGAGTTATAATCAAACTTTGTATATAAAATTTATAGAATTCCAAGAATTTGAAAAGGAAAAGTAAATTACTTACCTCTAAGGTATATCAAATATATTTTCAATATTTTCTCCTTTCTTCCTTTTTCGTTTCTGTTTCCCTTCTTTCTTTAAATTTTCTTTTCAACTTTTTTTCGTTTTTCTCCTTTTGCTTTCCTGTTTCTGTTTCCGTTTCTTTTCCTTTGTTTTTCGTTTGTCCCCTTTTTTTTTTTTCTTTTCATTCTTTCTTCATTCTTTCTTTGAAGCAAAATCCTGTACAAACAAAAGTTAAGACAATCGAAATTTCAATTGGTTAGAGACTCGTGCTGATAACGTGTTATAAACTAAAGCAAAAGACAAGAACAATAATGCAAGAACAATAGCAATAGAGAGAAGAGTAGAGAGAGTTCTTCTTATTGAGAGTTGAGAGGAGTCTCAAGGGATGATTTACAATGGTAGGGGCACCTCTATTTATAGGGGAGAGGAAGATTTAGCTACCACTAATAGAACTCTAAAATCTCTCTAATTAGATACATTAAAGACATTCACCTTAAATAGAAGTGTAAGAATCTTCTATTTCATAACAAGATCGTTATTTTATGCATATTTTTCATGCATTATAATTTGGAAAATAACACAGTAATTTTGTCATTTTCTTCTATTTAAATTGTAAGTGACTACATTCACCCATTTCCTCCTGAAGTTATGAGAATGTGTTTAATTTACATATCTATAAACTTTCCAGGAAAAAAAAAAGTGTAATGAAATTTTACACACCTTAATTGTTGGAAATTTTATACTATCAAATTATTACCTATTATCATATCTTACTTTCAGAATTACAAATTTACACTTTATGAAAAGTTAATTATAAATTTTTTTAGGTTCTTTTTTTTATTATCCCTATATATTCCATCCATGTCAAATTAGATGATATATTTTCTTTTTTAGTCTGTTTTAAAATAAATAATACATTTTTAAATTTGAAAATAATTCAACGTCAAATTTTTATAACCACACAAATATCATAGCCCACAATACTTTTACTCCTTAAGCTTTTAAGACCACAAGTTTTAAAAGTCTTTTTTTTCTTAAGCTCTGCTGTCACGACCCAATTTAGGATTGTGACCGGCGCTTAGGAACAAGTGCTCCCACGTAAGCCTCATCGGTAATTTTACAGAAAATCGGACAGAGTTTTTCCTGTTTTTGGACCATCCCAAAAAAAAATTCCTATCTCAAATCAACAACCAAACACCCTATAGCAATTCAAACAATCGACAACTTATTAATTAACCAATACAAGTCTCCACCATAACTAAACTACCAACTAACCACTAGAAGTACTAATTTATCTCCAACTTTGATAAATGAGAACGGTACTCGACATAAGACTATACTCATGACACTAAAAGAATGACTATGGAGCGACTCTAAGAATTCAAAAAAAAAAGACCATAACAATTGATAAAAATCTCTATCCACGCGAACAAGTGCGAGACTCACAAGAATTCTCAACTTGTGCGCTCTAATTAATGAAATCCTCGCATGCGTCAACAGTTGTCTTTATAAAAAAAAATTAACGGGCAATGAGTCCCCCTTTTAACCATGGCCATTTTTAATTTGGGGATAAGTCAGAAAACATGCCAGTATATCAAACATGAAAATAAACATAAAAATGTCCTTTCAAAAACAATAAATAGTTTTCAATCTCATCATACTTTTCTTGTAGTATAATACAATACAATTCAGAATAAGCTCGGTAACCACTGTACAATATCAGTTTTCACATTTAGGGAGTTTTCAATAAACAGATCATGTAATCGGTATAACTGTGAACTTCTTCGCAAGAATTCAAATATAAAGGTAGTCCTTGCTCGAGGAAAATCGATAACGGTATGCTAGTTCTACCTTCCCACTAGCGATGGCTATAACGGTAATCAGTAATTAAATGGTGCATCAGGTCTAACGAACCCACCGCTAGCTACAGGATCCTTCAATGTCTACTCTCATTTATACTTGTCGTTGTAATCCGTATATACTCATAAAAACTATTTTAAAACAATATAGGGCATTTCGATTCTTATGAATTAATATAATTTTCTTTCAATAACAGTAAATTCAAGTAACGGTAAAACACATCTAGTGACAACAAAAATATTTAAAATCACAATATTCATCTCAAATAACTATTTCGCTATCATATCGAGTAAAAGATTTGTTCCACATGCAACTCAAAATAATCGGTAACTTATTCATATTAAAAAATTATGTGTAAATCATGCAAGTTATGAAAACACAAATTGCGGTAAGATTACTACTCACAGTACTCGTGAAGAAATACCACCTGCTTCACCACAAGCAACTCGTATAAATTCCTCCAATCAATCTAAAATTACATAATATCAATCTTATATTAATCGCCTCATCTAGGCTAAGTCGATCACTAATTAAAAATACCCAATCATCAGGGTTCATGTTTGAGTCTTAGTTTATGAATTTATATTTAATCATATAACCTGTCCATAATTCTATCAATTCCAAACTATTTGGTATATTTTATTTCTCAAAATTAGACCTATCAGTATTTAAACCAAAACTTTATATCTTTATTGTCGATAGTAATTATTTATTTATTTATAAAACAAACTGATATGAAAATTCTTTTGTACTACATGAAATTGCATAAATACAGTAAAATAATTTAACAGATGAAAGAAAGAAGATTAACCTCTTGAGTCAAATGAGAACTTTAATACTTCCGATATCAAGCCCCAATTCTTCTTAAAGTCTTGGACTTTGTTCTTCTTCCTCTACTTTCTTATTTTCTCTTTCTTCCCTTCTTTGTTTCTATCTTTTTTTTCTCATTTTCTTGAAGCAGAATGCTTCATCCTTTTCCCCTTGCCCTTTTTTTTCAATTTGCCAGTTTTTTTTCTAACCCTTGTGACATGTCACATTAATGGGCTAAGCCTACTTGTAATCTTTCTTCTTCGTTTTTTTAGTTTCTTTTATTTAGTTTCATTATTTTTTTGTAGTAATAGTTTATTATTATTATTATTTGATAATGCCCAAGACACTCTTATTGAAAATATAGGGTATTACATTCTCCCCAGCTTATGAAATTCGATCTCTGAATTTAACTTAAGTACATACCTATCTAATGAAACAAATGGGGATACTTCGCTTGCATATCCTTTTATAGTTCCCAAGTAGCTTCTTCTACTTGATTTTGCCATAAGACTTTTACAAACTCAATTTCTTTTTACGTAGCTTTCTTACTTGCCTACAACAACTGTCGTCGGCTCCTCATCGTAAGACAATTTCTCATCAAGAGGTATAGTTGGTGCTTCAAGCACCTGAGATGAGTCTGATATATATTTTATTAGCATTAAGACATGAAACACTGGATGAATAAAGGACAACTCAGGAAGAAGTGCTAAACGATAAGTCACAGCTCCCACCCGGTCTAGTATCTCATATGGTCCTAAAACCTGGGGCTCAACATGCCTCTTTTCCCAAACCGCATTATACCTTTCATAGGGGAGACTTATAGGAACACTTTATTGTGAACATTAAATATTTTCTTCTCTTATCAGCATAGGACTTTTGTCTACTTTGAGCCGTAATCAATCTTTGTCTAATCAATTGGACCTTGTCCATAGCTTCTTGTACTAGGTCGGGTCCCAATAAGTTAGTCTTACAAGCTTCAAACCATCTGATAAGAAAACGACATCTTCTACCATACAATGCTTCGTACGGTGTCATTTGAATACTGGACTGGAAGCTATTATTGTAAGCAAATTCAGCTAACGGTAGATAAGTGTCCCAACTACCTCCAAACTCATGAATACAAGCTCTCAACATATCCTCCAATATCTGTATAGTAAGTTCAGACTGCCCGTCTATTTCTAGATGAAATGAAGTACTAAGATCTACTCGTGTACCCAATGCTTCTTGAAAATATTTCTAAAAGCGTGAGGTAAATTGTGATCCTCTATCAGAGATGATGGATATTGGAACTCCGTGAAGTCGGACAATTTCATTCATAAATATCTGTACATGCCTGACTCCACTGAACAAAACAAATATGATTGATTATGTATCACAATTTTATCACTACATCGAAGGTGTGTTGATTTTGTCAATCGATCTACAATCACCCATACCGAGTCATAGCCTCTAAGGGTTCGCGGTAGCCCGGTGAAAAAATACATAATAATTCTTTCCCATTTCCACTCTAGAATCTCAATTTGTTGTAGTAGTCCTGCGGGTCGCTGATGCTTAGCCTTGACCTGCTGACAAGTTAAACAACTAGAAACGAAGTTAGCAACATCTTTCTTCATACCTTCCCACCAATAAAATTGCTTCAGGTCATGCTACATTTTTGTGGATCCAGGATGTACAGTATACTTAGTGTTGTGAGCTTGTTTAGGAATAGCATGTCTCAACTCATATACGTCTGCTACATATATCATGTCACCCATTCGAAGAATACCATCACTTTCAACAATCTTATCCTTGCTTTTACCAGCTAAGAACTCATCTCTGTATTTACATAATTGTTCATCCTCATATTGGGTGGCCTTAATGCGCTTAACTAATGAAGACTTAGCCTGAGGACAAGCCAACAATGCCTCTGAATTTCCAACACTAAATATGATACCTGTATCTTCTAGCATCTGAATATTTTTGGCCAAAAGTCTCTTTGCATGGGCTATATGTGCCAAACTCCCCATAGATTTTCTGCTCAATGCATCAGCTATCACATTGGTTTTTCCAGGATGATACAAAATAGAACATTCATAGTCTTTGAGTAGTTACATCCAATGACGCTGCCGAAGATTCAATCTCTTTGCTGAAAGATATACTTCAGACATTTATGGTTGGTATAAATCTCACAAATTTCTCCGTATAGATAATGTCTCCAAATTTTTAGAGCAAATACCACTGCAGCCATCTCCAAATCATGTGTAAGATAGTTTTGGTCGTACTTTTTCAATTGTCTCGAAGCATAAGCAATAACACGACCATTTTGCATGAGAACACATCCTAATCCCACCCTCGAGGTGTCATAGAATACTGTAAATCCTCCAGAACCTTATGTTAAGGCTAATATTGGTGCAGTTGTCAAACATGTTTTGAGTTTTTGAAAGCTCTGCTTACGTTCCTCCGTCCACTGAAACTTTGTATTTCTCTGTGTTAGCTTGGTCAGCGGTGCTACTATTCTAGAGAAATCCTGCACAAAACGCATGTAATAGCCTGCCAAGCCTAAAAAGCTGCGAATCTTTGTAGGAGAAGTAGGTCTGGGCCATTTTTGCACAACTTCTGTCTTTCTAGGATCTACCATAATTCCATCTTTTGGTACAACATGCCCCAAAAATGCTATTGAGTTTAGCCAGAATTCACACTTTGAGAACTTAGCATAAAGCCGATGTTCTCGCAATGTCAGCAACACAGTCTTGAGATAATTCTCATGTTCTCCTTGGCTACGAGAATATATCAGGATATCATCAATAAATACTATTACAAATCTATCCAGAAACAACTTGAACACCCTATTCATTACATCTATGAATGCGGCTGAAGCATTTGTCAGTCCGAAAGGCATCACAAGAAATTCATAGTGCACGTATCGACTCTTGAAAGTAGTCTTAGAAATATCTTCATTGTTGATTCTAAGTTGATGATAACCAGAACGGAGGTCAATCTTTGAAAATTGGGAAGCTTCTTGTAACTGATCAAATATATTATCTATATGGGGCAAAGGATATTTATTACGTATTGTTATCTTGTTCAACTGTCTATAGTCAATGCACATTCCCAGGGATCCGTCTTTCTTCCTTACGAGCAGTAGTGCACCACATGGTGATACACTAGGTCTAATAAAACCATTATCTAACAAATCTTGTAACTATTGCTTTAGTTCCGTCAACTCTTCTCGCGTCATTCGATATGGGGGGTACCGATATGGGTTTGTGTGTGAAGTATAAAATCAATACCAAAGTCTATTTCTCGTACCGGAGGCAATCTTGGTAATTCCTCAAGAAATACATCAGAAAATTCCCTCACTACGGGTACATTTTCTATACTAACTGTTTCCTTCTTGTGTCATTTACAATAGCTAAGAGACCCAAGCAACCTTTCTTCAGAAGTCGTTGAGCTTTCATAAAAGATACAATTTTGCAAGTCTCTAGAACCTGACTCCCTCTTAGAATAAAACTGAGTTCATTTGGTATCTCAAACCTTACTATCCTTGCATGACGATCGACTATAACATAAAAAGAAGATAACCAATCCATTCCCATCAGCATGTTAAAGTCAATCATATCAAGTACAATAAGGTCAGCTAGAGTATCTCTACCCTCAACCCGAATCTGACAAGCACGATACACGTATTCAGCTAATAGAGACTCTCCGACAAGAGTAGCAACTAGAAAAGGATCATTAAATAGCTCGGGCTATCTACTAAATCTCCAAGCAAAGCATGAGGACACATAGGAATTAGTAGATCCCGGATCAATCAACGCAAGTGCATCAAACGAACAGATAGAAAGAATACATGCAACCACTGCATTTGAGGCCTGAGCATCCTGTCTAGTAAATGCAAAAACTCTCTCCTGACCTCTACCAACATTCCCTTGTCCTTGATTCACAGTAGCACGGTCTACAACACTCCAACCTCTATTTCCTTTACCTGTAGCACCTGAAGTATTACGAGTAGTCTGAGTTGGTGCAGTTGACTGAATAGAAGCCTGGTTGAAATTTCTCGGAGACTGAAGGCAATCCCTCAAGTGATGTCCCAATTGGCCACACTGAAAGCTCTCTCCAGTTAGAACATGACATTGGCCCAAATGTGATCTACCACAAGTCTGGCAGATTAGAGTAGTGGCATATATCTGCCAAGAATTACAATGTCTAGAAGATGATGGTCCCCTATTACCCTGTTTGTAAGGTGGTCTGTATGCTGACTGTGAAGACATGTGTGTCCCTATCTGAGAATCATGTTGTTGTTGTTGTCCCTGATTTCCTGCTCTCCTATTTTAGCTAAAACCACCACTGAGAGCCCCTCTTGTCTTAGCCTTCTTACGTAAATCCCTAGTTGCACGCCTTTCACCTCCCTTGTTTTCAATCTTTCTAGCAAGGTCAACTACATTAGAGTAGGATAAAGTCTTCATATGTGGGGCTACTGCGGTGTACAGACGACCAACCAATCCATCAACAAACCTATGAATTCGAGCTTCTTTGATAGGCACTAAGTGAGGAGCATATATAGCCAGCTTACAGAACTTAGCGTTATATGTTGACACATCCATATCTGGAGTCTGAACCAATCTCTCAAAGTCTCTAGCATGTTGTTGCATCAGAATATCTCGAAGAAAATGATTCTTGAATAACTTAGTGAACTTGTCCCACGTCACTGGTGGTGCTCCTACTAGCCTTCCTAGCAATATCGTTTCATACCATGTGTTGGCCATATCCTCTAGTTTGTATGCTGCAAGCCTCACAGCTCTCTCACTAGAACATCCAAGAGCACGTAATGCCTTGAGTGTCCCATCCAAGAAACTTTGAGGATCTGCTGAATTATCGGAACCTGTGAATTGGGGTAATTTCAATTTCAGGAACTCATGTAGGGATACTTCATTATTCCCGAAAGGCTGAGTCTGTGTAGGTGCTTGTGTTTGTAAAGTAGCCTGAGGAGCTGAACTTCCTCCCTGAGTAGGAACCGATGCCTCTAACACATTCAGTAACCTTGCCACTGTATATGCAGGTAAGGCAACAATAGGTACAACAGTTTGCACTGGTAGTGGAGAATTCTGAACTTCCTGCTCTTGCTCTTGATCTGGCATAATAGTTTGGGTTTGACCCATGTTCCCAACTTGAGGTTAAGGAGCAATCTGTCTTCTTGTTTGATGAACCCCAATTTGACCATCACCCCGGATGGTACCACATCTAGCACCACGTTCAGTAGATGAGGGTGTGCGTGTCCTAGCCATCTGCGAAATAAATATTCCAAAGTCAATCTCAAATTATCTCAACACACGATCAAAAAAATGAAAGAAGGGAAAACATTCCTAGATGTTCAGTAGCCTCATGATCATAAGTATAGGCGCCTCCATACCCATGAGCAAGACTCTACTAAACATTGCTCTATGACTCGGGACTTAAAGCCTAAGCTTCGATACCAACTTTTTTACCCAATTTAGGATTGACCGGTGCTTAGGAGCAAGTGCTCCCAAGTAAGCCTCATCGGTAATTTTACAGAAAATTGGATAGAGTTTTTCCTGTTTTTGGACCATCCCAAAATAATTTCCTATCTCAAATCAACAACCAAACACCCTAATATGTTGAAACACGTTCTCAAACGTGTGTTCATATTTGTAGGTTTTGATAAATGACAAACGATGCGCAATTGACATATGACGAGGTCCAAGCACAAGCACGTAAATGTCACGTAACGAAGTTCAAGCACAAGACAAACAAAGATCAAGATTAAACAAAGTTATACATGAGTCGCTCTTTAATTGTGATCTTCATCCGACAATTTAACTCAAGACTTGGCTTCTCTCATAAAAACATTTTATCAAATCATGCATATTTAATTTAGAGCAAAATGATTTTAAATCATGCATATTTATTTTAGCAAAATAATTTTTAAACATGCCTCTAAAATCTGGACAAAGATAATCGATTATGTACTTATGATAATCGATTATGTTAAGGCAGCAGCAAGACAATCGATTGTGTACCTTATGGCAATCGATTGTGTTGACGCGGTGTCCATCAGATTTTTCAAAGCTACAAAATAATCGATTGTGAACCTTATGACAATCGATTGTGTTGAGGCAGTGTCTATCAGATTTTTCAAAGATACAAAATAATCGATTGTGAACCTTATGACAATCGATTGTGTTGAGGCAGTGTCTATTAGATTTTTCAAGACTGAAAAATAATCGATTGTCCATATAGCATAATCGATTATGTAAATGACCGTTGCCAAAATATTTTCAAACTCCGTCAGATAATCGATTATAGATTTTAATAATCGATTGTTTGAAGTAAAATCTGAAAAAGATTTTTTGAACGTTGCCAAGTAATCGATTGTATAAATCTGATAATCGATTGTTTTAACTAAAATCTGGAAATGATTTTTTGAACGTTGCCAGTAATCGATTATACGTCTTAGATAATCGATTATGATGCATAAAATCTGGGAATGATTTTTGGAACGATTGGAAAATAATCGATTGTGCCAATTAGACAATCAATTGTCGTAGCACAAAATCAGCAATTCTTAATTGGCAATTAGGCAACGGTTATGCATGATTTTGACACTATAAATACATCTTCAAATCAGTCTTCTAAACACAACAACTGATCATATTATTGCTAAAGCTTGCATACTCTCTTATTCATCATTTTCTATTCATTACATAAGTTTTTGAGAGCCAAATTCTTGACGAATGTTGTTGCGTTCTTGAGCGTATTTATTTTACTCATATCTACTCTTAACGAGAGTCTTGTTTTGAGTGCAAAGTGTTTTTATACACTTGAAGGGAAGTGTTAATCCCTTGTATTGTAAGAAGGAACGTTGTGATTCCTTTGGTTGAAGTCTTGAAGTGTTGTATCTTCGAGCAAAGGTTGTTGAGGCTTGTGTGACTCAAGTTCTCAGTTTGTAACGATTTGTTAAGCATCCGTAAGCTTAACGAAGTTAGTGGAAATCTCGAGAGAGTCTCTCGGGGACTGGACTAGCCACGGGTTGTGGTGAACCAGGATAACATCGGTGCGTTCGTTCCTTATTATTTACTTATCGCACTTATTTCATTCCTGCAATTTTTAAATTCCGCAAGTTTACGTTATTTTTTATTATAACGCTATTCACCCCCCCCCCCCCTAGCGTTAAGCGTATATTCAAACAATTGGTATCAGAGCCCAACTCTCTGAAAAACTTAACCGTTTGAGAGAAACAATCCATGGCTTCTACTCGTGATTCTTTTGTAGGAATAGGTGAAGGACAATGCTCCACCCGACCACCACTATTCGATGGCACAAACTATACGTACTGGAAGGAAAGGATGAGAATATTCATTCAATCGAATAATTTTCATCTGTGGAAGGTTATAATGAAGGGAGAACAAATTCCAACCAAAAAGGTTGAAAATGAATGGGTTCCAAAATCCGAAGATGAATACGATGCGGATGATATCCGAAAAGTGCAGAACAACGCTAAAGCCATCAACTTATTATATTGTGTTGTAAACGCTGATGATTACAAAAAAATATCATGTTGCACAACGGCGAAGAAAATGTGGGATAAGCTGGAAATCACGTACGAAGGTACGGACCAGGTAAGAGAGGCTAAAGTTGATTTTCTAACCCATGCATATGAACTATTTCACATGAAGGAAGGCGAAAGGGTCGATGACATGTTCGAACGATTTTCAAAAATCGTTAATGACTTACATGCTCTTAAGAAGACCTTCACGGATAAGGAACTTGTCCGAAAAATTCTCCGAAGTCTCACTCCGAATGGCGCTCCAAGGCCGACGCGATTCAAGAGTCTATTGGCATTTCAAATGTCACCATCGACGGATTAAGAGGTAATCTTAAAACTTATGAATCTACTATACTTAACCCTCTTGTTAATGATCAAAGGAAACAAAGAATCGCCCTCAAGGCAAGCACAAGCCAACCTCAAATTAACGAGGACGGAGATAACGAGTTCGGACTCGTTATTAAGAGATTTCAAAAGTTCATGCCAAAAGAGTATGAACGAAAAGGCAAACAACAAGGAGATCAAGTAAAGTGCTATGGGTGCGGAGAAATCGGGCACATTAAATCAAATTGCCCAAATGTCAAAAAGGAGAAGAAAACCTTCAAGAAACAACGAGCATACATATCTTGGGGAGGTGACTCCGGAGACGAGTCGAGTGAGGAAGAAGAAGACGAAACCGCAAATCTTTGTCTCATGGCTCACGAAAACAATCAAGAAGAGGTACGTTTGAAGGGATCAAGTGTAATTTGGTACCTTGATAGTGGATGCTCCAAACACATGACCGGAGATGAATCCAAGTTCCTTCAATTATAACACAAGGAAGTAGGAAGCGTTATTTTTGGAGATAACAACAAGGGAAAAATTATCGGCATTGGATCGGTCGGTAAGGATGAACCTTCTTCCATTAAGCATATATTGCTAGTTAAAGGTCTAAAACATAATCTCTTGAGCATAAGTCAATTATGTGACAAGGGAAATCTTGTTTTATTTGATTCGGATGAATGCTTAGTTTTTCGCCGTAGCGATTTTAAAATTATCCTTCGTGGTTATAGAATGGATAACATCTATATGGTTGATCTCGAAAATTCTTCATCTGAGTATGTGAATTGTCTTATGAGAAAAGAAGATGATTTGTGGTTATGTCATCGTAGAGTAGCTCACATCAACATGCATCTTTTAAACAAATTGGTTTCACAAAATTTAGTTATTGGTCTTCCAAATTTGAAATTTGAAAAAGACTCCATTTGCGATTCTTGTCAAAAAGGGAAGCAAACAAAAGCATCTTTTAAATCGAAAAATATTGTTTCAACTACTAGACCATTGCAACTTCTTCACATGGACCTTTTTGGACCATCTCGCATTGAAAGTCTTAGTAGAAATCGTTATGCTTTTGTTATTGTTGATGATTATTCTAGATTTACATGGACACTATTTCTTGCTCATAAAAGTGAAGCTTTTCATAATTTTAAATGTTTTCTTAAACGTGTTCAAAATGAAAAGGACACAACCGTCACTTCAATAAGAAGTGATCATGGGGGAGAGTTCGATCACAATCTATTCGCGGATTTTTGTGACGAACTCGGTATCGAGCACACCTTCTCTGCTCCACGCATACCACAACAAAATGGAGTGGTGGAAAGGAAAAATAGGTGTCTCGAAGAGATGGCTAGAACCATGCTCGATGAGGCTAAGATTCCCAAACATTTTTGGGCGGATGCCGTGAGTACCGCATGTACGTTTTAAACAGAGTAGTCATAAGGCCAATACTCATGAAAACTCCCTATGAACTCTACAAGGGAAGGAAACCAAATATCTCCCATCTTAGAGTATTCGGTTGTAAATGTTTTATTCATAACAATGGTAAAGATAATTTGGGAAAGTTTGATGCCAAATCCGATGAAGGAATTTTTATTGGTTATTCTTCACGTAGCAAAGCATATAGAGTATTCAATAATAGAACCAAAACTGTGGAGGAATCCCCTCATATTGTGTTTTCCGAAAATAATGCTCGCTTGGCGAGAAAGGATTCTGGTTTTGAACTTGCAGGTAGTTTAAACTCAATGAGTCCTCAAGACAAAGTACAAAAGGAAACTCCTAAGGAAATTCAAGATGAAATCTTGGAACAATTATCGGAGGAAGCGCCACAACTGGAAAAAGAAATGAAACTGCCTAACACGTGGAGGACAATCAAAGACCATCCTCTCGAACAGGTACTTGGCGACATTGAACAACAGGTAAGTACTCGAAACACTCTTAAGAACACCTTAGGACACACTTCTTAAGAGATCACGTTCTCAATTGGCCAACATCTTCACAAGGCCTTTTCGCGAAAAAGTTCTTTTCTGAATCTATAGTAAACTCGGAACTCTTGACTTCAGATTGATCTAAGTCATTATTTGTTTACAAATTACTAACTTGAGCGTCGGAGACGTCTAATTCTCTTTTGCAGGTATCGCCCTAAAGGCAGGGGGAATTATAAGGTAATGGTGTAGAACAATCGATAGTTACAGTCAATAATCGATTATCATTCCTTTATGTCTCATGCTTACTGTGCCGGAAAATCGATTAGCAAGTATCACTAATCGATTATTTATGTCTTATGCTTATTATGACGGAAAATCAACATATTGTGCCTTGCAGGTTTTTGATGTTAATTAAATAATCGATTTTTTTTACTGTATAATCAATTACCGTCTCGGATATTCATTACTGCCTTTCTAAAACAATCGATTGTCTCATAAGTAAAATCGATTATTTTCCGAAGTCAGAAAATCACTGTGCACACTGTGTCAGAACAATCGATTACCATAATCAACAATCGATTATCTTCAGTCAGTAATTCAAAATCTTTGTTACCGTTTGGGTCCTGCAAGATTCCCACAATCGATTTTGTGTCATTTCCGAGTACAATTCAAAAACTCCATAACAATCGATTGTTTCTATTCCATAATCGATTGTGTAACGGACAGTGCAAATTTTTTTACCGTTTCTGACCATTTTTTGCCTCTTAAATTTCTGCAGATTGTTACCTCAAATGCAATGTCATCCTTCTCATTATAAATAGGTACCATATGTCTTCAATTTCTTCACTCAAGCATCAATCTTATCTCTCAAACTTTCAAAAATCTCTCAAATTTCTTACAAAAGCTATTACTACTTATTTAAAATGACGAGCAGACACACCAAACGCCCTCGTTCCGACAGACATGGTGCATCTTCTTCAGCTGCTCCTCCTCCTCCCAGTTTTCCTTACCAAGATGGCTCTCTCTTACGGTTCAACACTGAACCCGAGTTAACTCGATTCATGACAAAATTCGAAAAGCGTGAAATTCTTCCCCCTCGCTTTTCCACCAGCAAATATCTTGAATCCAGCGCCCCCGCTGCAGCTGCAAACATGCTTAGGGAATGCCAACTCCTTGATTTCCTATATCTAACCTATCCTCACATTAATCCTCTCTTGATTCAAGCCTTCTATTCCAATCTTCATGAGGACGACGATGGTGATCTTGTGTCAAACATTAATGGAGTTGAAATTCTTTTAACCAACGAAAACTTACATTCTATTGCTCACCTTCCTCGAAGTGGGGAAAACATTTCTCTCTACATTAGAGAAGCCGGCGCCTTATTTGATGAACGAATTCTCCTAAACCAAATAGGACTTGGAGCTTATGATCCTAATCTGTCCAATCATCGTCCTACCATTACGGGCATGCTCCTCGAATATCGTTTAATTTTCTACTTCATAACCCGAGTCCTCAAACCACGCAAACATAATCATACCACTCTCTCCCAAGAGGACGCAAAACTCATGCATGCCATTATAACCGGGGCTCACATCAATTGGTGTAAGTTTATCAAAATCCACATGCTTGATGCCATCGGGGACGATAGACCACTTCCCTATGCCCTTCTTATAATGAATTTTCTTGAAGCCTCCGGGTTCAACACCTCTATCGGTCCGCTCAAAAAGGGCACCAAGAAATGGAAAATTTCCGAATCCTCCTTTCCCCATGACGGCGAACACGCGGCTCCTGCTCCTCCTCCAACTCCTCAAACGCGTCAGCCTCAAGCTCCTACACTTCAAACTATTTCCGACCAACTTGCTTCTTGTCCACCTCTGTAAATCGATTGACATATGAGATCCATGGATATTTTGATCATATTCACTATCCATATGCTGGACTTGTCCCTTATGAAGCAGTACCGGATGACGAGGCGGGAATTGATAATGAATAATGTCTTTATTTGCTTATTGTTCTATCTTTTATTATCTCTTTTATGTAATCGCCTTTTTTTTAATCAATAAACATGTTATTACTTATTTTGTTTTTTTTGCTAATGTCAAAAGGGGGAAGAATAAGGCTTATGCACTTAATACTTATTGGCGCAAATTGAGGGGGAATTCATATGTTGAGGGGGAACTAATTGCATATATATATACTTGTCTTGGATCGTCATTATGAATTACCTAATATGCATATCCCGATTAAGGTTTGCCATTATCAAAAAGGGAAAAATTGTTGAAACACGTTCTCAAGGCACTAAACTAAACGTGTGTTCATATTTGTAGGTTTTGATAAATGACAAACGATGCGCAATTGACATATGACGAGGTCCAAGCACAAGCGCGCAAATGTCACGTAACGAAGTTCAAGCACAAGACAAACAAAGATCAAGATTAAACAAAGTTATACATGAGCCGCTCTTTAATTGTGATCTTGATCCGACAATTTAACTCAAGACTTGGCTTCTCTCGTAAAAACATTTTATCAAATCATGCATATTTAATTTAGAGCAAAATGATTTTAAATCATGCATATTTATTTTAGCAAAATGATTTTTAAACATGCCTCTAAAATCTGGACAAAGATAATCGATTATGTACTTATGATAATCGATTATGTTAAGGCAGCTGCAAGACAATCGATTGTGTACCTTATGACAATCGATTGTGTTGAGGCAGTGTCCATCAGATTTTTCAAAGCTACAAAATAATCGATTGTGAACCTTATGACAATCGATTGTGTTGAGGCGGTGTCTATCAGATTTTTCAAAGATACAAAATAATCGATTGTGAACCTTATGACAATCGATTGTGTTGAGGCAGTGTCTATTAGATTTTTCAAGACTGAAAAATAATCGATTGTCCATATAGCATAATTGATTATGTAAATGACAGTTGCCAAAATATTTTCAAACTCCGTCAGATAATCGATTATAGGATTTTAATAATCGATCGTTTGAAGTAAAATCTGAAAAAGATTTTCTGAACGTTGCCAAGTAATCGATTGTATTTTTCTGATAATCGATTGTTTGAAGTAAAATCTGAAAAAGATTTTTTGAACGTTTCCAAGTAATCGATTGTATATTTCTGATAATCGATTGTTTTAAGTAAAATCTGGAAATGATTTTTTGAACGTTGCCAGTAATCGATTATACGTCTTAGATAATCGATTATGCTGCGTAAAATCTGGGAATGATTTTTGGAACGATTGGAAAACAATCGATTGTGCCAATTAGACAATCGATTGTCGTAGCACAAAATCAGCAATTCTTAATTGGCAATTAGGCAACGGTTATGCATGTTTTTGACACTATAAATACATCTTCAAATCAGTCTTCTAAACACAACAACTGATCATATTATTGCTAAAGCTTGCATACTCTCTTATTCATCATTTTCTATTCATTACATAAGTTTTTGAGAGTCAAATTCTTGACGAAAGTTGTTGTGTTCTTGAGCGTATTTATTTTACTCATATCTACTCTTAACGAGAGTCTTGTTTTGAGTGCAAAGTGTTTTTATACACTTGAAGGGAAGTGTTAATCCCTTGTATTGTAAGAAGGAACGTTGTGATTCCTTTGGTTGAAGTCTTGAAGTGTTGTATCTTCGAGCAAAGGTTGTTGAGGCTTGTGTGACTCAAGTTCTCAGTTTGTAACGGTTTGTTAAGCACCCGTAAGCTTAACGAAGTTAGTGAAAATCTCGAGAGAGTCTCTCGGGGACTGGACTAGCCACGGGTTGTGGTGAACCAGGATAACATCGGTGCGTTCGTTCCTTATTATTTACTTATCGCACTTATTTCATTCCTGCAATTTTTAAATTCCGCAAGTTTACGCTATTTTTTATTATAACGCTATTCACCCCCCCCCCCCCCCTCTAGCGTTAAGCCTATATTCTAACAAATAGGAATTCAAACAGTCGACAACTTATTAATTAACCAATATTAGCCTCCACCATAACTAACTACTGGAAATACTAATTTATCTCCAACTTTGATAAATGAGAACGATACTCGACATAAAACTATACTCATGACATTAAAAGAATGACTATAGAGCGACTCTAAAAATTCAAAAAAAAAATCATAACAATTGATAAAAATCTCTACCCACACGAACAAGTGCGAGGGTCACCAAGAATTCTCAACCTGTGCGCTCTAATTCACGAAATCCTTGCATGCGTCAACAGCTGTCTCTGTAAAATAAAATTAGCTGGGAATGAGTCGCTAGCTTAGTGAATAATAACACTTAATCACAACCGCTTTTAATTTGGGGATAATTCAGAAAACATGCTAGTATATCAAACAGAAAATAACATTAAAATGCCCTTTCAAAAAAAAACTAATAGTTTTCAGTCTCATCATAAGTTTCTTGTAGTATAATACAAATACAATCCAATAATAAGCTCAGTAACCATTGTACAATATCACTTTTCATATTTTGGGAAGTTTCAATGAACGGATCATGTAATCGCTATAACTGTGGACTTCTTCGCAAGAAGTCAAATATAACGGTAGTCATTATTCGAGAAAAATCAGTAACGGTATGCTATTTCTACATTCCCACTAGCGAGGGCTATAATGGTAATCGATAATTACAATGTGCACATGTCTAACGAACCCCCCGTTAGTTACGGGATCCTTCAATTTCTACTCCCATTTATACTTGTCGTTGTAATCTGTATATACTCGTAAAAACTATTTTAAAATAATATAGAGCATTTCGGTTCTTATCAAATAATTTAATTTTTTTTTAGATAATAGTAAATTCAAGTAAAGGTAAAACAGATCTAGTGACAACAAAAATATTTAAAACTACGGTATTCATCTCAAAAAATTATTTCGGTATCATATCGAGTAAAAGACTTGTCCCACATGCAACTCAAAATAATCGTTAACATATTCATATTAAAAAAAAGTCATGTGTAAATCATGCAAGTTATGAAAACACAAATTGCGGTAAGATTACTACTCACAATACTCGCGACGAAATACCACCTGCTTAACCTCAAGCAACTCGTACGAATTCCTCCAATCAATCTAAAGTTACATAATATCAATCTCCTATTAATCGCCTCATCTAGTTTAATCGATCACTAACTAAGAATACCCAATCAACGGGGTTCATATTTGAGTCTTAGTTTGTGAATTTATATTTAATCATATAACTAATTCATAATTCTATCAATTTCAAACTATTTAGTATACTTTATTTCTCAAAATTAGACATATCAGTATCTAAACCAAAACTTTATAGCCTTAATGTCCATAGTAATTATTTATTTATTTATAAAAAACTGATATAGAATTTTTTTTGTACTACATAAAATTGCATAAATACAGTGAAATAATTCAACAGATAAGAAGAAGAAAGTTAACCTTTTGAATTGAAGAAGAACTTTAATACTTTCAATATCAAGCCTCAATTCTTCCTAAAGCCTTTGCCCAAAACTTTGTTCTTCTTCCTCTATTTTCTCATTTTCTCTTTCTTCCCTTCTCTGTTTCTATTTTTTTTTCTCGTTTTCTTGAAGCAGAATGCTTCATCCTTTTCCCCTCCCCCCCCCCCCCCCCCTCTTTTTCCAGTTTGCTATTTTTTTTTCTAACCCTTGTGACTTGTGTCACATTAATGGGTTAAGCCCACTTGTAAACTCTCTTCTTCATTTTTTTATTTATTTCTTTTATTTAGTTTTTTTTGTAGTTTATTATTATTATTATTATTTACTAATGACCAAGGTACCCTTATTAAAAATATAGGGTATTACATCTGGAGTCAAACTATCTTATTTAAATTGAAACGGAGAGAGTACCAGGTAAACTTAGAGCCACAAATATGGGCTTAGCCCGTAAGGACATCCCAACCTCGCCCGCTACTTGGATAGGGTTGTTGGAATTTTTTTAGTCCATTTAAAACTGCGACTTATAAGTCCGACCAATGTCATCCCGCTAAGCCGTGAGGCTGGGCCTACGCGGCCTTTTGGCCAAAAATTAACTAAATTTAAATTTAAATATTTAGTATTTAGAAAATGTAAAAACTAAAAAAATATTAACTATAATCCTCATTCCCCAACGTTAGATTGCTCATTTACCCTTCCATTTTAGCTAGAATTTAGATTTTTGATAAGTATGCGGTACGACAAGATTAGTTTTTGTTTTGCTTAACTAACAACAAACTAGAAAAGTTTTAAGTGACCAATAATATTTTTTTAAAAGAAAATATTACTTTAAGAAGAAAATGATCAATTTAGTTACTTTACTATATTATTAATAATTAAACTACTCTTCTATATAGAAAAAGGTTTAGTTTTAATACCTAAAGAAAATTGACAGCTTTTAAATATTTTATGGACTATAGTGATGAAATCATCAAATGATGTTAAACCTAAATTAAAAACCTCAACATATAAACTTAATGAAGCAATTCCTGAACTCGAGGAAAGTGAAAGAAATGTGTTAGAAAAATGTTTATGTAATATTAAAAAAGAAGAGCTAGAGATATAGAGCATTTTCAATTACGAGATTATGTGTCGATTATCAAGATTCTTTAAGCTCTAACCAAACAGAAGTCATTCATACGATCAAAAATGCCGTAAAGAAACATTTAAAGATTTAAAGTGAAAAATTTTCTTTAAAAAATTGAAGCTCGGTCCGCCCTAGCTTGCCGCCCTCCTAGGACTAGGTGGACTGGCCATTTTAAGGCTCATTTTAGATGGTAGGCCAGTCCGTCCTAGCCCACAAAATTTAAATGCCCAGGAGGCTCGGGCTGGATTGGGCCAGGCTGGCCCGTTTTGAAAACGCTCGTTAAACTCAATGATATTATAGTAGTATATAATTGGAATACCTCTTATAACAAAGGTATACACCCTATTTATTATAAATTAAAATTATTTTAAAGTTATATTTTATATAGCTACCTTTTATATTTTATAGCAAAATAAATATTTATGGTATACCCTACTATTAAGGCGTGGAATACGCTATTTATGCTTTCTCTCTCTCTCTTTCTTTTGATTAATATACAATTCTCTCAAATCTTAGCAAAAAGTTTCTTCAATATCTCTCTCTTCCTTCTCTCTCTTTGAGCAAAATTCCTCTTTCTATCTAGCCGAATACCGAAATCGCTGAACACGAATGCTAGATCTTAATTTTTCTCAAACTAATTAAAACAAGAACATGATTCACTTCTTGAGATGAAATTCTGCTAATTTTCATGAGGCAGAAGGCGAACAGAAAGGTCATTTTTATGACCCAGTTTCTTCTATAGGTTGTGATGGCACCAAATGCTACCGCTAGGCAAACCAACAACAAACTAACTCTGCTATCTTTTCTTTTAGAAACTTGAAATAGTTGATTTTTAATTATTTCGAATTCAAGAAGTGAATAAGTTAGTAAAATGAGAAAAGTAAAAAATTATAAAAGCAAAGGGATGGAGTAAATACTCAAAAACCAACAAGTTTCTACTACCATAAATCTCTAAGACCTGGCATCACAAGTATATGAGCCACTAGTAGAATATACAAAAGAATACTACACTACTTTCTAAAATAAAATAGACAGAAAATAATGCAAAAAAAAAGACTTCAATTGCTGCAGAATGGGCTTGGAAGGCAGCTCACCGCTAAGTCTCGTAGTAATCAAGAATGTATGCTGGACTGATATCCAGTTGCACTTGCCTCAGATCATGTATGATTAGTGCAGAAGTATAACATGAGTACACAAATAACATATACCCAGTAAGTAATCAGTCTAACCTCGAAGAAGTAGTGATGACGGGTCAACTCCAACACTTACTAAGGGCTAACAATAAACTAATGAAATTATAACTAAGTATGAACTATAAATATACAACTGAAAATGCAATAACAAGAATAAATGAACAATTTTTCACTAATAGTAAGTCCCAACTAATTTCCATCATGTAACAAACTAACCTGGCAAGCCAATTAAACAATATCAATTATAGCTGGGCTTCACGAACTATTACGCACATTTTATGCTGAGATCGAAGGACTGATCCAACATACAAATATATAAATTGTACACTATCAAGGGTCGGCGGGCACAAACCATAGATGCATTTTTTTCAAAATTATTGAAGCGTTCGGCTCGCTCCACAAGAAGATAAAAATAATTTATAAATAACCGATTCAAGGATTATTAAGAGGCTAATATGCAAGTAAACATCAAATCTTATTAACGGTTAAATAACCCGTTCACAACTCAAGTCAATAAAATTCGACCTTTTACAATTCTTTTATCAAGTTCTGATATGATTTAAACATTTAAATTAGCAAGTAAAGTGCAATTATCGCAAGTATCACATGATTTGGTTCCTGAACTACCTAGACATAAGCATAACTAGTAGTTACGTACGGACACTTATTACCTCGTACACACGTAGCCCCCCACAAATAGGAGTAGATATTAAATCAATTCATCTATAGGGTTAATTCCCTCTTACAAGGTTAGAAAAGAGACTTACCTCGTCCCAGGCTTACTTCCTAGTCCAAAATCATGCTTTAAACCCTCAATTCGGTGTCAAACGACTCGAAACTAGTCAAATATTATATGAAATAGTTAATACATGCTCAAATATCCATATCCCAACTATTAAAGTGATTATCCAACTCCAATTGAAGAATTCCTAAAATTCACCCCAGAGCACACATGCCCGGATTCAAAAAAAATTTGAAGAAAGCTTTTACTCATAACTTCATGAACTCAAATATATGTTTTTTATCCCATTCCATAATTATTTTCGTGGTTAAATACAATTTTTATCAAAAATTTAGGTTTTACTAAAAATATTCCATAAATCCCACTATGTTTCATGTTAAATCTACTTATGATTCGTGTATTTAGCTAAAGAATCGACAGGGATCACTTACCTCTTGATGTTGATGGAACCCATCTAACAATCTTAAAATCTTCCAAGACCAAGTGAGAAATGAGTGAAATAAAGCTAAGTCCCTCATTAAAAGTTGTTGTACAGGTCACAGATGCCGCATTTATGACACCTAGTTCGCAAATGCGACAAAATCTTCGCAAATGCAAAGCTGAGGCCCCTACTATCAAGGTTGCAAATGCGACTAAATAATCGCAAATGCGAAGGCAGATTAGTTGTAAAAGCGAGTGGAAATCTCACAAATGCGAGTCCTACCTTGATCAATTTTCTTCGCAACTGTGAAGCCTTTCTCGCAAATGCAAGCCAATTCTCGCGTTTGCAGTACCTGAAGCAACAGCAAAGAAAAACCAAAAAAACTTAAGTGTCTTGATCCATTCAAACGTGTCAGAAACTCACTCGAGTCCTCAAGGCTCCACACCAAATGTCCACACAAGTTTAAAAATATCATGCAAACTCGCTCGCGTTTGACCGAAACACCGAAATGACATCTAAAATCATGAATCGGATGCCAAAATGCATAGATTAACTCTTGAAATTCAAAACTTCTAAAAACACATCCGAATGTCTGATTCCTATCAAATCACGTCCGATTGACCCCATATTTTCACACAAGTACTAAATGACATTGCAGAATTATTTTCATCTTGAAATTCAATTGGGCCTCGTTAACACCAAAACCTACTTCAAACTATATTTCAATAATTTTAATACCTTCAAAGAGCCAACTTTCACTATTAGGCGCCGGAACGATCCAAGATCATCCAAATCCTATACAAACATACATTCAAGTCCGAAATCATCATACGAATCAATTGATATAGTCAGATCTCAATTTCAAGATCGTTTACTTAAAACGTTCACCGAAGTCAAACTTAGTCTTTTTGACCAATCTTAAGGAATCAAGTGTTCCGATTTCAATCTGAAACCTTCCTAATGCCGAACTAACCATCCCTGCAAGTCATAACACAGTAAAAGCCCATGCGGATAGTCATATTTAGGGGAATAGGGTTCTACACAGCAAAACGATCGATTGGTCATTACAACCATGCTTTGGCACAAGAGAAGCATGGAACACAATATTCTCATCTGGAAGCATGGAACTTTCTTTTCTTTTTTTGTTTTTTAGTCACATACAATGATATAAATATATTGTATTCTGTACATTCAAATACATTATATTTTTGTATAAATATATTATTATTTTTGCTTATATTTATGTATTCCCAAGATCTATATTTTTTTAATATAGGTGAATATCATCATGTTTTATGATTTTTCATTGTTTGAATATGGTTGCATTGAAAAATAGTGAATTGATTACAATGTATAATAGTAAATATACGTGAATTAAATATAATGTATACAATCAAATTGAATAAAATGGCATATACCCTATTTTTTGATTTTTTATAGTTTGAATACAACGGAATTTAATATAGTGAAATTGAATACAATTCAATATTGCGCTTTTCATTATTAAACACTCGTAACCACTATTTTTTAGGCGAATTACCTCACTATACTTATAAATACATCTGCATGGTTACATGAAATATATAGTTAAACATTTGTAGTCCATGTGTTTTTACCACATTATATTTATAACTACAATCGCATGAATACATGGAGTACAGAAAAGTAGCAGCAAAATTTATGTAGAATTAATTTTGTTAAGTTATATTAGGAATATCCTTCCCGTTATTAGACAGTTGAACAAATCTATTTTTAAAGTAATTGTAGTTTACTGGATAAATACAGGAAGCAAATACATCTGAGTGTATAGTCGTGTACAACTGGACTCCTCTATTTTTAAGTTATTTTTGTTACTATATTTATGAATATAGTAATAAAAATATAACGAATATATTATCGTAATAATTAAATAATAACTATAAAAATAATTATGTGTATATTAGTTATAGAAAATTAATAGGGACGAAACAAAAAAATCCCTCTATATAATTTCTGCTTTTTAGTGCTTTGGCTTTTAAAGGTACGTACCAAAATAAAATTTCCACGAAAACCGCGTGTGACTATCATTGCATCTTTTCAGCCGCGACATCTGGCATTAGTTTATTCTTTCCGTCTTCTTTCTTGCTCTACGCACATGCACACACAAATGGATAAAAAGCTATTCTCTTTGATCTACATCTACCGTAAATTTTATGGTGTGTTTTACTTAATTTATATTAGTTGTATGAATTTTTTTATAAATTTAAAAATTTTAATTTTGTTAAGAATAGAATTCTAATTAGAGTGAATGTCTATCTTGTAGAGAGTTTTACTTTGAGGCTAAGTCATTTTTCCTCCTATAAATAGAGGGGTCTTACCCCATTGTAAACAACCCCAAAATTCAATAAGAATTTTCTCTCTCTTTCTCTGCAATATTGCTCTTGTTCTTTTATTGTTTTATAACACGTTATCAGCACGAGACACTAATTGAGTAGAGGGTGGTTGTGTTTTGAAGGCTAACGTTTTTATTATCTGTGAGAGGATCGCCATTCTGAATTGGTGTTTGTCGAAATTAAGTGTAGCTGGTTTGGTTTTAGGTTGGGCCATTGTTGAATGAAAACTGAGCAACATTGAGGTTTTGCAAGTGAATTTATAGGATGAGAATTTGGTTTCCTTAGCCCATTAGACAACATGAAGTCAAGCTTTTGGGACTCCTGTTGAACTTAAGTCCAAGTTATTTCAGATGTCGTACAATATTATCATGATTGGTAGCTGGAAAGAGACATTATGGTGAAGAATTTGGCCAGGCTTGATGAAAAGATGGACGCGCTATTGCAAGGTTTCATTGATGAACAGCGTCGTGATAAAAGCAAAAATACCATGATTGATCACTTGGCAATTGTTCCATGAACTTCCTTCATGATTAAATTCTGGATTTAAGGTAGTAATTTACTTTTCTCTTTCAAATTCTTGAAATTCTACGATTTGATTTCATATACAAACAAAGACAACAAAGTTTGATTATAACTCTATGAGTTTGTAAGAAATTATAACCACGTGAAGTGGTAAAATTTCTATTCCTTGCCATGATTAAATTTATATATGGTTGTGGGCAAAGAATTGAAAACCCGTCCAATTGAATTTGCTCCATTCTCATTCCCTTTAGAGAATGCGATAGCAGTATGTGATAAATCTGAAAGAAGACAAAAATTATTACCGTGAAAGGTATCAATGGATGTGGACGTGGCAATAGACAAAATTATAATCGTCATTATTGTGATATTGAGAACAATAAGGATTCTCAAAATAATCATTCACTCTGTGAAAGTAATATCTGTCATCGATTTGACATGAGATTTTATATAGCATATATAGATGATTATGGTCCATTCATGATGGGAATGTGACAACATCTGATTTATGAAGACATATTCATTCTTAGAAGAATATGAACGTGTTAGTGGTAGTGAATATACCACACTCGCCTCTAGAAGGAGGTTTGAGATGATATAAGAAAATAATATCATTATTATGGCATGAATGGTCATTGATCACGTACCTATTGTACGCCAAAATATTTTGGTAATGTGATTATTAAAGGACAATAATAATGCAAGAAACATATCTTGCATATAATTTTGACCATGACCATAATGGTATAACTTTCTCTTTGAAAAAGATATTCACCATATGGATATTGATGAATATGTGGTAGTACCAAATTATTTGAGAACTCTGCAAGAGCCAATTATACTATTTTGAAGAAACACAATTGATTACCAATAAGGTATTGTGTTGTAGTAAGTCTCAAAGAAACTTATTCAGTTACCAAAGTATATGCGAAAGCGATTGATTATATTGAGACTATAAATAAAGGAAAGATTTGATATCATCTATTATTACAACTTATAGCGGGATAATCTGTATGTGAAAAGCTACCCGCTTTATTCTCCAGTTTGTACTACACAAACAAAAGAATACCACAATAAAGTGGATGTTTATTGATATAAAAACCCATATCATAATAAACATGGAGTTTATTGAGAAATGCACATGTCATGGTGTAAACATGAACTTATCAATATTGATAATTTATTCAGTTGGCATAATCATTTTAGCCATATCAATTTAAAGTGTGATGTGCAAAAATAAACGAGAATCTATATGGGTAAATATTAAAGAACTAGAAAGTTCTTTACGAATTCTCTTGTATTACTTGTTCTCATTAATTAATTGACCAACTAAAGTTGGGGTTGAATCCCATAAATTCTGGAAATATCAAAGATGAATATGGGCCCATTCACCTGCCATGTATACCACATATGATGCATCTATGATATGGTTACATGTGCGATTATTATTAACCTGCAACCTGGCCGGTGCTTGCGAGATAACTTGCTCAGTAATTTAATTTTGAGCACAATCTCCAGATTTTCTATTCAAGATAGTTCATCTTGATAAGTTGGTTTACATCATAGTTGGTTTAGCAAAATAATTTATTGAGTGTCTCCACTTAATAGCTAAATTATTGCTTATGAGAACAAAGCTATCTATATCAATTTGATATACGTTATATACGAGAGTATATTATGTTCTCCCCTCACAAGTGGTTCAGGGTCAGGAACCAAATAATTTCATCTTATTATTATTGATGTGCAGTGTATATTAACATGATAATGCACAAAGATGGGTTCCGAGAGTTGAGGAAACAAGTTAGTTTTTCTAACATGAGGGGGAGACATGATAAACACTTGAGAAAAAGTTACATGGAACGAATTATCATTTGTATATATAGATCCTCGAATATCATAATATGAACTTGAAGTTCATAAAAAGATAATTCAATTGCAACATATTGCAAAGCATGCCATACGCATTTGCTGACCCAAAGAAAGTAACTATATTCTCACTGCAAATGCTCATATTAAGTCCTAAAAGGACAAAGTCTTTGATACGCTTAAAGCGTATAGACGAATCAGTTTCAAAATAACTTCTTAATAAAGAAGATGAGCAAATGATCAAAGTGATCATAATAAGGAGGCAAGTGATATAGAAGATCACATGACATAACACTTCATAATATCTCATGAGAGATTCAGGTACCTGAATATATGAATGAAAAGATCTATATGTTATGTCTTTATGAAAATTTATTGGAACTGATATAACATGTTTGTCGACGACATCTATCATAGCGCTAAGTTTAGATGATGATCTTAAGTCTATCGAATATAAACACAAAAGTATTGGCCAAATGGAAGAGATACAATTCAAGTAGAATTGATTCCATATTAAAGACATGTAGTTTTGGACATGTAGTTCAAATACTTAAAAGTATAAAGTCAATGGTATGTGCAATCAGGTTTCGATATCTTATTTGTCTAGCACGACATGAAAACTTGATATGCATCTAAAGTATGTTATATGACTTATATGACTTAACTTATATGACAATCCATGAAGGATTTAAGTTGCTTGAAGCATCTACAATTCTTGATCTAGAGGTACCACTTCCTAAGTGCAATTTATGCACAAATATATCTTGCTATAACTATAAGCATGATAATATGGATACATTTATGGAGATATTGAAGAGCCATTCCACGATATTTGTGAAGACATTATATATCTACCATGAGTTATGATTTCAAGGTGCAAATATTCATTATAGTTAATATGGCTGATTTATTATCAATTCTCTACCAACGATCTATTGAAGATGGTGCACATTGGAATGTGAAGGTTCAAGGATGTGAATTGATGCTCTCTTCAGGGGGAGTTAATGCGCGTTGCACTCTTTTTCCCTTACAAGGTTTTGTCCCACTGGGTTTTTCTTGCAAGGTTTTTAACGAGGCAACCAATAGGCGCATTACTAAATATGTGTACTCTTTTTCCTTTTCTAGAATTTTTTTTTCCTACTGAGTTTTATTTTAGTTAAGGTTTTAACGAGGCACATTATTTATTGAGTAGACATTCAAGGGGGAGTGTTAAGAATAGAATTCTAATTAGAGTGAATGTCTATCTTGTAGAGAGTTTTACTTTGAGGCTAAGTCATTTTTCCTCCTATAAATAGAGGGGTCTTACCCCATTGTAAACAACCCCAAAATTCAATAAGAATTTTCTCTCTCTTTCTCTGCAATATTGCTCTTGTTCTTTTATTGTTTTATATAAATTTTTGGATTTTTAAAAATATAAGTCCATAAAAAAAATATCTCATTCAACTAGTATTAATTGCTAGTTATATAAGACACAAAATAAAATTTTCATTTATCTACTATTTTATTTTATATTATAGATAAAATATCTTAAATTACCATTAAACTTGACTCAGTTATTAGTATCCTCCTTGAACAATGTATGGCCTTAATTATCTCCATTAACATGGTCTTTTGAGGGTCATTACCCCCTAGATGCTGATGTGGTACAAAGTGTGGGTGCACTCGTCTGCCACGTGAATTTTTCTATCTATGTGATATTTTTTGAAAAATAAAATATTTTTTTATCTATTTAGTTACTTTTTTAGATAAATTTTTTAAATAAATTTATAATAAAACCTGGATATAACTCTATTATTTAGGCTAAAAATTTTCTTTTGTCTAATAATACTAAATTTTTAGTTAATCTTTTTTCGAATTTGACCTGAAAATAAAATTTATACAAATGAAATAAATATTCAAGACATCTAAAAAAGTTATAAAAAATACACAATTGAAATAAATAGTCATTGCATCAAAAGAAGAAATAAAAAAAGTGTACAATTGCACTTGTAATCTTGCAATTGTACACTATTTTTTATGCATACACTATTTATTCCAACTCTGTATTTTTACTTTTATAGGTAAAATCTGTAAAAAAAAAATTGAAAAATTAGAGCACCGTAATTTAGATCTATATAAAAATTTATAGCCAACATAATTCACTTTAAACAGTGTATTTTTTATATCACTTTTTGGATGTCTTAACTATTAATTTCAATTGTATAAATCTTTATTTTCGGGTCAACTTGAAAAACAATTAACTGAAACTTAATTATTTTTTGCCAAATAAAAATATTTAGCCTAAATAATATAGTTTATATCCAAGTTTTATTATAAATTGTGTTCGAAAATTTTTATTTAAAAATAACATTCTTAAAAAGGTAAATAAGCATTTTATTTTAAAAAAAAATCCACGTGACATGTGAGTACACCCATACTTTTTTTCCATCAGTATCTAAGGGGTAATACCTTCAAAGAGCCAACTTTTACTATTAGGCGCCGAAACAATCCAAAATCATCCAAAATCTTATCCAAACATATGTTCAAGTCCGGAATCATCATACGAATCAATACAAATCGTCAAATCTCGATTTCGAGACCGCTTATTTAAAATGTTGATCGAAGTCAAACTTAATCTTTTTGACCAATCTTAAGGAATCATGTGTTTCAAATTCAATTCGAAACCTTCCTAATCCCGAACTAACCATTCCCACAAGTCATAACACAATAAAAACACATACAGAGAGTCATATTTAGGGGAATAGGATTCTAAACAGCAAAATGATCGGTCGGTCATTACAGCCATGCTTTGGCACAAGAGAAGCATGGAACACAATCTTCTCATCTGGAAGCATGGAACTTTTTTTATTTTTTGTTTTTTAGTCACATACAATGATATAAATATATTATATTCTGTACATTCAAATGCATTATATTTTTGTATAAATATATTATTATTTTTGCTTATATTTATGTATTCCCAGGATCTGCATTTTTTTAATATAGCTAAATATCATTATGTTTTGTGATTTTTCGTTGTTTAAATATGGTCGAATTGAAAACAGTGAATTGATTAGTATGTATAATAGTGAGTATATGTGAGTTAAATACAATGTATAAATCAAATTGAATAAAATGGTATATACCCTATTTTCTTGATTTCTTATTGTTTGAATACAACGGAATTCAATATAGTGAAATTGAATACAATTCAATATTGCGCTTTTCGATATTAAACACCCCTAATCACTATTTTTTAGGCGGATTACCTCACTATACTTATAAATACATCCGCACGATTACATGAAATATATAATTAAACCTTTGTAATCCATGTGTTTTTACCTCATTGTATTTATAAATACAATCGCGTGAATACATGGAGTACAGAACAACAGCAGCAAAATTTATGTAAAATTAATTTTGTTGAGTTATATTAGGAGTATATCACGTTAATTGATCCCCTTCCCGTTATTAAATAGTTGAACAAGTTTATTTTTAAGGTAATATCATTACTGGATTCATAAATACATAGTACAAATACATCTGAGTATATAATCGCATACAACTGAATTCTCTATTTTTAAGTTATTTTTGTTACTATATTTACGAATATAATAATGAAAATATAATAAATATACTAACGCAATAATTAAATAGTAATTATAAAAAATAATTATGTATACATTAGTTATAGAAAATTAATAGGGACGAAACAAAAAAATTCCTCTATATAATTTCTGCTTTTTAGTGCTTTAGATTTTAAAGGTACGTACCAAAATAAAATTTTCCACAAAAACCGCGTGTGACTATCATTGCATCTTTTCAGCCACGAAATCTGGCATTAGATTATTATTTCCGTCTTCTTACTTGCTCTGCGCACATACACACACAAATGGATAAAAAGCTATTCTCTTCGATCTACATCTACCGCAAGTTTTATGGTGTGTCCCACATAATTTATATTAATCGTATGAAATTTTTTTTTATTTTATAAATTTATAAATCTTAATTTTAAATTTTTGGGTTTATAAAAATATGAGTCCATAAAATTATGACAAAAAAATATCTCACGCAACTAGTATTATTTGCTAGTTGTATAAGACACACAATAAAATTTCCGTTCATCTACCATTTTATTTTATATTATAGATAAAATATCTTAAATCACCCTTAAACTTGACTCAAATTATTAGTATACTCCTCGAACTATGTCCGGTCTTAATTACCCTCCCCAACTTGGCCTTTTGGGGTCCTTACCCCTAGATGCTGATGCAACAAAAAGTGAAGGTGGTGTAACGACCCGACCTGCCGTTTCGAGCTCTAGCACGTCGTTCAGCAGTCTAATGTCATGAACAACTTCATTTCAGGTATATGACTCGTACGCATGGTCGAAACTGAATTTCAGGAAGTTCAGAGTTGATTTGGAAAGAGAATTCATTTCGGATGTTTTTAGTTGGAAGAATTTGCTAAGATTGGATTTTTAGGTAAACGGCCTCGGAATTGGGATCTAAAGGTTCCAACAGGTTCTTATGATGATTTTGGATTTTGGCGTATGCCCGGATCAGGCTTTGGATAAATGGGGAGCGTTTTGGCGCCTATTGTGGAAGTTAGCACTTGGAAGGATTTTCATAAGTTGGGCTTGAAGTGCATTTCAGTGTTATCGATGCTCGTTTGCGATTCCAAGTCTGTGAATAGCTCCGTATGGTGATTCTGGAGTTGGGAGCGGGATCGAAAGTGAATTCAGGGGTTCGTATGTCATTTTGGAGCCATTTGGCTAAAGATAGAAATTTGATGGTTTTTGAGAAATATGATCGGAAGTGAACTTTTTAATATCGGGGTCCGAATCCAATTTAGAAAGTTGGCAGGTCCGTAATATCGAATATGACTTGTCTGTAAAATTTGAAGTCAATCGGACGTGATTTGATAGGTTTAAGCATCGAAAGTAGAAGTTGGAAGCTCTAAAGTTCATAAAACTTGGATTGAGGGTTGATTCATGATTTTAGCATTGTTTAATGTCATTTGAGGCCTCAAGCAAGTTCGTAATATCTTTTGGGACTGGTTGATATGATTGGTTGGGGTCTTGGGGGCCTCGGGTGGATTCTGGATGGTTAACGGATCAAATTTAGAAGTTGAAGTATAGCTGAAGGTATGCTGCTTCTGTCATAACCACATTTAGGACAGCAGATGCGGTCAATCTACTGTAGAAGCGGATTTTTGGTCAGGGGTTCGCGGACCGCAGATGCGGTCAAGGTTTCGCAAAAGCGGGACCGCATCTGCGGTAGGCTAGTCGCATAAGCGGAAGAGGGGCCGTTTGGGAGGACCGCAGAAGCGGTATTTTAACCGTACATGCGGAGCCACAGAAGCGGTTAAGTGACCGCAGGTGCAGAAATTGCTGAGATAGAGAGGTTATTTAAGATTCAGAGTTGGGTTCATTTCAACCCAATTTTCTTCCATTGGAGCCAATGGGGAGCAACTTTGAAGTACCATTTTTATCACTCATCATGAGGTAAGTAAATTATGCTAGTTTTGAGTTAAATGCAAAGTTTATATATGGATTTAGAGTTGGAAAATTGTAGAAAACTTGAGGTTTGAGGGAAAACCTAGTAAATTAGTATTTTTGGAACTTGACCACGATTTTGGGTATGGAATTTAGAGAAAATCATATATTTGAGTTTGTGAGGCTATGGGTAATCTTTATCCTCGAAAAAATTTTTGGATTCCGGACACGTGGGTCCGACATTTTGTCAACTTTTTGATCGGGGTTAGAAATTTCTATAAATTGGATTATAATGAGGAATTGAGTATATATTAATGAATGTGCATTATTATTATTGGCTAGTTTTGGAGCGTGGTTGCATCAATTCTAGTCTTCCGAAAGGCATGGAATGCCGGTTATGGATCTTCGGAGTGAGGTGAGTCTCATTTCTAACCTTGTAAGAGGGAATTGTCCCCTAGGTGAGTTGATTGGTTATGTGCTCCTATTTGTGGGGCTACGTATGCACGAGGTGACGAGAGTCCGTACATAGCTACTGTTAAATTATTATCCGGGTAGTCTAGGAACCAAAGGTAGGCTATACTTGGAATATTTGTAATCTTATCGATAGTTGAATTGCAAAACTCACATCGAAATAGTAAATGAATTTCTAAAAAGATCTACCTCATTTTCTTAAATTATTAATAGAAAATTAGTTTTTCTTTGAATAATTGCTCCATGCTAACTTCTTGATTGAATGGCTCTATGTGTTATTTTTGGAGCGGGTCGAATACCTCGGCTTATTAAATAGGAGCAGGCCGAACGCCTCGGCAGATTAAATAGATGCATCTATGGTTCGCGTTGTTTGACCCTCGGTAGTGCACAATTTACATTTTTGTTGGAGCGGGCCGTCGACCTTGGCATGATTTGCGCATGCTTGTATTGCTTAACTTGAAACTTATTGAAGTTGTTGCTGCCTCTTCTGGCTTAAGAATAAATGTATAAATGATAAAAAAGAATGATTTTTTTTTTTAAAAAGAATTGTTTATTTGCTTCAACCCATTGAATTATGATCATGTTTGTAAAAATCTACGGTTTCATATATTACGGATAAATTATTATTGGACTATTAGTAAGTGTCAATGTTGGCCATCTCGTCTCTACTTCTTCGAGATTAGACGGGATACTCATTGAGTATACGTTATTTTCGTACTCATACTATATTTCTGTGCATCTTGTTGCACATGTATATGGATCTCTAGTGACCTACTAAGCGTAGCAACACGGTTGATATGAAGACTTAGGTAAGCTGCACTTCTCGAGGTGACATGCAACCAGTAGAGTCTCTTTCAATTTTTCTATATTTATTTTTGTCCAATATTATATTCCGGACGATTGTTGTATTACATTATTTCTTAGAAATTGCTCATGCACTTGTGACACCAGATTCTGGGAGGATTTTTTTGGATTATTAAATGTTAAAGTTTTTTGTTAATGACTTCGCGGTTATTTATATAAATTTTATTATTCGTCATTTAATATATAAAGAAAAATAATTTTAGACAATACAAAAATTAGAATGTAATTAAGCATTTTGGTTGGCTTGCCTGACAACGGTGTTCGACGCCACTACCACCCTTAATAGATTTTGGGTCGTGACAGGTGCACTCGTATGCCACGTGAATTTTTTTGTCTATGTGATATTTTTTTGAAAAATAAAATATTTTTTTGACCTTTTTAGGAATATTACTTTTTTAGATAAATTTTTTTGAATAAAATTTGTTATAAAACTTGGATAGAACACTATTATTTCGGCTAAATATTTTTATTTGGCCAAAAATTACAAAGTATTAGTTAATATTTGTTTGAATTTGACCTGTAAATAAAGATTTATACAATTAAAATAAATAGTCAAGACATATAAAAAAGTTATAAAAAATATACAGTTGAAATAAATAGTCATTGCATTAAAAGAAGAAATAAAAAAGTGTACAATTGCAGTTGTAATCTTGCAATTGTACATTCTTTTTTTTATGCAATGACTACTTATTCCAACGGTATATTCTTACTTTTATAGGTAAAATTTGTAAAAAAAAAAGTAAAAAATTAGAGCACCGTAATTTAAAGCTATATAAAAATTTAATACCAAAATAATTAACTTCAAATTACGTATTTTTTTTATATAACTTTTTGAATGTCTTATCTATTTATTTTAATTGTATAAATCTTTATTTTCGGGTCAAATTCGAAAAAAGGTTAACTGAAACTTTATTATTTTTAATCAAATAAAAATATTTAGTCAAAATAATGCAGTTTATATCCAAATTTCATTATAAATTATATTCAAAAACTTTTATCTAAAAAATAATATTCTTAAAAAAGTAAAATATATTTTATTTTTAAAAAAATAGCATATAAGAAGAAAAATTTATATAACTGGTGAATGTAGCCATACTTTTTGGCACATCAATATTTAAACGGTAATTAAGTTTAGGATTAACTTAAGGTAGTTTGGTATATTATATGTAGATAGAAGTACTGTTAATTCTGGAGAGTCGTCAAAGTGAAAAATCATGGAAACCTGGTTTGTCATCGTCGTCACTCTCTGCATCTCTTTCTTCCTCAAGTCCCTCTTTAATCTTATCTCCCCCAATTCCAAATCCAATCAGAAAAACAAGAAACTCCCGCCGGGACCCTACACTTTTCCGGTGATCGGAAGCTTATTATGGGCGAGAAGATCCTTCGCTGACTTGGAACCAATCCTTCGTAACCTCAAGGCTAAGTATGGTCCTCTCATCACCCTCAATATTGGGTCTCGTACCGCCATATTCGTATCCAGTCACTCCTTAGCTTACCAAGCTTTAGTCCAACAAGGCGCTGTTTTCTCCGACAGACCAAGAGCTGTCCCCACCAGCGCAGTCGTCACCAGTAATCAGCGTAACATCAGCTCCGCCCCTTACGGCCCTGTTTGGCGTCTTCTCCGGCGAAATCTGACGTCTGAAATTCTCCACCCTTCCCGCGTCAAGTCCTACTCCAAGGCCCGGTCTTGGGTGCTGGGTATCCTCCTTCAACAGCTCCTTCACGCCCGAGCCGACTATTCTGTTAGGTTAATTGATCATTTTCAATATGCTATGTTTTGTCTACTTGTGTTGATGTGTTTCGGGGATAGGCTCGACGAGGCTCAAATCAAACAAATTGAAGGTGTACAACGCAGGTGGCTCCTGGGTTTCCGACGGTTCAATATACTCAATTTCTTTCCTAGAGTTGGAAAAATAATCTTTAGGAATCGCTGGAAGGAACTGACTGAACTACGTCAAGAGCAAGAGAAAATCTTCATTCCATTGATTGAAGCTCGAAGTAGTAGTAAGGCCAAAGAACAAAAGCCAGAGGAAGAAGTGGTGGCTTATGTGGATACGCTGTTGAATTTGGAATTGCCAGAGGAAAACAGGAACCTCAATTATGGAGAAATGGTTAGCCTCTGCAGTGAATTCCTAAGCGCCGGAACTGATACGACATCCACCGCCTTACAATGGGTTATGGCCAACTTGGTGAAAAACCCTTCCATTCAGGAAAAACTATATCAAGAAATTGCCAGTGTAGTGGGAGAGAAACAGAGCAAGTTGACAGAAGAGGTGGTAAAGGAGGAAGATCTGCATAAAATGCCATACTTGAAAGCTGTGATCTTAGAGGGTCTTAGGCGACACCCGCCTGGTCATTTTGTGCTGCCACATACGGTGACAGAGGAAGTGGAACTGAATGGCTATGTTGTCCCGAAGAATGCCACCATCAATTTCATGGTTGCTGAGATGGGTTTGGACCCAAAGGTGTGGGAGGATCCTTTGGAATTTAAGCCAGAGAGGTTCTCAATGGAGGGATCGGATAAGGAAGGGTTTGATATAACAGGAAGTAGAGAGATCAAGATGATGCCATTTGGCGCTGGTAGGAGAATATGTCCTGGCTATGCTTTGGCTATGCTTCATTTGGAATACTTTGTGGCTAATTTGGTTTGGCATTTTCGATGGGAGGCTGTGGAGGGAGATGATGTTGATCTTTCCGAGAAGCTAGAATTCACTGTTGTGATGAAGAATCCACTACGTGCTCGTATCTGCCCTAGAGTTAACTAATTTGGTAATTACTACTTCTTTCTATTTGCATTGTTCCCTGTTGATGGACTTCCTCCATATAGTACTGGAAGGTAGAGGGAGAATGATTATTAATGCCTTGCTGCAATATTAGTTTAGTGGTTAGTAGTGAATATAATTGAAACTGGATATTTCTGTCTTATGTGTTGTACATTTGGTTCATTGCAGTTGTTCCTATCCGTCGCATTAGTTAAGCTTTTGGTGCTTGTCCTGGTGTTCATTTTCCTTGTCATAAATAGATCGTCCAATGAAGAGATCAGTATAACTAGAAATTTGTTTTGCTCTTTTTGGTTATTTGCCTGTACTCTGGCAGGATGGAAAATTGTTTACCTTCCCAAAGAAATTGTTGTTTTGGTCTTTGAAGGAATATATGAATTCCATTGTCAGCTGAAGTTGCTCACATTTACTTGTCTGATAATGTTATTAGGCAAAATAGAAAAATAAAAGAAAAGTGGATAGAGAGAGATTATGACCTAACTATATTTTTTTGGTGAAAAGTTGTAATTGAAGGATGTTAAGCAGCATTCTGTGAGGTTATTAGGAATATAAAAAATGGAGAAATGGCTACTTGCGTGCATAGGTGGCGTATAGGATCATTAATCAAGGATACAGATTACTGCTAAACTTGCTGCAACAACTCCTGATGAGGATGTGGAAACGGCTTCCGCTCTGAATTCACACGTTCAAGCCTAAAACACTCTTGAACACTTGACATGTAGTTCTCAGCCTTTAGATCAAAGCTTTCGTTTTCAAGCAGTTTGGCATAACTGTACTACTGTTAGAGTTTTGATCAGTACTCTCTGCCGGTGGAATATAAAATGAAAAGTGCGTTAATGGTCACTTGCTCCTGATTCAGTGTGAAGTCTACTACAGTTGATGAGGAGGAGGTTGCAGTAGTACTTTCTAGATTATAAGGAACCAGCTTGTGCTTTGGCTGATGATGTTGGTGATGATTAAGATTATGATAGTTGATGGACGGTCCAGCTGATTGATGACGAATCCCTCGGAGGGGTAACTAGGAACCCTGTTGAACCTATATTGCATCGGGGATGAAGGATGAAGACTTCACCAGCTTCCCTTTGATGAACCCTTGGACCATGCAGCTTGACTCCATTTCTCCTCTATCTTTCACAAGAATGTACAGTAAATGTTCTTAAGTTACAGCTTGACAGGTGTTTGATTGAATACTTCTGCTTTGAGTAGAGCGATGGGAGAGATCTTTATATAGTACTCCATAGTAGAAATGAGTACTCAGCTTGCATGATCATGCATGTTGTGATTTGTCCAATAAAGTGTTCATAAGTTGAACTCTTTGTTTAATTAAAACTAGAAATGAAGATAAAGATGAAGCAGTCATGAGGTACTATTCTCGTTAACTATATCCTGTATGGAATCTTGCATAAATTTATGGTGCGTGATTCTTATCTAGTTTCCGCATCATTTTAACTTGGCAGCCAATGTTAATTCCCTGAGCTTGCTTAGCTAGAAAATCACATAATAAGAACAGTGTCTTTGTCAACAATTTCCAGCGTCCACTGTGAGCACATTTTGCATCTACTCTCAAAATTTAAACTTCATGTATTCCATCTTTAGACAAAGAGGGGTTGCTCATTCCAACCGAGAGGTTGTGAGTTCGAGTCTCCCCAAGAGCAAGGTGGGAAGTTCTTGGAGGAAAGGATGTCGGGGGTCTATTTGGAAACAACCTCTCTACCCAAGGGTAGGGGTAAGGTCTGCGTATACACTACCCTCCCCAGACCCCAGTAAGTGGTATTATACTAGGTTGTTGTTGTTGTATTCCATCTTTAAGGTTTTTAACACTAAATTCACTATTTAAAATTATGGGCTCAATTTAAGTGAACTTTCAGATATATATGCTCTGTATCCAAAATATTAGATTAGGATGAACCTGGTACCTAAGGACTCCATTCGCCCCTGTTTCCGAGCAAGCGTTACTGCCTCTCATGCATCCTTTTCATGGCATTCAATGTTGTAAAAGGCACGCTTTAAGCGCGCGGAAGTAAGGCACAAAACATGTTGATCGCTTCGCCTCGCTTAGCTTCAGAGTCGTTGTAAGGCTACTTTTCCTTTGCCGATGAGAGGAGGCGATATAACCAATTGATATTTCAGTTTATCATATTTTTTCGTTTTTGTCCATATATTTGTTATTTATGCTTATAATTATTAGTTTTGGAATACTTATACGTATTTTTATTTTTTCTCCGTTTGTGTATTTTCTTCATTAAGTCCTACGCGCTTTACTTTAAAGCCCTAGAAGACATGAAAGCTCTTCTGTGCTTTAGCCTTTGATAACCCTGTGGCCACTTCAAGAACAAACCTACTGTGTTCAGTGTTCAATGTAATGCAAAGGAAGATGTTCATCTACCTTTTGCCTCTTGAATCGTTGCCTCGTTGTCGTACTTGCCAGTTGCCAGTATATATTTTTGGTTGATTTTTCCATAACTTTTTAAATATGGTATTGGATGTCAATAACATGCTCAACAAATCTTTTGAATATGGACGTCATTACATCAATAACATGGAGGGAACAAGGTCGGATAGAGGAACACTTCTTTCTATTCTGTGTTTCCCTTGAGAAAAAGAAGTGCTAGAAGTCAGTGGCGGATCTACATATGTAATTTGAGTGCTCGAGCACGCATTAACCTCGACGCAGAGTATGTATAGCTATATAGAAAATTTGAGAAAACATATTAAAAAAAGCACCCATTAATTTTATGTAAAAAAAATTCAGCACCCACAAACTTAAATTTCTAAATCCGTTATTGCTAGAAGCTCCCATACAATTGCAATGAGTCAAATCACAAGTATTGCAAGAATACTCATATGTTTTTATTTCTCAACTCTCAAACAAGATATCAAGGTTTTGTGCCCAATTCGACGCCCTATACTGTCGCTACATTAATTCTTTGCAAGTATAAGTAGATTGGTCATGACTTACCATTTTTAGAGATATATTATCTATATTTATTATAAAAGTACAAATAATTTATGCTAAATGTTATGTGACAAAATGTCCTTGAAATATTAACGAACTTTTACGCCCCTCAATATTAAATATTTCTCCAACATAAATTGTAACAACTAGAATTTATATTCGATAGATACTAGGATTTGTATTGTTCTACGAGGATATTTACTATTAGGTTTCAATACTGTTCATATGCTTATAAGACGCGTTTAGTGTCGTAGTCAAAAAAAGTTTATCATATTATTTATGGAGTTGGAAAGAAAAAATTGTGGCGATTGAATTTAAGGGAAAAAACAAAATAAGTACCAAGGAGTTGTTTAACAAATATTGACCCGTGAACAAGATGAGGGAACTCCGTCATCTATTGTTTCTAATATCAAGTAAAAAGTTATTCAACCTTAGCACTATTACCGAGGATAATAATTCTTAAATCATATTGGTAAATAGAAAGTTTAGTAGAGATCTAACTACTTGGCTCATTAATTTTTCAATTTCATAATCTTAGAACTTATAACTGAGTTAAAACTTATATTAGCAAATAATAAGACATAAATATTGTTAAAATAGATGTTTCTGTATTTATCTATCATTATTTTTATATTACCAATAAAAGCAATTTTGCCAGAGTTTTATGCCCTGGAAAACTGAAGGTATTTTTTTAAAAGTGATCCGAAAATCACATTTTACAATAGATAAAGTTTTGAATACATCACATTACTTTTAATAATCCTAATTAAATAAAAACATATATATGAATTCATGCATCTCAAGTTGAATAGTTGTTTATTTTTATGGAAAGTCAATATACTTAACTTTTAGAGTTAATTAATGAAATAACAACGATAGAATATTCAGTCAATATGTTAAAATAACTGTATTGGCCATATTTGTTGTATTTGGCAGAAGAGTAGGATTAGAACACATCATGTATGTCTTAAGGTATAATAGATCATTAGCAACTGATGACGTCAAGCTCGAGAGTCTTTGAGTCTTAACTCTTAAGTGAAAGTGAAACTCCAATAGGGAATTAATGTATCAATTTCATCAGTTACTCGTCTTTTTACCAATTTTAATATAATAACTTTGAAAATATATCTAGTCAGAACAAATTTTATCCTTTTATTATGTTAAAACTTCATTAATCGAGTTGGTTTGAATTATGTATTATATTCTCCTTTTTTCTTTTATTCTTTTCTTTTAAGGACCTCATAATTGAACTCATACATATTTAATAACAAGTAGTTAACGCAACTAAAAGTTTATTACTTTTGGTAAGTATTTAATATTTTCAATAAAATATTTTGTGCATCGCACGTAAATAAAATCTAGTATTAATTAAAAGTACGAAGGTCTTTAGCGAAATGTTATTCTTTTATCTTTTAAAAATAAATTTTACATTAGACAAAATAATAATTTAAATATTCTAATATTTAAGACTTTATAATCAACCAAAATCTTGCATATTAAATGATTATCTCTTTTAGCTTTTTGCACTACTATGTAAGAAATCTAAAAGTTAGAACTTGAATATCAAATAAATTTTTACATTATAGGGCTATAAGGCAAACATAGTAATTAAGTAAAGATTTTTACAATCTATACCATATATCAAATCTTATTATCTATCATGTTTAAGATTTGTGTTTATTACATTTAAGCATACCAAATTTCAATTTATGTACCATAATTCAAATTAAGTCTTTAATTATAGCCTCATTTATTGTAGGCTTTAATTTAGGGACAGTATCTTCCAATTTTTTATACTACACGCTTCTCTCTCCTCTCCCACGATTTACCTTCCGTTTTAATTACCCCCCCCCCCCCCCCCCACCATTTTCTTCAGTTTTTCCCCCATTGTCGTACAGCTCTAACCTTCGCATTCCATCAATTTCTGTTGAATCCCCCACCATTTTCAACCCCCATTCCAACTTTGTATTCAACTCATAAATCATGAAAAAACCAAATACTCCACACAAAAAAAACCATCAAAAGTTGTATTAGCAGATATTCCGTCTTTTGATTTGGGTGTTTTAACACCTAAATCACCACCCAAAAACCCACAATCTATACATGCAAGTGAAAAAAATACAGGTATTTCATCTCCAAGATAAATCAGTGCTGAAATGCGAAGCAAGCATTTGCACGGTGTTGATGCTAGCGGAGTAGATAAACCAGTCAACTAACAACTGAAGCGCAAGGGAAAAAAGTTGAGGGTAGATGATGATTTTGTAGAAGATTCACCCAAACTTCCAACTGGAAAAAAGCCAAAGGTGTCTCCTTCATCGTCAAAACAAAAAAAGAAGAAACCCTCAAAAAAATTACCAAAATTGTTTCCTCAAAAAATATCGTTAAAGGTAAACAATATTTATTTGTCCTTATTATTTTGTAGTTTAATTTTGGTTGCCAAAAAATATTCTGCAAGTACTTTTGGTGTTGAAGTGTTTTTTGGCAAAATGTGATATGGTCTCAATTTTGTAGATTATTTGTCGCAATTTTGTAGGTTTATTTGGCACTGTGATTACTAGACAGTCTATAAATGTAGTTAGATTATAGTTGATTTGTAGTCTGCTAAGCAAATTGTATCTATGGTTTTTGTATTGCGACTTGTATAGCGGCTACATTTAACTTCATTCTCAATACAATTATACTACATTTTGTCAAGGTTACATTAAGTAACTGTTACATTTAACTGTTATATTGTTCTTATTTGTCCGTTCAAGTGTATTTTTGTAAAATGTGGTTTGGTCCTAATTTTGTAGATTATTTGGCTCAATTTTGTAGTTTAATTGGAGCAATGTCTCTTATACAATTTATAAATGTAGTTAGATTATAGTTGATTTGTAATTTGTTGATTAAAATTGTAGGTATGATATGTTCCATTGTATCCTGTATTGCTGATATATATAACTTCATTCTAACCACAGTTAATATATATTTTTTGCAGAATGGCCCTTACTTTGCTCAACAAAATATTAATTATGGTGTTCTTCGATTCCACAGTTTGTGTGATCCTACAATACCTAGCCAGATTCAAGCTTTACTATCCCCAAATCAACTACTTGTTTTCAAAAAAAAAATATTTTGGTTACTTATTAGATCTGCCCCCAATATGTATGCAAAACTAGTCCATTCATCTTTAAATGAAATATGAGTTGTCAAAGTCTACTGACGCATACTTTTCTGTTCTTTTAAATGGTGAAAATTTGATTTTTTCGTTCAGAGAATTTGATTTGATAACTGGTTTTAATTGTGTAAATAGTTTATCAGACTATGGTTATAATTCGAACTATGTTAGCCTTTTGATGAATACATATTTCCCTAACAAAGAAAGGGTTGAGAAATGTCATCTGAAAAATGTAGTCACTAACAAAGCATGGACAAACGATGTGGATGCGGTGCAGTTGTGCGTCCTTTGTATGTTGGAATTTTTTGTTTGTCCTTCAGATAAGGACCATGTTACTTTCATAGACAAGTTTATGTTCTTTCTAATCGAGTCTGGTAATTTTGAGTCGTACCCATGGGGTACAAAATCCTTCAAGCAGGTTATTGAATCTGTCCGACATCGTCTTAATCCCAATGTACGTTCTTATCTTATACGAGGATGCTCATTAGCCTTGCAAGTGTGGATATACGAGTGTTGCTTTTCCGTCAGCACCGAGCTTGCTATACGGTGTTCTGAATCGATTCCTCGAATTTTAAGATGGTCAGCTACAAAGGGACAGATTTGGTTAACTGCAATTGAAGACAAGATGATCAAGCATGAGTTGCTCAAGGTGTTTTTTTTAATCTTTGTATGATTCCAATTACAGTTATCGTAACTACATTTCATCTACATTTTTCTTTTTAATTGAATTAGCTGTCACTTGCATCATTCAGTTCACAAACATGGTTGAATCTGGAGAAGAGCTTGGAGTGCTTAATCTCCCAGAGAAGATTAAATATGAAGATGAAGAAGTTGCTCAACCATCAAATGTTCCAATTGTTGCTTCTCCAACAGTTGAACCCAAAGAAGCTAATTCTCAAAAGGCCATGGAATTCGTCAGTAGCAAGATCAGCAATTTGGAAAAGAGGCTTGAGCAGATATTGTGAGAAACTATAATATTTTCTCATAATTTAGTACCACTTGAATGCATTCCTACTTCTTTGTAGTTTCTTTGTAGTTTAAGTGTAACAAATAGAATATGCTTACCAACTAATTACACATAATTAATTTTTAGGTTGATGTAAAGTTAGATGGGTTTAAGAAGGATGTTTTTGATGAACTCTCAAGCCTTCGAGAGTTCATAGATCAATCTTTGAAGAGTCTCACGAATGTGGTAAACAGGAGGACTGATTTGGATGAGTCAAAGGTAAGAATTTACATATAGTTTTATGCTAAGACTATATAATACTTATGACAAAAAAACATTCTCAAATATTCCCCAAAAAATATAGTTTGCTGGTAGTTCAACAAAATATAATGATCAAAATCAAGGAGACAAAAACCATCATTTTCAGTTTAATGTTGGTGATCAACTCCATGCAAGCACAAGTAATACATGTATCTACATAATTCCTACATACATATCTACAAACTTCAAGAATTGCTAATCACTTTTTCACTATGTTTTTTAGCTCCCACTTCTCCACAACATGTTCAACCACAAGTTGACTTGTATGCTGACTTCCAAGAAGCAGCTGATACCTTTAAAGCAGGTATAGAACCATAACTGCATTTTAATTACATCTTATTCAAAATTTTAATATCTGAGGTAGCAAAAGAAGGTATTGTTTCATAATGCAGTTTTTAATAGAAAATAGTTGATTATACACTGGTATAATGCTGTTAAGTATGTCATTTTTTATGTAACATATGATAAAGATAACATTCCACAGTCACCAATTCATGGTGTAACAGTGACTGAAGTTGTCCAGGAATGCCTTGATAAAAAAGAGGAGACTGAAGTTGTGCCTGAAGGCATTGAAAACAAAGGTGTGACATTGGATGATTTTGAGCTGCCGAAAAACCTATCACAGTTGGTCATGTATGGCGATCCCATACAAGTTGAATTAACCCCCGTTCATCTAGGAAGAACAAGGATACCAGGAAAACATGCGCGATCACCATTCACTCCCTTGTATAGTACTGAAGGCAGCTCCTCTGTTGGGCCCAAATATTTTTATCTAAAGCACCCCTTCACAAGTGTCATAGGTGAATATGTAGATCCTGAATTGATAGATAGGTCACAACCTGGTTATACCATCGCACTGACAAAGTATCTAGGAGGTATGGTGCTTAAATTTACACTGTCTGTTCACCCTTTTTAGACTTTAAAGTTGTAAATTTTTTGCATTTGATTCATTCTCTTATTATTACGGGAGGAAAGATTTCTTTTCAAAGAAGGATAATCAAATCAATCCTTGGTTAGATTTGGGTTGTGAGAAGATTGACAAGAATGACTGGTTCTATGCCCTTGCTCACCCCGGACAAGTAATCAATAGCATAGTAAGTATATAGTTTCTACAATCATTAACAATATTTGTTTTCTCTTCAACTGTCTGGTGCAATTATAGTTTTGTCTTTAGCTATGATATTTAAATGTAGTTATATTGTACACATCATATATATGTTACTATATTTAGTCTTCAACTGTAAAATTTTGCTTTTTATGTTACTATATTTAGTCTTCAACTATTGAACCTTATGCAATCAGTGTGAAAAATGTAGTTAATGTGTAGTTCTTATGTAATTATGATTGGTCAATTATATATATAGTACGTGTTTTCTATATCTTTCATGCTAAGTGCAATCAAATTACATTTTGTGAGGCACTTGGGCTAACTGTTATATATATACGTAATTATGGTGTTGTTAAAGTGAAGCAAGCTATTAGATTTTTTCATAGATTCTAATTGTAGTTAATATGTAGCTATTTTGTAGGTGTGATGGGCTACACTATAACTTATTGTATATTGCACTTTTACTTTGGCAGCACATTGATGTTATTATGTATTATCTGAGAAAAAAGGGAAAATATGGTCCCAACATCCAAACTAGGTTTACAACAACCGATTGCTTGTTCAAGACAAAGATTGAAAGAATCTATGAGAAGTTCACTAGTTCTCCACTGGATCAAAGGAATTCTGTTGTTAAAGCCGAGGATTATATTGGAGAATATATTATGGGCTACAGAATTCTTGCTAATGTAGCATGAGATCTTGTTGACTATGTGCTCATGCCTGTTAACCTTGTGGAGAACTTGCCTTGGTTGTTGCTATTTTTGACTTAAAGGACCGGCAACTTTATGTTTATGATTCATTGGTGAGAGCAAACCGTAATCAAACAGTTCAGACATTGGTTGAGAATTTTTCAATCATTATTCCTCTTTATTTGTCATGCACTAGTTTCTATGGTAAATGCAAAGACATTGACTTCAAGACTACAAAGTCATACATAAAAAAACCAGTTACAGACCCTCTCTACATACAATGGATGGTTGCTGAGATTCCACAACAAAAGGAAGGCTCACTGTAAAAAAAACTAATTTCCCTTTCTATATGTTTAATTATTTTTTTAATCGTTTGCTATACAATGAAAAATTCTCATCTTCTGCAGGGATTATAGTGTATTTGTGGCTGCCTTTGCGGAGTATATTAGCACTGGTGATTTGTCTATCCCAAAGGAAGATCTTACTGATATTGACCAACATCGTAGACGCTATGGAGCTCTACTGTGGGAATACGCCACAAAGAAGCTAAAAGATGGTTCAATCAGAGAGAGTGAGGTTACTAGCATACTTGCAAGGAGGAAGGGTCGACCGGCAAAGAGAGAGGATTAAAGTTCAACGAAAGAAGAAGTAGACTATTTTTTTCCTATTTGGTAGTTGAATTGGAAAACAATGTAGGAATTAAGTCATTTTGGTTGTAATCAACACTTTTTCTTGATTACATTATACTCGAGTATTCGAGTTATCTGATAGCATTTTTGCAGTAACAGCTTTGTCTTATAATTTCACCTTAATCTTCGAGTTATTTTAATATAATACCTTCAGGTGCCATTTAATATGTTTATATAATTGTCAGTTCTTACACAACATAAAGATGAAATGAATACATGTCTCAGATAAATAATTTAGCCATCCGTTATCAACAATTATTTTTAGAAAAAATAAATTTATCCACAATTAAACTACAGTGAACTACATTATAACTACAAATTCCCATTAGGTGATTTCCAGGACTACATTTAGACCACAATTAAAGTACATTTTAACTACAATCTAACAACAGTTTACATGCAATGTTTTCTTTATTAACATCAGACGTTTTGTATATAGCTTCTACAAAAGTTTAACTATTCAATAAAAAATGAAAAGAATTGATGCTTGACGGAATACATAAATGTAAATAGTGCAGATACACAAATATATGTTTATACTTCTTAATCATCTTCAAAACGTAGAACAGTTACACAATAAATTCCTATACTTTGAGCTCACTAACATTTATTTTGAATAACTATTCTAGCTACGTGATATTCATTTCTTTTTCAGCGCATTCTTGCAATTTCTTTTGTTATGCCCTTCACCTCCACAATTGCCACAAGACACATTGTACTTCTTTGATTTTATTTCATCAAATGTTTTGTATCTTTCCTTGTGAGGTCTACCTGGCTGCCATTTATCTCCCGCCGGTGGCTTTAGTACCTCATCCAAAATATATTGTGGAACATCCCATTTGGCTTCATCATGAAAATGATTTACTGGCATTTCATAGGTAAGAAGAAGGCTCTTCCTTGTGTAATACTGAGAGCAATAGTTGTCAGGCCTTTCATTCCTATGCCTTAATTCTTCCAAAGCATGGGCACATGGAAGTTCATCAACTTGGAATTGTCCACAACTACATTTCTTGTTTTCTAGACATACAATGTACCGCTTCACACCATCTAACACAATATGTATGTGATCTGTTGAAGCCCTCACCTACAATTCAAGACCAAAGAGAAATAATAATACATCAATCAGTTAACTAGATTAGCAACAATCAGTTAACTACAAATCATATACAAATAAACTTCATATAAAAGAAAACTACATTTACCCACAACGTGACTGCATTTTAACTACAAACTGGAAACACTGAAGCTACTACTATTTTTGTTTTTTCTCCTGCACCAAATAAGAATATATTACTTTTAGTTTATGGAATAATGTATTGTTATCTTCCAATTCTTTGTTGAATTTGTGACCAAGGAATGTGAAAGTACCATTTGCCTTCAATAACTTTTCTTTTGTCCAACGTTCTAGAATAGTCCTCATATACTCAAATAGATCAAATATTGGCAGCTCTCTTGCCTCTTTTGTTACAACATTCAACGACTCGGCAATGTTTGACGTCATAGTAAAAGTTCTATTCACCGTTGCATGTACTCTTGACCATATATTATAGCCAATATCATGTAGGTAAGACGATACACGCGAGTCTAACTCTTCAATCTTCATCATCCTTTCATTGAATTCATCCAGAGTGTATGACTGTGCTGTAGCAAAGTACATTTCATGTAATTGTAAATGTGCCTTCTTGAATTTTGACCTTATATTTGTCCATATATGCCACATGCAAAAGTAGTGTGCCATGCCCGGATAGACAATTGATGTTGCCTTCAATATAATCTCATGCCTATCTGAGACAACACACATTGAAGTTCTTTCACCATATGCCTCCTTGAATTGCTCAAAGAACCACTTCCAAGACGCGTCGTTTTCAGACCAAGGGCAAAATAGAACCTACATTTTTTAGACATAAAATAATATTAACTATTAAATACAAATATATATTGAGAATTTAGGCAATTTAACTACATTAATTTATCTAACTACAAACTAACTACATTACAACTACAATTTACCTATAGACTGTCTACAAAAGAACTACAAAATTATTGCATTATGTACCTTCTGCATCCATGGTGCTTGCTGTCAGCATAATACCCCTATATGCTAATTTTAAGAATATCTCATAAACCACTACTACCGGCCTACAATGTTGCCAACCATTTATTGATGTACAAAGAGCAACAAATGCGTATAAGAAGCAATCATCTGCTGCCTTCTTCAATTTAACAATAGAACCGGGATAATTCTTCTCAAGAATATAAAAATATGTTTGGTAATCTGTTGTAGGAGTCACACGGATTCCCTCTCGAAAACCGTAATGCTTTTTCCTTTGCTTTCCATGCTTGCATGTAGCTTAGGTTCAGTCCATGTCGGATAGCATGTCAGTTTGTATGTCCTTTGGCGTGTAAACAGTCTTAGAATCACAATACTTTGGAACGACCATGCTACCAACTACTGTTGCAGTACATTTGCGCTGTATGAATGTTTCGTCCATTGGGCAGCATGTGTGTTGTCGGCTGAAACTTCTTATCTTGAACAATGAAGAATCATTAATTGACGTTGCCTTGAAATGTCATTTGCAGCTTTCAGCTACATGTATAAGCCAGTAGCTACAAAAAAATACAATATTTAGACATATTTATTAAACACTGTAATTAACTACAAATAGGCTACAATGTAACTACAATTGCATAAACAAACCTATCTTCAATAACACACTAATTTTGCAAATCTATGATCCATAAATAACTACATACCTTCTATGACTTGATCTTTTCACTCTAAACTGGAACTTGTGCATAACTGAATAATTCTTCATTGTAGCAGCTATTGTTTTCTTGTCCTGGTACACTTGTCCTTCTTCAATACATGTTTGCGTATATTCAATTATTATTTCACTTTGATATACCTCTATATCTGGTGAGGATGGAATTTTTAGTAACCTTAGAGATCCTGAAGAACCCGCAGACAATAAATTCACAAATGTAGTAACTATGTAGGTAAATTTGAAAGCGACATCGCTTTATCTTTTCCAGTACTATATCATAATTGTAGTTTAATTGAAGAGAAATGCCGTTAAATTATAGGTAACACAAAAACTCTCACCATTGTCGAATCAAACATACCTGTACTGATGCTTTCATTGGTGATAACCAATTCCATATTGAAATCTCTTACGCTAATACATAATGGATACGAACCTAAGTTTTTATTCTCCTTTTTCGTTTCCATACATACACGAACCCCCATATCATTCCTAATCTCCAATGGAGGACAATTCTCATTCACAATGTATTTTATTTCTACAATTTTATCCGATATATCAATCGATAATTGTTCTGCGATTATAGAAAGGAGAATTCTGTAGCTTGCATTATCATCTACCAAAATGGCATCAACTTCAAGATCTCGGAATCTGCCATGGTTATCCCAATAACCATTCGATTTCAGCATTATTGGGATTTTTGACATAATTTTGTGTAGTTGGTAGAAAAACAGACGAAGAACAGATTTAGATTCGAGAATTTCTGTACTGATGTCGACGAAGAGATGTATTCAACAATACGAGAATTTTTGTACTGATATCGACGAAGAGTTGCATTCAACAATTCGAGAATTTTTGTACTGATGTCGACGAAGAACTGTGTTCAACAATTCGATAATTTTTGTACCGATGTAGGCGAAGAACTGTATTCAACAATTCGAGAATTTTTGTACTGATGTAGACGAAGAACTGTATTCAACAATTTTGCATTTCTACAATTTGATTGCTGGAGATTCTCGTATTTTTTGAATTGTAGCTGAGTTACAGATGAGAGATATATTTCTTGTACAGAATGAGAGAACACGCTGTTGTAGGATTTTCTTCCATTTTAAAATTCGAAATTAATGGTGACAGAATTACATTAAATCTGATTGCTACAAAATTGGCGCTTTTTTAGGGTAGAATTCACATATTTTTGGTTTGGTATAATTTTTGTAAACAAACTATGATCTAGGCGGGTAAATACCATATAATGAACATTTTTAGTAATAAGGTTTGCTATATGGTATGCATAGGTAAAAATCTCATTAAGTAATATATAAAGCCTAACTAGAAACTTCCGTTAACCTATACATTTTTTTGACGTGGAATTGAATGGTAACTAAAGAGTCGAAAGAATCAAATTAAAATTAACATTGATCTTGTTTATATTAGGTCCAATAAAATTTTTCATCCTTTATTTTTTGGCCATGATAATTAAGAATAAGTTGATCATAAGTTTTATGTAAATGCTTTTATGTGTAATAAGTACGTAATAAATAAGAGCAACTGACATAAGTATATATTTATATCTATATTATATTAAAAACACAAAAGTCTTTAACGAAATATCGTTCATTTTTTTTACAATTCAAAAATATGTTTCACACTATATGTTATATTGATCAAAAACTTTAATGTGTATTTTACTTTATGTTTTATATTTTAATTATAAATAAAATAATAAAATAAAAAAAGTCTCTTACAATAAATATATGAATACATTTTTCTCTTTAAAATAAATATAAGACTTTGAAATTATTCTTTTTAATAATTTGACACTCAAAAATATTTTTCAGGAAGATTAACCAAACACAATCTAATTACCAAATATTACAAAAAGTACTTCTTAAATAAATTGGCGAAACATATATTTTTTTTTCAAATGTACTTTTAAAAAAAGGACATCTATAAAAAATAATATTTAAAATAAATAATTTTGACAACTCGGCCAAACAGACTCTTAAAACATTATCCTCGAGGTCTGAAATTTAACTCTGAAAAGGCTAAAATTTAAATACTATATAAATTTCGTTTATATTTTAAATAGTGACTATTCGAGCACTTCTCACTAGATTATACATTTGGTTCCATAGCTCCAGGAATCAGAAGAAAGATGGGAAGCTTTCCACTTCCCTCGTCGTCGGCGTCTCTACTGATTTCCAGCTCCTCTTCCATTTGGGGAAGGCCATCATCCACAATATTTTATCCTCACATGCGCTTTAGGCAAGTCTTGTTCCTTCCTTTTTCGTTTTTCTCCGATTCTTGCCATATAATTTTACATTTGGGAAGTTTAACTTTCTCATTTCTATTTCAGAAAGGCGCCAGCATTTTCCATTTCCTGCGATTACTCCTGTTTCGAAGTAAAGTTCTCTTCTTTTATTTCATCTTTTATTTCTTTTCCTGAATGATAAATTTTGTATTATTTGCTCCTATATCTTTTCATCATCTTAGGATAATTAATTCCTGCAGAATTCTTTAACACTGTTTTGCTTCCCCATATTTGGGATTTAGATGTATAGTAGGCTTACTTTTCTTTTTGGTGGCGGCGGTAAAAAATGTTAGTTACTTAGGTAGGTGGAACCTTAATCTGTACCATATACACCATTTAAACCAACAAGTCATTCAGATTTTTTTAGTGATATTTCTTTTTAAGCATCATATACTCCTAGTGGTGTACTTTTCACTTTTATTTTAATTTTGTACAATGTTGGCCTGAGATAATTTAAAATGGAGAAACATGGTCAGTGAGGATTGATATAACCAATCCGAACTTGTTTTCGATTGAGGCGTAATAGTAGTAGTTGTTGTTTGTAGACTCCTGGAGTTTATAAGTATTAGAAACACGGTATTCCAAATAACTCTAGTCCATCTTAATTAAAAAGGGATGAAGCCTGCTGGAACTTGAATTCATTTTTCTCTTTTTAATTGATCTATTTTGGTTGTCCAGAGATTAGTTAACATATTGCGGTTGTATTGTGGAGGTGCTAATAATAGATGTTCGACCCTTTCCCATTTTATGGATTTTTGGAGATAAGGGATCTGTCTTATCGACCTCCAGGGACCAAGATCAACCTATTGAGTCAAGTCAATCTGTCAATTCCTGAGAAAAGGTACAATCTGTGTTGCTATAATTCAAATGCAAATACATACCATTACTGTCATAAATTTCCTTTGTCATCTTGTCAAATCCTTGTTTAGAGCTAACGAGGGATTACTTCGTCTATTTCTTGATTGGATGGAAGCACACATGAGATCAGAAATCCAGCATCTCATAAGATTTTCAAATGTTTTAGCTGTTCAGTAAGATTTGTAAAAACAAAGCTGTCTATGGAACAATGTCGCTGCTAATCAACTAGGATCTCAAATACTGATATGCATTTTAAAGAGCCTCTGTGTGGAAGAGAGGATCTGACGTGGTTTTTTTTGTAGTTTTGGCTTGATATTTGGACGAAGTGGCAGTGGAAAAACTACTTTATTGCAGGTCTTCCTTTTGATTTTGTCTTTTCTATTCAAATTCAGTTTAGCCTTTCTCTTGTCCAACCAATGAAAGGTACTTTGTTCAGGCTGCTTTTTACTATGACCTTCTCCTTGCAGCTGCTTGCAGGGTTAAGCAAACCAACATCAGGTTCCATATATGTGCAGCGATATAGTGATGATGGTGAAAAGATTAAGTCTCCTGAACCCTTACAACCCGAAAGAGTTGGCATTGTTATCCAGTTTCCTGAGAGGTACTCATTTTTTGGTTGGTGGTGTTCCATGCACTGTCAGGATGTTCTTTATGATACAATGCGATTTTCATGAATAGGTTCATATTGAACATAATGCATTTTCATTTGCTGTTTTTATTGAGAAAACAAAAAGACCCCTACAGTTAGCAATGCAACTATTTAAACTTTATTTCGTTACTCTTGAATTCTGGTATTATGTACATAAGTATATAGATTTATCTATTTACATGCATATTGGTAAAGTGAGTATTGCATGGTTAGGTAGGTACATAAAGTTTAAGCAGTGCTTTTTGTTTCCAACAGCAGTTTATTCAACTTGATTTTGTTTGTTTCACTGTCTTACAGATACTTTGTTGCTGACACAGTTCTTGATGAAGTTACATTTGGGTGGCCAAGACAAAAGGGTGGCCTTCAATTACGAGAGCGTCTTGCATCGAGACTTCAAAAGGCCATTACCTCGGTACATATTCCTTTAGTGCGATTTAAATTGTCTTTTAAATTTGTCTTCCAAAGGAGAAAAGCTCGTCCGCTTTTCAGCAAATTATGACAGGCTTTTATGTGGTTGACAACTCCTAGGTTGGTCTAACAGGAATGTCTTTGGACAAGGATCCCCACTCATTAAGCGGTGGCTACAAACGTCGCCTTGCCCTTGCTATTCAGTTGGTAAGGATTTCTCATTATGAAAAATTGGAAGTACTTGTATTCCGTTGATGTGCATTTATGTTAACATGCATATGCCCATTTGCGTGACAAAATATTGTTGATATCTTGGGTGATCATCTGTCTATTAATATAATATTTGTCTTTACACAGGTTCAAACACCAAATTTATTAATATTGGATGAGCCTCTTGCTGGTCTCGGTATGAAGAAGCTCATGCTGTGATTTATTTCATTTTGTTCTTTGGACTAGTATTTTTCTTCCCATTTGTATGTTTTTCCCTGATCGGATGTTATCCATTAATTGGTGATTCTCATACGTATGTATGCTCGGGTAAGAAAGGTGCTGGTTTAACGGAACATGAATAGTTGAGATTTCTAGGTTAAATTTGAAAGGAAATAGTAGGAATTGAGATGCCTGCACAAGGATTTTACATTTGATATTTTTCAAGATCAGTCTTTCGTACCAGCATGGTTGTTAAAGTCTGGATCTTCGTATTCTGTATTCTCAGTAATCCATACTCACAAAAGTTCTAACTTGTTATGAATTGTCTAAAGCACCAAGATTTTAAATTCTTACTAGTAAATAGTAATTAGCTTTAGTAATCTAAAGAAAAAATCATGTGTATGTTACTTACTTTTACTTTATGAAGAACGTAGAAATTATGTTAAATCTTTCTGTCATAGAACATTAAGGTTCTATTTTGGGTTACATTCTCTAATTCTCCAAAAACTAATGGCAACCAGGTGGTATCTCTACATCTGTTTTAGAGGAGCTCTTCTTTGGCTTCACTGAAAAGCATTTTTTCTCTTAAGTATAAGCTTAGAATTCCTTGTTGGGTATGTGTTCTTATTCTCCAAACGGTAACATCGATGTAAAGAAAGATTGTTGTTTTAGAACACTCTTGCCACTATCTACATACTAGCGCTCATACTTGCTTTTTCTAATATGATTACAAGAGGTAATCTGGAAATTTATTGTATTAATTATTTGGGATGGGTGGTGCAAGCGGAGTTCAAGAGCTTGCCAGATTGGATCGTACCTCAGTTCGGGTTGCATGTTGGATAAAATGGTATGAAGCTTGCTTGTGGTGCAGAGCAGGAGGATTGTTTTATGGAGTGATGCTATTTCCATAGAGATCGGAAAACTTAATTGTACTGATCTCTTTTGTTTGATGTGATTTGCTAGCATCGTCATGTTCTTGCTTAATGAATTACTTGCTTTTAACTACTATAAATAACTTCTGTTTGGATTACTGTCGACCTTGGAAGTTATTAAGTGGATACCTTATTTCGTATTTTGGATGCAACTTTAAATTATACTCCTATTTGTGTAGCTAACCCCAGTGTCTGAAAAAGTGTATATTTTATGAGGGAAATCAGATTGGAAGGCTCGTGCAGATGTGGAGAAATTGTTAAAGAACCTAAAGAAGGAGCTAACTTTACTTGTTGTCAGCCATGACATCAAGTAAGTTCGTCATTTGGTCCATTTGACGTTTTTGTTTACATACGTTATTTTATTGGAAATGTATCACCATCATACATGTCTAGCATTGTTCAATCGAGGTTTGCATTGATATCAAGAAAATTAGTTGACATTTTCTGGTGAAACCGTGGATGAAGTCATTTATCCATAGATATTAACTCTGGAACTCCCTGTCCCTTTTTGCTCCTTGATAACCCAGAAATCCGTTGTTTCGCTTCGAAATATTTCTTCTACTCCTAATGATTGTCATATGAAGTTTTGATTTATTTTGTCAGGTCTTGCTTGGCTCTTTTTTGTTCCTAGCTGACTGTCTTTCATGTACTCTCTTCTTGTATTTCTTGCATATTTTGGATGCCATATATAAAATTCCACTCACTTCATCAAAAATCTTTTTTTCACACTTCTCCACTTAAAATCAGATTTGTTTGCCAATCAACATTCGAACTCGTGATTTGCACCTACCACACATCCTGCATCTACTACCTTTGCTGCTCGGATTGCCACTTATGGTTGTGCCATAATGATAATGTCAAGTGTCATGATAAAGAAATTTTCACTTAACTTTTAGTCTCTTCATTTCAAATTGCGTATCTTGTTTCCTTGAAGGATACAAAAAACTAGGGGTGGCCACTATTTTTCATAGGTGAGATAGAATTGCATTCAACTCTCAACTTGAGCATATTCACACAAGGGTATTTAATTGGAAGACAAGAAATCATCATTTTGTTTGCCTAGCAATTCATGGTGGTTTTTTGATTAAATTTTAACTACACATAGCTGGCAGTGATTCCTATTTTATTTGAAAATTTAGTTCCTTCTCTAATAGCCGCATTGATGGTGATCCTACAGGGAGTTGGCATCTTTGGTCGATAAATCTTGGAGGATGGAAATGGGAGGAATACTAAAAAGAGAGCCGCTACCCATTTAATACTCGGGATTTATTGTGTTCCCAGCCATCAGTTCTGATGCAATGATTAGGCCTCTTTATTGTCGCGCTCTTTCAGTCAACGCTGATCCTAGTTAGACTGGGAAAACAATAAGAATTGAAATGAAGCTCAAAACATTAAAGAAAAATGCATGGTGAGTTACCATTGTAACAAGAGTGGAACTCTCATCTTTCACTTTAATTAGAGGTGTCAAATAAGCAGGTTGGCTTAGAAGTTTCAAGCCGCCCATAGTTTGCTTGGGTCAAGATGGGTTGGTCTAGAAAGGGCTGAGAAGCGTGTCATAACCCAATATGTCCAAGTAGACCAAATATATTTGTCATAACTCACTATGCAACCAAAATCCCGCTTTTAATTCAAACCATGCAGATCTCAAATATGACGGAAAAGGGTTTAAAGTGCTCTTAAATTATAGGAAAAGGTTTAAAGATATTCTTCATTCATCTATTGGGCTAAATATATTTTTTTTTTGAATAAACAAATTTTCTATTCCATTCCGTCAAAAAATTGTACACGTACAAACATAGATGTTGACCATCTATACTCACATGCTATACAGTCACTACACCTATTATCAATCTAATAAGATTTGCAATATCACTATTTCATAGTAAATGTGTCAATTTTATCCCAAGAGCATCCTATGGGTAATGGTTTAAGCTTAGTAAAGCGGCCTTCCATTTATGAGTTGAAGCTCCTCTTGAGTGGAGATGGATTGCTATTTCCTTACAGACATTATCGCTCAACATATTACCTCCTTGGAATCTCATTTTATTGCGCTCTCTCCATATCACTATCACCAGGATCCCAAACAGACATGTGATTTCTGCTACACCAGCTCTACTCCTTGCCAGCTTACTGATCCAGTCACATTCCTCCTTCCAGTCAGAAATGGGTCGTTTATAGCCCAACCAGTTTAGGAGCCGACTCCAAAGTGCTTTAATCTTTCAAGCATTCAAAGTACAGATGATCAAAAGTCTCACGAGACATTCCACAGAAAATACATTCCTATGGAATCAGGATATTGAGTTCCTGGAGTCTGTCCACAGTTGCCAATCTCTTATGCAGAGCCGGCCACAATATAAATTTGTACCTGGGGTGTAATTGAGCCTGCAGTATGATGGTCTTCCATTGGACTTTAAGGTATTGAGGGTGTTGGAGTCTGTATAACTTCTTGATGCTGAATGAATCACCCCTCTGAAGCCGAAGCAGTCGACTGTCCAGATTTCCATGAAGAGTTGCAATGCCATTTATCAACTCTCCTGACTCAAAGATTTTCCTTATTGCCTAAGCAGTAGATCTAGGCACCGGCATGTCATCAATACAGTAATTTTTAATATAAAACGTATGCACCAATTTTATCCACAGACTATCCTTCTTCTCGGTCAGTGCCCATAGGTGATTTACAACAACAGACTTATTCCACTTGATCGGGTTCAACACATTTAATCCCCCTGCACTATATGGCATACAGAGTGTTTCCCAGGCAACTAGAGCTTTCCTTAACACTGTAGCTGAACCTGTCCAAAGGTATAATATGCATATTGCTTCATTCATCCTCAGAACTTTTTTAGGCAGTAAAAATATTTGGGACCAATAGGCTTGTATACCAAACAGTACTGATTTGATCAGCTGAAGTCGACCAGCACAAGAGAGCAGCCTTGATGACCATCAGCTTATTTTCTGTGTGATTTTCTCAACTAATGGCCAACATTGAGCAATTGTCAATTTCTTTGAATCCAGATGCATCCCCAAATATTTAAATGGAAGCCTGCCTTCAGGGAAACCCAATTCCTGTAAGATCTCCTCCTTCTGCCAGTTTGTTACACCTGCTATGTACACAACACTTTTGTTAGCATTTGCTTGAAGTCCAAAAACTTTGGAGAAGTTCTGGAAAGCCTGCTTCAGTAAGATTACAGACTGAATATCTGCTTTACAGAACATAAGAAGATCATCCGCGAAGCAAACATGTGCTACACCTAGCTTCTTACATCTAGGATGAAATTTGAACTCTTTCCTCATCATCATTTGCACAATTCTCTTTGTAGATATTCCATGGCCAGAACAAAGAGGTATGGAGATATAGGGTCACCTTGCCTTATGCCTCTTCTTCCTTTAAATGGAGCAGTGTGTCACCATTGATGTTGAGAGAGTAGGTGACAGAGGATATGCACTCCATTACCCACCCAATGAATTTATAAGGAAAGCCCAAGTGCTGCATCAGTCTTTCAAGGAAGCACCACTCAACTGTGTCATAAGCCTTCTTTAAATCTACTTTAAGAACACATCTAGGTGAAATGCCCTTCCTGGAGTAGCCTTTGAACAATTCTTGTGTAAATAGAATGTTATCTGTGATGCTACGACCCTCAATGAATGCTGACTGTAATCTTCCAACCAGATAGTCAATAACTGCTTTCAGCCTAGCTGTAAGGATCTTAGTGATGATTTTCTACAGAGTTGTACAACAGGCAATGAGTCTATTATCCTTCACTTTGCTTGGATTTTGCACTTTAGGAATTAGTGTTAGTGAAGTGGTGCTAACTCCTTTATGCAACTTCCCAGTGAGAAAGAATTCCTTCACAGCTTCACTGATGTCTTCCCCCACTACATGCCAATGCCTTATAAAAAATTCAATTGGGAAACCATCCACACCCAGTGCCTTATCATGAGGCATATCCTTAATTTCCATTAGTATTTCCTCACTTGTGACTGGCTTTACTAGATCATCTTTCTGTTGCAAATTGAGACAAGGACCCTGATGGATTACTACAGTGTTTGGACATTGGCAGATGGTATTGTTTCCCCCCAGTAAACTCTTGAATCAAGTAATAAACTCTTCTTCCACCATCCTGGGATTAGACAATTTTATTCCTTCTTCAGTATATATAGAGTTTATAGTATTAAAGTTTGTCCTCATCTTCAGTTGAGCATGAAAATATTTAGTGTTTGATATCTCCACAAGCAATCCAGTGTGCTCTAGATTTCTGGTGTAAGATATGCTCCTCTATGTTACTCCATTTCTCTACTTCCATAAACATCATCCTTTCTTGATCAATCAGACCTTGGTCCATACAATTGATCTGTATCTGACTCTGTATAGCTTCCAGTTTCTGTCTTGCCTCACTGAGGTGTATCCTATACTTTGCCATATAAGTATTCAAATCCTTTGACCCCACTTTTAGGGCATTTAATTTGTTCCATACTCTATGCATATTCCCTCTATGCTGGCTTTGATTCCATACCCTTTCCACAGTGCTAGGGAAATCAGCATGATCCATGACAGATGTATACAGTTTGAATGGCTTAGGATGAATGTTCCTTCTTTGTTCCTCAGCATTGCACATTAAAAGGATAGGGGAATGGTCTGATACTCCCGGGGTCAACATATCAGCTTCAATATGACTATACTCCTACATCCAGTTCACATTTCCAAAAGCCCAATCAATCCTGCTATAGACTCTTGTCTCTGGTTTTTGTTTATTACACCATGTATAAAAACATCCCAAGCTCTTCAACTAAGTGAGTTGAAAAGCAATGAGTGTGTATTGGAAGCCTTGAATCTCCTATTGCATAACTTGAGCACCTATCCTATCATTAGTGTGGAGAACATTGTTGAAATCTCCACTGAGTAGCCAGCTCTCCTGAACAGTTGCTCCTAAGGTCAACAGTTTGGTCCATAATTGTTGTCTCTTGTTCATCTCATTATTTGCATACACTACTGTTATCAGTGTTTTGAAATTTATACTTCTTTCTTTAACCTCACAATGGATAAACTGTTCATCAGTCTTCAATATCTGCATCAACATTTAAATTCCACAGTAGCCAGATTCTTCCATTTGGATGCCCATTGTAATTTCCACTATATCACCAATCATTTCCCAGTTTTGTGATAATCCTTTGTACCTTTGCTTCATTCACTCTAGTTTCTATGCATCCCATACAGTCTACTTTATGCTTCCTCAGAAAGAGTTTCAGCTCCTTCTGTATATGGGCCTTGTTAAGGCCCCTAATCTTCCATGTGCTGAAAATCATATTGTGGTGAAGCTGGATGGGCCAACGTCCCCTGGGTCATCACCTATCTGTAACAAAGAGAAACTGTTGGTCATGTTCATTGAGGCTCCAGCATAGTGTTGTATATTTTTCCCTTTTACCAACCCCTTATCAATCACCATGCTTCCAGCAATGTCCGTTTGCTTGCTTTCCTCCACTATCCTAGCAGTTTTAACCACCTCACCATTCTGCTTGGTTTTTGGTATCCATTTCCAGTTCTCACTTTGCACTTGCTTCTTTTCCCCTGCTGCCTTGAAATGGTTCTGTGTTACCACTTCACTTCCCTGCTTCTTTTTATACCAGCAATCATCAATGTTATGGCCAAATCTTACACGGTCACAGTAGTATTTTGGCCTCCATTCGTACTCAATCTGTTGAGTGATAACTCCCCTATTAGTATGTAACTCAAAACTATCTGGCAAGGGTTGAGATATGTCTGTTTCCACCAGTGCTCTTGCATAAGATATCTTCTCCAATTCAACATTGATTTTATCAGGTACATAGGCTTCCCAACCACACTAGCTAGTTTACTAAGGGTTCCGGTGGACCAACATCCCAATAGCAATCCAGGGAAGGTAATCCACAAAGGAATTACACTCACACTGCCTGGTTCATACTTGAAATCCATTCTCCATTGTTATAGCACAAATGGCTTGTTATGAAAAGTGTATAGACCTGCCTGAAGAACAAGATCCATGTCTTCACTATTATCAAATCTGAATATATAGTAACCTTCCTCATGATGCAACACTTGAGGTTTTGTAACAAAATGCCAAACATTTGTGATGAAGTTGTCCATTGCTCGCTCGTACGGGTCTTCTCCAAGCACAAAACCAATCAATGCACTGCTCCAGTATGCTTCTTGTTCCTTTGTGTCCTCGTCTTCAATTTGTACCACAAATGTACCATCACGCATAGCAGGTGGTACATAGCACAACGGTTTTCCTTTTTGAGGGCATCGATTCTGTTGCATGGTGTCCCTTTTATCTTTTACTGCCTTAGGATCTCCAGAAGTCTGACAGATCTGAACTTGCTTTACTTGTGCAGAAAATTGGAGTCGTCGATGAACTTGTCGTGTATTGGCATTATCTGACCCCAGAAGTTTACCCTCGCCTTCGTCGATTCCCTCACTAATAGGTTGGAATTTCAGTGGTAAAAAACATTCAAACGTAACTGGTTGTAATCGCTGTTGTACTCCATTTTCCGACGTTATCTGCATTCCGGGATTTTCATTCCTGCAAGGGTTGTGAAAAATTGTAGGCGCCGAACCCATTCCTGTTAACCATCGAGCAGGCTTGTCAACAACAGGCGTCTCTATACTATCCTCCTCCGATATCACATTTGGCTCCTCCGGTATCACATTTGTCGCTGATGGCCTTCGTCGTCGTCTCACCATGGCTGAAGGCGCAAGTTAGCTCTCCTTGCTTATCTTGGGCCGAGAGCACTCAGAAACTTTTTTCAGCAAAACATATTCTTTCATTTACCTTTTTGGTTCACTTCTGTCCTTTGACCGTTAGGTTAATACTGAATTAAAAATAACTACTTAAAAATAAATAATTTTTTTTTAAAATAATGCACCAATAGTCTACTAATTTAGTAAAGTCGTCTTCTTCTTCATTTTAACTTTTACAAAAAATAATTAAGTTTTTACAAAAAAAGAGAAATTTAATTTCATTTTTTTTATTTTTTTAAAGCATACTTTTTTTGTAAAAACTATTTGTTTTTGTAAAAACAGAAAGAAAAAATTTAACAAAAATATTTTTGTTTTTTAAACATTGAAAAACATGTTTCAACAAAATATTTCCGTTTTTGAAAAATATTTTTTTCCAGTTCTTTTAGTTTTTACAAAACAAAGCTATTTTTTTTCTTCAGTTTTTACAAATTTGTGTTTTGCAAGTTTATACAAAAAAAAATGATTTAAAAAAATTGGTAAAAAATATTTTCCAAAAACAAAAATATTCTGTTGAAAATATTTTTTTAGTTTTTAAAAAACGAAAATATTTTATTAAAAACAACTTTTTTTCTATTTGTACATTTTTCCAGTTTTGTAAAAAATGCTTTAAAAATGAAATTTTTTTTATTTATTTTGTAAAAAGAAAAAGAAGAAGAAGATTTTACTAAATTAGTGGATTACTGGTGCATTAGTTAAAAACGAAAATATTTTGCAAAATATTTTTTTAATTCAGCATTGACCTAACGATTACAGGACATAAGTAAACTAAAAAATTAGATGGAAGGATATTTTTAACCCAATAGATAAATGAAAGATACTTTTAAACTTTCTCCAATAATTTAAAGGTATTTTGAACCATTTTTCGTAAATATAATGTATGTGTGTTTCGGATAAACCGAAGAAGACTTCGGAGCATTCAAATTATATGCTCATATGCAACTTTCTGTGTTTCGATGTTATTAAGATTGCTCTACTGGCAAGAGCGCTTAGTTTAAACCATGAGGGTGTGAGCAGGGGTGTCAATGTTTCGATTCGGTCGATTATTTTATAAAATTTATATCATACTAATTTTTTAATTATTTATTATATTATTAAAATTAGATTTTTTTTGAAATTGTTCTAATTATGTCAGTTTTTCTTTGTTATCGATATTGTTCGGTTAATTTTCGATATATTTTTTAATAAAATGTTATGTAAAAGCCGCTAGTAAAAGTAGAATATAATAACATATTTACTTTTATAAAGGAATTTTGACACAATTACCTCCAAAAACAAAACTATCTATCCTTGTCTACCCATTTGTTTTTCTGCCCATAAAGTAATTATTCATACCCATAGTAGTTTTTCGAGGAAAATTTTTTCTTTATTCTCCAATTCTTTTTTATTTCTATGCTTCTTCTCTTCTTCTCTTTCTTTTTTTCTTTTCTACTTTTTTATCTCGTTTTCTTCTTATTTTTTTCTTTTTTTCTTTTCTAATTTCATTTAACTTCTTTATATATATATATATATATATATATATATATATATATATATATATATATTATTTTCATAATCTAATTTCATTTACCATTTTTACTATTTTTTTATACAACAAAAAAAAATAGTTGATATAATAAATATTTATTCACCTTTTTTAATATAACTAGTACAACATAACTTTTATTTTATTTTTCTTTCTTATTTTTTATATTCAATTACTAAACTGAAATAATATTTGTTGTCACTAGATCTAATACACTGAATATAATATTGACTATTGTTGAGCACCATAAATTACATAATCAAATTCTAAGAATCAACACGTGATTGCCATGCAAACGTTGATGCCCTTCCTTATAAATATCAATACACGCTCTACCATTAGCAATAATACAACCAGTTATAAAGCAAGAAAATATAATCTACGGCAACCAAATCTTCATATATACTAGTGATAATAAATTATAATAAAATATAAAAAAAATAGAACAAAAGTATAAGTAGCGAAAACGATTTCTAGTACCATGTGATACCAATATGGTATATATGTATACCAATAGAGCATATGATTTCTCTAGAATATTGCTACAACTATCTACGACTATACTACTCTACCAAAACATTAAATGACACAATAAAAGTATGAGAAAATTAGATGCTCGTATTGCAAGCTAAATATTCGCAAAACAACTTGTTCATTTCTTATACTAAGAGGGTATATAGCTGTATGGAGTTTTTCAACAATTGCCTATAACTATAAAAATTATTAATACACATAATTTATGTCCATCGGCACAAAAAAATTCCCGCATTATTTCAACTCATGTTGATATAAATAATTTCATAATAGAATTCACTTAAAATGCAGCTAAAACAACCAAAAAAATGTTCAAACTACCATATGATATCAATATGGCATATAGTTATACCAACATGATATACATTTTTACTAATTAATTCCCGATAACTATATGACTATACTACTATTACATAACACACATGTATAAAGTGAAAAATAAAAAAATAGTGTACCACATATTAATATAATAAGGTATTAAGATATTGTACTACATTACTATTATTAAAAGAAAATCAAATATTGTACCAATTAAATACAGCTAATACAATCAAAAAAATAATTCAACTAGCATATGATACCAATATAGTATATAGCTATACTAATATAGGTATATAGTTGGAATGAATGGTATACTATACGGTTTTTGGATTAAAACGTGCACAAGGAATAGAGTGCTCTCGGCGCAAGATAAGCAAGGAGAGCTAACTAGCTCCTTCAGCCATGGCGAGACGACGACGAAAGCCACCAGCGACAAAAGCGATACTGGAGGAGGATAGAATAGAGACCCCTCCTGTTGACAAGCATGCTCGCTGGTTAACAGGTATGGGTTCGACGTCTACAATTTTTCACAACCCAAGCAGGAACGGAAATACCGAAATGCAAATAACGCCGGAAAATAGAGTACAACAGCAATTACATCCAGTAACTTTTGAAAGTTTTTTACCACTGAAATTCCAACCTATTAGTGAGGGATTCGATGAAGGCGAGGGTGAAATTCTGGGGACAGACAATGCCGATACACAACAAGTACATCGACGACTCCAATTTTCTGCACAAGCAAAGCAAGACCAAATATGTCAGACTTCTGGAGATTCTGAGGCAGACAAAGGTAAAAGGGACACCATGCAATAAAATCGAAGCCCTCAAAAAGGGAAACCGCTGTGCTATGTACCACCTGCTATGCGTGATGGTACATTTGTGGTACAAATTGAAGACGAGGACACAACGGAACAAGAGGCATACTAGAGCAATGCGTTGATTGGGTTTGTGCTTGGAGAAGACCCGTACGTGCGAGTAATGGACAACTACATTACAAATGTTCGGGATTTTGTTACAAAACCTCAAGTGCTGCATCATGAGGAAGGTTACTATATGTTCAGATTTGATCATAGTGAAGATAGGGATCTTGTTCTTCAGGCAGGTCCCTACACTTTCCATAACAAGCCATTTGTGTTACAATAGTGGAGAATGGATTTCAAGTATGATCCAGGCAGTGTGAGTGTAATTCCTTTGTGGATTACCTTCCGTGGCTTGCCATTGGGTTTTTGGTCCACCGAAGCCCTTAGTAAACTAGCTAGTGTGATTGGGAAGCCTATGTACACTGACAGAATCACTGCTGAATTGGAGAAGATATCTTATGCAAGTGTACTGGTGGAACCAGACATATCTCAACCTTTGCCAGATAATTTTGAGTTACATACTAAGAGGGGAGTTATCACTCAACAGATCGAGTATGAATGGAGGCCAAAATACTGCAGTGACTGTGTAAGATTTGGCCATAACTCTGCTGATTGCTGGTATAAAAAGAAGCAGGGAAGTGAAGAGGTAACACAGAACCATCTCAAGGTAGCAGGGGAAAAGAAGCAAGTGCAAAGTGAGAACTGGAAATGGATACCGAAAACCAAGCAAAATGGTGAGGTGGTTAAAACTGCTAGGATAGTGGAGGAAAACAAGCAAACTGACATTACTGGAAGCAGGGTGATAGATAAGGGGTTGGCAAAAGGGAAAAATGTACAACATTCTGCTGGACCCTTAGTGAACATGACCAACAGTTTCTCTTTGCTACATATAGGTGATGACCCAGGGGACGCTGGCCCATCCAGCTTCACCACAAAATGATTTTCAGCACATGGAATATTAGGGGTCTTAACAAGGCCCATAAACAGAAAGAGCTGAAACTCTTTCTAAGAAAGCATAAAGTAGACTGTATGGGATACATAGAAACTAGAGTGAAGGAAGCTAAGGTACAAAGGATTATCACAAAAGTGGGAAATGATTAGAGATATAGTGGGAATTATAATGAACATCCAAATGGGAGAATCTGGCTAATGTGGAATTTAAATATTGACATGCAGATATTGAAGACTTATGAACAATTTATACATTGTGAGGTTAAAGAAAGAAGTACAAATTTCACAACATTCATAACTTTAGTGTATGCAAATAATGAGATGAACAAGAGACAACAACTATGGGCCAAACTATTGACCTTAGGAGCAACTATTCAGGAGAGCTGGCTACTTAGTGGAGATTTCAACAATGTTCTCCACACTGATGATAGGATAGGTGCTCCAGTTATGCAACAGGAGATTCAAGGTTTCCAAGACACACTCATTGCTCTTCAACTCACTCAGTTGAAGAGCTTGGGATGTTTTTATACATGGTGTAATAAACAGAAACCAGAGACAAGAGTCTATAGCAGGATTGATTGGGCTTTTGGAAATGTGAAATGGATGCAGGAGTACAGTCATATTGAAGCTGATATGTTGACCCCGGGAGTATCAGACCATTCCCCTATCCTTTTACTGTGCAATGCTGAGGAACAAAGAAGGAACATTCATCCTAAGCCATTCAAACTGTCTACTTCTGTGATGGATCATGCTTATTTCCCTAGCATTGTGGAAAGGGTATGGAATAAATTAAAGGCCCTAAAATTGGGGTTAAAGGAATTGAATACCTATATGGCAAAGTATAGGATACACCTCAGTGAAGCAAGGCAGAAACTGGAAGCTATACAGAATCAGCTACAGATCAATTGTAAGGACCGATGGCTGATTGATCAAGAAAGGATGGTGCTTATGGAAGTAGAAAAATGGAGTAACATAGAGGAGAAGATCTTACACCAGAAATCTAGAGCACACTGGATTGCTTGTGGAGATTCAAATACTAAATATTTTCATGCTCAAGTGAAGATGAGGAGAAACTTTAATACTATAAACTCTATATATACTGAAGAGGGAGTAAAATTGTCTGATCCCAGGATGGTGGAAGAAGAGTTTATTACTTGCTTCAATAGCTTATTGGGGGGAAACAATAACATCTGCCAATGTCCAAACACTGCAGTAATCCATCATGGTCCTTGTCTTAACTTGCAACAGAAAGATGAACTAGTAAAGCCAGTCACAAGTGAGGAAATACTAATGACATTAAAGGATATGCCCCATGATAAGGCACCAGGTGTGGATGGTTTCCCAATTGAATTTTTTATAAGGTATTGGCATGTAGTGGGGGAAGACATCTATGAAGCTGTGATGGAATTCTTTCTCACTGGGAAGTTGCATAAGGGAGTTAGTAGCACTGCTCTAACACTAATTCCTAAAGTGCAAAATCCAAGCAAAGTGAAGAATTATAGACCTATTGCATGTTGTACAACTCTGTACAAAATCATCACTAAGATCCTTACAGCTAGGCTGAAAGCAGTTATTGGCTATCTGGTTGAAGATCACAGTCAGCATTCATTGAGGGTCGAAGCATCACATATAACATTCTATTTACACAAGAATTGTTCAAAGGCTACTCCAGGAAGGGCATTTCACCTAGATGTGTTCTTAAAGTAGATTTAAAGAAGGCTTATGACACAGTTGAGTGGTGCTTCCTAGAAAGACTGATGCAGGACTTGGGCTTTCCTTATAAATTCATTGGGTGGGTAATGGAGTGCATATCCTTTGTCACCTACTCTCTCAACATCAATGGTGGACTCACTGCTCCATTTAAAGGAAGAAGATGCATAAGGCAAGGTGACCCTATGTCTCCATACCTCTTTGTTCTGGCCATGGAGTATTTACAAAGAGAATTTATGAAAATGATGATGAGGAAAAAGTTCAAATTCCATCCTAGATGTAAGAATCTGGGTATGGCACATGTTTGCTTCGCGGATGATCTACTTATGTTCTGTAAAACAGACATTCAGTCTGTAATCCTACTGAAGCAGGCTTTCCAAAACTTCTCCAAAGCTTTAGACTTCAAGCAAATGCTGACAAAAGTGTTGTGCACATAGCAGGTGTAACAAACTGGCAGAAGGAGGAGATCATACAGGCATTGGGTTTCCCTGAAGGCAAGCTACCATTTAAATATTTAGGGATGCCTCTGGATTTAAAGAAACAAACCATTGCTCAATGTCGGCCATTATTTGAGAAAATCACACAGAAAATAAGCTGCTGGTCATCAAGGTTGCTCTCCTATGGCGGTCGACTTCAGCTGATCAAATCAGTTTTGTTTGGTGTACAAGCCTATTGGTCCCAAATATTTCTACTGCCTAAAAACGTTCTGAGGATGAATGAAGCAATATGCGGATCCTATCTTTGGACAGGTTCATCTACAGTGTCAAGGAAAGCTTTGGTTGCCTGGGAACCACTCTGTTTGACATACAGTGCAGGGGGATTAAATATGCTGAACCTGATCAAGTGGAACAAGGCTGCTGTTGCAAAGCACCTATGGGCACTGACCAAGAAGAAGGATAGTTTGTGGATAAAATGGGTGCATACTTTCTATATTAAAAATAGTTGTGTTGATGACATGCCAGTGCTTTGATCTGCTGCTTGGGCAATGCAACTCTTCAAGGTAATATGGACAGTCGACTGCTTCAACTTCAGAGGGGTGATTCATTCAGCATCAAGATATTATATAGACTCCAACACCCTCAATACCTTAAAGTCCAATGGAAGACCATCATACTGCAGGCTCAATTACACCCCAAGTACAAATTTATTTTGTGGCTGGCTCTGCATAAGAGATTGGCTACTGTGGACAGACTCCAGGAACTCAATATCCTGATTCCACAGGAATGTACTTTCTGTGGAATGTCTCGTGAGACTTTTGATCACTGTACTTTGACTGTTTGAAGACTAAAGCACTTTGGAGTCGGCTCCTAAACTGGTTGGGTTATAAACGACCCATTTCTAACTGGAAGGAGGAATGTGATTGGGTCAGTAAGCTGGCAAGGAGTAGAACTGGTATAGTAGAAATCACTGCCTGTCTGTTTGGAATCCTCGTGACAGTGATATGGAGAGAGCGCAATAAAATGAGGTTCCAAGAAGGGAAAATGCTGAGCGATAATGTCTGTAAGGAAATAACATTCCATCTCCACTCAAGAGGAGCTTCAATTCATAAATGGAAGGATGCTTTACTAAGCTTAAACCATTACCCCTATCTTGCTCTTGGACGGAATTGTCACATTTACTATAAAATAGTGATATTGCAAATCTTATTAGATTGATAATAAGTGTAGTTACTGTATAGCATGTGAGTATAGATGGCCAGCATCTATGTTTTGTACGTGTACAATTTTTTGACGGAATGGAATAGAAAATCTGTTTATTCAAAAAAAATGGTATACTATACAATAGAAATTCGTCTTCTTCTCTGGTTCAACTATATTTCAACCCTAATTTCTCAAATTTACTACAAAATCTCCATCAAATTAACCAAAACTTTAGCTACAACCTCAAATCAACTTTCCAAACTAACACATACAGAATTAGATCAAAATAATTAAAACTCAAACAAACCAAGTTATGAGTTTCAAGCTTCAAAGTCTGTCGATGGTGGATTTAAGTTTTTGTATAATAAATCTCCAAAAACCAGCATCAAAGGTACAATCTACACATTAAAAAATAATATTATCTACATTTAATTGGAGACCAATGGAGTAGTGTTAGATCGATTTGATTTAGCACACATGATCATAATGACACACCTGCTTACTATTTTTTTTTCCCTGTATGCTAACACGCAAAAGTAATACAAAATGGAATTATCTCCTAATGAAACTGCAATTTCACTAATTTGTCCTTCAACGAGTACAAAATATAAGCACCAAGCAAGTATATAAAAACTCCACTTATTACAAAAAAAATCTCATGTCCGCCACTCTATATTAAAAGGTAAGACGACAATAAAAATATGTATTAAAAAAGGAAGAAAAAAATAAAAATGAATAACTAACCATTCCAAAGAATCCAATGTGGGCGGGTAAATAGTATTAAAGTCATAGGTAGTAAAGGTAAATAGTTTAGGTATGTATATTTAAGGGTAAATAGTTTAAATTCAATAGGTATAAAGTGAGATTTTTCCTTTTATAAGACTTGGCAAAACTCTCTAAAGAATTTTACGGTTTAAAAGGCGATGAATTAAGAAAATATAAAAGATAGCTATAATATAGATTCATCAGTCATTCTACAACATAAAAGAAACTAAGTAATTATGAAAGATATTAACTAAGCTGAGACTCAAGAATACAATCGATAGAAAATTAAATATTCAAAAAGATAAATCTGAATCATACGAAAGGAAACATATTCAATGCATTGTAATTTGCTACTCATAATCACTACAATACCTAGTGAATATGCTGAAAATAATTTAGTCTTAATAGAAGTAGCATAATAGGTTTGAGAATTAGGATTTTGAGTTTAATTACTTGTTGACTCGTAATTGTTTCATAACTCCAAGGCCCAAGAAAATATTTAATGCTTTATTACTTTTAAACTTAATATATAAATATATTTTTTATATTTTAAATTTATTCGGTACGGCGCGGTATTTTTCCGATTAATTTCATAAAATAAAAAAAACTTTAATTATCGGTATAATTATAAATTTATATAAAACTTAGGGTTATATTTATTAAAAAAGCCTAAAAATTAATTAGGTATAATACGGTTTAGTCAATTTTTATATATCTATTGACGCCTCTAGTTGGGAGTACGAGTCATTCATTGGTTAAAGTGAAAAAGGACCAAATGCCGACTCTTGAGCGGGAGGCTTTCCGTGGTGGGATATATCATATTTTGTTTTTTAACCTTGCTTGTATTTCTTTACTTATTGTTAAGGAGGTCATATACTAGTCATTGTTACTCAACAGCTATTGATATCAAGGCAACCGTCTTTCATTTCTTTTTTGGCCAACCCCTGATTGAGCTGAAGTGATAATCTTGTAGTATGACGTAAAAAAATACTTATAAGATCAGTGACAACAGAAAGCATATTATGCTTTGTACAATTTGATATAACCAAGGCACTCATTTTTGCTATGATAATATATCTTTATGGTTTCCATTTCTGTGAAAATAGCCTTTGAATGTTGATTAAACAAGCATATATCAGTTCTATTAAACGTAACTTTTATTAAAATGCCTTATGCTTTTTTATGCTAAAATTCATATATGTGATATATATATATATATATATATATATATATATATATATATATATATATATATATATATATATATATATATATATATATCATATTTATGTGCTTGTTGTATATAATATTCTTAAATGATATACAGTATTTAATTTTACATAGTAATAATATTATTTATACTAGTAAATGACAATTTGAATAAATAAAATATTAGGCGTGTATTTACAATTTAATTCCGTTGATATTATTATAAAAAATTATATTTACCTATATGAAAACAAAAGTAGTTTAATTCAAGGTTCTAAAGTATTATACTGTTAAATAATAAAAAAATTCTTTTCTTTTATTTTTTAAAACAATGTATATTTTTCTGTAAGCTTTAATATTGTCTAAGCTAAAATAATAATAATAAAATACATTATTAAAACTTTTTTGGGCCTCAAAATCTCGAGGGCCTAAATTAAGGTTTTACTAGCATCTCGCTTGAGCCATTCATCCATTCTTGACATTCCCAATTAAATTTTATAAAGTTCCAATTAAGATAAGATAACAATTACAAGAATCCTAAAGATACTGAATGTGTCATTCAATTAGCAAATGTGAATAAAATTTGTTGAACAGCATGTTCATATGACAATTGTCTCAATGAAATTGCTGGCAAGAATAAAAATATATTAAAAGACCCTTGAACTTTTCTCATAAAATCTATAGAATAATAAGACTCTAAAAAGACCTAATGTGAGAGTGCAACACATAAAAATGATGATTCTGATAGACGCACGTCATAATATTAACTTCTTCCCTGTATAAAAATATGGTATTAAGTAAAAATAATAAAGGAGTGAGCACATTACTTATCGAGTTCTTTTTTTAACTTGGACACTTGCCTTGAAATATTTTTACTTAAAAAAAGAATACAAAAGTACTTACTTTTTGATGTATGAATGTGCCAAAAGGAATATCTAATTTAGAGAATTTGAGTTAAAATTAGAAAGTAAAATCACGAAAAACATAAAACAAAGTATGCATAGAAGAAAAATAAAATTGATAAAAAGATAAATATATTGTTAATTTAATGAGAGAAAAGATTTATCATATTACTCCCTCTGCCCACTTTATCTTATTTTGGCTCTTTTTTGTGGTCTAAAATTTATGATTTTTTCAGATTTTAAAAATGGTTTAATTATTATTTTTTTCAAAATTAACCTTGAAATAAATAATTTTAAAGTATATATCATATTTATTTTGCAATACAATTGGATCCATCCATCTCATATTCGTGTTTCACTTCTCAAGTAGTCCACGTACAAACTTGTTATAAAATCTGCTGATCATTTCATCTCTTATAATTCATGTTATTATTTTTTTTAAATAAAATTGGAGAGGAAAGGTTGAATTTTTTCGGCTCCATTTAATAGTTTGCTCACGTTTTTAAATTGAAATTACATGACAAATTGAGATTTCTTTCTGAAAATTTAAAAGTCTTTGATGCTCATAAACTTTTCAATGAATTATACCAGTTGCTTTAGTTCTGGGAATTGCTAATAATCACATCCCAAATCCAAAAATGGCATTATGTCAAAATGTAAAATAAAATTAAAAAAATATGAAGAAATAATAAGTATCAATATAGTCAATTTCGTTGCTAATGTTAAAAGAAGAATTCATTAATATATATAAAAATAAATAAATAAATAAATAAAGTGGATCGGAGAGAGTAACTCATTCAAACCTATTTCTACCAATTTTTAAAAAAGAAAAGTTGAAATTTTTTATAAACTAATATAATTATATATTATATATTTGGGCCTTAAATATTTGGGAGCTTACCCTGTTGAAGTATTGGGCCAGCCCAATGTAAAAGGCAAGCAGCCCAATGTGCAAGACAAGCTGATAGCCACAGACATTACATAAGTAGCCAGTTTTGATATTGCAAATATAGCCATTCTTTTATTTATACATTTACAACACATGTATACACACACACGGATATTTTAATTTTTGTACTTTTGTATTTTTGATATATTCGAGGGGTCAGATGTACAAAACATTCGAGGCATTCAATATACCGACTTTTTCATTTTTCTCTCCTTTCTCTTTCTTCCGCACTGTTCATCTCTGTGCTTTAATCCTCACATCCATGGATTCCATGGATGTTAACATGGTATCAGAGCGGGTAATCCGACTCTCCTCGTCAAGCCCTATCTTCCGGTACTAGTTTCATCCTCTATCGTTGAGTTTTTCACCAGCTTTCACAACCTAGGGTTTTCTCGATTTTACTTCGCAATCGGTTAGTGGTTCCTCTTCGATTTGTCAATTTTGGAGTTGTTTGTTGGTTGATCGGTAGTCCTCATGATGTATTCACAAAAGTTTTGTGTGTTTCCACTTTGATTCATGATTTTTTTTAGTCTGGTGGTTGTTTCATTTGTTCATCAGTACGGATGGTGATGTGTTTACAGGAGTTTTATGTTTGAAGTCTTGTGTTTGAAGTCTGATTGTTGTTTCCTTTGTTCATCGATACTGTTGGTGGTGTGTTTAAAGTCTGATTGTGTTTACAGAAGTTGTATAGCCTTAAATCACCTAGTTCTCTGAATAACATTTTTTTATCCTATACATTTTGTTCATTTGTCATACTTTACACTCAAAATGACTGATGATAGTGTAAATCCTCTTCCTGTACCTGCTAGTTTTGTTCCTGACCCATCAAATCCTCTATTCCTTATGTCTTCCGATGTTCCTGGGGTTTCTCTAGTTACCAACCAATTTTCAGGTGTTGGTTTTGGGGGTTGGAGAAGGAGTATAATTGTTTCCTTGTCAGCTAGAAACAAATTAGGGTTCATCGATGGTTCTGTCCCAAAACCTGCTGCAAATTCCCTTCAATCTAAGCAGTGGGATAGGTGTAATAACCTAGTTATATCCTGGCTCACAAATTCCCTTTCCCTTGAGATAGCTGAGAGTGTCCAATACTCCGACACTGCTCAGAGTATTTGGAATCAATTGAATATTAGATATGGAGCAGTCAACGGCACAAAATTGTTTGAGATTAAGCTAGAGTTAGCTTCTACCACTCAGGGTTCTTTGGACATAGCATCATACTTCAATAAGTTGAAGAAGCTGTGGGATGAATTGAATTTCATGAGGTCTTCAAGGTGTAATGCAGCTAGTTGTGGTGCTGCATGTACAGCTAGGGCTGAATTTCAGCAGGAGGATGAGGAGAATAAGTTGCATCAATTCCTTATGGGGCTGAACGACACATATTTGGGAATCAGAAGTAACATTCTCATGATGCAACCTCCTCCCTCACTAGACACTGCCTACAATATACTCCTTCAAGATGAAAGACAAAGACAGGTCAGTCGTGTACCCTCCCAGTTTGGTGGTGAGTCCAGTGCCTTCAACACTCACTTCATAAATAAACCTCCTATCAAAACCACTACACCATATCCACATTCCAAGCCATTTAACCAAAAACTCAACTTTGACACCACTAAGCCACCCATTACATGTAGATACTGTAAGAAACCAGGTCATGCAATTGATAAATGCTATAAGTTGCATGGATTCCCATCAGACTTCAAGTTTACTAGAAACAGAAGGGTTGCTGCTAATGTTGAAACACAAGGTTGTGCAAGCTCAGTTGATTCTTCAAGCTCAAGTGAGGGTAGTCAAGGGCAATCCAATTCAGAGGCTGGTATACCTGGGCTAACAAAGGATCAATATGCACAGCTCCTGATGCTTCTTCAACAGACTCAGCTTTCAGAATCTCAGCCTCAACCAAACATTATGGGGTCTGCAAACTTTGCTGGTACTCTTCCTTCTCATTTCAGTCCTTTAAAAGATGTTTCTTATGGTGCTTGCATGTTAACTAGAGTTAATACATACATTTGGATTATAGATTCTGGTGCCACTGACCATATGACCTCTAATAAAACTCTTCTCTTTGACATCAAACCATTAGTTGTTGCTACTGCTACTTCTTCTACTTCTTCTACTCATTGTGAAAACCATTCTGCTTTGAATAAATTGGAAATCTTGTGGCATAATAGGCTGGGACACATCCCCTTTGTAAAAATGAAAACCATGTCTTCTATTCCATGCAAGTTTTCTAATAAACAACCTTTTGTATGCACTATTTGTCCATTAGCTAGACATTCTAGACTACCATTTCCTGATAGCTCTATAAAAACAAATCACCCTTTTCAACTTATTCATTTGGACACCTGGGGGCCATATAACACTGCTACTTATAATGGCTGTAAATATTTTTTAACCATTGTTGATGACTTTACAAGAGCCACCTGGACCCATCTCATGGGGTCCAAAAGCAATGCCTTCCCTATAATCAAAGCTTTTCTTGCTATGGTTAAAACTCAGTTTCACTCTCATGTCCAAACCATAAGGAGTGATGTTCTAGCAAAGCTGGGATTGATTTTCTTACTGAAAATGGCATCATTCACCAAACTTCCTGCCCTTACACTCCACAACAAAATGGGGTAGTTGAAAGAAAACATAGACATTTGCTAGAGACTGCCAGAGCTTTACTTTTCCAGTCTCATCTCCCTATACATTTTTGGGGGGATTGTGTCCTAACTGCCACATACCTTATCAATAGATTTCCTTCAAAATTGCTTAACAACAAATCTCCTTATGAATTACTTTTTGCTCACTGTCCTTCCTATGCACATCTTAGGTCTTTTGGTTGTTTATGCTTTGCCTCCATACCACAGCACCATAAAGGAAAGTTCCTTCCAAGGGCTGACCCTTGTGTGTTCCTAGGGTACCCATTAGGCAAAAAGGGATATAAATTGTACAATTTGAAGACTAAAACAACCCTTGTCTCTAGAGATGTGTCCTTTCATGAACACATTTACCCTTTTGCTACTTCCACAAATTCATCCATCCTCCATCCTCCTGTTATGTGTCCAGATGTTGCTGATGATCCTTCTCTCAGTTTTTCTTCCTCTCATCCTCCTTTCTCTTCAGTTCCAACTGTCTCCAGCATTCCTCCACCATCTTCTCCTGTTGATACATCAATCCATTCCTCTCCTACTGTCCCTGTTCCATCCCCTCCTCTAGATCCTGTACCACCATCAGTTAGAAGATCATCCAGACCACATGTACCTCCTGCCCATCTTAACCAATATGTTTGTAACCTACCTCCTTCTCTTTCTGGCACTAGTTCTTTATCCTCTTGTTGTACTAGTTCTGTTTTCATGGCATCTACTGAACCATCTTCCTACCAGCAAGCTGCATCTGATCCTGCCTGGCAGGATGCAATGACCAAGGAATTTGAGGCTTTGCAAGCCAATAATACTTGGTCCATTGTCCCTCTTCCTCCTGGGAAGAAGCCAATTGGATGTAAGTGGGTTTATAAGGTGAAATATAAGGCTGATGGTTGTGTGGAAAGATACAAAGCCAGATTAGTGGTTAGGGGTGATACTCAGATAGAAGGTGTGGACTTCACTGATACTTTTTCCCCAGTTGTCAAGTTCTCAACCATTAAATCCTTAATTGCTGTTGCTGTAAAGCAGTCCTGGACTCTTTTCCAACTTGATGTCAACAATGCCTTCCTCCATGGTGATTTGAATGAGGAGGTTTATATGAAACTACCCCCTGGCTTGGTTGTCTCTTCTTCTCCTGCTTCTTCTTCCTCTTCTTCTTCTCCTCCTTTGGTATGCCTGCTTCAGAAGTCTTTGTATGGCCTAAGACAAGCTTCTAGGCAGTGGTATGCCAAACTTTCTGCAGCTTTACTCTCTAAAGGGTTCTCTTCTTCTCTTAATGACTACTCTCTTTTTCATAAAAAGTCTGGTTCTTCTATTGTGCTATTGGCTGTATATGTAGATGACATTATTTTGACTGGGAATGACCTCTCTGAAATTACTGCTTTGAAGTCCTTTTTGGACTCTACTTTTAAGATAAAAGATTTAGGTGTCCTCAATTATTTTCTTGGCATTGAGGTCTGTTATTCCTCCACCGGGATCCTTCTTCATCAAAGAAAATTCATCACTGACCTCCTTTCTTCTTATGACTGCCTTGACGTTTCTTCTGTCATTTCTCCTCTTGATCTTAATGTCAAACTCAAACATGACATGGGTCCTCCCCTTCCCTCACCTGAAACTTACAGAAGTCTTGTTGGTAAACTCAACTTTCTTACTCATACTAGACCTGATTTGGCCTTTACTGTTCAGCATCTAAGTCAGTTTCTTCAATCTCCTTCTACTGTACACATGTCTGCTGCTTTACACACCTTAAGGTACCTTAAGGGGACTATTGATCTTGGGATTTTCCTTAATAATTCTCCTAGCCTATCCCTTTCTGCCTATTGTGATAGTGACTGGGCATCTTGCCCAGACACAAGAAGGTCAGTTTCTGGTTTTTGCATTCTTTTGGGGGGTTCTTTGATTACTTGGAAAGCTAAAAAGCAGCCTGTAGTGTCCTTGTCTTCAGCTGAGGCTGAATATAGAGCAATGAGCAAAGTTGTGGGTGAAATCACTTGGCTTACTCGTTTGTTTTCTGATTTTGGGTTCCCTGTTTCTTCTCCTGTCCCTATCTTCTGTGACAACCAAGCTGCCATCCATATTGCCACCAATCCTGTTTTCCATGAGCGTACCAAACACATTGAACTTGACTGCCATTTCATTCGGGCTAAGCTTCAGGAGGGTCTCATCTCTTTGCATCATGTCGTTTCTGGTTCACAACTTGCTGACATTTTTACTAAGCCCCTCATAGGTGTGTTGCATCATTCCTTCTTGCCCAAGCTGGGTGTTCAGCCACCCTCCAGCTTGCGGGGGGGTGTTGAAGTATTGGGCCAGCCCAATGTAAAAGGCAAGCAGCCCAATGTGCAAGACAAGCTGATAGCCACAGACATTACATAAGTAGCCAGTTTTGATATTGCAAATATAGCCATTCTTTTATTTATACATTTACAACACATGTATACACACACACACGGATATTTTAATTTTTGTACTTTTGTATTTTTGATATATTCGAGGGGTCAGATGTACAAAACATTCGAGGCATTCAATATACCGACTTTTTCATTTTTCTCTCCTTTCTCTTTCTTCCGCACTGTTCATCTCTGTGCTTTAATCCTCACATCCATGGATTCCATGGATGTTAACATACCCTACAACCGTCGTTGCCTCTTGGATTTAATATCTGATCATTTAAAAAAGGAAAAAGAATTAAAAATATTCCTCTATTATTATTTATCATCTCGATATATTTTTTGTTATATTATCGGATCGAATATACTCTTACCATTAGATAAAGTTTCAAAGTTGTCCTTGTTTTATAAGGATGGACAGGTGTAGACTATTAATAGAAAATCCAATCATTTGAATACAAAACTCGCCTCATATCTTAACCGTATTTTAGAGGCTGTTTGGATTGACTTAAAAGCTAGTTAAGTTAACCAATTTTCAAGTTATTTTTAAATGTTGGAAGTGTTTGGCAAAACAAAAATAACTTAAGAAAAAGTTAAAATTGGCTTAAAAAAATACAAAAGTCACAAGTTGGCTGATCCCAATTTCTCTTTTTTTAGCTTAAAATCAACTATTTTTGACCAAGTATTTTACCCTCTTATCCCTAATAATGTTTATTATTCCAAAAATGCCTTTTATAACAAAATCCCAATTTAACTCTATTCTTTCCGGTTATTTATTCATGCGACTTCCTATCTTATTTTTTCATTTTGCTTTTATTCTTTCTAGTTCTTCTTCAGTTGGTAACGCTTGATTTGATTCATATTTTAAGTTTTTAGTTCATTTTTTTTGTTCAACACCACTCATTTAGTTGGGATTATCTAAAATATTTTTCAAATGTTTTTTTTTTTCAATTTCATATTATTTTCTTATATCAATAATCATACAATGCATATGTTTCCCAATAAGCTTGCAATTTCACGAAATAAATAAAAAAATTATATTGTTGAAAGAAGTGAAAAATAAGAGTTCAACAATTATATTTATAAAAATTATCTTAGGTTATCCGTTTAAATGATTATTTCGTATTTATATTAATAAGTTTAAAATAAAATATTATAGTAATAAGTTTCTTTATAGTGTTAACAACTTTAAGAATATTTCAGTCTTTTTAATTGAAAAAGTGCTTACCAATACTTGTTTACCAAATATTTCAACATTTTCTTTAGTTGTAGCACTTTTATCCAAACACAATTGCTTATTTATAAAACTAACTCCAACATTTAAAAAGTACTTTTAAACACTTATATTTAAAAGCTACTTTTTTTAAATCAATCCAAACGAGCTCTTAATCAGACCCGCTTCCCCTCCCTTTCCTCCCATTAAAACCATTAAACCCATAACCCCTTGCCCCTTGGTTTGTCTTTAATTCTCTTTCTCAGTAAATACATAAACATTCGACTGATATGACATAATGAAATAAAAATCAAAATCAAATTTTGTTACTGATCTACCAAACTGATCATGAAACAAATAGAAAATATAAAAGGTTTCCACTATAGCAATACCAAAAAATAACAGAACCTTTAATTAGTTCCTCTTAAAGCCTGCTAACGACGGAGTTTGCTTCAAAAATTTGAAGAAGAGTTTCTTATAATAATTTTCAGTTCTAATAGAAATTGTTTCAATAAAAAGATTTTATGGTAGTTTGTCTGACTTATGCAAAAGGAAAAACTTTTCTTTATTGGTAGATAGCTGAAAAATAATCTTGCCATCAACTTTTTTAAAACTTTAATTCTATGTTTCGAGACCTTGAATACTTTATTTAGCATCATCTCGATTTATGTGTGCAGTTTAGGCGTGAAGCCGGAAAACTTATGTGTGAAAATCTATGAAAAATAATAAATTCTGACTGTAAAATGAATAAATTTGACTTCAGTTAACGTTTGTGGTAAACAGATCCGGACCCATGATTTGACGGTCCCGGAGGGTCCGTAGGAAAATCTGGGTCTTCGACAACCGAATTTCGAGGTCCCAAGCATGAGAAATTTTTTTAAAGAAAATTATTTAAAGGAATTTGAAATGAAGTTTGATTAGAACATAATGGTATCTGGTCTGTATATTGGTTCTGGCACCCGATACAAGTCTTATATATGATTTAAGATGATTCTGCGGAATTTGGTGAATAACGGATGTCATTTGACGTGATTCGGATTTTAAATGAAAAATTTGATGTTTAAAGAAGTTTAAAAGAATTCATGGATTTTGAGGTTTGATTCGATGTTTATGATATTATTTTGGCGATTTGATCATACAGATAAGTTCATATGATGTTATTGAGTTAGTACATATATTTGGTTTTGAGCCCCGAGGGCTCGGGGGTATTTCAGATGTATTTCAGAAGGTTTTTGGAACTCAAAAAGTTGCAGGTTTTAGCTGTTCAGTGCCAAGGGATTTTACCCTTCACGTTCACGTGGTCCCTCTCATGAACGCATAAGGCAAATATCCCAGATGTCCAATTTCTTCTTCACGAATGCGAAGCTGAGGGGGGAAGACCCCTCTCGAACGCGTCCCTGCACTCGCGAATGTGTAACTTTCTAGGGAGAAGTCACCAATTTGTTCATCGCGAACGCGATCCATTGCACACGAACGCGAGGCTCGAAGAGTTTCTTCTCCGCGAATGCTAGCCGTCTTCCGCGAACGTGAAGGCCTAGCAGGCCTAACCAATCGCGAACGCGATGAATATTTTTGCCCAGTTATTTTAAGAGACCCAAAACAGTAGCCATTATGGGATTACACCAAAAAAATCATAACTTCTTCATTTCAACACCAAATTGAGTGATTTTTTAAAGAAGATTTCACCAGCAATTCATAGGTATATAATATTAGAGTCATTTTCTTTAATTTTATTAACACCCATTAGATATCTAGGCTTAAATAATGTGATTGAGGGTAGAAAATTAGGGATTTGGATAGAGTTATGGCTTTTTTATTAATTGTGATTTAGACCTCGTTTTGGGATCAAATTTTGGAACAACTTATATATTCGGGCTCGTGGGTGAATGGGTAATCGGATTTTGGTTCGAACCTTATGTTTTGACCAAGTGGGCCTGTGGTCAATTTTTAACTTTTTGGTAAGAATGACTAGAAAGCTATAATTAAGTATTGAAATAGGACTGTTGAGCATTTATTGATGTTATTAAGTCGATTATGTATAAATACAATTGATTTGGAGCCGGATATGAAAGGAAAGATGGTTTTTGAGGATTGAGTTGACTGTGGAAGTTCGAGGTAAGTGTTTGATCTAACCTTAGCTTGAGGGATTAGGAGTTGTGTCCTATTTGCTATTTGTTTCTTGTCCAGTACAACGTCTAGGCATGGTGGACGAGTATCTATATGTTGGCATTGAGCATGACCGTGAGTTTTATATTGTGATTTTCATGATTTCATTGTATTATTCATGCCTTAGTAAAAAATTTTATTTGTTGTGTGAAGTTGTGAAAAGAATTATGGCCGAAGAACATTGATGAGCATTGGCTCCAGTTGTATAACGAATAGTGAAAGTATAAGTGATAATTGAAACTCTAGAGGATTGGCTTGAGTTGTGAAGTGAATTGTGAAGTAAAAGTGAGAAGGAGAAGAGATCATTATGTTGCCCCCTTGCCGGGCTATTGCTGAGTTGTGGTTCCCTTGCGTTGTGTTCTTAATTGATATTACGGATGCTTAGGTTGAGGATTCTTTATGTTGGGTAACGATTATGGTTATAGCTATGCTAGTTAAATGTTGGAACAAATTTGGTTATAGCTGAGGTAGTTAGGTGTTGTATCAAGTTTAGTTATAGCTGAGGTAGTTAGGTGTTGTAGCAAGTTTGGTTATAGCTTTTCGAATTTGACCTCGGCAATGACCAAGGTGCTCTTTACTATCATGCCTCGTGGGCGTGATTATGTCTTGGTCGACCTCTTATTATTCTTTTTAAGAACAATCATCCTATGCCAGATTTTGACCCACACATAAATATAGAACAATTTTGTCTATCTATTACTTTTCGTTTAATATTACTTTCGCCCTACGTTTTTACCTTTGATCCTGGTGAACATTTTTTAATCTTTAAATGATCAATCAACTACTAAAGTTTCTAGTTACGTGCCCTTGAAGGCTCAAACACACCAATATTATCTCTCTCTACAATGATAGCAAAAACAAGGAAAAAGAAAAGATCAGTTCCAGGAAAGTGGCAACTGAAGAGAGGTGGCTTTAGAAAAAGGCCAAGGGTTGGATCTTGGATTCTTAGGCGGTCTTCTCTTTTGTTAATGGAAAGCAATAATGATTTGATCGACAAAGACAAATACGATAAACACTTACACCAATAATCTCAACTCCGCGTCGTATTTGGAATGTTGTGCATCTTTTCATTACTCAAATAACGGGGACCGGGACATGAATGAGCAGTGTTGAGATTTTCACATTATTATTTGCAATATTATTACTGCTATGTTTTTGCTTAAGTTCAGCTGGAAATGTCAAAATATTATATTGCTACTGTTAATAGAGAAATTTTTATAAATGACTATTGTTAATTAATGCCTATTAATTTCTTATAGCTATTATATATATATATATGATTACTTTCAGTAGTTATCTTTCAATTGCTATGGTAATGTATTAAGCTATTGTATTTATGAATCTAGTGGCAAAAATCAGCTAAAAAATATGGCAGTACAGCTGTCAATTGTTGTATTCATATCATACATTTATGAATACATCGTAATAATAGGTCTCTTCAGTTGTTTAATAACGGAAATTAAAGTTGCTAATTTAATGGGATATACTCCTAATATAACTCACCTAAATCAATTAAAGCACACGCCATTATCAATCTAATTAGTGAGAAGATTTATTAAATGCTAAACACCAAAAAATAAAGCATTCTTCGGAGATTCAGTCTCTCTTTTTTTTCTCTTTTTTTCTAATATAGTTCAAGATTTTTTTTTCTGACATTGTTCGATATATTCAAGTTTATTTTTGTATTCACAATATTTTATTTATTCCTAATACATAATATTATTACTTTATTGGGTATGTTTCATTGATTGTATTAATTGATTTTCTATTTGTATTGAAAGTATTTTTCTGTATTTCATTGTATTGTTGTTTTAATACAAATGGATACAGTTAGGTTAAACATACAGATGAATACACTTAGACTGAATGCATAACTAATTGATGAATAACATCAAAATGATAGAACTAATAATGCATTTTAAAATGTTGTTGTATGACTCAAATGCATATAAATACATCTAAATACAACAGTCAAAAATCACTATATAAAATAAAAATCAGTGTATACCTTGTTGAATACATATAAATACATCTAAATACAAGAAGAAGAAATCACTGTATAAATAAGTGCCTTATCAAATATATCTAAATACAAGAAAAGAATACCACCGTATAACTATATGCCTTATCGAATACATCTAAATACAAGAAAAGAATACCACGGTATAAATATGTGCCTTATGGAATACTTATGAATACAAGAAGAGAAAATCACTTTACTAACAAAAAGTCAAAAACCTAATCTTAATCTCATTAGTCGCCTCCACTGTCTCCTCTGCCCTTTCCTTTCTCATGTCTAACATTCAAAATCAATTCAGCAAAATCACTGTACACGGAATAAAATATCCTTTGTCAATACACTGGATAAAATTAAATTGAGTTCTTTGACTTTATAAGTGATGGCGGAAAGGACCCAGACAGTAACATCGGATCAGAGAAAACGTTCGAACGGAAAATTAAGGTGGAGTTTTGATATGTTGCTGATGTTACAGTGCAAGTTTATTAGGGATTTGTTACAAATTTTCGCCATTTACGCAAAATCTACTATAGGATTTGAGAACATACTAGAAAGAGAACCTGCAAATAAAGGAGAGAATTGTGGTTCAATAATGGGGAAGATAATGGCGCTGTGAGAGAGATCGTATAAAAAGAAATAAGATACAATTCAGTAAATTTGGGAAGGAATAAACTGAAAGAATAAGAGAGAGAAGAAATGACCATAAATACATATTTTGCTATAAAAACTAAAATGTAACAATAAAAAAATATTTTCAAAGGATTTTTATTTATAATAAATAAAGTTTAAAGCTTTGCTATAGAAGGTAAATTTTTTTCAATATTATAGAAATTCAGGCATCTAATTTTGACATGGAGTGATTCAAGAGAAGTCCCATGTCTTTACTAACATTTGGACATAGATATTTGTTGAAATTTGAAATTTTTGTTGGGCTTCAATGTCAGCAGCCCAATATTAAAGCTTACAGCAGCCCGAGTTATCAGCTGCTGCCCAAGAGTTAATGGCAGCCCAAGGGTAGTGGGTCTATTTAATTGTTGTATAATTTTGTACATAAGTCAGGGACACACTTGTAATTACACACACACATTAGCTTTTTGGTTATGTTTTGGTATATACACAGGCGGAAGGTTCGAGACAATTAATTCAATCAATGCAAAAATCAGATTCATTTTCTCTCTTCTCTTTCCTCTTTACTGTTCATCTTCTTCCTCTTTATTTTCTTCAATCCGATGAGTTAGATTGTTGACATGGTATCAGAGCGGGTATATTCTGGTTCTCCTCGTCATCAGCTTTCGATCGATGTTACCCTCGTCGATTTCCATCCATGTTTCTGCTGATTCTCAAAATCTAGGGTTTTTTGTTCGGTTAGTTTTCGATGAAACACCTGTATTTTTTGTTGATTAAACTTGCTGTCTAGTGTATAAACATCATAGATTGTATTTTTGTTGTTGATTTTGTTGTATTTTTGTGATAGAAATTTGTTGTGGTCACAATCTGTGGTTTCGTTGAGTTTAAACATCATCAGTAGTTAAAAATGGTGGAAGTCATTGATGATTCTTCTTCCGTTCCTACTAATTTTGTCCCTAGTCCTTCGAATCCTCTATTTCTCATGTCATCTGATGTTCCTGGAGTCTCCTTGGTTACCAATCCTTTCTCAGGGATTGGTTTTGGGGGTTGGAGGAGAAACGTAATAATCTCCTTGTCCGCTAGAAACAAAATAGGTTTTATTGATGGTTCCGTGCCTAACCCCCTGAAGATTCCCCACAGTTTAGACAGTGGGATAGATGCAACAATATGGTCATTTCGTGGCTCACAAATTCCCTTACCCCTGAGATAGCAGAGAGTGTCCAATACTTTGACACTGCTCATATTATCTGGGTTCAACTTAATAATAGGTATGGGTCAGTTGATGGTACAAAGATTTTTGAAGTGAAACAACAGCTTGCTTCTACTACTCAGGGTCCTTTAGACATAGCTTCTTATTTCAATAAATTGAAGAAGATATGGGATGAATTGAGTTTTATGAGAACCTCGAGGAGTGCTGTATCTACTTGTGGTGCTGCATGTAGTGCTAGGATTGAAATTCAGAAGGAAGATGATGAGAATAAACTGCATCAGTTTCTTATGGGGCTGAATGAGATATACATAGGTGTTAGAAGTAATATTCTTATGATGCAACCACCACCCTTTTTGGATAGTGCATATAACATACTTCTTCAGGATGAAAGGCAAAGACAAGTCACCCATTCACCTTCCCAATTCCATACTGAGTCCAGTGCTTTTAATACTCAGTTTATAAAAAAACCTTATGGAACACACTCAAACCCTAAACAGTTTACTCAAAAAATTAGATTTGACACCAACAAATCAGACAAACTCTGATTTGTAGATACTGCAAGAAACCAGGCCACTTGATTGGCAAATGCTACAAGTTGCATGGGTTCCCCCCAGACTTCAAATTTACCAGGGATAAGAGAACTGCTGCAAGTGTTGATGTACAAAAGGGTATGGGTTCTGTTGCAAATGCTGATGTATCAAATGTGGGTGAGGGTGTTCAAAATTCTTCTACCTCAGAATCCGGTATTCCTGGGTTGACAAAGGAGCAGTATTCACAGCTTTTGCTCCTTCTTCAACAAACTCAAGTCTCTGAATCTCAGCATCAATCCAGTGTGATGTGTTCTGCAAATTTTGCTGGTACACTTTCTTCTTCTATCAAACCTTTAAAAGATGTGTCTTATGGTGCTTGCATGTTAACTAGAGTTAGTGCATGTATTTGGATTATTGATTCTGGTGCCACTGACCATATGACTTCAAATAAATCCCTTCTCTTTGACATCAAACCCCTAGTTATTCCATACTTAGTTACCCTTCCTAATGGTTACAAGGTTAAGGTAACATGTACTGGCTCTCTTAAGTTTCTTTGTTTCACTTTGCATCATGTCCTATACATTCCCAGCTTTCAATATAATCTCATTTCTGTTTCCAAGCTTGTTCAACAGTTGAATTCTATTGTCCTATTTACTAAATTTTCTTGTCTAATACAGGCCCCTTCTCTGAAGAGGCCACTGGAAATTGGTAAACTGGATGATGGTCTTTACAGGTTTGTACAATCATCTCTTTCTACTCCTTCTCAGTCTTACCATTCCCCATTAGCTGTTAGTTCTTCTTCTCATTGTACTTTTCATACTGAGTTGAATAAAATGGAAATACTGTGGCATAATAGACTTGGACACATCCCCTTTGTTAGAATGAAAGACATATCTTCTATTCCGTGTAAATTTGCAAATAAACAACCTTTTATATGTACTATTTGCCCATTAGCAAGGCAGTCTAGGCTGTCCTTTCCTGAAAGTTCTGTTAAAACATCCCAACCTTTTCAAATTATCCATTTGGATACATGGGGGCCTTATGCCACCCCTACTCACAATGGTTGCAAGTATTTTTTGACCATAGTTGATGATTATACAAGGGCTACTTGGACTCATCTTATGGGGTCCAAGAGCAATGCCCTTTCAATTATCCAAGCATTTGTTGCCATGGTAAAAACACAATTTCAGGCTGTTGTCCAAACCATTAGAAGTGATAATGCTCTTGAACTTGGGTCCAGTCATGCTGGAACCAAATTCTTCACTGACAATGGCAGTCTTCACCAAACATCTTGCTCTCACACTCCACAACAAAATGGTGTTGTTGAGAGAAAACACAGATATCTTTTAGAAACATCCAGAGCCTTGCTTTTTCAGTCCAAACTACCTCTCAGATTCTAGGGGGATTGTGTCCTTACTGCCACATATCTTATAAATAGATTTCCTTCTAAACTTCTTAACAATGTTTTTCCTTACGAATTACTATTTGGAAGGAGTCCCTCTTATCTCTATCTCAAAACCTTTGGTTGTCTATGTTTTGCTTCTGTGCCTAAATAACATAGAGACAAGTTTCAACCAAGGGCTGATCCTTGTGTATTCATAGGGTACCCACTGGGTAAAAAGGGTTACAAATTATATAACTTGAAAACTAAACTTACACTCATATCCAGGGATGTTGTTTTCCATGAGGATGTTTTTCCTTTTGCTTTTCCTTGGAGTACTTCCTCTGTTCCATCCTCTATTCCTTCTTCTTGCCATGATTATCCTCCTCCTGCTGATGTATCTGCTCCATCTTCTATTCATCCTTCATACCCTGACTATCCTGTTTCTCCTAATGTTCCATCAATCAGCCCTTCCCAATCATCTGATATTTCTCCTTCCTTCCCTGCCTCTACTTCTAATTCCCCACCTTCTACTACAATACCTTTGTCTAACCCTGTTCTTACTTCTCCTTCTACAGACCATCTGCCTGCTCCTAGGAGATCTGGCAGGCACCACACCACTCCTGCTCATCTTAATCAATACATCTGTGACCTCCCTCCTTCCATTTCTGGCACCAGTTCTTTTTCCACTTGCTGCAATAGCACTGTTAGCACTGCACTGCTTGAGCCTACATCTTACAATCAAGCAGCCTCTGATCCTGCTTGGCAGGATGCCATGACCAAAGAATTTGAGGCTTTGGCAGCCAATAATACCTGGTCCTTGGTTCCTCTTCCTCCTGGCAAGAAGCCTATTGGGTGTAAATGGGTTTACAAGATTAAGTATAGAGCTGATGGGAGTGTAGAGAGATATAAGGCTAGATTAGTGGTCAGGGGTGATACTCAAGTTGAGGGTGTGGATTACACTGATACTTTTTCTCCTGTTGTGAAGTTCTCTACTATCAAAACTTTGGTTGCAGTTGCTGTAAAGCAGTCTTGGCCTCTATTTCAGCTGGATGTTAACAATGCATTTTTTCATGGTGATCTCAATGAAGAAGTCTATATGAAGCTGCCTCCTGGTCTTACAGTTACTTCTTCTTCTTCATCTGCCTCCTCTTCTTCTTCTTCTCCTCCTCCTTCTTCTACTCCTCCTTTTGTCTGTCTTCTCCAAAAATCTTTATATGGCCTAAAACAAGCCTCTAGGCAATGGTATGCCAAACTTTCCCAGGCTCTCTGTTCTAAAGGCTACTCTTCATCTCTCAATGATTACTCTCTTTTTCATATGAAATCTGGTCATTCTATTGTTATATTAGCTGTATATGTTGATGATATTATTCTCCTTGTCCTCAGCTGAAGCTGAGTATAGGGCCATTAGCAAAACAGTTGGTGAACTTACTTGGCTTATCAGGTTATTCTCTGATTTTGGTATTCCCATTTCTTCTCATGTGCCCATATTTTGTGATAACCAAGCTGCCATACACATAGCCAAAAATCCAGTTTTTCACGAGCGGACTAAACATATTGAAGTTGATTGCCATTTCATTCGTACCAAACTTCAGGATGGCCTCATCTCTTTGCATCATGTTGCATCTGGTGGACAGTTGGCTGACATTTTTACTAAGCCATTGACAGGTATTTTGCATCATCATTTTATGTCCAAGCTGGGTGTTTGTTCACCCTCCAGCTTGAAGGGGGGTGTTGGGCTTCAATGTCAGCATCCCAATATTAAAGCTTACAGCAGCCCAAGTTATCAGCTGCTGCCCAAGAGTTAATGGCAGCCCAAGGGTAGTGGGTCTATTTAATTGTTGTATAATTTTGTACATAAGTCAGGGACACACTTGTAATTACACACACACATTAAATTTTTTGTTATGTTTTGGTATATACACAGGCGGAAGGTTCGAGACAATTAATTCAATCAATGCAAAAATCAGATTCATTTTCTCTCTTCTCTTTCCTCTTTACTGTTCATCTTCTTCCTCTTTATTTTCTTCAATCCGATACAACTGTTACAAGTGGATTTGTGTATAAATGTTGGAGTAAGTAAGGGTATAAATAATAAATAATGATATGAATGGGACTGCATCGGGAGTGGATTAAAAGCAACCATATTCTAAAAATAAACCCAGGTGTCTCCACCGTACATATGTATGTGCGTGATCTGTGCACGTCAATCACGCATCCTATAATTATTCCGCGTAATTAAGTATTAGTAAACCAGAATGTCAAATATCATACGATGCACTGTAGACTTTAATAATTGAAGTAGACAAAACCACAGCATAAGCATACATTATTCTTGATATTTACAATATTACCTACCTACAGAAATTACCAAAATTGCCGTCTTCCCATGGAATTTGACCGAGGAAGTGGATGAGGCAAAAAAATTTGTGAAGAATTGAAAGAGCAACGTTTCAGTCTTTCACCGACTGACAGTGAAAACCTCCTGAAATGATCAGAACATTGGGACTTTCCTCTCTTTTTCTTTTTTGTCTGTTTAGTGAGGTTACCTTCTTCTCTCATCTCCAACAGGACACATCTGAAAATATCAACACATATTTTACTAGGAAACAAACATCTTTTAAATAGTTAAACCCATCGAGTTTGTTCATGGATCCCAAGCAGCCGCCAGCGCAGTCTAACGCTATCAACATTAACAACAATATTATGGTTGAGTACAATAAGCCTGTTCATGATCAAATAAAAGATGATGAAACCAAGAAGCGGCAGCAATTGGTTCCTAAAAGAAAAGATAGGCACACAAAAGTTGAAGGCAGAGGGAGGAGGATACGTATGCCTGCTCTTTGCGCTGCTAGGATTTTCCAACTCACCCGCGAATTAGGTCATAAATCTGATGGAGAGACAATCCAGTGGCTGCTGCAGCAAGCCGAGCCCTCCATATTTGCGGCCACCGGGACAGGGACCATCCCTGCCTCGGCTTTAGCTGTAGCAGCCGCTGGCCCCTCTGTTTCCCAACAGAGGACCTCTGTATCTGCTGGTTTGCATAAAAAAATGGATGAATTGGGAGCGAATATAGTCGGGTCCGCTAGTATATGTAGTAGTAGTAGTACTAGTAGGGCCAGTTGGCCAATGATGATTGGGAATTTTGGAAGACCCCATTTGGCCACAGCAGGAATATGGCCCGGACCTACTCCTGTTGTCAATAGTTTCGCGTTACAGACAGCACTGACTCCTGGATCAAGCACCAATTTGGGTAGTGAAAGTTCCAATTATTACCTACAAAAGATTGGCTTTCCTGGATTTGATCTGCCTGCAGCCACCAATATGAGTTTTACTTCAATTCTAGGTTCCAGTAATAACCAGCAATTGCCAGGTTTGGAGCTTGGATTATCTCAAGACAGGGGTCATATAGGGGTTTTAAACTCTCAAGGCTTGAGCCAGATATACCAGGCTAGAATTCATAATCAACAGCAGCACCAGCAAAATCAGCATGAGCATCTATCTCCCGAGGATGATTCTCACGGATCAGGACACTAATACAACTTCCAGATAAAAGACCTGAGCTAGGTTTTCAGTGAATAGTTTTCATTTTTTTTTGGAGTTGTATTAATTATAAGTAAAAGGTCAACTTTTCATAATTCATTTTCCCTTTACATCTGACTTTGTGTGCTTATATCTTGTTTACTGAAATAGACATAGTAATCACATAAACATGCGCAATTTCTCTTCTACTAGTATAGAAGGCTTTGGATAGATTCACCTCTTTGTTTTTGTACACGCAAGGGCTTTCCGGCAGTCAATTGCTATTTCAGTATATCCAGCCTAAGGAGATCCCAAAAATTTGCTCTAGTTTCTTCTGGTTGGGGGTTGAGGGGAGGGTGAAATTGAGCTTTTCCATCTTCTATTCGGCCAATTAATTGAAAACAGCCTCTCTACATTCTCGGGTTGGATTAAGTCCTGCATACATACTACTTTCTCCAAATCCCTAGTAGGATTTAACCGAGCCGTTGTTGTTGTTGTTTTTCGGCCAATTAATCACATGAAGAAAACCATAACACTGCAGCTAGGACAGCTGGTGGCCAGAAAAATCAGCCCTTGTGTATGGATAGCTCCATAAATGGCTTGTATTAAGTCAATGTAAATAGAGCTGTCAATAGTTTAAGATCATGACCCATTCAGGGACTAAACCCCACTTGCAGATTGTTTTTCTCCAGATAAAATTAAAGTACTTTGAGTCGACTTGAGGAGAGCCTTGGAAGGACAATCAAGTTGTCTCCGTGTGACCTATGGGTTATAGATTCGAGGTATGAAATTCACTAATGCTGCATCGGGGCAGACCGCCTACATCACACCTTTTTGAGGTGCGGCCCTTTCACGGATCCTGCGTGAACGCGAAATACTTTATGCATCGAGTTATCCTTGAGTCAACAATATTTTGTTATGTAAAGGGCTTTTTGCCTTGGTTTGGCTTTAATATGATGAGCTTATCACATGGCATTTTGTATCTACCCTTCTTGTCATAAAATAGATAAATCTTCATTCTTCTCTATTAACAAACTACAAACATTCTCTTTTTTATCTACTTCTTGCAGAAGTGTCAAGCAGGTTTACTATCAAATTTTTTTGGGCATGCTCAAGTGATTTTTCTCCCTGCACGTGCTGTTATTAGTGTGTTCCGTTCCTCAGGCTGACGACACATATTTAGGTTCTGGATAGTGTTTATAACATACTGAGGAATCTAAGAAAATGGATTTCCTTTTTGTAAAGTCATGATATGTTACAATGCATAATGCCCCTCTAGTTTACTATGTGATTTTTTCATTGATAAATGTTTCAGAATGTGCGTATTGACAGGCAGAGTTTGGCTATATTTTCCTTGGAGGGATGAGAAGTCATAAATGCGAACTGGTGTAGCTTCTGAGAATAACTAGTAAAGCAAAGGTTCAGAATGTAGTATTGTCAGAGATCAATCTTTTTTATTTGTTCTCAGTTGACTTGCCTTAGCCTTGTGTAATGAGAATGGAAGTTCTTAACTTTGTTCCTTTTTATCTTTCTTCCTTTCTCAACCTTCTGAGGTGAGAACAAACGGGAATTTCACTGATTCTATGGTATTGAGAGAAGCAAGAATCGAAACAAAAATAAAAGGAGAATACTATCTTGTTCTCGGTATAGATATAGATTAACACCGTTTGACAGGTGTTCAATACTATTGGTACCCTTTTCTAATTTTTTTGTTCACAAAGTGAGAATTTTTGGAACTGACGATTATTTTTGCTCCCCTCACCCCCCCCCCCCCCCCCCGAGTTATTTTTTTGACCTTTATGTCTTCAACAATTAGAGGAACTCGATCATTTTGCTAATGACCGGAATGTAGAAATCAATTTCCAATATTTTATTAAAATATTATCTCAGTGGCAGAGACAAAAGTTGATTTTATTCACTTACTTCCCCTTCCTTTCTCTTCCTGGCACTTAAACATTACGAAGACTAATGCTGTCACCTCTCTTTTTCGTTCCTCTCGCTGTTTGCTATGAAGTTTCTTAAGAAGGCTTCTTTTATACGTGGTTCTCAATAAAGGCCTGTAGCTCATTCCCAGGTTAGTTTGACCAGTATTTTTATTTTTAGTAAGTACTTTCACTGGAAAATACTTATTATTTTTTAGCATTTGTGTCAGGACAAGTGGGACATGTTAAACTGCTTTTTACGATGAGTTATTTGAAGCAGTTAAAAACAAACTAACGTAAAAGTTAACTAAAACTATCCTAGTCGTAGGAGGCAGAATAAGTTCTAAAGTGTTTAAACCGCAACCTTTAAACGATCTACGTCAAATAATAATGACCCTGAGTAGAATAACAAGAGCCGGCTAGAACCAATCCAGCCCGTGCTCTGTATTTGTATATAAAAATCTGTAATTACAAAAATTTACACCTACCAAATTCAAGAAAACAAATAGACGCTGTTACACTGCAATGCCGTTTAACAAACAAGTAATAATGAGCTATCACACTGTTTCAGTCATTCACTTTCTTAACGGAACATCATAGCAGCGGTGTAAACCCCCAAGAATGTCACAAAATTAAACTGAATCACTTACAATCTCACAATATGGCACACGCACAGATACTTTTCTTTGGAGTCTCGTCAATCTTCTTTTCTGTTATATAAAGAAAAGTTTCAGCAGCTAAAAAAAAAGGGTACACCATGAATTATTAACACCACAATTCTGACTGAAAATACTCGTCAAGTATATCAAAACAGGCGATTGGACTTATGTGTATCTGCAAATAGATAAACTTTACAAGAAAGGATGCCCCGCTAGGGGTCAACGATGATCCTCAACTAAGCATTATAACAAAGTCGGTTCATATCAAAGATCAAAAGGTGCAAATCTTTTTTAAAGTACAGCTATTGAAGCGTAAGATACACGAGAGACAAGTTTTTCCTGAGAACCGCAACTTAGCATTAGACAAAAATAGACATTCGCGAAACATTACTGGAGGGTATTAATGAAAGAGCTAACTCGAGAGTAATTTTCAAAAACAAAAATCCACTGGGATAGGATTCAGTTAAGCACCTTGACATGTATATACAAGCAACCACACTTCAACAGGAAAGGTCAACCTGTTAGCACATTTAGATCTTCAGAAATTTCAGCAATCAGGCCAACCACAAACAACTAACAGACTTGCCTCTCTGGACGTAAGAAGAACGAGAAACATAAAGATATACCACAAACATGCATTAATGAAGGTCATTTATCAATGTGTTTCCTTCTTAGTAGTTAGCTCCAGCATAGTATACACCTAGGTTGATTCCTTTAATATACTTTTAACTTTACTCTCTTTAATGCGCCACCCACCAAGTTAATATCCGAAGCTACCATTGCCCACCTGATGGTGATAAAAAGAAATGAGATTAAGCGAAACAAATTATTGACCAAACCTAATAGGAAAAAACAGTCATCTCAATCTATATAAAAATATTTCTAGTCTTGCAGGCTCATGAATATCATAATAACATGGAATGTCTCAGAAAAATAATTAATAATGTAAGAGATGCTTTACATAGAAGACCTAATCTCCTGAGTTTCCCCAATATAGTGTCTAGTGGTGTTTTGGCAAGTTTCCTGGACCATATCATTTTTTAAACATTTTTTGGGTGAACAATCAATTATAATTTTGTTTGTTCTTGTTGTTCTATACAAGCATCGCCACAATATATACTCTCTTGATCAACATAATCACAATATCAGTAAGAGGAACCTACCTGATTTTGATTTACCTACAGATGGCTGTACAACAGCATGCATGGTAATCACACCATTAGGTAGCTCGCCGAAAGGCGTTTTACACTGACCAACAGTCTTGTTGTTTTCCAAAATTTTCCCAGCACTTATCAACTTTACATCATTTGCTGCCTTGGGTGCGATTCTTTTATCTGCCAGGAAAGCATGACAACTATATCTCAGCAAAACAGAGTTCAGATAGACAAAGGTAACAGGAACCTTTGTGTGTGTGTGTTTCTAAATTATATACGTGTGTGTATCTTAAAAAGGACCTTATGCCAGTCGCGACCTATATAGATAATAGCAAGCTAATAGAATGAAATTTTCCAAACATTTTTGGTTATAAAAGATTTTGACATGAATATACTTTCTTGCATGACATAAAGCGAAATAGGGATAGCCAAATTGCAGGTTATAACCAATTCATCTCCACCAAAATTCTTATACTGATTGATCATTCTGCCGTCCAGTGAGGGTTGGGTTTCCAAAATACATGGATTTTGGTCCCATTTTGGTAGACTTAAATACTGAACTAAAACTCCTTTTTAATTTTTTTTTAATATCAATCAGCTATGCTTCAATCTCAAGTTAGTTAGGGTCGGCTACATAAATCCTCTTCATCCATCTCTATTTAGGTCCAATTTATTGCAATACCAAAAAATTCTTCAAGACGTTCTCTAAAGAACACCTATCTCTATATGGATATAAATCTCTTACCAGAACAAGAAACTGTTGAGGAACACCAGGCATAATATAGTAACAACTGAACTTTAATCCCAATAACCTAGTATTTCCTATATATTCTTGCTTCCATCATGTTCCTCTCATAACTAAATCCATATAGATTCCAAGAGATTTGATCTTTTGAGACAGTTTCCTCCAAGTGAGTTTAAATCCTTTTAGTTCCTTCCCTAACTAAAAATCATGTCAATTAAATTAAAAAAACGTTATAAATTTTCAATTTAGATGTAGACGCAGTTTTAAATGCTGACCAACTAGTTTTTCAATATGAACCTAAAATTTTTGTTATCACTAAAAGATCCCGTGTATGACATTTTATTACCAATTAATGTTCACTTTGACAATTATATATTATTATTTATCATCTAGTGTTACCCTCTCAAAGACGGAGCTCATAGGTGATAGTGCCTACATTAAAGTATCACCTAAGTGAGGCAAAGTGCAACACCTAGGCTTCACCTAGCTTCAGGGCTTGAGTGTTCCTCAACTAAACATTTAACAACTCTAGGCCAAACCATCTCATGACCCTCTCATTTTACTCTATACGCTACTTGCACCTTCTGTTAGACAAGGTCATCATTAATTTTGTCTAATCTTGTATCGCCACACGTTCATCTTAATATCTGCATGACATTCATCTTGGGGTATGGTAGGACTCAAATATGATAATTTCTAATCTTGTCCAATCTTGTATGGTAGGTCCTGATAGACAGGTCGAGAACTCTCCAACTAGGCTATCAGCTTAGCGGAAAATGTTGGTGTGCTCCATTTGCTTCAGAGTTGCTTGATTGGTTAGTATGATTTAGATGCATATTGCTTGGTATGGCGGGACTCTGTTCCGACCTTTATGAAAATTATGTATTTTTAGAGGCTTGTAGATAGATGTCATGTACGTAAAAGATTGTATGCCCTTGTCGGCTCATGTTCAGTACACGGGTGACTATTTTTGTCTTATAGGTCCGTACTTCATATGTATAAGTTTGTATTCCCTCATACTTATACTCCAATTTGTTTATCTTTGATAGAATGATATGAAAGATATATTACATTGGTAATCGGCTGAATAAGGTACCGGGTGCCCGTCGCGACCTATCGATTTAGGTTGTGACAGAGACCTTCTCCTCTATAGCTAAGATGGTGACTATCAGGACAGTAGTTTGTTCTAGTTGTAGATAAGCATTGGCTGATATACCAAATGAATGTTCTCAATTCTTTACGCAGTGGTGACCTACTAGAGGAAGTTTATAGCAAGTTCTTGAGGGGTTTACCAGAAATGGGGAGTCGTTGAACGTCTGTAAACTTACAAGTCACTGTGTGGGCTCAAACAAGCACCAAGATAGTGGAACAAGAAACTTACTGAGTCATTATTGTAGATGGGCTTTCAATAAAGTCATTTTGACTGCTCCTTGTTGACAAAGAAATCAGGTAGTGATCTAGTGGTTATCCTGATATATGTGGATGATCTTCTTGCCACAAAAAACAATCCTTCAATACTCAGTCAAACAAGGGAAGCCTACAGAATCAATTTAGATGAAAGACCTAAGTTGTTGGACAATACGCTTTACGCTAGAGGGGGGGGGTGAATAGCGTTTTAAAAATATTAAGCGTTTTAGTGCGGAATTTAAAAACTTTGCAGAAATTAAAACAAGTGCAGTAGAATAAACTTACACAATGATGTATCCTGGTTGGCCACAAACGTGGTTAGTCCAGTCCCCGAGAGACTCTCTCGAGATTTCCACTAAACTTGTCAAGCTTACGGGTGCTTAACAAACCGTTACAGCTGAGGACACAAGCCTCACCCAGGTGCTCGGGGATCACAATCCCAAAGACTTCAATTGCTCGGGGATAACAATCCCAAAGACTTCAACTGCTCGGGGATAACAATCCCAAAGACTTCAACTGCTCGGGGATAACAATCCCAAAGACTTCAACTGCTCGGGGATAACAATCCCAAAGACTTCAACCGAGGAATCACAAGTTCCTCAACAAACGAGAATCGCAATTCTCTTACAAACACAAAACACACTCACTTTACAAAGCACTCCTTAATGAGTAGATATGAGTAGAAATAGTACGCTCAAGATCACAACAACTTAGCTCAATAGAATGGCTCTTCAAAAAGCTTTATGGATGAATGGAAAATGATGATCAATGTAAGAAAGCTTTTAGCAATGAAAATACTCAAAGTGTATATGTTGTTGTTATGAAAACACTGAGTTGAAGCTGTATTTATAGGTGAAAAACTCAGTCTTACCGTTGTCTAATTGCCAATTAAGGATTGCTGAAATTACTCAGTGACAATCGATTGTCAAGACTAAACAATCGATTGTTTGCCTATCAGATTAAAAATTCAATCCCAAGATTTTACGTCAACAATCGATTACTTCAAATCAATAATCGATTATTTATAACGTTAAGAAATCCTTTCCAATTTTTGGCATAAAACATCGATTATCCGGAAATCAACAATCGATTATTTTAACAACGTTCAGAAAATCTTTTCCAGATTTTAAGCAAAACATCGATTGTTAAATATCAACAATCGATTACCTGAAGGTAATTGAAAATATATGACAACGGTCAGCTTCAACAATCGATTATCAAATGGAATAATCAATTATTAATTAATTTCAAAACTTTCTGTCTCATATATAATCGATTATCAAAAGCCACAATCGATTATCATTTTATTTAAGATCACTGGGAGACATTTTTCTCATTCTAATCGATTACCATTAGTTCATAATCGATTTTTATGAGTTTTGAAAACTTTGCCTCAGTTAACAATCGATTATCATAAGTACACAATCGATTGTTATGCAGTTTGCAAAAACCTGATGTTAACTGACTTACTCACAATCGATTATCATTAATTCACAATCGATTGTCATGCAGTCTTGGCTTAGAGATACTCGATTATCATAAATACATAATCGATTATCTTAGCCCAGATTTTTGAGGCATGCTTGGAAAACATTTTAACAAATGTAAATATGCATAGTTTAAAATCATTTGACACTTAATTTAAATATGCATGATTTTGGAAAAATAATTTTAGTAGAGAAGCCATGTTATGAGCCAAGTTGAGGAATCAAGATCACAATTAATATTGACTCAATTATAACATTTCTAAACTTTGTCTTGAGCTTCTTGTAATGCATCCATTTTGTGCTTGTCCTTGAGTACTGCTATATATCGCTTTTTGCTTTGTTTGACATTCATCAAAACCTACAAAAGAACACACGTTTAGTATATTGCATTTGAAACGTGTTTCCAACAATTTCCCCTTTTTTGATAATGGCAAACATAAGCGGGATATATGCAATAATTATTTTGATAATCCAAGACAAGTGTAAAGTATGCAATTTGATGTTCCCCCTCAATTCATGTTCCCCCTCACTTTAAGCATGAATGAAGTTGAGAGTGATATAGCATACTTCTTGATATCCCGTTTCTTCCCCCTTTTGCCATTAGCAAAAATATATACAAGGGAAGAATATGCAAAAAAAACATATGAAATAAACAAAAGTTTATTTATTGGAAAATAACTGAAGGCGTTTCTCAAATTTGGTTAAGAAACGGGTGAGCTCTTCATCGGATTCAAAGAATAGAACCGATCCATCTTGATATGGATGGTGAGAAGAAGAAGCACCTTGTTTGGAACGAGCACGTTTGGAGTTGCGGCTTGACATTTTTGAAAAAGATGTGCTAGGATTTTTCAAAGATAACAAGATAATTTGATGCTTGGGAGGCTTGAGTGAGTATACAAGAGCATATGTGCAGCCTATATATAGAGAAGGAATGAATCTTACACTTATTTGAAAAGATTTGAAGAGCTTTGAAGTCTGAAACGGTAAAAATAAATTCACTGACCGTTCAATAATCGATTGTTTGAATAGAATAATCGATTGTCATTAATGAAAATGATCTGACACATCGATTACACGCCAGAACGGTAAAAAAAATTTGAAAAAGATAGTCGATTGTCAAACTTGGTAATCGATTGTTTTTCATATTTATGACCTGACAGGAATCGATTGTAGAGCCAAAACGGTAACATAAGTTTAAAACAGATAATCGATTGTCAATATATAGTAATCGATTATTTCACTCACAGAGAGTTTGGATTTTGGCAAATAATCGATTGGCAGAACAAATAATCGATTGTTTGGAAGGGGGATGCTAAAATGATGAGACTTAATTCTATCAAGCAATGTAAACATTCAACAAGATTTCATGACAAAAAAAATTGAATCAACAAATAATCGATTATTGATACTGATAATCGATTGTAAGCATAAATAATCGATTATGATCGATTTTTCTTGTATCAAGACAATTTATACTTTCCTCTTACCTTTTGGGGGATACCTGCAAAATAGAATTAAACATCTCCGACGCTCAAGTCAGTAATCTATAAATGAAATAATAACTTTGAAACTAGTGTAGTCGGGTGAAAAACGTGAACTCTTAAGAATTTTGTCCTAGGATGTTCTTAAGAGGGTTTAGGGTACTTACCTTCCCTTCGACTTTGCCAATTACCTGATTTTGAACATCCTCCGTTCATTTTGGTCTTTTGGCTCATTCTTCAATTTAAGAAGCTTCTTCCACAATTTTGCCTTTGTCTTCCTTGTATTTTGTCTTTTAAATTTTTCGAAAATACTTCCGATTTTGAAAAAAAATGCCTAAATCGACTTTTCCGTCTCTTCCTCCTTCTTTGTGCTTTAATTGAAGGAATTTTGAATTCGTCTCCCGTCAAGTGTTTGGAGTATCCACTACACTTGATTCCTTCAAGCACACCTGCAAAACAAATCAATGCTCTTTTGGTACCCATGCCATTTTGGGTCCTTGAGGGTTATGCATACTATAATGATATGTTTGAGTAGCATGTCTATGTCTAGTAAAGCATGCGGGAGCAATATGACCAATTCGTCTACAATAATGACATGTCACATTTGGATTATGCATGCGTCTAGGCTCATAGTAGCTAGAATAATGCACATTGTTTACTCTATTTTCATTTCTCCTAATTTGAGCACCATAATCATTTCTAGGTTGAACATTTCGGGATCTTCTAGCATGATCACTGTTGTGCCTAAAATATGCATCATGTCTATGGTGACGATTGCTAGGCGGAAGGTCATGTCTAGGTCTCCTAATATTTTGTCTAGCATGCATGTTTGTTTTAGGAAAGGCATTTTTGTTATTAATCCTAGATTGAGCTCTAGGTGGTTGGGTTTTTGCATCAACCTCTTCTTCATTTATGAAGCCTATTCCATGCTTGGTTGATTTCAAGTTATCAAGCACCACATTCAAGTTTTTATGAGAGGAGTTGAATTTATCTAGTGTGCCTTTTAATCTACCTACTTCATTCTTAAGGTCTACACAAGAAGCACAATTTTTTGTAGAACTCTCGGGCTTGTCAGAACTTCTTTTCCCATAAAACTTGTTTTGTTCTAGTAGCTTCTCATTTTCCAAAACCAATTTTTCTAATTCTTTTTCTTTTAATGAAAACTGTTTTTGAAAATCTTGTTCTTTTAGAGAAGCACTTTCTCTTAAACTAGTGACGGTTTTTGTAACTTTGAGAAATTTAGCATACAATTCATCAAAGGCATTTCTCATGTCATCAAGAGTATAAAATTTTTGAGAAGAGATTTGACTTACCTCACTTTGATTTTCTTCCTGTGCCATGAGGCAGAGATTTGCCGCTTCTTCATTTTCTTCTTCACTGGATTCGTCTCCGGAATCTCCTCCCCAAGATATGTATGCTCGTTGCTTCTTGAAGGGTTTCTTCTCCTTTTTAAGATTTGGGCAGTTTGTTTTGATATGCCCTGTTTCACCACATTCATAACATTTAACTTGCTCACCTTGCTTTTTCCCTTCGTAAGTGACCTCAAGCTTGTCCCACATTTCTTTCGCTGTTTTGCAGCAAGAGATTTTCCTGTAATCATTAGCATTAACAGCACAAAGTAATAAATTAATAGCTTTAAAATTATTTTGGACCATTCGATTATCCTCGGCGTTGAATTCCTCTTCTGATTTTTGGCACCCATTCTCCTTCCACCTTTTTGACAGGAACCTCATTTCCTTTGGTGTACACCTTCCACAAGTAAGGGCTGTTTGATCTGACGAATATCTGCATCCTTTCTTTCCAATATGAATAATTAGTCCCGTTAAACAAAGGAGGTCTTGTGGGGCACTGTCCTTCATCAATACCTGCAAAAGAGTCTAGAGTAGAAGCCATGGAAAGATTCTCTCAAACGGTTAAGTCTTTCAGAGAGTATGGCTCTGATACCAATTGTTGGACAATACGCTTTACGCTAGAGGGGGGGGGGGGTGAATAGCGTTTTAAAAATATTAAGCGTTTTAGTGCGGAATTTAAAAACTTTGCAGAAATTAAAACAAGTGCAGTAGAATAAACTTACACAATGATGTATCCTGGTTGGCCACAAACGTGGTTAGTCCAGTCCCCGAGAGACTCTCTCGAGATTTCCACTAAACTTGTCAAGCTTACGGGTGCTTAACAAACCGTTACAGAAGCCTCACCCAGGTGCTCGGGGATCACAATCCCAAAGACTTCAATTGCTCGGGGATAACAATCCCAAAGACTTCAACTGCTCGGGGATAACAATCCCAAAGACTTCAACTGCTCGGGGATAACAATCCCAAAGACTTCAACTGCTCGGGGATAACAATCCCAAAGACTTCAACCGAGGAATCACAAGTTCCTCAACAAACGAGAATCGCAATTCTCTTACAAACACAAAACACACTCACTTTACAAAGCACTCCTTAATGAGTAGATATGAGTAGAAATAGTACGCTCAAGATCACAACAACTTAGCTCAATAGAATGGCTCTTCAAAAAGCTTTATGGATGAATGGAAAATGATGATCAATGTAAGAAAGCTTTTAGCAATGAAAATACTCAAAGTGTATATGTTGTTGTTATGAAAACACTGAGTTGAAGCTGTATTTATAGGTGAAAAACTCAGTCTTACCGTTGTCTAATTGCCAATTAAGGATTGCTGAAATTACTCAGTGACAATCGATTGTCAAGACTAAACAATCGATTGTTTGCCTATCAGATTAAAAATTCAATCCCAGATTTTACGTCAACAATCGATTACTTCAAATCAATAATCGATTATTTATAACGTTAAGAAATCCTTTCCAATTTTTGGCATAAAACATCGATTGTCCGGAAATCAACAATCGATTATTTTAACAACGTTCAGAAAATCTTTTCCAGATTTTAAGCAAAACATCGATTGTTAAATATCAACAATCGATTACCTGAAGGTAATTGAAAATATATGACAACGGTCAGCTTCAACAATCGATTATCAAATGGAATAATCGATTATTAATTAATTTCAAAACTCTCTGTCTCATATATAATCGATTATCAAAAGCCACAATCGATTATCATTTTATTTAAGATCACTGGGAGACATTTTTCTCATTCTAATCGATTACCATTAGTTCATAATCGATTTTTATGAGTTTTGAAAACTTTGCCTCAGTTAACAATCGATTATCATAAGTACACAATCGATTGTTATGCAGTTTGCAAAAACCTGATGTTAACTGACTTACTCACAATCGATTATCATTAATTCACAATCGATTGTCATGCAGTCTTGGCTTAGAGATACTCGATTATCATAAATACATAATCGATTATCTTAGCCCAGATTTTTGAGGCATGCTTGGAAAACATTTTAACAAATGTAAATATGCATAGTTTAAAATCATTTGACACTTAATTTAAATATGCATGATTTTGGAAAAATAATTTTAGTAGAGAAGCCATGTTATGAGCCAAGTTGAGGAATCAAGATCACAATTAATATTGACTCAATTATAACATTTCTAAACTTTGTCTTGAGCTTCTTGTAATGCATCCATTTTGTGCTTGTCCTTGAGTACTGCTATATATCGCTTTTTGCTTTGTTTGACATTCATCAAAACCTACAAAAGAACACACGTTTAGTATATTGCATTTGAAACGTGTTTCCAACATAAGTGAGTTAAAGTTTTTTCTTGGTATTGAGTTTGCAAGATCAAGTTAAAGTATTATAATGTGCTAAAGAAAGTATGCCCTAGAACTTACCTCTGAATTAGGGTTAGTGGGAGCGAATCCATGTTGTCACTCCATTGAACTAAATCAAAAACAGACATCTGAAAAATATGACAAACATATAAAAATGACAAGGACTGTGTGGATGAGCTCCTTAAAGACCCAGGGGGATATCAAAGACTAGTGGGCATACTTTTGTGCCTAACCATGACCAGTACAGACTTAGCATTTGTAGTTCAAGTGCTAAGCCAATACATGCACTGTCCAAAAGTGTCTCACATGGAAACAACTCTTAGAGTAGCAGGGTACTTAAAAGACGCTTCAGGTTTGGGACTGCTAATGCCTGCAGAAGACACCAATCAACTGAGTGCTTATTAAGACTCAGATTGGGGAGATTGTTTGCAAACCAGGAGGTCTGTAACAGGCTATTTGGTCATATTTGGAGATGCACTAATATCTTAGAAGTCAAAGAAACAATAAATTATATATAGGAGTTCAACAGAAGCTGAATTCAAGAGTATGGCTTCATGCACAGCTGAGATAACCTAGCAAATAGGATTGTTCAAAGAGCTTGGAGTAGATGTAGAACTCTCAATAAAGCTAAGGTGTGATAGCAAGAATGTAATCCAAATAGCAGCCAATCCAAAATTTCATGAGAGAACTAAACATATAGATATTGATTGCCACTTTGTACGGGAAAGAATCATGTAGGGAATACTGAGAACTAAACATGTTCCAACCAAAGAGCAACTAGCACATCTTCTCACAAAGAACTTAGGAAAAGTTCAACTCGACTACAGTCATTCAAACATCATGTTTTTAAACAACAACAACAACAACAACTACCCAGTATACTCCCACCAGGTGGGGTCTGGGGAAGGTAATATGTAGACAGCCTTACCCCTATCTAAAAGGGCAGAGAGGCTGCTTCCAAGCGACCCTCGGCGCATAGGACAGAATGAAGAGCTGCATTGGAAAACAAAGATAAAGTTAGGAACCAAGACAAGACAAAACACAATAACAAAACAAAGCATAAGTAATCCTGCAGAAATAACGTAAATGATTATGTAAACATAAGAAACATAAATACCGTCGCATGCGACAATAACAAGCGACAACTATTAACATCATGTTTTTAAAGAAAAACTTAAATATGTGTGAGTCAAATAGTTTTCAAAAATATTCATATAAAATAAAATGGAGTTTCCAAGTACTTAAACTGTATAACAAGATATGGGAGGTAAATAAAGGAAAAAGGAAAAAGGAAAAAGATAATAAGAAAAAGAAAGACTAAGTCCATTATTCAAATGGTCGATCAAATATCTAAAATTATTTCTTAAACCGATTTTTTATTTTTATTTGTAACAACAAAGTCACTGAACTATGTCTATTGCCCTTAGAAGGTGACTTAAGTAGATTTTTCGAATTTTGGATTACCAAATACCTATTTTACCCTCTAAATTATAAATATTTATCTTCATTTTATTTATTATTTTAAAACTATTTAATATTATGATTTTTCTCTTTTAAATTTATATTATAAACTTACCAATAGAATAAATAAAATTATTTATAATTAAAAAATAAAAAGTATTTAAACATATATACTGCTGGAATAACAAAATGATGAGAACAGTAAAAAAATTAACTAGAATAATTCGTTAGTAATAATAATTTTAGTATTAACAATAAAAATTCAAATATTTATTTACACAATTCAGAATGAAATAAAATAAAAGTTGTAATATATATATTCCATGCACGTAACATAAAAATAATTATTTTAAATAAAGATATTTTTATAATATATATTATATATTCTTCAAAATTATGCTCAATTGTATTATTATGCTTCTACCAAATTTTCGATGATACAAAATTATATTACCGTAAAGTAGGAGGACTATCTGTATAGGTAAAATATGCTATGTTAAGTCGTGCATGGAATATATATAATATAATTGAGTATAATTTTTAAGAATATATATTATATATTATAAAAATAACTTTATTTAATAATTATTTTTATAGTACATGCCTGGAAACATACCTTTATTTTCTTTCATTTTGTATCATGTAAATAAATTTTTGAATATTTTTTGTTAGTACTAAAATTATTATTATGAACAAATTATTTTAATTAACTTTTTTATATGCTCATTATTTTATTATTCCAGCATTATAAATGCTTAAATACTTTTATTTTTTATTTATAAATAATATTTATTTATTATATAGGTAAGTTCATATAATATAAACTAAAAGAAAAAATTATATTATTAAAAAAAATTAAAAAATAAAAACTTAAATATTTATAATTTAAAAAATAAAATAAGTATTTAGCAATCTAAAATTTAAAAAATTATTGAGTGACTGAGTCTAATAGGCATAGTTTAGTGATTTTTTGGTTTTTACAACGAGACTTTAATTTGAGATAATAGTTGATTGAATCCCAAGTTCGGGGGTGAAAAGTTAAAGGCTAAAAGCTGGCTAGGGAAGAAGTACGGTATTCAGTATTCACACGGTAAAGAAATGAGGATCCAGCTGGGATCTCGTCGGAGACGACTCTCTCTCCACCGCGCACTCGTCGCCACTGCAATTTTCACAGCCATTGGCCTATTGATCCTAACTTTGAGGTCCGTCGATCCATCCACCCACATCCCAATCACCACCTCTGACTCTGAAAACAGAGATGCTAAGCCAGCTCATACTACAAATCTCCGCTCTGATGCTGCTCAATCACTGAAAACATGCGCTACGGTTGAGGAGATGGGCGAGGCCTTTAGCCGTGGGTTTTCAGAGGAAAGTTACAGGGTCAGGAATATCATTCAAAATCACTTTGCTATTAATGGTACTATATACTAACTTCATTTCATTTCATTTTACTATTATCTATTGGATTTCTGAACCACAGTTATGCTTATGAAAGTGCTGGAAGAACTGTTATATATTTGGAAAGTTAATGGATTTAAGTTATATACACCGTCCGACAGTGCAATCAGTCACTGTAATTTTACATGTTATAACATGTTACTAATGCTATTAAATAGTGTTACCTAGTAATTATCTTGTAAATGACCTGATTGTGTAAATGTTTTTTATTACACCAAGAGTGCATAGAACATAAATTCCTGAATTCGTGCGACTATCAATGGAAATCATTCATACTCTCTCCTTTTTAGGTGCTTCGAGAGTCCGAGCCCTCCCCTCAGAGGAGTTCTGCAGGCATGGTTTTGTGTTGGGGAAAGCATCAGAAGCAGGTTTTGGTAATGAGATGTACAAAATCTTAACTGCAGCAGCACTGAGCGTGATGTTGAACCGGTCGTTGATAATTGGGCAAACCAGGCATATATTGGTTCTCTCTCAAGCCTTCTATTTGTACATGTCTAGTTTCTAATTCCATATTTCTCAAGTATTTCTCTTATATAAGTGAAGGTCATTTTCTTCAAAATAAATAATTCTGGATTATGCATAGTTCTAGTGGCCTAGTACTATGGAAATATATTCTTTATTGTCTAATTTTTGCATTTTGAAAATTTCAGGGGTAAATATCCTTTTGAGGATTTCATCTCTTACTCCAATATTTCCTTCACATTGAAAGAAATCAAGCACCTCTGGAGACAGAATGGTTGTCTGACCAAGTATGGGAGGCATCTCGTTATCAGAATTGATGACTTCCAGAAGCCAGCACGAACAAATGTTCTGTGTAGCAATTGGAGGGTTTGGGAACAGCCTATTGTCTGGTAAATGAGAATGTCATTCATGATTCTTGTTCTCTACACTCTTCTTAAAATTTTATAAAAAAAAGTAATCATTTCGATGAATGACTTCGTTGGGCCAGGTTCCAGAATACAACCGATGCCGTGGCTGCTCAATTTTTCTTGAAGAATGTACATGATGAGATGAGGATAGCTGCTTCTAATTTGTTTGGAAAACCAGCTGACCTTCACTGTAGGCCTAATGTATTTGGGGAGCTAATGAGACTTCTCATATCTCCGTCGGAGAATATTCAACATGCTGTGAACTGGGCACTTAGTGGTGGTGCTGACCCTGATATTGCTCTACACATGCGGATGCTTATGAATAGGTAGTGTAACTTGAAAGTCTATTCTTGCCTCTGCATATAATAGGTCATTACTATATAACTTTCTGATTTTTTTTTTTTTAATAAACACTTGCTGAAGTTGAAGGTTTCTGGCAAAAACTAGTAGCTGAAGTAACAATGTCTCAGTTAGATTAAGGTAATGTGAAGAAAGTTGAAGAGTTTGGTTGGTCTCTTACCAGTGTTCTGTAGTAGGGTAAAAGCAAATTTATCTATTTAAATCCAGCAAAGAAACGAGTCAAAAGTTGCACAAGTTCTGGATTATACTATTCTATATTCCACAAAATTAGTTCTTAAGATATTTAAGCTTCAAATTTATAGCTGGTTCTTTTACTTGTAGAAGCTCCAGTTTGGTTCTGTGCATAAAGTCCATATGATGCAATAGGCTATCATAGTTCTACATCTTCTTCCCATTATCTTTCCTGATGCATGAATGAACATAGATTATTTGTCCTCCAGTGCGTTGTTTCTGATATTAGAGTGATTTGCAGTAGATAATCTTCTTTTGATAAGTTGCACAATATATAATCTCTTAAGAGATGTTTGGAAACTAGTGAAGGGAAAAGGAGAGAAAGGGAGGGGAAGTTTGAAATTTTTTTCCCATTGTCTGGTTTGGATGAAGGAAGAGCAAGAATATGAGAGGAAAAACTAATTTCCAAACCGAAGAAAGAAAAGAAATAACTTTTTTTCATTTCTCTTGTTTCTTTGTGATATCTCTTTTGCTCCTTCTAAAACTAGGGGTTAGTTTTTCTTTCAACATCAAATGGAGCTCAAGATAGCATTGTTGATATTCTTATAACTTGGTTAAGTTATTGTTCCAAATTATCTCTTCATTTTGAACAGTGAATGCTTGAAGGGAAAAATAGAGCATTTAATGCCTTTACCTATCCAGACCTTATGGTATTATGTGAATTTTCAAGACCTCAGGATCTAGGTAAATATGACCCCACTTCCACTTATCAATAGGTCACTGACTTGCGTGGGGTTCTCCTGTTCTATTTCCTTTTTTTGTGTCTATCAGAAAGAAAGAAAAATAGGGAGAAAATTTTCTATATGAAATTAGTTTATCCTGCCTTGGAACACTTGCAGTTTATTTCAGTGCTACCTTTCCATAACAGAGATTGTAGAAAAAGATTTGATGCTGTACCTTTCTGGTGCATGTGGATCATACATGTAGTGGGGACAGTTGACGTTGTGTATATTTGCAGTTTTTGCAGTGCATGATTTTCAGTAGATTGTCAGAAAATCATAGGGGAGTAGATTGCAGTGCATGATTTTAAGTAGATGCGGATTTCCGAGGACATAACCCTTGATAGGAGAGTCTGGAGGTCTAGTATCAGGATTGTAGGATAGGGGCTTCTAGGTGGGGTTTGGTAGGGCTCTCCATAGATGACTTGCGTATTGTATTGTGCCCCCTTAGGGTAGTTACTGGTCGATATTATTGCATGCCATTTAATTTATGGCCTATGTTTAGATAATTATTTTTGCGACTTCTGCTAGAGTTACTAATGCTCTTTTGTTTTTCTTTTCTTTTCCTTTTCTTGAGCCAAGGGTCGATTGGAAACAGCCTCTCCGCCCTTTGGGGTAGGGGTAAGGCCTGTGTACGTATTACCCTTCCCAGACCCACTTTGTGGGACTATACTGGGTAGTTGTTGTTGTTGTTGTTGTTGTCAGAAAGAATTAACATGAGCCCGTAATCCGCAGTTAATTATCAACTTTCATCCTTTGTATTTTCTCAGGTCCATTAGAGCAGTTCAAGCAGCTTTCTCTTGCATCAGAAAATCTGTGGAAAATCTGAAATTGACGTCCAAGCCCAGAGTAGTTTTAGTTTCAGATAATCCTTCTCTAGTCAAAGATATTGCTCCAGACTTGAATCAGTTTGCAGAAGTAAGCTGGTTTTTCCACTTCCCTTGTTGCTGCTTAATCTTATAAAATAACAGGAAGCACTAGTTATCAGAGATCCAACTTGTAGTACTCCGACTTCACAATCTGAAGGATCTAGGTCGTTGACATGCTTTTATTTGGTTTTGCTAGGTCCTTCACTTCGATTTCGAAAGCTTTAAAGGAAATATATCTGGCAACTCACATGTTCATACTCTCAATTTTAGAACGAAGGACTGGGGTACAGCACCAAGATGGGTTGCATTTGTTGATTTCTTTCTTGCTTCACGTACAAAACATGCAGTTGTCTCTGGGGCTCACCGGCGTGTTGGGACCACGTTTGCTCAGCTGGTTGCAGCATTGGCTGCAGCTAACAGCCTTGGTAACTTTGTAACTTCACAATGGTTTAATCCAACACTTTGGTGAGTATGTCTCTTTTTTTTATGTTTCTCACTCACATATATATTTCTCAGATGATAGATCCTCTGCCGGATCAAACTTCACCTTCCTCAGTAGCTTCCAGAGTAACTTGCTTGCAGAAGGTCTAAAGAATCAGATTGGTTGGGGGCACGTGTGGAACCGATTTGCTGGTACGTTAAGCTGCCACAACCAATCTATGCAATGTGCTCATACTCCTATTCTTCCGCCTGCATGGTGGGATGGCCTTTGGCAATCACCTATTCCACGGGATGTACACAGAATGGAAGCATATGGCATCCGCCTCTCTGGTTTTGGGACATTTGATGACAATCAGCTACACTCTTTCTGTAGTTCAAGGAAACAATTTGTGCTTACCGTTCCATTAATTTAGATATGTTGTTAGCCACTATCATTAGGAGATTTCTCCTGGTCATGCTGATTTTATTTTGGCATTGATTTATTTTTTTCCAATTAGTGCGATACTTGAGCTGATGCATGTCGACTGCTGTTGTATTTCCGAATGGTCGGAACAGATCCTAAAGACCTGGAGTTACTGAATTTAAATTACCAACAACAGTGGCATTAATGCCAAATTCTAAAATATTTGGAGTCGTCTTTATGAATTCTCACTTAAAATTTGCTTCATTTGGATCTTGATTCTAATATTAAATAACTTATGGTCTTTTCTTAAAAAAATATGTGAGATCCTTCTTTATGATTTCTATTGATATACACATCTCTAAACAAGCCTGGTTGTCTACAATTCTTCCTCGAACCTGATTTCCGTTCATTTACAGATCTCTAAACAAGCCTGGTTATCTACGATTCTTCCTTGAACCTGTGTGAACGTGAACTATCTTGTGCGTCAAACTGTCCTTTTTTGTGGTATTATCTATATGAATCTTTTACTTACATTGTCTAATGTTTTTCGGATGTTTGTAATTATTTTCAGAGATTGTAGACAATTTTGCTCCCATATGACTTCACTGGTGCACGAACATGTTGATCCACCAGAAAGCACGTTTTTTTCTTCAGTGTTCGCTAATCTAACAATGGGATTACACCCGCGAAGTGCTAAGTTTAGATTACAACACAAAGCTGAACACTTAATACACATTGATATATAGTAAAAGCAAGCTAGCCTATTTCTATAAACTCATCTTATATCCTGAACTCCAAATCTTCAACTGGAATCTCCCATCAAACTTGCTCCAATCTAATTCAACACATACTTTTCATGCTACTCAGAGCGCGATGGAGTGTCCCAGTGGTCTAACGACGACGTCTAGTCTTGCATTGGCGTGTAGCAGCGCCATTGCCTCAGCTCTGTACTCCATCGACATGCTCAGCAGCAGTATCAGCTTGCTCCCTTATATCCCATTGCATCAAGTTGTCTATGTAGCCTGCTTGCGCTCTCCATTGTCTCGAAGACCCAATATCTTCTTCTCAATGAATTTCCTCAGCTTCTTATCCCTATTCCCCTGACACAGAAACTCAATACGTTTCTCCTTGACTACCACCTCAGAAAACATCACAAACGCCTCCATCATCTGTTTCATTGTCGGCATAATACTCCCAGCACTTCTCATTCAACTTCAGGTTGCTAATAGGAACATAATCACACACTGGCTTGAAATGCTTCCGATGCTCAGCAATATCTCACGCCGCATATTGATTTGTTCTTCAACAGCAGCGATCTCCTCCTCAGCAACTGCCCTAATCTCTCTCACCCCTTGAAGCATCTCGTTCCTCTGCAACTCAAAGTTGGCTAACCTATTCACATCAAAGACATCACAACTAAGACGCCTCTCCATCTTGGCTCTAGTCATCACTGCAGCAACAAATTTCTGGCCATCCACCAGTCCAAAAACCTCAACCACTCATCCCAAGTAGTATTAGCAATATTCTCCAACTTCCTAGCCTGGTACCCGGCAGATATCATAATATTAATATCATCAGGGGCCTTGTTGCGAAAGATTCGTATCAACTTCAAATACTGATGGGGTAAGAAGCCTATTTTTAGTAAACAACTCCTCCGGCACCATTGACTGCCTCATCAAAACCTCCCCCAGCTCCCGAATCTCTTTCATCTCAGCCTTTCTCTTCTTCGCAAACATGCTCCCACTTCCACTTGCGCAATCCCAAACCAGAACTAAGCTTACGCCTACGCCCACGCGTCGTCGTACCTGCAAATTAAAGAATGTCGACTCGATGTAAGTGTTCACCAGCGAAAGATTTTAAAAAGTGCCGTCTATTTGTATTCAAGGGTAAAGGATCTAGGCAGGCCACGTATTGAATGAAAATGTTACCCGCGGAGGAATGGATAAAAGTAGCACGTCATCGCGCAAAATAGTAAATGCAAGGTCTCACCGGGATTCGAACCCAGGTCGCTGGATTCAAAGTCCAGAGTGCTAACCACTACACCATGAAACCAATAGATATTTTGGTTTAACTTGAAGTTTAGATATTACTTAACCGAAAAAGAATACCCTATCAGTCCGACGATATTATACTCATATTAAATTTACTCAATTATTATTCTTTCTGTTCAAGTTTATGTAAATCTACTTCTTTTTTTGTCCGTTCTAAAAAGAACGAATTCTTTTTAAATTTGGTAATAATTTAGGTTAAACTTACAATTTTACTCTTAATGAGAAGCTTTTACAACCTACAAACTCTCTGGGCCCCTTTTGGACTTGTTTAAGACCATAAATTTTAAAAAATCTTCATTTTTTTCGTAAACTCCATATTCAGTCAAACAAATTTACATAAATTAAAATGGAGGAAGTATATTTTTTCTGGGTGCCAAAAATTTCCTTAAAAAGAAAGACAATGACAATTGAACTCGCAGCTAATCGTTTGCGGTCGAACATCACACACGCCTTAGAATAGCTTCTGGTATTGGCTTTAGGAAATGACATTTTGTACGTGTTGAATAGTCTCTTAACGTCCCACAGATATTGCTGTGTGTGGGGGTGGGGGTGAGGGGTGAGGGGTGAGGGGTGAGGGGTGCTTACTAGGGTAAAATGTTAGTTATTTTTTATATATTAGAAGAGCAAGACTTTCGATATGTCTACTTAATGTCTTTTTAGAGACGAAAAAGATTCAAAAATACCCATGAACTATGGTTTTTGGATTAAAAATACTCCTTTTCCATATATTAGATTTAAAAAACTCATAATGTTTTTTTCGTGTGTTAAAAGTGCCCTTCAACTTAACAGAGCTAATGTAGGTCTTCAAGTGAGTTACGTGACATAGTTTCATTGGTCCAACTATATTCACTTAACTCATCTTATAATCCGACCCATAATATAATACCCGACCCAAAGTTAATACCTAAATACTAATTAAACCAAACCCCTCCCCCCCACCCCCCCCCAGATTACTCATTCTTTTTCGTGCAGTTAGGGCTCCAAAATTCCTGGCTTTTAATTCCTCTTCTTTCTTCTTCTTCAATATTCTCTCTTCTTTCCCATACTAGATTCTCTGATTAAAGTAAGTATTTATATTTTTTGGTATGTAAAGTTATGGGGTTTTGAAATTTTTGGTAACTGTAAAATATTTTTTTTTTTACTTTTATCTATTAAAAATGAAATCTTTGACTGTTTTTAGGCTTTGTTTATAGTGTATTATATATAAAAGCTATAAATTATGATGGTGAGGGTTTTTATTTCAATACGTTATCATCCCTTGTTTGTCTTATGCCATTGATTCTTGCGTATATTAATGCTTTGAATATAACTTAACGTGCTTTCTTTTTTGTGTTTATGCCGCATGTAGTCTGTGCAGAATGGTTGAAAAGATAGATTTGATTTTTAATTATGGAGGTCAGTGGGTGAGAAAATCACAGCCGGTATACAGTAAAAAAACTTATTCACGTGTGGAGAAGTTCAACCCCTCTTGTCTCGTAACTTCTCCACACGTGAATAAGTTTTTTTACTGTATACCGACTGTGATCCAACCGAGAGTTTGTGAGTTCGAGTCTCCTAAGAGCGGTGGGAAGTTTTTGGAGGGAAGGATGCGGGGGGTCTATTTGGAAACAGCCTCTCTATCCCAGTATAGGGGTAACGTACGCGCACATACTACCCTCTCCAGACCCCCACTAAGTGGGATTATACTGGGTTGTTGTTGTTGTTGTTGCGGAGAAGTTATGAAGCAGATTTTTTTGTCTTACATTGATATTTGTAAAGGATTCATGAGTGAGAAGTTAGGGTTTATTGAGGGGAAGCACTTTTAGTGATTGGACCATCTGGTGGATATTATGTGGTAGTAGGGGATGAAGGTGTTAGAACTCTCCAAAGTTTACTTTCAGATCAGTTTTATATTTTGAACTTATTTGCGGTAGACAAATATGAAGAAGATATCGTGTCTGATCCGAATATTATTCACTTCTATGAGACTTATAGTATTAATGTAGAACTTGGAACAGATTATGATAGCAATGAGGATGATGTAGATGATAATTTTTTGGCTAGTGAAGATGATAGAGAAAAAAGGTTGGAAGTATTCAAAAAGCAAAGGACACTTGGTATCACTGAAAAGCTTGAAGAGTACAAGATTTTGGAGAAAGGTATGTCCTTTAAAGACCTAGCTGAAGCTAAACAGATTATTAGTTTTGTATGTTTTTACAAATAAAAAGGGATTATAGGTTAAAAAAAAGTTGGGTAGAGTTACATATTGTTGTGACGAGGGTTGTCACTTTTATTGTCATATTTCCAAGGATGGGAATCTTGTTTCTAATTTTGTCTTTGTTTTAATGCAGCTTTTCATTTTATCCTATGCGCCGAGGGTCGATTGGAAACAGCCTCTCTGCCCTTTCGGGCAGGGGTAAGGCTCGTCTACATATTACCCTCCCCAGACCCCACCTGGTGGGAATATACTGGGTAGTTGTTGTTGTTGTTGTTGTTCCAAGGATGGGAATGATCAAGGTTTTAAGATCAAGACTTTAAATTTATAACACGATTGTGATGATGCATATGAAAATAGAAGAGCATCGGCTGATACTTTAGCTCAATATTTAGATTAAAGATTCAGAACAATCCTAAATATAAGATAAAAGAAATGAAGGATAAGTTGGAGACACAATTTAAACTTAATGTGAGTGAGTCAAAGCTGAAAAGAGTTAAAAGGCTTGCTTTGGAGAAATTGGAGGGTTGTTAGTTAGATGATTACAATAGGTTGGAGGGATACACACATGAGTTGAGAGAAAGCAATTCTGGTTCTAACATAGTGATTAATATATCCAAAGATGCTTTGGCAGAAGCCAAGAGGAGATTTTTAAGGTGTATGTGTGCTTCCAAGTTTTAAAATATGGTTGGACAGAAGGCTTGAGACCTTTGATAGGTCTGGATGGTACATTTTTGAAAGGAAAATGCAAGGGACAATTGTTAGTGGCTGTGGACCTAGAGTGGTTGTTAAAGAAACAAGCAGGACATGGACTTGGTTTATGAAGTTGCTGAAGCAGTCTTTGAACTTGAACGATGGTGATGGAGTAACTTTTATGTCAGATATGAAAAAGGTAGCTTAATTCCAATTTAATTTTTTTGCTGTATTTTTTTGTTTCTTTTTATAGTTAGTTTAACTGTAATTTTTATATTACAGGGCTTGTTGGATGTTGTTAGTAAAGTTTGTCCAAATGCCGACCACAGATTTTGTGTGAGACATGTTGAATCTAATTGGAGCAAAATATGAAATGAAAAGGCTTCTTTGGTAGTGTGCTTGGAGGGGTTGCTCTGATGGTAAGCAACCCTCACTTACAACCGAGAGGTTGTGAGTTCGAGTCTCCCCAAGAGCAAGGTGGGAAGTTCTTGGAGGGAAGGATGCCGGGGGTCTATTTGGAAACAGCCTCTCTACCCTAGATGGTAGGGGTAAGGTCTGCGTGCACACTACCCTCCCTAGACCCCACTAAGTGGGATTATACTGGGTTGTTGTTGTTGGTGGTGGTGGTGGTGGTGTGCTTGGAGTACATATGAAGAAGAGTTCAAGCATCAATTAAAGAAGTTGGGTGAAGTCCCAAAGGAAGAGGTTATTATGTCATCCACCAATAAACTGGCGTAGAGCATATTTTGACACCCAATGTAAAAATATGATGGTGGACAACAACTTCACAGAATCCTTTAACTCATGGATTATAAAAGTAAGGCAGAAACCTATCATCAAGATGCATGAAGATATTAGAGTAAAGATATCCAAATATTAGTGTTGATTCAACTATCTTCTAGTGAAAGTGTTCTATTTTTTTTTTTTACTTTGAAGGTTATGAATATGTTAAGGGATCATGAAGCAGAAGCTATGAGTTAGAAAGGTGATATTAGTCCATATGCCATGTAAATTTACAGTGGTTACAGGAGGATAACTTTAAAATGCAAGGTTAAATTTAATGGGGAGAGGGGCTATGAAGTCACTGAGAGTGGAAATAGGCACACAGTGAGTATAGAACTAAAGAGGTGTACTTGCAGGGCATGGGATTTGTGTGGAATCCCATATCCTCGTGCAATAAAAGCACTCATATGCAAAAAAAATTGACTCCGCTTCTGAAATTCATTGGTGGTATTCTAAGGAGGCTTACATGTCGGTTTATAAATATAAACTTCAACCTGTTAGGGGGGAGAGGTTCTGGAAAGTAGAGCCACAACATGCCATGGCACCACCAGCTTTATCTAAGATGGTTGGTAGGCCAAAGATGAAGAGAATAAGAGAGAAGGGTGAGACTAGTAATAGGCAAGGGCTATGGTCAGCTTCAAGAAGAGGAATTAGAATGAGTTGTGGTTATTGTAGTGCACCAGACCACTAAATAAAGCGATGTCCACTGGTAATATGATTTTCTGCATACCTATATTCAATTCTCTACTAATTCTTAGTTAATAACTTAATATTTCAACTTATACAGGTTGAAGACAAGCATAAGAATAACTTCCGTGAAGAACAAAACTCCCAATCAGTAGAAGATGTGCACATAACAGTACCTCAAGATACTCAACAATCAGAATTTATTTTTATTCTAGTTCCTGGTTTGAATCACCCCACTAGGCAAGAAGTTGATTATAATTTTGATCCTACTTTAAGGCCAAAGGTTGTGTCTGAAGCTGGAACTATGCTTCAACAGAGGCTTCAACATAAGACAATATTGGGATAAGGATCATCAATTCCCCCGGAGGTGTAACTGGTGTAAATGTGCCTCAGATTTGCCATACTCTCCAACAAAACTTACTTGGAAAGGAAAGGAAGCAATGGCATCTTCACAGTTGGAAATTGTAAAGGAGAAAAAAAATTCAGAAACTGAAGGCTCGTGGGGGCAAGGTGAAATAGTTCAAATCAGTTGTTTTTAGTCTTTGTGAAAAATTATTAGACATTGGTTGTCACTATATGTTTTGATATTTTGTGGTATGAATGGGTGGTTATTAGATAAGTAAATATTGTATTAGTGGCAGGTTTTTGATGATATTTACTTGTCTAATAGTATCAATTTATAGGTTTGACACAATGATAATTATCTATTGGCTTATGTTAATAGCTTCTGTTGGTTATGTGATGGTTTACTTGGCAATGTTGTTTACATAAGGTTATTGGTAATGTTTCATTTAATGTAGTAGTGATTTTGGTTCATTAACTTAGGTAAATTTATTTTTTTTCTTTGGAATTGGTTAATGTAACATCAATTTTAGACAAAAGACAACATCTTTTTATGGTGTTAAAATGCAGATTCTAACGCTTAAACACTGCAATTTTTTAGTGTTAAAATATGCTTTTAACACAAAAAATAACAAATTTTCAGCTTGATAAAATGAAGATTTTAAGCCAAAACGCAACATCTCTTAATGGTGTTAAAAGCAAAAAATACAGCAGTTTCTAATATGTTAAAATGCAGCTATTCATTTGTGCTAAAATGAAGAATTTTATCCCAAAAAACAGCAGCTATCCTCTTGCTAAAATACAGGATTTTAATCTAAAAAATCACTGCATTTCAAAATCAAAAGCTGCACTGCGTAGAGTTAAACATTACATCAGGCCAAAATGGCTTTCATTTGTATGCAGGACATTTTTTTTCCCCTTATTATATAATATTGTTCCATCTATCTTAAAGTGTTTGTTTTTTAATCTGATCTAACTTTTTGGATTTAGGGCATCAAGGAGAAGAGTGTAGGGCAGCAAGAAAGAGATAACTTGGAGCTCTTCATCATAAACAAAGGTGACCTTTCTCTCTTCTCTTTGTTTCCTACATGTTCTGTGTCTACCTTTTTTTCATCTCAAAAGTTGCCCTTCTCTCTGTTTAATTTAGATTAGGGATTGTAAATATCTGTGTTAATTCAATAGATTTAACTTGGTCAGAATCTTTGGTTGACTGTGCTACATCAATTTCATCAGAAAATTTTAAATATCCAAACGCTAATTTCAAAATTCGACGTAGCGCTATAAACTTTTAGAAAATAGAGGATGGATTATGTACTTAGATACAACAACAACGACAACCCATTATAATCCCACTTAGTGGGGTCTGGGCAGGGTAGTATGTACGCAGACCTTACCCCTACCCTGGGGTAGAGAGGCTGTTTCCAAATAGACCCCCGGCATCGTTCCCTCCAAGAACTTCCCACCTTGCTCTTGGGGAGACTCGAACTCACAACCTCTCGGTTGGAAGTGGGGGTTGTTGTTTCCAAATGGATTATGTACTTAGATATAGATATGATTTATTAGTACATATAATTTTCTCACTATTAGATTTGGTTGCGGTAGATAAATTCAGAGAATAGAAAAGGGCTGCTGAAATAACGAATACAAATGATCAAACCATGGGAAAAGTACATTCTGATAAAAAGGCTAGGCGACAAAAAATTATATGGAGTGAAGCAAGCTGATCAAAAGAGGCTCTCTTAATGAAAGTATGAGAAATCAAAGCTGAATCAAGCATACGACATCTTTCTGTCAGCTCAAATTATTATTAAATCATCCAACCGCATCTTCAAAGTTATAATATTGTTCTCATTCTGAGAAATTTAGGTAGATTTGTGTTATTTAACTAACAATATCTCCAAAGTTGGTTTAGGCTTAAAGAACAAACTTGATTAAAAGCTTGCTGAACAAGCTATATTTTTTAGATATATCAGTTATAAAGTAGTATCAATCATATAATCAAAACTGACAACAACTATTTTTCTATATAGTTTTTGCCTGCTAAAGAGGCTTGTGCGAGAATAACCTTCAAAAGAAAGGTACCCAACATTGCAACAAATGTCCTCTCTGTGGAGATCATTACAAAGGTACTGATCACCTATTTTTACCCTACAAAACACATTAACGCTTTGATATTGTTTCTCAGCTCCGAAATTAGTTTTGGTCATATCTTAATAGCTCTTGAATTATTTTCATGGCTGATACCATTATGGACGTTTGCTTTCAGCTACCTCTTTTTTTGTGTTTGCAAGAAAATATAATATCGTAGTGCAGGGAGTTTGAATTGGAGAGAGGATTAGTAGTTAAAGTTTCCACTCTGCAGTCATACCTTTGACTTCTAGAGTATATCATATCAGACAATCTTCTGCTCACGCATGTTCTCATGCAATGTTTGTTCCTGTCAATTTTTGCGTTGAAAAGGTAAATTATATAACTTCACATCTCAACCACTCTTACTAATAGATGCAATAGAAAACCGTATTTTTTCCAAAATGTAATAATCCCTTAAAAGTCCAGTCCTTGATCAGGAAACCAAAATAAGGTATATACTTATCATCTGCAGTAAGTTAAAACATACACATGATAGTCCATGACTACTCAACAATGGGTTTATTACATCCGAATCCATCAAGAGCACAACGTCCTTTCTAGCAATTCTTGCAACTCTCCGCTCTTGTATGCTTCTGTAATAACAGAAAAAAAAAAGCAACCTGTTAGACTCCAATCAGTAGCATGAATCAGAACTTGAGGCAAACCATGATGGAGGCAGCAGCATTGAGAGCTCAACTTTTGTCTTTGCGCTGAACAGACGAAAGCTGAAGTAAATTCCAAAAAACTGAGTATAATACCTAGACGCTTTTTATGATAAATTAGCACTGGTCTAAAGAGTCAAGATAGTCAAAGTGGAAAGAAGTTGGCCCCAGTTGCATGCTTAGACAGCCAACAAATATTAACATTGAAGGGTGATTGAAAAGATGGAACAGGGAGGTCTTCAGTAGAATGGAGATCAACATAGCGACCTCGCTTACAAGTTCTGGAAAGAAAAGAGATGGGAGGATACTATTGAGGAGGAGGAGCTCAAAAGAAGGAATTCAAGGTCAAGTAAAAAAATCACTAGTAGTACAGTTTAGATTATAGGAGGTGTGATGCAGGCACAAAATATGAGGTGATGAAAAAGGGAGATAATACTACATAGAAATAATAATACAACAACAACAACAACACAATATAATCCCACTTAGTGGGGTCTGGGGAGGGTAGTGTGTACGCAGACCTTACCCCTACCCTTGAGTAAAGAGGTTGTTTCCAAATAGACCTCCAGCATCCTTCCCTCCAAGAACTTCCCACCTTGCTCTTGGGGAGACTCGAACTAACAACCTCTCGGTTGGAAGTGGGGTTGCTTACCATCAGAGCAACCCCTCTTGTCTTATAGAGATAATAGTACATGTTCTTTTAATAGAATGGTAAATGCACATGCAAGTTACGATTTGATTGAAATAATATATATTGATAGTCGAGAACTAGAGAAAGAAGGGGAACTCCAGGAGGGATTAACTTCACAATGCTAGCAATTGTATACTGAGAAAACTAACCATCAGTATTACGACAATACTAATCAATCTTATTAACCACAGAAAGAATGCCCTGATTTGTTCAGATTTGCCTCACATCCAAATTCTAATTGTTCAAGCCATCGCTCTTATAAATCAGAACTGCTGCTTGTGTTTGAGATTCCTTAGAGATTGCAGAGACTAGGGATCGAAATGGTCAAACATCTCATGGTCAGGTTGCAGGTTTTCTAAGTAAGATTCTTGGAATTTAATGCACTGATCTATGTCATAACCTTGGAACTAAACGCACTGATCTTGACAGAAGGAAAAAGTGGTCTTCCGAGTGAAATCCTTCTACCTTTAATTAGATAGACGGTAGAAGCACGAATCAGGATGGAAGATGTCCAATATACATGAAAATTCATCTGGAAGACAAAGCCTGCCATGAAGGTAGCCTCCTTTGGGCAGAAAATAGGATGGAAGTTGTCATACTCAAGATTATCTAACGAAAAGGGAGAGTATGTGGAGCAACGGAAACTACATGTTCATGCCCTGGGTAATATCAGTGAGTAACATTTTCAACACTGTGAGGTAGCTAAAGATATAGAGAATATGTTGATGTCTGCAATGAATGGGTTATGTATTGATAATTCTAGAGTGTCCATCCTTATGGAAAAAGTTCCCGGTTAGAAAGACAGTAAACAAATTTTGGGAACACTGGGATAGAATGCCTTTATTTCATTCTCATTTAGAGTTAATTTAGAGAGATTACAAGTTTGAGACCTTAAATTAAGCGACTTGAAAGTAATAGAGCAATTTGATAACCGAGAGGTTGTGAGTTCGAGTCTTCCCAAGAGCAAGGTGGGAGTGTAGAGAATTCTTACACTCTCCAAACTATTATGTGGTAGTTATGTTTGATCTTCACAGCAACAAATTGCCCAATCCCAGAGTTCAAGAATTATGATAATTCACCATATCGGCATATCGTGAACAAAATTCCAACTTGACAGTAGTTCACCAAAATAGCAAACAATCAGGAAAGTAAGAACTATTCACTAAACCTAAGTTTGTCAATAAAATCTAAACGGAAATAAGAAATTCCTTTTTGAGAGACCAAGGTCTGAATCCCGGCAAACACAAAAACAACTAGGTAATTTCTTCCCATTTGCCTGAGCATGGGCAATGTTACTTGATACTTGTGCTAGTGCGAAGCTTGTACACAGTAGAATAGTCGAGGAGAGTGCATGTTCAAAAATAAGTTTTCTTTTATGCATATCAAAGTATTAATTTGTATACCTACCTACGGTAATGTCACAGCCACCAAAGAACTCCCCATCAATGTAGAGTTGTGGAAAAGTTGGCCAACTGGAATACTCCTTCAATCCTTGACGAAGTGCTTCATTTTCAAGGATATTTATTGTCTCGAAGGGTGCATTTAGCGATTTTAATATCTGTACAACGGTATTTGAGAATCCGCATTGTGGAAAGTCCTTGGTACCCTTCATGAACAGCACAATTTTTTGCGATGTGACAACCTTATCCAGCGTATCCTTCAAGTTAGGATTCAGAGCTACAGGAACATGAAGGTACATCCAAACACATGTCAGCAATTCTTAATTCTTTAAAGCTAACAAATTACAGAATACAGAGACTAATTGATAAATTCCAAGTATAATAAGAGAGAAATATAAAAACATTGACAGACAAAGGCTAAATGAAAAAAAGGACTCCCTTGTGTTTATCAGTAGTTCACAAGAAAAAAGATGCACACGACCTGGAGCAGCCAAAAGGTCGGTGGTTAACAGGTCTCTCTATGACATTTATTTGCAGGCATAAATCGAAAATTGTAAATTTTATCTGGGTGCTTTACTAAAAAGCATCAAGCAAGCATCTATGCCGCCAAAGCCTGATTGAAAGGATGTCATTCACTGAAGGTTTCTTTTCAACAAGACCATCCTTAACATCACAACTCTTCTCAATAACCTACAAACAATGCCAATGCAGAGGCGTACAATATCCTCTGAATAATATCTACTTTCATCTAGATCTTGCTTTACGAATTGCCTCTTCTAGCAATCAAGTATCTTCTACTAAGTGAGCTTCTACTAACAAAGAGAACACTAAGAACCTTGGTGGTATTTAATATATCTTGCACAAAACATTTAAGCTTTCTCTCCACCTCTGAGACTAACCTCCCCACCTCGCAGGACTGGTAAGAACTTAAATCGATATAGCCAAGTATTTATACTTGGGATCTCGATCTATGAATGCTTATAAAAATGAGTTACTTAGTAAGCTATTTACTTTGTTTGCATTAATGATAAGAATTACATCATTAACCGCTATTTGAATCTAACAAGTCATTCTTAGAAAACAGAATGATCCCAAATTGTGCGCAAGATCATGGTTTAGATAAGCCAATCAACAGATACTATAACTTACTACTAATTAAAACGCTATTAATTCAAGTCACAAAAAGCAACCTGCCAGAAAGAGGCAAAGATTTTCCCTCTTGATTTAGTATCTAAATTTCACCAGAAAATTCTCAATTATCTGACATTACCATGTACTAACTTCCAACGCCATCAGAAAATTAAACTTCTCCTTAATTAAACAAGACACTTATACACAAATTCACTCAACTACACAAACAAACACAGAAGAAATAAATACATAAAGAGAGTTCTCCAAATTCGATTTTATTGAGAAATAAGTAGGACTACCTACACAGATTTAAAACCCTAATAAACTACTATTATAAGAAATTAAGAATCCATTTACCAGATAGACAACGAACAGATCTTAACCGTCTGGTCCGGTTTCCGGTAGCAATTGAGATAGTGGGAATGTTCGAGAACCGAAGAGCACGGGCGAAAGGAGTATTAGGGAGCGGTAGCGAAACATCCGCCGTGCGTGACTCGGCTCTAATGGATGGTGAAGTCCTGAAAAGAGTAGGATTTGCGAGCGACATGGTCAATGCTTCTCACTTCCTGTGATGAACACTGCTACTCCAATATTTATCCCCAGGAAATCGAACAGCCAGGAGCGCCTATCCTTCAGAGGACCCACCCAAAGGTGACAAACGGTTCATCCGGTCCGGTCGGGCCGTGATTTTCTCGACCCGTCCGGGTTCCTGTCCGGTCCGGATCGGGTTGAGCAGTACCGTATTGTTTAATGGGCCGGGCTTGTATATTTTTAATTTTTTTTTGAAATTAAGTATAACTATTAAGTTATAACTTATAATTATATTAATACTTTCAAATAATTGAATGAATACAAGTAAGATGGGAAAAAATTGCACTTATTGCAATTCAAGTGCTACTTTGTTTCTCAATTTCAAATTAATAAGTAGAAAATAAAACGTTTACATTTTCTCTAACAAGTAAACTAGTGAAGTAGTAATTTCAAATGTTTTGCATCTCCTTAGCAAGTTTATCATAATCAATATCTCCAAGTCCAAGTTCTTCGTCTTCTGGGCTATCAACATCTTCCTTTCCTTGATTTCTTCGTTCCGATCTAATCCAATCTCTGAAACATACTAAAACTTACAAATCATTGCTTTCCAACCGAAAGTCTGAAAATAAATCAAGGCCACTTTTAAAAATTATTGATCCATTCTATGGGATGGACAGCTCTCATATGTCTTGTAAGTGTTTCAGTCCCTCCTAAATTTCCTTCTGTCAAATGTTGAAAAGTTTCGTTACAAAATTTGCACTTAACACTATTATTACCTTCTATTATTTCAAAAAAAATTCATACCGGACTTCTTCTTTTACGATTAGAAGTCGGGTCATTACTATTACTACCAGAAGCTACAGGACTAGCAGCATTAAACATATTGTAAAAATGAAAATATAAGCTAAAATTAAATATGCAATTAAAATTAAGAGAAAGAGTTGGAGGGAGTGCACCGAATTCGATAATAAATTGAGCACTTGATTACGCAAATCCGGTGTTACCACGAACAAACGTCAAGCAAGTATTTCAATTTTGAACTTCAAGCTTCAAATTCCGAATGACAAATTGCGATAAATTAAATTCGGGAAAAGAGTGACAAATAAAATATGAAATCTTGCAAATTGAAGGGAAGAGATAGTTTGATAATTTGAGAATTGAGATAAGAATTTTGAGTGAAGAAATGAACAAGAGATGAGGGTATTTATAGATTTTAAGAAGGGTTAATTTTGTAAATTAATAAATACAAAAAAATAATGAAAAAATGGCCATTTTTTAAAAACTGTCCGTTGGCCAACAGTAATGTGGGACCCACATATTCAAAAATCAAAGGAAAATTACCGTTGAACCGGGCCGGTCCGGGCCAGTTCATAACGGTTCACGGTACTGTTGACTATACCGGGCCGGTCCGGTCCGGTTCCGATACCAAAAAAACCTAACGAACCAACCCCCTACCCCCTAGAACCCAGCCCATCCCGGCCCCTGCTAACCGGTCCGGTCCCGATTTTTGCCGGTCCGGTCCCGGGTCAACCCGGCCCGGTTGACACGCATAGACCCACCATACAAATGATGTAACCTGTAGTAAACCCAGGGTAGGAGTAAGTTTTAACTCAAGTAAAATAGTATGAGAGAATTTCTAGTAATTGATCCTTATTCTTGTTGATAAATAACTCAAACATTCAACAAACTATGCACCATTCAGATTTCTGATTTTTGGTGCATGGGTATATATATTTATATTTATATATTATATTAAAAGCAAAAAGACCCTTAGCAAAATATTATTTGCCTTTTTTATTCTTTAAAAATAACTTTTACATAAGACAAAATTGAAATTTAATTATTCTCCTAATATATAAGATTTTTAAATTAAATAAAATTTACTTATAAAATATTGCCTTATTTGAATCACATAGAAACTCATAATGTTTGAACTGTTAAAATTACTATAGATAAACCATTTTGGCTTTTTTATATCCTTTTATCATAAAAGACGTAATCCAAAATTCAGAGGGGGGGAATTAATTTTAATTAAATTATAATTCCTTCAAAATACGCGTGAAGGAATTTTAATCTACTTTTGCCTTTGAATTATGTTGGTCTCACAATCAAGGGATAGCAAAGGGTCTCTAATAAATTTTGTTGTTAATATGATTCTTTTGAAATAAGTTTTTAGAAAAAAGTATAGTATATATAGTTAAAAAAGAAAATAATCTTTTTAATAGAAAAAAAATTGTCTTTAAAGTATTTAGCCATTTTTATTAAAGAAAAGAGAAATATATCGAGTTTAATACAATTTTGTCTAATATGAATTATGAAATGCACTTTGATTTACATGATTAAAAGAAAAATAGAACATAATTCTATATTAAAAGCGCAAAGCCCCTATCAAAATATCATTCACTTTTTATTAACCCATTTAAAATAGGTTTCACAATGGAAAAATTACAATTATAAACTATAATTCCTTCAAAAAATGTATGAAGAAAATTTAGTCTACTTTTGCCTTTTAATTATGTTCGTCCCAGAACCAAGGTATAGCAAAGGGTTTCTAATAAATTCTATTGTCAATATGATTCCTTTGAAATAAGTTTTAGAATAAACTATCCAATATGTAGTTAAAAAAAGAAAATTACCTTTTTAATGAGAAAAAAGATTTTGTCTTTAAAGTATTGAGCTATTTTAAATTTAAAGAAAAGAGAAATATATTGAATTTAATTATAATTTTGTCTAATACGAATTATGAAATGCACTTTGATATACATGGTTAAAAAAAAAAATAGAACATAATTCTATACTAAAAGCGCGAAGCGCCTATCAAAATATCATTCACTTTTTTTTACCCCTTTAGAATAGGTTTCACATTGGATAAAATTATAATTGTAAACTATAATTCCTTCAAAATACGTATGAAGGAAATTTATTATACTTTTGCCTTTGAATTATGTTCATCTCACATCCAAGGAGTAGCAAAGGGTCTCTAATAAATTTTATTGTTAATATGATTCTTTTGAAATAAGTTTTTAGAAAAAAGTGTCATATATGTAGTTAAAAAGGTAAATTATCTTTTTAATAAGAAAAAAAATCTGTCTTTAAAGTATTTAGCTATTTTTAATTTAAAGAAAAGAGAAATATATTGAGTGTAATTACAATTTGGTCAAATACGAATTATGAAATGCACTTCGATTTACATGGTTAAAAGAAAATTAGAACATAATTCTATATTAAAAGCGCAAAGCCCCTATCAAATATCATTCTCTTTTTTTTATCCCTTTAGAATAGGTTCCACATTGGATAATATTATAATTGTAAATTATAATTCCTTTAGAATACGTATGAAGAAAATTTAGTATACTTTTACCTTTAAATTATGTTCATCTCACAACCAAGGGGTAGCAAAGGGTCTCTAATAAATTTTATTGTTAATATGATTCATTTGAAATAAGTTTTAGAAAAAAGTGTCTTATATGTAGTTAAAAAAGAAAACTATCTTTTTAATAAGAAAAAAAATTGTCTTTAAAGTATTTAGCTATTTTAAATTTAAAGTAAAAGAGAAATATATGTCAGCTTCCACCAAAACTCTTGCATAAGACACCTTTTCCATTTTAGCAGTGATTTTATCAATGTATAAAGACTTCCCAACAACACTAGCTAGTTTACTGAGTGTTTCTGTAAACCAAAACCCTAGTGGTACACCTAAAAATATGATCCACAAGGGAATCACATTCACACTTCCTGGATCAAATTTAAAATTCATTCTCCATTGTTGCAGCACAAAAGGCTTGTTGTGATATGTATAAGGTCCTGATTGGAGTACTAGGTCCCTATCTTCAGTATTTTATAACCTGAAAATATAATATCCATCCTCATGATATAGAATTTGAGGCTTCTCAACAAAATTTCATACATTTATGACATAGTTGTCTATTGCTTTCTCATAAGGGTTGTTTCCTAGCACAAACCCAATCAAAGTTGTGCTCCAGTTGGTCACATGTTCCTTCGTATCCTTATCTTCAATTTGCACAACAAAAGTATCATCCCTCATAGCAGGCGGTACATAGCATAATCTTTTCCCATTTTGAAAGCTTCGATTCTTGTGCATGGCTTCCTTTTTCCTCTCAACTTCCACTGGAGGTAGTAATAATTCAGAAAATTGAATATGAAAGGAAGCCAAAGTATTTTGTGACTGCATTAGATTTGGGCATAATTCAAACGAATGTTGGCTCAAGGAAGTGCAGGAAAAGGCAGTGAAAGTAGAAGTCCAACAAAGGAATGCTGGGAAAAAGAAGTAACAACACAGAGGGACCTTAAAATGGATGCTAAAAGATAAGAGGAAGGATGATGTGATTAAACATACTAGAAATGAAGGGGACATGCAACAAACAAATGACAAAGGAGATGATAAGCTTATTGATAATGAAAAAATGAAGGGAAAGTGTACAGTAAAGTGCAATAGCTATGATGCAGTCCACAAATAGGTTCTCATTGCTGCAGATAGAAGATGACCCAGGGGACGTGGGTCTCATTGGCTTTTGTGGAAACAAAATATTGAGGTGCAAATATTGTTGCTTGATGAACAATTTATACATTGTGAAGTCCAAGAAAGAAGTTCCACTTTCAGGACTTTGATAACTGTGGTGTATGCAAGTAATGAGGTAAACAACAGGCAACATCTATGGGATAAACTTGTGAATTTAGGAGCAATTATTAAGGAGAGTGTTCTACTTAGTGGAGACTTCAGTAATTTCCTCCATGTTGATGATAGAATCTCCAGTTACACAAAGTGAGATCAAGAGGTTCCAGGATGCAAATATTATCCTGCAGCTCACACAATTGAAGAATTTGGGGTGGTTCTATACTTGGTGCAACAAACAACAAGTGGAAAAGAGGGTATACAGTAAAATTGACTGGGCAATGGAAAATGTTGAGTAGATGCAGAAGTACAGTCATATTGAAGCAGATTTTCTAAATCCTGAGGTGTCAGACCACTCCCCTATTCTACTACAATGAAAGGTTGTGGATCAAAAAAGGAACATGCATCCTAAACCTTTTACATTGTATAGCTCTGTGATGGATCATGCTGACTTTTCAGGCATAGTGGAAAAGGTATGGAATCAAGAGGTAAATGGAGGCAACATGCAGAGGGTATGGAATAAGCTTAAAGATTTGAAAACTAAACTAGAAGAATTGAACACTTATATAGCTTGCTATAGGCTCCATAAGGCCAGGCAGAAACTTGAAGCCATTCAGAGTGAACTAAAGCACAAACATATGGATCAAAGGTTGATTGATCAAGAAAAAATGGCTTTGATAGAAGTAGATAAATGGAGCATCATAGAGGAACAGATTCTACATCAGAAATCTATATAGATTGTGGAGACTCAAATTCTAAGTATTTTCATACACAGTTGAAGATAAGGACAAACACAAATACTATAAACTCTATCTAAACTAACTTGGGAGACAAGGTATTTGATCCTATACTGGTGGAGGAAGAGTTTGTCAAGTTCTTCAGGAAGCTACTGGGAGAGAATAACACTAGATGTCAATGTCCAAACTCTGAGGTCATATGTCAAGGACCTTATCTTAATATGCAGCAGAAGGAGGACCTAATAAAAATAATTACAAGAGATGAAATACTTCAGGCAATAAAAGATATGCCCTATGATAAGGCACCAGGAGTGGATGGGTTTCCAATTAAATTTTTCACAAGACATTAGCAAGTAGTAGGTGATGACATATATGAGACTGTGAAGGAGTTTTTTTGTGACTGGGAGGTTGCATAAGGAGTTAGTACTGCTGTAACACTAATTTCTAAAGTGCAAAATCCTACTCAAGTTAAAGACTATAGGCATGCATGTTGTACAACACTATATAAGATTATCACAAAGGTCCTCACAGCAAGACTAAAAACATTCATTGGAGGTCTAATTGGGAGATCACAGTCAGCATTTATAGAAGGTCGAATTATTACAGACAACATTCTGTTCATACATAAATTGTTCAAAAGATATAATAAAAAGGGTATCTCCCCAAGATTTGTTCTTAAAGTGGATCCGAGGAAAGCTTATGACACAGTAGAATGGTGTTTTTTGAAAGATTACTTACTAACATGGGGTTTCCTTACAAATTCACAAGATGGGTAATGGAATGCATTTCATCAGTTACATATTCTCTAAACATAAATGGTGGACTCACAACACCTTTCAAAGGCAAGAGGGTAATAAGGCCAGGAGACCTAATGTCTCCCTATCTCTTTGTCCTGGCTATGGAGTATTTGCAAAGGGAGTTCATGCAATTGACAAAGATGAAAGACTTCAAATTCAATGCTAGGTGCGAGAAATGGGTGTGATACATGTCTATTTTGCGAATGACTTGCTAATGTTTTGCAAGGCTGATATACAATCTGTCAGGCTATTAAAACAGGCTTTTCATAAAATTCTCTATGGTATTAGGTATTCAAGCAAATGCTGACAAGAGTTCTGTCTACATAGCTGGAGTTTCAATTTTGAAAAAAGAGAAAATTTTACAAGATCTGGGGTTCCCTGAAGGCAGCCTACCTTTCAAGTACCTTGGGTACCATTTGATTCCAAAAAGCTATCCATTGCTCGGTACTGCCACTAGTATAGAAGGTAACTCAGAAGATAAATTGATGGACATCGAGATTATTATCATATGTAGGGAGACTTTAATTGATAAGATCAGTTTTATTTGGTGTGCAATCGTATTGGATACAAATATATTTATTACCAAAGAAAGTAATGAAGATGATTGAGGCAATCTGCAAATCATTTTTGTGGATTGGTTCAGATGCTGTGTCAAGGAGAGCTTTGATTTCTTGGGAAACAATATGTTTGCCACAGAATGAAGGGGGCTTAATGTAATGAACATGTTATACTGGAATAAAGTTGGTATTGCAAAGTATCTATGGGCAGTGGCAAAGAAGAAGGATAATCTATGGATAAAAGGGATGCACATTTACTGCATAAAGAACTATAGGATTAAGGATATGTCTATACCTAGGAATGCAGCCTGGGTAGTTAGGAAAAATTTTTAGGCAAGAAGGATAATAAATGATTTTCAAGGAGTTCAAGGGGACCTGGAAAGCATATTGCACCAGCTACAGAGGGATGAATTGTTCAGCATTAAAAAATTATACAGGCTTCAATTCCCTCAACACCAAAAGGTCTAGTGGAAGATCATTATCTTGCCGCCACATATGCATCCAAGATTCAAATTTATTTTGTGGCTTGCATTACATAATAGATTGGCAACGATGGAGAAGCTACTGAAGTTTGGTATACAAAATCCACAGTAGTGTAATTCTTTACGAGCAAGTTGTTGAGACTTTTGATCATCTTTTCTTTGAATGCTCGCTGACAAAGGAACTATGGTTAAGGCTGCTAAGTTGGTTGGGATATGATAGACCTATTTGTGACTGGTAGAGTGAAGTCGAATGGGTAAGCAAGAATGCTAAAAGGAGAAATAGACAATGTGCAATAGTTACCTGTGTATTTGGCATGCTGGTGAATGTTATATTGAGAGAAAGAAATAAGATGAGGTAAACTGATAATCAACAACATATGCAAAGAAATAGCTATCCACATACACCTGAAGGGGGTCTCAATACAAAACTGGAAAGAAGCTCTGTAGAAGATAAACTGCTACCCTTAGTATGTTAGAGTCTTTTACTGGTTTCTTTATGTAATAACATTAGAGTACTGGATTGTCTTGTATAGTCCTAGCTTAAGAAGGAACCTTAGACTATAGTTTATAATAAAGGATGAGTAGATGGTCAGCATCTACTGAATGTAATGTAAATTCTTTTGATGGAATGAAGTAGAAAAGTTGTTTATTAAAAAACATATTGAGTTTAATTACAATTTTGTCTAGTATGAATTATGAAATGCACTTCGATTTACATGATTAAGAGAAAAGTAGAACATAATTCTATACTAAAAGCGCGAAGCTCCTATCAAAATATCATTTGCTTTTTTTTTTTTACCCCTTTAAAATAGATTTCACATTGGATCAAATTATAATTATAAACTATAATTCCTTCAAAATGCGTATGAAGGAAATTTAGTCTACTTTTGCCTTTGAATTATGTTCATCTCACAACCAAGGAGTAGCAACGGGTCTCTAATAAATTTTATTGTTAATATGATTCTTTTGAAATAAGTTTTTAGAAAATGTGTCCTATATGTAGTTAAAAAAGAAAATTATCTTTTTAATAAGAAAACAAAATTGTCTTCAAAGTATTTGGCTATTTTAATTTAAAGAAAAGAGAAATATTGAGTTTAATTACAATTTGGTCAAATATGAATTATGAAATGCACTTCAATTTGCATGGTTAAAAGAAAAATAGAATATAATTATATATTAAAAGCACAAAACTCCTATCAAAATATCATTCATCTTTTTATCCCTTTAGAATAGGTTTCACATTGAATAAAATAATAATTGTAAACTATAATTCCTTCAAAATATGTATGAAGAAAATTTAGTCTACTTTTGCCTTTGAATTATGTTCGTCTCACAACTAAGGGGTAGCAAAGGAACTCTAATAAATTTTATTGTTAATATGATTCTTTTGAAATAAGTTTTTAGTAAAAGTGTCCTATATGGAGTTAAAAAAGTAAATTATCTTTTTAATAAGAAAATTTTTTTTGTCTTTAAAGTATTTAGTTGTTTTTAATTTAAAGAAAAGAGAAATATATTGAGTTTAATAACAATCTGGTCTAATATGAATTATGAAATGCACTTCGATTTACATGGTTAAAAGAAAAATAGAATATAATTCTATATTAAAAGCGTAAAGCTCCTATCAAAATATTATTCGCTCTTTTTATCCCTTTAGAATATTTCACATTGAATAAACTTATAATTGCAAACTATTCCTTCAGAATACGTATGAAGAAAATTTAATCTACTTTTGCCTTTGAATTATATTCGTCTCACAACCAAGGGGTAGCAAAGGGTCTCTAATAAATTTTATTGTTAATATGATTCATTTGAAATAAGTTTTTAGAAAAAAGCACCCTATATGTAGTTAAAAAAGAAAATTATTGTTTTAATAAGAAAAATTATTTATCTTTAAAGTACTTAGCTTTTTTTAATTTAAATAAAAGAGAAATATATTGAGTTTAATTACAATTTTGTCTAATATGGATTATAAAATGCACTTCGATTTACATGGTTAAAAGAAAAATAGAATATAATTCTATATTAAAAGCGCAAAGCCCCTATCAAAATATCATTCTCCATTTTTTACCCCTTTAGAATATGTTTCACATTGGATAAAATCAGAATTGCAAATTAATTATTTTTCTAATATTTAAAAATTTCAGTTCAACTAAAATATTCCTTATTTGCAATAATGCAAAGTCTGTAATATATAGGAACTTAATTCACCTGAGGAAGTTATATTGTTACATTTTTTTTATCCTAATTAGACTATCCCAGACAAGGCGCATAAATTATCATTCTTTCTTTCTAATCTCGTTTACTAATTAAAAAATATCAATAATAATAATAATTACATAACAAAAACACCTATCGTTATTAACAAATCACTAATAAAAGATTTAGGTGGTTGACAAGAGTCAAGTACATTAATAATTTTACAAACACAAAATTTCAAAAAGTGAAATATCAAATTATTCTTTTTACTCTTTGATATATAATTATATAATTAATTATTTAAAATTTATTGAGTTAGTAAAAAGAATTGGAATCAACAAAAAGTAATTATTTCATTTACTCATCCAAACAAATAATTAAGATTTTGAATTAACAAATTAACAAGAATTAATTTAATTACTTTTATATTCATTATATATGTAAATTATTTTTAAATTGAAAAATCTAATAGGATACAGAAATTTATTTTGATATGAATAGCATTAGCATATGGAAACTTTGGTTATAATTGTATTAAGAGTCAAATTCGAAAAATAAAAACTTGAAGCAATGAGGAGGAAACAATAGAATACATACTATATTCTGTAAGAATTGTCATTCTGTCATGAAATAAAGTAAAGACAAGAACAATAATGCAAGAACAATAGCAATAGAGAGAAGAGTAGAGAGAGTTCTTCTTATTGAGTTGAGAGGGGTTATTTACAATGGTAGAGGGCACCTCTATTTATAGGGAGGAGGATGATTTATCTACCAAGAATAGAACTCTAGAATCTCTCTAATTAAAGACATTAAAGACATTCACCTTAAATAGAAGTGTAAGATCTTCTATTTATAACACTCCCCCTTGAATGTCTATTCAATGATGTGCCTCGTTAAAACCTTAAAACCAAAACCCAATGGGAAAAATTAAAGTAAGGAAAAAGAGTACACATGTTTGAATATGCGCCTATTGGTTTCCTCGTTAAAAACCTCGCAAGGAAAACCCAATTGGGACAAAACCTTGTAAGGGAAAAAGAGTGCAACGCGCATTAACTCCCCCTAATGAGAACATCAATTTATATCCTTGAGCATTTGCATTCCAACCTTGTGCATCATCTTCAAAACGATCTTTGGTAGATGCTTGATAAATAAATCAACCATATTGACTTGAATAAATATTCCGCACCTTGAAATCATCATTCTTGATAGGTATGAACATCTTCATATGATGTCGTGGAATAACACTTCAATATCTCCATAGATGCATTCTCAATGCCATCATGCTTATAGTTATGGCAAGATACATATGTACACAAATTGTACTAAGGATGTGGTACTTCAGGACCAAGGATTGCATATGCTTCAAGCAACTTAAATCTTTCAAGTTAAGTCATGTAAGTCACATAATAGACTTTAGCTGCATATCAAAGTTTCATGTCATGCTAAACAAATAAGATATCGAAAACTGATTATACATACCTTTGACTTTATACTTTCAAGTATTTGAACTATATGTCCAAATCTACATGTCTTTCACATGGAATCAATTCTTCTTGAATTGTATCTATTCCATTTAGTTACTTTCTTTGGGTCAGCAAATGCGTATAGCATGCTTTGCAATATGTTGCAATTGAATTATCCCTTTTATGAACTTCAGGTTCATATCATGATATTCGGGGATATACATATACAAATGATAATTCATCCCATGTAACCTTTTCTCAAGTGTTTATCATGTCTCCCCCTCATGTTAGTAAAGCTAACTTGTTTCCTCAACTTTGGGAAATCATCTTTGTGCATTATCATGTTAATATACACAGCACATTAATAATAAGATGAAATTATTTGGTTCCTGACCCTGAACCACTTGTGAGGGGAGAATATACTCTCGTATACAACGTATATCAAACTGATATATATAACTTTGTTCTCATAAGAAACAGTTTAGCTATTAAGTGGAAGCACTCAATAATTATCTTGCTAAACCAACTTTGATATAAACCAACTTATCAAGATGAACTATCTTGAGTAGAGAATCTGGAAATTATGCTCGAAGTTAGATTACTGAGCAATTTACCTCGCAAGCACCAGCCAGGCTGCGGGTCAATAACAATTGCCCATGTAACCATATCATAGATGCATCATATGTGGTATACATGGCAGGTGAATGGGCCCATATTCACCTTTGATATTTCCAGAATTTATGGGCTTCAACCCGAACTCTTTAGTTGGTCAGTTCATTAATGAGAACAAGTGATACAAGAGAATTCGTAAAGAACTTTCTAGTTCTTTGATATTCACCTATGTGAATTTGCACATCATACTTAAAATGAGATGGCTAACACGAATGCCAACTGAATAAATTATCAATATTGGTAAACTTCAAATTTACACCATGACATGTGCACTTATCAATAAACTTCAGGTTTATTATGACATGGGTTTATATACCAATAGATATCCACTTTATTGTGGCATTCTTTCGTTTGTGTAGTACAAACTGGAGAACAAAGCGGGTAGCTTTTCATATACAAATTACCCGGCTACAAGTTGTAGTAATAGGAAAATCAAAGCCTTCCTTTATTTATAGTCTCAATATAATCAATCGCTTTCGCGTGTACTTTGGAAACTGAATAAGTTTCTTTGAGACTTACTACAGCACAATACTCAATTGTGTTTCTCCAACATAGTAATAATTGGCTCTTCGAGAGCTCTCAATTAATTTTGTACTACCACAGATTCATCAACATTCATGTGGTGAATATCTTTCTTAAAGAGAAAGTTATACCATTATGGTCATGTCAAACTTATATGCAAGATATGTTTCTTGCATTATCGTTGTCCTTTAATAGTCATATTTCCAAAATACTTAGGCGTACAATAGGTACGTGACCAACGATCATTCATGCCATATATCATCTCAAACCTCCTTCTAGGGGTGAGGGTGGTATCATCTCAAGCCTCCTTCTAGGAGTGAGTGTGGTATATTCAATACCAATTTCATGTTCATATTCTTCCAATAATGAATATGTATCACATTCACTTCGAGGATATGTGATTTTGTTATCCTTTTCAAATCTATAAATGCTTCAGGCATTTGATTTGCTATTCTTTGCAAATGGATAATCTTTTGTGCCTCTTTCTCACAAATAGAGGTATGTGGATCAAGATGAGATAATGATGCATTTTTCCACAAAATTTCCCGTTTGGTTTCACCAGCTTCTCCCCCTAATTTTGGGAAAAGTGTCTCATCAAATTGACAGTCTGCAAATAGTGCAGTGAACAAATCTCCTGTCAATGTTTCGAGGTAGCGAATAATGTAGGACGATTCAAACTCAACATATATTCCTAACCTTCTTTGCAGACCCATTTTGGTGTGGGATGGCGGTGCTAAAGGCACATATACTGCGCATCCAAAAATTCTTAAATGGGATATATTGGGCCCATGACCCAAAACTAATTGCAATGGGGAATATTTGTGTCAATTCGTCAGTCAGAGACGAACTAGCATTGCTGCATGCAACATGGCGTGACCCCAAGCCGAAGCGGGCAGCCGACAAACTAGCATTGTTGCGTGCAAAATGGCGTGACCCCAAGCCGAAGCGGGCAGCCGACAAATTAGCATTGTTTTATGCAAAATGGCGTGACCCCAAGCCGAAGCGGGCAGCCGACAAATTAGCATTACTGCATGCAAAATGGCGTGAACCCAAACCGAAATGGGCAGCCTCATTTTCATGAAAAATTCAAGATTATTCTCATCTATTGTCTCAATTTGATATCCATTTTGAATGATATCCTTAAAACTCAACAAGTTCTTCTTAGACTTGGAGGAGAACATTTTGATTGATATCATTAAAACTCAACAAGTTCTTCTTTAGACTTGGAGGAGAACATTGCATTCTCTATGATTAACGCCATGCCTTTGGGCAGAGTTACAATTGCTCTTCCGGAGCTTTCAATCAATTTACTACTTCCATAGATTGTAGTAATGTTTGCCTTACACATATTCATTTGAGAGAAATACTTCCTTTCTTTGAGTATTTGTATGTCTAGTACTTGAATCAATTAGGCAAATACTTTTACAGTTGGACGTTGATCCAAGTTCGCTTTGTGAGATAACCATATTTGCTATCCCATAGTTTGACATACAAAAGAAATATACGAACATAAGAATAAACAAGTTCAATTCTTTTGTGTCACATAATATTTTCAAAATCTGCTACTAACAGTTGACTAACAAAATCAGATATGTTGTCCATAATCAATTATTTTGCAGTTTGAAAATTTCAGCGTTTTTCATAAGACAATCGATTATTAAACACACACAATCGATTGTTTGAACATAGACAATCGATTGTTAAACACACACAATCGATTATTTGTTATTTTTGAAAAACTTCGGATTACACTGTTTAAGACAATCGATTGTTAGATATAGACAATCGATTGTTGGTCATTTTTGAAAAATTCGACCTCACTGTATAAGACAATCGATTGTCAAATATAGACAATCGATTGTTGATCACTTTTGAAAAATTCCAGACCACTGTTTTAAAGACAATCGATTGTTTATCATTGACAATCGATTGTTTTGCAGTTTTATGCGAAATATGAGATAACCGACTAGTTTTTCAGGCTAGTCGATTACCTCTACTGGAAAGTAAAGATATTATTGATATTTGAGCATATTGAGACGTTCTAAAGAACTAATACAAAAATCATATCATGAGCTAGCTAATACGAGCTAATACTAATGACTATTGATTTATTCATTGACTAATACAAATAAGTAGAATAAAATCAAATAGCTCCATCTTCTTTCATCACGGACCCATCACCGATTAAGTGGTCTATTTTCCCCTCGGGGTGCTTAAAGAAGTCTGCCACATCCAAGTGGGTGATGTCAAAGTTGTCGTCAGAGACAAAATTCGTTTCAGGGCGTTTACTCTTTCGAGATACTTGATAAAGATTAACCAAATCTTATGGTATTCGGCAATCCTTTGATCAGTGCCCGTTTTCACCGCAACGATAATATATAGTTTATAAACTATTTGCTTTTGGATTCTTATCGTATCGTGCTTGTGGCAGAGTGACCAACTTCATGTTGTCATCTCTCTTCTATAAGCCTTTCCACAAGATGGGTGAATCCTTGACGGTGAGATATTCAATCTTCAAACCTTCATCAAGGTGATGGCGCAAGTAAATCAAGGCCTTCGTACAGTTTCAAACCTTCATTAAGGTGATGGCGCAAGTAAATCAAGGCCTTCGTATAGTTTTGGGTGGATGCATTATTTCTGTATTTAATGGCGTCTCCAAGACCCATAGCATCTAAGTGGATTTCAGTATCCAACACCCATGTCATATAGTTCTTGCACGAAATTTCGAGGGCAAAGAACTTTCTTTTCATATGACACAATTACATCAAGAGAGTGTTCATACTTACGGGCTCTATTATAATTATCACATTCACTTCAGGGAATGAATCAAAATCATGTGCTTTACACAATCTGCTACCACATTCTCTAAGGGGAATGGAGCAAATTCAATTGGACGGAATTCTTTGTCACGTCCACATTCATTGATACCTTCATGGTAATTAGTCTTCTTTCAGACTTATCATATACTGCTTCCACATTCTCTAAAGGGAATGGAGCAAATTCAATGGGACGGAATTCTTTGTCACGTCCACAATCATACATGAATTTAATCATGGCAGGACATAGAGATTTTACCACTTCGTGTGGTTATAATTTCTCACATACTCCATTAGAGTTATAATCAAACTTTGTATATAAAATTTATAGAATTCCAAGAATTTGAAAAGGAAAAGTAAATTACTTACCTTTAAGGTATACCAAATATATTTTCAATATTTTCTTCCTTTCTTCCTTTCCTTTCTTTCTTTCCTTTTTCCACGTTTTTCTCTCTTTTCTCTTTTTGCCGTTTTTCTTTTCGTTCCCTTTCTGTTCTTTTCTTTGTTTTCTTTCTTTCTTTTTGTTTCTGCTTCCTTCTTTTTTTTTTTTTTTTTCTTTCGTCATTCTTTCTTTGAAGAAAAACCCTACACAAACAAAAGTTAAGACAATCGAAAATTAAATTAGGAAGAGGGAAATACCTTAGATTTCTCGAGAATGGTTCTTGAGATGGTAGAGTCTCGTGCTGATAACGTGTTATGAAATAAAGTAAAGACAAGAACAATAATGCAAGAACAATAGCAATAGAGAGAAGAGTAGAGAGAGCTCTTCTTATTGAGTTGAGAGGGGTTATTTACAATGGTAGAGGGCACCTCTATTTATAGGGAGGAGGATGATTTATCTACCAAGAATAGAACTCTAGAATCTCTCTAATTAAAGACATTAAAGACATTCACCTTAAATAGAAGTGTAAGATCTTCTATTTATAACACATTCTTTATTATTATTATTATTTGACAATTCCCCTTATGTTCTATATTAAATTATTTTTTGAAAAAAAAAAGTCATTTAGACTTTACGTTTCCCCTTATCAATTTTTTCTATGAACATAACACCAATCTCTTCATTCCCAAAATGGCAAAGAAATTTTTTAAAATTTATTTTAATTGAAAAATCTTTGTTGTTTATAATAGTATTTAATTTTTTTTGTTTATTTTAGTATTAGATCATAAAATAATAATATCCTTTTATAAAATATTTCTATAAAAGTCTTCAGAAACTACAATAAGACATCTAAAACTTTTATAAAAAGAATTTTTTCTTCATTGACTCGGCTTAATAAAACATTTAATAATCACCATTTTCAAGAACTTATACATTTTTTGTTAACTTTTATTTTAAAGGTCAAGCACATTATTTATTTATTTATTTGTAATTTTTTGAAATAGTATATTTATTGATATAGGATACACACGTACTAGTATACTATATTAAAAGCACGAATGTCCTTAACAAAATGTCATTCGTCTTTTTTACCCTTTTAAAATAGAGCTCATATTGGACAAAATAGACATTTAAATATTTTACTAATATTTAGAAATTTGAAATCAACTAAAATTTTGGTGATTAAATTTTTCCTAATTTGAATTTAGTTATAACTCCTAATATTTAGAAGTTTAAAGTCAATTAGAAGTTACCTTATATAAATTATTTTATTAATTGAACTATGTGCCATAACTTTAACATCACCTAATATATTCTTTTAATGGAAACACAAAATAGCCTAAAAATTTCTCGAAACTAAACAATACAACGGACTCGTATCAGCAACTAAGGAAATGGATGTTTATTCTAATTTAGTATTTTTAAAATAAATTTTACCAACAAGTATCATTATTTAGAAGGAAATACAATAATAAGCATTAAAGGAGGACGAACCTGTCCAACAAAAGCGAAAAACGACACAAATTGTTATGAAATAGAAGATTCTTACACTTCTATTTAAGGTGAATGTCTTTAATGTATTTAATTAGAGAGATTTTAGAGTCCTATTATTGGTAGCAAGATCTTCCTCCTCCCTATAAATAGAGGTGCTCTCTACCATTGTAATTCACCCCTCTCAACTCAATAAGAAGAACTCTCTCTATTCTTCTCTCTATTGCTATTGTTCTTATTCTATTGTTCTTGTCTTTTGCTTTAGTTTATAACACGTTATCAGCACGAGACTCTACCGTCTCAAGTATCATTCTCGAAAATCCAAGGTATTTTCCCTCTTCCTAATTTAATTTTCGAGTATGTCTGACATTATGAAAAGAAAGTTCGTTGCCCTTGAAATTTCGGGCAAGAACTATATGACATGGGTGTTGGATGCTGAAATCCACCTAGATGCTATGGGTCTCGGAGACACCCTCAAAGATAAAGAAAAAGCATCCACCCAAGATTGTGCGAAGGCCTTGATTTTCTTGCGCCACCACCTTGACGAAGGTTTGAAGATTGAATATCTCACCGTCAAGGATCCACTCGTTTTGTGGAACGGCTTAAAGGAGAGATATGACAACCTGAAGTTGGTCACTCTGCCACAAGCACGATATGATTGGGCTCATCTGAGGCTCCAGGACTTTAAGTCCGTTTCTGAATATAATTCTGCAATGTTCAGAATTACTTCTAAATTGAAGCTATGCGGAGATAAAATCTCCGATTATGATATGCTTGAGAAAACGTTTACAACGTTTCATGCCTCCAATATGGTACTGCAACAACAGTACAGAGAAAAGGGCTTTACGAAGTACTCTGAACTGATTTCTCTCTTACTAGTGGCTGAGCGAAATAATGAACTGCTCATGAGAAATCACGAAAACAGACCAACTGGGTCTACACCACTGCCTGAAGCAGATATGGTGCACTCTCACTATGCCAAACATGAAAAGGACCGTGGTCATGGTCATAAACGGGGTCAAAGCCAAGGACGTGGACAAGGAAGAAATTCCAAAGAAGTCCGTCACCCCCCAAAGAGAGATAACTACCGAAAGCAGAAACGGGATCCCGAAGATCCTAAGGCAAATAGTTCAGAAACTATATGTTATCGTTGCGGTGGAAACGGGCACTGGTCTAGGACTTGCCGAATACCAAGACACTTGGTTGACCTTTATCAAGCATCTCGAATGAGAAAACGCCCTGAAACAAATTTTGTCTCTGACGACAACTTTGACTTCACCCACCTGGATGTGGCAGACTTCTTTGAGCAACCCGAGGGAAAGATAGACCACCTAATCGGTGACGGAACCGTGATGAAAGAAGATGGAGCTGTTTGATTCTACTTGTATTAGTCAATGAATAAATTAATAGTCATTAGCATTAGCTCGTATTAGTTAGTTCATGATGTGATGTTTGTAGTAGTTCATTAGAATATCTTCAATATGCTCAAATATCAATAAAACTTTTATTTTCCAGTGGGGGTAATCAACTAGCCTGAAAAACTAGTTGATTATCTACTATTTTCGCATTAAAGTTGAAAAACAATTGATCAACAATCGATTGTCTTTGGCTAACAATCGATTGTCATTAAGACAGTGTAATCTGGAATTTTTCAAAAATCATCCACAATCGATTGTCTGTGTCTAACAATCGATTGTCTTGAAACAGTGAGGTCTGGAATTTTTCAAAAATAGCCAACAATCGATTGTCTATGCATAACAATCGATTGTCTTAAGACAGTGTGATATGAAGTTTTTCAAAAATAACAAATAATCGATTGTGTATGTCTAACAATCGATTGTCTATGTTCAAACAATCGATTGTGTGTATTTAATAATCGATTGTCTTATGAAAAACGCTGAAATTTTCAAACTGCAAAGGAATTGATTATGGATAACATATCTGATTTTGTTAGCCAACTGTTAGTAGCAGATTTTGAAGATATTATGTGACACAAAAGAATTGAACTTGTTTATTCCTATGTTCGTGTATTTCTTTTGTATGTTAAACTATGGGATAGCAAATATGGATATCTCACAAAGCGAACTTGGACCAACGTCCAATTGTAAAAGTATTTGCCTAGTTGATTCATGTACTACACATACAATACTCAAAGAAAAGAAGAGTAATTGTGTAAGGCAAACATTACTACAATCTATGGAAGTAGTAAATTGATTGAAGGCTCCGGAAGAGCAATTGTAACTCTGCCCAAAGGCATGACGTTAATCATAGAGAATGCAATGTTCTCCTCCAAGTCTAAGAAGGACTTGTTGAGTTTTAATGATATCAATCAAAGTGTTCTCCTCCAAGTCTAAAAGGAACTTGTTGAGTTTTAAAGATATCATTCAAAATGGATATCATATTGAGACAATAGATGAGAATAATCTTGAATTCTTCATGAAAACGAGGCTGCCCGCTTCGACTTGGGTTCACGCCATTTTGAATGCAACAATACTAGTTTGTCGGCTGCCCACTTCGGTTTGGGGTCATGCCATTTTGCATGAAGCAATGCTAGTTCGTCGGCTGCCCACTTCGGTTTGGGGTCACGCCATGTTGCATGCAGCAATGCTAGTTCGTCTCTGACTGACGAATTGACACAAATATTCCCCATTGCAATTGGTTTTGGGTCATGAACCCAATATATCCCATTTAAGAAGCTTTGGATGCGCAGTATATGTGCCTGTAGCACCGCCATCCCGCACCAAAATGGGTTTGCAAAGGAGGTTAGGAATATATGTTGAGTTTGACACGTCCTCCATTATTCGCTACCTCGAAACATTGACAGGAGATTTGTTCACTGCACTATTTGCAGACTGTCAATTGGATGAGACACTTTTCCCAAAATTAGGGGGAGAAGTTGGTGAAACCAAACGGGAAATTTTGTGGAAAAATGCATCATTATCTCATCTTGATCCACATACCTCTATTTGAAAGAAAGAGGTACAAAAGATTATCCATTTGCAAAGAATAGCAAATCAAATGCCTGACGCATTTACGGACTTGAAGAGGATAACGAAATCACACATTCACGCGGGAAAATGTTCCGATCCGTATTGAAGTCCCTATTGGACAAATATCTAGTGTCATATCCAATGAGTCAAATGCACGCCAGAAGCGTGGCAGACCATTAGGTTCCAAAGATCGAAATCCTAGAAAGAGGAAAAAGAACGATCTAAATGACACTATGAAAGAATCACATGAGGACGCTCATGATTTGATTAATTCCGAGATTCACGAAGAATCTATTGAGCCTGAGACTCTTGAAAATACGGAATGCAAGAATGTGAGGATCTCGAACCTCAGTCTGTGGTAGTACAAAATTAATTGAGAGCTCTCGAAGAGCCAATTATTACTATGTTGGAGAAACACAATTGAGTATTGTGCTGTAGTAAGTCTCAAAGAAACTTATTCAGTTTCCAAAGTACACGCGAAAGCGATTGATTATATTGAGACTATAAATAAAGGAAGGCTTTGATTCTCCTATTACTACAACTTGTAGCGGGGTAATTTGTATATGAAAAGCTACCCGCTTTGTTCTCCAGTTTGTACTACACAAACGAAAGAATGCCACAATAAAGTGGATATCTATTGGTATATAAAGCCATGTCATAATAAACTCGAAGTTTATTGATAAGTGCACATGTCATGGTGTAAATTTGAAGTTTACCAATATTGATAATTTATGTTAGCCATCTCATTTTAAGTATGATGTGCAAATTCACATAGGTGAATATTAAAGAACTAGAAAGTTCTTTACGAATACTCTTGTATCACTTGTTCTCATTAATGAACTGACCAACTAAAGAGTTCGGGTTGAAGCCCATAAATTCTGGAAATATGAAAGGTGAGTATGGGCCCATTCACCTGCCATGTATACCACATATGATGCATCTATGATATGGTTACATGCGCCATTGTTATTAACCCGCAGCCTGGCAGTGCTTGCGAGGTAAATCGCTCAGTAATCTAACTTCGAGCATAGTTTCCAGATTCTCTACTCAAGACAGTTCATCTTGATAAGTTGGTTTATATTAAAGTTGGTTTAGCAAGATAATTATTGAGTGCTGCCACTTAATAGCTAAACTGTTTCTTATGAGAACTAAGTTATATATATATCAGTTTGATATAAGTTGTATACGAGAGTATATTCTCCCCTCACAAGTGGTTCAGGGTCAGGAACCAAATAATTTCATCTTATTATTAAGGTGCTATGTATATTGACATAATGCACAAAGATGATTTTCCAAAGTTGAGGAAACATGTTAGCTTTACTAACATGAGGGGGAGACATGATAAACACTTGAGAAAGTGTTACATGGGATGAATTTTCATTTGTATATGTATATCCCCAAATATCATGATATGAACCTGTAGTTCATAAAAAGGAAATGCAATTGCAACATATTGCAAAGCATGCTATACGCATTTGCTGACTCAAAGAAAGCAACTAAATGGAAGAGATACAATTCAAGAAGAATTGATTCCATATGAAAGACATGTAGCTTTGAACCTATAGTTCATATGCTTGAAAGTATAAAGGCAAAGGTATGTATAGTCAATTTTCGATATCTTATTTGTTTAGCATGACATGAAACTTTGATATGCAGCTAAAGTCTATTATGTGACTTACATGACTTAACTTGAAAGATTTAAGTTGCTTGAAGCATATGAAATCCTTGGTCCTGAAGTACCACATCCTTAGTACAATTTGTGTACATATGTATCTTGCCATAACTATAAGCATGATGGCATTGAGAATGCATCTATGGAGATATTGAAGTGTTATTCCACGACATCATATGAAGATGTTCATACCTATCAAGAATGATGATTTCAAGGTGCGGAATATTTATTCAAGTCAATATGGTTGATTTATTTATCAAGCATCTACCAAAGATCGTTTTGAAGATGATGCACAAGGTTGGAATGCAAATACTCAAGGATATAAATCGATGTACTCATTAGGGGGAGTCAATGCGTGTTGCACTCTTTTTCCCTTACAAGGTTTTGTCCCACTGGGTTTTCCTTGCAAGGTTTTTAACGAGGCAACCAATAGGCGCATATTCAAACATGTGTACTCTTTCCTTACTTTAATTTTTCCCATTGGGTTTTGTTTTAAGGTTTTAACGAGGCACATCATTGAATAGACATTCAAGGGGGAGTGTTATGAAATAGAAGATTCTTACACTTCTATTTAAGGTGAATGTCTTTAATGTATTTAATTAGAGAGATTTTAGAGTCCTATTATTGGTAGCAAGATCTTCCTCCTCCCTATAAATAGAGGTGCTCTCTACCATTGTAATTCACCCCTCTCAACTCAATAAGAAGAACTCTCTCTACTCTTCTCTCTATTGCTATTGTTCTTGTTCTATTGTTCTTGTCTTTTGCTTTAGTTTATAACACAAATAAAGATTTAAAATCTAAAATAGTTAAAAACATTTACACTCCTCAACTAAAAATCAAAATTTTCCTCTTTGAAAATAAAACATTCCTTCGAATGCAATATCGAATCCATTAATATCTAATTTTGTGGAGAGACCATGAGTTTATGTGCCACATAATCTCCCTATAAATTGTATTATATCAATTTTAAAAAAGATATACATAAAATAATTAATTTTACCGAGAGACTATGAGTTCATGTGCCACATAATCTCCCTATAAATTCGCCCCCGAGTACGGCACTACCATTACTAAGACAAAACATCAACGGTTAGTTATATGAATCTTCAACAATCATTTCATTTTGTATTAGGTAATGTCTTTTAGGATGGAATTAAAGGTTCTATAAAATTACGGATTCCATAATTCTCAAATTATTCCTACGCATTTTAAAGGATCAGCCCCCTATCAGCATGACGACTTTGTCAAAATTACAAAAGTTAAGGGCTGTTAAGGGCTCTTTTGAATAGTAAGAAGTAAGAACATAGAAGAAGATTAAAGGAATCGAAAACTTTGGTAAGAGCTTACTTTGCTCCTACAAGCTGAATCACTGTGACATTTGTTTGGAAGAAACACGTAATTTTGGGGGAGAGAATTTAACAAGTTTCCAGCCTCTAGATTTTAAAGGTCTATTTGTTCAAATTTGTGGGAGATAATTCTTTTCTTCTGGTCTTCAAAATATCACTAAATACATAAAGGTATTGTTCACAGTACACTTATTCACTTTTTCTTCAGTTCTAGCGAAACAACTTTTACCTTTCAAAATTGATGCCTAAAATTTAACTTGCTGCCACTACAACTCGTATAAAAGACTGGAACCCAGCTCTATCTCTAACCAACCTTAACTAGAGAAGCTGTAAAACCTAATGCACTCACATTGCTATACATATCGAATGAAAGAACGGCACTAGCAAAATTTGATTGATAAAGATCAAAAGGCCATCAATCAGCAAAGTGTGATACTGTTTCCTCAGACATGTACACCATTCCCGTTGCAATAAATCCCATCAAAAGATCCATTACCATTAGCAGTTGTTCCATTTCCAACTCGATGAACATTTTCCACTGATGTACCATTGGTAAATCCATTAGTCACTGCTTCACCCTTCTTCAAAAGAGATTCGAGCTGCCCACACGCTGCTGCTATAAGCCCTGTTCAGAAAAATAAGAATTAGATCATAATGAGGAGCACAATAACTAGTGATAAGCAAGAAAGTAAACCGGCAAAACTAACTCTTTCTTTCAAGTAGAAACCAAACGTCGTGGATATTTCTCACTCCAAGGTTGAAATTTGTTTTTATTTGACCACAGATTGAGGCAGAAACATAGTGCCAAACACACTTCGAAAGTTGGTCACAGTGAATGGATCAGAGTGAACCAATCAGAACCTGGACCTTAAGGTGTAATTGTCTGTTTGATCTGGGACTTCTAGACTTGGGAAATACGATTACAGCCTTCATGAAAAGAATGAGGCTTGCAAGATTGCTAGTTGTGGACAGCAAACTCAATATAGAGCCTAAGTTAAAGAAACTAGTTTTTTCTTCTCCAAAATCTAGTGGCACAGGAGTCGGGTCATAATTCATCTTATTAAAAATGGGTGTACACAACTTAGATGCTCTACACAAAAGCAGCTCCCATGAAAAATACTTTTGTTCTGCAAGGATGAACAACCATGCAAAATAAAAATTGGTCAAAGTTCTATCCTTTCAACAAAGCTGATGCTTACATATAGAAGAACAAGATTCATGAAGTCAACTAGTTAAAGAAAGCAAACTAGAACTGACTTGACCGATGTAGGGCAGGGCAGCAAGGTCAGAAGGTCCTAATGTGTCTCCCAATACCAAGAAAACAAAAGACAATCTCGAGAACTACTACTCATAACATTAGCTGTTGAACTTGCAACGCCAGAAAAATCTTCATTCACTTAATTTCTTCAAACAAAGTACCAATCTTTAGTTTTAGGCCTACAAATTAAATAATCTAAGACGTGAATTGACTTTTTCGGATCAACTAAAAGCCAGACAGATAAAATGAGAAATGCAAGTCCAAATGTTAAAATGCCACTTCAAAAGTTCCAATGCAAGCATGAGTAATTTTGCTGGCTATGAACAGAAGTTTAAAGCAGGGAGGAATACCTAAGAACACGGCAGACGGTTTTCCTGGCCTTGATTTAAATTCAGGATGAAATTGGACGCCAATAAAGTAAGGGTGATTAGGCAGCTCGACAATCTGTAGAGGAAATAGAAAATTAAACCAACAACAATAATACAAGTATCTATCATGACTTAATAATTCAAATATACAAAGGTTAACCTCCATGCGGCGACCACTTTCATCTTTGCCAGTGAAAGAAAGACCAGCATCTTCAAATTGCTGCACCATATCAGGATTCACCTAAGTAGCACAAGACAAGTTTTTAGCATACATACCAAATAAAGATATCACATCTTATGGTCCACATATAATTATAGCACTCCACCTAGGTGTGCTATAGCTACACTATAGTTCCAAAACTTAGAAGAATAAGAAAAAGCATCAACAAACCTCATATCTATGTCGGTGCCTCTCATCTAAAAAGCTCTGGTTGCCATATCTGAGAAAGATATAGTTTAGCCACTTTGTAATATAAATAGGAAAAGTTCTCCAGAGTGGCTTCAGATCATAACATAGCAAAGTCCGTCATTATGTGTAAATTAAAAAGATCCCTTCTCCAAAAAGAATCAAAAGAGAAGGGGGCCAAAACCAGCTTCCTTTGCAGGTCTTTCTTATAGTAGATCAACAGGCAGTCCAATCTTTACAAGTTAAAATAAAAACATTCAGAAAGGTGATGTCACAATAGACTGTGATCGAGCAATCAATCTTCAGGAGGCCAGAGCACACATATAGCTAAACATGCACAACGTAATAAGTAGTATAATCACGTAAATTCATGTGCTATTGCAAGATCATATGGTGAGAAATGCAGGAACCATGTTGGAATATTTTATCTCAAACATTACAAATGCAACACACATCTCGGGCCTTCAAATTGTTTGGCACTCCTCCCTTCGTTTGACAATCCCAAAAGATTGAGATTTTTCTATGATTAGAAAATATTTAATTTTACATATAAAATTCTGTTACCTTCTCTAGAAAGAGTATTCCCTCTGTCCCAATTTGTTTGGCACTCCCTTCATTTGACAATCCCAAAAGATTGAGATTTTTCTACAATTATATTTAATTTTACATTTCCATTTTGCTGTTGACATAACTTGTTGAAGTTCTGCTAACTACCAAACATATACATTAGCAACGGTAATCTTTGGGTATCTTATGCATAGCTTATGTGTCAAAGCTCTTGTTTTCCTTCTTAAACCCTATTTCCATTTAAATATACACCAGAAAATTGGCATGGAATACATAATAAATGATGATATCCCATTCATACTTTAATGTTGCTAGCTTGCGTAAGGGATAATATGGAATTGATGATAACTTTAGTAATCTTTTAAATTGAATGTCCTATTTTAGTACAGACATCGTATGGCCAGTAGAGAAAAACATTACATCAAGAAGAACTCGAACTTCCTCCCAGTTTATTAAAGATCTAACTTTCAAGTTTCAACTACTACACCCCAAATGAAAACAACCCATAGCTCCATCAAGTTTACCATAGACACAAATAGCAGCATGTTAAGAAATTGTTCTGTGGTGCTCATCTGCTCATCTTTTAAGAGATTGTTCCGTGGTGCTACTGCTCATCTTTCTTTTGCATGTACTAAAGTATCACTTTCCGGCAGGTCAATTAAAACTACTACTTCCATTCTCCTGCCTAGGCAATGAGGTTGGAGGAAAGGAAGTACTTACAGTTTTGCAGATTTAGAATCTCTGACTTGAAAATACGTTCTTCTTGATCCAAGACGCATGGTACCACCCATATGTGTTTTTGAACCCTGCAAACATGGTTTATAGGTTACTATTGCCGCAACTAAAATAAAACCAAAAATATAGGAAGACCGTGATGAAAGGGAAGTATCAGAACTTAACCTCCGGCATAAATATTACACAAGGATTCTGAGTGTTGGAATCAAACTCTGTACTGTTCGCATCTTGCAACCCAAGAATGGATCTAGCATACTCGATAACAGCAATTTGCATGCCTAGACATATGCCTAGGAAAGGGATCCTATTTTCACGGGCATATTTGGCAGCAAGAATTTTACCCTCCACACCTCTATCACCAAATCCTCCGGGAACTAGTACAGCATCAGCCCCCTATCAGCATGACGGCTTTGTCAGAATCATATCCATTAAGTAGGGGATCTAAAGAGTGAGTTTGCCTATCATATGATCTTGAGAAACTACACCATACAGACCTTCAACAAATTCCAAGAACTTCTATAATTATCAGGATTCTGCAATTAAGAATATAAGTCAGCTTTCGACATACAAGATATAAATCAAGGAAACAAAGATGGACACAAAATTACCTCTTTGGCAGTTTCATCTTCAAGGTCACTGGCTGGAACCCAATCTACAATAAGTTTCCTACGGCAAGCTACAGAGGAATGCAAAAGAGCCTGAAAGGACAGATTATATATCAAACAGACAGTTATTAACTCTATGAGAGAAAGAAAATGATTTTAAAAGACATACGTCAAACAAACAGCAACATCATAAAACGTGTAGAAAAATTGAAACGAGAAGGGCATTAGAGCAGAGGATATATGTTGATTATGATCCATTGAAGAACAACTTTATTGTGTGCTGGAAAAGTGAAAGGTACTTGAAGGGTTAACAATATCAAATTTAAAAACAGCCACATGAGTACATAAGTGCAAGTAAAAAAGTTCCAGCTGATCTATATTTGACTTGAGAATGTGTTAGATGAGATATCACCTTCAGTACAGAGAGATAGGAATCTGAAAGTCCTGTGTATTTCCCCACCATGGCAACTCGAACCTGTATGGATAACAAATTATGGAAGGTTTAAGGATGATAGAAAGACAAACTCCAAAAGGAAAAGAAACATAATGTATATGTCCTAGAACCTACTGGCTCATGTAGCATGTCACAAAGTTCGGCCCGAGATGTCCATTCTCCCAAGGCAGGCTCGCTAGCAACTCTATCAATAAAAAATCAAATATTTTACCATAAAACTATATAAGAAATGTCACAAAATGATATGCAGAAAACTGATCAAAGATTACAGGCCAACAATGTACATAACAGAAATGAAAGACATTTGGAGTGGAGATAATCAGACTAACCCTTCAAGGTTCAGGACTTTCAGAATCGCTTCATGGGCCTTCTGATCCTGGTCCAATGAAGAAAAGTAATTCATCTTGAAACTCAGGGTGAACTTTAGCAAATACATCAAAATAAGAGTACCAACACCACTCACTCTTAAAAGCAAAGGCACACGCCAAATGTTCGAGACATCGTAAAGAGTGATGATATTATCCACCTGGAAACCAAAGCACACAGAACCTTAGCACCATGGAATAATAAATTTGGTGGCCCAAACAAGATTTGGGTGTATGAAGATACAGGTTCTAAAATATAATATTAATACCGGAACATGGCAAAAACGGGAAAGTTTCTCCTTCACATTATCCTCAAGTGCCTGAATAAGATAACGAACTTCAAAAGATGAACTTGACAAACCTGAACTTATAAAGAAATACATGGATAGATAGATGATGAAAACCCTACAAAATGTGTATTATATATATATATATATATATATATATATAGAGAGAGAGAGAGAGAGAGACCGTTGTGCTACGGCATGCTATAATATTTGGAGTCAGTCCCAGGCTTCTTAAACCCCTTACACTGTGTTGAGTTGGCTTCGTTTTCTGAATATCAAAAACAGCTTAAGTACTCACCCTACTAGTTACTTTAATGGGAAAGGTTAATGTAAACACTTGGAATAGAAGTTACCTGCTCACCAACTACATTCAAGACGGGCACAAGGCTGACATGTATCAAGCAAAAATTTCCAGCACCTAAGAAGCAAAAAATTGAAAGATGTTGATAGCATTAAAGTGCTAAGCTCAACATTCGCATTTTCCTAAGGCACAAAAGAGAATTAATTATGTGTGATCTCAAGAATTTAAACTCAGACTTGCAACCTTACCTACACGATATGAGAATTGTCCTAAAGCTTCAATGAATGGCATAGATTCAATATCTCCTGCAGCAGGGCCAATTACTTTGAGAAAACTGATTCACAAACAACTTATCCTGCCAGTTGCCAAACATCATTTGAGCATACCTATAGTTCCACCCAGTTCTATGACACAAACATCAGCTGGACCATCCTCTCCATCAACTGGTATGACAGCCACACGTTCAATCCACTCTTGAATGGCATCTGTAATGTGAGGGACAACCTAAACAAGTGGGCAGATAGTAAGACGGTAACTAAAGGTACAGATGAAAATATGTATTCTGGAACAGTGACAAACCTGAACTGTCTTCCCCAAATAATCTCCTTTTCTCTCCTTATCAGTAACAGACTGAAAACCAAAATTCAAGCAGTTTCTCAAGCTGAACATTTGCCATTCATGGATTTCATTACATGAATTTTGATATAGCATGAATCAATCATCTCGATGCAAGAACTTTTCTAATTTTTGACAACATACCTGGTAAATTTTTCCAGTAGTTATATTGTTGTCACGTGTCAACTTAATATCCAGAAAACGCTCGTAGTTTCCAAGGTCTAGGTCTACCTACAAAAGCAAAGAAAAAAATCATGATCTTAATGGCATCAACACTAATAATTCCACTTTATCCCTCCTGCATGTTAAATAAATATTGTTTTCTCTAAATACAAAACGGAGCAATTTCCCACCAAAATCTGTGAGCTCTGGAAGTTTTGCCCCTCGATGAAGAGTACAAGCTACGGGAAACACAATGAGAGCATTCACTTGCCATCAGAAAATTAAGTAACATGTTTAGCTTAACTCTAAGAAGTCCATATCATTAAAAAGTTCAAAGTTTGAAGAACTTGTTCCAGCTCTGACCATATTGCCTCACCTCTACAGAAATTTAGAGGGGAAACAAGGTTTAATGAGTTGTTAATACGAAATATTCTTGTCTAACCTCTCCACCATCATCCAAAACGAATACTTCTCCGTGCTCGAAGGGAGACATTGTTCCAGCATCAGTGTTCAAATAAGGATCTGAACAGGGGCAATATGGTGAAAAATGAGGACATAAGCGGACAGTTTATATAACTTCAATTCAAACACACGAAAAAAGATGTATGCTCAAAAACAACAACAACAAAGTAAAATATGCATTTCATAACTAGTTGAAAAGGTTTAAAAAAATGCATTTTATAAAAGAAGAATGCAGGAGGATAGTGTGAACAGAGACCAATTTTAATGGAAGTAACGCGAAGACCGCAGGCCTTAAGGATGAGACCGATACTGCTGGCAGTGACTCCTTTGCCAAGCCCACTAACCACTCCTCCAGTTACCAACACGTATTTCATCTCTGATGATTCACCTCCTCAATCCTACGAGTGGAATTCAATGAACAATACTGTAACTATTTAGCAACTGTTGTCGGCGAACAAAATGCACACGCCGAAAAATGTAACGTTTTGCGTCTTAGACAAATTATTAGTATATGGAAAGTCAATATATGGCAATTAGCTTACCTACTAAGGTGCTGTTGAGGTTTACCCGCTAGCAACTTCTCCGATTGAGTCCAAAACTTAACCTTAGCAGAGATAAGAAGAGAATGAGCGAAATATAAGAAGGCCGAAGAACTGGGAATGGTAGGAGAGGATGATGGTGGTGGAAACTTGTTAGGTGTGAAGAAGAAGAAGAAAGAAGAAGCGATGGCGGCTTTATGCAGTGGTATATATGTGAGGGTGAAAGGGAGGATTCCCCTAGGTTCAAATTCTAAAAAAAAGAAAAAGAAAAAGATCCTAAAATACCTTTTGAAATTATCCATAACCTCTGTCAAAAGTTTTGTTTTTAACCTAAGTCCCTTATTTCCAACTCAGCAATCGGAAGTATACCTTTTCACATGTTTCCGTTATTTACAATTCAGCAAATGGAAATATATATTTATGTGAGAAATCTTCTTGTTGAGTAGAATAGAACATTCAGCTGATAATGTATTGCTGCTATCACTACTGCTCTTAAAATTAGAAAATGAAAAAGGAAGAAGTGTTATAAACTAAAGCAACAGACAAGAACAATAGTAATAGAGAGAAGAGTAGAGAGAGTTCTTCTTATTGAGTTGAGAGGGTCTCAAGCGATGATTTACAATGGTAGGGGGCACCTCTATTTATAGGGAGGAGGAAGATCTTGCTACCAATAATAGGACTCTAAAATCTCTCTAATTAAATACATTAAAGACATTCACCTTAAATAGAAGTGTAAGAATCTTCTATTTCATAACACTCCCCCTTGAATGTCTATTCAACAATGTGCCTCATAAAACCTTAAAACCAAAACCCAATGGGAAAAATTAAAGTAAGGAAAAAGAGTACACATGTTTGAATATGCGCCTATTGGTTGCCTCGTTAAAAACCTCGCAAGGAAAACCCAGTGGGACAAAACCTTGTAAGGGAAAAAGAGTGCAACGCGCATTAACTCCCCCTAATGAGTACATCAATTTATATCCTTGAGCATTTGCATTCCAACCTTGTGCATCATCTTCAAAACGATCTTTGGTAGACGTTTGATAAGTAAATCAACCATATTGACTTGAATAAATATTCCGCACCTTGAAATCATCATTCTTGATAGATATGAACATCTTCATATAATGTCGCGGAATAGCTCTTCAATATCTCCACAGATGCATTCTCAAATCCATCATGCTTATAGTTATGGCAAGATTCATATGTACACAAATTGTACTTAGGATGCGGTACTTCAGGACCAAGGATTGCATATGCTTCAAGCAACTTAAATCTTTCAAGTTAAGTCATATAATAAACTTTAGCTGCATATCAAAGTTTCATGTCATGCTAAACAAATAAGATATCGAAAACTGATTATACATACCTTTGACTTTATACTTTCAAGCATATGAACTATAGGTTCAAAGCTACATGTCTTTCATATGGAATCAATTCTTCTTGAATTGTATCTCTTCCATTTAGTTACTTTCTTTTGAGTCAGCAAATGCGTATAGCATGCTTTGCAATATGTTGCAATTGCATTTCCCTTTTTATGAACTACAGGTTCATATCATGATATTCGGGGATATACATATACAAATGAAAATTCATCCCATGTAACACTTTCTCAAGTGTTTATCATGTCTCCCCCTCATGTTAGTAAAACTAACATGTTTCCTCAACTTTGGAAAATCATCTTTGTGCATTATGTCAATATACACAGCACCTTAATAATAAGATGAAATTATTTGGTTCCTGACCCTGAACCACTTGTGAGGGGAGAATATACTCTCGTATACAACTTATATCAAACTGATATATATATAACTTAGTTCTCATAAGAAACAGTTTAGCTATTAAGTGGCAGCACTCAATAATTATCTTGCTAAACCAACTTTAATATAAACCAACTTATCAAGATGAACTGTCTTGAGTAGAGAATCTGGAAACTATGCTCGAAGTTAGATTACTGAGCGATTTACCTCGCAAGCACTGCCAGGCTGCGGGTTAATAACAATGGCGCATGTAACCATATCATAGATGCATCATATGTGGTATACATGGCAGGTGAATGGGCCCATATTCACCTTTGATATTTCCAGAATCAAGGGGCTTAAACCCGAACTCTTTAGTTGGTCAGTTCATTACTGAGAACAAGAACTTCTAGTTCTTTGATATTCACCTATGTGAATTTGCACATCATACTTCAAATGAGATGGCTAACACGAATGTCAACTGAATAAATTATCAATATTGGTAAACTTCAAATTTACACCATGACATGTGCACTTATCAATAAACTTCGGGTTTATTATGACATGGGTTTTATACCAATAGATGTCCACTTTATTGTGGCATTCTTTCGTTTGTGTAGTACAAACTGGAGAACAAAGCGGGTAGCTTTTCATATACAAATTACCCCGCTACAAGTTGTAGTAATAGGAGAATCAAAGCCTTCCTTTATTTATAGTCTCAATATCATCAATCGCCTTCGCGTGTACTTTTGGAAACTGGATAAGTTTCTTTGAGACTTACTACAACACAATACTCAATTGTGTTTCTCCAACATAGTAATAATTGGCTCTTCGAGAGCTCTCAATTAATTTTGTACTACCACAGACTGAGGTTCGAGATCCTCACATTCTTGCATTCCGTATTTTCAAGAGTCTCAGGCTCAATAGATTCTTCGTGAATCTCGGAATTAATCAAATCATGAGCGTCCTCATGTGATTCTTTCATAGTGTCATTTAGATCGTTTTTTTTCCTCTTTCTAGGATTTCGATCTTTGGAACCTAATGGTCTGCCACGCTTCTGGCGTGCATTTGACTCATTGGATATGACACTAGATATTTGTCCAATAGGGACTTCAATACGGATCGAAACATTTTCCGCGTGAATGTGGGATTTCGTTATCCTCTTCAAGTCCGTAAATGCGTCAGGCATTTGATTTGCTATTCTTTGCAAATGGATAGTCTTTTGTACCTCTTTCTTTCAAATAGAGGTATATGGATCAAGATGAGATAATGATACATTTTTCCACAAAATTTCCCATTTGGTTTCACCGACTTCTCCCCCTAATTTTGGGAAAAGTGTCTCATCAAATTGACAGTCTGCAAATAGTGCAGTGAACAAATCTCCTGTCAATGTTTCGAGGTAGCGAATAATGGAGGACGATTCATACTCAACATATATTCCTAACCTTCTTTGCAAACCCATTTTGGTGCGGGATGGCGGTGCTACAGGCACCTATACTGCGCATCAAAGCTTCTTAAATGGGATATATTGGGTTCATGACCCAAAACCAATTGCAATAGGGAATATTTGTGATAATTCGTCAGTCAGAGACGAACTAGCATTGCTGCATGCGAAATGGCGTGAACCCAAACCGAAATGGGCAGCCTTATTTTCATGAAGAATTCAAGATTATTCTCATCTATTATCCATTAACTTTGCAAACGCAAGGTTGTGTGATGGCAACAAGCACACATTAGACCATCTACAGGATGCGTCTATCAAAACCATGAAATACCTAAACGACCCACTAGGTGGGTGAATAGGTCCACAAATGTCCCCTTGTATACGTTCCAGAAACGGGGGTGACTCGGTCCCAACCTTTGTGGGGGATGGTTTGATAATCAGCTTGCCTTGATAACACGAAGTGCAAGGATATTCATTACTTGAAAGAATTTTGAAATTCTTTAACGGATGCCCATATGAGCTTTCTATAATCCGTCTCATCATGGTTGATCCTGGGTGACCCAGTCGATCATGCCAAAGTACAAATGTATTGGACTCAGTATTCTTTAGATTTACTGTTGAATGTGCCTCAATTGCACTAATTCTTGTCCAATACAGGCCACAAGATAAAGACGGGAATTTCTCAATAACCCTCTTTTGGCCGGAGACATTCTTTAAAGTGAGGATGAGATATTCAAGATTATCTTCATCCATTGTCTCAATATTGTAGCCATTCCGGCGTACATCTTTAAAACTCAACAAGTTTCTTCTTAGACTTGGAGGAGAATATTGCATTCTCTAAGATAAACGTCATGCCTTTGGGCAGAGTTACATTTGCTCTTCCGGAGCCTTTCAATCAATTTACTTCCCATGGTATGACATACAAAAGGAATACATGAACATAAGAATAAACAAGTTCAATTCTTTTGTGTCACATAATATTTTCAAAATCTGCTACTAACAGTTGACTAACAAAATCAGATATGTTATCCATAATCAATTCCTTTGCAGTTTGAAAATTTCAGCGTTTTTCATAAGACAATCGATTATTAAACACACAATCGATTGTTGGAACATAGACAATCGATTGTTAAACACACACAATCGATTATTTGTTATTTTTGAAAAACTTCAGATCACACTGTTTAAGACAATCGATTGTTACACATAGACAATCGATTGTGGATGATTTTTGAAAAATTCCAGATTACACTGCCTAACGACAATCGATTGTTAGATATAGACAATCGATTGTGGGTGATTTTTGAAAAATTCCAGACCTCACTGTTTCAAGACAATCGATTGTTAGACAAAGACAATCGATTGTTGGCTATTTTTGAAAAATTCCAGCACTGTTTCAAGACAATCGATTGTTAGCCAAAGACAATCGATTGTTGATCAATTGTTTTTCAACTTTAATGCGAAAATAGTTGATAATCGACTAGTTTTTCAGGCTAGTCGATTACCCCCACTGGAAAATAAAAGTTTTATTGATATTTGAGCATATTGAAGATATTCTAAAGAACTACTGCTAACATTGCATCATGAACTAGCTAATACGAGCTAATACTAATGACTATTAGATTATTCACTAACTAATACAAATAAGTAGAGCAAAATCAAATAACTCCATCTTCTTTCATCATGGTCCCATCGCCGATTAGGTGGTCTATTTTCCCCTCGGGTTGCTCAAAGAAGTCTGCCACATCCAGGTGGGTGATGTCCTCATTGTCGTCATAGACAAAATTTGTTTCAGGGCCTTTTCTCTTTCGAGATGCTTGATAAAGGTCAACCAAGTGTCTTGGTATACGGCAAATCTTTGACCAGTGCCCTTTCCCACCGCAACGATAACATATAGTTTCTGAACTATTTGCCTTAGGATCTTCGGGATCCCGTTTCTGCTTTCGGTGGTTATCTCTCTTTGGGGGGTGACGGACTTCTTTGGAATTTCTTCCTTGTCCACGTCCTTGGCTTTGACCCCGTTTCTGACCGTGATCATGGTCCCTTTTATGTTTGGCATAATGCGAGTGCACCATATCTGCTTCAGGAAGTGGTGTAGACCCAGTTGGTCTATTTTCGTGATTTCTCATGAGCAGATCATTATTTCGCTCAGCCACTAGTAAGAGAGAAATCAGTTCAGAGTACTTCGTAAAGCCTTTCTCTCGGTACTGTTGCTGCAGTACCATATTGGAGGCATGAAACGTTGTAAACGTTTTCTCAAGCATATCGTAATCGGAGATGTTATCTCCACATAGCTTCAGTTTAGAAGTAATTATGAACATAGCAGAATTATATTCAGAAACGGACTTAAAGTCCTGTAGCCTCAGATGGGCCCAATCATATCGTGCTTGTGGCAGAGTGACCAACTTCAGGTTGTCATATCTCTCCTTTAAGCTGTTCCACAAAACGAGTGGATCCTTGACGGTGAGATATTCAATCTTCAAACCTTCGTCAAGGTGGTGGCGCAAGAAAATCAAGGCCTTCGCACAATCTTGGGTGGATGCTTTTTCTTTATCTTTGAGGGTGTCTCCGAGACCCATAGCATCTAGGTGGATTTCAGCATCCAACACCCATGTCATATAGTTCTTGCCCGAAATTTCAAGGGCAACGAACTTTCTTTTCATAATGTCAGACATACTCGAAAATTAAATTAGGAAGAGGGAAAATACCTTGGATTTTCGAGAATGGTACTTGAGACGGTAGAGTCTCGTGCTGATAACGTGTTATAAACTAAAGCAAAAGACAAGAACAATAGAACAAGAACAATAGTAATAGAGAGAAGAGTAGAGAGAGTTCTTCTTATTGAGTTGATAGGGGTCTCAAGGGATGATTTACAATGGTAGGGGGCACCTCTATTTATAGGGAGGAGGAAGATCTTGCTACCAATAATAGGACTCTAAAATCTCTCTAATTAAATACATTAAAGACATTCTCCTTAAATAGAAGTGTAAGAATCTTCTATTTCATAACAAGAAGGTTAAATTTACCCATTACTTTGCAAAATAGTTTAAATATGTTGTGTGGCGGCTCAATGGAATTGGTGACCTAAAGCCAAACATTAATTAGAGGCTCGATTATTTATTTAATAAAATTGTATATATTTATGATTTTTTTCTTTTTTGTTATGTAATAATAGTTTTATGGACTATCTTATAGATATTTTGGCCTAGTAACTCTATCCATTAAGAGTTCGAATTTTTTTTATAAAATTATCTGCGGTTAAAAAAACGTTCTTATAAATTTCAGCATCTAATGATAGTAATTTTTACTATTAAAATATATTTAAAATAATTTTATACATTTAAACTAGATCAAGGTTATTTGAATTTTAAAAAAAATGAATTGATCTACTCTTTATAGGAAAAAATTTATTTTAAATTAAAAGAGATTTTGTTTTTTATTATCAAAGTCGTCGTCAAACTGTTATTTTGCCACATTGTATGTTTATTATAAAATTTAAGTATTTATCCTAATAACCTCTATTTTTCCTAAATAACTTACAACAACAACTACTATGCAGTAATGTCTCACAAAGTGGGGTCTGGGGAGGGTAATATGTAAACTAGTCTTACCCCTACCCGAAATAGTAGATAAGTTGTTTCCAATCGACCCTTGGCTCAGTGAAGTAGAGGAAAAACAAAATCAAAAACAAAAACAAAAATAAAAGAGCATTAGTAAGTCGAGCAGAAATAACATAAATAATTATCTAAACATAAAAATCATAAATAGCATGCAATAATATCAGACGGTAACTACCATAAATAACTACCATAAGGGAGACACAATTCAATACCCAAATCCTCTAAGGATAGCCCTGCCAAGCCTCACCCAACCCCGGGTGAGGGCTACGAAAAAATCTAGGGCCCCCCCTATCCTACAACCCTGATACTAGACCTCCAGACTTTCCTATCAAGGGCCATGTCCTCAGAAACCCGCATTCTAGCCATGTCGTACCTAATCACCTCTCCCCAATACCTTTTAGGCCTCCCTCTGCCTCGCCGTGCGCCGACCATCGCCAGTCGCTCACAACTCCTCATTGGGGCATCAGGACTTCTTCTCCGTACATGCCCGATCCACCTCAGCCTCGCTTCTCGCATCTTCTCATCAACCGGGGCCACCCCCACTTTCTCTCGAATAACTTATATATCCAAAAATCCACATATGATTAACGATCCTGAAGAACCGGATGCTACTAAGTGAACAACAAAATAGTTAGATGCAATCATCCTCTTTATCAACTTTCTTGGGGAAAAAACTTTACGTGGGCTTTTCACTCAACCCCAGACGCAGAGATACATTAATTGACTTTTCTTGAGCTAACACGATTTGCATGGTCTCATGCGAATATCATCCTTTGAGAATCTTCACGTTAAGGATTACAAAGAATATCCACCATTGTTGGGTTTGAAGCTCAATTTTATTTTTAACGATTTCTTGTTTGATTCAAAGTGGGTGCTATTAATTATCGCGTATAGTACCTTCTGAAAGTTTATACTGAAATTTGATAGCATTTGGAGCTGATTTGAGGTGATTGAGATCGAAATTTTCAGTAAAAAATCAAAGAAGCACAACTAAATATACCACTACGATATACAATATGTTGTAGGAGTAATGCAACAGTATAGTATTATAGTTTACAAAATAGTATACCGCCAAAATATACTATAAGAGTATATAGTTATACTGCAACAGTATACTATTATAGTATGCAATATATTATTATGGTATATACTATAATAATATGCAAGATACTGTAACAATATGTTGTAATAGTATACAATATACTATAATCGTATACTTACCCGTAAATTCATTTGTCTTTTTCCTTTTAATTTGTTTCAAGATTTTACGCAACATGAGGGGAAAATTAAAAATGAAAAGAAATACGGTATACTCTTACAATTAGATCCTTTTAATATTTTTTTAAAAATTTTATTGACAACTGATATTATTTAGTTTAATAATTGAATTAAAAAAATATAATTCTTTGCGTACAATTATATACCACGATGGTATAGCTATATACTATACTAGCATCATATATTAGTTAATATTTTTTGGTTATATTAGTTACATTTAATTGGTACATAATTTTATTTTTTAGTAATAGTATAAAAAATAATTAAAAAAATAATGAAAACAATAAATAAAATTAGATTATGAAGAGAAAAAGAATATAAAAAAACGAAGTTAAATAAAGTTAGAAATGGAAAAAAGGAAGAAAACGAAAAAAAAAAAGGAGAAAAGAAAAAAAAAGAAAAAAGAAAAAAAGAAGTATAGAAATAGAAAAGAATTGGAAATAAAGAAAAATTCCTCACAAACATTACTATGAGTAGGAAATATAATTAGTTTATGAGTATAAAAATAAATAAATCAATACAAATAAATAATATTATTTTTATAAGTAACAGTATCAAAACCCCTTAAAAGAATACAAGGACAAATTTAATCTTTTTCCCAAGTGAAACCCTCTCCTGTCATCTAGAAAACGGTATTGATTTTAGCCCCTTCAAATCGTAATATTTTTGTGGCCTCCTTAATTTTCTATTTTCCAAAGCTACGTTTCTCTCTTTACAATCAAATGAATAGGACATTCGCTCTATTATTAACCAGTGAATTTATTCGTGTTTCGTGTAATTTAAAATATAATAAAATAATTAACATTAAATTTTATCGAAAGTTAATCTTTACTAATTAATTAAATACGTTATTACATGAGTTGAGGAAGAACACTTCTTTTGTTTCTCTTGACATAATTTGATCAATAATTAATTAAGCAAACCTACAAGAGAAAGCTACAATTTATTAACTCATGGTCCAGGGCTAGGTCATGCCGCAAAGTATGCCTAAGAGATATATTATTAATTAATTTGACTTAAAAATTCATGTCTCGTCCCTTGTATTCACAAGATAAAGGCTACATGTTCTATAAGAGTGAAAGAAAATATTGAAATTACTTTCTTGTAAAGATCATTAAACTTATATTAATTTTGGCAATAGAATAAAAAAGGCAGCTCTTTTTCTATGTAGTTTCAAGCTTCAATACCTCAATTACAAGTATGACATCATCACTATCATTAGAACTTGAAAGATCAAGCAATTCAATACTATCAAAAGCTATATTTTAATTAAACACGATATTCTCTATCTAACTTAGACGAAAAACATAAAAATAAATATTGGAATGAATCCTAAAAACAAAAACAAAAAAAATAATATCATCTTAATTGTTACGCCAACTGTAAAAATTGATAATATATCTGAAACATATATAGCACAGTAATTAATTAAAGGAAAAAATGAGTTTAAGAAGGTTAAATTGGAGAAAATGAATATATTATGATGACCCTGACTTTGCTTGATGTGCTTAGTGCATATTCATGCACCATTAAATTAACTCTAAGTCTCTAGCCACTTGTTGCTCCTAATGTGATCACCAATTTGATTAGTTTCTCGGAACAAAGAAACCAGATCTTAAAGAAAACAGAGTATACCTTCAAGTTCTAAATTGCAATTACCATTTAGGGAGAGTAATACTAACTACAAACATGTCCAGTAAGATTTCATTATACAACAACGACCACCCAGTGCAGTATCACTAAGTGGGATTTGGGGAATATAATGTCTACGCAGATCTTATTCTTACACCGATAGGACTGAAAAGTTGTTTCCAATAGACCCTCTACACAAGAAGATGAAACCAATAAGATTTCATTATATATATCTATACTATATTAAAAGTACGAAGGCCTTTAGCGAAATACTGTTCGCCTTTTTTACCCTTTTAAGTTAGACTTTATATTGGACTAACTGTAATTTAAATTACATTCCTAATATTTTGAAATTATCATTTAATTATTTACCTAATAATCAGGATTTCGAAACCAACTAAATTTGGTGTCTTCAATCCTTCCTAATTTGAATTGTGTCATAACATTTGTAAAAAATAAAAATAATAATAACACATAGAAAGCAAATTATTGTTATAAAGTCGTTAATACTTAATTAACGCCACCTTGGCCTCTTTTTAGTCCTAGGAGTCCTTTTGTTTGTTATTGAATTTTAACGAATACTTCGATTATTTTAGGTAAAATTTGAAGTACTTTTGAATTCCTTATTAAGGTTTAGAACTGGAACACTTTGAAATCCTTTTAGGTTTAGGAGACTGAAAATTTCATTAATTCTTTACGTTTGGAAAGTCTCATTTTTCTCCATTATTACAAATATGTGATGAGTTTTTTCTCCTTAATTTGTTTTATATAAGTAGTTTCTTTTATGAATTAGAGCTTAATTCTTTTCTATTGCTCATTAGGGGGAGTAAAAGGAGTTATTCAGATTTGTGGCGAAAGAAAGAAGATTGAGAATAAGAGGAAATACAATGAAAGAGGAGACCTGAGCAGTGCATTGATTGGGTTTGTACTAGGAGAAGACCCGTATGAGCGAGCTATGGACAATTTTATTACAAGTGTTCGGGATTTTGTTCCAAAACCTCAAATGCTGCATCATGACGAAGATTATTATATTTTCAGATTTGATAACAATGAAGATAGGGACCTTGTTCTTCAGGCTGGTCCATACACCTTTCATAATAAGTCATTGGTGTTACAATAGTAGAGTATGGACTTCAAGTATGAACCAAGTAATGTGAGTGTAGTTCCTTTATGGGTCACTTTCCCTGGCTTGCCACTGGGATTTTGGTCCACTGAAGCCCTCGGTATGGCAAGTGTGGTTGGGAAACCTATGTACACCGATAGAATTACTGCTGAATTGGAGAGGATTTCTTTTGCAAGAGTGCTGGTGGAAACAGATATATCCCAACCATTGCCTGATAGTCTTGAGTTACATACAAAGAGGGGGGGGGGGGGTTATCATACAACAGATTGAATACGAATGGAGGCCAAAATACTGCAGTGACTGTGCCAGATTTGGTCATAGCACCGAAGACTGCTGGTATAAAAAGAAGCAGGGTAATGAAGAGGTAGCATAAAACCACTACAAGGCAGCAGCGGTAAAGCAGCAAGTGCAAATTGAGACGTGGAAATGGATACCATAAACAAAGAAGGATAATGTGGTTGTTAAAACTGATAGAACAGTGGAGGAATGTAAGAAGACTGACAATGCTGGAAGCAGGGTGATTGACAGAAGGTTGGCAAAAGGAAAGAATGTACAACAATGTGATGGAGCCTCATTGAACACAACTAACAGCTTCTCTTTGCTATAGATAGGTGATGATCCAGGGGACGTCGGCCCGTCCAGCTTCACCACATCATAATAGTCTGCACATGGAACATTAGGGGTCTAAATAAGGCCCATAAACAGAATGAGCTAAGACTCTTTCTGAAAAAGCGTAAAGTAGATTGTATAGGATGTATAGAAACTAGAGTGAAGGAAGCAAAGGTGAAACAGATTGTTACAAAACTGGGAAATGATTGGAGACATACTGGTAACTACAGTGAGCGTTCCAATGGGAGAATCTGGATACTGTGGAATTCAAAAGTGGAACTGCAGGTATTGAAGATTGATGAACAATTTATTCACTGTGAGGTTAAAGAAAGAGGTACAACCTTCAGAACACTGATAACAGTCGTGTATGCAAATAATGAATTGAGCAAGAGACAACAACTTTGGGCCAAATTTTTGATTTTAGGTGCTACTATTCAGGGCAGTTGGCTTCTCAGTGGAGACTTCAATAATGTACTCCACACTGATGACAGAATAGGTGCTCCAGTTATGCAGCAGGACATTCAAGGTTTCCAAGACACTCTCATTGCTCTTCAACTCACTCAGTTGAAGAGTTTGGGCTGTTTTTATACATGGTGCAATAAACAAAAATCAGAGACAAAAGTGTATTGGAGAATTGATTGGGCCTTTGGGAATGTGAACTGGATGCAGGAATACAGTCACATTGAAGCTGATGTGTTGACACTGGGAGTTTCAGATCATTCCCCTATCCTCTTACTGTGTAACCCTGAGGAACAGAGAAAGAACATTCATCCTAAGCCTTTCAAACTGTATACATATGTCATGGACCATACTCAATTCCCTGTCATTGTGGATAGGGTATGGAACCAGCACCAACAGGGAGAGCAAATGCATAGAGTATGGAATAAATTGAAGGACCTAAAGGTGGGGTTAAAGGAGCTGAATACCTATATTGCAAAGTATAGGATACATCTCAGTGAGGCAAGGCAGAAGCTGGAAACCATACAGAATCAGTTGCAATCCAATTGTATGGACCAAGGGCTGATTGACAAGGAGAGGCTTCTACTTATGGAGGTGGAGAAGTGGAGCAATATAGAGGAGCAGATCTTACAACAGAAATCTAGAGCTCACTGGATTGCCTGTGGAGATGCTAACACAAAATATTTTCATGCTCAACTAAAGACGAGGACAAACTTTAACACTATCAACTCTATATATACTGAAGAGGGAGTTAAGTTATCTGATCCCAGGAAGGTGGAAGAAGAGTTTGTTACTTGTTTCAAGATATTACTGGGGGGGGGGGGGGGGAACAATAGCATAAGCCAATGTCCAAACACTGAAGTAATTCACCAGGGCCCTTGTCTCAATTTGCAACAGAAGGATGACCTAGTGCAGCCAGTTACAAGGGAGGAAATATTAAAGGCAATAAAAGATATGCCTCATGACAAGGTACCAGGGGTGGATGGCTTCCCAGTTGAAATTTTTATAAGGCATTGGCATGTAGTGGGAGATGACATATGTGAAGTTGTGAGAGAATTCTTTACTACTGGGAAGTTACATTCTGGAGTTAGCAGCACTGCACTAACTCTAATTCCCAAAGTATAGAATCCAACCAAAGTGAAGGACTACAGACCCATTTCCTGCTGTACAACTCTGTACAAGATCATCACAAAGATTATTAGCTAGGTTGAAAGTGGTAATTGACCACCCGGTGGGTAGATCACAGTCAGCATTCATTGAGGGTCGTAGTATTATTGATGAGTGATGACATCTTATTCATACAAGAATTGTTCAAAGGCTATTCCAGGAAGGGAATTTCTCCTAGATGTGTGCTTAAGGTGGATTTAAAGAAGGCTTACGACTCAGTAGAATGGGTTTTCCTTAATAGACTATTGCAGGATTTGGTCTTCCCTCATAAATTTATGGGGTGGGTTATGGAATGTATATCCTCTGTTACCTATTCTCTCAACTTCAATGGTGGCCTCACTGCTCCATTTAATGGAAAAAGAGGTTTGCGACAAGGCGACCGGATGTCTCCATACCTCTTTGTTCTGGCCATGGAGTATTTACATAGACAACTTGTGCAAATGATGATGAGGAAATAGTTCAAGTTCCATCCTAGATGCAAGAGGTTGGGTGTAGCACATGTTCACTTCGCGGATGATCTTCTTTTGTTCTGTAAGGCAGATGTTCAGTCTGTCAGCTTACTGAAACAGACTCTCCAGAAATTCTCTAAGGTCTCTGATCTTCAAGAAAATATTGATAAAAGTGCAGTGTACTTAGCAGGGGTAACCAACTGCCAGAAACAGGAGATTCTATAGGTGTTAGGATATTCTGAAGGTAGTCTCCCTTTCAAATATTTGGGGATGCCTTTGGATTCAAAGAAGCTGTCCATTTCTAAATGTTGGCCACTGGTGGAGAAAATTACACAGAAAATAAGCTGCTGGTCGTCAAGGCTACTTTCCTATGCTGGTCGACTTTAATTGATTAAATCAATTCTGTTTGGTATTCAAGCTTACTGGTCCCAGATTTTCCTACTGCCTAAAAAAATTGTGAAGATGACTGAAGCTATCTGCAGATCATATCTTTGGACAGGTTCTGCCACAGTTTCAAGGAAGGCTCTGATTGCCTGGGATACTCTATGTATGCCATACAGTGCAGGGGGACTGAATGTATTGGACCTATCTAAATGGAATAAGGCTGCTGTTGTTAAGCATCTATGGGCATTGACTAAGAAGAAGGATAGCCTGTGGATAAAATGGGTGCATACCTTCTATATTAAGAACCGCTGTTTTGAAGACATGCCAGTGCCTGGGGCTGCTGCCTAGGCAATAAGGAAAATTTTTGAGTCGAGATAGTTGATAAAAGGCATTGCAACACTCAATGGTAATCTGGACAACTGATTGAGGCAGGTTCAGCAGGGTGAGTCTTTTAGCATCAAGAAGCTATATAGACAACTTCTACCTCAGTACAGCAAAGTTCAATGGAAGTCCATCATATTGCAGCCTCAACTACATCCCAGATACAAATTTATATTGTGGTTGGCTTTGTACATGCGACTTGCAACTGTGGATAGACTTCAGATGTTAAATATTTTGATTCCACAAGATTGTATTTTCTGTGGTTTGCATCGAGAAACCTTTGAGCATCTTTTCTTTGATTGCTTGAAGACCAAAGAAATCTGGAATCGACTCCTTAGCTGGTTGGGCTATAAGCGATCCATTGCAGACTGGAAGGAGGAATGTGACTGGGTTAGTAAGCTGGCAAAGAGTAGAAATGGTTTAGCAGAAATCACTGCTTGTCTCTTTGGGATCCTAGTGACGGCGATATGGAGGGAGCAGAATAAAATGAGATTCCAGAGAGGCAAGTTGATGAGCGATATTGTCTGTAAGGAAATTGTAGTCCATCTCCACTCAAGAGGGGCTTCAAGTCAAAAATGAAGGGCTGTCCTGCAAAGTTTAAATCATTTCCCCTAGACTTCTATTGAGATAGACCTTCTCTTGAGATAGATTATGTCACACGTATTATCAAAGAGTGATTTTGTTTTTTAGAGTGGTAACAGTGTAGTGATTATATAGCATATGAGAATAGATGGTCAGCATCTATGTTTGTACGTATACTTTTTTGACGGAATGAAATAAAAATCTATTTATTCAAAAAAAAATTATTTAGAAATACTTTTGAAATGATATATAGTTTAATAATATTTAAATAATTTTTTAATTTTTATATTTATAAATATGAAATATTCGTGCAAAGCGCGTACCTGAAAAACTAGTAAAATAAAAAGAGTAAGTGATACCTTATACTGATTCTTCCAAGTTTCCTGTGACTTCTTCTCAATTAACTTCCTTCATCTTGTCGCATTTCGAATATTCTTTTAATTAAATTCAATCTATTAATCAATTCAAGTAGGGAAAATGTGGTATATGAACCGGGTTAATTAACACGATATCTAAATACAATTAGTATAATTTAACAATGTAATTTTAAAATTCGATAAAAATATGTAATTACTTGATAATAACACAAGATATCCCATCAATTACAACTTTTAGTGCGATAAAAAATTCAGCAACAATGTATATATATGATCTCAAGAAAAGAAAGCATGATCCGCTACATATAGCACGGACAGAGAATGCAAAAAAGAAAAAGAAGAAGACAACTCTATAAGATATATATTGGAATGATAATTATTGAACTCTTGTAAGGAAATGAATGCATTGTTTTTTAAGTTTACGTTGAAATGAGTATTAATAGTGCACTTGAACGTAAGAGCCATGGCCTCATTTTGTTCTATTTTGACATATGTAGTAAGTGGTCTTTTAGTGCTAAGGATCATTAGTGAGGAAGAGAAATACCACTCTCAATTGAATTTAATGCATATAATTACCAGCTTTCGTAGAACTTTAAGACAAATAAATACTACTTTCATCCGATATAACCGAATGAGAATATGTAAAGTCCATTGAAAGTGATAAAGAGAATTTTGGACCAAAAAAGGCAAAAAAATAAGAAAAAAGATAAATGGGAATCCTAGTCCAAGCGAGGTGCCAAATCAACAACCTATATATATAGATTGTTAAACAAAATTAAGTAGTAAAATATTTACTACGCTCAAAAATAAATATTCAGTAACCCATTTCTTATGTTCCTTCTCCGATGTAATAAAAAAATATTTTAAAAGAATATCATGGCAATAAATCCATCAGTAGTGGTTGACCAAAAAGTTTTAACCATTTTTGTTAAACTAATTAAAAAGTTATGAGGTAAATCTTAGTCAGAGATAAATTATTCTAGATTTAAGATAGAAGATAAGAATAAACAAGCATAACTGAAAATAAAGTTTGATTACAGTCGCGATTAAATTCCATAGTGTAAGAAAAAGAAGACGACTCCCAATATATCAAATGATAATGAAGAATACACAGAGGAAAAGAGTCACCATTCTTGAACAAAATAGACCTTTGTACACTTGATAAAGTTGAACTACAACCGACTGCCATGATCTTGAGATTTGTTTCCGTTTTGGCGAAGAGCATGAGAGGATGGAACATCTTCTCCTTCAGAGAGAGGTAGTGTATGTATGTGTTCCCATCAGCCTCCCTCTTTGTTATTCTCTCTCATGATATTTATACAATGCACTTTTCTTACCCAACGGTCCTTAATCGGAGTACCTAAGTTTTGGAATATCATATAGAGTATTCCTCTAAAATGTTTAAGTATTGAACTAGCCATTTGGGCCGAACTGAGTGCTCGATCTCGACCATAGCTAAATCATTCGCTGGTATATTTCTTCCTGCACATGACTTTAGCTTGGTTGACTCCTGGTCGTTCTTCCTTAAGTATAATTCTTTTGAACAGATTTTGACCTATATAATTAGTCCATCCGCATGTGGGGGTCATTTTTGAACGAGCTCGATGGGCGGACACTGCTACTTTACGAGTTGGGAAATCTAAGCATCTGGGTCGAGGGACGAACCCTTCATAGAGAGATGACAATGTGATGCTTCAAGAACCATACCTGACCGTTACGTTAGTTTGAAAGGACGTCAATTTGCCAATTTGGCTTGCTAATTCGGGCGAACTCGAATTTGACTTGCTAATTTGAGCAAGCTCCAATTTGACTTACTAATTCGAGCAAGCTCCAATTTGACTTACTAATTCGAGCGAGGTCGAATTTGTTTTTCTAATTTGAGCGAGGTCGAATTTGTCTTGCTAATTCGAGCGAGGTCGAATTTGTCTTGTATTTTTTAACAAGGTCAAATTTTGACTTGCTAATTCGAGCGAGGTCGAATTTGACTTGCTAATTCGAGCGAGGTCGAAATATTCTCGCAATAAGTCCCTAACTTTCAGTAGTTAATTCGAGCGAGGTCGAATTGGACTTGCTAATTTGAGCGACGTCGAATTTGTCTTGCTAATTCGAGCGAGGTCAAACTTGTATTGCTACTTCGAGCGAGGTCGAATTTGTCTTGTAATTCGAGCGACGTCTAATTCGACTTGCTTATTCGAGCGAGGTCGAATTTGACTTGCTAATTCGAACGAGGTCGAATTTGTCTTGCTAATTTGAGCGAGGTCGAATTTTTCATGCTAATTCAAGCGAGGTTGAATTTGACTTGTTAAATCGCTTGAGGCCGAATGTACATTTCCTGTGTTGGCATGATGTGAACTTGGTGGAGTTACGTAAGAATTTTGTATACTGCTTCACTTACTCATTTATTAGAGAACACTATATGTTGTTGTACGGTCCGTTCATACATCCGAGAAGCCCGATCTATCTAGTCCCTTCATTTCTCGGCCTAGAGAGGTAGTTGATAGGCCGGGCAATGAATGTCTTGCTCAAGCTTCGGGACATCTTAATGTATGTATGGGATTGAATTTTAGCTAGTGTCGTCGCATAGTGGCTTTGGCGAGCACGTGGGTAAGTTCCACGCACTTGTATTATGTCTGCATGTTGGAGATTCATATGTTTTCTGGGCTGGTGACCCAGTCCCAGTCTATACAGGCTTTTCCTTTATGGCTTTGAGTACCAACTTATTGGGGGCGTTTCGCTCGACCGTTGCCTGCATGATTATATAGCGCAGATCATTTTGTTGGTGTGCTATTTTGATGGCGTTTGTTCCCTGTTCGCATATCTGGGAGGATGCCTCTATTCTTGTCCCACTATGAAAAGAAATAGCAACTTAAAGCCAAACAAAATCATTTCTTACCTCGAGTGGTTGGTTGACGAGTGGAAGGGAGTGACCGACCATGTTCTCTTCTTTGGCTATGCTTCGTAGATGCTATCATTGGTTGAGCCGATATTTATCGAACTCGGATAACATCTTGTGGGTCGTCGGTTTGGTGTTTTTGAAGTCTTCTCTAATTGGGTCTGGAAAGTTCCTTCGATCTGATTGGCAATGAGCTGAAAATGCTAGCTTCATATTCTATCTCAGCCTCGTACTTAGCTTCAGCGTTAGTCGAATCTAGGCACTTGTGGGATGATGACTTACTTCGCGCAATTGGATCTTCAAATTCAAGTCCCAATCCGATCCAGTCCCGAGTGCATGAAGATACGGAAACATAAGCCACACCACTATCATACAGGAGTGAACGAGTTTTGTCATTTCAAGGAATTACACAACATGTTATTATTCCTTTCTTAGAGGGACATGGCTGTTTGCGCAAGGTATAGACTGCTATTTAGCGGTAACATGGTGACAAGATTGTGGACATGCTAAATACGTGACGACCACATTCCTAGTTCGACAGCTTTCATTCGCAACATACTGAAACTATAACTACGTTGAAGCGTAGTGTTCGTACAAATATCAAATATAATTTCGATTTCATGCAAGGGTCTAAATTAAAAATTGATTTAGCTATTTCAAGATCTTGCCTACGAATTCTGAAATTTGCGTTCGTAGTGAAAGGATGAAGTTACAACGAATGGGAAGTAGAACTAGAACCTAGTTTAGATCTAGAGGAAACTAAAACTTTGGCTAGGAAATCCCCACAGACGACGCAACATTATTTGGCCAAAAAGTTTTTAACCCTTTTTGTTAAAATAATTAAATAAAAAGTTATGGGATAAAACATAGCCAAAGATAATTTATTCTAGATCTAAGATAGAAGATAAGAATAAACAAGCATAGCTGAAAGAAAAATTCAATTATAGTTGCGATTAGACTCCATAGTGTAAGAAAAGGAAGATGACTCCCAATATATCAAATGATAACAAAGAATACACAAAGGGAAAGAGTCACCATTCTGGAACGAAATAGACATTTGCACACTTGATAAAGTTGAACTACATACGACTGCCATGATTTTGAGAGCCTGAGAGGATGGAACATCTTTCTCCTCCGGAGAGATAAGCACTTTTCTTACCGAGCAATAAAGTACTTTTCTTACCCCGCAATCCTTAACGGAGTACCTAAATTTTTAGAATATTCTGTAGAGAATTTCTCTAAAATGTTTAAGTGTTGAACTAGCCATTTGAGCTTAACATTTGACTTCGACTTAATTGGCTCCTGGTTGTTATTCCTTAAGTAGAATTCTTTTTATCAAACTTTGACCTATACAAGTAGGTTAGAGTTAAAATTGATTTTTTGAATCCATGTTTGCCTTTTGCACATCAGTTAATATTTCGAATAATACTAGTGTAAACAACCACAATAATACAGTACCGAAACCAATATCCCTTACAACATTCTCAAGCTCAAGTACAGCTAATTTTAACTGAAATTAGTTTGCCTCCTATAATCACCCATTTCTACAAAGTGTGCAAGGCCTCAGCTTTTACAATAGAAAACACAATTTCCCCGTTCTAATAGACTTGAGCGACTTTCGGCCTTTGAGCTCATATGGTTCCAGATTTTCAGAAGTTTTCAAGAATTCCAAATCATCAATCTACAACATAATTTGGAGCCACAGCCAAAATCCTGTCATTTCTGGATGATGTTTGCCTTCCACTTTCCTCGCCTGCTTGTCTACCATCATCTACAACTATCAAATGGCCTTCTCTTCGTACCAAGCTCTGTCAACAACATACATATGTTCTCAGTTGAGCATAAGAAAACTCAAGAAGACTATTATACTGCATAGATATCTAAAGTGTTACCTCTATAATAGCTTTCACTTTTGTGACTTCAGCTGCTGCCTCTTCCATGGAGCTGTAGTTGTTCTTCTCGTTCTGCTGACTCACATACCACTGTATAAGATCTTTCTGCCTCATTCCAGCTAACCCAGTCCCTGCGGGTGTAAATGTCGTTAGAGCATTCCAGATTCAACATAAGTAAAATGTCTTATGACTCGGATTATAACTGAATCGATGCCTTTCAAGCTTTTATTAATTGATCCTGCTGTTATTTCTTGTTTCCTTTTCATTCTTTCCATATATCATGTCACAATGAAAATTTAATGCAATCTAACACTACAACCCAAATTTTGCTGGCAACTCTAAGTAAAACATTCAGTAAATTTTTTGTGAGCTGATTTACCTTCTCTTGATACAGTCTCTTCATGCTGCCTCAGTCTCAGAACAAGAGCACGGGTGACTCTCTGGAAATACTCGTCGCTGATGATTAGTTTCCTTCCTTGCTTGCTTGTAGTTCCAGCGTCATTTTCTACAAAGGATAACCAAATCGAGATACAAGGACTCTCTGCATTATGAGAAAAGGATCCCCAAACTAAATGCACACGACCAATTGGCTGTTACCTACCTGCATTCCCAGATACCGACTCAGTCGGAGCCCCAGTTGGTTGATTTTCCCCTTGACCAGTACCATTTTCAGTATTACCTACACCATCCACGCGATTCTCATCTTGGAACTCAGACAGATCAATTTCACTTGACTCCACACTGCATAAAAAATTGAATTGTCCAGTTATCTATGCTAAATTGCATGTATATTTTCGTTCATAGACATCTGGTACATACATCAAGTTTTACATTTCATTGTGAGGTACTACACATTCCTCCATACCTGATTATCGATGTCTTTAACAATCTCACTGCAATTCGTACATGACGTGGTTGCACCTATCCCAGAATACAGAGTTCAGTGCATATATACAACGATTTACTAACAACCAACAAGAAAATTCAGCACTTCTCGCACCTGAGTATCTAAATGACTTCGAGCAATAGCCTCCGAAAGTCTGATCAATGCCTCCAACTGCCTTACAGTCATGCGGTAGGCAACTCTACTCCCTGGAGCAGTGTCACCTCGACGTAAGGCGACATATGAATCCACCAATAACTCTCTAGCTTCAGCACTTAGCTGGGTAATACAAAATTCTTTTTCAATACAACCAAAAGAAATCAGAATGTACTACAACCTTGATAGACAAAGGTGAAAAACAGACCTTAGGTTTCAGTGTTTTTGCATAGGTTATGTAGCGCTTCACTTGTGCAGTGCTAAAGGGAGGATCAACTGCATTTTCCCGCTTTTGGTGAACTCTCACAATGTGATGAGCAATATTGTAGTCTGTTTGATCATCAGGGTCATCAATCATAACATATACCAAATCAAATCTTGAAAGGATGGCAGGAGGGAGAGCAACATTATACTGTACAAGCAAACAACATCATTAGACAACTAGACATGACGGGTGAAACATGTAAGAATGATGACAAAACCCAACAGCAGGAGGAAGTGTTAGTAGCAAGCACAATAATCGTCACCTTCAGAGGTTTTGTCTTATCATAGCGCCCACCAGTGGGGTTTGCTGCAGCTAAAATTGAAGTCCGGGCATTCAATGTTGCTTGTATACCAGCTTTAGTTATGCTTATTGTCTGTTGTTCCATTGCTTCATGAATGGCAACCTTGAGATGGCAGATATGTCCAGTATCAGAGGCAAACTTGCTGAAAAGTAAACAGAAATGCTGAAGAAATGGCACGAATTAAGTACCTGATCTCTAACATCCATCTTGTCAAATTCATCAATACAACAGATACCATTGTCTGCAAGCATCAGTGCACCAGCCTAAAATCATAAAGGCAGATTTATTAGATATGGGGTAGAAATACAAGACAAAAAATAAACTGAAATGGAATCCAAATAAAGAAAATGGAAGAAGAATTAACAAAATAGTGTTCTGCCTAGAGAGATAACTCACTACCAGATATTAATTTGCATTGACTTCTCCTTCCTCCAATCCCCCCCCCCCCCCAAAAAAAAGAAATTCACAGTGATGAAGTAAAAGGAAGCCCGGTGCACAAAGCATTCCGCGTTTACGCAGGGTCCGAGGAAGGGCCGTACCCTAAGAGCGTGTGATGCAGGCACCTTACCTTAATGCAAGCACCGGTGGCTGACATCGGAATAAAATATATTCTGATATTTTGATTAAAGTGTAGAATAAAATATATTCAGATACATCAATAGCTTGGATTTTAGGAAGTCATTAGATCTCATCACGCCAACATCAGAATCTAGATGAGCTTCATGCACTTGGGACTGCAGATAACATAGTCACAGGCCATTGTTCCATGTCACTACGACTTTTTAGACTTCTCAATGCATCTAGCTTATATTATGCTCTCTATAATAAACTATCCAACTTTGCAACAAAGAAAAAGTTGCATACTACCTCAATACAGAATTCTCCAGTTTCTGGTTCTTTGGCCACTGTTGCTGTCAACCCAGCAGCAGACGAGGATTTCCCTGAAGTATAGACAGATCGAGGAACCAGACCTGATGTGTATCTAGGCAATAGATGAAGTAGCAGAAGTTAGTCATTTGCTAGGAGGTAAGGAAAAAGAAAAAAAAAAAAGAGAAGAAAGCACACTTGAGGAACTGAGATTTTGCACAGCTAGGATCCCCAACAATGCAAACATTGATGTCCCCTCGTAAATTAATGCCTTCGTGAGTAAACTTGTGAACACCACCCAAAAGCATGAGCAGTATTGCCCTCTTGATATCTGGGTGACCAAAAACAGTTGGAGCAATGCTCTCAACAAGCTTATTGAAAAAATCCGGAGTATTCCTCATTCGTTGGATGTCATCTAGCTCTTCAGCCTGCCAATAGAGTGATCAACCAAAGCTGACTCAGCCAAGCATACTAAAACGTTGACATGGACATGACTACAAGCAAAGGGAGCTTTCAAACTCCAATGCAGTTGTTACATATTCACGGACAGCCACAGCCTCTTATTCGCACAAGGACGGGGCTAACTAACTAAGTGTGATCCGACAACCCTTCCCCCCCTCCCCAAAATATATGACAATTGTGTGTGTGTGTTCGCGTGTGTATATATATGTGTGTGTGTCGAAAAATGTGCAAAGTTCTAGAGCACGTAGACTTGGATAGTCTTCCCAATGGTGACTGCCTTTATGAACCCTATAAAAACTGCGAAAGTATGTATACTGAAATATATGCCAGATACTCATGTTTTTTGATAGATGAAAAGTGAAAATGACAAATGAAAGACCAACCATGAATTGTGGATTGTCATCTTCATCAACATCTTTTCTCCTATTTTTGATGTCATTGTCCCTTCGGCCATCACATATCTGGGTGAAAGAGATGCATCCAATATCAGTATGTTAGATGTAGTAAAGAGTAGAAGTAGGGACTGCATTTGCAAACAAATAGTACACTCATTCAACCTCAAATAGGTCCAAATTTAATAATCACCTAGGAGATGCTCCTTTATGGGTCCCAGTCAGAAATAGAAGTTAACTAATTCCAAAGTGTCATTAACCTGAACGGAGTTGGCAATGAAGGCTAACCGATATGAGAGGTCCCTGACACCCAAGGCCCTAAGGCCCTTCACACCTTCTTGACCACCGGTGGCATTCCTTCGCTGAGAAGCATCTCGGCGACTTTCAGCTCTCTCCCCAGGAGAGGCAAGTGCAAGTAGGTCAGGTATCACTACAACAGTACCAGTAAATATGACCCTGCAACAGAGTAGGCACAGCAATGAGAATGCAACATATCCAACTTAAGTACTAGGTTTATCCACCGGAGAGTGATTGTACTTACGTGTCACCTGCCCTGGCTTGTTCCACAATGTCATGGCGTAGAATGACATCAAGTGATCTCGGAAGGGACCCTGCTGGTATCTCCTTGGAGGTCTCCTGCATTCGAACCCTCTGCCAGTCTGCAAATTTGCTCTCTTGTCTAAGTAGTGCCCACCTTGCTTTGTTTTGACATGTCGCATTCATGCAAATTATGGGCTACAAAGACAAAAAATAGACAAAGAAACAGTCAATAAAAAGTCAAAAGACGCTAACAAGTACTGGTAAAAACATGAGACATGGAGGAATAAGCACTGGATAAGTCAGTGCTTGGTCACAAAGCCTATTCTGATCACTTCAGCGAATGTTCAACTTGGTAATGTTGTTATTGTGAGATATTAAATTTTGGTATCAGAAGGCAAAATAGTTTTTTCTTTTCTTTTTCATTGAATGAGATAAGTTTCCATAATGCTTTTCTTGTGTGGTAACTATGAACAATTTTATTAATTACCAAGTAAGGCTATACAAATCCAGCAAGACAAAACTCAGTCTGCTGATCTATCTATAAGTCAAGAAAGACACCTATAAAGAACTCTCTTGGCTTTCAGGAAGACTACGGCACACCTACTAGCGAGGGTTTCCATTTTTCTCTAAAGTAGCAGTCACTCCTAACTCAAGCCACACCTATAAACTCATTTCCGTTATGCTTTTCATTAGGAAAGAAACGAATAAACCCTCCATCATTGATGGCATCCACAAATAACAAGGCCAAATATTATACTACCAAAAACTAGTAGCGAAGCCACAGATTCCGACAAGGGTATTCAAGAAAATAAAAAAATGCAATACCTGGAATTTGAACCTGTATTTATCTATGTTAAAGGGGGTTCAAAAATTTTAATATGCATAAAAATTATTGCTTTTACCCTATTTAAGTAGTATAACTTTCAATCACTACCAGCAGCAATAAAAATGACAATCTTATAAACAAATGATCAAATAGGAAATAAACCTCCGTATATTTGAATTGCTGTTCAACATTCTTGATTACAGTTCCACAGTCCAAGCATTTGAAGGTTCCCTGCAGAAGCTCTGGTCGGACCTCACTGGTACGGGTTACCACTCCAGTTACCGACACCAATTTCCCTATCTCTGCTGTAGTCAATTCTCTCAATCTGGGCCCAATTTCCCCAAATTAGCTAAATGCAATTAATCAAGAGCACATAACTTGGGAACAGAATTATAATGAAGTGAACCTCTTAATCAAGGGGAGATTGTAAAAGGCGACATTGATGTCCTTATTAGGATTATCATCAGTGATGAAAGTAGGCTTCCGTTCCATCACAAATCTCTTGCACGCATTTTTCAGATAAGATTCGAATCTACAAGGAAATTCGAAGTCTGAGTTATTTTTATTTTTACTTAAGATACACACTGAAAAAGGAAAAATAAAATACCTCAGAAACTCATCGGAGATGGCTTTTTGGAGAATATCATTGAAACGCATAACATGTGAGAAATCAATGAACATGGTATTGGACTCATTAGGTCTCATGGCTTCTATCTCCGACTCGTAAAATGACTCACGCGAGTTGGCATCCACTCGAAAACTGATAGCACAACGTCAGATCCAGAAAGACAAAAAGGGAGAAAATGTGAAAATACAAATAAAAACTGAAACAAACCTCTTAAGGAAATCCAAGAAGATGTTTTCGACACGGACGGCTTTCTCGTCGACGAAGTACCCACCACTGCCATAGCTGTCCATTTTTTGATATCTCAAGGGAAGATCATAAAGCAAAATGAAAGTCACACGGAGAGATACAGAGGGAGAGACAAAATAGATACGGATACCATGAGGGGCTTGGCGGGAAAACTATATAGGCCGCCGCTCTTATGCTCTCGAATTCGCGCCAATTTAATCCTACGCCGTGCGCCACACCACTCGCATCATGTGGGCTTTCGGGCCCTTTTAAGTCTCCAAAGCCCAAACCAGTCGTAAACACGAAGGCACTCTCGCATCAACTTATCCAAATCTCCAAAGCCCAAATCATTCAGTGACACTATCTTCATACAAAATGGGCACAATAACGGTAAAAGCTTTTTTGGAAAAGATTATTTTTAGCCCGCAATCAAAATTATTTATATTTGATGGCTAAAAAGATATAAAAATTATATATATATATATATATATATATATATTATTTTATTTTACACCGACAATTTCCGAATATTTTACTTTCCAAAAATTGTCCTTGAGGTTTCGAGCATATCAGTGTAAGACCATTGCAAGGTTTTTCTATAACAGGATAAAATTGGAAGCATATAAACTTTTAAATGCAAGGATACTTTTTGAAATTAGAGAAATACAAAAATTATTGTCTACGAGAATATTCTCGTTTCTTGATTCACTTTATTTGATGGAGGGGATTATAATTTTAGATCTTCAACAAACAATCTAGCCATGGGTTGGCATGTGTTTTAACATCTTACGTGAGTTTAACAACAAAAGACACGTATAAGAGAAAATTGCAGATAATCTAATACGTACTTATTTACTTAAGGTAGGTCTAAGAAGTACTGAGAAGAGCTGATTAGGCATAATATGGTGTTGCTTCAACTTAGTAATAACATGGTCCTTGATAGAAGGATGTGGAGGTCGAGAATTAAGGTAGAAGGCTAGAAGGTAGTTTATAGCCGTTCACCAATAATCTTAGTAGCATGCATGTCCCTTCATATTCTTAAATTTCTATTATGTTATGTGATTGTGTTTGTCTCATGTACTGTATTCCCTGCTGTTGTTATTTGATACCACTTATCCCCCCCCCCCTCCTTTTCTTCTTTTTTCTTCCTTCCTTACTTTCTACTTCTTTTTCTTGTTCTTCTTAAGCCGAGTGTCTGTTGAAAACAATCTCTCTATCTGTATTAAATAGGAACAAGGTTTGTGTATAGACTATATCTGTTATGATCAAATTGGATTTGTTGTTGTTTGTTTGTTTTACTTAATTAACTTTAGTCCACATTATTGGTTTCCATGTTTCTTATGAAGTAATATTGTTGTATTAGCTTTCCAATATTTATATATAGTTTCACACCTTCCTTCATTCATAGTCTTAATCAATACAGCGGTAAAACTAGAAATATTTAATGTTCGGTGTATATACAAGTTATAAAGTTTTTCTGACACCTTTAAAATATGTTAATAACTGTAAACAATAATACGTACTTACGAATATGAGAATGAACATATCAACAATTAGCCTTGATCTACGCGAAAGAACATGAGCTTCCAATTTAAAATTTTTAAAGGTAAGGAGTGGCAGATTACTTCAACACCTCTATAAGTAATTTTATCCACATTTAGCTATGATATATATGTGAAAAATAGACATCTCAGAGACTCGACTTCTACGACTAAATTTGAACTGTCGCTATTAATTAGCAAGAATTTTGTTGTGTAATCAATAGAATTGTGAAGATTAGCGGTTTGGCCATTTGAATGCTTGTGGGATATACGGTGATTTACTGAGGAACTAATCCACGTGTTATGCAGTCCAAGTGAGATCTAAAGCTAAATTATTTAATCAATGATGCCTCAACTTTTATCTAGAAATTAAGAAGGTGTTTGGCTAACCCTATAAGTTATCAAACAGGTTCATAAGCATTTTTTAACTTATTTACGTGTTTGGTAGATGCTCCAAGTGCCTATAAGCTAAAATCAGCCATAAGTCATAAGTTAGTCCCAAAACTTATGATTTTTTAACTTATAAGTACTTTAATTTGACCAACACTTTTACTACTAACTGATCCTGCATAAGTTCAGCAAGAGTTCATTAAATTCTTCCAAGAGCTATTGGGTAGTAAGGCCAGTGAAATGCCATGCCTAAACGGTACCATAGCAAAGGATGGATATTGCCTCAATAAGGAGGATCAACAAGGTTTGATCAAGCCAGTGATGAAAGAGGAAATACTTCAGGCTCTAAATGATTTACCAGCTGACAAAGCTCCCCCCCCCCTCCTGGAGGGGAGGGGGAGGGGTGACAGACGGATTCCCTATTGAATTCTTCAAAGCAAATTGGGACATAGTGAGAAAAAATGTTAGTAAGACAATACTGCAATTCTTTGAGACTGGTCAAATCCTCAAAGAGATTAACTGCACAACCATGACTTTAGTGCCAAAAGCTTTAAACCCCACTTATGTCAAGGAATTTAGGCCTATTGCATGTTACACAATATTGTACGAACCGATAGCCAAGGTGATCACTGCCAGACTTAAACTAGTGGTGGACAAAATTGTAGGGCCATTGCAATCACCTTTTATTCCAGGAAGGAACGTCTTGGATAATGTCATTATGGCCCATGAATTAGTCTAAGGTTATAATAGAAAAGGAATATCCCCCCCCAGGTGTCTAGTGAAAGCAGATATCAGGAAGGCATATGATATTGTCGAGTGAGATTTCCTGATAATGGTCTTGTTGGAGTTTGGAATGTCAGTGAAATTTGTTAATGTCATCATGGAGTGTGTCTCGACTGTCAGCTACTCTATTATCTTCAATGGAGGATTCGCCCCTAAATTCCAAGCAAGAAAAGGGCTTCGACAATGAGATCCTATATCACTATTCCTATTTGTACTGACAATGGAGTACTTGAATTGATCTATGAAACAATTGAACTACAACCCCAACTTCAACCATCATCCAAGGTATATGAAAAGGAAACTGATACATATTTGTTTTGCATATGACTTAACCATGTGTTGTAGAGCAAATCAAATGTTCATTCAACTGATACTCAAGGCATTTGAACATTTTTCGGCAGTATCAAGTTTCAAAGCAAATTTGGAAAAGAACATTATATATAACAAGGGAAGAACAACAACTGAAAGATCAAATCGTGTCTGAAATGCACTTTCACTTGGTGAGATACCTTGGTGTTCCAATTTCATCCAAGAAAATAGTTGTTCAATCATGCGTGCCTCCAGTGGAGAGAATGATTGCGAGGATTAGATATTGAACTACTAAATTCCTTTCATATAGTGGCAGAGTACATTTAATCAAGAGTGTCTTGTTCGAGATTCAAACCTACTGGTCACAAGTCTTTTTGATACCAAAAAAGGTAATCCAACTGATATAAGTACCTGTAGAACATTCATGTGGACTGGACAAAATGCAACATCAAGAAGAGCATTAGTGGCATGGGAGAGCTGTGTATGCCAAAATCAACATGGGTTTGAACATAATCGAGTTTCAAACATAGAATAAAGCAGCCATATAAACTACTATTTGCTATCACATCAAAGAAAGATGCTCTATGGGTACAATAGATTCATATCTTCTACATAAAGAGAAGAAACACCAAGAGGCACCTAAACAAATATGTTGGCTTGTTAGGAAATTTTTTGATGCAAGGAAATGGTTTGGAAACAGTGATCTCTACATAGATATGCAGCAGTTCATTCAAGCTGATAAGTTCATTATTAAGAACGCATGTTTGCATCTGATTTCTCAATATCCTAAAGTGGAATTGAAAATCCTCAACATAGGACCATATCATATGCCAAAGTACCCATTTACACTATGGCTTGGACTACATAAGAGACTCACCACAACTGATAGATTGGCCAAATGGGAAATAAAAGTTCCTAGGAACTAGGTATTATGTTCGTCTGATGCTGAAGAAATTCACATCTGTTTTTTGAATGTGAGTTGATCGAGGCCTACTCCAAACTACTATTGAGTAACGAGAGAGGGTCGAAGCAGCTTTTACCCGATTAAGGTAGGGATCAATTTCCACATAGAGATAGAAGTTGGTGTCGGGTATCTACCTAATTTAGAGTTGTGTAATTGTTCTTAATTGCACTTCTAAGCCTTTTTTGGTTTTTGTTTACTTCTAATTTTAACAACTACTATGCTAATTTAAACTAGAATAAGCTAAGAATAAGATATTACAGGTTGATCAAATAGTTAAAAGACACTAGGGTAGTAACTTTCGCCTAGGTGGTCAATTAACGGATACTGGAGTTTAAGATCCGATTGACATTTGTGGGGAGTATGATATAACCTTTGTACGATTTTACTCACTCTATACCTCTCGGCAATTCGAGTGATTTTGCCTGAATTGACTTTCTCAAGACAGATTGGGTATGCAAATTTACATAAGCAAATGGGTTCAAGTCGGGTATTACTATCTCTAGGTTTAACCCTTTAATTGGGAAATCAATCTATTGAGTACGCCCCAGTTCCTTGTTGGACTAACTTCAAAGACTTAGGATCTCTTTCTCAAGAAGAACCAAAACCAACTAAACACAAACTAGTGTTTGCAACCACTAATTCAGCAATTAAATATGAAATTAGTCCAAATATCAAACACTCATAGTCAATCTAGCCCTAAAACACAAGACCTATTAATTACCCATAGTAGGTTTGAGCCACAACCCTAGCTTATGGGTATACCTACTTATAATTGAAGAAGAAAACAAAGAAATAGATGAAGCACAACTCATATTAACTAATCACTAAGATAAATAACAAGATTCAATGTCGAAATGTAGATAAAATTGTCCAAGATGGCTTAATACTTTGAACCCACGAGCGCAGCTACAGCTAAAAACTATCTACCACCGTAAAAATGGAAAAGCATCTATTTATACTAACCTATAATCTGGACAAAAATACCCCTACAGGGTTAGTGCGGACCGCACAAAATGGATTGTGGCCGCACTAGGGCTTTGGACTTGACAAAATTGCTCTTTGAACTTGGGCATCGCGGACCGTAGAGAATGGACTGCGGCCGTGGAGGCTTCTAGTGTAGTCCGCATAAAATGGACCGCGGACTGCATTGGCTTGACATTGGGAAATTGCAGCTCTCTGATTCTCCTCACTGCGGACCGCACGAAATTGTGTGCAGACGCGTTGATCTCAGTACAGACCGTACAAAATCCTCGTGCTGCCGCACTGCCTTTATGCTTGAATGTCATGCTCTATGAATCTCCTAGTGCGGACTGCACAAAACATAGTGCGACCGCTCTAGTCTTGTTTTGTCTGAGCTTTGTCTTGTCTTTGTACTTGTGTAAGTTTCACTCCTTTTGAGCTGCTCTTTCACATCTTGTCACTTTGTTTATCAAACCTGCAATCAAGCACAACTTGTGAGCCTTTTGGGACTATTTATACAAATTCCAAATCAAAACATAAGCAAGAAAGAATATAAAAGGTATCAAAATCCCTAGTTATCAACTCCCCCAAACTTAAGCTTTTGCTTGTACTCAAGCAAACAAAATAAGACTCGCCCCTTGAGGGAAAATCAAGAAATTTTCAACTGTCCTAAAGTAACCTCATGTAGCATCTGTTGAAACACGTTCTCAATACATACTAAACGTGTGTTCATACTTGTAGGTTTTGATAAATGACAAACGACGCGCAATTGACATATGACGAGGTCCAAGCACAAGCGCGCAATTGACACATAACGAGGTTCAAGCACAAGACGAACAAAGATAATGATCAAGCAAAGAAATAAAGTTATACATGAGTCGTTCTTTAATTGTGATCTTGATCCGACAATTGACTCAAGACTTGGCTTCTCTCGTAAAATCATTTTTATCAAATCATGCATATTTAATTTAAAGCAAAATGACTTTCAAACATTTTATTTTAGCCAAAATGATTTTTAAACATGCCTCTCAAATCTGGACAAAGATAATCGATTATGTACTTTATGATAATCGATTATGTTAAGACAATGTACACCAGATTTACAAAGCTGAACAATAATCGATTATGTACCTTATGATAATCGATTATGTTAAGACAGTGTACATCAGATGTTTCAAAGCTACAAGATAATCGATTATGTACCTTATGATAATCGATTATGTTGAGGCAGTGTCCATCAGATTTTTCAAAGCTATAAAATAATCGATTATGCACATTATGATAATCGATTATGTTGAGGCAGTGTCTATCAAATTTTACAAGACTGTAAAATAATCGATTATGTACTTTATGATAATCGATTATGTTAAGACAGTGTAGTCCGAAGTTTTCAAAATATAAAAGATAATCGATTATCCTTATAGCATAATCGATTATGCAAATGACCGTTGCCAAAGTATTTTTAAACTCTGAAAGATAATCGATTATACACAATCTGATAATCAATTATGCTAAGTAAAATCTGCATATGATTTTTTGAACGTTGTCAGGTAATCGATTATACGATTTGGATAATCGATTATTCTGCTTAAAATCTGGGAATGATTTTTGAACAATTGGAAAATAATCGATTATGCAATTCAGATAATCGATTATCTTAGCACAAAATTAGCAATTCTTGATTGGCAATTAGGCAACGGTTGTGGGGGTTTTGAATACTATAAATACAACTCAAAATCAGTCTTCTAAGTACAACAACTGATTATATTCTTGCTAAAGCTTGCATACTCTCATATTCATCATTTTCTATTCATTTCATATGTTTTTGAGAGCAAAACTCCTGACGAAAGTTGTTGTGTTCTTGAGCGTATTTATTTTACTCATATCTACTCTTAAAGAGAGTCTTGTCTTGAGTGCTATGTGTTTGTATACACTTGAAGGGAAGTGTTAATCCCTTGTGGTTGTAAGAAGGAATGTTTTCATTTCTTCGGTTGAAGTCTTGAAGTGTGGTATCTTCAAGCAAAGGTTGTTGAGGCTTGTGTGACTCAAGTTCTCAGTTTGTAACGGTTTGTTAAGCACCCGCAAGCTTAACGAAGTTAGTGGAATCTCGAAAGAGTCTTTCGGGGACTGGACTAGCCACAGGTTGTGGTGAACCAGGATAATTCGGTGCGTTCGTTCCTTATTATTTACTTACCGCACTTATTTCAATCCCGCAATTTTTAATTTCGCAAGTTTATATTGTTTTTTATTATAACGCTATTCACCCCCACCTCTAGCGTTAAGCGTATATTCTAACAATTGGTATCAGAGCCCAACTCTCTGAAAGACTTAACCGTTTGAGAGAAACAATCCATGGCTTCTACTCGTGACTTTAATGCAGGAATAGGTGAAGGACAATGCTCCACCAGACCACCACTATTCGATGGCACAAACTATACGTACTGGAAGGAGAGGATGAGAATATTCATCCAGTCGAATAATTTTCATCTATGGAAGGTTATAACGAAGGGAGAACAAATTCCAACCAAAAAGGTTAAAAATGAATGGGTTCCAAAATCCGAAGATGAATACGATGCGGATGATATCCGAAAAGTGCAGAACAACGCTAGAGCCATCAACTTATTATATTGTGCTGTAAATGCTGATGATTACAGAAAAATATCATGTTGCACAACGGCTAAGCAAATGTGGGATAAGCTGGAAATCACGTACGAAGGTACGGACCAGGTAAGAGAAGCTAAAATTGATTTTCTAACCCATACATATGAACTGTTTCACATGAAGGAAAGCGAGAGGATCGATGACATGTTCGAACGATTTTCAAAAATCGTCAATGACATACATGCTCTTAAGAAGACCTTCACGGATAAGGAACTTGTCCGAAAAATTCTCCGAAGTCTCACTCCGGAATGGCGCTCCAAGGCCGACGCGATTCAAGAGTCTATCGGCGTTTCAAATGTCACCATCGACGGACTAAGAGGTAATCTTAAAACATATGAATCTACTATACTTAACCCTCCGTTTAATGATCAAAGGAAACAAAGAATCGCCCTCAAGGCAAGCACGGCTCAACCTCAAAATGATGAGGACTCAAACAAAGGAGATAACGAGTTCGGACTCGTTATTAAGAGGTTTCAAAAGTTCATGCAAAAAGAGTATGAACGAAAAGGCAAACAACAAGGAGATCAAGTAAAGTGCTATGGATGCGGAGATATCGGGCACATTAAATCAAATTGCCCAAATGTCAAAAAGGAGAAGAAACCCTTCAAGAAACAACGAGCATACATATCTTGGGGAGGTGACTCCGGAGACGAATCAAGCGACGATGAAGAAGACGAAACCGCAAATCTATGTCTCATGGCACACGAAGACAATCAAGAAGAGGTATGTCAAATTTCTTCAAAAAATTTCTATCCTCTTGAGGAAATGCAAAACGCTTTTGATGAACTGTATAGTGAATTCATTAAAGCTTCCAAAACTGTTAGAGACGTAAAGAAAAATTCCTCTTTGAAAGAAAAAGATTTTGAAAAACAACTCTCTTTGAAAGAAAAAGATTTGGAAAAATTGATTCTGGAAAATGAGAAGTTGAAAGAAGAAAACAAATTTTTCGGCAAGAGAAGCGCCGACAAACCCGAGAGTTCTAGTAAAAATTGTATTTCTTGCATGCATCTAAAAGATGAAGTAGAAAGACTTAAGGACACCCTAGATAAGTTCAATTCTTCTCATAAAAATTTGAATGATGTTCTTGTCAATTTGAAATCGACCAAACATGGCATAGGTTTCAAAAACGAGCCTAAAGAAAAAGTTGAAGCCATCCCCCAACAACCCAAGGCTCAACCTAGGATAAATAAAATAAACATTCATCCTAGAAATAACCATCCTAGAATCAATATGCATCCTACACCAAACACTAGAAGAAACTTTGAACATTTTAGAACGCCTAGAAATGGCCTTCAACAATCGCAACCTAGACATACTCGACCTAGAAACAATTATTCTAGAAACGCTGCATATCCTAGAACAAATAGGAGGAGAAATGATTTTCAAGGATTGCGCAATAACCATATTGTAAAAAATAGAGCAAACGATTTTCATACCTCCAACTACTACCGACCTAGAAGAATGCATAATCCTAATGTCATTTTTCATTATTGTAGTCGAATAGGACATATTGCTCCTGCTTGTTTTACTAGACACAGACACTTAACTGCATGTCAAGCACAACAGCATTTTACACCTAACCCTCAAGGACCCAAAACAGCTTGGGTACCAAAAACTCATTAATTTGTCTTGTAGGTATGTTTGAAGGGATCAAGTGTACTTTGGTACCTTGATAGTGGATGCTCCAAACACATGACCGGAGACGCATCCAATTTCCTTCAACTAGAACACAAGGAAGGAGGAAACGTTATTTTTGGAGATAACAACAAGGGAAAAATTATCGGCATTGGCTCGGTCGGTAAGAATGAATCTTCTTCCATTAAGCATATATTGCTAGTTAAAGGTCTAAAACATAATCTCTTGAGCATAAGTCAATTATGTGACAAGGGAAATCTTGTTTTGTTTGATTCGGAAGAATGCTTAGTTTTTTGTCATAGTGATTTTAAAATTATTCTTCGTGGTTTTAGAATTGATAACATCTATATGGTTGATCTTGAAAACTCTTCATCAGAGTATGTGAATTGTCTTATGAGTAAAGAAGATGATATGTGGTTATGGCATCGTAGAATAGCTCATATCAACATGCATCTTTTAAACAAATTGGTTTCACAAAATTTAGTTATTGGTCTTCCAAATTTGAAATTTGAAAATGACACTATTTGTGATTCTTGTCAAAAAGGGAAGCAAACAAAAGCATCTTTTAAATCTAAGAATATTGTCTCAACTACAAGACCTTTGCAACTTCTTCACATGGATCTCTTTGGACCATCTCGCATTGAAAGTCTTGGTAGAAATCGTTATGCTTTTGTTATTGTTGATGATTATTCTAGATTTACATGGACACTAGTTCTTGCTCACAAAAGTGACGCTTTTCAAATTTTAAATGTTTTCTTAAACATGTTCAAAATGAAAAGAACACAACCGTCACTTCCATAAGAAGTGATCACGGGGGAGAGTTCGATCACAATCTCTTCGCGGACTTTTGTGACGAACTCGGTATTGAGCACACCTTCTCTGCTCCACATACACCACAACAAAATGGAGTGGTGAAACGGAAAAATAGGTATCTCGAAGAGATGGCTAGAGCCATGCTCGATTAGGCTAAGATTCCCAAACAATTTTGGGCGGATGCCGTGAGTACCGCATGCTACGTTTTAAACAGAGTAAGGCCAATACTCATGAAAACTCCCTATGAACTCTATAAGGGAAGGAAACCTAATCTCTCCCATCTTAGAGTATTCGGTTGTAAATGCTTTATTCATAACAACGGAAAAGATAATTTGGGAAAGTTTGATGCCAAATCCGATGAAGGAATTTTTCTTGGTTATTCATCACGTAGCAAAGCATATAGAGTTTTCAATAATAGAACCGAAACTGTTGAGGAATCCCCTCATATTGTGTTTTTCGAAAATAATGCTCGCTTGGCGAGAAAGGATTCTGGTTTTGATCTTGCAGGTATTTTAATCACAATAAGTCCTCAAGACAAAGTACAAGAGGAAAATCCAAAGGAAATTCAAGATGAAATCTTGAAACAATTATCGGAGGAAGCGCCACCACTGGTAAAAGAAACGAAACTGCCTAACGCGTGGAGGACAATCAAAGACCATCCTCTCGACAAGGTAATTGGCGACATTGAACAAAAGGTAAGTATTCGAAACACTCTTAAGAACACCTTAGGACACACTTCTTAAGAGATCACGTTTTCAATTGGTCAACATCTTCACAAAGCTCTTAGAGAAAGAATTCTTAATTCTTGACTCCACATTGATCCAAGTTATGCATTGCATTATTCTTTTTAAAAAAAATTTACTAACTTGAGCGTCGGAGGTGCCTAATTCTCTTTTGCAGGCATCGCCCTAAAGGCAGGAGGAATTATAAGGCGATGGTGTAGAATAATCGATTTCTCTAAAGTCGATAATCGATTATCACTTCTTTTTGTCTTATGCTTACTATGCCGGAAAATCGATTAGCAAGTATCACTAATCGGTTATTTACGTTTTATGTTTATTATGCCGGAAAATTAACATAATCGATTATGCAACACTACGATCGATTATCTAACAGTTTTTGCTTTGCAGGTTTTTGGATGGTAAATATAAAAATCGATTATCAATTTTTATAATCGATTTTGTTGACATTATTTTTCAGGTGTTAATTGTGACAATAATCGATTTTTTAAAACTGTATAATCGATTACCGTCTCGGCTATTCATTACTGCACTTCCTAAAATAATCGATTATCTCAAAAGTATAATCGATTATTTCCCGAGTCAGAAAATCACTGTGCACTCTGTGTCAGAATAATCGATTACCATAGTTCAATAATCGATTATCCTCAGTCAGTATTTCAAAATTGTTGCCGTTTCTGACCGTTTTGTCTCTTAAATTTCTGCAGATTTTCATCTTCAATGCAATGCCATCCTTCTCATTATAAATAGGTGCTATAAGTCTTCGATTTCTTCACTCAAACATCAAACTTATCTCCCAAACTCTCAAAATTTCTCAAATTTCTTTCAAAGGCTATTACTACTTATTCAAAATGTCGGGCAGAAACTCCAAACGTGCTCGTGCCGGCAAAAATGTTGCCTCCTCTTCCGCAACTCGTCCACTAGTTTATTGTTATAAAGATGGCTCTTTCTTATGATTCAACAGTGAAGAACAACTTATGCGCTTCGCTGAAAATTTTGAAAATCGAGAAATCATCCCTCCTCGATTTCCACTAATCGATTTCTTAGTCAAAGTGCCCCTCCATCCACAGCAAATATGCTCCTACAAAGCCAACTCCTTGATCCTATACCTTCACACCCCTTACATTCATCCCTTCTTAATTCAGGCCTTCTATTCAAATCTCGAGAAAGACGAAGATGATGAACTCTTCTTGACCGTCAATGGAATTCACATCCCTGTATCTGAGGCAAATATTCAAGCCATCACTAAACTTCCGCGCAATGGGGAAGACATTTTACGCTATACTAGGGAGAAGGCGCTCTGTTTGATGAACAACTTCTTTTTACTCAAATCGGCATCGGTGAATTTTTTCCAACTCCGGACCCTCTTCGTCCGACCATCACAAACATGCTCCCCGAATACCGTTTAATTTTTTATTTCATCACCCACGTTCTAAAACCGCGGAAATTGAATCATACAACTATATCTCATGAGGATTCAAAACTCATGCATGCCATCATCACCGGAGCTCGCATCAATTGGTGCAAGTTCGTCAAGACTCATATGTATGATGCTATTGGGGAAGATAAGCCTCTCCCTTATGCTTTTGTCGTTATGACCCTTCTTGTTGCATCCGGTGTCGACACTTCCGTCGGCCCTCACAAAAAGGCGACGAAACATTGGGAAATACGAGAATCTTCATTTTCCAATATCGGTGAACATCCACCTCCTCCTCCAACTCAGCGACGTCGTCCTCCGGCCCCGTCCGATGTATCCCTCAATACCATTTCTGAGCAAATTGCGTCTCTGTCCACCTCCATGACTCGCATCGATATGAATGTCACTCGTCTCTCCCATGAACTTCAAGGATACTTTGACCATGTCAATTATCCATATGCCCAAATTGTCCTTCGGGAAGATGTACCGGATGCCGAGCCGGAAATTAATAATGATAATGAATAATTTTTTTCTTTTTCTAGCTTGTTGTTCTATGTTTCATTCTCTCTTTTTATGTACTCGGATTTTTGGTTAATCAATAAACCAGTTATTTACTTATATTTTGCTAATGTCAAAAGGGAGAAGAATAAGGGCTATGCACTTAATATTTATAGGCATAAATTGAGGGGGAATTCATATGTTGAGGGGGAACTAATTGCATATCTATATACTTGTCTTGGATCGTCATTATGAATTCTCTAATATGCATATCCTGATATTGGTTTGCCATTATCAAAAAGGGGGAAATTGTTGAAACACGTTCTCAATACATACTAAACGTGTGTTCATACTTGTAGGTTTTGATAAATGACAAACGACACGCAATTGACATATGACGAGGTCCAAGCACAAGCGCGCAATTGACACATAACGAGGTTCAAGCACAAGACGAACAAAGATCATGATCAAGCAAAGAAATAAAGTTATACATGAGTCGTTCTTTAATTGTGATCTTGATCCGACAATTGACTCAAGACTTGGCTTCTCTCGTAATATCATTTTTATCAAATCATGCCTATTTAATTTATAGCAAAATGATTTTCAAACATTTTATTTTAGCCAAAATGATTTTTAAACATGCCTCTCACATCTGGACAAAGATAATCGATTATGTACTTTATGATAATCGATTATGTTAAGACAATGTACACCAGATTTACAAAGCTGAACAATAATCGATTATGTACCTTATGATAATCGATTATGTTAAGACAGTGTACATCAGATGTTTCAAAGCTACAAGATAATCGATTATGTACCTTATGATAATCGATTATGTTGAGGCAGTGTCCATCAGATTTTTCAAAGCTATAAAATAATCGATTATGCACATTATGATAATCGATTATGTTGAGGCAGTGTCTATCAAATTTTACAAGACTGTAAAATAATCGATTATGTACTTTATGATAATCGATTATGTTAAGACAGTGTAGTCCGAAGTTTTCAAAATATAAAAGATAATCGATTATCCTTATAGCATAATCGATTATGCAAATGACCGTTGCCAAAGTATTTTTAAACTCTGAAAGATAATCGATTATACACAATCTGATAATCGATTATGCTAAGTAAAATCTGCATATGATTTTTTGAACGTTGTCAGGTAATCGATTATACGATTTGGATAATCGATTATTCTACTTAAAATCTGGGAATGATTTTTGAACGATTGGAAAATAATCGATTATGCAATTCAGATAATCGATTATCTTAGCACAAAATCAGCAATTCTTGATTGGCAATTAGGCAACGGTTGTGGGGGTTTTGAACACTATAAATACAACTCAAAATCAGTCTTCTAAGTACAACAACTGATTATATTCTTGCTAAAGCTTGCATACTCTCATATTCAACATTTTCTATTCATTTCATATGTTTTTGAGAGCAAAACTCTTGACGAAAGTTGTTGTGTTCTTGAGCGTATTTATTTTACTCATATCTACTCTTAAAGAGAGTCTTGTCTTGAGTGCTATGTGTTTGTATACACTTGAAGGGAAGTGTTAATCCCTTGTGGTTGTAAGAAGGAACGTTTTCATTCCTTCGGTTGAAGTCTTGAAGTGTGGTATCTTCAAGCAAAGGTTGTTGAGGCTTGTGTGACTCAAGTTCTCAGTTTGTAACGGTTTGTTAAGCACCCGCAAGCTTAACGAAGTTAGTGGAATCTTGAGAGAGTCTCTCGGGGACTGGACTAGCCACAGGTTGTGGTGAACCAGGATAATTTCGGTGCGTTCGTTCCTTATTATTTACTTACCGCACTTATTTCAATCCCGCAATTTTTAATTCCGCAAGTTTATATTGTTTTTTATTATAACGCTATTCACCCCCACCTCTAGCGTTAAGCGTATATTCTGACAGCATCAATTGGGACTAACAATTGTCCTCAATACAAATGAATCATTAACAACTTTTACTCTTTGAAACTCCATGGATTAAGTGCGACACAAGAGCATCAAGAATTGACTCAACACATCAAACAACTCTTTTCTACTACTTAGGTCATTGTGGAACCCAGACTCACACATCCTCAACTCTCTCTAAGCAAACCCCACCTTTAGAATAGTGGCACTCAGAATGAGGTCAATGGAAATCCACTCATCTCTCTCAAGAAAAAGTCACAAGTCCGGCTCTGGGTTCCATATGCTTGCCCCTTATGTGAGTATCCACTAATGTAAGCTTCACTCAACTCAAGATCATATAGGGCTTTTGTGGAGACATTTTGAAGGCATTTGGTCCAGGGTAGGAAATTTTTTGGTCTAAGTAGGTTTCATCTTCCTTTAAGCACTTTTTTTAATTCGTTTGACACACATTGACTTGACTCTTTAAGTCATTTCACTTCTTTCTAAGGGGATAGAGAGACATACTGTCACTCTTTCTTATGTATTTTAAACCTTTTCTCCTTTTCAACTTTTCACACCTTCCATTATTTCATTTTCTTGAAGCCCTTTTATTCTTTTTTCTACATTGAAAATTCTTTTTGTCTTTTTGTTTTTCTTTCTTTTTCATTGCTTTTCTTTTCTTTATTTTTGTGCCTTTTTACCACTTTGTTGCAATCCTCATCTCTCCCCCCAAACATATACTTTTATCATGTGCTAAAGAAAAGATCGGGTCCCAAGAGAAAATATCTTTTAGAATGGGTATAGGCTTGTATCTTGGTTCTTGAAGGAAAAAAGGTCTCAGGCTCAAAAGGGTTGACTAGGGATCTTATCATTGGTAGGTTATGGATGTGTTCAACTATCATATGGACCAACGAGAGCCTATTATCAAATCTCAAGTCAAAATTCACTTAGGATTTCGCCTCAACAAACACTCAGGGCAAGTTCTAGACCAATGGTTCAGGACTTCGACTTGCAATGCGATTATTCGCCAGACAAGCTATGAGATTGCTAAAGACATAGAGTCGGGGGCCCACAATGACCTTAGATAAGATTTGAGCACACAATTGTCCCGAAAAACCACTTGACAAGTATCGGTTAATATAAGAGTCTCAAGGTCACCACTTTTACCATCCTAAAGACAATAAATTATTTTTGACCATAAGATCAAAGGCAAATGTGCTAGGCCCAAATGAAGCTTTGCTTGAGGCACCCTTAACTACTAAATACTAAAAATAAAAATAAAAACGGACTCAAACCCTTAAGAAGATTGTCACGCCATCCATCATTAGGAAGAGCCACCCGGTTCACACTAACTCCACATTTGGAAAGAACCGTGGCATTAAGAAAATCAAAGGTTTATTGAAAACTTTCAAAACAAGAAGTTACGAATCACAAATAAGAAGTTACGAATCACAAATAAGAAGCTAAGAATGAAAAATTTGTGGAAAGTAGAATAAATATATATAAAAGGGGATTTGAATATACAATAGATGGGATGAATATGTACAATGTAACATAACTTTATTTACAGACTCAAAGTAAAATAAAAGTGCGATAAATGTAACAAAATGTCAAAATTATATACAACCTAAAGATGAAAAGATAAAGAAAGCATAAAAAGTATCAAATACATATAATTATCCGAATGAATCCAAACGTAGGGCCTACCCCCTGAAATTAAAGCTGGCATTGTCCCCACTGACAACTAAATAAAATAAAGCAACAAAAAGATAATGGAAAGGGAAAGAGAGACTCTCTATGGAATATATGTCTACATAAGCTCCCGAGTGGTCCTTGGGTCCTCACTATGCTTGGGACCTCAGACTGGTTCCCTGTGTCCTGCTGCTCTACTGCTGGGACCTAAGCCTGGACCTGGACATGCTCTGGAGGTGCATTCTGTGGCTGATCGGAGAAATCCTCCAGTGGGTCGGCCAACTGGATGACGGCATCATCCACTCTAGGAATCATCCTCCTTCTTTGGGAGGCCTCCGTGCCTACTCCGGCTGGGGATGATCTGCTGGTATTGGGTCCTGGAGTAGTAAATCTAAAGGCAGGTGATCTGCCCTTAGTCTGTCAACATCATCTCTTAACTCCTTCACGGACTCCTTGGAGGCACGTGTCTTCCTCATCTTCTTGTTCTCCTTAACAATCTCCTTGAGAGCCTTGCTATTTGAATCAACTGCAGTACTGAGCACCTTCTAGTTCTCGAGGATTTTCTTTTGGTTCTCTAAAATCTCTTTGAGAACATCCTTTATCGACTGGGGAACCTATGGGCATGGAGGTTTTGACCAAGCCTCTACCGTGGTAGTGAGGGTGGACAACTTGGATGACGTAGTCTGCATCCAGTTGTTTATACTAAGAAGTGTCTGGCTCAGTCAGTGGGCAGTTATTGGATATGCAGCGGAAGATGGGATCTCCGTGTCAGCTGAGGTGGATGGACCAGAAGGGATAACATTGGAGATGGAGGCAGGCTCAACATGAATCACTACTACAACTAGCTCTTCTAACTGGCCTGTTGGAGCAGTAACTGTACTATTGAAGGTCTTGCTCTTGGGGTTATCATCCCCCTGCATGCTGTACCAAGAAAATGGGGCCTTCACTTTGACCTTGATATCGAAGGACCTCTTTTCCACTTTCAGATCCCCGGGGCGCATAGTGAGAAAACTAGGGAACGAGAATTTTCTATCATGCTCAGCACCCACAATTGAAATTATTCTTGAAATCATATTCCACATATTGATTGGGTACCTTATCATGATCGAGGCCACCAAAACTGCTTGGTGAAGAAGTAGGGTGTTGTCATGAGTCGTGGGGTCCAACCCGCTAAATACAAATGTCTCCCACCTATTTGCCTCAAAATCTTGACGCCCGCAGTCAACCAATCGTGGGTGGTACCTGGGATTGCCAGGTACTGTGTCAACCATGGATGGACCTCCTCACCCAGTTCCATCTTCGCCATGTATAAGGTCTCATCCTCATCATCAAAGCCAAGGTAATCGTTGATTGTCTTCTCATCAAACAACACCTTCAAGTTCCGCACCTTGGTCACCTTGCGACCGCACAGGGGTCAATACAGACCACACAGAATCAACCGCGATCCGCATAGAGGTGGGGTTCAGACTACCCACTCTCTGTATCTAGGCAGTGCATACCGCACAAAATGTAGTGCAGCCACACAAAATGTAGTGTGGTCGTAGTCACTAAGGTTCAGCTTTCAGAACATTCATTAACGTAGTCCACATAAAATGGTACTGCGGATCGTAGAGGGGCACCGCAGACCGCACAAAATACACTACGGTCCACACTGAGTACCCAATTGTGGCACTAATTAGGGTTCCACGAATTTATGATTTTAAACCAAAATTTGCACCTAATTAGTGTCCCTACATGTTGCCTAGTGTATTTCAACTAACTAAATCTATTTTAATCAAAAGATTAACTAACCTTACTTAATTTGTGAAAGAAAATACGGGAAGAAGATAAATAAAAGCTAAGTAAAACAAAAAGTAAAATAAAATAAGAAAATTGAAGCGATTAAATAGAAATGGAGTTGCCAGATATGAGATTTACAGGTGATTAATGGTTCTAGCAGGTAGTTATGAGCAGATGATATGATGAACAATGTTTATATGAGGTTTGAGAGTCAGAGGATCGAAAAGTTTGAAAGTAGGGCCTCAAGCACTTTTTATAGAAAAAGCCATGGGGCCCAGCTTACCAACTCTAGTTCGGACCGCACAAAATGGACTGTGGTTCGCACTGCACAACGATTTCCAAGTTTGAGGAGGCAACATATTGCGGTCCGCACAAAATGGATTGTAGCCGCAATGGTCCACCGTGGACCCCAAAAAATGTAGTGCGACCGTAGTGGCAACCTTTTGAGAGGTCACATTTCACCCTTCATCAATGCGGTCCGCACTAAATAAGTGCGTCCGCATTGCAAAGTTTAGAGACCTGAATACTATTTCTACCATGTCTTGCATTGTACAAATGCAATCCTGTAACATTTTACAACCAGTTAGCCCAAAAATCAACCCTATACTACAAATGAAAATTAAATAAAAACAAAAAGAGAAACACATGGGTTGCCTCCCAAGAAGCGCCTAATTTAATGTCGCGGCACTATGTGGGTTACCATCACACCATTTGAAATTAAGGAGTGCTACCGCGTGGCTGTCATCAAATTTTTCCAAGTAATGGTTGAACCTGTGCCCATTCACTCTAACAACTTCCCCACTTTTGATATTTAAATCAAGAGCACCAAATAGGGTCACACCCACTACTTCAAATGGTCTACTCCATTTTGACTTGAGCTTTTCCAGGAACAACCGTAGCCGAGAGTTGAATAAGTGCACCAAATCCCCCATCTTGAACTCTTTGCCACGAGTATACTTGTTGTGAAGGTATTTCATTTTATCCTTATACAGGGCGAACTAGAGTAGGCATGAAATCTAAATTCGTCAAGTTCATTGAGTTGCTCCACCCGAATATTAGCAGTTATATCCCACTCAAGGTTCAACTTCCTCAAGGCCCACATGGCTTTGTGCTCTAACCCAACCGGTAGATGACAAGCTTTCCCAAACACCAACCGATATGGAGACATACCAATTGGAGTCTTGTAAGTCGTCCTATAAGACCATAGAGCATCATCCAACTTCTTTGATCAATCAGTCCTATTTGCATTGACCATCTTTGACAATATGCTTTTGATTTCTCTATTGGAGACTTCAACTTGACCACTTGCTTGAGGATGATAGGGGGTATAAACTTTGTGACTGACACCATACTTTGAAAGCAAAATGTAAAATACTCTATTGCAAAAATGAGACCCCCCATCACTTATGATTGCACGAGGAGTACCAAACTTTGTAAAAATACTCTTCTTGAGAAATGCAACAACACTAAGGGCCTCATTGTTGCGCAAATCCACGACTTCAACCCACTTTGGAACATAGTCCACTGCCACAAGAATGTATGTGTTCACACACGAGCTAACAAACGGGCCCATAAATCAATGCCCTATACATCAGAAATATCAACATTAATGATGGTATTGAGAAGCATCTCATCTTTCTTCGAAATTCCACCCGCTCTTTGACACTCGTCACACCTCTTCACAAGATCACTTGCATCTTTGTAAAAAATTGGCCAATAAAATCCACAACTTAATACATTGGAAGTAGTCCTCGACCCACCATGATGGCCACCATAGGGAGAGAAATGATAAGACTACAAGATACTCAATTGCTCTTCCTCTGGGACACACTTCCGGATCAAACCATCCATGCAAATCTTGAACAAATACGGCTCATCCCAATAGAAATCCAAAATATCCCCTTTGAGTTTCTTCCTTTGGTTAGAAGAGAGCTCGCATGGGACAATGCCCGTCACAAGGTAATTAGCAACATCCGCAAACCACGACATATCACTCATTGAAACGAAAAGTAGTTGCTCATCGGGAAATGCATCATTGATCTCTAGGCCATCACATAGCCTTCCTTCCTCCTCCAAGTGGGACAATTGGTCCGCCACTTGGTTTTCATTACCCTTCTGGTCAACAATTTCTAAATCAAAATCTTGAAGTAATAAACCTATCGCATCAACCTTGTCTTGGAGTCTTTCTTTGTCATCAAGTACCTATTGGCTGCATGATCAGTATGCAACCTTGGCCCCCATAAGATACAGCTGAAACTTTTCCATTGCAAATACTATGGCCAACAACTCTTTCTCGGTAACAGTGTAGTTTCTTTGCGCCTCATTCATGGTCTTGCTTGCGTACACCGGATGAAATATTTTTCACTCGCGTCGCACATAAGCTCTAAAGGCAAACTCCAATTTGGTGCGGTAATGATAGGGGTGGTGGTCAACTTAAGCTTGAGAAGCTCAAATGCTTGCATACATCCCTCATCGAACACAACCTTTGCATCCTTTTCTAGTAGCTTGCACAAAGGGTTTACCACATTCGAAAAATCTTTTATAAACCACCGATAAAACCATGCGTGCCCGAGAAAAATTCTCACCCCCTTGAAAGAAGTTGGGGGGGGGGGGGTAGGAAGCCTTTAAATCACTTATATCTTGGCTTTGTCAACTTCGATGTCATGCTTTGAAATTTTATGAACCAACACTGTGCTCTCCTCAACCATGAAGTGGCATTTTTCCCAATTGAGTACAAGATTTGTGTCTTCACAATGGACCAACACTCTATCCAGATTTGTCAAATGTTCATCAAATGAATCATCCGCCATATTAAAATCGTCCTTGATCACCTCCAAGATATCTTCCACCATATAGGTGTAAATGGCTATAATAGAACATTGGAATGTCGTCGGGGCATTACACAACCCGAACGGTATCTGAGAGAGAGAGCAAAGGTGCTATATGGACAAGTAACTATGGTCTTCTTCTGATCCTCCGTAGTGATTAAGATTTGGTTGTACCCAGAATATTCATCCAAAAAGCAATAGAAGGCATGCCCAACAAGGCGATCAAGTATTTGGTCAAGGAACGACAATGGGAAGTGATCGTTGTGGGTCACCTTGTTCAGCTTCCGGTAGTTCATGCATACCCTCCATCCGGTAACTGTTCTAGTGGGAATTAGTTCATTTTTATCATTGGTCACCATAGTCGTACCACCCTTCTTCGGTACAACTGCACCGGATAAGTCCATGAGCTATCAGAAATAGGGTACACAACCCCGACATCTAACCACTTTATCGCATCTGTCTTCACAACTTCAAGCATTTATTCATTCAACCTCCTTTGATGTTCCAAAGAGGGCTTTGCATCATTTTCCAGAATAATCTTGTGTGTACAAAATGGGGGGCTTATTCCCAGAATGTCAACTAAAGTCCATCCAATTGGCTTCTTCCTCTTTTTGAGCATCGCCAAAGTGGCATCTACCTGCATGTTAGTAAGACAAGAGAAAAGAATAACTTGTAAATTTGAACTGGGGCCTATGAATTCATACCAGAGGTGTGGAGGTAATGGCTTCAACTCCAGCACTGGAGGTTCCTCAGTTGAAGGTCTTATTGGAGGAGTCTTCCTATTTTCAAGGTCCAAGGATAGCTTCTTAGGCTCATAAGAATAAGAGCCCGTTCCATGCAAAGCATTCACATATTCCACTCGGCCCTCATCATCATTGACATCAAGATTTAACAACTCAGCCTCCCAGGATCTTCTACATTGATCATTGCACTAGTATCATCAATTATCACAGCCGTGACTAGATCCACAAATAAGCACACTTTGGTATAATTGGTCTGCTCATTGACTTGCACACATGAAAAACTACCTTTTCATCACCCACCCGAAAAATGAGTTCCCCTGCTTCCACATCAACTAGAGCCTTCCCCACGGCAAGGAAAGGTGTCCTCAATATGATCGGGACTTCATAGTCCACCTCACAATCCAAGATCACATAATCCGCTGGCAAGATAAATTTATCCACCTGGATAAGCACATCATCAATAATACCCAATTGTCGCTTCATTGATCTATCCACCATTTTCAATCTCATAGAAGTTGGTCTCGGTGGCCCAATACCCAAAAGTCTTGAAAATTGAGTAGGGCATCATGTTGATGCTTGCTCCTAAATCACATAAAGCTTTAGCAAAATTCGCACTTTCAATAGTGCACGGTATAGTGAAAGCATCAAGATCCTCCAACTTTTTGAGCCATTGAATGCACTATAGCACTAACTTGGTGGGACATCTTGATAGATTTACAGTCCATGGATCTTTTCTTGGTCACCAATTCTTTCATGACGCGTAGCCAGGAATTTGCTCCAAAGCCTCCACCAAAGGCACATTGATGGATAAGCTCTTCATCATGTCAATGAACTTTTTGAACTAATTCTCATTTTGCTGCTTGGCTATCCTTTGAGGATAAGGTGTAGGTAGTCGAGGCAAGGGTGCTTTGGCTTTTGGCACAACTGGCTCTGACATGTCCATTACGTGTTCCATAGACGGGTTCACATCATTTTACATTTCCACCTCGGCATCTTGAATATCAATCCTCACTTCTTTGTTCACATTTTCATATAACACATTCTCAACCACCACATGAACTTCCTCTTCTTGTAACTCAGCTTCATCACCCACAACTTGCTTTTGTTTTAAGGCATTCAAATCATCACCTCGTCCACTCCTAGTGGTTACCCTCATAATATGATTGTTCCCACTCCTCCGGTTCACTACTGTATCACTTGGTAGAGCACTCTTAGGGTGTGTATTCAAGGATTGAGAGATTTGACCTAGTTGCACCTCCAAATTTTTAATGGAAGTATTGTGAGAAGCCAATTGACCATCCGAATCTGCATTATTCATCATCATTTGTTTGAACATCATTTCAACTCTCTCATATCATTAATAGAAGAACTAGGACCATGGGATGGAAAAGGTGGTGGATTGCTCGGTTGTTGGTACATTGGGGGCCTTTGAAAACATTTCCCTTTATTTCCTTGGTTGTTGTTCTATCCACCCTGGTTGTTATTTTCTCCCCCAGTTTCCTTGATTGCTCCAATTGTTGTTTTGATTTCCCCAATTCGGATTTTGATTATTGTTCCCCAGTTGTTGTTCCCTTATTGGTGATTGTTCCAATTATTGTTGCCTTATTGAATATTGTTCCAATTATTGTTGTCTTATTGGTGATTGCCCCAATTACCTTGGTATCTCTATTGTTGCTGTCGGTTGGAAGAATTGCCTCTTTGGCCTTGATAATTGTTCACATATTGTACCTTTTCATTTTGACCATCATAGCATCATCTTGAAATCCACTACCATCATTGTCAAATTAATCTGAATTTCCTTGGTTCTATTGACCTCTTTGCCTTCTCTTTGCCTTCTTTGGTTCACTAGCATGTTGACACCCTCTATGGCATTCACTTGGGGAGGATTTTGGACTTGTTGCAACTGTGCCTTTGCTAGTTGGGTCATGGTTATTGTCAACTCCACATCGCCTGCCCATGATCATGTAATTCTTTGTGAAAATGAACGACCATGGAATCACCCTGGGGCACATTGGCTCTACTTTGCCAAGCTCAGGATGTGTCAGCCATCTCGTCAAGAATGACACAAGCTTCATTATACGTCAATTTCCCGAAATTACCCTCAAAAAGTTGATTCACTATGCATTGATTTGTAGTATTGATGCCCCGGTAGAAAGTTTGTTGCAACATATTCTCCCTCATATCATTGTTAGGGAATTCATTCACCATAGTTCTATATCTTTGCCAAATCTCATGCAAAGGTTCGGTGGGATCCTACCTGAAAGCCAAGATCTCATCCCGTAATGCTGCCATATGTCCCAGTGAAAAGAACTTTGCAATGAACTTGTCTGGCAACTCATCCCAAGTAGTGATGGAATAGTTGGGAAGTTGCTCGAGCCAATCTAAAGCCTTCCCTCTAAGTGAAAATGGGAAGAGTCTCAACTGGAGTGTATCTTTGGACACATTGGTTTGCTTGCTCCCCTAACAGGTATCCATGAACCCATTAAGAATTTTGTAAGCATTTTGAGTGGCAGTGCCTGCAAGATACCCACGCTGCTCCAACAATGTTAGCATCACATTAGTAATTTTTAAAATGTCCGCCCGGATTTGTGGTGGGACAATAGCACTTGCATATCCTTGATTTAGAAGCACTCTAGGAACAGATCTTGGAGGTGGCAAAATAGGGTCTAGAGCATTGTCATTAATATTTTCCTGGAGGCCCCTTCGTTGTCCTGGAGGTACAAGAGGCACCTTACCCTATCCATTATCATTAATCTTCTCCCTTGAAATTACGTTTCCAATAGGGTCATTTGCATTTAATGCCATTTTGCACATGAAGTATTGACATACACAAATTAGTACAAAGAAGCAAAGAAGAACAGAACACAAAACTACTTAGACAGATAGCCAAAACTGTTAGCTCCCCGACAATGGCGCCAAAAAGTGATTAAGGCCTACTCCGCACTACTACTGAGTAGCGAGAGAGGGTTGAAGCAGCTTTTACCCGATTAAGGTAGGAATCGATTTCCACATTAATCTAGAAGTTTGACTTGGGTATCTACCTAATTTAGAGTTGTGTAATTGTTCTTAATTGCACCTATAAACATTTTTGGGTTTTTGTTTACTTTTAATTTTAACAACTACTATGCTAATTTAAACTAGAATAAGCTAATAATAAGATATTACGGGTTGATCAAATAGTTAAAAGACACTAGGATAGTGACTTTTGCATAGGTGGTCAATTAACGGATACTTGAGTTTAAGATACAATTAGCATTTGTGAGGAGTATGATATAACCTTTGCATGATTTTACTCACTCTATACCTCTGGGCAATTCGAGTGATTTTGCCTGAATTGACTTTCTCAAGACCAATTGGGTATGCAAATTTACATAAGCAAATAGGGTTCAAGTCGGGTTACTATCTCTAGGTTTAACCCTTTAATTGGGGCTATCAATCTCTTGAATATGCACCAATTCCTTGTTGGACTAACTTCAAAGACTTAGGCTCTCTTACTCAAGAAGAACCAAAATCAACTAAACACAAACTAGTGTTTGCAACCATTAATTTAGAAATTAAACATGAAATTAGTCCAAATATCAAACACTCATAGTCAATCTAGCCCCAAAACACACGACCTATTAATTACCCACAGTAGGTTTGAGTTACAACCCTAGCTTATGGGCCTAGATACTCATAATTGATTAAGAAAACAAAGAAATAGATGAAGAACAATTCATATTAATTAATCACTAAGATCAATAACAAGATTCAATGTTGAAATGTAGATAAAATTGCCCAAAATGGCTTAATACTTCGAACCCATGAGCGCAGCTACAACTAAAAACTATTTGTCTCCCTAAAAATGGAAAAGAAGCTATTTATACTAAGCTGATAATTCTGGACAAGAATATCCCTGCGGGGTTAGTGCGGACCGCACAAAATGGACTGTGGCCGTACTAGGGCTTTGGCTTGACAAAACTGCTCTTTGAACTTGGGCACCGCGAACCACAGAGAATGGACTGCAACTGCGTAGGCTACTAGAGTGGTTCGCTAAAATGAACTGCGGGCCGCATTGGCTTGACACTAGGAAATTGTAGCTCTCTAATTCTCCTCACTGCAGACCGCATGAAATCGAGTGCGGCCGCGTTGATCTCAGTGCGGACCGCACAAAATCCTCGTGCGACCATATTGCCTTTATGCCTGAATGTCATGCTCTCTGTATCTCCAAGTGCGGACTGCACAGAATGTAGTGCAGTCGCACTGGTATTATTTTTCCTAAGCTTTTTCTTGTCTTGGTACTTGTGAAAGTTTCACACCTTTGAGCTACTCTTTCACATCTTGTCATTTTGTTGATCAAACCTGCAATCAAGTACATTTTTTGAGCCTTTTGGGACTATTTTGCACAAATTCCTAATCAAAACATAAGCAAGAAGGAGTATAAAAGGAATCAAAATCCCTAGTTATCATGAGTACTCAAGACAACTATAGAGCTTCTTCTTACGTTGTATAGGAGAAAACAATCAAGTAGGAAGATGGAAAGGGGAAATTGAAAGGATAACAATCAAAAAGTGCAACAGCAAAACTCATGCTGAGGTCCTAGGATGACTTCTAGCCGCAAGTGTTTATCATATTTGGAATGAGCGCAATGCCGGAAGATTTCAAGAACAACAATAAGATCAGAGACTTAGATCTAGAGACATTGTTATCCAACCACATAGTAAAGGACAATATAGAAGTAGATGGAAAAGGATATTAGAAAATATGAACTGATACCCAAACTTAGTATAGGTATATATTGTAATAGAATTCAATTGATAGGAGGATGTGTCCACAGAAAGTTACAAGATGAGGATTGGTTGTAGAGTAAAAAATAAACTAGTGGATGTACATATTCATACTTGGTAGTTTATATGTAATAGTAATATTTTCTAATTCGCAAAATACTTATCCCAAAATAAAATTTTTGACTTTTTCTACATTTCATATTATTTTTTTTCAAGCAATCCATTTGGCGATACCTAGGGCTAATTTTATATATATAATGAAATTAAAAACAAAGTGTCGTAAAATCATAAGAAATGAAAGAGATAAAATTTGTAATCAAAGTTGAGAGAAATACTCAATAATTGTGATAACTCAAAAGGTCATCACTTATTTTTAATTGAATTTTATGCTTTCGAGGCCTTGAAAACCTTATTTATAGTCATCTCGATTTGAATATGATAATATGTGAAATATAGTAAATTTTTTGCTATAAAATAAATCAATTTCACTTCGGTCAACATTTTTAATAAACGGATATGGATCCGTAATTTGACAGTCCCGGAGGGTTCGTCTGAAAATATGGGACCTGGAAGTATGCCCGAAATCGAATTCCGAGGTACCGAGCTTGAGAAATAAATTTTTAAAGGAAATTATTTAAGAAAATTTGAAATAAAATTAATTAGAATATGTTAGTATTGGGTATTTATTTTGGTTTCAGTGCCCCGTACAGGTCTTATATATGATTTAAGATATCAGTGAAATTTGATGAAAAACAGATATTATTTGACGTGATTTGGACCTAAATTGCTAAAGGTGATGTTTTATGAAGTTTGAGAAAAATCGTTTGATTTGAGGTTTAATTCGTTGTTATTGAAATTATTTTGGAGATTTGATCGCACAGATAAGTTCGTATGATGTTGATGAGTTAGTACATATGTTTGGTTAGGAGCCCCGAGGGCAGTGTGTTTCGGAAGGTTTCATACTTAAGAAAAAATGGAGGTTTTCAGCTGTTGAATATCTAGTATTTCCTTCTTTGCGTTCGTGGGAGTACCCACACGAACACGATGAGTTAATTGTTGCAAAAGGATTTTCCTTCTGTGCGGGCGCGTAGCTCAGGCTGCGAACGCGAGGCTTTGGGAGGATATCCCTTCGCGAACGCGGTCCTAGCCATACAAACGCAAAGGCTAAATGGGCTTGGCAGGGGGTGGGGTAGTTGTCTTACGTGAAAGCAACCATGTGGACGCGAACGCGAGGGATTGAGGGGCTAAAGCTTCGCAAACGCGAGCCCTTATGTGGCGAACGCGAACACGATGAGTCTATCGCGAACGCGAAGGGTAATTTTACCCAATTATTTAGAAGTCTCAAAATAGAATACTTACGGGATTTCACAAAAATTTCACAAATCTCTTCTTCTCCAAAGGCTCCTAGGTGATTTTTGAAGCATTTCTTCACCATAATCACTTGGGTAAGTAATCTTTTACCTATTTTCTTCCAATTTATCAATACCTAATAGATTTCTAAGCCTAAAACATGTGATTAAGGGTAGAAAATTAGGGATTTGAGTAGAGTTAAGGCTTTTTAATTAATTGTGATTTAGACCTCATTTTGGGGTCGAATTTGAAAATAAATTATATATTTTGGCTCGTGGATGAATGGGTGATTTGATTCTGGTCGAACATCGTATTTTGACCAAGTGGGCCCGGGGCCGATTTTTGGATTTTTCGGAAGAATAATTAGAAAGATATTATTAAGCATTGGAATTGGATTATTTAGCATTTATTGATGTTATTAAATCAATTATGCATAGATACGATTGTGTTGGAGCAAAATTTGAAAGGTAAAGCGGTGTTTGAGGTTGGCCATGGATGTTTGAGGTAAGTGTTTGGTCTAACCTTAGCTTGAGATAGTTAGAGTCCTAATTGATATTTGATTCTTGTTGAGTACGATGTATAGGCGTGGTTAAGAGTATCTATACGTTGGTGTCTAGCATGACCGTGAGTCTTTATAAGGTGAATATCGTGATCTCATTGTAACTTTCTTGCCTTGGTGAAGATTTCTAATTGTTCTATAAAGTTTGTGGAAAGAATTGTTAGAGCGTTGGCTCAAGTAGTAAAACGAATTGTGAAAGTATAAGTGATAGTCGAACTTTTAGAGCATTGGCTCGAGGTGTAAAGGTATAAGTGATAATTGAATCTCTAGAGCATTGGCTTGTGTTATGTAGAGAATAGTGATGTAAAAGTGAGAAAGAGAAGAGATTATTTTGTTATAGCCATTGTCGTGCTATTGTTGATTTATTTGTTATCTCCCTTGCCGGGATATGGTTGTTATTGATGTTGTCCCTTTGCCGGGATCTAATTGTTGACTTGTTGCTCCCTTCCCGGGGATCTTATTGCAATTTTCCTTAATTTATTTGCCCTATTATTTGTGATTGTTGTTTGGGTGAGAAAGAGAGTTAAAGCACGAAGGATGATGCCGTGCAATATTTGTTTTGTGAGTAAAGAGTGTAAAGCACGAAGGGTGATGCCGTGCCGCACGATATACTAGTCCGTGCCTATTATATTGATTTTATTGTGAGGATGAGAGTAAAAGTATGAAGGGTGATACCATGCAATTTATATTGATTTTTATGGTGAGGATGAGCGTAAAAGAATGAAGGGTGATGCCGTGCAATTTATATTGATTATTATGGTGAGGACGAGAGTAAAAGCACGAAGGGTGATGTCATGTACTTCTCCTTGATTTTTCCTGATTCTTGCTGATAATTGAGTTATGTTGTCCATTGCATTTATTTGTTGATTCCTTATTGTTATTTGATTTTATTTCGATGTTATAGATCCCCTTACTCTATTTTCCTTGTGGTTGTTGCTTGAGTGAGGAAGAGCGTAAAGCACGAAGGGAGATGCCTTGTACTATTTTGGTGAGAGAGTGTTAAATCACGAAGGGTGATGCCATGTACTATCTTGGTGAGAGAGAGTAAAAACACGAAGGGAGATGCCGTGCACTTGTCTTTGATTTCCTAATTTTGATTGATAACTGTGTTACGGTTTCTCTACACTAAATTTCTTATTTCCTATTGATACTTGTTGTACCTGGCAACATGATTTCCCTTTCCTATTTTTAATTAAACTGTGGTGAACCTCATATTATTGGTTGTTCTTTTGTTACTCTTCGATATTTCCAAGTAACATGTCTCCCCCCTCCCATACTTGGCTGTATAAGACTGTTTCTTTTTGTACTTTTTCTGTTATATATAGTTAAATTGCACAGGTTTATTTGATAGTTTGGTCCTAGCCTCGTCACTACTTCGTAGAGGTTAGTCTAGGCACATACCATCACATGGTGTCGGTTGTGCTGATACTACACTCTGCACTCTTTTGTGCAGACCCTAGTGTATAGAGTTCAGACCGCGACGAGATTGCTGTTTCTTGTTCATCAGGCAACCCGAGGTAGTCCTGCAGGCGTTCGCATGCCTTGGCGTCTCCCTCCATCTACTATTCCTGTTTCTTTCATGCAATTATAGAGACAATGTTGTATTTATTTCTTTTAGACCTTTATTTCTTAGTGTTCTTAGACCGTCTGTGAAACTGTGGTAGCAGTTCTGGGTAGTTGAGATTCAAACAATTGTATTGGATTCATGTTCTGATGTTAAATTCCGATGTTTAAATCTTATTACTTCGAAATTGTTAATGAATATAAAATGGGTAAAAAAGTAAATTGTGCAAATAATTGGCTTTCTTAACTCGTATTAGTAGGTGCCATCACGACTCCCGATGGTGGAAAATTCGGATCGTGACAAGCTGGTATCGGAGCACTTGTTTACGGGGGTCTCACAATTCACAAACAAGCTCAGTAGAGTATGAGGGATCTGTACAGAGACGTCTGTATTTATCCCCTAGAGGCTACAGAGTTAGGAAAAACCTCACATCTATTCTTTCTTGTCATGCGATTTTCATCTCTTAATGCTAAGTTGAAACCTCTACTATTATCTCTTCGCGAATGGCTAGGTCATGTACCGCTTCTTCAGCCGAGCAACAGCTCAGGTCGGTGATGGAGCAACTGTGTCTACTAATGCTTTATGGAGGATAGATAGGTTTATCAAGCTCCTTACTACTACTTTCAGTGGTGCATATGCTGAGGATCCCCAAGATTATCTAGACAGCTGCCACGAGGTTCTCAGGAACATGGGTATTATTGAGACCAATGGGGTTGATTTTGCTACTTTTTGCTTGTCTAGATCCGCCAAGATTTGTTGGAGGGATTATTGATTGGCTATGCCAATTAGGCCACCCGCTTTGATTTGAGAACAATTCACAGAGCTGTTTCTGGAGAAGTTTCTTCCCATCACTCAGAGAGAGGTCTATTAGAGGCAATTGAGCATCTCTAGCAGGGTTCTATGGCTATTACTTAGTACAAGATCATATTCATCGACTTGCCTCATCATGCTCTTTTTAAACTTCCCACTGTGAGGGAGAGTGATGAGGTTCATTGAAGGACTCATCCAGCCTGCTCAGTTAGCTAGAGGCGGAGGTAGAGGTATTAGAGGTGGAGGTAGAGATGCTAGAGATGGAGGTAAAGGTATTAGAGGTAGAGGTGCAAGTACTATTATGGTTTGTTGTAGAGAAGCTTCAATTTTATTTTGTGTCGTATCTGGTCATGCCTAGTAATTCTTGACTGCCCTTATTTATGTGTCTATACCGGTGGGTGATTCTATTATGGTGGATCGTGTCCATTTTTCATGTATCGTGATGATTGGAGGTCATGACACTCGTGTACATTTGCTTCTTCTGGACATGGTTGATGTTGATGTCCTATTGGGGATGAATTGCTTATCACCTTACTACGTTATCTTGGATAGTCATGCCAAGACTATGACCTTAGTTTTACCGGGTTTGCCTTGTTTAGAGTGGACAGAGACTCCTAGCTATTCTACCCATAATGTTATCTCTTATGTGAAGGCTCGACGTATGGTCGAGAAGGGATGTTTGGCCTATTTGGCATATGTTTGTGATTCTAGTGCTGAGGTCCCTTCTATTGATTCTGTGCCCGTTGTTCGTGAGTTTCCTGAGGTATTCCCTTCAACCTACCGAGTATGCTACCCGACAGGGATATTGACTTTTGCATTAATTTAGCTTCGGGCACTCAGCTTATTTCTTTCCTACCGTATTGTATGTCCCCGCCTATGTTGAAAGAATTGAAGGAACAATTACAAGACTTGCTTGAGAGGGGTTTTATTAGACCAATTGTTTCGCCTTGGGGTGCGCTAGTGTTGTTTGTCAAGAAGAAGGACGGGTCAATGAGAATGTGTATTGATTATCGGTAGTTGAACAAGAATAAAATCAAGAATAAGTATCCATTGCCAGTGGTTGATGATTTGTTTGATCAGCTTCAGGGTGCCAAGGTGTTTTCAAAGAGTGACTTGAGATATGGCTACCATCAGTTGAGGATTAGGGCATCCGATGTCCCTAAGACACCTTTCTGCACTCGGTACGAGCATTATGAGTTCTTGTTTATGTCATTCGGGTTTACAAATGGCCCAACAACTTTTATGGATTTGAAGAACCGAGTGTTTAGGCCTTATTTGGGTTTGTTCGTGATAGTCTTTGTTGATGATATTTTGATCTATTCCCGCAGCCGAGAAGAGCACGAGCAGCATCTTAGAGTTGTTCTTCAGGCTTTTGGGGATAGTCAGTTGTATGCTAAATTTTTGAAGTGTGAGTTTTGGTTGAGTTCAGTTGCATTTATGGGTCATGTTGTATCAGCAGAGGGTATCCATGTTGATCTGAAGAAGATTGAAGCCGCTAAGAACTGGCCTAGACCAGCATCAACTATAGAGATTAAGAGTTTCTTAGGGTTGGTAGGCTACTATCGTTGGTCCGTGGAGGGGTTTTCATTAATTGCAGTCTCGATACCAGGTTGACCGAGGGTCGATTTTTATAATTTTTGGAAGAATGATTAGAAAGCTATGATAGGCATTGGAATTGAACTATTTATCACTTATTGATGTTATTAAATCGATTATGCATAGATACGATTGTGTTGGAGGAAAATTTGAAAAGGAAAGCGGCGTTTGAGGCTTGAGTTGACTGTGAAAGTTCGAGGTAAGTATTTGGTCTAACCTTATCTTGAGGAATTAGGAGTTGATTCCTAATTGCTATTTGTTTCTTGTTGAGTACGACGTATATGCATGGTGACGAGAATCTATACGGTGGTGTCTAGCATGACCGTGAGTCTTTATGTGGTGAATATCTTGATTTTGTTGTAACTTTCATGCCTTGGTGAAGATTTCTAATTGTTGTATGAAGTTTGTGGCAAGAATTGTGACTTATGAACATTGAGGAGCGTTGTCTCAAGTAGTAAAACGAATTGTGAAAGTATAAGTGATAGTCGAACTTTTAAAGCATTGGCTCGAGTTGTGAAGGTATGAGTGATAATTGAATCTCTAGAGCATTGGCTCGAATTGTGAAGAGAATTGTGAAGAAAAAGTGAGAAAGAGAAGAGATTATTATGTTATCGCCCTTGCGGGGCAATTATTGATTTATTTGTTATCTCCCTTGCTAGGATATGGTTGTTATTGATGTTGTTCCCTTGCCGGGATTTAATTGTTGACTTGTTGCTCCCTTGCCAGGGCTCTTATTGCAACTTTCCTTTATTTCCTTGACCTATTGTTTGTGATTGTTGTTTGGACGAGGAAGAGAGTAAAAGCACGAAAGGTGATGCCGTGCATTGTTTGTTTTGTGAGGAAAGAGTGTAAGGCATGAAGGGTAATATCATGTCGCACGATGTACCATTCTGTGCCTACTATATTGATTTCATGGTGAGGATGAGAGTAAAAATACGAAGGGTGATGCCGTTAAATTTATATTTATTCTTATGGTAACGATGAGAGTAAAAGCACGAAGGGTGATGCCATGCAATTTATATTGATTCTTATGGTGAGGATGAGAGCAAAAACATGAAGGGTGATGTTGTTACTTATCCTTGATTTTTCCTGATTCTTGCTGATGATTGAGTTATGTTTTCCTTTACGTTTATTTACTAATTTACTATTGTTACTTGATTTTATTTCGATGTTATAGATCCCCTTACCCTATTTGCCATGTGGTTGTTGCTTGGGTGTGGAAGAGTGTAAAGCACAAAGGATGATGTCGTGTACTGTTTTGGTGAGAGAGTGTTAAATCGCGAAGGCTGGTGCCGTGTACTATTTTGGTGAGAGATAGTAAAAGCACGAAGGGTGATTCCATGCACTTGTCTTTGATTTCCTAATTTTTATTGATAACTGTGTTACGGTTTCTCTACACTAAATTGCTTGTTTCCCTTTGATACTTGTTGTACCTGGCAACATGATTTCCCCTTCCTAATTTTAATTAAACTGTGGTGATCCTCATATTTATTAGTTGTTATTTTGTTACACCCGTCGATATTTCCATGCAACATGTCTTCCCCCTCCCATTCTTGACTGCATAAGACTGTTTCCATTTGTACTTTTTTTCTGTTGTATATAGTTAAATTGCACAGATTTATTTGATAGTCTAGTCCTAGCTTCGTCGCTACTTCGTAGAGGTTAGGCTAGGCACTTACCATCACATGGTGTCGGTTGTGCTGATATTACACTCTACACTTTTTTGTGCAGACCCTTGTGTATAGAGTTCGGACCGCGGTGGTATTGGTGATTCTTGTTCATCAGGCGACCCGAGGTAGTCCTGCAGGCGTTCGCAGGCCTTGGCGTCTCCCTCCTTCTACTATTCCTGTTTCTTTCATGCATTTCTAGAGACAATGTTGTATTTATTTCTTTTAGACCTTTATTTCTTAGTGTTCTTAGACCGTCTGTGAAACCGTGGAAGCAATTCTGGGTAATTGAGATTCAAACAGTTGTGTCAGATTCATGTTTTGATAGCTTATTGCTTTTTCTTCTTCTTATGTTAAATTCCGCTGTTTAAATGTTATTACTTCGAAATTGTTAATGAATAAGAAATGGGTAAAAATGTAAATTGTACAAAAAATTAGCTTTCCTAGCTCGTATTAGTGGTCTCCATCACGACTCTCGAGGATGAAAAATCCGGATCGTGACAAGTTGGTATTGGAGCTCTAGTTTATATGGGTCTCACAATTCACAAACAAGCTCAGTAGAGTTTGATGGATCGGTATGGAGACGTTTGTATTTATCCCCCAGAGGCTATAGAGTTAGGAAAAACCTCACATCTATTCTTTCCTGTCGTGCGATTTTCATCTCTTAATGCTAAGGTTAAACCTCTACTCTTATCCCTTTTCTAATGGCAAGGTCATGTACCGCTTCTTCATCCGAGCAGCAGCTCATACCGATGATGGAGCAATTATGTCTGCTGATTCTTTATGGACGCTACATAGGTTTACCAAGCTCTTTACTACTACTTTCAGTGGTGCATATGCTGAGGATCCCCAGGATTATCTAGATAGCTGCCACGAGGTTCTCAGGAACATGGGTATTGTTGAGAGCAATGGGGTTGTTTTCACTACTTTTTGCTTGTGTAAATCCGCCAGGACTTATTGGAGGGGTTATTGACTGGCTATACCAATTAGGCCATCAGCTTTGATTTGAGAACAGTTCATGCGGTTATTTTTGGAGAAGTTTCTCCCCATCACTTAGAGAGAGGTCTATTAGAGGCAATTGAGCATCTCTAGCAATATTCTATGGCTATTACTCAGTACGAGATCAGATTCATCGATTTGGCTCATCATGCTCTTGTAATACTTCACACTGTGAGGGAGAGTGATGAGGTTCATTAAAGGACTCATCCAGCACGCTCAGTTAGCTAGAGGTGGAAGTAGAGGTATTAGAGGTGGAAGTAGAGATGCTAGAGATGGAGGTAAAGGTATTAGAGGTGGAGGTGCAAGTACTATTCTGGTTTGTGGTAGAGAAGCTTCAAATTTTATTTTGTGTCGTATCTGGTCATGCCTAGTGATTCTTGAGTGCCCTTATTTATGTGTCTATGCCGGTGGGTGATTCTATTATGGTGGATCGCGTCCATTTTTCATGTATAGTGATGATAGGAGGTCTTGAGACTCGTGTAGATTGTCTTCTTCTGGACATGGTTGATGTTGTTGTCCTATTGGGGATGAATTGGTTATCACCTTACTACGCTATCTTGGACAGTCATGCCAAGAATATGACCTTAGTTTTACCGGGTTTGCCTCGTTTAGAGTGGAGAGGGACTCCTAGTTATTCTACCCATAATGTTATCTCTTATGTGAAGGTTCGGCGTATGGTCGAGAAGGAGTGTTTTGCATGTTTGGCATATGTTTGTGATTCTAGTGCTGCGGTCCCTTTTACTGATTTTGTGCCCGTTGTTCGTGAGTTTCCTGAGGTATTCCCTTCAGACCTGCCGGGTATGCTACCTGATAAGGATATTGACTTTTGCATTAATTTGGCTTCGGGCACTCAGCTTATTTCTTTCCTGCCGTATCGTATGGTCCCGCCTGAGTTGAAAGAATTGAAGGAACAATTACAAGACTTGCTTGAGAAGGGTTTTATTAGATCAAGTGTTTCGCCTTGGGGTGCGCCAATATTGTTTGTCAAGAAGAAGGATGGGTCAATGAGAATGTGTATTGATTACCGGTAGTTTATCAAGGCTAAAATCAAGAATAAGTACCCATTGCCGAGGATTGATGATTTTTTTTATTAGAGTCAGGGTGCCAAGTTGTTTTCGAAAAGTGACTTGAGATATGGCTACCATCAATTGAGAATTAGGGCATCCGATGTCCCAAAGACACCTTTCCGCACTCGGTACGAGCATTATGAGTTCTTGTTTATGTCATTCGGGTTTACAAATGCCCCAAAAACTTTCATGGATTTGATGAACTGAGTGTTCAAGCCTTATTTGGGTTCATTCATATAGTCTTTGTTGATGATATTTCGGTCTATTCCCGTAGCTGGGAAGAGCACGAGCAGCATCTTAGAGTGGTTCTTTAGACTTTGGGGGATAGTTAGTTGTATGCTAAATTTTTGAAGTGTGAGTGCTTGTTGAGTTCAGCTGCATTTCTGGGTCATGTTGTATCAACAGAGGGTATCCAGGTTGATCCAAAGAAGATTGAAGCCACTAAGAACTGGCCTAGACTAGCATCAGCTACAGAGATTAAGAGTTTCTTAGGGTTGGAAAGCTACTATCGTTGGTCCGTGAAGGGGTTTTCATTTATTGTAGTCCCGATGACCAGGTTGACCTAGAAGGGTTCCCAATTCAGATGGTCAGACGAGTGTGAGGCAATATCGACTTTCAGAAGCTCAAGACAGCTCTGACTACGACACCGGTGTTGGTTTTGCCTACAAGATCAGGGCCTTATACAGTTTATTGTGATGCATCTCGTATTGGGCTTGGTGTAGTGTTTATGCAGGATGGAAAGGTTTTTGCCTATGCTTCGCAGTAGTTGAATATTCATGAGAAGAACTATCCGGTTCATGATTTAGAGTTGGAAACCATTGTTCACGCATTGAAGATTTGGAGGCGTTATCTGTATGGCGTGCCGTGTGAGGTGTTCATGGATCACAAGAGTCTTCAGTATTTGTTCAAGCAAAAGGAGTTGAATTTGACGCAAAGGAGGTGGTTGGAGTTGTTGAAAGATTATGATATCACCATCTTATATCATCCGGGAAAGACCAATATGGTGGCCGATGCTTTGAGTACGAAGTCAGCCAATATAGGCAATCTAGCTTATATTCCTGTCAGTGTGAGACCGTTTTGGATGTTCAAGCTTTGGCCAATCAGTTTGTGAGGTTGGATGTTTTTGAGCCTAGTTAGGTGTTAGCTTTCACGGTTACTTGTTCTTCATTATTCGAGCATATCCATGATCGGCGGTATGATGATCCCTATTTGTGTGTCCTTAGAGACACGGTGAAGCGCGAAGGTGACAAGCAGGTTACGTTAGATCAGTTTTTGCCTTTAGCAAAGTCTGCCTACAACAACAGCTACCAGTCGAGTATCCAAATGGCTCCTTATGAAGCTTTATATGGTAGACGGTGTAGGTCTCCGATTTGGTGGTTTGAGCTGGGAGAGGCTCGTTTTTTGGGTACAGATCTGGTTCAGAAGGCCTTGGACAAGGTCAGGATTATTCAGGATAGGCTTTGTACAGCTCATTCCCTGCAAAAGAGTTATGCAGACTGCAAGGTTCGAGATGTGACTTTTATGGTCGGTGAGCGGCTATTGCTCCGAGTGCCGCCTATGAAGGGCATGATGAGAATTAGGAAGAAGGGAGAGCTTAGACCTAGGTTCATTGGTCCATTTGAGATTCTTGATAGAGTGGGAGAGACCCCACATGTTAGATTTCAGCATTGTCCAGTTAGACAAGGACTTGTCTTATGAGGAGGAGCCGATGCTATTTTAGACTGGCAGGTTTGTCAGTTGAGATCGAAGAGTTTTCCTTCTGTTCATGTTCAGTGGAGAGATCAGCCTCTTGAGACATCGACGCGGGAGTCCGAGTCCGATATGCGGAGCCGTTATCCACATCTTTTCCCCGACTCAGGTACTTCTTTCTTCAGCCCGTTCGAGGACGAATGATTGTTTTAGAGATGGAGGATTTTATCACTTGTTTTAATTGAATTTTGTGCTTCCGAGGCCTTGAAAACCTCATTTATAGTTACCTCAATTTGCGTGCATAGTCCGGGCGCGTAACCATAAATCTTAAATTATGAAAATCTATAAAATGGTAAACTTTTGCTATAAAATGAATTAATTTGACTTCGGTCAACGTTTTGGGTAAACAGACCCGGACCTGTGATTTGACGGTACCGGAGGTCCGTAGGAAAATATGGGACATGGGTATATGTCCTGAATCGAATTCCGAGGTCTCGAGCCCGAGAAATGAATTTTTAAAGGAAATTATTTTCTGAAATTGTTTAAGGAAATTTGAAATGAAATTTGATTAGAACATGTTAGTATCGGGCCCGTATTTTGGTTCCAGCGCGCAGTACAGGTCCTATATATGATTTAAGATGTTTCTGTGAATTTTGATGAATAACGGATATCATTTGACGTGATTAGGACCTAAATTGCTAAAGTTTATGTTTTATGAAGTTTGATAAAAATCCTTTGATTTGAGTTTTAATTCGTTGTTATTGAGGTTATTTTAGCGATTTGATCGCACGGATAAGTTCGTATGATGTTGATGAGTTAGTACTTATGTTTGGTTAGGAGCCCCCTGGGCTCAGGTGTGTTTCGGATGTGTTTCGGACTTAAGAAAAATTGTAGGTTTTCAGCTGTTGGATTTCTGGCATTTCCTTCTTCGCGTTCACGGGAGTACCCACGCGAATGCGATGAGTTAATTGTTGCTAAAGGATTTTCCTTCTAGACGAACGCGTAGCTCAGGCCGCGAACGCGAGGCGTTGGGGGGATATCCCTTCGCGAACGCGGTCCTAGCCACACGAACGTGAAAGCCAAGTGGGTCTGGGCAGGGGGTGGGGTAGTTGTTGTTAGATAATACGCTTAACGCTAGAGGGGGGGGGGGGTTGAATAGCGTTATAATAAAATTTAGCGTAAACTTGCGGAAATTAAAATTTGCAGGAAATAAATAAGTGCGTTAAATAAACAAAAGGAAAGAACGCACCGATGTATTCTGGTTCACCACAACACGTGGCTAGTCTAGTCCCCGAGAGACTCTCTCGAGATTTTCCACTAACTTGTCAAGCTTACGGGTGCTCAACAAACCTTTACAACTTAAGGACACACGCCTTAACACCTTTGCTCGGAGATACAACACTCCAAGACTTCAACCAAGGAAACACAAGTTCCTTACAACAAGAGAATCACAATTCTCTTACAAGTGTACAAAACACTAAACACTCAAACAAGACACTCCTTAATGAGTAGATATGAGTAAAAGAAGTAAGCTCAAGATCACAATATCTATGGACAAGACTTTGGTTCTCAAAAGCTTTATGAAATGAATATAAAATGATAAACAATAGTATGCAAGCTTATAGCAATAGAATAATCAGTTGTTGTGTGTTGTTGTATTTAAAACACTGAAATGAAGCTGTATTTATAGTTGAAAAACTTGGCATTACCGTTGTCTAATTGTCAATTAAGAGTTGCTGATTTTACTGAGTGACAATCGATTGTCAAGAAGCCACAATCGATTGTTTGCCAATCGTTCCAGAAATCAATCCCAGATTTTACGCTTAACAATCGATTGTCCAAGATCAACAATCGATTATTGGTAACGTTCAAAAAATCATTTCCAGATTTTACGTAAAACAATCGATTATACCAAATCAATAGTCGATTATTCAGCAACGTTCAAAAAATCTTTTCCAGATTTTACCAAAAACAATCGATTGTCCAGAATCAACAATCGATTACTCAGCAACGTTCAAAAAATCTTTTCAAGATTTTAATTAAAACAATCGATTATACAAATCAATAATCGATTACCTGACGATATTTGAAAACTTTACGACAACGGTCAGCTTCACAATCGATTGTGCAATGTTAACAATCGATTATTTATCAGACTTTGAAAATCATTTTAGACACTGCCTCTTGCTAATCGATTGTTTTATACTCACAATCGATTATTTAATAATTTTGAAAAAGTCTGGAAGACACTGTCTCAAAACAATCGATTATCATATGTTCACAATCGATTATTTTGTGACTTTGAAAAATCTGAAGGACACTGTCTCTTCACAATCGATTGTCATTAGCTTCACAATCGATTATTCTGAGTTTTGAAAAACTTTGATGGACACTGCTTCATCACAATCGATTGTCATAAGGTTCACAATCGATTGTCATGCAGGTTTGAAAAACCTGATGCTCACTGCCTTAACACAATCGATTGTCATTAGTTCTCAATCGATTGTCATGCAGGTTGAAAAACCTGATGCTCACTGCCTTAACACAATCGATTGTCATTAGTTCACAATCGATTGTCATGCAGTCTTGGCTTAACATAATCGATTATCATAAGTACATAATCGATTATCTTAGTCCAGTTTTTAGAGGCATGTTTAAAAATCATTTTGACTAAAGAAAATATGCTTGATTTAAAATCATTTAGCATTAAATTAAATATGCATGACTTTGGAAAACATAGTTTTACGAGAGAAGCCATATCATGAGTCAAGTTGTAGAATCAAGAACACAATTAAGAACGACTCATTTAAACTACAAAACTTATCTTGTGCTTGAATCTCGTTATGCATCAATTATGCGTTTGTACTTGAACTTCGTCATATATCAATTTGCGCTTCGTTTGTCATTCATCAAAACCTACACATAAGAACACACGTTTTAGTATAAAGCCTTGAGAACGTGTTTCCAACTATTTCCCCCTTTTTGATAATGGCAAACTTTAAGCGGGTTATGCAAATTAAACAATTTATAATGACGATTCAAGACAAGTATATATATGCATCAACAAGTATGCAATTTGTTATATATACGCATCAACAAGTATGCAATTTGTTCCCCCTCAATATATGAATTCCCCCTCAATTTAAGCTTATAAATATTGAGAGTGCATACCCGTTATCTTCCCCCTTTTGCCATTAGCAAAAATAATATAAGAAGATGCCAAAATGTAAATAAAACTTGTTTATTTATTGGAAAGAGAATGTGATTATTTAAAGAGAGTACAATAACTCAAATGATAGCAGTACAATCGATTATTGATACGAGATAATCGATTATTAGACGACAGAAACAGATTTTTCTGAAGAAGACTCAATTCTTGCGCGTCATGCTTTATAATTCCCCCTACTTTTAGGGCGATACCTGCAAAAATTTGTTAGACGTCTCTGACGCTCAAGTTAGAAATCATGAAAAAAAAAGATGCAATGCATGACTTAGATCAACGTGGAGTCAAGAATCCCGAGTTCACTACGAATTCGGAAGAAGGACTCTTTCTCTAAGGGCTTTGTAAAGATGTCGGCCAATTGATCTTTGGTTTCAACAAATTCGATTTCGACATCACCCTTGAGAACGTGATCTCTTAAAAAATGATGTCTAATTTCAATGTGTTTTGTTCGCGAATGAAGAACGGGGTTCTTCGTCAAGCATATGGCACTAGTATTATCACATCTAAGAGGGATATGATCAAGACATAGGCCATAGTCCAAGATTTGTTGTTTCATCCATAGGATTTGAGCGCAACAACTCCCCGCGGCTACATATTTAGCCTCGGTTGTGGACAACGCAACACTTACTTGTTTCTTGCTAAACCAAGAAACGAGAGAGCTACCGAGCAAGTGACAAGTGCCACTAGTGCTCTTGCGGTCCAATTTGCATCCAGCAAAATCGGAGTCGGAATAGCCAACGAGTTGGCATGAAGAACCTTTGGGGTACCATAGACCCACATTTGTAGTACCAACAAGGTACTTCAAAATCCGTTTTACCGCAGTAAGGTGAGACTCCTTCGGACACGATTGGTAACAGGCGCATAAGCACACGCTAAACGTGATGTCCGGACGACTAGCAGTAAGATAAAGAAGATAGCCAATCATACCTCGATACTTCTTAGTGTCGACTTCCTTACCTTTTTCATCTTTGTCTAGATGATCGGATGTGCTCATGGGAGTCGCCATTGCTTTTGCATTGTTCATTTCAAATCGTTTCAGCAATTCTTTGCAATATTTGGCTTGGCAAATGAACGTACCTTCTTTCATTTGCTTTACTTGTAATCCCAAAAAGAATGTTAACTCACCCATCATAGACATCTCAAATTCTCTTGTCATTAAATCGGAAAATTCCTTGCATAAGACAATGTTAGTAGCACCAAATATGATATCATCCACATATATTTGAACTAATAAAATATCATTGTTTTTATGCTTAACAAAAAGGGTGGTGTCAACTTTCCCCCTAATGAAATCATTTTCCAATAGAAATTTATTCAATCTTTCATACCACGCTCGGGGAGCTTGTTTTAAACCATAGAGAGCCTTTTTGAGTTTGAAAACATGATCGGGAGATTTGAAATCTTCAAAACCGGGGGGTTGTTCAACATAAACTTCTTCTTGAATAACACCATTTAGAAAAGCAGTTTTCACATCCATTTGATATAAAAAGAAATTCATAGAAGAGGCAAACGCGAGCAATAGACGAATAGCTTCTAATCTAGCTACGAGAGCATATGTTTCTTCATAGTCAATACCCTCTTCTTGATTATAGCCTTTTGCTACAAGCCTAGCTTTGTTTCTAGTGATTACACCATTTTCATCTAGTTTGTTTCGAAAAACCCATTCCGTACCAATTATGGTATGATTTTCGGGTCTTGGCACCAAATCCCAAACGTCATTCCGTTTGAATTGGTTAAGCTCCTCTTGCATTGCCAAGGTCCAAAACTCATCCCCAATTGCTTCGGTGATGGTTGTTGGTTCAATTTGAGAAACAAAAGCAGTATGACCTAAGGTGTTCTTAAGGGAGTTTCGAGTACTTACCTTTTCTCCGACGTCGCCAATTACCTGTTCGAGAGGGTGATCTTTGATTGTCCTCCACTCGTTAGGCGTTTTCGTTTCATTCTCCAATTGTGGCGCTTCCTCTGTTGGTTGTTCCAAGATTTCATCTTTATTTTCCTTAGGCGTTTCCTCTTGTATTTTGTCTTTCAAGCTATCTAAAATACCTGCAAGATCAAAACCGGAATCCTTTCTCGCCAAGCGAGCATTATTTTCGGCAAATACAACATGAGGGGATTCCTCCACAGTTTCGGTTCTTTTATTAAAAACCCTATATGCTTTGCTACGTGAAGAATAACCAATGAAAATTCCCTCATCGGACTTAGCATCAAATTTTCCCAATTGATCTTTTCCATTGTTATGAAAAAAAACTTTACAACCGAATACTCTAAAATGGGAGATATTTGGTTTCCTTCCCTTGTAGAGTTCATAAGGGGTCTTCATGAGTATTGGCCTTATGACTACTCTATTTAAGATGTAGCATGCGGTACTCACGGCATCCGCCCAAAAATGTTTAGGAATCTTAGCCTCTTCGAGCATGGTTCTAGCCATCTCTTCGAGACACCTATTTTTCCTTTCCACCACCCCATTTTGTTGTGGTGTTCGTGGAGCGGAAAACGTATGCTCGATGCCGAGTTCGTCACAAAAGTCCGCAAAGAGATTGTGATCAAACTCTCCCCCATGATCACTTCTAATTGAAGTGACGGTTGTTTCCTTTTCGTTTTGAACACGTTTAAGGAAATATTTAAAATTCTAAAAAGCATCACTTTTATTGGCAAGAAATGAAGTCCAAGTAAATCTAGAATAATCATCAACAATCACAAAAGCATAACGATTTCTTCCTAGACTTTCAATGCGAGATGGTCCAAATAAATCAATGTGAAGCAATTGCAATGGTCTAGTAGTTGAAACAATGTTTTTCGATTTGAAAGATGCTTTTGTTTGCTTCCCTTTTTGACAAGAATCACAAATAGAGTCATTTTCAAATTCAAATTGGGAAGACCAATAACTAAGTTTTGTGAATTCAATTTGTTCAAAAGATGCATGTTTATATGAGCAACTCTACGATGCCATAGCCAAGTATCATCCTCTTTGCTCATAAGGCAATCCACATATTCGGGTGAGGAATTTGCAAGATCAACCATATAAATATTATCCACTCTAAAACCACGAAGGATAATTTTGAAATCACTACGTCTAAATACTAAGCATTCATCCGAATCAAATAAGGCAAGATTTCCCTTGTCACATAATTGACTTATGCTCAAGAGATTATGCTTTAAACCTTTAACAAGTAATATATGCTTAATAGAAGAATTTTCATCCTTACCGACCGATCCGATGCCGATAATCTTCCCTTTATTGTTGTCACCAAAAATAACACTTCCTCCTTCTTTGTGTTCTAGTTGAAGGAATTTGGATTCGTCTCTCGTCATGTGCTTGGAGCATCCACTATCAAGGTACCATAGTACACTTGATCCCTTCAAACACACCTACAAAACAAATTAATGCGTTTTAGGTACCCATGCCATTTTGGGTCCTTGAGGGTTAGGCATATCATAATGATGCGATTGAGTGATATGTCTATGTCTTGTAAAACATGCAGGAGCAATATGACCAATGCGTCTACAATAATGACAAGTCACGTTGGGGTTATGCATCCTTCTAGGTTCATAGTAACTTGATGGACGAAAATGATTTACTCTATTATGACTATTGCGCATTTCATGAGAACCATTTCTCCTACTATTAGTTCTAAAATGAGCAGCATTTCTAGAGTAATGGTCATGTCTAGATGTTCTAAAAGGTTCAAACTCCTTCTAGTGTTTGGCCTAGAATATGCATCATTTCTAGGGTAGTTATTTCTAGGTGGTAAGTCATTTTTAGGTCTTCTAAAGTGTTCAACATTTGGTCTAGCATGCATATTGGTTCTAGGGTTGTTATTTCTAGGATGAGCATTTGTTTTATTAATCCTAGGTTGAGCCTTAGGTGGTTGGGTTTTGGCTTCAACCTTTTCTTTAGGCTCATTCTTAAAACCTATGCCATGCTTGGTTGACTTCAAATTAACAAGGACCTCATTCAAGTTTTTGTGAGAAGAATTAAACTTATCTAAGGTTCCCTTAAGCCTTTCTACTTCATTTTTGAGATGCATGCAAGAAGTACAATTTCTAATAGAGCTTTCGGGCTTGTCGGTGCTTCTTTTTCCGAAAAACTTGTTTTCCTCTTTCAACTTCTCATTTTCTAAAACTAGTTTTTCCAAATCCTTTTCTTTCAATGAGAGTTGTTTTTGAAAATCTTTTTCTTTTGAAGAAGCATTTTCTTTTATGCTTTTAACAATTTTTGAAGCCTTAATAAATTCACTATATAACTCATCAAAAGCATTTTGCATTTCTTCAAGGGAAAAGAATTTTTAGAAGAGATTTGACATACCTCATCTTGCTTGTCTTCTTGCACCATAAGACAAAGGTTTGCCGCTTCGTCTTCTTCTCATTCGCTTGACTCGTCTCCGGAGTCGCCTCCCCAAGATATATATGCACGTTGCTTTTTGAAAGGTTTCTTTTCCTGTTTGAGGTTTGGGCAGTTTGACTTGATGTGCCCGGTTTCTCTGCATTCATAGCACTTTATTTGTTCTCCTTGATTTTTGCCCTTACGTTCATATTCCTTCCTCATGAACTTTTGAAATCTTTTGATAACGAGTCCAAACTCGTTGTCTCCGTCCTCATCGTTTTGAGGTTGGCTTGTGCTTGCCTTAAGCACTATTCTTTGCCTCCTTTGATCATCGACAAGAGGGTTAAGTATTCTAGATTCATAAGTCTTAAGGTTACCTCTTAATGCGTCGATTGTGACATTTGAGACGCCAATGGATTCTTGAATTGCGTCGGCCTTTGATCGCCATGCTGGAGTGAGACTTGTAAGAATTTTTCGAACCAGTTCTCTATCCGTGAATGTCTTCTTGAGGGCATGTAGGTCATTTACGATTATTGAAAATCGTTCGAACATTTCATCCACATTTTCACCTTCCTTCATGTGAAATAATTCATAAGCATGGGTTAGGAAATCAATTTTAGCTTCCCTTACCTGGTCCGTACCTTCGTACGTAATTTCCAGCTTGTCCCACATTTCCTTTTCCGTTGTGCAACACGATATTTTCCTGTAATTGTCAGCATTTACAGCACAATATAATAAATTAATTGCTTTAGCATTATTTTGAACCTTTCGGATATCATCCGCGTCATATTCTTCTTCGGACTTGGGAACCCATTTGTTTTCAACATTTTTGGTTGGAATTTGAGTTCCCTTTGTTATCACCTTCCAAAGATGAAAATTGTTTGCTTGAGCGAAGATTTTCATCCTCTCCTTCCAGTACGTATACCGTTGAATAGTGGTGGTCGGGTGGAGCACTGTCCTTCCTTTATTCCTGCAAAAGAATCACGAGTAGAAGCCATGGAAGTTTCTCTCAAACTGTTAAGTCTTCAGAGAGTTGGGCTCTGATACCAATTGTTAGATAATACGTTTAACGCAAGGAGGGGGGGGGGGTGAATAGCGTTATAATAAAATTTAGCGTAAACTTGCGGAAATTAAAATTTGCAGGAAATAAATAAGTGCGTTAAATAAACAAAAGGAAAGAACGCACCGATGTATTCTGGTTCACCACAACACGTGGCTAGTCCAGTCCCCGAGAGACTCTCTCGAGATTTTCCACTAACTTGTCAAGCTTACGGGTGATCAACAAACCTTTACAACTTAAGGACACACGCCTTAACACCTTTGCTCGGAGATACAACACTCCAAGACTTCAACCAAGGAAACACAAGTTCCTTACAACAAGAGAATCACAATTCTCTTACAAGTGTACAAAACACTAAACACTCAAACAAGACACTCCTTAATGAGTAGATATGAGTAAAAGAAGTAAGCTCAAGATCACAACAACTATGGACAAGACTTTGGCTCTCAAAAGCTTTATGAAATGAATATAAAATGATAAACAATAGTATGCAAGCTTATAGCAATAGAATGATCAGTTGTTGTGTGTTGTTGTATTTAAAACACTGAAATGAAGCTGTATTTATAGTTGAAAAACTTGGTATTACCGTTGTCTAATTGTCAATTAAGAGTTGCTGATTTTACTGAGTGACAATCGATTGTCAAGAAGCCACAATCGATTGTTTGCCAATCGTTCCAGAAATCAATCTCAGATTTTACGCTTTAACAATCGATTGTCCAATATCAACAATCGATTATTGGTAACGTTCAAAAAATCATTTCCAGATTTTACGTAAAACAATCGATTATACCAAATCAATAGTCGATTATTCAGCAACGTTCAAAAAATCTTTTCCAGATTTTACCAAAAACAATCGATTGTCCAGAATCAACAATCGATTACTCAGCAACGTTCAAAAAATCTTTTCAAGATTTTAATTAAAACAATCGATTATACAAAATCAATAATCGATTACCTGATGGTATTTGAAAACTTTACGACAACGGTCAGCTTCACAATCGATTGTGCAATGTTAACAATCGATTATTTATCAGACTTTGAAAATCATTTTTGACACTGCCTCTTGCCAATCGATTGTTTTATACTCACAATTGATTATTTAATAATTTTGAAAAAGTCTGGAAGACACTATCTCAAAACAATCGATTATCATATGTTCACAATCGATTATTTTGTGACTTTGAAAAATCTGAAGGACACTGTCTCTTCACAATCGATTGTCATTAGCTTCACAATCGATTATTCTGAGTTTTGAAAAACTTTGATGGACACTGCTTCATCACAATCGATTGTCATAAGGTTCACAATCGATTGTCATGCAGGTTTGAAAAACCTGATGCTCACTGCCTTAACACAATCGATTGTCATTAGTTCACAATCGATTGTCATGCAGGTTGAAAAACTTGATGCTCACTGCCTTAACACAATCGATTGTCATTAGTTCACAATCGATTGTCATGCAGTCTTGGCTTAACATAATCGATTATCATAATTACATAATCGATTATCTTAGTCTAGTTTTTAGAGGCATGTTTAAAAATCATTTTGACTAATGAAAATATGCATGATTTAAAATCATTTAACATTAAATTAAATATGCATGACTTTGGAAAACATAGTTTTATGAGAGAAGCCATATCATAAGTCAAGTTGTAGAATCAAGAACACAATTAAGAACGACTCATTTAAACTAGAAAACTTTGTCTTGTGCTTGAATCTCGTTATGCATCAATTATGCGTTTGTACTTGAACTTTGTCATATATCAATTTGCACTTCGTTTGTCATTCATCAAAACCTACACATAAGAACACACGTTTTAGTATAAAGCCTTGAGAACGTGTTTCCAACAGTTGTCTTACGCGAACGCGACCATACGGACGCGAACGCGAGGGCTCGAAGGGCTAAAGCTTCGCGAACGCGAGCCCAATGTCGCGAATGCGGTGGTCTTTAGGCCTAACTCATCACGAAAGCGAAGGGTAATATTACCTAGTTATTGAAAAGTCTCAAAAACATAATACTTACAGGATTTCACAAAAGTTTCACAAACCTCTTCTTCTCCAAAGGCTCCTGGGCGATTTTTGAAGCATTTCTTCACTATAATCTCTTGGGTAAGTAATCTTTAACTCGTTTTCTTCAATTTTTATCAACACCCACTAGATTTCTAAGCCTAAAACATGTGATTATGGGTAGAAAATTAGGGATTTGCGTAGAGTTAAGGCTTTTTGATTAATTATGATTTAGACCTCATTTGGGGTCGGATTTGAAAATAAATTATATATTTGGGATCATGGGGAAATGGGTGATTTGATTTTGGCTCGAACCTCGTATTTTTACCAAGCGGGCACGGGGTCCATTTTTGAATTTTTGGGAAGAATGATTAGAAAGCTATGATTAAGCATTGGAATTGAATTGTTTAGCATTTATTGATGTTATTAAATCGATTATGCATAGATACGATTGTGTTGGAGAAAAATTTGAAAAGGCAAGCGGTGTTTGAGGCTTGAGTTGACTGTGAAAGTTCGAGGTAAGTGTTTGGTCTAACCTTAGCTTGAGGGAATAGGAGTTGAGTCCTGATTTCTATTTGCTTCTTGTTGAGTACGACGTATAGGCATGGTGATGAGAATCTATAAGGTGGTGTCTAGCATGACCGTGAATCTTTACGTGGCGAATATCTTGATTTTGTTGTAACTTTCATGCCTCGGTGAAGATTTCTAATTGTTGCATAAAGTTTGTGGTAAGAATTTTGACTTATGAACATTGAGGAGCATTGTCTCAAGTAGTAAAACGAATTGTGAAAGTATAAGTGATAGTCGAACTTTTAGAGCATTGGCTCGAGTTGTGAATGTATAAGTGATAATTGAATCTCTAGAGCATTGAATCGAGTTGTGAAGAGAATTGTGAAGTAAAAGTGAGAAAGAGAAGATATTATTATGTTATCGCCCTTGCGGAGCTATTATTGATTTATTTGTTATCTCCCTTGCTAGGATTTGGTTGTTATTGATGTTGTTCCCTTGCCGGGATTTGATTGTTGACTTGTTGCTCCCTTGCCAGGGCTATTATTGCAAATTTCCTTTATTTCCTTGACCTATTATTTGTGATTGTTGTTTGGACGAAGAAGATAGTTAAAGTACGAAAGGTGATGCCGTGCATTGTTTGTTTTGTGAGGAAAGAGTGTAAAGCATGAAGGGTAATATCATGCCGCACGATGTACCATTCTGTGCCTATTATATTGATTTCACGGTGAGGATGAGAGTAAAAATACGAATGGTGATGCCGAGAAATTTATATTTATTCTTATGGTAACAATGAGAGTAAAAGCACGAAGGGTGATGCCATGCAATTTATATTGATTCTTATGGTGAGGACGAGAGTAAAAACACAGGATGATGTCGTGTACTGTTTTGTTGATAATTGAGTTATGTTGTCCTTTACATTTATTTACTAATTTACTGTTGTTACTTGATCTTGTTTCGATGTTGTAGATCCCCTTACCTTATTTGCCATGTGGCTGTTGCTTGCGTGAGGAAGAGTGTAAAGCACAAAGGATGATGTCATGTACTGTTTTGGTGAGAGAGTGTTAAATCACGAAGGGTGATGTCGTGTACTATTTTGGTGAGATAGAGTAAAAGCACGAAGGGTGATGCCATACACTTGTCTTTGATTTCCTAATTTTTATTGATAACTGTGTTACGGTTTTTCTAAACTAAATTGCTTGTTTCCTGTTGAGACTTGTTGTACCTGGCAACATGATTTCCCCTTCCTAATTTTAATTAAACTGTGGTGATCCTTATATTTATTAGTTGTTCTTTTGTTACTCTTCGATATTTCCATGCAACATGTCTCCCCCCCTCCCATACTTGACTGTATAAGACTGTTTCCTTTTGTACTTTTTTTTTTCTGTTGTATATGGTTAAATTGCACAGGTTTATTTGATAGTCTGGTCCTAGCCTCGTCACTACTTCGTAGAAGTTAGGCTAGGCACTTACCATCACATGGTGTCGGTTGTGATGATACTACACTCTGCACTCTTTTGTGCAGACCTAGTGTATAGAGTTTGGACCGCGACGGAATTGCTGATTCTTGTTCATCAGGCGACCCGAGATAGTCCTGCAGGCGTTCCCAGGCCTTGGCGTCTCCCTCCATCTATTATTCCTGTTTCTTTCATGCATTTATAGAGACAATGTTGTATTTATTTCTTTTAGACCGTTATTTCTTAGTGTTCTTAGACAGTCTGTGAAACTGTGGCAGCAGTTCTGGGTAGTTGAGATTCAAACAGTTGTATCGGATTCATGTTCTGGTAGCTTGTTGCTTTTTCTTCCACTTATGTTAAATTCCGTTGTTTAAATATTATTACTTCGAAATTGTTAATGAATATAAAACGGGTAAAAAAGTAAATTGTGCAAATAATTGGCTTTGTTAACTCGTATTAGTAGGTGCCATCACGACTCCCGAGGGTGAAAAATTCGGATCATAACAATAATAATAGCACATAATAACTAATGTAGATTTTATATTTATGAACTAGCCCTTGAAGCCCGCTGCACTTGATGTCCATGCGAAGAATCTGCTCTTTGCAGAAATAGTCCCATTCATTAAATATCAATGCTCAGGTCCACTTGTTGCAAGAATAGCCATATCGCCTTTGCAAAAGTATAGCCTCTGTCCAAAATATGGTATTATGGTACACCCTTCATTAGGGCTGTGCACAGATCAGATCGGATCGAATGTAGCACATTTCAAATTCGAAATTTGGATTGTAGAAAATGCAATCTAAATCCGATCCAAATTATATCAGATCGGGTTGGATTTTAAAGTTTGGATCAGATCGGATTTCGGATCATATTATGCCTCAAAGTTGCAAACTAATATGTATATTTTCTTTCTAAAAGAGGCAATACATTAAGAAAAATTAATGTTTATGCAATTAAGAGAGTACTACGGTACCAATATAGCTAAATCTAGCAATTGTAAAGGCAATAACTTGGAGGAAGATGTAAAGGAAGTACTGACTATCTGAAATTAAAGTGTAACATTTACATATTGCCTAATAATTTCGAATTGGATCAGATCGGATTAATATATACCAATCCGATCCGAAGTCCGAAATTTTAATAAACACAATCTAAAATCCAATCCAATCCGAAATTGGAAAATCCAATATTGAATGGATCGGTTCGTATTTTGAATATATGATCCGAATGAATATACCTACCCTTCATTATGCTTTTGCCAATAAATTCCAGAAAATGCCCACTCAGTAGTTCACATCTATGTTGAAATATAAGTAATGCAAAACCTCGACAAAGTACACTGTCCAAACAAGTACGAGTGCACTATTTTTGCGTTCATTTCACGTGCATTCCTTTGCTTATCTCTTGAAGCCTTTGCATGAAGTTGTTCTTGAACTATCTAACTAGCTTGCCTTATGATTATTTTAACCCAATTTGTATCCCAATTGCCCGATACGAGATGCCAAAATAGCCATAATGAGTGTGTTGTTCATTGTTGCTCTGGTGTACTATGCCACATATTTCGCATCACCAAGTCCCTAGCGAGATGAAGTGGACGTAGTACCTCGCATCGCCATGGTACTGATATTGTTCCTAGTCTAGCTAGGTGAGGTATATAGCACGAAAGAGCATGCCATAGACTGTGCGTCGCCAAGTTTAGCGCGAGACTGGCAGTGTGCCTCGCCAAGTCTCCAACATGAATGAGCTGGCGTCTACTCTCATGTCGCCTGGTTAAATATCTCGCTTATGAAGCAGCTGGGCTAGGTCTACAGCAATGGAGAACCCTGCCGTCGCCAAGTCTCTAGCGAGGTGAAGCTGTCGAAATCCTTGGCGTCGCATGGTGGATGAGCTTGCTACTGGTCGCGCTAGGCATGGTCCCAAGCATGCCGGGAAGCTCGCTAGGCCTGCTGATATTGCTCGCTTTTGTTGTTGCGCCACAAACACCCAAGCCTATGGCAATATGTCACTTTCGCCAAACTTGTTTATGCTATCAATGTTCATGTGCCTCCTTAATTCCATGCTTGTGCATGCCATCTTTCCTCCTTCAAAGGAATAAGCACATAGTATTAATATCACCCATAAAAATCGTAATAAATGGTAAGGCATGAAAACGTTTACGGCAAAAAAGAACACAAGGTTAGTAGAAAAAATGATCACCATGTACTCCTCCCAAAGAATTTGTACATGATGACCTAATGAATTCTCCAACTCCCTACTCCACCTTTCCTCCTTACTCCTCAATTCTTTGCAAATTTCACCCTTAGATTTGGATATTGGAGCTTATCATCATTCACTATCCTCCTTTCTTGTACATCTAATTGTGCAAAACATTCAGTTTCAATATTGCTACGATCAAGTGCGTAATTAGCAAGGTGGTCTGCCATCTTTGCCTTTAAGAAAAATATGTGATACCTTACCATATTCGTTGTTAATTATTTTCTTTATAATTTTTTTAATTTATAATCTTTTGAAAAAAAAATTCAAGGCTATTTTAGTCATTTTGATAACGAATAGCTTATCAGTACTTTCTTTAATCAAATACATCAACTGTTTATTATACGTTTTAGAACTTATATCCAAACACATAAATATTTATTTAAAAAATCAATTTCGACACTTCAAGCTTATAAGCTATTTATAATCAATTAATCTAAATGGACTCTAAACTAATGCTGTATTATGGTCCGGGCCTGCCACGGGAACGGCCCAGGACCGCGGTCCTAACGGGCCGTTTCTGGTGGGCCTGGGCTCTAGTGGTGCAAAAGCCCGTGGTGGGCCGGTTCAGGACAAAAAGACCGAGAGCGCCCAGGCGGGCCTGGACCGGTTCAACCGGCCCAGCGGGCTTAAACGGGCTCCAACGGTAATTTTTTTTTATTTTAAAAAGTTTGTTTAAAAAATGGCCAATGGCCAGATTTTTAAAATCTAGCAGTTGGCCTTCAAAATTGATCCTTTGGCCACTTTAGAAAATAACCATTTGGCCCCCAAATTATATTTTAACCCCAAACTTTATATAATACACTTTTTTTGAATTCTTAACTATAAATACCCCCTCATTCTTTCATTTTTACTCACCAATTCATCAATATCTCTCAATATATCTCAAGCTCTCTCAATCTCTCTCAATCTATAACTAATTTCTTTTCTATAATTGCTTACTTTATTATTACAATTTCGTAAAAAATTGTGCAGTTGGTGAATTGAAGTATTCAGGTCTTCAAGTCTTCAACGATTTGCAATATCCAAGAAGTTGTTCGGCAATTCGGTAAACTCGTCCCAACTCTTAAGTTTTAAGAATATATTTTTGTGTGTTTTAGTTTGCATAATTGTATTTAATATGGCATTTTCTTTGAAAAAAATGTTTGGTGGCAGGGAAAAGCTAAAATTGGTGAAAGTAGTTGCCGACCTACTACCCTTCCCCCGGCTCCCCAACCTTCTTTATTTACCCGTCCTGCTGCTCCTATTATTCTTGATAGTAATAACCCTTGTTTTTAATTTTTCGATAGTCAATTTTGCTATAATGTTGCACCAAGTGAACAATAAATGAAGAAGTTATGAATGCTCTTTATCCTAATGAAACTATCTTAGAAAATGATGAGAAAAATGAGGATGTAGATGAAACCCAACCGTATTTAGATGATACACCTACTAGTCCTGTTAATAACCCAACTGATGCCCCGCCCGATCCACCTATAGAAACTTTTACTTTTAATAGACAACCTTCTAAACGCCTCGAAACATCAATTATTTGGCATTTTTTTACTTAAGTAAGAGAACAAAGTAAGGCTAAACGTAAAACTTGTGGGAAATTACTAGCGCATAAGTATACTGGAGATCGTAGTGGTACGGGTAATTTGGCTAGGCACATAAAAACACACCATAGAGATAAAGCTAAATATTTACAAATGAAAGTGCATCAAGAGGGGACAAGTGTGGATACTGCGGTTAACCCTAGTATTGGTTGAAGTTAACACTGTGACCGGTGGTATTTTATATTACGATCCTAATAAAAATCGTGAAGAAATAGCAGAGATGGTTACCGTTATGTGCTTATCCTTTAGTTTTTCTTCTAACACTCATTTTGTACAATATATTAGAAGAATTTTTAATTCTGCTTACAAAGGTTGGCCTCACGCAACAGTTAAGAGCGATATAGACAAATATAAACATGAATATGAATAATATTTGCGCTATTTATTTACTCATATAACTAATCGGATTTCTATTACCACTGATATTTGTAGAAGTAATAATGACTGTGATTATCTAACTGTTACAAGTCATTGGATATATGAGGAGTGGATAATGCAAAAATGCATTATTGCTTATAGAATAATTAATTCACGTCACACAGGTAAGTGTATTGCTAACACTGTTACAGATATTTGTAGACATTTTTGCATTAGAGATAAAATAATGACAATTTCTATGGATAATGCTTCTAGTAACACTAGTGCTATAGGTATACTTACAAGAACACTGAATCCTGCATTTAGTAATCGTTTCCATGTGAGATATGTTTGTCATATTTACCATTTAATTGTTGGTGATGGTATGAGAATTATAAATTTAGAAATTGAAAAGGTTAGAATGACTCTTAATTGGATTTTTTATTCAAACCATAGAAATAGACTTAAAGAGTATTTTAAAAAATGTGATGAATATGGCCTTAGAGAAAGAAAGTTTCGTAAACCTTGTCTAACTAGATGGAATTATATGTACGAAAGTTTAGTCGTTGCATATGAATATAGAAACACAATTACTGCAATGTTTAATGCTCGTGTTGGTGCTGAGGATGATGATGAAATCCTTACAAATCAAGATTGGACGAATGTTAAAATTCTTATAGATTTTTAGAATATTTTCAAATTGCTACTAATGCATTTTCTGGGCAATATTATCCTACTATTTTAAACTGTTTAGTTTATATTGCAGCACTATGTGATTTGTTTGTTAAAATTTCGGATGGTGGGGAAATTTATTAAATTGCTATAAATACAATGAAAGAAAAGTCTAAAAAATATTTGTTCCCTATCCCCCTATTTATGGTGTTGCTGCAATGCTAAATCCTATAATGAAATTAGGAGGTCCTCACTTTTGGTACTCAAATATTTATAAGCGTTTAGATCTTTCAGATGAGGAATTTGCTACACTAGGAGATGCAAAAGCCTTAATTAAAATAAATGCTCAAACAATTTAAAATGATTATCAACTTGCCTTAGATCATGCTAGGCTAAATATTCCAACCCCTGATTCGTCTTGTTCACAATTGTCTAAAAGGGTTGCGGGCCTAAAAACACTTAAATCTTGGACGGAGTTCAGAGGTTCTCAAGGTGATAATTTTGATGAGACTTCACATCCAAATGAGCTTCAAGTTTATTTTTCGCAAGGACTTGAAAAGGAGAATCCAGACGACAGCTTTGATCTTTTGGAATGGTGGAAGGCAAGGGAAAGATATTTTCCGGTTCTTGCAAGGATGGCTCGGGATATTTTATCTATTCAAGCTTCAACAGTTGCATCAGAGAGCGCTTTCAGTTAAGCAAGACTTCAAATAGGTGATCATAGAGCGTCTATGAGGGAGAGCTTGGAAAAATCAGTACTACTCAGAGGTTGGATCCGCGCAGAAAGAAGAAACTTTGGACTTGCAAAATCACAACCGGGGATAGACGAAGCTTATGAAGAAATGATAGCGAAACTTGCGGAGGATGCTGGTTTGCCCGGAAGCGGTGATTAACAAGCTTCTTTTCCGCCACCATCGACAGAACCTCCTCCGTACCTTGAAGGATTTATGAAATTTGTTAGAGATACAATGTAGATTATGGTGTAACTTGTACTTTGGCACATCTTCTTTAGTTTTTTTCCTTTTAATGGTAGTATTAGCACCTTGTTGTGCTCATTCCATTGGGGGGGGGGGGGGGAAGAAGACTAAGAAAGATATGCCATTTTTGGTAATAAAAAATTATAAGATATTCCCTTGAATATCTCTTTGCAATATTTTTTTGTCTTTAACTTGCAATTCTTTATAAGCTATAATTTATATACATAACATACTATATATATATATATATATATATATATATATATATATATATATATATATATATATATATATATATATATATATATATATATATATATATATATATATATATATATATATATATATATATATATATATATATATATATATATAACATACTCTATACACTATATATATTTATATATACATAACATACTATATATACTATATATTAAACAATATATACTCGTGTAAGTAAATATATATAACATACTATATATAAACAATATATACTATTACTCACACACACATACACACACACATACATATATATATATATATATATATATATATATATATATATATATATATATATATGTAGTATATATACTCATATAATACATATATATATACATAACATACTATATATGCTATATATTAAACTATATATACTCGTCTAAGTAAATATATATAACATACTATATTTAAATAATATATACTATTACTCACTCACACACACACACACACACACATATATATATATATATATATAAGGCAATATATAATAATAATATATACATAATACACCCTTATATGTATATAATGTAGAGTATATATATTATATATATTTATATAGCTATATATAGGCAATTTATACTAGAATATATATAGTTTACAAGAAGGTGACTTAGATAAAAAAAGAATTTAAAAAAAAATAGCCCGAAACAAAAAGCCCATTAGGCCCGCGAGCCCGACCCATTTAGCTCGGGACCATGTTGGCTTAAGACCACCATGGGCCGGTTCCACCCATTGGGACCGTGAAGACGGGGACAGTTTGGCCCGGGACCATCCAAGACCGACCCGTTTAGGCCCGGGCCCGGCCCAGAATGCTGGCTTACTCTAATTTATTCTCAATAACAACAATAATCTAGTAAAATTCTACTAGTAGATTTGGGAAGGATAGTGTGTACGCAGACTTTACCCCTATCTCGAAGGGGTAGAGACGCTGTTTTCGAAAGACCCTCGGCTCAAGAGGACAAAAAAATAAAAGGAGACAATATCAGTATCACCAAAAAAAATCATAGGAAAAATAGAAACAACATGAAATCTAGAAGAAAAATGTATAGCAAAAGCGGTAGCTAGTAAATCAGTCCGCCACTAAACATCTAAATAGTAAGACACAACATTGCCACTAGCTAACTTAGACAAGAAACCTGTCAGATTAGTCTTACAATGGTACGAAGTAAGGCAAAAACTCAACTACATCCTAACCTACAACCCTAATACTAAACCTCCACATTTTCCTATCAATTGTCATGCCCTCGGAAATTTGAAGTCTCGCCATGTCCTCTTTGATCACCTCTCCCCAATACTTCTTCGGCCGCCCTCTACCTCTTCTCGTCCCTCCATAATCAGTCGCTCACACCTCCTTACCGGGGCAACTAAGCTCCTTCTCTGTACATGCCCGAACCATCTGAGCCTCGCTTCCCGCATCTTGTCATCAATGGGAGCCACACATACCTTCTCCCAAATATCATCGTTCCAAATCTTATTCGTCCTAGTGTGCCCGCACATCCACCTCAACATCCTCATCTCTGCTACTTTCATCTTCTGGATATATGAGTTCTTAACAGGACAACACTCGGCCCGTATATCATGGCCGTTCTAACTGCCACTTTATAGAACTTACCTTTAAGTATCGGTGTCACTCTCTTGTCACACATGACTCGAGATGCTAACCTCTACTTAATCCATCCTATCTCAATACGGTGTGTGACATTCCCGTCATTCTCCCCTCCCTCTACATAACCGACCCAAGGTACTTGAAGGTGCCTCTACTTGGGATGACATGCGAGTCAAGTCTCACATCCACGCCCACTTCCCCCGGCTCAGCACTGAACTTATGCTCCAGGTATTCCGTCTTTGTCCTGCTCAGCTTGAAACCCTTAGACTCAGGAGCCTGTTTTCAAATCTCCAGCCTCTCATTAACACCGATTTACGACTCATCAATCAGAACTATGTCTTCAACGAATAACATACACCATGACACCTTTCATTGAATATAATGTATTAACGCGTCCATCGGGGCGAATAAGTACGTAAACCCAAATTTGAAACGGAAGAAATGAATACAATAAATCCGCTTTGTCCTCTTCTTTTAAAGAGACACGAAGAATCTCTGTGGATGTGATCGTGCTAGTAGTATTAATTAATGCAAGGAAGGAACGACAAGTCATAGAGACTATAGTGATATACTAGTAGTATATAGGTAGGTTACAAGAGAGAAAGAGAGACATGTTCAGATGATAAAACTGACAACTGCTGAAAATATGTGGGCTTTTAAAACTGATCAGGAGAAAGGCAGCGTAAGAAATGGCAGAAGAGAAGACGAACTGGTCAATGCTAATCCACAACATAAACTACCAGATTCAGCCGTTTCATTTTGGGTAAAACAATTTGCCCTCTTTTTCTTTCTTTTTTGTACTTCTCATTCTCTCACGTTATATTTAATTAATTTGTCTCTCCCCTCTTCATGCATGCTAGTTGAATTAGACTTACTGAACTAAAAAGTGGTATCGCGGTGAACGAAGTATTTGCTGCACTTTTATTGGGCAGTGAGGTATGCAATTTATCGCGGTGCAACCATTAATAAATTGATTCTACGGATTGAATTAATGACTTTAATTCACACAAAAATAATTTTATTATTATTTAGACACTAACCTTTAGAATTGAACTTATTGAACTGAATTCACATAAAATGTAAACTTTATGGAACATGTGGAAAAACTTTGCAGGTGGCTATAAGAGGGCAAAAACGAAATTTTCATGGGTGCCAGGATATGCTTTATTTTTTTTGATTTATATATAACCAAAAAATACCAACAACCAGATTGCTTTGTTTTATATTTTAGGTAGGCGTTTGGACATAAGAATTGTAAAATTCCAAAAAAATGATAATTATTTTTAAGTAAATATGGTATTTGAAAGTTAAAGGTGTGTTTGGCATAAATTTGAATTTGGATTGTTTTTGAAGTTTTGTGAGTGAATTTTGAAAAATAATTTTTTTTGAGTTTTTCAAATTTTCAAAAATTTTCTAAATGCATGTTTCTAAATGCATATTCAAGTGAAAATATTAAAAATTATGAACAAATATTAATTTCGAAAAAAGTGAATATTTTTTTAAAAAAGAGATTTTTTTTATGTCCAAACAGGCTGTAAACTCTCCTGCAATTGGTGACTAAAAATTATTTTTAAAAATTTTTATATTAAAGATTAATAATAATATTAACAAATTAAATGGTATTTTGATTAAATTTATACATGAAAGATTGATAAGAGTAATAATGTCTAAATGCTGATTTGAGTAAATTAAATAATATGAAATTTTATTTAATTTAAAATAGTTACAAAAGAATAATTTCTGTCCGTATTCATCGTCAATTTGGCGGAGACAAACCACCAAGATATGACTTCCTTGTGAAAAATATTTTGTAATAAAATAATTCCGTCATACTAAAACTAAATTCTCATTTGAGTTTAAAGGCTTCTAATAACTCCTAAATAAAAGTCAATAATTTTGTAATTTAACTATCACTAGAACTTTCTATTAGTCATCATTTTACAGATTAATAATCCAGCTTAGCCTATGAAATTATCTATAATTAATTTTTAGTGACTTCATAATTTAATAGTTTTCACACCTTTTTTCGGGAAATATTTTAAATAATCAGTACTACTATATAAAAGACGACTCGTATCGATCTTTTTAATACCTAACCTCACTGCTCTCAAGCTACTCATTATATTGTAAAAAGGTATCCACTCATCCGTCGCACCTCACAACACAAACACACAGATTCCTTCATCTTTTCTCGCCGCTTGAAATTCTCATTTCTTCCCCTTTTAGCAGTCCATGGAGTTGTCATCAGTTCAACAACCACCAGCGCTTAACCAACACCGACAGGAGCAAGAGCAAGATAATGAGGCTGCAGCAAGTTTTAGCAGATCAATGCATGATAAGGAGCAAGAAACAGGTCGTAACCGTTACGACATTATTTTGTTGGGAATCAACTACATGTGTCTCTTTGTTGGTTCAGTCTCGTCAAGTTTGCTTTCAAAATTCTACTTCAATCACAAAGGTGGCAGCAGATGGGTTTCCACTTGGGTACAATGTGCTGGCTTTCCTCTTCTTCTCTTCCCAATTTACCTCTTCAAAATTTGCACCCATAGAAAACCATTCACTGGCTTCACCCCTAAAATCTTGTGCCTCTCCATCTTCATCGGCTTCTTTTTAGGTATCAACAACCTTCTCTTTTCTTGGGGAAATTCTTATCTTCCCGTTTCTACAAATTCATTAGTTTTGTCTACTCAACTAGCCTTCACTCTCATCACTTCCATCATTATCGTCAAGCAAAAAATCACGTTTGCAAATTTGAACTGCGTCATTCTACTTACGCTTAGCTCGGTCCTCTTAGCCTTAGGTTCAAGCCACGACAAGCCACGTGGGTTGACCCAGGGAAAATACTTCATAGGTTTTTTCTCAACTGTGGGTGCGGGATTGTTATTCGCTCTTTATCTCCCAATCATGGAGAAGATATACCGAAAAGTTTACTGCTACGCTATGGTTGTAGAAATGCAGCTGGTGATGGAGATGGCGGCGACGACGTTAGCTACCGTCGGAATGGCGGCAGACGGCGGCTTCTCGGAGATGAAGACGGAGAGCATAAAAGTGTTCGATTTGGGTGCAAAGGCTTACTGGCTGACGGTGGGGTTTAATGTGGTGACGTGGCAGTTGTGCTTCATGGGTACCGCCGGGATGGTGTTCTTAACGACATCGTTGACGGGAGGTGTTTGCATGACGGCGTTAATGGGGATAAATGTGTTGGGAGGGGTATTGGTTTATGGCGATCATTTTGGTGGACTTAAGGCAGTTTCCACGTTACTCTGCCTCTGGGGATTTTGTTCTTATATTTACGGCATTTATATCAAAACGAAAGAGGAAGAAAACCAGATTGACAGTTCAAATTCCAGAGAGAAGATGAGTATTGATCATCAACCTCATCAGTTCATGGAACTTGCAGAAATCGTAACGCACAACTCCTGACCCTCATGCTGATCACGTGCCAGCTCTCTCTCTCTCTCTCTCATTGTTTTTTTCTTTTGTTTTTGTTTTATTCGTTTTAGGGTGATGTCTTTGAAAAGAAATAATTAGGGTGTACTCGTAATATTAAGTAGGGGGCATCAGATGAGTCAGTGACAAGTGTTTGTACTCATGTTAATTAATGGAAAAGTAAGGACTAAAGACTAAAGTAATTGTTTAAACTTGGGGGTAACTTCTTTTTGATTTTCCATGACATGATAGATTCAAACGATATATACTCTCCTCGTTTTGTTTTATTTGTCGTAAGTTTGACTTAGCATAAAATTTGATTTTAAAAAAAGAATTTTTTGTAGCCTTATATAATCTATAATATAATTTTAAACTTGTACTTGTAAATATATCATAACATTTATATAACTAAAAGCTTCTCAATAAAAAAAATATCGGAAGATGCCATTCGTTTTGAAATGGACTAACGGATAAATAATGTCAAGTAAAATGAAATCAAGTGAGTATCACATATGATAATCAACTCAAAAAATCCTTGTGAAGAATAGCTAGTTAATATTGTTAGTTAGTAGTGTGAACACGTGAATTTTGCTCTATAAAAATTGCTCTCAGAAAATATAAGAAAACAATTTCATTTTTCTATTTTTTATAATTTTATAGGATTTTATGAAATTTGTGCTAATTGTTTGCATTTTATGTATATGTTTACTTTTGTTAACAATAATGAAAAATGTCTAAAATACTATGCATTTTCATATTTTTAGGATTAATTAGTAAATTTGTTATTTTATTTAAATATGAAAATCACAAAAATTGAATTATTTTTGTATTTTTAACTTTTTAATTTTAGAATAGTAATTTTCTCTTTTAATCTCGAAGTGTAATTCTTATAAATATTATAATAGATAATTTGCTTAATTTCACAAATTAATATAAATAGGAATTTAATTTAGAATTTTTGTCAATCAAAGAAAAAGGAAAAAAGAACAACAAAAGGAAAAGAAACCAAAAATAGAATTAGAGGAAATTAAATAAAGGGTTGTTGTTATTGGACTAAAATGCCAAAGCCCAACCCCTTTTCCCATCAATCTGCCCCAGCCCAACAAAATAACCCAGTCCAGCCCCGTCCCCCATATCAAATGACGTCATCTCTCCCCCTCATCTCAACCGTTGGATTTCAATGATCCAACGGCCTGGAACTAAGGCCCCCCAGGTATAATACTGTCTGAAAGCCACCCACCCCCTCATTCGAGATCCCCCATTCCATCTCTCCCAAACTTCATAACATGAAACCCTAGCCGCCCTCATACCCTCCGCCATCAACTACCCGTCGGGCATCGCATTACGGCGGTTCCGACACTCCCCTGTCGTAGTCACAAAAGCAAATACTCAACAGGGGATCTTTTGAGGTGCCACCTCGTAGTCCCAAAAGTAAATATGCAAGGGCATCTTTCGAGGTACAGTCTTGTAGTCCCAAAAGTAAATATGCAGGGAATCTCTCGAGGTACCGCCTCGTAATCACAAAAGTAAACACATAGCTCAAAACCGATGGAAACAACAATTAACAACAAGAATCGGACAGTTTAAGACTAATACAAATCAAGTAAAAAATACAAATTCAACTAAGCATGCTGCACATATTTTAATAAGCATTTAAGACACGTAGACATGCAATATTAGACTACATAGGATAACTACACATGTTGGGATGACTAATTTAAAATATAATATTTACTGTTCAGCAAAAATTGATTTTCAACAATTAGCCCGTGTAATCACCTCACGTACACGACACTCACTTCTGACACAAATTGTCACAACAGTACCAAATCCTTAGGGGATTTCCTTCACACAAGGTTAGGCAAGCCACTTACCTCGAACCAGGCTCAATCAATAAATAAGAATACCTCCAAATATATCCAAAATCAATTACATACCATAAATATAACTATAAGAAACTATTCTAATTAATGAAATCAAAAAGTTAGCAAGAAATTAGAAATTTGAAAAGTCGATCCGAGCCCATGTCTTGAAATTCGGTAAAAGTCACAAATATGAACACCCATTCAACCACGAGTCCGCCTATATCAAAATTACTCAAATACGATATCAAAATCTTAATCAAAACTCCAAAGCTTGGTTGAGGAACTTTCCTACTTTTTCCCCGAATTCTCAACCCAAAATCTTGATTAAATGATGAGATTAATGATGGATTAGTGGATATTAATAAAAAAACAAGTCAAGAATCCCAATTGCTTCCTCTAAAAAGCCCTCAAAATCTCGCCTAAATTCGAGCTCTCTATCTCATGTTATGATGAAAATGGCATTTTGAATTGTTCATATCTGCCGAGGTGAATATTTCATCGCGAACGTGGAAACCTCTTCACTTTCGCGAAGCACAAAAATTCCTTTAGTCCAAAACCGTCTTCGCGAATGCGAAAGCCCATTCGCAAATGTGAAAGCTTACATTGCTCGACCCTTCGCGAACACGTTGGCCTATATGCATTCGCATAGGCTAAATGCCTGGTGACTCATCAGACCAGTTCTTCTACGCGAACGCGAGTTCCCTTTCACGAATGTGTAGACCTTAGATCTCAATGCTTCGCGAACGTGACATCGTCCTAGTCACACCTCTATTTAAGGTTATAAAACGGTCGATGCAATAGTAACACCGAACAAGGAGTCGGGGTCGATTTTTCACATAGAGTTATGAATGGGACATAGGAGTATATATTATAGTGTATGAGCTTGAATTATCTCAAATTGAACTTTCACAAACTTGGATTATTTCTAGGTCTAATTTAAACTAAGATTACAAACTAAGAGTTGAAACTAGGAAAGTGTGTAGTGTTTGTTTTTCAAATGATATACAAGGCTTAGGCTATGACCTTCACCTTGGTGTTTGCCTAACCGATTTTAAACTTTAAAGCTTGTTTTATTGGTCGGGGTGTATTATAGCTATCAACACTCGAGTATCCACTCAATACCTCTCAGTCAGAGAGTGATTTTGCCCAATTTGGCTTTCTCAAGACCAAATGGGTATTAAATAAAATGGTTGATACAATGCTCAACTTTGGTTTTACTATCTCTAGATTCAACCTTTTAATTGAGACTATCAAATCTCTCGATTTACCCATTTTTTCGTTAGCAAATTTTTCCTAGACTAGGTCTCTCTTTTTCAAGTAGAGACCAAGTCAAATAAGCATGAATTAATATTTGCAACCATTAATTCTATAACTAAAAGCAAGAAAAAGGCTAATAAACACTCAAATATAAACAAGCAATACTCAAATACCCATTAAGATTACATCGTAGGGTTGAGTCACAACCCTAGTAAAAATCTAGTTACTCATGCTTAAGATAGAAGAAATATAAGAAGAATGATAATTAAACCCATATTGATAATTAAAATGATGGATTCTACATTCAAAAAGATCAAAATAACAAAAAATATTATAAAGAGTAAAGAAAATCGTCTGCTGTAGTAGCTGATGTCAAAATTAAACCTAAAAAGGTGAAACTCTTCTATTTATATAGGGCTAAAATTTTCAGACAAAAACACCCTTTTGGAGGTTCTGCAGTCGCACAATTCCATGTGTGGTCCGTACTTTGCTCCAGCCTGATAGCATTGGAAACATGCGGCTGCAAAATTTTGAATTGTAGCCGCACTTCTCTCTTTCTGCGGTCAGTGCAATTATGTCTGCGGTCGCACAAATGTGACTGCGACCGCTTAGCTCTTCTTTTACGGCTGCACAATAACTCTGCGATTCGAACAAATGTTGAACTTGATATACAGGTTCTATAACATTTGCTTTTGCCCAGTTTCTGCAGCCGCATATATCATGTGCGGACCACACTTTTCACCCTTCTCTTATGGGCATTTCTTCACATCTTATGTGGCCCTTACTTTTGAGCTTTTGTGCTTGTTTTCTGTTTTTGAGTTTAGATCACTCCTTCTTAAATTATATTTTATCTTGGGAGCTCATCTTCCAACATTCTTGCAATTAAGCATATTTCATCAGTTTATGAAAATATAAGTAAGCGCTTTTGGAGTAAAATGGCAGTAAAAATGCGCTAATACGTAGCCAAAATCACCACTTATCAGAACGCGGTACCTACATCACAAACACGAAGAACAAAACTCCGCTAGCCTCTTTGATATCTTATGCGAATGCAAGACCTCTCTCGCGAATGCATGAAGGAAACCTGCATCAAAACACTAGATTTTCTACATTTCCATCAAGTCCAATTATAGTCCATTAACCACCTGAAATCCACTCGAGCTCCCTGGTACCTTAACCAAACATACCAACAAGTCCTAAAACATCAAACAAACTTTGTCGAGACTTCAAATCACATCAAACAATGCTAAAAATACGCATTACACTCCAATTTAAACTTAATGAACCTTAAAACTTCAAACTTCCACAATCGATGCCGAAAACTATCAAATTACGTTCAATTGACCTCAAATTTTGCACACAAGTCACAATTGACATTAGTGACCTACTCCAACTTTCGGAATCAGGATCCAACCCCGATATCAAAAGGTCCACTCTCGGTCAAACTTTCCAAAAATTCAATTTTTGCTATTTAAAGCCTAATTCAACTACAGACCTCCAAATCACAATTTCGATACACTCCTAAGTCCAAAATCATCCAACGAGCTGACAGAACCGATGAAACTCCATTCCGGAGTCATCTTCACGCAGTTCCAACTACGGTCAAAATCCTAGGCTTAAACGTCCGTTTTAGGGACTAAATGTCCCATTTCACTCCAAAACCATAAAAAATCTCCATGCAAGTCACATAAGAATAAAAAGAAGCAGAGGAAGCAATAAATAGGGGGTTGCAGCTAACACTCTCAAAACGACTGACCGGGTCGTTACATATGGTTATTTGCATGCCCAATAAGAAATAATAAATGAAGTGCATAATTTACTACGATACCCATATTAATTGATGTATATTTTTAATGGATATGAGAAATTGATTTGAAACGAGTAATTAATACTGTGAATATAATAGAAAAAAAAAATTATCATCTTTTGATATTCTAAACGTGACAAGTAAAAATAAAAATTTATTTTTAAAATATTAAATAAGTAAACGTAAACGGAGGAATAATTCATTAGCTATATATGCTAGAAAACGAAATGAAGATAATATGGGCTGTGAGGAACGTGATTTCCACCCTAATTCTTTTTTGAATCTGCTGATATAGTCCCTCTCCACTATTTCAAACACAACTTTTTCTTTTTTCTTTTTTCCCGTCTCATAACGCAATTAATACTTCAAATGTTCAATTGGCATGACTTACGTAGCCTTAATGATAACTTAAACTTTTTTTTGTTGGTATTTAATGTGGTGGATTGCCCTTGTAGTTTAGTATGCTTGCTCTTTTTGTCCAACACAGTTAAGACACTGTTTGGCTATTATTCGAATAGATATTATATCAATAATCCAATATAATAAACAAGCGAGCCATTTTCACTACGAAAACGTTATATTGAGCATGTATTTAATAGAGCTAGCTTTTGAAAAATGAGGACGACATAAAATATATTTTTCTTAAAGCAGTACAAAAGCATATTGTACATGTCGGCAGTGGTGTGTTCTTTAATTTATATATCGGGAGGGTAGTATCTGACATGGACTAACATTTATGCTCAAATGATGACCTTGCTCACTCTTTTAGACAGGTAAGACAAATATATGGATTTGTCGTTTATTCGTGGGAGAAAAGATATTTTTCATTTTACCAATAGGATTAGACCATTTCTACCTTTTTCATTGTGCAGAAAATTTTAATCAAAACATCGTTACTTGGCCATTAAGAAGAAGATTAATTGAGGTTTGGCTGTTAATAAGGTGTATGATGATATGATTGCATTTACTCTCTCTTTTTTTTATTTACATTTAGTCTTATTGCATCTGATGCACAAACTTCATTCTCTTTTTCATTTCGAACAGTACGTAACTCTTTATTGCTCCACTGGCTAAACTTTTCTTCTCATAAGGTTTCTTTTAAAGAACAGTGATTTTGTAATCCGTTACAAATTTATTTTTAGTTTTATATCTTTGTTAAGAGATTTTTACATCTGCACTATCTCTGCAAGGGCAACAAAACAGCTGTTAAGAAAATGAAGAAACAAAATTCATTATAATTTTGTGATTTTCTCTGAGATTGTAAGTACCCAAACATAGACAAGAGGGGTTGCTCTGATGGTAAGCAACCCCCACTTCCAACCGAGAGGTTGTAGGTTCGAGTCTCCCCAAGAGCAAGGTGGGAATTTCTTGGAGGGAAGGATGCCGGGGGTCTATTTGGAAACAGCCTCTCTACCCAAGGGTAGGGGTAAGGTCTGCGCACACATTACCCTCCTCAGACACTACTAAACGGGATTATATTGGGTTGTTGTTGTTGTTGTTTATTGTACGTACCCAAACTCATTTCATCAATAAACATGTACTAATGGGGTTTACCACATCCGCATGCATAATATATATGATAGGATTGGAATGCTTTTAACTTGGGGGAGATATCCCAATTCAGATGCGTAGTGTATTTAATAGGATTTGATTACTAAATGAAACATTAATTAATTATGCTATCGTCACTTCATCTTTGCAAACATTTTATTTTATCTTTTAATTTGCTTCTTGCTAGAAAGTAATTGGATTTAATATTAAACAAATGGTAGAGTGGAAGTGACGTATTTCACACCATAATTATATATGTTAATTAGTGAGTGATGAGTTGAGTCTAGACCAATAATATCCAAAAGGTTTGAAAGGAAAAGAAGAAGAAGTGAGAACTCAATGCCCTCACGGCAACGTCAGTCCTCATTTATAAATGTTAAAGCATCAGTTATAGATCAGTGAGAGAGATTACGCTCAATTTGTACTGGATCAGTGCTGCATAATTAGTTACAATGTCATCAATTTCGACTTCCCTGACCAGTGTAAAACCCTAAGTTAAAGATCCATGTCATTGTTCTATTGTACAGTTGAAGGTAAATATTGTCCAAAACTGTCATTTCGAACATAACTCATCAACTGCAAAAACACTAAATAAAACTAGAGAAGTATATTAGCAAGAGTATGCTTATTGAAAATCCTTAATCCATCATCACAAGACTCAATATGGAACAACTTGCCTAAGAATTTCTCTCTCTAAAATGACGATTCCCTCTCTCGGTGCAAGTTAACTAACTTGCGCCTATCATGGGTAAAAGAGCACGGATCCGGTCTCAGAGAGCACTAATAGCGAAGCAAGGAATTACGTAGCAAAAATCAACGAGGAATTAGAGGAAGTGTAACAATAACTGAAAATTCTAAAGATAAACAATTGAGCCCTAATGTTAATGAAACAGTAATAAATATGCCAGGAAAAGAGAATCAGGAGGAACTCGAAGCAATTCAATTATGGGAAGGAGTTCAGAAAGCATCAACAAGCATTAATCCAATGGTACATGCGTGTGATGGAAGGAAATCATGGGCCGATAAGGCAGAAGAGATCAACGAAGTACATGGGAAGAAGAGTTCACACTACTAGAATTTCGGGAAAAAGCGACGAAAGTTTAGCGACAAAATTTGGTTTGTCATGAAAAGCGACCAAAGTTGGTCGCCAAACTATCGAAAATAATAAAATATTTGAAATACTTTAGCGACCAAAGTTGATCGCTATTTGGTCGTAAATTTAGTCAAACTATTGACTGGACTGATCAGACTTGCTTGGTCAAAGATATACTGAGATTAGTGATAAATTTTGGTCGCTAAAGTGGGACCTACGTAATTTTTTTAAATAATATTATTATTATTTTATAAAAATTATAAAATATAAATATACAAAATTTAAAACTGGCGAACAACATTGGTCACTAAAATGAGACGTAGTTATAACTTTTAATAAATATATATTAATTTAAAAAAATTATAAAATATAAATAAATATAATTCAAAATTTAGCGATCAAAGTTGGTCGCTTAAAGGAATAGAGAACAACTTTGGTCGCCAATGTGGGACCCAGTTCAAACATTTAATAATTTTTATTATTAATTTAAATATTATATGAAATACAAAATAAATCTGATTAAAATTTAGTGGCCAACTTTGGTCTCTCTATGGTCAAAATTAAAAATCACTTTTGTATTTACTATCTAAATAATATAAATGTAAGTCGTTAACACTTTTGTAATACAAGGGATGAATAGTACTAAAAAGTGTGCATGTGTGTCTATATATATATATATATATATATATATATATAAGCTATATTAGATATCAAGTATTGATTGTTTGACCAAAGTAGCGACCAACTTTGGTGGCAATATTTGACCGTTTGACAAAAAAACGACCAACTTTAGTCGATTTTGTAGTATGTATATATATATATATATATATATATATATATCAATACAGGAAAAAAATTTATTTATTTATTTATTTTGAAAATAGCGACCAAAGTTGGTCGCTTTCTAGTCAAACGGCCAAATATGGCGACCAAAGTTGGTCGCTATTTTGGTCAAAACAGTTAATAACTATATAGCTACCAAAATAGCGACCAACTTTCGTCTCTTTTTTTAAGTGCAGAACTCAAAATCGAGTTTCTCCTCCCAAAATCTTATTTTCTCCCCAAATATTTTCCAACCTCTCTCTCAAATTTTTCTCCTCCCTTCTCAATTTCCCTTACACAAATCAATCCCCCCGCCCCTTGCCACCATTGTTCCGCTGCCGCCACCATTGTTCCGCTGGCACCACCGATGTTCCGCATCACCACTGATTTTTGGAGCTCCTTGCCACCACTGATTTTTTAACCTCCTTTTAATCTACCAAGGTTAGTAATCTACCTATTAGCTTTTAAATTTTTAAATTTTGCTATATAATTTTATGTAATCTTTTAGAGTTTTTGCCTATTTAGTATTAGGGTTTTTTGTTTGAACTACATTAGCTAATATGAACTTAAGGTAGAATTATGATTTTAGTTCTTGTATTAACTTATATTGAGTTCAATTGTGAAAAAATACAATTCATTATCTTAGAAAAGGAGCAATACCTAAATAAGAGTACCTAAATTCATGCTTTAAACTATAAATTATACATTAATAAGATAAGAAAAAAAATTTAAGGGAGGAGTTTATTAATGTAGTAATTATGAATTTAGAGATTATGCTATGAATTAACTAATTTAATTTGTTCATTCTTTATTTATATAGATGGAACATCGTTCTTGGATGTACAATAGGAATTATCCTAATCGGCGGGGATTGAGGGAGGATTTTGTAGAATGGGTTGATGACTTTATTAGACATGCAATGTCACTTCCGTCATACATAAATGAAGGAGTAATTAGGTGCCCTTGTGTGAAGTGCGACTGTATGAAGTTTGAAAAATCGAAAGAAGTTAAGGCTCATCTTTATAGTAAGGGGTTTATAGCGAATTACTTTGTGTGGACTAATCATGAAAAAATGGATGTAGCCATAAGATATTTCATAACATGGTTGTTGGTGAAAGCAGTAGGTCGAGGGACAATAGAAATCATGATTTCAGAATTCATGATATGGTTGCGAATGCTTTTGGCACTTTGGGGGCGAGCCCAACAAAAATGTTGAACAAACTCCTAATGATGAAGCAAAATATTTTTATGAACAATTAGAGGAAGCTAGTCGTCCACTACATGGAGGACGTCCACACTCTAAGTTGTCTATCGCAATTAGATTACTAAGTATGAAATCTGTTTGGAATATTTATCAAGGAGCCATGGATTCTTTCATTGACCTTATGCATGAACTAGTTGATAAGGAAATCGAATTACCTGGTGATTTCTATAAGGCAACGAGATTAGTTTCTAAGTTAGGACTTTCGTCAATGAGAATTGATTGTTGTGAAGATGGTTGCATGTTATATTATAAAGATGATGCAAATTTAAGCTGTTGTAAATATTTCAAAAAGCCTCGTTTCAAGAGGCTTTCCAGCGGGAAGATGGTCCCTATCAAGGCGATGCATTGTTTACCTCTTATTCCTAGGCTAAAGAGGTTATATACGTCGATGAGTTCTGCTCCTCATATGAGATGACACTTTGAAAATAGAAGACCACCTAGTGTTGTGTGTCATCCTTCAGATAGAGAAGCTTGGAAGCACTTTGATAGGACATATCCATATTTTTCTAGTGAACCAAGGAATATTCGGTTAGGTCTATGTGCGGATGGATTCACGCCTTTTTCTGTATCTGCGACACCATATTCATGTTGGCATGTCTTTCTTACACCTTATAATCTACCACCTGAGTTGTGCATGAATAGTCCATATATATATATTCTTAAATTGTATTATCCCAGTCCACGTAATCAGAAATGTTTGATAGATGTATATTTGAAACCTTTGATTGATGAGCTAAAACAATTGTGGTACGATGGTGTTGAAACAGATGACATATCAACCGAGAAGAATTTCAATTTGCGTGGTAATTTAATGTGAAAAATTAATAATTTTCCTGCGTATGGAATGTTGTCTGGGTGGATGACTGCTGGGAAGCTAGCTTGTCCTTACTGCATGAAAAATAGTAAAACGTTCACTTTGAAACATGGTCGAAAGCAATCATGGTTTAATTGTCATCGTCAATTCTTGCCTGAGGGTCATATGTTTAGAAGGATTAAAAATTCTTTTAAAAAGAATAAAATGGGATATGGTTATCCACCTCCGATATTTTAGGTGATGAAATTTGGGAGAGGGTCCATAACTTCAGTAAAGTTACTGAAGTTCCACCTTATAGATTTCCCGGATATGGTGTTACTCATAATTGGACGAAACAGAGTATATTTTGGAAGTTGCCTTATTGGAAGGTTAATCTTATATGTCACAACCTTGATGTCATGCATATTGAGAAGAATTATTTTGACAATTTATTCAACACAATGATGGATGTTAAAGGTAAGACAACGGATGATCCGAAGTCTAGAATGGACTTACAAGAATATTGCAGGCGACCTGAATTACACTTGTAGACAACAAAGAATGGTAAGTTATTCAAGCCCAAAGCAAGTTACACATTCACTTTGGAGGAAAGATTGCAGATTTGTGATTGGGTAACGAAATTGAAGATGCCTGAGGGTTATGCATCGCATTTTGGGAAAAAATTTGATATGGAGGTAGGGAAGTTGAGGCATTTGAAAAGTCACGACTGTCATGTTTTCATGGAGACTTTAGTGCGTATTTTGTTTTGTGGTTTGCCTGAAATAATCTGGAAACCCATCACGGAGATTAGTTCGTTTTCCAAAGACTTGTGTTCTTCCACATTAAGGGAAGAAAACCTAAGCCGAATGGATCATAACATACGTGTAACTTCTTCTAAGATTGAAAATATATTTCTATATGGGTTTTTTGATATGATGGAACACCTTCCAATCCACCTTGTACATGAGACACGACTTGGAGGGCCTGTTCAATGCAGATGGATGTATTCCTTTGAGAGGTAATATTATAGTCCATACATAATTTTCTTTTTATTTAAATGTTCTTGGCTAAACTAAAATTATGTAGGACAGTTGGCAAATGCAAATAATTTGTTAAGCATAGAAATAGAATTGAAGGATATATATGCGAAGCTTATCTTGCAAAGGAAACTACTCATTTTTGTTCTTATTATTTTGAGAGTAATGTTCCATGTGCTAGGAATAGGCCCAACAGGTACACGGTCGACCTTAGGAATGATCCATTATATCCGCATATGTCCATATTCAATTAACCAGGCCGATGTTCTAAGGTTGGTAGAAAGAGAAGTTTGAGTGATATGAAGTTCAAGTCAGCTACACTTCATGTGTTGCTAAATTGTCCCGAAGTAGTACCATTTGTCAAGTAAGTATTGATTTAATAGTTATCAAAATATAAAATTTACTATGATTACATCTCAATGCAACTACTAAAAATATTTGATGTGTCATAGATACTTCGTGGGTCAATTTGGCTATGATGCTGTATATACGCATTTGATACGTGGTTCAAACAATTTGTAAGTTTATCCTTAAATTATTTTAACACTATGTAGGTAAACATTATTTGGAAGTTATGCTAACTGATGAATTTTTTTAACAATATGTAGGTAAATGATCTAAACAATGGTGTAACTCAATTTTTGAAAGATATATCTTGGGGACCAGGGGTTGAGGTCACAACATATTCCAAGTACGTAGTGAATGGTTATAAGTTTCATACAGAGGATTACTCTAAAAATAACAAAAGCAACAACAGTGGGGTGTGGGTTCAAGGTGGTGATGGCAACCAAGTTGGAGACATTGATTATTATGGTGTGCTCAAAGAATCAATAGAACTAGACTATACAGGTTGGCCAAAAAAGAAATTTATACTCTTTATATGCAAGTGGTTTGACCCAAATCCAACAAGAGATACGAGAGTACACAATCAATACAACATAATGGAGGTTAATCATACGAGGGAGTAAGATCTCTATGATCCTTTAATAATTGCACATAATGTTAGGCAAGTGTATTATGCTCCTTATCTATTTCGGCGGAATAAGTGCAATTGGTGGGTTGTAATCCAAACTAAGCTTGTAGTTAGGGTCGAAGTCGAGAATGTGTTGGATGTTGCATATCAAAACAATATCTCCAGTGTTCGCCAAATAGTGGACGAACTATTAGAAAATGATTTAGAACATCCTGAACACATATTGGAAGAAGTTGATATAAATGAAGTAACAATTATAGAAAACATGGAAGAAGAATCAACTGATGAAGCTCAAACTAGTGAGGAAGAAGAATTCTCTGACGAGGAAGAATATATCAATGAGCTTTAAAAAGTTGGTTTCTTCAATAACTCGTTTATAGATAGTTTCTTTATATGTTTCAATCTAAATATGTATTATATTATTCAGATGACATGCAAGGGTCGAGGTAACAATGAAGGTAGTAGTTCTCGGGGTCGAGAAAAGGCTAGGGAATGAAAGAGGAGGGTAGAAGATACTACTCATAAATCTTTTCCACCCTCTTTTGTTGTGCTTGTGCCTATGCCACAGCCTCTACCCCAGGGCTATTGTGCGCTCCCACATCATTTCACACAGTACACCTTCATGCAGACCCTGATTATTTCGTCACACGGCCATAGGACTATGCGTCCGACATACAGTCCCCCTGTCTCACTACCACGTAGACCACAACTAGCAGCATCACATGAATCGTATCAATCCATGTCACAGCCACATGGATCACATCCATTAGTGTCACAGCCACTTGGGTCATAGCAGTCAGTGTCACAGCCACTTGCGATCCATGCAGCTATGTCGCAGCCACAGGGCTCACATCTATCTTCATCAGGGACTCCACCAATTGGAGGCCTTCGCCTGCGGGATAGCAGCTCTGACCCCCTACTCCTTCCGCACATGCATCTGATATACATGTTTCGAACAATGATGATGCTGCTGACGAGGAAGTGCATTATGATCAGTATGGCAGGATCATTATAGCCCTGAAAGTGATGGGTAAGCACTATTTGTTATTTTATGTTTATTTTTTTTGTACAGTTTTACTAAGATATTAATTTGTTTTATTTATTAAATTGCAGGTTCATCTCGAGTAATATTACTACGAGGATAATCACCAAAGCAACCAGAAAGCTTTATGATGCCCCTTATGCGTCTTGGCGTAAATTCCCATTCTCACTGAATGAGGCAATTTTCAATGAATTTAAGGTATAAATATTCTTTTAAGAAGTATAATTATTTATATTTATGATATTTCTATATAATATTTAACTTTTGAAATACAGAGCAAGTGTATATGGGAACACCAGTATAGCACGTACGTGGCTACAAATTTTCATCTCAAAGCTCGCAAGCGGTTGTCGCATACTTTCTCCAAAGCTAGACAGATGAACCAAAAGCCTGGCTGGTTGCTTATGAATTCATGAGATGATTTGCAAAGGCAATGTCTTACTACAGAGTTCTTAGAGAAGAGCGAAAAAAAAAAGCTCGCACATCTGAGAAGGGAGGATTCTTCCACAGTGGAAGTGTGGTCAGCCTAAGGACAATAAAAAAAAGAATGGTACGTAATTGCTTAATTAATTTTAATTTCAAAGTATATATATTCTATTTAATAATTAAAATTATGAGTTTTCAGGAAAAGAAGTTGGGCCATCCGATGAACCAAGATGAGCTATTCAAAGAGACTCATATTGCAAAGAAGAAGAAATAGACGGATCAAGAAAGGTGGGCCGTGGGACGAGCCTTGACTGTACATGTAAGTTTTTACTTTTTATTAAGTATTTTCATTTACTTTTATATAAATTTTAAGCTACTAATACAATTTACTTTTTCTTATAGGATTGCTTTATAGCTCAAGTTGAGGAATTCGTACGCAGCGAGCCACCTAATGAGTCGGGTGCGCCAATCCAACTTTCGGCCGAGGATACTGAAAGACTATGGATGCAGGCTGTAGGCGGTCCAAAATGGGGGAAGGTATATGGCCTTCCTACTAAGAAATTCCATAACTATAGGTGTGGAATGCAAAGAATAGGGACTTCCTCACAAGCCGAGCAACTTGATGGGGATGTGACAAAGCTCACATCTGAGCTAGAAGCATCCAAGGAAAGAGAAAAGCTTAGAGACCACTACCCCCATCACTGCCACCTCCACCACCATCGCGCCACCATCATTCTCAATCATAGCCGTCAATATTGTCGACCATCACCACTCACTATCTCCATCACTTCAGTCACTATCATTCTCACCCACAATCAACACTCATCCATCTCAACTATCACAAACTGACAACCACATCACTATCAACAATCACATTCGGCACTGCCAATCATTATAACCTACCACCACTCACCACCACCTTTCGCAATCACAACTATTACCATCGCATGTCATTATTAATTATCACCACACATCACCACCATCATCAATCATAATCGCTACCACTATTAATCACTACTGTCTACTAGCATGAGCTACCATCATCAACCAAAACTACCACCAACTACCGTCTCTAGTCGGTATTCACCCGTTAGCCATCACCACCAACAATTATTATATTTTAAAAAATTATATATTTTATTGATAAAATATTACAGTAGTTAGTATTTCATTTGAATTTTATATTTATTAATTTTCAATAAGGATAAATTTAATATATTCATATGTTTAAATCAAACAGTCTTTACTATTTGGTATTCAGATCTTAACACATATTTTAATATATTCAGACGTGTACTCAGATTAAAATATCTTAATCTTAATACATATCTGTGTTTGTTTAAGATTAAAATGTCTGAATATGAACTTCAAATGTGTTATGCATGATCCAGTAACTGGTCTGAACAGAAAATGGGCTGAAGATGGACAATTGACCTTTGGGCTACCATGACCCAGCTTAGGCTGTGGTGCCGTAAGTCTGGTTTGGCCCATAGTGAAGTGATATAGTGAGCCGGAGCGGATAGAGTGTGGTGGCCCCCATGATTCCCTCTTCTTTCAGCTCGGCACAAAGACCTTTGCTTTGTTTGCTTCTTGAGAACATACATACTGCATACATATGCACAGCAAGCGAACAATGGTTCGTTTTCTCTCTGAAATAAGCGCATGACAATGGCCTCGAACCTCCTGCATTGCCATTCCTTCCAGTGGTTTCATCCTCAGGCAGTCCGATTGATGTAAGGACGCCTCGCCAGTTTCTCCAATGTGGGCATTTTACGCAGCAGAAGCAGTGGCAAAGGTGTGGAACCTATGTTTGCAAGTGAGCAACAAGGAAGAAACTGATGCTAGCACCTCCTCTGCAGATACTGAACTCGTCGCCCAAGTCAAACGAGTTTAGTGCTTTCCTACTTTTGCCGCTTCTCCAATCTCCTGTCTTTTTTTCTTTCACTGGCTTCTCTCTTCTTCTTCTTCTTTAATGTCCTGGAGCTTCTCAGGATAATTTTTCGCTGAGGTCTTTATTTGATTTCATCCCACTTTACTTACTATCTCCATCATTTCCACTGCCTAATTGCCCCTAATTACGTTGAGGAGTATCTTAACTACCTGCTTCTTAGATATGATTGCCCGCTTCCAGTTGCTGTTTTCACTTCTACATAGTATCACTCAATTGTTGGTTACACATCAACTTAGTCTCATCTTGTTTGAAACAATTTGAGTGAGCTCACAGTTAATTTGACTAGTGTGTACACCATGCATTCCCTATTGTATGTAAAGGAGGTGTATGCAGTCGGAGTGAAGAATATAATAAAATAATGGTTGTAATTTTAGTTTTTAGAAAAAAGCATTACACCAAAGCTTTAACTTTGAATGTAAATGAAAGTTTTTATCATTTTCTGAACTAGTCGAGACCGGCACTCGATCATTAAACATGATCGAGCGAACCATCTTTGCTTATCAAACCTATAATAACTCCAAACTTTATATGCAATAAAGCAATACTCTAACTAAATACTTTTGATTAATTTAAAATTTTAAATAAATCAACTCCAAAACTTTATTCGTAGTAGCTACTGAATTATTGTTAAGTTATTATAAAATAACATCCAAATCTCAACCCAATACTATGTCTATGAAGCCTTTGCTAATAAACTGACGCGCTGCTCAGGACATTAAATTTCCTGGTTAGTTCTCTAACTAACAAAGAAATAACTAAATAAATATTACTCTAAGAAATACTCCACGAACAAAAGTGGAGCTCACCAATAACACTGGAAGAGAAGGAAGTCCTAACTCGTAGCTTGGTCGCCTCCAAATCCGGGTCCTACGTTGTACTGGACACCAACGTATGTTCCAAAAAGAGAACGTCAGTACCATCCATTGTACTCAGTGAATCTCAACAACAAGGGGCGAAACTTCAATAACATATACATTATGAACAAAGGTTCTAAATGCATGTAAAACAAAAAGCTTATAAATAAATCTAAATAATTGCATAATAGCGATTTATGAATATTCTAAAAAAAATTATTTACTTTTTCTTTCTTATAAAAAAAATACTTCATTTTATACTTTGGGATTTCCAACTATCCTGACTTAATTCAGTCTCAATCACCATATGATCGGCACGGGTTCGATCCTAACCTAATCGAATAGGCCAATCTACAAGGTGCTACTCACTTCATGTTTCTCAGCGCTCATGTATCATATCTTAGCATGGCTAAGTAATTTCTCAACAACGAGACCCTCGGCTCGTGTGCTCCCTACTTTGGCACAAGCAGTTTTAGGAAGTCAACATCTTGGTCAGGACCCTCGGCCTGGACGATGACCCCTTCTCATAATAAAGGATACTCCCAAAAAAAAAAATTCTTTCTAAAGCTCTTTCTTGTGACTTTTCAAGTCTAAATCTTTCGAACATACTTATTCTAAAATTCCTGAATGTAAGGTATGAAATAAGAATGAAATAAATATTCAAATTATTTGTAAATATTTTTTTTCATGAATATTCAACATGAAGATGGCATATAAAATAACATAAAAATATGAAAATTTATGCACATATATCAAAATAATTCATCTAACTTTAACAAAAAAAATTATTCTAAGCTAATAGGAACTCACTTACTTCAATTAAGCACATATTCACTCTCTTATCCAATTCATCAAATACTTTGTATGCATACTTTTGTGAGTTAAACAACTTTGGTAAAGGGTTATATCATCTCATCTCAAACTTCTCGATCCAATACATAGACTCCAGTCCAATTGACACCAGTCAAACAATCGATTCTACAACTACCAGTATATTTTAATCACTTTTAAAGTACTATACCTAAATATAAAATTTATTGTTGATATATAGAGAGAAGGGAATTAATTACTTAATTCTTGCCTATTAATACTTAGGGTAATTGACAATAGAGAATTTTATATACCCGATTTTAAAAGTGAGAATTTGAAAAGAACCCTAATTTTTTTTGTTGACTGCGTGAGTCTCTGATTCAGTTTCATAGCGTTCTGCTTCAGTTTATTGTATAAAGTAGGGGTGTACATAGACCGGGTTGGTTCAGATTTTACAATTACCAAACCAAACCAATTGTGTCGGGTTACTAAATCTAAAGACCAAACCAAACCAATAAATTCGGGTTTTTCAATATCGGTTTTTCTCGGGTTTTTTCGGGTTATTCGGATTTTTTCGAATTTTTTTCCGAAAAAGTATTCGTAGAACAAAATATATAACGTATGCTCAAAATATTTCTTTAATCCTAGTAAGATACAACTATATAAAGATTTTTCAAGAAAATAATACAAAATATGAGATATGTCATGACTCATGAAATTATCCTAAAGTATTCAATAATAAAAAATAATAAAATTATGTACTATAAATATTGTTAATTAAAAAGTCATAATAAAAATAAACATATTCTAAAAGCACTAATTCATCCTAAACTAGATAGACTAATGAGGGAGTATTAATTATATGTCTAAAAGCTAAAGAAAAATAAAAATAGGTTATGTATTTTTATCTAAGTTATTGCAAAATAAAAAATAGACATTTAATACATTCCCGTTCATAATATTGAATTGAATGTCTTTTGTTAACATTAGTATTGATTGCTAGCATTATTTAATTTACTAATATTAATGGCTATAAAACTTATTGGAGCATTCAAAAGTTCTAAATCAAACCTTGAAATAATACCTTAAAAGATAAAATTATGAAATTTTTTAAGAAATATTTATAAATTACATTACAATAAGTATATTTATATATTAAATATATCTAAAATTGCTATATATGTAATGTCGGGTTGGTTTGGTTTCGGTTTGACTTTCTTTAGTTAAAACCAAACCAAACCAATAGTGGTCGGGTTTTTTTTTCCAACACCAAACCAAGTCAAACCAAACCATAATCGAATTTTTTCTCGATTTAACTTGGATTATCGGGTTGATACGGTTTATAGATTTTCTTTGTAGACCCCATTATAAAGCTTCTTAGCCCTTTTTGGCTTTGCTGAAGGAACGGGTAGACTTTTGTTCTGTTAAGGCTTTTTAGCCTTCAGACCTTTGAATTTTATTTTGTTTAAGGTTTTGTCTTTTGCCTTCCCACTTTATGGGCTTTAGGCTTTTCCTTTCTCTTTTTTTTTTTCGTTTCTTTTTAACTTAATTCATAATTATTGATACTCATTCTTAGTAATTAGTAATATAAAAAAATATTAATACTCATTCTAATTGTATACCTAAATATATATATATATATATATATATATATATATATATATATATATATATATATATATATATATATATATATATATATATATATATATATATATATATATATATATAGGCAAGATAAGAATAATAAATTATAGCAATACTTTAGTTCAATAATTAGCGTGTCTCGAAACATAATAAATTTGAGGAGTGTTACAATCTTTCCTCCTTAAAAATATTCGTCCTCGAATGTTGCTAGGGCCTTATTCTTAGGCTAACAATCATCCCTTAGGTCCTTGAACCTCTTAAGTTTTCTTAGCACTACTCATCTTCCAAGGAACTCAAAATATTTGCTAACTCCCTAAATTTTCAAAAATTTCAGCAGAGTTTTCCTTATAAATTGGACTATCTAAAAAAGTTTCCATGTCACAATTACGACAACTACATCAACAACAACCAAAGATACCATAACAAGCCATTCATAGGCACCATACACAACTAATAAATTAATTATTCACAGTCTGGCAAAGAGATACCACAATAACCAACAATACTCTAAAGCACAACAACTTTAGCACAGGTAAATCACTTTAATGAATTAAATATACTATAAAATAAACTAAATTACTACAACAACTAAGTATAATCTAGGAAAGACAGAAACACTTGTTAACTTATATTTAATAAATGAAATATAAATTTCAAACCAAACTTAGGTTCACATACCTTTTTCCTCAAATAAATATGGGTATTTCTTTCTCATGCCTTCCTCGACTTCCCACGTAGTCTCTTTTGAATCATGGTTACTCCATAAAACTTTTACCGATGCTAAATCTTTTGTTCTCAACTTCCTTACTTGCCTATTGAAAATTTCTATAGGTACCTCTTCATAAGTCAAACATTCTTTAATTTCTATCGTATTGACATGTATTATATGCGACTCATCATGAATGTACTTTCTAAGCATAGACACATGAAAGATAGGATGAACAAAGGACAACTCAATAGGTAGGGCTAGCTTATAAGCCATGTTTTCTTTCTTTTCTAGAATTTCATAAGGTCCAATAAATCTAGGGCTAAGTTTCCCTTTCTTACCGAACCTAATAACTCCATTAATTGGTGAAACTTTCAAAAACACCTTATCACCAACCATGAACTCAAACTCACGATGCCTCTTGTCAGAATACAATTTTTGATGACTCTGAGCCGCTTTAAGTCTTTCTCTAATTAGCTGAACTTTCTCCAAGGCCTCACAAACAAACTGTGGACCAATCAACGACACCTCTGCTGGTTCAAACCAACCCATTGGAGACCTACATCTCCGCTCATACAACGCTTCATAAGGAGCCATACCAATGCTAGCCTGATAGCTGTTATTGTATGCAAATTCTATAAGTGGCAAGTGATCATCCCAATTACCTCCAAAATCTATAACACACGCACGCAACATATCTTCGAGAGTCTGAATGGTCCTTTCTGCATGGCCATCGGTCTGTGGATAAAAAGCGGTGCTTAAGACCTTGGTACCTAATCTTCTCTGAAATGCCTGCCAAAAATGCACCGATAACTGAGGGCCTCTGTCAGATATGATTGAAACTGGAGTACCATGCAATTGGACTATTTCTTTGATGTACAACTGCACATACTGATATGCGAAATGTGTCGTCTTTATTGGTAGGAAATGCGCGTACTTTGTCAGTCGGTCTATAATAACTCAAATTGAATCATGTTTACAGTATGTCGAGTAGACCTTCTACGAAATCCATATTAATCATCTCCCAGTTCCAATGTGGTATCCCTATGTCTTGAGCTAGGCCATTAGGCCTTTGATGCTCGGCTTTGACTTGCTGGCAATTCAAACATTTAACCACATGATCTGCTACTTGTTTCTTCATGCTTTTCCACCAATACAACTCTTTCAAATGTAGATACATTTTGGTAGCACCTGGATGGATAGAGTACCTCGAACTGTGAGATTCTTCCATTATGGCCTTCCTAAGACCATCTACATCAGGCACACATAACCGATCATTCGACTTCAAAACTCCGTCACTTCCTAGAGTGAAAGTAGTGATTTCTTTGCTTCTGAGTCCTTTTAATTTCACTAAGTACAGATCTTCATCTTGCTTAGCCTTAACATGTGCAACAATGAAGGATTGTGCTAAGGCATAAGCAATTATATCTCCTTCTTCGGCCTCATCCAATTTAATTCCATCATCTTCTAGTTTTTGAAATTCTCGACCCAAATATCGCCTTTGTACTGCAAGATGGGCAAAAACACCCATTGACTTCCTATTAAGTGCATCTGCTACTACATTAGCTTTGCCCGAGTGATAAGGGATATTGATGTCATAATCTTTCAATAACTCGAGCCACCTCCTATGTCTCAAATTTAGTTCTTTTTGCTTGAAAATGTACTAGGGCTTTTGTGATATGTAAACACTTCAGAATGCTCGCCATAAAGGTAGTGTCGCCAAATTTTTAATGCAAACACCACTACTGCAAGTTCCAAGTCGTGTTTGGGGTAGTTCTTTTTATGATTCTTTAACTGCCTAGAAGCATAAGCAATGACTTTTCCATTTTGCATAAGATTTCAACCAAGGCCCACTCTGGAGGCTTCACAATATACTGTGAACCCACCCGAACCTGTCGGCAAGGTTAACATAGGTGCAGTGGCCAACCTCTTCTTTAACTCTTGAAAAATTTGCTCACAGCCATCTGACCATTGGAACTTAACTGCTTTCTGAGTCAACTTAGTTAATGGAGATGCAAGTGAGGAAAACCCCTCCATAAACCTTCTATAGTAGCAAGCTAACCCCAAGAAACTGCTAATTTCAGTTGGCGTTATCAGCCTAGGCTATTTCTTGACTGGTTCTATCTTCTGAGGGTCTACTTTTATTCCTTCACTAGATACCACGTGGCCTAAGAATGCCACTGACTGCAACCAGAACTCATATTTTGAAAACTTGGCATAAAGCTCATTCTCCTTCAAGGTCTGCAAGGCTATTCTGAGGTGTTCTACATGATCTTCCTTGCTCTTACGTACACCAAAATATTGTCTATAAACACAATAATAAAGGTGTCCACGAATGTCTTGAAAATTCTATTCATGAGGTCCATGAGTGCAGCTGAGCATTTGTCAATCTGAAGGACATCACTAGAAATTCATAGCGCCGTAGCAAGTTCTAAAGGCTATTTTAGATATTTTTTTTTCTGATTCTCAATTGATGGTACCCAGACCTCAAGTCTATATTTGAAAAGTACTTTGCACCCTGAAATTGATCAAATAAATCATCAGTTCTTGGCAGTGGTTACATGTTATTAATGGTAACTTTATTCAACTGCCGATAGTCAACACACATTCTGAGAGACCCATCTTTCCTCTTGACAAACAGGATCGGGGCACCCCACGGTGAAACACTCGGCCTGATGAAGCCCTTTTCAAAAAGGTCTTTCACCTGTTCTCTCAACTCATTAAGTTCTTCTGGAGCCATCCTATATGGATGTATAGATATGGGTTGAGTTCCTGGCATGAGAGCAATGCTGAAGTCTATGATTCTTTCAGGAGGAAGTCTGGGAAGGTCCTCTGGGGAAAACTTCTGAAATTCTCTAAAAACTGGCACTAATTGAAGAGTTGGTGGTTTTGATTCTGGATTAATAATGTGAGCCAAATAGGTGAGACACCCCTTACCGATCATTCGTTGTGCCTTAAGGTAAGAAATAAACTTACCTACAAGTGATGCTGAACTACCCTTCCACTCCAGGACTTCTTCATTTGGAAACTGGAACCTGACTATCTTGGCATGACAATCTAACATGGCATAGCAGGAAGACAACCAATCCATACCCACGATCACATCAAAATCCACTATTTCTAACTCTATGAAATCGACTTTGGTGTTGCGACCTTGGACTGAAACTATACAACCTCTATAGCCTCTGGTGACTTTTACTGACTCACCAACTGGAGTAGATACTAGGAACGGCTCACTAAGTTGTTCAGGTTCTGGTCCGAGGTTAATTCCAATGTATGGAGTGACATATGAAAACGATGAACCTGGATCCATTATGGCATAAGCATTATGTGAGCAAACTAAAATTATACCTGTAATAACTTCTGCAGATGCCTCTGCACTCTAACGATCAAGTGCAACAAACAAACGGGGTTGTCCCCCTCCCTAAGTAACTCGGTATGTACCTATGCTTGCTCTATGCCTGGTCTGATTATGAGAACCACGAGTCTGAGGTGGTGCAAGTGTAGTAGCTGAGGAACTAGAAGGACGAGTTGATCTACCACTGAAATTACGTTGCAACTCTGGGCCGTTGGCCTTCATATGACCAATGTCTCCATAATGGTGGCAACCATGAAACCTGAGCTTGCACTGACCTGAATGTTGTCGCTTACATGTTCTACAAAGACCTTATTGGTGTGAATGTTAATCAGCATGACTCTGTCTATGTGGGGATGATGTCTTAAAATTCTGATTCTGGCGAGACTGATTTCCATTATTCTGAGCATGTCTGAAGCAAGAATCACCACCTGACTGATGGCCGGACTGAGCTGGTGCTAATAAGTCCTTATCCACTGGATGTACCATTAAACCTGCCCGTTGTCCGAGCTTTCTTGTTATACTCTTTTTCTTCTCTCCTTTGTTGTCTGTCTTTTTGTAAGTGCTTGGCAAATACCACAACAGAGGAGAAGGATGTCATCCCTACTGCTGTAGCTGATATTGTATCCTTAATGTGGTAAGCTAAACTGCCAGCGAACCTGTGAATCATTTTTCTTTCTCTCTTAACCATATGAGGAGCATGCTTAGCCAACCTTATGAATTCCATGTAGTACTCTTGCACGCTTTTATTCCCTTCCTTGAGCTTTTCGAACTCTGTAGCCTTAGCTTCTATATCCTCTTCTGGGATAAAGTTAGCCATGAAGGCCTCTTCAAATTCTTCCCAAGTAGGCGGACCATCCTCTTCGTCTCTTTCATTTTCTCACATCTCAAACCAAGCGCCGGCCACATCTCTAAGCTGGTAAGCAGCCAGCTCCATAGCTTCATCATCAAATGCTTTCATCACTCAGATGGCTTTCTTGACACCCTCCAGCCACAACATCGGATCTTCATCTACTATAGAACCATGGAACACTGGAAGACTCAACTTTAAAAATTCATTTACTCTTGAGGACTCACAATTGTTCTGTCTATTTGATTGAGGTGTAATCTCATCTCTTCTCTTGTTCTGGTTGGCCATAAAGCCTTTAAACATCTCCATAGCATTGTTGACTGCATTAAACATCTGACCCATCTATGGGGATATAGTTGTCTGAACTAGAGCTGCTATTGGGGGCGGTACTGGATCTTGAGGTACTAGATCATTATGCTCCACCCCTTCCTCATGTTTAACCCGGGGTACTTGAACCCCCTCTGTGGATTTACTCTTTCTTTTCTAGGTTGAAGCCTTTTTAGTTCTGCCTTGGGCCACAATAGTAGCAAGAGTTTCTTGTGTCAGAGTTGCGAGTACGAGCCATTTTTGCGAGTTTCTGAGAAACGAATAGATTTGATAATTTCTTAGAGGTAGACTCTACTGCACGATCTAAAGTATGGAAAAAGAGATTTTTCCTAAATGCTTGTAGCTTTCTGTTTATAATTATGGCACGCTTCATACCCATAAACAAGACTCTATTAACACCGCTTCATAGACCCCTAGGACTCCGTAAACCTGACCTCTGATACCAAGTTTGTCACGACCCGGTTTATCAAACCTATTATAACTCCAAACTTTATATGCAACACGGCAATATTTTAACTAAATAATTTTGATTAATTAAAATATTTAAATAAATCAACTTCAAAACTTTATTCATAGTGACTACTGAATTACTACTAAGTTATTATAAAATAACATCTGAATCTCAACCCAATAACTATATCTATGAAGCCTCTACTGATAAACTGACGCACTGCTCAAGACATGAGATTTCCTAGTCAGTTCTCTAAGTAACAAATAAATAACCAAATAAATATGACTCGAAGAAATACTCCACGAACAAAAACGGAGCTCACCAATAGCACTGAAAGAGAAGGAAGTCCTATGTTGTAGCTTGCTCGCCTGCAAATCTGGGTCCTATGTTGTACCGCAGACCAACGTAGGTTCCCAAAAAAGAACGTCAGTACCATCAATTGTACTAAGTGAATCTTAACAACAGTGGGTGAAACTTCAATAACATATACATTATGAGCAAAGGTTCTAAATGCATGTAAATCATAAAGCTTATAAGAATAATTCTAAATAATTGCATAATAATAGTTTATGAATATTCTAAAAGAAATTCTTTTCTCTTTCTTTCTTATACAAAAAATACATCACTTTATAGTTTAGGAGTTTCAACTATTCCGACTTAATTCTGTCTCAGTCACTATGTGATCGGCACGAGTTCGATCTCAAATGATCGAATAGGCCCAATCTACGAGGTGCCATTCGCTTCATGGTGCTCAGCGCTCATGTATCATACCTTAGCATGGCTAAGTAATTTCTCAGCAACGAGACCCTCGACTCGTGTCCTCCCTACTTTAGCACAAGTAGTTTCAGGAAGTCAACGCCTTGGTCAAGACCCTCGGCCCGGACGATGACCCCTTCTCAGAATAAAGGATACTCCCAAAAAAATCTTTTCATTCTAAAACTCCTTCTTGTGACTTTTCAAGTCTAAGTCTTTCGGACACACTTATTCAAAAATTCTTGAATGTAAGGTATGTAATAAGAATGAAATAAATATTCAAAACTATTTCTAAATATTCATGTTTTTTTCATGAATTTTCAACATGAAGATTGCATATAAGAATAACACAAAAATCTGAAAATTTATGCACATATATCAAAATAATTCATCTAACTTTAACAAAAAAATTATTCTAAGCTAATAGGAACTCACTTACTTCAATTAAGCACATATTCACTCTTTTAGCCAATTCATCAAATACTTTGTATGCATACTTTTGTGAGTTAACCACTTTGGTAAGAGGATATATCAACTCACCTCAAACTTCTCGAGGCAATACGTAGGCTCCAGTCCAATTGACACCAGTCAAACAATCAATTCTACAACAACCAGTGTATTTCAATCAATTTAAAGTATAGGTGGCTAATGGTTCAACAGGTCGGGGCCGGGTCGAATTTTTTCGACCCGTCCGGGTTCTGGTCCGGACCGGGCTGGGTCGAAACAGTAACGGGTTTTAACGGGCTGGGTTGTTTCGGGTTTAAATTGAACCATACGGGTTACGGGTTGATAGGGGCCGGGCCGGGCAGGGTTTAGTATAATTTTTAATTTTTTATGAAATTAAGTATAACTATTAAGTTCTAGCTTAATTAATACTTTGTAATAATTGAATGAATACAAGTAAGATGAGAAAAAATTGCACTTATTGCAAGTGCTACTTTATTTCTCAATTTCAAATGTTTAAGTAGAAAATGAAATGTTTACATTTTTTATAGTGAAGTAGTAATTTCAGATGTTTTGCATCGCCTTAGCAAGTTCATCAGTTCATCACTTCATCTTCATCATAATCAATATCTCCAAGTTAAGGTTCTTCGTCTTCTGGGCTATGAACTGTGAACATCTTCCATTCCTGATTTCTTCGTTCCGATCTATCTAATCCAATCTCTGAAACAAACATACTAAAAGTCTAAAACTTAAAAATTATTGCTTCCCAAAATTATTGACCCATTCTATGGGATGGACAGCTCTCATATGTCTTGTAAGTGTTTCAGTCCCTCCTAAATTTCCTTCGGTCAAATGTTGAAAAGTTCCGTTACAAAATTTGCACTTAACACTATTGGTACCTTCTATTATTTCAAAACAATTCCATACCGGACTTCTTCTTTTACGATTAGAAGTCGGGTCATTACTATTATTACCAGAAGCTACAGGATTAGCATCATTAAACATATTGTAAAAATGAAAATATAAGCTTAAATTAAATATGCTATTAAAATATTAAATAAGAGAAAGAGTTGGAGGGAGTGCACCGAATTCGACAATAAATTGAGCACTTGATCAAATATGAAATCTTGCAAATTGAAGGGAAGAGACATAGATTGATAATTTGAGAATTAAGAATTTAAGATTGAGATAAGAATTTGAGTGAAGAAATGAAGAAGAGATGAGGCTATTTATAGATTTTAAGAAGGGTTAATATTGTAAATTAATAAATACGAAAAAATAATGAAAAAATGGCCATTTTTGTAAAATTGTCCGTTGGCCAACGGTAATGTGGGCCCCACATATTCAAAAATTAAAAAAAAAAAGTTTACCGTTGAACCGGTCCGGGCGAACCGGTGCAAGGCACTGTAGACGCAACCGGTTCCGGTCCGGGCCGGTTTCTTTTTACAAAATCCTAACCGGTCTAACCCCCTCCCCCACCCCAACCCAGCCCACCCGGCCCCCTATAATCCGGGCCGGTCCGGCCCGGTTTGTACCGGTCCGGTCCCGGGTTAACCCGGCCCGGTTGACGGGTTTAACTTAAAGTACTACACCTAAATATGAAATTTATTATTAATATAGAGGAAGAAGAGAATTAACTACTTAATTTTTATCTATTACTACTTAGGATAATTGACAATACGGATTTTATATACCTGAATTTAAAAATAAGATATTTGAAAAGAACCTTAGATTTTTTCTTCGTTGACTGCGTAAGTCTCTGCTTCAATTTCGTAGTATTCTGCTTCAGTTTATTATATAAAGCTTCTTAGCCCTTTTTGGCTTTGCTGAAGGAACATGTAGACTTTTGTTCTGTTAAGGCTTTTCAGCTTTCAGACCTTTTAATTTTATTTTGTTTAATGTTTTGTCTTTTGCCTTCCCACTTTATGGGCTTTAGGCTTTTCCTTTCTCTTTTTTTTCTTTTCTTTTTAACTTATGATACTCATTCTTAGTAATTAGTAATACAAAATATTAATATTTCCTAATTATATATATATATATATATATATATATATATATATATATATATATGCAAGATAATAATAATAAAAGAATACGAATACTTCAGTTCAATAATTAGCGTGTCTCGAAACTTTTATAAATTTGAGAAGTGTTACCGTTTTAGTTTTTCTGATAATGAAGAAATGCACAAAACTCGGTAGATAACGAGCCTACATCTCTATCCTTTCTTCACTTAAGCACCAGGCTTTTGTCTCCGACATGATTCGAACTCTTAGAGTGCCTAACCCATATCTCACGATGCACTCTTACTACAAGACCAAAGCCCTCGGGGCAAATGAATTTGAATTCATGGTAATTTAAGTTGTATTACTATATTATTAGTAGAATTGGCCGGATCAAACATTTTGAGACTTCCCAAGTACCTTCAACTGCAATTTCTTCCTCTTGAGTTGCTATTATAATGTGACTCTGCTAGTTTAGAACCTTATAGAGTGTGTTGGTTGTTTTGCTAAAACAGGTACTGCAAAAATCTATTTGTTTCTCAATTGATTTATGTTAACATTGACCTGCCCATGTTATTTTGGTATTATTGCAGGTAAAGTTGACTGTTATGGCTGAAGACCCAAGAGATGTTGAGCGTAGGAGGCTGCTTGGAATTGATGATGAAAATGCTCCTAAAGGGACGACTAAGCTGATGCACTGGAAGAAGTAAGTCACTGCTTTATACATGCGTCACATCAGTTGTACACCTTATACGTACGTGACACCATTTGATTGGTTACAGAATTTAAGAAGTTAGTTTAACTTGTGTTATCTATGATTTTTAGTGGAAGACTGGAAGAAAATATCAAATAGGAGTGGATAGTTTTGATGGAATGACTGTCACGTTATATTAAAATATAGGAGTAGTTACTTTGTTATGGCCAAGTCCGTAATGAACCAGGTTGCGGACAGCTATTACAGGCTTAGATCTGAAAAAGATAGCCTGGCGATGTTGAGTTCTGTGAAATAGGAGTCCCAAGGTCGCCAAGTCTGGTGTCAAGAAGAGGAACAGGCAGTCCTATAGTTGCATGAAGACGCATATAATGTCCTTTAGCTTATTATTTTGCTTTAGTTCTCTTGATTCACCTCGAGGTCGCCTTAGTTCGAGGTCGAGACTGACTTGCATACTAGTTTAATTTTACTATTTTCTTTTATTTATACTTCAAATTTCTTGGTTATTAATTAATGTTGAACTAAATGACGTATCTTTAAACCCATAAATCAAGTTTAATTGTTACTCGTATTTTTGAGGTAAACAGTTTGGCGCCCACCATGGGGCTAAAGATAATAGTGACTATTTCAGTATTGATTCTGATAACACACGTTATTTTTCACACTTGTTCTTGTCAAGAATTTGTTAGAAAATACGCTTAACGCTAGAGGGGGGCTGAATAGCGTTATAATAAAAAACAGCGTAAACTTGCGGAATTTAAAAATTGCAGGAATGAAATAAGTGCGATAAGTAAATAATAAGGAACGAACGCACCGATATATCCTGGTTCACCACAACCCATGGCTAGTCCAGTCCCCGAGAGACTCTCTCGAGATTTCCACTATCTTCGTCAAGCTTACGGGTGCTTAACAAACCGTTACAGTTGCTCAAGGATACCACACCTTAAGACTTCACTTGCTTGAGGATACCTCACCCCAAGACTTCAACCACTAAGACTTTGGGTACTTAGCAAACCCGACAAATGAGAAGATATGTTCTTCTCAAACAACTCTCTTTTACAACAAATACTTTCTCAATAGAGTGGATAAAGAGAAACAAAATAAGCTCTATGAACAACACAAAGTTGTCTATCAAATGGCTCAACAAAAGCTCTAAAATGATGCTTGAAAATGATCAATATGTATAACAATGTATGGAGGAGTTGTGTCTTTAAAATCAGCTCAAAAGACCTCTTTTTATAGGTGAAAAAGTGGTGCTGACCGTTGCTTAATTGACAAATAAAATCCCTGATTCTGTGCTCATACAATCGATTGTCTGACCTACACAATCGATTGTTTGAGGACCGTTCAAAAAACAGACTCCTGATTTTAAGGGAAACAATCGATTGTAAAACCTGTATAATCGATTGTTCTTCAACGTTCAAAAATCAATTTAAGATTCTGTGGGAACGGTCTGAATATAATCGATTGTATAAAAACCATAATCGATTATTCTGATTATAATCGATTGTCAAAAACATATAGTCGATTATTTAGCTGATTGAAAAATTCAGTTTAAGTACTGTCTCAATACAATCGATTGTTAGAAGTGTATAATCGATTGTTTGCTATTTTGAAAAACTTTAGATCACACTGTCTCAATACAATCGATTGTTAGAAGTATATAATCGATTGTTTGCTATTTTGAAAAACTTCAGATCACACTGTCTTAATACAATCGATTTTTTTTTTTTAGTTTAACTGTCATCGTTGTATTAATACCAAAAAAAGAATATACAATGCAAACCTAAAGTAGCAGTATGGACTCTACTACTTACTACCCTCATCAACTACCATTACAACCTATTTTCCTAATTGTAAACTAACTGTGTATGCTATATACATTTCAAGCTATCTCTATGGAAAACTATTTAGCAATTGTAGACCCTTAGACCATCTTTTACATTGCCTACCACGAGTATGAATCAATATAGCAACTTCTCTAGCTGCTCTGCCTTCATCAAAAGCCAAGTTTTGAAATCTCATATTGTTCCTGGATTTCCAAATTATAGCAACCACATTGACAAATGCAGTAGCTAACACTGACTTCCTCCATGCAGCACTTCTAGCTCCTTTACATATCAATGTCAATTCCTCCTCCCATGTGAGTATTTGTCTTTGACACCCCAGCCAGCAGCAAACACGATACCACAGTTGCCTAGTAATGCAGCATTCGAAGTATAAGTGGTGGAAGGTTTCCTCATATTGCTTACAGAATATACACAAGGATGGAAGTTGGATCCCAACTTTGGCTAGTCTATCCACAGTGGGGAGTCTTTGGTGTGCAGCCAACCAAGCCATGAATTTGTGTCGAGGGATCACATTTTGAACTAGCATCAAGTTTCTCCAGCTAACTCTTTCATAGCAAGGCAACATAGCAATATAGCACTTGTGTATTTGATATTTTCCCATTCTGCACACTGCACCAAGTCTGTCATATAGGTTGCCTACCATCTTCATGTTTCCCATTATACTTTCTCTACACTGTAGGATTTTCCTGATTACCCAAGCAGCCTGTTTTGGAACATTTGTTGTTTCAACTTCACCTTTCTTTATATAGTAGCTATGTATCCATTTCACCCATAAACAGTCCTTTTTTCTGGTCAAGTCCCACAGCAATTTGGACACTGCAGCTTTATTCCAAATTGACAAATTCATAATGTTTAGTCCTCCTGCATTTAAAGGTGTACACACCTTATCCCAAGCAACTAATGCTCTCCTAGAATAGCTAGTTGAGCCAGTCCAAAGGAAGGTACGACAGATAACATCAATGGCTTTTAGAACTTTCTTTGGCAGGATGAATAGCTGAGACCAGTAGGATTGGATGCCAAAGATAACTGCTTTAATAAGCTGGCTCCTGCCAGCATATGATAACAATTTTGCAGACCAGCATCTCACCCTTGCAGTAATCTTCTCAATGAGAGGTAGATAATGTTGAATGGCTAGCTTTTTAGAGTCCAGAGGGATGCCCAAATATCTGAAAGGGAGCATCCCTTCACTGACTCCCAGTCTACTAATAATATCTGCCTTGAAATCTTGATTAACTCCTGCTAGGTATATTGAGCTTTTGTTGGGATTAGCTTCCAAACCTGATGCCTTTGAGAACTGTAAGAAAGCTTGGTGTAATAGCTGGATAGAAATAGAGTCAGCTCTACAGAACAAAAGTAAATCATCAGCAAAACACACATGTGTGCAATTCAATTTCCTGCATTTAGGATGGAAGTTAAAGTTTCCATTCCTACTCAATTGTCCCAAAATTCTACTCAAGTACTCCATTGCCATCACAAAAAGGTAAGGGGACATTGGATCCCCCTGCCTTATTCCTCTTTTAGCCTTGAATGGTTTGGTAAGTCCTCCATTCATAATAAGAGAAAAGGATACAGTAGTAGTGCATGCCATGATCCATTCTATGAATTTTGCTGGGAATCCATAAGCCACCAGTAGTTGTTTAAGAAAAGACCATTCCAAGGAGTCGTATGCTTTCCTCAAATCCATCTTCAAAACACATCTAGGTGAGACACCCTTTCTAGCATAACCTTTGAAAATTTCATGACTCAATAAAATGTTATCAACTATACTTCTTCCCTCAATGAAAGCAGACTGAGCCATTCCCACAATATCAGTGACCACCTCCTTTAATCTTCTTGTGATTATCTTTGAAATCAGCTTGTATAAAGTGGTGCAGCAAGCTATTGGCCTATAATCTTTCACAGTAGCAGGGGAGTTTGTTTTTGGTACCAAGGCAATGGCTGTTGTATTAATGTAGCTAGGCATGCTGTTTGTCCTGAAGAAATCCTTAGTGGCTGCAAGGATATCATCCTTAATAAGCTCCCAATTCTTTGTGAAGAACTCTACAGGATACCCATCAACCCCTGGGGCTTTATCCCTTGGCATATCATGCATTGCTTCAGTCACCTCTTCCATAGTAACCTCTTTGATGAGCCTTCTTTGTTGTTCTAAGCTAAGACATTTCCCTTCCTTTACTATGGCAATATCAACACTAGTTAGTTCTTCAGCACTTCCTCCCAATAAATCTTGGAAGACAGATATGAACTCAAGCTCCACTGCAGCAGGATCAGTAATATGGTCACCAGCTTCTGAATAAACTGAAGAGATAGTGTTCTGGCTGTTCCTAATCTTCCATTGAGCATGGAAGTATTTAGTATTTGCATCACCACACTTAATCCAAGTAGCCCTTGATTTTTGCCTCATAACTTGCTCCTCAATGTTACTCCATTTTTCAATGTCTGCTAGTGCTTTCCTCTCCTCATTTATTAACTCCTGTTGCTGGGGATTAATTTGCATTTGGGATTGAATAATGTCAAGCTGCTCCCTAGCCTGTATAATCCTCTGCTCATAAGTTGCCATGTACCTGTTTGTCTCCTTTAACCTGTTCTTCAACATCTTCAATTTAGACCATATCTGCTTCATGTTGTCCCCTATAAGCTTCTGTTGCCAAACATCCTCAACAATAGTATGGAACTGTGGGAATTCCATTACACCAATGTAGAATCTAAAGGGTTTTGGATGAAGGAGCTTTTGAGTGCCAAACTTCACACAGATAGGGGTGTGGTCAGAGATTGAAGGATTGAGGAAATCTGCTTCAATATGCCCAAATTGCTGCATCCATTGGAAATTACCTAAGGCCCAATCAATTTTACTATAAACATGTTTATTTGTCCAAGTAAAATTCCATCCAATTCTTTTTAAAGGTGTAAGCTGCAGATCATAAATGAGTTGCTTAAAACTCCTAATTTCAGCATCAGTAACCATTGAACCAATTCTATCCTCAGAGGAAAGAACATTATTAAAATCACCACTAATTAGCCAAGTGTCTTGGCTGGGAATAGAGATATCCTTAAGATCAGCCCATAATCTTTCCCTTAAAACTCCAGTGTTGTGGCCATACACTACACATAGGTATGTTTTCACATGACTCAAAGAATCCTCTATATGACAGTGGATCATTTGGTCAGTTACCTTTACAATATTAACCTGAATATGAGGCTTCCATATAGACCAAATTCTACCATTCACAGCTTCAGAGTAGTTACAATAGACCTTCCAGCCCTTAGCTATTTTTCCTTGAATTTTCTGTGCTTTGTGTGCTTTAACTCTAGTTTCAAGACATCCCAACACATCTACCTTATTTACATTTAAGAAACTTTTCAGTTCCTTTTGTTTATGGGCTAAATTCAGCCCTCTTATATTCCAAGTAACAACTTTCATGTATATGATGGCCCTGGATCATGCTGGCTTTTCACCCCAGCATCTTGATCATCCAATATGGTTTTACCCCTACTACATGTAACTACACATTCTGCAATTTCTTCATTTTCCATGACCACTTCTGAATTGGTAGTCATGCTTGGAGGATCATTTTTCTGCATAGGCATTAGACTCCTATTTTCCCCATCATAAGCACAAATAACAGCATTTAGTTGCATAGTAGTCTGAACCAAACACTCCCCTGTAGCTATCTGCTTCTGTCCATCATCTACACTGACTTCAACCTTTGTTGCAGATTGTAACAAATTTTCCCCTGCATCTGACTGTTTAACCACATCTGTACACTCATCTACTTTGGGAGCATGGACTTTTTTCACAGTCCATCTTTGTCTATTGGCTTTAGTCTTCCCAGGCCTCAAAGGTGTCTCTTGCTTCACATTAGTGGTTTCATCTTCAGTTGTCTCAGCATACCAACACTCACTAGTGTCATGCCCAAATTTAAGACAGTGATTACAAAAGGTAGGCTTCCAATCATAATCAATCAATTGCACCTTATGACCATATGGAGCTTCAATATCTATATGATCAGGCAAAGGTTGAGAGGCATCCACTTCCACTAGCACTCGAGCAAATGATATTCTCTCATAGTGAGCTGTTATTTTATCAGTGTATAATGGCTTACCTATAGCACTGGCAAGCTTACTTAACACATCAGCTGACCAATATTCAACTGGCAACCCTGGAAATTTAACCCACACAGGGATGGTGCTTAACACATCACTTTGAAAAGAAAAATCTGTTTCCCAAGGCCTCAGAACCATCGGCTTGTTTCTAAACGAATATGGCCCAGATTGAATTATTAGGTCCATATCCACTTTGCTCTCAAACCTAAATATACAATATCCTTCAACATGCATTAAGATCTGTGGCTTAGAAACAAAATTCTAGACATGAGCTACGAAGTTTTCCATTGCTTTTTCAGTTGGTTTATCCCCTATTATGTATCCTATGAGTGAATCCTTCCAGAGTTCCACTTGTGGTTTCAATTCTTCCTCCTTAATGGATACTATCAGCTTACCATTTCTATTGACTGGAGGAACAAATTTTAGAGTGTTCCCCATGTGAGTGAGCCGATTGCCTTGCACTGCCTCAGCAAAAGTAGGGGGAGGAGTTTCATCTTCCACAACATTTGAGAATTGCAGCTTCCTCACAATCGCTTCCGTTTGCTTCTCCTCTAGTTGCATGCATTCATCAGTAACTTTCTTCAACTTTGCTTCAGATTGCAAAATTGGAGGTAGAAAACTTCCGAAAGTGAGAGGTTCAGGAGATTTGGACTGTATTTGGACTGGAGTTGTGATCTGTAGGGCGGGGGAAGGTTGGGGACGTCGACGGCGTGCCATTCCCGGCGATTTTAGCGTCGTGCTAACGTACGCCAGTGAACAGCGCCTTAATACAATCGATTGTTAAAACTGTATAATCAATTGTTTGCTATTTTGAAAAACACAATCGATTGTAAGGAGCATATAATCGATTGTTTAGGTCCAGATTTAAAAGACATGTTTAAAAATCATTTTGACTAAAATACAAATCATTTTGTTTTAACACAAAGATGCATGTTTATGATAAAATATTTTATGCATGTTTATGATGACCTAATGTTGAGCCAAAGGATAAGATAACTTAAACGTTGTCCTTACATTGGTTCTACCAAACGACCTACGTCTTGGGTCTTCGGTCTTGAACTCTTTGGCTCGTTCATGCAATTCCGTCATCAGTATGCTTCTCGCCATTTGATTGATTGTCATATTTTATCGTTGTTCGACACTTGACTTCATTGTTTGTCATTCATCAAAACCTATACCTGAAAATCATGCTCATACAACCAAAGCGCACATATCATAGATATACATGATTTCCAACAGAATTTTTGTTCTCGGGCTAAAACATGTCAAACTCGCAAAACACACATGTACACGACAACGATGGTCTTGAATTTCATGGGGAAAACAACAATGTAGGGGTCGGTGTACCATCGATAAACCCTAGGGAAGCGCTAAATGTGGAACCGGTTAATGTTAGTTCACACATTGCTTTGAATGCGGATCTAGGCGCAGACCCCGGATGAAGTGTACGCAGGGAAGCCCGATATAAGGGCCAAGGAACACAAGGTATAAGAGATGGGGGAGTCAACCTCCAAGTAATATTCGAGATGCTACAAGCTCAATAGATCGCTATCACTCAACTTTAAAGTCAGAATAAAACTCCAAATATGGCCGAACCAGAAAACACTCAACGCACTGAACCGGTGCTAGAGAGATCAAATGGTAATGGCTCATGGATTGACCCTATAATTATGAGGATGCTCGAGGAACTCACAAAGAGAATCGAGTCCGGAGAAAAGAAGATTAAGGAAAATGACAAAAAATATAGAGACTTATAACTCCCGTGTCGATCAAATACCATCCCCCCTCTCCCTGTCTTGAAAGGTTTGGATGCCAAAAAGTTCATATAAAAAACGTTCCCTATGTGTACGGCTCCAAAGCCCATTCCTAAAAAGTTTTGCATGACCGATATACCTAAATACGACGAGACAACCGATCCTAACGAACATATTATCTCATATACTTGTCGGACTAAAGAAAATGACTTGAATGATGATGAGATCGAATCAATATTGTTAAAATTTTTTGGAGAAACCTTGTCTCTGGGAGCCATGTTGGTATCACAACTTGCCCCTGAACTCTATCGATTTGTTTGCTATATTAGTAGACGCCTTCGTAAAACACGACAGTGCCATAAAGGCGGCGACAAGGAAATCAGACGTTTTTAAGATAAGATAGAGGAATGATGAGATGCTAAGGGAGTTCGTATCCTGGTTTCAGATGGAGAAAATTAAATTACCACCGGTCTAGGATGATTGAGCAATACAACCTTTTATTCAGGGTCTGAAGTAGTGGAGTTTGATCGCGTCACGAAAATTGAAGCAAAATCCGATCGAATGCTCAACTATAACCTGGTCAGACGTATATAATCGCTACCAGTTGAAGATCAGGGTCAAGGACGAACAGTTGGGAGCCCCTTCGGGTTTAGTTCATCCTAATAGATTGGTAGTTAAGGCCCCGAGGAAAACAGACAGGGAACAAAGATCAATCAAGGAACGATATCAGCTATATGTCAATCAGAGAAACTATGGTTTGGGGTGTAATGTTCCCCGGAATGATCGAAGGAATCATCGTGATCAAATCTCTTTGGGACTTATGAGTAAGAACGGTTTTGCTAAACATACCGACTGCGGAGAAGCACCGCAATTGTCGGAGTATAATTTTAGTGTAGATGCATCAGGGATCATGTCAGCTATTAGAAAAATAAAAGACACCTGGTGGAGGAAGTGGAGCAGATCATACTGATTGAATACATGCCCGAGAGAAAGGTATACCTGGGTGCGGGGTTAACCTCCAAACTTAGGAAAAGACTCATTCAATTTCTTATCAATAATATGGATCACTTTTCTTTGTCCTATTTAGACATGACAGGGATCCCATCAGAAATAACAACACACCTGCTAAGCCTCAACCATAGGTTCAAACTGGTAAAGCAAAAAAGGAGGCCCAGTCCGAGGTGAATCATGCATTCATAAAGGATGAGCTAACCAAAAATCATAAAATAGGGTCTATTCGGGAGGTAAAATGCCCAAAATGGTTAGCCAACGTAGTTGTAGTTCATAAAAAAGGAAACAAACTTAGAATGTGCATAGATTGCATAGATTTAAACAAATCATTCCCAAAAGACTCTTTTCTATTGCCTAACATCGATTGCATGATCGATGCCACGACCGGACACGAGATCCTAACTTTTCTTGATGCCTACGCTGGGTACAGTCAAATTCAGATGAACCCGGAGGACCAGGAGAAGACCTCATTTATCACTAAGTTTGGAACATACAATTACAATGTAATACCCTTCGAGCTAAAAAATATTGGAGCTACATTCCAACGCCTAGTTAAAAATATGTTCAAGGAACAAACAGGTAAATCGATGGAAGTTTACATTGACAATATGTTGTTAAGTCCTTGCGTAGAGGACCATTTAACTCATTTGCAGGAAACATTCAAAACCTTGAGAAAGTATAACATGAAGCTTAACCCGAAAAAATGCGCCTTCGGAGTCGGCTCGGGCAAGTTCTTTGGCTTCATGGTATCCAATCGAGGAATCAAGATCAATCCAAACAAGGTCAACGAAATCGAAGATATCACAATTGTAGATAGTGTGAAAGCTGTGCAAAGTATAATAGGACGAATAGTCGCCTTGGGTCGATTCATTTTGAGGTCATTAGAATCGAAGTCACAGGTTCTTTTGCTTGCTAAAAAAAAGGCTTTTGCATGGACCCTGGAATGCCAGCATGCCTTCGAGGAATTGAAGTGATACTTATCTTGCCCACCTTTGCTTCATACCCAGAAGGTAGATGAAAATCTTTACTTATAGTTGCCAGTGTCCGAGATAGCGATAAGTGGGGTACTGGTTCGAGAAGAGTAAGGTACGCAATTCCCTGTTTATTATGTAAGTCGAACTCTAGGAGATAATGAAACTATATACCCTCACTCAGAAAAATTGACACTTGCATTAATAGGCGTTCTAGAAAGTTAAATTCGTATTTCCAGTGTCACCTAATTATTTGTGTTAACTACTTATCCCCTCCAAAATGTATTGCATAAGCTCGAACTGTCGGGCCGGTTGGCCAAATAGGCCATTGAACTTGGTGGGTATGATTTCGAGTATCAACCCCGAACGATCATCAAGTCTCATATACTAGCCGACTTCGTGGACAATTTTACACCGACCCTCATACCCAAATTAGAGAAAGAAATCCTGCTAAAATCTGGTGCATCATCGGGGTACGGACCCTTTTCACGGACGATGCCTCGAATATGAAAGGGTCCGCTTGACATTGTTTCGAAAATACCTACATGAACTAGTACTAGAAAATCTATCAAAAATTTTAGGTTGACTACTAATAAGGCCGAGTATGAGGCCATGATTGAAGGTCTTGAGCTAGCTAAAAGCTCGTGGGCAGAAGTCATTGAAGCCAAGTGCGATTTACTGTTCGTAGTAAATCAAGTAAACAAAAGTGTCGAAGTTCGAGAGGATAGGATGCAATACTTGGATAAGCTACAGGTAACCTTGCACTGCTTCAAGGAGTGGACTCTAGGTCATGTTCCTGGAGAACAAAATAGTGAGGCCGATGCACTTTCTAATTTGGATTATCGGTTGGAGAAGATGATATCGTCCCAGGGACTGTCGTCTAATTATCGAGATCTATGGCCGAAGAGGGTTATGCCGAAATATATTCTACAAGTCTGACTTGGGATTGGAAGAACAAGTATATCGACTATTTAAAAAATGGAATGCTTATATTGGATCATAAAAAGTCAAGGGCTCTATGAACCAAGGCTGCTAGGTTCATATTGAATGAAGATAAAACATTGTACAGAGGAATTTCGATGGACCATTGGCAGTATGATTAGGGTCGGGGGATACCGATTATATTCTACGAGAAATCCACGAAGGCACTTGTGGAATCACTCTGATTCCGAGTGTTTGATTTGCAAAACTATTAGAGCAGGATATTATTGGGATAGCATTAGACCTGTCTAACGGGCCGGTTTGACCCGGGACCGGACCGGACCGGCCCGGTATAAACCAGGACCGGCCCGGCCCGGTTCTAAAGGGGTGGGCTGGGCTGGGTTGGGGGGGACGGGTTAGAACGGTTAGGATTTTAGAAGTAGGACCCGGGACCGAACCGGTCCGGTAAGCCAAACAGTGCTTGAACCGGTCGACCCGGACCGGGACCGGACCGGTACAACGGTAAAATTTTTTTTTTCTGCACATGTGGGCCCCAAGGACCGTTGGCAACGGTCCAGAACCGTTGGCCAACGGCGGGAGTATTTTCAGAAATGGCCACTTTTTTGTTTTTTTTTGTATTTATTAAATTACATTATTAACCCTTCTTAAAATCTATAAATACCCTCCCCTCATCTTCATCTCCTCACTCAAAATTATCAATCTCTCTCTCAATTCTCAAATTATCAATCACTCTCTTCTCTTCAATTTTCAAGAATTCATATTCTAATTTTATAATGTTATTGTCTTTGTTTTCCCGAATTTAATTTATCGTAATTTCTCATTCGGAAATCGGAATTCTAAGCTTGAAGTTCAAGTGTTCAACATTGAAATACTTGCTTGACGTTTGTTCGCGGTAACACCAGATTTGCGTAATCAAGTGCTCAATTTATTGTCGAATTCGGTGCACTCTTTCCAACTCTTTCTCTTATTTAATATTTTAATTGCATATTTAATTTAAGCTTATATTTTCATTTTTACAATATGTTTAATGATGCTAGTCCTGTAGCTTTTGGTAGTAATAGTAATGACCCGACTTCTAATCGTAAAAGAAGAAGTCCGGTATGGAATTATTTTGAAATAGTAGAAGGTACTAATAGTGTTAAGTGCAAATTTTGTAACGAAACTTTTCAATATTTGACCGAAAGAAATTTAGGAGGGACTGGACCATTTGCAAGACATATGAGAGCTGTCCATCCTATAAAATGGGTCAATAATGATGCTAATCCTATAGCTTCTGGTAGTACTAGTAATAATGATGACCCGACTTCTAATCGTAAAAGAAGAAGTCGGGTATGGAATTTTTTTGATATAATAGAAGGTACTAATAGTATTAAGTGAAAAATTTGTAACGAAACTTTTCAACATTTGACTGAAGGAAATTTAGGAGGGACTGGACCATTTACAAGACATATGAGAGCTGTCCATCCTATAGAATGGGTCAATAATTATGGGAAGCAATGATTTGTAAGTTTTAGACTTTTAGTATGTTTGACTGTTTGTACTTTATTTCAGAGATTGGATTAGATAGATCGGAACGAAGAAATCAGGAAAGGAAGATGTTCACACTTCACAGTTCATACTTCATAGCCCAGAAGACGAAGAACTTTAACTTGGAGATATTGATTATGATGAAGATGAAGTGATGCACTGATGAAGTGATGCAAAACATTTGAAATTACTTCTTCACTATAAAAAATGTAAACATTTCATTATCTACTTATTAATTTGAAATTGAGAAATAAAGTAGCACTTGCAATAAGTGCAATTTTTTCCCCATCTTTTGTTGTGTTCATTCAATTATTACAAAGTATTAATATAACTTAATATTTATACATAATTCTAAAAAAAAAAATACAAAATAACGAAACCCGGCCCGGCCCGGACCATTACAACTCGTAACCCGTACGGTTCAATCTTAACCCCTAACAACCCAGCCCGGTTAAACCCGGCACTGTTTGGACCCGGTCCGGCCCGGACCGGTAACCGGACGGGTCGAAAAAAAATCGACCCGGACCGGACCGGTGGAACCGGTTGACACCCTTAGATAGCATGGAAAAAGACACTAAGAGTTTGTCAAAAGTGTGATAAATATCAAAGGTTCTCACCAATGATTCATCAACCCAGAGAGCAACTACACTCAGTCCTATCCCTTTAGCCTTTCATGAAATGGGGGATGGACATAGTCGGCCCTCTACCAACTGCCCCAGGTAAAGCTAAATTCATTTTGTTTATAACTGATTATTTTTCTAAATGGGTGGAAGCACATGCCTTCGAGAAGGTCAAAGAAAAGGAAGATATTGACTTCATCTGGGACCATATCATATGTCGGTTCTGGATACCTACCGAGATTATATATGACAATGTAAAGAAATTCGTCAGCAACAAGCTAACGGAGTTCCTCGAAGCACACAAAATAAAGAGGATCTTATCAACACCATACCACCTAACCAGAAATGGACAGGGTTCGTTAATAAACAGAACTATCATTCAAAACCTTAAGAAGAGGTTGGACGATACAAAAAATAAATAGAGAAGTTTTACTTGAGGTACTTTGGGCATATCGAACGACATCAAAGTCTAGCACGGGGGCTACTCCATTCTCTTTAATATATGGCTCCGAGGCATTAATCCTGGTCGAGATTAGAGAACTCAGTGCCAGGTTTCGACATAGATCGGAGGAGTTAAATCAAGAGGCTGTGAATACTAGCCTCGAGCTATTAGATGAAAAATGAAAAGCTATAATTGTTTAGATGATAGCGCAGAAATAAATAATAGAGAAATATTATAATAGAAGGACTAACCTTCGACACTTCGGAATAAGGGACATAGTTCTGCGGAAGGTCACCCTCAATACTTGAGACCTGGATGAAGGGAAACTTGGCCCGAATTGGGAAGGACCGTGCCGAGTCATCATAGTTGTCGGTAAAGGATCTTACAAACTTGGCATGATGGGGGGCGAACAACTGTTGAATAATTGGAATGTCTAGTCAAACGATACTACTGCTAAGGTATGACTTCCTCCTTTTGTTCATTTGAATTTAAAACTAACTCATTGCAGGTTTTCGATCGAGGATATCGAAGGCACGCTTTTTTACACAAAGACCTTAGGTTTTTTAGCATTCGTTGCACTGTTTTTCCCTTAGATCAAATTTGTTCCCAAATGAGTTTTACCGGCAAGGTTTTTAACGAGACAACAACTATGTGCTACCTGATGAGAACTCAATAGTATCCAAGGATTCATTTCAATCAACCTCGAATTTGGAGGGCATCATCATAAGCTATGATATTTTTGAGGAAAATACTTCACGCCAAAGAGGTCCTCAATAGGAAAACTTTTAAATGGGCCAAACGGTCAGATAAACCGTGTCCATATGGAATAATCGAGCCCCAACAGCAAAACATGTACACATGTATCAATTATTAAAAGAATCATTCTTTATATATCAAAACACTTTGTCTCTCAAAGAAATTTGCTACCATACGAACATCATACTTGTGATCTTGTGAGAAGCAAATCAAGGACCAAAGCATGAATATACCTCGAATTTTCGGGGACTATCATCGACAGTCAATGTATTCGAGTCATCCGAACTCGAATTCATAAGACCTCAAAGAGGCATCCCCTCGACATAAAGGCCAAAGCCATCATAATCGGGACTAACCTTTTGTAAAAGTTCAAAAAGTTATCGTGAAATAAGTCCTAAAGGCATACCCAAAATCTACGGCCATATTACAGGCTAAAACCATATTAAAGGCTACAACCATATTAAAAACTATGGTCATATAAAAGGCTATGGTCGAAATAATGCGGCTCGGAGACGTCCACTTCCGCCACAAGTTAAAGGCCTTCAAATACTTTGAAAATCCAATTAAATTAGGATACCCTCAGCAAAAGCATATAAAAAAGGGCTTCGATAAAATTAGCTCCTCGAATAATTATAGGATTCGATAAAAGTAGCCTTCAAAAAGGGCCTCAAGAGGTGTTAAAATATCGTAAACGAAGCGGATTACAAATGGGATTTTGATTGATTGAAACTTTGAAAAACCCAACGGGCACAAAAATATATGCTAAGGCATAAAGAAATTTTCATTAAGTCTTTTAGCCGAAAGACGAAAAAATTATAGCCGTCTTAGAGGCTGAATTGGCCCAACTTAAATAGCCTAAGTGCCAACCAAAAAAATCCTAAGTGCCAATCGAAAAGAGCCTAAGAGTTGAAGCACGCAAAGTTCGAGAACTTACTCTCACTCAGCTCGAAATCAAGAGTCCCATCATCCCGAGCTTATATCAAATCGACTTAAAGATAGCTCCAGGATTAACAAAAGCCTTAAGAGGTATTCTATTATAAATTCAAACATCGCCCATCGATCACTAAAAAACCTAAGGGAACATCAAAATTTTCCACAAATAAAGACGAAGCAAATTTCAATACATATCGGAGATGTAGTCAAAAGAAAGAGAATTCCTTATATTCACATAGAGTGTTTACAATGCCCATAGGGGGCCTTACATAAAAACAAAACAAAGGAACTTAATCAACTTCGGGGCCACATCTTTGGGAACTACATCTTTGGAAGCCACATCCTCGGGAGCCACATTTTCGGGGACTCCATCCTCATCTCCCTTGCCCTCAGAGCCACTAACATAATCTTCATTATTGGAAGAAACGAGGAACTTGGCATCGTCCTCAAGTGCTTTTTCTTGGGCTATCTCATTGGCGAGGTCGAAACCCCGAGCGTGGATCTCTTCAAAGGTCTCCCTCCAAGATTGACACTTGGCCAAATCACTGACCCATTTTTCCGGTCAGAGGCCTCCCTTAGATCTGATTGAACAACCTCGGCATCTTTAAGTATACAATGATTATTTTATCAGCCTGGGTCTTCATCTTCTCAACTTCGGCTTTGGCCTCAGCAACCTTAGCCCCGAATTCGACGAGTTTTGCCTCGAGTTCTTTGATTTTCTTCGCCTGGGCTAGATTTTTTACTTTAATACCTCGAAGTTGTATCTCAACCGAGTCTTGTTGGGCTTGAGCAGCCTTTTTATCAATAGCAAGCCGATACATGTTCTCCTTCAATCGGTGGCAGTCGGTCTTAAATGATCGACTTTGCCCCGGAGCTGCCCGATCCTCTCTAACTTTTGCTGCAGCTGAGATATTAAAGTGGTAGCCTCTGCAGTGAGTCTAGGAAGACTATACTCTTTAAAAATATGGTTACCTGCTTCTCTAGCTCGACCTCGTTTTTTTGAGCTTTGGTTAAATTATCCCGGAGGTCCTTGAGTTTCTCCTTCTTTTGGCTACAAAAGAGCCTCAGGTCCTTCTCCTTATCCAAAGACTTCTTGAGCTCGGCCTCACATTGGCTCAGCTCGGCACTAAAATTAATGATGGCCTACACAAAAAACAAAAATTTATTAGTCAGGATAAGAGAAGAAAACCATAAATTCTACAACAATAAAAGTAAGCTCCTACTCGAGAGAAGAGACAATGAGCCTCTTCGAAGTGGGTAGATGCTTCATAAAGGTTAGCATAATCCTCGACCCCAGTAAAACAATCTTGAAAGGGATCTTATTCGAGGAACTTTCTCGGGTTGGGCGTTCACAGAGCTCGACCGTCCTTTATTACCTCCTCAGGATAAGATGGTAGAGGAAGGGAATAACCTATTGTCATGGCCCTGAGGTCCTCACTCGGGGCGCTCTGATTAGCGTTTCAACACTATCTCACCTATGTTTACTTGTTGAAGGTAGAGGAATAACCTTAACCTCAGGGGACTCGGGGGCTTTACCTAAGTCTTTCCTCGAAGTTTCCTCACCACAAGGCAAGGTCTCTGGCTCGGAAGGATTGGTGACTTTAACCGTTTTCCTAGTTCGGGTCAATAACACCGATTCTTAGCCCTCATCTTCTTCATTATCCAGAAACTGGTGTACCGAATCTACGTCCACATGAATAAGTTTCCTCTTTGGCTTTTCAGTAGGGGCCCATTCATCCTGGGGGTCTTCGGGCTTTGAAGCCATTTTTCTCTTGTTGTCTTTCCCTGATTTTATGGACTTGGTCTCTTCTCCGGGCGAGGATGGCCTCATTTTGGAGACATCACCAATGCCTACATAGATAAGCGTAAGTGTGAAAACATCTCCAGTAAAAGGAAAGCGTCAGAAAACCTGGGAGAAGAACTAACTGTTGTTTTTGGCCTCACATTTGTGCCTCGGTAACTCATGCCATTTGTGCTCATCATACAAGGATATTGTAGCTGATGTTTGAACCCAGTCCTCGAGATCGGGGATGACATGGGGCATCTAAGAAACAACTTCAAAAAAGGAGAGGGTAAAGTCATTACAAAACCCGGAAGCGAAATATGAGAGGGTATTTGGAAAAGGACTTCACTTACATTTGAAGTTTCATTTATCCGGGAATGGCATCTTTTTCCTGGATATTGCGTCCGAGGCCCTCACTCTGATGAACCGACTTATACAGCCACGGTCTTTATCCTCGCCGTTACTAGCAAAGACAACTTTTTTATTGACATTGAAGCTTAATCAGCCCTCGAAAAAGCTGAGGTCGATACAACCGAATGTGATGGTTGGGGGTAAAATCTAACCCCTCGGCCTTGCTGGAGAAGTGGTGCAACATAATCATGATGCGCCAAAATTAGGGATGGATTTGGCCGAGAGTAACCTCGTACCTTTTTCAATAGTCAATCACTATTGTATCGTAGGGACCCAATGTGAAGGGGTAAGTCTAAGCACTTAAGAACCCCTCCAAGTGAGTAGTGATGCTCTCATCGGGGTCGGGGATCTATACCACGACCTCGTCTCCTCGGCTACAATCCTTCTTCATGGTCTTGAGATGCTTTTTTGATATCGAACTAATGTATCGAGATACATGTTCGCATCGACCTGGAATGTTGGGGGGATTTTCAATGTTGAAATCTTTCTTTATCACACAGGGGGCAGGAGTGATCTTGTGAAGGGCCGATGCCACAAGTTTGGCAGGTCGGGAAGAGAAATAAAAAGCGTTCTATTTTTAAGGAGTTGTTTTAGAGGTTTTTGCCATGGTTTTAAGTTAAGAGAGGTGGAAGATGTTGGAGCTTGGAATTTTTCGGCACTTAAAGAGCGGTGGAAGCAGGTGAAGAGAGAAAGAGATAAAGAGAAGAAGGGATCAAAGAGAAAGCGATGAAGAAATAAAGTTCTTAATTCAAAAAAAGGAGCCTCATATTTATAGATAAACAACGCCGGTTCGGCGACGCTAGTGACCAACTATTACTGGCACGTATTTAATGTTTTAGGGAACTGAACCGACGGGTCGTTTTAGTCACTTCGAGCGCCTAAGTGACGAGAATGGCGTCATCATCAGATACTCCAAAAAGTCAAGGTTCAAATTGTTTTCTATCATTTTACTCTAAGAAACACGGTACTATCTGTACACGGTAAAATCAGTTACCCTTGATTTTGCGGGCTCGAAGGCTTGCATCGAGGAATAGATTCTCTATGGACCGAGTTCGAGTCTGAGGACGGAGTACGAGGCTCGAAGAACTAAGTTTTCGAGGAACATCGGAGCCTAATATGACCAGCCTCGAGATAATGCCGTCATGAATTTGTAACAGAATGAGTAGGATTCTTGCCATGTTCCCAAGATCGTAGCATAAATGCCAGAATAGATTTGTACGAATCCGTACTAGGCGGTTTGACAGCTGTCCCAATAAGATTCTTTATTGTAAATATAAATGTACCTTATTTAGGGTTCCCCTATTATATAAAGGGGACCCCAATCATATGTAACGATCATCAATCATTGGCAAAGAATATACTCTTTTTCTTTCTCGCTCATTGTTCAGAATTGTCCTTTAGCTTATAATTTTGCTTTAGTGCTCTTGATTCACCTCGAGGCCACCTTAGCTCGAGGTTGAGACTGACTTGCATACTAGTTTGATTTTACTATTTTCTTTCATTTATACTTCAAATTTCTTGGTTATTAATCAATATCGAACTAAATGATGTATTTTTAAACCCATAAAGCAAGTTTAAATTGTTACTCGTATTTCGAAGTAAACACGGGTCATGATTAAATCCACATTGAGCTAGTGCAGAAAGCCTTAACTCGAATTTTGCGTGTGAAATCTTGTGATGAGTCAACTTCTTCTGGAGCTGCTAACAAGGGACTTTTTCACGCAGGGATATGGAGCTCTGTACTTGGTTTCTGCATTCCCCATCATCACTGGCAGCTCTGTTGTGCTGATCATGATTCTGTTTTATAATTCCCTGCAGTGAAAAGGTTTACCATTTTTGCAATGTAAGTAGTTGGCATACATGATTATATCCATTATATTATTTTAAAAAATTGATTTTATCTGTTGCAGATAAAACCTACTTTTCTTGAATATAGGGAATTTTGGATATTTTACCCAGAAATTGATTACTATGAATTTTCTAATGCTCATGGAACGAAGCAAACTGTTTGCGTTTTTGCATGTTCTCTGGGAATGGGTTCTTGAATGGGCTAAATTTCTTTCATGTGCAGTGTTGGAGTTGTTGTCTCTTGGTTGTGTTTTATATGCCTACATTCTGCCATTCTCCATGCTTTGGCTGGTTATATACTTCTAAGCAACCGTGTGGCTGCACGTTCACTAAATTATTTTACTTGTTTGAGTTCCAACTTCCAACCGCACGAGAGAAGTTGACTTAAATTAGGGCAAATCATGTTGTCAAAATATTAGCTCACTTGAATCAAGTCCCCTTTTGTTTTCTTTTCCCGTTGGACCCTTTCTTTTTTGGAGTGAATTTCTTTTTGAATTGTTTGTCAAGTGAGACTAATATGGGTTGATTTAAAACGTTGATTATTTAAAAAAGTATAAAATTATAAACTCTTTAATGTGTCACACCCATTTGTGAATTATTATTTAAAGAAGTTGGAGAAATTTGGTTTTGTTGAAGTGGTAGACGTGGGGTTGCGTTACACTAAACTAGTCTTCGAGAGAATTGCTAAAACTAAATCATTCAGTGCTTCCCATGTCTTAAAATTATTTTACATACTCAGAGAAACATAAAAGTGAGAGAAAGAACGTGGGAATCATAACTAAGGTTTTGGAAGACATGGTGTCCACAATCTAACTCCACCCCATGCCACATTTCTCCCATAAATATGTGTACCTCCCTTCAGTCTTAATTAACACTTAGCGCTTCAGAGCTGAAATATGCCTCCCTTTATGGATTCTCAAGAATCAGATAATGAAGCTTTCATTGAAGTAACTAACCTCATTGATCGCCCAATTATCTATATCCAGGATCCCTCTATGAGCAAACCCAAGTCACTACTCAAACAGGAGAGCCAGCTTGGCAGTGCGAAGCAGATTTCGGTTGATCCAATCTCACTGAAACAATCAAATGAACTGGGAATTACCCAACCTCTAACCATTCCTGATATGATCCCTTTGACACCCAATAACAAGTTCTTGAGCTCCAGCCTACCCAACTCAACAGCCTTATCTCCAGAATTTGAATCAAAGAAGAAGAAAAACCAACTTAGTCAACTACCCTCTCCTCTGTCATCAACCAATCATTTGGCGCGGCAGCACTCTCACTCTGTGGCGCTCACAAACCTTCATCGGTTAAGAGAAATCCATTTACAGAGGAGCAAATCGTGTGGCGAAGGCAGAGCCAGTGCCCCACCTGAAGAATTTGATATTTGGTTCACCCCCAATAATCATGTAGCTGCTGCTGAGGACAGCAATTACAAAAACAATAATAACTCATTCCAAGAAACATCAGAAGGCGTCAGAACGGATGGAACGTATAAAAAAGGAAAAATGTTGGAGGGTCGAAATCAGGAGGAGAAGTTCAAATGTGGAGCCCTGTGTTTGTTCATTCCAGGTTTAGGAAAGGGAATCAAACATATAAGATCTGGGAGAAGGCAAGAAAGTGGAATAACAGTATCATCAGAAGTGGGACATCATGTAGTATCAAGGACAGTATCGCTGGAGAAATTTGAATGTGGATCGTGGACATCATCGGCGGCTATAATGAACGACGTAGGAGATGCTTCAAATAACATGTTTTTTGATCTGCCAATGGAGCTCATCCGTTGCAGTACTGTGGACGACGACACTCTTTCCCCTGTAACGACAGCATTTGTTTTCGATAAGGAAGTGAAAGGTGTCCTCAAACACACAACAACAACAACAACTCACAGGAAATCGCATGAATCAGCGCGCCACGTTCGGTTTTCTACGTCGTCCCCGACATCATACCCCCCCTCGCCCACATCCTGCATAACACCACGAATTCTCCAGGCTAGAGAAGATTTCAGTACCTTCCTAGAAGCTCAGAGTGCATGATCCGATAATCTCCTCCCATTTTTTAGGGTCTATTACCACTTCTAATATAGTATCTGTCTTGGTTGTGCCCCCGTTTGCATTTTCTCTGTCTTCGGCATGAAACGAAAGAAGCAGAAAGTATATATCAACCTTTGTTCATGTGAATCATAATATATAGATATAACGAGAGCTGACTGCTGAGTGAAACCTAACGGTACTATAATGTGTATGAAGTAAATTTATTTGTTTAAACTTCTGCATAAGTGCAATACTTGACTTACAACGCAAAATTGACGTTACTATATTAATCTATGCATAACTTGTACTCCTGCAATATTTGGTTTCTATGTAACCAATGCGCCATTATTTGTTTTGTATTTTTAATCTCTATAATGCTAAATATCCGCATAACTATGCAAATATATATATATATATATATATATATATATATATATATATATATATATATATCAACAATTTCTGCTTAACAATATCTAAAGACAAATTCATGTATAACAATCCATGCATTATTATTTTTTAGATACCAATCCTTATTTTAATTACTAGTCCCCATAGGCCCATATATAGCAATCTTTATACTCCCTCGGTTTCAACTTATATAAACTCATTTAACTGGACACGTAATATAAGAAAAAAAAGAAAATTTTAAACTTATAATGTGAAATAAGGCCAATATATTTGTGTGGATATAAATCATTGCATAAAAGTAAATTATTTTCAAATAAATAAATAATTCATTCTTTTTGGCACGGACTAAAAAAGAAAATAATTAACATAAATTAAAACGGAGGGAGTATTAGTATTCACTTCATAAGATTCTTTGCGTTATATTCTCGACAAGATTAAGCTTATGAAAGACAATTAAGTGGAATGAATACGGGTAAATTTCACAAATAATCAGTATAATTATGATTTTTTCATTATAATTATATGGCCATTTGTGAGCCGTACCTAATAATTATGTCATCTTTTAACCTATATCTTACTTTGATAAACTATTAATTTCGTAACCAACTAATAAAAATCCGTAATAATATGACCATTATACCCCTTTCAAAACATATAAAAGATGTATCAAGCATACCGAAATACAAATTCCAGAGCCGTATCTCCTCTACCACTCCGTCTTTCCTGAGATCGTGTATCGCAAACCAGATTCAAATTCAAAATTACAAAATACATTATAAGTATTCAAATTCATCTAATTTTGATTGATTGAAGTTGTTTGACGAACTTCACTCATATGCTGAATTTGCATTCTAAATCTATTTGACATTCAATTCTAACATTCTAATACGACAAATATGCTGAATTTTTTCGTTTATTTGCTAAACAAGCTGAAGTTATTTAGTTCATATCTAAAAAATTCAACAAAATGAGTTATATGAGTGGTATCACTGTTTATTTTTCTAAACAAGCTGAAGTTATCTAGTTCATATTTAAAAAAATTCAGCAAAACGAGCTGAATTTTTCCTCCTATACTAATTAAATATTAAACATAAATTAAAATTTCATATTGCAAAAAAACTTAAGCATTAGTTGCTGAAGATTTTTACGTAATCTTTAAAAACTTCAGCACTATGAGCTTAAATTTTTCTCCTACACTAGGTAAATAAAAACATAAATTAAAATTACATATTGCACAAAAAACTTCAACATAGGTGCTAAAGGTCTTTAGTTAATATTTAAAAACTTCAGCAGGAAAAGTTGAAGTTTCATCCTACACTGAGTAAAAAAAACATAAATTAAAATTATATATTGCACAAAAAACTTCAGCATAGGTGCTGAAGTTTTTTTAGTTAATCTTTAAATACTTAAATAAGAAGAGCTGAAGTTAATCATTTCTTCTGTTATTTTTTGATTTTGAATAGAATAAATATTCAAAATGCACAAAAAACTTAGAACAAAATTGAATATTTCATTAAACATTAAAAAGGATAAATTAAATTACACAAATAACAAAATAACATAAATAACAAAAATAAAAACTAATCGTCTATATCATCATCATCATCGTTGTCGTCACTACCAGATGGACGAGTATCTTCATCAGCAAGATTATCAAATCTTGCATATACCACAAGCGTATCAAGATTGTTATTGATTTCTTCCAGCTCCTTATCGTACTTGTTTATGAGCTCATCTAATTGCACCTCAAAGGTCTCTATAATATCTTACTTGATTTCTTCCACTATTTACCTGATGATAGCATCTATTTTTCTCCTTTTTATATTTTGTATCTGCCTAAAATATATGTATTTGAGTGCATAAAATGACAGAGTATAGCGTGCTTTTACAGGGGAAAAAACTTTTGCATGGTATATAAAAAGGCAAAGAGGAATTTTAAACGTTGTCTAAAGAAAGCGTGCATGAATGTGATAAGAATGTAATTATTACACAAACACATACCTCTGACGTAATATAATTACTACTTTAATTGTGTTTGTTATGCTTACTCCTGTATACTATGCAGTTAATGCTGAGACATGCTCATGTTTGTTGAATTCATTTTCTAAAACTTTAGCCCAATGTGCTGTAGTTATTTAGTTCATTTCAAAAAACTTCAGCACTTGCTAAGCTGAAGTTTTTCTCCTAGACTCGATAGTTTTTGTCGTAAAGCTTTTTCAAATAACTTACGCAGAAACTACTGAAGTTATTTAGTGTATTTAGTGATGAGCTGAAGTTTTTGTCCTACATTTGACACTTTTGTTATGACTTTTAACCAAAGCTACAGTGTACGAGATCCGTCTGATTTGCATTGTTATTAATTTAAATAGGAGATGGACTCCTGACTTCAAATACTTGGATTATGATACGAAACTTGTTCTACTTAATAAGCACATATCATTCAATACTTTCTTGAAGAAAATTAGTGAAGTAGCAAATATTGATTCAACCAGATATGTACTAAAAGTATAGTTTGATATCAAAATAAATACAAGCAAAGGAATGCTTGTAACTTGAGATGAAGAACTCAGCACCTGTATACATTTTCTTAAAATTGATTCAGCCTAACCATTTCGTAAAAAAATACAACCTTCAGAATCTGCACCATTCAAACAATCTCTTGCATATGCGATAGATTCAGAACCTTTTGCTGATTATCAATACGAAGTAGGACAACCAATAATGGAAGTAGACAACGATCAATAACCTTCTAACACTACGGCTGCTTCAGAATATATAACACTGCAACAATTACCCCCTCCTCTAATAAATTTATACCAGTTTATCGATGACCAAGAAGAATAAGGACAACTAATAATGTAAATTGACAACCAACACACAATCCAAGAAAGTTTTTTGTTACCTTCTGCAATGATAAGCAATAACGAAGGTGAAGTACATATGAAACTTATACCGATAACATCATATAGAATTGAGGAAATTTCTGAAACTTCTTGTGCTTCTAAGAAATACAAAAAAAAGAGTGAGGACAAAGCTGAAAGAATCTCCACCATGTAAAATACTTAGGAACAATGTGTTTCCTGAGAAAGTAAGAGTTGGATCAATTTTTGAGAACAAAAAAAACATGATTAAATTTCTTGCAGCTTAGAGATAAACCAGAAAGTTGAATTCACTGATGTTAGATCGTGTTCAAAGAGATACGAGCTAAAATGCATTGTGAACAAATGTGGTTGGAATGTACGTGCTACTAGAATAAAAAATTCCACACTATTCAGGATGATAAAATATCATAACATGCTTAAATGCTCGATTGATGCAAGAAAATCGGATAAGAAGCATGCTAGATCAAATTTTATAAGTGAAAAAATTATAGAACATGCCCGAGATGAAAATATAGAGGTTACACCATCTTTTGTAGAAAATTAAGTGAAAAAGAAATTTGGAATTGACATTGATTATTACAAGGCATGGTGTGCTATTCAAATAGCTGTTGCTTGCATAAGGGGAACACGTGAAGAGAACTACCAGATTCTTTCTTCATACCTACACATGATGGTGTGACCCAGGAATGTACACAAGAATAAAAAGAGATGGAAAGAATAGGTAAGCAAAACAATACTATCCATCTGCCTCAAGTTTCAAATGTTCCTATTTAAAAATTTTCACACCTTATGCTTTGTTTTTTTGTGTTTTATTGTACAGATTTGCTTACATGTTCTTTGCTCCTGTGGAACCAGTAGCTGGTTGGTCCTACTGTAGACCCGTTATTGTAGTATATGTAACATTTCTAAAGTCCAAATATTGTCGTGTTCTATTTGTTGATGTATTAAAGGATGTAAACAATCAAATCTTTCCTCTATGTTTTGGTGTAGCAGAATCAGAAAACAATGAGGCATAATTTGGTTCTTTGGGGAAATGAGAAAAGCAATTCATGTCCATCGTGAATTAGTTTTCTTGTCAGATAGAAACCAATCGATTGCAAATAGGAATAGAAAAGTTTTTCCTGAAGCTCACCGTGGTATCTACCTCTATAACTTTGAGAAAAATTTAAAGCAAAGACATGCAAAAGCCATGGTAATAAATCTTTTTCAAAGTGCTGCAAGGTCATACAAACGTGAAGATTTTAATCAGTTAATGTCCCAACTCAAAAGTATTGACAAGAAAACATACAATTACATAATGGAAGAGCCTCCGGAGAGATGGGCTCGATCGTGGTTCCTACGACGACGTTATGATATGCTAACAACAAACATTGTAGAATCAATAAATTTCGTTTTACTAAAAGGGAGAAAATGCCTATTTTAAGAATGTTAGATTTCATCCAGAAAAAGTTGAAAGAGTGGTTTTACAAATGGAGAAAAAAGGCAAATGAAACTTTTACAGAGTATCAAATATGGGCAGAAGAAGAGATGACTAAGAAGATGGACTTGGTTTGTAAAATGTTTGTGAGTATATTTAATAATTTCAGCCTTTTATATCTGTTGTAGTGATTTACTGCTTACATTTAAAAAAATTCATACTTTTTCTTTTTACACTAATGTAGTTTGTCTTAATTTTTAATTCCTTGTTAGGTATTCAACCTTCATTCAATGTTTTTCCGAATAAATAGTGAAGGAATCGAATTCATTGTGGGCTTAGAGAAGAAAACTTGTGACTGCCTAGAATTCCAACTTGATGAATTACCCTGTCCACATGCAATTGCTGCTATCCATAAGAGATATTTGCTGAAATCTGATTACTGCTCAAATTGGCATTCAAAGGAAACATGGTTGAAAACATATGAAGGATATGTAAATACCGTGGGAGATAAAAAATCATGGGATATACAACAAAATGTACAATCTGAGATCACAAAACCTCCCGATGTAGAGATTTTACAAGGGAGAAGACAAAAGAAGAGGCATATACATGTGACTGAATCAGTACTATTGAAGTCTACCAAATGCAGTTGATGTATGGGCATAACAAAACAACATGCTTGTCTTCTCCAGCACCTCATCCATACTCAAAGAAACCCACTGAAAAATACTCCAAACTTCAATAATACTTGGTCTGAATCAGACTTCGTTATTGTATGTCATATTTGAAATGTGATTTTTTCATAGGAATAAAAAAAAAAAAAGAAGCTCCTGGACTATTTTATATACTGCTAAAGTACAAATCACTCATTTTGTTGTGTATGCTTACATGTTTGGTTGTGTTTTTAAAAAGTACGCAATGACTTCTGCGAGAAAAAAACTTAAGCTTATAGTATGTGAAAAACATATCCTTAACAAAAACACACACACACACTCGCATATGCGTACAGACACAAAAAAGGCATGTACAAACAAAATCTTCAGCATCTCTAAGCTGAAGTTATAGAAAATGAACTTAATAACTTCAGCATATTCATTAATGACTATGCTGAAGTAAACGAAAAAGCACTACATAAAAACATAAAAAAGAATTAAAAAGACTAAACATAAAAACAACTAAGAAGTATAAAGCAAATACCAACAAATAACAAGGATAATGCAATAGAAAGCTAAGAAGAAATAGGATAAAAATTACATTGATACAAAAAGAGATGAGAACAACACACAAAGTACAAATAAAAATATCAGCTCTCTGGGTGAAGTTATTCAAAATAAACCTAAAAACTTCAGCTCTCTGGGCCGAAGTAAATAAAAAAGCACAACATTAAAACATAAAAAAGGATTACAAACACTAACAATCATCACCACCACCACTACTACCACCACCACCATCGTCGTCGTCATCGTCGTCATCATCATCATCATCATCATCATCAACACTACTTCAAAAAGGGCCTTTGGCGCCAATATAATTGCCGCTAATAGATTCTATAAGCCAAAATATTAGCGGTAAATGTCCATTAGCCAGTAAAAAATATCCTTTTATCGGCAATAAAAATAAATTGCCATTAAAAGTTACTAATTGACTTTTAGTGAATAAGTTTTCTTTTATTTTAACTTTCCCTCCCTTTCAAAAAAATAAATCTTTCCCTCCAAATGTTTTCGACAAAGAACGAACCATTCCCTCCAATCAGAAAAATAGGAAAACCTATTCCTTCATTGATCAGGATACGACTAATAAAATCTGTCACGGTTTTTTATTCTTTCATTGAACGGGAGGCACCTGAATCACACTTATAGGTCTCCGGCTAGTTTTGTGCCCCAGATTACTGCTCTTCCTCCCTAGGTGTCTTTTTTCCACCTAACAGATGCGATTAACATTTGAGTTAGGATTGTGCTGCTCAATTATGCTCTATTGTCGTTGTTATTATTCTCTATTTTTATCTGTTTCCCTTTCTCTTCTAGTGTAGGTTTCAATATTGTTGCAAAAATCATTTTTCTCCTTCAATTTCTTGTGTCATACAGCAAAACAATTTGCTTACCAGGTACAAATTCGTGCCTTAAACTGTTGCAATTTAAGATTTGTGAAAGTACAGTTTTTTTCTACATATGGGATTCGTTTGTTATATCCGACTGCTATTAAGTTGTCGTGCGATGATTGGGTTTATTCCCCTCTGGTCCTTGACTGTTTTATGATTTTGTTCCTTTGTTTTTTGCTATTCTTATAACTATTCAATAATTTTATAACTGTCGCCGATTCATAATGATGTTTTTATTGAATCTACCACTAGTCAAGATATGAATTTCTCTGTATGTTTTCTGTTATTCTTGTCATTGTTCAAAAATTTTAAGAGTGGTCGATGCATATTTGTGTTTTCATTGAATCTACCAATAATCGAGATATATTCCTCTGGTTTATTTTTTGTTATACTTCTCAAAAAGCTGCCAATCAAATGCAAAGGTGATGATTACAATTGATTTTGGGTTGATGTTGCTCGAATATGCTCAATTGTTGCTGTCAAAGTATAGTTTTTTTGTGTTTGCTAAGTTGCTTGTGATATATCCTTACTTACTATTAGATTGATGGTCAATTGATTGAATTGATTCTTCCCCTGTTACTCTATTGTTGTTTGTTTGTTTGCTGTGTTTTTGTTGTTTACTCTGATTGATAGTTGTTTGTTATATCTGCTGCCTTTTTGTATTTACAATTTCCTTTTTCTTATCTTTGAATTGGTTCCTGGGTATTTTTTCTAAGGCTACCGCTAGGCGGAACAAAGCTAATAAGATTTTGGGTTGTGGCCTCTTTATTTTCTGCCTTTTTTTTATCTTTTTTGAACCCTGCCTTTCCTACTCATCTGAATATTTTTGGTCGACTGACGTGATTCTTTGTAAGAATCTTTTTATTCTAAAGCAAAACAAACAAAAGTAGTATAGTTTCTTACAAGATGAAAAGTCATATGCTAAAGTAATTACATAGCCCCTATTACCAGAACCGAGCAAGGAATACTCAATCCTAATTGTACAATTTGAACTAATTAACCAGTGATAAAGAAATATAAGAATGTCGTAAGGTTCTTGAATAAAAACTAGCACTAAGTATGCCATGATAGCATCTGTATAACTCATTGTCCAGTAACTATGTCTTCCTTGCATAATGTAGATCATGATCAATCCCATATTAAGTCCACTCTGATGCATATATTGAAGGAAAATGCATAGAAGCAGAGCAGGTATCATGTAGGCACTCACACAAGCAGTTATTAGCATATCATTTGTTGTAGGTGTAGTACTTGGCCTCCAGTTTTGTATACATTTTCTACTTGTAATCTTTTTGGCTTAGCAGATACGTGAAGGCATGTCCTTAATTGCAGATGTAGCTACATGACCTGGAAATCGTTTCCAAAACCATCCTATTGCCTGATGAAGTAATAGAAATTTGGCTGAAAATTTGCCAATTCCTATTCTTGTAGTCATCTCTCCTAGGTAGTATTTAAGCTCCATTATATGCTTGATCATTATGTTTATGACTAGCCTTTATAGGTGATTTGATCCTTGGACACTAGTTTTGTAAATCTGCATTTGGATATTGTCCAGAATTAACCATCTCCTCTTACATATATGATAAAGTACCTGGGAAGAATGCAACAACACCTCTATCTGGACTCGAAAGTTTCCTGAATATTGATTTCAGCTTACGTTCTGCACCACCCAAGTGATAGCTAACCAATTGCTCTGTATATTCCCTGTTACACAAAAAGCTAAGTCAGTGAGAGTGTAATGAAAACTAACTAAAACTAAAACGAGTTTTTGAGGAAAACTACATGAATTGATCTTCTGAGTTGCTAGTATGGTGCTGTAGAGTTTGAGTCCATAATAGAGTTTGTTCCAGTGAATGTCAGGGCTGGAATAATTTTCCGGAGAACCTTATGCTTCACAAGTGTGTGTAGTGTGTTTTAGTACCTATAAAGTGAACTGATCTTCTGGGTTGCTAGTATAGTGTTGTAGAGTTTGAGTCCATAATGGACTTTGTTCCAGCGAATGTCAGAGCTGATTAAGACATTCGCTGCTGTTTCCGGAGACATTTGCTTCAAATCAGACATTCGCTGATTAAGATAATTTCTCTGCAGGTGTTTTAAGCTCCCAAATGTTTGTAGCTAATTAAGACATATCTTGAAATGCAATTACTGTTGCATATATCCATACATAATTCAGGAACCGAAATGTAGGTAAAAGTTTGTAATTGATTAAGAGATATCTTGAATGTTGACTTGAACTAAAATTCAGGTGAAATATGTTCCTTCTGATGGTTAGACAGTGTTTTAACTTAAGTTGGAATGACAGTGCTCTTCAGAAACTCCTTAATCCTAGTTCTTTTAGAAGACAAATCATAAAACCCACACTATATAGCCTGTGGAATAGTGTTCCAAATGTTATTTGCATTTTTTAAAGGATATATTACTTGCATTTTCGTTTTGATCTTTTCTCCTCCAATATTTTAGAAACTCTATCATGGAGTTAGGGATTTACCAACTAGTTCCAGGATATTTTAGGAAAAGACTCCAGATTTGAGTGGTGACTTTGCAAGCAAAATAGAAGATTAAAGTCCTCTTATTGTTCTTCGCATAAAGAGAATCTACTGCATAAATGGAGACCTCTTCTCTAGATAGCCAATGCCCCCGCCTCATTGATTGTTGTCTCATGTATTTCCTTCCCTCTTGCATAATGTACATCTCCTTCTTCATCCATCAGCACAAAACCTATGGAACTTCTTCCTTGTTTTCCTTGATATGTTCCATCTCTATTTACTTTGATCAACCTTATGCTAGGAAACTAACATGTCATCTTTGTCATCTTGAGAGTCAACAAATAGGAGTAGTAAGTTTTGAAAGCTTTAAAATATATGATATATGGTTCTTTTATAAATTATAAGTTTAATAATTATATTCTAGAAAATTTAATGAACCAATATGTGAAAAACATAGAAGAAATTAGAGATAGTTTAACTAATTGATACTTTTAATTATTTAAATGATAGTTTTAATAAATTTTCGTTTAATAGTTTTGATTGTTAAAATGATATTTTTGAGCCATGGAATTACCTGCTAATAAGATGGTTATTTTATTTTAACTACATTTTTTATTAACTCCACCTTTACTAACACATTTTTAGCTCTTTCAGTAATTATAGAAAAGAAAAGAATAGCATGAACGTCATGACAATCCTACAAATAAAAGATGGATGTATTGTGAAAAAGTTAGAAAAGAATATTTGGATGGAGTATAGGATTTTTTAAATCATGCCTTTTCTGAAAAACAAGATGGAGAAAAAATTGTATGTCCTTGTACGGAGTGTGTGTTTATCCATCAAGTAAATCGGGCTACAGCATATGATCATCTTATGGTTAATAGTATTATACCATCATCTGATACTTGGTTTTTTCATGGTGAGTCTCTAAAGGGATCAAACAATGCAAAAGCAAATAATCACAATCAGTCAACTCAAATGGGAGATGATATTAGAGGAATGATACATGATGCATTTGCAGTTGTTGCACAGTTCATGGATACTGACATTAGTAAATTAGGTGGCATGGAGCAAGACTTATAAGAGAATATTGTTCATCCATCTGGAAATCAACCTCATCCATAGGTGGATAAGTTTGAACGGCTCATGAAGGAGGCAAATGAAGAATTATATCCTGGATGCAAGAAGTTCAGCAAAATCTCCTTTTTGCTGCATTTGTATCGTACAAAATGCATGTTCAAGTGGTCAAATGAATATTTTAATTCTTTTCTTGGACTATTGAAAGATTCGCTTCTTGAAGGAGAAAAATTACCTCCTTCTTTCTACGAGACCAAAAATATAGTAGAAGGCTTGGGCTTAAAGTATGAAAAAATTCATGCTTGTCCCAATGATTGCATGCTTTTTAGGTAAGAGTTTGTGTCACGACCCCAAACCGGCTCGGTCATGATAGCGCCTCTCGTGAAGACGAGGCCAGCAGACACAACACTCACATTAACCCCTTAAGCATTAAGAGTCATTTTTAAACCTTTAATTAAACAATGTTTCATAATAACTTTTAAAATAACAATGTGGAATAAAAATACAAGCCCGACATCGAGGTGTCACTAGTCATGAGCATCTATCAAGGTTTTAATACAACAAGAAGTCTAAATAATGTACTAAATACAGTAATAGCAATGTGAGGAAGGGAACAGTACTGCGAACGTCATGCAGCCACCTGCTAACTCTGATGACTCCGCGTTTGAGAAAATCAACACTCGCTATCGGGTTTCGATATACCTGAATTTGCACACCAGGTGCAGGGAGTAATGTGAGTACTCCAACCTAGTAAGTAATAAGAGTAAATAAAGACCGAGCCATAGGAAATAATGAACCCACATTAATGTTTACTCAATAAGCAAAACAACCTTCCAAATCATAATACGAGTCAACCATCTCCTTTAAAATCTAGCTTTTGGTACAAAACATATTCCTTTAAAGATACCTTCTAATAGTTTCATTGGGGGTGATACTATTTAGAAATAAAGAGATGAAAACCATAATCGTCCCTCCCCCCCCCCTCCCGGACAAAACATAGTTCGTAAATAGCCCTTCGGGCCAAATATGAGCCATAAACACCTCCTAACAAGAAAATCTCAGTGGAAATAACAAAAGCCAAATTGGTGAATAAGTTCTGAACATCTCATAAACCCTATATTAAATGAAAGTTTTTTAAAAAATATTTATCTAATATTTTTTACAGAGGCTTATTATAAAGATGAGTGAAAACAGTCATTAAATCGACATATTCGATGGAAACTCACTCTAAAGAGAAGTAAAAATCAATAAGTTCATAATTAGGCCCCTCAAGCAAACATCACTTATGTGCATGTATATATCTATCAACTCTTGGGCTAGCCTCTCAGTCACTCGTGGCTCAACTACTACTATTTAGCGCTCACACTCAGCGCTCACGCTTAATAGGTACCATATAGTAACTATTGCGCCATGCAACCTGATCCATATATTGTTGCAGCGTGCCGCCCGACACATATATATGGTCAACTTTGCTCACTGGGGCTGTGTATTATTTAGCGCTCACACTCAGCACTCAAGCTCAATAGGTACTATATAGTAACTATTGCGTCGTGCAACCTGATCCATATATTGCTGCGGCGTGCAGCCAGACCCATATATATGGTCGACTGTGCTCACTAGGGCTGTGTAGACTCCATAGGGGCTCCTATAGCCCAAGCGCTAAATCGCTACGGCATGCAGCCCGATCCAACATATCGCTGCGGTGTACAACCCGATCCATATAAGTTTCGCTGCGGTGTGCAGCCCGATCTGTATACATACATATATATACATATATATATACATATATATATATATATATATATGTATATATATATATATGTATATATATATATATGTATACATATATATATATATATATATATATATATATATATATTGATGTGGCGTGCAGCCCAATCCAAAGATATATAATCCTCACAATTAGGCCCTCGGCCTCTCTCATACATTAACCTCACCATCAGACTCTCGGTCTATCTTAGTCATCAATCTCACTATCAGACACTCAGTCTATCTCAATAAAATTAGGAACTCAGCCCAAAAACAGTTTCCACACTTTTAAGAATATAGTGATAAAGCCAGATTTAAGTAATAAACAGGTAAATCATGACTGAGGATATGCTTTCAAATAAGTAGAGTGAGGAAAGATAGTAAAAATGCCCTTAAAGGTCTCAACAAGTTGGCACAAAGCCCCAAATATAGAATACAACCCAAAATATGATAACATCAAATAATTAACTATCAAATATGGATTAAAATAATCGTTCGAGATGGACTAGGCCATAATCCCCAGTGGTGCTCTACCCCATGCTCGTCATCTAGCGTGTAAGTCACCTAAAAGTAACACATTAATATGTAATTCTGGGTTTCAAACCCCCAGGACAGTATTTACAATCATTACTTACATCGATCCGGCTAATCTCTAGCTCGCGACGCCTTTTGCTCCTCAAATCGGCCTCCACACACTTCGAATCTAGTCACAGTTAATTCAATTCGGTCAATAATAATTATAGGAATTAATTCCATATGAAAATATTAATTTTCCAACAAAATCAGAAATTTAACTCAAAATTTCCCATGGGGCTCACATCTCGAAATCCGACGAAACTTATAAAATCCGAAAACCTATTCAACCACGAGTCTAACCATAGCAAAAATTACTAATATCCGATAACATTTCGACCCTAAAATACTCAAATATATCCAAGAGGGTTTTCAAACTTTTCCAACTTAAAATCACCAATTATATGTTAAAAATAACAATGAATTCGGGTAATCTAACCAAAATTGAGTTAAGAATACTTGCCTCGATGTTTTTCTTGAAAATATCTTGAAAATTTGCCTCAACCGAGCTCCCTTGGTCCAAAAATGAAAGAGTGAGACGAGGTTGGGCTTTATTCTGCTGCCTAGGGATTTGTTCTTCGCGTTCGCAGTCCCCCTCTCGCATTCGTGAAGAACAAAATTTCCAAAATTTATTTTCCAAACTCTTCTCGGATATCCTCTAGTATAATAGCCATGACCTTTTCTTCAAATGTCCAAATAACTATTATAATATGTTTCTGAAAACTAGATTCAAAGAGCTAAAACTTTTGTTTTTGAAACATCTCAAACTTCACTGTATATTGAGAGATACGAGCTTCCGAAGTAAGATATGCGCAACATAATTTCTTCTTCTTCATGAACACGAGGCTCTCTTCGCAAACGCGAAGAACAAAATCCCAAAAACCAAATCCTTCTTCGCAAACGCAAGAGAACCCTCACAGATGCGAAGAAGAATATCAAATAATAGCTTCAACAATTTCAAAACAGTCTGAAATTTTGAAATACTTAGGCACGATGCCTCAGGCAACGCATCGTGCCTAAGTATTTTACATGGTGGAGATTTTTCCACCTTTCTCCTTACTCTTTTTCTTGATTTCTAAGAAGCACAAGAACTTTCTGCAATTTCTTCAATTCTATTGATGTTACTGGTAGAAGCTCCATGTTTACTTCATCTTCATCGTTGCTTATCCTTGTAGAAGGTAACAAAATGCTTTGTTGGATTGTGTGTTGGTTGTCAATTTTCATTATTAGTGGTCCTTCTTCTTCTTGGGCATCGACAAACTGGTGTGAATTAATTGGAGGAGGGGGTAATTGTTGCAGCACTATATATTCTAAAGCAGCTGTAATTTTAGAAGGTTGTTGACCATTGTCTACTTCCATTATTTGATGTCGTATTTCATGTTAATAGTCAGTAAAAGGTTCTGAATCTATCGCATATGCAAGAGATTGGTTGAATGCTGCAGATTCTGAAGGTTGTATTTTTTTAATGACGAAATAGCAATTCTTGTAAGCTGAATCAGTTGTATGCAAATGTATACACGTACTGAGTCCTTCATCTGAAGTTACAAGCATTCATTTGCTTGTATTTAGTTTGATATCAAACCATATTTTAGTGCATATATGGTTGAATAAATATTTACAACTTCACTAATTTTCTTCAGGAAAATATTGAATGTATATCCGTATTAAGCAGAACAAGTTATGTATCATGATCCAAGTATTTAAAATCAGGATACCAACTCCCATTGAAAGTTATAACAACACAAATCAAACTCATCCTGCAGATTCATATTTAGTGGCAAGTATTAGGAAAAGAAGAATTTTTAGGTTGTTTGTGCTGAAGTTTTTTTCAAATGAACTAAATCACTTAAGCATCTTCTGCTGAAGTTTTGTTGAAAAAAGATGTATGACACAATTAACGAATCATGCACAGAAAACTTCAGCTTAGAACAACCAAAGATATGCATTTTTTGGTATGAAGTTTTTCGGAAAAATGATAATAAAATACATAGTGCAGGAGGAACTTTAGCTCCATTAGCCGAAATTTTTACAGATTAATTACGCAATATGAATTTTTAATTTACTTTTTATTTTTTACCCAATATAGGAGCAAAACTTCAGCTCCCCATACATAAATTTTTAAATATTAACTAAAAAACTTCAGCACCTATGCCGAAGTTTTTTGGCACAATATGATTTTTTAAATTACTCAGAACTCTAAAGCTGAAGTTTTTGTGTTGTAACTGAAAACTTCAACTCTAGAGCTGAAATTTTAGAAATTCATATATCTAATGTTGACAATGCTTCTGCCATTGTTGCATATGTGGCTAAGACTAGGCTAAAGAGAAACAATGCGGTACCCAGCAAAACATTTGTATTGGCGAGCTCTTTGACTTCTGTTCAATTACTATTGATGAAAGTTCATGCAATGATATTCTTCAGAGACTATATACTATGGTAAAATAAAAAAGAAGAGTTGCAGCAACTTGAGATTGAACTACGAGCTAAGCTCATTGCTAAAGCAGAGATTATGGAAATACGGAATAGTTTTGCTTGATAACTCAGGTTCAGAAGAAGAAGAGAACGAAGGAGGAGGAGAAGAAGAAGGAGAAAGAAGCCGAAGTTATTTAAGAAGTGGGTATAAATTAAAAAATTAAAAAAAATAATTATAAGTTAAATGGAGACGACCAAATAAAACGCTCCGTGCAATTTTTACTTTGCAAACAGTAAACAAGCCCAAGACCTACCAGTTCATCAGTAGGACTGGCCCATAATATTTAGGCCCAAGTAACTGGACAGGCCTGTTTGTATAATGCCAATATGTTCTGAATTTCTAACATTGACCCATAGGTGTTAAGTTCCAATATAATCTGTATGTCCCCGCAGCGTCACAGCTTACTGCAAATTTTCCTTCCCAATTGCTAGTCCAACCTAGCCGCAATGAAGAAGAAGCAAAAATCCGCCACCACCTCCGCCGCAGATACCACCACCACCACAGCCACCACAGCCACCACCGTAGTAGATTTGAAATCCCTAATCCACGACCACAGACTCTTCTTCGACAAGCTAATCGACCTAATTCCACCTAGATTCTACCTCCCTAAAGAAGAGTCCCCCTGGTACGGAGGCCTCTCCAAAGCCGCCAAAGCCTCCGCCAAGCGAAAATCCAAAGAGAACCTCAAACTCGCTCGTCGCAACCGCCTTGATCCTGACAAAAAAGATCAAACCTCCACCCTCGGCCTCCTCGAACAATCCCTTCAGAAACAACAACAAACTGACGCCAAAGCAAATCCCGACGAAGAATATCATGCGAAACCTACGCCCATTAATTTGGAGGATAACGATAGTAACCCTAATAACGATAACTCCTCCGTAACTTTCGAGGGGCTGAGACAAAAGCTACGCAGAAAGATCGAAATGCTCCGTGGTAACCGCGGTGATGGCGAGAGTTCGCACAATAACAGAGCTAATGATCGTAGGAGGAGTGAAAAGGAAGCATCTTTAGCGAAATCCGAGGGTAAGAAGAGAAAGAGAGGCGAAGAAGGAGGAGAAGACGGTAAAGGAGAAGATGACAGTGTGAGTGAAGTGGAAAAGGGAATAGAGTTTGGGAAAGTCAAACTGGGAGACGACGATGACATGAAAAAGGAGAAGAAGAAAAAAGGATCCAAAGCTAAAGAATTGGAAAGGCTGAAGAGGCTGGAAGAGGTGAAGAGGGAGAATAGGACGGTGGCGGATAGGGAAGCATGGAAGGCAGCAGCAAACAGGGCAATGGGAGTGAAGGTGCACGATGACCCTTCAAAGTTGAAGGAGAGTATGAAGAGGGAGAAGAGGAGGAAAGAGAAGAGTTCGGAGAAGTGGAAGGAAAGAGTGCAGAGTCAGGAGAAGTTGAAAAACGAGCGACAGCAGAAGAGAAGGGATAACATTGCTGGCAAAGTTAAGGAGAAGAAGATGAGGAAGATTGCTAAAAGGGAGAAGAAACTCATGAGGCCTGGCTTTGAGGGTCGAAAGGAAGGCTACATTACTCAGGATAAGAGCTAAACTAAACTGGTCATGTGACTCTTTCTTATGTTTTCATATTTTTGAATTTAGCTGCTATTTCGATTGGAGAAAAAAATTTGTGATTGTGTGCTACTAGTCATTTGGTAGTAACATGTTGGTTCATTAGCCGATTTCAACTGGATTTGGATTGAGGCATAGTTTTTATATTAACATGCTGGTTCATTTATTGTTTTCATGAAGTTAGCATGATAATATATGCTTGTCAACGAATATTATTAGTTTGAATAGAACATATTGTCTGCATATATTTCTCAAACAGGGGTTGGAAATGGAACAAATATGAGATTCACCATGAATCTTTTTGCTCTGGAACATATTTTCTTGGCATTGTCACTCTCTTTTTTATAAATAGATGCTTTTCATGTAAAATGGCTACGCATAAATCCGTAATATTTCAAAACTTAGTTGCACCCTTGTGAGATGGACCAACTTACTTTATTAAGAGTCCGTTAAAAAGCTAAGCTTGTTCAGATGGTAAGATTCACTTAACTTCATACCTCTAAGTGCTCGTGACTATCCAATGATACTCACTTCGATGCTCAAAGTTAATTGTTGCAATAGTTACTAACTATAGATTTTTCAATTGTGGAATTATCAAATGATTTTGAATGTTATGGGAGATTTAGTTTAGTAAATTGGGATTTCACTGTGATGTAGCGGAGTTGCAGACAGATGTTGTGAACTGATTCGTAACTTCTTGCAAGTGCCCTGCTTATGAATCTAACATGTTAAGATGAATCCATTGATACAATACCAATTGGAAAAAAAGAGATGATTTGTAGATTACATGAGCACGTTCATAATTATTTGTTGCTAAAGAAACGCTCAAGAACCTAAAGGTCTATCCCTAACAGTCAATGAGGTGGGATGAATCGGGGAACAAGGTCGAACTCCTAACAGAGACGAAAGAGATTATGTAATATCTTCCTAACTGCTTAAGCCTTTGTGCGCAGAAATAACTGTGTTGGTGGGAGGTAGTTGGTATCCGTTGGAATAGTCAAAAGGTGTGCGCAAGCTTCCATACTTCTAGAAACTAGAGCCTTAGCCTTTTGATTGAATGATAATACCTATCTTGTGCTCTTTCGGTTCATCGTCTGTGAATCTAACAGAAAACATTTTTTTCTACACATTCTTCTTCAATGATTATCCACTTTTTTATGTCAACTTCCTTCTATCTGCGAACTTCGAGTTTCGTACAGAAAATTTTCAATATGCTGCTGTTATCAAATCTTTCGCAAACTTCTGGGGCATAGCCAGCAATCTACTGCAATACTGCAGCTAGTAGTACGACATCGCTGCAAGTAGCCATAGTATAATCAGGCGCAGAAAGCACAAAAGTGCCAAGCCACGCGGGGGCTTAAGTTGCAAGTGCAATTAAAGGGCAAGCTATATTTTTTGAGTTTCTTTTATGCAAGAATTTTAGTATGATTGCAGTGCTTATGAACTGGTTGTATATCCTTTGTGCACTTTATACCTTTCTAAGTGCTTAAGTCTTTGAGTTGTGAAAGATCTCAGTTCATCAATTCTACTTGGACTTTTTATTTGATTGGTCAACAAGTTCATTTGGATCCAATTGATCAGGCAAGTTCTACTTGGAGTTCTTTCATGTCTTCTGTGCTTTATGCTTTAATATTATTGTTTCTGAAACCCAAATGATACCCCTAAGGTCTTATGATGAAATACATAGAAGATTAAGCAGAAATAAAATACATAGAAATCAAGCAGAGGGGCATCCAATACTGTGAATGAGCTCCTTAAACCACATCGTATAGTTGGTAGCTCTTGTACTTTCCTGCACATGTGTTCAATCTTCTCTTTCACATTCTTTAGCTAATACTGCCTAAACAATACAACATTTGCAGAGTGCTAGAGTTTGATTATAGGACATTAATTTGAGACAAAGGGAGAAATGCAGAGAATTGAGAAAAGTACAGAAAGATATAAAGGAAAAAGATTTTCTTTTAGGGAAGTGGAATCAGTTATAGAGTGGTGATAGGAAGCAGGTATAGACAAATGAAATAGGACTTTTTTCTTTGTATCTCCCATTTCCACCCCTTCGTGGAGCTGCTAGTATAGTTACCAGAGTAGGGCTGAGGGGAGAACTCCTGAAATACTTTGATGAGAGACTGATCAGTTACTTGCATCAGTCGTGTTTGAGTGATGCACAGAAGATGTACAAAACTTTGAAGTAGCTTTTGGTTGTTTCTCAAATTTTTCAAGAGGTTACAGGAGTGAAACATGGTGATATTTCCAAGGGTTAAGATCCTTGTTGGAATATCTACGCAATTTGATTCAAGAGTCCAGCAAAGCATGCTGGATATCCTTTTGAGCCGAGCTTTACAGAATGCTGATGGGAAGCTTTCAAGAATTTCTTGCTGATTTTTATGCCTTGGCATTGAGTTTCAGCTATGGTGTGATAATCTAAGGGGATGCTATCATGCTACTAACTCGCTGCTGTTATCTCTAACCTGAGGAGTTAGGTTCCTCTTATAGCAGGAAGAAAGCAATTAACAATCTAGCTTAACTTTGTTTTGTTATACACTTTATTGCTATCTTGCTTTGCAAGATCTTTTGGCACTTGTAACACTACTTCAGCCTCTTCATGTTTCAATCTTACGTTTTATCTTGTGATTTGTTGTACTTGTGAGGTTTAGAAGTTCAACTCGCTTTCACTGGAAGTGTCTTGTAGTTCCTATCTCTCCAGTCCCGTGCCTGTCTAACATTTTGTCTTCGTCTGGCTGCCTGTTTTCTTGCTAGATCCGTTGGTTTTCCCCCTTTTAAAGTTTTTTGGGTTTTTTTTGTGGTGGAGAGGGGTTGGGTTGGGGGGGGGGGGGGGGTCGAAGGTTGGGGCTGATTCCTAAAAGAAAATGCAGAACTTAGAACTTAAGTAGACTTTTAGACATACTTATCATTAAATGTGACAAATGCGCGGGTTGGGCTGATTTTGGACGGGTCAAGATGGGTTAGATAATTTGGTCACGTTCAATCCAGCCCAAAGTGTACTTGAGCTAAGATGTGTTGGGTCAAGATGGGCTAAAGAATGGTTCATAGCCCAACCTGTTCAACTTGACCTATGTTTTAGAACTATGCTCATATTGCATAAAAAAAAAGTAAATATTTTACGGGTGGAGGGGGGGACTAGGGTGGGTGGTGCAAAAAATTGAAAATACAAAAAAAAAGTAAAAAAATAAGAATTGAGGGGGTTAGCAGGGGAGGATAGGGTAGAGTGGGTGGGTGGGTGGTGTAGAAAAATAAAAAAATTGAAAATACAAAAAAAATGAAAAAATTTTTTGAGGGGTTTGGTGAGTGGGGTGGGTGGGTTGCAAACAAACAGAAAATTGAAAATTTTTAAAATAAAGTAAAAAAAATTTGAGGGGGTTTGCGTGCGGGAAGAGAGTCGGAGAAGGAGAGGGAGGGGGTAGGAGTGTGGGTGGTGCAGAAAAATAAAAAAATTAAAAATTAAAAATACAAAAAAAATAAAATTTGGAGCAACTAAGTAAATTTTTCGATAAGTTGGGTTGAGATTCTTTTGTTTTGGTGAGTTCCATGAGTTGTATTTGTATTATTTAATGTGTTAGAATGAGATATACATAAAGAGAAATTTTTATAAAGAATTATCTTTAGTAGTAATTATCATTTATAGATACCATTTGTATATTACGGATTATAGATACCTTTTATGTTATGTATTTGATGTGTTTAAGCTATTGTATTCATGAATACAGTAGCAAAAATAGCCGTCAATCGGGGAAGTCTAGCTAATTAGTTGTTGTATTCGAGTGTATTTGACTGTATTCATGGAGTGAAACATGTGATTACAGCTTGACAGATTATTGTATTCGGCTGTATTCACGGCGTGAATCAAGGGATTACACTATTTTTAAAACGAAAAGTGAATTAATTAACATAACAACAACAACAACCCAGTATAATCCCACGTAGTGGGGTCTAGGGAGGGTAGTACGTATGCATACCTTACCTCTACCCTGGGGTAGAGAGGTTATTTCCAAATAGACCCCCGGCATCCTCCCCTCCAAGAACTTCCCACCTTGCTCTTGGGGTGATTCGAACTCACAACCTCTCGGTTGGAAGTGGGGGTTGCTTACCATCAGAGCAACCCCTATTGTCTGAATCGATTAACATAATAGACTCTTAATATAACTTAACAAACTCAATTATAACATATAAATTTTGTATTTTCAGTTATAAAAAGGATTCTCAACCAAAAAAATACCCCAAACAATATAGCAATCTTTAGAGAAATTATATAATACATCTGAATACATAAATTATATTAATTAAAAAATTTTGTGAATATATTCAAGACATATAGCGAGACAGTGAATACAATGAAATACATAGAATATAACGGGATACATTGAAATACAATGAGGAAAAAAGATCGTGAATATAATAAAATACATGGAATATAACGAGATATATTGAATTATAATTTTTTAAAAAAGATAATTAATCTATAACAAAAGTTCTTAGCGAAATATCATTCGTTTTTTTATCCTTCAAAAAATATATTTTATATCGAACAATACTGTAATTTAAGTTAATTTCCTATTATTTAGTAATTCAAAATCAACTAAAATTTTGATTAGTATATTTTCCTTATTTGAACTTTGAATAAATTCCTGACATTTAGGTTACATAAATCTCTTTCCTATTTTACTTGTGTAAATTAATAGCTTCTTCTTACACGTAGATTATATATTTACTTATCATAATAGACCTATTCTAAGTCTTTAAATATTGAAGTTGACTATATATACAATCTAAACGAAACATATAGAGACTTAGACCATTCGTAAGAAAGCATCTTCAAGTAAGTTTACAAACAACATGGCTACATTTGAAAATAATAATAATTTATAGTAGTAATAAATATTACAATGTACTTTAATTTTTTTTTACATTTTGTAATATATACTTATATCAAATCAAAAGCTCAATTACAATATTGGATAAGTAAAGCGCGTATATGATACTCTAATTTATAATTAAAATTTATAGCAATAAATTATACTGTAATTTATATGAAATTTTAAGTTAGTTTTAAGTAAATCTTCTTACATATTTCCTTAAAATCTTTCCTTATTTAAATATGTAGGAAGTCTTAATATTTTAAATTTTAACTTAGTTAATATAATTTTAATACCTTATATGTTACTCTTTAGAATATTGATACAATTTTATTCAGTATTAAATTTATTTTGAAAGAATAAAAAGGTTGATAAATTTTGTGAAACTAATTTCGAATGAAAATTCAATACAAAATATTGATCGAATTTTTGTCCTTTAAACATATAGATTACCTTAGATAAATTTATCATTTAATTTTTTTTTAATATTTTCACACTTTGATATCAACTAATATTTTGCTTATTAAATCTTTTTTTATTTTAACTATGTAGGAAACACTAATATTCACTCCTTTTAACCTTAGTGGTAGTATTTAACTGAGCACAAATATTAAAAAAGACAAAAAAAAAATTAAAATTTATGATCTAAACAAGCCACAAATATTTATGCAGCTATAAATTATTTTTTTAAGAGCAAATAAAAAGTTTAATATTAAAATATTTCTAAATAATGAAGTATGAATTTTATTTTAGGGACATATTAAAAAAAGAAGTATGATACATAAATTAAGACAAAAAGAGTAAGATTTTAAAATCTAATATTTTAGCTTATATAAATCAATCATTTAGTGAATTAGGTAACGTAAGTATAATTCTTTCCAAAAATGTAGTAAGCCAAATCAAACAACTTATTTATCAAGAAGGATGTTCTATGGGTGAAATGGATTCACACAGTCTATATCAAGCAGAAGCAATTGGAGATCATCACTGTCCCTACACAGGCTAGTTGGATGGTCCAGAAGATCATTGAAGGCATTGAACTATTGCAGCAACATCAACTGTTGGATAAATCTGAATGTACTATAAGAAGACTCTACTTACAACAAATAGGAGAAGCACCAAGAGTCAGGTGGAAGAACTTAACAATGCAGAATGCTGCTCGACCTAAAGCAATCTTCAACCTATGGCTGCTCTTGCAAGATAGGCTGCCCACCAAAGATAGGCTGATCAAATGGAACCTGGATGTGACAGACACTTGTGTCATGTGTCAACAAGCTGTGGAATCCAGAGAACATTTATTCCTGGATTGCACTTATGCAGCCCAACTGAGAGACCACACATTGCAATGGATTGGAATTAAACAGCCTACTGGACAAAACTGGCTCCAATTTGTCCAGTGGTTCATTGAGCAAGCTAAAGGCAAATCCCCTCGAGCTCATATAGTCAAAATGACATTGATAGAGATGTTTTATTTCTTATGGCTGGAAAGGAATACGAGAATATTTGAAAACACCTATTGTAACAGTGACAAACTGCTTAGAAATATTGCTTATAATTGTAATGTTAGAGCTCCTCCTAGGATAAGAGTACTTCTGCAGCATTATCTACTATAATGCTAGGCTGTTAGACAGTATATGATAGTCTTTGTTTTCGTTTTGATAGCCAGCTGAGTAATAAGCTAGGCTATGAATCTGTAAGGTTAACACTTTGGTGATTAATACAAAGTTTAATTACAAAAAAAAACTTATTTATCAAAAAATCATTAGAAAATATGGGTTCCGCGTTCTCTTAATTGCCTTCGGACACAATTAAAAGTACAATAATTTTTTATAGCAATTAAAAAATTACGGTAATCAATAAATTTGAGTTTCTCGTTTCATGACAAAGCAAATACTTGTGCTAGATAGACACATTTTATCCATTTAATTGAAGGATCAACATTCTTCAGTTTAAGAAACTTATACTTTTTTCTTTCATTTCTATTTTATAACTCAAGTATATATTTTTTATGTTTGTATAATTTTTGGCAAACTCTTAATGCTCATTAATATGGGTACACGCCTAACACGCATAACCTACAATTAATACAATAAAATACATGAAAATAGATTGAAATGGTATCTATAAGAACTAGTTAGACAACTGGTTAGAAAGATCACGACCATTATAGAAACAATAAGAAACCCCAAGCGTCTCACGTTCAGAAAATTGCTGACCGAATAAAACCAAAGGCGGATCCGGCGAACGAAAAAGGTAGAGGAAAAGCCAAGCAGCAAGGAGACTGGCGAGAAGAAAAAAGGAAAATGGGTTTGAGATTCGAGAAAAGGCGAGAACAACGGCAATGAGGGAAAGGTGATTGGTACGGATATAGGAATAGTTTTTGTAGATACGGAGGGTAGCATCAGAAACAGATTTGGGTTTGGAGAAGGCCGAGCAATCAACGAGTTCCGACCACGGACGGCGATTTGAAAGACCATCTTGGATAGAATATAATTGGATGTATCAAAGGAGAAAGAGAAAGAAAATTATATAATTGATAAGCATATTTAGTGCCTTAAGACTAGGAGGTAACTAGAATTAAATATTTTACCATAAACCTTAAAGGTATCTATAGAATATAATTTTTTAATGGTATTTATTTAAAATAACTAAGGTGTTAACATTTGCTATAGGTAAGACTGCTTTTAGGGCCAGGGCCATGCCTAATGGGCCGGTCCTGGCGATCCTAGGCTTGAGGCGGGCCGGTCCTAGGCGATCTCGGGCCAAACAGTCCCGGTCTTCACGGTCCCAATGGGTGGAACCGGCCCATAATAGTCCTAAGTCCATATGGTCCCTGGCTAAATGGGCTGGGCTCGTGGGCCTATACGGGCCTAACAGGCTTTTTCGTTTCGGGCTATTTTTTTAAAATTTTTTTGTCTAAGGCACTTTCTTGTAAACTATATATATACTAGTATAAATTACTTATATATAGCTATATAAATATATATATATACTCTACGTTTTATATATATATACATACATATATATATATATATATATATATATATATATATATATATATATATATATATATGTATGTATATATATCTATATATATATGTGTGTGTGTGTGTGTGTGTGTGTGTGTGTGATAGTATATATTATTTATATAGTATATATAGTATGTTAGTATTTATATCTCTCTCTCTCTCTCTCTCTCTATATATATATATATATATATATATATATATATATATATATATATATATATATATATATATATATAGTATTATAGTGTGTTTATATATATATATAGTATATCTTACGTATACTATGTTATGTATATATATATATATATATATATATATATAGTATATATAGTATGTTATATTATATATTATAGCTTATAAAGATTTGCAAGTTAAAAACCAAAAAAATATTGCAAAAAGATATTCAAGGGATTGTCTTTACCAAAAATGGCATATCTTTCTTAGTCTTATTCGCCCAAATGGAATGAGCACAACAAGGTGCTAATACCACCATTAAAAGGAAAAAAACTAAAGAAGAGGTGCCAAAGTACAAGTTACATCATAATCTACATTGTATCTCTAACAAATCTCATAAATCCTTCAAGGTTCGGAGGAGGTTCCATTGGTGGTGGCGGAAAAGAAGCTTGTTCATCACCGCTTCCGGGTAAAGAAGAATCCTCTGCAAGTTCCGCTATCATTTCTTCATAAGTTTCGTCTATCTCCGGTTGTGATTCTGCAAGTCCAAAGTTTCTTCTTTCTGCGCGGATCCAATCTCTGAATAGTACTGATTTTTCCAAGCTCTCCCTCATAGATGCTCTATGATCACCTATTTGAAGTCTTGCTTGACTGAAAGCGCTCTCAGATGCAACTGTTAAAGCTTGAATAGATAAAATATCCCGAGACATCCTTGCAAGAACAGAAAAATATTTTTCTCTTGCCTTCCACCATTCCAAAAGATCAAAGCTACCGTCTGGATTCTCATTTTCAATTCCCTGCGACAAATAATTTGAAGCTCATTTAGATGTGAAGTCTCATCAAAATTACCACCTTGAGAACCCTTGAACTCCATCCAAGATTTAAGTGCTTTCAGGTCCGCAGCCCTTTTAAACGATTGTGTACTAGACGAAGTAGGGGTTGGAACATTTGGCCTAGCATGATCTAAGGCAAGTTAATAAGCATTATAAATATTTTGAGCATTTATTTTAATTGAGGCGTTTGCATCTCCTAGTATAGCAAATTCCTCATGTGAAAGATCTAAAATTTTACAAATATTTGAGTACCAAAAGTGAGGACCTCCTAATTTCATTGTAGGGTTTAACATTGCAGCAACACCATAAATAGGGGAATAGGAAACAAAATATTTTTTAAACTTTTCTTTGATTGTATTTATAGCAAGTTGATAAATTTTTCCACCCTCCGAAAATTCAACAAACAAATCATATAGTGCTGCAATATAAATTAAACAGTTTAAAATAGTAGGATAATATTGCCCAGAAAATGCATTTGTAGCAATTTGAAAATAATCTAAAAAATCTATTAGAATTTTAACATTCTTCCAATCTTGATTTGTAAGGATTTCATCATCATCCTCACCACCAACACGAAAATTAAACGTTGAATTTATTGGGTTTCTATATTCATTTGCAACGACTAAACTTTCGTACATATAATTCCATCTAGTCGGACAAGGTTTAGAAACCTTTCTTTCTCTAAGTTCATATTTATCACATTTTTAAAAATACTCTTTAACTCTACTTCTACGGTTTGAATAAAAAAGCCAATTAAGAGCCATTCTAACCTTTTCAATTTCTAAATTTAAAATTCTCGTTCCATCACCAATAATTAAATGATAAATATGACAAATACATCTCACATGAAAACAATTTCAAAATGCAGGATTTAGTGTTGTTATAAGTATGCCCATAGCACTAGTGATACTAGAAGCATTATACATAGAAATTGCCATTATTTTATCTCTAATGCAAAAATATCTACATATATTTGTAACAGTGTTAGCAATAAACTTACCTGTCTGCCGTGAATTAATTATTCTATAAGCAATAATGCGTTTTTGCAGTATCCACTCCTCATCTATCCAATGACTTATAACGAGATAATCACACTCGTTATTACTTCTACCAATATCAGTAGTAATAGAAATACGATTAGTTATATGAGTAAATAAATAGCGCAAATATTATTCATATTCATGTTTATATTTGTAAATATCGCTCTTAACTGTTACGCGAGGCCAACCTTTGTAAGTAGGATTAAAAATTCTTCTAATATATTACACAAAATGAGGGTTAGATGAAAAACTAAAGGGTAAGAATATAACGGTAACCATCTTTGCTAATTCTTCATGATCTTTGTTAGGATCGTAATATAAAATACCACCGGTCACAGTATTAGTTTCTGGTTGAACTAGATTTGAACCAGTACTAGGGTTAACCGCAGTATCTACACTTGTCCCCTCTTGTTGCACTTTCATTTGTAAATATCTCGCTTTATCTCTAGGGTGTATTTTTATGTGCCTAGCTAAACTACATGTACCGCTACGGTCTCTAGTATATTTATGCGCTAGCAATTTCCCACAAGTTTTACACTTAGCCTTACTTTGTTCTCTTACTTGAGTAAAAAATGCCAAACAAGTTTCGGGACGTTTAGAAGGTTGTCTATTAAATGTAGGAGTTTCTACAGGTGGGTTGGGCGGGGCATCAGTTGGACTAGTAGGTGTATCATCTAAATCCGGTTGGGTTTCATCTACATCCTCATTTTCCTCATCATTTTCAAAGATAGTTTGATTAGGATAAAGAGCATTCATAATTTCTTCATTTAATTGTTCACTGGTGCAACATTATGACAAAATTTACTATCGAAAAATTAAAAACAAGGGTTATCACTATCAAGAATAATAGGAGCAGCATGACGGGTAAATGAAGAAGGTCGGGGAACCAGGGGAAGGTAGTAGGTTGGCCACTACTTTCACAAATTTTAGCTTTTCCCTTACCACCAAATATTTTTTTCAATGAAAATGTCATATTAATTACAATTATGCAAACTAAAACACACAAAAATATATTCTTAAAACTTAAGAGTTGAAACGAATTTACCGAATTGCCGAACAACTTCTTGAATATTGCAAATCGTTGAAGACATAGATACTTTAATTCACCAACTTCATAATTTTTACGAAATTGCAATAATAAAGTAAGCAATTATAGAAGAGAAATTAGATATAGATTGATAGAGCTTGAGAGAGACTGAAATTAGATATAGATTGAGAGAGATTGATGAATTGGTGTAAAAATGAAAGAATGAGTGGGTATATATAGTTGAGAATTAGGAAAAAGTGTAATTATATAAAGTTTGGTGTTAAAATAAAGTTTGGGGCGGCCAAATAACTATTTTTTAAAGTGGCCAACAAATAAATTTTGAAGGCCAACGGCTAGATTTTATAAAACTGACCGTTGGCCATTTTTTAAAGACTTTTTTTTAAATGACCATTGGAACCCGTTTAGGACCGCTGGGCTCGGTTGAACCGGCCCAGGCATCCCGGACCTAACAGTCCCGGGCCTTGTGTATTGAACCGGCCCACCACGGGCTTTTGCATCACTAGAGCCCAGGCCCACCAGAACCGACCCGCTAGGCTCGCTAGGACCGCGGTCCTGGGCCGGTCCCGGATCAGGCCCGGACCACTGTGCAGCCTTAGCTATAGGAGGTGAAAATTCAATAGAGAAATAATGGATTAACTTGAGCTCAACTCAAATAAATCCATGAGTTAAAATATATGGGTGAATTGGATGAGTTTTAGCTTAAATTACCATCCCTACCTATTACTTGCTAATAATAAAATATCATTTGCAAAAACTTATTAATTTGCATGTCCTTTGTTTTATAATTTGTTCAATTTGTTTCAGCTTCAACTTTAATAGAGAATATGAAGTTGAAAAAAGTGGTTTGTGGAATATTTCTATGAAATAGTAGTTTTACACACAAATTCATCTTTCAAATACTCATTTAATATTTCAACAAAATATTGTCCAAAGGAGCGGACTTCGCTAGTTTATTGCGAGGTTAAGTGCAGTTTGCCTGCACAAGCGAAGCGAGCCTTAGTTTACGATGCATTTCCAATCCACTCCTGAGTTAGTCGCCCATGTGCATGTGTGTGGGGAATATGCTTTGCAATCTTGTCTAACAAGTGACTTAGAAAAGTTGAGGGCACATGGGAGGTAGGTGCTTAACTTATCGTATATTAAACAGAATCCAGAAAAGTGTATCCATAAATATCCAGAGAGGGTCCCATAACCATACATATCACCACTAAACAACAACAACAACAACAACAACTACCCTGTATACTCCCACCAGGTGGGGTTTGGGGCGGGTAATATGTAGACGAGCCTTACCCCTGCCCGAAAGGCAGAGAGGCTGCTTCCAATCGACCCTCGGCGAGTAAACATCATAATATTACAATTCTCGTAGAAAAAAAAACAAAGGCCAACGAGAAGACACTCAAAACTCCACACTAAAGTAATGATACAACTGCAAGGGACTTAGTGCTTGCCTCTAGGTCATGTTAGATTCCAGCAAACATGGTACGATGACAACAGAAGTGGAAAATCAAAGAAAATATTGTCAAATCAAGGCCCTACAAGGGGGAACACAAAGGCTCCTCCTTTGTACTGAATTTGATGATGATCTTATCCTTGAAAGATGGCCTCTATTCAAAAGCACGCAAGTAAATAGTGGTGGAGTAATGGCCCTTGAGTTTTTGTTGATGGTGCTGGTCACTGGTCACAAAATTAAATCCTAAGGCATATATGCACCAAACACTTGCCATTGGCATTCCCCTGCCAACCCTGCACATGCTTCCTGTCCCCCCATATCTATACCATCCTTCATTTTATTCCTTTCTATTTTCTCCTCTAAATATTCTCACTTCTTCATCCTGTCTATACGTTAACCAACTCAATATCTTTTCAATCACCAAACCATATCACTTGACACCTATAAATTCATCACCCAAATACAAAAAATAGGGGAAATAATGTTAGACAATCAACTAGGCTTCCTAACAACTTTTTTGCTACTTAAAACTATGTCTTAGTAGAGCACTTAACAAACTTGGAGATGATTAGGTAGTTATTGAGTTGGGGGTGGTTGAGTTGCCAATGCAACGCATTTGACATGTCGGGGGCAGGTGGTTAGGTGGTCGTTGGTAAGGCCAGCCGCCTGCATGAAGGAGTGTATAACGGTTGGGCCAACGTAGCGGAAGCCTCTTTTCACCATGTCTTTACTTATGGTTTCTGATTTTGAGGTCTTCACTGGGATTTTGTTGCATGCCTTGTATTGTGTTGCAATGGGCTTGTTGTTTACAAATCCCCACAGATACTTGTCGAACGACCCAAATACCTTCTTTATCTGAAATACATTCAAGAAATTGATCACCACATTTAAAATTTGCAAGACTAGAAATGTCCAAATTTTATTTAAGAATCACAGGAATGTAATAATATATGAAAAGTCTACTGTATTTCTTAAGCCTAAAACCTTATTTAAGTCTACCAATCTTACTTTCTTGGGGTTGTCAGGCCAGGTATGCAATACTTATTCCATATGGCCCATGTGGTTATGTTATTTAAGAGGTGTTAGCTACATCCATGATTGGCTTCGAGCAGATTAATAAATTTAACACTTTCCAATCTGTACTTTCCATTAGGGCATCATAATGTTGGGAGGGATTGAAAAACAATGAAATAGAAATGATAGTTGAAAAGTTTAATTAGTGTTTAGAATTCTTTTATAGAGCTCCTATTGTATGATTACCTCTAAAATTCTGTTAGAGTTGTCGACAGCTCCTCGGACTTGGCTAAGCTCTATACCATATTCAGCACTTGTTGTAGTTATCTTCTTTTCATTGTACTTGGAAACAATTTCTGGATCAAATCCTGAAAAGGCATCCCTGGAGAAAAGTAGAATACAAAATACAGCTAAGGCCTCTGACTTTTGCAAAAAATGTTTATCAAGAATCAGTAATAACACCAGCAAAAACCTACCTGAACTCTTGCCTTTTCTTTAGCACTGAAGTCCAGTCCGATCCAACTTGTGCACCAGTTAACACCAGCAACTCAAAGAGCAGACTGTGTATATACAATAAAGAAATTAACATAAGCATGAAACTGACAAATGAAGGGGAGCTTGGAGCAATAGTAAAGTTGTTTCCGTGTGACTATAAATGTGTTCGAGCCGTGGAATCAGCCACTGATGCTTACATCGGTACCAGTGTAGGCGGCCTATACACACCCTCTTGGAGTGTGGCCCTTCCCCCAACCCATTGCAAAAGTGGGATGCTGCGTTAACCACGCTGCGCTTTTATGAAGCTGACAAATATGAACAATGCACACAAAACAGGGGAAATTGATGCTTACTTATCATCATGGACAGGAACTCCCCATTCTTCATCATGGTATGCAATATACAGCGGGTCTGGAAACACGACAAAACACCAAAAACTTGAGTCCTATTTATCCACTTACACTAATTTGTGTCTCATTCTGTGTTAGAAGATAATTTTAGTTACCAGAATTAGGCGTGATAAAGCTGCATCTTTTTTCCTCTCGAGTACTGGTGTTAGCTGCTGAAGGAGAGGAAGAGTCGAAAGAAGATACTTTTCCTTCATATTTGGCAGATTTTGTTCTTCCATAATGGGCAATTTTCATTTTTCTTTGAACTTGCGCGGTTGCAACTTGTTCCCTTCTTGCTGCTGCTATGCTTCCTGGAGCCTCGACTATCAACGAGGACGAATATTTCAATAAAGAGTTCTCCACAGAAGGGGGTGAAGTTATTCCCCCACTACTTTTCTTAGGCTTCTTCGACAAAGTTGGTGCTTTATTGGCAGTGCCTTTCGGAGACAAAATTTTCTCAGAACTTGAATTCGAGACATTAGGATCAATATTCCCTCTTTTGATAGCTGGTTGTCTTGGCGATTTCAGTTTAGGAGAGACCGGTGGAGTCGTTACTGAAATCTTGACTTTAGTACTGCCATTTGTAGCAGGAGGAGCAGTGTTAGTTCGCTGTAACAGAGGAGGAGAAGTTGTTTTTGGAGGTGTCTTTTTAAGGGAGTTACGGCGTTCAAAAAGAGGAACTATGTTGCTATTTGGTTGAAGAACAGGGCGAGCATTGATTTGTTTAGTTTTGGAGGAACACATCTTCTATGGCTAGCTGTACTTCTCTTGTGAAGAGAAACAAAAGGAAGAAGAATAAACGAGGCAAAATGAGAAGAGGGTTGAGGCTTTTTCTTGGTGTTGATCAGGCTCAAATTAAGGGACTCGAGTGTTGAGAGAGTTTAGGGGAAGAATGTGGGCGGATTTTATAATAAAGCAAGAGGGTTGGGGCCTCTGTGGGGGGAGGTAGGGAAAAGGGTAGAAGGGGGAAGTTATGAATTTGGAACATGGAGAGGTTGGGGTCTGCCATACACAAGACCTCTTTTCTTGTGAGGTTGGCACTTTCTTCTGTTTAAAGTGACCACGAGGATGACAGTGACCCAATCCTTACTCTCATCTGCATCTGCATTTCTAGGACTTTAGAGTATTATTTGTTTTAAGTTACTTCTTCCAGTACTTATTTTGTTTAGTAAAAATCGTTAAATTTGCTCATGTACCGCAGGAAATCGAGTAACTTTGTCCATGTCTCATCTAATATTGTATCCATTGTTAGGAAAAAGTATCATTTTTCTCCCTAATCTCTAATGGAGCTAACATGAGGTATAATTTTAAATTATAGTTAAAAGTATGTGTAGCAAATAGGCGGATTGGATTGAATATATGCAGGTAATGCAAAAATAGATAAATTATTCGGTATGTATTTAGTATCGAATACAAAAAGGGCTAACTGGCGGATAAATTCCATATGGTTTATTGAATAAGATCATTTTCGGAGAATTTCTAGTCTTTCAAACTTGAAGAATCCTCAATTTGAATCTTTACAAATGTAAAATTAAATCAATTAGTTATTCATTGGCTATTCATTTTCTAAGTGAATAATATAGTCCTAATCCATGCATGGCCCGTTTTTAAAAAGTTCATTATTCAACCAATATTTAGTGGATAATATGGATGAATAATTATATTTTTATCATTTTGCCACCACTAGTTGAAAGCATACGGATAGTTTTTTTCTCAAAAATTTAGACACATGAAGTTCAACTATTTTATGCTATACCTTTGTTAATGGCAAGGGCAAATACATAACACAATTTGCTAAGGACAAGTGTAAAAATAAGCTAAAAGTACAACGGAAGACAAATTGAACATTTTTCTTGAGATAAAATAAAGGCAAATTTGGGTTTTATAGAATTAGAAGGGAATAGAAGTGGTGGCAGTGCCAGCAGTTTAGGATCCTTCCTTTTTCATTGCCAGCCAAGCGAAGTTCGAAAAACCCGAGCTGGAGTGCTTGTGAAGTTTTTGGGGCCAGAAAACGACCAATCATTCCTCTCTCTTCTTTAGACCTGCCTTGTATTTACCCTTTTCTTCTTTCCCAACTCTTTTTTGTAATATACCAATTCACCTTCTCTCCCTTACAACAACAACAACAACAACAAATACCCAGTATATTTTTACCAGGTGGGGTATGGGGAGGGTAATATATAGACGAGCCTTACCCCTGCCCGAAAGGGCAGAGAGGCTGTTTCCAATCGACCCTCGGCGTATAGGATAAAAAAGGAGAAGCTGCATTAAGAAAACAAAGGTAAAATTAGAAACACAAGCAAGACAAAACAAAATAATAAAGCATAAGTACTCCCGCAAAATAACGTAAATAATTATGAAAGCATAAGCAACATAAATACAGTCGCATGCAATAATAACAAGCAGTAACTACCATACTAAAACACTAATCACCTATAAGCCCCTAGCCTACAATCTCCTTCTCTCCCTTAGTAAATTATAATTTAGCTGTTGGAACTAATTATGTGGACTTACTTTATTACACTACTAAAAGCTTATCAATATGCTCCAAAAGGGTTTGTTTAACCACACTTTTGTCAAAGTTGACGTTTTAATTCAAGATGCATGTAACCACATTTTAGTCTTCTATTAGTAGCTTGTGTCATTTATACAACTTTTTGCTGCTTTTAGGAGGCCTAGAATATGGATATCAACCTCTAAAGAATCTGTGGTTATTAGTAAAAGAAAATTCAGGGAATGAGTCTGAGATCCCAAAAACGCAGAGTTAAAAGAATTCATTAAAAAATAATAAACTTTGAGATTGAGCAGTTGAGAACAATAATATGCAATTACTAGGAATAAATCTTGAAACGCGTTGTTCCAACTAATACAAAGATTAAGTAAACAAGTTGTCATTTCCCCTAAACAAGTAACATAGCCAGCTATAAAGTATTGAACATGAACCTGATCGTGTCATAGTAATTTCGTTCTCATACTGCTGCTTCCCCTATTTTTGGATAAGTATCTTATTCCCCTTCTCCATCTAGGCACGCCAAGTATAACGATTTCTTTTGTTCCCATCAATCAACTATGGCATTTACACTACCCTTTGTGAATGTATCTATGATAAACATTTGTTTTTTTTTGCGCACTTTGATTATTTTATCTAGGAATTTACAAATCGAACCGAAAAACTGCATCAAACCAAAAAGTCAAATCAAATCAATTAAAAATTCGACTATATTTAGTTTTGAATCAAATCGACATATAAATATATAATTTTTTATATAAACTTTTAAGATATATATATATATATATATAACTTTCTTTAGAAAGGTCAAGAAATATTTGGGATTCTCTTGCGTGATAAAATTAATATTTAACAGAATACGAAGTGCTCCATATTTATTAACCTTAAATAATGGATTGTATGGTCACTTTCTTATCAAGTGTTACTGAAATGCGTCAATCTCTTTGTTCTTCCATATTCATATGTCAAGATCTATTAAATTCTTATATCTTTTTCAAATTTGAAGTGGTCACTTTCTTATCAAGTGTTACTGAAATGCATCAATCTCTTTGTTCTTCCATATTCATATGTTAAAATCTATTAAATTCTTATATCTTTTTCGAATTTGAAGTGGTTATTATTATTTATGTATCATATTAACTGTTATGTTTAATTAATAAATTCGATTAACCTTAAAAGTATTCATCGACGAAAAATTATTGTCAAACGAATTAAAAAAATTACATGTGCTACTAAGTAAATTCTCCCAAAAGAATATTTTAATAGACAATATATTTGTCAATTTTTAATATTTTTTTACTAACATATATTTACTTATAAAAAATTTAACAAAGTAACACTGAAAATTAAAAAAAAAAACAAAACCCCGACAAAACCGAATCAATCTAATCCGATATAATTGGTTCTATTTAGAAACCAAACAAACCTGATCCAAATAAAACCGTATTCATATAATATATGTAACCTCGCTGTATTGGAAAAAAATTATATTCAAATATAAAGGAAACGTGCCAAGACACGTAGACTGATTGAATGGTCAAAGAATTACAACTAGCTAAGAAGCACAAGCAGCAACAGGTACGAGCAAAAGACAAAAGAAAAGGCACTGCTAGTTATTCAAATAACTCAGCGCCCATACATATTTATCCAAGGGTCAAAATGAATGAATCTGACAGTAGAAAAGAGTGCAGATATGGCATTTAATAAGCATTAAATGTGGAATACATTAGGGAATTTGTATTGAATGTAATGATTATGTAACTTAGCATTCAATGTCTTTAGTTACTCATAATAGCCTCATTATGATTTGGACAATACGTATATCTCCAAGATACCTATAAAAGGGAGACGTTTCATCAATTGTAGGGAGACAAAATCATTGGAATATATTTTGGTTTAGTTATTTTTCTCTTGAAATACTCTTTTGCTACCTAAATTATTTCCTTTTATATATTCTTTTGATTATCAGTAACCCGTGTTCTTCTAAATTATAGCTTTGACTAGAATTTTATTTTTTGATTAAACAAATTGGTTCTGTTATCGGAAATTTGAAAATCTATTTTCCTCTCACTTAACTGTTCTTGTTGATCAACTATGTCGAACAATAATGACAACACTCGAGGAAACTAAGAAAACCAACAAAATCAGTGAGATCCACAGGATATTAACACTTCGATTCTCACTCCATAAGGCTCTCCCCGACAATCTCGTGAGGGAACCCCTGATGGGTCTCAAATAAATGAGCATGCTCAATTTGAGAATGCTGAAGTTGTTGATGACGCTTTGCAGAAACTAATCGCTGCTCAGGTCAATAAAGCTGTTGAAACACTTGTTAACCGGTTACCTGTTGCAACCCCTGCACCCACTCCAAATAATAACACTTTAGAAAACCCTCATTATGGACTTGTTAACTCAGGAAGCGGAGGAACTCCCAGTGAATCACGAGAGAGGGAACCAGGTAATGTGGTTAATTCTGATTTACAAAACTTAGTACTAACCTTGCAGAGACAGCTCAAGGAGCACAGTGAGCGCATAGAGCAGATATCTGGGGTGCCGCCCATAATCAAAGGAGTAGATATGGATCAATACTCGCAACAAACCTGGAAGCCAGGTGCTTCTCCTTTTCCAATTCCAAAAGAGTTCAAAATGTCTGGCATTCCAAAATATGATAGAATGTCAGACCCACGAGACCACGTGACTGCACTCACGATGGGTGTAAAAGGCAACGACTTGGCTAAGCAGGAGATTGAATCTGTATTAGTCAAGAAATTTGGTGAAACACTCACTAAAGGAGCGCTCACATGGTACTCTCTTCTACCTGAAAATTCTATAAATTCTTTTGCTGAGCTTGCAGATTCTTTCATCAAAGCACACTCAGGAGCTCAAAAGGTGGGAAAAAGAATGGAAGATATTTTAAAGATTAAGCAAGAGACTCAGAATTGCTTAGAGAATTCGCGGACAAATTTCAATATAAAAAAATGACATTACCTCGTGTACCTGACAAGTAGTTTGAATGAAAAAAGCTTGGAAGCTACGAGGAGACACAAATAAAGCCTTCGAGAATTCCCAGCTACAACGTGGAGTGATGTTTATAACAGGTATAGCATGAAGCTGAGGATTGAGGAAGATATTGTACCATAATTTCAAAAATAAGAAAAGGTAAGTTTGAGACGTGCGGAGACCGAAAAAAGATCCGGTAAAAATAGATACGAGCCTTACATGGGACCTGCGAGAAAGGACTCACGATCAAGATAGGATAATCAAAGGTACCATCATATATCAAGAAACATAGAATCGGGTTCTTCATCAAAATTTAGGAACGAGTGAAACAACTAGATGATGATACAAATTTAAAAGAAAGATTCGGTGGCTATAACTTTAATGTCAACACCTTCGAGCTCGTAGCTTTTTTGAGAAGCATGGGAGATAAGGTTCGATAGATGAAGGAAATAACATCGAATCCAAAAGGCGCAACCCTTATCATTGGTGTGATTTTCATAATGACCACGGACATAAAACAGCAGACTACAGATTTTTACAAAGTGAAGTTGATCATTTATTGAAGCAAGGATATCTCAATGAGTTGTTCAGTGAGTTAGGCAAGCAAGCTTACATGAAGAATAGGCAGGAGCCTCCAAAACCACCTTACCCCAAAAGGATTGTCAACGTTATAAGTGGAGGTGAAGACATCAATGGTATATCATACACAACAGCTAACAAGATTTCAAAAATAACAATTACCCAAGGGAAATGGGTGCAACACATCTTAGAAGAAGACAACATTACATTCAATGATGCGGATGCAGACGTTGTTAGAAATAACGCTCTACGCTAGAGGGGGGGGTGAATAGCGTATTAATAAAATTAGGCGTTTTCTTACGGAATTTAAACTTTGCAGGAAATAAACAAATGCAGTAAAAATAAATTACACCACGATATATACTGGTTGGCCACACTTTGTGGTTAGTCCAGTCCCCGAGAGACTCTCTCGAGATTTCCACTAACAACCTTGTCAAGCTTAAGGTGCCCAACAAACCTTTACACTTGAGACTTGAATCACACAAATCTCAAACACTTGCTCGGAGGCTCCTCACCTCAAAGACTTCAATTTGCTCGGAGGTTCCTCACCTCAAAGACTTCAATTTGCTCGGAGGTTCCTCACCTCAAAGACTTCAATTTGCTCGGAGGTTCCTCACCTCAAAGACTTCAATTTGCTCGGAGGTTCCTCACCTCAAAGACTTCAATTTGCTCGGAGGTTCCTCACCTCAAAGACTTCAATTGCTCGGGGATACAATCCCAAAGACTTCACTTGCTCGGGGATACAATCCCAAAGACTTCACTTGCTCGGGGATACAATCCCAAAGACTTCACTTGTTAAGCTTCCGGGTGCCTAACGAACCTTTACAACTTGAGAACTTGATACAATACAAGCCTCAACCAACCCGCTTAAGGAAACCTATCCCTAAGACTTTACAAGAAGAAATATAACACTTCTTCTTACTACAAGTGTTTAACAAGAACACTCTTTTACTCACTTTACAAGAACTCTCTTAAAGAGTGGATTATGAGTACAAAATATATGGCTCAAGAACACAACAACTTAATCAATAATCTTGGCTCTCAAAAAAAACAATGTAAGATATGAAATTTGAATCACAAGAATGTAATGTATGCTTTGTAATTTTTCTGCAGTGTTGTTGTGTTGTAAAAATGATTTTCAGAGAGTGTTTTATAGAGAAAATGGAGCAATAGACCGTTGCTTTTAGTTCCAGAAAACGCTCCTGAAAATCTGCCTGACAATCGATTGTTGATATTACACAATCGATTGTTGGAGCAAAATTTCAACAGACAGATTCCTTAAAATCTGGTTAAAAAGATTTCTGTTGAATTTAAAAAGAATGACAATCGATTGTTAACTTTAGACAATCGATTGTTGTTCAAATATCCAAAATATTTCTGGCAACTTTTTGACTAAAAGATTGAGTAAAGATTATACCATAAATAGATAAAGCCGTTGGAAGGAGTCCGTTTGGAAATATCACTGAGCACAATCGATTGTTAAATAGTGACAATCGATTGTTCTTCATTTTTGAAGATTTTGAAAACATTCTGTAAGTTGTCCAAAAATTTGAGACTAAGTATAAAATCTGACAATCGATTGTTGAACAGTGACAATCGATTGTTGCTTCAAAAATGATTTCAAACGAAGTTTCTGTCTCAAGACAACATTTTAAAAACTAAGTATAGAACTTGACAATCGATTGTTTCTTCAAGACAATCGATTGTTAAACCCAATTTTCTCAAAACGAGTTTAAAAATCATTTTGGCAAATATGCAACTTATTTCTTTAAAAACTTATGATGCATGATTTTATGAAAATCATTTTAGGTGAGAGCCAATATTAGAAATAAGTCGTTGAGTCAAGATTACAAATTAAGACCTACTCAACAGTGGATTTCATCTTCTATTCTTGAACGCGTACTATCCATCTTGTACTTGGACTGTTATTGTTCCATCACCGATGCTTGCCTCAATGTTTGGCATTTATCAAAACCTACATGAATCAACACACGTTAGTTTGAGAACGTGTTTCCAACAATTTCCCCCTTTTTGATAATGGCAAACATGTATCGGGATATGCATAATAATAACAGTTCAAGATAATTCAATATGCATCATAGACATGTTCATGTTTCATAAGAATATATTATGCATGCATAGCCCGTTTATTTTCCCCCTTTTGACATTAACAAAAAGTGGCTAGATAACAAGTCTAATAATAGCATGCTAGTTCAACAAATGTCAACATAATCGATTATTATACGGGATAATCGAATAGTTTGCACTGGAAAGAAATTCCCCCTAAATATAAGATTCCCCCTGAATTTATGCAACACATTCAGAGAAAGCATGTAAGTATGCATAATGGAAATAGGAGAGATATTGCAGATGAAAATCAACTTTTCATTAAATAGATAAAATATTACATAGGCCATTTAATGAAAAAATACAAGAAAATATTTAATCCTCGTTATCATCATCTTCGTCCATGTTTTGCGGCGGTGCCTCAAATGGGACAAGATTGCCATATTGATAGTTGATATGGTCAAAATATCCTAGGACATAGCGGGACAAAGTGTCAACTTTTGTCTCAATGCGGGTAAGATGATTTAAAATATCCGAATTTGGATCTTGATTTGGAGGAGGATTTGAGGAGGATGAATATCACGTTTTTCAAAATTAGTAAGAAAGCGATTTAATTGATTTTCGCTTTTGAAGACCAAAACATCACCATCTTGATATGGATGATATCCGGAGGGAGGAAGAGTAGAGGTGGAAGCACCTTCCCTATTTGAACGGGTTCTTCTCGACATATTGATAGAAGAAAGAAAGCTTGAATTTTGCAAAAAGAGCTTTTTAGAGAGGATTTGAGGCTTTGAGCTTGAATATTTGGTGATGAGAATGAAGACACCATCTCCTATTTATAGAGGGGAGAATAGGAAAAAAATTATGCCTGAAGTTAACTCAAAAACGGTCGAGTTTTGGAATTGACCGTTGAGACAATCGATTGTATACCTGAGACACTCGATTGTTGAACAGTGTTATGCCAGTTGGATTGACTGATAAAAACTGATAATCGATTAACGAGAGCTGCAGGACTCAGAATGGTAAGAATTTTTGAATTAATACCGTTGGACAATCGATTGTGTGATAGAGACAATCGATTGTGTCAAGTTTGACACTTAGATTCTGAGAATTTGGCTTGAAACAGAATGTTTTTGAAATTTCAGAAAATCACTGACAATCGATTGTGGAACTTGACAATCGATTGTGTACTGGGCAAAAATGGTCTAAGTCCTGAAAATTGATTTTGGAAGTATGGTAATCAATTTTGAATATATTATAATCAATTTTGGATTTATGACAATTGATTATGAATGAAACAACGTCATCAACACATGGTGGAAGATAATGATTCTTCGGATGAAAACGTTTTTATGAAAATAGATTTTCCATCATGAATACATATAATCAACACCAATTGTTATTAATACCCATTTAGAAAATCAAAACTCAATATAATTTATGCACTTAATCAATTATCCAATTTATCAAAATAACATTCATATCAATACTTGTGACATATAATACCAATTCAACTAGCTAAAGGGTAGAGTAAGGAACGATCATACCCGGTTTGTCTTGATGTCATCCTCCATCGTTGACATCTCAATTTGCTAGAAATTGAATTGAATGCTTCAAGCGAGCACATTTGCATTTCCAACATTTAATCAAGTGAAGCCATTTCCGATATATATATATAAACAATTTATCACCATAATAACAATTCAAAAACCAAACAGATATTTGTTAAGAAAATATCATCAATAAAATTTATGCAATCAATTCTTTCAAAGCACAAGTTCCCTCTTACTTGTAACAAATTGCCTAAAACATTTCTTCTTTTGATAAGAAGATTGTATTAAGGCTAATTCCTTTTACCATATTCACAAAAGAATAGGAAGGATATTGAGGAATATAAAATATGACGACTTCTATAAATTTATCAATTTTATCAAAAAAAAACTATTGTTATTTTGAAAGGCATTTGTCAAAACATATATCGCATGCTGTTTCAAATAGATAGTCAAATCATGAATCAACCATCTTATCACCTGTTTAAGCAAAACACATCAATTTGACATTTTACAGGAAATACCGATTGTTACACAAGCAATGAAAAATCCATTTGACGGAGAGCATAACAAATGCATCAAATGTTATTTTATTAACAGTGATACACAAGGTTATTTTCAGCAATCCATATTGCAACAAATGTCAAATATTTCCATTAAGCGCATTTGCAATAATGAGAACCAAAACAAAGCATGATTCAAGGAGAATTGATACGGATGGTTAACAAAGACATATCAACACATACAATTGGGCATGATAAAAATGAAAGCCTAGCCTTTAAAAAATTTCAAGAGCGTTTATGCCTATTTTGAACTGACACGATGCTAAATGATAGCTGTTGAGTTCAGAATTCAGAATGGTAACAAATCTTTGAGATTTTTACCGATTGACAATCGATTGTTGAAAGGGGACAATCAATTGTTGAACTATTTGACACTTAGTTCCTGAAAAATCTGCAAGAAGCAGAGAGTTTTTGAAAACTCAGAAAAACACGAACAATCGATTGTGCCTGTGAACAATCGATTGTGGACTAGACCAAAAAGGTTTTAAGTTCTGAAAATCGATTATGAGAGTATGCTAAAGGCATTTATCAAACCATATATTAAAACATGATTTAAAACACTTTGCTGTTTAAAAAAATTGTCAAGACATAATTCAACTAAACATGATTTAGTATGTACTCATTCAATGCACAAATCAACATTTGTCAAAGCATGGATCAAGCATTTAAATAGTTGATACTAGTAATCAAAAAAGAATTTTCAGCATGTCAATCAACAAGTATAGTCAACAAGAAATTTCACAAATTGATTCTTACAATTAACGCATGTCAACGTTTTTCAGGGTGAGAATCAAGTTGACAACTTATATGTTAATAACACCAGCTGCCATATATCAACAAAACTGTCAACATTAATAATTTGCACATATTCAGTTTTATAAAAAAAAGAATAGCTAACCGAAATTCCTCTCGATGCCTTTTGGGTGTCGTGCTTGGCGCATCTACTACAATTTTGTAGTCTTCAAGCACACCTGCAAAAATACCTACGGAGAGGTTTTTGGTACCCATATCTTTTTGGGTCCTTTGGGGTTAGGCAAATAATAATTATAACCAAAAGATAAATCTCTATGTTTAGCAAAACACACGGGTGCAATGTGACCTATCCGATTGCAATAATGGCATACTACGTTCGGATTGTGCCAATGCCTAGGTTGCGCCAAATACATTCTAGGTGATCTAGAGTCATTCCTAGAGGCGTTGAGAATCCTAGAGTCATTTCTAGGTTGTCTAACGTAGTTCGTTCTAGGCTTATCAACAATAGTCTTAGTATTGATTCTAGGCGATGTAAAGTGATTAACTCTAGATTCATTATTCCAATTTCTAGAGTTGTATCTAGGTGATCTAAAGGCGTTAGTTTTAGAATTGTTTTCATACATCCTAGCGTAATGTCTAGGTGGTCTAAAGGAATTTGTCCTAGACTCATTTTCAGCCCTAGAATTATTTCTAGGTGGAGCAGTAAAATTTCTAATGGGATTTCTGCTTTTATGCCGTTGATTTCTCTTCGACGTTTCCTTTTCTTCAATAACCTTAGGGACATCTGTACTTCGTGATTCTAAAGTTTTCCTAAGTTCTGCGTTTTCTAACTTCAAAGAATCGCAGGAAGTACAAGTAGAGCATTTATCAACATAAGAAGCTTCATGCATAGTCTTAATGACTTGTCTAAGTTCTACACTATCATTTTGCAAAAACTGATTTTCTTTTACAAGATTCTTGTTATCAAGAGACAGATTTTCAAAATCTTTTTGATTTAAAGAAAGTTGATTTTTGAAATCTTTTTCTTTCAATAAGAGACGTTCTTCAAAATCCTTTTCTTTTAAAGAGAGATTTTTCTGAAAATCTAATTCTTGCTGGGAAAGTGATTTCTTCAAATCTTTAATCATTTTGACAGCATTACCAAATTCACCATACAAATCTTCAAATGCATTTTGTAATTCTTCGAACGAGTGAGAATTAGAGATACTTACCTCTTCTTCGTTGTTTCCATCAAATATTGGAGGCATGGTGTAGCAAAATCCTTCACCGATTCCTGCAAAAGAATCATGAGTATGGTTCTCTCAAACTGTTAAGTTTTTCAGAGAGTATGGCCCTGATACCAATTGTTAGAAATAACGCTCTACGCTAGAGGGGGGGGGGGGTGAATAGCGTATTAATAAAATTAAGCGTTTTCTTACGGAATTTAAACTTTGCAGGAAATAAACAAATGCAGTAAAAATAAATTACACCACGATATATACTGGTTGGCCACACTTTGTGGTTAGTCCAGTCCCCGAGAGACTCTCTCGAGATTTCCACTAACAACCTTGTCAAGCTTAAGGTGCCCAACAAACCTTTACACTTGAGACTTGAATCACACAAATCTCAAACACTTGCTCGGAGGCTCCTCACCTCAAAGACTTCAATTTGCTCGGAGGTTCCTCACCTCAAAGACTTCAATTTGCTCGGAGGTTCCTCACCTCAAAGACTTCAATTTGCTCGGAGGTTCCTCACCTCAAAGACTTCAATTTGCTCGGAGGTTCCTCACCTCAAAGACTTCAATTTGCTCGGAGGTTCCTCACCTCAAAGACTTCAATTGCTCGGGGATACAATCCCAAAGACTTCACTTGCTCGGGGATACAATCCCAAAGACTTCACTTGCTCGGGGATACAATCCCAAAGACTTCACTTGTTAAGCTTCCGGGTGCCTAACGAACCTTTACAACTTGAGAACTTGATACAATACAAGCCTCAACCAACCCGCTTAAGGAAACCTATCCCTAAGACTTTACAAGAAGAAATATAACACTTCTTCTTACTACAAGTGTTTAACAAGAACACTCTTTTACTCACTTTACAAGAACTCTCTTAAAGAGTGGATTATGAGTACAAAATATATGGCTCAAGAACACAACAACTTAATCAATAATCTTGGCTCTCAAAAAAAACAATGTAAGATATGAAATTTGAATCACAAGAATGTAATGTATGCTTTGTAATTTTTCTGCAGTGTTGTTGTGTTGTAAAAATGATTTTCAGAGAGTGTTTTATAGAGAAAATGGAGCAATAGACCGTTGCTTTTAGTTCCAGAAAACGCTCCTGAAAATCTGCCTGACAATCGATTGTTGATATTACACAATCGATTGTTGGAGCAAAATTTCAACAGACAGATTCCTTAAAATCTGGTTAAAAAGATTTCTGTTGAATTTAAAAAGAATGACAATCGATTGTTAACTTTAGACAATCGATTGTTGTTCAAATATCCAAAATATTTCTGGCAACTTTTTGACTAAAAGATTGAGTAAAGATTATACCATAAATAGATAAAGCCGTTGGAAGGAGTCCGTTTGGAAATATCACTGAGCACAATCGATTGTTAAATAGTGACAATCGATTGTTCTTCATTTTTGAAGATTTTGAAAACATTCTGTAAGTTGTCCAAAAATTTGAGACTAAGTATAAAATCTGACAATCGATTGTTGAACAGTGACAATCGATTGTTGCTTCAAAAATGATTTCAAACGAAGTTTCTGTCTCAAGACAACATTTTAAAAACTAAGTATAGAACTTGACAATCGATTGTTTCTTCAAGACAATCGATTGTTAAACCCAATTTTCTCAAAACGAGTTTAAAAATCATTTTGGCAAATATGCAACTTATTTCTTTAAAAACTTATGATGCATGATTTTATGAAAATCATTTTAGGTGAGAGCCAATATTAGAAATAAGTCGTTGAGTCAAGATTACAAATTAAGACCTACTCAACAGTGGATTTCATCTTCTATTCTTGAACGCGTACTATCCATCTTGTACTTGGACTGTTATTGTTCCATCACCGATGCTTGCCTCAATGTTTGGCATTTATCAAAACCTACATGAATCAACACACGTTAGTTTGAGAACGTGTTTCCAACAGACGTCGTATCAATACATTATAACGACACATATGTAATATCTTTAATTGTGTATGATACCAATGTAAAATGAGTGCGATTCATCCAGGTAGCTTCGTGAACATTATTTTGCTAAGAGTATTGCGTGAAATGCAAGCCGAAGGCAAAGTAATACTGAAGGCCCATACTCTATCTGGATTCGATAATTCCACTATGGTCACGAAAGGAGATGTAACACTCACCACATTCGCTGAAGGTGTCATCAAAGATACAAAGTTCAAGGTAGTAGATATGGAAATGGCTTACAACATGATTCTTGGGAGACCATGGATCCACGAAATGGATGCAGTACCTTCAACTTTGCATCAAGTTATTAAATTTCCTTTGCCATGGGGAATCTGTCAAATTTGTGGGGATCAACATAACATCGAGGGTGATCAACTCTGTTGTAGATACAAGCACGAGAAGTGAAAATAGCAACCACAGAAAGCAGTTGAGGTCACCACAACACAAACCCTAACTGAGCAAGGGCAAATAGATGTAGACTCAAGACCTGATACCATTCAAGAACCAAAAGAGAATTAAAATATCAAAACCACAATAGAGGAATTAGAGCCTATCGTGTATTTGCTCAATGGCCTGATACGAAAATTTACATTTGGGCTAATCTTAGCCAAGGTATGAGAGTTAAGTTAATTGAATTTTTGAAAACTAACGTGGACTGCTTTGCTTGGTCCCATTCTCACATGACAGCGATTCCACTGTAGGTGATGACTCATAAATTAAATGAAGATCCCTCGTACCCTCCTGTCAAACAAGAGAAAAGAAAGCAAGGAACTTTCAAGAATCAAGTGATTCAAGAAGAAGCCCAAAAATTGCTAAACATTGGTTCCATCGTGGGGTAAAGTATCCTAACTGGTTAGCTAATATTGTTGTGGTTCCAAAGAAGAATAGTAAGTGGAGAGTCTGTGTAGATTACACTGATCTTAATAAAGCTTATCCTAAATATCTTTTCCATTACCGCACATAGATCAATAGATTGATGCGACTGCAGCTCATGAGCTATTAAGATTTTTAGATGTATATTCAGGCTATAATCAGATTAAACTTCATTTATAACATATAGGGGGGCTTATTGTTATAAGGTAATGCCCTTTGGTCTAAAGAATGCAGGTGTAACGTATCAGAGGTTATTTACCAAAATATTTCAAGAGCATTTAGGAAAAACCATGGAAGTATATATAGATGATATGATTGTTAAAACTCAGTATTCAAGGGATCATGTATCATATTTATCTGACACGTTTTCAATTTACGCAAATTTAATATGAAGTTAAACCCCGAGAAATGTGCATTTGGTGTTGCATCAGGTAAGTTTTTGGTTTTCTTGTTTCTGACCATGGTATTGAAGTAAATCCTAGAGAGATCAAGGTCATTGAAGAAATCCCCGATATACTTCCAAACAAGAAAGAAGTTCAAAGATTAACAGGGAGAGTTGCAGCTTTAGAAAGATTTATTTCTAAGTCATCAGAGAAGTGCTTTAAATTCTTCTCAGCCCTTAATTAGCAGGATTATTTTAAATGGAATGAAGAATGTCAAAAGGCACTCAGGAATTTGAAAACGCACTTATCAAATCCACATTTACTAGCAAAACCAAAGGCAGAGGAAAGACTACTTATCTACCTTGCTGTTTCGGAAGTAGCAGTAAGTATTATTTGATTTGGGAAGAGCAAGGTAAACAATCCCCCATCTATTATGTTAGTAAATCTTTATTAGATGCGGAGATGCGGTATCCCCAGTTAGAAAAACTTGCACTTGCATTAGTTATGGCATCTAGGAAGTAAACACCTTATTTTCAGTGTCATCCTATTGCTGTAGTAACTGCCTACCTTTTACGAAATATATTACATAAATATGAGTTATCAAGTAGATTGGCTAAGTGGGCTATAGAGTTAAGTGAACACGAAATCATATACCAACCTAGGACTGCTATAAAATCACAAGTATTAGCTAATTTTAACCAAGGCATGCAATTAGAAGCAGAGAAAGAATTACAGGTGTTCAGTGGGGCTAATCCACGAACTTGGACTTTATTCGTTGATGGTTCGTCTAACATAAAGAGTGCAGGTTTAGGAATTACTTTGGTACCACCTATGGGTCAAACCATTCGAAAAGCTATTAAATGAACTCCATAACTAACAATGAAGTGGAGTATGAGGCTGTGATTGCAGGTTTAGAATTGGCATGAGAACTTGGCATAAATCAGATTATAATTAAGACTGCTTCACAACTCGTGGTTAATCAAATGCTGCAGATTTATACAGCCAGGGAAACGAGGATATAGCAGTACCTAGAAAAGGTACGAGAATTAATAAAGCAATTTCAAACTTGAAAAGTTACGCAAATGCCAAGGGATGAATATGTTAAAGTGGACTCGTTAGCTAACCTCGTGTCTGTGCCTAATGTAGCAAGCGATGAAAACGCCTCAGTTATACATTTATTTTATTCAGTTCCCGACCCTGATAAGAATGGGGTAAATTTTAATAATATAACTTGGGATTGGAGGAATGAGATTATTGCTTTTTCGCAGTATGGTACCGTACTTGATGATAAGAAGAAAGCTCATGCGCTTTGAAAAAGGCTGCTCGGTATTGCTTAAAGCAAGGAAATTTATATCGTAAAATATTCGGTGGACCCTTCGCAAGATGTCTCGGACCTTCTAAAACGGACATATGTAATGAGAGAGATTCATAAGGGGCATTGTAGGAATCACGCAGGAGCAAGATCATTGGTAAGATCTCTTATTAGAGCAGGATATTATTGGCCTAAAATGAAAGAAGAAGCAGAAAGTTTCCTGGCTAAGTGCGATAAATGCCAAAAGTACGACAATAATATGCATAGACCTGCAGAATTATTACATCCAGTAATCGCACCGTGGCCATATATGTAATTGGGGAAAACATCGTGGGTCCATTACCACAAGAAAAATGACAGGTAAAATTTCTGCTCCTACTTACTGATCATTTTACTAAATGGATAGAGGCAGGTGCATTTAAACAGGTACGAGAAAGAAAATCAAGGATTTTATTTGGAGGAATATCATATGCCGATTTGGAGTACCAAAGGAGATTGTATGTGATAATGGACTTCATTTAATAGGATATCAAACCATTGAGTTCTTTCAAAGTTGGCACATTAATAGGATTACGTCTACACCTTATCATCCACCGGGTAATGGGCAAGCAGAATCAATAAACAAGGTTATTATCAACAATCTAAAGAAGTGATTAGAGGAATCAAAAGGTAACTGGCCTGAAGTGTTACCTGGAGTTTTATGGGCATACTGTACAACTGCAAAAACAAACACGTGAGAAACACCGTTTTCATTAGTTTATGGAGATGAGGCTCTAATTCAAGTTGAGATAGGAGATCCAAGTACACGATTCACACTGGTAACACAAGAATGTAATGACAAGGAAATGCGGGTCAATATTGATTTACTCGAAGGGAGAAGAGAAGCTATGCTAATAAGAATGGTAGCACAAAAACAAGTCATAGAACGATATTACAACCGAAAAGCCCGCCTCAGATTCTTCAAAGTTGGGGACTTCCTGCTTAAAATATTTTTTCAATCTTCGAAGGCAGCTAATGCTGGTTAATTAAGTCCAATATGGGAAGGACCCTATAGAGTTCGTAATATATCAGGAAAAGGAGCATATGAACTGGAGACAATGGATGGCAAGATACTACCTTCACATTGGAATGTTGTTCATTAGAAGAGATACTATTTCTAAGGAATACTCACGGTCATGTATCGCCATTTTAAATTATTAAGATTTTTCTAACAATTTTAGATGATAGGCAAAAAGCTAACCCTTACTAAATGATGAGTCACGACATGTAAGGCACACGGAAATAACCTAAAATTCCTAGCCTAGGGATACAATTATTCTGATAGAAACTTAAACAGGTTAAGCAGTCTTTATCAATGATCACACCTCCGAGTCCCGTATGTTTTTCCTTTTCAGAAAAAGGACCAAATGATAGAAACTATCAAGTGCTGAGGCTTCATACTTCAACACTCAAACACTTGGAGGACTACATAATATACGTAAACATGTGCATAAAGAAGTCACGAAGTCACAAGTGTGTATAAAGAAAGACAGAAAGTCACAAGATGGAGCCATGACTAAAGGCAAAAGAAAATCCTCACTATAGTTACGGTACAGGCTATGTGCTGAAATGGGTTATAAGGAAAAAGACCGTGTCTATTATTATTCTTTTGTAAAAATCCGTTATAAGAAAAATAGTTACGAGAAAGGTAGATGTACCTTAAATGCATGTAAAGTGTTATTCAAAACTTATCAAAGTTATTTCAAAGAAACATGTGTGTTCATATTTCTTTTATCGTATGATAACACCATTATGAAGTTGAGACGTATTCTTCATTAAGTGTTGAAATATAAAAGGGCCCTCTTTTATAAAACTCATGTTTAAGTTAATTAGCTATGAGATTAACAGAAGCATTTTCATAGAGCAAAAATGCAAAATTATTCTGTAAGTCCTTAAAAATAAAGGTAAGAGTAAATATAACAGAAGTTTGAAATACGAACATGAAGAACTTCTTAATAAGAAAACTTAAGACTAAGCACGAACTTAGTCATAAAATTAGGAAATTGTTTATACACATCGCCCCATAAAAGACTTGGGGACCTGCATCTCCAAAAATCAACCCTCAAATAAAGCTAAGGGTTTGATTACAATTTTCAAAATGAAGATAAAAGCAAAGTCATTAAAGTTGGTCACTGAGAAGTTTGTGGAACTAAAGCGGAAGCATCAATGGCAACGGGCTCGATCTGGGAAGGTACATAAGCAGTCGCGAGTTCAACTTGGCTATTAGCAGTAGGCTTGGTTGGGCTTGAATGAGTCGCAATACCAGAATCAACTTCAATGTTCATGGAAGCTTTAGCCACGGGAGAAGGGAAATCCTAAGGTTGCTGAGCTTTTTCAATGGTTTCATTGATCTTAGCTAATTCTGACTCCAGGTTGAAGTTTTCTTCACCAGCTTCAATGAGGGTATCACGACATGAATTCAAAATTCCAGACTTACCTCAACAGCAGATTTTTTTCAAGGAACTTATAATCCTATTCCTGATCAGCAATCTTATTCTTTAGCTTTTCATTTTCAGCCAAGGCGGAGGTATAAGAAGTTTGAAAAGAAGCATGGGAGCTCTCTAAAGCATGCACCTTATCAGTAGAGACTCGAAGGTCTTCTTGTGCTTGAGCTAAGCTTTGCACAAGCTCCCATGCATAAACTTCTTTTTGACTTAAGAGAGCATTGAACTCTCTGATCTCCCAATTGGCCTTAGATAGCTATTCCGAGAAGGTAGATTCAAGACTTTCTTTCTCTTTATTTGTTTGGATTGAGGAAGCTTTTGCAATCGCTAACTCTAAATTTAATGCCCGCACCTGCTGCTCTAAGATACCTTTGCTCTCTTGTAAGTCATCCACATCAACTTGTGCACTTTCAAATTGTTCCTTCCAATTGATCGCCTCTATCTGAGAATCAAATGCTATTTTCTCCAAGTCACATGCTACCTTATCCAAGAGGGAGATTCTGTTAATCATTTCAGTGTCTATGAGATTGGCCTAAAAAAAGAGGAAGGAAAATAAGAATTTCAAAGATAAAATTTTTTTATGAAGTAAAGAAGAAAGAGGACGAAAATACCTTTAAAGTGGCATGCACGATATCGTTCATCAGAGTCAAGGAACTATGGCTCTCTAGCTTTACTTTTTCAATTGGGCCAGTTAAAGGCTCCAGCCATACATCTGCGTGACCTAACTTCCTCAAATGGCTAATATCAGTAGGAACTTCAATAGTTACCCTCTTCATAGCGGCACTTCTACTTGAAGAGCCCCCTTCCATATGATGAATTATGGGAGGAGGAATTGGCAAAGGAGGAGTGGTACAAGTAGTGATAGCAGTAGAAGAAGGAATGGAAACGACTGGAGATGGTAAGGGATGAATCACAGGCACGATAGTCGAAAAAGAAGATAGGGGTATTACAGCTAAATAGGCCCTAAATTGCCACTACCAAAACTATTGACCAAAAGATGATCAAGAGACTCACAAGTATCCTGGGGAGGGACGTCATCGTTAATGTTCCAAACGTAGCTACCACACAAGAGGGCGGGGGGGGGGGGGGGATTGTATGGTACCCAATTTTTCTTTTAAACTGCTTATGGAGGACCTGGTTCTTCTATGTGTTCCAACTACTACTGTTGCGGAATAATAAATACAAAAAAATAAAGAACATAGAGATTTTACGTGGAAAACACCTAGCTCAAAAGGTGAAAAAACAACGACCTACTACTTAGTAGGATTTTCCCAAACTTACACTAAAATCACTAAGCCAAAATAATATTTACAAAAACTCTTTGTAAACCTAAGGATTAACTCTAATCCCGTTGTAGCAACCAGCCTCTAACTGTTGCGACAACTTCAAGTTAAATCTAACTTGAATACTCAAAGTACCTACTACAATTGCTTCAATGAAAGTCCTAGTACAATTGAACTAGAAATAAAGAAAGACACATAAAACTCTTTATGGAGCTGGTTCTTCAATCTGGTTCGTGTAGCTTCAGGTTTGCACACTTGAATCACACAGGAACAGCTTGCAAAAATTCTTGCTATTTTGCGCTCAATTCACGTTTTACTTCTGCATTTTTGTGCAACACTTTTAATATGAGAACATCCTGCAATTTATAGAGTTAGTAGATGACGAAATAACTAGAGTTCTTATGCAACTCTTCCTTGGTGGAGGATTTCTAGTTGATTTCAACTTCTAACTCATTCCCTATCTTGGATAGTGTTCTCTTTGATTAAGGATTCATTCTCCTTATCAATTATGCAACCTTGTCGAACAGGAGATATTAAATATACCAAGTTAAGCTTATCTCCTTCACGTCCAACCCACATGCTCGAATCTGCCCATTTTTGTGCACCTGAGTGATGGACCTGGTTCATCATGAGTTCCTTTTACAGGAAATGTGCATACATGTAAAAGAGAACAAACTTAGTTATTTCTTAAGTTAGTAATCAGAGTTTGATTGAGACTCAATTGCTGATCCTCCATTGAATTTGAGTCGAGACCAATACAAATTCCAACCCTTATTCTTGATCCAGATTGTGTTCTCTTCTCATAAGGAGACTTCTTCTCCTTATCTCATATGCAATCTTTTCGATTAATTCAGAAGATATTCAAAAGAAATTGTTTCTTGATCCCTAAAACTTATCTTCTTCACTCGCATCGCATATGCATAGGTTGATAACCACTGTGTCACATAAGATGGACCTGGTCCATCACTGAGTTTATTTGTCGTTCTTCAAAATTTCAACTGAACTTGGGCCAACAATCGTCAAGAATTTTTACTGGAGTTTCAGTAGGTTTGGTAAGAGGTACGAAAATATGAGGAGAAACTTCAGCTTCGTCATCAGAGTCGATGTGTCTCCTAGCTCGTGGCCTCGTCACCAGGGAGCCACCATCTTTTTCTTCTTCAAATTCTGCCTCCTCAATAGCTTTCCTTTTTGCAGAGGAAGAACCCAGGACTATTTCTCGGGCTCTTTTTAAAGAGATACGGGTTCCCGAAGGAGTATGGGTTCCCGATGAGACACGAAAGATTGCAACTGCTTCAGCAGTAACTCCTCGAATAGCAATAAAAAGAATGATGGGAGTTAAAGCAAAGAAGTATATATATATATATATGCATGAAAGAAGAAATAAAAACTCTTACCATGAGTCTTTACTTTCCAACCATAACGGTTAGAAAGTGTTTTCCAAGACCTGCCATCAACTGGTGCGGTCTTCAGTAATTTATCTACCCAACCACGGAAATTGGGAACATCCTCCACAACTCCCATGGTTTCTAAAAAAGAAAGAGGAAAAATTAGAGAGAGTGATTGACTTATAGGAAAAAGTCACGAGAAAGATAAAAGACTTACGTGCAAAATTGCACTTCTCAGGGAAGGGAACATTATCTTCGCCCACTAAGCTAATGGTGGGGGCATCAACAAACCGGGCATACCAGCCATGGTCCTTGTCACTTCAGGGCTTACCAAAACCCTCTTACTCCTGGCTACTAAAGTAAAACGCCATTGCGGAAAAGCTTCGGAGAGTAAAGATGAATTAGGTGAGGGAATGTAAAAGAAACACTAGCTATATTGGCTAAATGCCTCAAACAGGCAACAACTCTACATACAATTAGGCCAATTTGACCCAAACAAACATTAAAGAAATGACAAAATTCAAGAATAACTGGGTCAATAGCTGGTCTGAACCCTAAGGTGAAAGGATATGTATAAACAAATGAGAACCCAGTTAGATAAAAGGTAATTCTATGATTTGGATTAGGAATAATGATAGGAAAATTATTACTCCAATGGCAATCTTTACGAACTATAGGAATCAAAATTGGGATACGCATCAGCACGATCTAAATTAGAAGCCTGATTCCTTAGAGATTCCCTATCATGGTAAAAGGACAGTTCAGAAGGGACTATCTCCTCCACTAAGGGCTCATGCAATGGTTAAAGTTCTTTACCTTTAGAAGAAGATTTCTGAGAAAGGGAGCCTCTGGTTCTAGAAGATGGCCAAGAGCTAGAAGAAGACATTGAAGAACCACCTCGAGTAGATCCTAAGCTACGAAGCCTGCTTCCCATTCTACTCCTAATGGGGGCATTAAGGAAAGAATCAACAATAAGAACTCTCCTAGGGTTAGGACTTGATGAAAACATGGAGAAGAAGAATGCTACGAAGAAGAGAAAAGTAAACAAAGATTTTGGCGAATTAAATGTTCAGTAAAAGCTTTATATGGTAAAAGACAATGAAAAAGGTAATATTTATATTGATAAGCAACCGCCAAAGGTAAAAGTGCAATGATGCAAGAATTATAATAATGATAATTGGCACTTCGTGAATAGTAGAGCCGTAAAAAAGCCTTGAAAAGGGCTGCAAAACTGCAGAACCAACGAAAAAATGACACATGTACGGAGCATTAAATGGAAACGACAATTGAAGCGTCAGTTTTGTCATAGCATTAATGGTGACAAAAATTCTCTTTTAATGAAATCTACTTCCCAAGTATTCAACTGATGAATAAATGGAAAGTGGGGGGACTATCTGTATTGGGAAAAAAATTATATTTAAATATAAAGGAAACATGTCAAGACACGTAGACTGATTGAATGGTCAAAGAATTACAACTAGCTAAGAAGCACGAGCTGCAACAAGTACGAGCAAATGACAGAAGAAGAGGCATGTGTAGTTATTCAAATAACTCAGCGCCCGTACCTATTTAAGTCATTTATATCCGAGGGTCAAAAGGAATGAATCCGACAGTAGAAAAGAGTGCAGATACGACATTTAATGGTTATGTGGAATATGTTAGGGAATTTGTATTGAATGTAATAATTATGTAACGTAGTATTCAATGTCTTTAATTACTCATAATAAAATCATTATGATTTGGGCAAAACCTATATCTTCAAGATACCTATAAAAGGAAGATGTCTGATCAATTGTAGGTATACGAAATTATTGGAATATATTTTGATTTATTTATTTTTCTCTTGAAATACTCTTTTACTATTTAAATTATTTTTTTTATATATTCTTTTAATTATCAGTAATTTGTATTTTTCTAATTTTAATTTTGACTAAAATTTTATTTTTAATTAAAAACTCGCACCTATGGATACTTACTATCTCATATTAGAACAAGTATTGTTTAACTTTTTCCGTCAAAGCTTAGTTAGATAAAAAAGAATCTTCTAATATTACCCTTATCTCCAAATTTGCATCAATCTCACTGACAAGTAGGCCAAGATATGTAGCTATTCGGACTTTCTGCATCTAAGTCCACTATATAAGTCTCAAATAGTAATCATCAACAACAACAACAACTACCCAGTATACTCCCACCAGATGGGGTCTGGAGAGGGTAATATGTAGGCAGTTTTACCCATACCCAAAAGGACAGAGAGGCTGCTTCCATGCGACCCTCGGCGCATAGGACAGAATGAAAAGCTCTCAAATAGTAATCATGTCCATAAAATATTGGAGAATATACGTAGTCGATTCCTTGGGAACAGTAATGGTTAGGTAATTAATGAATCACAATAATTCAGCTGCAGGAATTGTCCTTTCTTTGGTGCCTTGTTCCAGTCACTAGCTTTTCATTTCTCCACGAGTATAAACCTATCCTTAAGTTGCAAGCAAATTCAAGCTCACCAATTGTGACATCTTCGGTATTGAAACGATAAAATTTCATCTCGAGGATTCATATAAAGGGATCATTCAAAACAATAAGAATTACTCTTTTTAAATTTATTTAATTGGACATAAAATTTTAAAAAAGTAAAGATTTTTAAATTTGTAGTTTTAAACCAGTCAAAAATGAGACTGAAGTATTTGTGTGATTATATAATTTTTTAATTAAGAGTAGAATTAGAAGTTTGAGCAAAATTATTTCCAAATTTTAAAAGAGAGCAGTCTTTTCTAAATGAACCAAAAATAAAATAGGTTTACATAACAGAGAGAATAATTTATAGAAAAAAAAGATTCATAATATTTATCATTTGGCTACAGCTAGAGGACTCCCTTAGTACTGAGCTTAGACCGCTCAGTTATGATCAAGTCCGGAGAGGTGAAAAGTAGCTAGTAGTGCAATTGATTATAGCATTACAAATTTAGTTCTTCCCGATTACTGGCAGCTACCTAGTTAATGTCAATTACCTAAAACACTGATTAATTAGTGGATGTTAATCACATTTAAGTCGCACTGGAGTTCAAGGGAAAAGAGAACAGGCCATGTGCAAGTCCCACATAATTGTACTAATAATGAAAGGCAATCCTGAGCATTAACACATGATTGACTTGATGACATCTTATCTAATTGTCCAAATGCCCATTACTTAGAAATTAGTATAATTATATGTATACCTTCCAACCTTCTTCGTATATTCTCTTGTCTGTCCTTTTCCTATTAGGAAAACGGCCTACGAAGGATATATGGTTTTGTGTTAACATAATTAAGAAAAATCATATCTAGCAAGTTTCTTGATCTTCTATTGAAGCCACTTCTTAAAGCCACCAGAATTGGGTTAATCCGTCATTTTACCATGACCATTCTCATGATAAGCATCCGCATTATTAATTGAAGAATGAATTGAGATGATATCCAACACTTCCTAACATAATTGGTCCGTTATTTGTCCATATGCTAGGTTACATCTATAAATTACAGCTACAAGTTGTGTTGTGCATTTTTTCCTAAAAGTTTTCTAGGTTGATTGATGAAACGCGAGGCTAGTAGTAGTAGAGCATACTTCCCTTCCATTCCAATAGCTGTTGTATTACTCTTGTTCGTCTTCTTATTAGATTTTTAGTAGTATCTGATGGTGCTTCTTCTTCGGTCTAATTACTTGCTAGTTGTGCTACTATCTCTTCTCTTATGACTCGTATTATTAGAAATTCGGGAAAAAAGATCAATAATTTACGATTAAAATTGGCCTGTCAAGAAAAGCGGTTAAAGTTAATCGTTAAATTGAAGACAATTATTAAATAATTATTCAAAATAAATTAGCGATCAAGGTTGGACGCATTTTGGTCGATAATGTGGTGAAAATATTAACCGGATTGGTCAGACTTGCTTGATGAAAGGAATATTAAAATGAGCGACCAACTTTGGTCGCTAAAGTGGGACCCAATTATAAAACTTTAATAATTATATTATTATTTAATAAATTATAAAATAAATAAATAAAATTTAAAATTAGCGACCAAAATTAGTCGCTTACGAAAGGAGAAGCAGATAGAGATCAACTTTGGTTGCTAATATGGAACCCAGTTATAAAATTCTAATAATTATATTATTATTTATAGAAATTATAAAATATAAATAAATATAATTTAAAGTAACAACTAAAGTTGGTCGTTTACGAAAGGGGAAGCAGATGAAGACCAACTTTGGTCGCTAATATGTGACCCAGTTATAAAATTTTAATAATTATATTATTATTTAAAAAATTATAAAAAATAAATAAATTTAATTTAAAATTAGCGACCAAGTTTGGTTGCTAATTTTAGTTTTTGGATAATTAGCGATCAAAGTAGGTCTCTTTTCAGGTCAACGTTGATCAAAATTAAAAGTCGCATTTATATTTACTAACTAAATAATATAAATGTAGTCGGTTAACACTTTTGTAATACAAGAGACGAATATACTAAAATATACTCAACATGCTATATATGTAGTTAAAATTGTGCAATGAAGCATGTTTTATATATATATATATATATATATATATATATATATATATATATATATATATATATATATATATATATATATATATATATATATATATATAAGTATCAATCCCTAAAATAACCTGACCATGTGTTCCTAGCTCTTCATGTTCTTTTATATATATATATATATGCTAGGAACACATGGTCAGGTTATTTTAGGGATTGATACATATATACGGCTATCAAAGTGTGTGTATATATATATATAGTTAAAGCAACACGAAGTGTGTGTGTTATATATATACACACACTAACGTATATATAACACACACACACTTGTTATAGTATAGTATATATACTATATGTTAGTGTGTATATATATAACACACACACTTCGTGGTGCTTTAACTACATATATATAGTATATGCTATCGTATTCATTATTTGTATTATAACAGAGTTAATAAATTTCATTCATCCACCACTACGTTTCAAGTCGATGAATCAATTATAACATATTAATTGATATAAGTAGTAAAGCAGCACAAAGTGTGTTTGTTATAGATATACACACACTAACATATATTATAACAAGTTATATATATATTATAGTTTTACAGTGAAGTATCTGTTTGTTAATATATATATATATATATATATATATATATATAAAACACGAAGGTCCTTAGCAAAATGTCGTTCGTCTTTTTTACCCGTTTAAATTAGAATTCGTATTAGAAAAAATAGTTACTTTATTATTTTCCTAATATTTAGTATTTCAAAATTAACTAATGATTTTTGCTATCAAACATTTCCTTATTAAATACAATTTTAATATTTTAAAATTATTTCCTTATTTGAATACAATTTCAAGATTTCAAAAATGCATAAGAGCAATATATTTTAGCTAATTTAGACGTTTTTAATAAAGACATCCGAATTCAAATACCACTTTAAGTTTTAGTAATTAACTGTCATTATTTAAATATTTCCTTCCACAATTCGTGCAAGATTTTGTTAGACTACTTATTCGTGTTTCCTACATACAAGGAAAATTTTCCAATCATAAAAAGGTAATGTGGTGTTGACTCCTTTCTTTTTTAACCATTTTTACTTCTATCTAATTTTTCAAATACAAATCAAATTGATAAATTTTATATAACTTCTTAATGATCGTGTTATTCAGAAGATGGTGATAATAACTAAATTTAGTAGCATTATCGCCAGAAGATCAAAATACGACCTCTACTTTTCTTTATATTCAGTTAGTAATATTATGGATATTTTAACTAATGGCCTTGAATTGGATATGGTTTTGATAATTTGTCGTTATTTTTTATTGAGCGATAGAGTTTTCTTAGCTACATAATTTATTTGTCGCGATTTTTTTTGGTTAACCTGTCTAAAATATTCAATACCTAAAACAATCATTTTCATACAATGTTATCATAAAAGAGACGGATACGTGATAGATCATTAAGCTTTTAAAACTATCTGAATTATTTCCATGCTTAGCTAGGTCACGCGTTATTTTTTTTAGCTAAATAGGATCAATATTTGTCATTTTAAGGCTTATATTTTTAAAATTATATTTTATAACTCAAATGTATTATTTAATATTATTTATTAATTTTTAAAAGAGTTACACTCATACATATAAGGTACACGCGCATCGCGTGTATCCTAAAACTAATATATATATATATATATATATATATATATATATATATATATATATATATATATATATATATATATATATATATATAAAAGAACATGAAGCTAGTAACACATGGTCGGGTTATTTTAGGAATTTATACACTTGTGAATTGATTCTTCGACTTATAACCTAGTGATGAATGAATATAATTCATTAACTTTGTTATGATACTAATAATGAATACTATTATATCAATTAATAAAATAATATTATATTGGTTTATCAATTTATTAATTACCATACGTAGTATTGTATACGATTGATGTCATGCCCCAACCTCGGGAGGCGCGACCGGCGCTCAAAACTGAGCAAGCCTTATCAAACACTTTCTACCCAACTCAATGCGATTAAGGGATTTGATTCCGTTTAATTAGACAATAAAATGGGTTGTACATTCAACATGGGCAACATATTTTATAACACAACCTCAACAGTAGTTAGGCTTCCAAGATTCTATACAGTTATAAGTTAGGAGAAAGCAAGAGTACAAGGTTACAACATGGTTTATTGACTTATCCAATACCCGTACACAACCCATACAAACGTCTATGGAGCCTCTAATGATACAAAAGACAATGATAACAATGCCGACAACAAGGACGCGGCTATACCTTAAAATGGATGTCTATAACAAAAGGTGTACATCATGACCCCTTGAAGGAGGAAGGGGCTAACCAAGAGTTTAAGAAGAGGATGCTCCGCTACACACGATCGGCACTATCCCCTATGGAGCCACCTACATTCATTTAAAAATGTAACGCCCCCAGCAGAAGGAACGTTAGTACCATGGAATAGTACTAATATGTATAACTAAGCACCTTCCTAATAGAAAGAACAACCATACAAAAGTAAAGAGGAAGTCGTAAGGACTCTAAAGTTTCAAATAAGCACCATGCCGACAATATAATGAGGTTCATATGATTTTCACATAGTTCTTGAAATTTAGATTGGAGTATCCCACACTATTGCATCATTATCTATATTATCACTGCTTCCGTGAGCGGAGTCCGATTACGGCCTGATAGGCTAAGATATCTCCCCGATACATTACCATTATTTCCTTCACACTTTCTAGTTTCAATCATCAATACATTACTACCATGTGTATATATATCATGGCATTCGATCACGGCCTGATCGACTAAGTCATCTCCCCGAGATGTTACCATTTACCGTTATTCATCTCACACCAATCTTTGGTTACACATGTATTAGTTTACCGGCACTTGGAGCCACAATTTCCACATTCCATAACTCACGTTTCACATTATTCCCATTTTCATATATACCTTGCCACCTAAAGTCATAAGCATATACAAAAGCAATTTAAGTCATAAGCATAGAGGGAAATTCGTCAACTTTGGCATATTAATCTCATAGTAAATGTGGCATGACAGTTAGGCAATTAGCACATAAATCATGTTCTCCACACATCTTCCATTTACAAGAATAACACATTAAACACATAAAGAAATAGTTACCACATACATTTTCACAATATCCATTCACCTAACATAACAAGCACTGCATCAAATATGTTTCGAACTTAAAACACTTACACGGGAATCATGGAACCTCAATTTCTAAGAGAAGGGGTTTTTAGCCATACACACCTCAATAAAGCTTTCTCCTAATTCATATAAAGTTCTGGGACTCTTAGCACTTCAATCTATTGCATAGGAATTACAAATAGAACCAAGAATTAGAGACAAAATTAAGAATCTAGCTTGTTTGAGCATATTATCAAGCACTAAGGGTGTATTGTGATCTTAGGTCCTTTTTGAGAGAGATTTCTGTTATTTTATACCCCAGTTACTTTTTTTTAGTACACAACCTCCCAATACTCTATGATCTTATATGCATGCAAGAAATCCATTCTTATACTCTGAACCCCCCCACCCCCCCCCCCCCAAGCTAAGTACTCTTTCTAATGTGAATTTTGGAACCAGAAATTAGGGGTCAAGTTTCTTACCTCTTAGGATGAAGACCTAGTAGCTTCAATTGACAATCTTCAAGGATTTGGGGAAAGTATTGAGAGAGGACTTGATGAAGATTACTCTCTCTCATTCTATATGTGGTGAAATAATAGGAAATGGTCTAATTGGGTATTTTTAATGGAATGGAATCGGTTTCTAAAAGTTAGAAAATAGGAGCCCCGACACAATCTGTGGTTGCATATGTGATCGCAAATTTGACATGCGACCCACATAATGGACTGCGAAAATACTCCCCAAAATCTGAACACACTGTCTTGGTATGCAGCAGAAATACGGTTCGCATACCCGTTCTGCGATCGCATAGTGTACCGTAGAACTTCCCCTTAAAACATTCCAAGGGAATTATGCGACGACTTTGCGGTTCACCTATCGATTATGCGATCGCATAGTTGTCCTCAGATTGACCAACACACTGCTTCACTCTGCGGCTACTATGCGGTCCGCATAGTTGTTATGCGATCGTAGAATCATACTTTTCTGGAGAATATTATTCCTTGACTTTTTAATGCACAGGTCAGTCCAAAGGGTCCAAACCAAATTTCTAACATATATTCCTAACTTGACACTACGAGCTCTCGGGTTTTGAGTAAAAAATTTTTTACGGGCCTTATAATTGATCATCAATTAAAATATAGTTTATGCGTGTGTATGAAATTACTCATATACATAAATATAATTTAAAAATTACTTTACATAGAAGCTATTATAATCTATTAAAAGTAATTACATAACTAACAATTATTTATAATAATTATAGTTAAATAAAATAAAAATTTATTGCTAAAAATAATTTTTTATAGCTTATAATATTTAAAAACCAAAAAAGAAAAAAATAATTTAATTGTTTTTTAAAATAACGACCAACATTGGTCGCTATTTTTGGTCAAACAATCAAAACTTATTTATAGACAAAAAATAGCGAGTAAAGTTGGTCGCTTTTTCTAATTCTAGAGACAAAAATGTCCACCCCCCCCCCCCCCCCCCCCCCCAGTTCTCTTATTTCCTTCCCCAAAATTTCTCCAACTCTCTCTTTCCCTCCCTTTTTCTATTTCACTCACGCAAATCCCTTCCCCTACTCCGTGCCACCACTGCCCTCTTGCTCGCCACCGCCCCGGCCACTGCTCGCCGGCCACTACCACTGCCGTTCTCTTTCTCTCTCTCCTTCTCCACCTAAAAAAACCAATTAGACTTATAACCTTCCATCTTTGTTAGTTCTAGTGTGTGTTACAATATTTGATATATTGTTGTTTATTATTTCAATTCGTGTTTCAATTCTTTGAACATTGTATTTTATTGAGGATTAGGTTTAGGTCTTGTTTTAATTAGTTTTGTTAATTAGTTTTATTAACTAATTAGTTTAATTAGTGTTGAATTTGGTTTAATTAGATTTGAATTATACTTTGTATTATCTTGATAGTTTAGTTAGAATTTAGGGTTTAGGATATGAATTAATTTTTAGATATGAATTGAAATTTTAGTTTATGAATTAAAATTTTAGTATATGAATTGGACTTTTAGTTTATGTATTGTATTTTAGTTAATGTGTTGTAATTTTAGTTTACAAAATTAGAATTTTTGGATATGAACTGAAATTTTGTAGATATGAATTGAAATTTTAGGATATGAAATGAGCCTTTAGGATATGAATTGAACCTTTAGGATATGATTTGGACTTTTAGTTTATGTATTGGGATTTTAGTTTATAAATTGAAATTTTAGGATATGAATTGAACTTGAGCGGATATGAATTGAACCTTTAGGATATGAATTGATTTTTTTTATATGAATTGAACTTTTAGGATATGAATTGAGCCTTTAGGATACGAATTGGATTTTTGGTTTATGTATTGGAATTTTAATTTATAAATTAAAATTTTAGGATATCAATTGAACTTTTTAATTTATGAATTAAAATTTTAGAATATGAATTGAACCTTTAGGATATGAATTGAAATTTTTGTGTATGAATCGAACTTTTAGTTTATGTATTGAAATTTTAGTTTATACGTTAAAATTTTAGGATATGAATTGAACTTTTAGGATATGAGTTGAACCTTTAGGATATGAAATTAATGAACTAAAAAAAGATTAGGATATGAATTAACTAAATTAATTTGTTCTTATTTTATTTGTATAGATGAAATATCGTACTTTGATGTACAATAGGAATTATCCTAATCGGCAAAAATTGCGGGAGGATTTTGTTGAAGGGGTTGATGACTTTATTAGACATTCAATGAAACTTCTACCAAGAATAACCTGGATACAGTACCTGACAGAGTGAGTCTTTAATTGTTGTTCTCATTAGTGACAATGATGATGAGAAGACAATAACATGTGTTTCAGACAATGATGGTGTAGATAGGAATTTAACATTTCCTAAGCAGATAAAAGAAGAGGTTATAGAGAAATTCTCTACTTCATTTTTCAAGAGGAAAAGAAGCTTAATTGAGAGTGACAAGATTGATGGCAATGAAAAGCCGTCCGTTGCTCATGGCGATTCCCATAAAACGGGGATCATAAGACTCTGTTATGACAAAGACAAAAGGAAATTTTATTCTCAACTTTCTTCCAAGTCTGATCCGTACAAGTTTAATAGGATTGGTGATATTTCCTCGAATTCAGATAATGATTTGAGTGACAAAAGTATGAAAATGCTAATCAAAAGAATTAAAAGTAAAACACTTCTTTAAGGAAGAGAAATTTGGAGAAATCTACTACCTCTAAAGTGCACATATCATATTCATGTAGAGTTCAACATCCTTCTCTTCCAAAAAACGTTTTATCTTTAATTCTTCTTATTAGTATTTCCATACTTTTTTCACTCAAATCATTGTCTTAATCCGAAGAAATATCACCAATCCCATTAAAGCTTGTGCGGATCAGTCTTGAAAGAAAGTTGAGAATAAAGCTTCCTTTCATCTTTGTCATCACAAAATCTTATGATCCCCGTTTTGTGGGAACTACCATGAGCAACTGACAACTTTCCATTACCATCAACCTTGTCACTCTCAATTAAACTTCTTTTCTTTTTGGAAAATAAAGTAGAGAATTCCTCTATAACCTCTTCTTTTATCTGCTTAGAAAATGTTAAAGTCCTACTTACACCATCACTGTTTGAAACACATGCCATTGCCTTCTCATCATTATTGTCGCTAATGAGAATAAAAATTGATCAAAGACACACTCTTCCAGATACTGCATCCAAGTTATTCTCTGTATCCAAGTTCATCGCGAGTAATATTAGTACGAGGATAATCACCAAAACCACCAGACAACTTTATGATGCCAATAAAGCAAGATGGTCTATTCAATGAGACTCGTATTGTAAAGAAGAAGAAAGAAACTGATCTAAAAAGGTGGGCTGAGGACCGAGCCTTGACTGTATATGTAAATTTTTTACTTTTTATTAAGTATTTTGATTTACTTTTATATAAATTTTGAAATACTAATTCAATGTAATTTTTCTTATAGGGTCGCTTCACAACTGATGCAAAGGAATTCATACGCAGTCAGCTGAGTTGGGGTAGGCAATCCAACTTTCGGACGAGGATGTTGAAAGAACACTCCTTGAGTATTTATATATTTTGAACTAGACAATAGAACCGGTTTTCGAATGGGCTTGTAATAAGCGTTAACTTAGTTTTATTAGCTTAATGTGTTAGTTCTATTGAACTTTATACTTTATTGGTTTTAATGTTGTTGTAAATATTGTTGTTGTTGTGTTGTTATTGTATTATAGTTGTTGTCGGTTTTGTTATTGGTATTGTTGTTGTTATTGCTTGTAATCGGGAATTTGGTATGCTTGCAGGTGGTATAGCCACCAAAACAGGCAGTTTCTGCCAAAATTATACCCAAAAAAGCGACCAACTTTGATGATTCTCTATTTTAGAAAATATTTTCTGGGCAATAGCGACCAAGGTTGGTCGCTAACTAACCTAGATTTCCTAAAAAGCGACCAACTTTGGTCGCTATTCTATTAAAAAGATATGAAAATTAACAATCATTTTTGGTCACTTATATTTAAAAAAAATTAAATTCTTGAAGTTAGCGGCCGATTTTGGTCGCTTATGTTTAAAAAAAATTAAAAAAATTTAAAAAAACGACCAACTTTGGTCTCTATTTTCTAGATTATAAAATATAATATTTGGTTTACAGACCAAAGTTGGTCGCTATATTTTAAATAATTATAAATAAAAAATATATAATTTAAATGCAGAGACCAACTATGGTCGCTAAATTTATATTATTAAAATATTAAAGCGACCAAAATTGATAGATATATTATTTACCAGAATATTTGGTCCTTGGTTGCTAATTAGCAACTAACTTTGGTCTCTAAGGTAAATGGACCAACAAAATAGCGACCAAGCCAGTTTAGACACTTTTTAATCGATTTGTGTCTTGTAAGCGACCAACTTTGATAGTTTTTTGTGGTTGTTTTTTTGCCATATTTCTACTAGTGACTCTTTACTGTTGATATATTTTAATTTGCTTTACTTTTTTAATTGTGCTTGTCAGAGTCGAGAGTCTCTGAAAATAGCCCTCTACTTGCATAAGGCAGGAATAAAATTTGCGTATATACTGTCCTTCTCAAATTCTACGTGTGGGAATATGTTATTTGTTTGTTTTCTAGGTTGATTATTGTCCTTATGCTATTCCCGGGTTTATATCTTCAGTTAGGGTATTTCTTAACTAGTCATATTTACATTAATTAAGATCCTCTAACAATTTTAAAAACGCATGAACGGGCAGAAAAAAAAGAAGAAGTGGTATATAATTAGGAAAATGTCAATATAGGCAACCTGTGCAGATACCATCAACCGCTTTTTACACATGTTGGGCTCTATGACCACGCTGTTTCCTCTCTTTTTGTCTTATTTTCTTCCCCATTTAAAAAGAAGAAACAAAATCGAAAATTATTTACACGTACTTTATATGACAAGGAATTAATTATTAGTAACGTAACTCATATCATTGTGTAAGTACGAAGTAGAGTACGATCTGAACGGGGAAACTTCTGATTTTGTTCCTCCATCGGTCATACTCCTTTTTATTATTTATTATAAGTATGTAACCCGTATGTCGACCGCGCGCCTAGACATATACATATTATTCTGTATACAGCTAAATAGCGCATTTTCTTATCTTTTTTAAAATGGACGGTTTGTTATATGTTATTTCAACAATTTATTCATCCAAAATAGTACCATTCATGTGCAATTCTTCTTTTCTTAATATTTTATCGTTTTTTACTAAGTGGAAGTAGCGCGAATATTTGAATGATGAATTTGTTTGGTTGAAAAAGGGTGGATGCATGCGTGGTTGTCAACCATTTTTACAATCATATAATTAGGTTATTATCAATGTATCACAAATTACTGTACACACAAAATTAAATGCTCATACTCTCTTAGCCTTTATCTCATTACTGCGATCTTAATATATAGTCAATTAGTATTGTGACCTATTACAACTTTCTTTTTAGTTTTATGCGTCATGAGTTTTCAATTTTACGCGAAAGAAATCGGAAAATAGAACACAAGAAGTTTTGTAGGGTTTTTTACTCTTATTCAAACCGTAAATATTGAACCATTTCCTCGTCAGCGTGGCCTAAGTTAACATTATTAATTTCGTCTTGTCATTGGCTCTGCATCTAGAGGAGGTTTTACTGCACTGTGTTATGGTCAATGCTAACGTCTCCATTCTCCAAGTATATGATAAAAGAGTACTTTTAGCCCTACCATGTGACAACATTGAGATTTGGAGACAAATACTGTGCCAATGAGGCAATGAGAGCAAGAAATTAGTTCAAATAGACAACCACTAAAGCCATCACATGCAGCATGCCCCAACTATTAGGCAAGAAAGTTCAAAGTGGCAACAGAAATCCGACACGTACGTTGCAAATTAGGGGTGTTCATTGGGCGGATTGGGTGGCTTTTTACTTTAACGGTTTGGCTTATCGGTTATCAGTTTTTAAATGTATTCATTCGTTAGCCACCCGATAAGATATCGGGCGGATTGGTATCGGGTTAGCTCTTATCGGGCGGTTAATGGGCGGTTTATCGGTTTAATACCTAAGGGCTCAAATGTATTTTGTCCACACACTATACTGAAATATCAAGCTCATAGCTTTGACAATTTGTTGATCAGTACATTGATGAACTTCTTAAGAGGTCACCAACTAGGACGCAGCACACCAAATAACTTTTATTTGCTATCTGTATAGACTATAGAGTACAGAAGTGACGGTGGGGGGTTTTGTTTTTCTACTTTATTTGTATTATAGTTTTATACACTTATACTTATTCATTTTAAGGTTTTTTATTTTTATATTTCATATATATAATTATGTAAGTAAAAATAAATTATATATATTTATATTCTTAATGGCTTAACGGATTACCCGTTAAGAAAATTGAATAATCCGCCCCCAAACCGCTAAGCCGTTAATAAAAAAAATTCAATCCGTTCTCCGTCCGTTAAGCCGTTACCATTAAGCCATTAAGCTTCGGTTCGGTTCGGTTTTCGGTTTCGAATCGGTTTTGAACACCCCTATTGCAAATGCAAGGTGAATGGCAATGAAATCACATGACTATCATCTGACATGACTAACAATTAGTATTCTGTTTCATTTTATATGACACTATTATAATACTTGAAAAATATTATTTTAAACTTTTAATAATATTGATACAGTATTAATTTTTATTATTAATTTTTACATAATTTTCAAATATATAAATTTTATTTTAAAAAATTAAAAGAATCCATTTCGACTCAGACTGAAAATTAAGTGTTTTGACATTTGTCTTTCACTCCCGAATACGTTCAAATAAAATGGGACTAAGCAATGTAATAGAGTGTCGTTGTACCCTTTTTTTTTTGGTTTCAGATGCTGCATATCACGAATCACGACGTCCCCCGCCCTCACCCATGCTCCCCCCCTCCACACACACATATTAAGATATGCAGAAAATTATAAAGGAAATAAAAAGGACGCTAGAGGGAAGATAGCTAAATGTATAGAGCTCCGTAAAGGTCTTCGTGGAAGCAGATGCGGATTCACATTTAAATTTTATGAGTTTAGCTTTTTAAGGTTTTTATCATTGAACTCATTATATTTTTAAAAATTATAATTTATATTTTGTAAATTATTACACATAAATTATGTTCCGTATCAAAAGCTATGAGTTTAATCGAACATAGTATCAATCTGCTAAATCCGACTCCACGTAGAAGAAGGCATAGGTCCAAGGGAAACTATTGGTTTAGCATATTAATGTGTGGGGCGCCCTTAATGAGTAATATGCAGACAATGTCCCTTCTCAAGGATAGAAATACAATGGTTGCTGGCTTCTGCATCAGTAAATCCTGCATGAAAATTTATGATAAGTCTACCCAAAAGTTCAGAAGATATAAGGAAATTAGCGAACAAGAGAATGCGAAAGGGACCTTTCCTATCAAGTGTCCAACTGATTACAAACACAGTGAAAAACTGTGTCCATATGACCACTGCCAATCATGTAGTATCACTTTCATCAATAATTAGAATAAAATGAACCTCATCACCAATTATTGCATCTTAACATTTTGTCTTTCTCCCTAGGAAAATTATGTTAGAAAGTAATTTTTTTATGCTTAGTTACTACATGTCTCCTAGCATAAAATATAGGATAATATATATGAGTTTTCCTCACGGTAGGTAAGAAATTATTTTTTATTAACAAACGCAGCCGTGCACTACCAACACAATATGGGCGAATTGAACAAATTATTTTTAGAGCTGCTATTTAGGGATTAGTCAGTATTTTTTATTGTTCTGAAATTTTAAACTAAAAATTATAATATCAAACGATTCAAAATATTGATCTTAAAAAATTGAGCTGAAAAACTTTTATACATGACGCTAGGGATGTACATAGACGGGGTTGGTTCGGATTTTACAATTACCAAACCAAACCAATTGTGTCGGGTTATTAAATTTAAAGACCAAACCAAACCAATAAATTCGGGTTTTTCAATACCGATTTTTCTCGGGTTTTCGGGTTATTCGGGTTTTTTCAAAATTTTTTTTCGGTAAAATCTTCGTAGAACAAAGCATATAACGTATGCTCAAAATATTTCTTTAATCATAGTAAGATACAACCATATAAAGTATTTTTCAAGAAAATAATACAAAATATGAGATATGTCATGATTCATGACATTATCCTAAAATATTCAACAATAAAGACAATAAAATTATGTAATATAAATATTGCTAATTGAAAAGCCATAATAAAAATAAACATAATCTAAAAGCACTAATTCAAGCTAAACTAGATAGACTAATAGGGGAATATTAATTATATGCCTAAAAGCTAAAGCAAAATAAAAATAGGTTATGTATTTTTATCTAAATTATTGCAAAACAAAAATTAGACATTCAATACATTCCCGTTTGTAATATTGAATTGAATATCTTTTGTTAGCATTAGTATTGATTGCTAGCATTATTTAATTTACTAATATTAATGGCTATAAAACTTATTGGAGCATTCAAAAGTTCTAAATCCAACCTTGAAATAATACCTTAAAAGATAAAATTATGAAATTTTTAAGAAATATTTATAAATTACATTACAATAAGTATATTTATATATTAAATATATCTAAAATTTCTATATATGTAACGTCGGGTTGGTTTGGTTTCGGTTTTTTAGTTAAAACCAAACCAAACCAATTATGGTCGGGTATTTTTTTCCAACACCAAACCAAGTCAAACCAAACCATAGTCGGGTTTTTTTTTCTCGGCTTGACTCGGATTATCGGATTGGTGCGGTTTGTCGGTTTTCTTTGTACACCCCTACATGACGCATTGGCTATTTTCTAAATAACATGTTGGAAACACGTTCTCAAGGCTTTATACTAAAACGTGTGTTCTTATGTGTAGGTTTTGATGAATGACAAACGAAGCGCAAATTGATATATGACGAAGTTCAAGTACAAGCGCATAATTGATGCATAACGAGATTCAGGCACAAGACAAAGTTTTATAGTTTAAATGAGTCGTTCTTAATTGTGATCTTGATCCGACAACTTGACTCATGACATAGCTTCTCTCGTAAAATTATTTTTACAAAATCATGCATATTTAATTTAATGCTAAATGATTTTAAATCATGCATATTTACTTTAGTCAAAATGATTTTTAAACATGCCTCTAAAATCTGGACTAAGATAATCGATTATGTACTTATGATAATCGATTATGTTAAGCCAAGACTGCATGACAATCGATTGTGAACTAATGACAATCGATTGTGTTAAGCCAGTGAGCATCAGGTTTTTCAAACCTGCATGACAATCGATTGTGAACCTTATGACAATCGATTGTGATGAGGCAGTGTACATCAAAGTTTTTCAAAACTCAGAATAATCGATTGTGAAGCTAATTACATCGATTGTGAAGAGACAGTGTCCATCAGACTTTTCAAAGTCACAAAATAATCGATTGTGAACATATGACAATCGATTGTGTTGAGGCAGTGTCTTCCAGACTTTTTCAAAGTTATTAAATAATCGATTGTGAGTATATAACAATCGATTGTCACGAGGCAGTGTCTAAAATGATTTTCAATGTCTGATAAATAATCGATTGTTAACATTGCACAATCGATTGTGAAGCTGACCGTTGTCGTAAAGTTTTTCAAATACCGTCAGGTAATCGATTGTTGATTTTGTACAATCGATTGTTGAAATTAAAATCTGAAAAAGATTTTTTGAACGTTGCTGAATAATAGATTGTCGATTTTGCACAATCAATTGTTGAAATTAAAATCTGGAAAGGATTTTTTGAACGTTGCTGAATAATCGATTATTGATTTTGTATAATCGATTGTTTTGCGTAAAATCTGAAAATAATTTTTTGAACGTTACCAATAATCGATTGTTGATCTTGGACAATCGATTGTTAAGCGTAAAATCTGGGATTGATTTCTGGAACGATTGGCAAACAATCGATTATGACTTCTTGACAATCGATTGTCACACAGTAAAATCAGCAACTCTTAATTGGCAATTAGGCAACGGTAATGCCAAGTTTTTCAACTATAAATACAGCTTCATTTCAGTGTTTTAAACACAACAACATACAACAACTGATCATACAATTGCTATAAGCTTGCATTCTCTATTGATTATTATTTTATATTCATTACATAAATTTTGAGAGCCATATTATTGTTCAAAGTTGTTGTGATCTTGAGCTTACTTCTTTTACTCATATCTACTCATAAAGGAGTGTATTGTTTGAGTGTTTAGTGTTTTGTACACTTGAAGAGAATTGTGATTCTCTTGTTGTAAGAAACTTGTGTTTCCTTGGTCGAAGTCTTGGAGTGTTGTATCTCCGAGCAAGATTATTGAGGCTTGTGTCCTCAGATTGTAAAGGTTGGTTAGGCACCCGTAAGCTTAACAGTGAAGTCTTGGAGTGTTGTATCTCCGAGCAAAGGTGTTAAGGCTTGTGTCCTTAAGTTGTAAAGGTTTGTTGAGCACCCGTAAGCTTGACAAGTTAGTGGAAAATCTCGAGAGAGTCTCTCGGGGACTGGACTAGCCACATGTTGTGGTGAACCAGAATACATTGGTGCGTTCTTTCCTTTTTGTTTACTTAACGCACTTATTTATTTCCTGCAAATTTCAAATTTCGCAAGTTTACGCTAAATTTTATTATAACGCTATTCACCCCCCCTCTAGCGTTAAGCGTATTATCTAACATAACAGTCCTTTTATATGTCTACCTGATGAAATCTACACATAACATTTAGCAAATAGTAACTATTGGGCTATCTTGGAACGGTTATTGAGTTGCTAACTAAAAATCTGGGATTTTGACACAGTTACCTACAAAAACAAAAGTATTTACCTTTGTCTACCCACTTGTTTTTCTACCTATAAACTAACTACATTTTCTACCCGTAGTAAGTTTTGTGAGAAATTCTTTCTTTATTCTTCAATTCTTTTTTATTTTTATGCTTATTTCTTTTTTTCTTTTTTCTCGTTTTCTTCTTACTTTTTTCTTTTTCCTTTTCTGATTTATTTAACTTTTTTTATATTCTTTTTCTCTTCATATTCTAATTTTCATTTACTGTTTTCACTATTTCTTTATTATTCTTTTTTATATTATTACTAAAAAATAAAATTGTATACCAACTAAATGTAGCTAATATAATAAAAAAAATATTAACTAACATATGATACCAGTATAGTATATAGTTTTACCAACAGGGTATACAATTGTACGCAATGAGTTAAAAAAATTAATATAATTACTAAACTAAAATAATATCAGTTTTCAATAAAAAATTTAAAAAATTCTAAAAGGATCTAATTATAAGAGTATACCGTTACATTATATAGCATACTATATTTTTTTTTTTTGCATCTTTATTTGTCCCTCACATTGGATAAAAGTATAAAATAAATGAAAAGGGAAAAGGCAAGTGAATTTACGAGTAATAAGTATACTATTATAGTATAATGTATACTATTATAGCATATTGTTACGTTATCTTGCATATTATTGTAGTATACCATAATAATATATTATATACTATAATAATATACTGTTGCTGTATAACTGTATACTCCTATAATATATTAATATACTGTAGCGGTATACTGTTTTGTAAACTATAATAGTGTACGGTTGAAGTATAGCTATATACTCCGACAGTATATTGTATACCATAGCGGTATACTGTAGCTGTATTCTTCTTCGATTTCCAACTGAAAATTTCGATCTCAATCACCTCAAGTCATGTCCAAATGCTATAAAATTTCAGTATGAACTTCTAGAAGGTACTATAAGTAATATTTAACAGCACCCATTTTGAAGCAAACAAAAAATATTCAAAAATAAAATTGAGCTTTAAGCCCAACAATGGTGGATATTCAAATACACACAAAATATTTAGATTTGGGATGTAATATACTCTTGTACTTAATGAAATATCCAAACCATGGCTTGTAAGCTTTGACCACATGTAATTCTAATCGCATGGTTCGTGAAAACTACTCAATTAGAGAAAGGAGGAAGGGGCCAGAGCCTAGTTCAATTTTTTCAAATAACCTCAAATGCGATCAGTTGGTCACCTTTCAATGTATGCTAAAATTCTCTTGTACATAACAATGATTATTCAGAGAGAATCTGTATCCAATCTTTATTTTAGTAAAGCTAAGCTTTTTATGATAGATGCCTTGACTTTGGGAATAACTAGCGGATAAATGGATTGGGGAGTATGGGTAGGAGTAGTAAATAGTTTGGATTTGGGTATATTTAAAGGGTAAACAATTTCTAATTAATAGGTATAAAGTGAAATTTTCTCTTTTCTGGTAGGCCTTGACCCGGGAAACGCCCAAATAACACAACTGTAAATTGTAAACTTAAAAGGGTACTTTTGACACAGTTGCCCATAAAAATAAAATTATTTATCCTTGTCTACCCATTTATTTTTCTACCCATAAAATAATTATATTTCCTACCCATAATAGATCCTGTGGCAGTTTTTTTCTTTATTCTCCAATTCTTTTTTATTTTTATGCTTCTTTTCTTTTCTTTTTTCATTTTTTTCTTTTCTCTTTTTTTCTTGTTTTCTTCTTATTTTTTTCCTTTTTTATAAGTTCATTTAATTTCAATTTTTTATATTCTTTTTCTCTTTATAATCTAATTTTATTTACTATTTTTATTATTTTTATTATTCTTTTTTTATATTATTACTAAAAAAGCAAATTGTGTACCAATTAAATGTAGTTAATACAACTAAAAAAATATTAACTAACATATGATACCAGTATAGTATATAGTTATATCAACATGATATACAATTGTACGCAAAGAGTTAATTTTTTTTAATTTAATTATTAAACTGAAATAATATCAATTGTAAAAAAACTATTAAAAATTCTAAAAGGATCTAATTGTAAGAGTATACTGTTACTTCGTATAGCATACTATACTTTTTTCCATTTTCAATTTGTCTCCCCACGCTGGGCAAAAGCTTAAAACAAATTAAAAGGGAAAAGACAAGTGACTTTACGGGTAATAAGTATACTATTATATTATATTATATACTATTATAGCATATTGTTACAGCATCTTGCATATTATTATAGTATACCATAACAATATATTGTATACTACAATAGTATATTGTTGCAGTGTAACTATATACTCCTATAGTATATTAGTATACTGTAGCAGTATATTGTTTTGTAAACTATAATAGTATAGTGTTGCTCTATATACACCTACAACATATTACATACCGTAGCGGTATATTATTTCTGTGTTTTTCGATTTTCAACTGAAAATTTCGATCTCAATCACCTCAAATCAGCTCCAAAAGCTATCAAATTTCAGTATGAACTTCCAAAATGTATGATAAGCAATATTTAACAGCACCCACTATGAATCAAACAAGAAATCTTCAAAATAAAAATTTTAAGTCAAGACAAGAGCAAGAGCTAAGGACAGAACAATCAAGAAAAAGTGGAGTACAATTGAAACTAGCCATTTTCGTTAGTGGAACAGAAAAGAATTGATCCACATAATCTTCATTAGTTTAAGTGTTAATAACAAGAAGATCAACATCTTTACCCCTGTCAAAATCAGATCTGAAATTTTGATAAAAGACTTTAACAACACCATATATGATGCCACTTAAAACACCTAAAAATTTATCATTGTCCCTTAATCGAGAACCACCATAGCTTCTCCAATCTTTTACATACATTACAAAAAGATGACGAGCAACTGTGGTCATATACTATTGCCAGAGAAAATCATTGAAGAAACAAACCAGGATGAGGTTCCTTTGCAACAACTCAAAGTAAAGGAAGTTTCTTGCCAGAACTTAAAATAATATGACTCTTTAGATTTGGAATGTAGCAGTATACCTCATGCCTAAAAGGTTTGCTACCTCTTTAACTAATTTTCGGTCAATTAATATGATTACAATCCTGATTAAAACACACAGATTTTAAATGGAGATTTTTTGAAAGAAGGAGAAGCTTAAAGGCTATTGGTTAGCGAATAAACAAGAAGAGTTTTGGTGGAGATATCGCATAGGTAGAGGGGGATGAGCGAGTAATTAAGTTTGGTGGAGTGTGCAATTTTGGTAATTCTTTTGAAAATGGGTAAATACGGGTAATTAGTTTGGGTTGAATAGGCAATTTGCATAGTTTTCCCTATAAATTTGCACTTCAAAAGGCATAACATTTAGAAAAAATTAACATGCAGCGTCCCAAGAAGTTTAGGAGAAAATATAGACTACGGAAAAGGGCTTAACATGCCTCTTTATTATATGAAATAGGACAGACTAGCCCTTCGTTAAAAGTTGGTCTCTTTTCTGTTCTAACTGTCAACAAATGGGCTTGCATATGCCCTTCATCACTAACGGAAGACCCATAAAGCCATGTGGAATATATATGAGGGCAAGTTAGACCTAGTTCGAATTGTACAGGGGCATATATGAGTCAGTTATAATAGTCATTTCTCAAACACTTCGCAACTCCATATCTGCTTACTTAGACACCTATTTGACAACACCAAACTAATTATTACAACAATTAAAGTAAGTCATAGACACAAACATTCAAATGAACAACAATGACGTCATTAAATCCTAGTAGCTCAAAGGGGTCGAATCATAACAAAAAACAACAAAAGACAATGTCGGAATGTTCTAGTAGCTCAAATGGGTCGAATAGAAGTGTCACGACCCAAAATCCACTAAGGGTCGTAGTGGTGCCGGACACCATTGTCAGGCAAGCCAACCAAGAATGCATAATAAAATTCCAGTTTTTGTATTTTGGCGAAAATCATTTTTTTTCTTATATGTTAAATATTAGATAATAAAAATTTTACAAAAATGAACATAAAGTCGATAAAAGACTTAATACTAAATAATCCAAAATCCTCCCATAACCCGGTGTCACAAGTGCATTAGCATCTACAGATAAGGAAATAAATTACAACATCCGTCCGAAATACAGTGGACAACAAATAAATACAATATACTGAAATGGACTATACTAGCTGCGGGCCGCCTCGAATAATGCAACTCACCTAGTTGCGAAATTATCCGCGAGCTACGCCCAGTAGGCCACTAGGGTTACATATACTTGTGCAACAAAAATGTACAGATGTGTAGTATGAGTACATAAATAATGTGTACTCAATGAATATCCTGCCTAATCTCGAAAAAGTAGAGGCAAGATGGCTAACTTCGACACTTACTAGTGGTCAGATAATAATATACTAAAAATGTAAGGAAATCATGGATTTATATAGTTGTTATAACTTACAAAGCTGTAAAACATATAATCACCTTTAACGATAAACAAAGGATTCCCAGGATTTCTTTTCATTTATCTTTAGCAATTTATTTTCAAGCAAAAAGGCAATATCATCATCATTTATTTCAGGTAAGCAATATAAGCATTCACATATCATGCCGAGGCGATGACCTGCTCCAACAGAAATGTAATATGTGCACTGCCGAAGGTCGAACGACTCGAACCATAGATGCATCTATTACCCCACTCGCAAATCATCCATGCGATGCGGTCAAACATAAATAAACAACACCCCGCTCGCGAATCATCATGTGACGCAGGTACCCATAGAAGCATGAGTTTAAACAATCAATCAAGACTCCATCAGGGAAAATAATTTACCAAAGAAATAGCAATTCTCTTTAACGGTCAAGAAAATGATGTTTTATCCTTTTGAAATTCATTTAATGTTTTAATGTGATTTAAGAAATTGAAGCGGTCAATAAGTTTACAAATATTCCAAGTATAACATGCTTGTTGGGCCCTAGACTACCCGGACATAAACATAATAGTAGCTACGCACGGACTCTCATCACCTCGTGTGTACTTAGCCCTCACAAATAGGAGACCATAATTAATTGATTCACCTATGGGGACATTTCCGTCTTATAAGGTATAAAGGAGACTCAACTCGCTCGGAAGATCCATAAACGACCTCCAAGCCTTCCCGATGACTCGAATCGTTGCAAAAATATTTCGAAACTAGTCAAATAACGACAAACTAATGAGAATATACTCAAATACTTGTTAACAATTCAAACTATACAAATTCCCAACTCCGCTTAGTGAATGACCAAAATGCCATCGGGCTCACGTGCTCGGATTCCAAAATTTCTCAAAGATATACTCTACCCATAGCTTTACTAGATCAAATATATAATTTACCCCTAATTCCATGCTCAATTAGTGGTAAAATCCATTTGATCAAGTTTCTAGGTTTTCTTCCAAATATCCCAATTTTTCCATAATTTTCATGTCTAATTCCATGATATAATCTTGTATTTAACTCGGAAATGAGTAGGAGTAACTTACCTTAACATTGATGATGAAATCCCTCCTTGAAGCTCTCCAAATATCGTCCAACGAAGTGAAAAAAATGAGTGAAATGAACTCAACCACGTTTTTAAAATAATCTGCCCAGCGACTTTCGCACTTGCGACTAGTTTGCGTTTCTGCGGTTCCGCAAGTACAGCCAATATTCCGCATCTGCGACCTCACCCTTGGCTTCCCTTTCCACTCCTGCGATATCCCTTCCGCAGATGGAGTCCCGCTTCTGCGAATCCTATGCGGTCTACGAGCCTTCGACCAGTTTCGCTTCTGCGGCTCCTTCTACCGCTTCTGTGGGGCCGCTTCTGCGGTCCCATTTCCGCAGAAGCGGAAATACCAGCAACCAGATAACTTCAGCCTTCCCAAAAATTCAATTTTGATCCGTTCGCCACCCGGAATCCACTAGAGGCCCCCCGGGACCCCAACCAAACATACCAACCAGTCCCAAAACATATTGCGGACCTGCTCGAGGTCTCAAATCACATCAAACAACGTCAAAACCATGAATCGACCTCCAATCTAAGCATAATGAACTTTTGAATTTCAAACTTCTACTTTCGATGCTTAAACCTATCAAATCACGAACGATTGACCTCTAATTTTGCATGCAAGTCATATTTGGCATTACGAACCTACTCACACTTCCGGAATCGGATTTCGACCCCGATATTAAAAATTTCACTTCCGGTCAAACTTCTCAAAATCTTCAAATTTCTATATTTAGCCAAGTGGCTTCAAAACGACCTACGGACCTCCGAATTCACTTTCGATCGCGCCCAACTACATAATCATCATGCGGAGCTATTCACAGACTCGGAATCCCAAACGGACATTGATAATGGTGAAATGCACCTCATGCCAAACTTTAGAAATTTCTTCCAAAATACCAACTTCCACAATAGGCGCCAAAACGCTCCCGGGTAATTCAAAATCCGATCCGGCATACGCACATGTCCAAAATCATCATACGAACATGCTGAAACCTTTAGATCCTGATTCCGAGGTCTTTTACTAAAATTTTCAATCCTAGTTCATTCTTTCAACTTTAAGCTTCCGAAATGAGAATTCTCTTTCCAAATCAATTTCGAACTTCCCGAAACTTAATTCCGACCACACGTACAAGTCATAATACCTGAAATGTTGTTCATGGCCTTAGACTGTGGAATGACGTGCTAGGGCTCAAAACGACCGGTCTGGTCGTTATAAGAAGGTGTCATTACATACTTATTGCCAATTATTTCATGGCATAGACACCTTTAAATGCTAGGAGAAGTTTTTTCAAGTGCCCAATGCTTGAAATAAGTAAAAAATTTTATGGGTTCTTTTAATTATTCAGATTTTCTTGTAAATATATTTTATTTATTTTTGGTTTTTAGGATGAAAAATATTGCTATTGAGAATGGCAAGATGAAGAGCTTCCTCATAGAGTTTCAAATCTCATATACAGTTTAAAGAAGGAAGAAAAAGCTCTAATCCGTGAGAGAAATGCTCTCCAAAGGAGAATTTGATCTTGAGAATGTTATGACGCTCGTTGATCATGGAGGAATGGAAGCCTTGAAATAGGAAGAAATGTTCTAATGAAGAAAGTGACCAATTTAGAGTACTCAGTTGTGCTTGATGTTAAATTTCGAAAGAAGATGTGGATTTTTATATGTGTGATATTGGGATGTCTCGTTATGTTATTTGGATCAGTGCGAAATGATATGTAATGTTAGTGATATTGTGACTTAATTGTTGTCTTTAATTATGTAATGAAGCTTTATGTTTTTATACAAGGATTTAATAAAATAATTGCCGTTCATTTGTTGTGTTTATGACTGAGTTTATTTGTTGTGATAATTAGTTTGGTGTTGTCAAATAGGTGTATAAGTAAACTGATATGGAGTTGTGAAGTGTTTGAGAAATGACTATTATAACTTACTCATATATGCTCCTATACAATTCAAAATAGGTCTAACTTGCCCTCACATATATTCGACGTGGCTTTATGAGTTTTCCGTTAGTGATGAAGGACAAATACAAGCCCATTTATTGACGGCAAGGGCAGAATCGAGACGAACTTTTAATGGAGGGCTAGCCTATACTATTTCATATAGTAAAAGGGCATTTTAGGCCCTTTTCCATATAAACTATATAGTTTTTTTCAAAATATTACAAAAAATATTGTAAATGTGGTTTATTCTGGCCGATTCCAAATTGTTTGAAACTAAAATATAGTTATTATTTATCACAAAATATAAAAGAGGAAGAAGAAACAAGAAGAGGAAAAAATATACCTTGGTGACCTGACTCTGAAATTTGCCTAAACCAATTTAGATTCAATAATATTAGTAGAGTAGATTTGGGGGGATTTGCAGTCGTACCATATATTTGTGCCACCTTTTAACTTATGCCCTATTTTTAAAAATTATTGATTTGGTAGACAATTGACAAAAAATATGTAATAACTTGATAATTACACCCCTAACAAAAGATATAAAACCTGCATCATACGTTAATCGCGTGATCTGCAACCTCATTCATGAAAAAAAATCTCCTCCTCTCTTCTCAACAGCTTTATAAAAAAACTAGAAACTTGTCAAGATTCATCTTTAGAATCACATTTACATGAAGTTTTTTCACGTTGAAGCTAAAACTTCATGCTAATATAATGTAGCATGGATTGTTTTGTGTTGAAGTTAAAACTTCATGCTAATGCATGCTGCAGTTATTTATCCTGCAGTCTACAGTTTTATCATGAGTTATATCCAAAACTTCAGTCTAAACATGCTGAAGTTTTTTGGTTCATTTGCTAAAACTTCAGACTAAACATGCGTAAGTTTTTTTATTCGTTTGCTAAAATTTAAGACTAAACAGCTTATAGTTTTTGTCTCGCAGTATGTAATTTTCTAATGAGTTTTTGCTAATGCATGGTAAAGTTATTTAGGTCATTTGCTAAAACTTCAGGCTAAACATGCTAAAGTTATTTAGTTCATTTGCTAATATTTCAGACTAAACATGCTTACATTTTTTAGTTCATCACCTAAAACCTCAGAGTAAATGTGCTTAAGTTTTTGTTTTGCAGTATGTAATTTTCTAGTGAGTTTTTGCTAATGCGTGCTGAAGTTATTTAGTTCATTTGCTAAAACTTCATACAAAAACATGCTGAGGTTTTATAACGCAGTCTACAGTTTTGTTCTGAGTTTTATCCGAAACTTTAGTCTGCAAATTTTTTTTATTACAACCCCTTATATTGGCTACCACGTGTCACTACGAAAAAAAACTAAATAATGCTTTACTATTTTTAAAGTCAATATATTCTTTGATATATTTAATGTCATATAATTATTCGGTTCAGTACGATTGGTGTTGCTTTGGTTTCTTTTATACTAATTTTGCAAAATGGTACTGTTAAATTTATACATAGTTTATGGATAAGTGAACTAATTTGATTATGATAGTAAATTAGATAAAAATATAATACTTAGCCTTGAAATGAAAATAAAACAACAGAAATCATAATTCTGGTGGCAGGGCTTCCAGAGGTTATAGTAACGATATGAATGAGAAAGAGGATAGAATTATATTGAGCTTTGCATAGAGTGTAGCTTATGTATGCCAAAAAATTCATGTGTTGCAATGATAATAAAGCTCATTATTTATAGTTGTGATTAGGGAACAAAGCTCTAGGATCAAGCCCCTATTTACTGACAATTATGAGCGCCATTGAAGAATGTGTAACGGCTGGCAATGAATGCCATCTTCTTTGTAACATGCCTCATACTTAATATTGTAGAATATTCTTCATTAAATGCTCCCGAGTAGCAGATATTTATTTTACCTTTAAGAGTAATGTTCTCCCCGATAACAGACGAGATGGTTGCCTTCGAATCCGACTGCCTTCTATTTTCGGCTTCATATGTCACTTTCTCATGCAATAATTTAATATAAATATATTTATAATATGCAACTAATATAAAACCTACCATAATACTTCAGTATGGTTATTGTCACGACCCCAAACCTGAACCCGATCATAATGACGCCTCTCGTGAAGACGAGGCCAGCCAACTAATCTTAATTCGATTGTTAATAAGTTAAACATTAACAATCAGTCTAAGCATGAGTAAATAAGCCAAAGACCAAACTAAAGATAGTATAATGTGTGGAATACACCCCAAACACAACCCGATACCAGGGTCTCACAAGTCACGAGCATCTACTAGGGTCTAAATACAACTGAAAAGTCTGAAATATACAAAATACAGACAAATGAAATGAAGAGGGAGAAAAGCAGTATTGCGAGCGTTGGTAGCTACCTTGCTAAACTTTGACGACTCTGCCTCCGATAAGCCAATACCCTCTACCGGGTTCAGAAATACCTGAGTCTACATACAAGGTGTAGGGAATAAAGTGAGTATTCCAACTCAGTGAATAATGATTATAACTAAAGTCTAAATAGTAAAAAATCATAAATAACGCATCAACATGCTGTATACAAGCAGTTCAAAAAAACTAGTAAAAAAGCAATGAAGTTGTAAAATCTCTTAAAATATCATAGCTCAGTTTAATCTTCTTTGAAAATGACATTTTCATCATTTGCGCAAATAAATGCAAAACAACTAGTGCAGATAAGCACATAAATCTGCCCCTCGGACACAAATACACAATTTAACATGTACATGACAGGCAAATAAGAAAGATGAGCACATAAGATTTGCCCCTCGGGCGCAATGTCAACAAATCCGCCTCTCGAGAAATATCTCATAATAATACCAGCCCATCGGGAAATCACATATAATATGAGTCCCTCGGGCTATATCTCACATCACAATGGGTACCCAGCTCGTTGGGAGTGTGCAAACTCCTAGAGGGGTCCCTTACGGTTCAAGCGCAATATCAAGCCACCTCGTAGCATCATCTCTAGGCTCTCGACCTCATATCAACAAGCCACCTTGTAGCATACATATCTCAGGCCCTCGGCCTCATAATCGAAATCAGTGTATCACCGCTGCGACGTGCAGCCTGAACCAAAAAGATATCCTCACAACACAAGCCCTTGGCCTTACTCAGTCAAAAATCACATAAGCCACTCGGAAAACAATAAAACATGATGCTCAGCCCAAATTATTATTTGAAATATCATTTCAAGTGTTAAAGCAAAGTAAACATGGCTAAATTTTGAAAACAGTGGAAAATAACATGACTGAGTTCAATTATAAAGTCAAACAGTGAGGAAACATCAACAAAAATCCTAGAAGGGATCAAATAGCTGGCACGAAGCCCAAATATGGCATTCAACCCAAATAATAATGATAACAATAAGATTTCAGTCAAATACGCGGTAAAATCATCAATCGGGATACATCAAGTCACAATCCTCAATAGAGAACGGCCCCACACTCGTCATCAAGCGTGTTCCTCACCTCAATATAGCACTACGATGTGCAATCCAGGCTTTTAAACCCTCGGAATATCATTTACAATTGTTATTCACCTCGATCCGGTCCAAATTCTAGCCTGCAATGCCTTGCCTGCACGAATCGACCTCCGGATGCTCCAAATCTAGCCACAATAAGTACATAATCATTAAAATATGCTAAGGAAGAGAAGCCACTCGAAAATATCCAATTTAACATCAAAATCCCAAAAATTCTCAAACGCGGCCCCCAGACCCACGCTTCAGAATCCGACAAAAGTCACAAAATTCATCAACCCATTCAACCACGAGCCCAACCATAACAAAATTACAAAATTCCGATAACAATTCGGCCTTCAAATCTTCAAATCTTATTTTCAAATCCCTAGGTCTAAATCCCCAATTTACACCTCAAAAACAAGTAATCCAGTCGGATTATTCGATGATAACTCAATATTATGGAGTGGAAATGATCAGAAGTGACTTACCTCAATATTTACCATAATTTCTTGTTTAAAAATCGCCCCCAGCCGTGTTTTTTGACCAAAAAAGGTCAAAATGAGCTAAAAAATGTAACAACTTTAATAAATTCGATTCTGGTCGCTAAAAGCCAATTACCGTCGCTAAAAGGTCCAATCTGGTCGCTAAAATGTGCACACCAATCTGATGCACCAACAGTCTTTAATTTCAATAAAAAGGCTCTAACTCCATCATACGAACTCGGAATTCGATTATTCTTGTTCCTGTGAGTCACAAATAATGATACGAACATAGTCCTTCAATCAAAACTCAAATCAGAGCGTGTTTGCGCAGTGCGATATCCATTTCACTCGTTAAATAATTAACTCATGATTTGCATCAAAAACCCATTTGCGACTTGATGAAATTAGACCAAACTTTCTAAATCATTCCTATAATTCATTATCAAAATTCCGGAAGTCTCAAAATCAAATTTTGATCTCTAGAACTAAAAAATGGACCTTTGAATCATTACATGCTTATGCTCAAAACGCCAAAATCTTCCAAAAACTCTTCCAAAACATATCTGAGGCTCATGGGACCCCGAACAAACATGCCAACACACCCCATTACATAATTCAATTTTTTTCCAACCTTCGGAACGCTCAAAACAACATCAAAATATCAAATCACCCTCGGATTCAAGCCTAAGAATTTCAAAACTTTCCAATCCCGAATTCCATCAAAGTCTATCAAAGCTCGTTCGAATGACCTGAAATTTTGCCACGCATAACAAATGACATAAAGCACCTAATCCCATTTCTGGAATTCCTTTCCGACCCCGATATCAAAATTTTCACTACAGATAGGAAAATGTTAAATTTCTAATTTCGCCAATTCGAGCCTAAATCTACCACTGACCTCCAAAATACATTCTGGACGCGCTCCCAAGTCCAAAATCACCTAACGGAGCTAACCAAATCATAGAAATCCAAATCCGAGATCGAATACTAAAAAGTCAAAACTTGGTCAGGCCTTTCAAATTTCATGCTTCAACTAAGAACTGATGTTCCAAATTCATTCTGATTACCCTGAAAACCAAAACTCACGATTTACATAGGTCATTATACATTACACGGGGCAAGCCATGCCCGAGAACTGGCGACCAAAGTGCAAAATCTCAAAATGACCGGTCGGGTCATTACATCCTCCCCCGCTTAAACATACGTTCGTCCTCGAACGTATCCAGAGTTGTTCCAAAAGCCAACTCATCGCCGAATAACTTTACCATGCATACACCTGGGGATGATCCCACGTCACCCTATCTCATATAGGCCTAATAGCATAATGTAGCTGCAATTTCACAAACCGACCTAGCCCATAAACCTTAAAAGCACACTTCCATTTCTGAAATCATCCACAAGATCAAAATCTCATATCTATGCTCTGAATAAGCCCGAACAAGTTATAATACCCATACCTGCAACCTCAGGTTCAATTACATGATATACCACATAACTCAACACTGGTAGCGATAATTGCTAATCACACCAGTTGCACACAACAACCGAATACCGATAGAATATCTCTTATCAACTAAAGTCTCATTCCAACACTTTCATACACTGCCAATGATAAATGAAACACGCAATAAACCATAACCATTTCTAAGATCAACCATTCATGAAGCCTACTTATCATTTGGCAAAAACCATGGCAAATTTCTGAGCCGAACCTCAATATTATCATTCCAATATGTTGAAATCGAATACGTTTGTATTCATTAAAGATCCCATCGATCTCATCTAATCCAACACAACCACTCCGGTGACATGATACCTCAATATAGACTAAAGACACAACGTGTGCAATCCGTACACCAATAAGCAACAATCAGAACACAATCAAGTCATGAAAAGTGACTCAAATGAAAGAGCTATACCACAAGGTCACTGGTATCACCACACACAATCTGAGAAGCCGTCACACATCATAGAAATAGAACACAAGAATTTAACCCGCAGGATCATACCTCCACATAGCTTCGCTCCAATGCGGGACCTCATCAAAACACTGCATGAAACACCTCAAGTCACTATGCTCAATATCGACGACCATGCACAATATGATGTCTGAAACCATACCAGTCATTATAACCACCACGAAGTAATTGACATAACATTACACATACCCGAAGGGACACAACCGATTCATCACCCGCCTAGAAATACCCAGTACTCTTTCCGCTCGACTTCCACTAGGAATCCCCAATGGAAACGCACCATATGTGCCTATAACCAACAAATCATAATGCCTCACAACCCAGAAAAAGTGACTCTTAGATCATCTCAGAATACTAATAGCTTGATAACAATTGAATTAACAATCCCTCACTATTGGGAACTCGAAGTCAACCAAGCTGTCTCGATGCAGAACATACACCCTTATAGGTCTACCAATGAACCCATATCAAGGAATTCCTAAAGCTGCTCCTTCAACTCCTTTAACTATGCCGGCCCTATACGATACGGTGCCCGACACCAAATTAATACCACAATCAACAAATTTGATTGGTGACATGCCCGACCACAAGAAACACCTCCGAAAAGTCCCTCACCACCGGAACTGAATCAATGGTAGGAGTCTCTACACTGACACCCATCAAGAATTCCCAATTAAGAAAGACAATTCCTTTTCAGCCATCCGCCGGGTCATCGAAATATAAAACCACCATACGAAGAACATAATCCTTCAAAACTCCAACTCAATGTGTGGTATTCCCGGCATAGCCAACATCGCCGCCTTAGCGTAATAGACTAGAATAACACTATACGAAGACAACTAGTATGTACCCAATGTCATATAAAAAATCTAATACCAACCAACAAAAGATCCACTCAGGTCTCCAAACCCCGATATTCACTAAACAGTGCCAATACACGCGAACCACAACCATATCATAGCCTGGATCATGAGAACTCCAGTCTCCAACTCTATATAGCACACAGATCACCATATCTAATCCCAAATCCGCCGTCTGAATACATACCACACCTCCAATACCTAATCATTCCATAAGAGATACTCTAAAATTCTTTTGTGCCACCAAGAGAACTCGAATATCAACAGTCGATCTAACAAGAAAGTGTCGCAATACTATCAATGTACCATCAACTTAATCACATTGCCTTTTTTGAAACATATACCCTCGCCAAACCACTCCAATTATCAATACCATTTCCTTAATCATCTGAAGATCATTTCCCTAATCATTTGAAGCTCATTTCCCTAATTATCTGAAGCTGCTCGCTGCCTAAGAGTTTTATGACCTTCCTTTCAGAATTGAACCGTAACCTTACACACGTAATCTCAATCCTCCACAACATAATGCATATACCATACCATCCTAAGATAACATGAGAACTTCGTACCCTTTTCGAGCCACAAGCAACTATGTACTAAACCAACCAAGAACTTTTCAGTGACCCCATCTATCTAAGTTTCCTTCTGATTTGCCTTCAACAAGATACTCCTTCTTGCTATAACACCACAATTCTTCAACCCCGACTCACCACGCGAGATCTTAGCATTAAAATCATGTCGTTTAAGGCTCATAAGCCACTGAATACTTTCTTAGATATTCCCACAAGCACTACATTCAAAATACTTACCCCGAAGAGTCCTTCTACGAATCTCGAGCCATTACCATCACCTTCATAATATTGATATATAGAAGCCCATAATTGATATAGAAATACCATAGATCTTGACACCTTGCAATGCAAACCTTAGTTTCTGGCGAAAAATACAATTTGTAAATCTCCAGTTATTACATGCGAAACCTTGAGCACATTATAACCATTCTCGAGAGTCATCCACTGTACTTAGACCGCAATTAGCCCGACCAAAAGACCCGAATAACCTGTGCCTCATTAGCACTTCTGACACTGCAGAATGTAACCTTACCTTAATGCAACCAAGAAAGTTCCTATCCTATGCACCGTACACCCTTACAAACTACTCAAGACATCCCGTGATTCTCATACACCTATGAAGCATAATATAACCTTTGTCAATATTTTCCTTTACTCGAGCCATCCTCGGTCTCAATCCCCGTAAGCCAATACTGATTCACCAGCACACCTCAAACTGGAACCAACATAGCACCTAACCGTGCAATCTCCTAATCAATAGCAGACTCCCCCACTTGGCTCGAAGACATAGACCAAAACACACACAATAACTCATAACCCATACACCCTATTGCTTCCATGATACCATAGTGAGATTAAACACAATCCTTTATAATCTTGTGAAACACAGACTATCTGGTACTTTAAATCTTCTGCAAATCTCGCATTTCTCCTCGCAACAGTCAAGCCCACTCTCTTAAGCCACCCAAATTTAAATTTCAATACATATTTTTTACTTGTAAATGAGATCTTCTAAAATACAACATAAGGATCACATAACCTCAGAACACTCCATAGGAGATAACCCACCTTCCTTGCCTACAACTAACATTTCCATATACCTTCCACCGTTATAAACATTACGCAGCCACTTAGTCTTCCTGAGTCTGAACTCATACCGTATCATGATTTTTTTTACTTCACTCCCACAAGGAAACATGGAGAGATTCTTCACACGCCCATAACTCGGGGCTATACCTCGAATCAATATGGAAATCAAGCACCTAATAGTTCTTCTATCCTCCAGCAAACCTTTCTCGTTGCTTCTAAATCAAATGAATATATCCCGCAGTCACATCATACTTGTCACGTAGCTATACAGTCATCACTTCCGTTAAAAGGGACACAACAACACATACGGATATAGAAACACGCGCTCATACAATCAACACATCGGTGCTCAAGCTATAGGCAAAAATCCAGCCTTCAGTACTCCAGACTGGCCCAACATCAACACACATAGATCACATCTCGCCCCTCAATGGGGGAATCACAATCCATCTATGCAAATTTGATATTGAGAACTCATGCGCACATAGAACTCGTGGAAGGAATTCTAAGAGTTACATTTCAAGATGAATCAAAGGACGCACGATAAGAATTTAAGAGTGTGAAATTTTCCTAAAGGTTCAGCAGCCTCTCGAGGAAAAATAGAGACATCTCCGTACTGATCTGCGAGACTCTACTAAACATGCTCATGACTTGTGAGATCTTATAACCTAAACTGTGATACCAATTGTCACAACCCCAAACCCAGACCTGATCGTAATGCCGCCTCTCGTGAAGATGAGGCCAGCCAACTTGTCCCAATTCATTTGTTAAACAGTTAAACATTAACAATCAATCTAAGAATGAGTGAATAAGGCAAAGACTAAAAAAAGATAGTATAATGTGCAGAATATAACCCAAACACTGCCTGATACCAGGGTGTCACAAGTCACGAGCATCTACTAGGGTCTAAATACATTTGAAAAGTCTGAAATGTATAAAATACATACTAATGAAATGAATAGGGAGAAAAATAGTGCTGCGAACACCGGAAACTACCTAGCTGAACTCCGATGACTTGCCTCCGATCAACCAATACTTGCTACCGGATTTAGAAATAGCTGAATCTACAGACAAGGTGTATGGAGTAAAGTGAGTACTCCAACTCAGTAAGTAATAATCATAACTAAAGTCTGAATGGTAAGAAATCATGAAAAGTGCATCAACATATTGCATAGAAGCAGTTAAAAAAACCAGTAAGAAAGCAATGAAGTTGTAAAATCTCTTAAAATACCTTAGTTCAGTTTAAACTTCTTTGAAACTGACTTTTTCATCAGTTGCGCAAATGAATGCAAAATAATGAGGGCAGATAAGCACAGAAATTAGCCCCTCGGGCACAAATACACAATTAAACAGGTACATGACAAGCAAATAAGAAAAATGAGCACAAAAGGTTCGCCCCTCACGTACAATGTCAACAAATCCGCCCCTCGGGCAATATCTCAATAAAATACCTGCCCCTTGGGCAATCACATAGAACAATATTAGCCCCTCGAGCTATATTATACATATATTGGGTACTCGCTTGGGGGTATGCAAACTCCTGGAGGGGCCCCTTACGAGCCAAGCGCAATGTCAAACCACCTCGTGGCATCATCTCTAGGCTCTCGGCCTCATATCAACAAGCCACCTCGTGGCGTACATATATCAGGTCCTCAGCCTCATAATCATAATTAGTGTTTCACCGCTGGGATATGCAGTTCAAACCAAAAAAATATGCTCACAACACAAGCCCTCGGGCTTACTCAATCAAAAATTACATAAGCCACTCGGGCAACAGTGAAACATGATTCTTAGCCCAAAATATTATTTGAAATATCATTTCAAGTGTTAAAGCAAAGTAAACATGCCTGAATTTTGAAAATAGTGGAAAATAACATGATTGAGTTCAATTATAAAGTCAAAACAGTGAGGAACTATCAACAAAAATTCCCGAAGGGTTCGAATAGCTAGCACGAAACCCAAATATGGCAATTAACCCAAATAATGATGATAACAATAAGATTTCAGTCAAATATGCGGTAAAATCATCAATCGGGATGGACCAAGTCACAATCCTCAATAGTTCATGACCCCGCGCTTGTCATAAAGCGTTGTTCCTCGCCTCAATATAGCACTACAATCTGCAATTCGAGCTTTTAAACCCTCATATCATCATTCACAATCATTACTCACCTCGATCCGGTCCAAACTCTAGCCTGCGATGCCTTACCCGCATGAATTGACCTCCGGAATCTCCAAATCTAGCCATAATAAGTACATGATCATTAAAATATGCCAAGGGAACGAAGCCCACTCGAAAATATCCAAATTAACATCAAAATCTCGAAATTGCTCAAACCCGGCCCCCGGCCCACGCTTTGGAATCTGATGAAACTCACAAACTCCGAAAACCCATTCAACCACAAGTCCAACCATACCAAAATTACTAAATTTCGATAACAATTCACCCTCCAAATCTTCAAATCTTATTTTCAAATCCCTTGGTCGAAATCCCCAATTTATACCTCTAAAACATGTAATCTAGTCGTATTATTCAATGATAATTCAATATTATGGAGTTAAATGATCACAAGTGACTTATCTCAATATAGCCTATGATTTCTTGCTCAAAAATCGCCCCAAGCCGTGTTCTTTCTCCAAAAAACGTCAAAATGAGCTAAAAACGAAACAGCTTTAATAAATCCGATTCTGGTCGCTAAAGGCAAATTCCCGTCGCTTAAAGGTCCAATTTGGTCGCTAAAGATGCACAACAGATCAGATTGCGCTAGCGAGTCTTTAATTTCACTAAAAAGGCTCTAACTCCACCATATGAACTCGGAATTCGATGACTTTTGTTCCTATGAGTCACAAATAATGATACGATCATAGTCCTTCAACCGAAACTCCATTTGGGGATCGTTTTCTTAGTGCAATATCCAGTTTATTCGTTAAACAATTAACTCATGATTCACGTCAAAAACCCAATCGCGACTTGATGAAATTAGATCAAACTTTCCAGATCACTCCTATAATTCGTTATCAAAATTCCGGAAGTCTCAAAATTAAATTTTGATCTCTAGAACTAAAAGATGGACCTTTGGATCATTACATGCTTATTGTGATGACCCACCATGTCATCACGCCACATAGGTGCCACTTGACCTATATTTTTGCCATATGGAAGGGTTACTTAAGTTTGGGACTAAATCTTGGAAAAATATTCTAGAGAATGGACTTATTTGTAAATATGGAAGGACTTGTAGACCAATTATTATCTACATACTAGCCCCTAGGTGATTAGTATTATAGGGGGACATTCATTTGTAATTCATCAAGTAAGCAAACAATTCAAGCTCTCTCTAATACAAAGCTTCATTTAACAATTCTCTTGTGTTCTTTCTTCCATTCTCTTAGCGATCTTGAGTGTAGTAAGGCTGACTTGGCATAGCAAGAACGTGAGAAAGTTGTGCAAGATCAAGAGCGAGTTGTCAAGTGCCGCACGTGTATTTAGTTAACAACTAAGGACGTGAAAATGTGGTATTAGAGTGAAGGTTTCATCAAGGCTACACCAAGAAGAAGGCACAGGCCGAGAAGAAGGGATGCTACATATGCGGAGGGCCACACAACTTCAGGAATTGTGCCAACCTAAAGAGCCTCAACGCCATGGTCCGTGAACGAAAGGAGAAGCCGCAAGGAGAGAGTTTAGGAACCTTGCAGTTGGGCATATCCAACCTACCGAGAGTGGCGATCAGTACGTGGATCTCACCATCAACAACAAGTCCGCTCATGCAATGGTGGATAATGGAGCAACCCATAATTTCGTGACTGAGTCTGCCACAAAGAGACTAGAATTGAATCTTGCTCCAACCAACTCTCGCGTCAAGACTGTGAATGCCGATATACAGAATGCTCGTGGGGTAGCTAATGGAGTTGGTGTCAAATTGGGAACTTGGAAAGGTATGATAAACTTTACCATAACTTCTATGGATATCTTTGACATCATACTGGGGCAAGAGTTCTTTAGATATTGTCATACTTTGATCGACCCCTACCTCCAACATCTCCTGGTTTTGGAGTGAGAAGGAGTTTGCATGGTACCTATTGCGACTATGCCACACAAACAGATCCAAGCACAACTCTCAACTATGCAGGTTGTCAAGGGGATTAAGACGGGGGAGCCGATATTCATGGCAACCATTGCAAGTCTACGGGAAGACAAGAATTTTCCAGAGACATTGCTGCCTTGCATAGAGAAGTTGCTTGAGGAAAACAAAGATGTCATGCCCGAGGAGTTACCCAAGCACTCGCCGCCTAGGCGAGAGGTAGATCACAAGATTGAGTTGAAGCCAGGAGATAAGCCACCCTCATTTTCCCCATATCGTATGGCACCTCCCGAGCTAGAGGAGCTTAGGAAACAATTGAAGGAGTTTCTAGATGTTGGTCACATTCGCCCATCAAAGGCACCTTTCGGTGCACCGGTGTTGTTCCAAAAGAAGAAATATGGATCGTTGCACATGTTCAAAGACTACCGAGCACTTAATAAGGTTACATTGAAGAATAAGTACCCTATCCTGCTCATTTCTGATTTGTTCGACAGACTCAGACAAGCCAAGTACTTTACCAAGGTGGATCTTTGAAAGGGTTATTACCAGGTTCGCGTTGCGAAAGGGGATGAGCCAAAGACAACATGTGTGACGAGATATGGAGCCTTTGAGTGGTTGGTGATGCCCTTTGGCTTAACCAATGCACCAGCCACATTTTGCACCCTTATGGACAAGATTTTACATCCCTACCTTGATCAGTTCGTGGTTGTCTACCAAGACGACATAGTCACTTCAACAACACCTTGGAGGAGGACATGGAACACTTAAGGAAGGTTGAACGAGCTATAAATCAAGAGGGAGATATGTGAGTTCGCACAATCAAAGGTGCACTTCTTAGGCCATGTCATTAGCAATGGCGAGCTACGCATGGATGAGGCTATGGTGTGTGCTATCCAGAAGTGGGAGGCACCTATAAAAGTAACTAAGTTAAGATCCTTCCTTGGCCTTGTTAACTACTATTGTCAGTTCATCAGTGGATACTCAGCAAAGACCGCACCATTGACTGAGTTGCTAAAGAAGAAGAAGAACAAGCCATGGGTTTGGACGGAGCATTGTCAAAAGGTCTTTGAATGCCTTAAGGTAGCGTCACATAGGAGCTAGTCTTAGCGTTACCTGAATTTTCCAAGACATTTGAGGTGCATACAGATGCATCAGACTTCGCCATTGAGGGTGTCCTGGTACAGGATAAGCATCCCATAGCATTTGAGAGCCGTAAGTTAAATGAGACGGAGCAACGTTACACAGTGCAAGAGAAGGAAATGATAACCATTGTGCATTGCCGTCGTACATAAAGACATTATCTGCTCGGTTGAGGTTCATGGTAAAGACTGATAATCTGGCTACTAGCTACTTTCAGACACAGAATAAGCTCACACCAAAGCAGACTAGGTGGCAGGATCTTGGTCGAGTTTGATTAGACGTTGGAGTATAATCCGGGCAAAGGTGACATTGTAGCCGATGCCTTGAGCCGAAAAGCCGAGCTTGCTGCAATCACTTCAGTGAGATAGGATATTTGGGAGGCTATAAAATAAGGCATGCATCATGATCCAGCAGCTAAGCAGCTTATCGAGTTAGCCAATAAAGGAAAGACGAGACGGGTTTGGATAGAAGACGGCCTACTACTTACCACAGGTCGGCGGGTCTACGTGCCTAAGTTTGGAGACATTAGAAGATGGATCATAAGGGAGATTCATGACACAATGTGGGCTGGTCATCCAGGTCAATGCCGCACTAGGGCCTTGGTTGAGTTAGTCTACTATTGGCCACGCATGCGAGATGACATAGAGTGATATGTGCAGACTTGTCTTGTCTGTCAACAGGACAAGGTTGAACAACAACAACCCGGAGGACTTTTGGAGCCACTACCAGTTTTAGAGCGTGTATGGGAGAGCGTGACTATGGACTTTATCACTTGCCTACCGAAGTATGATGGTTATGGTACTATTATGGTGGTCGTGGATTGATTTTCCAAATATGCCACCTTTATGCCCGCCTCACCGGGTTGCACTGCTAAGGAAGACACCTAGCTATTCTTTAAGAACGGGGTAAAGTATTGGGGATTACCAAGGCATATCATCAGTGATCGAGACCCCCGCTTCACTGGGAACTTTTGGAGAGAATTGTTCAACATACTTGGCACAGAACTGTACTTTTCTACTAGTTTTCACCCACAGACGGATGGAAAAACGGATGGGTCAATGGCTTACCAGAATGCTACTTGAGGCATTATGTAATCGCGCATTAGAAATATTGGGTAAGGCTCCTAGACATCGCCCAATTCTCTTATAACTTGCAGCACAGTGAGTCCACAGGACAGATACCATTTGAGATAGCCATAAGCCGACAACCACAAACTCTACATTTATTACGAGCCGCGTTCGAGGGAAAACGTTTTGGGGCTTATCATATGTCCAAAAGATAGGAGAAGTAGCTCGAAATTGCTAAGTCCTACTTGGATAAGGCAGCTAAAAAGATGGAGAAATTTGCGGACCGTAAGCGGCGTCCCATAGACTATAGAGTTGGGGACATGATCATGGTGAAGTTGAACCCGAGACAGTTCAAGGGACTACAGGGCATACATCAGAATCTAATTCACAAGTGTTTTACCTCCTTTTTACATGGCTACCCCGAAGGATAAACGTATAAGGGATTTTTTCCAATTAAAGTGACATTATTCAAAATGAGATTATTTATTAATTAGAGTCGCCACTTGGGATAGGTTTAGCTTTTGGTGTCCCAAGTCAGCGGTTTATTTAGAATCCCAAGTAGAGGAAATTTTTCGATCGCCCAAATGGAGTCTGCGAACCAGAAGTTCTAATTAAGGAATTCTGTTGACCCGAGGGAAGGTATTAGGCACCCTCGAATCCCGTGGTTCTAACAGGGTCTCTTAATCTATTACAATTGGCTAAGAATGTGATATTTATACATGTTTATCCTATAGTGCAATTTTAAATTATTTTTATACCGCTTTTACTATTTTATAAGGGAATAGCAATGTCGTTAAAACAAGCCGCGAACCACGTCACATAAATGCACCCGTGGTTTTTGACATATTTCAACTTTATTGAGATTTGGATTTGGGTCACATAAATGTGCACCCATACTTAGGAAGGTAAGATTATTAAAGACGCGCCTAAAGCGACTCTTTGCGGGAAGCCGTGAAGTTCGCTAAATGGCATGTCCCAAATTCCTAAATATTTTAATATAAACATTTAGAGAGGGCCACACAATTTATGGGTTCCGTTCGGCGCGGTGCACCTCATTTTATTATTTTAAAGGTCAATTCTAGAGCAAACTATTATTTTCGAATGGATTTGTCTCTAGTAGGACCTAATTAATTGACGATGCATTATATGCAGGGTATAAACTTATAATTCAATTTTACATTATCCGAATATCACTAAATCCGTTAGGCTAACAAGCTTCCAGTAGGTTGGGTCTTAAAGCAACCCATGGGAGAAGGCTGCACTTCAGTTTTTTCGAATACCCCTTTAAAATCTGGGCTCAATCACAAGCCCAAACCTTATTTTCACTAGAGAATAAGCTGCTTGGGCTTATAACAGGCAAGAAAATTGAATAATGACCTTTATATTTGGGGCCTGTTAGCAAGTTTGTCATCAAATGTACTATTTATTCAATCAATCGCCAAATCTCAACCACTCAATTAGCCTAATTTACTCAATCTCACTAATACACAACATGCCTGGACATTTAAATAGCCATTTAACTGTGACTTTCCAAATTAACGTGTAATGCAATATGGATCTGAAACATCGAACTGTTTGGAATTGAAATTCACTACTTCAACTCCTACTTTTCCCAAACAGGGTGATTAAATTCACATAACCTGCTATTATACATTTACAAGAGATTAAACTAACACAATTACAAATTAATCGACCGAATTCAAACAAAAGGGCTGAAATTAACACAATCAAAAGAAAAATGCAAAGCTACGGCTAAAGATGCAATCATATTATTGAAATCCAATCAACGATCAAACTACTAATAGCAAAAGAAAATCAAACTATATAACTATTAGAAGAAATTAGAACCCTAACCGGAATTCGGACTAAAAATTAAACAAACTCTGAGTAAACAAAATAATAATAAAAATAAAAGTAATGATCATGGATGAAATAAGAGAGAAGGTAAACATGAAATACCTCAAAGTGCAATAACTCAAACTTGAACAAAGGAAGCTTTCCTGATCTCACTTGGATTAGAACTGTCTTTAATCATATGAAAACACATAATTAAAGGCTATTATAACCCAAACTTGACAAATAAGCAAACATTCAGGAGTTAGGGTTTTTTGCCAAATTTCAAATCAATATTTGGATCATGGTACTATGATTCGAGGGAAACTAGTGTCAGATTTAGGTAGAGGCGGCAAAAGAGATGCTAGGGTGTGTTTTTGGTGGCCATTGGAGCCGGCACCACCGTGGACGGCGGAGCAGTCGCTGCTTTGGACGAAGATTCAAGAAATTTTGCCAGGATTCGAGGGTTGGGTTTTGGGGGTTTGGAAAGAGGAGGAGACAGGGAGAAAATGGTGTTAATTTGGGGTCGATTTGAGACCGAACGTCGGCGGAGGCAATTTCCGGCCGGCAGCAGACGCGAGAGGAGCGTTGGTTTTGCAGTGGTGTTACACCAGTGTGATAAGGGCTAATGGGGACAAGGTATGAGGTTTTCTGGGCAGGGGTGATGTAGGACACTTATATAGTATACGTCCTCACATTTTGACCGTCTCATTAAGATCAATCAACAGCTAAAATCTATTTTGATGGAAACAACACCGTTTTTGGACATGGGAATTCCGGGACCAGCTATGGGGTTTTGGGTTTGGGTTTTTGGAATGTGTATGAGGGTTTGGGCTCCGAAAATGTGGCCCAAATCATGGGTCTCTTATTAAGGAGACCCAATTTTATATATTTTCCTTCTTTTTTTTTAATATTTTCAAATTTTAATAAGTATAAAATAAAATAGACAAACCCTAATTTAAATTCTATAAAAAAAACTAATTAACTTCTAAAATAACCTAAATCCCAAATTTAAAACGAAAACTAAACAAATGCAAAAATGATCATTTTTTGTTTCTTTTTTCCTTATTTTTCAATATTAATTAATTAATAAACCTAAAAAATGTAAAAATTAAGTCCTAAATGCAACATACTATTTTTTGTATTTTTTATGGGTTATATTAAAAAGATGCACAAAAATGCAAACAAACATAAAGACATACGATTAATTCCTAGAAATGCAAATAATTAAAGAAAAATCCTGATTTTAATAAATCATATAGGAATATTTCGAGCGAGGCAAAAATCACGTTCTCACAGTTGTCCCTCTTTGCTCGGAGACACGAAGGGTTTCCGGGAAAAGATAAATTTGTAACTGAGGGATTTTTGCATGTGTTGCATTCCATGAGAAGCATTTTGAAAACTGTCTGACCGAACCCTGCTTCAGAGGTTGCCTACATATTCTTGTCTATAAAGGAATCAGGTAAGTGTAGTTATGGAGTGTTTTGGTAACAGGGACTACCGTGAGCTATGATTTCAATTGTTGATGCTGCTGCTACTGCTTGCTGACCTCCTTATTACACTGAAAAAGGAAAAATCAAAGTTAAGCTAGCTATGCCTACCAACTATGAGTTACAAGATTCCTATCTACAAATCTCTTGAAGCTTGATCTTGAGTCTTAGCTGTATTCGTCGTGGACCTCGATCTGGATCTTGATGCCCGTAAGCTGTAGGTGCCGGTTCTTTCTTCAGCATTGAAACCAAGCGGGACATGCACGACTTGTGACTTTGAATCAAATTTGAGCAGTCCACACCTTTGTTTTTTTAATCATTCTAGATTTGTTTCTTTTTGTTCTTTTCTTATTTTCCTTTATTCTGGATCGAGGTTCACTCTTCCAATCATCTCAAATCCTGCGCCTTGAGGTAAAACCTGTTCGGATAGCCAGGGGAATCCGCGAGTTATGCCGGGATTGAAAGAAAAGACTCCTGGGTTATGCTAGAGGAATCCGTGGGTTATGCCGGGATTGAAAGAAAGAATTCCCAGGTTATGCCAGGGGAATCCACGGGTTATGCCAGGATCTGGGAAGAAAAGATTCCTGGGTTATGCCAGGGGGATCTGCGAGTTGTGCTGGGATTAAAAGAAAGAGCTCATGGGTTATGCCATGGGAATCCGCGGGTTATGCCGGGATTTGGGAAGGAAAAGTCTCATGGGTTATGCTAGGGGAATCCGCGTGTTATGCTGGGATGGGACAAAAAGACTCCTCGGTTATGCTAGGGGAATCTGCGGGTTATGCCAGAATTGAAAGAAAAGACTCTTGGGTTATGCCAGGAGGATTCGCAGATTATGCCAGAATTGAAAGAAAAGACTCTTGGGTTATGCCAGGAGGATCCGCAGATTATCCCGGGATGGGAAGAAAGGATTCTCACTGCGGAGAAAAGAAAAAGACCCCATGTTATGTTGGGTATAGAGAGAAACGAACCCTCGGGTTATGCCGGGGAATGAAAGGAAGAAATCCTCAGGTTATGCTTGGGAATGCTTGGGAATGAAATAAAGAAAGGTCCCTCAGGTTATCCTGGGGATAGAGAGGAAGGAACCCTCGGGTTATGCCGGGGAATGAAAAAAAGGAATCCTCAGGTTATGCTAGGGAAAGAAAGAAAGAAAAGACCCTCAGGTTATGCTGGGGAATGAATGAAAGAAAAGACCCTCAGGTTATGCTGGGGATAGAAGGAAATTGGTCCTCGGGTTATGCCGGGGATAGAAAAGAAAAGAACCCTCGGGTTATGACGGGGAGGTCCACAGATTATGCTGAGAAGAAAGTAGAATGATCCTCGGGTTATGCCGAGGGGGTCCACAAGTTATGTTGTGGAGAAAGGAGAACGATCCTCGGTTATGCCGGGGACGTCCACAGGTCATGCTGGGGACGGCTGGGAAATGTGGTCCTAGATTCTGGGAGTAATGGAGTTAATGATTGGGGGTCCTATGCTACCATGAGTTGTGTGATTATCCTTTTTTTCTTTTTCTTTTATGAAAACTGCGGGAAAGGATGTAAGGAGAACTTCCCTTTTGGTTGATCATTGCTGCAAGACTATTCTTAGCTCATGTGCATATCCTTTGGTTGCATCTGCTATTTATCCCATTGCTTTGGATTACATCTATTTCAGATTTTCAAACAAAGCACGATTGTTAGTTCGAAATGGTGGTTAGTTTTGTGGCCTTCATTGCTTGATCCCGGCCTCACTTTTGTTGAGAAGACCTTTGGCTTTCCAAACTTTGCTTTGTTGGTTGGTCGGGAGGACTCATCTTTCAGATTTATTTCGCCTTCGTAGGCCTTTCGGTTGCGATTTCTTTGCCCCAATTTCCATTTTAGAACCTTTGGGTATCTTGCCTTTTGAAACTGTGTTGGGACAATTAGCCCACCCGGGATTAGCCTTTCTAATCTTCATTTTGCCTTCGTGGAGCATTTGACTTTGATTCTCTTTCTTTCCAACCTTTCTCTACTTCTGAACCATCAACCATCATGGCTAGCCGGGATCAGCTAGATGCGCCCGCTGAGATTGGGTATTTTCTTTAGTCCTTTCTAGGAGAACCCTGTGAAATCGACCTTACCACCTTTTCTTGTGGAATAGTCATGAAATTAAAGTTAAGCCGAAAGGTATTCAAGGAAGTAGTATACAAAAGCAATCATATGGGTTTAAAGAGAAGCGTCCTTTTCAGGGAAGAGAGAAGGACTTATCTGGGGATGCATGCCGACTTTAAATGGACATGACATTCTTCTCGTACTGGATACCCGACCCGTACCACATTTCCAGCTTCTTGTGAATTGTATTTCAACCTTTCGAAACCAGGGAACTTTACCCGGACTTTTGATAGTGATATATCTTCTTTTCAGCCGACGACGCCCTTTGCGGGTTTTCGCTAATCGACCTCTCTCATTTCTCTTCTCCCGTCGCCCGATAGTGCTCTTTACGAGTTTTCACTAAACGAACTCTCTCATTTTCATTTTCTCTACTCAGCATCGCCTTATGGTGCCTGAAGGTATTCAATGATAAGCTCTCTCATTTTATTTCTCTTAATTTGAATTGTTGCAAATCCCAACAATGACGTTTGTTGTTTCCTTGCCTTTGCCAATCGATTGGAAGGACTAGGGCCACGCTTTTGGGTAAAGGAACACGGATGGAACTACAAATTTGGAACCATTTTGGCAGGTTCATGGCCGAACCATTACATCATTTGCCCCAGTTTCAATTTCGGGGAATTGGGGTTTTTATTTTGATATGAATGATCCTCAAGGAGAGGCTGCCTACATATCCTTTCGGAATCAAGTTAGATGTAGTTCAGGAAGTGTTTCCTAAACTAATTTGATTTGTTGTTTCTCTCTTCTTTTTTTTCCAATGTTTTTCTTTTTTTCTTTTGTTTCTTTTCTTTTCTTTTTTTGATTATTTTTCCTTTACTTTATTTTTTTCGTTTTTGTTTTCTTTTCCTTGAATAGCACTTCCGGGTTCCAAAGAGGGTGATCAAAGAAATGTAACAGGCTCAAAGGGTTTGCGAATGGTTGATAGCGTTTGGGGAAGCGGGAAAGGAAAGCCTTCGTCATTTCAACCAGATTGAATCGTTGCTGCAGGGAGTTCAAACGTAGTACCTTTTTATTGTATCTGCATTCACTGCTATTTCAGTATCGTCTCCTTCGACCTCACCCAGGTACAATGCTCATTTGGGAAATATATTTTTGATAATGAATGGCCCTTTCCGGTTTGGAGCAAATTTTCCTTTAGCTTCCTGATGGTGAGGGAGAATACGCCTCAATACAAGTTGTCTGACCTCGAAATTCCTGGGGCGCACTTTCTTGTGTAAGTGCGGGCCATTTTTTGTTGGTACAACTATCCGTGAAAATTTGCGACTGTTCGTTCTTCATTGATTAGCAACAACTGCTCCAACCGAGCCTTAACCCGCTCACTATCCTTAATTTCTTCTTCGAAAATTATCTGGAGTGAAGTGATTTCTACTTATGCGGGTATAGTAGCTTCAGTTCCATAGAACAATAAGTATAGGGTTGCCCCTACCGACGCATCGTGGTTCGATATCCAAGCAATGCAAAAGGCAGCTTCTCATGCCACTATCTTGAGCTTTGAATCATTTTTCTCAAAATCTTCTTGATGTTCTTGTTAGCTGCTTCGACGGCACCATTGACTTTGGGCCGGTAAGGGGTGGAGTTTCTATGTGTTATCTTGAATTGTTCACATATTTCTCCCATCAGACGACTACTCAGGTTGGCAGCATTGTCTCTAATGATGGCTGCAGGAATACCAAAGCGTCAAATAAGGTTGGAATGCACAAAGTCTACCACAACTTTCTTGGTGACTGACTTAAGTGTGATGGCTTCGACCCTCTTTGTAAAGAAGTCAATAGCAACCAATATGAACCTATGTCCATTTAAGGCTTTCGGTTCGATTGGCCCAATGACGTCCATGCCCCAGGAAGCGAACGACCAAGGTACTGACATAGGATGCACTTTAGTTGGTGGTGCATGAATCAAATCACCGTGCACCTGACATTGATGACATTGTCGAACAAAGCTGAAACAGTCTCTCTTCATGGTTATCCAGTAGTACCCTGCCCGAAGTATTTTCTTTGCCAGTACATACCCATTCATATGAGACCCGCACACTCCCACATGTACTTCGTGCATAATCCTTTCAGCTTCCTCAACATCAACACATCTTAGCAAGTTGAGATCCGGGGTCCTCTTATATAATATATCACTATTCAAGAAGAAACCACTTGCATGTCGTCTGATGGTTTTGTTTTGATCCCCGATGGCCTGCTCCGGATACTCTTGTGTTTTCAAAAATTTTTTGATATCATAATACCATGGCTGAGTGTTGGATTCTGCCTTGGTCACATTACAATACCCATGCCTTTCCCTGATTTGGATTTCCAAGGGATCGATGTAGGCATTTCCGGGGTAAGGCAACATGGAGGCCAAAGTAGCGAGTGCATCTGCTAACTCATTGTGACAACGAGGAATGTACCTGAATTGTACCGACTTAAACCGTTTGCTGAGATCCTTCACATGTTGTAGATAAGGGATGAGTTTGACATCTCTTGTTTCCCACTCCCCTTGGGCTAGCGGAATGATTAGATCTTAATCCCCCATGATCAATAGTTCCTCGATGTCTTGGTCGTTAGCCATATTCATGCCCATGATGCAGGCCTCATATTCAGCTGTGTTGTTTGTGCAGAAAAACCAAAGCCGTGTTGTGGCTGGGTACTATTGACCAGTGGGTAAGATAAAGATTGCCCCAATTCCTATGCCTTTTGCATTTACCGCTCCATCGAAGAACATTTTCCAAGCAGTGATATCTTCAGCCGTTTCCTCTACCGAGTTCACCTTTTCATTCGGGAAATAAGTATTCAAGAGTTGATATTCATCATCAACTGGGTTCTCAGCTAGATGATCTGCTAATTCTTTGGACTTCATCATTGTGCGAGTGACATAGACTATGTCGAACTCGGTGAGCAGGATTCGCCATTTTACTAATCTACCTGTGGGCATCGGTTTTTGGAATATGTACTTCTAAATATCCAGCCTGGTTATGAGGTAGGTGGTGTGGGCTTGCAGGTAATGCCTCGGTTTCTGAGCCACCCAAGTTAAGGCACATCAGGTTCTTTCTAGCAAGGTGTATTTGGCCTCGTAACTGGTGAACTTCTTACTCAGGTAATAGATGGCCTGCTCCTTCTGTCCAGTGACATCATGTTGCCCGAGAATGCAACCAAAAGAGTTCTCCAGGACCGTCAGATATATAAACAATGGCCTTACCAATTCCGGCGGGACCAAGGCTGGTGGATTGGACAGGTGATCTTTAATCTTGTCAAAAGCCTCTTGACACTCATCAATCCATTTAATTGCTGCATCTTTTTTTAACAACCTGAATATGGGCTCACACGTAGAAGTAAATTGGGCGATGAATCGACTAATTAATTCAGTCTTCCCAACAGGCTCATTACATCCTTCTTGGTTTACGAAGGGGGTAGCTCTCGAATGGATTTTATCTTTGTTGGATCTAGCTCAACACCTCTTCGGTTGACGATGAACCCCAGGATCTTGCCCCATGGGACCCCGAATGCACATTAAGCTTGGTTTAATTTCAAATCTTACTTACGAAGCCTTTCAAAGAACTTTCTTAGGTCACGTACATGATCACCTTGAGTCTTGGACTTGATAATCACGTCGTCCACATATACTTTTATCTCCTGATGCATCATGTCATGGAAGATAGTGTTCATAGCCCTTATATATGTTGCCCCAGCATTCTTTAAACCAAAAGGCATAACCCTGTAGCAATAAGTACACCAAGGTATGGTGAAGGCAGTTTTCTCGCCATCCTCCTCATCCATCAACACCTGGTGATATCCTGCGTAGCAGTCCACGAAAGACTGTATCTCGTGTTTGGCGCAGTTTATCAACAAGGATGTGGATATTGGGAAAAGGGAAATTGTCTTTGGGACTTGCTTCGTTCAAATCTCTGTAATCTATATACACTCGGGTTTCCCATCTTTATTTGGCACTGGGAATACATTGGCCAGCCATGTGGTGTATCGAACCACTCGAATTACTCCCTCCCCCAACTGCTTTGTGATCTCCTCTTTGATCTTATCGGTGATGTTAGGCTTGAAAATTCTCTGTTTTGGTTGGACTGGAGGACATTCGGGGTATGTAGGTAACTTATGAACCACCAAATCAATATCAACCCTGGCATATTGTCGTAGGACCAAGCAAACACGTCTTTGAATTCAAAAAGGAGTTGAACCAGTGAGTCCCGAATTTCCTCATTTACATGGATGCTTATTTTAGTTACCCCGATTTCGCCGGGACCACCCAAGTTAACCGGCTCAATATCATTTAGATTTGGCTTAGGTTTATTTTCAAAATATTCCAGTTCTCAAATTGATTTCGCAAAAAGCCTCTTCTTCGTCATACTCCGGTTCTTGGTTCATATTTCACAATTAGGTGGCATGTTTGGATCGGGGCATGAAGTTTGCGAGCATGTCATATTATTTAAAGCCGCATTATTGGAACTAAAAAAATGAATAAAAAGAAAACAGCAAAATCAGAAAGAATAAAGGAATATATGCGATGAAATAATGATTTCATTTCTTTGAAATTATAAGATAACAGGGTTTACATTTGGAAATTAGAAGGACAAAACACTAATGGAAAACACCCGAGTTACACCCTGAAATAACTCATGATGCAAGAAAAGATGGCAAGATAGGACTACCGGGCCTCGCCTAACTGGGAAAGGCGTAGCCTTCCAATTTTACAATTTGGAATCCGGTCCCATGTAGAGCACCTCAGCGGTGATCAAGCCATCTCCAAGCTGGACCATGTTAGCTTCATATAATAGTTTTCTCATGGCCCCACATATGTCTTCGATTTCTTCCGCTGTGAAGGTCTTATCTTCTTCCTCATCACTGTACTTTGGCTTCACAAATGTTTCGTACAAGTGGGGTAAGGGTTGAGATAAGGCCCTTCCATTACGCTTTCTGTGACTCGCCCATGTTATATCCTCTGGTGTTAGGTGGAATCCTAACCCAAAAAACTTATCTGCAATGGGCAAAGCAATCGACTTAACTATCCCTTGTAAAGAACTTCCGAGACCCTTCCACGGTTTGAATCCTTGACGTATCATCTCTCTAGCCACCATGATTGAGGCATTAGAGAGAAAAGGTTGGGGACAGGGTTTGCCCTCTTCATGTTGATCATCCACCACGATTTCGAAAGCCTGATAAACTATATGCATACTTCCTTCTTTAGCTTCTAGGAAGGGGACGGAGGGATCGCGGTAAATTGACTGTTCATCTTCACCATGGACCATAATTTCCTGGTTCTCATATTCAAATTTCAACATCTGGTGCAGAGTAGAAGGTAGAGCTCCTGCTGCGTAAATCCATGGCCTTCCCAGGAGGTAATTGTAGGATGTGTCCATATCTAACACCTAATAGGTAACCTCAAAATCAACTAGGCCAGTAGTCAAGACGAGATCAATCTCTCCGATTGTGTCTCTTTTAAATCCATCGAAAGCTCGAACAAATACATTATTGGGGTGAATCCTCTCCGTCCTGATTTCCATTCTCTGTAATGTTAAAAGTGGGCATATGTCCACCCGGGATCCTCCATCTACCATTACCCTTTTGACGTAGTAGCCTTCGCATTTGATGGTTAGATGCAGGGCTTTGTTATGGGCGGCTCCCTCTGGAAGCAAATCATTCTTACTGAATGTGATCTGATTAACGGCAAAGAATCTTTCTGCCGTTCTCTCCAATTGTTCCATGTAGGTTTCAGCCGGCACATAAACCTCGTTGAGAGTTTTGGCTAACACCTTCTGGTGCTCCGAAGAATCCACCAGCAAGGATAATAAAGAGTCTTGTTCAGGGGACATTCGCAGCTGGTCCACTACTTCATAGTTTGGTATGTTCATCTTTTGAAAGAAGGCCTCCGCCTCTTCGGACCTTACTGGCTTCTTAGGTGGGAATCGCCTTTTGGTAGCACTGTTCACTTCCCCCAAGTCAGAGTATTTCTTTGCAGGATGGCTTTCTTGAGCTTCTCCAGTGATTTCTTTGCCTTTATATGTCACCACTATTTCTTGATAATTCCAAGGGATTGCAGAGGGGTCTGTCATAGGCCTCTCAGGTGCCCGACCAACTATCATGGGCTCATTCAGCCTTGGCGATTTAGTTGGTCCCGGCACCACATAGGTTCCTTTGGGTACGTAGATAGTCCTGTTCAACTCAAATCTCTTTGGGGGACTCAAAGTTGACTGGTTTTCTCGGTGACCCCATGGGACATAAAGGACAGTTTCTTTGACATGTGTCACTTCAGTTTTAGCCTCAACCTTCTTTTCAGTTTCTAGGTGCGTGGTTTTATTCTTTTTCTCTTCTTCAACTTTCTTGAGGGCAGATCTTGGCTTTCTATCTGCATCAACAATAGCTATTATGGATTTCAAAGAGGGTCAAGCTCTTTGTCTTCGCTGATCATCTCGATTATTGGTCTGTTGTTGTGGGCCGACAACGGGTTTTGGACACATTCAGGACATCTTCATCCCTCAGCACTATTTTCCTTCGTTCTATTAGATCTTCCACAGCTCGCTTTAGAGTCCAACAATTTTCTGTGTCGTGCCCTTCAGCCCCTGAACGATAAGTACACCGGACACCCCGTTGGTAAGAAGGTGACTCAGGGTTTTGTCTGTTCGGAGGCACAGGCTGAAAGAGACCCAATTGGACCGGCTTTTGGAACATGCTAGAATAGGACTCCCTAATTGGAATAAAGTTTTGCCTTTTGGGTGGCTCCCTGGGATGAAAATTGTTCTGAGGAGGGCATGGATTATAGTGGTTTTAGGGAGGCTGGTTTCTCGGGGCCTGGTGTTGCGGTCGTGCAAATGGATGGGCGTTCATAACTGCATAAGGTTGGGGAGCATAATGCATGTCTTAATGAGGATAATAGTGTTGAGGGGTTCTTTTCGAGAACATGGGCCTATGAGCATGATGTCTTCTCATACCGAATGCTGCCATCGAGGCTTCTTCTTTCTTTTTGTTCCTTGTAAGGTTGTATTTTGGCCCGGGCCCGGGCATAAACGGGCTTCATGGGCCGGGCTTCGCGGTCTCAAGCTTCGTGGGCCTGGGCTCTGGCGGTCTCGGGCTTCGTGGGCCTGGCGGGTGAGACCAGTCCGTGACAGGCCTAATCCTACAGTGGTCCTGGGCTTAGCGGGCCGGGCCTGGCGGGGTTTTTTTTAAAGGCAATATCTTGTATAGTAGTTATTAGTATAGTATAGAATATATTTTATATAGTATACTAGTTATTAGTATAGTATATATAATATATACTTCATTGTATATTGTATTGTAGTAATTAGTATATATTGTATATTATGTATATATATATTCCCTTATATATTTTATTGTAGTCTATTTTGTATGTTATGTATATATATTCTCTTATATATTTTTATGTAGTATATATATTGTATCTTATGTGTATATATATATATATATATATATATATATATATATATATATATATATATATATATATATATATATATATATATATATATATATATATATATATATATATATATATATATATATATATATATTATAATTAAATAGTTATATATTTTGTTGCAGTATATATATTGTATCTCTTATGTATAATGTATATATATTCTCTTATATATATTGTATCTTATGTATATATGTTATTACTTATATATTTTCTTGTACTTTTGGTTGTATGTTATGTATATATATTCTCTTATATATTTTCATGTAGTATATTTATTGTATCTTATATATATATATATATATATATATATATATCTATTTTGTTATAGTGTGTGTGTGTGTGTGTGTGTGTATATATATATATATTGTAGCTTATAAATAATTCGAAGTAAAGACAAAGAAATATTGAGAAAAAAGATATTCAAGGGTATGTCTTATAATTTTAATTACCCAAAATGACATATCTTTCTTAGTCTTCCTTCCCCCAATGAAATGAGCACAACAAGGTACTAATACCACAATTAAAAGAAAAATTAACTAAAAGAAGATGTGCCAATGTACAAGTTACATCATAATCTACATTGTATCTCTAACAAATCTCATAAACACGTCAAAGGTTGGGAGGAGGTTGTGTTGGTGGTGGTGGAAAAGAAGCTTGTTCATTACCGCTTCCGGGCGAAGCTGAATCCTTCGAAATTTCCGCTATCCCTCATCGCCGCTCTATGATCACCTATTTGTAGTCTTGCTTGACTGAAAACGCTCTCCGATTCAATAATTGAAGCTTGAATTGATAAAATATCCCGAGCCATCCTTGCAAGAACCGAAAAATGTTTTTCCCTTGACTTCCACCATTTCAAAAGATCGAAATAGCCGTCTGGATTCTCCTTTTCAAGTCCCTGAGACAAGTAAACTTGAAGCTCATTTAAATGTGAAGTTCCATCATAATTATCACCTTGAGAACCCCGGAACTCCGTCCAAAATTTAAGAGCTGTTAAGCCCGCAGTTCTTTTAGACGATTGTGAGCTAGACAAAGTAGGGGTTAGAATATTTGGCCTAGCATGCTCTAAGACAACTTGATAAGCATTATAAACGGTTTTTGAGTATTAATTTAATTGATGCTTTTGCATCTGCAAGTGTAGCAACTTCCTCGTTTGAAAGATCTAAAGCCTTATAAATATTTGAATACCAAAAATGAGGACCTCCCAATTTCATTGTAGGATTTAACATTGCAGCAATACCAAAAATAGGAGGGATAGGGAAAAAATATTTTTTAAAAGTTTTGTTTCACGTCATTTATAGCAAGTTCATAAATATCCCCACCCTCGCCAAATTCAACAAATAAATCAGCTAGTGCGGCAATATAAACTAAACAGTTTGAAATAGTAGGATAATATTGCCCAGAAAATGCATTTGTAGCAACTTGAAAATGTTCTAAAAAATCTAAAAGAATTTTAACATTCGTCCAATCTTGGGTAGTAAGCATTTCATCATCATCCTCACCACCTCTAATCTTGGGTGAAGCTGAATCCTCCGAATTTATAAATATCGGCCTTAACTGTTGCGCGAGGCCAACCTATATAAGTAGGATTAAAAACTCTTCTAATACAATGAGCCCAATTAGGATTAGAAGAAAAAGTATAAGGTAAGCACATAACAGTAATCATCTTTGCTATTTCTTCACGATCTCTATTTGGATCATAATATAAAGTACCTCCGGTGACAGTGTTAATTCCTGGTTGAACTAGATTTGAACTTGTACTAGGGTTAACCGCAGAATCTACACTTGTCCCCTCTTGTTGCGCTTGCATTTGAAAAAATCTAGCCCTATCTGTAGGGTGTGTTTTTATGTGCCTAGTCAAACTACCCGTGCCGCTACGGTCTCTAGTAAATTTATGAACTTATAATTTCCCACAAGTTTCATACATATCCTTAATTAGTTCTCTTACTTGAGTAAAAAAATTTCCAAACTAATGATGTTTCTGGATGTTTAGCAGGTTGTCTACTACAAGTTGGAGTTTCTACAGGTGGGTCGGCCGGTACATTACTTGAGTTATGAACATGACTAGTAGGTATATCAACTAATTTTGGTGCTTGGGTTTCATCATCATCATCCTCATTTTCCGCTAAGATAGGTTCATTAGGATAAAGAGCATTCATAATTTCATCATCTAATCTATCACCTACTGCAATATCATGTAGAAATCCACTATCGGTAAATTGAAAACAAGGGTGACCACTATCAAGCATTACGGGAGGAGGAGGAGGACGTCTACGTTGGCGACTACTTTCAACTTGCTTATCTTTTGTAGGTCGGGGAGCCGGGGGAAGGGTAGTATTATGGCCACTACTTTCACCGGTTTTACCTTTTCCTTTACCAAACATTTTTTTCAAAGAAAATACCATATTAATTATAATTATGCAAACTAAACCACACAAAAATATATTATTAAAACGTAAGAGTTGAAACGAGTTTACCGGATTGCCGAACAACTTCTTCAAAATTGAAAATCGTTGAACACTTGAAAACTTCTCAAAAACTTCACAATTTTCACAAATTTTCAACAATAAATTAAGCAATTGTAGTAGAAAGATTGAGAGATATTGATAAGTTGGTGAATAAAAATAAAAGAATGAGGGGGTATTTATAGTTGAGATATGGGAAAAAGTGTAATTATATAAATTTTGGGGTTAAATTAAAGTTTAGGGGTCAAATGGCCATTTTGTAATCTTCCAAACGGCTATATTTTAAATATAGCCGTTGCTGATTGTTTTAAAAACATTTAAATTTTTTTTTGCCGTTGGGCCCGCGAGGCTTGGCCCAGGCCCGACTTACGGTCCCGGGCCTAGCGGTCTCGGGCTCACGGGCTATTTTTCGAAGACCGGCCCATCACGGGCCTACAGGTACCACCAGTCCCAGGACCACCAGGACCGTGAGGCCCGCAAGGACCGCGGGCCCGGTCCGGTCTGGTTCAGGCCAGGGCCACAGTGCACCCCTAGTTCCTTGCGACTCCTCCTGCCACGCTTGGATGGCCTGGGAGGTTGCCCTGATGGCTGATTGACTTAATATTCTTCCCATTTTAAAATTATTTTCTACCATCTCGCCAATATTGATTGCTTCAAAAGGCTTGCCCATGGCCGACATCATGTTTTTAAAATACTCTGCTTCCTAGGCCTGGAGAAAAACAGTGACCATCTCTATTTCATCCATAGGCACCTTCAACCTCGAGGCTTGTTCGCGCCACTTAATGGCATATTCTCTGAAACTCTCTGAAGGCTTCTTCTTGAATTTGCCAAAGAATTCCTATCTAGCATGGTGTCAATGTTGTATTGAAATTGCCTTACAAAATCTCCGGCAAGATCGTCCCAAATATTCCATCGTGAGACGTCCTGGTCCATATATCATACTGAAGTAATGCCTACCAGACTTTCTCCGAAGTATGTCATCAACAGCTCTTCTTTTCCGCTCGCCCCTCTAAGTGGTTGCTTTTTCAGGTGAGCAATAGGGTCACCGTGGCTATCATACTTTTGAAACTTTGGCGTTTTAAATCCCATGGGAAGGTGTACATGCGGGAACATGCATAGATCTGTATAAGAGACACTCTTTTGCCCACCCAAGCCCTGCATGTTCTTTAAGCTCTGCTCAAGGCTCTTCATTCTTCTTGCTATTTCATCTTGTTCAGGCACTTTAGGAGTTTTATCCTGCATTGTCGTAAGCTCATATGGTGGTTGAGGATAAGTGTGGGTATGGAGGAGTCTCAATTTGGTAATTGGGGGTTTGAAATATAAAAGCTGCCGGATCAAACATGGGTCTCGGTACTGCGAGCTGTGTGGTAGCTACACATGGGGGAGCAATAAAAATGTTGGGGATTGTGCCAGATGTGAAAACTTGAGGGCAGACTTCAAAAGGTGCTCTGACAAAATTGGCCAGTATGGTAGGCTATCCTAAGAGGATGTTTAGATGGCTAATGGGGACAGTGGAAGTACCCCATGATCTTAGGAAGAGCTCAGGAAATCCAGGAATGGCACTCGGAGGCTCTTTTTCATTTGTCCATACATCCCACATCTCTATGAACCTAAGGTGTAGGATCCTGTTTTCTTCGGCTGCCGTAGACTCTAAGGCCGGAATACCTATAATCGGGCTATCTTCTGAGATGGGAATTGCGGGCAAAGTCATTTTGGATGACATTTCTGCCCTTCCTTTCGATCTGGTGAAATACTGATGTGATGCCAGCATATCACAAACCAACCACCGTTTCTAGAACCTGGACTGGAAATGAAGCAGCAACAAACGGTTAGTTTGAGACAGATAAAAGATATGGAATCACACATTTGGGTGTGGTACACCTATACAGTTAATAGATGTCTACATGTTTGCAATGGTTGCATGTATCATCCTAGGCTTTTATTCCAATTTTCTCCTTTTTGATTTACGGAAATTTTTTTTCCTTGCTTTCCTGCTTTTTTTTCTTCTTCCTCTCTGGTTTTTTTTTTTTGGTTTTCTCTCTTTCTTTATTTTCATTCCTCCATCTTTTCTTTTGTGGCTTTTGTAAGATTACGGTCGAATCCTATGAAGATGGCCTACGTATCATGCCCCGCATGAATCAGATCGAGCGTAGTTCATGCAAATAAAAGTGAAGAATAAAATATATTGGAATTTTCAATTTTCATAATAACAAAATTTGGTTACAAAGACTCGAAAAACTGACAAACTCTGATGAAAGATGAACTAGAGACTCGATGAACAACTAACCTTGCACAAAAGAAAAATATAAACTCTAAGACAAACTGACAGAATTTAAAGAAAATTACATCCTCAAGAAATCATGAATAAATTAGGGCTTCAATTAATCCTAGGACCCGCGAGGCATCTTTCGGCCTTGCCGAGGGTCGACTAGCTAAATCCCCTTGGAGGTGATAAAGATCTTCCATTACACGGCGAACAAAGAGCATTGCAGTGGCAAAGAACATAAGTCTAGGCATATCTTCACAGTTGTTACATTTCATTGCGATGTAGAGGGCGATTCTTTTGATTCTCTCTCGTATGACACCTTTCTCCTGCAATAATCACCTAATCTGCTCAGTTTTGGCTCCCAAAATTTGTTCGGCTACTTGATTCTGCTATTGAAGCTGTTGCAAATCCAATTTTATTGTGCCAATGTTGTGTAACAATGTTCCCTTTCAATTTTGAGCTCTTTTGTTTGTTTGAGCACTTTGTTTTCTGCGATGACGACCCTTTTATTTAACCTTGTCACCTCACCGTCAAACTTTTCTTTTAATGCCTTACCAGACGTGCTGGTTCTGCCGCATGGTTAGCCAATTATTTTCGGGCCTTGGCTAGTTACTTTTCTGCTTTGTTCAAATCAAAACTGTAGTCATTCACCTTCTATATCAAGCCGTTTATAAGTTTTGTATCCTTGGCACTTCGGACAGGTTTTTCTGCTGCTACTTTAATTTTCTGAATTTGGGCCTGAAGGGTTTCATTTTCCTTGACAAGTTTCTTATTTTTGCCTTCATCTGCGGTGGCCTGTAAATCTTTCTCGAATTGCAGCTTCATGACCCGATTCTCCAGTTTTCCTATCATAGCCCTATACTGGTGTTCTTTAGCCAACCAATCCTACTGCTCTTGCGATGCTTCAACAAATTCCTGGAGATGGGGCCTTTTGGCCAGCCTCTCGAACTCCATTTCTCTCCTGTACCAAGCAAGTTATCCTTGCAACACTTCGCCCTTGGACTGATCCCGTACACAAGTGTTTGCTGTTAAGTATTGGAATTCATTCCAAATTGCGGACTGTTGCCTTGGGGAACTAACCATCAGGTCCAATCTCGACTACCAGGATATTGATATCTTCGTCTTTTGGCACTATTTGGCATCTCCCAAGTTTTCTCAAAACCCGATGCAGGGCATAAGGTTGGATGCTCCTAAGACCCATCAGAAGGAAGTGAGGCTCTGTTGCCAGCATGCATATGATCTCGTCCACCGACAACCATCCCAACGTTCATTCTATTTGATAGGCAGTGAGGGACTGAAAGTAAGATATCTATCTTGTTACCCCTTTGGGCAAACTGAGCCCTTGAATTCTTGTAAAACTCTTCTATGTAAGTTTTCTTTGCTGACCCATAGCTCATGAGCTGGGGACGGTGGCATAAATGTCCGGTTATCCACATTTGCAACAATAGATTGCATCCCTCAAAGAAATCTTTCCCGGCTTTACAAGATGTGAGAGCACAAAATATCTAAGCTACTATCATGGGTGCGAGTGTGCACTTGGCTTGGGTGAGTAGAGTGCTGACAACCCCTGCTATTTTTATGTCGATGTTCCCATCTTTCCTCGAAAACACCAGGAGCCCTAGGAAAGCCACCATAAAAGCGAAACGTCTATGTTCTTCTCATTTGACGCGGTTTCCTTTGTTGCAGATTTTGTTCTATGGTTTGTTAAATCCCCCTATGTGACCATATCTGCTATACAGGAATGAAAAGGTGCAAAACCATACTGCCAAGTTCGAGTCGTGTACCACTCTGCTTATTTTCAAAGTATCTAAGAATTTATGCAACGCCCCAACTCTTGGAGAAATCAAATACTTGTGTCTCAAAGGCATCTCAGCATCTCCAATGTACCCGGCTATCTCTTCTAATGTCGGGATAAGTTCAAAATCTGAGAAATGGAATACATTGTGCGCCTGGTCCCAGCACATGACCAACGCTCTTATGATGTATCCTCAGGGTACAATCTCCAATAGCTCGGGAAGGCCCCCCAAATATTTCTTTACCTCGTCTTTCCCTTCTATACCTAGATCATTCCACACCAGCTGCAACTCCAATGGGATTCGACTTACAAATGAAAAAGGTCGTTTTGGATTGTGCTCATCCTGCACATTTATTAAGGCGAATTAGTAACTTATGACTTTATTCCTTTTGACTTCAAAAATCAAAATTGGCCCCTTTCTTTTTTGAAATTTATTTTCTAAAACCAAAAGCCCAGCTTTGCAAATACAACCTTTCAGCACTTTCGGAGGAAGATATTAAGGCTGTGCCCGCTAACCGGCCAGAAATAAAATAAAAACCCAAAGGTGACCATTTGTGCAAAACCAACCTTGCGACGTCCCTTTCGGGAACATTCGGCTATTCTTGACAACAATGGCATCACCCGATTTATTTAGGACAACAAATAAAAATTGACATTTGTTTTTCTTTTTTTGGCTATTTTTGCAAAAGCGAAGTTGGACCCAATGGAGGTTGCCTACGTATCTCACACCTGGTGAGAATCAAAGCGACGTAGTTCAGGCAAATCATTTTGTCAAAACCAAAATTTGTTAAACATGTCCCTTTTCCTTTTTTTTCAAAAAACCGGCAGCATTTCGATACTATTTGGATATTGGTTTTGCGAAACTAGTGGTTACTCTTATTTAGCCCTAATACTGCTATTTTCTCTATTTTCTCAATTTTCTCTCCTTATTAGTAAGCCGGTCAACATGCAAATCCAAAGCAAATAAATGTGCAAGTAGCATGTAATATGCATCATCATGGTCTTTTCATTTCGGGTCACCTGTCCTAGACGGACCCAACCCCTGTGTTGAGTCCCCTAAGTCAAATGCACATGATGCAAACAAACTTTCCTCCTAGGGATCCGGCATGAGGCTTTGTTAACTAAGTTCAGAACCTGGGTATTTGTTCTAGAATGTGTACCCGAACGGGCAACTCGAGTCCTGGAGGGGGCTACGTACCGGGAACCCGCAAGATCCTCCGGCTTAGTAACTTGTCCGAGACTCTTTCTTAACTAACAGAATAGGGAGTCTCGACCAGCAAGCACATCCTCGAAGATAAAGAGAGAAGGGTTTCGTGGCAATTTATATATACAAATCATTCAATATCAATGCGGTAAAGCATTTAGCACATTAGCATAGAACATGTAGGAAAATCAGAAAAAGCCAAATATAACAGTTATACGCTCGAATTCTTGAACCCTGAACCAGAGATTCTGGGTTCGACATCCCCAGCGGAGTCGCCAGAGCTGTCACACATCCTTTTTACATGGCTACCTGAAGGATAAACGTATAAGGGAGTTTTTCCAATTAAAGTGACATTATTCGAAATGAGATTATTTATTTATTTGAGTCACCACTTGGGATAAGTTTAGCTTTTGGTGTCCCAAGTCACCAGTTTATTTAGAATCCCAAGTCGAGGAAATTTTTTGACTGCCCAAATGGAGTATGCGAACCAGAAGTTCTAAGTAAGGAATTCTGTTGACTCGAGGGAAGGTGTTAGGCACCCTCAAATCCCGTGGTTCTAGCATAGTCGCTTAAACTACTACAAATTGCTAATAATATGATATTTATACATGTTCATCCTATAGTTTAATTTTAAATTATTTTCATACCACTTTTAATATTTTTAAGGGAATTGCAATGTCATTAAAACATGCCGCGAACCACATCACATAAATGCACCCTTGGTTTTTGACATATTTCAACTTCATTTAGATTTGAATTTGGGTCACATAAATGTGCACCCATACTTAGGAAGGTAAGATAATTAATGAAGCGCCTAAAGCGACTAACGTGTTATTATCTTTGGGGGAAGCCGTGAAGTTCGCTAAACGGCATGTTCGAAATTTCTAAGTATTTTAATATAAACATTTAGAGAGGGCCACGCAATTTATGGGTTCCGTTCAGCGCGTCACACCTCATTTTATTATTTTAAAGGTCAATTCTAGAGCAAACTATTATTTTCGAATGGATTTGTCTCTAATAGGACCTAATTAATTGAAGATGCATTACTTGGAGGGTCTAAACTTGTAATTCAATTTTACATTATATGAATCTCACTAAATCCGCTAAGCAAATGAAGCTTCCAACAGGTCGGGTCTTAAAGCAACCCATGGGAGAAGGCTGCACTTCAGTTTGTTTGAATACGCCTCAGAATCTGGGCTCAATCACAAGCCCAAACCTTATTTGCACAAGAGAATGAGCTGCTTGGGCTCATAACAGGCCAAGAAAATTGAATAATGACCTTTAAATTTGGGGCCTGTTAGCAAGTTTGTCATCAAATGTACTATTTATTCAATCAATCCCCAAATCTCAACCACTCAGTTAGCCTAATTTACTCAATCTCACTGATAACAACATGCCTGGACATTTAAATAGCCATTTAACTGTGACTTTCCAAATTAATGTGTAATGCAATATGGATCTGAAACATCGAACTGTTTGGAATTGAAATGCACTACTTCGAATCCTACTTTTCACAAACACACGGTGATTAAATTCACATAACCTGCTATTATATATTTACAAGAGATACTGATTTTCCATTAATAAAAATGTTCATGCTATTCTAAACCAAAATTTCATTCTAAGTGCAATCTTCCAAATAAGCGTGATTGGAACACTTGAATCAACTATAATACTGGCTAACCTTTCTACTAGCTAACTGTATAATCTTAAAATATCAGTCCAAATGTCCAATTATACAGATTATCAGAAGTTCTAATTCACCAAGGTTTAATGGTTGCCACTATATAATCTAACGTGAAATATACAAACAGGCTAAGCATGAGATTGCCATGGCCAATTTTTACATAATAACACACATAGATACATAGGAGCTCAGTAATTTGAACACTCTTCATTTCAAGTCAGAGCTTCCATTACAGATTTCCTTAGCTTTGGGCCACTAGGGATTTGATAAATACCTGGAAATGCAGCAGAATATAAGGAAACAAGGATCAGCACTGAAAAATAGCAATCAACAGTTGAAATCCAGCAGTTATCACTTTAAAAATACCAAGGGACTGAATATCACATGAACCAGGAGAGGATTTCAGCAATTAACCTAACCAGACTTGTACAATTTCAGCTCCTCAACTATGTGTGTTTCAGGTCATTCTCCTCTTAACAATTCAAATTGATGGCTAGAAATTGAAATTAATATGAGGAAACACTTAAATAGTGTCGTGAAGTTTCAGAATTCTGACATTATGGGAATTTTAGGATTTATGGAATTTTTTAAGGAATTTTTAGGATTTTTTCAGGATTCAAAAAACTTTGGTAAATTTTCAGGGATTTCAAACTGTCCAAAAACTTGGGAGATTTTATGGATTTTGGATTGTTCAAAACTTGTGAATGAAGGCACTAGGGTGCCCTTTTATAGCCAAAGCTTAGGGCAACCCTCTTATTTTTGTTTTAACCATTAGTCCCCTTCCTATTTTTAGATTTTACTCAACTAGTCCCTCATTTCTTAACTTGTTGACCAAGTCTTAACATTGAAGCCTTAGATTTATAACTTTAATCCTATTCTAGAAGGTTCTAGGGTGTTCTTGCTAACATATTCTTTAGGTAAACACCCCAAATACCCTTAAATTAGACTCTGAATTACTACTATATCCCAAACAAACCCCAACCCCCTTTTACTCTAGTAAAACTAACCATGGTTGATTGATTGCAAGACTAGAACCTATTCAGCTATAACCAAACCACAGTTAAAATCTGAACTACTAACCTGGCTAATCAGAAATTCAGCTGGGAATTCTAAGACTAACATACCATTAAACTAGCACAACTGCAAATTAATTGACTGAATTCAAACAAAAGGGCTGAAATTAACACAATCAAAAAATCCTATAATTGAAATCCAATCAACGATCAAACTACTAACAGAAAAACAAAATCAAACTATATGACTCTGAGAAGAAATTAGGACCCTAACCGGAATCCAAACTAAAAATGAAACAAACTCTGAGTAAACAAAATAATAAAAGAAATAATAATAAAAATAAAAATAAAGGTCATGGATGAAATAAGAGAGAAGGTAAATATGAAATACCTCGAAGTGCAATAATTCAAACTTGAACAAAGGAAGCTTTCCTGATTTCACTTGGATTAGAACCGTCTATAATCATGTGTTTTCATAAGAAAACACATGATTAAAGGCTATTATAACCCCAAATTGACAAATCCCCAAACATTCAGGAGTTAGGGTTTCTGGCAAAATTTCAAATCAATATTCGAATCATTGTACTATGATTCGAGGGAAACTAGTGTTAGATTCATGTAAAGGAGGCAATGGAGATGCTACGGTGTGTTTTTGGTGGCCATTGGAGCCGACACCGCTGTGGACGGCGGGGCAGTCGCTCCTTTGGACGAAGATTCGAGGGTTGGTTTATGGGGGTTGGAAAGAGGAGGAGACGGGGAGCAAACAGTGTTAATTTGGGGTCGATTGGAGACCAGCTGCCGGTGGAGGCGATTTTCAGTCGACGTCGGCCGGCGGATGAGCGATGGTTTTGCGGTGGTGTTACACCGGTGTAATTAGGGCTAATGGGGACAAGGTATGAGGTTTCTGGGTGGGGGGGGGGGGTGATATAGGACACTTATATAGTGTAACGTCCTCACATTTCGACCGTCTGATTAAGATCAATCAACGACTTAGATCTATTTTGATGGAAACGACACCGTTTTTGGACATGGGGATTCCTGGATCGGCTATGGGGTTTTGGGTCTGGGTTTTTGGAACGGGTCTGGGGGTTTGGGCTATGAAAATGTGGCCCAAATCATGGGTCTCTTATTAAGGAGACCCATTTTTATATATTTTCCTTCTTTTTTTATTTATATTTTCAGATTTTAATAAGTATAAAATAAATAAAGAAAATCCAATTTAAATTCTACAGAAAAAAACTAATTAACTTCTAAGATAACCTAAATTCCAAATTTAAAACGAAAACAAAAAAATGCAAAAATGACCATTTATTATTATTTTTTTCTTCTTATTTTTCAATATTAATTAATTAATAAACCTAAAAAAATTTAAAAATTAAGTCATAAATGCAACATGTTATTTTTTGTATCTTTTATGAGTTATATTAAAAAGTTTCGCAAAAAAACACAAAGACATGCAATTAATTTCTAAAAATGCAAATAATAAAAGAAAAATCCTGATTTTAATGAATTCTATAGGAATATTTCGAGCGAGACAAACTCACGTGCTCAGAGCAAGTACGAGGGGCCATTTAAGATCGTCGCTAAAGTAGGCAAGATTCATACAAGCTTGACATGCCATCGTATTTTAAGATCTACCATGTATTCCATGCCAGTATGCTTAAACCATATTATAAAGAGAAAGATGATACGAGTACGGGCTAATCAAGTCAAGCGCCAATGACTATCACCGCCTCGCATGATCGGGAGATTGAGGCTATCATAGATTACCAGGCTAGGCAAAAACAAGGGCAAAAAGCCACTGCTATGTTAACAACTAAGGACTTGACATTATGCTAAAAACGCCAAAATCTTCCAAAAACTCTTCCAAAACATATCTGAGCCTCATGGGACCCCAACCAACACATGGCAACACACTCAATTACATAATTCAAACTTGTTCCGACCTTCAAAACGCTCAAAACAACATTAAAACATGAAATCATCCTCGGATTCAAGCCCAACAATTCCAAAACTTTCGAATTTCGAATCCGATCAAAAAGTCTATCAAACCTCGTCCGATGACCTGTAATTTTGCACACACATCACAAAATAGCACAAAGAACCTACTCCTATTTATGAAATTTCATTCCGACCCCGATATCAAAATTTTCACTGTCGACCGGAAAACGCCAAAGTTTTAATTTTCCCAATTCGAGTCTAAATCTACCACAGACCTCCAAAATACATTTTGAACGCTCTCCCCAGTCCAAAATCACCTAACGGAGCTAACTAAATCATAGAAATCCAAATCCGAGATCGAACACTAAAAAGTCAAAACTTGGTCAAAGCTTTCATATTTCATGCTTCAACTCAGAAGTGTTGTTCCAAATTCATTCCGATTACCCTGAAAATCAAAATCAACGATTTACGTAAGTCACAATACATTACATGAGGCAAGCCATACCCGAGAACTGATAAGCAAAATGCAAAATTTCAAAACGACCGATCGAATCGTTACAGTTATTAATTTATCTAGGAGCGTACAATTTTATTTATAAAATCTAAAAGTTGACTCGATAAGGTAAATTTAAAGAATCATCGAGACCCCTAATTTAAAGTACCCATTTTGACTTTGTTTCAAAAGCATCAAACTCCTCCTTTTTTCTCTCTTTCATTATTTAGGTTCTGTTTGAAATGTCACTTGTAATTGCATTTGAACATAAATACATGGTATTACACATTTTCATATGTTTTATGTGATCAAAATAATTACTGAATCATCAATTTTACTCTTTTAACTCTTGGGTGGGGGGGGGGGGGGGTTATTTTTTATATAAATATGTATTTGTTACACAGTAAACTTTATTTACATGGTATTTAATTTTTTTAATTAAATTTTATATTGAGAATTGCACTATAATTGTACTATGAAAAAAAACAAGTAATTAAAATTACTATATCGTAAAATTATTTGACTATGTAATTACTGTTAAGAATAGAATTCTATTTAGAGTGAATATCTATCTTGTAGAGAGTTTTACTTTGAGGCTAAGTCATTTTACCTCCTATAAATAGAGGGGTCTTACCCCATTGTAAACCACCCCAAAATTCAATAAGAATTTCTCTCTCTTTCTCTTTAATATTGCTCTTGTTCTTTTATTGTTTCATAACACGTTATCAGCACGAAGCTCTACTATCTCAAGAATCTCTTTGAGAAAATTAAGGTATTTTTTCTCCTCCTAATTTTGTTTTAATTATGTCTGACATTATGAAAAGAAAGTTCGTTGCCCTTGAAATTTCCGGCAAGAACTAAATGACATGGGTGTTGGATGCTGAAATCCATTTGGATGCAATGGGTCTTGGAGACGCCATTAAAGACAGAAATAATGCATCCACCCAAGACTATGCTAAGGCCTTGATTTTCTAGCGCCATCACCTTGATGAAGGTTTGAAAATTGAATATCTCACAGTCAAAGATCCACTTATCTTGTGGAATGGCTTAAAGGAGAGATATGACAACTTAAAGTTGGTCACTCTGCCACAAGCACGATATGATTAGGCTCATCTGAGGCTCCAAGACTTTAAGTCTGTTTCTGAATATAATTCTGCAATGTTTAGAATTACTTCTAAATTGAAACTCTGTGGAGATACTATAACTGATTATGATATGCTTGAAAAAACTTTTACAACATTTCATGCCTCTAATATGGTTCTGCAACTACAATTCTCGCAAAAGTAAACTAGCGAAGTTCTCTGTGCTCACATCGATCACAATTCGGCTCTCTTTGCTCAGATCAACCAGAATTCGGCCCTCTCTAAATTTATGTGCTCACTCGCAAAATCTTTTCTCAATTTCTCCGGGCAATATGTTTTTCCCTCTTTTGTTTTATGTGAATTCACTCGAAGTTCTCCAAAAATCTTGATGTTACGGTTTTCTATTAAATTGGTTGAGTTGATTTTATGAATACTTCCGATCAATCAAAATCGAATTTTCTATTATATATACTAGTTTTGACATGGTTATGATTCATATTTACATCTATTTTTAGGAATAGTTATGTATTAGTTTCTCCCTACAGTCCATCATAATCACCAGTTAAGCCGCCAGTTAAAGCACTTAGATCTAAGCCTATTATACTCTGTATTTATTATTTTAAGTAACATATTAGAAATCATTATTCAGAGTTCATTGTGTGTAGAAATTATGACTTTTAGGCAATTAGTTTCTGGGCGCCTGGTATTTGCATTTTGATTAATAATGTTCGATAAAATGCTAGCTGTTTTGATAAAAGTTACCATATGTTTTATCATTTATAAATGTTGTAGAAGTTATATCTTGTGTTTTGTTTTTTTAGTTCTGATGCAGCAGAGATTCATATATTAAATTCTTCCAGAATCATGACTATAGAAATCTATCGCTTTATTTAAGTTGAATAAATATATATATGTGGAAAGACACCATATTATCTAGCTCTTAGGATTCACTACAAGTTTGAACCTTTAGATAGAAACCATGTTCATCTACTGTTCTTTAACTATTTCTTTTAAAAAAAAAAATTAGCTATAGATTGATTTTGCACACATTCCAGAAATCATATCTTCAAGAAAAGGCTAGTATCAATTTGAAATATGTGTGTGCACGTATAAGATACTCATAATGACTGCACTGAAACTATTATGTTGAATCATAGACTTAAATTTTCGTATACTTCTTTTGTATGTCAAACTATGGGAAGCAAATATAGATATCTCACAAAGCAAACTTGGATCAACGTCCAATTGTAAAAATATTTGCTTAATTGATTCATGTACCACACATACGATATTCAAAGAGAAGAAATATTTCTCTCATTTAAGTATGTGTAAGGCAGATGTTACTACAATTTCTGGTAGTAGTAAATTGATTGAAGGCTCCGGAAGAGCAACTATAACTCTGGCTAAAGGAACAATATTTATCATAGAGAATGCAATGTTCTCTTCCAAGTCCAAGAGGAACTTGTTGAGTTTTAAAGATATCCGTCAAAATGGATATCATATTGAGACAATAGATGAGAATAATCTTGAATACCTCATCATTACAAAGAATGTCTCTGGCCAAAAGAGGGTTATTGAGAAATTTCCATCTTTATCTTGTGGCCTGTATTGGACAAAAATTAGTGCAATTGAGGCACATTCCACAGTAAACCAAAAGGTTACTGATTCCAATACTTTTGTACTTTGGCATGATCGATTGGGACATCCTGGATCAATTATGATGAGACGGATTATAGAAAACTCATATGGGCATCCATTAAAGAATTTAAAGATTCTTTTAAATAATGAATTTTCTTGCACTTCTTGTTATCAAGGCAAGTTAATTATTAGACCATCACCAACAAAGGTTGGAACTGAGTCACCTACGTTTTTTGGAACGTATACAACGGGATATTTGTGGACTTATTCACCCACCTAGTGGGTCCTTTAGATATTTTATGGTCTTAATAGACGCATCCTCTAGATGGTCTCATGTGTGCCTATTGTCATCACGCAACCTTGCGTTTGCAAAATTAATGGCACAAATAATTCGATTACGAGCACAATTTCCTGATAATCCAATTAAGTCTATTAGACTAGATAATGCTGCTGAGTTTTCATCCCAAGCATTTAATGATTATTGCTTATCAATTGGGATAAAAGTGGAACATCCTGTAGCTCATGTTCACACTCAAAATGGTCTTGCAGAGTCTTTAATTAAACATCTGCAGTTGATTGCAAGACCATTACTCATGAAAACGAGGGTGCCCACTTCGGTTTGGGGTCACGCCATTTTGCATGCAGCAATGCTAGTTCGTCTCAGACCTACGAATTATCACAAATATTCCCCGTTGCAATTAGTTTTGGGTCATGAACCTAATATATCCCATTTAAGAATTTTTGGATGCGCAGTATATGTGCCTGTAGCACCGCCATACCGTACCAAAATGGGTCCGCAAAGAAGGTTAGGATTATATGTTGGGTTTGAATCGCCCTCCATTATTCGCTACCTCGAAACATTGACAGGGGATTTGTTCACTGCACGATTTGCAGACTGTCGATTCGATGTGACACTTTTCCCAAAATTAGGGGGAGAAGTTGGTGAAACCAAACGGGAAATTTTGTGGAAAAATCCATCATTATCTCATCTTGATCCACATACCTCTATTTGTGAAAAAGAGGTGCAAATATTATCCATTTGCAAAGAATAGCAAATCGAATGCCTGACGCATTCACGGACTTGAAAATGATAACAAAATCTCACATCCCCGCAGAGAATGTTCAATCCGTATTGATGTCCCTATTGGACAACCTTCTAGTGTCATATCTAATGAGTCGAAAGCACGCCTAAAACGTGGCAGGCCATTAGGTTCCAAAGATCGAAATCCTAGAAAAAGGAAAGCAAATGATCAAAATGACACTACGAAAGAATCTCATGAGGAAATTCACGATTTAATAAATTCTGAGATTCATGAAGAATCCATTGAGCCCGAGACTCAGGAAAATAAGGAACTATCAATAAATCCAATCGATATTGAGACAAATTTTAATCGAGTAGATATAGTGGTGGATTATGTCTTTGCATATAATGTTGCATCTAGCATTATGCAAGAAAGTGAGGATCTTGAACCTCAATCTGTTGGAGAATGTCGACAAAGACTTGATTGGCCAAAATGGCAAGAAGCAATCCAATCAGAATTGAATTCACTTGCAAAACGTGAAGTTTTTGGGCCTATAGTTGAAACACCTAATGGTGTTAAGCCTGTTGGCTATAGACGGGTCTTTGTACGCAAGAGAAATGAGAAAAACAAGGTACAAAGATATAAGGCACGCCTTGTTGCACAAGAATTTTCTCAAAGGCCTGGTGTCGATTATAAAGAGACATATTCACCCGTAATGGATGCTATAACTTTCCGTTATCTCATTAGTTTTGTTGTCCTTGAAAAGCTTGACATGCATTTAACGGATGTGGTTACTGCCTATCTTTATGGCTCACTTGATAATGAGATATACATGAAAATTCCCGATGGATTCAAAATGCCAAACACTCATAATTCAAAGTCCCGGGAAATGTTTTCAATCAAAATGCAAAGATCTTTGTATGGTCTAAAGCAATCAGGACGAATGTGGTATAATCGTCTTAGTAAGTATTTATTAAAGGAAGGCTATATAAATGATGCCATCTGCCCATGTGTTTTTATAAAGAAAACAACATCGGAATTTGTTGTACTTGCCGTATATGTCGATGACATAAACCTTATTGGAACTCCCATAGAACTCCAAAAGGCAATTGATTATTTAAAGAAGGTATTCGAGATGAAAGATCTCGGAAAGACAAATTTATGTCTTGGTTTGCAAATTGAATATTTGGCAAACGGAATTTTTGTTCATCAATCTGCCTATATAGAAAAGATCTTTTTGTCAATTGGCTGTAGTTTTGAAACCAAGTTTGATCACATATATGGAATTAATGCGTTGGCCAGATTACACAAACGTGGACGATTTGGAAAGCCAAATCTCACTCACTGATAGGCCCATTATGAGGGCATGTGATATGTCTTCGGCGCTAGATGCTGCACAAGCTGATCCACTATCAGAGAAATGGCCTACTTATAAAGTTGTTGTATTCTTAGTTGACTTAAGGAGGGAGAATTGCTTGCTCATGCGTAGTTCTATCACCTATGCTGTTTGGTCCATTATTGAAAAACATCTTGACGTCTCCTCGGGTTATCTTTTTGATTCAAAGTGTATAAACAAAAAGAAAAGGTCTACTAATATACCTTCAACCAGTTATCAATATGTTGATGGAGCAGGGCTCGAAGAGCTTGCGCTTTCTGCTGCCACAGAAGCAACATATCTTGTCGATCGACTAAGCAATCAATTGTGGCTACTTCATCTAATCATGCCGAGATAATCGCTATTCATGAAGCAAGTTGAGAGTGTGTGTGGTTGAGGTCTATAATACATCATATTCAAGACAAATGTGGTTTGAAATGTGACAAACTACCCACGATTTTGTATGAAGACAATGCAGCATGCATAACCCAATTGAAGGGAGGATTCATAAAAGAAGACAGAACAAAGCATATTTCACCAAAGTTATTTTTCACACATGATCTTCAAAAGAATGGTGATATCAATGTGCAACAGATTCGTTCAAGTGATAATATGGCTGATTTGTTCACAAAATCTCTACCAACGTCAACCTTCAAGAAGCTGGTACACAAGATTGGAATGCGAAGGCTCAAGGATGTGAATTGATGCTCTTTTCAGGGGGAGTTAATGCGTGTTGCACTTTTTTTCCCTTACAAGGTTTTGTCCCACTGGGTTTTCCTTGCAAGGTTTTTAACGAGGCAACAAAAATGCATTTTGTTAGATATGTGTACTCTTTTTCCTTTTCTAGAATTTTTTTTCCATTGGATTTTATTTTAGTTAAGGTTTTAATGAGGCACATTATTTATTGAGTAGACATTCAAGAGGGAGTGTTAAGAATATAATTCTATTTAGAGTGAATGTCTATCTTGTAGAGAGTTTTACTTTGAGGCTAAATCATTTTTCCTGCTATAAATAGAGGGGTCTTACCCCATTGTAAACCACCCAAAATTCAATAAGAATTTCTCTCTCTTTCTCTTCAATATTGCTCTTGTTCTTTTATTGTTTCATAACAATTACTATTTATTAACTTAAATAGCCTAAAAATTATATCGTGATTTCTAGACAGGTCTTTGTTTTTCATATTTCAGGATCGGATTTACGACAGTGAATGAGGGAGGGTGGCTTCGCCCTTTATCTAGGCGCTCGGTATTTAATAATCTAGCATTTACCCTTCTAAGTTTTTCTATTAATTCCTGTTGTATATTTTTAAAACCCTATTACAGGAGTAATTAGTAATTGTTTCTTGACTTTTTCTTTTTCCTTTTTACAATGTCTAGTATGTCTGAACGTTAAACAAAAGAACCCCCCCCCCCCCCCCCCTGCTTCCGCAGCCCCTCCGCCAGTTCACCACCGCCAATCCACCTCCGGGCCTCCCGTCACCGTCGTTCTGCTGCACGTCGCACCTCAATTCTGCGACCACTGACTGCCATTCCGTCAGCGATCTCTGTAACTGTAAGTAGCTCTCTTTGAAAACTTTATCTGGCCCTACTTCTTTGTTCTTTTTTTTTTTGGTTCAAATTTCTAGCCGTATTTTAGCTTTGCAGTCTATTTGTGTATATCGCGCTCGATATTTAATATGATTCCAATGATTTGTATTGTCAGATGGAGAATCCAAATACTCCAGCGTTTCAATCGAACCCCGCCGAAGCTGAAACTGAGCAGCCGCCAACAGCTCCACCTTCTTCTAGTTCCGGTAGCCTCCTCTTCCTTAATCACCAACCAATTTATTTGTGGTTATTCGCGTTCTCTCATAAATTCTTTTCTCTACTAATGGTTAATTGCTTTAAAAAAGTTACACCTTGGGTCGCTCGGACAAGGTTAAGTATCAAGCTTCTGTATAACAGTAATTTTGGGACCTAAGTACACAATATCTACCGAATTACAACATTGATGCGAAGCAGTAGAGTGTACTACTAGAGCACTGAAATCAATATTTAACTTTATAGAGTATTATTACGAGATTAGTTATTTGGAATTACAACTAAGCCCAACAAGTATTACTATTCTAATTAGCTTTAGCCCTTCACATCTCGTCAAACACATGCTATTAAATTATACAAGGCTCTACAAAAAATATGCTATGGAAAGTTAACTCCTCCAACTTGTTTCTCTAGTTGCAAAAACAACAACTATGTCTCAATCTTAAGCAAGTCGGAATTCAGCTATATGAATTCTCACGGACCATGTCATTCCATTTAAGCTCATCTCTAGTTGCAATGAAAAGAAAAAACTTTTCAAGTCCATATGTTTGGTCTCACAAGTGATCATCTTGAGCTTGTCTTGGACATGGCTGCGTAACTGATGTTCCAATAAGTACTGGTTTTGTTAGTAACCCTGGTTCTGCAGTTATGCATGTATCCTGTGCTAGCAATGTTAATCCTAAGTTCCTTCTCTATTATAGCTTGTTCTGCATTCTCTTGTTAATTTACTGGATCATTTTCTTTTTCTTATTATACTTTTGTTCCTTTTCTTCTATTTGCAGTATGCAATTTTTTCAACAAACCATCCAAGGCTAAAAATATCAGAAAGCGGCCTACGGTTGAGGAGGGGGAGAATGAAGATGCATTAGGTGAAAGTTCAGTCATATATACCAAGAAAAAGCCAGCCATTGCAGATAACAAGCTACGGTTTTCTACTGGAGGTTCAAAGTGTAACAAGGCTACAGAATCCAATGTCCATTCAAAAGCTCCAATTTTTCATTTCGAGTCCTCTAAAGAAATTCAAGTTCAAACTGATAGTAGAGCAACAGCCACTTTAGAAACTGAGACCGAGTTCTCTAAGGATGCCCGGGCCATTCGGGAGAGAGCTTTGAAGCAGGCAGAGGAGGCTTTGAAAGGAAAAAGCAAGACTGGTGGGGATGAGAAATTGTACAAGGGGATGAATCAATATACTGATTACAAAGCTGGTTTGAGAAGAGAACATACGATTTCTAGTGAGAAAGCTGGTGGAGCGCATGGTCCTCTCCGGGCTTCTGCCCACATCAGAGTTTCGGCAAGGTTCGACTATCAGCCGGATATTTGTAAGGACTACAAAGAGACGGGATATTGTGGATACGGGGACTCTTGCAAATTTATGCATGACCGGGGAGATTATAAATCTGGGTGGCAGATTGAAAGAGAGTGGGATGAAGCTGAGAAAGAGAGGAAACAAAAATTGTCTATGGGGATGCTCGACGAGGATGATGAGGATGCCGAGAAGAGTGATGAAGATGATGATGACGCCTTACCATTTGCTTGCTTTATCTGCAGAGATCCTTTTGTTGATCCCGTTGTGACCAAATGCAAGCACTACTTCTGTGAGCATTGTGCATTAAAGGTAATTTCATTGACCTTTTTCTCTTATTTGCTTGATCTCATAATAGAATCTGTGAACGGCAACTCCTCTATGTACCTTTTCCATTCCTCTTTTTTTTTAACCTATTCCTCTTGTTTTTAATCTTTTCCTCCTTTTTGAGGTGGCAATAGAGTTTACCACCTCCCCCTTCCCCAGCCGCAACCACACCTAAAAAGGAAAGGAATGCAGTAGAGTGTACTTTCTTGGTGCATATTGCCCTTAATGTGCTCTCTTTTGGTTTTTTCCTTATTGTTTTTTTATATACAGTGCAACTATGGTCAGGAGAAATGTTGTATATGTGGAGAGAGATTGACACTAGGATGTTAAAGTACCAACTGAAATAGTCAAGAGTTACTTCTCTCGGAAGTATTGGAATTTACCATTTTCCTTAGTAGAAACCATTCCTTGCATTGTTGGACTTTCTACAAACAGTAGAGACTAGAGCTACAGTAACCTCGGGCGCACAGAAATGACTTATATGAATTGTTAATTATTTGAAATGCACTTCTCATGGCCGATCCCATAGTAATTGTAGAGACCTGCTCTACAAGGCGATGTGATATGAGATTCCCCTTGGGATAAAGCAGGATTCTTTCACTTATATTTTTCTCTTCTGTGAAATGATCATTTTACTCAGCTATGACTTATTTCACTTCTATTTTTCTCCTTTGTGCAAATGGCAAGATAATCTTTCTTTTTTTGGGTTTTTGTGGTTAACAGCACCATGCAAAGAACAAGAAGTGTTTTGTATGCAACCAGCCAACGCTTGGGATATTCAATACAGCATTTGAAATACGTAAGAGAATGGCGGCTCAAGGAAAATGATGGATCTTCTGCCCATCAATGTTGTTAAAAAGCCATTGCTTCATCGCTCAAAGCGATGCGAAGCAAGGGGTTATTGCTTCACAAATGTTGTGCGCTTCAAACACGATGTGCACGATGCTCCAAATGTGAGAAGTGGTTGCTTCTTTGAATCTCAACTTTGAGGAGTTGGACTAATGTACACATTACTGTATAGTGGGTGCTGAAATTTAGTTATATTAATTGCAATTTGACTTCTGTAGTACTAAATTGATATATACTTGGTATTTTTTATTGTGCTTCACGTCAGAGAAGTGTGGGCTTTACTTCTTGCTTTTTCCTTCAAGCCTCATAGGCATTGTCGCCTTTCTTATGCTTTTCGCTTTTAAAATCACTGCTGGCCAGTTCTCCCTCTTCCACTATACCACAAAACTCGTTTTTCGCTTTATCGTAAGTACATACAAGTTGGATATAGTGATTTTAGAATTTATGTTTTCTGGTGTGAAAGGCAGCACCTTAATTAGTTTTCTTGCTAAAGCTCTTGTATTACTGATTCTCAAACTGCTGTGTGTAGAACTCTTTTGTTGACACCTACATGTTCAGGACCTATGCTTATAAAGATGACTTCAATAGAAGCACACTTCCTTATATTGGACAAGGTTGGGAATATTATACTGCCAACCCAACTCTCAAGTGATTTTTCATATTTATCTAGTGAATCTGTTCCCCCCCCCCCCCCCCCCCCCAGACGGTTTGCTAATTGCTATCTGTGTACCGGTGAATTGGCCCACGCTACAAGAACGTTTTACTTGCCAAGTTTATTCTTGTTGCATGTCATCTTGACAGAGAGCAGTCACTCTCAAATATTGGGAACTTCTTCCCTTAATCTGGGCGTCTCTTAACATAGGCCTTATCGCTATGTGCTTTAACAACATGAATATGCCTGGAAAGGAAGGGCTTCTTTATTCCAGATCTCAATCTTGAAATTTCATTGCCAAGTGCTTTGGCTCTATTCAACATCATCACCAACTCTAGCTGATCAAATCTACACTGAGTCTAATGCTTCTGAAAGAGTTTTAACCTACCTTTGTACTGTTTTTATGTATGTTCATTCCAATTGTAAGAAACCAATGAGAAGAAAATGCTACGCTGCTTGTAGCTTATTTACATGTAAGGAACTCTCCAATTTTCATTTGAATTATTAGTAGAAAGAATTTGAAAGACAGTACTAGTATCACAGAAAAAACTTTCCTTTCTTTTCTCCTATTGTATAAAAAGGATGGTTAGTGAAAACCAGAGGAGAGTGAGCATTCATCCACTATTCTCTAAACCTGTTATAGACAATAAATTGCCCATAAAAAGTTCCATGGCTGACAAGATTCAATTAAAAAGAAAAATGGAAAGAAAACGAAAATCATCCTTCGGGTCATCTCTCATTGGACATCAGCAGTCCTCTAGAACAAAATCCAGTTAACCTGTGCGTCACGAGTGTATATATGCACGGACAACATCTATTATGGGGGTTTCACATATTGGACATTTCCCGGTGCCCCAAAGCAATTCATGGGCACACCTGAAACAGGTGCACATATGCCCACACCTGAAAAGAATGGATAATGACACCCAAGAGATTAATATACTTGTTTCTTGTGTATTTTGAATTGCTTTTAAAATTCTTGCTGAAATCAATGCCAACTGCCAAGTACCTGTAAAGGAGAGAATCAACTTGCGCCTCATAGCAAATACGACAATTTGCTCTGTTTGCACCCTTATCTGAATTATTCCCAATCATTGGACCTGCATTACAAAAACGTTACTCTACTCCATTTTTCTATATAACCAAACAGGGAGGAAAAATAGAAAAGAAAAAGATCACAGGTATATGAAGCTCCATAGGTGAAGCCAGATAACTTAATCAGTAGTTATTCAAAAGTGTGCAACGATTGAGAGGAGGAAGAAAACCATGGTATGATGCAACAAATAGTTCAACAAGGTAAGCTTGTTCCCCCAAAAAAAGTTCAATAAGGTAAAGAATATAAGAAGTGAAACGACTTCACAATATAGCTATTTTGCTGTCAAGTTTTTCTTATAGGTAACAACAACAACAACAACTACCCAATACTGGGTAGTAGTAGTTGTTGTTGTTACCTATAAGAAATGTGCAGAAAATATGTAGACGAGCCTTACCTCTACCCCAAAGGGCAGAGAGGCTGTTTCCAATCGACCCTCAGCTCAGTAAAGAAAAGTAAAAACAAAAACAAAAACAAAAACAAAAACAAAAGAGAAAAACAAAAACAAAAGAGAAATAATGAAGCAGATGTGCCATAGGTAATGAAGGGTTTTATGAAGTTAGAAAACACAAAAACAATCAAGTCGTTTTATGTACTATGATGGAGCGTTAATGAGCATCTTATATTCAGATTTCAGTAAACCAACTCACCTGGCTGAGTTATTGCAGCTGCAACCTCCTGCTTAATGGAACGTTGTAATTTCATTTGCATGTTCACGCAGCTGTTTATTGATCTTCGTATTTCAAATATCTCTTGGTGGAGTTGCTCCATATGTCCTCGCAATTCATATATTAGTTCCATTTCCTGTTAATGCCATGTTGTTGTGGTTAGTCTCAAACTCAGGAATATCTGGCAAGTCATTGTAAAAATAGGAAGGAAAAAATAAAACTTACAATTGAAGTGTGTATAGTGGAGGAGCATTGTTGATTGTGATGGGAATAAATATTGGATGATTGAGATTGTGGTAAAGAATTAGATGGAAGGTGATAGGAGTCATCACTGACACCCCGGTCTTGATTATTGCTCCATGACAGTAAAGTATGTGAAGCTTTCTTCTGATAAACTAATTTCTCAGGTTCGAGGTAATGTTGTCTAATTGGAGTATTGTCATCTTCAAAGTCATCCTCATAACCCGAGTCTTCTTCTTCCTCATCATCTTCGGCCTCTCCCCCTTGAGATTCATTATGTGATACCACTTCCTCTTCCTTCTCCTTTTCTTTAGGTACAGGTGCCTCTACTTCTTCCTGAAGCTGGCCGCTCATTGCATTAGGAGGTAGTTGTGAGCGAGATTCCATTAGTTGATCTATTTTCTCTCTCAAACCACTATTAAGAAAGATCGAAACACTTTTTCTGCACATTTACGAAGAGAAAAAGTAAGTGCAGATCACAGACTATGCGTCTACTACAGAAGCTGAGTATTAATATCAGAGGCCAGCTAAAGGAGATATACAGACTCTATATTCACTCGAGTATTACTTTCATTGGCAAGCAGGGGACTGCAAAATCTAAACTTTGACCTCCTTTTCCAAATTGCAAAGTCCGTTTTCTTGAATCTCAGATCAAACATGTGTCACATTCTTTTACGAGGTTAAGTTGTATTTTCAGAGATTATCTCCACACCGACACGGACAAGTACAGAAATGATCCATGCTTCGGTCCTGTTTGCCCGACTCAAGTGAAAATTATGTTCTGAGGTGGATTCACTTTTGTTATTGCCTTAATTTCTGTAATCGCTGTCTGATCTCTAGTGACAGCCTTCATGTTGTAACAATGGTTCATTTCTGTTGGAAATCATATTCTAATGGTTCGCTATTGATTCTCCCTTGAATGTTTTTTGCTTCATTAATGTGGGCAGGCAAATGTCTTCGAATCGTACATAAATGCCAAAGTAAAACATATATTCAACTGGTTCAACAAATGACTATAATAAATATATAGGATTAGCATCAGATAAGATGCATGAATTGTAATACCTGTGAAGAAGTTGGCGAATATCATGATTATTGTCTTGGAAAGGATCAAGCATCTCTTGGTATCTTGCTTGTCTAAGACCTTCCCACTCTTTACGTGGACGTGAGATATCACTTACCCAGTCTTGGTTGGATTCTGACTGCTGCTCGTAGTTAGACTGTAGTTCATCCCATCCACTTGGTGTGTAAGAATAATCACTTACCCAACCACAATCACTTTCCACTAGATTCTGGTTGGTCGCTTCCTCAGCCCAGTCACTTTGACGTTTGGTGCTCTCACTAGACCACTCATTACTAGTTCCTGCATGCTGCAAGTTATTTGCATCTTGTTCTTCCCTATGGACAGTTTGTTCACTATACTTGGGAGGTCTTGGCGTGTCTAAAAATTCTGGTGACTTGTCATGGCTAGCTTCACAGCTTGCATTTTCCCAGCTAGCTTGGTCATGGGAAATATCTGAGCTCCGTAGTTGTGAATTATAATGTAGTAATTTGGAGCTAATTGTTTGATGACTGCTGTCTACCTCATTATGATTCGGGCTAAAAGAACTGTCTGAATCTCGGGTATGAAAGGGCATTTCTTTCTGGGGATTTGATGAGCTTGTAACTTTCACATTTGTTGTTATCCTTTGGGGGCTTATGTTCTCTTCTCGCTGTTGATTGAAGGGAAAAACTTTTCCAACTTGTGAGTTGTTATCTACCACCTTTGTGCAGAGACTTATCGGCTCACTAGGCTCTTGTGAATGATTCTCTCGTGCAGATGTGGATGCGGATTCTGATTTCGGACTGTTATTTTCCACTGCTATAGTGGATGCTGATTCTGATTTCGGACTGTTATTTTCCACTGCTATAGAGGTGCTTCTTGAGTCAGCTACACCAGGCTGCATTCCCTGCTGATTCCTTTCTCTCCGCGCATGAAATGCTAATTCACTTCCAACTTTTACAGTGTTGTTATCAGCCAGTTCTCTATGGCAGCTTATCGAGCCTTTGTCGCCCCTTTCAGAATTCTGTACTCTTTGCTGATTTAGTGTGAAATTCCGGCTTTCCTGGGTGTTATATGCTGCTTCTCTTGAGAGGCTTCTTGCTTCAGCTTCACCATTCTGACTTCCCGTATTGAACCTTTTCCTGAAATGAATTAACTTATTTCAATTTCAATGTATTCTATATTAAGGTACATTTTGAATAGAAAGACCATAACTTTGTTTCCATAAGGTAGAACCCAAATGGATAATTGATTCCCTTTAAACCACATAACTCATAAGGAAATTGCCCTGATTTTTCATTGTGAAAATGAAAGAATAATACAAGAAAAGCTGATTGAAGGGAAAGTCAACCAGTCTCATTAACGTGTTTTCTGCTTCAATTGTTTAGTTTCTCATACATCCCAACAGGTATTCTATGCTGAGACCACACTCTCATATATATAGAAAAGGCATACACAAGATTGGATTTTCCCTAGACTGTGTTAACACACTATAATCTTCTTTGCCTTAGCATGCCAAAGAAAAAGAACTGTTCAACTGAGAACAATGGTGCAATTTTGCCCTAAAATTTTCATATATTAAGCAGTTGAGAACATGATGATCAAAAGCATTCTCCATAAGGTTGTTAGAATATACTATAAGCCATGCGTATTGTTATAGAATTCTTTATGAACAATTATTTATTTACTTGTTTAAATTCAATAAAGTTTTATATAGATCATGTGTTGTTTGTGCGTCCATTGCTTACATAGTAGATGATTTAGTGTACAGAGTTTAGCTTATACACGAAAGATTAAATCATCGGTTCTTGTAAGACATAAAAGTTAATGTTCACAATCTAATGATGGAATTTGACAAATCATCGGAATGATTTAGTGTATAGAGTTTAGCTTATACACGGAAGATTAAATCATCGGTTCTTGTAAGACATAGAAGTCAATGTTCACAATCTAATGATGGAATTTGACAAATCATCGGAATGATTGTAGCACAAGATTAAATATAATTTATCTTGATTATGGGAATTGTTTAATTCCAACTTCTTGTGCTAATGTATGTATTGAACGGATCAAGTAGAGATGAGTATTTTATACTGACTTTATAAAATAATTTCTCTAGTCCATTTAATGTACTTATACTCTTAATCCTGATATAATTATTATTAGCTGTGTATGTCACTTGTTGTTTTGATTTATTAAAAGGCGAGATTCTTTCACGACTCAATAAGCCTGGTAAATTGGATAACATTGATATACATTGGCGAAGTAATAATTAGTTGATGGAATCCATGTCTCAATTTTGAGGTTGATGATACTCCTTTATGAAAGCTTATAAGTTTTCATGTGCAAACCCGGCCGATGGATTTTGTATCCGACACATGAAATAAGTTAAGTATAAGTCTAAAGGAAGTAATCAATAAATTAAATAGTCAGTAATTTAATTTGATTGATTAGTATTTGAATCTTAACATGGGGAGTTAAATAAGATTTTATGGAAGAATTTCGAAATTGAACTAAGGAGTGCAATTACGAATTTTTAGTGGAATAATTCGTAATTATTATGATGGAAATTAATTTCAGAATTTTGAAATTAATATCATAATAGGAAGCCTTGTTAATTAAATTCTGTGGTCCCTACTGCGCCTAAATAATAGGAAATAGTGAAGAAAATGTGGAAACCGTCCCTTAGTGGGAGAAGGAAACCTAACAGGTTGTGAAAACGGTTTTGACCTAAAAAACGCAGCTATATATGTACATATAGGGGCTGGACGTTTTTGAAACAATTCTGACTGCGGTTTCTACTAGAATTTTGCCCACCCAAAATTCTCTATTTTCGGTTATTATTTGGGTAACACAGTATTCTAATGTGGAAAGCTGCTGGTGCTTTTTCAACCGAGGAACTGGAGAACGACATAGATTTGTTGTGTTTACGCTTCAAGAGGTAATCCTAAAATCTCCATACATGCTAGTTGTTTAGATTACACGTGAATATGATTCTGTTATTGCTTCCGTTGTGGTATATATTCCATCAAAGGTAACTGCAGATTAATTCTTTGCCATGGCCATTTGATATCTACAAAGACATGGATCAAAAGGAGTTAAATTAGGACCTTTACCTGATATGCGTGATTGCAGATTGAGACATTCTATTTGATTCGGATGATGTGCCTTTGGTTGATCGATCATCTCTGGCGCCAGTGCCACAACGCAGAAATCTAACTTTAAGCAAAGCCTATTCAGGAAGTTGGATTTTCGAGATTAATTAACAAATGAGGAAACGATACTAGTTTAAAGCAAATTCATCAGTATAATTACACTTAAATGAAGGATTAGTGAGCAAAATGCAAACCTGAATACGACCTCTTTGTTGGAACTTGGAAACAGCCTTACGCTCCTTAAAACCTTCAAGTTCCTGGTACCTGTCACGCTCCATTTGCAATAGCAAATCACTCAACGCCTGGCGACCTCTGATGATTCGAGGCGAGTGCAGAACTGGGAAAAAACTCCTCTGTTGTTGTTGTTGTTGCAGTTGTTCTGAATGATCAAATGATGTTCTAATTCGGGGCAACGATTCACCACTACAGGCAAGGGCAGGATTATTACCATTATGCTCACTCTCTTGATTCTCTTCACCATTACTACTTGCCAATTTTCTTATAATATCAGCAACTCTTGGCTTTTCTCTTTCTTTAATATCTAAATTTCTTTCATTCATAACCGTGGTTTTATCCATGGGTTTCCAATCTCCTGATGATTCGCCATTGACGCTCGTGGTCGGAGTCTCAAATCGTCCATCTACCGAAGATTCATCACATGTCTCATCACAACCTTTCTGAGGTGAATTGTTCCCCAAATTCACGCTCTTTGAAACCGTCTCAAAATCCCTCCAACGGCGTACAAGGGTCGAAACGCCACCATTATTAGGAACTTCTACGGCACTGCCTTCAGGCGACGCGTTAGCCTCTCTCTGTTTCGTACTCCTAGAAGAAAACGCCATTTCTCTGGCTCTATCCCATTTATTATTATTTTTATTATTAGTGGAACTGATGTTAGTCGTGGGACTGTTCTCATTGTTATCCCATTGCGGTTTGTGAACCCATAAATCAGCATAGTCAACATCAGCAGGTCCATGACTATCAGCAGAGGAGGGGGTGGGTTGACTTGTAGAAATGCAAGAATGGATGTGGGTATGAACCAAATCTTTGAGATTCTTTTGGAAAGCAGCATTGGTTGAATCTCTGTGGCTGCAACGATCACGCCTATTACGATCTCTGAGGACATGACCAAAGGGAGAAGAAGAGGAGGCTATTTCTACCTGAGAAGATGCCATTTCTTCTGACCCTTTTTGCTCAATTAAGAATGTTGCTATGATTGTTTGTTGACAAAAAGGAGAAAACTTTGAACATTTCAATGTTCCCAAATTAAAAATTGGAAACAACCCATCTGGTTGAAAAAAATGAAAATGACTGCAAAAATGTCTCGCTTTTCAATGAAGAAGAAGAAGAAATTAGGAGAAACACAATAGAAACTAACCATAGAAACATTCAAGAATAACAAAAATGATATAATTCACTCCTATACCTCTCTTTTAACTGTTTTTCTTTCTCTCAATGATAAGAAAATTCCTAGTAATAAATTGAATGAAAGACCAAAGAAGCTGTTTTTTGAGTAATGAAAACGTCAAAAAGGGTCAATTAGCACAAACCGCAGGTCTCACCTATTATTTCTCGTCTTGTTAAAACTTATCAAATATTCTTCCAAACGGCCCCGGGGGGGGGGGGGGGGTGTCTAATGAATGGCAAAGGAAAGAGAGAGAATGTGGCTAAGAAAGAAGAGGAGTAAGATGTGAAGTGTAGAGCAAACGAACAAAAGAAGGGAGCTTCGCGGGGGAAGAAAAAAAATCTTAGAGAAGACGAAAAGAGAGGGAATGGGAAGATGTGGACATGTGGTGTTGTGCTGTTGTTATTGTTGTTGTCAAAGTGTTTCATTAATATAAAACAGTAAGCTGCTGTCCTGTGCGTATGTGTACTATCAGAGTTTGGTGTAAGGGAGCTGCAAAAGATGAGAGACGTTGGATTTGAGCCGTTGGAAATATGGGGTCGCCATCGAATTATATATCCCTCTGTTTTTAAGGCTTCCTTTTATTCCTACTTTGCGGTAAAGCCAACTATTTACCGTCACAATAATAACAACAAACTTTATAAGTAGAACCCGGAGGTCATGATGGGGGATCAATAAAATGAATCCCATACTGGATCAAGATATGTCCTTGGTCTCCTTATAAGATTCTACTCCATTTGAGCTAGCTTTTAGAGCGTGAGTTATGCCCAATACTTATTTTAGCACGATATTTAAGTTAGCTTTTGGGGTATGAGTTATGCCTAAGATTTATTTTAGCATGATATTAAAACAAGCAGGGATCCTAAGTTCAAGTCTTACCGTTGCTAAATATCCAAAAAAAATTTCACGTACTTATAAAAAAAAAATCAAGCTTGTACGTGAGAGGCGTGTTGAAAATATAATTAAGTAAATAAAAAATGACACATATTATTTTTTACCAGTAATAATATAAAATAATTTTATCCACCAAATTCTACCAGAAATAAATATATTTACTTAATTTTTTTTTATTTCTACTCAAATTTGAATCATATTATCCACAGATTTCACCCACAAAATTATGTTAGATGGACCTTTTTAGAACCACTATTTATATCGTGAGCTCATATAATAATTTTTTTAGTAAGATAGTCCCGCTAATAGAATTTTAAAGTTGTTGTCAGAATTTTGAAGTACAGCCAAATATTAAAGTCAGTGTAAGAATTTTGAAGTACGCTATCATAATTGGTCCATTATAAAAAAAGCTAACGAATATCATATTTTCTAGCAAATTCTGGTAATCACCATATGAAATTTTTGGTGATTGCGATATTTTTACAAATTCTGCTGATTACCATATGAAAATTTGTGGCGATTGTCATGTTTTTTTAGCAAATTTTGGTGATTACCATGTAAAAAATTCTAACAATTGCCATATTTTTTAGCAAATCCCAATGATCACCATGTCAAAATATTTGGTAATTGTGAGGAAATTCTGGCAAATACTATTTTCCCAAGACCTTTTTACCAAGATCAAAAAGTAGTAGTGGCATTCAAGTGTCATATTTATACAATTCACTCATTTTATTGACTATTAAGTCATACTTAGGGTGCGTAGAATTCACTGACATTTTATACACTTCTTTTGTTTGTCTGCTTTTTTCTCCAAGAAAATTAATTGCCAAAATACATGACTAGACCTTAAACTTAGTTTTTTTTGTAATTTGGACATCTAAATATAGAGTTGTTCCTATTAGACCCCTTAACTAAGCCACATTCTTATCAATTAGACACCTTGTAGACCATCTGAAAAAAACTTTTATAAAAATTAAACGCGTGTATTACAGTTACCTCTAACACCTTAAAAAATTCCACCTTATAGAATTAACCCTCAAAACAAATTTAAACTCATTTTCAGAAAATGAAAAACCTGACCGCCGGCTTTGGCGAATTAGTGCCCTAAAAAGCCAGCTGGAATTTCCTCTGTTCAACTTTATTGTGTTCACGCGTTCTTCGTTCCCCACACATTCAATCATGTCATTACAAAGTGTCTAATTGGCACATATGTGATTTAGTTAAAGGGCTTAATATAAACAATTTTATGTTTAAATGTCCAGGTGACAAAAAAAATCAAGTTTAAAGGTCCAGTTATGTATTCTGCCAAATTAATTTATAAATCTTACAAGGGGGCATAATTCATCCTCCAAATATATGCGCATGCTATATGTCATGTTTGTTTGAGCCATGCTTTTAGGAGTTAGGAACATAAAGGCTGACATAAGGAGGATTAAATGTCACAAATGTTGAGGATGGTGAGCAATAATGTTCACTATGGTAATGGCAGAATTCAATGTTTCTAACATATTAGACGTTAGCACACCGCTGGGAGTTGGGAGTGTCCCTTCAAATTAATAGATGTATGCTCCTGTAAATAAATGTTATTCCCTCTTTAATGACGGTGATTGATAAGATACAGAATTTAAAAAGAAAGTAAAAATTTAAAAACGTACGATCTTAAATGAATACAACATGAAATTTTTAGTTACAAAAGTATGACATTGTATCCTATTGTATGACCAATCGAGCTGAAACATGGCGGCCGAAAGTTCAAGCCCGGATTATATCGAACCAAGACGCGAAATTAGATTGGCGAGCTCATGACTCCGGAGCCGAACAATATCGAGACCGAAGAAGATCAATGAAAATTTGCCGAGCCTAATAACTGAAGACCGAAATATCCGCGATCGGTTGGAGATCACGGCGGAAATATCGGCACTTATTAAAGAGAGGCCGACTAATTAGCAAATCATAAAATTTTTTACCTTATATAGAATTGTATTAAGAGTAGGACACTACTACTATATAAAGGGGAGTTCGATCATTCGTAAAACACATTGTAATATGCAGAAAAAGCAATATACAGTTACTTCTAGCTCTTATCATCTTGTTATTCTATTCTAACATCAGTTGAGGCATTTTCTTGACTCAAGAATGATCAAACTCAAAGGCTAATGCTATTTAATTTGTGTTGTTTGCATTTCTTTTCTTATCATTAATTTCAATATAATATATTTTTAATCTATATCAAGTTATATCACGTATTCTTAAAATCGGGTACAAATTCAATTGTTATCCGATTTAGAGGGTAAACAGTTTAGCTCCCACCGTGGGGCTAAGGATAATAGTGAGATTTTTATACAACTTTCATAACACACACTATAATACACTTTTTTTTTGGAGTATTTTTGATTCCCAAGATCAAAATGTCGAATTCTCAGTTAACACCCCTCCACGTTAACAATGATTTCGTCCACCACATGCAAAAATGATAACATAACAGCAGGGAACGACATACCCTCGGCTGATCATGATGGAGTTCTGGATGTAGATTCAATCGACGTCAGCTTGCATGTAACCATTAATGCGAATTTGGCTGTCGATCCAGAGGGCAGTGTCCGTATGGATATTCGATCATCCGCTCAAAGCACACATAGAGGCGACAGTGGTGGGATCAACTTACGGGTGATCTTCGAAATGCTGCAGGCTCATTAGGCAGTGATAGCCCAACTCCAAAATCAGAATCACCCACCAAGTAGGATCGAGCTTGAGCCGTCCCAGGAAGTTATTCACAGGGTCGAATCGGTCTCAAGGAGACCAAATGAGAAAGAATCGGAGAACAATCCTATAATCCTGAAGATGTGTGAGGAACTGACAAAACAGATTGAGTCGGGGGAAAAGAAGATCGAGGCAAATGACAAGAATGAGGAAACTTAAAACTCCTGGGTCGATAAAATCCCAGGGGCACCACCAATATTGAAGGGTCTGGACTACAAAAAGTTCATGCAAAAACCTTTTTCCCCGAGCGTGGCTCCCAAGCAGATGCCTAATAAGTTTCGCATGCCCGATATTTCTAAATATAATAAAACGACCGACCCGAACTTTCACGAACCTGATGGACCACGACGGGCACTCGATACCTTACTCAATCGAGTACTCGTAACTTATCTTTCTTATTACACCATCATAGGTAAGTGGGCCAGAAGGGCTGTGCCAGGTAAGAAGAATAAAACATGAGAGAATACTCGACATAAAACTACCTAACCTGATATAATGACTTATACATATAACATACGGGCCTATAAGGCCAAAATAATCACTAGTACACTGAACATAGGCCGACAAGGCCATAATCTTTCATATATATATATATGACATATGTCTACAAGGCTCTAAGAGTACATAAACGTCATAAGGCTGGGATAACGCTGCGACATACCAGTCAATACATGTCTAAATCATACTAGCCAAATAAGCAACTCCGGAGCAAATGAAGCACAACATCTTCCGCTGAGCTGATAGCTTACTCGGAGGACTCTCAACCTGTCTATCAGGACCTGAGGGCATAAAACACAGAGTCCCCATACAAAAGGGATATCAGTACAAATATGTACCGATTATGTAAGGAATAAAAATCAATATACAATAGACATGAGAGAAAAATGGAGTAAAAGACTTATCATGTAAATCTGAATAGCTCTGTAAATTATTTAATATTATTATATTGTGCATATGCATATAAATGCCATACCATGCATGGGTGTATGCATTCATAACATTATCAAGCCTACGAGGACATTTTATCATATCATCTCGGCCATTATAGGCAAATCATTAACATATACCAGTTGATCAGGTAATGGTGCATATATAATGTTGTAACTTTTATATATATATATATATATATATATATATATATATATATATATATATATATATATATATATATATATATATATATATATATATATATATATATACATACACACATACACACACATGTATATAATGCTATCTGGTCATAGGTCAACTTACATGTAAATGAATGCAATGCATGAGAAATACATCAATAAAATCTTTCGGAGTGTCATGAGGGCATTATGCCTTTGATTAATATCATGAAATAAACTTTATCAACTTACATATTTTCTAAGACCCATGAACATATGATAGAATAATATGATACATGGGGAATCAAGAACATAAGTATCTCTAGTATTTTTATAAATAGAGTCATGTATGAAAATTGTGCATTTGCTCGTTTTATTTATGTCGTATAGATCATGACAAAGAAAGAAGGGATAGCCTTAACATACATGAGCAGATTCTCTTGACAATTCTTCTAACACACATAAATTGCGATAAAACATGTAGTGGCAAGATTGAAGTAGGGAAAAATAAGTATAATATATTTGAGAAAGATTACACCATACTTTCTTAGAATCGTAAAATCCCGTTGCATCTTCTCCTACATTCTTGGACGTTGGTAGATCTGGTTTTGACTGCAAGATTCCTTCTAACTTTTATTTGTGTGATTCATTACCGTTGCTGGAGTCTTTTTGATGCATAAATTCATGCATCCAACTTCCATCACTGAAAAATGTATTTATTTACTATAGTTGGTCCATCAACATCCATGTTTGATTTATTTTGTGCCCCCACCTCCTTTAGGCATGATTAGTTGGCAATTTTTTGCCACATTTTACATACCCCCACGTGTATAGTTTTCCCCTTATAATTAGCCAACAAATTTCACTTAAATATGTATCTATAATTTTAATAATTAATCAATTATCAATATAATTAAGAATTATCTTAATTTATTGAAAATACTACTCACTTTAATACACGTTATATACCTTAGTATCATGTCCATATGGTACCTTGTATGATACTAGTTCATAAATACTGGGTATTTTAGCTCGGACCGTATTTTATTCCAAAATATCAAACTTCAACGAAATTTATTTTTTTTGATTTGCTTACCCTCTCACCTTCATAAATTTACTTATTACTTATTTGAAATAGCATAATACTTATAATCTCAAAATAAACCCATTTCCGAACTTATGTCGATTAACTTACAACGAAACTTTAATATACAAAAATGCGGGATGTAATATCTCATTTTCGAGCTTCCATATACTTATGGCGTACTTTCACGTACGAAAACATGTGGTGTAACATCGTTCTTCCCTTTGAAACATTCATCCTGGAATGTTGACTGATGCACTTATCATTTTCGTAACCCATAGCTCTTACGAATACTTTAATACTCTCCTTGCCATTTAGGCAACTGTTCTGTGAATACATCCAAGGGACAGGATATTCCCCCCTTTAGGCCTCTTTCCCACACCAACACTTGTGGTCGGAATCCTTCCAATCTCGTAAGTGTTGCTATCTTATATCTTGCAGCCGGTACGACACTTTCCTTGTAAGTGCGCCTATGTGACACTTCTCTCCTTTTCCTCCAGCTTTTAGCCAATCTCTAGACCCCAATTTTTAAACATATACAGGGCTTGATAAAATGGCTATTTGGGCATCTATAGGTATACTGAAGTTCTTAGCTCAGCACTTTGTTGAACTTACGAATATTGCTATACCTTATCTCATAGTTCCGTTTATCCATCCGTATGACTTTAGTGCATCTAGGTGGGTCATACTATACCATAGCTCTTACTTCGATTTATAGTTACTGAGGACTGCTACCAAACTTCAGGTTATTCTCGTTGCTTCCTATATGTATACATCTATGTCCTTTAATGCTTCCTTATGTTTACATAACCATTTACGTTATTTCTGCAGGATTACTTATGCTTTGTTTTGTTATTTTGTTTTGTCTTGCCTTGGTTACTAATTTTGTCTTTGTTTTCCAATGCAGCTTTTCATTCTATCCTATGCGCCGAGAGTCGCATGGAAGCAGCCTCTCTGCCCTTTTGGGTAGGGGTAAGACTGCCTACATATTACCCTCCCCAGACCCCACCTGGTGGGAGTATACTGGGTAGTTGTTGTTGTTGTTGTTATGTCCTTTAATACTTCCTCATTGCTGTTCATCTTAAGAATGCTGGCCTACTCTCATCTTATACTTTTGTAACTCTTATCCATCCATTGTTGATTCACCTTAACATTGATCTATAATCTACCATTGATAACTTGAAACTTCTTACGTAATACATTGCCACTAGGACTTACGCCTCATCGAGGACCATCTAAAATGATTAGACTGATCTATCTGGAGAGATACTATACTTCCATAACCGTATTTCATAGTGTGATTCACCTTACAAAGGTATTTTAATCTTGTTCAATTCATGAAATCATTACTTATTTGTAGGCCCAAACGTCTTCCTTCATCTATCACAATTACACCCTTATTCTCCTACCATGGCAGCATTTTATCTCTTTTAAATGCTTAGTCTTAGAATCTTTTGAGTTCATTTAGGCTATACTGAGCTATCTATTACTTAGAGAAATCATTAACTCTCTTTTCTTTACGGGCTTAATCCTAAGGAGTTATCTAGTCTCGTCACCTTCTCACTCTCCCTTTCATATCCTTACTATTTTCTTCCAAAAACATCGTTCCATTACCATACTTTAGATCACGACCTACACATATCTATTTATATTACTCAAAACCTTTCTTCAACTGGCTTGCACCATTGATTTTCTCGTGTTATTTTAGAATATCAAGCGAGACATCACATCGTCTCTAACTCTTCTTTACTTTCTTAACAGGACCTCGCGATACCTATAAATCATTGATTGGAAGATATGTCACTGAAGACGATGCTATCATTCATGGATACTGAATCCCCGCACTTCTAGCCTTCTTTATGCAATATGGACTATTCATAACTTTCTGCATTTAAGTATCTCTTACGTTGTTCACTTTTACCTACCTTACCTTAAAATCTCACATCACATCTTCTATCTCTTTCATGACCTCCTTTCCACGTAGGTATAATTCATATTCACAACTTGAAGCTCTATTATAATACTTGCACCTCTAGTGTATATAAAATCTGGTGAGAGCTTCATACTGACTTCTTATACGGCTGTTACTTTTATGAATGGCTTTATCATAGAGCCATTATAGAATATGGATAATGTACTATCTCTCTTGTACCTCAAATATAAAAGAGTGATTCTGCAATGTCCTCAATCACGATTTCCATAATTTTTTCGGTCCAATAATCAAACTCTGATTTACTATGTTGATGCAACTCTTTAGTTTCCTCTTCCTTTTGATCAACCTTTATGCATGCGTAAGCTATCTTCCGATCTTCGGCTCATGGTATTACTTTAGCCTTTCATGGACGGAATGGAATATCCATGATATAATCTTTTAACAATTCAATCCCTTGTCTATGACCTAGACTCAGTTCTTTCTTTTAACTTATAGTAGAGTCTTATATGACTGTATGATTGGCAACATATATGCTGCATGGATAATACTCCGAAATCTTAAATGCATTAATAGTGTAACTAACTCTGGATCATTTATCGAATAATTCCTTTCATTCCCCCTAATCTTTATTTAAACACAAACTATTACTTTTACTAGTCTTTCTGCCCCTTGTTGCATGCGTACTGAACTTATCTTAGTTCCCATGCATGCCGGAATTTTTTCCATTCATATGGTCTCGAATATTGCTTTTGGTTTCATTTCCTGCTCATTAGCCGTGATAGGTGCCTCTTTCTTATGGAGTGCATACAATGTTGTTGTGAGACTGTTGTTACAAGACCATTTCCTCTTTAGGTCATTGTGCTTAGGTTGAAGCCTTATTCCTTATTTCCTCAGCTAGTCTTTTGTATAGTACTTAGGGAGGATCCTCCGACTCTTGTAAAGCTTCAAGCTTATTATATCGTATACTCGACTGAATTTTTGATGTTCTTCCTCACCTATAATTATCCGTAGTTACTTACCTCCACGCCCTTGTGCTTGTAGGATTTGATTCTGAACTGGTTTTTTAGCTGTCTTCCCAGTGGCATTCTCTTTTATTTCTATTATACTCATACGGTACCTATAATTACCCCAACTCCTATGTGAATATTGTTCAAGGGTCACAATGTTATATCTGCAAGACTGAATTCCCCATGTTGGGGTTCACTCTGTTTATCTTGCATGATCTATTGATTTGTCTATATCCTCTTATTTATCCATAACTAGGCTCTTCCTGAATCAACTACTAACTACTCATTAGCCCATTCTCATATTACTATTTTGCATAATCTTTCTTGGGTTATTTCCTTTTTCTTCACTTATGTCTCGAACTAGCTCCTTATCTATTAATAACATCTCGGGCAAGAACCCATATTTCCTTTCCTTAATGACGGGTTATTCTGGAATCGTAGAATATCTGTAGCATTTGGATAAGTGTAATCTCATTCCTTTCTCATTTTTCTCACATTCTTCCTTTAGCACTCCTTAGTTACTAGAACCACTTATTCTAACGTAATGCCATATTACCCCATATTCCCCTTTTAGAGGTGTACTAAGATTTATTGCTACTATGATCTACATATAGATGTTTTACCTCTTCATCTTTGACGTCTTCACATCACTGATTACCCTTACTCACCTTGCAGTAATCCTTCTCTACCAAGGATAATAAAATTCCTCACTTATAAGGGTGACGCTTAGCGTAACTGGCACATATAGCCCCTTAAGCTTAACTTTTCTCATATTGCTTGGTTTAGGAAAGCGTCTTCTTGACTGACCTTTAAGGTGTATTCATCTATCGTCCATTCTATTATTGTCGGGATGCAATCTCTGAAATTCTCATGATGCCGACTATTACTTATTCCCTATTTTTAGTTTATCTTGTTCACCAACCCATATTGATTTCTATTTCTCTGGGTCTAACTTTTCCTTTTGGTAGTCGCGTTGAAGTCACAAACTTATTTCTCGAAATGAGGATATGACTTTATGACCTATACACTTTTGTTATCTCAAGGTCTGTCACCTCTTATCTTTTTCTTCACTTGAGTATAGGCTCTGTCACCGTATTATATTTTGATTTGCCGTTATCATACATTTATCACATCTTAATCATAATGCTTTATTGTATCTTTTCTTATTTCCCTTTACTTTATTCTAAAAATTTCAATAAGTCATTCTTTTGCTTTTAGCTCCCTTTTCTCTATCCTCTGGCTCTTCGGGTTGCCTAACATTCTCGCTCCACTAAGGACAAGAGCCATACCGAGGTAATATTTATCTCTTCCAGGATTCTAGCGTTTGTCTTTGTAATTTTTTTTGAACATTCAAGTATTCATATCTAGCTGTACTATTCTAGAGTGCACCACCGGGGTGTCCCACAAAGAGATCTAGTAGTACATTTTAAATGCCCTTTGGAAATGTCAACTAATGCAAATAAACACTCCACCAATTTGAGTTACTCTAACCCCAATCGGATCCTGATATCCCGTCCTTCTCTTAAACTATATCTGTTGGCTCCCATAGGGCATAACTGAGTTCGATGTTTGTAATTGTACATACCTTTTTCACTGTTGAAGGTAACTCAAAATGCATATATCTCTCTTCCTGAATTGTAGATTATGATCATCTTCACTAATTGTGTACCTCGTATCCTTCTTCATCTTGCTTTTTTTACTTATTGAAACTTATACCTTCTGATTCTCTCGTTGCTTTTTACCATATGGATGGATAGATACTCTTGCCTTAAGGCTTCTTATTAAGAAGCTTAAACGTCTTAGTATGTTCATGGTTTGCTGAAGACCTCATATTTACTCATCAAAAGCATCATGAAAAATTGAGTTCTTCTGACTCAACTCTTCCATAGCCACATTCAATCTCTTACCAACCATCTTTCTCGATGTATGTATTGTCTTATTTTGAATAAAATAGAAATTAGGAATTTGAATTCTTATCGATGAGCTCTACTGCACGATTTGGAGTAAGAAGAAAGAGTGGCAGTCCTAAATGCCTTGCAGCCTCCTGCTTATAAGTGTGGTGCACAACACACCCATAAACAAGACTCTAGTAGACACGGCTTGTAGACTCCCTAGGATAGAACTGCTCTAGTACCAATTTTTTCACGACCCAAACCGATGATCCGCAACGGGCACCCGGTACCTTACTCAACCGAATATAATGAACCATATATTTCTTATTATATCATCATAGGTAAGGGGGTCAAAAGGGCCGTATAAGGTAAGAAGAAAAAAAACATGAGAGAACACTCGACATGAAACTGTCCAACCTGATGTACTAACTTATACATATGATGTACGGACCGATAAGACCAAAATAATCACTCGTACACTGAACATAGGACGACAAGGCCATATAATCTTTCATATACATGAAATATGTCTACAAGCCTCTACGAGTACATAAATGTCATAAGGCCGGGACAGGGCCATGATATACCAGTCAATACATGTCTAAGTCATACTAAAAAATGAGCAAATCCAGAGCAAATAGAGCGCACCAACATCTTCCACTGAAATGATAGCCTACTTGGACGACTCTCAACCTGTCCATTCAGATCTGCGGGCATGAAATGCAGCATTCTCATGCAAAAGGAACATCAATACAAATATTGTACCGAGTATGTAAGGAATGAAAATCAGTAAACAATAGACATAAGAGAAACATGGAGTAAAAAGCCCAACATGTATATCTGAATACCTCTGTGAATAATTTAATATTATAACGTTGTGCATATGCATATAAATGTCATACCATGCATATGTATATATGTTCATAACATCATCAAGCCGGTGAGAGCATCCAATCATATCATCTCGGCCACTGTGGAAAAATCATCAACGTATATCAGCTGATCAGGTGACGGTGCGTATATAACACAATAACCTTTTCCACATCGCATATATATATATATATATATATATATATATATATATATATATATATGCGTATATAACAGTATCTGGTCATGGGTCAATGTACATGTAAATGAATACAATCTATGACAAGTATGTCAATAAAATATTTCGGAGTGTCATGAGACCATCATGCCTTTGATTAATATCATGAAATAAACTTTATCAACTTACGTATTTTCTGAAACCCATGAATAGATGATTGAATAATATGACACATGGGGAATTAAGAACATAAGCATCTCCAGTATTTCTATGAATAAAGTCATGTATGAAAATTGTGCATTTGCTCGTTTCATTTATGTCATATAGATCATGCCAAAAGAAATAAGCGATAGTTTTAACATATCTGAGCCGATCTTGACAATCTCTCTAACACACGTCAATTGCGATAAAACACGTAATGATGAGATCGAAGTAGAAAAAATACCGTATGATATTCTTGAGAAAGATTGCACCGTATCCCATTAGAATTGCAAAATACCGTTACATCTTCACTTGCATTCTTGGACGTTGGTGGAGTCTTTTTGATGCATAAATTCATGCATCCAACTTCCATCATTGAAAAATGTAATTACTTACAATAATTGGTCCAACAACATTCATGTTTGATTTATTTTGTGCCACCACCTCCTTTAGGCTTGATTAGTTTGAAATTTGTTGCCACACTTACATAACCCCCAATGTATAGTTTCCTCTTATAATATCCAACAAATTTCACTTAAATATTTATCCACAATTTCCATAATTGACGAAGGACCCACATAATTAAGAATTAACTCAATTTACTTAAAATAATATTCACTTTTAATACACTTTATATACCTTAATATCATGGACATATGGTACCTTGTTTGGTACTAGTCCACAAATACCGGGTATTTTAGTTCGGGCCGTATTTTATCCCGAAATATCAAATGCTGACAAAATTCATTTTTCTTTGATTTTCTTACCCTCTCACCTTCACGATACTCATCTCTTATTTGAAATAACATAATAATTTTAATCTCAAAAAAATCTCATTCCCGAACTTATGTGGATTAATTTACGACAAAACTTTAACATCGAAAATGCGGGATGTAATATCTCATTTTCGAGCATTCATCAATTTACTTGTGGTATAATTTCACGTACTAAAACATGGGGTGTAATATGAATGAGCATGTCACCTCTTACACATGTACATCAAAGGGAATGATCTAGAGGATGATGAGATTGTATCTGTCTTACTAAAGAAATTCGGAGAGACGCTGTCAAAGGGAGCTATGATATGGTATCACAATTTACCACCTAAATCTATTGACTCATGTGCTATGCTTGTATATTCTTTCGTAAAGGCACATGCCGGGGCAATCAAGGTTGAGACCAGGAAGTCAGATCTTTTCAAACTAAGGCAAAAGGATAACGGAATGCTCAGAGATTTCATATCTCGATTCCAAATGGAACGGATGGACCTACCACCGATCACTGATGATTGGGCTGTCCAAGCTTTCACCCAAGGACTTAATGTTAGAAGCTCGGTGGCTTCACAGTAGTTGAAGAAGATCTGATAGAATACTCAGCTCTTACTTGGGCCGATATGCATAATCGATACCAATCGAAGATTAGGATCGAAGACGATCAACTTGGGACTCCTTCCGGGTCTGTTTATCCTGTTAGACTCGTTGATAGAATTAAGAGGGATATTGACTAAGAATCGAGGTCGAATAGAGATTAGTATCAGCCATATAGCAGAGATCGTAGAAGTAGTGGATCAAGGCAGATTTCTGTGCGAAATAAAAAAAGAAATGATCGTGGTTAGAGCTCTCGAGGGATCATGAGCAAAAATGGCTTTGTTAGGCCTATCGAACCTAAAGAAGCATAACGATTATCAGAATACAACTTTAATATTGATGCAATTGCCATTGTATCGGCTACCGGATGCATAAAATACACCAAATGGCCTTGAACTTCACAAACCGATCCATCCCAAAGAGATCCCAACCAAATTTGCAAATATCATGGCACTCATGGCCAATGAATGGATGATTGTCGGCAATTGCGAGAAGATGTAGCCTGATTATTCTATAACGGAAATCTTCAGGAATTTTTAAGCGACTGGCCCAAGAATCATTTCAGAAATAGGGATTCCAATAAACAAACCAAGTAAGAAGAAACTCAACCTGTCATTCATATGATCACAAAAGGGGTCAATGTTCTTCAAGGTCCAATGTTAAAGCGCACCAAAGTATCCATCACAAGGTAGAAATGAACTTGAGATTGCAGACCAGAAGGAACTTTGTCTTTCAACGACAAGGATGCAGAAGGAATTACACAACCCCTATATGATGCACAGGTAATATCTGTACTTATGAATAAAACTTGAGTTACACGTTTGTTTATTGATCCAGGTAGCTCCGCCAATATCATTCAGTCGAGGGTCGTAGAACAACTTATCCTACAAGACCAAATCGTGCATGCAGCTCGAGTGCTAAATGGATTTAACATGGCTTGTGAAACTACTAAGGGAGAATTAATATAATCGGTAAATGCAGCCTGAATTATCTAGGAGACCAAGTTTTATATAATTGAAGGGGACATGAGGTAGCCAAGTTCCACATCAAAAGAGGAAGCCAAATAGCAGGCGTTAATGCCGGCCTTGACCAACCAGACAAGTAGGGGACTGACGAAGACGATGATTACAAGGTTCCCCAATCCTTTGTAGTCCTTGATGATTTCGATGCTACCAAATCAACGATTGAAGAGTTTGATAGGTCACACTGATGGAACATCTGCCCGATTGGAAGGTATACATAGGCATAGAGTTAATTCCCAAGTTCATGAAGAAACTCAGTCAATTTCTTATAACTAACAGGGATTGTTTTGCTTGGTCCCTTCTCGACATAACGGGGATCTCAGTGGAGCTCACGACTCACAAGCTGATCACCCGAAGCTCCATCCGATCAAGAAGAAAAGGAGACCCAGTCTGAGATCAAGCATGCATTCATTAAGGACGAGGTAACTAAACTCCTTAAAATAGGATCCATGCAAGAATTCAAATACCAGGAATGGTCAGCAAACCTAGTAGTAGTCCCTAAAAAAGGAAATAAACTGAGAATGTGTGTAGATTATAAGAATCTAAATAAGGCATGCTCGAAGGATTCTTTCCCTTTGCCTAACATCGACCGAATGATCGTTGCCACGGTAGGCCATGAGATCCTCAATTTTCTCTATGTCTACTACGAGTACAACCAAATATGAATGAACCCAGATGACCTAAAAGGATTCCTTCATCACTAAGTATGACACATATTGATAACGTAATGCTATTTGGAATAAAAATTCCAGTGCCACGTACCAACGCCTAATAAACCGGATGTTTGAAGAGTAAATAGGGAAATCCATGAAAGTTTACATTGAGAATGTGTTAGTTAAGTTCTTATGAGTAGAGGACCATTTTAAACATTTGCAGGAAACCCTCAGTATATTGAAGAAATACAACATAAAGTTGAATTTGGAGAAATGCGCATTCGAAGTCAGATTAGGTAAATTTCTTGGGTTCATGGTATCCACTACTTCACATGCTGAAGGCAGAAAAACAACTGTATTTGTATTCGGTAGTACCGGAAGTTGCTGTAAGTGGAGTCTTAGTTTGGGAAGGACAAAGTATGCAATTTCCAATTTATTATATTTTCCAGACCTTAGGTGAGACCGAAACTAGGTATTCTCACCTATAAAAATTGGTGCTCGCTTTCTTAAGCGCCTCTAGGAAACTGAAACCGCATTTTTGGTACCACCTTATATGTATTGTGAAAACTTACCTATTGCAAAATATATTGTATAAACCCGAACTCTCGGGTCGATTGGCCAAGTGGGCCATAGAAATCAGTGGGTATAATATCGAGTATCGGCCCCAGACAAATATAATGTCTCAAATTTTGGTAGATTTCATGGCCAACTTCACACTGGCCCTAATACACGAGGTCAAAAGAGAATTGTTGGTTGACTCGGGGATGCCTTCGGGAATCCGAACCCTCTTTACAGACGATGCATTGAACGTAAATGGGTCAAAACTTGGCATAGTACTGAAGCCACCCACATGCAATATAATTGGACAATCCATTAGAACAATGAAATTAACTAACAACGAGGCCTAATATGGAGCTATGATTACTGGTCTCGAACTGGCCAAAATCTCGGGGGCGGAGGTAATCGAAGCTAAGTGTGACTCCCACCTTGTGGTAAATCAAGTTAACAAAACATTCGAATTTAGAGAAAAATGGATACAAAGTACCTAGATAAGTTGTAGGTAACATTACATCGGTTCAAAGAGTGCACTTTACAACATGTACCTCAAGATCAAAATAGCAAGGCCGATGCACATGCAAACTTAGGCTCATCGGTCGAGGATGACGAGCTCAACATAAAGGTAGTCGTACAACTCATGAGATTGGTAGTAGAAGAAGGTTATGTAGAAATAAACTCCACAAGCCTAACTTGGGATCAGAGAAATAAATACATAGAGTATTTGAGGACCGGGAAACTATTGCGCATGAAGGGGCCCGATTTAGCTTGTCCAAGGATGGAACCTTATTCACAATAATGTTTGATGTCCCGCTAGCAATATGTCTGGGTCCAATGAGTAGTTTCTAAGGGAAGTCCACGAGGGCACTTATGGAAATCATTTAGGAGTCAGATCATTGGTTCGAAGGGTGATCAGAGCCGTCTATTACTGGATCAATATGGAAAAGATGTGAAGGAGTTCGTACGTAAACGTGACAAATGTCAAAGACATTCTCCGATGATTCATCAACTGGGGGATCTACTGCATTCGTCCTTGTCGCCATGGCCATTCATGAAGTGGGGAATGGACATCGTCGACCCTCTTTCATAGGCACCGGATAAGGATAATATTATCTTATTTAAGAATGACTATTTTTCTACGTAGGTTGAATCATAGGAGTAAGAGAAGGCTAGGGAGAAGGAAGTCATCTAATTTATTTAGAACTACATCATATGTTGGTTCAGGATGCTATCCGAAATTATATGTGACAATAGGAAATAATTTATCAGCAGCAAGGTGACCAAGTTTCTCGAAGATCATAAGATCAAAAGAATATTATCAATACCTTATCACCCTAGTAGGAACAGACAGGCCGAATCGACCAACAAAACCATAATCTAAAACTTTAAGAAAAGGTTAACCGATGCTAAAGGAAAATAGAAAGAGATCTTAGCCGAAGTCCTTTAGGCATATCACACGACCTCGAAGTCCAGTTGGGGCTTCTCCATTCTCATTGTTATATGGGGCCGAAGCTCCAATACCGATCGAAATTAGAGAGACGAGTATCAAATTTTGATATGCAAAGGAATCAAATGACGAGGCCATGAATGCAATCCTGGAGTCATTGGATGAAAGGTGTGAAATTGCCCTTGTTCGATTGGCTGCCCAAAAGCAACATACCTAGAGGTACTACAATCGATGGGCCAACCTTCGATGCTTCAATATAAGGTACTTGGTACTAAGGAATGTCACTAATCACCCAAAATTTGAACGAAGGGAAGTTGGGTCTAAACTGAGAAGGACCGTACCAGATACTCGAGGTCATCGGGAAAGGATCCTATAAGCTCGTAACAATGAATGGAGAACAACTACCGAAAATTGGAATGTAACTCACTTAAAATGATATTACTGCAAAGGTACGACCTCATTCATTTTCTTTTATTTCGGACCAACACTTGCTGGTGATCGACAAGAAGCAACACAAATTTTTTAGGTTTGAAAGCACGCGTTGCATTCTTTTTTCCTTAGACCGATTTTGTTCCATATGGGTTTTTGAGATAGGTTTTTAACGAGGCAACAGTGGATCGTGCTAACTTAGAATCAAAGACCAATCACGAATTAGTGTTGAAGATTGCAGAGTATTCGGGGTTCCTCTACAATCAACCTCAAATACTGGAGAGGGGGTTACCCTCGGATATCGACTTTAGCAAGGAAATTACTTTATAATAGTAGGGTCTCGATAGGTAGGATTTATTGTAAGGGCCAAAAGGTCGAACGCACCGTGCCCACATAGACTACTCGAGCCCCTGCATAAAGCATGTACACATGTATAATTGTTTTGCACAGAAATAAAGAGAAGTACCTTCTTTGCAATCATCTTGTCTTCTACCTCCCTTTCTTATTTACATTTCTTAAAGGAACCCCCCTGAGGGTAACGAGCTCAAAGGCCACTTTAACCTAGGATCGAATTATCATTCTCCTACTCGGGGACTGTCATCCCAAAACACACTCGAAAAAGTCGGGTTATTAAACATCAGGGGCATAAGACCTATAAGGAAACCCCCAATTTTTAAAGGCCACGACCATCTTCACTCGAGGACTGTTATTTTAGCCTAGCTTGGATAACTCGAGAAAGTAAGCCCACTGGGCAACACCCAAACTAAAAGGTTACGACCATATTAACACGGCTCGAAACGCCCCAGATGTGTAGTAAAAATAAGGCCTTCAAACAGAAAATTATCGTTACCGGTCCTAAAGGCTAATCCCGGCAAACTATAATCTCAGCTACTTTCTTCGGGAGAAAACTTCCAGTAATACTGAACCCTCAAAATTCCTTAAAACAAATTAAAGTAATGGAAAGATTTGTTTGAACTTTCGAACATAACATGGTTATTTTGTGCTAAGGAATTTTTGATTTTTGTGAGTATAAATAAAAAATCAAAGGGAAAATTTTGAAAGCCGAAAGGGAAAGAAAGACATGTATGTACATAACAACATTCTTATTATAAGGGCCAGATGGCCCCGATAAAAAAGTTTAGAATATCCAAAACGGAAAAAAACAAAACAACTAAAAGACTATAAGTGACCTAATCTTCACCGAGAGCTGCATCATCGCCTTCAGGGCCTTTGTCGCTTGGTGTCTCATTCGAGTCTTTGCATCTCTCTGAGTCTGTGATGACCTGATAGGTCATGTTATATTTTAGAATCCAATTTCGTACCTTGAAGCCTTAAATACCTTATTTTATCCCTCCTCAATTTGCCCATGTAGTCCGAGTGTTTTTCTGGAAATCTTCTACGTTAAAATTGAGAAAAATATGAAAATTTTGTCTTAAAATCCATTTGAGTTGAATTTGATCAATATTTTGAGCAAACGGATATAGATTTGCATTTTTACGGTCTCGATAGGTCTGTATCCTGGTTCTGAACTTGGGTGTATTTCGAAATCGAATTCGAAAGTCCATATCTCGAGTTATCGCACTTTGTTGAAATTTGAAACTTTAACGGTTTAATGACTTTGAAAGCTTAATCAATGACTGACTTTATTGATGGCGGGTTCGTATTTTGGTTTCGGAACCCGGTATAGGTCCATTACTATTTTTGTGACTTGTCTATCAAATTTGTTGAGAAATAGAGTTGGTTAGACATAATTCGGACGTCCAGTTGTGAAAATAGAAGTTTCAAAGTTTTCTTGAAAATTTCATTTGGGTTGGTGTTCAATTCGTAATTCTAGATATTATTTTGACGATTTGATCGCGCGGGAAAGTTTGTATGATATATTTGGATTTGTGTGCATGCTTAGTTTGGAGCCCCGAGGGATCAGGTGAGTTTCAAATAGGCTAAGAAGTGAATTGGACTTAGAAAACATAGCTGATGTATCTTAGTTTTTGGTGTCTGCAGTAGATCTTGCATTTGCAAGATCTGGCTTGCATTTGCGAATAAGCCATTGCATTTGCGAGCCTGGGCATGGCAGGGGGTACAAGTATTTGCGAGGTAATAGCTTGCATTTGCGATCTTGTCATTTCTGCTTTTGCAAAGGTAGAGTCGCATTTGCAACTCAACACTATTTTGAGGATCTTTGCATTTGCGAAGAATGGTCTGCAATTGCGAGGGCAGTTGGGTTCGCATTTTTGTCCATTTTATTGCATTTTCAATCAGTGGGATTTGAGAAGAGTTCGCAACTGCAAACGTGGCATTGCAATTGCGACATGCAGCTGAACATATATGAGTTAGATGGGTTTTTTTTTCATTCTTCAAATTTTCAAAGCAGGAAAAACCTAGAGGCGATTTTCCCAAGCACCTTTCTTCCCCAATCCATTTTCTTTCAATCTTTCATTACATTCCCCAAGATTTCAACCTAATCTCTAGTGTTTTCATGGTGGAAATTGGAGGTTTGGTTAGAATTAGGGATTTTTGTGAAATTGGGATTTAGATGTCAAATTAAGGTAGGATACCAAAACAAATTACATAACTGGGCTCGAGGGTTAATGGGTAATCGGGTTTTGGTCGGAATTTCGGGTTTGGACCAAGCAAGCCCGAGAGTTGACTACTGTTGCCTTTTTTAATAATGACCTAACTTGAATCTTTTTCAATCATGAGCAATTCCTAAGGCCTATTTTCAATTGTTTGGTTGGTAATTTTCTATATATTGTTGCTCTGGAGGCTTGAGTGACAGGCAAAGTTGTGGTTGAGCTTTGAGTGGTCTTTCGAGCGAGGTAAAGTCGTGGTTAACCTTGACTTGAAGTAAATAGGAACTGTCTAACTATGTGCTATGTGAATTTCGTGTGAGCAACACATATGCGAGGTGACGAGTGGTTATACACCATCAAATTATCTATTTTCCTTGTTTTTCCTTAATTATCTCTTTCTGTTTCTTAACTATTATATGCTCTAAATATTTTCCATGCTTAACTGCTACCTGTTAATCAATGTCTTCTCCTACTAATGTCATTAGATCTTTACATAGTTTCATGATTCCCTGCTATTTGCTTAAATGGGCTTATTTGCACCTGCTAATTATCAATTACTAGATTGGTCTCATTGTTTAGTATTACTTATGTAGATTCCCATGGTGTACAAGATTTTCTTTTTTTGTTTAGTTTGGTATTCATTGACCGTGAGGGTCAAAAGATTTGAATTGTTAAATTGACTGTGCACCTTGAGTATTTGGTACTGATATGGTGGGCTCAAGTTGCACTTTGCAACAGGTGGGATACTAGTAAATTTTTATTGTGTGGTGGGATCGGTTTGCACGCTGCAACTGTTGGAATAAGGGTGGATTGATATGTGAAGTAAGAGTGAACAATGATATTGATATTGATATATGGCGGGATCAGGTTGCACGCTGCAACATATATATGTTATTTGATGTTGTTGCTTTTATCGTTGTGATATAAGGGAGGATTCTATGTTGTACGGCGGGATCAGGTTGCACGCCACAAAAACCTATGTGTTTTTGTTTTCTTGAGCTGTGTTGGTTTTTGGTATTCACATTTGAAATGATAAGGATTAGCAAATTAGGATGACACTGGCTTATTACTTGATGTTGTAGTTATTATTTGTAGTTGACCTTCTTAGTTTGTTTCGTATTTCCTTTTTGTGCCTTTATTATATACTACGTATATATTGTAGTATGAATGGCCTGATTTAGCCTCGTTATTATTTTGTCGAGATTAGGCTCAACGCTTACATAATACATGGGGTCAGTTGTACTCATACTACACTCTGCATTTCTTCTGTTGGTTTTGATGTCAGTCCTAGCTTGGTTATTAGTGAGCTTGGATTGGTCAATTTGCGGAGACTTGAGGTACAAGTTCTCTACACCTAAAGCTTCTGGAGTTCCTTTCCCTTTTATCTTATTTAGGGGTGTATTTTCATTCAGACGACTTTGTATTTATTTCAGACCCTTGACTATTCTAGTAGCTCGTGCACTTGTGGCACCAGGTCCAAGGATTTTTAGTAGATGTTTGGCAATTTTAGCTTCCGTTTCATACTTTCGTGGATTTCAATTATTTCTGTTCTTCCCCATTATCTTATTTAAACTGTTAAAATGGATAAGTTGTTCTAACGTTGGCTTGCCTAGCAAGTGAAATGTTAGGCGCCAACATGGTCCCGATGGTGGGAATTCCGAATTGTGACAAGTTATTTTTAGAGAATGAGGTTACATAGGTCTCACGAGTCACGAGAAAACTTAGTAGAGTCTAGTGGATTGGTATGGAGATGTTTGTACTTATCTTCTAGAGGGTATAGAGTTAGGAAATTTTTCACTTCTATTCTTCTTTGTTGTGCGATTTTATTCTATCATTGCTAATAGAATCCTTCTATAGTGTTATCTCCCAGATGGCGAGAACATGCACCGCATCTTCAATTAGACAGCAGTCAGAGCCCCAAGCAGCAGTTCCTACGTGCGGTAGAGGTCGAGGCTGAGGTTGAGCTAGAGGCCAAGGCAAGAGTAGAGCTCAGCCTAGAGCTCAAGCAGCAGCACTAGTGGCAGAGCCTCATGTGGAGTTTGATAAATAGGTTCTAGCCCAGACATTGCTTGTCGGACCATCTCAGGTCCGTAAGGGTTCCTTGCCACCCCAGTGATTTAGGATGCTTTGTTCCGTTTGGTGGGCCATATGGAAAGTGTAGCCTAGGCCAGTGGTTGCAGCACATGCCAATGGTGGATATGCTATGTCTCCTGAGGGTTTACTAAGATCGTACAAGTTCACCAAGCTCTTCCCAGATCACTTAAGAGGAGCACCTTCTGAGGACCTACATGATTATCTTGACCGTTGCCGTGAGGTGTTGCAGAACATTGGAATAGTTGAGACAATTAGGGTTGATTTTGCTGTGTTTCAGATGACGATTGTGCCAAGAGATAGTGGAAGGATTATGTATCTACTAGATGAGTTAGTTCACCTTCTCTTACTTGGGACAAGTTCTCTCATCTATTTCATGAGAAGTTCCCCCTATCACATTGCGAGAGAGTTACCACAGGCAGTTTGAGCATCTCCAGCATGGTAGTATGTCAGTCATGCAATATGAGACCAGTTTTGTGGAAATAGCCTGGCATGCCATTCTTCTGTTTCCTACCAAGAGAGAGAGATCAAGAGAGAGAAGGAGAAAGAGAGAGAGAGAGAGAGAGATAGAGAGAGAGATATAGAGAGAGAGGTTGAGAAGGTTTATTGAGGGACTCGCTCATCCCGTCAAGCTTAAAATCGCCATGGAGACTTGGGCTGAGATTTCATTTTAGATGGTTGCTAATGTTGCTAGGTGGATTGAGGATGTTCTTTCAAATGAGAGAGGTCATGGGTCTAACAAGAGGCCTCATCATTTCGGTAGTTTGAGTGGCTCCTCATTCGGATGCAGGGGGACTTTTGGTAGGGGCCATCCTCCCTAGACATATCAACCAACACTTTAGGCATCCAATAATGCTTCAGAGAGTCTTGGTCCTTATGTTTCTCATTTTGGGCAACCAGCCTGTAGTGCACCATCAGTTCCGATCAGTGCACCTCCTATTTTGAGTTACCGCCATGGTTATTCGGCCCGTTCGAGTCAGTCTCAGTTTTAGCATCCACAACACCAGGGTGGATGGTTTGAGTGTAGTGGTTTTGGGCAATCAGGAGGACTTGTCCAAGATTATTGGGCGGCACATCATGGCAAATTTCTCGTGCCATTATTCTATCACCAGTTTCACCACCGCCCGCTCAGCCAGCTAGAAGTAGGGGTCAAGTAGCTAGAGGTAGAGGTTCGGTCGTCAAAGATGGAGGTCATGCCGCTAGAGGTGGAGGATAGATTGCTAGAGGTGGAGGTCAGCCAGCAAGAGACCGTCCTAGAGATACAGTTTAGAGTGGTGGGGCCCAACTCCGGTGTTATGCTTTTCCAGCCAGGGCTGAGGCTGAGTCATCAGACGCTGTTATCACATGTACTATTTCAGTTTGCAGTAGAGATGCTTCGGTTCTATTTGATCCAGGTTGTATTTATTCCTATGTGTCATCGTATTTTGCTTCATAGTTGGTTATGGCTCATGATTCTTCGAGTGCTCCTGTGTATGTGTCTACATCTGTGGGAGATGATATTGTTGTAGATCGCATTTATTGTTTGTGTATGGTTACCATTAGGAGTCTTGTGACTAGTGTATATCTTCTACTTCTCGATATAGTAGATTTTGATGTTATCTTGGGTATGGATTGGATGTCACCTTATCACGCTATATTGGATTGTCACACCAATACAGTGACCTTATCTTTTTCGGGATTACCTTGATTAGAGTAAGAGGGACTCTTGGCTATTCTACCAGTAGGGTTATCTCTTATGTGAAGGCTCGCATATGGTCGAGAAGGGGTGTATATCTTACTTGGCTTATGTCCGCAATTTTGGTGCGGAGGTTCCTTCCATATATTCAATACCAGTTGTTCGTGAGTATCCAGAGGTATTTCCTGCAGACCCGCCAGGGATGTCACCTGACAGGGAGATCGACTATTGTATTGATTTGGCTCTAGAAACTCAGCCTATTTCTAATTCAGCCATACCATATGGCCCCGTCTGAGTTTAAAGAATTGAAGGAGAAATTACAAGAATTGCTTGATAAGGGCTTCATTAGACGTAGTGTCTTGCCCTGGGGTGCACCTGTGTTGTTTGTAAAAAAGGACGGATCGATGAGGATGTGTATAAATTATCAGTATTTGAACAAATCACCATCAATAACAAGTATCCATTGCTGAGTATTGGTGACTTATTTGATCAGCTTCAGGGTGATAAGGCGTTTTCAAAGATTGATTTGAGGTATGGCTACCATCAGTGGAGGATTAAGGCATCCGATGTCCCTAAGATAGCTATTTGGACTCGTTATAGGCATTATGAATTTCTAGTGATGTCATTTGGACTAATAAATGCCGCAGCAACTTTTATGGAATTGATAAACTGGGTGTCGAAACCTTATTTGGATTCCTTTGTGATTTTGTTTATTGATGATATCTTGATCTACTCCCCCAGTCGAGAGGAGCATGAACATCATCTTCGAATCGTACTTCAAATTTTGAGAGATAGCCAGCTATATGCTAAGTTTTAAAAATGCAAGTTTTGGTACGACTCGGTTGCTTTCTAGGGGCACATTGTATCAGCTAAGGGCATTCAGGTGGATCCTAAGAAGATTCAAGCAATTCAGAATGGGCCTAGACCCACTTCAGTTATACAGATCCGAAGTTTCTTGGGTTTTGTGGGTTATTACCAGTAGTTCGTGGAAGGTTTCTCATCTTTAGCAACCATTTTGACCAAGTTGACCTAGAAGGGTGCCCCGTACAGATGGTCTGACGAGTGTGAGGCGAGCTTTCAAAAGCTCAAGACTGCTTTGACTAAATTGCTAGTTAGGGGTATTCATAAAAATTCGAAAACCCGAACCAAACTGAAAACCAAACCAAACCGACCAAAAAAACTGATACCTTTTGGTTTCGTTTGGTTTTGGTTTTGAAATTTAAAAATCTATCAAATTTAGTTTGGTTTTAATTTAAAAAACCGAACCAAACCGATCGAATATAGGAGCAACTATTTAAATTTATTATTACACCTATATATGCATACCTTTATATAAAGTTTTAAAATTTTAATAGTAAATATTAATCGTTTTCACTTTTAGTACATTTCTTTACCTTTACATTCTAGTTTAATCGGTAATTTTCTTTGTTAAGTGTAAGAATCTATTTCATATTAAAAATAATATATTTTTAATTGAGTACTTAAATTATTCATGACTATTTGATTCAATTATCACCAATATATCTTGATATATAACATATTTATCAATGGGCAATTGATTGATAGTGTTACATTGAAAATGTGGTCGCCGAAATATGTGTTTGGTAGTATATGTCTTATATTTAAGAAAAAATCAACAAATAATCTAAAAATCGACATAAACCGAATATAAAAAACCGAATTAATTGGTTGGATTTGGTTCTAATATTTGAAAAACTGACTTACTTGGTTTGGTTTCATTTTAGGGAAAAACCGATCCAAACCAAACCATGAACACCCTTATCGCTAGTGTTGCCCACAGGTTCAGGATCTTATATGGTATATTGTGATGCATCTTGTATTGGACTTGGTGCGATGTTGATGTAGGGTGACAAGGTAATATCACTTTGAGGTAGCTGAAGGTTCACAAAAAGAATTACCATGTCATGACTTAGAGCTGGTAGCCATTGTTCATGCGGCTGAGGATTTGGAGGCACTATCTTTATGGCGTCTTATGTGAGGTATTCACATATCATCGGAGCTTGCAACATTTGTTCAAACAAAAGGAGCTCAATTTGAGGCAAAATAGGAGGTTGGATCTATTAAAAGACTATGATGTCACCATCTTGTGTCATCTAGGGAAAGCCAATGTAGTGGACGATACCTTGAGCAGAAAGTCTATGAGTATAAGCAGCCTTACGTACATTCTAGTCGGTTAGAGACCGCTTGCATTATATTTTCAGGCTTTGGCCAATCCATTCATAATGTTGGATGTTTTTGAGCCTAGTCGTGTTCTAGATTATACGGTCGCTTGGTCTTCCTTATTTGAGACATCAGGGAGCGGAAATATGATGACCCTCATTTGCTTGTTCTTAGGAAAACACTACGACGTGGTGATGCCAAGCAAGTTACTGTTGGGGATGATAGAGTTTTGAGGATGTAGAGTCTTATTTGTGTGCCTAATGTAGATGGACATCGTGAGTTGATTCTTAAGGAGGCTCACAATTCCCAGTATTCTATTCATCCACGTGCCACTACTGATACTCAATTTTTTGTTGTATTTTTTAAATATGCAAAATACCTTCAAAATAGCCTATATAGGCATATGAAAGTATATCCCAATGTTGCATTATTTTTTCTTAATTTTCCGAAGATTTTTAAATCAATTTACTGCCCTATTTATAAAAACATAATAATTGTCACAAAAATTATCATTTTTGGTGATTCATTTATTGAATCCTCATATTTATACTAAAATATAGCTAAGATATTTTTTACAAATTTATTTATTATTTTAAGGATAAAATTGCATAATTGTAATATTAGCTATTTTTAGGTTTAAATTCGTCTTATCTTTATAAAATGAGATTTTATATTTTTAAATTGATAATTCTATATTATAAATCATTTTAGTGCTTTCAATTAGTTTTTGTAAATTTATTTACTATGTTTTATTAATTAAATGGGAAAAAAGGTTATATAACTTATAGACAGATTTGGCCTTCTAATTTAGCCTGATTAAACCCTATAGCCAAACCAAATTAAACAAACTCAAAGACCCAAGCCCAATCCCTAAATCTACCCGATCCGACCGAAATTAAATCTTGGTCGTTGAGTAGTTTTGATCGACGGTCCAGATCCGTTCTTACCAAATTAAAACCAAACGAACCCCCCAAAACCCCTCTCATGCCTCACTCGTCTTTATCTCTCTGTCTCTGGTTCTCTCTAGAACATTTCCCCTTTTCCTTTGCTCCGATGAGTTTCACTCACCTTCTCTGGCTACCTCATGGCCTGAGTCCATGGTGGTCTCACCACCTACCAGCCTTCCATGGTTTTTACACGCTTGGTTGCTGAAGTTTCATGGTCTGACCATGAAGAAGCTTCATCCAGACCTTGTTCGATTCAATTTTTATCGCCATCCCTTGCTCCGACAAACCATGTCCGTTTCGAGCCTGGCTTCGACTCGTCCTGCTTAAATCTATCTAAGCCTTTCTCACCGTTTGGGTTCCTCTGAAACCATAGCTTTTGAGGTTCTTCTATTTTCTTTAGATTTGTTCTAGATCCGTAATTTTCCTAAACTTTTAAATGATTTCTTGATATTTCTTTCAAAACCTTTATATTTTTGCGATCTAGGTTTTTTTTGGAGTTATTTAGATGTTTTTTGTACTGTGTTCTTTATGTGTTTCTCCTACTATGTTTCTTCTAATGTGTTCTTTGTGTGCTTCTTCTACTATGTTTCTTGTTAAGTTTCTCCTACCATGTTCTTCTCAATTTCCTCTATCGATTTTATATGTTTCTCTATGTGTTCTTTGTGTGTTTTTCCTACTATGTTTCATCTACTATATTTCTCCTACTATGTTCTTGTTAAGTTTATTCTAATATGCTTCTCCTACTATTATTATTAGTTTCTTTCATTTGGTTTCTTATCAGTTCTTCTACTATGTTTCTTTCAGTTCCTCTACTGTGTTTCACATGTTGTTCTTTTACTATGCTTCTCATGAGTTCCTGCTACGGAAAGAGCATGTTAAAGGTCTCAGTTCTTTATTAAGACCTCTGAACCTATTTTGATTAGTATTTTTTTCCTTGATTACTTGTCCTCTCATCTCTGCACCTGATTGATAGTAAAACCCTAGAATTTGGGGGTTCATCTGAGTTTGAGAACATTGGCTATGCGATATGATTGTTCTTCATCTTTGAAATTGTCTGATTTCAGAAACCCTAACTATTTCGAGTTTTTGAATTTTTTTCATCTGTTGCTCAAATTGAGTCTTGAAATTTTTGTTTCAACCTCTGCTTCTTTAAGCAATTATGATTCTCCACTAAACTCTTCCAAGGGCTTTACACTGGACCTTTTGTATGCTATTTGATACTATCTCTCTAATATTACTGACCTATTTGACTATTATGATCCCATAGCCTATTACCTACTGATTTTGTAATGGAATGACATTTTTCTTTGCCCTAAATTCAGCTTAGCATGTTTGTATGCTCTTTATATGTGCTGAACTTCTCTCTAAAATGGCTTTCAGTTTTGATTAATTTTAGACTTTCTTTAGATAGGTTTGATTGATTTCTTTCCTTGTTTTCTAATTTCCCTATGACTCAATTTAAGTAAAAAACTTTCCTTAGCTTTTCTGACTTGGTTCATTCATGGACCAGTGATTACAAAATCTTTGATCCTTGATTTACTGTCTACTAATTGATTTTTTACCTTATTTATGTAACTGTGTGTTTCAAAATTCTGCCATTAAGTAATTTCTTATGTATTTACCCTTAATTACCTACTTTGCACAGAAATGTTTGTTTGATCTCTTTCCTTAAATAATTTCCTTGATCATTACCATTTAAATTCCTCAATTAAAGAAAGTCTTGTATTGATTGATTCTAATTGATACCCAGTTTCTTAATTATTTTCTTACCTTATTTCCGCCTATTTTTCTCACTATAAATACACGATTCTTTGATTAACAAACATCATCACTGGTAGTCTTTCTAAACTTGCACATACACTCAAACGTTTTCTCTCTTGTTTGCTTATACTGTGGCTTATTACAAGACCTGTTGCTTGCTTTCTCTATTTGTTTCCTTGAAACTAGTATGTCCTGATTTAAGTTTTAGCCCCACTACAATGGGTTTATTTACTGCTTTTGTATTCCTGTTTACTGTTTGTGTATAGTTCAACACTCATTCTAACATACTGATTTCTTTCTTCATGTCCTACTATGAACCCAAAACCCCTAACCACTATGTTTTTAAGCTATGATTTAAAGTATGACAATATTGCAAGTTATTATCCATGTATCAAATTTGATCCCCTGGGATCCTAGTCTCTAATAACATATGTTCTGGAAGGCTTATAGGTGTGCTAGCACTCTCTATTACTGGGCATGCCTAGAGTCTGCCCGTGGCTAAACAATAAGCTCTTTACAATCTCCCTATTCCCCTGAACCCCTTATTTGTGCTTATCTATAGCTATTTCCCTCTCCTTTTACCTTTTAGCATACTGATCTGTACTTGCACACTTTCTTAGCCTTTAAGTTCTGCCCCCTCCTTGTGAGCCTTGCCTTGGGACCCTCTGAGTTCCCTATAAACTTGGACACTTGAGGCCTGGCCTTTCCACACTGCACTTGTCCCTATCTGATAATACATTTGGGTGTGAGCATTACCCGGAGTTCCTTTGAGACTCTTAGGGAACTTGGACACACTCAAATGGGAGAAGGGCTTTGGACCATTATCTCATGGAGTTGGTTTACTTCATATTTCAGAGATGAAGTTTTGAATCATGCTCTCCTTTGTTGTACTTTTAATTATATTTTTTGAAGTATTTTTTTTGCTTTATTTCGTGCTATAATAATTTGTAATAAACTCTTGGGGATGGTTAGAAATAAGGGGCAAGTAACTATGTATGCAAAAAAGGGTAGATACCATACCTATAAGTATTTTAAATATTCATGCCTATAGGTCCTTCCGAATCTTGTATATCCATTTTTATTTGGAAGTATGAATTCTGCATATGCATATTGAAAATATGCCAATATGTCCTTCTGAATCCTATATATCCATTTTCATGCAGATATCATGTTCATAGTCCTTAAACAGTTTCTACACTTAGATGTCATGTTGATATCATGTTCCTAGGTCTTAAACAATCAACTGCACTTAGATATCAGATCATAGGTCTTAAATAATCAACTGCACTTAGATAGCATGTTCACAATTTCTGCACTTAGATATCATGTTCATCAGTTTAAAAAGAGTCTTTTGTATTTTATACCATGTTGAAAAATCAACTACGCGTAGAAAACATGCCTATTGGGACTCCTAATCGAATCTGAGCCACTTCATTCACATATGGAACCAAAATCAGTAACAGCTGGGTACTGTTAGCTGTAGAACTTATAATCTTCGCTAAAAACTGGCCTTTTTTTACAATCTGACTACCCTTTAACTAGTATGTGACCAGTTTACTTTTAACCTTGTTATTTCATTGCTTTCTGTATTCAATAGATACCATGCCTATAGGATCCTTGTCCAACACTTAGGAAAGACTTAGGGTTAAGTTATAAATTAAATCAGTTCCGTTAATGACTACAACCAGCGGGCATGCCTCATTTGGGCTTCCTATATGAATTATGCAATAAATCAGTCTGCCTCAACCTTTAAGCTCCTGCATGTTTAGTTCTTAATCAAACCTTAACTAGTATCTATATGTCATGCTAACTAAGTGTTTCTTTGTTTAAAAGGGGTATATCTGGCATTGTGTAGGGTGATCCATATTGTTAATAAAAGGCGTAGCCCCCTCCTTGAGGAGTGATTACTGGGCATTGTGTAGGGTGATCCATATTGTTAATAAACCTAGGACACCCTCACCCTTATTTCTTGTCTCTTTTAAAAGAATTTCAAACTCTTTCTTTTAATTGGCTTTCCTTTAGTTCTTTCCAACTTTGTTTGTTTGTAAACCCTTAAGTGAAAACCCCCTATTATTTGTAGTTTTATTTGTCTACGTGTTATTTTCATCTAAATTCACAATAATATTCTAGCCGGGAACCACACTAGTGGATTCTGAGGGGTGCCTAATACCTTTCCCTTAGAATAACATCAAGCCCTTACCCTATCTCTGATTACTCAAATCAAAACTCTCTTGGTGTCCTAATAGACCCTAATCATTAGGTGGCACATCTTTGAATCAAACCCAATTCCCAAAAGGAATGAGTTGTCCTCCCAAATGTTATTAACCCGATTTCGCGAGAAAAAAAGGACGGAACACCATGGCGACTCTGCTGGGGATTTTCAGCTTTTACCATTTTAGACTATTATTGTGAATTTATGCTTCTTTACGTGCGATTATTTGTTTATTTCTTTTAAGCATTCAATTTCCTTTTCGATTGCAAAATTGACTTGTCTTTTTGTTTCTTTCCTTTAATACTTTATGTCACGACCCCAATTTACCCACCATCGAGAGTCGTGATGGTGCCTACTGTCGAAGCTAGGCAAGCCAACCTTTATAACCATTTCCAGAAAATTTAAGTCTAAAACACGTTAAATGCCAAAATAATTAATTAAACATGAGGAAGACGTTAAATATCAGCAACGAAAATCAATATGCGGAAATCTAACAACCAATCTCTACCCAGTATCTGGTGTCACTGCTCACGGACTACTAATAGAGTACTAAAAACAATAGTCTGAACGAAATTACATAACATGTCTGTTCGGTACAGTTAAACAAACTGAAAGAAGTAGATAAAGGAGACTCGGGGCTCGCGAATGCCATCGAACTACCTTAAGCCTCTGGACTGAAGGATCACTCTCGGTCTAAAGCTATAGTCCGCAGCCTAGGTCCTGACCTGTGCACAAAAAGGCACAGAAGCATAGTATCAGCACAACCGACCCCATGTGATGGTAATTTCCCGGCCTAACCTCGGCGAGGTAGTGACGAGGCTAAACCTGACCTATCACAACCAACCTGTACAGATATATGTAATTAAAGGAAGAAAACAACAATTTATGCAAGTAAGAGGGGAAGGGGACATGCTGAGGGAATAACAGTTCAATTATAACTTCGACAATCAAGAGATGGAACTGAATGAATGATAATTAAGCAAGAAAGCCAATGAATCAAATGGCTGCACGACATCACCCTTTGTGCTTTTACTCTCATTCCTTACCAAAATAGTCAATATAATGCACGGCATCACCCTTCGTGATTTTACTCTCATTTCTCACCAATAATATCAAATAGAAGGCACGACATCACCCTTCGTGCTTTTACTCTCGATAAACAGTGCACGTCATCACCCTTCGTGCTTTTACTCTCATTAGACAGGGCACGACATCACCCTTCGTGCTTTTACTCTCATTTCTCACAAATAATATCAAGGAAAAATGTCCCGGCAAGGGAAAAGTACCAAATATTCCTTCTTAGTTCATTTAATTCTCAACTTTCACTTCATACTGCTTGAAATCTATATTTATCACAATTGTTCACTTGCTTCACAATTTAATATCAAATATGACATCATGGTCATGCTGGACTCGTGCGCATAGGTAACCGTCACCATACCTATACACCGACCCACATAGCATATGACAAATAACAACCTAATCCTATTCCCTCAAGCCAAAGTTAGATCGAACACTTACCTCGAAGCCGAAAATAGCAACTCAAAGCTCAACAATCGCCTTTCCTCTAGAATTTGACTCTGAACCAACGATATCAAACATAATTCGATTCAATATTATGAATAAGAATCCAAAAACACAATCCCATAGCCTAGAAATGCATTTTCTAGCTTACTTCCAAAAATACAAAAATCCGACACCGGGCCCACGTGGTCCAAACTCGAGGCTCGGACCAAAACCCAATCCCCCATAACCCCACGAGTTCAAATATATGATTAGATTTTAAATTCGAGCTCAAATTGAGATTGAAATACCCAAAATCCCATAAACCCTAACTAAACCCAAAAACCCCTAAATTCTTCTTGATTTCATGTTTTAGGGCTAGGAGTTTAATGATTTAATGAAGGAATAATGATTAGATGAAGTATGAATCACTTACCCAAAAAGTGGTGATGAATTAGGAGCTTGAATTTCATCAATGGAGGTTTTTAGTGAGAGCTCTTGTGAAAAATGGGGAGAAATCCACTGCCACTGGTCTGTTTTTAATTAAAAATCGCTGAAGGCTTTTAGCCGATGCGATCGCGAGGCGGCAGATGCGATCGTATAGAGGAATAGTGAGATTGGCTTATGCAATCGCAGGATAAGTATCGTGATCGCATAGAAGAGAGGAGATTTAGAACTGAGGTGGGATCTAACGCTATGCGACCGCGTTCAAAGGTATGCGATCGCGTAGAAGGATTTGTTAAATTATACGATCGCGTATGAAACAGTGCGACCATATTGAGCAAAAATGGGATGGCTACAAATGAAGTCTACGCGATCACAGACCAACCTATGCGATCGCATAGAAGAAATGGTCTTTGCAGAAAGTGCAGCAAAATCTGCTAAGTTTCAAAACCCTAGAACACCCCGAACCACCCTCGAAAACACTCCCGAGCCCTCGAGGCTCCCAACCAAACACACATACTAACTCAATATCATCCTATGAACTTGCTCGAGCGATCAAATCACAAAAATAACATCAAAATCACAAAATCAACCCCCTCATGATTTTGTTTTCTAAGTTCAAAACTTTCAAACTTTCCCCTTTTCGTCCGAAACACGTCAAACGACGTCCGTTTTCAACCAAACTTCACAAATAGCGCTTAGCACCCATTTAAGACTTGTACCGGGCGTTGGAACCAAAATACGAGCCCGATATGATTATTTTTTATCAAACTTTTGTTTTTTATTTTTTCCTTAAGGATATTCATAAAACAATTTCACAGAAAAGCTCTGAACTCGGGCCTGGGACCTCGGATTTCGATTCCAGGAATACGCCCGGGTCCCAAATTTCATTACGGACCCTTCAGGACCATCACATCACGGTTCCGGGTCGGTTTACCCAAAATGTTGACCAAAGTCAACTATCACAATATTAGTACCAAAATTCATAGTTTTTAACACATAATTCAAATAATTTCACATAAAAATGTTCCGGCTTCACGCCCGGATTGTGCATGCAAGTTGAGGCAACCCAATAAGGGATTTCCAAGGCGTCAGAAGTGCAAGGAAAGAGAGAATTACAGTGATGACCCTTTGGGTCGTCACACTTTCCTTCATTGCCACTTTAAATTATGAAGTTGTTCTATTTACTGCTTTCTTAAATGTGAAAATATATGAAAACATGCCTTTAATTGTTTCATAATCATGCTCAACGTTATATTCCAAACGTGCCAAACAAATCCCATAGCAACGCTTATAATGAGTGGTTGCGCTATTTCGATATTATCACCCCTAAATCCAGAAAAGTAAAATCAGTCGGTCAACGGTGTAGTCGACATTTTTGTTCCTTTCCCCCTTGAGTTGGCTGCTCAAGGGTACCGGTATAAAACCCCATAGAAACCTTACTCTATTTAAACTGTGCATGTATCATGGTCAAACCTGGCCGAGTCAGTTATATTGTCCACATAATGACTCTTTAAGATAGCCTTATCCAAAGTCCCCTGAGTTTTCCTAATACCCAACAGACATCATCACATTCTGTGCATTTATTTGGAGAACTAAGTGATTTTATGCCAATTGTTGATATTAAATAGTCGAGTTCAATGGGGAAAGGATCTAACCCTTTTAGTTTGCAAGAAATGAAGAACGAGGTCCCTAGCTGGTATGGTTAGCAACTCACTCTTGCTAGACTGGTGGAGAAGTCTTCCATCAAATAACCAAATCCATGAATGGAAAGAGAGGGCCACCAAAGCTAGCGAAATGTTGGAATATCTGGAATACAGTTTGTTGGAATTGGAAGGAAAAATGAGGAAGAGAGTCACCGACTGCCAGAATGCTGAGGGAAACTAAGGAAAACACCTGCAGAAGACATTTTTACGAGTGAATCTACGCGAACTGGAGGATCTGATCAAGGAAAGCATTCAACCCGAGGAAGGTCCTTCTGGGACCAAGTAGATAGGAGTTTTTTCGCTTTATGAAAGTTACCCGTTTATTTAGTTTCATTTCGGGATTCGTCTATTTTATCAATAAAATGAGGAATTTAGCATCCCAAGTTCTCCAAATAAACTTGTCGCTAGGCCTACCTCGGGCACAACTCGGCTTCCAAATTAAGACACGCTTTATATTTCTGCACTGTGTGGTTATTTTTTCTATGATCCTCACTGAGTTGTTACCTTTTTATACTTTTTATTTATTTATTCCTCACCCCAAAGGTTTGTTTGTGAACTCTGGCAACATCATCCTATTTCACAAGATCCAGGGGCCCTCCACCAACTCCTCATGTCAGTCCTATCAGGCATAAGAACAAAGGGAAAATGAAAGATTTGAACAATGCCAGAAAGCAGAACTCAACTGAACGGGTAAAGGTCACTTATGGCCATGGTACTCTGGTTCCCAACGAAAATGCATCATAACTGGAATAAAAGCTACTGAAATTTCAAGAAGAACTTGACCATGTTTGTAATCTGGAAAATGTATCATTTTTCCTCACCACTCCATATGTTAATTTCCCAAATGCTCAGAATCCTGTATCCTGTACCTCCACCAAACATCCCAAAGCAACTAAACCATCTTGCTCCTCACCACCATTGCAACACCTACCATACCTCAAATAACATCCCATTGCTCATCCTAGAACTCAAGAACTCCACAAATGACCACTTCCACACCCAACATAATACCCCCATCTATGTGGAGACTATGCCACACTCTACCCAGCCCATCTCAAGCACACCCGAGTCCAATGATAAGGACCCACTCATCAAAAATCTGGCCGAAGAGCTGAAAAAGTTGAGTAGCAGAGTCCAAGGCCTTGAAGGTAGTAAGAGAATTGAGGGGCTAAACTATGAAGATCTTTGCATACAGCCCAATGTCGAACTGCCCGAGGGGCACAAAACTCTTAAGTTCAAAATGTTTGATGGTATAGGGGATCCAAGGGTCAATTTGAGAACGTAGTATGACAAATTGGTTGGAGTAGGAAAGGAGGAGAAAATGCACATGAAGCTCTTCATGAGGAGTTTGAAGGGAGACGCTTTGTCTTGGTACATCAGCCAAGATCCAAAAAAGTGTTCAAACTGGGTGAGCATGGTGTCCGATTTTATGGACAGATTCATGTTCAACATGGAGAATGCACCAGATGTGTTCTATATTCAAAATCTAAAGAAGACGCCCATAGAAACATTACGCGAGTATGCTACTCGTTGAAGGTCCGAAGTTGCCAATGTTAGATCCACCTTAGAAGAAGAACAAATGAACAAATTCTTTGTGCGGACCAAAGACCCATAATATTATGAGAGGCTGATGATGATCGAGAGCCACAAATTATCTGGCATAGTCAAGCTAGGAGAAAGAAGAGAAGGGGGCATCAAAAGCAGTATGGTTACACATTTTTAGGCTTTGCAAGCTACAAACAAGGCCTTACAATCAGGCGGCGTGTCCAAGAAAAAGGGACATATGAGTTGTGATGGTGGCATAGAGAACCAAATCTCCCTTCAAATACCAAACATACCAAATGCCTCCACTCACATATCAGCCTACCCCAAACTACCAATCACCATCACCCTCTTACCAAACTCCACCACTCACCTATCAATCACCTCTTACATATCAGCCCAATTCACCCAAATATTCCCAACCAGCACATGTTTACCAAGCCTACAACACTCATTCATCCCACTACTAATCCCCTCATCCACGCCAAAACCTTCCTAGATCCCGACCAAACTTTGACCGATGACCCCTAAAACAGTATACTGCTATTGCTGAACCTATCGAACAGTTGTATGAAAGACTCAAAACTGCTGGTTACGGCACCTCTATCTCCGTTACTCCTGAGAACCCTTCTTAGTGAGTTCATCCAAATAAGTCCTGTACATACCATTCCAGCATGAAAAGACACATCATTGATAAATGCAGCTCCCTAAAAGATAAGATTCAGACTTTAATTGATAACAAGATTATCGTGGCAAAGGAGCTTGCTTCGTATATCTGCAATAACCCTCTACTAGATTGCAACGGTGGAGGCATTCACATGATTGAAATAGAGAATGATTGGTACCCCAAGGCAACGATCAATTTGATAATAGAAGGTGACGATCCAAAGGCCAATAGTCATCCTTAATCCGATCGTGATCCAGATTCAACCCTTGGGGGACGCCGAGGTAAACATGTTCATGCCACTTGAGTTTTAAGCACCATCTTCTGCAAAGACGCCAACACTGATTGAGGTCAAATTTATGTCACCAGCAAATGCATCTACACCCTTCGAAGTTGCAATTTTACCGCCTAAGGTGCATTCTATATTCAGAGTAAAGATAGTCACGCCAATTCCAGTAGCAATGTCGATCGTATAACCATTCCATATAAATGACATACCTTGGGACTACACAGCCGAGGCAAGAAGAAAAGGGAAGTTCAAGTTTGGGGAAGCCATTGTGGCACAGGGTATGACGAGAACCGGTAGGCTTTATACCCCGAAACATTTGGTTGAGTCAAGCAAGTAGGCCTCAAGTTGACCAACCATCAGTGAAACTGGGCCCGATTATCTCTGTAGAAAGATACAAGCCAAAGAATATTCGGTCATTGATCAGCTGAACAAAACACCGTCGCAAATTTTCTATCCTTGCTTTGCTGCAGAATTTCGATGCACACAAGAACCCCATGTTAAGGGTGCTGAGTGAGGCATATATACCAAGAAACATCATCGGAGGAGAGATACAAACATGGTAGGGCAGGCATTGGAAAGTTACAAGATCACTTTTCATGAAGATAAGCTGCCACCAGAGGGGTTGAGTTACAACAAGGCATTGCACATCACCGTGTAATGTGAAGATTATTTTATCACAAGAATCTTGATTGATGGAGGGTATAACCTCAAAATTTGTCCGTTGGTAACACCCAGAATATTAGGAAAGGGACTGCATGATATCAAGGATGGGTCCATCAACGTCAAAGCTTTCAACGACTCCCAAAGGTCCACTATTGGGGAAATTAGCATGTGTTTGCAAATGGGGCCTACTTGGTTTGGTGTTGATTTTCATGTAATAGACGTGCCAGCATCTTATAATCTATTGTTGGGAAGACCATGGATTCATGCCACTAGGGCCATAGCGTCAACACTACATCAGGCAGTGAAGTTTGAGTGGAATCACCAAGAAGTTATCATTCATGGTGACAGTAGCAATCCCATATACAATTGCCAGACCATCCCAACAATAGGAGGTAGAAGAAAGATAGGCGGGGAGACTTATCACCACATAAAGCGGGTCAATGCTGTTGAAAAGGACAAATGGTGGGACAACAAAATTGAAAGCATACTGAACAAGAGCAGATACGAACCTAGGAAGGGACTTGGCAAGAACCTTCAAGGAATTGCTAAGCCTATCAAACTAAAGAAACATGGCATCGCCTTCGGTCTGGGATATTAGTAAACTTGGGAGGAATTCAACAACTGGTCGCCACCATTGATCAATCCTTACTACCCATTGGAGCAGCCAATACCACACTTGGAACAAACTTTCTAATCGACCGAAATTATCTATGGGTCAGAGGAAGAGGAAGCTCTGGCAGCAGTGAGGAATTTGTTCCTGGAAGACGATGATATGGATTGTTATGTCGTTTTCGAGGAGGAGGGGAAGGAAGGCTCTTCCATACAGGCTGTAAGCAGAGGAGCATGCCTCAATTACTGGACCATCAGAACCACCAGAGCCCGGCAAGCCTCAGGGTAACAATGATGAACAAACATCATACATTATCTTTTATTTTTACTAGTTAACTTTCCTTTCATATTTTAATTTTCGCAATAAGATCTTCAATGTTCAAAAACAGTTGTGGAATTTATCAAAGAATTTTGATTTTCCTTATAAATCTTACTCTTATTAATTTCTCTCATTACTTTTCTTATATAGCATTACTATTACTTATCTTGATGAACCAATGACTGTGACATGCAATGAGACAATTCAACAAATAGACATAGACTCAGAGGTAGATGAAATATCGGAAGAGATTGTTAAGGAAGTTGAGAATTTTGAAAACAGGCCAAAGTCCAACCTGGACGAGACTGAGATTGTTAACCTGGGAGATGAAGAGAATGTTAAAGAAACACGAATCAAAATTCACTTATCGTCACCAGAGAAGAAGGAATGCATAGAGTTTCTATGAGAATATGAGGACATATACGCCTGGTCGTACGATGACATGACTGGTCTGAGTACGTCTATTGTGGCACACAAACTGTCGACTGATCTGCATGTCCACCAGTAAATAGAAGCTCAGAAAGTTCAAGCCAGATATAAGTTTGAAAATCAAGGAATAAGTCACTAAACAAGTCAACGCTAAAGTTCTCAGGGTAGTACAACATCCGACATGGTTAGCCAACATCGTGACTGTACAAAAGAAGGACGTAAGGTTAGAGTCTGTGTCCACTACCGGATCTCAACCGGTCCAGTCTGAAAGATGACTTTCCTTTATCAAACATACACATCCTAATCGACAATTGCGCCAAGCATGAATTGCAATCATTTGTGGATGGTTTTGCGGGCTATCATCAGATCTGGATGGATGAAGAGGACGTTGAGAAAATGGCTGTCACGCCCCAAAATTGAGGGACATGACCGGTGCTCGACCGGATTGCCTTAGTCAAGTAGTCCTGTGTGCCTTTCCTATCCCACGTGTTACCCCGTGATTTCAATACTCATTATTCAAGCGAAATAGCTATTTATAGTGAAAAATATTCTTACGGAGCCATATAAATAAATAGATACGTAATTACATATCCCATATTTCCTGTCTACGGAGCCTCTAGGGATACAAAAGAGTGTAATAGTACTTTATGGTAATAAGGCTCTGGCTATACCTTACACAAATACCAACATAAAAATCCAGGAGGGAAAAGCGGCATGAGCCATGCAGGGCCATAAAAAGAAGGGGGCTTAACATCTGACGGAAATTGAACGAGTGCTACTGTCGGTGGACTGGAGTACCTGCTGTTGAACCACCTACAATCATAACAAGAATGTAGCGCCCACGGAAAAAGGGACGTCAGTACTTGAATTGTAGTGGTATATATGAACAAACTTTACCCCAAGTAAAATAAGTCAATGCACAGATAATGAACAGTTATAGAATCAACAATCAATGCCCATGAAAGGAACAACCAAGCCAACAAGTTTCACAATCTCTCCTTTTTCCCCTTTTAACATCATTTCATCATATCAATAATTTAACAAATTCATTTCAATAGTGATAATGATCACTTTTTCACCCTTATTACCTTGGCCACCCTTATCATCATAACCCACACCTTATAAGTTTGTGTTACAGTGTGCAACTCGATCCCACCGAACAATCACATTTCACATAACAACAACAATTCACAGATCAATCACATGGTATCAGGCCATCCAGAACATCATTTCACAACAACAATAATAATTCACAAAGAATTTTCATTAATTTCAGTACTATTCCCATCATATACAGCAACCCGTATACACTTCAAGTCACAACGATAATTGTCCACGACAAGCCATACATGATATCACCATAGTTATTTCAACTGTATCAATGACGACTTCTTTCCATCATTTATTACATGGCCCTTACCACATAAACACATTCACACACACTTAGTTTATTGCCATTTATTTATACCATCATATCAGGACATTTAACCAACAATGTTCAAGACATATTGATCACAAGAATTCATGAAATATGCCATCTTGCCTTAACACCTGTGAAACAACCAAAATTCACAAATAGTCCACATAAGAAACATATACGACTTACTTGTACAACAAACATGGCAAATTTACAGAGGTTAAAGTTAGCCATACATACCTGGAGTCGAACTTCCTCCTACTTTCAATTCACCAAACAGCCTAGTACTGTCAATCTAGTTCATAGTTAACACATATATTTAGAATTGAAGTTCAGAAATACAACCGGAACTTATTTAGGTTATCAACCGCTCCTTTTTGCAAATCTTCACTCCTACCCAACTCCTTTTACTAGATTTTAGGTATTAAAGAACATGCATGCATGGTTCAACTTATATTTTCAAGAATCAATTCATGAGAATCCCCCTTTTTGTTTAAATCTGAAAACCAATGAAAAAGGGTTGGGGATTTTACCTGCAAGAACAAAGATGAAGACAATTACTTGAAATTTCCCGGTCTGGGTGACATTGAAAATCAAATTGATGGAGATAAGACTTCCTCTCTCAAGAACACTCTCTTCCCACTCTCTAGTTTTGTTAAAAAAAATGTGTTAAAATGAAGGGTTGAGGTGTTTTATTGAATAAGTGGTCGGGTTGAAAAATTAGAAAAATAGGTGTCTAGACACGAAATGCGGTCAGGAATGCGATCGCATTCCTGACATTCAGTCCGCAGATTGGTCGCAGAATAGCCCTAAAAAGGGGCCAAAATTAAAACACATTCTGTAGGTATGCGATCATTATGCGGTCCGTATACACATTATGCGATCGCATAATGCATCACATAACCTCCCTCACGAAAGTCAATGGGTAAAAATGCGATAACTTTGCGGTCCACATAACCAGAATGCGATCGCATTCTGGACCGCATAGTTGTCCTCCAATATTGCAGTGGCCTGCCCAGGTATGCGACCATTATGTGGTCCACGTACTCATCATGCGATCGCATAGTACGTCGCATAACGCCCAATTTCTGGAAAATTTTATCTTTCAAATTTCGGGGTACTTTTTTTACAGTTATAACCACACAAGGACCTACCCGACATTATTTTAGGCAAGAAAGTTTTACGGGTCTTTACATTCTCCTAAAATCATTCGTCCTAGAATGAGGATTTTGGAAATTAGTAGGTTTTGAAAACATAATATGCAAACTCCCAATTTTTCCCTAACTCCCATATATTTAGAAAATTTTGTCAGATTCTCCTTTGCAATTAGACTTATCTACCTGCGGAGAGACCTCGAAACATATTTCCAAGCACCATTAAACAATTTATGTAATACCTACAACTGGTATATAATTCATTACCTCAACACTTGCACATATTCAATCACTTGGCACATTTTTGCACATAAATTGGTCACTTTAATGGGTCCCATATAGTTCAACCACCGATGAACTATATGCATTTCAATTAATTATTTCCAATCTGCACCACCATTAATCGTTCACTTACCACATGAGTATTTATAAAACTTTCATTTACCAAAAAGGGTTGCACATGACTCAAATAATCTCAACACATACAATTCTTGCAGAAGAGTTACAATAGTAAAGCATTTAGGGAAAAATGGGGTTTCTTTGCACCACATTGAACACAAAATCAGTTTGCTTAGAGATAAGAGTTTGCACGATCACTACTAGACTTGTTCAAACAGGTGAGGATATTTTTCTTTCATTTTATTTTCCGCTTCCCACGTGGCTTCCTCGACTCATTGACTTCGCCGTAATACTTTAACTTAAGCAATTTTCTTGTTTCTCAATTTACGTACTTGCTAATCAAGAACAACAACCGAAATTTCTTCGTACGATAACTCTTCATTAACCTATATAGTCTCAACTGGTACGATGGTTGATGGATCTCCAACCACTTTTTTTACATAGACACATGGAACACTGGGTGCACTAATGACATTTTAGGGGTCATTTCAGCCTATAAGCCTCTTGCCCTATCGTTTGAGCGGCCCGACATATCTAGGACTCAACTTTCCTTTCTTTCCAAATCGCATGACTCCCTTCATAGGAGATACCCTCAAGAACACCCAATCATCTACTTGAAATCCAATCCTCTTTGACGTATGTCCGCATAGGATTTCTGGCGACTCTGAGCAGTTTTCATCCTCCCCCGAATGATCTTAACTTTTTCCATATCCTGGTGTACGAGATCTGGCCTTACAAATCTGCCTCACCCACTTCAAACCATCCAATTAGAGACCTATACATCCTTCCGTACAACGCCTCAAATGGGGCCATCTGAATACTAGCATGGAAGCTGTTATTGTAAGCAAATTATATCAATGGAAAGTGATAATCTCAATTACCTTTGAAATCCAAGACTCAAGCCCGCAACATATCTTCAAGCGTCTGAATAGTCTGCTCTGCTTAACCATTAGTCTGTGGATGGAAAGCCGTGCTGAGATTCACCTGAGTACCCAAACCTTGCTGAAATTTCTTCCAAATATTAGATGTGAACTGGGCCCCTCGATCTGTGATAATAAAATGTGGAGTGCCATGAAGCCTTACTATTTCCTTGATATACAACTAAGCATATTATTCTGCAACATCGGTTGACTTGACTGGCAAGAAGTTAGCTGATTTCATTAGTCTATCCACTATCACCCAAATTGAGTCGAACTTGCGCTGAGTGTGAGGTAACCGTACCACAAAATCCATGTTCATCATCTCCCATTTCCACATTGGTATTTCCATTAGCTGAGTTAACCCACCGGGCCGCTGATGTTCAGCTTTTACTTGCTGACAATTCAGACATTTAGATACAAAGTCTGCCAAACCCCTTTTCATACCGCGCGATCAATAAATTTCCTTGAGATCATGATACATTTTTGTAGAACCTGGGTGCACAAAATACCTGGAATTACGAGCCTCCGCCATTACCCTCTCCCGAAGATTACCCACATCTAGAACACATAGCCTACCTTGACATCGCAATACACCATCATTGTCACCAAGTGTAAATTTCGTAGTCTTGTTATTCAAAAATGCCTCCTTCATCTGTGCCAATGCTGGATTAATAAACTGCTTTTCCTTGACTTCTGCTACAATTGACAATTCTGCTCCATTACGCACCATAACATTTCCCTCGTCTAAGGTCGAAATACAAACCCCCAGATTGGCCAATTGATAATCCTCCCGATCCAAGGGCCTTTGACCCGCTCTCAAATGAGCCAAACTACCCATAGACTTCCGACTGAGAGCGTCAGCCACCATATTCGCCTTCCCTGTATGGTACAAAATGTTTATATCATAATCCTTGAGCAATTCTAACCACCTTCACTGCCTTAAATTCAACTCCTTTTGCTTGAAAAAATATTGGAGACTCTTTTGGTCTGAGAACACATCCACATGGACCCTATAAAGGTAATGCCACTATATTTTCAAGGCAAACACAACTGCCGCAAGCTCCAAATCATGGGTCGGATAATTCTTCTTGTGACTCTTGAGTTGCCTTGAAGCATATGCTATAACACTCCCATGTTACATCAACACACACCCCAAATCGACGCTGGGGGCATCACAATAAATCATAAATCCTTCCATGCCTTCTGACAAGGTCTTACCGGTGCCGAGGTCAGCCTCGACTTCAATTCCTAAAAGCTTTTCTCACAAGCAACAGAACATTGGAACTTAACTGCTTTCTGCGTCAACTTAGTCAATGGGGAGGCGAGGGTAGAGAATCCCTCCACAAACCTCCAATAATACCCTGCTAAACCCAAGAAGCTACGGATCTCTGTCGGGGTCATGGGTCTAGGCCAATCTTTCATTGCTGCAATCTTCCGGGGATCCACCCGAATCCCTTCACTGGAAACAACATGACCTAGAAAGGTAAGAGACTCCAACCCAAATTCACATTTTCAAAATTTAGCATACAACTTGTGCTGATAGAGTCTGTAGAACTGCCCTGAGGTGATCGGCATGATCCTCCCTGCTTCGCGAATAAACAAGGATGTCATCAATGAAAACAATCATGAAGGAGTCTAGAAATGGCTTGAAGTCCCCATTCATATGATCCACGAAAGCTGCTGAGGAATTAGTTAGCCCAAATGACATGTCCAAGAATTCAAAGTAACCATAGCGAGTTCTAAAAACATTCTTAGGAATATATTGCTCTCTGATCTTCAACTGGTGATACCCGGAATGTAGATCAATTTTGGAGAAGAACCTTGCACCTTGCAATTGGTCGAACAAATCATCTATCCGAGGCAAAGGATATTTATTCTTGATAGTGACTTTGTTGAGGTGCCGATAATCAATACACATCCGGAGCAACCCATCCTTCTTTCTGAAAAAAGAACTAGAGCACCCCATGGAAACACATTCGGTCGAATGAACCCCTTTTCTAATAAATCCTTTAGCTGCTCCTTTAACTTCCTTAACTTTTCTAACGCCATTCTGTATGGTGGAATAGATATTGGTCGCATATCTGGCAATATATCAATCCCGAAATCTATCTCCCTATTTGGAGAAATCCCTGAAAGCTTGTCCGAGAACTGATCAAGAAACTCATTCACGACTGGCACGGACTTGGGGACAAATATTCCTGAAGTGGTATCCGCCACCCAGACCAAATGATAGATCCCCTTCTTAATCACCTTCGAAGCCTTAAAGTGGGAAATAAACCTACCCTTTCACACCACACCATTCCCTTTCCACTCAATAACTAGATCATTAGGGAACTTGAGTCTCATGACTCTCGTTCGACAGTCAAGTTTAGCAAAGCATGAATAAAGCCAATCCATTCCCATAATCACATTAAAATCCACCATTCCAAGCTCGATAAGATCGGCCATGGTAACACGACCACATACCACTTCAACACAATTCTTATAAACTCGCGCGGCTGTAATAGAATTACCAAGCAGAGTCGATACAGAGAACGGCTCGTGAAGTTTTTTGGGCTCTATCCCAAAATTTGAAGCAAGGAATGTGGTGAGATAAGGCAAAGAGGACCTCAGATCAACAAGAGCATAACAATCAATGGCCTGAACAGATAAGATACCTCTAACAACATTTGGAGAAGCCTCTGCACTATGGCGACCACTCAAAGCATAAAATCGGCTGGGTCCACCTCTACCACGAGCTCCACCCCTATCTGCACCACGCCCCGCTGGAGCTGGAGGACATACGAATGATGGGGTGACTGAAGAATCAGATTGCTGAGCAAATCCCCTACCTATTCCCTAACTGGGCTCATGATAGTCCCATTGGATATGACCTCTCGCCCCGCATCTATAGCACACTGGGATATCAAAATAACAAGTCTCGGAATGGAACCTCCTACACTTGGGGTATGGAGCCCTCCCCTGCTACTGTAATTTCCCTCCTGGACGATCGAATTGATGGGGTTTCCTACTATCTGAACCTGGTCTCAAGTGACTGCTCTATTGATAACTGTGTATAGATGGCGGTGCGCTTGCTAAAGACTGAGCATTTGACTGGGATGGCCGTGATGGCCCTCTACCCTGAACTAGTCTCCCTATGTGACCCACTAATCGGGCCCTGCTGCTACTCTCTCTTTCTGCCCGTATCTTTAACTTTCTAGATTCTATGCCCTGAGTGAATCCCATAATCTTTCCATAATTCATATCCAAGAGCAAGGCCACTGTAGCAGCCTCATTCACCACCAAAGGACTAAGACCTGAACGAATCACCAAAGTCGAGCATCTATGGTCGACACTAACTGAGGATCATACTTGGACAATCTCACAAACTCCATGTGGTACTCCCAAACACTCATACTGCCTTACTTGAGGACCTCAAACTTAGTGTAACGAACTGCCATAATCTCGACAGGCAAGAAGTGGTCCTTACATGCATCTACAAACTCATCCCATTTAGCCAGAGGACTTTCCTCCCCACGGGAATCCTCCCACATCTCGAACCACGAATACACTGCTCCTCTCAACCTGTATGAAGACAAATCAACTCCCTCCATCTCTGTAGCCTTCATCACTCGAAGGGTCATATACATTTTATCAAGGAAGTCTTGCGGATTGGTCTTTGGGTATGTTCCTGTGAACTCAGGAGGGGCCAACCACAGAAATTGGTTGACTCTGGAGCTGGCGGAATCTCCTGTTCGCTGGAGGACACAGGGGCATCATGAGATCTCTGGGCCTGAGCGGCCACCAACTAGGTCAACATATGGATGGCTCCTCTGAGGTCCCCATCAGAAACATTGGGACCGGAAGCTGGAACTGTATCAAGATCAAGAATATCAGCAGGAGGGATGGTAGCACCCTCTGCCGCGGTAGGAACAAGAATACTTTGATCTGGGATAGATGGGCCAGGTAGATTCAAGACTAGGGAGTCACTCTCACCCACGGTATCAGGTGTAAGATTCATAGCCACACTTAGGGTGCATTGGACCTAAGGTCGAGTCTAGCTTTCTTCTTAGTTGCCATTGCTGAAAAGTTCGGAACAGAGCACGAGTTAGACATAAATTCTTTCATTTTTCACTTCACCGCACGATATAGAATAACAAAAGGAGGATAATTTCCTAAATGTCCATGTAGCCCCCTACTTATAAATGTGGTTGACAACACACCGATAAGAAGTGCTCTACTAGACATGCCTCCAAGACATCCTAGGACTCTTTTAAAAACTTAGGATCTGATACCAAGTTTGTCACGCCCCAAACTGAGGGACATGACCGGCGGTCAATCGAGTAGCCCTAGTCAAGCAGACCTGGGTGCCTTTCATATCCCACGTGTTACCTCGTGATTTCAATACTCATTATTCAAGTGGAATAGCCATTTATCATTAAACATATTCTTATGAGTTATTCATAACGTATATGCTTACATTACGTCATTTACAAGTTACACTACCCAGATACATAGATACATAATTACATAACCCAAATTTCCTGTCTACGGAGCCTCTAGGATACAAAAGAGTGTTACAATACTTGCCGGTAACAAGGCTCCTCTATACCTTACACAAATACCAAAATAACACTCAGGGAGGGAAAAGTGGCACGAGCCGCGCAGGGCCCCGAAAGGAAGGAGACTCACCAATACAGCTGACTGAAAGTGGAGGAGTGCTACTGTCAATGGATTGGAGTACCTGCTATAGAACCACCAACAACTATAACAAGAATGTAGTGCCCTCGACAAAAGAGACGTCAGTACATTTGAATTGTATAGGTATGTATGAACAAACTTTACCCCAAGTAAAGTCAATTAATATAAAGATAACGAATAGTAATAGAATCAACAATCAATGCACATGAAAGGAACAACCAAGGCCAACTAGTTTCACAACCTCTCATTTTTCCCCTTTCAACATCATTTCATCATATCAACAATTTCACAAGCGTTCATTTCAATAGTGATAATGATCACTTTTCCACCCTTATTTTCTTAGCCACCCTTATTACCTTGGCCACCCTTATCACCACAACCCACACCATATAACTTCATGTTGTGGTGCGCAGCCCCACCAGACAATCACATTTCACAAAACAGCAATAGTTCACAGTTCAATCACATGGCTTCAGGCCATCCAGAACATCATTTCACAACAATAATAACAATTCAAAAAGAATTTTCATTAACGGCAGTAGCATTCCCATCATATACACAGCCCGTATATACTTCAAGTCACAACGATAATTGCCCACAACAAGCCATGCATGATATCACCATAGTTATTTCAATATTTATCAATTACAACTTCTTTCCATCATTTATTATACAACACTTACCACATAAATACACTCACACACACTTAGTTTATTGCTATTTATTGACACCATCATGTCGGGACGTTTAACCAACTATGTTCAAGATATATTAATCACAAGATTTCATGAAATAGGCCATCTTTCCTTAACACTCGTGAAACAACCAAAATTCACAAATAGCCACATAAGAAATATATACCACTTACTTGCACACCAAACATGTTGACTTTACAAAGGTTAAATTTAGCCATACATACCTAGAGTCGAAAATTCTTTTTAACACCTACTTTCAATTCACCAAACAGCCTAGTATCATAAATTTAATTCACAAGTTAACATATATATCTTAGAATTCAAGCTCAAAATACAACCCAAAGTTATTTAGGTTATCAATCGCTCCATTTTGCAAATCTTTACTCCTACCCAATTCCTCTTACTAGATTTTAGGTATTAAAGAACATGCATGCATGGTTCAACTTATATTTCAAGAATCAATTCATGAGAATCCCCTTTTTGTTTCAATTTGAAAATAATTGAAAACGGGTTGGGGATTTTACATGCAGGAATGAAGATGAAGATAATTACTTGAAATTTCCCAGCCTGGGTGACTTTGAAAATCGAATTGGTGGAGATAAGACTTCCTCTATCAAGAACCCTCTCTTCCCTCTCTCTAAAATAGGAGCCTCGACACGGAATGCGGTCAGGAGTGCGATTGCATTCCTGACTTGCGGTCCGCAGACCGATCGTAGAATGGCCTTAAAAAATAGGCCAAATCTAAAACACACTGTGCAGGTATGCGACTATTATGCGGTTTGCATACACATTATGCGATCGCATAGTGTGCAGCACAACCTCCCTCATCGAAGTCAATGGGCAAAAATGAGATAACTATGCGGTCTGCATAACCAAAATGCGATCACATTCTGGACCACATAGTTTTCCTCCAATTGGGCAGTGGCCAGCCCAGGTGTGCGACCATTATGTAGTCTGCATACTCGTTATGCGATCGCATAGTGTGTCGCATAATGCCAATTTCTAAAAAATGTTATCTTTAAAATTCCAGGATACTTTTCTACAGTTATAATAACATAGGGACCTATCCCAACATTATTTTGGGCAAGAAAGTTTTACAGGTCTTTACAACGGCCTTCATTATGCCACAGGGAATGTACTGCTACAAGATGATGTCGTTTGGGTTAAAAAATGCTGGGGCCACCTACATGAGGGATATGACTACCATTTTTCACGATATGATACACAAGGAGATCAAGGTGTGCTTAGACGACATCATCATCAAGTCCAAGAAGGCCACTTATCACATGGAATATTTGAGGAAGTTTTTCAATAGATTGTGAAGATATAACTTGAAACTGAATCCTGCAAAGTCTGCATTTGGGGTTCCCGCCGGAAAATTGCTTAGGTTTATTCTGAGTTAACGGGGAGTAGAACTGGATCCATCAAAGGTCAAGGCTATTCAAGAACTTCCACCTCCAAAGAACAAGAAGGACGTGATGATTTTCTTGAGAAGGTTTTACTATATTAGCTGGTTCATAGCACAATCCACGGTCATCTGTGAGCCGATCTTCAAGATGTTGAAAAAGGATGCTGCCACCAAGTGGACTGATGAATGCCAGAAAGCTTTGATAATATCAACGAATACATGTCAACACCACCGGTCTTAGTTCCTCCTTAGCCTGGTCGACTTCTGCTACTCTATATTGCTGTATTAGATGGTGCCTTTGGTTGCGTCCTGGGGCAGCATGACGGGACAGGGAGGAAGGAGCATGCAATTATCTGAACTATGTCTGACCTGATTCCCATTTATGAGGGGATACGTAGGCAGCCTAATGGGTTCGGTCACAATTCAATAGACTTTCATTTGCCCCACAATTAGAAATTAGGGAAAAATTTTGAGGAGGACCCTTAAAATTCTGAAGTAATTTCAGCCAATAATCGCAAGCAACCGTCAGAAGCATCAACCTGTTAAACTGGGGCAGAATTTTGAGGAGTACCCTCAAAATTCTATAATAAGAGAGGTTTCAATGTCTTGGGCCACGTCACAGTCGTCAGTTCATCTAAATTTATTTCTTAAATATACACTTATGTCATATTTTTTAAAAATTCAAGCATGTTTATTAGCAAAATTGCCTTGTTCCGCAGCACTACCCCCTAATTATACGTACCTTATCACCAGATCAAAGCTAAACAGGTCAAGCAAGGACAACGGGGGAACTAACCTTCCCTTTACAAAACTCACGATTTTTCTTTAGACGTTGATACTTGGATGGCGAAAGTATCTGACATACTACACACTCACGAGACGATCGTTGTTTAGAAATACGACTCCCAAAATTTTTACATATACCAACATTTGCTATCCATACATGCTGGTGATATTCCCTATATTGCAATGTCCTCAGTAGTCACAATGTCACAACTTGCTATCAGCTAGGAAACCTTATTTGCCACTTTATTTTATTCATGTTTTGTATAAGGCTACCATTCTGCCTTCCGAGACTGAATACTGTCTCCATTTGCATTTTTGCATTATATATGGCTACCATTCTGCCTTCCGAGACTAAACATTATCTCCATCTGCATTTTTACATTGCATAAGGCTACCATTCTACCTTTCAAGACTAAACACTGTTTCCATATGTATTTTTGCATTGCATAAGGCTACCATTCTTCCTTCCGAGACTAAACACTATTTCTATGTGTATTTTCTACATTGCATAAGGCTACTATTCTGCCTTCCGAGACTAAACACTATCTTTATCGGCATTTGCACGGTTGAAATATCGCCATTTTATTTATGCTTGCATGGCTGAAAGATTGCCACTTTATTTACGCTTCCATGGCTTAAAGATCACCACTTATTTATGCTTGCATGGATGAAAGATCGCCACCTATTGCCTTTCATGAGCTAAAGATCACCACCTATTGCATTTCATGGTCTGAAAGATAGCCAAATTATTTGAGGGCGTCATTGTTCGGAGGCACAATTGTCATAGCCCATGAACACCATATCCTAGCCCGAGGACCCCTTTTAATCTTTTACATATCATTATTCAAAGGCATCATGGTTTGGAGGCATCATTATCATAGCCCAAGAGCATCATTTCATAGCTTTTAAATCCTTTATTGTACACTTCATGGCTAAAGACATCATGGTCTGAGGACGTCATCTTGATCATCCAAAGACAACATTTGTGGTCTAATGGAAACTTGCATCATGTTTAAATTTACGTATAATATATGCTTGTATTGCTTATTTGTAGATAAACTGGCGAGCAATGGCAATCTCAGCAGGAGGGATCCCGCTCCAATTCCCGTAGCCCTATTAGACCTTAACGATTTATCCCAACCTTAACATTATGTCCGTTCTTGAAAGGTCTCCATCGTCATACTCTGCCGACGGATCCCGAACTACATATGGCATGATTCCTATAAGAACAGGGATATGTAGGCAGTTTAGAAACTAGAGCATGGCCAAACCTCTTCAAGTCATTCCATTCGATCAAAATCGGAATCATATCTTTACCCGACAACTCTTTCATCATTCCCGGGTAAAGAACGACAACTGTGATACTCAATTTTTTTCAGTATTTTTAAAATATGCAAACTACCTTCAAAATAGCCTATATAGGAATATGTAAGTATATCCTAATGTTGCATTATTTTTCCTTAATTTTTTGAAGATTTTTAAATCAATTTACTGCCCTATTTTATCAAGAAAAAACCCAATAATTGTCACCAAAATTATCATTTTTGGTGATTCATTTATTAGATTCTCATATTTATATATATAGCTAAGATTTTTGTAAAGATATTTTTTACAAATTCATTTTAGTATTTAAGGATAAAATTGCAGAGTTGCAATATTAGCCATTTTTAGGTTTAAATTCGTCTCATGTTTATAAAATGAGATTTTATATTTTTAATTTGACAATTATATATTATAAATAATTTTAGTTCTTTCAATTAATTTTTATAAATTTATTTACTATTTTTTATAAATTAAATGGGAAAAAGGACTATTTAACTTTTAGCCAGATTTGGCCTTCTAATTTAGCTTGATTAAATCCAATACCCAATAAATCTACCCGACCCAGCCGAATTAAATCTTGGTTGTTGATCAGTTTTGCTCAACGGTCCAGATCCGTTCTTACCAAATTAAACCAAATGACCCCCTCAAAACCCATCTCATTCCTCACTCGTTTCTATCTCTCTATCTCTGGTTCTCTATAGAACCTTCCACCTTCCCCTATGCTCCGATAAGTTTCCCTCACCTTCTCCTGCCACCTCCTAGCATGAATCCATGATGGTCTCACCACCTACCAGCATTCCTTAGTTCATGCATGCTTGGTTGCTGAAGTTTCATGGTCTGACTACAAAGAAGCTTCATCCTTATTTGATTCAAGTTTTATGGCCATCTCCAGCCTTGTTTGGGCAAGCCATGTCTGTTTCGAGCCTGGCTTCAACTCCTCATACTTAAATCTATCCAAGCATTTCTCACCGTTTGGGTTCCTCTAAAACCCTAGCTTTTGAGGTTCTTCTATTTTCTTTAGATCTGTTCTAGATTTGTGTTTTCCCTAAACTTTTATACAATTTCCTAATATTTCTTTCAAACTTTATGCTTTCAAAACCTTTATATTTTTCTTAGGTTTTTTCTTTTTTTTTATAGTTATTTAGATGTTTTTTCTACTGTGTTCTTTGCGTTTTTCTCCTACTATGTTTCTTTTACTGTCTTCTTTGTGTGCTGCTTCTATTATGTTTCTTGTTATGTTTCTCCTACCATGTTCTTATTAGTTTCCTCTACTGGTTTTATCTATTTCTCTACTGTGTTCTTCGTGTGTTTCTTCTACTATGTTTCTCCTACTATGTTCTTGTTTAAGTTTCTTCTAATATGCTTCTTAATATGCTTCTCCCGCTATTCTTAGTAGTTTCTTCGATTAGGTTTCTTATCATTTCTTCTACTATGTTTCTTTGAGTTCCTATATTGTGTTTCACATGTTGTTCTTTTACTATGATTCTCACGAGTTCCTTCTACTGAAAGAGCATGTTAAAGGTCTTAGTTCCTTTCTGAGACCTCTGAATCCGTTTCGAATAGTATCTTTTTCTTGATTACTTGTCCTCTCATCTCTGCACTCGATTGATAGTAAAACCCTCAAATTTGCGGGTTTATTCGAGTTTGAGAACATTGGCTATGTGATTGCTTGTTTTTCATCTTTGAAATTGTCTGATTTCAGAAACCCTAACTATTATGAGTTTCTAAATTTGTTTCATGTGTTGGTCAAACTGAGTCTTGAAATCTTTGTTTCAACGTCTGTTTCTTTAAGCAATTCTGATTCTCCATTAAACTCTTATATGGTCTTTACAGTGGACCTTTTGTATGTTATTTGATACTATCCCTATTCTACATTCCTGACTATGTGACGATCATGATCCTATAGTCTATTACCTACTGATTTTGCAATGGCATGACATTTTCCTTTGCCCTATATTTAGCTTAGCATGTTTATGTGTTCTTTATATATACTGAACTTCTCTCTAAAATAGCTTTCAATTGATTAATTTCATAATTTCTTTATATAGGTTTGATTGATTTCTTTCCTTGTTTGTTGATTTCCCTATGACTCAATTTAAGTCAAAAACTTTCCTTAGGTTTTCAGACTTAGCTCTTTCATGGACTAGTGATTACAGAATCTCTAATTCTTGATTTACTATCTAATAATTGATTTTTTACCTTATTTATGTAACCGTATATTTCAAAGTTCCGCCCTTAAGTAATTTCTTATGTATTTACCCCTAATTGCCTACTTTGCACAGAATGTTTGTTTGATCTCTTTCCTTAAATAATTTCCTTGATCCTTACCACTTAAATTCCTTAATTAAAGGAAGTCTTGTTTGTATTGATTGATACACAGTTCATCAATTGTTTTCTTACCTTATTTCTGCCTTTTTTTCACACTACAAATACACGTCTCATTCATTAACGAACATCATCACTGGTAGTCTTTATAAACTTACACTTACATTCAAAAGTATTCTCTCTTGTTTGCTTATATTGTGGCATGTTACAAGTCCTATTGCTTGCTTTCTCTCTATTTGTTTCCTTAAAACTGGTATGTCCTGATTTAAGTTTTAGCACCACAACAATGTATTTATTTATTTATTGCTTATATATAGTTCAACACTCATTCTAGCATACTGATTTCTTTCTACCTATTCTACTATGAATCCAAAACCCTACCCCCTATGTGTTTAAGCTATAGTTTGAGGCATGGCAATACTACAAGTTATTGTCCATGAATCAAATTTGATCCCCTAGGATCCTAGCCTCTAATAACTTGCGCTATGGCAGGCTTATAAGTGTGCTAGCACTCTCTATTATTGGGCATGCCTAGAGTCTGCCCTTTCCTAAGCAATAGACTCTTTATAATCTCCTTATTCCCCTGAACCCCTTATGTGTGCTTATTTGTAGTTGTTTCCCTCTCCTTTTCCTTTTTAGCATTCTAATCTGCTCTTTCACACTTTCTTAGACTATACGTTCTGCCCCCTCTTGTGATCCTTGCCTTGGGACCCTCTGAGTTCCCTCTGAACTTGGACACTTGAGGGATGGCCTTTCCACACTGCACTTGTCCCAATATTATAATACATTTGGATATGAGCATAGCCCGGAGTTCCTTTGAGACTCTTAGGGAACTTTGACACACTCAAATGGGAGAAGAGCTTTGGATCATGATCTCATGGACTTGGTTTACATCATATTTCAGACATGAAGTTTGAATCAGGCTCTCCTTGGTTGTACTTTTATTTTCTGATGTATTTTTTTTGCTTTATTCCGGGCTATAATAATTTGTAATACACTTTTAGGGATGGTTAGTGGAAAAGGGCGGGTAACTATGTATACAAAAAGGGTAGATACCATGCCTATAGGTATTTAAATCTGCATGCATATAGAAATCATGCCTATAGGGGGTACGTATTTTTGTTCCAAAACCATTACTATATTTATGAGCTATCTCGCTAATGTTTTGAGAAATGGAGTTGGTTTGATGTGATTCGGATGTATGGTTTTGAAAATAGAAGTTTCAAAGTTTTCTTGAAAATTTCATTTGGTTTGGTGTTCAATTCGTAGTTCTAGGTGTTATTTTGACGATTTGATGGCACGATCAATTTCATATGATATTTTTTGACTTGTGTGCATGTTTGTTTTGGAGCCATGAGGACTCGGGTGAGTTTCGGATAGGCTACATAGAGAAATTGACATAGAAAATATAGCTAATGCATCTTAGTTTTAGGTGTTTGCTGCAGATCCTGCATTTGCGAGATCTGGCTTGCATTTGCGAGCCTAGCTTGGCAGGGGGTACTCGCATCTGCAAGGTACAAGTTCATATTTGCAAACTTTTCATTTCCACTTTTGCAGAGGCAGAGTCACATTTATGACTCGGCACTGTTTTGAGGATCTTCGCATTTGCGAGGGTAGAAAGGTTCACATTTGTAGCCATTTCGCATTTGCGATCACTGGGATTTGAGAAGAGTTTGCAAATTTGACCTATTTCTCGCAGTTGCGAGCATGACATTGCAATTGCGACATATGCAGCTGAACATATATGAGTTATATAAGATTTTTGTTCATTCTTCAATTTTTCAAAGAAAGAAAACCCTACAGGCGATTTTCCCAAGCACCGTTCTTCCCCAAACTTTTGGTAAGTGATTCCTAAGATTCAACCTAAAATATTTTGTTTTCTATGTGGAAAATTGGGGTTTGGGTAGAATTAAGGATTTTTTTGAAATTAGGATTTAGACCTCAAATTTAGGTTGGGTTCCAAAATAAATTACATAACCAGGCTCGGGGTTGAATGGATAATTAGGTTTTGGTCCGAATTTCAGGCTTAGACCAAGTGGGACCTAGAGTTGACTTTTTTAATAGTGACCTAAACTGAATCTTTTACAATCATGGGTAAAATCCTAAGGCCTATTTTGAATTGTTTGGTTGGTAATTTGTATGATATTATTAGTTCGGAGGCTTGTGTGAAAGACAAATCTGTGGTTGAGCTTTAAGTGATCTTCGGAGATACGTAATTATCATGGTTAAACTAGAATTGAGAGAAATAGGAACCCCGGACTATGTGCTATGTGAATTTCATGTAAGAAGCGTATATGCGAGGTGGCGATTGCTTATACACCGCCAAGTTATCTCTTTTCTTGATTTTTTGCTTTTTCTTAATTATCTCTTTCCATGTCTTAACTGTTATATGCTAGAAATGTTTTCCATGCTTAACTGTTACATGTTAACCAATGTCTTCTCTTGTTAATGACGTTAGTTCTTTACATAGTTTCATGATTCCCTGCTATTTTTCGTAAATTGGCTTATTTGCACATTCTAATTGTTAATTCTGGTCTTTTTGTGTAGTATTACTTACATAGATTCCTATATTGTACTAAATTTCCTTTCTGGATTAGTTTGGTATTCATTGACCATGAGGGTTCTCATGACTTGAATTGTTAAATTGACAGTGCACTTTGAGTATTCTATACTGATATGGTGGGATCGAGTTGCACGTTGAAAGAAGTGGAATAAGGATAAATTTGTATTGTACGGTGGGATCAGGTTGCACGCCAAAACAGGCGGAATAAGCGTGAATTGATATGGTGAAATAAGAGTGAACAACAACAACTACCCAGTATAGTCCCACAAAGTGGGGTCTGGGGAGGGTAATATGTAGACGAGCCTTACCCCTACCCGAAATTACAGAGAGGCTGTTTCCAATCGACCCTCGGCTCAGTGAAGGAAAGGAAAAACAAAAAAAAATGAAATATATATATATATATATATATATATATATATATATATATATATATATATATATAAGAGCATTATTAACTCCAGTACAAATAACGTAAATAATTATCTAAACATAAGAACCATAAATAGAATAGCATGCAATAATATCATACAGTAACTACCATAAATAACTACCATAAGGGAGACACACTCCAAAACACAAATCATCTACGGATAGCTCTGCCAAGCTTCACCCAACCCCGGGTGCGGAGTACAAAAAACTGTACGAGCCCCTATCGTACAACCCTGATACTAGACCTCCAGACTCTCCTGTCAAGGTTCATGTCCTCGGAAACTCGCATTCTAGCCATGTCATGCCTAATCACCTCTCCCCAATACCTCTTAGGCCTCCCTCTGCCTCGCCGAACACCGACAATCTCCAGCCGCTCACAACTCTTCACAGGGGCATCAGAACTTCTCCTCCGCACATGCCCGAACCACCTCAGCCTCGCTTCTCTCATCTTCTCATCCACTGGGGCCACCCCCACCTTCTCTCGAATAACTTCATTCTTAATCTTATCTAACCTGGTGAGCCCGCACATCCACATGAAATAAGAGTGAACAATGATATTGATATTGATATATGGTGGGATCAGATTGCGTGCCACAACAAATATATGTTATTTGTTTTTGTTGATGTTATTACGGTAAAATAAGGGAGAATTCTATATTGTACAGTGGGATCGGGTTACGTGCCACAACAACCTATGTGTTTATGTTTCCTTGAGCTCTGTAGGTTTTCGGTATTCACATTTGAAATGTTAAGGAATGGTAATTCTGAATGTCATTGCTTATTACTCGAGGCTGTAGTTATTATTTGCAGTCACCTTCTTATTTTGTTCCGTATTTCCTTTTTTGCCTTTTTTATTTACTACGTACAGATTGTAGTGTGAGTGACCCGCCTTAGCCTCGTCACTACTTTATTGAGATTATGTTAGTATTTACAGAGTACATGAGGTCGATTGTACTCACTCTACACCTCTTGTATAGATGTTGGAGTCGGTCCCAGCACTGGTTATTAGTGCTCTCGGATTGGACAGTTTGCACAGACTCGAGGTACAACTGCTCAGCGCCTGCAGCTCCTCGAGTCCCCTTCCCTTTTTTTTATTAGATGTGTATTTTCATTCAAACGACTTTGTATGTATTTCAGACCCTTTTATGTACTATTCTAGTAGCTCGTGCACTTGTGAAACCGGGTCTACGAATTTTTAGTAGATGTTTGGAAGTTTTAGCTTCTGCATTTATACTTTGGTTTATTTAAGTTATTTATGTTCTTCCCTATTATCTAATTTAAACTATTAAAAATGGGATAAGTTGACCTAATGTTTGCTTGCCTAGCAAGTGAAATGTTAGGCGCATCATGATCCCGACGGTGGGAATTCTGGGTCATGATAGAGTCCTCCACCTCGGGATAAGCCAGCTTCCTAGATTTGGCCTCGGACAATTTGGCTTTCTCGATATCAGCGAGCAGATCGAAGCCATAAGCTTGAACTTGTTCAAGTACCTCCCTTAGTGATTGCCATCTCATGTGTTCCACCAAGTTTCTCGCTGGGACCTGGGCGTCCTCACCATCGGCCTTATGCTGGGCCACCTTCTCATCAACTTTGGCCCCGACCATAGCAGTCTCTGACCTTGCCGCCTCAAGTTCCTTGACCACATCTTCTTGGCTAGAAACTATAGAACTTAACTGAAATTGAATCTTTTCTATTGTTTTAGCCTAGGTCGAGGTCTTCTCCTCTGCATCTTGGATCTGTGCCTCAGCCGACACTAGTTGTGGTTGGAAAACTTCCATTTCTGAGGCTAAGAGGTCCATATTTTTCTTGAACTCCTCAGCGTCAGTTTTTATCGCGTCAATCTGCGCCTGGAGTTGCCTGATCTATTCATGCCTCTTTGGACATACAGGTTCAGATCATTATCCACTGTATCCAATTTGTCGTCACTATCTTCAAGTACTCAATTTACCTTTTCAACTCACTCGCCATGCTCCTTTCGATCGCTTCTAACTCGGCCTGGAGTTTCTTACTAAGAAGCTTATAGGTGTCCCTCTTCTCGGTAATCTCTTGAACCTCGACCTCGTGTTAGGTTAGCTCTTCCCGATATCGGAGGAAAGAATCATGGTGATGTACTGAGGCCTGCAAGCATAAATAACGGTGTTAGGAATATTTGCAACTTCAAATCTAAAATACATAATAAAGTGACACTCAAAGTTACCCTATTCAACGTCTGTTGAGCTTCATTGAATAGGCACGACACTTCTACCTTGTCCATCACAGACTGGTTCTCTTTGGTCACCAAGCACCAAGATAGTTAGAAACCCCCATGAGGGTAGAGAAAGTCCGGTCATCCTTCGATATAGTGAAAATTATTGATCGCTTTCGGTCAAGATCAACACTCGAGGCCTGGAACCAGTCCACTAACTTTTAGGGGCAGGCATATTTCGGTCGGAATTAAATTAAATGACCAAACCAAAAAAATTTAATTCGATTTCGGTTATTCATTTTGTTTGGTTAGTTTCAGTTTAAAATTTTAAAATTTAAGTTTTTCGGTTCAGTTTTTGGTTATTAAGTTATTTAGTTCGATTAAGAAAAAAAACTAAATTATTAGGATATAGGTTCTCTAAGTTATAAATAGGTTAAGCCCATAGGTAATACTTAATACTATTAGGTCCAATCTATTAAATACTCAACCCAATTAAGTAAGTCCATCAACTTCTCAATCTTAAAGACTTTCACTCTATTAAAACGTCCATAGCATATATGATAGATACTGGGAAGATTTCACACAGAGTTGTAATTTACACTATGTTTGAATTTTATGATACATAATAGTGTGAAAAGTTTAGTTTACTTTTTTATGAGCACAATATTTCCAACAATTTCGAAGTTTTGGAAAGAAACAACAAGTTCGCCAGTCCTACAATTACATAAAAGGAGCCCAATATGATAATGTTCAATCGAAAATCGAACCGAAATAACCAAACTACCAAAGTGAATTATTTTAGTTTGGTTTTGGTTATTATTTTTACAAAACCAAATAACGGAACCGAATTTCTTCAAACCGAACTAAACTGACCGAACGCCTACCCCTACTACTTTGGCTCAAGGAAGACCCACTACATTCGATGATGGTACCTTTTTTTGCGCCGGTAAGTTACCAAACCCGGTGACATCCTTCGAGGTAGGAGATTCTAAACCATCTAAGAAGTTTTTGATATCTTTCTCCCTCTAAAACCCCTTGTGAGAATGACCTTCCAGCATACTGGCCATGTTGATCATAGATTCAAAGACTAGAGGAGGCCCACGGTGGTCAATCGGCCTAAGAAAAGCTATCGAGGGACTTTCCTCCGCTCCAGAAGTATCAGCCCTAATCTCGCTCTCGACCCCTAGCTTGGGGATAAGTAGCCTCATCCCGTTCCGATTCAGAGATCTCGGTCAATGCCTTCCCAGCAGCCTCCCCAGTTTGAGGCAAAGTAGTGTGGGTTTCACTCCCGAGACACTAGCGCGAAATTGTCTTCTTGTTATTTTTCGGACTCATTCCTCAGTCAACGGATTATGTCTGATGGAAGAGCGTTGGTAATTTTCTTAGGTTTGTACGCTTTCTACTTTTTTGGTTTCTGCTTCTCCAAGTTTGGGGATTCTTCTCTTTATCCTGCTTTGTAGCAGGATATAGAGGGAGGAAAATTTCATCTGCAGATGGGGGCCTCATCGCATTATCCTTCTCGAGGCCTACAAAAAAAAAAAGGAGATGAGTAAGCTTGGAAAGAAACCCAAATGATGTCAGTTCTAATAAAGAATTTACCGTTATAACGGGCCTCCTACCGGTCCTTTGAAAGTTTGTGCCATGTGTGTTTGGAGTAGGGCTTCTGTGATATGATGCCTTCGACCTACTCCTTGAGTTGAGGAAGAACATCCGATATTCGAGCAACAACTGCACCACAAAACATCAATTAGGTGATAGAAAAGGAAAACGCAATAAAAAAAATCTTAAAAGTGAAATACTTACAATTCATGTTCCATTTCATAGGAAGTGGCATTTCTTCAAACGAGATTAGATCTGAGGTCTTCTTTGGAAAAATCGACCCAACCAGCCACAGTCTGATCTTCATCTATGCTTGCGAATGGGGCCTTAGTATCCCGATGAGCAAGATTTATCAATCCCCCTCGATAGATTCGATGGTTGTACAGACGTATAAGATGATCAATGGTGAAGGGGCACTTGTCGTGCTTGCTCACAAAGAATTTAAGAAGAATAACAATCTTATAGAATGATCTATGAATCTGCCCGAGCATTGATCTTGGCCAAATCCACACCATAATTAAGTAGCGATGCAGTCAATGTAATAATAACCCAACAAAGGTTGGGATCAAATCCACAAGGAGTTATAATATGGGATTAGGCGTATAGTTATGTTGATTGCGAGTTTTGGCTTAAATTGTACTTCCACAAAGTTGACTGGTGTATTGCTTCTACTTTACTCTATTGATTGCAAAGATAAAGCTAAAGGATAGTGTTTTTGGTTTTGATATGTTTTTCCAATTGATAAAGGAATCTAGGGTTGCAACTTCCTCCTAGGTGGCTACCTAACGAGTTGTAAACTATAGGGAAAGTTTGATTTACCGAGTTCATGGCATAGCAAACACACACAATTACTCACTCTATACCTCTTGATAGTTTGAGTGATTTTGCTCGATTTGGCTTTCTAAAGCTTAAATAAAAGTAGAATGCATATCTTAACATTTACTTGAACATCATTGCTTGGATCATCATCATCTTGCATCACCACATCATCATTCACAATATGTCTTAAATATGAGGTACTAGCAACTCCACCTTTTCCACTTCTTATAGTCACCGCCATAACATTCCATGTATTTTTCCCACCCTTTGGGTTTACTACTGTGTCACTTGGTAGTGCCCCCTTAGGGAGAGTATTCATTTCTTGAGAAATTTGGCCAAGTTGGACTTCCAAGTTGCGGATAGAAGTGTTATGGGAGGCTAATTAGGCATCGGAGTCGGCATTTTTCTCCATCATATGTTTAGACATATTTTTAATTCTACCCATCTCATTTGAAGAAGAGCTTGGGCCTTGCGAAAGATAGGTAGGTGGATTGCTTGGTTGTTGGAACATCAGAGGCCTTTGAAAACCAGGCCCCCCGATTATTATTTTTCCACCCTCCTTGATTATTGCCTCCCCAGTTGCCTTGATTGTTTTTTCCCCAATTTCCTTGATTTCCTTGATCATTCCAATTGCATTGATTAGAATTACCGCCATTCCAATTGCCTTGGTGGTTTTGGTTGTTCCTATTACCTTGGTTCCCTGGTGACCTCTATTGTAGTTGTTTTTGCCCTTGAGCATTGTTTCTTTGACCTTGGTAATTGTTAACATATTGAACTTCTTCGTCTTGGTCATTGAAAGAATCACCTTGATCATAACCACTATCATCTCGCATGAATTGTTCTGAACTATTTTGCATTTATTGACCTTGTTGCCACCTCTTGTATAGCATCATATTCACACCTTCCATTGCATTCACTTTTTTTGGTCCTTGAACTTGTTGTAGCTATGATTTGGCCAATTGGTTCATGGTTGTTGTCCAACTCGGCTATAACTTTCCCATGGTCATATAGCTCCTTGTGTAGGTGACTAACATTAGGGCCATCCTGTGGAACATTGGCTCTACTTTGCCACGCCGAATAGGTATCCACCATCTCATCAAGGATTTCACAAGCTTCGGCATATGGCGTGTTCATGAAGCTCCCCCAGGCGAGTTGGTTAACCACACATTGGTTTATTGTGTTGATCCCCATGTAGAAGGTCTATTGGATCATGGCCTCAACCATAATGTTGTTAGGGAACTCTTTAATCATGGTACGTACCTCTCCCAGATCTTGTGCAATGGCTCATTGGGTTCTTGCTTGAATGCAAGAATTTCATCCCTAAGCGTCGCCATATGTCCTAGAGAGAATAATTTGGAAATGAACTTTTCTTCCAACTCATCCCAGGTGGTGATGGAATGGTTGGGAAACCTCTCTAACCAGTCCAATGCTTTTCCTCGTAGAGAAAAGGAAATAGCCTCAACTGTAGTGCATCCTCAGAGATGTTGGTATGCTTGCTCCCCCAACAAGTATCGACGAACCCCTTGAGATGCTTGTAGGAATTTTGGTATGGAGCTCCGGTGAAGAAACCCCTCTGCCCAAATAGTGTAAGCATCACATTGGTTATTTGGAAATTTTTCGCCCTAATATGGGGCGGGACTATAGCACTTTCATAACCCTCGTTTGGAAATAATTGGTGTGTTGCTCTTAGTGGAGGGTGGGGAGGGATCCATGGCATCATCGTCCACGTCCTCCCCCAAGTGCACATTTTTTGTGGGCTCGTTGTTGAGAGCCATTTTCGTACCTAGAATCAATTCAAAAACAAATTCGTAACTCGAAAGGAAAGAAAGACAAAAGACACAAAAACCAATATATATAGCTAAATTCGTTTAACTCCCCAACAGCAGCGCCAAAAATTGACCTCGGCCAAATCCACACCATAATTAAGTAGCGAGGCGATTGATGTAATAATAACCTAACAAAGGTTGAGATCGAATCCACATGGAGTTAGAATACGAGATTAGGTGTATGTCTAAGTTTATTGCAAGTTTTGGCTTAAATTATACTTTCACAAAGTTGATTGGTGTATTGCTTCTACTTTACTCTATTGACTGCAAAGATAGAACTAAATGATAGTATTTTTGGTTTTGAGATGTTTTTCAATTGATAAAGGAATCTAGGGTTAGGAATTCCACCTGGCTGGCTATCTAACGGGTTGTAAACTATAGGGCATGTTTGATTTACCTTGTTCATGGCATAGAAAACAACACACACAATTACTCACATTATACCTCTTGATAGTTTGAGTGATTTTGCTCGATTTGGCTTTCTCAAGCTTAAATGAGTATTTGCATAAATCTAGTGACATATGCTCATGTTGGGTCTTACTATCTCCAAATTTGACCTTTGAATTGGGGCTATCAATTTCTAGAGTTCACTCCATTCCTTGTTAGCCAAGTTTACTTAAGCGTAGTCTCTCTTTCTCAAGCAAAGAATATGTCAAAAAGGTATGAATCATTGTTTGCAACTATTAATTCTATAATTTAAGTTTAAACAAGGCTATATATCACTAACCCAATCACAAATAAACCATAAAATTAAATACCCATTAAATTCACACTAGGGTTGTGTTACAACCCTAGCTAAAGATCTAGCTACTCATAAAAAATGAAGAAATACAAGAAGAAATAAAATTAGAATGCTTAATCATAGATGAAAGAAAGAAATTCTAGTGTTAAGAAGTCAATCTATTATAAAATTACTTAAAGAAGCAAGGAAAAACGTTCAGGTGCACCTCTACCAACTAAACTTGACCTAAAAATACCAAAAAATAATATTTATACTAAGCTAAAAATATCAAACAAAAATGCCTCACGGAGGTTATGCAGCAGTATAATTCTGATGCGGATCACAAAAAGGCCTAATGCAACCGCAAAATTCTAGTCTGGTCCACACACTCTGGACTTTAGGGCTAGAACTTGAAGTCTTCTGCAGTCCCCATAAAATTTATTGCGGCGCGCTTAGGATTTTGTGGCCGTACAAACGTTTTGCTTTCCTCACTATTCCACATTTGGTCTTTGATCAACTCTGTGAATCTTCAATCATGCGGACTACAAAATAATGATTGCGACTATAATTGTCCTTCTGCGGCCACATACTTATAGTGTTGTCTGCACTGTTTGACTTGCCTAATAGCCTCCTCTATGAACCTCATTCTGCGGCCACACTAGAATTGTGTGGTCCGCACTGCTGGTCTCTTTGCGCAGTTTTGGCTCTTGTTCACTTTTGACTCCTTTATGAGTTGATTTTGACTTATTTGGCTTGTTTTCCAATGTTCCTGTAAGTAAATCCATTTTGTTAGTTTTTAGGAATACCTTTAAGCATTTTTAGCTAAAATGCAAGTGAAAGAGAGCAAATAAGAGGTCAAAATTCCTACTTATCAAGCATCACTTCATACTTTTTGCAAAAGGCTATGATAACTGGGTCTAGAGGACCCAACGTGAAGGGATAAATATAAGCACTTCGAAAATCCTCCATGTGAGTCGTAATTGATTCCTCGGCTTTGGACACCACCACGAGTTTACTGGCCCAGTTGCAATCTTCCATGATGTTGGGAGGAGATTATTGGTGATGGAGCACATGTACTTCGAGACTAGCTCGCATCGATCATATGGAAGGGGTTCTCTATCTTGTAATCGGCCCTAGTCGGCACCCCGTAGGAATGAACGAAGTCAAAAAGGGCTCCGATGTCTTTTCCTTGGCAAGAATAGACAGAGCTTTTCCTGCTTCAGACAGGCTCAAGGAAGAGGGAGTATCCTTTTGAGGAAGACATCTTGAATTCTGTGCCATTGCTTCTGAGTAAGGGTGAAGAGATGGTATTGATGAACCCAAATGACATGACCAAGAACTCATAATGCCCGTACTGAGTGCGGAAAGCTGTCTTAGGGACATCAGATTCCCTAATCCTCAACTAATTGTAGCTAGATCGCAAGTTAATCTTGAAAAATACCTTGGCACCCTGAAGCTATTCTAACAAATAACTAATCCTCGGTAGTGGATACTTATTCTTGATCCTTACCTTGTCTAATTTCCAGTAATCAACACACATTCTCATTGACCCATCCCTCTTCTTGACAAATAAATCCGGCACACCCCAAGGTGAGACACTTGGTCTAATGAAACCGTTCTCAAGAAAATCTTGCAGCTGTTCCTTTAGCTCCTTCAACTCTGGTGGGGCCATACGATGTGGTCGAATAGAAATGGGCTGAGTTCCTGGAGCTACATCATTGCAAAAGTCAATATCCATGTCGGGCGGCATACCCAGCAGATCTAAAGGAAATATATCAGGGAACTCGTGAACAACGGGAACAGAATCAATAGAGGGAACCTCGGCACCGGAATCCCAAACATAGGCTAAATAGGCCAAACACCCCGTATTGACCATACGCCGAGCCTTCACATATGATATAACACTACAGGTAGAATGAACTGGAGTCCCTCTCCACTCTAAACGAGGCATACCTAGTAAAACTAAGGTCACAGTCTTGGCATGGCAGTCCAAAATAGTGTGATAGGGTGATAACCAGTCCATGCCCAATATAATATCAAAGTCGCCCATATCTAAAAGAAACAAATCTGCACGAGTCTCAAGACCCCCAATCACCACCACACAAGAACGATAGACTCGATCGACCACCATAGAGTCACCCACAAGTGTAGACATATAAATAGGAATACCCAATGCATCACTAGGCATGATCAAGTACGGGGCAAAATATGATGACACATACGAATGCGTAGACCCCGGATCAAATAACATGAAGCACCTCGATCACAAACCAGAACTGTACCCACATCTTCACATCTAGAATCTCTACTTACACTTCTAATACCTCTCTTTGAGTGACTTGGAGAAACTCCTCCTGAAATAACTGCGTGAAATGAGCAACCTAACTGGTATAGCCAATCAATAATCCCTCCAACCTGTCTTAACAAATCCAGACAAGAGAAAAATAGCAAATCGACCCCATTGGCCTCCACGAACCCCACGTTCCTGAGAACCTCATAACAGCTATCTATATAACCTTGGGGATCTTCAGAAGTTGCACCACTGAAAGTAGTAGTGAAGTGTTTGATGAATCTAATCCAACATCCACAAAGCCTCTGAAGATGTAGCTGATCTATTCCCGGTTTGTGCTGCTGCTCGGGTGAAGAAGCGGTACATGACTCACCATTTGTGAAAGAACATAGTAGAAATCCAATTAGCATTGAGAAACAAATACACACGACAAGAAAGAACAAATATGAAATTTTCCTAACTTTGTTGCCTCGAGGGATTAAATACAAATGTCTCCGTACTGATCCCCCAGACTCTACCGAGCTTGTCCGTGAGTTTTGAGACCTATGCAACCTAGAGCTCTAATACCAACTTATCACGACCCGGATTTTTCACCGTCAAGAGTCGTGAAGGCACCTACTAATTGGAGCTAGGCAAGACTAATGAAATCCCTTTTTAACAATTATCAGAATAATACAAAAGCATCAAAATTAAATAACAACCGGAAGTCTTAATTATAGAAAATTTATCGAAATGCGGAATATTCAATATAAGCCTCTACCTAAGACTGGTGTCACAGTACCCACGAACTACTAAGAGTGCTAAATACAATTGTTTGAAAGAAAATATAACTGTTTGTCTCGAAAATAAAAAGATAACAGACTAAAATAAGTATAGAGGAGATGTCGGGCCTGCGGATGCCTGCAGGGCTACCTCAATATCTCACTGGATTGAAGGCTGGCTCCCAATCTAGTACTGCTGCTCAATATACTGCTCTGGCACCTGGATCTGCGCAAAATAGCACAGAATGTAGCATTAGGACAACTGACCCTGTGTGCTGGTAAGTGTCTAGCCTAACCCCGACAAGGTAGTGACGAGGCTAGGACTAGACTCCAGATAAACCTGTGCAGATCTACAGATTCTAATATTCGGAGAAACAATAAAAATAAACAACTAAAACTGGGGAAGGGAACTTGCTTTAGGGGAAACAGATAGAAAAAAAATATCATAGATAACAAGATAAATATCTACAGTTAAGCTTCTAACACGGAATAAGGAAAATAAGACACCTTTCATACTCAACTCATCTTGTTGCAGGCGTACAACCTGATCCAATTTCTTATTTCTCGTGGAAGGCGTACCACCTACTCCCATTTCATAATATCATGTGGTAGGCGTATCACCCGCTCCCATTTCAATATCTTGTGGTAGGCGTACCACCCGCTCCTATTTCAATATCTTGTGATAGGCATGCTACCCGCTCCCATTTCAATATCTTGTGGTAGGCGTACCACCCGCTCCCATTTTAATATCTTCTGGTAGGCGTACCACCCGCTCCCATTTTAATTTCTGGTTGTAGGCTTACCACCCGGTCCCATTTCAATCAATATCTTGTGGTAGGTATACCACCCGATCCCATTTCAATCAATAATTTGTGGTAGGCGTACCACTCGATCCCATTACTTCCAACACAATACACAATATTACATCACAAATCTACTCGAATCTATCACAAGTTACTTAATTACATCAATAAATGCTAAATGAATCAATTTGAATGCATAAAAAATGAATTTCCCAAAGTTCTTCCAAAAAAGTCCAAAAACGCCTGGGGCCCACGTGGTTAAAACTCAAGGTTACGGTTACCCACTCCGCAATGAACCCAAATATATGATTTGTTTTGAAATGGACCCTAAATTGAGGTCTAAATCTCAATTTTAGAAAACCTAAGTTCTACCGCAAAACCCCCTATTTCACCCTTGAAAATCCTTGTTGTTAAGTTAAAAACATGTTAAATGATATTAATGATTGAAAGGAATGAGTAAAAATCAACTTACAATTGATGTGGAAGAAGGTTTGTTCTTGAAAAATCGCCCAAAGGAGTTGTTTTTTGAAAATGAGGTGAAAAATGCCTTAAAATCGACTAAGTATGAAAAATGCAGGTTGGAGATCTGGGAAATGCGAATTGGGGTTCACAATTGCGAACCCCGACCTGTTATGGGAATTATGAACACTGGGAAAAGGGAGGGACTTCGCATTTGCGAGCCTAAACGTCACATTTGCGACATGCACCTCTTTGCATTTGCGGACCCAATGGTCGCATTTGCGACCCAGCTGCAGGATTCCTTATCTTGCATTTGTGATCACAAGATCGCATTTGCGAGACCTTCTTCGCAAATGCGAAGATTGCATAACTGAAATGCCAGATTTTCCAAAATTCAAAAAATGCAACTCGACACTTATCCAAAACTCACTCGAGCCCTCGGGGCTCCAAACTAGACATACACACAACTTCAAGAACATCCTACAAACTTATCCGTGCGATTAAATCGCCAAAATAACATCATAAGCATCGAATTAAGCCTCAAAATCCATGATTTTTTCCAAATTTTTATAAAACATCAAATTTTAATTTTAAGTAAAAAATACGTTAAATAACGCTCGTTTTCAACCAAACTTTACAAAAAGTGCTTAAACCATATATAAGACCTGTACCGAATACCGGAACCAAAATACGAGCTTGATACCACTACTTTCTAATCAAATTTTATTTCCCTTTTTCTTAAATATTTTCAGAATACAATTTTACTCAAAAATTATTTCTCGGGCTTGGGATCTCGAAATTCGATTCTGGGCATATGCCTAAGTCCCATATTTTCCTACGGACCATCCGGAACTATAAAATCACGAGTCTGGGTCCATTTTATCCAAAATATTGACCAAGGTCAAAATTATTCATATAAATATCAAAATTTTAGCATTTTTCGCAAAATTCAAAATTTAGCTTTCCGGCTATTTGCTCGGAATGCGCATTGAAATCGAGGCAACTCTAAATAAGATTTTCAAGGCCTCGAAAGCAAAGACTGAGTAACGAAACAAATGATGACCCTTTGGCTCGTCACAACTATCAACTCACCTCATCGGCCAGTGGATGGAATAGCCAAAGAGGTTCTAGTAAAGCTTGGCCTTTACGAAGGAAAGTTCAACCTGCGAGTGGTGATCATAACTGACTTCGAGTTGATAGTTGGGTTGGAATTCCTAAGGCAAACCAACAATATGCCCGCACCGTATGCCGACATACTTCTGATAATGGGAACAAACAGGGCCAAGCCCTGAATTATCCCGTTATGGCCATGATGATAGCCGCTGAGAACATCTCGGCCTTACAGTTGAAGAAGGGGGTCAAAAGACAAAAACCTACGTTCCTGGAAACCCTCTGAATTGCATATATAGAACGCTCATCGATTCCCATTCCTTCACTCGTGAAAGAGATTCTACTGCACTTTGAAGATGTCATGCCATAGGACATGCCTATTACCAGGCAGCTTCCCGAGGTTTTTTAGAAGAGCGACATAAGGCTAAGAAACTGATGTCAGTGCAGTAACTACCTGCCAACTGAGGTCCCCTCCGTACGCTAGACGAGATTGTTAGTGTTAAAATCAATGTCAAGAGCAATTAAGAGAAAAAAAATTAGAATTGAGAATGAAAGAAATCTTGATTGGATTAATGAAATCTAATACAGAAAGCAACACAGTGTCGAGGGGGAGAGACACTAGCACATAGAATTGTTTGCTTTCTAGAATGTTTGATTGCTTGATCCCCCTAATAGTACTTAAAAAGATAAACCAAAGCTACAAGACTAGACCTAACTAAGCTAGATAAATAAAATAGAAGTACATAAAATAAAAATACTCTATATTTACAATGAAAATGACTTAGTTCTCTACAAGGCGCAAAAACAGGTTCGTTGTCAGCAACCTTGTCTTTGGTATCACGGTCTGCGCACGGTATTGTCTGTGCACGCGACACTCTAGCATGTGACTGTCATTGGGCGCTGGCGAGGGATATCGGTAGTACGGTAGAGGCGCATGCACACTTATCACTTGGCGCATCCAAGACAACGGGCAGTCTGTGGAGCCAGGCCTTGGGGGGGGGGGGGAACTTTCTAGGACGCCACGACGCGTGGGGGTCATGGGGCATAGCTGGGAAGACTCCCATGACATAAAGACTGCACATTTCCATTCTTAACTATAGTTGGAAGGGAAAAGACATAGAAATGCAAAAATTAAAGCCCATTTAGAGCCTGTTTGGCCAAGCTTCTAGGAGGCCAAAAGTACTTCCTCCCCCTTCCCCCCTTTCCTCCAAAAAGAAAAGTAGGAAATATAATATTATATAGCCGTTGTAAAAATAATGGCCTAAAAATATATAAAAGTCTTATATTTTTGTATATATATATACATTTTGTATATTATATACTATAACTTTTAATAAATTTATACATTTTTTCGACTACCAGATTTAAAAGATTTCTGGCACATATTAAAAGTGATATACCCTAAAAAGAACTTTTAAATTTTTTTAACCCATTTGGCCAAGACAGAGAAGTACTTTTGACCAACGACAAAAATAATATTTCTGCTTTTGGGAAAAAGCAAAAAATCTTTGCTTCTTCCAAGAAGCAGAAACACAAAATTAATTTATTCAAGAGAAAAGTATCCTCACCATGAATTTATATTTTTCAAACTATCTCTTACTGATTTAAGTTTTTTCTTTTTATTTTTGTTTCTAGTTTTTACCATTCTTTTAAAATTAATGATATCATATACATGAATTATATTGCAACTTTCTAAAAAAATTTATTGTATTTTATTGTTTTTGATTTTGTCTTGGTGTAATGCCTCATAACTTTCAAAATTATCTTTTTCTATTTTTGCACATTAAAACAAATTATCTACATCCTTCTTTAGATTATCAATTCTCTTCCTACAAATAATTATTTATAATTTCTTCTGTCATAAGCTATTCATTTTCAAATCTTTAAAATAGCTATCAAAATAATTTGTGAAAATTTCCTACAAAAAGGTAATAAATTTATAATTACATCGCATAATCTATATCTATATATTATAAAATAAGAAGAAAAAGCATCTACATTAAGCAAGATGGCGGCCTTACAATAGGTCACTTGGTAATTTAGGACACATTAGTTAGGTTATGTAATAATTAATTTTTTTTGAATTTTAATTTTAATAAATTATGCATTATGTGTTTTTAATAATTAGTTACTTTTTTCGAATGTGAATTTAAATATACTTAATTGTTTTTTATGAAGATAATGACTTTTTTATATTTAATATTATTTTTATTTTACGCGCATGCCATCTTTCAAGTTTGACACTCATAATCATCTTATTACAGCTACCATCGCTATACACAATTTCATCCCACGACATTCTTCTACCAATAAGGAATTCAACTTTTATACTAATAAAGACATTACTGAAGAGACTGAGGAAGGAAATGGTCCTTCTAGTATTCTTTAGAAATACAAGGCAAGTCTTATACTAATATGGAGGTGTTGTGTGATAGAACTAGAGATGAAATTATTGAGAAATATTATCATGTGTGAGTGACTCTACTTATTATTTCATGGTGAATTATCAACATATAGTAATTTATAGAATAAACTTCTAATTCATATTGAATGATGTATTTTGATTGTTTAAATCATCTCATAAATAATAAGTATGTTGAGTGAAGTTTTGATGATTAACAAAGTATGTCTAAATGTAATTTTTCAAAGAACCAGATCCTCAACGTAGCTGCTTAATTGTTCTAAGGAACCAGCTCCTTAGGATAAAGTATCAGCTCCTCATATTGATAATTGTACGTTTGTACAAGACAATAACTTTATCTCAAAGTTACCTACATACGAGTTTGATGGACGAAGGTTGCTATCTGTGATAAGGGTATTTGCTCAAAAAGATACGGATAATTCAGTTAGAGACAAAGGTCAAAAAGCCTGTGGAATCCTGGAACAGTAGGCATCTTATCAAAGGTGATGCTAACTATGAATAAGACTCCTAGAAGTTCTCAAGTTAAAGTGTTTCTGTGATCATCTTTTTACACATCAACTAAAGATTCATAAGTTGTTTACTCCAATCGAGTACTTGTATCATGTTCTTCTTGAGTCAGTCTAGTGAATGTATTTTACGATATTGAATTTTAATTAGGTGTCATAAACAATTAGTGTGTTGGAGTGAGTATTACAAGTTAGAGTAACTTGTAACTTAGAAAGTTGTAGTAGGATCAGTGGAGAGTATTGAATTATAGTTTTGTAATTGATACATTTTTTTTGGTTTTTCACCCAGTATCCAGTACCCACATTGGGGCCCGACTAAATCTGGATTAACACCGGAAAGTCCCCATTGGGGGGAGGGGGGTAAAGTGCTCCCTACCTAACAAAGACGACTCCATACCTAAGGGCTCGATCCCGAGACCTCTGGTTAAGGATGAAGGAGTACTTACCACTCCATCATACCCCTAGATGTAATTGATACATTTTTTGCTCATTGTTCTAGTGGAGTTGAAGTTGAAAATCCTATGTAGTATCATGATTTTTGCACCTTTTGCGCTGGATGATTTTCTACGTAAAAATCTATGTGTGTACTTTACTTCACATTTTGAGGAACACGGTAGAAAACTAAGTTCTTTACTAATTCATAAGAGCACTCGAACTAATAAAAATTATATTAGATAAGAATATATGTTTTGGTATAACTATATATATATTATATTGGTTAAATCTTTACTATATATGTTTACTGTATGTTTTATATTTTGATTAATCAAAATAAAAAATAATAAAAGTCCCCTATGATAAATATTTAAGTTCATTTTTCTTTATAAAATAAGTATAAGACCTTGATGCTATTCTTTGTTGATAATTTGACACTCAAAAGTAGTTTTGAGAAAGATTGGCCAAACACAATTTATTTACTAAATGTTACGAAAATATTTTTTAAATGAATTGGTCAAACACAAACTTTTTTTCCAAAAGTACTCTTAAATAAAGCACTTATGAAAAAAGTACTTTTCAAAATAAGCGATTTTTGGTAGTTTGCCCAAACGAACTCTTAATGGTAGAAAAATGGATAAACGAAAGTTATCCATTTATATTATCCATTAAAAATGAGTTGGATAATGAAATTTTTAAAAATAGGTCAAATAGTAGATAATTAATGTGTATAACTATTATATTTGCAGTGACTCAAACTGGGAGTTTCTCAAATTTGGAAGAGTAGAAATTAAGTAATAAAATAACCATATTCAAAAAGTCATAGAGATATATCGATATTATTCCATCGATTAACTCATTTTCGATCGGTCTTAACTATAAGTCAAATCATATTTTATCCGTTTTTGTATTAGCCCTTTTCGATTTGCCTGTATCCTCGCGTAAATGCCCTTTATTCGCCAGAATTCCGTTTTGTCTCTAATTCCAGCCCATTTTATATTTGAGATGTTCAAATGAGAGAACAGGAGCGACCAATAAATACCTCAACAACAATTGCTCAACAAAATCAGGCTTGCCAATGAGCACCATTACTTGGATAAGACATTCACTTCCAGAATTTCATGGGGATAAAGTAACTTATTGTGAACAATCACTTATCTAAGGAACAAGCTTTTGAGTCACAATATTGTATATGATATGCAGAACAAACTTTCTAGTAATGAAGCTGATGTAAATTTATACTGATTTGTCCTCCAATACTTTCATGAAATAAAATCTTATTCCTCGTGAAAAGGCAGACGATGATTATTGATTAAGAGAACACCATGTTGTTTGTCAGAGAGAATATGGTGTTGTGGTAGCTGCAGAAGAATAAGAGTATTCCTTCTTCTCACATTTAGCCCTCATTTTAAAAGAAGAGCCAGCTCTCAATTTATCATACGAAATATTTTAATAGTAGCATGCGTTCTACTTTGGAGTAATTAGTTAATACCATTTGGTTAACAAATTGTCTTGCATTTGCTCTTTAACTCTTACAAAGGGTAATTTTAACAAAAGCCAAAAGTGAAGAGACAAATTTAGAACATTTTTTTCTCCAATATTTTTACATTCGGCCGAATTAGCGCTGTTCATGCTAAAGGTCTATTTAAATCAAGGACAGATATAAGATTGTCCGCAACAAGAGTATAAATACTCCAAAAGTATAATTAATAAATAATTAGAATATTTCGTGGTAAAATTAACAAAATGATAAATTTGATATTTTTTGTTTGAAGTTCAATACTGATCAGTTATGAAGTAAATATCTTTTAAATTATATTCATTTCGAAATTATTTTTCGGGGATTAATTCCTAAACTGTTGAAAATGTTGGGGGTATGTGAATCGATTGAGCGTTGGTAAACACAAATTTGAGAGAAAAACAACCTCTATTACTCACAAGAATAGATTACACGAGTATTTACAAAACTCATAAAAAAAACTCTCAAAAAACTCACAAACGAGGATCACTCTCAAGGATCACTCTTGTTCTCACTCTTCTTGGTGATGAACACTCCAATTTTGTGATGATTTTCAATGAAGGCAAGCACCTCTATTTATAGCAAGAATGGTGAGGGTTTTTTGTGGAAATTCCCGTGTGAATAAGGAAGCTTCCCATGGAGGCTATGGTTGGCTTGTTCAACCATTGTGGGCTGCCTGTGTGAATAAGAAATCTTCCCATGGAGGCTATGGTTGGCTTGTTCAAAGTTTGCTAGTTTGAACATCTAGAAGTACGTCTAGAAGTCATCAATTCTCCCCCTCCAGCTGTATCTGAAATAAACATCCCGGCTATGTCTCTGCATAACTCTAGCTTTTCTCGAGTCACTACCTTTGTTAACATATCAGCTGGATTCTCCTTCGTATAGATCTTCACTAGTCTCAACAGTTGTCGATCCATCACCTCGCGTATACAATGATAGCGAATATCAATATGTTTTGTACGAGAATGGTACATGGAGTTCTTGCTCAAATCCGAAGCACTCTGACTGTCAATGTACATTGTACTCCTTTTGTTTGATTCCAAACTCTTGGAGATAACGCTTTAGCCACAACATCTCTTTTCCAGCTTCAGAAGCAGCAATGTATTCTGCTTCGGTTGTGGATAAAGCAACACACTTCTGTAGGATAAACTGCCATGAAACAGCTCCCCCTGCAAAAGTGTAAATGAATCCTGAAGTAGATTTTCTACGATCAAGATCTCCGGTCATATTTGCATCTGTATAGCTTCCAAGATTGGATCAGCTCCCCCGTAACAAAGACATAATTTCATTGTACCCTTAAGATACCTAGGAATCCACTTTACTGCCTCCCAATGCTCTTTCCCGGGGTGGAGAGAAAACGACTCACCGTTCCCACTGTTTGAGCAATATCGGGCCTCGTACACACCGTAGCATACATCAAACTTCCAACTGCTGAAGAATATGGTACTGACGACATCTCCCCAATCTCTTCCTTAGATGAGGAACATGAACTCTTGCTCAGCTTGAAATGGTTGGCTAATGGAATGCTAACTAGTTTGGCATTGTTCATATTGAACCATGCAAGCACTCGTTCAATATACTTTTCTTAAGATAGCCATAACCTCCGGTTCTTCCTGTCTCGGGTGATCTGCATTCCCAATATTTATTGAGCCGATCCTAAGTGTTTCATGTCAAAAGACTTAGATAGTTCCTTCTTCAACTGGTTGATCTTCGTTGCGTCTTTCCCCACGATCCGAATATCGTCTACATATAGTAGAAGAGCAACGAAATTCCCTTCTGAAAATGTCTGAATGTAAACACATTCATATGCGGCAGTTTTCTTGTACCCTTGACTCACCATGCACGAGTCAAACTTCTTGTACCACTGTCTTGATGCCTGCTTCAAACCGTACAAACTCTTCTTCAGCTTGCACACGAGGTTATCTTCTGAAACCTCAAAACCTTCGGGCTGCTGCAAATAGATTTCTTCTTTCAAATCTCCATGAAGTAATGTTGTCTTCACATCCATCTGTTCAAGCTCCAAGTTCATACTTGCGACCAATCCAAGTATGACTCTGATTGAAGTCATCTTGACTACGTGTGAAAAAATCTCATAAAAGTCGATTCCCTTCTTCTGCTGGAATCCTTTGACTACCAATCGTGCTTTGTATTTCACCACTTTTTCATTGCCATCTTTCTTCAGCTTGAACACCCATTTATTTTCAGTGCCTTCTTCCCTTTTTGAAGTTCTACGATCTCATAAGTCTGATTTTTCTGCAGAGATTCCATCTCGTCCTGCATTGCGACCAACCACTGTTCTTTGTCCTTATGAGATACTGCTTCATGGAAACTCTCTGGTTCTCCATCTTCAATAAGTAGAAGATATTTGGATTCTGGATATCTTCTCGATGGAATCCGACCTCGTTCAGATCTACGAACTTCTGGAATATGAGGAGATCCACCATCATCTGAGTCTTGTGATGGTTCTGGAACATCAGGCAGAGTAGGTTGTGGCTGCCCCTGCTCAACATCGTCTTCCTCCTCATTGTCTTCTACTTCTGGAATATCTTCTGGCACTGTATCTTCATTTCTCATGAATGATTCTGCTGTTGCCTCTGCATTTGAGGAGCAACATTTGGCTTCTAAGATATTGTGGGCTTTTCAATATCTTCTATTGTCTGGTTTTCATGGAACACTACGTCCCTACTTCTGATCACCTTTTTCTCCTTTGGATCCCATAATCTGTATCCAAATTCTTCATCTCCATAGCCTATGAATATGCATGGAGAGGTCCTTGCATCTAGCTTCTTCTTGAGCTCCTTGGATACGTGTGCGTACGCCAAACATCCAAATATTCTCAAGTGAGAATATGATGGATCCTTTCCAGACCAAAGTTTCTCTGGAACTTCAAAGTTCAATGGTACTGATGGAGATCGGTTGATCAAGTAACATGCGGCTCTGACTGCTTCTCCCTAGAATGGCTTTGGCAGCTTAGCCATACTGAGCATGCTCCGAACACGTTCCATGATTGTTCGGTTCATTCTTTCATCTACACCGTTGTGTTGATGGGTGCGTGGGACCGTGTTCTCATGTCAAATGCCATATGATCTGCAATAGGCAGTGAACTGCCTAGAAGAGTATTCACCTCCATTGTCGGATTGAAGACACTTCAACTTATTTCCTGTCTCACGTTCTACCATGACATGGAACAGTTTGAAGTAATCGAACACCTGGTCGTTCGTCCGTATGAAATACACCCACACCTTTCGAGAAGCATCATCAATGAATGTTAGAAAGTATCCATTTCCGCCGAGTGATTCAACCTCTAAGGGACCTCAAACATCAGAGTGTACCAGACTGAGTAACTCTGATCTTCTCGTTGAAGAGGAATTAAACGAGACTCTATGCTGCTTACCAAACAAACAATGATTGCAAGGATTTAGTACAACATCCTTGTCCACATTGATGAACTCCTTTTTTATTAGGGTAGACAACCCTTTCTCACTCATGTGGCCGAGTCTTTGGTGCCATAAATTTTGAGAAGCCTCCTTTTCTGCAACGTTGAGGCTGTATGTGCATATCTTTACATGAGTCTTGTATAGCGTGCCACAAATATGTCTTGGGGCGACTGTCATAGCGCCTTTTGTTAACTTCCATGTGCCTTTACTGAAGTGAATATCATAGCCCTGTTTGTCAAGAGCTATTCTTGACAATAGATTTAGCCGAAGATCCGGCACATGGCGGACATCCTTCAAAGTGATTGTGCTCCCGGAACTTGTCTTTAACTGGACATCACCAATTCCGACGATCTCAGCGGAACTGGAATTTCCCATTTTCACAGCTCCAAAGTCACCGACTTTGTATGTTGTGAAGTATTCCTTGTATGGAGTCACGTGGCAGGATGCTGCAGTATTTACCACCCATTATGTGTCTTCTCGCGAGACATAAAGGCATGTCTCATCTTGGTTTGAACAATAATCTACATCACCAAAGATAGTAACTAACGTTTCTCCACCCTTGTTTTTCGGCTGCGAACTGCTCTGGACTTGCTCCTCTTTCCATTTGTAGCAGTTCTTCTTCATATGTCCCTCTATTTCACAATGATGGCACTTATATGTTGGTTTTCTGCCATCAGTGGACCTGCCCCTGCTCTTGCTTCTGCCTCTCCATTTGCTTTTGCTACTCTTTTGTTGCCTCCCCCGGTTCTCTATGACAAAGGCATGGGTCTGATCTGTGCCCATCTCCTTTCTCCTTGCCTCTTCACTGAATAGGGCATCCTTGACCATTGACATGGTTAGTTTTCCATTAGGGGCTGAGTTGCTGAGTGATACGACCAGCGTTTCCCAACTATCGGGAAGGGAATTGAGTAATAACAGCGCCTGAACTTCATCGCTAAGTTGCATCTCAACAGACGACAACTGGTTGACCAGGTTTTGGAACTTACTGGTATGCTCGGCAACTGAAGTGTCATTTTTTAGCTTCCTGTTGACTGAGAACCTCATCAATAGGGCCTTATTCCGAGCATTCTTGACCTGGTACATGTCTTCCAACTTCTTTCAGAGGGTATAGCGTATGTTTCTTGTGCAACATGGTGGAAGACACTATCAATCCATTGACGGATTTGAATAATAGTTTTTCGATTTGATTTCTTCCACTCTAACTCCTTGGCGGGATCAAGATTTTTACCCATCAATTCTATGGGATCAAACAAATCTTTACAACTTAGGAGATCTTCCATCCGAGGTCTCCATAGCGTGTAATTTGTGGCAGTAAGCGTAATCATGGCTCAGAAAGATGATGTTGACTCTTCTGTGGACATTATCATCTTACAAAATAAATTTTCAACACGATCGAGTTTGATCTTTACACACGGAGTTCGCCGTTGCGTCCGGAACGGCCGAAATGATTGAATTGACACTTCGTGGCTGAAATTCCAATATAGGGGCAAAACTATAATTTTTGAAAGTTGAGGGACCAATCTGCAATTTCAGAGAGTTGACCGGTTCTCTACAGTTGACCGGTCGTCTTCTCCGGCGAAATTTGCGGCGACGGTTGTCTTCTCCGGCGAGCCTCCGGCAAAGTTGACTAAACTTTGACCGCGATTTCTAGGCTCGTTTGAACTCCGATTAGGTCACTGTTTGGTGCGTTAGACTCCGTTCGACGAGACGAATCCAATGGTACCATCAGAATTGGATTTCGAGCAAAGCTTTGAAAAACCAAATTTGGCCCGTCACCTAAAAAACTTGACCAACGCCTCTAACCTCGCTTTGATACCACTTGTTGGGGGTATGTGGATCGATTGGGCGTTGGTAAACACAAATTTGAGAGAAAAACAACCTCTATTACTCACAAGAATAGATTACACGAGTATTTACAAAACTCATAAAAAAAACTCTCAAAAAACTCACAAACGAGGATCACTCTCTTTGATCACTCTTGTTCTCACTCTTCTTGGTGATGAACACTCTAATTTTGTGATGATTTTCAGTGAAGGCAAGCACCTCTATTTATAGCAAGAATGGTGAGGGTTTTTTGTGGAAATTCCCGTATGAATTAGGAAGCTTCCCATGGAGGCTATGGTTGGCTTGTTCAACCATTATGGGCTGCCCGTGTGAATAAGGAAGCTTCCCATGGAGGCTATGGTTAGCTTGTTCAAAGTTTGTTAGTTTAAACATCTAGAAGTACTGCCGGAAGTCATCAGAAAATATTCCTGTTACTTGTTTTTTATCAACATACAAACAAAAACACTACTTCTGCATAAAACAACACAAGACAAGGCCCACTACGCACCTCCCACTACTATTACGCTCATCAACTGTGTATGACCAACTAAATACCCAAAAAGAAAATATACATAATAAAATTTTAAACTATAAGTTTCTTGTGTAAAACATTTGGGTGTAAAATAGTTCTTCAGAAAAATATTACGCCGAACAATGGCGATGTACTAGATAAGTCTGTAATGCGATCACTTCTTTTTGTATACGTTTATAGTCAACTCGGACATTTTCGTTTTCTATAATATATATCTCCATAGCGAATCCTAATATTATTAAATTTATAGTTTATTGTCAACAGAATTTGTACATGTTCGCACGTCTCGAGTTTCTCAACCCAAAGGAGGTGCTTCTCACGTATGCTATTACCTGCAACTCAAAGCGATGATCATTTTCATTGGCTACTTCCAAAAATTATATATATATAGATAGGCATACATTAACAAAGCAAGCAATTATTCAACACTTCATTATTTCAATTGAAGCTCCCCTTCCTCAAATTTCGAAGAATGAAGAGTTTTTCAAGTACCGCCACTTTGCTTTCACTCACGGCCTTCTTTCTTGTGGCCTTCATTTCTGCTTTACCATTTGACGATATCGACCTTCCTTTCGATTACTATAGCCTTAGCTGTCCCAAGCTTGAGGAAATTGTCCACAACAAAATGGAGGAATGGGTTAAAAAAGATTATACTCTTGCTCCTGCCCTCATGAGATTGCATTTCCACGACTGCGTTGTTAGGGTAAGTAAACATATCCGTTTTTATTTTACTTTTAATTATGCTTTTATATATAGCCACAAAAATATCATAGGTTGTTTTTATCACATATTAATTTCAAAAGTCTTTTTTCATTTTCTTAGACTTTCGACCCCAGTCAAATACCGTCATATAAATTGAAACAAAAATAGAATAAGTTAAATTAAATATTGTTAATTTAGCCAAAAAAAATCTAGCTATATCTCCATTTTTTGGAATTTTTATTTGACTATACAAGATGCAATGACCTAGGTACAAAAATGAACGTATCCTCTAATTAAGTTTGGTATTGCATGTGTGGATGGTAGGGATGTGATGCTTCAATACTATTAGACCACGAAGGAAGTGAGAAGAGTGCAAAAGCAAGCAAGACATTAAGGGGATTTGAGGTAATAGAGGATATCAAAAGAGAAGTGGAGAGAGTGTGCCCAAGGACAGTGTCGTGTGCTGATATTTTAACAGTAGCTGCTAGAGACGCCACACTTGCTGTAGGTGGTCCATTTTGGATGGTTCCATATGGTAGGAAAGATGGTACAGTTTCATATGCTAAGGAAGCTGATCAATTAGTCCCTATGGGTCACGAAGTCGTCACTGATTTGCTTGAGCTTTTCCAGTCTAAGGGCTTGAATGTTCTCGACTTGGTTGTCCTCTCTGGTGAGCCACCTTCTATTTTATGACACATTTTTTGTTTTAGTATGACCTGAAAAGAATGGCACATTCTCTTAATTATATATGAAACTTAACAATCATATATATATTTTCATTTACCGTGACTTGTCGTTGGGACTCACTTGATATAAACATTCATTCTTTTTAATGATTAAAGGCATGGACATGTGAAATTCTCAGAGACATTCATTTACCTGCGTAATTTTTATACCTCCTGTAGATTTGACTACATATCAAAATTTTCCTTAAACTTCATATTCAGTCAAGCATTTCCAGATAAACTCGGACAAGAAGAGTAATCCTTATCCATGTAGCTATTTTTGGTTTAATGATCGATCGGGGATATGCCCACCAAATTAAAGTAGCAAAAAAAGCTATAACTCAACTGAAGAATTAATTACAGTTGAATATTAGTGTTAGATTATTTATTGATTTTTATAAATGTAGGAGCACACACAATTGGAAGAACCACATGTGAATCTATGCAATACCGATTATACAATTACAATGGAACTAGGAAATCAGATTCAAGGCTGGATCATCTCTACTTAAACTACTTGGAGAGGAAGTGCAGATGGGCATCTGAATATGTTGACCTTGATGCTGTTACTCCCAAGAAATTTGATGTTCAGTACTACAAGAATTTGCAGAAGGGAATGGCACTATTGTTGACAGACCAATTGCTCTACTCAGATCCAAGAACTGCACCTATTGTCACAGCTTTAGCTACTCAACCAGACGTCTTTGAAAACCTCTTTGCAGCCTCAATGGTAAAGCTTGGAAATATTCAAGATTATCTTAGCGTTGATGGTGAAGTCCGACTCAATTGCGCCACTGTCAATAGCCCTGGTTATTAATATAATGTCTTCAAGGACTTTTAAGGTTATATATACATATATATTGATAGCAAAAAGATATTTTATACTGTCAGTATGAGTTTATTCTTTTTTCTTATTTGTTATACGAAATTTGAAACTAATCTCAAACCGGTATTGCAATTGTATTTACTTAATAGTCCTTGTTGAGATTTCTATGTAATCCATCTCCACTTAAGTATTCGTGAATGTTGAAAAAATAAAAGGGGTTTGTACCGTAAGTATAATTCTCATCGCATGTAGCTAAAGGGGGGAAAAAGGAGCGTGTCAAGAAAGACTTCAAATAATAAATTCGACCACCAAGTTATATGCAACAATTTGTACGGCAAAAAGTTATATTCTCTAGAATGTGCATGGTCACTTTAAGTAGAGATTTGAAAATGATCAAATTAAGAACCGTTTGAGTTCGTTGTTGTCTTTTTTCTTCTTATTTCTTTTCTCTTTTTCCGTTGTTGTCTTGTCGAACCATTTACCAAGCATACATAATTAATAAGATGAAGAATAATTAATTTGATGGCGAACCATCAAATTAAGAATGTTGTCTCATCTTTCATTATAATTTCATTCAGAACCATAAATTAGTTTCAACTCCATATATAGTTGTTGATGCGCTATAATAAGCTTTGACTAATTAATTAATGTTTGTCTTTCCTTTATTTTCCCGCTTGGCATGTAATTATCGGAGAATGTCTACTCAGAAACTTTTCTCTTCAAATGTGTGACCATTTTATTTTGTGTCTTATCTGGCCCTTTTTTTTCTTTTTGGAATTGTCCATTTTCATTGTGTCCAAAATCAGTAACAAATTGCGCCAATCATCCAAAATTCCAAAGGACGCACGAGTCAGTATTTGCATTTGCATGTCTCTTCTCACGTCTCTAACTCATCTCATTCACCTACACCTTTTGGTTCCACTTGATCATTCTACTGGAGCCGAACTACCCCACCACCTAGGGATACGGTAGGATAAATGCAATCCATTTATTCTTAATTACAAGTCTTTGGTTCAAACCTTGAGAACAAAGAATGAATTTGTAATAGAAAGTGCTTTGTCCTTGAATAAATCCTGCACGGTACGAACTTTTATTAATCGAGTTAATAAGTTCTAGATAGAAGATGGTTAAACAAGAAAATCTCCTTCCATCTCTCTCTTTCTTAACCTTTCAAAGGTCACCAGTGATTGATAAAGTAATATAATTCATAACTCCCTTTCCTACTTTATCTCTTTCAAGATTCTCTTTTTTTACTCTTTCTTTCTCCATACATCTTATCTTTGAGCTACATCTCCTAAAATCATGTCCCTAATTTTCAAACTAGTTTAAGCTACCAAGCTAGTTCTGCTTTCTTTTTTAGGGTTTTCACATGGTTAGCCCCTCTTGTTATCAACACTAAAGTCCACACATGCAGTATCTTTGTTCGTTGAAGACATCTAGTGTTGAATAGTTGATCTTCTTGTATTTTGTACTTGTTTATGGCTAGGGATGGCTTTCTGGCTTCTCTCCTGTAAAATGACCACTTCTTCTTCTTCTTCTTCTTCTTCTTCTTCTTCTTCTTCTTCTTCTTCTTCTTCTTCTTCTTCTTCTTCTTCTTCTTCTTCTTCTCTCTACAATATTGCCTCACTACTTACTCTCTTCTTCTTTCTACTTCTCACTGTTATGGTCGAAGAGGGACATATACAACCAAATTCTTTACAAGTTAATTACCATTCATCAGCAGATGATGCTATCAAGAAGAACAGTTTCAAACCTTTGACAGAGAGAAGAAACTGCCGAGAAGATCAAGTTCCTAGTAAAAGAGTTCAATATTCTCCAATAATGGGCAGAAGAGGAAAACATGAGTACCCTAAAGAACATCAATCGCTGTCCTACTTATGGAGAGACAAATCATTGAATGCTAGTGCTCATGAAGTTCCTAGTGGTCCAAATCCCATTTCAAATAGGTAATTAGCCAGTAATTAAACAGAAAATGAGAAAGGTTAATTTCTTATAATCTTTTTCTCTCTCTGTACCTTTAATCATAGAATTAATCACGAATATTTGTCTTGTATCATGTCTTTGGTGTCCATTATTTGTAATATCAATGTGATTTCACTTCATCTTTTGTTATGGTTATATGATTGTATTTAATCTTGGGTAATGAAAATGCAAATTAAAGATCATGAAATTCATATTTGTAAGTAATCTTTGATTTCTATCTTTTTAGTACATCAATGGCCTCAACATTTTACTGTCAGGGTGCCTTACTATTTTTTGTCACTTTTCGCTTTGATAAAGCTGAATATGTATGCTGTTTCCACCACCATGCCCAAAAAGATAAGACAATATTAATTACTTTCCCTGCACATATAAATCACTAAACCGTGTAATTAGCATTAGTATTATGTGAATTAGTGCCTACTAGATCACTATGGATTGTTCACCAAATCTGAAACAGAAATTCCAGTTATACCTAAAATATTCACGATAAGACAAATATTTGTGATTATAGTGGAAAATGAAAGTGACGTTTAGTAGATAAACCTATAGCATTTACGAAAAAAGAAAAAACAGAACTATTCTTATTGTATGTTTGAAACGCAAAAGATAGAGCAGATTTTAATATATTTAATTTGCATGGGCTAATTGCAACCAAAAGAGTACCTGAGAAGGTTCAATATGCTAATATTGTACATTAGACTCCACTCTGTTAAAAGTAATGCATATATATATATATATATATATATATATATGGTTTGCTTTTCTCTTTAAAGAAATAAGAAAAAATAAAAATGGAAAAAGGGCGAACAAGCTAGTCCAAATGAGCTAAAAAGTATGTCTGAGGAACACAATGATCAATATACGGGGAAGTAGGGATTGGTCTTCTCCGTGTTAAGATGAGACTGCATGCAAATTATGACAACTCAAGGAAGGACGACCATACATATCTCATTTTACGTGACCGTCTTTTTTTTTATTAATGTGTTTAAAAAATATTTTTTATATATCAAACATAATTTGATCTTAATTTATTTTATCTTTCTTAATATTATGCTTTTTATGGCCACAATTAAATGTTTTTCTCCGTCTGGAGTACTTTATATACACAAATTTGTTTATAATCGAGACAGCATATATAGTATTCCAAAGCTGGAGTTTAGCCTTTTCCTTTTGTTTTGGGGTGGTGGTTGGGGGATAACAAGAGGGCAGTAAGTAGGGAAGAAGGGTCCCTTTCTTTGGAGCTTATTTTAATGAGCCTTAGTTTTCAGCTTCCCTCTGAGCAACAGCTGTTGCATGTGCTCTTCTTGGCTCTTTCTTTCAAACCCTGAATCGCCAAGAGTTATATATCTTTACCTCTCTTCAATCAATCTTCTTATTTGTTACTCTTTCTTGTTTGCTTCTGGATGGAAGGGTTTGCTTACCGAAATGCCCAACTTGTTTTCATTGGAAACGACATGAAATTATTTCCCTTTTCCTTTTTTCTGCCTAGTAATTTATAATATTGATCATCAATTACAATATAATTTATGTATGTATGAAATTATCAATATACTTAAATATAATATAAAAATTCCTTATATAGATACTATTATAATCTTTTAAAAGTAATTACCTAGTTAATATAATTTATTTTAAAGATTATTCTTATGTTTATAATTATTTATAATAATTGTGGTTTAATAAAATAAAAATTTATAGCTAATAATAATTTTCTTATAGCTTATAGTATTAAAAAACAAAAAAATAATTGTTTACCTTTTTTTCATAAATAGTGACCAACATTGGTCGCTATTTTGGTCAAACGATTAACATTTAATTACCGACAAAAAATAGCGATCAACGTTGATAGTTTTTTCTAATAACAGAGTCAAAAAATGGGTTCCACTCCCCCTCATTTCTCTTATTATCTTCCCCAAAATTTCCTCAACTCTCTCTCAACACCTTCCCGTTCCCTTCTCTATTTCCCTCACACAAATCTCATTCCCCCAACCCGCGCCACCAGTGTCGTTGCTGATAACCGTCAGACTGTTGTTGCCCACTATCTTATTGCCAACCCCCCTCCTTCTCCACTTAAAGAAAATATATTTTTGAATTATAATCTTGAATCTTTGTTATTTCTATTTTTTGTTTCAATTATTTCAATATTTATATTTATTGTTTCAATTAGCGTTTTAATTCTTTGAAAATTTTATTTTATTGGGGATTAGGGTTTAAGTCATGTTTTAATTAGTCTTGTTACGTAATTTTATTTAATTAGTTTGATAAGTGTTAAATCTAGTTTAGTTAGATTTGAATTATACTTTGTATTGTCTTGACAGTTTAGTTAGAATCTAGAGTTTAGGATATGAATTGAACCTTTAGGATATGAATTGGACTTTAGTTTATGAATTGAACTTTTAGTTTGTAAATTGAAATTTTAGGATATGAATTGAATCTTTTGGATATGAATAGAAATTTTACTTAATGAATTGAACTTTTAGTTTATAAATTGGGTATTTTAGGACATGAATTGGACTTTTCATTTATAAATTGAATTTTTAGTTTATAAATTGACATTTTAGGATATGAATCGAACTTTTCGGATATTGTCACGATCCTGGTTCGCCCTTCGTGATCCATCGTGACGTCACCTAGCCTTCTATGACGAGGTAAGCCTAAACTGCGGAAGATACACCAAAGTGCGAAATAAAATAATTTAAAATAGAATAAAGTGATATAATAGCGTTTAAAAGTGTCGCACGACATACACTATATAAATTCTCGAAACCAACGCAGTTTGTCCAAAATCCGGAAACCACCATTAATCACAAGCTATGAATACAGTAAAAATACTCCAACTCTGGAATGTCTACATCAACAACAAAGATAGAAGGGCTATCACTATAAGAGAGAATGGAGAGAGACTCCTCGGTCTGCGGACGCGACAGATATACCTCGAAGTCTTCAAACGGCCGCATCGCCTCAAGGTTCGTAAGTCTGAGTCGAAGTACCTAGATCTCCACATGAACAAAATGCACAGAAAGGGCATGAGTGCAACACAACTGTACTCAGTAAATGCCAAGCCTAACCTCGGTTGGATAGTGACGAGGAAAGGTCAGGGCCCTACTGAGGTTAACTAAATATAGAAATGACATAATACAATAAATAGTTCAAGAATCTACAGTAAGAATCTAATACAGGATAATAAGGAATTCAATAACTGAAATAGGGATAAATCCAAAACATAACGAAATACAACTCATAATAAGGATGATAACCATGTGATCTCTCATTATCCTTAATATATAAGTTGTGGGTCTCTTGGTATCTCGAGGATCTATTGGTATCCTTAATGTATAAGATGGATCTCCTGGTATCCTGAGGATCTCTTTGTATCCTCAATATATGCTAGGGATCTCTTGGTATCCTCAATATACGTGCTAGGAATCTCTTAGTATTCCGCACTTCAGTCTACTAAATCATAAATACATACAGGGGATCTTCCAGGATATTGTCTCGTAATCGCAAAGTAAAAAACATAACAACAACAACACAATAAATACGCAACTAAGTTCAACTTCGTACCAATTAAACATGAGATTCTAACCTAAGATGCTTCACATAATTCAGCTAAGTCAGTTTAAGCAAATAAGCAGTTATGTCAGTTAGTTATTCTTTCCCTAAGCTAATAGCAGATTTAATTTGCAAGTAAAATGAAACATGAACAAGGAACACAATTTAAATTATTCAAATAAAACTGAATTCTCAATAATTAGCTCAAGTACGCACTTGCCAACTCACATACAAGGCATATTGTCACGACCCAGATTTTTCACCCTTGGGAATCGTGATGACACCTACTAATATGAGCTAGGCAAGCCAGTTATCGAACAATTACCTTTTTACCAAATTAATGCTCTTTAACAATCTTATAATAATAACGTGTAAATATCAGAAATTTTAGAGTAAGCGGAAGAAAAGTAATAAAATATCGAAACATGAATCTATTACAACCTTTTAAGCCTTAATCACCCAGAACTAGTGTCATAGTACAACAGACGGTCTTAGACTGCTAAATACAAGGTCTGAAAATAAAAGACACAATGTTTTTTAAGCAAAGAGATGAAAAACGAAAGTAAAGGATAGAGGAGACGCCAGGGCCTGCGGACGCTTGCAGGTATACCTTGGATCTCCGCGTGGACTGAAGGTAGCCTCCAAACTATGGTCTAAGAGCTACTTCGGGATCTACACATAGTGCAGAATATAGTATCAGCACAACCGACCACATGTACTGGTAAGTGCTAGCCTAACCTCAGCAAAGTAATGACGAGGCTAAGACCAAACTACCAAATAACATTGTGTAGTTATATAATATACAATAGAAGGTAAAATAGGAATAAACAAGTAAAGATGGGAGGGAGAAAGCATACTTCGGGGAATAACAGATACAACAACAACAACAACAACAACTACCCAGTACAACACATAAAAATAGAATATCAAAAGAATTATAAAGGAACCAAAAATCGGACTGCTAACAAGGATAAGGGAAACAAAGGCAGAATTCACTTTCATTTTACATCTTGTTGAGGCATGCAACCTGCTCTCATTTCATGTATCTCGTTGCAGGCGTGCAACTCGCTCCTATTTCATATATCTCGTTGCATGAGTGAAACCCACTCCTACTTCATATATCTCGTGGCAGATGTGCCACCCGCTCCTATTTTATTTATCTCATGGTAGGCGTGGCACCGACTCCCATTTTATTTACCTTGAGGTAGGCGTGCCACCTGCTCCCATTTCATTTATCTCGTAGTAGGCATGCCACCCGCTCCCATTTCAATTACCTTGTGGCAGGCGTGCCACCCGATCCCAGCTACAAATCAATAACTACAACAAAGAATCCTGGAAAGGGAACAAGAGAAATATAACAACATCCTAGCAAGGGAACAAGAGCAGTATAACAACATCTCGGCAAGTGAAGGATAAAATTTCAACATCCCGACAAGGAAACAATAATATCAAACAAACATCCTGGCAAGGGAACAATGATGATAGTAATATGTGAGGCACAATAAACCACAATAGGGTCATAATAATTATAATAGAAGTCTCACGGATTTGCTTGATACTGATATATAGATACTCGTCACAATGCCTATACGTCGTACTCCACAATTAATATATAGCATATAAGACAGGACTCCAAATTCCCCAAGCTAAGATTAGACCAAACACTTACCTCGATGCCATGAATACATTTCATGTCTCAATTATTTCTCTATCATTTGGTTCCACCACTAATTTTCGCGTATCTAGTCACGAGTTACTTAATTGCATCAATAAACTCTAAATGAATCAACTCCAATGCATGAAAATATGTTTGCCACAGTTTACCCAAAAATCTGAAATCGCCCCCGAGCCCACATGGTCAAAACCTAGGGTTCGAACAAAAACCCGATTACTTATTCCTCCACGAATCCAAATATATAATTTGTTTTGAAATCGAACCTCAAATCAAGGTTCAAATCCCCAATTGTTTAAATACCTAGGTTTTACCCAAAATACTCAATTTCCCCCATGAAAATTATTTATTTGAATTAAAATCATGTTAAAAGATATTAATGATTGAAGGAATGAGTTAAAATTTACATATAATCGATTTGGAAGAAGAGTTGTTCTTGAAAAATCGCCCTAGGAAGTTTTTGTTTTGGAAGAGTATGAAAAATAGTGTATTTTTTGGTAAGTATAAAAGTTGCAGGTGGCAGATATGGGAATTACGAATAGGGGTCCACAATTACGAACCCCGACCTCTGCTATGTTGGGAATTTCGGGGGGGGGGGGTCGCATTTGCGATTCCAGGCCCAAAATTCGCATTTGCGAAGGGAGTCTCTCATTTGCGAGATGGAGCTGGCCTGAGCCATGCTTCAAAATTGCGAAACTGCTATGCACAGCTGAAAATCTGCAATTTTCTAAGTCCAAAATATACCCCGTGGCCTATCCAAAACTCACCCGAGCCCTTAGGGCACAAACCAAATATGAACACCAACCTAAAAACATCATACGAACTCTACGAGCTTTGTAAGGATAGACATTTCTTGGAGTTAGAGCTCAGTTTTGTGTATGATGCTGGGGTTGCATGTAAGATTGCGCGCTCGTCACCGCATAGGGAGAGGATGCCACGGCATAAGCAGCATCTTGAAGGGCATAATTGTATGGTGAGACGATAGAAGGCACATATGATTAGCGAAATGACCTGTAGTCCCCCCTCGAGCTTGAGACCATCATGACTTCCCCTTTGCTCCAATTTCTGTTTATCAAAACCTCCGAACCATTCTGATACTATGATGTGGCCTTAAAAGCAGCATGACTCAAGATTCGACATTTTTTTAAATCGTTTTCAACCATTTCCCCAATTTTGATAGTCTCAGCAAATGGCTTACCCACAACAGACATCATGTTTTTTAAGTAATCAGCCTCTTGCACTTGTAGAAAGACAGTGACATTTTCAATTTCATCCATTGGAGGCTTTACCCTGGAAACTTTCTCTCACCATTTGACAGCATATTCGCAGAAGCGTTTCGCGATTTTCCTTTTCAAATTGGACAAAGTGTTTCTATTAGGAGCAATGTCCATATTATACTGGAATTGACGAACAAAATCTCGGACCATATCATCCCACACATTCCAATGAGTAATTTCTTGATCTGTATACCACTCATAAGCGATTCCGGTGAGGCTTTCCCCAAAATAGGCCATTAACTGCTCCTATTTTCCACTAGCACCCCTCAACTGGTTACAATATCATTTCAGATAGGCGACCGGGTCTCCACGCCCGTTGTAATTTTCAAATTTTGGCATCTTAGAGCTAGCTGGCCAGTGGACATGGGGAAACATACAGATGTCAGAGTATGAGACACTCTTTTGGCCACTCAAACCTTGTATGTTTTTCAGGCTTTGTTCCAAGCTCTCTATCTTCCGAGCAATTTTCTCGTGCTCGGGATTATTGACAACCTTTTCTTGCTCTACCAAGAAATCATATCGAGGAGGTTGATTGAAAGGGTACAGGGTCACATATGTTATTTCTGGTTGAAGCTGTTGACCCTGAAAGATGAATATTGGGGGCGGTTCCCTGGTAGCCGGTGCCTGGGGGCAAACCAAAGATGACATGCCAAGATTATTAGAGAGCATTGGAGGGTACCCGCATGGTATGAGCGAATTGGGAACAAGGTGTTGGTACTCTCATTTGACCTAGGGATTAACTCAGGGAACCCAAGGATTGCACTGGGTGGTTCCGTACCATTAGACCAGGTGTCCCACATTTCCATTATGCGGAGACGCAACATCTATTCTCTTCAACAGCTGCTGATTCTATCTGCAGAATAGTCGATGCCGGGCTATCCTCAGGACCGATGATTGGTAGATTGCTTGCGGAGGCCATTTGTACCTTTGGATTTTGTGAAGGAGGGAAGGCTAGACTACCAACAAAATCAACCACCAAAACCTAGCTAATTTTCACATCCAACAACGTTGTTAGTTTTAAACATTTAACATATAGGAAATCGCACGTTGGGATGTAATGCACCTAACAGTTAAATGCTTCTAGCGTGTATTTGAACTATTGCACATTTCATCCCGGCCTTAACTAGCCATTTTCACTTTGTACCTCTTTGTTTATTTCTGCCTCTCTTCAATCACTCTTGATTTTTTTTTATCTCCTTTTTGTCGCTCTTTTATTTTTGGCACTCTATTTTCTTTCTTTTTCGCTTAGTTTTTTCTTTTTTTTTCTTCAGTTTATTTTATCACTCAACTAATTTTATGGCTATGATCGAATTCGATAGAGATTGCCTACATATCATGACCCCGCATGAATCAAATCTTGCATAGTTCGGGAAGATTGAAAATAGAGACTCTGGTTTTTCTTTTTATAAAACTCAGACCATGAAAGCTTTAGCAGGAGAAAAACATTTTTTATTTTTGATTCTATTTTCGTTTTTTTTTTTGAAATTTTCTAAAATTGCTTTAAAATAAGGAAGGGATTTTTTTTTTTGGATTTTTGATTTTGATTTTGTTTTGGCTTTGAAAGAAAGACTTGTAAAAATTCATTTGCTTTTGATTTGAACTTTGAGAAGTTTTATAAGTAAAAAGAAAATATTTTTTGATTGAATTTTCATTTGTTTTTTTTTTTTGAACAGGAAAGAAAATATTGTTTTTTTTAATTTTTGATGTTGCCTGTTCATTTTCGAAAGAGGGATTTTTTTAAGAAAATATTTTGGATTTTAAGTTTTTATTTATTTACCAAATGTACTTCTAAAGAAAGTTGAAAACTTTTTTGGACTTCAATTTTTCAAATTTTATGGACATTTACAAAGAAATGACTTCTAAAGGAAAAAAAAAAGACGAATATCTTTGGATTTTTGTTTCTGAATTTTATTTGGATTTGTTTTTGAAAAAATACTTCAAAATGAAGAAAACTTGTATTTTAGAATTTAATTTTTTTTATTTTGTTATTTCTTATCTTTCTGAGTTTAAAAAAAAACTTCTTTTTTTTGTTTTGAATTTTCTAAAAGATTTCTAAACAAGGAACTAAAAAGAAACTAGTTTTAAATTTTTGAAAATTGGGTTCTTAAAAAACTTTTCTAAAAAAGTAAATAAAAATATTTTTGAATTTTTGTTTTGGTTCTTTTTTCTAAAGAAAAAATTAGGGGTCATAAAGAAAGACCCCCTTTTTTTATTAAAAGAAGAAAATAAAAATATTTGTGGACTATTTTTGAAAATTGGGGTCGAAACCGATGAGGTTTGCCTACGTATCTCACATCTAGTGAGAATCAGACCCGCGTAGTTTGATCAGTTATGACGGAACACGGAAATCATGACACTTGAAATTTTTGGCTCATTTTGAAATGACTTTTCTTTTTCAGAATTTGGTAGAGTTTCAGAATTTTCTAAATATCTACCTCACTTTTTTTCGATTTTCTTTTTCCCTTTTTTTTAAATTCTTAAAGCCGGTCAACATGGCACGTAAGATGCATTAGGATGATCTTTTTAATTTGGGTACACTTGTCCTAAACAGACCCAATCCTTGTGTTGAGTCTCCAAAGTCAAATGTGCGTGATGTAAATAAACGTTCCTACTAGGGATCTGACATAAGGCTTTGTTATACTAGGTTCAAAACCTGGGTTTATTGTTCTAGACCTGACTTACTCGAGCGAACAACTCAAGCAGGGGGAGGGGGCCAGCGTACTGGGAATACAGAAACTTCACCGACTTAGCAACTTGTCCGAACCTCGTTATAAAATGGGATAAGACTCTACATGGAAGAGAAGTCACACGAAGTGCACCCTTCTCCGTGATTTAGAAGACTCAGAGAGAGGATGGTCCTCGTAGCACTTTATATACAATTCACAAAATATCAAAGCGGTAAAGCATTTAGAATATTAGGTTCAAACATGTAGGAAAATCAGATAACGGATAAAACCAATCATAACAGCTATTCTAAGCTCGAATTCATAAACCCTAAACCAAAGTTGTGCATTTGGTCCTGAACAGAGTCGCCAGAGTTGTCAAACCTCCTTTTTACACACTCGAATGTAGTACAAGAGAGCTTTTCCAATTTAAGTGACATTATTCCAAAATGAGATCATTTATTCATTTTTGTTCAGAGTCGCCACTTGGGATATGTTTGTTTCTGGTGTCCCAAGTCACCGGTTTATTTTAAATCCCAAGTCGAAGAAAATTTTACTTTCCTTATGAAGTCTACGAACAAGAATTCTGAATAAGAAATTATGTTAACTTGGGAGAAGGTGTTAGCACCCTCGAATTCCGTGGTTCTATCACGGTCACTTAAACTATTACAATTGGGCTATTATCTGATTTTAATAAATGGTTTACCCTATGGTATATTTTAACGTATTAACCGCTTTTATTCGTTTTTAGGAAGATTTCAATGTTATACAAAATATGTCTTTGTATCACATCACATGAAATGCACCCGCGGTCCATGACATATTTTAATAAACTTTATTGGTATTTGAATTAGGGCCATATCAAATACACACCCGAGTTTAAGAATATAATTTTTTAATAGCACGCCTAAAGCATCTAACAGTATTTATTATTCTTCCTAAATAATGAGATTATTGTGGGGCTTTGAATTATGGAAATCACTTGTGGGAAAGTGTACAAGTATTAATTGATTCTAATTTTTTGGACCTTTGCTACATGGGAGTACATTTGAAAATAAGATTCACTCTGCTAAAAAAAATTCCAACTTAGTGAAAGAACCAAGCCCCACACAAATTCCTTCTAGGCGAGTTAGATGTTCATGATTATTTGACAGAACATTATAAATATTTACAAAGTTTTATCATAAACGTACCAAACACAACTTGGAAACTAGCAAATTAAAGGCAATATGTCACGGACCGGATAACTCCCTAGCTATCTTCCGTGCGGCCTTAGTCACAATTCGCCCCTGCGTTGTGCTAAGTCAGCCTTTTCCCGAACAAATGTCACAACAAAGCTAAGAGAAGCTAAGAAGAGAAGTTTGCAAGAAAGCTTTGTATTAAACAAGAGAAAGCTTTGTACAAGTATTGGATTTCTCTATGTCTTATGTGTTCTTAAATTCCAAATGCCATCCCATATTTATAGGGGAGGCTTACAAGCTCTAGAGGTTCTAGAGAGTTCTATAGCCTTCTAGCTATGTACATGTCCTAGAATTCTATGGAGAGTTCTAGAGAGTTCTACTACATTCTAGGTAGATACAAGAGTGTTCTAGAGTGTTCTAGAGAGTTCTAGAGAGCTCTAGAGAGTTCTAGAGAGCTCTAGAGAGTTCTAGAGATCTCTATAAATCTCTACACCTAGTAGAATATACAAGATAACTCTAGAGGGGTCTAGAGTCTTCCATTGGAAGAATCTAGACTTGGCTAGAGAAATGCTGCCATCCGCGCGCCAAATCATTGCCAATGTGTCGCCCAATCATTGCCCGCATGGCATAATCTCCTAGAAAATGTAGGGGCGTGACAACCTCCCCCACCTATTGCGTCGACGCCCTCGTCGACTCTTCGTGAAAGGCCCGGATTAAATCCTCAAATTGCCAAAGCGCCTCCTTTGGCTCCCAGCTTGCCTTGCTTTCCGGTAGTCCCTTCCACTTGACAAGATATTCATGTAACGGTTCCCTAAAGCGTGGCCGAATCACCCGATCAACCATGATGCTCTCAATTTCCCTGCCAAATGATGTCGTAATGGATGTCGGTGCCCGATGTGACTCGTTCCTTACGCGAGACCAATAGTAGTTAGCCTCTATCAACGCCTGGGTGCGCTTTCTTCTCGGATGACCCGCCCATCGGGTATCATGGCACTCCTTGATGATGCCCTTGCGCCACCTCTTCCATTTGGGAACATAAATCTGTTGTCCCTTGGTGCGCAACAAGTCGCCTTCGGCCCAAAATTGTTTAGTTTTCCCATCTTTAGCCATATGCATGTGTTGCTTGGCTAAAGGATCATGCGCCATTCCATCCTTGATAGGATCCAAGAGCTCCGCCTGAACTCTTGACATCGCCGCCAATTTTGCCTTGCGGCTAAGCGCATCTGCCATATAGTCGGCCTGGCTCGGTTTGTGCTCCAACTGGATCTTGTGTTCCACCCCACACCTGGGTGGTAGCTTGCGGGGTAACTCTGGTGGCATTACATCCTTGGACTCTTCCAGCACGTCCTTGGTGCAAGCGGTGGTATCGTCGTCATCTCCCCCTCCTTCCTCGTGCTGAAGAGCGGCTAATCCTGTCTCCTCCCCATGTTGGCGTCCCTCGGCCAGCTGCATGGCACTAAGTTGAGAAGATTTGGATGTCTTGGGAGGGGAAACAGTTGGAACCATGCATGTTTCTCCTTCCAAGATCATCAACATGTTGAATCTAGGGAACGGGACAGCATTGTACTGCCGAAAGAACTCCATCCCTAGAACAATGGAGTAATCATCCATCGGTGCCACCGAGAAATCCACCTTGCCTGACCAGTTGCCAAGCTTCAACTCGGTCCCTCTCGCTACGCCGTCTACGGGTTTGGCATCAGTATTCACGGACTTGAGCCAACCCTTTGAGTATGTCACATGGAGACCCAACCGTTCCGCCTCGGTCGGAGTCATGAAATTGTGAGTGGCGCCCGTATCAATCATTATGTGGACCACCTTTTTGTCGACGTGCCCCTGCACGTACATAAGACTCCTGTCACCCGCCTGGTGAGGAGTGGGCTTAACATTCAGTGCGTTAAGCAGCTTAAGACATCCCATGGTCGCTTCGTTGCCATGCTCCTGTTGCTCCAACATGGCGCTCATGGCTTCGCGCTGTGGGCAGTCCCTCGCCCAGTGTGGTCCTTGACATAGGAAGCAACCCTCCCTTGGTTTGGCCTCCTTCTTGTTGTCTCTGACATGTTTCCCTTCGTCACCATGGGTTGTTGGCTTGTGGGTTCCGTCCCTGACTCCCCCACCTTTAACTGACCAAGTCCTTTGAATCTTGGACTCGGATGATTCGCCGTGGTGCTTGACATAAAACCCTTTATCACCACCAGTGTAATCCTCCAATGTGGTAGCAACCTTAAGTGCCGTCGAGATGTCATCGGCCTTGGATCGTCTCAATTCTTGAACCGCCCAAGGTTTAAGCCCGGATAAGAAGTTGAACAAGAGATCCTCGTCGCTCATGTTGTCAATTTGTAGCATCAAGTTGGAGAATGCCTTGACGTACTCCTTGATCGAATGGCCCTGTTTGAGGTCCCTCATTTTCGCCCTTGCTTCGCGGCTTACGTGCACCGGGTAGAACTCCGCCTTGAGTTCTTTCTTTAGGGCCTCCCAACTGTCAATGACGACCAGCCCTTTGTCCATGTCGGCTCGTTTTCTTCGCCACCAAAGTGCAGCCATGTCGGTGAAATGTAAAGTGGCAGTATGTACCTGGGCCAACCCTGTTAAGTTGAGCGCCTCGAAGTAGCACTCCATGTGCCAAAGGTAGTTGTCTATGGTTACAGCATCTCGAGCTCCGTTGTATTCCTTTGGCCTTGGCAAGTCCATGGCACGGGCAGTGTCTCGGACTTGCACGGTTGATGTCGAGGCAGCTTCTTTCGCCATGAAAGCACTCCTGCACATTGCCCAGTCGGCCTTGGTTTCCTCTATGGCAGCCTTGGACGCCTCTAGGTTTGACTTGGCTTCATCAACGTCCTGCCTCAAATCTGACAAGGCTTGATACACCTTGGCTTGAAACAAGCTGTTCTCGTTGGCTATCTCTGCCCCTGCAGCATAAATCCTTTCTTGGAAAGTGCCCAACGAGGTATCGACCTTCTCGACGTACTCTTCTACTGTTTGCTCCGTGCGATCCAACCTCTCTTTTGTATCCGCCATAGCTATCTCAAGTTTAGCTAACCGAGCTTCAAAACTAGCAAGATAGTCACGAGATTTACCTCCCTTATGTGGTGGTGGTACGGTGCGCTCCTCCTCGCGACCCTTGCGAACTTGCTCCTCACCGCCGCTAGCCATGTCGTGAATGTGCCCAGCTAACCCACGAACCCTTTCGTAGCGTCGCTCTGATACCAACTGTCACGGACCGGATAACTCCCTAGCTATCTTCCGTGCGGCCTTAGTCACAATTCGCCCCTGCGTTGTGCTAAGTCAGCCTTTTCCCGAACAAATGTCACAACAAAGCTAAGAGAAGCTAAGAAGAGAAGTTTGCAAGAAAGCTTTGTATTAAACAAGAGAAAGCTTTGTACAAGTATTGGATTTCTCTATGTCTTATGTGTTCTTAAATTCCAAATGCCATCCCATATTTATAGGGGAGGCTTACAAGCTCTAGAGGTTCTAGAGAGTTCTATAGCCTTCTAGCTATGTACATGTCCTAGAATTCTATGGAGAGTTCTAGAGAGTTCTACTACATTCTAGGTAGATACAAGAGTGTTCTAGAGTGTTCTAGAGAGTTCTAGAGAGCTCTAGAGAGTTCTAGAGAGCTCTAGAGAGTTCTAGAGATCTCTATAAATCTCTACACCTAGTAGAATATACAAGATAACTCTAGAGGGGTCTAGAGTCTTCCATTGGAAGAATCTAGACTTGGCTAGAGAAATGCTGCCATCCGCGCGCCAAATCATTGCCAATGTGTCGCCCAATCATTGCCCGCATGGCATAATCTCCTAGAAAATGTAGGGGCGTGACAAATAGCTAGCAGCGATGTAGACGAACTGCCAAACGTTTGTATATGAAAATCACATTACTGGTCAAAGCGCTTCCTCTAATTCTAAATTTGAAACTCATGGACCGAGATATACTACTCATTGCAGGAAAGTTCATTTAATTACAAATTGGAACCAAACAAAACTACTGAAAAAATAGAAAACGAAGTATTTCCACACGCTTATGCTTGAATGATAAATATTTTCCTAGTGTTATTATAAAACGAATTTCACGATCTGCCAGCTATACAATAACATATAGAGCAGTTGAACTCACGTGGCTTCAATAATGTTCAAAATCTGCCAAGGAAAAACTCCAATCCAAGTAGATTTGAATGAAATTCAAACAGCCCTCATAGATTTCACAAGAAAACAAACAGATTTTTAAAAAAAAAAATTCAAATCCATCGACAGCCTATCAACAAATCCAAAACCGCAGCGGAGAAAAACATATTGAATATCAAACATCGATCGAGAACAAGGGAAGGGCAACGGAACTTAAACTTTGGCAGACAACGGTTAGTCAGTGTGGGAACCAGCATATATTTCACAAAAATTTCATCCATGAGTCAAAATAAGCTTAGAATTTACATACCTCTGGCAAAGAAACAAAAGAAATGACCGAATAAAGGTCTGAAAATTAGAAGACGGACCTCAGCTCCTAAACAGCAAAATCAGCGGCAAAATTAGCAAATATAACAACATTTTCGATCAAAAACATCACTTGGAAACTCAAAAAATGGAGGCTCACAGCAGGGAGTGAACGAAGCAGCAAGATTGTGAGCTTCATGTGAGTGAAGGTGAGTGTTTTGTTTCTTTTCCCCTATTTTCTCGTTCTTTTCCTCTCATTCTTATACAATTTTGTGAGTGTGTGGATTTATGTCGAGAAGAAGAATATGAGTTCCGAAGTTTATGTGTTTGAAAATTTACAACTTAAGAAATTATTAAGTTTACCGGTTCGAAATTTCGCGATTTTAAAAGTTTAACGGTTCAAAAGTTAATGAAATTTGTAGATGTTGAGACGAGAGATTATATGGCTTCCAAGCCAAAGCATAAGTGACATAGACATGTATATTCATTGTATATTTATTGTATGTTCATGGTATACAATGTAGTGGACTGTGATGATTATTGATGTTGGATTGTGAATATCTGAGCCCAAGTTTATTTTAGTCTTGGGCCGTCTGACCCGACCCAAGAGTGGAGTGATGTATATAGTTAGGTATAGAGATATTTTGTAATTAATTCATTCATTTTGCTTGACAGATTTTCTCGATCTTCTGGAGAGTTCTCTCAACTACTCCCTTTCTCTCTTTGAGACTATTATCGAGATATCTGGCTACATCATCTTCAGTCGGTTGATGTTTGGGTAATTTTCCGACATCCCTGACATTTTTCCGGTGACTCTCCAGATTCTAGGGTTTCTGGTGGTTGAACCTAGAGTTTTCCTACTATCCGGTGGCTCGATCCTCACTTGGTGGATGTTTTGGGTAATTTTCCGACATCTTTGACTCTATTTCGGTAAGTTCCCAGTAAGGTTTCCGACGGTTGGACCTAGGGTTTTGAACCTAGGGTTTTATCTGGCGATTGAAGGCCGTTCTTCTCCGGTTGCGAAGAAGGAGGGTAACTCTATCACTGTTCTAAGTGTTGTCTATTTTTGCATGTGGGTTCTGAGACTATTTTTTTGATTACACACTGATTATTGTACATGGCTTCTAATATGAATGCTAGTACCTCCTCAGTGGACTCTACCAGTCCCCTTTTTATCTACTCCTGTGATATTCCTGGAATCTCCCTTGTGTCCACTCCCTTATCAGGCAGTGGCTATGGGGAATGGAGGAGGAAGATGACTGTCGCGTTATCTGCTAAAAACAAAACCAGCTTTGTTGATGGCACCTGTCCCCGACCAGTTACTAATGTGACTCAGCAAAGACTATGGGATAGATGCAATAATATGGTGATTTCTTGGTTGACTGCCTATTCCGATACTGCACAGAGTATATGGTCCCAACTTCAGGCTAGATATGGAACTGCCAACAGGACCAAAATCTTTGAATTGAAAAGAGAGCTTTCTCACACCTTTCAAGGGTCCCTAGATGTAGCTTCCTATTTCAATAAACTGAAAAGTCTGTGGGATGAATTAGATTCTATGTGTACAAATCATGGACAGCGATGTATTTGTGCTGCCAAAGATGGTATAATACAGAAAAATGATGAAAATAAGGGTTTTCAGTTTCTAATGGGGCTTAATGAAGCATACTTGGGGGTAAGGAGTAACCTATTGATGATGCAGTCACCTCCAACCCTTGACAGTGTTTATAATATGGTCCTCAATGATGAAAAACAGAGACAAGTCCAGTCCCCTTCTCAATTTAATCCAGACTCAGTGTCTTTCAATGTCCACACAAATAGACATTCGGTCGGATTCAATAAGGCCATAGTGCCTAATCCTTCTCCTGCTTTCAGACAGAGAGTCAATTTTGACCAAGCTAGAGGGCCTTTATTCTGTAGATACTGCAAAAAATCTGGGCACTTAATTGATAAGTGTTTCCAGATTCATGGGGTTCCACAAAATACAACATTTAACAAGGAGAGGAGACCTGTTGCTGCTCATCTAACTGCTGGTATGGGTTCCCCTTCTTCTGATGGACATGTGTTTGTTCCCAAGGGAATCCTCCTGAAAGCCATCATTCTGTTACAAACATAGATTGCCATAGTTCTGTGATACCAGGGTTGAGCAGACAACAGTATGACCAGTTGATGAGCTTATTACAACAGACCCAGTTAGGGGACTCCACTACTCAGACTCCTTCTCCCATGTATGCTGCCAATTTTGCTGGTACTATGCTAACTGAGAGCCCTGCTTCTGATTCCAAATTTTGCATGTTAACTCACATTAATTCTACAACCTGGATAATAGACTCCGGAGCATCTAACCATATGACTTTTAATAAAGATTTACTCTTTAATCTCATTCCTTTAACTGTACCCTATCTTGTTACTATTCCCAATAGATATAAAGTGAAAGTAACATGTACATGATCTTTTGCATTAAATTCATTCATCACTCTTCATAATGTCCTACTTGTTCCTTCTTTCAAACATAACTTGATTTCTGTCCACAAGTTAGTGCAACAGTTGCATTGTATAGTACTGTTCACTGCAACTTCCTGTTTAATTCACTTGTTACAGGCCCCTTCTCTCAGGATGCCTCTGGATCTTGGTAAAGAGGAGGCTGGTCTGTACAAGCTTGTTTGGGTGCCACCTTCATCTTCTTCTAATTGTGGTTCTTCTGTTTCTGTATGCTCTTCTTCTTCTACTTCTTGTAAACATGCCTATTCTAGTAATCAAGCTGTTGGTTTGCCTTTGAATGTAAACAGTTCCATGTGTAATAATACTGTTACCACAGACATGAATTACATTTGGCATTTAAGGTTGGATCATATACCTTTGTGAATATGAAATACATTTCTGTTTTACCTTTTCCATTTGCTTCTAAACAGCCTTTTCAATGTTCTACCTGTCCTATGGCCAGGCAAACTAGGCTTCCCTTTCCTGAAAGCACTACTAGTACATCTAAACATTTTCAGTTGATTCATGTTGATACTTGGGGACCTTATCATACCCCCACCTCTTCTGGTTCTAGATATTTTCTCACAATTGTTGATGACTTTTCTAGGGCAACCTGGACACATTTGTTAGGGTCTAAAAGCAATGCTTTCTGCATGCTTCAATCTTTTATCTGTATGGTCAAGACCCAATTCAATGCAACTGTACAAACTGTTAGGAGTGACAATGCTTTAGAATGGGATCTAGCATTGCTGGTACATCCTTTTTAACCAACATGGAATCATACACCAAACACTTGCCCACATACTCCCCAACAGAATGGTGTTGTTGAGAGGAAACATAGAACTCTTCTTGAAACCTGTAGAGCTTTACTTTTCCAGTCTGGTTTGCCCTTTCTTTCTGGGGTGATTGTCTATTAACTGCTACCTATCTTCTTAACAGAATACCCTCCAGGCTCCTTCATGGTAAATCCCCTTATGAAATCTTGCATAGTAAGGCACCCACTTATTCTCATTTAAAGGCTTTTGGCTGCCTTGCCTAAGCTATTGTCCCCATTCCTCAAAGGGACAAGTTAAAGCCTAGGGCCATTTCTTGTGTTTTCCTGGGTTATCCTTTTGCCAAAAGGGCTTATAAACTGTATGATCTTTCTTCCAAGAAGTGTTTGGTTTCTAGGGATGTTATATTCCATGATACCTGTTTTCCTTTTAAAACTGCATCATCTTCTGTTCATCCTTCTACTTCATCATTTCCTTTTGTTCCACCTGTAGAACATTCTGATGATCCAGATTCCCCCATTCCCATTTCCTATCCTCTTCCTACTACATCTGTTCAAGCACTTCCTCATATTGCTCCAGACTCTACTGATTCTGATTTAATTCCTTCTTTCAATCCTGATATCTCCCCTCCTACTTTGGCCTCTTCCCCTTCTGTTCCTGCTCCCAGAAAATCTCAAAGACAGCATAATCCTCCCTCTTATCTTAAGGATTATATCTGTCAATTTCCTGCCTTCTCTGGATCCTCTTCCTCTTCTTTGGAATCTGAACCTCTATATTACTCTCAAGCTGCATCTGTTCCAGCATGGCAGGATGCCATGAGAAAGGAGTTTGATGGTTTGGACACAAATCATACTTGGGATGTTGTTCCTCTTCCTCCTGGTAAGAAACCCATTGGATGTAAATGGATTTATAAAATCAAATACAAGGCTGATGGATGTGTTGAAAGGTATAAAGCTAGACTTGTTATTAGAGGAGATACTCAGGTTGAAGGTATTGATTTCAATGACACTTTTACTCATGTGGTTAAAATGTGCACTATTAAGTGTCTTATTGCTGTGGCTGTGAAAAATCATTGGAATTTATTTCAACTGGATGTTAATAATGCGTTTTTACATGGTGATTTGGATGAGGAGGTTTATATGAAGCTTCCTCCAAGTTTGACAGTTTCTGCTCTTGATTCTCTTTTTGCCTCCTCTGCCTCTACTCCCCTTGTTTGCAAATTGAACAAATCCCTGTATGGGCTAAGACAGGCATCCAGACAATGGTATGCCAAATTGTCTTCTGCCCTATATTCCAGAGGCTATAAACACTCTTTGAATGATTATTCTTTATTCATCAAAGGTACACCAGGGTCCCTTGTGATTGTAACAGTCTCTGTGGATGATATTATTCTTACTGGGGATGACTGTAATGAGATTGGTGCCCTGAAACTGTTTCTGGATTCTCAGTTCAAAATTAAGGACCTAGGGTCTTTACGTTATTTTTTAGGCATAGAGATGTCAGTTGTTCCTGGTGGGATGATCCTTAATCAGCATAAATATATTTCTGACCTGCTGCATCAGTTTGACTGTGTCAGTGTCTCTTCTGTTGTCTGTCCTTTGGACATTAATGCAAAACTACATGCTGATTCTGGTGACCTTTTACCTTGTCGTGACCAGTATAGGAGTCTTGTTGGTAAGCTCTTATTTCTGACTCATACTACGCCTGACATCTGTTTTGCTGTGCAACATCTGAGTCAGTTTCTGAAATGTCCCAGACTTCCACATATGACTGTTGCCCTCCATGTGTTGAGATATCTTAAAGGTACCCCCTCTATGGGTCTTTTTTATTCTGACTGCAATGATTTCTCTGTTGTTGGTTATTCTGATAGTGACTGGGCTTCCTGCCCTGATACAAGGAGATCTGTTATTGGGTTCTGTATTGTTCTGGGTGGTTGCCTGATTAGTTGGAAATCTAAGAAGCAACAAGTGGTTTCTTTGTCTTCTGCTGAAGCTGAATACAGGGCCCTCGGTAAGGTTGTTGCAGAATTGTCTTGGCTGTCTCGTTTATTTCTTGATCTTGGGGTTCCTATTTCTCTTCCGTTTTTTGTGTATTGTGACAGCCAGGCTGCTATTCCCATGGCTAAGAACCCTGTTTTTCATGAACGGACTAAACACATTGAAGTGGATGGTCACTTTATGCGCGATCAACTCCAGCATGATCTCATTCAACTGTTTCATGTTCCTACCACTCGCCAACTTGCTGACCTTCTGACCAAGCCTTTGCCTGGCACTGCGCTTCATCCTTTGCTGCTCAAGTTGCAGGTGATTCCCCCCTCCAACTTGAGGGGGGTGCTGAGATGAGAGATTATATGGCTTCCAAACCAAAGCATAAGTGACATAGACCTGTATATTCATTGTATATTTATTGTATGTTTATGGTATACAATGTAGTGGGCTGTGATGGTTATTGATGTTGGATTGTGAATATCTAAGCCCAAGTTTATTTTAGTCTTGGGCCGTCTGACCCGACCCAAGAGTGGAGTGATGTATATAGTTAGGTACAGAGATATTTTGTAATTAATTCATTCATTTGCTTGACAGATTTTCTCGATCTTCTGGAGAGTTCTCTCAACTACTTCCTTTCTCTCTCTTATTTATCTCACTATATCCTTCATGTTCTTCAGCTTAATCTTCACGTTTTCGGTAGATTCGTAAGGTTGTTGGTTCGAAAGTTATGGCTTCACGTTTATTATATCTAAATTATTCATGAATATTTTTGACAAGCCATTTTCCTTAATTTGCGTACCAAACACCGAAAAATAAATAAAATTACTATTTGAAAAATAATTTTCACAAAAAAAACATTTTCCGTTATACCAAACACACCCTAATTTTAAACTCAGTTATGCATACCTTAGTTTCAGTTGGATTGACTTCCTTAGTTCTTACATACTGTAAAGTTCTTTCTTTTGTGGATGTACTAAATTTGCATTGCAATCCTCACTGGCAATCCAATTTTCCCATCTGCAATGTCGCTTCTGCGAGAATCATGCCCAGCTTCTGCTCAGTCCGCTGCTGCGATGCCTTCCCCAGCCATGGCCAATTTCCGTTCTGCGAGGAGCTGCTTCGCTTCTGTGCTATCGCTTCTGCGATGAAGCTTCGGCAGAAGCAAAGGAACCAGATGCTGCCCAAATACAGCAGCAATTTCAGTAGTTACCTCAGACCGAAATTCATCCGAGGCCTTCGGGACCTTAACCAAATATACTAACATGTTTCAAAATACCATACGAACTTAGTTGAGGCTTTAAACCACGTTAAACAACACTCAAAGTTCGAATCGCACCATGAGTCGAATTATGAGTTTTTTTAAATCTTTTAACTTCTACATTTTTCGCTGAAATATATCAAATTAATCCGGGATGACTTCAAATTTTACAAGTGAGCCATATATGACATAATAGAGTTGTTCCAATTTTCGGAATTGAAATCCGACCTCGTTATCAAAATTTTCACCTTCTGTCAAAGTCTTCAAAAATCTTTTATTTTTCAACTTTCGGAACGTCAAATTATCCCATGGACTTCCAAATTCAAATTCGGACACACATCTGAGTCCAAAATCACCATATGAAGCTATTGATATCATCAAAATTTCATTCCGATGTCGTTTGCTCAAAACTCAATTCTCTGGTAAACTCTTTCCATTTAAACTTCAAAATGAGAATTTTTCTTTAAATTAAATTCCGAATCTTTCTAAAACTAAACTCGACCAACACGTGGGTTTTATGGGGCATTAATTCTTACAATGACAAGTCGGGTCGTTACATCCTCCCCTCTCCCAGTTAAAACATATGTTCGTCCTCAAACGTGCTAAGAATTATTCTGAGGATATTAAACTACTGAGTACACATTTACTCACGGGTGATTCTACGTCACTATGATTTATCATGGGTCCGACAATACCATCTCAATTGACATTATTTCTTTTATCCTCGTTTACAAAATTTGAAACCAATTTCTTATACTCCAATTAATTTCAAATGCCTGATTTTTCATATTAATAGTCTGAATCGGCTATAGCAATTTCGTGCCTACACCATTATACATATGCACACAATCACATCTATAGTCATAATATATGTTCATAACTGATTCCAGTACCCTCATTTAATCTCATATTAACCAAAATCTCGTTTCAAAATTTTACAACACTGACAGTAACACACGAGGCATGAAGATATCATAAATCCCTTATACGAATTAACGAGTTGCATTGACACTCATCTTATAGGTTAAAACTCATTATTTACGGCACAAATATGGCTAAATATGCACAGAAACAAATAAAAGAATTATCAAATAAGCCTAACAAGCATGACTCCTTATTAATACAATAGTATCAAATTTTTAATTTCACAAAGAGAGAATTTAAACTCGTAAATTTTTCATCACCGGGACCTCGTCCTTATATAATTTCCATCGCGGCTTGTAGCCTAGTTTAAATACTTCACATTATATAAATACGTGAATCTCGTCCTCAACTCTGAATCATAAAATATTTTGCATATTATGCCAACAGAAATTTTTCCATCCCTTTCTTTCTTCTTTTTAATAAATTCCTTAAACAACTTTCACAACACATAGCATACCCCATAATATGAAATTATACTGGTTTTATTATTTGTACTTTAACTATCACAATCGCTACACACGAAAAACAAATCTTATTTTAATTTTTCCCCCTCGCCACAATATAACTTCACTCAATATCTTTCCTCAGTATCTATTTTCTCAATGTTTCATTGATTTTCTCTATGCAATTGTTGTGTTACTTCTCTTTTTCTTTTTGGTGCATTCTAACCGAGGAGAGCTATCGTAATTATGGTAGTAGAATGTAAATGGGAATCTAACGGAAACGTACCCAAACAAAATATATTATTTACCAACAATTAGTTATTGAACTGTGCTGGTCTGGGCCAATTCAGATAGAGTTTTTACTTGTCATCAAGTCGAGGCCGCTGTGGGCCAGATCAAAGAAAATGCATACTTGTCGTTGGGCTGGGTCGTTCTAGCCCAATTAAGAGAAATGTATGCATGTCATTGGAAGGGGCCGGTTCGAGCCTAATTAGAGCAGAAAATGTATGAAAGCAACACATCAAATATTTACATTTTATTTATCTTTTATAGTTATACTTTCAGCAAATAAGCAAATTTACCATGTGTAATTATATTGAAATTTTATAACAAATCCATAAAAGAAGAGATTAATTATTTTGAACTGACAAGAGATCAACGAGCTCTTGTGGCTCAACTAGTTAGAGAGCCCGCTTAGGTAAAAAAAAGCCTTAGGTTAAACTCTGAATTCGAATATTTTATTTTTTTGTATTTTTACATTTCGTGGTAATTGTATGCATTGCACGAAGAAATACAAAGGATACATGTTGTATCCTTTGTATATACTCCTGTATATAGCCAATGCAAATTGTATCCTTTGTAAACACCCTTGTATTTCACATTGGTTACAGTTGATACATATTGTATATGTTGCACGAATGAATACAATTGTGAGAATGACACACATTGTGTTCGTTGGGTGAAGTGTTGTATTGTATATGTTGCACGAATGGATACAATTGTGAGAACGAATACAGTTGATATACATTGTCTTCGTTGGGTGAAGTGTAGTTGTATTCATTGTACGTTTGAATACAAGTAAATAATAGCTACAAATTGTAATTGGGCAAGCTATATTTACTATGCTCTAAACTATAGTGGTTTATAATGGAATCGCCCTTAGCGAGTTATGTGCCATATATGCTGAGAATTTGTGTAGTGCGCCTCATTGCATTAGGGTCTAGAATTTACTCGACATGTGAGTTGAAATGAAATCCTAGATATTGCTTGGTTTGAAAAATAATTTTAGATCTTTTTTTATCTTTTTGAGCTTAATGCTTACCACAAATAAGAATTATCATTAGTCGACTCTTTCGTGCCTAAGACATTTACTTGGAAACAATATTATAAGCCTATAATCACTTGTTCTTAATTGTGATTGTTTTTATCCTTTTACCTTTTAAAGCAATTTAATTATAAAATGAGCGCTAGAAGAAGTAAGGTGTCACGACTCGAATTTTCTACCTTCGGGAATCGTGGTGGCGCTTACTCGTGAAAACTAGGCAAGCCAGTAGATAATAGTTAAAACAAAATAACTAAAAAATGCATAAGTAATATAATACTACCACAACTTAAGTACATAGATACCCCATAGGTCTGGTGGCACAATCCATGAACGACTAAGATTTATTACAAATACGAGTCAGAAAAAAGTACAATTGTTCTCGAAATAGAAAAGACAGAAGAAACTAAAGTGGTAAAAAAGGACTTCAGACTCTACGAACGCCAGCAGATCTACCTTGATCACCTTGGACTGAATGAAGAAACCTCAAGCTACTCACAAGGTCTGGCACCAAAATCTTCACAAAAAGGACAGAGTTCAGTGTCACACCTCTTTTTTTCGCAACCCTTATTACAAGGTTGAGTTAGAAGAACTTTTCCAATTAAAATGACATTTTAAGAAAATGGATTATTTATTATTTAGAGCCACCACTTGGAATTGAGTTTTGGTGTTCAAGGTCACATTTTATTGAATCCCTTATCAAAAGGAAGATTTGACTCCTATTTCATAGTCTACGAAAACAGAAGATTGAGTAAGAAATTCTGTTGATCGAGGGAAAGATGTGAGGCACCCCTCGAGTCCCGTGGTTCTAGCACAGTCACTTTATTAACTCATATAAGGCTTAAATCAAATGTTTTAGCTATTTTAATATTTTATTGATTATGGCTTATTCATATCGCTTACTTAATTATTATATTTTAACTATTTTCACCAAGATGCAGTAGGTACACAAGGTATTCGTCTTTGAAGTTGGATGTTAAACCAATGCATAGAATGTACACACGGTTAAAATATAATTATTGTAAATTTAAAGGTATCAAGACGTGGAATGCACATGTGATCCTTTTATCATTTAAGCACATCAATCCAAGGTTTGGGTATGAACGCATGGGCTAATCACGTATTTAGAATATTTAATTATTTTGTGTCTTTTTTACTCCAAATATTTAACTGTATATCTTATATTATTATTATTATTATTATTATTTTCTTATCACACCTAATCTTGAATCAATTCCTAACTCATCTCAATCCCTCACAATTTTTTTATCACTTTTTATTTCTTGCAACAAGTTTGAATTAATTTATAACCGCATCTCTTCCTCACTTATCAATATTTGTTTTTCAATTCCAACTGCCAAGCCATTACTTTATTATTTGGATTAACTATTAAATAAATTAATTAATTAAGAGGCTCCCCGTAGCAACTGATAAACCCATAATAAAGCATAGGATGGAAAGAAATAGCCCAAACAATTAATTTACATGAATCGTAACAGAAAACATATGAATAAATTTAGTGAGCAAAACGAAGTTAAGAACTAGTTATTCAAGAATAGGTCCCTCAATTCAGGAATACAAAACAAATAACTTCATTTATCAAATATCTTGACAAGAGTTACGTGAATTTTCCTAAACATATGCACATGACATAAAATTAACTAAATTATGAAACTAAATAGAACAATTTGAATATCCATAAACCACAAAAGTTAGTGACATAAAATTTAAATATTACAACAATCACATATCTGAAAGTTGACGCTACAAGAAAACTTTGAAAAGATAATTTACTAAACATGTAAACTATTATAAAGAAAGAAACTAACAGATTCCGCTCCAAGCCAAAAGAGTATAAAAAATAAAAAATGGAAAAAAGGAATAAAACTTGAATTAAACTAATCTTTATATGTTACATCATACATAACAATAACAAAAATTTAGCGATGATACTGACCTTTAAAATAAATTTTTCCTTAATAATAGAAAAAACCCGATGAATATAATATTATCCAATGTCGAATTTGAACAGCAATAGCGAACTGCGGATAGAAAAATATGAGCAAAATCATACCCGGTTAATCTCAAAGCAAAAGGAACTCGAGAGGAACTTTCGCTTAAACTCAAATCCAAAATTTCTATCATCTCTTCACATATCGTTACTAACTCTATTTATGATTATTTTATTTACGGCTGATGAAAGACTCAAATTAACAAATTTTCTCTTAACTTCCCCCCTTCTTTCCAAGTGTATTCTTATTTTATATATATATATATATATATATATATATATATATATATATATATATATATATATATATATATGGGTTATTATGTGTAGATTGCGGAGGAAATGGGAAATTATTGCGAGGTGTGTGATGTGAGTGGGGAAGGACGTGAGGGAGTGGGGATGGAAGGAAGTTGATAAATATGAATATTATGCAACTAGTTAGGATTCTTACTCCTTTTTTTTTAATTTCCAGATTTACTTTTCTTCTTCTTTTAAACTTTTTACTAAGTTAAAAATAAATTAAAAATAAAATAATAACAAAAAGGAAAATAAAGGTAAAGCGTTCCTTTCTTCTTATTTTCGTTAGTTTTTTATCATTAAATTAAATACACACACACACACACACACACACACACACACACATATATATATATATATATATATATATATATATATATATATATATATATATATATATATATATATATATATATATATATATACTATAGTTAAATTATACTAACTAAAAATACTATTGCTCACATATAAAATAGAAGAAACCAAATATATATAAATTTTATAACATACGATAAAATCTTATATTTTAATGAATATTTTTTTATAGTTTTAAATTTTTCTTAAATAAAACCTATTACGAGTAGGATAAACATTTAAAATATTAAGATTAGACTTTAAAAAAATATGTTCACTAAACTAGCATAAAATTTGAGTGTGGTAAAAAATTAGGTGTTCACAGCGTTCCCCTCTTTGCTTGGAAACATGAAGAGTTTTCAGGCACTGAAAATGAACAAGGTAACTAATTTTTGGCCTTAATATTATTTTAAAAAAATGCAACCGAGCCTTGATTTTAGGTAGCCTACATATCCCGAGTTATAAGGGAATCTGGTCACACATAGTTCAAGTAGAAAGAAGAATGATGGAGTATACTTAGATGGAGAGTCCACTGAGGTTCCGTTGAGGTTCTGTTCCTTAAATCAGATGATGGAAAGATGGATCTTGACCATATGTCTCGATGCATTACGTCAAATTTGGTTTCGCTCGTATTGAGATCAAACATTTCACTTTCTCCGGCAAGAGCTGGAATCATATTTTTGCATATTCAATCAGTGGTTTGCAGAAAAACCTATAAGCCATCACAAACAAACAAAACGAACAAAAATTTTCTGCCACATTTTGCACTAGAAATTTTTTGTGAGTTATTGAAGATACATTAAGCTAACCTTGGCTCCATGGAAGAATATGTTACTGTTGAAACATAGAAGAATTGAAATCTTCGCTATTGCAGAATAAAGAATTGAAAAAGACACATTTTTAATAATAATAATAAGGAATGTTATACCCTATATTAACAAGAAGGAGGCAACCAGGGGGTGCAGTACCCTGCGTTGAAGATAAGATGAGGCACGTGGCATCTACTAGGGGATGCCGTACCTTATGTAGGTAGAAAGTAATATGACCAAGAAATGTAGTATCGCGTGTCGACAATAAGATGAGGCTCGGGGCACTCTAAAATGCAACTAGGAAATATCGTACCCTATATTTGCAAGTAGAAGTGCAACTAGGGGATATAGTACCCTGTGTTGGAAATAAGATGAGGCTCGTGATACTCTGAAATGAAATTAGGGGATGTAGTACCCTATGTTTTCAATAAGAAGTAAGGCAACTAGGGGATGTAGTACCCTGTGTTGGAAATAAGATGAGGCTCGTGATACTCTAAAATGTAACTAGGGGATGTCGTACCCTATGTTTGCAACAAGAAGTAAGGTAACCAGGGGATGTAGTACCCTGTGTTCGAAATAAGATGATTCTCGTGGTACTCTGGAATGCAACTAGGGGAAGTCTTACCCTATGTTTGCAATAAGAAGTAAGGAAACCAGGGGATGTAGTACCCTCTGTTGGAAATAATATGAGGCTCGTGGCACTTTGAAATTCTACTAGGGGAAGTCGTACCCTATGTTTGCAACAAAAAGTAAGGTAACCAGGGGATGTAGTGCCCTGTGTAGAAGTTAGGGTATTGGTTCCCTATAATGAAGCTAAAAATAAAATAATTACATGTATATTAAAAAAAATCAAGGATTTGAGAACTTCACCGAGTGGTGTTCGTCTTTTCACGTACTATTTCCTAAAGTTGTTCTGTTCCTGTTCTGAACAAAGAAAGATTCGTTAGTTTTAAAATGGTGGTCGATTTGTGGCCTTGATTTCTTGGGCGACTTGACCTTGCATCCATTACACTTGTCAGGAAAACCAACCCTATCGATGATCGTACAAATTTCCGGGAGATTCTGACTTTACTTTCTAAAGATCTTCTTTCTCAACATCAACATCTTACTATTTTGCGCTTATCACTATTTGTGTACATGGTGCAAACAAACTTGTTCCCCAAAACGACTTTTGATGAGTAACTTTTTTTGACCCTTGAAATATTGCTAAGTCCATCAAGCATTTTGCTTGACAAGGAATATCAAAGTCGGCTTTATGGCTTTGCCCATACTGTTTATGCCCAGAAATATTGCTTCATATAATGAGGAATACGGTAACCAATTTTGTGGCCTTTTTCTTTACTTTGCTTTGACAAAATTAAACTGAAAAGGAATGAAGATAATAGTACAAAAGAAAACATGTAGGTAAACTAATAAGCATTACAACTAACTCAAGAAGTGTCCCTTTCAGGGGAAGAATAAGAAAGAACTTATCTGAAGGAATATGTTGACTTCATTGAACATGACATGCACTTTGGACTGGATGCCCGATCCGTCTAAACCGTCTGATTCTCAAAATATGTTTTAAACTTCACTTTGAAACTGAGTTCTTCAACCTTTCTTGTGCCGGGATATAAGAAGACCTAAAATCGATCAAGGATGCCCTTTGGGGGTATTCACAAATTGACATCTCTCATTTGCCTTTTTCTCAACTCACCATTGCCTTATAGTGCCTGTGAGAGTTTTCACCAATAAGACTCTCTCATTTTTTTTTCTCAACTTGTCATCGTCTTATGGTGCCCTTGAGGTTTTTCATCGATAAAACTCTCTCATTTGTTTTCTCTCTTTGCAATAGTTGAAGCGTCACCCGCAGTATACTGACTTAGCATTCTCAAAAGTTGATTAGAAGGTCTTAAAAGGGAAAGGTAAAAAGAAATACCCAAATGAATTACAACTTTTAGAACCATTAGATGGAACACCGTAAAAAAATAAAATAAAAACATGCCCTAGTTTTCTTTGGATATTGGGAAAATGTGGATTTTTGTTTGGTGTGACTGAACCTCAGAGAGAGGCTGCCTACATATCCTTTCAGAATCAAGTCGAACGTAGTTCAGGAAAACATGAACTTGTTTTGATGATGATTTTATTGAAGTACATCGGTTCCAATTGTGGGTAAACACAAAGAAATATAAACAAGGCTTCAAAGGGCTAACTAGGGTTGACTAGTGTTTGGGTAGCGAGAATGATAGCCTTTCGTCATCCCAATTTGAGAATGCTAAGTATAAACCAAATTCCCCAATAGAAGCATTTCAGACATAGTATCTCTTGACGGCATATGCATTGACGGATATGTCGATCACCTTTGCTTCTATATCTTCCAAGTGTAGAGCTCCTTTCGACAATACTTTCTTGACGAGGTAAGGACCTTACCAATTTGGGGAAAACTTTCCTTTTGCTTCTTCCTGGTGTGGAAATATGCATTTCAAAACAAGCTGTCCTACCTCAAATTTTCTTGGGCTCACTTTATTATTGTAAGCAAGTGCCATTCTTTGTTGGTATAACTGACCAAAACAAACTGCCGCCAAGCGCTTTTCATCAATCAAACTCAAGTGTTCCAATCCTAACTTCACCCATTCAGTGTCTTCAATCCAAGCTTCAAAAATTATTTGGAGAGAGGGAATCTCAACGTTACCAGGTATGACCGCTTCAGTGCTATAAACAAACAAGTAGGGCGTTGCACCAACTGATGTACAGATAGTTGTCCGGTATCCCAAATGAGCAAAATGCAATTTCTAATTCAATTTTCTAGACCTTTGGACCATCTTCCTAAGAATCTTCTGGATGTTCTTATTTGCAGCTTCAACAACTCTATTAGATTTGGGTCGGTAAGGAGTAGAATGGTGATGCTCAATTTTAAATTGTTCACATACCTCCTTCATAAGATGACTATTCAAATTAGCAGCATTATCTGTAATAATGGTTTTTAGAATACAGAGACTACTGATTATGTTGGAGTAAACAAAGTCTACTTCTGCTCTCTTGGTAACTGCTTTCAATTTAATAGCCTCCACCCATTTGGTGAAGTAATCAATTGCAATCAAGATGAATCTGTTCCAATTTGAAGCTTTTGACTCGATTGGGCCAATGATATCTATTCCCCAAGAAACAAAACGCCAAGGATTTGACATAGGATACAACTCTGAACGGAGGCAAGTCAATCAAATCAGTGTGAATCTGACACTGGTGGCATTGATTACAAAATAAAAACAATCTCGCTCCATAGTAAGCCAATAATATCCTGCCCGAAGGATCTTCTTTGCTAGAACATATCCATTCATGTGCGGACCACAAACTCTCGAATGCACCTCGTCCATAATCATTTCAGCTTCTTTAGCATCCACATATATCAGTAAATTTAAAACCGGGGTTCTTTCGTATAGGAATTCCCACTCAAAACGAAACCATTAAAGAGTGCCCTAATAGTTCTCTTTTGATCCCTATTAGCATGTTTCGGATACTCTCTTATTTTTAAAAACTGTTTAATATCAGGGTACCATGGTTCACCATCTAGTTCTGCTTCAATTGCATTGCAATAACCATGTTGATCCCGAATTTGAATTTCCAATGGGTCAATATGAGTATTACCCGAATATGGAAGAATTGAGGCCAGGGTGGCCAAGACATCAGCTAATTCATTGTGAAACCTGGGAATGTATCTAAACTCGATGGACTTGATATATATTGCTAAGATCTTCCACACATTTTCTATATAGAATGAGCTTGATTTCTCGAGTCTCCCAATAACCTTGAGCCTGCCGAATTAGCAAATCTGAATCTCCCATTACCAACAGTTCATCCACATTAGGTTTATTGCCATGTTTAAACCCATGATGTAAGTTTCATATTCTGTTGTATTGTTTGTATAGAAGAAACGAAGTCGTGCTGTGATAGGGTAATGTTGCCCAGTAGGTGATATGAGAATTTCCCCAATCCCTACGCCTTTAATGTTGACAGCCCCATCAAAGTATAGTTTCCAAACTTGACTGTCATCTTTGACTTCTTCTTCAACTAAATTATCCTCTTCATCTGGGAAGTATGTGTTCAAAGATTCATACTCATCATCCACCGGTTTTTATGCCAGATGATCAGCCAAAGCTTGTGCCTTCATGGCAGTGCGAATGACATAAACAATATCAAACTCTATGAGCAAGATTTGCCACTTTGCCAATCAACCAGTTGGCATCGACTTCTGAAAAATGTACTTCAAGGGATCCATTCGGGATATGAGGTAAGTTGTATAGGCCAAAAGATAATGCCTAAGCATTTGCGCGACCCAGGTTAAGGCACAACATGTCCTTTCTAAAAGAGTGTATTTGGCCTCATAAGTGGTAAACGTTTTGCTCAAATAATATATTACTTGTTCCTTTTTTCCTGTGGCATCATATTGACCCAACACACAACTAAAAGAACTATATGTTACTGATAGATATAAAAACAGAGGCCTACTAGGTTCTGGCAGGTCCAAAATAGGAGGATTTGAAAAATATTCCTTGATCCTATCAAAAGCTTCTTGGCACTCATCTGTCCACTTGATAGCAGCATTCTTTTTCAACAACTTGAAAATAGGCTCGCATGTGGTTGTAAGCTGTGCAATGAACCTGCTGATGTAGTTCAACCTCCCGAGCAATTCATGACTTCTTTTTTATTCATTGGGGGAGGAAGCTCTCGAATGGTCTTTATCTTGGAGGGATCTAACTTAATGCCTTTTTGACTAACTATAAAACCCAAAAGCTTCCCAGAAGGAACTCCAAATGCACATTTGGCTGGATTGAGTTTGCGATCGTACCTTCGTAGCCTTTCAAAGAACGTTTTCAAGTCTTGCACATGATCATCTCGTGTTCTAGACTTAATGATCACACCATCAACATACACCTCAATCTCTTTGTGCATCATGTCATGGAATATGGTAGTCATGGCCCTCAAATAAGTTGCTCCTGCATTCGTCAAACCAAATGGCATGACCCTATAACAATAGGTTCCCATGGAGTGCTGAAGGCGGTCTTTTCTGCATCTTCTTCATCCATAAGAATTGGTGATACCCAGCATAATAATCCACACAAGATTGGATCTCATGTTTTGCACAATTGTCAATAAGATATGAACGTTGGGTAAGGGAAAGTTGTCTTTTGGACTTGCTTTGTTAAATCCCTGTAGTCAACACAAACTCTGATTTTCCCATCCTTCTTTGGCATTGGCACAACATTTTCTAACCATGTAGTATATTGGATGACCCTGATCACATTTGCCCTTAGTTACTTCGTGACTTCTTCCTTAATCTTATCACTCATATCTGTCTTAAACTTCCTGTTTTTGTTGGATTGGTGAAAAATTAGGATATTTGGGAAGCTTACGGACCACTAAATCAATACTCAAACCTGCATGTCATCATACAACCAAGTAAATACATCTCTTTACTCGAACAAAACTTGAATTATGGCATCGCTCGTCCTTTCTTCAGTATGCATGCTTATTTTTGTTCCTCTGATTTCTTCAAGACTTCCTAGGTTAACTGCCTCAGTTTCATTTAAGTTAGCCTAATGCTTATTATAAAATTGATCCAATTCTCTTTTTATTTCCTTAAAGGCCTCATCTCCATCATACTCAACTTCTTGATTCATTATTTCGAGATGAGACAACTTTTCAATATCTGGGCATGAATTCCGCATGCATGTCATGTTTTTTAAGCCAGCATTAACAAAACTAAAAATGATGAGAAATTAAAAAAATTAGGGAAAGGAAAAGACATATTTCTACTATGAAACTGGAACTTCATTTCATCGAATTTGAAAGGATAGAAGGGTTAACATCAAAGCAAAGCAATTAAACTAAAGTATATAGATTACAACCCTGAAAATAATCCAAATACAGAAAAGAACAACAAAACATACTACCAAGACTCCTTCTCGATGGGAAGCGGAGCTGCTTCCCAGTTGTTGAGCGAGGTATCTGGGGCAATCAAATGAACACTTGCACGGCTAGGGCCCTCACCAAATTGAACCATGTTTATTCTATCGAACATCTCCTTGAAACCCTGGAAAACTTCATCAATGCCATCTTGAGTAGAAAGATTTTGGACTTCTTCAAATTGTGGCTTGACAAAAGAGTAGGCAATGTGAGGGATTGGTTTTGATAACTTCCAACCATTCTTTTTGTGGGCCTTGGCTCTATTTATGTCAGCTGATATTGGTTTAAAATCCAAGCCAAAGGTATCTCTCTTCGAAAAGGGAGCAATGGGGTTCACAATTCCTTATAGAAGTAATCCTAATCTTTTCCTGGTTCATAGCCATTCCACAACATCAGTGAAGCTACCATCATACATGTGGCTGAAAGATGGAGATGCAGAATTGGTTTTCCTTCTTCCACTTGATCTACCTCAATCACCTCAAATGTTTGATATATGAGAGATTCATATCCTTCCTTGGCCTCGATACATGAAATGAACAGGTCATTATAGACGGACGAGTCATCCTCCCTATGAACAACAATTTCTTGCCTGTCATATTCAAATTTGACCATTTGATGTACGGTGGATGATATAGCTCTGGCCATAGGATCAACGGCCTTCCCAGGAAAAAATTATAGGAGGTTTTCTTATCCAACACCTGAAAGACAATGTTAATATTAACTAGGCCAATTGTCATGCTGAGTTCAATTTCCACATAGTGTCTCTTTTTGAACCTTCAAAAGCCCTGATGCTGACACTACTAGTTCGAATTCTGTTAATGTCAATGTTTAGTTGTTGTAGAATAGAAAGAGGGCATACATGTACACTTGAGCCTCCGTCGATCATGTCCCCTTTCACATATTGCCCTTCACATTGACCATAAGATGCAAAGCTTTATTGTGCCTAGCCCCTTCCTCAGTCAAATCATAATTGCTGAATGAAATTTTGTTCACCTCAAAGAATCTTTTAGCCATTTTTTCTACCTGATTCACCGTTGTCTTTTATGAGACATATACCTTGTTCATAGTTTTGATCAACACATGGTGATGTTCTTTCGAGTGCGAAAGAAAAGATAACAAAGATATTTAAGTAGGGGTTTTCCTTAGTTGATCAATGATCGAGTAGTCTTGCATTTTCATATTCTTAAGGAATTCCTCTGCTTCTTTTTCTCAAATGGTTTCTTTCATTGGAAAGTGATTTTCCTTGGCTTGATTAGTTTTTCTCAACTTCTCTGGCGAGCAGCACCTTCCAGAGCGGGTCAAGCTTCACATTTCATCTGTTTCTTCCACTATCTCTTTTCATTTATATGTCATGACAATCTTGTTATAGCCTCGGGGAATAGCCTTTGGTCTTGACACTGGAAGATGTGCAACATGTCAGATCACAACTGGCTCTGTTATATTTCTCAAAGCATTATTCAGAAGAATCTTTTGAATTCCCCCCAGGGATATAAAGTTTTGGCCCACCCAATTGAACCTCTATCATTTTTGTGCTTCTACGGACATAGAGAACCGTTTTTGCAGAACCTACCAAGTTTGAACTAGAACTCGCACCTTTCACAATCAGCGGTGCAAATTGTGGCGGGCTTACTATCACTTTTGGCTCTGGCCCTATGGTTCTAATAATCATCGCTGTCTTGCCAGATTGATTATAATCATGATCATCACAAATCATCCCAATAAAATGTGTATTATCATAGGCTAGGAGCGGATTATTTGTGATATTAGGAGTATCTTCATTGTTTGTCACCACAATTGCCTTTTTTTCAATCAAATTTTCAATGACATTCTTTCAAGTTCAACAATTTTCGATACTATGACCTTGGGTGTTAGAATGATACTCACATCTCGCATTAGAGTAAAAACCTTTTGAATTTGGATTCACATAACATGTCATGATAGGTTCAATCAATTTCAGCTGCATCAACTTTCGAAATAGGCTTTTATACGATTCTCCAATTGGGGTGAACTCTTTCTTTGGCTCCTGTTCTCTCCCATATTCCTGTCTGGGATGAGGATTATATGGTGTCTAAAATTTTTACCGGAGTTGACGGGAGCCTTGTGGAATCGATGCTCGCCATTGTTGATGATTGGAAGGCCTAGCATAAACCTGAACATTATACATTCTGTATTGTTGCGAGGGAAATGAGTATCGGGGACCTTGAGATGGATAATAATGTTGAGGAGAATTGGATTTTACTTGTTGGAATCGTACGTATGAAGGAAATATTTCTCTTTGAACTCCCCCGAATCCAAACACCATCATAGATCCTTCCTCCTTCTTTTTCCAATTTCCAAAATTTCCTGACCCGTTTTGACTCTCTTGCATGGTCGCCTTAAGGGCTACCCGACTCACTATTTTTCCAAAATTCATGCCATTATCAACTATTTCCCCAATCTTTATCGCCTTGGCAAAAACTTACCAATGGTGGCCAATATACAATGGAGGTAATTAGGATCTTGAGCTTGGAGAAAGTAGTCAATAATTTCCGCCTCTTTCATTTGTGGTATGACCCTAGCAGCCTGCTCACTCCACTTGATTGCATAGTCTCTAAAGCTTTGCAGATTTCTTTTTTATGTTGACAAGAGAGGAGCGGTCTGGAACTATATCAATATTGTATGAAAATTATTGGACAAAATCTTGAGCCATGTCATTCCAAACGTGCTAGTGAGATTTGTCTTGATCTATGAACAACTCTCAAGCAGTTCCTGTCAAACTTTCCTCAAAATAAGCCATAAGTAATTCATCTTTGCCCCCTACTCCCCTCAATTGGGTACAATATCTTTTCAAGTGGGCCATAGGATCACCATGACTATCATACTCATCAAATTTAGGGGTCTTGAATTCAGGTGGCAAATGAACATGGGGAAACATCCATAAATCATTGAACGAAACACTCTTGTTGCCTCCCAAACCCTGTATGTTTCTCATGGTTTGTTCTGAACTCTTCACTTTTCTACTCATTTCCTCTTGTTCCATATTCTTGTTGGGTTTTTCGACCTCGACTGGGAACATGTTCTGAGAAGTATGCTTCTATGAATATGGAACCTTGAAAATTAGTTCTGGAGAGTAATTTTGGGTATCATGAGCATTCAATTGTGGATCATTGTTAAGCTTTTGAGCGAGAGCCGGTTGAGGATTGGTGAAAGTAGGGACAATGGTTACAGTATGTGGGTCCTTTTTGAAGGGTGCAGCTGGAGGATGTGGAATGGAGGTACTGGGGATAGTGGGGAGGTTAATGCTCGGACCGAATCCAGGTTGGTACAATGGGTTACTTATTATGTAGATAGGCACTTGATTTACCCCTGACACGTTATGAAGATTATCCGAAGGCCACATGGGTAGTAAGGGCGGTGCCTGTCCATTCACCCAGGCTTGGTACATATCTGCCAATTGTTGTTTCAACACTCTTACTTCTTCAACCAGTTCTGAACCTTGTTCGACCAATTGTCCGTATCAGACTCATTCTAACTATTGTTTCACATTCTACTTTTTCCTTTTGACCTCGTGTTGTAAGGGTGAGTCGTTTGTTTAAACCACAAACCAACTACCTCTGTTTAGCCTTATCTCTTTAGAAATAACAAACAACAAACATGTTAGAGTTATGCATTTTTCAGATATTAATCACACATTGTATGTCATGCACCTAATGCCATTTTCATTTCTAAAATGATTTTGGAAGGCTTCATGCTTCATCCCCGCTTGTTGGTTTATTTCCTTTTGAACTTAATGCTCTTTTATTTTATTTTATTATTTTTTCAGATTAATAATAGTTGTGATCACATTCGATGGGGATTGCTAACGTATCATGACGCTACATGAATCAGACCATCAAGTAGTTCAAGAGAAATAATAATAATTCTAACGATTTCTTTTTTTAACAAAAATAAAAATAAAACAAACTAAAATATTTTTCAATTTATTTTTTTATATAGAATGAGAGAAAAAGAAATGTATACAAACTAACTCTATTGACTCTAAAGACATAAACATGACTGGAATAAAACAAACTTTGATAATAATAATAATAATAATAATAATAAAAAGTCTCCAAAATTAAAAATGCGACAAATAAATGAAACTAAGAACTAATGGACTGCACTAAAAATTTGATCTTCAATAGCCTTCTTGCTTAAACTGATATCATCAATTGTCTGCATCTCTTGGCCTCCACTATCCCACTAAAGTCTCGTACAAATTATGAAACACCGACGACAACTGTGGAACGAGGACATGTGCTTGTTGACCAACTTCCTTATTGTTTAGACGATGATGATCATCATGAACATATGCTTCTTTTTCTGCCAATCGAATAGCTTGCTCCATACTCATGTGACAATTATGCAACCACATCTGGGTAGTGTTGAGGGCGTGCTCCATCTAAGCCTCACATCCCTCATATTCTTCAATGTGATGGTTTAACACACCTCTCTCAATCATCCACTGATGCTTCTCTTCCTCAAAATCTGTGTGCTGATGACCCCTCTTCTTCCTTTTTATTTCTTCTAATTGTGCATAAAGCTGACTCTTTGAGCGTATCCAGTGGACCCTTTCTGTTTCAAACTGCTCTTTCTGCTGATCAAACTCCAGTTGTTGCTGGTGCACATCCTCTTCAATGATACTCAAGTCTTCTTGGAATTTATGTATTTCAGCATTTTTGTTCGCCTCAACTCTTCTAATTAAACCAATCCTGTTTGCTAGTTCTTCTTCTAAGCAGGTTGCCTCATTTTTAGCATGCTTTAGATCTTTATCCATGACCCGCAAAGCAGATTGATAATCTTTCTCAATGTTCAAACGAATATGAGCGACTCTGGCTTAATGCTGGACTTGTTGTTTGCTATTATCATCTAAGCATGCTCCAATTCCTCTTTCAACTTTTCTATAGTTCTTTGATCATTTCTCCTCCTGTTCGACCCCTCGGGCTTATCTCTAAATGACGAAGGATCATGAAACCAATTAATATATTCAAGGATCACCTCTCCATGATCTCGGTCCTCTACCATCTTATTGAACTCCGAAACTTTACTTGCATACAAAATTTTCATAATTTCCCCTTCGTCATGAGGTTGTTCTTTACCAAAATCATAGCAAAACTTGCTCATATCTCGTGTCGGTAGAACCTCATGTCGTCGTGCAAGCTGGCGCATTACCCGAAGTGGAGCATAAGGCTGAACACCATCCAATCCTATAAGTACCAAATAAGAATGTTATGCAGATTCACTAATGACCTCTTTCGAGAAAACCAATCGTAATTCCATGTGATCTGTTTCGCAGACAAAGTAAGAAGTAGTTCTTTCCAAGCTTTAATCGCTTCAGGTAAGTCACATTTGTCAATTCTTTTTGGTGATCAAAAGTGTGATTGGGCCAGAGCTCACTAAAATTAGAGATCGTAGGATGACGATAAAAATGCTCTAAAAACCATATTTGTAGCAAAAGGTTGCAGCTATCAAAGTTTCACGCGCCCAATTTACATCTAGTTAAAGCACGAAAAATGGAAGAAAGAATCATAGGGACCAAAGTATATTCATCCCCTTTTGAGGTTAGCGCCTCAACTACACTTGCCAACCGGATGTCAACGCGTCCTTCCCTTTCCGGAAAAACTACATGCCCCAAAAAAGCAACCATAAATGCAAACCTTCTGTGTATCTTCCATGTTTCCTTGTCTTTATTTGATTTCAGTTTTCCCATATTCCTTTCAAAATTGCATTCGAGGCCGTACAAATGAAACGGAAATCCCAACTTAACCCAATTGCCTCCTAAACATTCATAATATCTATAGTTTATGTTCAAGAGCTTTAGAAACTTACCCTCATTCACATTTTTTGGCACTATGGGTCTCTGACGGCGAAGATTGCAGCCCCACGGCCCCCACCCCTAGAAATGGGCGATTTCCTCCAAGGTCGGAGTCATCTCACAGTCAATAAAATGGAACACATTATTCTTAGGATCCCAATGCGGAATCAAAGCTTCAATCACATTCCTCCTAGGTTTGATCATCACCATGTGAACCAAATTTCCCAAGTACTTCTTTATCTGGTTTCGCTCATATTCCATAAAATCTCTCCACTAATCCCACAATAATTGTGGTATCTGATCAACAATAAGAAAATTGGGTGTCCCTTCTGGCCTTGGCCTTTTTTTAGACTTAGCTCTTTCCCCACTCATGGCGCACATGTTTATCCAGACACGGGGTTATATTTTAGTTAAATATACTATTGACACAAAAATTTCGATTTCTCGAGTTTGACTCTAAAAAATAAAAACCAAACCGCGGGACTAAAAAAAATTAAATTAGTAGTACTCATTAAAAAAAATAAAAGGCCCAAATAACTTTTTTTTGTTTTGTAAAAAAAATAATAAAAAATAAAATTGGCCGCCCATTTCGCATTTTCAATTCAAATTTCAAGGCTATTTCGATAAAAAGACCGGATGCAAGGGCAAACCTAGTTAAAAATTTGACAAAGTGACTATATTATTATTAATTGAAAAAATAATAACTAATATTCCATAGAAACCTTTTTTTCTCCTATTTTTTAGATGTTTATTTAAAATGGAACTGAACCTGATGAAGGTTGCCTACGTATCTCACATACGGTGAGAATCAAGCCCATGTAGTTCGGTTAAGTGCTTGTGGTTGCTAATCTCATATCCTCAAGAGAGTCCCTAAAGGATTGTTTAGTGGTGGTTAAATCTTTCATTATGTGGTCTCCTATGGTAGAGGGCTTGTCTTGAGGTTTCGGCGAAATGTGGTGTGAAGGCTCCAGCGCACTGGGTGGTATAGGTTCATACCTGGTGAAAATGTGTGTAAAGGATTAGTCTTAGTTGTTGAGAGCGGTTAGAGTATCTCTCTATATTCAATTTTTCATTTGATATCGTCTTCACTATATCTTAGTGATCACCATAGGCGTACCCATATGTATGAGTGAGGGGGTCTATCTGTGATGATCATAATACATAATAGAAAGTGACCAACGAAATAGTATTCCAACCAAAAAGGAAAGCAAAAACAAAACAGAGGATGAGTAGAAACAAAGAAGAGATTCTTCTAAAACTAAATCTGATATAATTACACACACATAATTTACGTAAAGCAAAACAAAAACGAAAACACGCAGAAACAGACAGAATATAAGAAAAAAAGAGAACAGAACAGAACTAGGAGTAATTTACAACTAACGGCCACTCAAACAGTTTCTACTTATATCTCCCAACAAGAAAATTCTGTTTCCTATTGCAAATTCAGGCATGCATGGCTACGCGCTTGTCGTCGGTGTCAATAACAGTACTAGGCTCCTCATCTTTGTGGACAACAGTAGTATACTCGTCATCGCTCTCTACAACATGGGACTTCTGATCATCTTTGTGGATAACAGGTCCATCTTCTTCAGCTGGCTCTTCAACTATTTGGATAGCAGGAGGCTCTTCAATGGCTTTGATTTCAGGCAGCTGGTGGTGGACATGTTCATCGTCATCGTCATTTTGAATAACAGGAGCTGAAACTGTGAAGTTTTCAGTGAAATAGTTGATGTTGATTATATTAAATTCACAAGGGGTAGCTTTTACTGATTTAGTACTACTGGATTTACTCTTAGAGCGACTCCGGAAAGCGAAATCAATAGGATTCGATACAAGTTTTAATGCTTCGTCTTTAGCTTTAAGCAGAGAACCTGCTGCATCCTTTGCAGCGTCTGCTATGTTACTAACCCTGTTAACCCAACCGGGGAGCTTAGGTACCCCAAGTCTTTCTAACAACTCGTTGCTGAAATGCTTCGAGTTTTTTGACACGAAGTTGTACTTGTTGCCAGGCCACGAGTCGATGAGCTCCTTTAAAATTTTGTTGACTTTTGAAGGAGAACACTCTGTTCTGCCAAGTATAACTTTCTCGCGAAGGGTGTAGCTAGTGTTTTTTCCAGCGGGGCAACTGAAAACGCCGCTGCCTTTCTTGGTGTGGCCGTAAGCCCATTCATCGTTGCCGTAAATTTGGACGGCTGTATGGAAGAGGCCGCCGAAATTGATGCCATCCTTAAGGAGATTGTTCATTTGGACTACGGCCAAGTTGTGAGCGCCGTGTCCACCACTTTTGTTCATGTCATATACATAGAGGACTACTTCAGCCATGTTCGAGCTATAACAGTATTAGCAGTATTATTAATTTTTTTTTTCGTAATTTCTATAGTCTTTGCTATTCTCTTTGGTGGTGAATGCAAATAAATGAAGAGATGTCTAGGCTATTAATAGGGACTGCTTTTCGTTTGGGAGATTATTTTTGTTGAGATTTTTTGTGTTAATGTGGCACATCGGGCCCACACCCCATTCTTGAGGAATTTCATGGCGTTTCGCGAAATACATATTCCTCCCGTTTCAATTTTAATAAGTTAGTGTGGTTGGGTATATAATTTAAAAAATAATAATTTTTAAATTTATTGTGTTAAAAATTTAAGGGATAAAAATTTTGTGAGACCATAATATTTATTTATATGTTTATAAAAGTTTTTCATTAATGATTAAAAAAGAATATAAAGTTAAATTATTTTTAAATATAAAAATAGATCATTTAATTTAAAATGTATATTAGAGAAAAAACTATCTCAACTATATAGAAGGGAGGGAGTACCACTTGTGTCTATTTTCAGCATAAGTTGGAATAATTATCTTTAAAACTATATCTTTGATTAATAAGTCTTGTCTATCTCTATTTTTGTGCCCACTCGAGTTCTCTCACCATCTCCATTAACTGTAGTCCTTGTCAAGGTTACTTTAAACTGAATACCGCATTATCAATGTCGAAAGCAGAAATTACATGCTTTAACTTCTAAAGGTTGCTAAATATTATGTTTCTGAAGAACGGTATATCAGTGCTCTCCAATATGAGGCGATTCAAAGTTTTTAAATTTTTTAGGTAAAGCTTTATTTGTCAATGAGACATGGTTTACAAATGTTAATTTTTTTCTCGTTTATACTGACGTATGGTAAGTAAATTATCATGTCCCCTCCTATATGTTTTCGCCTATTGATGGTGACATATATGAAGGAACTATACTATGTTATTGTTTTGCGGAGACGGATTAAGAATTTAGGTTATGTGAGTTCATTGTTTTAGATTTTTAGCATTTGGGTTATGTGAGTTCATTCTTTTTTATTTTTAGCATTTGAACCTATTATATTTTTAAATTATGAATTTATTCTTTTATTTATAACTTATTTGAAACTTTTATATATAAATTTATATTTCGCGTTAAAAGTAGTAAGTTCAAATGAACCCGGTAACATATCTACATCCTCTTTGAAGGTTTTATATGCTTGTATACGGGTGAAACAGGGGCTAACGGATACCCCGATCTCCCGAAGGGTCAAGCGAAGAAAGAATATGGTTTCATGGGATCAGAGTTGGAAACAGGTGCTAGCCATTAGGCCTAATAAGACAACATTCCCCGCACCTAGAACGAGTTCGGAAACCTCAGAAAGCATGGACACGATTGCAACCTCACACAACCACTTTATAAATTCGACTTTGTCTTCAGGCGGGTCTCGGCTGCCTCACATCGGCCTTGTATTAGGCTACCATTTATTCTGCATCGATAGAGGTTGCGTCTAATTTGGATTTTACTGCCTCATATTTCCAGGAGTCCCACTCCGCGACGGGCAAGCTCAGCTATGCTCGGAGATCATCGTTGAGCTAAGACCACTTGTCATCTTTGTCCTTCGCCATCGGAGTTGGTTCTAAACCAATGTAAGCTTTGCCTTAGCGGTTTCCTTCTTCGAAGCCAGTAGGCCCTCTTTTCTTTTCCACCTATCGGCCATGTCCTGGACCTCGTTATTCTCGGCTCGGAGCTAGTCGATCAGGTCGATCTTCTATTGGACCTGCGAGGTTGTGTTGTTAGTCACCACGACTAGCTCCTTATTTTAAGCTTAAAATAATTTACCTTTTCAAACAGTTCGCCATGTTCCCGCTTCAGGGTCGAAGCTTCCTTTTGAGCCCTATCTTGCTCGCCCTGAAGGTCCGTGAAGGCCGGGTCCTGTTACTCACTGAGAAACCTGTACATGTCTTTCTTCCAGACCTACTCTTTAAGCTCGAACTTCAGCTGGCTGATTTCCAAGCAGTATCAAAGAAAGCTCTCACAGTGAAGCACCAAGGCTTGCAAAAAAAAAAACGAAAGCATAAGAGAAATCAAAACTTGAGTGAAATTCACAAAAGGGTGTAAATTTGCTGATGTTTTACCCAGTTCAGCGCTTGTTGAACCTCGTAGAAAATGCTTGAAGCGCCTACCTCTTTCATCTTTGCATGGTCCTCCTCGGTCACCAGGCATTAGAGGTAGCTGGCCACGCCAACTAGATCAGATAGAACTCAGAGCATCCTTCTGGACTGTAAGAATAACTATTCTCTTGTGGCGGTGGTCCACGCTCGGTATGGAAAACTACTTCATCGGTTTTATGATCCAGCTCGACCCTATAGCTCTTGAGGGAATATCCTTCTTCGGGATCTCCAGATCAGAAAAATCTTCAAAGTGGTCATGTACATGCCATCGGAGATAGTAGAGAGGGTGGTTTGCCACCGAATACCATCATTTGACTTTTCCTTGCCAGTTTTGCCTCTTAAAGCATAGACTCGGTATAGGATGCCACAATATTCTTCTCTACTTCGGCCTTTTGAATTGGTTGAGGATCAGTCTCGTGGCCCTTTCCATTGGTCATTTCCTACTCCTCGACAAGGGTCGATCCATGGGCGACAAAGATGTTGTCTTTTTATAGCTCATCCATGTAGCTAGTGAAGGAAGTCAAGGTCCGGTACCCTAGACTTTCCATTCTTTTTGGGCTTACGATCCTAGGGAGCTGTCTTCTTTTGTGGTCGCCTTGGGATCCGGGGAGCCCGAGGACTTCCTTTTCCTTTTCTTCTCCCTCGCGGCAGCCTTAGGCTGTCCCATAATGGAGGGACCAATTGATAAAGACACATCTTCATCCCCTTCCAGCGGCCTAAGTTCAATGGACTTCGGCAGACCTACGAAGGATAGGGAAAACATTCTACATTATGTGTATTTAGGGCATAGTAATCACAAGAACGAGCCTCCTATCTTCCCTTAAAAAATTTATTCCACGTCCGCTCGAAGTATGATATATTCTTGAAGATTCCTTCGATCCATTCCTAGAGACGGGGCGCCATATTGGACCCTAGCAACTGCTGCACAACCATAAATACTAGTGATGAGAAAGGAACTAAAGGAAAATTGACATTTAAGTAAAGCCTATACTTACCATATGCATTCCGCTTTTCGAGGAGGAACTGGTGAGGGATCAAATATTCTATTTTTACCTGAATAAAATGGCCTTGCCAACCTTGATTTCGATCCTCGTCGATGATCGAAAAGGGTGCCTTGCTGGCCCGACGAAGAAGCTTTATTTTTCCCCCTCAAAAAACTCAGCGACTATATAGACAGAGTAGGTAGGTAAGCATGAAACTAGGAGATTCAGTGTTGTTCACAAAATGATGTAGGAGGATCACGATCCTCTAAAGAAACAGGTGGATTTGGCAGAGGCATACCTCTTACCTCTTGCAAAAGGACAGGACTGTTGAGTCTACCGGGCCCAGCATGAAAAGGTAAGTGTAACTACTTAAGTACCCATCCACGGGGGCAGTTACATCGCCCTTGGGCCCGAGGATAACCACATCTTTTCCTTCCCATTTACAGTAATCTCTGACTATGGGAAGGGGATCTTTGTGAATGGATCATATGTATCTATATGCTCCTTCACCTCGATCTTGTTAGATGGAGGCCTTCTCGGCCTTGAAGTCATCTCCAATTGAACAATCCCCGGGTATAAAGCTTTTCATGGGTTCTCTATGGCTCTTTTGGGAATAGTCATATTGGTTGCAGCCTGATCAGTTCAAACCCTACACCACTATAGAGTGGCAAGAGCGTTTAATGCAGCTTTTACTCGAAAAGGTCGGGATCAAATCCATATGAAGCTACAGTAAGGTTTGGAGATGGGTTCCTATCTACTCAAGCAATGATCGATGTTATTGTTTGCACTTCAAATCATTCTTGTTTGTTTGTTAATTCTAGTTTAATACTAATGATGCATGAAAATAAGCTAAGTAGATATTTTTGTAGGATTTTCTAAATGGGTAAAAAGTCACAATGGAAGTGACTTATTCCTAGGTGAGTATCTAACGGGATAAAAAACTGTAGCACCTCGTAAAATTTTGGAAGTACTTAAACGCTATTAAGAAAGTTGATGTGTACTAGTTGTATTATCTTATTTGTAGAAGAGGACTACTAATATGACGGATATTAATTGAATATGATAATAAGTGTACAAGGTATATTATAAGTGATGTGGGGTATAAGAATAGCCCTAAGTCCAAGTAAAATTGGAAATTACATGGTAGACTAAAGTTCCAAATAAGTAAGCACAAGACCTAACTTTGGACGAGCATATACATAACCAAATTACCAAAGACTGACAGAGGATCCTGTGGATGCGACGCGTCCGAAAGAAAGGTTGGCAGTGAAGTGCTGACATAGCCTTTAGATCGTGTCCAAATCATAAAAACTTAGGCCTATAAATACCAAGTCGGGTAAGAGGGTATTTTGTGATTTGGGTGTTAGGGTTCTTGAGGTTAAGGGTCGATTTTAAACTCAAATCAAGTACAAAACAACCAAGATACGTTTTAATGACATTTTTAGATAATATTACTTAATATACATGAGTTCTTACATCATTCTAATAGCCAAATTCTACATTTCATCAGCAAATCATCATGAACATAAAAATCACCAAAGTTGTGATTATTCAAGATTGATTTGCTAGAGGTAATTCCAATATTTCAAACACGTTTATTACAAGCACTTAGAAGTATTTGTTACAATATTTATTGGCTGAAAGATTGGATTATAAAAATCTAGTTCAGGACATAAATAATACTTTTAAGGAAATAAGAGAGAAGATGAATGGTGAATCTTGGGGATGAAATTGATTTAATACAATATGTCACACCTCCTTTTTTCGCTTACACGTGGATACCCCAAAAGGTGACACGTGTATAGGAGTTTTTCCAATTAAAGTGACATTATTCGAGATGGGATTAATTGTTTGTTTCAAGAGTTGCTAGTTGGGATAAGTTTGGATTTTGCTGTCCCAAGTCACCAGTTTATTTAAAATACCAAATCGAGGAAATTTTAACTACCCAATTGGAGTCTGCGAAACAAAAATTCTTGAGTAAGGAATTCTGTTAACCCGAGGGAAGGTCTTAAGCACCCTCGAATCCTGTGGTTCTAGCATGGTCGCTTAAACTCATTATAAGTGGCTAAACTATGATTTTCTATACATGTTAATCCTGTAATTTTAGATTATTAGCCGCGTTTAACCTTTTTTAGGAAAGTTTGCAATGTTGTTAAAACACATCGTGAATCGTGTCACATAAATGCACCCGCAATTCTAGACATATTTTAATTCCATTGGAATAGGATTTGGGTCACATAAATACATATCCGAATTTAGGGATGTATTTTTTATTAAACACGCGCTTATAGCAACTACGTCTTCGAAATTCGTGGGAAGGCCGTGATGTTTGCTAAACGACACTTCCTATTTTCTATGTGTTTTAATGAATTAAAGAGCGATCGTGTGGTATGGATTAGATTAACGTGGCTCCCCTTATTTTTAGGATGTTCTAGTGTGTACTAAATTCTCTACTATAGCTAGTATTAAATGCAATAATCTGTTTTACGTATGGATTGTGTATTTTGGGAAAGAGCAACATCTGCACTTAGCCTCATTCGTGGCTAATTGCATTGACTCAAGTTTGGGCCAGCCCAAAACACACATTGTATTTGCTGTGACTAACAACTGTTGGGCCTGGTTCGTGACTGGCCTGAACCTTTTATTCATCCAGTCCAGAAACACGTAATATTACAGTTCCCTAGTTCTTACTGGGCCTCTCAAATGAGCCCACTTTTGATTTGGACAAAAAAAGTCCAATTCTCAATAATGTTTATTTTGCTTGAAATTATACACAAAATTAAATATCTACACATTCACAATGAAAATACTAACAATCATTTTTATATCAATTTTTAGTATTAGATCCGAACCAAACGATTAATATACTCGTCAGTCAGAGTATATGAATCTAACTTTCAAAATTCAATTATGATTCTGATTGTAAAGTGTTACGTGAATCTAAACGAGTTACTGGTAAGCATATGGAAATTCAAACAAACTAAAATACTACACAAATGTTTCAATTTTTGAATAATTACTAGGCTGGTATTTTCTGAATCTAACATTTCTAAACAAAGTAGGAAATAAAAACCTAAAACACCCATACATTAACTATCATCACTATTGATTGTTCATACTCAAAAAGTAACTCGAATGTCCACTTATTACAGGATAAATCAGTCTCTAATATGCAGTTATTACAGAATGATACAGTCCAAATGTCAAATTACAACAAGATAGTCATCTTATTATTACCTATATACGAATTAAAAAGGAAAAAAGGGGGGGGGGGGGAGGGTTTTGAATAAGCTAATGCACTCAAATCTTCACACTAAGGAATACTTCATACTTGAGCTTCAATATATCAAATGAACAAGGAAATGTACCTATAATTCAGCAACAAAACAAGAGCCTATGAGTAAATGTAATGAGTCAGTCAAGCAAACAGCTAATCAATCGAACAGTATGCCCAGGGTTTCAACAGAATTTTGAGAGAATTAAATCTCAAAAATGATCAAAATTAGCACTGATAGCTTCTCACAGATATAACAAGATGCTAATATGTATTTTTATCTATAGGATTCAAAGGGAAAGTTACAGATCCTTTAAAATGTACTCATGGGTTTTCTTTTATAATGGAGCCTTAGGGCATCAACTTTTCTCTTGTTTTTCTTTTAGTCCTTGCTTTAGATTTGCACTTTTCCTAAATGGTCCTTCATTTCCTAACTTGTGCCTCAAGTTTGAGGCAGAAATTATGTTCTAGTCCCTCACTAGAAGGTTCTGGAGATTATTAACAAATTTCTTTAAGGTTCAAATCCCTCTTATACTCATACTTCCTTTCCTAAATTACACATTTGAGGTTTTAACCTTAGTCAGTTCTTTGATTAAGTCAATTATGTTCAAGTTGGGTGAAATTTGGTCTTGGACTAACAGGCTTGTTTTAAAGTTCACGATTAGCCACAACTACTCTGGTGTTAAAATGGGTGCCTTAATGTGATTTTCGCATAATCAAACATTATACAGGATAACTATTCCAAATCAAAAGCTATAAATAAAAATACCTAGAACAGGGGAACCATCCCTCAACACTCAACTTATAGGAATAAACCAATAAAACACACAAAGATCTTGAAAATGAGAAGCATACAGCAGAAAGTGAACATTTAGCTCATGAATCAAATTGGAAGAGTAAAGGCTAACACTTGCAATTGGAGGTCTACCCCACCAATCAGCCTAAACTTGACATAAAATACTTAGGAGCATGAATCAACAAAACAAACTAGAAATCATGGATTAAACAAATAAAGATCAGAAGATGGAGGTCAACCGAGCCCCAAAAATCACATGATATCAACACTACTCAAGAGATGAAGGGATTTTAGATTATCGATAAACACCAGTATATGACCATTTAGACCTACTTCATGCAAGATTGTGGACAAATAAAAATTATTTAAAAGAAGTTAAGCATCTAAGAGATAATAGAAATACATCAAACGATAAACTACTTAGGCAAATACATACAGAAGAGACCAAATAATCAGGCAAATATATACAAAAGAGACAAAGTACTTAGCTTCTTTACACATACAACTCCGGTTGAGATTACTTTATCATTCATTGACCTTTTGTAGAGGTTTTAACCTCCTAGGACATCTAGTATAGTGTGTAACCAGTTTAGAAAGGGTTTTATGATTCTGAGTACCCAATGGGGTCTTCAGATATGGATTTGTTCAGAGGTTGAGGTTGTTTGGGAGTCAGGGGGTGGCATAATTGGGGAAGGTAGTATCCAGATTCCTTGACTAAGTTCCGATAGGATTAGGTTTTTAGGGCTTGAACGTTAAATCAATATTTGACACGTTTGGGCTGGATTTGAAGGATGTGACACCTATGGTTGGAAAGAGGAGATTGAGCTGCCTCAGGGGTGTAAGTTTGGAGGATTTTGGAACATGGTCGCCGTAGATATGGTTTCCGACGGCCTTTCTTCGAATATTTGAGACGATGGGGGGTATCGAAGGGAGTGGGTTGCAGGACGGGGGATGGGATGTTCTAATGGGCCTATGGTGAAATCAGGGGAAGATTGGAATAAGGTCACCGGAGACGATGGTTCCGACAATCTTATTTTGAATATTCAAGACGGAGGAGATTTGTTCAATGGGAACTAAACACAAGACGGCATAAAGGAGGTTGTGACGGTTTGGTGGTGTTAATCTGGGGAGGTTTGGTTACCGGCCTCTGCCGTGAGACAATTTCTGATGGCAGCTTTAGGGTGGTAGGTGGGTGGTGGGTGGTCAATGGTGGTCGTGGGGTGGTCGAAGGGTGGTCAGCGGCAGTGTTACATCGGGGAAGATGGTACAAGGAAGGGGGTTTGGTCTCTATTGTATTAGAGACGTTTGGGTAAATATATATGGTTTAGGAGGGGGTTTGATGGCCGTTGGATGAGATGAGATTGACGGATGTGATGAATCCTTTTGAAACGGCGTCGTTTGGGTTAGTCTTGTATGGACCGGACTAGGGTCGATGGTTTGGGCTGGGTTGTGTGTTCTTTGAAAGGGAGAAGGTTTGGGCCACTTAGTACTTGCCCAATTGTGGCCAGCCTGAGTGGCTGTGTATATATACACATATATATTTTTTGTCTTTTTTCTTTTATTTAAAATAATTTGTAACTTTATTTAAAAACCAAACGTTTGTAATAATCACAAATAAAACTACACCAAGTTGAAATTAAACAAAAATAATTTCAAATGCCGGAAATACATATTGTTTTGTATTTTAATTTGTAAAACAATTTTATTTAACAATTAAATCCTAATCCATCTTAAACATGGAGTAATGAACATGCGCATGCAATTAAATCCTAAAAATTAAAATCATAATATTTTAAAGAAAATCATAATATTTTAAAAAAAATCATAAATTTTAAGAGTCATGTAGGAGCTTGTTTAACCCGGGTAAAAATCATATGCTCACAGCTGCCCCTCTTTGCGCGGGAACACGAAGAGTTTTCATGCAAAGACAAGTGAGCAACTACGAGCGATTTCTGTCCGATTGAGTATTCCATGTGAAGCATTTTGAAAATTTTCCGACCGAACCTCACTTCAAAGTGTTTCCTACATATCCTTGGCACTAAAGGAATCATGTCAGTGTAGTTCTATAAGTTTTGGTAGCTGGGACTACCAGGGAACTGTGATTGGCTGATGTTGCTGCTGTTTCTGCTTGCTATGCTCCTTATTACACCAAAAGAGAATCAAAAGCTAAGCTAGCTAAACTTATCAACTACAAGTTACAAGATTTCTATCTATGAGTCTCTTGTAGCTTGGTCTTAAGTCTTGGCTATCTTTTGCGGCAGACCCCATCTGAATCTTGATGCTCGTCCGTTGCAACTGCTGGCTCAATCTTCAATTCTTGAAATAAAGCGAGACATGCTGAGCTTGTGACTTCGAATATACTTTAAGCAGTCTGTGTCTTTGTTTGCCTCATCGCTTTGAGTTCACCTTTTGTCTTTTTTCTTTTCTTCTGTTCTGAATTGACACTCATGCTTTCAATCATGCCGAATCTTGTTCCTTAAGGTGGCACCTGCTCAGACAGAAACGCAAACAAACAAACGAAATTTTCTGCCCGAGTTTTCACTGGACATTTCATGAGTTATTTACAAAACACATCTATGCTACACTTTTAGAACAAACATCGGGATTGTGTATCCCTTGGAAAAATTGCCAGGTTATACTGGGAAGCAGAAAGGGTTCCTTGCTGGGGAAAAGATGAGAATCCATGGGTTATGTCAGAAGAGGAAAGAAAAGGTCTCTGTGGGGATGGAAAGAAAAGATCCGCAGGTTCTGCCGGGATAGGAAAGTTCGTGCTAAGGCTGGGTTATGATGAAATTCCTGGGTTATCCCAGGGGAATCCGCAGGTTGTGCCGGAATGATTGAAAAATCCTAGGTTATGCTAGGGGAATCCACGGGTCATACCGGGATGAATGAGGAGTCCTAGGTTATGCTAGGGGAATCCACGGGTTATTCCGTGATTAATGAAAATTCCTAGCTTATGCTAGGGGGATCCACGGGTTAAGGCGGGATGAAAGGAGATCCTGAGCTTTGTCAGGGGAATCCATGGGTTCTGCCGGGATGAGTGAAAAATCCTAGGTTATGTTAGGGAGATCCGCGGGTTATACCGGGATTGAACGAGATCTTGGGTTATGCCAGGGGAATCGGCGGGTATGCCTCGATGAAAGGAGATCCTGAGTTATGTAAGAGGAATCCACGGGTTATGCCGGGATTAGAGGAGATCCTGAGTTATGTCAGGGGAATCCACAAGTTATGCCGGGATGAAAGAAAAGTCCTAGGTTATGCTAAGGGGATCCGCGGGTTATGCCGCGATGAAAAGAGATCCTGAGTTATGACATGGGAATCCACGTGTTATGCCGGGGTGAGTGAAAAATCCCAGGTTAGGCTAGCAAGATCCGCGAGTCATGCCGGGATTGAATGAGATCCTGAGTTATGTCGGAGAATCCAAGGGTTATGCCGGGATGAAAGAAAAATCCTAGGTTATGCTAGGGGAAATCCGTGGGTGATGCGGGGATGAAAGGGGGTCCTGGGTTATGCTAGGGGAATCCGCGGGTTATGCCGTGATCGAATGAGATCCTGAGTTATGTCAGTAGAATCTCCGGGTTATTCCGGGATGAAAAGAGATCCTGAGTTATGTCAGGAGAATCCGCAGATTATGCTGGGATGAAAGGATATCCTGAGTTATGTTTGGGGAATCACGGGTTATGCCAGGATGATTTAAAAAATCCTAGGTTATGCTAGGGAAATCCGCGGGTTATGCCGGGATTGGAAGGAGATCCTGGGTTATGCTAGGGGAATCCGCAGGTTATGCCGGGATGAACGAAAAATCCAAGGTTATGTGAGGGAGATCCGCGGGTTATGTTGGGATGAAAGGAGATCATAGGTTATGCCGAGATGAACAAAAAATATTAGGTTATGCTAGGGAGATCCGTAGGTTATGCCGTGATGAAAGGAGATCCTGAGTTATGTCAGGGGAGAATATGCAAGGTAGTTGAGGACCTCAGAGACCCTTTTTGAATGTGCTGGGGATAGAGGAGGAAAGGACTAACTCTTAGGTTATGCTAAGGGTAGGGGAGTGTTGTCTCCTAGACTATGCTGGGGAGTGGGAAGTGTAGTGAGAAAATCCGCAGGTTATGCAGGGGATGTGGAGGGAAACTTCCTCGGTTTATGCTGGAGGTGGTGGAATGCAATCCTTAGGTAATGCCTAGGAAACCCACAAGCTGTACAAAGGGGAACTAAGGATTGGAATCTCGTGCTATCATGCTCATTTACGAGTTTGCAGAAAAATGAAAAGAGAACTTCCCTTTTGTCATTGACGCACCACCATATTTGGCCCTTGTGCCTATCCTTTGGTTATTTTTGCCCTATGTTCCTTTTTTGCTTTTTAAGTTTCCCCTGCATCTATATTAGTTCAAAAACAAAACAAATTGTTAGTTTGAACAGTGATTGGTTTTGCGGCCTTGTCACGCTTGATTTCGGCTTCCTTTGTATTTGGAAACAAACACTTGGCTTTCAATCCTGTATTTGGTAATTGGCTAGGGGGTCCTCATTTTGGATCAGTCTTTGTTTCTCGGGCCTTGGGTTTCGAGTTTTGTCCCGCCTTTGATTTTAGGCTTGCTTTTGGGACTTTTTGATAAGAATCAACATACTGTTCGGCTTAAAAGCCCCGATTTTGTTTCAACTTCAAGCCTCTTTGACTTTGAATTTCCTTTCTTATGATTTTTGGGACATTCACTGTCATGATCAAACGGGATTGGCTAAGCGCTCTTGACGATGTCGGCCATTCCCTCAATTCTTGCCAGGAGAAAACTGCGAAGCTGTCCTTGTTACCTTTCTTTAAGGAATGGTGAGGAAATTAAAGTGGAAAAAAAGTGAAGGATGAACTTAGAGAGGTATGCACTTTGAGGGAAAAGTGGGAACTTATCTTGGAATCCGAGACGTCTTTAAATGGCGACGACATGCTTCTTGGACTGGATACCCGGCCCAAATCCATTTCTGCTTGGGCATCAATATTTCCGAAAAACAAAGAAACTTGCTCAGACTTGGGCATAAATATTTTCTCTTTTCGGCCGACGGCGCCCTTTGCGTGTTTTCTCCAATCGGCCTCTCTCATTTCTCTCCTTTCGTTGCCCGATAGCGCTCTTTGCGAGTTTTCGCTAAACGGACTCTCTCATGTTGTTTTTCTCTGCTCGTCGACGCCTTATGGTGGAGGTTTTCACTAATAAGACTCTCTCATTTATTTCTCACAAATTTAATTGGTGCTGAACCCCTACAAATGGTATTTTCCTTCCAGGGAATCTATAACTTTGTAACCATTTGAACGGATTTGTAACTGAACCAATACATTTCTGCCCCAGTTTTGACGTTCTTAGGTAAATGGGGTTCTTTATTTTGTGGTGACTGAACCTTAGGGATAGGCTGCCTACGTATCCTTTCGGAATCAAGTCAGACGTAGTTCAGGAAACTTGGTCCTAAACTAATTTTGTTTGTATTCTCTTTTTTTTCCTTCTTTTTTTTTTGAATTTTCTCTTTGTTTTTCTTCCTCATTTTTTTTAATTTTCTCTTTTTTTTCTTTCTTTTTTTTTGAATTTTAATTTTTTTCTTTTTCTCTTTTTTTTTTGAACAGCATTTTCGTGTTACAAAGAGGGAGGGATAGCAAGAGAGCGAAAGCTTCGTGATCTCAATCTACCGGGGTCATTGCTGCAGGGGATTTAAACATAATACCTCTTTACGGCGTCGGCATTTACTGTTGCCTCGGGCTCATTTCCTTTAACGTCGCCAAGTATAATGCTGCTCTAGGCAATATCTTTCTGATGATATATGGAACTTTCCAATTTGGTTCAAATTTTCCTTTGGCTTCTTGATGATGGGGAAGTATCCGTCTCAAAACTAGTTGTCCGACTTTGAAATTCCCGGGGCGCACTTTCTTGTTGTAGGCACGGGCCATTCTTTGTTGGTAAAACAGTCCATGGCATACCGGGGCCATTCGTTTTTCATCAATTAATGCAAGTTGCTCCAAACGGGTTTTGACCATTCAATATCATCGATTTCTGCTTCGACAATCACTCGGAGCGAAGAGATTTCCACCTCGACAAGTATAACAACCTCAGTTCCATTGACCAGAAAATAGGGAGTTGCTCCTACATATGTATATACTATGGTACGATATCCCATCCATGCAAAAGGAAGCTTTTCATGCCAATGCCTCGAGCTTTGAGTCATTTTCCTCAAGATTTTCTTGATGTTCTTGTTGGATGATTGGACCGCACAATTAGCTTTAGGTTGGTAGGGAGTGGAATTTCTATGTGTTATATTGAATTGTTCACATATCTCTCCCATCAACCGACTGTTTATATTAGTTGCATTGTCAGTAATGATGATAGCGGGAATCCTAAAGCGGCAAATGATGTTGGAATGCACAAAATCCACTACCGCTTTCTTGGTAACAGACTTGAGGGTTATGGCCTCAACCCATTTTGTGAAATAATCAATATTGACCAATATAAATCTATGCCCATTTGAGGCTTTTGGATCGATCGGCCCAATAACGTCCATACCCTAGGAAGAAAATGGCCAGGCTGCCGACATAGGATGCAACTCATTTGGTGGTGCATGAATCAGATCACCGTGCACCTGACATTGATGACATCTTCGAACAAAGCTGAAATAGTCTTTTTCCATGGTCATCCAATGATAACCAGCTCGGAGTATCTTCTTTGCCAATACATAGTCGTTCATATGGGGGCCACACACGCTCGCATGTACTTCGTGCATAATTCTCCTAGCTTCTTCAGCATCCACACATCTCAACAAATTAAGATCTGGTGTCCTTTTATACAAAGTGTCACCACTTAAGAAGAAATTGCTCGCATGCCGTCGGATGGTTTTCTTTTGTTCTCCGGTGGCTTGCTCAGGGTACTCATGTGCTTTTAGGAATCTCAACATGTCGTAATACCAAGGCTGTAGGATAGGCTCTGCTTCGGTTGCATCGCAATACCCGTGTTTTTCCTTGATTTGGATATGTAAAGGATCAACATAGGTATTCCCAGGGTAGGGCAGCATGGAAGCTAAAGTTGCAAGTGTATCTGCTAACTCATTGTGGCAACGAGGAATGTACCTGAACAGCACCGACCTGAACCGTTTGCTGAGGCCTTCGACATGCTATATATATGGGAGAAGCTTAATATCCCTTGTCTCCCATTCCCCTTGAGCTTGTCGGATGATTAGATCGGAATCCCCCATGATTAGCAACTATTCGACGTCTTGGTTAATAGCCATGTTCATGCCCATAATGCAAGCCTCATATTCAGCGGTATTATTGGTGCAGATAAACCAAAGTCTGGTTGTAGCTGGATAATGCTGGCATGTAGGTAAGATTAAAATTTCCTAGATCCCTACGCCCTTTACGTTTGCCGCTCTGTCGAAGAACTTTTTTACAGACGGGGGTGTCCTCAGCTGCTATTTCCAATGAGTTCACTTCTTCGTCAGGGAAGTAAGTGTTTAAAGGCTGATACTCAGCATCAACGGGGTTCTCTGCCAGATGATCTGCCAGTGCCTGAGCTTTCATCGCGTACGAGTGACATAAACAATGTCGAACTTGGTGAGCAAGATCTGCCATTTAGCCAGTCGCCCTGTGGGCATTGATTTTGGGAATATGTACCTTAATGGATCCAGCCTGGTTATGAGGTACGTGGTATGAGCTTGTAGATACTGCCTTAGCTTTTGAGCTACCTATGTCAATTCACAACACGTTCTCTCTAACAATGTGTACTTGGCCTCGTAGCCCGTAAACGTTTTGCTCAGATAATAAATGGCCTGCTCTTTCTTTCATGTGGCGTCATTCTGCCCGAGAATAAAATCGAAAGAGCCTTCAATAATCGTCAGATAGAGAAACAATGGCCTTCCTGCTTCTAGCGGAACTAAAACTGGTGGATTGGACAAGTATTGTTTGATTTGATCAAAAGCTTCCTGACACTCGATCGTCCACTTAGCTGCCGCATCTTTCTTCAGTATATTAAATATAGGCTCACATGTTGAATTCAATTGGGCGATGAACCGGCTGATGTAATTTAATCTTCCTAATAGACTCATCACATCCTTTTTGCTCCTCGGCGGGGGAAGCTCCCGAATGGATTTGATCTTGGTTGGATCTAATTCAATGCCTCTCCGACTGAAGATGAACCCCGGAAGTTTGCCCGACGGAACTCCAAATACGCATTTTGCCGGATTCAATTTCAAATTATATTTGCGCAGCCTTTCGAAGAATTTCTTCAAATCCTTTGCATGATTGCCATGCGTCTTAGATTTGATAATCACGTCATCCACGTATACCTCTATTTCTCGATGCATCATATCGTGGAAGGTGGTGGTCATAACCCTCATGTATGTTGCCCCAGTGTTTTTCAATCCATAAGGCATAACTTTATAACAATACGTTCCCCAAGGTATGGTGAATGCGATTTTCTCAGCATCTTCCTCATCCATCAGCACTTGGTGATACCCCGTGTAGCAGTCTACAAAGGATTGAATCTCATGTTTGGCACAATTATCGACAAGGATGTGGATGTTGGGTAGAGGGAAGTTATCCTTGGGAGTCTCCTTGTTCAGATCTCTATAATCCACATACACTCATGTTTTCCCGTCCTTCTTTGGCATCGGGACTACATTAGCCAGCCATGTGGTGTACCGCACTACCCGGATTACCCCTACTTTAACCTGTTTTGTAATTTCCTCTTTGATTTTATCACTGACATCAGGCTTGATCTTTCTTTGCATTTGTTGTACTAGATGGCATTCGGGGTATGTACACAACTTATGAACCACCAAATCCATACTCAGACCAGGCATGTCGTCATAGGACCACGCAAATACCTCTTTGAATTCCAACAGGAGTTGAACCAATGAATCCCATATCTCCTTATTTACGTGAATGCTTATTTTAGTTTCTTTGATTTCATTGAGATTCCCCAGGTTAACCGGTTCGGTATCATTCAATTTAGGCTTAGGTTTGTTCATAAAATGTTCCAATTCTTGAGTGATTTCCCTAAAAGCCTCTTCTTTATTGTATTCCGGTTCCTAGTTCGTTATTTCATAGACAGGCAACGGGTTTGAGTCGTGGCATGCAGTTCTCGAGCATGTTGTTTTATTTAAAGCCGGATTATTGGGACTGCAAACGATATGACCTAAGAATGCGACTGATTCAATCAAAATTCACATTTTGAAAATTTTGCATACAATTGATGTTGCTGAAGAGTCTGCAGAACTACCCTGAGATGGTCAGCATGGTCCTCGCGACATCGGGAACACATAAGAATATCGTCAATGAACACTATCACAAAGGAGTCAAAAAAGGCATGAAGACTCTATTTATAAGATCCATGAAAGCTGCCAGAGCATTTGTTAGCCCAAAAGACATCACTATAAATTCAAAGTGCCCATACCGAGTTCTGAAAGACGTTTTTGGAATATCCTGCTCCCTTATCTTCAATTGATGATACCCAAACCGCAAGTCAATCATTGAGAAGCATGTAGCACCTTGCAATTGATTAAACAAGTCATCCACTCTTGGTAGACGGTATTTGTTTTTGATTATGACTTTGTTGACCGATAGTCAATAAACCTCCGCAGTGATCCTTCTTTGTTTCTTACAAACCTGACCGATGCGCCCCATGGTGACACTCGGCCGGATGAATCCTTTCTGTAGCAAATCCTTCAATTTCTCCTTTAGCTCTTTCAATTCTTCCAGTGCCATTCTGTAAGGTAGAATTGATAGGCTGCTGCCTGGCATCACATCGATCCTGAAATCAATCTCCCTATCTGGTGGAGTCCTAGGGAGCTCATCTGGAAAGATATCTGAAAAATCATTCACAACAGGTACAGACTCAAGGCTAAGAGCCTCGGCATTGGTGTCTGTAACCCTAACTAAATGATACATACACCCTTTCTTGATCATCTTCGCGGCCTTAAGCTAGGAAATAAACTGACCTCTAATCACTGCATTATCTCCCTTCCACTCAACAACAGACTCATTGGGAAATTCAAGCCTCATGGTTCTAGTCCGACAATCAAGCTTGGGAAAACACAAATAAAGCCAATCCATCCCCCTTATTACGTCAAAATCAACTATCCCCAATACAATAAGATCGGCCATAGTATCTCTACCATGCACTGTGACAATAAAACCCATATAAACTCGAACAGCCAGAATTGACTCACCAACCAAAGTAGATACTGAGAATGGTTTAGGAAGTTGCTCTAGTTCTATCCCGAATTCCATACCAACAATAGGGGTACATAGCACAAGGTGGAACTGGGGTCAATAAAGGCATACACATCATGAGATTGAACAGTCATAATACCTGTAACAACATTTGGGGAAGCCTCTGCAGTCTGGTGACCACTCATAGTATAGAATATGCTAGATCCTCCTGAACTCTTCGCACCACCCCTAGTTGTGCCATGCCCTACGGGTGCTAGTGTACCTCGAACTTGAGAGGGGGTTGAAGATGTAGCGGCTGCTGGACTGGATGGTTGAGCTGTGCCCCTACCCGCTCCATGGCGAGATGCACGACAATGTCTCTAACCCTCCATCCCACATCCATAGCATATAGGTAACTCTCTCTTAGAACCTCTCTCTTAACTGACCCCGCTGATAGGATCCCCTGTTTCACTGACAGGGCCTCAAATGACTCCACTACTACTAGCTGGGCCCTGATGGTGGTGCACTGGCTGAAGACTGTGCAACTGACTGGGACAGCCCTAATGATCATCCCCAAAAAGTGGATCTTCCCCCACTTAGTGACTCTCCCATGTTGCCCGTAGACCGGGACATGTTGTTGCCCTCTCTCTCTATTCTGTTCTTCAACTTACGGTTCTTTGTGGCCTGAGAAAATGCTACCATCTTCTTATAATTCATATCAGAATTCACTGCAGACGTAGAAGCCTCATTGATGGTAAAACAATTAAGGCCCTGAACAAACCAGTGCACCATGCATCCATTTTGGGAAACATATGAATGGCATACTTGGAAAAATGAGCAAACCCCATGTGGTACTTCCACACGCTTCTGTTACTTTTCCTCAAATTTTCAAACCCTGCTACACGAACTGCCCTAGTCTCAGCGGGTAGAAAATGGTCGATAAAGGCATCAGCGAACTCGAACCACATCGCCAGAGGGCACCCCTCCTCACGGGAGTCCTCCCACAAATCAAACCATGAAAAGGCCACCCCTTTCAAATGGTAAGAAACCAACTCTACTCCCTCTATCTCAGATAGACGCATAACCTTGAGTGTCTTGTGCATCTTATCAATAAAATCCTGAGGGTGTTCTTCTAGATTGGTACCCGTAAACATTAGATGGTCTAACTGAAGGAATCGTTTCACCCTGGAACTTGTAGAATCCCCTTGCTGGCTGGACGAACTGGGCGAAATATTTGACCTCTGAGCCTGAGAGGCCACTAGCTAGGTTAACATCTGGATAGCTCCCCTAATATCCCCATCAAATTTTCCAAACGCGGAAGCTGGGGTTGGAGTCACGATAGAAGTATCAACAGGATGGATAGTGGTACCCTTCACAGGTGTAGGAATGGAGATTGTCCACTCTGGATTAGAAGAATCATGCAAAGTAATAGCAGTGCAACTACTCTCAGTCGCAACATCAAGTAGTGAATCACAAGCCACTCCTAAGGTGGAATTGGCTTCTTGGCCAATTCTCGCTTTCTTCTTAGGTGCCATTTACTGAAAGATAAAACAACGAAATAAATTAGAGAGGGAACATTTTAACCGCATGATCCAGAATATCAAAAAAGGCTGCTATTCCTAAATGCCCAAGTAACCTCCAACATATACACGTGGTCAACTACACAACGATAAGAAGGAATCTACTAGACATGGCTTTGAGACATGCTAGGAAACTTCAAAACCTTAGACTCTGATCCCAAGTTTTCACATCCCAACTTTGGGAGGCGCAACTGATGCTCAATCGAGTGAACCCAACTAAGCAAGCCTTATCAAGAATTTCCTACCCAACTCAATACGAACAATGCCACCATGCTTTCATTTATTTAGACAAGGAAATATGGTACGCTTAACACATTTAGTTGATTTAATATTACAATATTGAATATGAATTAAGGTTAGTTTCCATGATTTCTATAGAGTTACAATTTATAAACAACACGAGTTTAGAATTTCAACATAGTTCATAGGCTTCTCAATTACCCGTAAAAACCCACACGTGTGTCTACGGAGCCTCTAAGGATACAAAAGATATGTATGACTATGCCGGCAACAAGGTCACGACTATAACGTAAAAGTGGAAGTCCACAACAACCAAAGCTACACAATATGACTCCTTGAAGGAGGAATGGGCTCACAAAGACCTAAGAAGAAGATAATCCGCTATGCACAATCAGCACTATCTGCAATGGAGCCACCTACATTCATATAAAAATGTAGCGCCCTCGGAAAAAAGGACGTTAGTACCGTGGAATACTACTATTATGTATAACAAAACACCATTTTACTAGAAAAAACTATCAAGAATGAACAAGGAAATCACAAGAGCAAATAAAGGTTCTAATCAGACACCAGATTATCAAATAAATAAACTATGTAATCTTCTACATAATTTCCATAACTTAGTTTGGACATTTCTTTCATATGTTCATCACTGTCTTTAATACCACCGCTAACTTGAGCAGAGTCAGATCACGACCTGATCAGGTAGGTCACCTCATTTTAGGAATATATCTGAGTCACCATTTCATTTCCCTTTTTCCTGAATTCAATGTTAGCACGTTATTACCATGTGTGCGGTATGGTATTAGATCACGACTCTATCGGCTAGGCCACCTTACCTAGGCGTTGTTCCTTTCTTATTAATCATCTTATATGAATTATTCTTTCACATAGATCATATTAATTCATTGGCACATAGGGCCACAATTGTCACATTGTTCCATTTTTAATATCCATCTTGCAATTTCATGGTCATAGGCACACACAAGCAATTCATGTTACAAGCACAGTTAAGTTTCTACATAGTTAGCATGACAATGTCAGTTTTAATCTTTCGTATAGCCTAAACATTTTCAACATATAGTTCGTACTCTTCACGCTTCCCTAAATATCAAGAATAATATATTGCTCACATTGAGGCACATCCTTTATGCATGTATGCATACAATTGCAAATAAATTAATGTGAAATAATAATTAATACATCAACCATTTGTAGCCTTACCATACATGCAAAATCGCCAAAGGAGCTCAATTTCTAATAATAGGGGGTTTTAGCCATACATTCCTCAATTTAGCTTCTCTTAATCCTTACAAAATTCCAGAACTCTTAGCGCTTCGATCTATTGTATAAGATTTATAATTTATCCGAGAATGGGAGACATTCTAGCTCATTTGGGCATATTATCAAACACTAAAGGTGCATTGTGAATCTTAGGTCCTTTTTTAGATAAATTTCTATCATTTTATACCCCTACTCCTTTCTTTCTCATTCTCCCAATATCTCATTACCTCCTGTGCAAGCAAGATTACTAGCCTTATACCCATCTACCCATTTGCTAGTTACATCTTTTAACATAAATTTTGAAATTATTTAGAAGGGTACAGTTCTTATCTCTTTGGTTGGAGACCTAATAGCTTTAATTGACAATCTTCAAGGTTTTGGGAAAGGATTTAAGGAAATATTGATGAAGATCACTTCTTCTCACTCTAGAACTCTCTCTCTCTCTCTCTCTATGTTATGAAAGATAATAGAAAATGTTCCGTTAGGGTGTTTTTAATGGGGTGGGGTCTGATTTAATAATTTGAAACTAGGATCCTCAAGTCAGATCCGTGATTGTATTTGCGATCGCAAAGTTGACATGCGGCCTGCATAACAGACCGCGAAAATGCTTCACAAAACCTGGACATACTCTCTAGGTATGCGGCAGAACTGCGGTCTGTATACCCATTCTGCGGCCGTATTGATGCACCGTAGAACTGCCCCTCACAAAATTCCAAAGAAATTATGCATTGACTACACAGTCCGCTTTTGGTTATACGATCGCATATTTGACCTCAATTTGACCAGCACACTAACTCACTATGCGGCAGAAATATGGTCTTCATGCCTGATATGCGACAACATTATCAACCGCAAAATTGCACTTTTCTGTAAAATATTATCTCTTGACTTCTTAATGACTCAACAACGAGATTCAGGTTTTGAGTGGAAGTTTGTATGGGGCCTTACGAACCTAGACACGCCAAGTCACAGTAGGAGCAAAGGAGTCTCAATTATATATACAATCCTAGATAAGTTCACGAAGGGGGGGGGGGGACTTTTTCTGGGGAAGAAAGAAAAGAAAAAGCTTGATTCTTGTATCCGAAATTTGGAAACTATCTGCAAGCCATCTTCTTCCTCTGTGGATGAACAAGTTAGCGTGTAACAAGAATAAGATCTTTGATATTCCATTTCATTTTATATGTAATCCTCACTATCTAAATCTTTGATCTGGTATCAACTAAGTTTGACTATGATTTAGCCCTTTATCTTTGATTGATTTGTCCCAAAAAAGTCTCATATTGTTTGAGCCAAATAATTTGGCACCACTTGTAGGGATTTTCTAGTGAAAACTCCTAGTTTGTTTCCCAAATCAAAGCAAAGGAACACGGCAAAAGAACCCAATTCACATGAGATATGGAGATAGCGCGTTGAGGGAAGGGAAACAATATGGATTCAAGAGGTATGGAACTCCCCTGCCCCATCCGGTTCAAAAATCTCGAATAAGACGAAAAGTGCTACAAGCCAGCTTCCCCCCTCCCCTCAAAATCACCAAACAGAAGCAAGGAACATCTTATCCTTATCTCCTACACATCGTCAAAATAGGTACATAAAATCCATGCAAGCTAACGTATGCAGGGATATATAGATCGAGCAACCAAAGACTATTTTGGCACGGACAAAATCCTCCCAGCCGATGGTATATCTAAGTCGAACGGTCGATGTAAGACCGGAATCTATAACACGCGTGCAACGCGAGCCTGTGCAAAATACTAATACTTTATGCCCACAGCGTTGAACCATCTGATGCAAGACAAAACTAAGACTACAACAAAAAATACCTGATTCAAAAAAAATAAGAAAGTCTCGACCTCACTCGAATCACGACGGACTGTTATTTCATTAAGTTCAAAATAACCCCTTTAAGGCAAAGAGCCTCCACCATCAAAGAAAAATAAATGTTCGACCTCACTCGAACCATGACGGGTTGTTATTTTGATAAATTCTAAATAACGCCTTTAAGGCCAAGGGCATTCGCCATCAAAGACGACAGACTCGACCTCGCTCGAATCATGACAGGCTGTTATTTTGATAAGTGCAAAATAACACCATTTAGGCCAAGGGCCTTCGCCATTAAAAGAGATAGGTTTGACATCGCTTGAACCATGACGGGTTATTATTTATAAGTTCAAAATAACGCCTTTAAGGCCAATAGCCGTCCATCAATAAAGAAGAAAGATTCGACCTCGCTTCAACCACGACGGGTCGTTATTTCAATAAGTTTGGAATAACTCCTTTAAGGCCAACAACTTTCGCCGTCAAGGAAAAAACAAAGGTTCAACATCGCTTGAACCATGACGGGCTGTTATTTTGATAAGTTCAAAATAATGCCTTTAAAGCCAAGAGCCTTCGCAATCAAGGATAAAGAAAGATTCGACCTTGCTCGAACCACGACAGGCTGTAATTTCGATAAGCTCAAAATAACGCCTTTAAGGCCAAGAGCCTTCGCCATTAAAGGAAAAGAAAGTTTCGACCTTGCTCGAACCGTGACGGGCTAGTATTTCGATAATTTGAAATAATACCTTGGCCAAAGGGCCTTCACCATCAAAGGAGAAAGGTTTGACCTCGCTCAAACCACAACGAGCTGTTATTTCGATAAGTTTGAAATAATGCCTTTAAGTCCAAGAGCCTTTACCATCAAAAAAGAAGAAAGGTTCGACCTCGCTCAAACCACGATGGACAGTTATTTCGATAAGTTCAGAATAATGCATGTAAGTCCAAGAGCCTTTGCTATCAAATAGAAATTAAGGTTCGACCTCGCTCGAACCACAACGGCCTGTTATTTCGATAAGTTCAAAAGAGCGCCTTTAAGGCAAAGAGCCTTCTCCATCAAAGAAAACGAAAGGTTCGACCTTGCTTTAACTATGACGGGCTATTATTTCAATAAGTTTGAAATAACACCTTTAAGGCCAAGGTCATTTGCCATCAAATAAGAAAGGTTCGACCGTGCTTGAATCATGATGGGTTGTTATTTTGATAAGTTCAAAATAATACCTTTAAGGCCATGGGCCTTTACTATCAAAGGAGAAATGTTTGACCTCTGTCGAACCACTACGGGCTGTTATTTTGATAAGTTCGAAATAACGCCTTTAAGGACAGCATCCTTCTCCATCAAAAAAGAATAATGGTTCGACGTAGCTTGAACCACGACGAGCTGTTATTTCGATAAGTATGAAATAACGCATTTAAGGCCAAGAGCCTTCGCCATCAAATAAGAAGAAAGGTTCGACCTCGCTCGCACCACCACGGGCCACTATTTCAATAAGTTCTAAATAAAGCCTTTAAGAACAAGAGCCTTTACCATCAAAGAAAAATAAAAGTTCGACCTCACTCAAACCACGATGGGTTGTTATTTTGATAAGTTCAAAATAACGCCTTTAAGGACAAGGGCCTTCACCGTCAAAGGAGAAAGGTTCGACCTCGCTTAAACCACGACGGGCTGTTATCTTCATAAGTTTGAAATAACACCTTTAAGGCCAAGAGACTTCACCACCAAAAAAAAGGTTCGACCTCGCTCGAACCACGACGGGTCATTATTTCGATAATTTTGGAATAATGCCATTAAGGCTAAGGGCCTTCTCTATCAAAGGAGAAAGGTTCGACATAGTTCAAACCACGATGGGTTGTTATCTCGATAAGTTTGAAATAACGACTTTAAGGCCAAGGGCTTTCACCGTTAGAGGAAAATGAAAAATCGGTACTCGTCAGCCGAGCCCTCATCTCGCACCAAGGTCACAAATAGTTAGAACAAAAATAAAAGTACAAGGCAAACGGCAAAGAGAAAACTGCTTATTTATGCAAAGTCATAAGTGTGGGTTAACGCCGCTTACACATGGCCTAGACCAGTAAATAAAAAAAATAAGAACGAAAAGACATCATTTAACAAATAAAATGAAGGTAAAAAAGAAGTACAAATATTCTTCATTCATTGTCACTACCGCCGTCGTCGTCACCATCTCCTCCAGGTCCTTCATCGTCGCCTCTCGAGCTTTCGTCGCGCTTCTTCATAAACCGCCTCAGACACTATTCTCTCTTCCAACAAACTCTTATATATGTCCCGGTGAGCTTTGGCATAAACCCGGAGTTCATGCACTTGACGGGGGACAGTGGTGGAAGACGATTCGATCTGGGCCTTTAATTGCTCATTAGCTGCCTCCAAGGACACGACTCAATATCCCAGAACCGAAGCCTCCTGATCAATCATACTTATCATTTCCTTGAGCCTTGCCTCCATAAGAGTAGATGTCGCCCTCTCCGACTCTTGCTCAGACTGGAGCACACTGATGGTATCTTCTAGAGCCGCCGCTCTTGCTAAAGCTTCAGACCATCCCCCCTCTCCACTCTGCACTCATCGCCTCCACCCGGGTTGAGTTCTGGTCCATCTCCATTTGTATTTATCTCAACTTTCCCTTCAAACACTTACACTCTACAACAACCCCTTTACCCAATTCAAGCTCCTCGTCCATGATGCGAAGTTGTTCCTCGCGCTCACTCTTACTACGGATCGTCTGCAACAATTCCTACTCATTTTTCTCCAACTCCTCGCCCAGGGCCTAATTATGGCGATCCGTCCTCAGTTACTCATGCTACTCGCTATATTTGTTGTGGTAGCGATGGTATTTCTACAGCATCAAGAAGATTCTTGACCGGTTATTTGCCCTACGGATGCTTTCCACCACTACCATATACATCTAAAAATAGAAAGACAGTTAAACCAATGATTTGCATAAAAATGATAGTTTAAAACAAGATCCAAATATATCATACCCTCAAGCCTATGACGACCATCTTGTCCCTCAATTCAGAATCAGGAATACTCCGCATGGACTCATTCTAAGCTTCTGCACATAGCAATTTAAATTGTGACACCAAGTTATCCCCCACGCCAAAAGGTTAACGTTTGAATGGATACAGAGAAACCGAGCTGATCCCCGCACGTGAACAACCGAATGAATAAGGCCCTCCTCAAAAATCCTAATGTCATTAGGATCCAGGTCCGACTCAGATTCATATTTGTCAATCATCACGCCTTTCCTCTTGCTGTTGTCGAGGGAAGAACACGACCCCATGCGGTGATAGAGGGTACATATGATATCATGACAGCAGCACTAGAGGTCTTATTCTCTGCTTCGATAGTGTATTGATCATCAGTGACAGTGGGGACTTTGGTCAAACTATTACGGCAGTCGAAATTTTGAGCGGCCGCCACCGGCGCCAATTTACCTCGCTCCGTCTCCATAGAAGATGCCGCAGTAATGCCTTCCCATGGACCCACTGGGGGAGAATCATCCAAGTTAATCACTATTATAGATGCCATCTCTAATTCTACCCTCCATCTCTTTGACGGCCCTTCCTCCCCCCCCCCCTCCCGATAGTTACTCATTTGTGGGAAGAATGTCACTCGACTGGACCTCATCCTAGGAGGCATCCCTTACTGGAATAACCAAGGCTCAGATTCGACCGAAGCACCCTTCGATGAAGGATGTGAACTGGACAAGGTGACGATACGAGCGAACGTGGATGGCTGGCAAAAATCTAGTTGAGGAACCTTGGTTCTCCGTACCCTCCCTGTCAACGATAGACACCAGCATAAGAAGCGAAACAAAAAACAATCAAAGAAGATGACGGTAAATGAAGACGTCATCTCACATGTAAGAGGCCTACGTCCAAACCTCTCGTGGAAAACTGACTAGGTACGAACTACCACTATGTAGGGAAGAGTGGCGTCCACCCATTCCGAATTCCCTCAACAATTGGGGGGGGGGGAGGGTAATTTCTTAGCTACAAAATAATGAAATAGGTTAGTCTTCGCAGAAAATAATCGAACATGCCATTGATCAAAGACACAATCTTACGGGTAAAATTCTATCTCTTGGGGAATCCCGTCAGATCTGCCACAATATGCTCGGTCTGTATGTAGAAGAAATTTGTGTAGAAACGACGATTGGTTCTATCATCCATCTTCACCACCAGACCTTTGATCCCCAAGGACGCATGTGAATCATTGTACCTCAAACTAATTTAGGAGCGAAAAGGCTAAGCACATGCTTCAGAGTGACCTCATGGCCAGCAAGCTCCGCATATTTGAGTAGCATGAGAAACAACTTATATAAATAAGCAAAAAGCTAAGCAGGGAACACTTTATAGTAACAACAGAAGTACACCACCAGCATGGGAAGAGGGGTCGTGTATCCTATAAGGAAGGGGTAGGCATACAACATACAAAATCCGAGACGACCGAACTGAACTCTGTTGTTCCTCTCTACCGGTTGTATCTCGACGAAACTGGGGATTCCCCAGTGTTTCCTTCAATTCCATTCCCCTCTCCCTCATAATGGAAGGAATCTCTTCTAGTCCACTCCAACACTGATACAGAAGATAGTCGCATCCTTCCCCGGATTAGGCAAAATCTTATCTACCGAGGGAATTTCCTCATCATCTGCCACATCCACTTCTTCGATGGCCTAAGCGGGGATCTCGGTGATCATATCGACGGCAGGAAGATCATCATGGGAAGAATTTCCAACCATTTTTATCAAAAACCTATCAAAAGAAGTAATGCGAAGGGAAAATTGACAATTGCGGTAAGCAAGAAAGCAAGCAAGAACTCGAGTTATCAGGAAAAGCTATATCTGGAGAACTCTCTCAACTAAACGGTAAAGTGTGTGAAGCAAATGAAAAGTTCCCCTTTTACAAGACACACAAATTCTTCAAGTACGAAACCCAAGGGTTGCCATTTGAACACGATGGGATGTGAAACATTTCAATTCCTCAGAAACGTGTGATATAATAAGGGTGCACGTGAAATAATGCTTCATTTTCCAACAGGCGATTGAATTTTGAAACCCTCATAACGCTATATGAGTATCAGGAAGATACCTATACGCCACTAAGAAGGTGCAGAGCGTAGCTATGGAACGGAATGAGGCATCAGATTTCTCTCGACTGCGTGGCAAACGTGTTCCGTCTATCGAGCCCGACGAAGGATGACCTTGACAAACAGAGGAACTAACTGTATTGGTCAAAATTTGACCACCTCGACCAGGCTGACTACGACCCCGTTTTTCCAACCGCGTAGTTGAAGTCAAAAGTCAACCCCATTCATCTTCCAAGATAGCCAACATACTAAAGACAACAATGCCTAGCCACGACTAAAAAGCTCCACTAACCCAGGACCAAGTCACAGCAAGGATAAGAGAGTCTCAACTATATAAACAAGAATAGGGAAGTTCATGAAAAGGGGGAAAATGACTTGCTGGTGGAAGAAAGAAAAGAAAAGGCTTGATCCATGTATCCCAGAAGGGAAAAATAATGGTAAGCAATCATCATCATCTACGGATGAACAAGGTAGCGTGTAACCGGAATAAGATCTTTGATATTCCCTTAGTTTTATATGTAATCCTCACTATCCAAATTCGATCTGATCAATTAAATTTGATTAAAATTTACCCCTTTATCTTTAATTGATTTGTCTAAAAAGATTTTATATTTTTTGAGTCAAACAATATCATGCCAAGTAATTAGGGCCAAATCATATAAAGCCGTTTAAATTTGCCACTATTTTTTACTTAAACACTGTAAATTGTAACAGTGACCTATTAAACACTCAGAACTATATGTGAACTGTGACTATTGTGCACATCAGAGGGTTCCTAGTTTCTTCTTGCTACTCTTTTTTGCTATTCATTCACCAACGCTAAATCAAATGGAAAAAAACAAAACAAAACAAAATGGTAGGACCAAGACTCCACTTCCATAATGCGGTGGAATAACTTTTTCTAATTGAAAAGAAGAATTTCCGTTGCATGATATGATCTCTTTATCTTTTTCTTTTCTTGGGATCTTATCTTTAAGCAATAATTTCCGAAAGCCAAGTGACCTGCTTTTTGACCCAGGCTGGCTTTCCATACCAGATGAGATGTATTCATGGGTGGAGCTAGTTAATCGACTACGAATTCGGTCAAACTCAATTATTTTAATAAATTTATTTATATTTTTTAAAAAATTTATTAAATATATATATAAATTATAAATTATAAATTCAATAATTTAAAATGACTAAAGCCTCGAACTTAAAATTTTCAAATTCTGACTCCGCCTTTAAATGTATTAGTGATTAACTGGAAGAAAATTTCTTGGAATTTCATTTTTCGTGTTTATCCTTTGGAAAATATATGATCAAATCAAACTAAACAATGTTTTTTTTTGGGCTCACACTGCTTTTCTTTTGCTTAGATAGAGAATGAGAAGGAAAATTCATGACAAAAAGAGAGCGAGTTAATTAATTTCACGGATGATTAATTAATAAGTTTCATATTATTGAACAAAAGCCACTAAATTAAGAGTATTAAAAAAAGTCACCCAACTTTGCTAATTATCACAAAAAGTTACTACAACTCTTACAATCAGCTATGCCAAAAAATACTAGGTTATCTCATACCTAATACTGGTGAGAGATTATATGTACTATAAGAATTTAATCGAGATACGCGCAAACTGAATAAAGTTAGTAGAGAGGCATGGAATTAGTCGAGGTACTCTCATCGTCTCATATTATGTGTCATGCATGATTTTCTTGTGCACGCCCCTTAAAAAAAATAATTATGATGAAATTTGACTACTATATCCTTATTCATTATTTAATATTTAATCTTTCTTCATTAAATATTTTCAAATTTTATGTGTCATTTCCATCCATGGCATTATCTACACTTTTACGGAATGAGAATACAATTAATTTACTTTATAAAAAATATAAAGAGACACTTAGAATAAAATTAACAAATCAGTAAAATTAGCTATTCCAACGGATATTGGATGAAATGGAATTCATCTTTCCTTTAAATATTTTCAAACGAGTGATTTTAAAATTTTCTTTTCATTAGGAGAATTTTGTTTTGAATAGATTCATAAAGAATTTCAGTAATTATTGTATCGCTTGCATTAGTGAAAACATGATTAAAATATTTAAATAAAATTATTTAAGTATTCATAATAAGGTATTTAGTCTTCTAGAATAACTATTATTAAGGATAAAAGATTATATTATTAATTTTATCTTAAACTTTTAAAATATCAAAATAATATGAGATAATTATTTTTAGTAACTACAATTATTAGCATGAGACGAATGGAATAAAAATACTCTTACAACCAAAAAGTGATTCAACTTTGCTGAGTGCTAAAAAAGGTTGAGTGATCACTTTAATTTTTTTTGCTAAAAGACAACATATTGAAACTGAAAACTTGAAGTCTATGGCAGCTCCATGTTAATTAGATGGAGGAGAGGAAGGTATTACGAGAAAAAATCCCTTTCGTTATTATTTTTTTATAAGTGTAATTTGGGGAAAACAGAGATGACAACGAAGCTAATTCATTTCCGGTTGAGATTAAAGATACGTCCTTCTTTTAAAGAACATATATTCTTAGTTTGTTAGGAATTTAAAAAAAAAAAAGGAAAGCAACTTCTCTTTAAAGAAAAGATTCACGCACGTTTGATCAAAATGGACAAAAATGTCTCTTTGGTAATCCATCAAATGACATATTAGACTTTTTTTTTTCAAAAGAATATTGTATTCATACTAGTTAAACACAACGAATTACAATTGGGACATTATTAGGGTATCTCAGCGATCCCATAGTTACAATACTTTACGTAATTAAACTTAAGTTACAACACACAAAAGATCTAGTTAATTCAGTTCGTAGGATGTCTGCTAACAATACATCATTGGCCAATATTAGAGGAACTGATAATGACAAAGTTTTGCTCAAAAAAAATTCTTTTGATGCTTCCTTGGACAGCGCATCTGTTACTCTGTTCTGCTCCTGGTAGATGCGCCTCACTACCACGCTACACATCCTTTGCATTATTGACCTGCATTAAAAAATTAGGGGGTCAAAAAACAGATTTTCATTTAAGAGCATATTAATTATTTCTATTGAATCAATGTCTATTTCCAGTGGAACTAGACTATGTTGCTTTGGTGGTTGTAGTCCCCGAATAAGGGCCCAAGCTCCTGCCCTTGTATTTGTTGTTTGAGGTTTGTTGTTCATGTAACCCAATATCCAGTCGCTATTGTGGTTTTTGAAAATTCCCCATGATCCTCCAATTCCTGGATTCCCCCTTACAGCACCATCTATGTTTAGTTTGAAAGAGCCTCTAGGTGGGGGGGGGGGGAAGGGGGGGTTCCATTTTAGCATGATCTGGTGAGTTATTTTTGTTGAGTGGTTCTTTGTAATCATAAGGTACTTAGTTGCATTTGAGATAGTATATTGGAATTAATGTGTTCCTTTTTCTTATTGGAAACATTGATGTTTCTTGTTATCTAGATGTACCAAAGACAGAATGGGATGAGATTTTTCGAACATATGTATTTGTTGTACTCTATAGATTTAAGGGAGTTCCATATTGATTGTCACAGTTGGCTATTGAAGACTGGGTGGATTGAGGTAGATCCTAGGGATTTAGAAAAGATGTCATTCTAGAAATAGACACCATTGGGACATTCAAAGAATATGTGAAAATTGTCTTCCTTGTCATTGTTACACCAGTGGCAATGAGGTACATAGTTAATTCCAATAGAGTGGACGAAGCTCCTAGTTGGGAGTCATTTATGGATTAGAATCCATTTGAAGTATTTGATTTTGTTGGGGTCTTGAATCTTTCAGATCCATTTGAAGGTTTCTTCTTCCCTATAAGGGAAACTTGCTATAGTCCTACTTATGAAAGAGTAAGTAGCCTATTGAAGAATTGGCCATTAGGAGTCAGATCTCATACTAGATTTTCCTCTTTTATGATAGTACTATGAATGAAAATAGAATTCAGAAGGTTCAGAATACGTGGGGGTGTTGATGGACAAGGTTGAGCAATCCCAGGTTCTCCTGTTGTGAATTGATTTAACCTTGATGTGGATGTTACTTTGAGTTAAAGGGTCTTCTATCATTTGCCTAATTACTTACTGGTTAGCGATCCAAGTGTCATTTAGGAAGCTGACCCTATTCCATTTATTGAGTACCCATACGCTTGCTTTGATGCAGATTTCCCAGCCCTTCAGAATGCTTTTCCAGGTTGGGGACTTTGCGTTTTTGGATGTCTCAATGTATGGACTGGTCTAGATATATTGCAATGTTTATGAATGAGCACTCCACCCATTGACTATTGGTATTCTTGTAGGCTCTCCATAAAAGATTTTTGAGAGAATCTTTGTTTTTTATGTTGTCCTTTTAGAGTCCCATCCCTCATACAGCCTTGGTCTTAGTGACTACATCTCACTTAATGAAATGTAGCTTTTTCTTTTCAGGTGTGGTGCCTCAATGGAAATTTCTCTGGATTTTATCAATCTAGTTGGTGACTTTGATAGGGATGTTTATGTATTGCATAACATGACTTGGGGTGCTTCTCAATAAGGCCTTGGCGAGTACTATCTCCCAGCTATGTTAAGCCATTTTATTTTCCAACCAGCCAACTTGGACTGCATGTTGTCAATGATGAATTGGAATATGTATGTTTTTGCTTCTTATGGAGGATGGGGAAACCTAGATACTTTCCAAAGGAGTTTGTATTCTTGATAGACAGAAGGTTGGTGAGGCAGTGAAGGGTATTTTGAGTGATATTTGAGGAAAAAAGGACTCTTTAATTGGTGAGGTTTATTTTTTGGCTAGATTGTTCATTGAAGTTCTGCAATATAGAAAGTATAGTTTCGCATTTCGTGACATTTGCTTTGGCAAAGAGAGTGAGATCATCCTGCAAAGAAAATATGTAAATTTTATGGTCCATACCTACTTATACTTATGGGATACCATTAGTTCTGAAGGACTATCTTGTCAATGGATCTAGAGAGTTTTTCCATACACAAAATGAACATGTAGGGAGACATAGGGTCTCCCTACCTAATGCCTCTTGAGGAATTGAAAGATTCTGTTTTTCCCCTATTAATAAGAATGGAGATGGAGGATGTGCTGATGCACGATATGATGAGCTTGGATAAACCTTATGGGAAGTTGAAGGCATCTAGAGTGTCTCTAATAAAAGATTATTCCAACATATCAAAGGCTTTCTATAGGTCAATTTTTAGAATCATGTTGCCACTCATTCACGTTATTTTTCTAAAGTAAGTGATATATTCCTGGACAATGATGGCATTGTCACAAGCCCTTCTATTATTTAGGAAGCTTGCTTGACTTGACCCAATGGTTTGTGGTAATATAGGTTTTATCCTATTCAAAATGATTTTTATCACTGACTTATAGATGGTGTTGCAGAGGCCAATGGGTCTGAAGTTTTTTAGCATTGATGTTTGGAAGACATTTAGGTATTAGGCACAGAAGAGTTTATTTCATGGTGCTATCCATGAAATTTATGGAGAAGCATTTTTTCCAGAAGTTTGTGACAGATTCCCTAACTATATCCTAGTATTTTTTTATAGAAGAAGGGGTGGAGGCCATCCGGGCCAGGGGATTTGAAGGATTTATTAGAGAAGACTGTTCTTTTAGTCTCACTCACTTTAAGGGGCCTATCTATGATAGTCGTATGGCTTTTGGACATGATGGGCTCCATGGTGGAGTGGTTAGTGTTTTGCCAATTCAGTGTGGGAGGTTGTCTATAGATCAGTAAAGAAGCCCACAATAGCTGATTTGATCTTCTTTTGGTGATGAAGCCAATTACCATTCTCCTCTTTGAGGGTTAGTATTTTGTTCCTCCTTCTTCTATTGAGGGCTGATGTGCTAAAAAATCTAGTGCTAGCATCACCCTCATTTAGCCATTGATCCTAGATTTTAGTTTCCAAAAGCCTTCTTCACGTTTGAGGATTTGGTTGAGTTCAATTTTTAGACCTATTTCAAGATCTAACATGTAACTACTGTGCTAGCTAGGAGACTTTTGGATACCATAGATTCTAGCCAGGAGTCTCCTCTTTTGATGGAAGATGTTTCCAAAGACTTCCTGGTTACATTTGGTTACCAGAGTCTTGTAATTTCAGTTGATTGAAGGATAGTGGATTGGTTAAAGAAGGCCCTATTTGATGATTTTGGGGAAGTAAGAGTGGCTAGCCCATATTGATTCAAACCTGAAGGGCCTTGAAGGTTTGTTATTTAGAGGCCCTACCAGGTGAATTTATAAAGGGCAGTGGCCTTAGTGGCTCCTAGGGAGGTGAAGTATAGTAGCTTCAGAGTAATGTTCTATCCAACCTTCACTGGCAAAGCACCTATCATTCTTGCAAGGATTAGGAAGGTTTTGTTGCCGTATCTTTTATTAGTCCAAGTGTATTTACTTCCTTTATAGCCTAGGTCTATTAGGTAACACTTATTATGGAGTTCCATAATAGGTTGCTTCGGGTCAGGTTTATAGGGTTACCCCTAAATTTATCCTGGCCTTTACGACTTCGTTGAAGTGTCCTCCTATGAGCCAATTTGATTTTATGTTATTTGATCTTTTGATTAGTTGCTCCCGTAGGAGTTCCTATTTGCTAAGAGGTTGCTAGCATAAATAGTTGAAAAAAGCCATGGAGGGTGGTCTAGGCTTATCTTTACCATTGTGTGAATACCTTGAGGGGTAGTTGGCATTTCTTCAACAGTCATGAACTCTTCTTTCAACATGAACACGATAACCCCAAATGGGACTACTATTTGATACTGGATAATCATATCGAACTAGAGTTGCTGGGCCAAGAAATGATGGTCTACCATATTGGTTTCGAGCAATACTAACATTGCAGGCTTGTGCGTCTTCACGTTTCGAGCAATACTAGTATGTAAGGCTTATGCATCTCCACATTGTCTATACAATGTCGTTTGAATGCGGTATTATTTCCACCCCTAATATTCCATATGATGTAGTTCATCATTGGTGCTATGGGTAATTGGTGAGTTCCCTCTCGAGGGCTCGATTGTCCTAGCATACCTAGCATCTAAGGTGATGGTGACTTCCTCTTTAGACTCAAAATTAGGGTTAGGTTTAATATTTATTTTTAACAAACCGTGTATTTGCCCTGAGACGAGGCTCATTCCCACTTTGTCATTATTTTGGGGCACAGGACCACCACTATCTAGCTTGTTTCCATGCTGAATTCTATCAATCTCACTGAGACTAGGAGAAGTAAGTTCGTCCTTGGTGTGGGATAGGACATTTCTGACTCTTCTGAGGCATTCTTCCTCTTGAGTACCTCCAGCGCTTTGGAGATTCCTTTCTGGATATTTTGGAGGGTGGTGAATTAAACTTCCCTTTTAGGGCAGATGATGATGGGTTGGTTGGTTGATCGATCGTGACGAAAATCAGCTCCGCCACTAGGTCTTCTTTCACCATATCTGGGAAGAAGGGTAGGGATTAACTTTGTAGGATATGGTTGTTGAAGGCATAGGAGTCTGTTATTGGTGAGTTGTTGTCGTTGTTGACCATCGATCGCCATAGAGGAGGTCCAAAGACCGCCAATGCTTTGTTTAATTCTTCCACCGTTACTCTAGATAGATGAGCTGGGTTTTGCATTATCAGTCCCACCCTCTGATTGCCCAGGTAAAATCATAGGATAGACCCTGTCCCTGCAAGGCAATTTCCAACTAGGAGGCCGGTTGGTTGTCCGGTGGTGGTGGTAGGGTGGTGATGGTAGTCGTTGATGTTTCTTTTGCCATTTTTCTATTTTTTTGGCTTTCCACTTTGGGTAATGATGATAGTGAAATTAAGGGGTTATCATCCCATCATTAAACCCTTCAGTGTCATATCTTATATATTAGAAGGGTTACTGGGCATTGGAACTAGGTGGTGGGGTGTTCATCAATTGGGGATGTAATAGAGGTGACAGTTGTGGTATTTTCATGTAAAAATGGGGGAGGTAGAAGATAAGGCGCTCGATTTCTATTATTAGATGTTGGGATTTGTCCATTAGAGAGAGTTTCAGGAGATTTGGTAGGGAAAGCATAGGTTTGGGCGTTCGGATGGGGAGTTGGGCTATTAGTGGTGTTCTTGGTGGAGTGCCCGTTTGGGGAAAAGGAACCGACCCCGTTAGATGTTTCACCAGATGTGGTGATTGAGGTATTGGGGGTTGGCTTAGAGGCCCTTTGGAAGCTGGGTTCATGATTGGTACTAGTGGGTTGTCAGTTGTTAGCCACACTTTTTGTTTGGCACCTGTATTTGGCTGGAATAGTGGACCTGTGTTCTGTCCATGTTTGGGCATGTCTTGTGCACTAGTGAAGGTTTTGTTTAGCCCATTTGGCCTCCTTTTTGTTTTTTAATCATTGAGAGTTTTCTTTGAATTATAGTGAAGAAATTGAGTTTGTAAGAGTTTACCTGAATTAGCATCAAACATATTTACATGTATCTCATCCGTCTGTGAAGCATGTTGTGGTTTGCTAGTTTTACCTTCACTTTTGTTTATTAGTTTTGCTTGTCCTTGCTTGCGTCTTCGCGAGAAGGTGACAGTTTTTCATTCCCTTTCCTCCGAAATGAAAGGTTTCTCTTAATGATCATCTTGTGGTTGTTGAGTTTCTCTCGTCATTTGTGTCCTATAGTTGTAGTTAAGAAAATTGTGTCCTATTCCGCCACAAGTGGTGCATTGGGTTCCCTCTCCTTCATAGATCAGAACTGCTTATGGTCTCCTATTACTACTGATGTTTGTATTGGGGTTTCTAGTGAAACTTGGATACAGATGCATGCATATCTCCCCCCTTAAGGTAGATGATGTGCATTAGTCTATCTTGAGGAGTTTGTTCAGTTTCCGCCCAACCTTTTCTAAGATATTCTTGTCATAGAATTTTGTTGGTAGTTGAGGTAACTGGATCCAAATGGCCGTAGAAGTGAGGGTGGCTTCTTAAGGAACAAACTTTGATTCCCATTTCCGTATGCACTGGAATTTACCAGAAATGAACCAAGGTCTTAGGTGTAGTGCCTTAACCATGCTTTCCTCTAAGCTAAATTTAACTATGTAGAAGTTCCATCCTAGATAAATCAAGTTTAACTATTCGGATGGGTTCCATAGGTAGAGATCGAAGGAGGTGGTGAGGCCCCTTTCGTTTGAACATTTTGATAATCACCGAGTAACGCCGTAGGAAGTAGAAGCGTTCTTTGTCATCTTGTGAGAGTGGAATAGAACCCTCAATGTTCTTTTCTTTTGTCCAGGTCTGGACTGGATTGGTAGTCAACTTTGTAGTAGTTTGATTAGTTACTCGTTGATTTTTCTAGGAGGTTGTCGGAGTGATGACATAGCTAAACCTCCATTTGGCTGTGTTTATCTGGGGGTTCTGATGGGAATGATGGCTTAATTGGTGGAGGATCCATTATGTGGAAAAGTGCTTTCAAACTAGAGTTGGTAGAGAGAGAACTTTTTAATTGGGAGCACCAATTAACAGATTAATGTAGAGGTTAAGTTCTATACCTAAAAAAGATTACACAATCAATTGTTTAAAAGATAAATGCAATAAAATTACACAATCAATTTGGTTTGATTTGGTTTGGTCTTGAGTAAATCGGTATATAAATATATAATTTTTATATATACTTTAAAGATTTTACATAAAATTTTCTTTAAAATATGTCTAAATATATTTGGGATTATCTTGTGAGATATAATATTTAATAATATATGAAGTGCTCCATATTTATTTTTTATAAATAATGGGTTGTATGATAACTTTCTCATCAAGTGATACTGAAATGTGTCAATCTCTTTGTTCTTCCATATTGATACCATGTTAAGATTTATTAAATTGTTATATCTTTTTTGAATGTGAAGTTATTATTATTATTATTATTATTATTATTATTATTATTATTATTATTATTATTATTATTATTATTATTATTATTATTATTATTATTATTATTATCATTATTATTATTAGTATTATTATTATTATTATTGTTTAGGTATTATATCGATTTTTACGTGTAATGACTAAATTCGATTAGCCTTAAAAGTGTACATCAATGAAACATTATTATTAGACGACTAAAAAATAACTATGTATTGTTAAGAAAATTCTCTCGTAAAAATATTTTAATAGATAATATATTTGTCAATTACTTATATTTTTATTAAACATATATTTACTTATAAAAAATTTAACAAAGTAAGATTGAAATAATATTTCAGTAATAAAAAATTCGAAAATTTTAAAAACCCGACAAGACCGAGTCAATCCAAATCGATATAATTAATTTGATTAAATTTAGCTAAAAACTAAATCAACTCGATCCATATATATTCCTACTAGCACATATACTTGAATTCACAAATTTAATATGAGAATATTAGCAACGCAAATTGATTTCTTCGGATAACACCGATTACAATACGGTTATAAAAAATTTATATAATGAGGATAAAGATCAAGTGTCCATCACGAATCGTCTCTCCCATTATTATGCTACTACGAGAACTTCTCGTCATCTTTTAGAAAAGTAAGGCAATGATTCATTTCTTTCATCTTATGAGAGAAAAATTGCATTATGATATCATCCTGATTATATTACGCAGACGTCATGTCTGATCGTCATAATGACCAATCATCGCACTAATAGTGATAAATACAGTGGAAAGAATAAAGAAACATGGATTAAGACTTTTCGTGCTAGCTAGTTTACAATAATTGTTTTTAAAGATGATTTAAATAAAGGTGATTTTTCAAACTAAAAACTAAAAAGTTGTGGTTTGATTCCAAAAGCATGGCCAATCTGTTTCCTGATCCAACTAGCTCGTGATTCATGCATAGGGTATAAATTTACTACTGTAAATTCCCATTAAAGCTTTTCAATCGTACCTGATCCATTTTTATAGGCGGAATACGTAGGCACTCCTTAATTAACTTGATGTGTGTTATTAAGGCGACTTGACTAACCAATAAATAAAATGGAGCGCGATGGATTTACGTACATCTCAGGCAAAATTATTGAATAAAGACATGGCCACTAAGTATTTTACTCTAAGTAATCCCCAAAACAAATGTATAGATTTAATTTGGCGACTTGATACTAATAGAAAAATGAGATTAAGGATGGGTCGACCACAGTGTAATAACGGGAAGCCGTCCTCGAGGGGGCTATTGTCAAGGACGAGCAGCTAAAGTGGGGAAATAGAATAGGCTTGTAGGGAAATGACACTGGAAAATTACAATAATAATAATACTGTTTCAATATTATTTGTAAGAGAATACACGGACTGACTTGAGTCGTGCTAGGCACTATTCTAAAAAATTATTTCAATAATGTGAAATATTTTCTAGGGATTAAACATGCACATATCTATTTATTTAGGATACAAGCATCAACAAATATACCAACAAGTTGCTAGAAGAAACAAATAAAGTATCTATTGAAGATAAGGAAATAGTGGAGACAAAAGAGGAACATTGGATCTCCAATATAAACCTACTTTATGTGATCTTCAATAACCTAGGTTGGGGTACCATCTCTATAAACAACACGTCGATATTAATCCCATCTCTTTTGAGGTTTGAAGAATTAATTTTCTTCCCACATGTTTAGTTAGAGTATCGGCTAAATTAACGTTTGACTTCACATAATCGATGAAAATTATTCCATCTCTCAGCAGCTGCTTTATGACATTGTGTCTCAATTTCATGTGTCTACTTTTATAATTATAAGATTTATTCTTTGTTATAGCTACTGCCACCTCACAATAACAATGTATAGACACAAGAGGCGATATGTCCTTAAAGGGATATTATCTAATAAGTTTCTTTGCCACTCAGCCTCAGAACCAGCTAATTTCCAGAGCTATAAATACATAGTTGATCTAGCAATGATCGTCTGTTTAGCTGATTTTTAAGATATTGCACCATCAACAATGGTGAATACATAACCACTGGTGGATTTTGTCTCATATGAATCATAAATCCAGTTTGCGTCACTGTACCCTTCTAATGTAGAAGGAAATCCACTATTTAAGATACCATAATTCATGGTTCTCTCAAATATTTTATTAAGACCAATGCTCTGTATTGGGATTATGAATATATCTATTCAGTCTAAACACATCATAGGCTATATCAAGCCTTGTAAAATTCATTAAATGCATCAGATTCCCAATAATCCGAGCATATTTAGACTGGGAAAATGGATCGACATTATTCTTTTTCGATTGAGATTTAGCATCAAAAGGAGTATTTACACCCATTATGCTTAATTGGATTAAGTAGACATATTGTCACTATGTTATTTTATTCTTATTATTTTTTCAGATTAGTGGGTGCCATTTTCTAGTGTTCATCTTCGTTTTCTTGCAAAGTCGAAATTCGAGGATGAATTTTCTTTAAGAAGAGGGGAATAATATCATTATAGGAACTCAAATCTATTTAAGGACATGGATGAAGCGTTGCAATCTCAAAGATTGCCTTTATCAAGATGTCAAGCTAAAGAATTTCAAAATAAGGTAATTAGACTTCAAGTACAAATAAAGAAGCTTTTAATTGCCTAGAAAGAGCTCAAGCCCAAATGAGAAGAATTGTCTAACTTTTTCAATTGTTTTATGGTCCGAATGTATGTCCAAGAGGAGGAAAATTGGATCACCCAAAATCAGCCCTTGAAGTCCACCAAAATGTCTCAAAATGAGCTTATACGAAGTCCAAAAGAGTCTAATTAAAGTCTAAACCAATGACCCAAAATAGTTTTTTTAAGGCCCAAATCTGTCCCAGATGGTATTGGCCGCCCCCACCTAATTTTAATGAATTTGATTACTCTTTAGCAACCACCCTACCTAATTGTAATAATTTTGTATGTCATAGCAACCACCCTACCAAATTGTAATAATTTTGTATTCCATAACAACCACCCTAGCTAATTTTTAAAGGATTTTTTATGCTTTAGTACTCCTATAAATAGGGAGTTCTTCTCATTCATAAGACACTACATTATTGATTAAGTATATCATACTTTGAGAGTTCTTTTGAACCTTTGTCACTTGTGCTTTGAGATTTATCTTTCAACCTTTACTAGTTCATAGTTCAAGGTAGTAAGATTACTTCTCTTTTATGATATCTTTGATTCCTTTGTGGTACTCTTAGAAGGCGATTGATACTAGTTATTAATTATTGTCTCAAGTTACTCATAAAGCGGTCAAGATCTGAATCTATTATTTTGATTTGCTCTTTAAGTAAAGGCATATGATTTCTTCCATAAATAAAGACATTGTCATTTTGATCTTGTCAAGGCTATAGAACGTGCATTCTTGGAATTCTTTCGTTGAATTTTTTTCATATCCTTTATTTTAATCTCTTTAATTCTAGTAGTTCAATTTCATGTTATTATTGCTTCTGCATTTACTTCTCAAATTTTGTGATGACCCATCTATTTGTCCCCTGAGTTACCTCTCTGTTTCTCTCATTTCTACTTCTTTATGCTTCGTTATCCATATTTTTATGTGGTTGAGTCGATTGGTTTGAGTTTGTAGTGAAGTCGATTGGTTCGAGTTCAGAGTGAATTTGGCATGAAATGGGACTCTTAGTCTCTTTTAAGAGGACTTAAGTTGAAAAAATTAACCGATTGTTGACTTCCAAGTTATAGGGCTCGAATGTGAGTTCTGATGGTTCGATTAGCTTCAAGAGGTGAACTATAACTTAGGAGTGTGATCGAAAGTTTTTTTTCAGGTCCGTTGTAGCATTAGACTTGAATTGGCAAAGTTAGTATTTTGGCGATTTTTGATTGATAAATGAGATATTGATATGAGGGTCGGATTGGAATTACGAGAGTTGTTGTAGCTTTTTTATGTGATTTGGGACGTGTGTTTAAAATTTCAGGTCATTTAAACGTGGTTTGGTTGGGCTTTTGATCAAAAGTGTGTTTCAAAAGTTTTTGGAACACTTAGGCTTGAATTCGATGTAAATTGATGGTTTTAGGATGTATCGGTACTTTTGGTTGAGGTCCTGGGGCCCTTGGGTAGTTTCGGGTGGTCAACTGTACCAATTTTGGCATTTGGGAGTTGTAGATTTTATTGTTCTGATGTTGTAGGGTGTTTGGCCTTCGCGATCGCGGGGGTGGTGTCGCGGTTGCATAGAAGCACTTTGGGAGGCAGGAAATTTGTTCATCGTGTTTACGTTTGAGTGTTCGCGATCACATAGGATTAGATGGTGATGCTTCAGTTCACATAAGACCCTCTGCATTTGCATAGAAAGATTTGAAGGTCAGGAGCCATTGCCTTTCGCATTTGCGGCTGGAGGTCTGCGTTTGTGTAGTTTGGTGAAAGGCAGCATCGCGTTCGCATAGAGTATTTTGGGGTCTTGGAAAATTTTCACTTCGTGATTGCGAGCCTTGGGTCGCGATCTCATAGAAGAAAGTTGGGAAACTGGGCAGAAGGTTATACACATTTCATCCGCAAGTCTTAGCCTTTTTTCCACCATTGTTGGGTATTTTGAGAGCTCTTTGGGAGATGTTGAAGAGAGATTCAATGAGGATTGATTGGAGGTAAATTTTATGAATCAAAAACATGATTATATCGTGAAATTAAACTAAAAATTCATGAAAATTTAGCAAATATGGAAGAACTTGGGCTTGAGATTTTGAGATTTTAAATTGGGATTTTGAGGGCTATTTAAGGTCGGATTTGAGAACTTTTGATATGTATAAACTCGTGGCGAGATAAGGATCCCTTTGATGTAAAAATATTTGAGTTTCGAGAAGTTGGCTCGGGGCTCGGGGCTCGGGTTTTGATTAATTCGGGATTTTTGATGTTTTTCGATTATTTTTACTTGGGTTTTATTCCCCTTAGCATATTGTGACACATTCGTTCTGGTTTTTGTCAGATTTAACGCGCGAGCGATTTGAGAGGCAAAGGCATAGCGAACTAGAGCTTTAGCCAGTTCGAGGTGAGTACTAAATGAAAATGATGTCCTGAGGGTGTGAAACCTCAGATTTGCACATCGTAGTGCTATATTGAGGTTAGACACGCGCTTGAGGATGAGCGTGGGGTCGTTTACTATTGGGATTTGCGACTTGGTCTCTCCCAATTGATGTTTTTACCGTATATTCGTCTGTCACTTAATTTTAATCATCATGACTTAGATTGATTTTCATATTTGGGCTTCGTGCCAACTAGTTGAACCCTCGGGGGATTTTTATCACTATTTTGTCATTGTCTTGACTTACTACTTAAATTCAGTCATACCGTTTTCACCTATTTAACAACGCAGCCCCTTTTACTGGATTCCAAACTAAAATGTTATACTTAATGATGTTTTGGCCTAAGAATTACCGTTTCACTAATGCCCGTGAGAGCTTATGTAATTTCTGGACCGAGTATGGCCAAGGGCCAGATGTGTGGATACTATGGGATCGGGCTGCGCGCTGCAGCAGTATTATACTTATATGAGTCGAAGGGCCTAGATTTACGCCAGGAGATGGCTTGATATCGTGCTTGGGCCATAATGAGTCCCTCATAGAGACTGCACACCCCAGTGAGCGTCGTCGATGATATATGGATCGGCATGCACTCTGCAATGATATACTGATCGGGCTGCACGCCGTAGCGGGAACTATATGGTTCAGTTATATGTGTTGATTTTCTTGAACTGCATGTCACTTAACTGCTTACCTGTTGTAGAATTATCGTATTTCACTTTTCATTGGTTTATTGCTTTCGTATTACTTGTTTTATCTGTCGCATCATAGCTTACTCTATAATTTTATGTGATTTCTTATTCTCAGTCACTATTTATATATATTACTCACTAGGTCAGAGTACTCACATTACTACATGCAGCTTGCGTGCAGATTCAGGTGTTCAAGAGGCTGAGTGAGAGTCTTTTCTCGTTCATCAACATTTACCGGAGTTGTCGAGGTAGCTGCATGGCGTCTGTAAACCTGATTTCTCTGTCTATCTTATTATTTTTCCGCATTCTTGTACTACCTATTTATTGGGCTGCTCATACCTGTATTAGAGGCCCTTGACTTGTAACACCATATCGGTGGGCTATGTGGTGACGTTATTATGATTTCCGCACATTCTACCTACTATTTCAGACTTCTATTTATGTTAAATTTGTATTTAAACTCTGTTAATTGGCAATGAACTCTATAAGGGAGGGGTTGTAATTGGTAATTGGCCGGGCTTGCCTAGTAATATGTTGGGTGTCATCATCACCGGGGTTGGAGTCATGACCAATTCTTACTCTACTTTGGATTCCCGACGTAGTTGTTATCAAGAATGATCGCATCCTAGGAAGCTCAACTCTTCTCAAGGACAATGATTAAACTTTAGAATCTAAAAGAGGGCCTTTAACAAGTAGTCAAGCTAAAGAGTTGCAAAAACAAGGCCATTAGACTTCAAGTGCAAATAAAGAAGTTATTACTTGGGAGAAAGAGCTAAAGATAAAGAATATGAATTGACTAGTTATTACAATTGTTTTATGGCCCAAATTTATGTCCAAGAAGAGGAGAATTACATCCCAAGAGACATCCTTTGAAGAAGATCCAAATCAGCCCACTTTTGGACCATTTTGGCACCTAAAATGTGTCAGAACATGCAGTCCAATAAGTTCTATATGAAGTCACGTTTTTATAATATAAAAAAGACTTATTTGATGTCAAATAAGGGTACAATAGTCGTACTAGAAGTTGAGTGCAAGTTGGTACCAAGTTGCTAGCAAATTTCCTTCAATATTTTCAAGTCCAAGATTGGTTTTTGACTTTCAATATCATATCCAAAGGTAGTTGGATATTTTGTCCACAATAGCTATGACATTATTTCTTTTTAAAAAATCTGTAAGATTTCGAAGATTTGTTTGGGACTTTCAATATCATATCCTTAGGTAGTTGGAGATTTTGTCCAAAGCAGTTATGACTTTTTGTCCAAAGTAGTTAGAAATTTCTTTCTTTATTTTGTTAGAGTTAAATGACTCCCTCTCTATATAAAGTGGCATCTTCTTTGTTTTTAGGGAGGATTATGATGGATAATAGCAATAAAGAAATGTGAGAATTTTCACCATTGTGTGTGGTTACTCTTGAATTTATTCTTCAACCTTCAAGAATCAACTTAAGGTGGTAAGATTAACCTATTTTTGAAATCTTAGATTACTTCTAGGTATTCAAGAAATGTAATAAGTTTAGGCTTATTGTTGTTCTTGCTATTCTAATGGGTCGGGTTTTATAATATATCTCTTATTTTTAATTCTCTATCAAAGGTGGTTAGTTCTTTATTAGCTAATTGTTGTTGCTAGGATTCAACTTCAAGCATAGACTTCTTGAATTCAATCTATCTTTAGCTTCCGTCTTTTTCGTTTCTTTATTTTCTTTTAGCTTCCACATATTTCATGATTTTTCCTAATAATTCTTAATCCCCTATCATAGTGTTATCAAGTGGTATCCGAGCATATGCATATCAAGATTCCAATCATGATAATCTTGAGAGGATCTTGAGCCAAAAAAATCAACCCCCCCCCCCCCAAAAGAAGAAGGTGTTATTGCTTATAAGTATTTTCCAAATTCAATATTATTTGGTTTCAGAGTCAGTAAAGCAAATAAAAAGAGGGAATCCTAGTTCTTGAAGATCAATGTCAAAATTCGAGGGCGAGTTTTTTTTTTCAAGAAGAGAGGAATGATAGCGTCCTTGGAAGCTCAATCTACTCAAGGACAAGGATGAAACTTTGGAATCTCATAGAGGGCCTTTAACAAGAAGTCAAGCTAAAGCGTTACAAACACAAGACCATTCGACTTCAAGTGCAAATAAAGAAGTTGTTAAGTGAAAGAAAGAGCTAAGGATAATAAAGGATATTAATTGACAAAGAATTACAATTATTTTATGGCCCAAATTTATATCCAACAAGAGGAGTATTAGATCCCAAGAGACATCCTTTGAAGAAGATCAAAATCAGCCCGCTTTTGGACTATTTTGGCACCTAAAGTGTATCCAAATTTGCTGCCTAATAAGTCCTACATGAAGTCATGTTTTAATATAAAACGGACTTACATGATGTCAAATAAGGGTACAATAGTCATGCCAGAAGTTGAATGCAAGTTGGTGACATGTCGCTTGCAAATTTCTTTCAAGTTTTGATAGTCCAAGATTGATTTTTGACTTTCAATATCATATCTATAGGTAGCTGGAGATTTTGTCCAAAGTACTTAGGACATTATTTCTTTTTCGAAAATTATTAAGATTTCTAAGATTTAATTTGGACTTTCAAGATCATATCGTAAGGTAGTTGGACATTTTGTCCAAAGTAGTTAGGACTTTTAGTCCAAAGTAGTTAGGATTTTCTCTCATTATTTTGCTAGAGTTAAGTGACTTCTCTCTATATAAAGGGGTGTCTTTTTCGTTTTTAGGGAGGATTATGATGGATAATATCGATAAATAAATGTGAGCATTATGTGTGGTTTCTCTTCGATTTATTCTTCAACCTTGAAGAATAAACTTTAGGTTGTATGATTAAACACTTTTTCAAAATCTTAGATAACTTCTAGGTATTTAAGAAAGGTGATAAATTTTGGCTTATTGTTGTTCTTGTTATTCTAAAGGGTCGGTTTTCACAATCTATCTCTTATTTTTAATCCTCTACCAAAAGCGGTTAGTCCTTTGTTAGCTAATTGTTGTTGCTAGGATTCAACTTCAAGAATAGACTTCTTGAATTCAAGAAACTCTTTCTTGAATGCAATCTATCTTTAATTTCCGTCTTTTTCGTTTCTTTTATTTTCTTTTAGCTTCTACACGTGTCTTGATTTTCTTTAATAATTCTTGAATCCACAATCGTAGTGTTAGCATTAAGTTGTATCAGAGTCTTGGCATATCAAGAGTCAAATCTTGATAATCTTTGGAGGATCTTGAGCCAAAAAAAATAAATAATGACCCCCCAAAAAAAGAAGAAGGTGTTATTACTCATTATTATTTTCAAATTCAAGTATTATTTTATTTCAATGTCAATAAAAAAACAAGAATAGGGGATCCTTGTTATTGAAGATCAACGTCAAAATGCGAGAGCTAGTTTTTTATCAAGAAGAGCGTAACGATAGCATCCTTGGAAGCCCAACTCTACTCAAGGACAAGGATGAAACTTTGGAATATCAAAGAGGGCCTTTAACAAGAAGTCAAGCTAAAGAGTTGCAAAAAAAAGTCACTAGACTTCAAATGCAAACAAAGAAGTTGTTAAATGGTAGAAAGAGCTAATGATAAAGGATGTGAATTGACTAGGTATTGCAATTATTTTTATGGTCCAAATTTATTTCCAAGAAGAGGAGTATTAGATCCCAAGAGACATCCTTTGAAGAGATCTAAATAAGCCTATTTTTGGAGTATTTTGGCACCTAAAATGTTTCCAAACTTGCAGGCTAATAATTTCTACATGAAATCACATTTTATAACATAAAAAGGACTTACTTGATGTCAAATAAGTGTAAAATAGTTGTGCTAGAAGTTTAGTGCTAGTTGGTACCAAGTAGCTTGAAAACTTCCTTCAAGATTTTTAAGTCCAAGATTGGTTTTTGACGTTCAATATTATATCCAATGGTAGTTGGACATTTTGTCCAAAGTAGTTAGGACATTATTTCTTTTTCAAAAAATTGTATGATTTTTAAGATTTGTTCGGACTTTCAAGATCATATCCTAAGGTAGTTGGATCTTTTTTCCTAAGTAGTTAGGACTTTTTGTCTAAAGTAGTTAGGACTTTCTTTCTTTATTTTGGTAGAGTTAAGTGACACTCTATCTATATAAAGGAGTGTCTTCTTTGTTTATATGGAGGGCTATGTTGGACAATATCAATAAAGAAATATGAGAATTTTCTTGCACCATTGTGTGTGGTTACTCTTGAATTTATTCTTTAACCTTCAAAAATAAACTTAAGGTAGTACGATTATGTCACGACCCCACTTCTCCCTCCGTGAACATGTCGTGACAGCACCTAGTCTACACGAATAGGTAAGCCTAACAATGCAGAATATAACAAAATGCGGAATAAAGAAATTAAAACTGATCTACTAAAATAAACATGTATTTAAGGTGCCGCTCGGCACATACAATAACAACTCTCGAAGCTAACAAAAATTCCCAAAAATCGGAATCTTACAAATCACAAGCTAAGGGATACATACAAGGCTCTAACTCAAAAATATCTATACAAAGGAGAAATACCGAAAGAGCTATACTTATTAAGAAAGCTGGAAAGGGACTCCTCGGTCGCAAACGTAGCAGATATATCTCGAAGTCTCTACCGTTACGCCTCCTTTCAAGGCTGACAGAATTGAGTGGGAGTACCTGTATCTGCACAACAAAATGTGCAGAAGAGCATCATGAGAACACCATGGGGATGCCCTGTAAGTATCAACAATAACCTCGGAGGAGTAGTGACGAGGAACAATCAAGACACCTACCAATTAATAAACAGTATAATCATATCAATAATGGAAATGATGTATAAACATGTAAAGCCTGCATGAATGATAAAAATTCTACAATTCACAATAAGGGAAAAGAACAACAAGTAACAACGAGAAAATAGTAAATGACGATGCATAGCGACGGTAAATCAAATCCCAAATTGTAAGGTCACAACATAGCAAGGGAAAAACAATACCATAACTCATATCCTACAAGAATGTTCACATAAGGTCTTATTCACTCTTTCCACAATTTCACCAAGTCTCAGACAAACCACAACTCATGAAAATCCAGCATCTGAAATCTAACACTTGGCATCTTGTGCCCCATCAGTCCCTCAGTCATGCTGACCACTAACTGGCTAACTATGGCCACTCTCACATACATAATGGATAAACGAGGGTGCACCTCCCTCACTAAAAAAAGAGAAATTTACCTCTAATGGGAATATTCAAGTATGTGTATGCTTGTGCAAGTGTTCTAAAGAATTCTACCAACTACTAAACATTAATAGGAGAACGGTCCGAACGTACGATGTTTACTCACAACTTCCGAGCGATAAAGCTCATACGGGTAATAAACCCATAATCACAATGATAACAAATTAGGAATTCCTCCACAGTCCATCACAATTCATTACAATCAACCCCTGATATAGCCCATCTTGTTTCGCCACGTGTGCAATAATATTAGTATAGGCACCGCCTTATTTCACCACACGTGCATCACAATGTTCCCACCTTATTTCTCCACATGCGCAACCCACATATAAGCATATAACATATCCCGCCTTATTACGCCGCACATGCAAAACATCAATAACAAAAGTAGCAAGGCAAAGACCTCGTGCAACCCGTCAATAACAACCGCATGGCAAAGACCTCGTGCATCACAGTACCAATAGACGAACGGCAGAAACCTCGTGCATCACAGTATCAATAACCGCACGGCAGCAACCTCGTGCATCACAATATTCAGTACCACATCAACAAATATAATATATACCAGAACGAAGCAAGAGAATCACTCTAGTATTTCTATTTACTAAAAGGCAGCACAACTAACTCACAAGGAATAACTATAACAGAGAAATACTAAGCACAACAAGGACAACTCAACAAGGAATAATGATAAGAAACAACGATTCCATAATACTAAGTTTAAAACCGAGGAAGTTAACATGAACCAAATAATTATAATTAAGAAAATATCAACTAAACATAGAATATCTAACTTCTTTCCAACTAAGTCCGATTAATTACACAAGAAACACAAATAATGCTTTCCTAATAAAAACGATAAGTTAGGAATGATAATGTGACTATAGAAGGGTAAGTGTCCACAGTTAACCAAGTAAAAGTCGATTAGGCAGCAAGAACAGACCAAAACAATCAAATAAATTCCTAGCAAGACATGTAGAGGTGAAACTAATAACAGGGGACTCAATTGTATTAAGAACCACTTCATATTCGGTAACTACAAGAATCTAAGAGCCTAAAAGGGACAAAATGTTCACAAATAAATCTGAGCACGAACTTGTCACCTCGCGTACAAGGGATACAAGCAACAAAGAAGACTCGAATCCAAAGGGGAAGTCCCCCACACAAGGTTAGGCAAGATACTTACCTCGAACCGACTAAAACCAACAAGAAATCACGTTCTTGCCACGAGTACTCGACTCCAAATGGCCCAAATCTATTTAATTCAATTACATATCGTAAATAATATCTCAAGTAACTGATTCTATAATTTAATTCAAATCAAAGATAGGTAAAATAACCAAAATACCCCCATTGGGCCAACATCTCGGAATCGGATAAATTTAAGATTTTCAAACCTCGCACTCTTACGAGTATAAGCATATAAAAATCTCTCAAATCGAAGGTCAAATACCCCTTCAAAACTCAAAAATTTTGTCTATGAAGTTTTTATCCATTTGTTATTCAATAACTAAAATTAAATGATGAAATTAATAGGAGATTCATGGAAATTGATCTAAATCGAGTGAGAAGCACTAACCTAAGATGCCCTAGTGATAATCCCTTCAAAAATCGCCATGACCGAGCTCTAGAAGTAAAAAATGTGATAAAATTGTGAAACCCTCGAATTTGGGGTTTAGTTCTATCTGCGTCGCAATATGTTCATCCCGGTCGTGGAACAATGGTCGCGATCGCGTAGAGGAAGGTTTAGAAGGCCCAGAAATGTACATCGTGAACGCGAATGCGGAGAGGAGAAAAATAGTGGTTCACGATCGCTGAAGCATGAATGCGAACACGCTGAAGGAAAATATCAAGGTCCAGAAGTTGCTCTACGCGAACACGCGAAAGCGTCCACGAACACAAAGGAGTAAGGCATCGCGAACACTGGAGGAGTGATGCTAAACGAAGAGGAAATATCCAGGTAGGTAAAATAAGGCATCGCGATCACGGGATATGCTTCCTAATCGCGTATAAGGATATCAAAAGCAGTAGTTATAAAAGTTTAAAATAGGAGGAAATGATCGGTAGCCCATTTGAAACATACTTGAGGCCCCCGGGACCCCGTCTAATTACACACACAATCCATATAACCTAACACTGACTCGCTTGAAGTTTCAAATCTCATCAAAAAACATCGGAATGACGGATCAAACCAAAAATCAATCTTATGAACTTCCAAATCTTCAAAATACTCTTTCAATAAAAAATCTAATCAAACCACCTCCGAATGACCTGAAATTTTACACATACATCCCAAATGACACGACAGAGCTACTGCAACTTACGGAATTTCATTCAAGCCCTCGGATCTAAATCTCACTATCTGACCAAAACTTCAAAAATTCAAACTTTAGCATTTCGAGCCTAAATCAGCTACGGACTTCCAAAATACATTCCCAACACACTCCCAACCTCGAAATCAACAAACGGAGCTAACGAAACCACCAGATTTCTATTTTGAGGTTGTCTTCCCACTGTTTTGACTGCGGGAAACTTTCCAACACTTAAGCTCGCATTCAAGGACTAAGTGCACCAGAAATTGACTTGGGAAGGCAGATAAATAGGGGATCGGGGTGTTAATTTATAAGACGACCGGCCTGGTAATCATAGATTAAACCATTTTTGAAATCTTAGGTCATTTCTAGGTATTCAAGAAAGGTGATACGTTTAGGATTATTATTGTTCTTGTTATTCTAAAGGGTCGAGTTTCACAATTTTTCTCTTATTTTAAATTCTCTACCAAAGGCGGTTAGTTCTTTGTTATCTAATTGTCGTTTCTAGGATTCAACTTCAAGAATAGACTTCTTGAATTCAATCTATCTTTAATTTTCGTCTTTTCTGTTTCTTTATTTTCTTTTAGCTCTCGCGTGTATCTTCATTTTCTCTAATAATTGAATCCCCTATCGTAGTGTTATCATCTCTCAACATAATGTTCTTGTGACAACAATATACCGTTTCACTCCTTATAACTTTAGCTCCCAATATCATATTAATTTTACCCAAATCGTTTATATCAAAATTAGCAGACAGAAATAATTTAGCATTTTGCATAATATTTAAGCTTGTACCAAATATAAACAATGTCACTAACAAACAGACATATAATCACATAATCATTGTCTACCACTTTAGTATAAATACATTTATCCACCTCAACTGAAGAAAACTGTCTCTCAGTTAGACTTGTTCAAATTTCTCATACCACTGCATTGGAGCTTGTTTAAGGCCATAAAGAGATTTAATTAATTTACAAACTTTATTTTCTTGTCCAGGAATAACATAGCCTTCAGGTATAACCATATAAATCTCTTCTTCTAAATGTCATTTAGAAAAAAAGTTTTCACATCCATTTGTGGATAAAACTTACGGATTGAAGCCAAAGAGATTAAACTTCAATAGAAGAGATTGTAGTCACTGAGACAAATGTATCCAAATAATTTATATTTTATTTTTTAGAAAATCCTTTTGCTATTAAGAGAGCTTTATATTTATCTAAGTATCCATCAAGATTAAATTTACTTTTGAAAATCTATTTACAGCCAATAGGTTTTGCACCAGGAGGTAATCAGTTAAAACCCATGCATTATTTTTCTTAATAGAATCAATTTTAATTTTTGTTTCCTTTTTTGGAATATTTAGCAACTGAAAAGAATCAATTTAAATTTTTATTGCCTCTTTTTAATATTTAGCATCTGAAGAAGCTAAAACTTTAAAATAATTTGATGGTTCATTATCTACAAGAAAAGTCTGAAAATTATTTCCAAAAAATATTCTTTCCTAGGCCTTTTACTCCTTCTCGGTTCCTCATTAGAGGTAGTTTCTCTATTTATTTCAACGGGTGTATGAGAAATTTTATCAGATAATGGATAAATATATTCAAACAACTCATAATTCTTTGTTTCAATTATAGTATTGTAATCAAGCACATTACTTTCTAAAACAAGGAATATATATGCAACACTATGTTCAGCACATCCAATAAGCAATGCAATCAACAATTTTAGAACCTATTTTTCTCTTTTTAGGTTAAGGCAAAAGAACTTTTGCAAGGCACCCCCACACTTTTAAATATTTTAAATTAGGTTTATAACCCCCTTCAACAATTCATAAGGAGGTTTGCTTGTTCTTCTATGTGGTATTTTATTTTTTAAATGATATGCATATAAAATAGCTTCACTTCATAAATTATCGGGAGCATTAGAACTACCTAAGATAGACTTTATCATCTCTTTCAATGTTCTATTTCTTTCTTTCAGTTTCTCCATTTGACTCAGGTGAATAAGGCGGAGTTATTTCATGAACAATTCCATTATTTTCACAAAATTTGTTTAAAGATAAATATTCTGCACCTTTATTAATCTATTTCTTTTGGGTTTTCTACGAAGTAGAGGTTCAGTTTTATAAGAATAAAAGCATCATCTTTATTTCAAAGTAAACACAACTTAGTATATCTGGCATAATCATCAATAAAAGTCACATAATATCTTTTACTACCTCTAGTCATAGTCTGCTTTAAGTCGCCTAAATCAGTGTGAATTAAAAATAACAATTTAGTTTCTCTATTTACGGAAAAATAGGCTTTTCTAGTACTTTTAGCTTCAACACATGTTTCACACATGTTAATATTATTTGATTCTAAGTCATATATTAATCCTAGCAACTGCATTTTGTTTATATACGCGACATTAACATGTCCTAGTCTAGCATGCCACAGAGAAATTGACTCAACCATATAAGCGGAAGAAGATGCATTTTCATTGCTAGTATCAAAATTTAAATCATAAATAAACCATGGTTACATTATCTATTGCCCATATAAATATTATTTTTAATCAATACGACCTCCTTATTTTCAAATAAAACCTTCACTCCATATTTTTCTAATAAGCCCACGGAGACCAAATTAGTTTGGATATTAAGAACATGTAATACATCACTCAATACTAGAGTTTTACCAGATGTGAGTTTGAGAAGAATGTTTCCTTTCCCAAGAACTGTCACGACCAAAACTCCACTAAGGATCGTGGTGGCGCTCGATACCGTTGTCGGGCAAGCCAACCAAATTACTTGTTGAAGTTCTCCTTTTATCAATCTTGAATATTAAGCTTTTCATTCACTTTTTATAAATAAAAAGAAAGATAACTGCTTCAGTTCGAATTAAATAATAGGCAATTAATACAAAATATTTTAGATTCATCTCAGAACTCGGTGTCACAAATGCATGAGCATTTACTAAGACAGAAATAAAATATAACCTTCGTCAAGAATACAGTGGATAGAAAGTAAATATATTATGCTTGAAAGAGACTATACTAGTTGCGGTCCGCCTCGAATAATGCAACTAACCCAGTCCCAGAATCATTTGCGCTGCTATACCTAATAAGCCACTAATAACATATGAACTTGTGCAACAAAAATGCACAGAACTGTAGTATGAGCAAGAAAACAACATTTACTCAATGAGTATCCCTTCTAATATTGAAGAAGTAGAGACGCGATGTTCGGCTTCAACACTTACTAGTGGTCCAATCATGATGTCAATAATATATTAAATCGTGGATTTCTATAAACATGATTTTAATCCAATAGAAGGAAACAAGTAACCAATTAATTTGTTTATAGGAAATTTTCAAAAATTTTCTTTTCATTATTTATCCAAATACTTTCAAGCCATAATGAGGCAGTAAAAACTTTAATAATTCAAGCTAACAATACCAACATGCACAAATAATCACTGTGGTACGTACGGATCGATCAAACATTAAAGAAAACTGTGCACTGCCGAGGGTCGAGCGACTCGAACTATAGATGCATCCAATACGCCGCTCGCAAACTATCCATGCTACGCAGTCAACGTAAAATAAGCAAGCACGCTACATGCGAATTATTCATGCGACGCATGTACACATAAAATAAATAATCAAATAGCAAATTAAGAATTTATCGGGGAATAATTATTCAAATAATAGCCACTTTCTCTTTTAACTATTTAATGAAAGAAGTCATATCCTTTGAGAATGGATTTATTAATTCAATGTGGTTTAACCAATCTGATCTATCAATAAGATTACAAATATTTCAAGTATAACATGCTTTTGGGTCCTAAACTACTCGGACTTAAACATAATAGTAGCTACGCAATGACTCTCGTGACCTCGTGCGTACGTAGCCCCCATAAATAGGAGCATATAAAAAATTAATTCACCTATGGGGACATTCCCTTTTACAAGGTTAGAAGTGAGACTCACCTTGCTCCGTAGATCCATAACCGGATTCCAATTCTCTTCCAACGACTTTAATTGATGCCCAATGCCCCAAAACTATCCAAATAACGGGCAAACATATAAAAATTTACTCTATTACTTGTAACAATTCAAATTATATAAGTTATCAACTCTGCTTGAAAATTTGACCAAAATAACCTCAGGCCCACGTGGCCGGATTTCAAATTTGCTTTGCTGATAAAGTTTACCCATGAATTCGCAAACTCATATATTTGATTTCCTCTTAATTCCATACCTAAAATCATGGTCAAAATTCAACAATACTATTTTTCTAGGTTTTCCTCAAAACCCAAGTTTTCTTCGAATTTTCATGTCTAAATCAATATATAAACCTTGTATTTAACTCAAAACCAGTACAAATCACTTACCTCATACTTGGTGATGATAATGATACTCCATAGTTGCTCCAAAATTGGTTCTCACGGAAGAATTGAAGTGAAAATGAACCGAAATCCGATTTTTAAAAGAACACTGCCCAAGCGACCCTTCTTCGTAAACACTGAAATTCCCTCGCGTTCGCGAAGCACAACCTGCTTCAGCCCCACAATTTCTCATCGCATTCTCATCCCATCTATCGCGTAACAAGACTCGCGTTCACGGAGGCCAAAGACCCAGGCCCAACTTTTTCTTCTACGCGTTCGCGATCTCTCCCACACATTTGCGTAGAAGCTCAATCAACCCCTTCATGTTCGCGACTTCATCATCGTGTTTGCGAAGGCCAAAACAAGCAGCCTTCAATTTTTCTCTTCGCATTCGTGAGACTTGCTTTGCATTCGTGAAGAAGGAAACCAGATACCAGCAACTAACAATATCTTTTTATCCAAATTCGATCTGAAACCATCCCGAAACACACCCGAGGCTCCTAGACCTTAACCAAACCTACCAACTGTTAGATAATACACTTAACGCTAGAGGGGGGTGAATAGCGTTATAATAAAATTTAGCGTAAACTTGCGGAAATTAAAATTTGCAGGAAGTAAATAAGTGCGATAAATAATAACTTACACACAGATATATCCTGGTTCACCACAACGTGTGGCTAGTCCAGTCCCCGAGAGACTCTCTCGAGATTTTCCACTAACGTGTCAAGCTTCCAGGTGCTTAACAAACCTTTACAACTTGAGGACGCAAGCCTCAACACCTTTGCTCGGAGTTACAATACTCCAAGACTTCAACAAAGGAAACACAAGTTCCTTACAATAAGAGAATTACAATTCTCTTACAAGTGTATACAACACTAAAATACTCAAACAAAATACTCCTTAATGAGTAGATATGAGTAAAAAAAAGTAAGCTCTGGATCACAACAACTTTGGACAAGAATATGGCTCTCAAAAGCTTTATGAAATTGAATATAAAATGATAAACAAAAGTATGCAAGCTTATAGCAATGTAATGATCAGTTGTAGTATGTTGTAGTGTTTCAAACACTGAAATGAAGCTGTATTTATAGTTGAAAAACTTGGCATTACCGTTGCCTAGTTGCCAATTAAGAGTTGCTGATTTTACTCACTGACAATCGATTGTCAAACCCCAACAATCGATTGTCTGCCAGTCAGATCAAAATTCAATCCCAGATTTTACGCTTGATAATCGATTACTTACAATCCATAATCGATTACTGGCAACTTCAAAAAATCCTTTCCAGATTTTACCACAAACAATCGATTGTCCAGAATCAACAATCGATTACTCAGCAACGTTCAAAAAATCTTTTCCGGATTTTAATCAAAACAATCGATTATACCAAATCAATAATCGATTACCTGACCGTATTTGAAAACTTTACGACAATGGCCAGCTTCACAATCGATTGCACAAAGTTAACAATCAATTACTTATCAGTTTTTGAAAAATATTTTAGACACTGCCTCTTGACAATCGATTGTTATATACTCACAATCGATTATTTAACAAATTTGAAAATCACTGGAAGTCACTGCCTCAACACAATCGATTGTCATTAGTTCACAATCGATTATTTTGTGACTTTAAAATATCTGAAGGACACTGTCTCTTCACAATCGATTGTCATTAGCTTCACAATCGATTATTCTGAGTTTTGAAAAACTTTGATGGACACTGCCTCATCACAATCGATTGTCATAAGGTTCACAATCGATTGTCATGCAGGTTTGAAGAAACCTGATGTTCACTGCCTTAACACAATCGATTGTCATTAGTTCACAATCGATTGTCATGCAGTCTTGGCTTAAAACAATCGATTATCATTAGTACATAATCGATTATCTTAGTCCAGTTTTCAGAGGCATTTAAAAATCATTTTGACTAATGAAAATATGCATGATTTAAAATCATTTAGCATTAAATTAAATATGCATGATTTTGGAAAATTATTTTATGAGAGAAGCCATGTTACGAGTCAAGTTGTAGGATCAAGATCACAATTAAGAATGACTCAATTAAACTATAAAACTTTGTCTTGAGCTTGAATCTCGATTTATATCAATTGTGCGCTTGTTTCTTGAATTTCGTCATATATCAATTTTCGCTTCGTTTGTCATTCATCAAAACCTATACAAAAGAACACACGTTTTAGTATATTGCATTGAGAACGTGTTTCCAACAATTTCCCCCTTTTTGATAATGGCAAACATTAAGCGGGATATGCAATGCAAGCAATTTATATTGACGATTCAAGACAAGTGTATACATGCAACAAGTATGCAATTTGTTCCCCCTCAATATATGAATTCCCCCTTAATTTAAGCTTATAGATATTGAGAGTGCATACCCGTTATCTTCCCCCTTTTGCCATTAGCAAAAATAACATAATAGTAAGATGCTAAAGATGTAAATAAAACTTGTTTATTTAAAAGAATATAGCAACATCAACCCGAATAATAGCAACATAATCGATTATTGATACTAAATAATCGATTTTTAGACGATGGAAACCGATTGTTGTACGTCAAGCTTTATAATTCCCCTTTCCTTTGGGGCGATACATGCAAAAATCGTTAGACGTCTCCGACGCTCAAGTTAGAACTCATGTAATAAAAAATTGCAATGCATGACTTAGATCAACGTGGAGTCAAGGATCCCGAGTTCACTGCGAATTCGGAAGAAGGACTCTTTCTCTAAAGGCTTTGTAAAGATGTCTGCAAATTGGTTTTTGGTTTCAACAAATTCAATTTCGACATCGCCTTTGAGAACGTGATCTCTAATAAAATGATGTCTAATTTCAATGTGTTTCGTTCGCGAATGAATCACGGGGTTCTTCGTCAAGCATATGGCACTAGTATTATCACATCTAAGAGGGATGTGATCAAGACTTAGGCCATAGTCCAAGAGTTGTTGTTTCATCCATAGGATTTGAACGCAACAACTCCCCGCGGCTACATATTCAGCCTCGGTTGTGGACAACGCAACACTTACTTGTTTCTTGCTAAACCAAGAAATGAGAGAGCTACCGAGCAAATGGCAAGTGCCACTAGTGCTCTTGCGGTCCAATTTGCATCCAGCAAAATCGGAATCGGAGTAGCCAACAAGTTGGCATGAAGTGCCTTTGGGGTACCATAGACCCACATTTGTAGTACCAACAAGATACCTTAAAATCCGTTTTACCGCAGTAAGGTGAGACTCCTTCGGACACGATTGATAACGAGCGCATAAGCACACGCTAAACATGATGTCCGGACGACTAGCAGTAAGATAAAGAAGAGAGCCAATCATACCTCGATACTTTTTGGTGTCGACTTCCTTACCTTTCTCATCTTTGTCTAGATGATCGGATGTGCTCATGGGAGTTGCCATTTCTTTTGCATTGTTTATCTCAAATCGTTTCAGCAATTCTTTGTAATATTTGGCTTGACAAATGAATGTACCTTCTTTCATTTGCTTTACTTGTAATCCCAAAAAGAATGTTAACTCACCCATCATAGACATCTCAAATTCGCTTGTCATTAAATCGGAAAATTCCTTGCATAAAACATTGTTAGTAGCACCAAATATAATATCATCTACATATATTTGAACTAACAAAATATCATTGTTTTTATGCTTAACAAAGAGAGTTGTGTCAACTTTCCCCCTAATGAAATCATTTTCCAAAAGAAACTTACTCAATCTTTCATACCAAGCTCGGGGAGCTTGTTTTAAATCATAAAGAGCCTTTTTGAGTTTGAAAACATGATCGGGAGATTTAAAGTTTTCAAAGCCGGGGGGTTGTTCAACAAAAACTTCTTCTTAAATAAAACCGTTTAGAAAAGCACTTTTCACATCCATTTGATATAAATTGAAATTCATAGAAGAGGCAAATGCAAGCAATAGGCGAATAGCTTCTAATCTAGCTACGGGAGCATATGTTTCCTCATAGTCAATACCTTCTTCTTGATTATAGCCTTTTGCTACAAGCCTAGCTTTGTTTCTAGTGATTATACCATTTTCATCTAGTTTATTGCGAAAAATCCATTTCGTACCAATTATGGTATGACCTTCGGGTCTTGGCACCAAATCCCAAACGTCATTGCGTTCGAATTGGTTAAGCTCCTCTTGCATTGCCAAGGTCCAAAATTCATCCCCAATTGCTTCTGAGATGGTTTTGGGTTCAATTTGAGAAACAAAAGCAGTACGTTCTAAGGTATTTTTGAGAGAGTTTCGGGTACTTACCTTGTCTCCAACGTTGACAATTACCTGTTCGAGAGGGTGATCTTTGATTGTCCTCCACTCGTTAGGCATATTCATTTCTTTTTCCAATTGTGGCGCTTCTTCCGTTGGTTGTTCCTCAGTTTCATCTTTATTTTCCTTGGGTGGTTCCTCTTGTATTTTGTCTTTCAAGCTATCTAAGATACCTGCAAGATCAAAACCGGAATCCTTTCTCGCCAAGCGAGCATTATTTTCGGAAAATACAACATGAGGGGATTCCTCCACAATTTGGGTTCTTTTATTAAAGACCCTATATGCTTTACTACGTGAGGAATATCCAATGAAAATACCTTCAACCGACTTAGCATCAAATTTACCCAATTGGTCTTTGCCATTGTTATGAACAAAACATTTGCAACCAAAAACTCTAAAATGGGAAATATTTGGTTTTCTTCCCTTATAAAGTTCATAGGGGGTTTTCATGAGTATCGGCCGAATTACTACTCTATTTAGAACGTAGCAAGCGGTACTCACGGCGTCCGCCCAAAAATATTTGGGTATCTTAGCTTCGTCGAGCATGGTTCTAGCCATCTCTTCGAGACACCTATTTTACCTTTCCACCACCCCATTTTGTTGTGGTGTGCGTGGAGCGGAAAAGGTATGCTCGATTCCGAGTTCGTCACAAAAGTCCGCAAAGAGATTGTGATCAAACTCTCCCCCATGAAATCACTTCTAATAGAAGTGACGGTTGTTTCTTTCTCATTTTGAACACGCTTAAGAAAAAATTTAAAATTTTGAAAAGCATCACTTTTATTGGCAAGAAATAAAGTCCAAGTAAATCTCGAGTAATCATCAACAATCACAAAAGCATATTTATTTCTTCCTAGACTTTCAATGCGAGAGGGACCAAATAAATCCATATGAAGCAATTGCAATGGTCTAGAAGTTGAAACAATGTTTTTAGATTTGAAAGATGCTTTTGTTTGCTTCCCCTTTTGACACGAGTCACAAATAGAGTCATTTTCAAATTTTAAAAAGGGAAGACCAACAACTAAGTTTTGAGAAATCAATTTGTTCAAAAGATGCATATTGATATGTGCTACTCTACGATGCCATAGCCAAGTATCATCCTCTTTACTCATTAGACAACCAACATATTCGGGTGAGGAATTAGCAAGATCAACCATATAAATATTATCAACTCTAAGACCACGAAGTATGATTTTGAAATCACTACGTCTAAATACTAGGCATTCATCCGAATCAAATAGAGCAAGATTTTCCTTGTCACATAATTGGCTTATGCTCAAGAGATTATGCTTCAAACCTTTCACAAGTAATATATGCTTAATAGAGGATTTTTCATCCTTACCGACCGAGCCGATGCCGATGATCTTTCCTTTATTGTTATCACCGAAGATAACACTTCCTCCTTCTTTGTGCTCTAACTGAAGGAATTTGGATTCATCTCCCGTCATATGCTTGGAGCATCCACTATCAAGGTACCATAGTACACTTGATCCCTTCAAGCACACCTACAAAACAAATTAATGTTCTTTAGGTACCCATGCCATCTTGGGTCCTTGGGGGTTAGGCATATTATAATGATGTGATTGAGTAACATGTCTATGACGTGTAAAGCATGCAGGAGCAACATGACCAATACGTCTACAATGATGACAAGTCACATTTGGGTTATGCATCCTTCTAGGTTCATAGTAACTAGACGGATGAAAATTGCTTACTCTATTTTGACCACTATGACTATTTCGCATTTCATGAGAATTATTTCTCCTACTATGAGCTCTAGGATGGGCAGCATTTCTAGAGTGATTGTTTCTCGGTTCAGGGCCATTGCTAGGTCTTCTAAGGGGTTCAAAATTTGGCCTAAAATATGCATCATTTCTAGGGTGACTATTTCTAGGTGGTAAGTCATTCCTAGGTCTTCTAAAATGTTCAACATTTTGTCTAGCATGCATATTGGCTCTAGAGTTGTTGTTTCTAGGATAAGCATTTCTATTGTTAATCCTAGGTTGAGCTTTAGGTTGTTGGGTTGTAGCTGCAACCTTTTCTTCATTTTTAAAGCCTATTCCATGCTTGGTTGATTTCAAGTTAACAAGAACATCATTCAAGTTTTTGTGCGAAGAATTAAACTTATCTAATGTGCCTTTAAGCCTACTTACTTCATTCTTAAGAAGCAAACAAGAAGTGCAATTTCTAGTAGAGCTTCGGGCTTATCGGAACTTCTTTTTCCAAAAAACTTGTTTTCCTCTTTCAGCTTCACATTTTCTAAAACCAGTTTTTCTAAATCCTTTTCTTTCAAAGAAAGCTGTTTTTGAAAATCCTTTTCTTTTAATGAAGCATTTTCTTTTATGCCCTTAACAGTTTTTGAAGCCTTAATAAACTCAGCATATAATTCATCAAAAGCAGTTCGCATTTCTTCAAGAGTAAAGAAGTTTTTAGACGAAATTTGACATACCTCATCTTTGTTGTCTTCTTGTGCCATAAGGCAAAGATTTGCTGCTTCGTCTTCTTCTCCTTCGCTTGACTCATCTCCGGAGTCGCCTCCCCAAGAAATATATGCACGTTGCTTTTTAAAAGGTTTCTTCTCCTTTTTGATGTTTGGGCAATTTGATTTGATGTGCCCGATTTCACCACATTCATAGCACTTGATTTGTTCGCCTTGCTTTTTGCCCTTGCGTTCATACTCCTTGCGCATGAACTTTTGAAATCTTTTGATAACGAGTCCAAACTCGTTGTCTCCTTCCTCATCAATTTGCGGTTGGCTTGTGCTCGCCTTTAGAGCTATTCTTTGCCTCCTTTGATCATCAACAAAAGGGTTAAGAATAGTAGATTCATAGGTATTAAGGTTACCTCTTAGTGCGTCGATGGTGACGTTTGAAACGCTAATGGATTCTTGAATTGCATCGGCCTTTGATCTCCATGCCGGTGTGAGACTTCTAAGAATTTTTCGAACGAGCTCTCTATCCGTGAATGTTTTCTTGAGAGAATGTAAGTCATTTACGATTATTGGAAATCGCTCAAACATTTCGTCCACCTTTTCACCTTCCTTCATGTGAAATAATTCATAAGAATGGGTTAGGAAATCAATTTTTGCTTCCCTTACCTGGTCCGTACCTTCGTACGTGACTTCTAGCTTGTCCCACATCTCCTTTGCCGTTGTACAACATGATATTTTCCTGTAATCGTCAGCATTAACAGCACAATATAATAAATTTATTGCTTTAGCATTATTTTGAACCTTTCGGATGTCATCCGCGTCATACTCATCCTCGGACTTGGGAACCCATTCGTTTTCCACCTTCTTTGTTGGAATTTGGTTTCCCTTCATTATCACCTTCCAAAGGTGAAAGCTGTTGGACTGAACGAAGATCTTCATCCTCTCCTTCCAGTACATGTAATTTGTACCGTTGAATAGAGGTGGTCGTGTGGAGCACTGTCCTTCTTCAATTCCTGTAAAAGAATCACGAGTAGAAGCCATGGATGGTTCTCTCAAACTGTTAAGTTTTCAGAGAGTTGGGCTCTGATACCAATTGTTAGATAATACGCTTAACGCTAGAGGGGGGTGAATAGCATTATAATAAAGTTTAGCGTAAACTTGCGGAAATTAAAATTTGCAGGAAGTAAATAAGTGCGATAAATAATAACTTACACACAGATATATCCTGGTTCGCCACAACGTGTGGCTAGTCCAGTCCCCGAGAGACTCTCTCGAGATTTTCCACTAACGTGTCAAGCTTCCGGGTGCTTAACAAACCTTTACAACTTGAGGACGCAAGCCTCAACACCTTTGCTCGGAGTTACAACACTCCAAGACTTCAACCAAGGAAACACAAGTTCCTTACAACAAGAGAATTACAATTCTCTTACAAGTGTATACAACACTAAAACACTCAAACAAAATACTCCTTAATGAGTAGACATGAGTAAAAGAAGTAAGCTCTGGATCACAACAACTTTGGACAAGAATATGGCTCTCAAAAGCTTTATGAAATTGAATATAAAATGATAAACAAAAGTATGCAAGCTTATAGCAATGTAATGATCAGTTGTAGTATGTTGTTGTGCTTAAAACACTGAAATGAAGCTGTATTTATAGTTGAAAAACTTGGCATTACCGTTGCCTAGTTGCCAATTAAGAGTTGCTGATTTTACTCACTGACAATCGATTGTCAAACCCCAACAATCGATTGTCTGCCAGTCAGATCAAAATTCAATCCCAGATTTTACGCTTGATAATCGATTACTTACAATCCATAATCGATTACTGGCAACGTTCAAAAAATCCTTTCCAAATATTACCACAAACAATCGATTGTCCAGAATCAAAAATCGATTACTCAGCAATGTTCAAAAAATCTTTTCCGGATTTTAATCAAAACAATCGATTATACCAAATCAATAATCGATTACCTGACGGTATTTGAAAACTTTACGACAACGGTCAGCTTCACAATCGATTGCACAAAGTTAACAATCGACTACTTATCAGTTTTTGAAAAACATTTTAGACACTGCCTCTTGACAATCGATTGTTATATACTCACAATCGATTATTTAATAAATTTGAAAATCAGTGGAAGTCACTGCCTCAACACAATCGATTGTCATTAGTTCACAATCGATTATTTTGTGACTTTAAAAAATCTAAAGGACACTGTCTCTTCACAATCGATTGTCATTAGCTTCACAATCGATTATTCTTAGTTTTGAAAAACTTTGATGGACACTGCCTCATCACAATCGATTGTCATAAGGTTCACAATCGATTGTCATGCAGGTTTGAAGAAACCTGATGTTCACTGCCTTAACACAATCGATTGTCATTAGTTCACAATCGATTGTCATGCAGTCTTGGCTTAAAACAATCGATTATCATTAGTACATAATCGATTATCTTAGTCCAGTTTTCAGAGGCATTTAAAAATCATTTTGACTAATGAAAATATGCATGATTTAAAATCATTTAGCATTAAATTAAATATGCATGATTTTGGAAAATTGTTTTATGAGAGAAGCCATGTTACGAGTCAAGTTGTAGGATCAAGATCACAATTAAGAATGACTCAATTAAACTATAAAACTTTGTCTTCTTGAATCTCGATGTATATCAATTGTGCGCTTGTTTCTTGAACTTCGTCATATATCAATTTTCGCTTCGTTTGTCATTCATCAAAACCTATACAAAAGAACACACGTTTTAGTATATTGCATTGAGAACGTGTTTCCAACACCAACCAGTCCTAAAATACATTACGGACTTGCTTGAGGCCTCAAATCATATCATACAACACTAAAACCATGAATTACACCCCAATTCAAGCTTTATGAACCTTGAAATTTCGAACATCTACTTCCGATATTAAAACCTATCAAATCACGTCTGATTGACTTCAAATTTTTGCACGCATGTCATTTTCAACATTACAGACCTACTACAACTTCCGGAATCGGATCCAACCCGAAATCAAAAAGTCCACTTCCAGTAAGCCTTCTCAAAAACCTTGAAATTTCTATCTTTAGCCAAATTACTCCAAAATGACCTAAGGACCTTCAAATTCACTTCCGATCGCGCTCCCAACTCCATAATCACCATACATAGCTATTCAGAGACTCAGAATCCCAAATGGGCATCGATAAGCCTGAAATACACTTCAAGCCACACATATGGAAATCCTTCCAAATGTTAACTTCCATAATAAGTGCCAAAACGCTCCCGAGCATACCCCAAGTCCGAAATTATCATGCGAAATTGCTGGAACCTTCAGTATGCAATGAATTGTTTCAAGACCGACTCGAATTGATTTCGAGGTCGTTTAGTCTAAAACCCAATTATTTGAATTCTTTCAACTTAGAGCTTCCGAAAAGAGAATTCTCTTTCCAAATCAACTATGAACTTCCCAAAATTCAATTCCGTCCATGCATACAAGACATAATATCTGAAATGAAGCTACTCTAGGCCTTAGACTACCGAACGACATGCTAGGGCTCAAAATGACTGGTCGGGCGGTTACATTCTCTTCCACTTAAACATACGTTCGTCCTCGAACCTGTTGAGAACTACACCAAAGTAGTCTGAAATCGCTGTTAAACACCTCATGCACCTTCCCATGCTACCCCAACTCAGTTGAGCACATTAGCTCAATCAATATGAAGATAAATTTTTCGCTTAAGCAAATAAGCCGTAGAGACCAATTCCAACATTCAAAATTCTCTGCCGGAACTATTTCAAACATACGATCACCATATCAATCACTACACGCTGAACCCCGAACATGATTGCATACCTTTGCTGATTTCACACCTTGCACCACTTTACTCAAGGAATATAATAACATTCTCTGATAAAATTAGTCGAAATTCAACGAATCTAATACTATCATTTCACCTCACAACATACACAAGTCTTGCTCTAACCCTTACAATGCCTTCACAACAGACGAGATGCGTAGAAATTTATAACTGACTGTCGAGTCAACCAATTATTGAGTCTATACTTCTGATAAGAACCATTAACCTATTCGGAACTAATGGTCTTTGATCCTTAATATACTTCATGTAATCAAATCGCACTGATCCTTACTCCAAATAATCTCATCTCTACCCGTATAAACTGCTCCAGTAATAACCCACCCCGGACCTGATCAAAAGTCACACATGATGCCACAACGTGCCAATAGGCTACCAATTCGGACGCATTACAATGAAAAAGAACTTCAGAAAGGAGCTTCAATTACAACGCTCACGAATCACACATGCAACACGGTCAACATAATTTAACAAACACCCCTATCACGAATTATACATCCGATGCGGCCGCACAGATAGAATGAGCTTTCCTTACAAAAATAGGAAATTGAATACATAAAACACATATTGGCAACTGTACTGAACATCACACTGTTGCGGTGTGCTACCGGTCCAACTACATACCCATGACGGCGTGCCACCCGATCCAAATGACATACCCATGGCGGGGTGCCACCCGATCCACTCATAAAACTCACATAAGGAGATGCATACCAAGCTAGATTGCTTATTACAACAAAATACCGAATATCAATCACGAGCACGCTAAGTGCATAATTTCGTCCCTAGGGGAACATATAGTGCCATAAGCTACAAAACTCAAGTACAACTAAGGTGCATTAATGATCTGAATCTCAAGAGCCATTTTACTCATATAACAACATCTCTATGCATAACCTCAACACATAAGGGAATTCACCAGGCTGCCTCACAACTCGCACGGTACAATACATCATTACATGAAATATTTGACAATTAAATAGCACCTGGACTACTCCTCCATTGGGAGTGCATTACTGAAATGGACGCTTCTGGCCTGATATAGAGCCCATATTCACATTTAAATCCATCCATTGACCTTAAGCCAATTCTGATCACACTGAACTAGGCTAATTACCTTTCAAAGGTCCTTAATGATTTCTCTTCCGCTCATAATACATAATAACATCCCTCATAGTCGGAGAAATCATCCATAGTCAACAACTCAATCGACTGCGTGCCCTCCAGGCATATATATTATCAAATCAATGAAATTAAAACAACCTTCATACTTGGTTTAAGTCTTTAATTAATCAAGTGGCTACCTGACACACTCATACAATCTTCTTGTGGGACATACTCCCACAACCTACCATAACAAATAACTAGGTCGTACCTCCAAACCATCAGGCGTACTAACGTTGAAAAGCGATCAAGAATTATTAACCAGAATGCAATTCCTTTTTTATAGAACACCGATCTCAGGTGACGCCGAAGACCATACCAACTTACCTTAAACATCAAAACTCCTTTCCTGCTCGTCCGAGCTCAGGACATCCTTGTCCACACTGAGCTGTTACCTTAATCTTTACTTCAAATTCCATACCACTCACTGCACCTAACATGCCAACCTACGATATAACATTCTTTTCATCATAGCTTTAGAATTACTATTAGGCTAACAATTCATCATATAAAAGCTTTCCATTTAACTCTCTTTAGGCAAACCATAGAAATACACAAGTGAATTCTCATACCCGTAAAATATGCAACTCTCTATGTAGCGGTCTAAGCCACCATAGCCTTTCCGGGACCCATCTCCACATAACAGGCCACATCAGTAGAGTACTTTTTGATTACCACCAATTGCGGTGGCTAACAAGCCTCACACGCACCGTCACAAATCGCTTGCATAACTTGATCATGCTAAAGGAACCGCTTACTAACACCAATATGCCAATTTAACTATGGCTAATCAATCTATCGTCTTCCAATTTATCCCTGATTGCCTTAGAAATAATATTAACTCCATTCAAAACAGAACATACTCCATCTGCACTTATCCCGAGTGACCTTGAATCACGAGACCATGCTATACCACATCCTATGAACCATTTCATACTTTCCTTGCGTGCACATTTGCAACCTTAACTGATATGCCCATTCTGCACATCACAACAAGTGTAGTAAGAATGAATTGATGTAGTGAAATAAGGGTGAAATTACGAAAGTGATATTCTTATATGATAGGATCGGTTTGCGCGCCGCAACAAATATATTATTTATTGTTATTGATATTTTTATAATGGAATAAGGGAGGATTATCTGTTGTCTGGTGGGATTGGATTGCGCGCCACAACGACCTATGTATTTCTATTTCATGAGCTGTGTTTTATTTCCGATATTTTGTTTGATCTGGTAAAATTGGTAAATTCTTGATGACACTGGTTTATTTTGAGGTTGTGGTTATCGTTTCTAGTTGGTTGTTTAATTCTGTACTGTGTTTTAATTATTCTGTCATTATTATATACTGTATACAGGTTTTTGTGTAAGTGACTCGTCCTAGCCTTGTCACTACTTCATTGAGGTTAGGCTTAACACATATCAGTACATGGTTCCAGTTGTACTGATACTGCACTCTGCATACTTTGCAGATTTTGGAGTCGATCCCAATGGCGGATATTAGCATGCTTGGATTGGACATTGTTGAAGCTTTGAGCTATGGCTATTCAGCACCCATAGCTCCTGGAGTCTCCATCCTCTTTTCTTTTTAGCTGTATAACTTTATTCAAGCAGCTTGTACTCATTTCAAACTCTTAGGTATATTACTTTAGAAGCTCGTGTACTTGTGAAACCAGATTCAAGGAATTGTATTAGACGTTTGGTTGTTTAACTTCCGCAATTATAATTAGAACATATCTGTTATTCACATTGTTATTAATACTATCACTTAAACTGTTAAAAGGAGTAAATTGTTCTAACATTGGCTAATCTAACAAGTGAAATGTTAGGCGTCATCATGATCCCAACAATAAAAATTACAGATCTTGACATAAAAACATTTCATTAATACCAAACACACCCCAAATTAGAAGTTACTAACCTCTAGATAAGGGGGTGTAGTTTCCTGTGTCATACGAGGCAAAACCTTGCAACTTGTGTATACAAACAATTTCCTAATTAAAGGACACATCTCGGGTAAAAGAAAGAACACTTTTCTGGCATGCAAGTACTAACAACAACAACAACAAGTACTAACACTTTTCTGGCATGCAAGTACTACATAATCTAAAAATCAATAACCTTAATTATAGTAAATGAATTATATTGAATCCTGTTAACTGTCCAAACATGTTTAATGAGGGGAGTAACTGATAAAGCTGATGCCGTGTGATCAGGAGGTCACGAGTTCAAATCATGAAAATTTTCTCTTGTAGAAATGCAAGATAGGGCTGCGTAAAATTGACCCCTGAAGTCCGACGGGGACCTTTTTGAAAAAAGAACTATTGAAAGATATTAAAGGATAAGAAAAATATACAGTTCTAGCATCCAATGCTATACCTCCTGTGCAAAGGAATTCGTCATTACACCATAGCAATTGAGTTTGGGCCAATCTGTCCAGAAAGGGGGTAATGAGTCATTTCATCATTGCAAAAGGTACAAAGAAGAGTTACCTTGGCCCAAACTAACTGGGTCCAGTTATTGTCATGACATTTTTTTCGCTTCGCCAAATTTGCCAACAAATTATGGAAGAAGCAACTTCTAATGGATCTAATTCACCTTGATATTCGCTTTCTTATTCGCCAATAGAGTACAATTTGTAGAGTTAGACCTTGAAATATGATGTTCGTAATGGTAAAAGAATAGCTTTACACGTGATTTGCAATATCGCCTTGTATGATGATGCAACGTTCCAATATTTGGTTAGTATAAAAGTAGCTTCTTGAGACAGTATGATGCCAAATCTCCTAATATTAGTATCAAGAGAGTAATCTTTTCAGGAATAGCTTTCACATAGAAAGAAATCTCAAAAGGATGTAATCTTCGTGATAACAATCAAAACGAAAATGAAATCTATGATGGAATAGTGGAAGTGTTATGAGTACGAGATAAGGGTATACTGTGGCCCGGGCCTGAACCGGGATCGGATCGGGCCCGCGGTCCTACCGAGCCTCACGGGCCTGGTGGGCCGGTCCTGGCGGTCTCGAGCCTGCTGGTCCTATAGGCCCGCGAAGGGCCGGTCCAATACTTAAAAACCGTGAGCCCGGGATCGCCAGACGGGCCTGGCGGGCCCAACGGCTCTTTTTAAAAAAAAATTAAAAAAATCAGTAACGGCTCTTTTGTAAAAATAGCCGTTTGAAACTTTATAAAATAGTCATTTGGCCCCCAAACTTTATATAATTATAATTTTTCCCATATCTCAACTATAAAGACCCTCTCATTCTTTCATTTTTATTCGTCAATTCATCAATATCTCTCAATCTCTCTTTCAATCTTTCTACTACAATTGCTTAATTTATTGTTGAAAATTCGTGAAAAATTACGAAGTTGTTGAATTGAAGTTTTCAAGTGTTCAACGATTTCAATTTTCAAGAAGTTGTTGGGAAATCTGATAAACTTTTTTCAACTCTTACGTTTTAATAATATATTTTTGTATGGTTTAGTTTGCATAATTATTATTAGTATGGTATTTTCTTTGAAAAAATTGTTCGGTAAAGGAAATGTAAAACCGGTGAAAGTATTGGCCATAATACTACCCTTCCCCCGGCTCCCCGACCTACAAAAGATAAGCAAGTTGAAAGTAGTCGCCAACCTAGACGTCCTACTCCGCCTCCCGTAATGTTTGATAGTGATCACCCTTGTTTTCAATTTACCGATAGTGAATTTCTACATGATGTTGCGGTAGGTGATAGATTAGATGATGAAATTAAAAATGCTATTTATCCTAATGAACCTATCTTAGAGGAAAATGAGGATGAGGATGATGATGATGATGATGAAACCCTAGCACCAAATTTAGATGATACACCTACTAGTCCTGTTCATAACTCAAGTAATGCACCGGCCCACCCACCTGTAGAAACTCCAACTTTTAGTAGACAACCTGCTAAACATCCAGAAACATCATTAGTTTGTAATTTTTTTTACTCAAGTAAGAGAACTAAATAAGGCTATTTTTACAAAATATAGCCTTAGAGAAAGAAAGGTTCTTAAACCTTGCCAGACTAGATGGAATTATATGTACGAAAGTTTAGTAGTTGCATATGAATATAGAAACACAATTAATGCAACGTTTAATTCTCGAGTGGGTGGTGAGGATGATGATGAAATACTTACTACCCAATATTGGACGAATGTTAAAATTCTTTTAGATTTTTTAGAACATTTTCAAGTCGCTACAAATGCATTTTCTGGGCAATATTATCCTACTATTTCAAACTGTTTAGTTTATATTGCTGCACTAGCTGATTTGTTTGTTGAATTTGGCAAGGGTGAGGATATACTTGCTATAAATGAAATCAAACAAAAATTTAAAAAATATTTTTTCCCTATCCCTCCTATTTTTGGTGTTGCTGCAATGTTAAATCCTACAATGAAATTGGGAGGTCCTCATTTTTGGTATTCAAATATTTATAAGCTTTAGATCTTTCAAAGAAGGAAGTTGCTAAACTTGCAGATGCAAAAGCATCAATTAAAATAAATGCTCAAACAGTTTATAATGCTAATAAAGTTGCCTTAGAGCATGCTAGGCCAAATATTTCAACCCCTACTTCGTCTAGCTCACGATCGTATAAAAGAGTTGCGGGCTTAACAACTCTTAAATCTTGGACGGAGTTCCGGGATTCTCAAGGTGATAATTATGATAAAACTTCACATCCAAATGAGCTTCAAGTTTACTTTCTCAGGGACTTGAAAAGGAGAATTCAGACGGCTCTTTCGATCTTTTGGAATGGTGGAAGTCAAGGGAAAAATATTTTCTGGTTCTTGTAGGGATGGCTCGGGATGTTTTATCAATTCAAGCTTCAAATGTTGCATCGGAGACGCTTTCAGTCAAGCGACACTACAAATAGATGATCACAGAGCGGCAATGAGGGATAGTTTGGAAAAATCGGTACTCTTTAGAGATTGGATCCGCGTGGAAAGAAGAAAATTTGGAATTGCAGAATCACAACTGGCGATATATGAAGCTTATGAAGAAATGATAGCGGAACTTTCGAGGATTCGGTTTCGCCCGGAAGTGGTGATGAACAAGCTTCGTTTCCACCACCACCAACACAACCTCCTCCCAACCTTGACAGATTCTGAGATTTGTTAGAGATACAATGTAGATTATGGTGTAACTTGTACATTGGCACATCTTCTTTTAGTTTTTTTCCTTTTAATGGTGGTATTAGTTCCTTGTTGTGCTCATTCCATTGGGGGAAGGAAGACTAAGAAAGATATACCATTTTGGGTAATAAAAATTATAAGACATATGCTTGAATATCTTTTTTCTCAATATATCTTTATCTTTACATCTAATTATTTATAAGCTACAATATATATATATATATATATATATATATATATATATATATATATATATATATATATATATATATATTACATACAATATATAACATACAATATATACTATAAGAAAATATATACGAGAATATATATACATAACATACAACCTAAACTACAAGAAAATATATAAGTAATAACATATATACATAAGATACAATATATATAAGAGAATATATATATATATATATATATATATATATATATATATATATACTACAACAAAATATATAACTATATATGTTATAATATATATACATAATATACAATATATATACTACATGAAATTATATCAGAGAATATATATATACATAATATACAATATATACTACAAGAAAATATATAAGGGAATATATATATATAAAAAATATACAATATATACTAATTAACACAACACAATATACTAATTACTAGTACAACCATTGGCACATCTTCTTTTAATTTTTTTTTCCTTTTAAAGGTGGTATTAGTACCTTGTTGTGATCATTCCATTGGGGGAAGAAAGACTAAGAAAGATATGCCATTTTGGATAATAAAAATTATAAGACATATCCTTGAATATCTTTTTTCTCAATATTTCTTTATCTTTACTTCTAATTATTTATAAGCTACAATATATATAACATACAATATATACTACAAGAAAATATATACGAGAATATATATACATAACATACAACCTAAACTACAAGACAATATATAAGTAATAACATATATACATAAGATACAATATATATAAGAGAATATATATATACATTATACATAAGATATACAATATATATACTACAACAAATATATTACTATATATGTTATAATATATATGCATAATATACAATATATATACTACATGAAATTATATAAGAGAACATATATATACGTAACATACAATATATACTACAAGAAAATATATAAGGGAATATATATATACAAAATATACAATATATACTAATTCGTACAACACAATATACTAACTAGTACAACCATTGGCACATCTTCTTTTAGTTTTTTCCTTTTAATGATGGTATTAGTACCTTTTTGTGCTCATTCCATTTGGGGAAGGAAGACTAAGAAAGATATGCTATTTTGGGTAATAATATATACATAATTAGCTCGCCTAAGGGTCGTAGCGGAAGAATTCCTCATCTGCGAGCTATTGGGGATCTATTCTCAGGAAGGAATGAAAGGACTGACTTTCCTTACCTAATAACATCTTAATCTATGATCTACGAATAAGAAATAGGAGCATCTAGCCGAGTAGCAGTCAGTAGGCGGAGAAGAAGTCAAAGGCAAATATCTCTTTGCCCCCCTCTTCAGTCAATGCTTTGGCCTTCGTCTCTTTTGCCCTTTTAATTAGTTTTTTGCATGTGTAGGGGCACTTACTAATTACTACAACACAATATATACATAATATACAATATATACTAATTACTACAACACAATATACAATGAAATATATAAAATATATAGTATAGTAATAACTTAGTATACTATTATATATATATTCTATACTATACTAATAACTAATATACAAGATATTGCCTTAAAAAACTGCCAGGCCCATCGGGCCCGGACCGCTAAGCCCAAGATCATTGTGGGCTTAGGCCCGTCATGAGCTGATCTCACCCGCCAGGCCCGGCACACAAAGCCCGAAACCGCGAATCCCGGGCCCGGAACAAAATACACCCTTAGTACGAGAGGCCTTAAAAAATAAATTGAGCCATACATGAATATGGATAAAATCGAAAGTTCTTGACTTCTTGTAATCTATGACGAAAAAATGACTAGTAATTGGTGACTTCACAGAAGAGCAGAAACAAAAACAGACCATTTCTCTACGCAAAGAAAATGAAACAATTTATTTTGACTTTTGGCGTGTAATTAAAGAGGAAGATAAAAGAAACTGGATTAGACTGAATCATTGTCTTGTATAAGGAGCTTTCTATTGAATGCCTCAATTGAACAATCACCCTTGAAAGGGAGAGGAGAATCACAGAAAAATTATAAGTTATCCATTTTGGCAAGTTTGACAATCTTTTCATTTACTCCTTTCTCCCGTTGAAACAGCTCATTATATACGCTCAAATAAAAAAGGCAAGCATCCCGCGTTCACACATAATTCGGAGAAGGGCTGCGGAGAAGGGCTGCACTCTCTTGGGTGTGATGTAGACAAACGACCATATGGTTGCTTCCACAGATCAAACTCGTGACCTATCGATCACACCAAGATAATTTTATTGTAGCTCCAAGCTCCCATTTGCTATGTACACTGAAACAATGGTAACCAAATTATATGACAACCACCATTTTCTTTTTAAGAAACAATTCTGCTATTAATTCGAACATGATAATGCAACAGAAATAACATGCAGCCGTGGTATATATATTATATATATATATACTGAAAGCTAAAAAAAAATCTGTAGAAGTCAACTAAGTAATTAACAATCCCATGCAAGTTGATCTAAGGAATTTACGTTAGTGTAAATTTCATAAGGCATCAATGCAGAATCCAAAAACTCAAAATCGAAGTTAGAGTTGTCAAATGTAACATTCTCCGAGATTTGTCCATTGTTGCTGAACTCATGATTAACCTTGTATACTTCTTGACAAATATTTTCCTGAAGCTGAAGTACTTGTGCTCGTTCTTCCTGTACTAATTGCACTTCTTCTTGTCCATTGATGGAACGAATTAATTGCGGCTCAAAGCCTGTAACATCCCACATGCAATTTTCATTTATAATTCCAAACCCTGATGGAGTTAAGGAAGAAGAAGATAACAAATTATTGGAAGTACTCTGGTTTTGATATTCAATGGTGGCAAGATTTAAGTTTTCAATATTTGTCGTGGTGGGAACGCTGATGGGATTCACATAATTGTAAGTAGTAGTGGTTAGTGAGGATTCACGTAGCCAGCCCCAACTTGTTTGGGACGGAGGTAGAGTTATTGTTGTCTTAGTAGCAATAGGAGGCAATGCGGCAAGACTTGCTTTTATAATGTCCATGGAAATTGCTCCTACTTCTTTGCTTGATGATAAAGTTTCAATAGTGAAAACAGAGGTGGAATTTGGATGATTAGAAGTCTTGGATTTGCAGCTGCTTTTGATGTTGTTGTTTTGGTGATGATTGCGAGAGAGGAGGTTGTGGGTATTTGGATCAAAGCCTTGAGCAATAAGCTTCTTTCTAATGGCAGAATTCCAGAAGTTCTTGACTTCATTATCAGTCCTACCAGGTAAATGTTTGGCTATTTGTGCCCATCTGTTTCCCAAGATTCTATGAACATCAATTATGGTTCTCTCTTCTTGCTCACTAAAACAATCCCTTTTCAGATCTGGCCTTAAGTAATTTATCCACCTCAGCCTGCAACTTTTTCCACACCTTTGTAATCCTGCATAATAATAAAAGAAAACAAATAAGCATATATATATATATATATATATTTCATTTAATTTCATTAAGGAAGCTACAACCAAATATATTAAGTACCGGCTAGTTTAGGGACAGAACTCCAGCAGCTATGGCCATGGGTGGTGATGTGTCTAATGAGTTTCTCATCTTCTTCTGGAGACCAAAGACCCCTCTTTACTTTCTGTTTGCTGCAGCAGTGATGGCCCATTTTGCCTTTTAATTTGCCCTAATTCTCACCACTATGAGCTCCAGCTGCTAGCTGCTGCATCTATATACTGCTGGCCTCGCTGCTTTAATTTATTTGTTCACGATTATATATTTATGTTCCAAGTTAGCTTGTCCAATTAATTAATCATGGCATACAAAATACTTGTCTACACTAACCACAGAGAGAGTACTTGATCGTGTGTTTTTCTTTCTCCAAATATTAGACAAATGCTACACTTGTTTGACTAAGGTGAAGTAGACATCTTTTTAACCTATAAAATATTCATTAACATGACAGGAAATATAGAAATATATTATATATACATACATAGAGCTAGAGTAGAGAAAGCGAGATTCTAGAATTTTAACGTAGGGTGTACTCATGAGAGGACCGCATAGGTCTCATTGAGTGCTTTAGGGCAGCTTCTCTAGGCGTTGTCTTCAAATAAGATATACTAGTAAGTTATACCTTCACTCCAATTTACGTCATCAGTGAATTTTGGTATGAAAAAGCAGAATCGTTATCATTTGTATCATATTATCAATTAGTGATGATTATCAAAAGACTTTCCTTGTACTCACTCTATTTTATATGAGATATTTTCTTTTTAGTCTATTTCAAAATAAATATTATATTTTTAAATTTAAAAATAATTCAACGTTAAATTATTTTATTTTACCCATTTTTTTCAATGAAACGCTTTCATACAAATGTCATGGCCTCACAAACCTTTTACCCCTTAAGTTTTTAAGACCACAAGTTTTAAAAGTCTTATTCTTTTTCTTAAACTTTATGCAAAGTCAAACCACCTCATCTAATATGAAACGGAGGGAGTACGTGTGCATCTATAATAAAAGACTTGATTGAACATATGTTTTTACACAGTTAGTGTTGGAATTTTAAGCATTAATATGGCTTAAAAGATGGTGAATGAGAAATGGAGGGAAATTAAAATTTTAAGTAAAATATTTAAGTTTTTTCCCCTTTGATAAAAGGACATCCATATTAGAAGAGGAAGAGGTTTTTAATGGGTATATAAGCAATTGCTCTTCTTTAAGCACTTAAAGAGTTGAGAAAAAGGCAAGCGTCGCACCATCGTCGTTCGGATTTAGTCAAATGATCGACTGATTGATTAATTTTTTGGACTCCAAACGGAATATTAAAAGTTTGTCCGGTATCTGTTTTTCGATTTTTAAGTTGTATAACTGAAAATTAACCTCCCTCTTCAATTCCCGGTTTATTATTGCATAAATTAGCTATTTATGATATGGCCGTTTTACATAAACAGTCATTCTAAAGAGTTGCACCTCTTCAGTTTTCAACTGAACCTTGGTTATAAATACAAGTACATTCTCTCAGAATTTCCATACGATTTTATGAGTTCTCCTCCCTTCTTCTATATACTTTTAACCTCAAAGAAAGCAACAATAAGTGTGATTTGCTACCGAATTTTGTGTTCGTTGAAACATTGGGGTTTGAAGTACCACTACACTAGTGTATAATTCGTTCTATCCTGGGAGGAAATAATCCATAATCTTGGGTTTAGGAGGAGATTAAATTCCATAAAGAAACACTGTGAATTCAATGGACTCAAATTAACTTTTATTTCGTTATTTTTTCTATTTATATGTTATTTTATTTTTTCAGAATTAGTTTATGTATCCAGTTTACTAACAGTTATTGCATAGAAAACTCCTTCAAATGTATCTCTCTTCTACATCATTACTTAGTCAGAAAATTACAGCGATTGGTCTTTTTTAAATCACTATTTATGTTTTGATTCAATTAAGAAAATTTTTGAGAAAATAGCCCTGAGTTAAAAGTTTGCTAGGTCAGAATTTTAAAGCACTAAGAATCGTAATAGGAGAATTTTCAGCCACAATGCAAGAAAATTCTAATGATAGTTAGGTAAGATTTTATGGCCAATTAATTGCACAAAATTGTAGTAACCATCAGAATTTTGTGATCATAATAACATTGCAAAATTATAGCAACTGTTGGAGTTTTGATGAATCACCACAAGGTTTACCTTAAGAATCCTGATTAGGTTCTTCAAAATTCTGACCGAAAATTACTTTTTTAATACTTTATTTACTGGAGTAAAAAATTTAAACGGTAGTACCAAATAATTTTATTTGTGTCATTCGCCCTTACTTAGTATACTTAAAACGTTATATAGGCAAATTCATCAGGTCCTACCTTTTAGCTTGTAATTACTGTTTTCTATCGGCCAAATGCTAATTTTCCGTATTGTATTTCAGAGATTGACAATCTTCTAGCTGCAAAATTAAAATTTAAGTAAATCATATTGTTGTTGTGAAAATAAAGCTATGAACCCTCTTTAGAACAAAAGGAGAATAAATATCCCACAGGCCACAGACATCCTTAAGTGTTTTCAATGTGGGGTACAACAGGTGTATTTACATATTTACAACGTTTTTTAAGTAATTTGTTGATCAATATAAGAGATATTGTTAGGCAATATGATGTACAAAAGAAAACCCTACCACAAGAAAGGTCTTAACCATCTGAATATGAAAGAAAGAGTCGGAGTAATAAAATTATATCAAACGATGACAGCTAAGAAAAACAGCATTTGGCATGATACTATTTAGACCTAAATCTTATCAACAGCATTTCCCATTCACGTATACGAATGTAGTTTTCCAGAAAAAGGTGATATAGATTGCTTGTCGGCCAAAAGCATATTAGATACGTATATAAGTAAACTATTACTTGCAAATAGAAAGGGATAAAAGTGAAAACACTTTTAGAAATTGTTGAGATACAAGTTGTTCCATGATTCAGATATGATTGTATGGAGTGTATACATAGTGTATATTTATTGTATTTCTAGTATATACAATAGCATGGGCTGTGATGATTATGTGTTATTTTGGCCATTTGTATTTGCCGAGCCCAGTTCATGTCTGAGCCCCATTTCATTTTCTTATTTGGGTCCATTGACCCGATCCGTTATGTATTTGTATATATAGGGGTCCCTAAATATTTTGGGACCCCCCGGACTTCATTTTTCATTGTTTGTTCTTGGTTTAATAAAAACTCTCTGAGTTCCAGAGACTTCTCCAATCCTCCCCCTTCTTTCTACTTTCTCTCTCTACAATCTCCATGATTTCTCGGCTTAACCTCGATGTTTTCATGGTATCAGAGCCTCAACGACGATCCAATCATGTTTCTATGTGCTTCGTGGTCTTGGATGAAGTCTGTTTCGAGGTTTTTGGGGGTGATTTCTGAGACCTCACGGTCGATGAAGATTTCAACCTATCGGAGATTTTTCTGAGTCTCTCATCGTGATATCCGAGTGTATTTTCTTCTCCTGAACATTCTGGAAGATTTTATGATGATTTTTGGTTGGTTGATTTTGGTGACCTATCGGCTTCTAGGGTTTCTGGTGGGTTGACTTGAGGTTTTACTGCCTTCCGGTCGCTCGATTCTCACTCAGTGGACGTTTTGGGTGCTTCTCCGACATTCCTGACCACATTTCTAGTAAAGTTGCTTTTAAGGTTACACTTAGGGTTTGATACCTAGGTTTTCTCTGTTGTTTGAAGGCCGATCTTCTCCGGTCGCGAAGAAGGAGGGTAACTCTGTCCTTATCTTCGGTATTATATGTGATTGTTTGACTGTGTACTTATGAGCATCTGGTGTTGTCTGTGAATACCTGACTTGACTGTATTCTGTTTGTTGGTTGTTGTATGTGAATACCTGTTTTGGTTATATTCTGTTTGTTGAAAAAGTTATTCATTTAAGCCGGTTCATTGACTATGGCTTCTAACACAAGTACTAGTGTCTCCCCTTCTCTAGACTCTTCCAGTCCCCTTTTTGTATATTCTTCTGATGTCCCTGGGGTATCTCTTGTTTCCACTCCCTTCTCGGGTAGTGGTTATGGGGGCTGGGGACGTAAAATGATTGTTGCCTTATCAGCCAAAAACAAAATCAGTTTTGTTGATGGCACATACTCCCGACCTACCACCAATGTGGCTCAACAGAGGTTGTAGGATAGGTGCAACAATATGGTGATATCTTGGTTGACTGCTTCCATCTCCCCTGCAATTGCTAAATCTGTGCAGTACTCTGACACTGCACAGAGCATATGGTCCCAACTCCAGGCCAGATATGGCACTGCAAACAGGACCAAAATCTTTGAACTGAAAAGAGAGTTGTCCCACACCTCTCAAGGGTCCTTAGATATAGCTTCTTATTTCAACAAGCTGAAAGGTCTGTGGGATGAACTTGATTCTATGTGTGCTAATCATGGTTTAAGGTGTGTATGTGCTGCAAAAGATGGTATAGTTCAAGAATGTGATGATAATAAGGTCTTTCAGTTTTTAATGGGTCTGAATGAAGCTTATACGGGGGTCAGGAGTAATATTTTGATGATGAAGCCTCCTCCTTCTCTTGACAATGTTTATAATATGGTCCTCAATGATGAGAAGCAAAGACAAGTTCAGTCTTCCTCTCACTTTGATCCAGCCTCTGTCTCTTTCAATGTACATACAAACAGGCAGCCTGTTGGATTTAATAAGGCCACAGTGTCTGTTCCTCCTCCTCCTCTTAGACAGAGAGTCAATTTTGACCAACAGAGAGTCAATTTTGACCAAGCCAGGGGACCTTTATTTTGTAGATACTGTAAAAAATCTGGACACTTAATTGATAAGTGCTTCAAGATCCATGGGTATCCACAAAGTGCCACCTTTAACAAGGGAAGGAGGCCTGCTGCTGCTCATCTGAGTACTGGTCTGGATTCTTCTACTTCTGATGGACTGTTGTCTGTTCCTCAAGGGAATCCTCCTGCTGGCCATCAATCTGTTGCAAGAGTAGATGGCCAAAGTTCGGTGATACCAGGGTTGAGCAGACCTGATTATGACCAGTTGATGAACTTGTTACACCAGACCAAGTTGGGGGAATCCACTGCTCAAACTCCTCCTCCCATATTTGCTGCAAACTTTGCTGGTACTATGTTAACTGAGAACCCTGTATCTGATTCCAAACTTTGCTTGCTTACTCAGATTAATTCTGTCACCTGGATTATAGATTCAGGTGCCTCTAATCACATGACACATGATAAACAACTACTTTTTAACATTATACCTTTAACTCTGCCATATCTTGTCACTCTTCCAAATGGCTATAAAGTGAAAGTGACTTGCACTGGATCCTTTGCCTTGACTTCTTCCATCACTCTTCACAATGTACTGCTAGTTCCTTCTTTTAAACACAACTTGATTTCTGTTCACAAGTTAGTGAAGCAGTTGCATTGTATAGTTATGTTCACTGAACATTCCTGCCTACTACACATGATACAGGACCCTTCTCTGAGGAGGCCACTGGATCTTGGTAGAGAAGCTGCTGGCCTGTATAAACTAGCTTGGGTTCCTTCTTCCCCTTCTCCCTCTGTTAATTGTTCTTCTACTTCTGTTTCTCCTGTATCTGCTTCTTGTAATGATAACAAAGTTGTTGCATAGCCTTCTGTGTCTGTTTCTTGTAATGATGACATCTTGTCTGATAACAAGGTTGTTTCTTTGCCTTCACATGTGAATAGTTCCATCTGTAATACTGAATTTGCATCTGCTTACATTTGGCACTTAAGGCTTGCACATACTCCATTTGCAAATATGAAATGCATTTCTGGTCTGTCTTTTCCTTTTGCTTCAAAACAACCCTTTCCCTGTACAGTCTGTCCCATGGCCAGACAGACCAGGCTTCCTTTCCCTGATAGCTCCATTAGAACTTCTAGGCCTTTTCAACTGATTCATGTGGACACCTGGGGTCCTTACCATACTCCAACTTCATCTGGTTGCAAATATTTTCTTACAATTGTTGATGACTTTTCAAGAGCAACTTGGACACACCTGTTGGGATCCAAAAGCAATGCCTTTTCTATGCTTAAGTCATTTCTTTCTCTGGTCAGAACCCAATTTAATATTGTGGTTCAGACTGTTAGAAGTGACAATGCATTAGAATTAGGCTCTAGCAATGAGGGTATTTCTTTCTTTCGCAGCCAGGGGATCATACATCAAACCTCCTGCCCTCACACCCCTCAACAAAATGGTGTTGTTGAGAGAAAGAATAGAACTCTTCTTGAAACCTGCAGGGCTTTGCTTATTCAATCTGGTTTGCCAGTATCTTTTTGGGGGGATTGCTTGTTGACTGCCACCTATCTTCTTAACAGAATACCTACCAGATTGCTTCATAATAAGTCTCCTCATGAAATTTTATATGGGAAAATTCCATCCTATACTCACTTGAGGACTTTTGGTTTCCTTGCCTTTGCCACTGTTCCCATACCTCAAAGGGATAAGCTAAAGCCAAGAGCCATTACCTGTGTTTTCCTGGGTTATCCTTTTGGCAAAAAGGGTTATAGGCTATATGATCTTGCATCTAGGAAGTATTTGGTCTCCAGGGATGTTCTCTTTCATGAATCAGTTTTTCTCTGTGTCTCCCTCTACTACTCCTCCTGCTTCTTCTTTTCCCTTTATTCCATCTGGAGAAAATGATGATGCCTCTGATTCTCCCATTCCTATCTCTCCTCCCTCTTCTCCCACTTCTGTGCAGCTACCTTTTCCTACCCCTTTCAATCCTGTTGGTTCACCTCCTGTCTTAGTTCCTTCTCCATCTGTTCCTGCTCCCAGAAAATCTCACAGACAACATAATCCTCCTTCCTATCTTAAGGATTATGTCTGTCAACTTCCTGCCTTCTCTGGCTCATCTTCCTCCTCTTTGGAATCTGAGCCTCTATACTATTCTCAGGCAGCATCTGTTCCAGCTTGGCAAGCTGCCATGAGACAGGAGCTTGAAGCTTTGGACACTAACCATACTTGGGATGTTGTTCCTCTTCCTCCTGGTAGGAAACCCATTGGTTGCAAATGGGCTTACAAAATTAAATACAAGGCAGATGTCAGTGTTGAAAGGTATAAAGCCAGGTTAGTCATCAGGGGTGACACCCAGGTTGAGGGGATTGATTTTACTGAAACTTTCTCTCCTGTGATTAAAATGACTTCTCTGAAGTGCCTTATTGCTATGGCTGTCAAGAATCATTGGCTTCTTTTTCAACTTGGTGTAAATAATGTCTTTCTTCATGGTGATTTGGATGAGGATGTTTACATGAAACTCCCTCCATGTTTGACAGTCTCTCCTTCTCCTTCTGGTTCTGTTTCTTCCTCTTCTTCTTCTTCTTCTCCCCCTCTGGTCTGTCAACTCAAGAAATCCTTATATGGGCTGAGACAAGCTTCCAGACAATGGTATGCCAAATTGTCTTCTGCTCTTTATTCCAGAGGGTATACTCATTCTTTGAATGACTACTCCTTGTTCATCAAAGGTATACCTGGCTCCTTTGTGGTGGTAGTTGTCTATGTGGATGACATAATACTCACTAGGGATGACAGTGATGAACTGATTGCTCTGAAACTGTTTCTAGATGCATAGTTTAAAATCAAGGACTTAGGGTCCTTGCATTATTTTCTGGGCCTTGAAGTGTCTGCTGTCCCTAGTGGGATGCACCTTAATCAGCACAAGTATATCTCTGATCTGCTGCATCAGTTTGACTGTGTCAATGTATCTTCTGTTGTGTCCCCTTTGGACATCAATGTCAAACTTCATGCTGATTCTGGTGATCTCTTGCCCTCTCCTGACCAGTACAGGAGTCTAGTTGGCAAGATGCTCTTCCTGACTCACACCAGGCCTGATATTTGTTTTGCAGTCCAGCATCTGAGTCAATTTCTCAAATCCTCCAGACTTTCCCATATGACTGCTGCCTTCCATGTTCTGAGATACCTCAAAGGCACTCCCTCATTTGGTTTATTCTATTCTGATCGTGCTGATTTCTCTGTTGCTGGGTTTTCTGATAGTGACTGGGTTGCTTGCCCTGATACTAGGCGCTCTGTTACTGGCTTTTGTGTGCTGTTGGGTGGCTGTTTGATCAGTTAGAAATCGAAGAAACAGCCTGTTTTTCTCTTTCCTCTGTTGAGGCAGAATATCGAGCCCTTAGCAAGGTTGTTGCTGAGTTGACTTGGCTCTCTCGCTTGTTGGCTGATCTTGGGGTCTCTATTTCCTCTCCTATTTCTGTTTTTTGTGATAGTATGTCTGCTGTTCATATTGCTACCAATCCTGTTTTTCATGAACGTACGAAACATATCGAGGTGGATTGCCATTTTTTCGGGACTTGTTGCTTTCTGGCTTTATCAGGTTACTTCATGTGCCCACTTCCAGTCAGTTGGCCGACTTCCTCACCAAGCCTCTGCCTGGCTCTTTACTGCTTCCGCTGCTCTCCAAGTTGCAGGTGGTTCCCCCCTCCAACTTGAGGGGGGGTGTTGAGATACAAGCTGTTCCATGATTCAGACATGATTGTATGGAGTGTATACACAGTGTATATTTATTTTATTTCTGGTATACAATAGCATGGGCTGTGATGATTATGTGTTATTTGGGCCATTTGTATTTGCCGAGCCCACTTCATGTCTGAGCCCCATTTCATTTTCTTATTTGGGTCCATTGACCCGATCCGTTATGTATTTGTATATATAGGGGTCCCCAGATATTTTGGGACCCCCCGGACTTCATTTTTCATTGTTTGTTCTCGGTTTAATAAAAACTCTCTGAGTTCCAGAGACTTCTCAAATCCTCCTCCTTCTCTCTACTTTCTGTCTCTACATTCTCCATGATTTCTCGGCTTAACCTCGATGTTTTCAGAAATTGCCCTAAATAAGAAAAATGGAACTTCACTTTTTATTATTATAGATGGGATTTACTTTCTAATTATAGATTGATATTATACATCTATCAATAAGGCCTGCCGACAGAAAGAAAGTATTAAATATCGGGTGTTATGATGCTTTTCCTTTGGAAATGTGTTAAATATTTGTGAAAATATGAGAAGCTACTGTGTTATTAAATGGAAATGTGTAAAGAAATCGTTAAAATAATGTAATGTTATGATGTCTTACTTTAGATCATTATACCACAAGTTTAGCAAAAGACAAGTCATTATTGTAGGAGAGTGAATGATAATATGATTCTTTATGGGAAGAGTAATAATGATTTTGTATAAGACCTCCATCATTTCTTTTCGTCCAAATTCAACACAGACAGGAATCTTTTTCAACTAACCTTCTCTAATATTTTTCTCCCTCCCCCCCCCCCCCCCCGCTGCAAAAAAAAAAACACAAATTAACCCGTATAATAACAAAGGTGTGAAAAATATAGTCCAGTATCTTGTTTAGTTAACATAAGGGCTTATTTTTCGGATAGGCTGAGATTTTGAATTTATACGGAACGGTCTCCTATGCACGATTTAGAGCGTATATGGTCAAGTGTTTGGTGGGGTCGAAAGAAATTCATTTTTTTAAAAAATTTAAGATGTTTGGCTTAAAAGAGAAAATACTTTTTAATAAACAGTAGAAGTACTTTTTTTATTTTTGGGGAGAAGCTATATGTTCTAGCTTCTTTCAAAAAATAAAAACAAAAAATTATTTTTTTAAGACAAAAATAACCTTATTGTTATGAAATATTAGATTATGGTGGATGTTCATAACTCCTATAACACCCACTACTTTTATCCATTATCTCCATAACTCCCACTACTCCAATACTTATGGTTGTAACTCCCACACCTCCATGATCTCCCCCATGATCTTCCTCCATGATCTCAAAAGCTTAATGACATATTTATGGAATTCTTTTAGTATACCTCTATGTAGTACTATAAATAGAGGATGAGAAATCATTTTGTAATACACTTGGATACATAGAAGAAATATATTCTCTTCTCTATTTCTCTCTATTTTGTTGTCTATCTTTTTGTTTATTACTTTGAGCTAAGTTTTGTAACACGTTATCAGCACGAAGCTCTACTATCTCAAGAATCTCTTTGAGAAAATTAAGGTATTTTTTCTCCTCCTAATTTTGTTTTAATTATGTCTGACATTATGAAAAGAAAGTTTGTTGCCCTTGAAATTTCGGGCAAGAACTACATGACATGGGTGTTGGATGCTGAAATCCATTTGGATGCAATGGATCTTGGAGACGCCATTAAAGACAGAAATAATGCATCCACCCAAGACTGTGCTAAGGCCTTGATTTTCTTGCGCCATCACCTTGATGAAGGTTTGAAATTTGAATATCTCACAGTCAAAGATCCACTTATCTTGTGGAATGGCTTAAAGGAGAGATATGACAACTTAAAGTTGGTCACTCTGCCACAAGCACGATATGATTGGGCTCATCTGAGGCTCCAAGACTTTAAGTCTGTTTCTGAATATAATTCTGCAATGTTTAGAATTACTTCTAAATTGAAACTCTGTGGAGATACTATAATTGATTATGATATGCTTGAAAAAACGTTTACAACGTTTCATGCCTCCAATATGGTTCTGCAACAACAGTACAGAGAGAAAGGTTTCAAAAAGTACTCTGAGCTGATTTTTCTTCTCTTTGTGGCTGAGCGAAACAATGACCTGCTCATGAGAAATCACGAAAATCGACCCACTGGGTCTACACCATAGCCTGAAGTAGATAAGGTGTATTCCCATTATGCTAAGCGTGGAAAAGGCTATGGCTTTAATCATGGTCGTGGTCGGGGTCATGGCCGTGGACGTGGACAAGGAAGAAATTTTCCTGGTGTTAGTCACCCCCCAAAGAGATATAACCACCAAAAGCGGAAATGGAATTATGAGAATCCAAAAGCAAATAGTTCAGAAACTATATGTTATCGTTGCGGTGGAAAAGGGCACTGGGCAAAAATTTGCCGTGTACCAAGACATTTGGTTGAGCTTTATCAAGCATCTCTAAAGAGTAAAGGCCCTGAAACCAATTTTGTCTCTGACAATAATTTTGACATCACCCACTTGGATGTGGCAGACTTCTTTGAGCACCCTGAAGGGAAAATAGATCACTTGATCGGTGATGGATCCATGATTAAAGAAGATTGAGCAGTTTGATATTTTTATTTTTACTTATTCGTAGTAGTTTATAAATAAACAATTATCATAGTTTACATAAGTTATCTATTATTGTGATATGGTTCAAATTTTATATTGTCTGCTTTAAGCTAGTAAAGCTAAGTATCAAGCAAGTATTCGTTAAAATTATAATATGCTTGAAATAAAAAAAATATATTAAACAGAATGATCAGTTTCATTTTTGTAATCCTTTCTAATCTGCTCGGTGTTAATGTGTTAGCACATTAAAGGTGCTATTACGCTAGTAGTGTTATGAACCTGAAACAGATTCACTGCCAACAGCAATTAACTCAATTAGTTGAATCATTCTAGGTGAAACATTCAGTTCAAAACAATTCAATCAATGATCAAATATCGATATGTACCTTAAGAGTTTTATCAACTTGACAAATAATCTGTATTATGGTTTTAAAAATATATAACTTTAGATTACACATTCATCTTATGCTTTATTTGTAGCACATTAAATATAGTAATAAAAGAAATATTGTGAAGACTCTTTATGCTACTACTAATTGTTAATACTTTGATATTAAAAGGAGAATAACTATGATAAAAGATATTTTTTTTCATAATGACCGCACTGAAACTATTATGTTGAATCATAGACTTAAATTTGTTTATTCTCATATCTATAAAAAAAAAATACTAATATTTTTCGTATATTTCTTTTGTATGTCAAACAATTGGAAGCAAATATGGATATCTCACAAAGCAAACATGGATCAACGTCCAATTGTAAAAATATTTGTTTAATTGATTCATGTACCACACATACGATATTCAAAGAGAAGAAATATTTCTCTCATTTAAGTATGTGTAAGGCAGATGTTACTACAATTTCTGTTAGTAGTAAATTGATTGAAGGCTCCGGAAGAGCAACTATAGCTCTGCCTAAAGGAACAATATTTATCATAGAGAATGCAATGTTCTCTTCCAAGTCCAAGAGGAACCTGTTGAGTTTTAAAGATATCCGTCAAAATGGATATCATATTGAGACAATAGATGAGAATAATCTTGAATACATCATCATTACAAAGAATGTCTCTGGCCAAAAGAGGGTTATTGAGAAGTTCCCATCTTTATCTTGTGGCCTGTATTGGACAAAAATTAGTGCAATTGAGGCACATTCCACAGTAAACCAAAAGGTTACTGATGCCAATACTTTTGTACTTTGGCATGATCGATTGGGACATCCTGTATCAATTATGATGAGACGGATTATAGAAAACTCATATGGGCATCCATTAAAGAATTTAAAGATTCTTTTAAATAATGAATTTTCTTGCACTTCTTGTTATCAAGACAAGTTAATTATTAGACCATCACCAACAAAGATTGGAACTGAGTCACCTACGTTTTTGGAACGTATACAAGGGGATATTTGTGGACCTATTCACCCACCTAGTGGGTCCTTTAGATATTTTATGGTCTTAATAGACGCATCCTCTAGATGGTCTCATGTGTGCCTATTGTCATCACGCAACCTTGCGTTTGCAAAATTAATGGCACAAATAATTCGATTACGAGCACAATTTCCTGATAATCCAATTAAGTCTATTAGACTAGATAATGTTGCTGAGTTTTCATCCCAAGCATTTAATGATTATTGCTTATCAATTGGGATAAAAGTGAAACATCCTGTAGCTCATGTTCACACTCAAAATGGTCTTGCAGAATCTTTAATTAAATGTCTGCAGTTGATTGCAAGACCATTACTCATGAAAACGAGGCTGCCCACTTCGGTTTGGGGTCACGCCATTTTGCATGCAGCAATGCTAGTTCGTCTCAGACCGACGAATTATCACAAATATTTCCCGTTGCAATTAGTTTTGGGTCATGAACCTAATATATCCCATTTAAGAATTTTTGGATGCGCAGTATATGTGCCTGTAGCACCGCCATACCGCACCAAAATGGGTCCGCAAAGAAGGTTAGGAATATATGTTGGGTTTGAATCGCCCTCCATTATTTTCTACCTCGAAACATTGACAGGGGATTTGTTCACTGCACGATTTGCAGACTGTCGATTCGATGAGACACTTTTCTCAAAATTAGGGGGAGAAGTTGGTGAAACCAAACGGGAAATTTTGTGGAAAAATCCATCATTATCTCATCTTGATCCACATACCTCTATTTGTGAAAAAGAGGTGAAAAGTATTATCCATTTACAAAGAATAGCAAATCAAATGCCTGACGCATTCACGGACTTGAAAAGGATAACAAAATCTCACATCCCCGCAGAGAATGTTCCAATCCATATTGATGTCCCTATTGGACAATTTTCTAGTGTCATATCTAATGAGTCGAAAGCACGCCTTAAACGTGGCAGGCCATTAGGTTCCAAAGATCGAAATCCTAGAAAAAGGAAAGCAAATGATCAAAATGACACTACGAAAGAATCTCATGAGGAAATTCACGATTTAATAAATTCTGAGATTCATGAAGAATCCATTGAGCCCGAGACTCAGGAAAATAAGGAACTATCAATAAATCCAATCGATATTGAGACAAATTTTAATCAAGTGGATATAGTGGTGGATTATGTCTTTGCATATAATGTTGCATCTAGCATTATGCAAGAAAGTGAGGATCTTGAACCTCAATCTGTTGGAGAATGTCGACAAAGACTTGATTGGCCAAAATGGCAAGAAGCAATCCAATCAGAATTGAATTCACTTGCAAAACGTGAAGTTTTTGGGCCTATAGTTGAAACACCTAATGGTGTTAAGCCTGTTGGCTATAGATGGGTATTTGTACGCAAGAGAAATGAGAAAAACAAGGTACAAAGATATAAGGCACGCCTTGTTGCACAAGGATTTTCTCAAAGGCCTGGTGTCGATTATGAAGAGACATATTCACCCGTAATGGATGCTATAACTTTCCTTTATCTCATTAGTTTTGCTGTCCTTGAAAAGCTTGACATGCATTTAATGGATGTGGTTACTGCCTATCTCTATGGCTCACTTGATAATGAGATATACATGAAAATTCCCGATGGATTCAAAATGCCAAACACTCATAATTCAAAGTCCCGGGAAATGTTTTCAATCAAATTGCAAAGATCTTTGTATGGTCGAAAGCAATCAGGACGAATGTGGTATAATCGTCTTAGTGAGTATTTATTAAAGGAAGGCTATATAAATGATGCCACTTGCCCATGTGTTTTTATAAAGAAAACAACATCGAAATTTGTTGTACTTGCCGTATATGTCGATGACATGAACCTTATTGAACTCCCATAGAACTCCAAAAGGCAATTGATTATTTAAAGAAGGAATTCGAGATGAAAGATCTCGGAAAGACAAAATTATGTCTTGGTTTGCAAATTGAATATTTGGCAAACGGAATTTTTGTTCATCAATCTGCCTATATAGAAAAGGTATTGAAACGGTTTTACATGGATGGAGCATATCCTTTAAGTACTCCGATGGTTGTTCGATCACTTGATGTGAATAAGGATCCATTCCGACCGCAAGAAAAGAATGAAGAGCTACTTGGTCCTGAAGTACCATATCTTAGTGCAATTGGCGCACTAATGTATCTTGCAAATACTACAAGGCCTGACATAATTTTTCAGTTAATGTCTTAGCAAGATATAGCTCTGCTCCCACAAGGAGACATTGGAATGGAATCAAACATATATTGCGGTATCTATAAGGGACTACCGATATGGGCTTATTTTATAGCAATAATTGCAGTCCTGATCTTGTTGGTTATGCTGATCCTGGATATTTATCTGACCCACACAAGGCTCGATCTCAAACAGGTTATGTGTTTATCTGTGGAGGCACTGCCATATCTTGGCAATCGACTAAGCAATCAATTGTGGCTACTTCATCTAATCATGCTGAGATAATCGCTATTCATGAAGCAAGTCGAGAGTGTGTGTGGTTGAGGTCTATAATACATCATATTCGAGACAAATGTGGTTTGAAATGTGACAAACTACCCACGATTTTGTATGAAGACAATGCAGCATGCATAACCCAATTGAAGGGAGGATTCATAAAAGGAGATAGAACAAAGCATATTTCACCAAAGTTATTTTTCACACATGATCTTCAAAAGAATGGTGATATCAATGTGCAACAGATTCGTTCAAGTGATAATATGGCTGATTTGTTCACAAAATCTCTACCAACGTCAACCTTCAAGAAGCTGGTACACAAGATTGGAATGCGAATGCTCAAGGATATGAATTGATGCTCTTTTCAGGGGGAGTTAATGCGCGTTGCACTCTTTTTCCCTTACAAGGTTTTGTCCCACTGGGTTTTCCTTGCAAGGTTTTTAACGAGGCAACAAAAATGCATTTTGTTAGATATGTGTACTCTTTTTCCTTTTCTAGAATTTCTTTTTCCCATTGGGTTTTATTTTAGTTAAGGTTTTAACGAGGCACATTATCTTTGGACATCCAAGGGGGAGTGCTATGAAATATTAGATTATGGTGGATGTCCATAACTCCTATAACACCCACTACTTTTATCCATTATCTCCATAACTCCCACTACTCCAATACTTATGGTTGTAACTCCCACACCTCCATGATCTCCCCCATGATCTTCCTCCATGATCTCAAAAGCTTAATGACATATTTATGGAATTCTTTTAGTATACCTCTATGTAGTACTATAAATAGAGGATGAGAAATCATTTTGTAATACACTTGGATACATAGAAGAAATATGTTCTCTTCTCTATTTCTCTCTACTTTGTTGTCTATCTTTTTGCTTATTACTTTGAGCTAAGTTTGTAACACTTATAATAAATTTCTATATTTCCAAATTAATTGTTAATTTTTTTATTTTTCTTTTTCTTTTCCTTTGCCTTTCTGCTCTTTTTTTATTTCAATCATATTTTTATTTAATTATTGCTCTTTTGAATATTCTCATAAGATCATTTTTTTTAATTTATATTATGATGTATTTTTGATATATATAAATTATCTGTTTGACCAAAAAAGTGTAAACTCTGGATATAACTAATTAATTTAGTGTGACGGGGGGTTAAGCCCAACTAATAATAATAACCTCAGCTCTATAATCGGTGGACACAAATAACAAAGAACAATGTTGAGAGGAGATTAAATACAGTGTAACAAGACGATTAATAATGGGGGAACATCAAGCAATAAATGGCATTAAAGTAAATAAGAAGAAAGATTCACCCAATATTGAATGAGATGGATGATTCCTCCTTCTGATAAGATGAATAATAGACAAATACTAAAATATTGGGACCCTTCTCAGATCTGGTGGAAAAGTATCGAATAATAGACAATCGAATTTTCTTAGAAAGGCAATGTTTGTATTTTATCTAGAGAGAGTATGCTTTTCAAAAAGTGTTCTTATCAGAGAATATTACATGGCTTTCACATTATCTCTTTATCTATTTATATATGACATACCCCCAATCAACCCTAAAAGTACAAGTACAGAGAATATTCGATAGAATATTCAATAGAATATTCTCCTAAAGACCCTATTACAAAATTAGCCATTACTGTTGCTCCAGACATTTGACCTCGACCATTATTGACTGCCTGACTATAAAAATTATTTACTAGTCAACCTCGATCAAATTACTTTTCCTAATACCTCTTCATATAAAATCTCTTCGAGACAGATTTTGACCTATACAGTTAGTCCCTCTGCTTATTGAGGCTGACTCTGGACGATCTCGATCAGCGGACTTTATTAATCGTAATTGAGAAATTTAGGCGATTAGGTCGAATAGTAATGTTTCAAATGAGATTGCAACGAGGCACTTTGTGAGCCGTCTCCTATGGTCATGTCGATTCAGAGTAACGTCACAATATCATGTGTCATTATTATGTATTTTTTTGATGCATTGCATCATTTCTCGTTCCTCTACCATTTCGATACTTGCACGGTGCATTGATGTTTTATTTTCTCGATACTAATGCCCGAGTTCTTATAAGTAGGGATATAAGGAACTTTGTTTTATTCTTTTCATATCTCAACTATTTGAATCTTTGTATCTCTTCCTCTTTCTTCATTTAGAGTTCCTGCTCCTATTATCTTTATTCTCGTATCCCTATTTTCACTGATTCCGGTGACTTCTGTGATTAGTGACTCATTTGTGATTGTATCGTCTTCTTTTATAAACATAGAAAGATGGTTCATGCATCTTCTAGTTCTAGGGGGAGGCATATAATCCGCCTCCCTTGGCAGTGAGCATATCTCCTATGATGATGGGGCTACCATTGTTGCATAAGATGAAAGCTTTCCGACGCTGGAGAAAATAATTCCTTGTAACGAGAAGGCTAGATCTGACTTCTCAAAGCTGCCCAAGGACGATGATGAGGCCATGGAGTTTGATATGGATGCTGCTACCCTTGTTGATTTCAGGGCGAAGTTCAAAATTTCCGCCCACATCTATTTTGTCTTGGCTAGTCGTGATGTGGTGCAGATTCACTACCTCAAATATTGTGCATTCTACATATATCCTTATATGTAGGCTAATTTTTTCCTCTTTTCCACATTGACGGAGAAATTCTGCCACTACTACGGCATCTTCCCAGCCTAGTTTCTCCTTATATCTACAACCTCATCCTCATGTTGACGAAGTACAGAAAATTGTCTAGCCACGGAATCTCTCTTCGCCACCTGATGCACCTCTTTGCGCCTAATTTCCTTAGGGGACGACGTTCACCTTCATCACCATGGAAGTAAGAGATTGTTAGTGAAGATGGACGATAAAGAAAATCATCGATTATGGCTTAATTACTTCTACATCACGAGTGATGACGTAGTGGAAAATGCAAATGGATTTCCTAAGATGTGGAATTGTGCCCGTAAGTATCTTTGCTAAGTGTTTAATTTGCTCGTTTTGGCAGTAATTTAATCATTCTATCTTTTCTTTTTTTAGCCGAGACTGACCCCCTTCATTGGTTGCAGATATTCATGATTGGGTTCGCAAGGTCTTACCCATATGGTGGGGATCCATGAATGGTCGGATTTTACAAGAAGTTTTGGACCAAGCCTCCAGCGACCGGTGAGTTGGTCGCTTTTATGTTTTTGTTTTTACAACCTTCTGGGCGTCTGCTTCTCATCGTTTTATGGAGGTTGGTTCGTTAACCATTTTTTCTTCTCTTTTTGTTATTAGGTTGGAGAGCTTCGAGGAGGTTGAGGGCTCCTACTCTTGCATTCCGCCAATTGAATACTATGACGAGATCTGCCCTTGCGATGACTACGGACAAGATTACCCGACCAACGACTTCTATTTAGCCGCCAGCTTCGAGTAGATCTAATCAACCGTCAGCGTTCAGCAACAGAGACTCTGACCTTTCCCGTGTTGTACCTAATAGACAAATCATACCAAGTAAGGAGGATTTGATTCCTTGTAAAAGGAGGTCGGTTGACGTTGGTGATGGAATAATCCTAGTAGTGGATTCTTTGAAGGATGATCATTAGCCGACCACTGTCGTGTTTGAAAGTGACGATGGCCCACCATCTAAAGTCCCGCTATCAACTGGGGCCGTGGAAGGTGTACCTTCGCCTGAGGCTAAAGTTGGAATTTGTATTCCTCATGCGGAAGTCATGAGCACCGTACTAAGAGATGATCTATCCTCAAGGCCGGCTAATATTCCTTTGTCTGCTGAGGGGAGGGATAAGGGCGTTGCAGAGAACGGATATGAAACCAACTCCAATATTGACACTGAAGAGGTGTGAATGTTGAGTAAGAGATTTACTAAGGTAGAAGTAAGGCTTGAAGGATCCTCTCGTATCATCGTGATCCCTATGGACCGGGACCTACTGGCAAATGTAGAGGACGTGCTGCCTTCCTTAGGTCTAGTTTTCTCCGATGTGAAGGGCGGAACTTTGGGAAAACTAGACGACGCTGCCCTGTGGACGAGTATAGTTGGCCTCGCCCTCAAGGTAAAATTTCTTTTTTGACCTTCTAACTTCCCTGCCTTGTATTTCACTTTTATTTCTTCGCTTGACTTTGGTTTTTTCTTATTTTTTCTCCCTTTTAGACCATTATTTTAGAGATCAAAGTGCCCTCCGAGAGTAGAGGAGCAAAGACATTTTTATAAGATGGAGCGAATGTATCGTGAATACCACTGCAAGCATCGCGAGATTTGCAAGAGGTTTGGCGAGAAGGAGAACTTTCATGCTATTCAGGTCGAGCTTAAATAGAAAGATGATGAGTTGATGAAATTCATCGGCAAGTGCAGTGTCTTCGAAGGGGCGCTGAGGGAGAGAGAATAAGAGCTCAAGGTGAGTAAAGGAGTCGAGGCCCATTGTTCAGGTATCCAGAAAAAAGTAATTTCACTATGGGCCCGAGCTCGATAAAAGTTTAGTCAAGCAGAGGCTCTAAGTAGTAAGCTCGACGAGAAGGCTGCAAATTTGGAGAAGGCTAAATTGGCCCGGCTGGTGGCTTCGAGGAATGTGGAGGCTTTAGAGGCTACAATCTGCGCCATTCAATCTGGGCGGGAAAATGACCTGGAGACAACCAAACTCAGGGAAGAGTGACTTGAGAAGAAAATGGGGGAGCTAGAAAAAGAGGCCTCGAACCTCGCTAAGTCATTGTCCTTGAGGCTGAGAAGGTGATGTTAACGGCTCAGTCGTCCTCTTCTCACACTTCTGCTTTCCCTAATACTCCATGGGATTTACATAAGAAGTAGATATATGTTGAGGCCCAGCTGAATATGATGACGGCGGGCAAAGTTCTGGAGGCCGACTTTGAGGATGCTCGCGCTAAGGTACATTCAGCTCAGGTCGCTTGTGGCTATGGTCCCGTAACACCGCAGGCCAATAATTATGAGGAGGTCATGGAAGGTATTGAGCTAGATGCCTGGTACGAGGATGAATGCCTCGACAATGACGGCGATAGTAGGGAGACGAGTGGAGATGGCACTGTTGGGTTAGGTAACGAGTATTTGTTTTTCTTTATTGTATTTGTAACTTTTGTGCATACTTTTGCTGACGTCTGTTTCAGACTATGTTAGAAATATATTTGAAGTGTGAAGCATCATTTTTGCTGTTTCGTGGCTAATTTCTTTCTTTATTTGGTCTTGTATGTTTCTTTCTTTTATTTTTTCATTTGATTGCCCCAATCATAAAAATTTGGTTTTGGTCATGGCCAGGGCGTGTAGGTCTTAATTCGAACGACACTGAATGTGTTAATTCGAGTGAGTTCGAATGTGAGATAATTCGGGAGAGGTCGAATGTGAATAAGTTCAAGTGAGTTTGAAGTCACTTTAGTTAATTTGAATGAAGTTGAACGTGAGTTAATCCAAGCAGGTCGAATATCACTTTACTTAACTCGAATGAGATCGAATGCGAGTTAACTCGAGCAAGGTCGAATGTCACTTTAGGTAATTCGAACAAGGTCGAATATGTTAATTTGAGTAAATGTGAATCAATTCGAGCAGGGTCAAATGTGAATTACTTCGAGTGAGGTCGAATGTTAGTTAATTCGAACGAGATCGAATGTGAATTAATTCGAGCAAGGTCGAATATGTGCAGTTGTGGCTAGAGGTCGAGTAGATATTGAAGCAATGTTGCTCTGGCCAAAACATGGGCAAATTTCATACTCTTGTGTTTTGCTCATATATTTGGAGAAATTTACATATTTTTAGGCCGACATTCTAGTCTCGGTCTATCGAGTCCCTTTTATGGGAGACCTGGAGATGTGTTAAGAGGTTGGGCAATGAACTGACCGCTCGTATTTCAACTTGAAAGTGTCCCGTTTGTCGCCTCGTTAAAAACATCCTTGAGAAAATCAAATTGGGACAAAGCTCAAGTGAGGGAAAAAAGAGTACAACTTAGAGGACACTTTTTCTTAAAAGTCGATGCACTTAAGGTGGCGACCTTCCAGTTGTTTGGTAGTAATTTTTCTTCCATTATTTCTAGTTGAAATGACCCTTTATTTGCTGCTGTCGTGATTTTTATGTGTCGTCCCAATTTGTTTCTAGTTTTCCTTCCGACGTTTCTTTGCTTTCTTTTGTCTTGGCCTTGAGCATTTAGTCCCCGACTTTGAGTGGTCTGAATTTTGCCTTTTGTTATAATAGCGTTTTTCCTGTTGCTTCTGGGCGATCATCCTTATGTAGGCCATATCTCTTTGTTCTTCGGCGTCGTTGAGCTCTTGCCTTCTGCTTTTGTTGTTTCTCGGCCCGCTATCATGGGAATATCTTAAACTGGGTTGTCCTACTTTGATTGTTATTACTGGATCGGTCTCATAGACCAATGAGTAGGGCATCTCTCTTGTGCTCATCTTTGGAATTGTGCGGTAGGACCAAAGTACTTCTGGTAATAGCTCCGGTTATAGTTCTTTAGCGTCCTCAAGCTTTTTATTCATGTTGTTCCGTATTGATTCATTAGAGGACTCTGCTTGACCATTGACCATGGTGTGGTATGGCGTGGAGAGTATTCTTTTGATATGCCATTTCTCGAAGAACTCGACGACCTTTTTCCAGTGAATTGGGGTTCGTTATCGCAACTGATCTCTATGAGGAGGCCGAAGTGACACACATTATTCTATCATATGAAGGCGATCACTTCCTGTTTTCGTATCTGGGAAACTGCTCTAGCTTCCACCCATTTAGAAAAATAGTCAGTTAAAATCAAAACGAATCATACGTCACCTCGCCCCGCAGGGAGGGAGCCGGCGATGTCCATTCCCCACTTGATGAAAGGATAGGGGGAAGTGATTGAGTGGAGGTGCTTGCCCACTTAATGGATCATTGAGGCATCTTTTGACGTTGCTCGCAATTTTTCACGAAGTTAGCAACCTCATTTTTCATAGTAGGCCAGTAATAACGTGCTTTTATGAGACATATAACCAGAGCTCGTTTGTTGGATTAGGCCTCATAGTTGCCTTTGTGGACTTACTCTAGGACGCGCCACATTTGATTTGGGCCTAAAATTTTGCTAAGGGGTGCCAAACGTACTCTTGTATAGTCCGTTGTGGATGATACTATATCTGGCCGCCTGCATCGGAAGATTCTTGGCTTCCTTTTTATCATTTGGGAGTATTCCATCCTGCAAGTATAAAAAAATAAGGTTGCACCATTCCCAAATTCGATTTATAGTCCTTACCTCGACTTGATCTATCGATGATTGGTGGAGGGTTACCACATTTTCTTCTCCGATTATGTTTTTAGTGGTTGCTACTAATTTAGCGGGGTTGTCAACTTTGAAGTTTTATAACCGATGGATATGTTCAAGATGGAATTCATCAAACTCAGAATGCATTTTACAGATCTCAGACTGGTATTTTGTAACCTTTCTTCTTTGATTTAGAAAGTCCCCGTGACATGGTTGAAAACGAGTTGAGAATCACAGCATTGTGTTCCCCGTCTTTCCCCGTACTTGAGTACTAGCTTCAATCTTGTAATCACGACCTCATACTCGGCCTCATTGTTAGTCATGTCCGAGCATCTTATGGATTGGCGAATCACTTCGTCAGTCGGGACTTTGGGCACAAGTCCTAGTATGTACCCCCACTCATTAGAAGCTATGTCGGTGTATAAAATCCATACATCTTGCCTTTGGGAGAACCGTGGGTGGCCTCTTTTTTTACTTCGGGCATTATATTTTCACTGAATTTGACGACAAAGTGGTCTAGGACTTGTGATTTTATAGTCGTTTGCGGTTTATATGTGATGTCATGCTTAGTTAATGTTATGGCCCACTTTGCTAATCTGCCCCATAGCCCGGGATCATGTAAGATGCCTCTCAAGGGGAACGTTGTGACTACCAAAATAGGGTGGCACTGAAAATAGGGTCCAAGCTTTCGTAAAGCTACGACTAGAGTGAGGGCTAATTTTTTGAGGTGGGGGTACCTCATCTTAGCATCGACTAACATTTTGCTAATGTAATAGATGGGAGACTGTGTACCGTTATATTCTTGGACTAAGACCGCACTCATGCCACTTTAGATATGGCGAGGTAGACGATGAGGCGATCCATAGGTTCTACCTTGGAAAGCAACGACGGTGATGGCAGTTAATCCTTTAGCTCCTTCAAGGTTTGGATGCACTCTGAATTCCACTAAAGGCCGTTGGACTTCTTGAGTATGCCCAAAACTTGTGGCATCTGTCGGATGATTGCAAATAAATCTTGACAGGACAGCGATACGACCAATCAGCCTTTGAACCTATTTTTTGCTGGTTAAGTGTTTTGGTATTCCTTCGATGGCTTTGATTTGGTTGAGCTTGACCTCGATACCTCGATGTAATATAAGAAAGCCTAAGAACTTTCCTGAGGTCTCGCCGAATGCACACTTTTCAGGGTTTAGCTTCATGTTGTACCGTCTGAGTATGTCGAAGGCAATTCTTTCAGGATGTCGATGTGATCTTCTTTCCTTTTGGACTTGACCAACATATCGTCTTTTAAGACTTCCATGGTCTTGCCGAGTTGATCTATGAACATTTTGGTCGCCAACCTTTGGTATGTCGCCCCCGTATTTTCAGTCTGAAGGGCATAACTTTGTAGCAGTAGGTTCCTTGGTGGATGATGAAATAGTCTTCTCATGATCCTTCTCTTCCATGGGGATATGATTGTAGCCTGAATAGGCATCTAAGAATCTCAACAGTTCATGCCCGAGCATCGCGTCAATGAGCTGGTCGATATGAGGTAGTGGGAATGAATCTTTGGGGCACATTTTGTTTAAATCTATAAAGTCCACACATATCCACCACTTTCCATTATTATTTTTCAACATGACCATATTAGCGACCCATTGGGGTGTGGTGTGGGGGTATTTTGATTCCCTGATGGAACCATTTTCCAGTAATTTTTTGATCTCTTTGCGGACTGCATCGTTTATGGTAAAACTGAATTTTTGCCTAACCTGTCTCATTCGGGGTGGAACGAGTCGAGATTCAATTTGTGTGTGGCAATATACTTTGGGATACCTGGATATCTACATGGAAAAAGCAAACAAGTCTGCGTTCTGTGTTAGTAGTTAAGAATTGACGGAATTTACCTAGATCTTGAAGCATGCAACCGATGTAGGCTTTCTTGTTATGGTCGTTATCGTCAAGTTGGATGGGGTCGAGGTCTTCTATGGTTGATCTTGTGGCTTCCACTATTTTGGGATCTCTAATGACGTCCTTTCTTTTTCGACAACTCGACCTCGACCTTGTTAATTGCTATGTCTCTTTTGCTTTGTACTTCATATGTTGGGTAGTTGTACAATCTAGGGTGATGCGGTAGCACTCTCGAGATGTGAGGCATTCTCCTATTATGCGGAATATTCTCTACGGTATTTGAAATTTGATTACTTGGTATAAGCTGGAGGGAATGACCCTCATGGTGTGTATACAAGGTCGTCCTATTATTGAACTATATGTCGTATCATGATCCATGATGTGGAATATGGTTTCCAAGGTGATGTCGTCGGCTCATGATGGAGACTGTGATTTCTCCAGATGTTTGTTCAACTGCATTGTTAAAAGCTATAAGCATGATATAGTGTGGCACTATCTTATCCTTGAGTTTCATCGATGTAAGTGCTAGACGATGGATAATGCATGCACCACTCCCATCATCCACCATAAGGCCTCTTACATCAGTATCTATTAGTCATAAAGTGATAACAAGGGTGTCATAGTGATAGAAAATCAAACTGTGAGTATCCGACTTATCGGAGATGATACTTTCTTCGACTTTTTAATACTGTTCATGAGTGATTGACTGCTTGAGTTTGTGCGTTATGGTGAAATTGACGCTGTTGATCGATGCGCCATCACCGCCTCCAAAGATCATTTGAATGGTGCGGGTTAGTGAAGGCGGTTTGGCGGTCCTTGGTGTTTTTCAAGTCCTCGGGCGAAGTTGGTCCTACCTTGGTCGCTCAACAATTATTTCAAGTGCCCTTGGTGAATCATGTTTACGACTTCTTGCCTTAAAGCGATACAATCCTCAGTTTTATGACCTCGCTCTTAGTGGTACTCGCAGAGGGCGTTTGACTTTCTAATGCTTAGGTCCGACCTCATCTTTTGTAGCCACTTCACCTTCGATCTAAGATTCTTCGATTCCTAGACTATTTTTGAAGTCAACACACAAAAATTATGAGTGGATAATAAAGGGGGAATAGCTCTTTTTTTCGTTGAGTCGCTGTTCTTAGCCTATATGGGTCTTCTTCGTGGCGGGAGAGGGGCATAATGGCGCTTATGATATACGGTTGATGTCTTTCTCAATTGGGTCATGGAGCTTCTAGATTCCTCTTAGCATCGTTTCCTCGATTCTTCCTGGACTCGGCTTGTACCGAGGTCAGCCTATGGGTTGGCCTATTCAGGTCTTCATCAGCACGGACCTCGAATACATTTGGCAAGGTCATACGTACTTGGTTGAAACGAGCAAGGAACTCCCTTAATCCTTCTCCAGGAGATTATTTGAGGGTGATTATTTGATGGCAAATATATCATTCACTCTTGCCTCCACCTTTTTCGCCCCAGCATGGGCTGTTAGAAACTTATCAACCATCTCTTTGAATGTTTCGATGGAGCGCGTGGGTAGTGGTTAGTACCAAGTCAATGCTTCTCTGGTGAGGGTCTCACCGAACTTTTCAATAAGATGGAGGATACTTGTTTTGGAGAGACCATTGCCTTTTACTGTCATAACATAGTGAGTCTCATGGTCATCAGGGCCGGTCGTGTCGTCGTATATCTTATGATAAGGCAGAATCTTGAATGTCTCAGGTATGGCGTGTGGGGCGGCTACGTCACTTTAGGGTTGTTCAACGAACCAACCAGCATCTCTTTTCGGCAAGAGTTTGAGGGCACCCGATATTTTTTTGACTCTTTCTTGCCGCTCTCTCGTTTGGTCCCGAAGCATTTTGTTTTCATTTTTCATTTCTTCCATCTTCCTCAGAATGGCTGTGAGGGTGTCACCACCTGCATTATTAATATTGTGAGTAATACCTGTTATTGGAGGGAGAGGGCCATGCTACTCGGTTGTTGCTATTGTAATGCAAGTCCTTGTATTTTCTCTAACTGCCTCCTGGGCAGGCTTGTCAAGGATGCTGGTTAGTGTGTTTGTCAGCAAGCCTCAAGCAGGTTCTTCACTACTGGTGGTGTCTATTTCGTTACGGACGTAGAAGCTCCTTTATCGCGGAATGTTACGATACTTCCGCGAGGAATGGGAAACCCAATTGGCATAGGAGAGGTGTTAGGCGTTATATCTTCACCTTCAGAAACCTCATTGATGGTGTTGAAGAGGTTTGCAGTGAGATCGGCCACTGCCTTCATTCTGTCTTATCCCTCATCTGCCATGTTAGTTATGTGCAAGGAAATAGGATTTTTTTTGCGAACTCTGTCAGTTATAGGTCTAGAAAAAACTAAAAATTTAACTAGAAAATTCACATAGATGATGCTAAATTGTTTGATAAAAAATTATAAACTCTTGGTTAAACTAATTAATTTCATGTAATAATGGGTTAAATCTAATTAATGATAATAACCTCGGCTCTATAATCGGTGGACACAAATAACTACGAACAATGTTGAGAGTAGATTAAATAGGGTGTGCATTCAATGTTTCAAGACGATTAATGATGGGAGAATATCAAGTAATAAATAGCATTAAAGTAAATAAGGAGAATGATTCATCCAATACTGAATGAGGTGGATAATTTCTCCTTTGGACAATGATGAATAATAGACAAATACTAGAATATTGGGACCTTCTCGGATCTGGTGAATAAGTATCGATTAATAAACAATCGAATCCCCTATAAAAGACAATGTTTCTATTTTATCTAGAATCAGCCTGCTTTTCAAAGAGTGTTCTTATCGGAGAATATTACATGCCTTTCACTTAATCTCTTTATCTATTTATATGGGAGATGCCCCTAATCAACTCTAAAAGTATAAGTATAGAGAATATTCAATGGAATATTCTCCTAAAGATCCTATTATGTTGTTGTTGCTCCTAACATTTGACCTCGGCTATCATTGAGTACCCGACTATAACAATTATTTATTAGTCGACCTTGGTCAAATTACTTTTCGTAATACCTCTTCATGTTAAATCTCTTTGAGGAAATTTTAACACATACATTATCATGTAACCAATAAGTAATACTAAATACACAGTGCTATTACTTTGGAATAGGTATACTATGATTTTACTTTGGAATAACTATATTGATTAAATATTTAATTTATATTTATATTTTATATTTTATATTTTAATTGAATTCCTTTATCACGAAAAACTAAATCCATCTCTCTTTTTCAAATAATACGTTTCTACATTTAATAATAATCTAACTTTAGATTTTAAATTTTACTAATCTTATCTGACGTGATTTTATAAATTAATGTAAAATATTTATGACATATTTTAAATCTCAAATTTCAAAGTGTTTTGTTTATTTGTTATTCTTAAACTTATTAGTATCCCGTCAAACGTACACTTCACACAAATTTGCCCGGAGGTACTAAGGAAAAGACATTGAAAGAATCAGAAGGAGCAAAGATACAACACAAACATGTAGAAAGAGGTGACACTTTGTTTTCTTTTCTTCACTCAACATCTTAGAAAAGTCATTTCTTGGTGTCAACGAAGACACTAGTGATGATTGGTGGGTCTATTTTCATGATTTTTCACCCTAAAACTTTCCCGTTCCCCTCTCTCACCCTCTCTCTTATAATTTATTTATTTATTTATTAATTCATTACTTTTCAGAGAGAGAATTTACCCTCCTTTATTGTTTTTTTTCTTTCATACTGTAATTGTTTTCAATGGAGGAAATCACGTGAAAAAGGAAAGCCTAAAAATATGGGTACATAGTCAGGTACACTACTAGAAATACAAAAGTGTTATGAAATAATATAAGAACAAGTAAAATAATGCAAGAACAAGAACAATATAGAGAGAATAGGGAGAGGAGTATTCTTATTGATACTTAGGGATTGTTAGGGATTATTTACAATGGTAGAAGATCCCTTTATTTATAGGGAGGTGGTGACTTAGCTACCAAGAATAAAACTCTAGAATCTCTCTAATTATAGACATTCACCTTAAATAGAAGTCTATTTATAACACTCCCCCTTGAATGTCTATTCAACAATGTGTCTCGTTAAAACCTTAAAACCAAAACCCAATGGGAAAAATTAAAGAAAGGAAAAAGAGTACACATGTTTGAATATGCGCCTATTGGTTGCCTCGTTAAAAACCTCGCAAGGAAAACCCAATTGGGACAAAACCTTGTAAGGGAAAAAGAGTGCAACGCGCATTAACTCCCTCTAATGAGTACATCAATTTATATCCTTGAGCATTTGCATTCCAATCTTGTGCATCATCTTCAAAACGATCTTTGGTAGACGTTTGACAAATCAACCATATTGACTTGAATAAATATTCCGCACCTTAAAATCATCATTCTTGATAGATATGAACATCTTCATATAATGTCGTGGAATGACTCTTCAATATCTTCATAGATGCATTCTCAATGCCATCATGCTTATAGTTATAGCAAGATACATATGTACACAAATTGTACTTAGGATGTGGTACTTCAGGACCAAGAATTGCATATGCTTCAAGCAACTTAAATCTTTCAAGTTAAGTCATATAAGCCATATAATAGACTTTAGATGCATATCAAGTTTTCACGTCATGCTAAACAAATAAGATATCGAAAACTGATTATACATACCTTTGACTTTTATACTCTCAAGTATTTGAACTACATGTCCAAATCTACATGTCTTTCACATGGAATCAAGTATTTGTCTATACGCTTCAAGCGTATCCAAGACTTTGTCCTTCAGGGACTTAATATGAGCATTTGTAGTGAGAATATAGTTACATTCTTTGGGTCAGCAAATGCGTATAGCATGCTTTGCAATACGTTGCAATTGAATTATCCATTTTATGAACTTCAGGTTCATATCATGATATTCAGGGATATGCATATACAAATGATAATTCATCCCATGTAACTTTTTCTCAAGTGTTTATCATGTCTCCCCCTCATGTTAGAAAAACTAACTTGTTTCCTCAACTTTGGGAAATCATCTTTGTGCATTATCATGTCACTATACACGGCACATTAATAATAAGATGAAATTATTTGGTTCCTGACCCTGAACCACTTGTGAGGGGAGAATATAATATACTCTCGTATACAACGTATATCAAACTGATATATATAACTTTGTTCTCATAAGAAACAGTTTAGCTATTAAGTGGAAGCACTCAATAATTATCTTGCTAAACCAACTTTGATATAAACCAACTTATCAAGATGAACTATCTTGAGTAGAGAATCTGGAAATTATGCTCGAAGTTAGATTACTGAGCAATTTACCTCGCAAGCACCGGCCAGGCTGCGGGTTAATAACAATTGCGCATGTAACCATTTCATAGATGCATCATATGTGGTATACATGGCAGGTGAATGGGCCCATATTCACCTTTGATATTTCCAGAATTTATGGGCTTCAACCCGAACTCTTTAGTTGGTCAGTTCATTAATGAGAACAAGTGATACAAGAGAATTCGTAAAGAACTTTCTAGTTCTTTAATATTCACCTATGTGAATTTGCACATCATACTTAAAATGAGATGGCTAACACGAATGCCAACTGAATAAATTATCAATATTGGTAAACTTCAAATTTACACCATGACATGTGCACTTATCAATAAACTTTAGGTTTATTATGACATGGGTTTTTATACCAATAGATATCCACTTTATTGTGGCATTCTTTCTTTTGTGTAGTACAAACTGGAGAACAAAGCGGGTAGCTTTTCATATGCAAATTACCCCGCTACAAATTGTAGTAATAGGAGATATTAAAGCCTTCCTTTATTTATAGTCTCAATATAATCAATCGCTTTCGCGTGTACTTTGGAAACTGAATAAGTTTCTTTGAGACTTACTACAACACAATACTCAATTGTGTTTCTCCAACATAGTAATAATTGGCTCTTCTAGAGCTCTCAATTAATTTTGTACTACCACAGATTCATCAACATCCATGTGGTGAATATCTTTCTTAAAGAGAAAGTTATACCATTATGGTCATGTCAAACTTATATGCAAGATATGTTTCTTGCATTATCGTTGTCCTTTAATAGTCATATTTCCAAAATACTTTGGCGTACAATAGGTACGTGACCAACGATCATTCATGCCATATATCATCTCAAACCTCCTTCTAGGGGTGAGTGTGGTATCATCTCAAACCTCCTTCTAGGGGTGAGTGTGGTATATTTAATACCAATTTCATGTTCATATTCTTCCAATAATGAATATGTATTCGTGAATCAGATGTTGTCACATTCACTTCGGGGATATGTGATTTTGTTATCCTTTTCAAATCTATAAATGCGTCAGGCATTTGATTTGCTATGCAAATGGATAATCTTTTGTGCCTCTTTCACAAATAGAGGTATGTGGATCAAGATGAGATAATGATGCATTTTTCCACAAAATTTCCCGTTTGGTTTCACCAACTTCTCCCCCTAATTTTGGGAAAAGTGTCTCATCAAATTGACAGTCTGCAAATCGTGCAGTGAACAAATCTCCTGTCAATGTTTCGAGGTAGCGAATAATGGAGGGCGATTCAACCTCAACATATATTCCTGACCTTCTTTGCAGACCCATTTTGGTGCGGGATGGCGGTGCTACAGGCACATATACTGCACATCCAAAGATTCTTAAATGGGATATATTGGGTCCATGACCCAAAACCAATTGCAACGGGGAATATTTGTGTCAATTCGTCAGTCAGAGACGAACTAGCATTGCTGTATGCAAAATGGCGTGTCCCCAAACCGAAGTGGGCAGCCGACGAACTAGTATTGCTGCATGCAAAATGGCGTGACCCCAAACCAAAGTGGGCAGCCGACGAACTAGCATTGCTGCATGCAAAATGGCGTGACCCCAAACCGAAGTGGGCAGCCGACGAACTAGTATTGCTGCATGCAAAATGGCGTGAACCCAAACCGAAATGGGCAGCCTCGTTTTCATGAAGAATTCAAGATTATTCTCATCTATTGTCTCAATATGATATCCATTTTGAATGATATCTTTAAAACTCAACAAGTTCCTTTTAGACTTGGAGGAGAACATTGCGATTGATATCATTAAAACTCAACAAGTTCTTCTTAGACTTGGAGGAGAATATTGCATTCTCTAAGATAAACGTCGTGCCTTTGGGCAGAGTTACAGTTGCTCTTCCGGAGCCTTCAATCAATTTACTTCCCATGGTTTGACATATAAAAGAAAATATACGAACATGAGAATAAACAGCTTCAATCCGTTTGTGTCACATTTAAATAATATTTTCAAAATCTGCTGCGGTCAGTTGGCAAACTAAATCAGATAGTCGATTATATGGATTACTGTGCAGCTTGAAAATTTCAGTTTAAGCATTTTCATAAAGCAATCGATTGTTAAACACACACAATCGTTTGTTGAACATTGACAATCGATTGTTAAACACACACAATCGATTATTTGCTATTTTTGAAAAACTTCAGATCACTGTCTTAAGACAATCGATTGTTAGACATAGACAATCGATTGTTGGTTATTTTTGAAAAATTCCAGACCTCACTGTATAAAGACAATCGATTGTTAGACATAGACAATCGATTGTGGATGATTTTTGAAAAATTCCAGATTACACTGTCTAACGACAATCGATTGTTAGACATAGACAATCGATTGTGGATGATTTTTGAAAAATTCCAGATTACACTGTCTAACGACAATCGATTGTTAGACATAGACAATCGATTGTGGATGATTTTCGAAAAATTCTAGATTACACTGTCTAACGACAATCGATTGTTAGACATAGACAATCGATTGTGGATGATTTTTGAAAAATTCCAGATTACACTGTCTAACGATAATCAATTGCTAGACATAGACAATCGATTGTGGATGATTTTTGAAAAATTCCAGATTACACTGTCTAACGACAATCGATTGTTAGACATAGACAATCGATTGTCGATCAATTGTTTTTCAGCTTTAATGCGAAAATATTAGATAATCGACTAGTTTTTCAGGCTAGTCGATTACCCCTACTGGAAAATAAAAATATTATTGATATTTGAGCATTTTGAAGACATTCTAAAGAACTACTGCTAACATTGCATCATGAACTAACTAATACGAGCTAATACTAATGACTATTAGTTTATTCACTAACTAATACAAATAAGTAGAACAAAATCAAATAACTCCATCTTCTTTCATCACGGACCCATCACCGATTAGGTGGTCTATTTTCCCCTCGGGTTGCTCAAAGAAGTCATCCACATCCAAGTGGATGATGTCAAATTTGTCGTCAGAGACAAAATTTGTTTCAGGGCGTTTACTCTTTCGAGATGCTTGATAAAGGTCAACCAAATGTCTTGGTACACGGTAAATTTTCGCTCAGTGCCCTTTTCCACCGCAACGATAACATATAGTTTATGAACTATTCGCTTTTGGATTCTCATCATATCGTGCTTGTGGCAGAGTGACCAACTTCAGGTTGTCATATCTCTCCTTTAAGCCATTCCACAAGATAGGTGGATCTTTGACTGTGATATATCCAATTTTCAAACCTTCTCAAGGTGATGGCGCAAGAAAATCAAGGCCTTAGCATAGTTTCAAACCTTCATCAAGGTGATGGCGCAATAAAATCAAGGCCTTAACACAGTTTCAAACCTTCATCAAGGTGACGGCGCAAGAAAATCAAGGCCTTAGCACAGTTTTGGGTGGATGCATTATTTCTGTCTTTAATGGCGTCTCCAAGACCCATTGCATCTAAATGGATTTCAGCATCCAACACCCATGTCATGTAGTTCTTGCCTGAAATTTCAAGGGCAACAAACTTTCTTTTCATAATGTCAGACATAATTAAAACAAAATTATGATAGTGCAAAAATTATTTACATAGCGTAAGTAGTATAAACTCTCTTATAGATACCTGCTTCTTGGAAGGTACATTCTGCTGACTTACTCTTTAACGAACATCTACTTGTGTACATAAATAAGAACTCTTTTACACCTTTTTATTTAACATTGAAATGTATCCGAAGAGCACTGCTTTCTTACTAATTCAAATTCATAACTCACTAACAGATAAAGAAAAACTAAGAATTTGATGATTTACTTTGCAGTTTTAAACTTATCACTATAACAAGATTTGTCTCTTAACACTAACCAATTTATTGTAATCATTGCGAAAGAATTACTAATTAGTCATGTTCATTAGGAAGAAACAAAAGCAAAATTTCATGCACAAACAGAACCAAATTCCTATACTAACGTTAAATGAGGTGATATATATATAGACTTAGTAGATAAAACTAATACTTTATTAACCAAATTAGAACAATCAAAGTTTTTAATTCTTAACAAAAGAATTCACGGCCTTTCAACACAATTCTAATTTCTAATAAACAAGTAATATTATCAAAACCTCATATGTGTTCATCATGATACTGACAAAGGATATGGTCAAACATTTATCCAAAGAGACACATTAAACATGGTGTGAGCCAACATAAGGATTAGATTGAAACTAATAAAATGCTTATTAGAAACGTAACATTTATTCAAGCTCAAAGTCACTCAACAAAGATACCAAATCAGTTTTCCAACAAGGAAGAGTGGTATAGTGAAAACTAACCTTGTAGCAAGAATGATATGATTCTGTTTGCTCGAAACCTCAAAACGACCAAGACCACGTATCTAGATCCTCAACATCGAAGCTTGCCAGGACTCGACGAAACCATCGCTTCCTTAATTTTCTCAAAGAGATTCTTGAGATAGTAGAGCTTCGTGAGACGGTAGAGTCTCGTGCTGATAACGTGTTATGAAATAATATAAGAACAAGTAAAATAATGCAAGAACAAGAACAATATAGAGAGAATAGGGAGAGGAGTATTCTTATTGATACTTAGGGATTGTTAGGGATTATTTACAATGGTAGAAGATCCCTTTATTTATAGGAAGGTGGTGACTTAGCTACCAAGAATAAAACTCTAGAATCTCTCTAATTATAGACATTCACCTTAAATAGAAGTCTATTTATAACAAAAAGGAAAAAAGCCTTCCTTTCTTGATAACTGTTACCCTAATTATTATGAAATTGACTTTGCCTCTTAATTTTTATTATTAGAGATGAAATGACCTCGCGTCATTGTGATGCAAGAAAGAAAGACACATTTTCTAAAACCAAATCAGCTTAGAATTTCGAATTTTCATCACTCGAATCTTTTGAATGTTTATGATTAATTTCATCTGTTTCAAAGTTTAATAATATTCCTGTCTTGTCAATTCTTCCCTTTTGCTTCTATGGATTCCTTTTGCGTTTGACGTGTAGATCTTATGGTTGCTCCATAAAATCAAACTGTGGGTACCATTTACACGAATTCGAAACCTAATTATGGTCTTTTTGAACAAGTGTGACATAAATATATATAAAAAGCGATCATTTTATATATAACATAATTTTATATCGCGCTATATTTTAATAATAGTTTAACCGTCCAAATATAGCACAGTAAATAATTGCGCTATTGTTGATATTAGCATTTTCGTGCATAGCGCTTTAAAATACTACACTATACACGTTCATTTTGAAGTTTAACGTTAAAAGCTAAAAAACAAATTAACAGCTGAGTAAAATACATAATCTTTCTAAAGGAAGTGAGAGATTCTAAAGAAGATAGGTGATAGATAGATTCCAAAGAAAGAGAAGGATAGATATACAAGTGAAGAGAGATAAGACCGTGGATATGTATAGCGCAGTATGTTAAAGCGCTATGCATGAAAATACTAACACCAGTTATAGCGCGGTTATTTATCGCACTATACTTTAATGATTAAAATACTGTTAAAATATAAATATAATATAAAATGGTGTTATATATTAAAAGATCATTTTTTTCCATATATTTATGTCATATTTGTCCATAACGACCGTAATTGGGTACCATACCCCATTTACACTATTAGAGCTTTTAATTTGATCAGTAAATCTTTGAGCAATTTTTCTGCTACAATAAGATTATTTTTTAGTATGAAAGGTGACATTAATATTTCTTCGAGGCTTTCGGCTAATAAACTTTTGCTAGGGCTCGTTTGGGACAAGGGAAGGCAAAATTAATGAGTTTATATAATATTTGATTGGAATATAATTATGTTATAATTAATTACGGAATTAATTATCTTGGAATTATAATATTTTTTATTTTCAAAAGAATAGAATAATTAATTCTAAAATAATTAATCATATAATAACTTATTTTCCAACCAAACACTATTTAATCGTACTGATAAAATCAATATATTGGCGCAACATCATCTTGATTCTGTTAAATTCTATTTGAGTCGTACCTCTAGAGTTTTTCTGCTACTATTTTCCAATTCTCAAAATTTATATTTTTAATTTACTTACAGGAAACTAATGCTGGAGGTTACATTCTTACAGGGAAAATGGGTTCATAATTGAGCAATTTTGACTAGGGGATACGTATTCGATTTATCGATTCAATTTTGACTATCGATAATTACTTATTGATTATCGATTTGTACATATATTTATCGTTATCGTTTCAATAAGGTTTCGATTTTTTCGATTTCGATTTATCAATTTTTGGGGCTTATCTATTCGGTTATCGATTACACTGATAAGAAAATTTACGGAATTACATGCACTACAAAAAAAACTCCAATTGCTTACGGATTTTACCAACGCCCCGAATTTGTAGGTATATTAGCAACAAATTGCTAACCAAATGGTAACTAATTTTTTTTCAGAATTTAGTAACCGATTCCTAACGAATTGCCAACCAAAATGTTACTAACTAAATAATTTAGTAGGTAAATATGGCGGGAAAAATAGGCGGCTAATATAGCAACTGCGTACTAATGGATTACCAACTCAAATGTTACCAACAAATATTTTTCGTTGGTAATATTACCAACGGAGTACATATCCGTCGTTAAATATGGTGTAAAAAATGAAGTATTATTTATTAACAGATTAGTAACGAATTCCCAACCAATTATTTACCAACAGAAAGATTTTGTTGCTAATTTTACCAACTAATTTAAAATGCGTTTGTAAATTACCAACCGAATGGTATCTGTTAGTAAACTTGCCAACTAATACTTAATCGGTTTGAAAACTTTATGAATAGATTTTTTTTTAATCCATTAGGCAAGAGCCTAGGGCTAGTTTTTTTATTAATAATTTAAAATAATATTACAACAACTAGGAAAAGTTCAAATAAGGGACAGTAGCACCGGTATTGAAACCGGGCTATCCTTACCGTACTAATCCTATTGAGGTTTTACAACCTCACTTATTAACAAGCATGCATAAAATAAGAACTTGACATGACTAAATATTTTATGATCATTACAGAGTTTATAACATACTATGTGATGAGATTACAATTGAGGATACTAATGAAGTCGTAGAGTAAAATGTATAGTACCCAATTGATTGTTGTCCCTTATTTTTCAAACTTGTATAATGTTGAAGTTGTACTTCTATTTCATTGTCCTCCAATTTGTTCAAAAGGTATTCAAAAATCATCTTTTATTTTTTGAACGGTTGGATTTCGATGACGTATTTGTAGCAGCCTGCTTTTGTTTGGCCGCTCTCATTGGTTGCCTAATTAACATTTGATTTCTTGTCTGCCCATGTTGCAATTTATATCAAAATAGCACCTGACTTACTTGTTCCAATGTGGTCGACCACATTGTTTGGTGGTGTATCTAGGAAGTGAATGCATGTGCGACAAGGAGGCTTACTTGGAATGAAATCAGGAGCCTCCCACTTGGTCTTTAATTTTCCAACTATAGTGTTTTCAAAAACTGGAGTTTGAATTGCATCCTTGATTACTCTTTCTACTCGATGATTTCCCTTTTCAAATTTGCGCAACACTTTCCTGCGATCTGAGTTTTATTGTTGGACTTTGGTGTTACTTACTTATTGGCCATCGATGACCATTGTCCATCTTCTCTTGTGTGTTGTCGATTATCAGCAGACTGTAAAGCAGAATTTGGTTGAGGTAAGGCAGCATTAGATACAACATCAGTAGTTCTATCTGAAGAATTGATCACACAGCCTTGTTGGGCCCTGCCATGCAGGTTATATGTATGTTGTCTGAGCGAATTCATTGCTGTTCCTACTTGTTGTACAGTAGATTGTTGCCCTTTGTATAATTCATTTGAATTAGAATGGTTAGATATAGTCAAAGCTGGTGATTTTTTTTATTGCATCTTGCAGTAATGTTTGAAGCATGTAGCAATTTTGGCGCTGTCAGGTTCTGCCCTCGTTGAACTGGTGGAACAGTAGAATTTGTAACATCTTTGGCAGGAAGTAGAGACTCCAAAATTGTATCCTTTTCTTGGCAAAACAGTGTAGGCCTATTTGCATTGTGATGTGCAACCGCAGCAGATGCAGTAGCCACATTTGACAGTGCATGTTCACATGGAACAATGTACTTTGATGAAACAGTATATTTAGTCAGTTGTGTTATATCAGACTTTGGCACTGAATGAGCCTCTTTAGCTTGACCAATTGGAACAACATCAATATTGTGACATGGATCAACAGTCACTTTAGGAAGAATCCCAGCCAAATTTTGTGCAGCTGAAGCAGATTCAATATCCATATTTGACAGTTTCTGAAAACTCCTTTTTTGTATCAGCTGCTTTATCCACCAGAGGAGAATGCTGCAACATATGCTGGTGGTAGATCAAACTATGTTCCTGGTTTTTGGCATTGTCAATGTCATTTGGGGTCACAACAGTTGGTGCAGCTGTTATTAATGAAGCAGAAGCAGAATCTGTTTTAGAAACCACAGTACTATTATCCCCTTCAAGATGATCATAATCTCCCTTATCGATCACAGTAGGATGTGTAGTGTTAACAGTCTCCAAATTTGTACCAGTTGTTGGATCACAAGAATGCTTTAACATGTGTTGCTGGGTGATTTCAGTTATATCAACCAAGGGCTGTCTCAATGAAACAGTAACTGGTAGCAGACAAGTCTGGGCAGTATCACCATTTGGTTTTGCAAGAGATTTTGCATTTACACAAGTTGTATCAGAAACAGCAGCATTTTTAAGAACCGCTGCAGTGCTAGCCAATTTAGAAACTCTCATATCCTTCACAGTAGATTGATTAGTGGCAACAGTTAATGCAGCATTTTCAATTGGCTTCTGTGCAAAATTGTAATAGTCTTTACAAAGATGAGCAGTAGTCGAGTTTGTCATTGAAAATTCTATAGCATTCTTCAGTGAGGATTCTGTCGACAGCAAGTCTGGACCTTTTGCATTTTCATCTACTGATATAACTGTCTGCTCCTTTTTTATTTCCATCTACTTGACCTTTACCAAGAAATGTAGCCTTAGGATTTGGCATTGAGGGAGCTTCAGACACTGGCAGAGATGAAGCTGGGATTTTTCCATATGTCGCAATATTGTGTCGACGTCCTGTAAAATTAGCATTCAAGTATGCCCTAGCATCGCCTCTTAATTTAACCTCACTGTCCCGACCTTCTATTTCGCCACTGTGACGAACTTGTTCAATCAAGTCTTCTGAATTCCATCGGCAAGATTTAGTATCATGTCCTTGGTGATTGCAACATGTGCAATATTTTGGTAAATTGTCGAATACAATCTGCTGAACGTATTCGACAGTTTTGCCAGTTTTTTTATCGACTATCTTGATCTTAGTTTTCTTTGGATGTTTATCGAGTAACTTAATCAAGATTTTAACTCGAGCCGTACTAGGTCGCGTTCGATCTTGAGTCGCCTTATCTACTGCGATAGGTTTTCCCACTACAGATGCAATGGACAATAACGACTTTTTTGCGAAGAAATTTGCTGGCAGTTCTGGAAATGAAATCCAAGTAACGGCTATTGATGTTTCTTCACGGGGGTTAAATCCCATTGACCATGGGAATATCCGGAAGAAGAACTCATCGCCTTTTGACTTTACATAGCCAGAAGTTTTTGACAGCGCATTCGCAAAATCTTCAAATAGATTGAATCTTACCAGAATATGCCGATATTCTAGTTGTCCAATGTTGCAATTACCTTTGATGTCGAAATATTTTGGTAAAATCCGACGTAGCTTCTGAAGTTTTGGTTTTCCATAAAGAATTCACTTCATCTACTGTGAACTCAACAGTAGGAATTCCTTTCTGATACGTGACTGGACAGAGTTCCAGATTAGTAAATTTTTTGACAGTTTTTTGTCCAGATAGCATTGAAGCATATGACTATTTTTGTCCGTGAGTCGAATGATTTTCTGAATTGATATGATCAACCTCTCCCACGGGCAGATGCTGTGGAGAGGTCGTAGCATCCATATTTACGCTTTACTTCATAGAATCTTCACCATTTTAACTCAAACAATGATAAGATGAACAGTAAGAGTCGCAAAATTTAAGATCTGTTACATTAGGAAGAAACTGATCACTGGAAACATTCAAATTGGATGCAGGAGATTCAGTAGCCACATTTGGCATTGCCTGTTCACTTGGAATATTGAAATTGGATGAAACATCTCTGCTGTGCTAAATCAGCATTTGCCATTTCTTCAGCTGGACCAACATCATCAATTTTGTGTACTCGAACAGTAAGAACCCCAGCATTGTGATGTGCAGCTGCAACAGATTCAAAAACCATATTTGACAGATATATTCTGTTCCTTGGGAACATTCAGACTGGATCTAACAAAAGATTTACAGTGCTGTGCTATATCAGTAATTGGCATTGAATGAGCATGTGTAGCTGGAAGAATTGGAACAAAATTCATATTTTATCTTTCATCAGCAGTGACGTTAGGACGAACTCCTTCACTGGTTCGTGCTACAAGATTAGCATTTATGAACTCTCTGCATCACCTTCTAACTTCTTCAACCTGCCCCGGCCTTCAGGTTGTCGATCATGAAATGCTTGTTCATTCACTTCATCTGTACTCCAACGGCACGATTTTACATCATGACCTTGATGATTACAATACGTGTAGTATTTAGGAAGGTTATCAAAAACGATCCGCTGGTCATATTCGACTATTTTTCCAGATTTAATATCATCTATCTTGATCTTTATTTTTGTTGGAAGTTTGTCTAGCAAATTAATCAAAACTTTTAATCGTGCCGTACTCGGTCTCGTTCGATCTTTAGTAACCTTATCAACTGCTAAAGGCTTTCCCACTACAGCAACGATTGACATTATGGATTTTTTTGCGAAGAAGTTTGCTGGCAGTTCAGGAAAAGAGATCCAAACGACAGCTTTTGACGTTTCTTCACGAGGATTAAATCCCATTGTCCATGGGAATGTCCTAAAGAAGAAATCGTCTCCTTTCGCCTTAATATAACCAGTTGATCTTGAGCTGTTTGTTTTTCGATATTGTTTTGCTTGACATTTGTGGATTGAACCGATCACCTCGGTATGAATAGATGCATCTATAGGCGGCCGTCGACTCTCGGCAAGTGCACAAGTTATTTCTATTGGTTCGGGCAGTCGCCTCGGCATAACGTGCGGATGATTATTCTGTGAAAACTTATACTCACATTGTTCATTATTATACACAAAAATAGAAATAGTAAATCATTGTAAGAACAAGACTTATGCATCTTGCTATAAACTGCTGATACTAGTAGCTTTCTATGCTTATAAAATATTTCATATATTATTTGACCTTAATAAGTATCAAGTCGACCTCTCGTATATATAAGAGTCCTTCATAGTATAAAACCTTCGATTTTTTTGTGATGAATATGAGTTATTATTCAATTCTCATTATTTTTAGGATCTATGACACTGGCGAGAATGGTACTAAAAATTAAAATATATTAAGTATGAGATTTGAGAAATAATTAATCTTTTTTCACGTTGCTTTTTAAATTAATTAATATCCAATGATTATCTATATTTAATTTTATCAAGAAGTTATTTCAATTTTAAGATTATTTATATATAACCTAAACAACTCTAGTATTTGACATGGTCAGTGTACGCGCATATCGGCGTGGATAATAATACTAGTTCTAATATTAATTAGAAATAATTTCATTGCATATTCGAACATTAAGTAATTAGCTATAAATTATGCTTGGACCTAGTTTATATTTAATAATTAAAATATGAGTGCAATTAAAATTTTATTATTTTATACATATAGTTTGGTGCAATTAAAATTTATTATTTTGTATGATAATATAATAACCAAACGATACATGTATAATTCATGTGATTAGTTAGTATTAACATAGTTTTATTAAGAATCAAAAATAAAATTACGAAACTCAAATTAATATTTGAAGATTTTATGGATTTTAAATTTCTCACAATTAAGATTATTTAAATAAGTCTAAGCAAACAAATTAAAAGACAGAAAATAAGAGTAAGGAAAAAAAATAATTTGCCACTATATATATATAAAAATTTAATGAAACGCCAAATTAAAGTAATAATTCTCAAAGAAAATTACATCGAGTGTACCGCCTAATTAATTACCCCATTTTCTAAATTACACAAATTTCAGGTGCGCATAAAGGGTACCGCCTACCATCCCCACTCTCCTAAATTTACAGAGAACTGGCGCCATTTTAGCTTCTTCTCTGTACCCACGATCACAATATGGCTAATCCTTTCCATTATCTTTCCCAACTGATAAATAATCTCACAACAGTCTCTCACAACTTATCGTTTGGAAGATTCTCAATCCACAATTTTATATTCGGCAGGTAAGTGGTAAGTATTTTATATCAATCTAATTTATCCAGTGTATTGTAGATATATGTTGGAAGCTTTTGCTCATTATAATTGAGATTTGAGGCCTAATTTGATTATTAGTACTCTTTTTGTACTACTATCTGATGATGTTTAGAAATCAATAATACTACTGTAATCCTTACATTATCAGGAAAGAAAGTTTGTTTGAAAAATGACTTTAAATCGCGAGTGGATATACAGAAGGTTAATGAGAGGTTTGTATAATCCTGAATTCATAAGGGGTGTTGAGCTATAACAAATAAATGATATGTACTTAATTAAATAATTTTCCACTTCATTCCTCCGATTCTCTTCAACTTGGATTAATTTTCACTTTACAGTGGATTCAGTAATACCTTGAGATAATTGGCTCGATATTGATTTTTGGACTAATTTTGTAATAACTATACTACGAATAACTTTTACATGTAGAAAATAATATTCTAGTTAACAAATATACTCAATGAAATAAAAGATTTACTAATTCTTATTAATTTCACATGCCTATACGAAAAAAATATATTGCTCATGAAAAAATATGAAGACATTTCCTCCAATGGGAAGTGTTTTTTGAAAACAAAATTAATAAAACTTTACCTAAGATCAACAATATCTCAAGAATAATCAAATAAATTGGTATATTATAAATTAGAGAAAAAATATTAAAAGAAATTGATTGTAAAATATAGTTAACATCTTTGCCGCCGAAGGCCTCCAATAATGCTTCAGCTTCAAGCCCCGTACTCCATCGAGTCGCGCTACCGGAGACCCCAAGGATTGAGAATATCGTCATTTTATTTAATCACCAAAGAACAAACTATAGTATTTTCTTTTATAATTAATAAAAAATAATGGCAAAAATAGCAAGATTTGAAATCAAGATATTTCAAACAAGCAACACAAGTAAAAGAAGACCCCAAAGAAAGTACAATACATGGTAAAATTATTATATAAAAGGTAGGGTAAATGATAAAATAAAATTATTTAATAATAATGAAGGGTGAAATTGAGAGAAAAATACAAGGTAACGACGCGACCACACCAAATCGGTCGTTATATAAAGTGGCACCTTTCCTCGTTATGTAACGACATATTTAACGATACGATAAGATACAATTTTAGTAACAATAAAAAAATATTGTATTTAATGTAACAATACAATACAATACAATACAATAGGTACAACTATCCAAACAAGCTGTAAGTTATTTGTGGACTTAGTTTATATTTTGTAATTTAAACATGAATGCAATTATTTTTTAATTTTTTATACACATATATAGTTTGGTGCAATTAAAATTTATTATTTTATATGATAATTTAATAACCAAAGATACTTATATATTCCATGTGACTGATTAATATAGTAGAAGAGTCTAATAAAATAAAATAACTAAAATACTCCAAAAAAATGGAGAATGCGGAAGAATTAAATAAAAAGAAGAAGAAATTAAACAAAAAATAAGAAGAAATTAAATAAAAAAGAAGAGAAATTAAACAAAAAAGAAGAAGAAATTAAACAAAAAAGAAGAGAAATTAAACAAAAAGAAGAATAAATTAAACAAAAAAGAAGAGAAATTAAACAAAAAAGAAGAAGATATATTAAACAAAAAAAAAGCCGCCAAAATGTTCCTTTGTTTCTGAAAAACCCCCGCGTTTTTTTCATTCAGTTTCACGACTCGACAGTTCTATCCACGATCATTAAGTTCGTCCATTTTTTTTTCCAACTGAAAGATTATCTCAAGCAGCCTCTCATCACAAGCTATCAGTTGGATTCTTCTGATCAATTGCAAAATAGATTCGGCAAAGTGGTAAGTCTCTCACAAGCTTTCCACAACCCACTCGGCTAAGTGGCGAGTGTTTTTTTTATCAATCTTATTTTTTCAGCATGTTGTAGATATGAATTGATATGCTTGTGAGCTTCACTTGATTGTTTTTTAGTCCTTTGCTATTGGTATGTAACTATCTCTTCCAATCTCTATGTGAACTTTTATTCTGCCAGTTTTTTGCTAAATATTTGAAAGCTCGTGCTCATTATACGGGGATTTTAGACCTAATTTGATTATTAGTACTCTTTTTTATTGTCCAAAGATTTTTTGTAATCAATAAATGCTACTGTAATCCTTTTACATTATCAGGAAAGAAAGTTTGTCAGAAAAATGACTTCAAATCGCGAGTGGATGTACAAAAGGCTAACGAGAGGTTTGTATAATCCCGAATTCATAAGGGGTGTTGAGCAATTTATCGAGTTTGCAAAAAACCATCATGAAGGGAGGGATGGTGAGAGACTAAGGTGCCCATGTAACCGAAAAAAGTGTCAGAATAGAAATTTTAAAGATGTTCTTACTGTCCACGAGCATTTATTGCGCGATGGCTTTGTACCTGGATATCTTATATGGTACTTGCATGGAGAAAATAAGGTTACGAGAAATATAACTCACCATGAAGAGATGTGAAATTGGGATCAGTCTATGAATATCGAATCCGTAAATGTGGGTGCAATTGATGAGCCTGGATCACCTACTTCATACCACAGAATGGTCCTTGACGCCGCTGGCCCCTCATTCGATCCGATTGATAGGGATGAATTACCGAATCCTGTTGCGCAGAAATTTTATGATCTGGTAGATTCTGCAAATCAAGAGGTATGGCCTGGCTGTGAAACACATTCTCAATTGTCAGATGTTGCACGCTTATTGCACATCAAGTCTGAACACCATCTATATGATAGATGTTTTGATGACATTTGTCAATATGTGAATGAGATGATTCCTCCGGATAACCTAATGCCAAATAATTTCTATGAAACTAAGAAGTTAATGCAGGGAATGAACATGCCAGTAGAAAAAATCCACAGTTGTGTAAATGCCTGTATGATTTATTGGGGAGAAGACAGCGAACTTAACCATTGCAAGTTTTGTCGCCATCCCAAGTACAAGCCTACTAGGCAAATATCGAATTCAAAGAGAAATCTTGTACCTTTCAAACATATGTACTACTTTCCCCTCACTCCACGATTACAACGGTTATATGCTTCCGACATGACTGCTGCACATATGCGATGGAATGCAGAGCATGAAGTTGAGGAAAATGTGATGCGTCACTGTTCAGATGCGCCCGCATGGAAACACTTTGATAAGATGCATCCATCTTTTGCAGCAGAAAGTTGTAATGTCAGATTAGGTCTATGCACAGATGGTTTTCGACCATTTGGACAAACAGGTCAACAGTATTCATCTTGGCCAATAGTTGTGACACCATACAACTTGCCGCCTTGGATGTGTATGAAAGAGTCCTATTTATTTTTGTCGGTTATAGTTCCTGGACCGAAGAACCCTAAGCAAAAGCTTGATGTTTTCTTGCAGCCTTTGATTGCAGAACTAAAACAATTGTGGCGTACAGGTGTGGACACAGATGATATCTCCAAGAAGCAAAATTTTAACATGCGAGCTGCTTTGATGTGGACAGTTAGTGATTTTCCTTCATATTCGATGTTATCTGGATGGGGTACTGCGGGTAAGCTAGCATGTCCATATTGTATGGAGAATACAGATGCTTTTACTTTGACTAAAGGTGGCAAACAGTCATGGTTTGACAATCATCGTAAGTTCCTACCACTTGATCATCCATACAGAAATAACAGAATATCATTTAGAAAAAATAAAGTGGTCCGAACGTATCCTCCCCCGATACGGTCAGGTGATGATATATTGAAGGAGATAAATGAATTGGGGTTGAAAAGGTGACAGAGCTTGGGGCTGATATTGCTAATGGCAAAATTAGTAAGTTTTCGGGTTGGAAGAAAAGAAGCATATTTTGGGATTTGCCGTATTGGAGTACAAATCTGATCTGACACAATCTAGATGTTATGCACATCGAGAAAAACTTTTTCGAGAATGTGTTCAACACAGTGCTGGACGTAGATGGTAAAACAAAAGATAATGCCAAATCTAGAGAAGACTTGAAAGAGTTCTAGCGACGCCCTGAATTACATACCGTTGGTGACGAATATCCGAAAGCTTGTTATACACTAGACAAGAAGTTGAAAAAAGTGTTGTGTGAATGGGTGGAGAATCTGAAATTTCCAGATGGATATGTCTCAAATATGGGAAGGTGTGTGGACATGAAAAAACATAAATTGTTTGGTGTGAAAAGCCACGATTGTCATGTATTCATGCAAAGATTGGTCCCTATCGCGTTTCGTGAGCTATTACCACAAAAATTTTGGGAACCACTTGCTGAGATGAGCCTTTTCTTTAGGGATCTCACTTCAACAACAATTCGGGAAGAGGATATGGTTAGACTTCAACAAGAAATACCTGAAATTCTTTGTAAATTGGAGCGTATATTCCCTCCCAGCTTCTTTGATTCAATGGAGCATCTCCCCGTGCATCTTGCTTACGAAGCAAGGATAGCAGGTCCGGTGCAATATCGATGGATGTACCCATCTGAGAGGTAAACTTTCATCTTTCTGCTTGTATCTTTATAGTATCTATTTATAGTTGTATCTTTGTAGTTGCTGCTTATAGTTGTATCTTTATAGTTGATGTTTATACTTGTATCTTTATAGTTGCTGCCCAGCATCCAAAACTGGATTAGTTACCTCAATTTTCTGTTGTCTAGATTTGATAGTTGTTGTTGTTCGATCAGTAGCAGCTGGATTAGTTACCAGAATCCTATAAGTTGTATCTTTATAGTTTGATGTTTATACTTGTATCTTTATAGTTCTGATTCTCATTTCTGTTGGACCTCGATGAGCAATTGTTCTTTGCATTATGTTTTCTAGTTGCCGAGGTTTGTTCTGATGTATCATCAGAGTTCTGTAGATCAGAATCACTTTGAGACAAGGCAGACTTATTGACATTTGCAGCTTCTGTAACTATTGATTTGGTCACACTGCCTTGTTTAACTATCTCAGACTTTTGACAGTTATCTTGTCGAAGTAAGTTCTGCGCAATATCATCCTCTGAAGGATTTGCTGTTATTTGAATGACAGCATTTTCACTCGCAGTTATATCTCGATCAGCATGATTTTGCAAAGGAAGAGTAGAAACCATCTTTGGCAGAATATGATCTGCAGCAGCTGCTTCTTTATGCAGTGTCCAACTGGAATTGTTGTTACCCTTTGTACCAGATGTTTCAAATTCCAGTTCCATAACATCACCTTGATCAACCATCTCTTCATTCTGTCCAAACATTGTAATGCCATCCAATGCTAGAGTTGGCTGAACAGAAGTCGGGACATGAATCTCTTCTGCTGCTAGCTGCTGAACACTGCATCTGTCTTGCTGTCCTTTAGATCGTTCAGTTGAATTGCTGTCCCTAGTACCAATTGTTTGATCAAACAGAGTGGAGTTCTGCACACTGCGCTGTTGGTCGATCAGCATATGTTCCTGTCTTTTTGCATTGTCATGTGCTTTCAAGAAGACAAAATTGACATCTCCATTTTTGAGGCATCAAAATGAATTGGCATTATTGACTTCTCCACTGGTTCAGCAGATACAACAGATGGATCTTTATTAACATTCAAAGATTCCGAATCCTCCAAAAGTGTGCCATATGTTTGATCAGATAATGTACTTAAATGAATCTTACTATTCTGTACCAGAAGCTGCTGCTCAATATTTTTATTCTGCATACAGTCATCTGCTACTACAGAAGATATAGCAGTAGGATTCAAATTTGACACCATCATAGCAGTAGGTAATATGATCTGTAGCAAGTTTTGAATAATGGAATGAAATAATTTGCTGCTCGATCTTGCCTGCAATTAATAAATTGGACCGTTTCTCACTTTGCCCATTATCCTTGTGCGCAGTTCTCTCATTTAAACACTATTGTACGTCCCTGAATGGTGCGAGTTGCTGCTCCACTTGCTTTGCATTGTATCTCTTGACAGATACTCTTTGGAACTTTTTAATATCTACAAACCAGTTTCTTGTTCTACATGTTCATTATATATCTTCACGTTTTAGTCAGTTCTCTATGAACCATAGGTGTGCTAATATCTGTCATTAAATTCATAAAAGCAGTAGTTTATTGTAATCTTCTGTTCCCAGAAACTCTTTTAATTCGGACTTCTTATTTGAGCTTATGTGTTATTTCCAGGAACCTTCGGAAATTGAAAAATAATGTTCGAAATAAGGCACAAGTTGAAGGATCAATATGCAACGCGTATTTAGTTGAGGAAGCTTCATCTTTTTGTTCACACTACTTTGAACCTCATGTTTACACAAGGCATAGGAAAGTTCCACGGAATGATGATGGTGGTACAAGGGAAAAAGATGAGCGCGATGGTAATCTTTCTATATTTACCTATCCAGGTAAAGCATTTGGGAGATGTAAACCAAGATATATGACTGAAGAAGAACTTGATGCAGCTCATATTATGTTTTATTAAATTGCCCAGAAGTACACCCATATATTGAGTAAGACTTCAAGCTTTTGTTTTCATTTGTAGATTAGCAAAATCATCAAAACCTTAATAAAATATTTTCTTGGATGTGATTCAAAGGATTTTTATTGACTCCCTTCGTCAAAATTTCCTACAAATTACGGAGAAGGAAGTGGATAACAAACTTGATGAAGATTTTGCATCATGGTTTAAAAGATATGTGAGTACTTGTACAATATCCTTCCACTTATACTTACCTCACTTATAAGAAACTCTAATTATTTTTCTTTTATAGGCACGCGTCCATATAGATAATCAGTTCATCAAGGCCCTTGCAGAAGGTCCATATCGAACAGCACAACCATGGACTGGTTATACAGTCAACGGCTTTAAATTTCACACTAAAAGCCGCAGTTCTTCTAGATCATCTAACAACAGCGGTGTATGCATAAAAGGAACTAATTATAGTGCAGATGATAGTGACTACTATGGCGTGCTAACTGATATCCTTGAACTGGAGTACAAGGGTAGTGAGTATGTAAAGAGAACTGTTTTATTTAAGTGCGAGTGGTTTGATCCCACACCAAAGGCAGGAATGAAGATTCACCCACAATATAAACTTGTGGATATCAACCATGAAAAGAAGTTAAAGAAGTATGAACCATTTGTTTTGGCAATGCAAGCGGCTCAAGTGTATTAAACAGCTTATCCTAGCTTACGACATGATAAGAGTGAGTGGTGGGCTGTGTGCAAAGTAAAAGCACGGGGTTTGGTGGACATGCCTCCATCATCTTCAGAGTCAACTCCGACAGATGGTGTTGAGCCATTCCAATCTGAGGAAGTTGGCTTAACATTTGATGTGGTACCTAACGATGAAATTATTCTCCTTAATGATCCAAATGGTGGATTCATAAACATAAGAGACGAGGATGATGATTTAGATGATGAGGTAAAACTTCATGTTGAATTTGGATCGGACGAAGATGAAGATAAGGATGAGGATAATGAGAATGAAGAGCTATATGATGAAAATGACAGTGAATAGAGTCAAAGTGCTTCAATCTCTTCAATTATAGAGTCTGAATGAATGAAACATAGTATATAATTTATTTTTAGTTTTTAGTTTTTAAGAAAAAGTTCCTGGATTTCAGATTTTATGGGTTCTTGTTTTTTTTAACTTAAGTAAATTTGTTCTTTTTTAGATGTTTGTCTTTTGAAATACTTTATAAAGTAAATTTGTTCCTTTTTAGATGGTTGTCTTTTGAATCTGCCATGTCTAGATTAATACTTGTATGCCTTATTTTTTCAAAGCATTTTGTTCTTGGAGTAATATATCATTTAATTACTCTTGGAATAATATATCAATTATTGTATCCAATTAGATTTGACCATGATTCATTAAATATGTTATTTGTTCATCTGCATCTGGCTTTGGAATCGCTGATACGGCACCTAGGGGAGGTGGAGCACGTAGATATGCTGAAAACAGGAATTCAAACACACCAAGATCTCGTGACATGTTGAGTCCCACATCTGATCAGTCACCCGAACCTGATCAGTCACCTGAACCTCCAGTTACAGAAACACCATATGTGGATGCAACTCTAAGCAGATCCTTACCATATTCTTCTTCTGATCTTGGTACACCTGCAGATGAAATCCGATCAGCAAGTTCGTCCAACACAATTGGCGGTAACCGTATCCCAGTTACAATCGTCCCTGGAGGGTAAGAGTAAAAATGTCACTTGTTTATATTTTTATAAATTTTTGTTTCTTGCTTATCTGGTATGCATTAGTGCATCTCAAATGCTTCTTGAAAGAATATAAAAGGCTTAAATGGAATAGAGTAACAACATAATTCATTTCTTATTTACTTTATCCAACTGGATCCGGGCAATGACGTCGCTCGGTCTGTCACAAAAATCTTCAAGGAGAAACTGGATCCTGAAGGACATAATTGGAAGTCTGTTACACCAGAGAGAAAAGACTTCTATTGGGAAGAGCTTAAGGTAAAGTTATAGTATTATAAGATCAATAATATTTGGAGTTCCTTTATCTTTCTTGAGCCGAGGATTTACTACACTCGGTATAAGTTGTTTTTGTTGTTATTATCAATATCTTGTGTTATTTTCATTTGATCTTCTCAAACAGAAACGATTTTAGTGGGACACTGCAATTCAAGGTTCCGTAAAGGATAAGTTTATGAGCAAATGTGCAGAACAATACAAGGGTATGTTATCTGAAGCAAGAAGTTGTGAGAAGAAGCGCAAAACTATTCCAGTATCTATTTGGGACAGCTGGAAGCCTCACTGGGAGACTGAGGCTTTTAAAGCCAAGTCTGCGCAATGCTCAAGGAATCGGCTAAGTGAAAAAGGTGGTGAAGGTTCTGGTCCCTCACGCCATACAGGAGGCTCCAGAAGTCACCAAGAACATGCAAGAGAAATGGTATATTCCTTTTTTATTAGCCTAGTTATAATATCTCCAAAGCTAGTGATTATGTATTAATATAGTGAACGTGGTTTTCAATTCTAGGCTAAAGAACTGGGAAGACCAGCTCATCCACATGAGCTTCTGAAGAAGACACATGTCAAGGCGAACAAGGAGTTTGTGGACCAGAAATCTAAGAGCACCTATGTAAGTTACTTCTCCCATTTTTGCAGGGACGTTTGCTACTTTGATTGCGATGGCCATTTAATTTTAACATATATATCTGTAGTAGTCAGTGTCACAATTTATAGGATTAGCACAAAGCATGCAAGATGTTACTTAAGAGTCAAAGAATTGATGATAATTGAATGTCATTTTCCAGTGGAAAGCATTCTTCTGATTTTGTGAATCTTCAATATTCTGTCTAAGGGTCCCAACTACAGGCTATATATACCACCTTTTACTTGCTCAATAATTTGATATATCTTCACATGCTTTTTATATGTTCTGGCAACTGGTTGTACCGGTGTTGTAAATAGCGCTCGCCTTAGCGCTAATAGCGTGAGCCGAGGCGATGTGAGCTGCCATCGGTATTTTACAGTGTGGCATAGCATTTTCAAATATGCGAGCGCCTCTGCCTTTGTACCATGTGGCGACATGTAGCATGAGGCGACCTGTAGCGTCCCTTTTTTCCAAAAAGAAAAGAACAAGGCAGTAATAGCGATCTATTTAAACAAAAAATTAGGATTCGCGATTTCTTTACTCTTTCTCCTTCAAGTCGACATCACACTATTGGTTTAAAGCATAGTGGAAGACATGTATCATGATGATCTCCAAGGAAAAGTGAAACTGATAGTTGTCTTGTGACTGTGACATAAGTGATTGAGTTGATAAATCAGAGTTGTTTTGACGAAACGCTGGAAGTCGATTCCACGAATGACTTGTTTGTGCATTATATACTGCAAATATGTCTGTATTCTGTGATGTAATATCAAGAGTTACTGCTTTGTTGGCCATCGTCCATTGTCCATCTTCACTTGATTGTTGTCGAGTATCTGTTGGTTGTTGAGTTATTTCATAGACTTTACTGGCCTCCTTTGGTTTGCGACTTCAACCGAGCTTTTATGTGCTGACTCATTCTGTTCTAACTTTGACGTTGCTGTATTTGAAATTACTGTTTTTGTTCTTGGGACAAATAGTGGAGTGTTACAGTTCATATTGCTGTTTGGAGTTGCTGTTTGTTGCAGAAGAGTATGACAGTTCTTCATTGCAGATTTTCCTTGACATTTTTGCTTGATTGGATCTTCATAGACTTCTCCAGAATTATTTTGATCACACTCTTGATCTTTTTCTGACGAAAGTGTTAACTTATCTGTGTGCTTAATGTTACCAATCTGTAATTTTTCTTCCAAAAGTTCTCCTTCATCATCATTGGAATTGGCAATTGTTGAGAAGGAGTTTGAAGTTGAGAGTATGGATGGGTTGTTTCCTGCAAAGTGATTTTTATTTTTGGATTTTGGAGTTACTGCTTTATTAGCCATCGACCATTGTCCATTTTCCTGTCGATTATCTGTAGGCTGTACAACAACAGTTTCTTTAGATAAGGCATCATCATTGACAGCATCAGCAGAAGCAGATATAGCTGTATGATTGACTGCTTCATGATTGTCAAGCTGTGATTCAGCTTGATCAATAGAAATTTGCCTATAAGGTGATGGTTCCTTCTGTACTGTCCCTTTGTCTGTGTTGGTATCATGTGTAGTAGTTAAAGCATTCGATGACTGTGTCAATGAACTAGACGATGGCATTATAAAAACCTGTGCATTGTTATCATTTAGTGTCACAGGAGGTAGTTCAGCAGTTGGTTGATCCACAGAATGCTGTACCATTTGCTGCTTGTCGATTTCTGTTAACTCATTTAAGGGTTGTTTCAATGAAACAGTAGCTGATATCAGGAAAGTCTGGGCAGTAACAACTTTTAGTAAAATTTCTGCAGCTGTAGCAGTAGGGAAAATGCTTTGTTGCTGCTGCACATTACACTTGAAATGATTTTCATCACTTTCATCTGATTGATCAGCCTGTGCAAAGGAGTCGATACCATATGGAGTTGTCTCATTCATGAGCTGAACTGGAGAAGCAATATGCGAGGCCTCTAAATTATCATCCACTACAACAGGTTTCGATAGTAGATGTTGATCTGCAGCATTCCTATCCATCAAAGAAGTTTGACCAGTTTTTACATCACCATTTTGTATCGTAACATCTTTTACAATGCCCTGATTTACTGGAGAATGAAAATGACCAGAATTGGTTATCACCACTGCATTTTGCTGTTCATTCCCTGCTTCAGCCAAAAGTGCATTGTGTTGCGCAATTTTTATTATTTCATCTCCTGAACCACAACCTTTCTCTTCTATCTCCTTAGCTTATTGATCTGCTCGTTTACTGACTTGTGATGTCACTGAAGGCTTATTTGACATTTTCTTTTCAGTTAACACATTTGATGTCAGTTGCAATGTAACAGTAGATTTCTCTGTACACTGCTGGACAGGAACTGCTTTCTGGCTTGGGAGTGAGACTGCAGCTGTATAATTTAAAACAGACTCAGTCTGTTGGGCAGTAGCAACATTCTTAGAAATTTAGACCACTTCAGCTCGTCGACCTGCACTAAGCTCATTCAGAAATTCCCTGGCATCACGTCCAGAATTATCCAATCTGCCCCGACCTTCAGATTCATTTACATGAACTGCTTTTTCATTAAGATCTTCTGTATTCCAACGACAAGATTTTACATCATGACCTTGATGATTACAATAAGTGCAATATTTTGGAAGATTATCGATAACGATCTGCTGGTCATATTCAAGCAATTTTCCAAATTTTATATCAAGAATCTTGATCTTGACTCTCTTCGGATTTTATATACAACTATTCAGATGTCTGTTGATCTCAAACTCTGTAGGTTGTTTCTGCATTGTGTAAAATGTGGTTGATGTTCTCCTGCAGCTCACAAGGTTATAGGACATGATTCGGATGAAGTATAGGAAATATGGTAACCAAAATAGAATGGATACACATTTTCTAAATGTGGTACATATGCAGCATTTAACTGAACCTCTAGTTTGGATGCCGTATGATTGTACTGACTGGATTGCCTCCAATTGGTTGTCTTCCAGTTCAAATGACTACAAAATCTCCACTTATCAGAACTTGCATAGAGAATGAGAATTCTGATGCTCAACTTTTTCTATCGACTGGGAATTAATTGAGTTTAGCTCATTTATTGACATTTGAGTTTTCAGTTTTGTTACCTTTTATGACTGTGTTCTTGATGTTTTCTCTGTCAAAGTTATTATTATAGAGCTTATATCATTTTCTTTTTGTCCAGGACGCCATAATGTCTAAAATTCTATCTGCGTCTCAGCCTGAAGATGGGTCCGGTGAGCCTCCTGAAGTTGATTTTTCACAAATATATTTGGAGGAAGTCGGTGTTAAGAAGACGCGCATTTATGGTCTTGGTTCTCAAGCTCCTTTCTATGGGCATGTTGGTGCTTCCTCCAGCTCGATATCTCCACCTCAAGATCTAGACTTCAATACTCGGGTGAGTGAATGTGTAGGACATCGTTTGCAAGAAATTAAGGAAGAGATGAAGCATGAGATGAGATCTGAGATCAGAGAAGAGATTAGACAAGAAATGAGAGAAGAAATGCGTGAAGAAATGAGACACGAAATGCAGCAAGAGGTGCGCGAGCAAGTTGATCAACTACTCCAAAACCGTCTATCGGTCCTCATAGGTGGCTTACCTACACCGCCTTCTCGTAGACACGACTCGTCGCCAAATGACACGAGTCGTATTTAGATTTATGTTAGCTTCTTTTGTGTTAGACGCGTCTTGGATTCTGCAACTCGTCGCCAAATGACACGAGTCACATTTAGATTTATGCTAGTTTCTTTTATGTTAGACACATCTTGGATTCTGCTTTCAACTTCATGATAGATATTATTATTTATAAAGTTTTACTATGTTTTTTATTTTGTTTTCGTTTTTTTGGGATCTTTTAAAGCTTTAAATGAATATTAATACAATTTTTATAACCATATTTGTTAACGAAATTGAAATTTGTTTGTAAATTGCCTACAATTTACTAAATAGAACTTTCTATAGACAAAATTACCAACCGACGCCAATGTATTTTTAAAAATATACTATCGGATTTACCAACCAAATTGGTATCCATTAGTATAGTTGCTAACATAATACTAATAGAAATTTTCTTGTTACTATATTTACCAACCAATTACAAACACAATTTAAATAATCAAAAACCAATTTTACTAACTCAATTTCTATATGAGTAAATTTACTAACGAACTTCCAACTGAATTTTTTTTAGTAAATTTACCAACGAAAATCTTGGACTCAAGATTCAAATTACCAACGAATTTATTTGGTATTTACTAACTAATTTTTAGTTGGTAAGTTTACCAACCAATTCAATATGGTTGGTAAAATTTACCATCGAGCCTTTTAGCAATAGGCCAATTTCCGTTGGTAATCGGTTAGTAAGTCAAAATACCAACCAATTTGATCAATTTACCAACTTTTTTTTTGTTGGTAATTGAGTTTTTTTTTGTAGTGATGGAAGTATATCGCTACAAACAACGCCTAACTAATATGGACAAAAAGAAACTAAAATAAGACGAGCATCGTTTACAACATAAAAATTGTGTCACAAGCACATACAATGAAACTAAAGTAAAGGATCAAATGTATGCCATTAACACTCCAACGGTATAAAAAATACATCATCACAACTAATTCTATTTTCCATTAATTTGAACTTCATTCATTAAGCTTTAAATATGAGCATTCCTTAAATGTGGTAGAGGAAATAATAGGGTTAGAGAATTAGGGTAAAGGAAAAGGTATTATAGAATAAGGATAAAAAAAATTAACTTTTTTTAAAAAAATTTAAAAATAGTGTTTCTTATCGGGTTATCAATAAACTGATAATCGAAAAGGACAAAATTGAAATCGAAATCGATAACTCAATAAGGAAAATTTCAAAATCGAAATCGATAAATCGATTAACCGATAACAAATAATCGATCCGATTTATCGATAAACCGATCCTAATTTTGACCTCTGATTAATGTCTAGTCTAATATTATCTCTCATCGGGACAAAATCTCATTTTTCCCGTTTACAGTAACAACAATAACATTCTAGCAAAATCCTACAAGCAAAGTCTGAGTAGAATAGTATGTATACAGACCTTAACTCTACTCTCGAGGAGTAGAGAGGATATTTCTGATAGATCCTCGATTCAAGAATACGAAAAGTGACAATAGATCAATAACAACAACAAAAGCCAAAAAGATAATACCAGCAACCTACGAACTAGAAAGTAGAAAGACAAGCAATACCAATAAACAGTAATGATAGCACAATAATACGAAGATGAAGAAGTGGTATGGACATAATATGAATATCTACCAGTCTAAGATAAAATACTATCAGACTAACCTTATAGCCAATACGAAGTAGAAAAACGTTCAACTACCTCCTAACCTTCAATCCTAATGCTTAACCTCCACACCTTCCTTTAAAGGGTTATGTCCTCAAAAATCTGAAGTCATACCACATCCTGTCTGATTACCTCTCCCCAATATTTCTTAGGTCGTCATCTACCCTCCTCATACCCCACAAAGTCAGGTGCTCAATAACCGGAGCATCTAGACTCCTTCTCTGCACGTGCCCGAACCATATAATGTACAAAAATAAATTTTATTAAATTTTTTCCAAATTTCTAACCAAATTCGGTCAAAAATATTGAAATTAATATTTCCTGCCCAAGACAAGAATTTAATATAGATTATAATTAAATATTTTCGACCGAGTCCAGTCGGAAATGCTATTTTAAAATAATTAACATATAAATTTAATAATATTTTTTTGTATGTGTGTGCTTATATATATATATATATATATATATATATAGTCGTCCGACTTCGGCCAGTATTGTAATAAAATTAATTAAAGATAATTTAAAATCAATTTCCTACAAATTTCGATCAGTAATGTCCAGTCAAGCTATCAAAGGCCACTTAATATTTCCTATTGAAATTTTTGATCGAAATTTATCGAAAAGTTTTAATTTAGATCTGGCCTAGACGTGATTTCTCCATTTCCCCTCTTTTCTCTATCTCTCTTCTATCGCTCTTCTTCTTCTTCCCGCTGTCGCGATTCCTCCAAATTCCCACAAAAAATCTAATCCTATCTCCCTCCTCACACAAAATCAAAGCACCTAAAAGTTTCCTTCCCCCCCTGCTAATATTCTGTCGGCCGCGTTGTCGCATCCACCATCTACCGCAATTCTGCCGGCCCCGACGTTCTTCCACCGAAATCAAATCCCCCATCCTATAATTTCAAGGTTAGTTATGTACATTTTTCAATTTAAGTAATTTTAATTATTTTAATTGTATAAATGTAACGACCCGACCTATCGTCTTGAGAGTTATAGTCTCATTTACACCATATATACCTATTTATATATTTTTCAGCTGTGTTGAGTTACATCGAGTTGGTATTTTTGGGTTCGGAGTAGTTTTGGAATGAAATGATCACTTAGTCTCTTACTTAGAAAGCTAAGTTAGAAAAGTCAACCGTAAGTTAACTTATGAGTAAACAAGTTTAGATTTGGATTTTTATGAATCGATTAGCTTCCTTAGGTGATTTTAGACTTAGGAGTGTGTCCGAAATATAATTTGAAGGTGGTAGAATTAAGCTTAAATTGACGAAAGTTGAAAGTTTAAAAATTCATAGGCTTGAATTCGAGGTGATTTGGTGTTGTTTTGGGCATTTTGGAAGTTCGACTAAGTGCAGGTAATGATATATGACTTGTTGGAATTACTGGTTTGAGTCTCGATTGTCTCGGGTGAGTTTTGGATAGGTTTGGATTTCCAAGCATAAATGATATCATATTGAACAAACGATCTCCTATTTCTTTTTTTATTGAAGCATTAGATTCGTATCGTAATTACGAACCTGTAACAAAAAGAATAGTCCAATTTGGACATCGTATGTAGATTTTATGGTTATTTTACTAAGAATTAGTTTGCCAGATTTTTTCAGTTTAATTACGAAATTGCCACTAGCAGCGTATTTAAAAAACTGCACTATTTGCAAATATTAAAACCTACATATCTCATTCATTATAAGGTCAAATTGAGTGATTCAAAAGCCTAAATTGATTAAAATTTCACAAGGAATCTATTGGATACATAAAATATGAGTTGGGTCCGTTTGGAACGAGAAACGAGGCAGAATAGCTGGAAGAAAAATATATAAAGCTAGGGTTTTGTTCATTCGGTCATATTTTGAGTTGGGGGGCTCGGATTCGGGCGATTTTTGAGGCGATTTTCACCATATGGATTGGGGTATGTATTCTATACTCCGTTTTGGTTATATTTCATAAATTCATCTTTGTGTTTGAGATTCAATTGATGATTTCAAAGTGAAACTAAGGGAATTAGGGTTCGAGTTTTAGAGAGTTTTAAGTGAGGATTTGAGGGACCAAACGAAGTCTGATTTTGATAAATTTTATATGGTTAGAATCGGCAGAGGATGAGGATTATTATTCTACCATTTTAACTAGTTCCGATATATGGTTCCGGGGACCGGGTTTTGGCCGATTTCGGGTTATTTTTATATTTTTAGTTTTTATTATGAAAAAGAACTCCTTATATCACCTTTCCGAAATAAGGAGGTGTGCACTTAGTACACATATGATCTGCTGAAAACTTTATATTTACTCATCATAAGCATCATGAAAAATTGACTTCCTCTTACTCAACTCTTCCATATCCACATGCAATCTCTTGCCATCTGCTTTCTAGATATATGTATGGTTGTATTACAAATATAATAGAATCTGGGAATCTGAATTTTTACAAGTGAGCTCTACCACACGATCTAGAGTAAGAACAAAGAGTAACAGACCTAAATGCCATGTAGTCTCCTGCTTATAAGTGTGGTGCACAACACACCCATAAACAAGACTCTACTAGACACAATTTTTAGACTCCCTAGGACAGAACTGCTCTGATACTTACTTTTGTCACGATCCAACTGATGGGTCGCGAGAGGCACCTGGTACCTTACTCAACAGAGTAGCAACATAACGTCTTTTTCTTATTACATCATCATAGGTAAGTGGGCAACATGGTCATAACTCATAATGTATAACTATAAATAGGAAAGCATTGTATCAATGAACCATCTTTCTTAAACATGAATACATATGGGCTTCAAGGCATCTGACATACTGTACAAAATGAATCTTTGTCTACAAAGCCTATAAGAGTATTTGACATCAAAAAAGATAGGTTACCAACCTACTCATAAGTTTGTAGCAAAATTCTAACACGATGACTCATAAATTCGGATGTACTCCGATGAGGTAGAGTCTTACCAATCTTTCGCTGAATGTTAACCTCGTCTACTATGAGGGCTCGTCAAACTGATTTTCTATACCTGCAGGTATGAATGCAGTGTCCCCAACATAGGACCTCACTACAAATAATATACCGAGTATGTAAGACACATAAATAATTATATAAAAAATATAGAAGAAACATGAAATACATGACTCAACCTATAAGTTTGGATAACTCTGTAAACCATAAAATACTTCTAGTGTTAATGCATATGAATGCCCTGTCATGCATACGTACATGTGTTCATAACACCATCAAGCCTCTGAAGGTATTCCATCATATCATCTCGGCCACTGTGGGCAAAATCATCAACATATACCAACTGATCAGGAGGTGGTGCGTATATAATACCGTAACTTTTTCTCATATCCCATATACATATATATATGCGTATATAATGTCATCTGGTCATGAATCAATGTACATATATAAAAGAATGGAATGCATAAGAAGTACATCTATAAAACCTCTCGGAATGTCATAAGATCATAATGCCTTTGAGTAATATCATGAAGTAAACTTTTTCAGTTTATGTATTTCTCTGAGACCCATAAACAGAAGATATAATAATAAGACGCATGGGAATTCAAGAACGTATGCATCTCTAATACTTCTATGGATAGAGTCATTTGTGGAAGTTGTGCATTTATTCATCTTGTTTGTGTCGTATAGATCATGCCAAAAGAAAATAAGGGATAGCTTTAATATACATGAGTCGATTCTCTTAACAATCCCTCTGATATATATCTTTTGCGAAAATATATAACAGAAGATCGAAGTAGGGAAAAATCCATATAATTTTCTTTAGAAAAATTATACCGTATCCTATTAGAATTGCAAATATTGTTACTATTATGTATCTTCGTTTTGTCGTGAATCTCGTTGCTAACACATGTCGTGGAAATTTTGATGTAAGCATATCCAATTTGTTGAGAATCCATCTGTTTCCTTTCCAAATCTATGTATCTCAAATAATAGTATAGGAAAGGCTCTTACCATTGTGGGTTCTTACCATTGTGGGTTGTGGGCTCCATTTTATATGGTGACTAATAAGCCACTAAATTCACAAATTTTGCTACTTTGAAGAATGATTTAAGAGTCATATTTTGTGACTTTGTTGGCTGCCATGTTAAGGGCTCCTTGGTTTCATTCAATATTATCATTAATTATTTATTAATCTTTTAATTAACTTGCTAATCTCTCACTGATCAATAATTACTTAATTATTTACATAATTAAGAATTATCTCAAATTATATATAATACTGTTCACTTTCAACACACTTTATGCACCCTACTATCGTGGTCATGGGTACCTTGTATGGCACTAGTTTATAAATATTGGGTATTATAGCTCGGATCATGTTTTACTCTAAATTGTCAAATTTTGACGAAATTTATTTTCTTCGATTTGCTTATCCTCTTACCTTCACAAATTTATTTATCCCTAATTTGAAATAGCATAATACTTATAATCCCAAAATAATCTCATTCCCGAGCTTACTTCGGTTAACTTCCGATGAAACTTTAACGTACAAAAATGCGGAATGTAACATTTCATTTTCGATCTTCCATCAATTTATTTGTGGCATACTTTCACGTACAAAAATATAAAATATAATATCTATATATACTACGTATAGATCTGGTTTATACTTAAGTTCCTTTATCCATCATTAATCACTTTGGTCAAAACTATTTTATTAACAATTGAACCGCACATAAGTTCCAACAGGAAGCGCGGGCGTCTACCATCATCTCCTCTCGACCAAGACATTGTTTATTTTGGAACGTGATTACTTCATTCCTAAAGCAATTGCACTTAAAAAAAACTACATTGCGTGTTTGAATCTTTTTTTCAAGTAAATCTATCTTTTTTGAGAGTAGAAAGGAATAAATATTTTAATAGGCTAGTTCCCCACTTTTTGGGAAAGTAATATATTGTAGATTACAAAAGAAGGAATTGAGTGAAACATATCTGTCTTTAGGCAATTAGTTCTGTGACAATTCAATTACATGCCTTAAGTGATTGTGATGACAGCCATTAACTATATTGAGCTTTCAGTTTTCTTCCATTTTTGCCTAAATCATAGAGATAGCAATTACCTCAAATCAACTTATTATCCGCACTATATATAGCTCAATAGGGGTTTCAAGTTTTTGTACAAGCTACAAATCATAATAGAGTTTAATTCTTCATAATCACCAATCACATAAGCAGTTCTATGGCTATGAGGAAAGCTTCATACAATTTGTTTTCCTTGGTGCTTGTCATTCTTATCTCAATTGGTCTCTCTCTCTCTTTCTCCCTCTCCCACTCCCTCTCCCTCTCCATCTCCCTCTTCATCTCCATCTCTCTCATCTTTAATAAACACACACTTGTTATTTATTTGTTTATATATTCACATATAACCCACCTAATGTAGAAATCCCATTTGGAAATTACAAACCTTTTATAACAAATTGCAAAATTAATGTAAAGAGTATAATCACCACATTTTCTTCAAAACCGTTTTACTTTATTACTTCTATGATCGACGACATTTCTTTATGTGTGCACCTTTAGCCGATTGAGAGGATTTTATATAAATTCTTTGTAGAGAAAGACGAACAGTAAATAAGAAAGAGAACGAAGGTCGAATCAAAAAGTAATACATAATTATCTCTTCTCGAAAACTGATGCTTGTGTCACGTAGATTGACTAACCATAACTCACCCTTAAGCAGGCTTTCCTATAATTAGATGTTTCACTGACGTGTTTTATAAATTTTTTGTTATGTCGTTTCATAAATAAAAGTATGAGTAAAACTGTGTTACTCAAATATTATTCCTGTGTTGATAGGTTTGCAAAGTGTGGATGCTTGGGGCCCTCCATGTAAAGTCAGCCAGGACTGTGTAACTTACTGTAAAGTCCCCATTAGTAGAGGCACTCCACTATGTCTTGGAGGACATTGCACCTGTGAAGCAGTGGAAAACCATAAAACTATAGTAGCTCGAAATTTTTTACATGACTAGGAATAGGGATCTACTCTATGATTTTATGTAAGAACAATTATATTTATATTGGATTAATTTCTCTTCAAGTGTCGGACTAACTTACAATTTTTCATATAATGTTTGAACAAATTGTCTATTTACTTTGATCTATGACCAATAGCAGCCTTGGCTCCTTAATTGATTTGAATTTAATATGAGGAGATGGTATTTTGTTCTTCTCTAAGATAAGAAAATCTAGAAAACAAATGGGAACTTAGTTATAATTCATCTTCGCTATTATCTTCTTTTTATTAATAAAAGTGGTGTCCAGATGTGCTTGCGTGCATCTCGATTATGATGGATTATTATATACAATGGAAGCAATTCCAGTATCAAAATCACATGTAATCTAAACAATTAATATAAATGGAATTTTACTTGTTACCTCTTGAAGCATGAACAGAACTCCTTTATCACGTGAGCCTCCAATTCTGCAGCAACTCAATAAATTCTCCACCACCCGCACGATCACGATCTCCGAAAGTTTCACGGTCTTCTATTGTGTTACCCAAATAATACTCGGAAATAGTAATTTCGTGTGGGCGATATTTTCTAAGAAAATAGGCCGAAAATTTCGGCCCCCTTTCTTTTGTTCCTCCAGGTAGAAAAATTTATGTATTTAAAGCACAAATTTTAAGGATTAAAACCCTTTTCCATTCTTGCTAGCTTTTCCTTTCAACCAGAAAAAGAATTCCTTTATTTCTTATTATTTAGACACAGAGGGATCACCGAATTTAATTAACAAGGCTCCAATTATGAAATTAATTTCCAATTTTTGAAATTAATATCTACCATAATTAATTACGAATTATTCCACTAAAAATTCGTAATTGCGCTCCTTATTCAATTTTAAAATTTATCCATTAAATCGTATTTAACTCCCCATGTTAAGATTCAGATACTAGTCAATTAAATTAAATTACTGACAATTTAATTTATTGATTATTTTCTTTAGACTTTCGCTAAACTTATTTTATGAGTCGGATACAAAATCCACTGCCCGGGTTTACACATGAAAACTTACAAGCTTTCATAAAGGTGTATCATCAATCTCTAAATCGAGACATAGATTCCATCAACTAACTGAGCGATCAAGGACAAGTATGATGGAGTTAAGACTAGGGTAAGGACTGTGGGAGGCGACTCGGAGCTTTTTCCGGTTATTATGGGATTACACCAAGGATCAACGCTTAGCCCATTCCTATTTTCCTTATTAATGGATGCTTTAACACGCCATATTCAAGGGGAAATGCCTGGGTATAGTTATTCGTGGATGACATAATCCTGATTGATGAGTCGGGGGACGGTGTTAATGAGAGGTTGGAGGTTTGGAGACATGCTCTAGAGTCTAAGGGTTTCAAATTGAGCAGGACTAAGATAGAGTAACTGGAGTGCAGGTTCAACGCTGAGTCAAGGGAAGTAGGCATAGATGTGAGACTTGGATCACAAGTCATCCCCAAGAGAGGTAGTTTCAAGTACCTTAGGTCGGTTACTCAACGGGATGGAGATATTGACGAGGACGTCACTCACCGCATATGAGTGGGGTGGACGAAATGGAGTGTAACATCTGGAGTCTTATGTGACAAGAAAGTGCCACCGTTACTCAAAGGTAAATTTTATAGGGTGGTGGTTAGACCGGCCATGTTTTATGGGGCAGAGTGCTGGCCAGTTAAGAACTCTCATATCCAAAAGATGAAGGTAGATGAGATGAGGATGTTGAGGTGGAAGTATGGGCGCACTATGATAGATAATATTAGGAATACAGATATTCGGGAGAAGGTGGGTGTGGCATCTCTGGATAACAAGATGCGGGAAGCTAGGCTTTATGGAGGAAGACCTAATGTCAATGCGTAATTTTGTTATCTCACTATAAATAAAAAATAGAGACCATAGGGGTTTACTCCTATAAGCACTTTATCACAACCACGAACTTTTCTCTGAGGATTAAGTTCCATAATTAAAAAAATGCTCAATACCTCATTTAAACAATCTTAAATGCTAACATTAAAATTTTTCATTGCAAAGCAGTGACTATTATTTACTGGGCTATTTCTGATAAATCTACCAAATTTCAAATTAATCCGAGATCGTTAAAATTAGAATCTCCAAAAATTGCGACCAAATTTGAAAAATTACCATTTTAAGCATTTTTCAAGAATTTAAAATATGACATATATTCTTATCATATATCAATACATGTCAAATTAACATGTGTTATCATGTTCCAAATAAGACACAAATAAAATGATAGAAAGAATGACTTTTTGTATGTAAATAATATTTCAATCCGCTAAATCTTTAAAAAAAACTTATCTAAACGACCCTGAATCGTCGAAATACGATGTGTTTCACTTCATAGTAGTGAGTTCTTCTTAAATGACCGTTTTCGATGATTCTACCGAATTTTAGGTCATTCGGATATCGTGAAATTCACAATAGCCAAACTAGACCAAATTCGAATAAATTATTTTTTTACGTATTTAGAATTAAATCCATGTGATTTGCATTCTTGCTATATATCATATCAAGTTAAACCATCATGTTTCAGATTTAACACAAATATAGTCGATATATAAAGAATAAATTTTTTATATTTATAACAAATTCAATTTAATGAACTGCTTGAAAACCCATCTAAACGACCTCAAAATGCCAAAACATAGCATGATTCACTGCATAGCAGTGAGTTTTTCTCACTAGATAGTTTTTGATATGGAGGAAGACATAATGTCAATGCACAAATTTAATATCTCACTATAAATAAAAAATGGAGACTATAGAGGTTTACTCTTATCACCACTTTATCACAACCGCGAACTTTCTCTAAGTATTAAGTTTCATAATTAAAAAAAATGCTCAATACCCCATTTAAACAATCTTAAAATGCTAATATTAACGTTTTTCACTTCAAAGTGGTGAGTATTTTGCAGTGAGTTTTTACTGGGCTATTTCTAATAAACCTGGCAAATTTCATATCAATCTGAGATCGTTAAAATCAAAATTTCCAAAAATTGCGACCAAATTTGGAAAATTACCATATTAAGCATTTTTTAAGAATTTAAAATATTACATACATTCTTATCATATACCAATACATGTCAAATTAACATGTGTTATCATATTCCAAATTAGACACAAATAAAATGATAGAAAGAATGACTTTTTGTATGTAAATCACATTTTAATCCGCCAAATCTTCAAAAAAAGACTTATCCAAACAACTCTGAATCATCAAAATACGATGTGATTCACTGCATAGCAATGAGTTGTTCTTAAATGATCATTTTCCAATGATTCTACCGAATTTTAGGTCATTAGGAGATCGTGAAATTAATGATCGCCAAAAGTAGACCAAATTCAAATAAATTATTTTTTTTACGTATTTAGAATTAAATCCATGTGATTTGCATTCTTGCTATATATCATACAAGTTAAACCATCATGTTTCAGATTTAACACAAAGATAACCGATATAGAAAGAATAATTTTTCATATTTATAATAAATTCAATTTAATAAACTGCTTGAAAACTCATCTAAACGACCTCAAAATGCCGAAACATAGCATGATTCACTACATAGCAGTGAGTTTTTCTCACTAGATCGTTTTCAATGAACTTATCAAATTTCAGGTCAATCAAAGTTCATCAAATTCATGACCACCAACCAGTAAACAAACATGGAGAATAATCGTTTTAAGTAGTTCCATGAATTATAATAATTATGATATTGATTTCCATTATCCTTATAATTATACTATGAGCTCAAGGCATATATTATGTTCTTCCCATTTCTAGGATATATAATATCTCCTTTTACAATAAATTGTCCTTTTATTAAATATACAAGAACCTAAGATATTATGTTTTCTCCTGTTCGACGAAAACCTCAATATCTCTTCTCATGGGTGTAGTTGCTTACACTAGTACCCAAAGACAAAACTCTTTTTCTAGTTAAGAACCTCCACCACTAATGTAGATTTATCAAGGATAATATTCACATGGTACATTAAGCAGATTTTTATGACTCAAATAAATAGACCATTTTGTGGATCCTACTTATTAATCATAGTACTCAATCCATGAATAGTCATAATTTTACATGTATAAATTTATTAAGAATTTTTTATAAGTTCAAATAAACAAACCACTTTAGTGGTAACTATTTATTACTCAAAAAAATTTCAATTTACGAGTGAAGATAGATATAGCTTATAAAAATTATTCTATAGCAGATTATGGACTACAGCTTAAAAGACATGCCAATAAGATAAAGCTTATACAAAATACCATCATATTTCACTTAATTACAACCTCCAACCAGATAACAAAAATTTTCATCGAAATCCAAGACTAGTAATCACGTAGGGCATGAAAACATAAACTAAAATTTGAGAAATTTTTATGCAAAAATATGCCAAACTCTCCAATCATTAGTCATCCAGGATATCAAACAGAGAATTTTATTTTCTTACAAAATAATTATATCAACACACAATAGCAATTATATCTTGTTAGACCTAGTCAATAAAATCTTACACCTCTATTATTAAATTTAATACAACAACACATATATCTACCAGTAGCCAATGTGTAAACTTATTATATGACCAGTATTTAATTATGGAGACAATGGAGAGTCACCTTCATCCCCATTAAATTAAAAATAGATTAAAATTATTAAGAAATAATTTTCAAAAAATAGAAAAACATCCAAAACACAGTCCAAACAACCTTAAAACACCCAAAACCCCCATGATTCACTGCTAAAGCAGTGAGTTTTTCTCACCATATTGTTTTCGATAAACCTACCAATTTTCAACTCAATCGGAGTCCGTCAAGTTCGTTGACCTCCGAAAATACCAGTAATTCGATCAAAATCAGGCTTAGCATTTTTCTAGGTTTTATCAAAACAAATATCCAGACCGTCCCAATCAAATATCAATAAAATAAGATATCTAATGATTAAAAGAAAATTCCAAATTTTTTGCATAGTTAATTCACAAAACAACAGTGCAGTTTTTTTGAAAATCATATATACATGTAATTCAAAAACACACATAAACACGATATTCTTGTTTTATAAAAAACTTAGTTATCTAATTAGATGTGAGTTGGCTCTTGTAACGACCTGACTGGTCATTTTGAGCTTTTGTAATTTGACCGCTAGTTCTCGGGCATGACTTACCCTGTGTAATACATTATGACTGACGTAGATCGTTGGTTTTGGTTTTCAGGAAAATTTGAAATGAATTTGAAAGAATAATCTCAGTTGAAAGCTTTGAATTTGAAAGGCTTGACCAAGAGTTCACTTATTTGTATAAGAGCTCGAATCAGAATTTTTATGATCTGGTTAGCTTCATTGGGTGATTTTTGATTTGGGAGCGTGATCGGAATTGGCTTTGGAAGTTCGGTATAAAATTAGACTTGAAGTGGCGAAGTTAGTATTTTGGCGAATTCCGAATGATAAGTGAGATTTTGATCCGAGGATCAGAATGGAATTCCAAAAGTTGATGTAGCTTCGTTATGTCATTTTTGATGTGTGTGCAAAATTTTCGACTATTTGGACGTTGTTTGGTTGGACTTTTGATCGAAAGTGTATTTCGGAAGTTTTTGAAAATTTAGTCTTGAATTCGATGAGTTTTGAGTAATTTGATGTTGATTGAGGTGCTTTGATGATTGGAACATGTTTGAATGATGTTTTAGGATGTGTTGGTATCTTTTGGTTGAGGTCCAGGGGGGTCAGGTGAGTTTCTGATGGCTAACGGAAGGTTTTGGGACATAGGAAATTGCAGAAATGCAGCAGCTATTGCAGAGGAATTTTGACCCTCGCAATCACGGGGAGGTCCCCCGTGTTCGCATAGAAGGAATTTGAGTGGCCTGAGTTTGTTCTTTGCGTTTGCGGCTAGGGGCTCGCGTTCGCATAGTGCTGGGAGCTGGTGTTTCGCGTTCGCACAAGGATGTTCGCGTTCGCATAGAGGAGATTGGGCAGGCCAACTTTTGCTCTTCGTGATCGCGGCTTCGCATAGAGGAGTTTGGGCAAGCCAGCTTTTGCTCTTCGTGATCGCGACAATAGGGTCACATTCGCATACATTGGAAAAAGGGAAGGCTTCACATTTGCATGGGTGTATTCACGTTCACATAAGAGGAATTGGGTCAGGTGGATTGGAAGTGAAATTTGTGTTTCGCGTTTGCAAGAGTGGGGTCGCATTCACGGAGGATTTCTTGAGTAAAGCTACGCATTCGCGAGGTTGTTGTCGTATTCGCGTTGAAGAATTTTTGTCAATAGAATAGCTGTGCTTCCCAAACGCGAGGCTTTGACCGCATTCGCGAAGAAGGATTTATTAGTGTTGGACAGAAGGGTTATAAACATCTCATCCGCAAGTTGGAGCTCATTTTCACTCCATTGTTGGCAATTTTTAAGAGCTTTTGAAGGGAATTGCAGAAGGATTCGAGAGCAATCGATTGGAGGTAAGATTTATGAACTTAAAACTCGTTTTATTGTGAAATCCACCTAGAAATTCATGGAAGCTTAGAATAAAATGGAAGAACTAGGGCTTGGGAATTTGAGATTTTAAATTGGAATTTGAGGGGTCATTTGGACTCCGATTTGGGTGTTCTATATATGCATAGACTCGTGGCGAGATAAGAACCCGTTGATGTAAAAATTTTGAGTTTCGAGAAGTGGCTCCGGGGAGCGGGTTTTAGTAATTTCGAAATTTGTGCCCGTTATTGATTGTTTTTGCTTGGGTTTTGTTCCATTAGCATATTGTGATGTATTCTCTCTAATTTTTTATAGATTTAACGAGCGTGGAGGCCGATTAGAGGGGAAAAGGCATCGCAAACTAGAGATTTTGCCGGTTCGAGGTGAGTAATGATTGTAAATGATATTCTGACGGTTTAAAATCCCGGATTGCACATCGTAGTGCTATATTGAGGTGACTTGCATGCCGGATAGCGAGCATGGGGTAGATCACCGTTGGGGGATTTGCGACTTGTCCATCCCAATTGATGATTTTACCATGTATTTATCTTATACTTATTTGTTATCATCATGACTTGGGCGGATTGCCATATTTGGGCTTCGTGCCAGCTATTTGAACCCCTTCGGGGATGATTGTTGATATTTCCTCACTATGTTGATTTTATACTTGAACTCAGTCATGTATTTTCCACTGTTTTCAAAACTCAACCAAGTTTACTTTGCTTTAACACTTGAAATGATATTTGCAACACTATTTTTGGGCTGAGCATCATGTTTTACTGTTGCCCGAGGGGCTTATGTGAATTTTTACTAAGTAGACCAAGGGCTTGTGTTGTGAGGATACTTTTGGATTGGGCTACACGCCGCAGCAATGAGATACTGTTACTGATATGAGGCTGAGGGCCTTGATCTGATGCCACAATATGGCTTGATATTGCGCTTGGCGGCAAGGGGCCCATCAGGGAGTCTGCACACCCTAGAGAGCACCGTCGGCGATAAATGGATCGGGTTGCACGCTGCAACGGTATGTCGATCAGGCTGCACGCCGCAGCGGTACCGGTACTATATTTATATGTTTACTTATTTAATTGTCTGCCATTATCTGTTATTGTGCTATTTCGTATGATATTAACCTGATTGCCTGGCATTTTCTGTTGAGCTAGTGTTGCATTGAGGGGCGGGTTTCTGCGCTTACCTGCACAAATTAGTTGAATTCATTTGCATAACTGTCGAAAAAGCTTTTTCAAAAGAGGTTTAAACTGAGCTAAGATGTTTCTCTAAATATTTTACAGCTTCACTATTCTTTCTCAAAATAGTTTCACACTTCTTTTATACAGCGGGATAATTTGATATACATGATTTCTTACTGCTCAGTTGTCATTTACCTTTATTACTCACTGAGTTGGAGTACTCACTTTACTCCATGCACCTTGTGTGCTGATGCAAGTATTTATTCACCCGATAGCGGGTTTTGGCTGATTTAAGGCAAAGCTATAGGAGATTAGCGAGGTGACTGCATGCGTTCGCAGCACCATTTTCTCTCTCTTTTGTTCATAACTACTGTTCCATGTATTTTTAGACCTTGTAGAACTGTATTCACACTCTAATAAATGCTCCTGACTTGTGACACCCCGGTTTTGGCTGTGTTGGGTTGTACTCCCGCTAATTATTATTATCACTAAATCATATTTAGACTGCTTATGAACTGTTTAATTGATCAAAAGGATGAATTGGTTTTAGTTTGTTGGCATTCTCCTCACGAGAGGTGCCATCACGACTGTGTCTGGGTTTGGGTCGTCACAAGTTGGTATCAGAGCCTAGGTTATTAGGTCTCACGAGTCATGAGCAGATTTAGTAGCATCTCGGGGATCAGTATAAAGACGTCTGTATTTATCCTCGAGAGACTGCAGAACCTTTATAAAAACTTCGCAATATTGAATTCTTATCGTGCGTCCTCGATTCAGCTTAAAAAGTAACTCTTGAACTTGCTTCCATGCGTTCGCATGCGCGCATGAGCGCTTGGTATCAGATATGCCTTGATGATTTGTGATTCCCCGATTGAAGGGTGAGATGTGATCTCTGTGATTTTGATGTTGGGCCAGTCTGAAGGACTTGAGGCCGGATATTTGCTTATGGCTTGAGCACCGAGGTGCTGATTATGTGAGTAAGCTTTTCGAAATTATATGTTTGGTATTGTCCCTATTGGCGGGAGTCTCAGCTGGATAGCTATGTGACGAGTATGTTAGTACTACGAGTTATATTCATACGATTTGGAAAACGATAAGAAGGGTCTGTTGAAGGATAGAAGAACTACTAGGTTCTTGAATTCCATCGTGATTCGAGGTATAGCCCCTAGTTATGGGCGTGTGAAGAATCTTTTCATGTTTCCTAGTTAGGAGTGAAGTAAAGTTCATGTTGCGATAGGAGTTCAGACTCAAAAAGACTAACTGACTGTGTAATATTTGTGATGGTGGAAGGTATACAGAAATATCTTATTGAGGCGAAGCAGGTGGGTTATCTCCTACGGAGTGCTCTAAAGTGGTGTGACCCATGTGTGTATGTTAGAAGACCTCATGTGTAATTGAAAAATACGTGTTGAAATTCGAAATTTTGGGTCGCTTGAGAGAGTGAGCTTAACTGTTGTGGGGATGAATGCGAGATTTGCAGAAACTTTATAGTACTAGATGATCTGTGTTTTCACAACTTATAAATGATTTGAGTCTAATCTCACTAAGGTATTGTGGTATTAGTAGGGTAAAAGTGCTATGGGTTATTGAGTGTATCTTAAATCTATGGCTTCAAGCCAAGTGGGGGAGTCTGCGGGGAGTAGATGATTGCACAGTTAGGTGCTATGTTGGTTCCAGTTCGGGGCGTGCGAGTGAAGTAGCTATGGCTAAGAGGAAAGGAAAATTTTGACAAAGGTTATATTATGCTTCATAGGGTATGCGACTCATGGAATGTCTTAAGTTGTTGTTGGAAAAGAATGCTCGGTGCATAGAGCAGGTAGATGCTTAGTTGTATTAGGGTGAAGATTTCATTCTGGCGGTGCCAGAGTGCTAATGAGGGACGGGTGATTCTGTTCGCTTGATTGGGCTATTGCAGTTTAAATAGAGTGAACAACTCTCGAGAACGGTTCTAATGCGTTCAAGATTCTGCATGCAAAAAATTAGGTATCTCAAAGTTGTATATGTGATTAGAAATCGAGTTTTCATTGGAAGAGTTCAAAACTTGGGGTATTTCTATGTTGCTTATGGGATTCTATGTATTAGTATTAGGAAGATGAAGGCAACCGGTTTAGATTCGCAGGAAGTTCTTTAGAGTAAGGTGTTTTGGAATGTGGTGATTTTGGGAATAATTAAGAGAGTATTTAGCGACTTATGAGCCTTAGTCAGTGTGGTTTTATGCTTGGGTCTCATGTGGTAAGTCTAGGGTGAGAAATTGTGTTGCTACAGCAAAGGGGAATATTAAGTTGAAGGTGAATCAGAAGGAAACTTAGATAGTTGGAGCAGCTTGATAGTAGACCGGACCGGTATGGTAAGGATATGAATAATTCCTTGTGTTTTTTCGTAGTGATGAGTTTTACAGGTATTTTGCAGCAATGCTCTTAAGTTTTGACGGCTTGCTTAGCTTGGTCGAGTTAGAAGGATTCAGTCCTGGAAGGTCTGATTAGTGCAAGGTGAACTTGGAGAGTTCTTGATGGTTGTTACCGTAATTTGGAGATGTATATCTTCTATGGGCATGCGCAGCATGGAGTGTATAGTGTCTTTATTCTAGACGGGGGCAATGGAAAGTTCTTGACTAGTTGAGTACGTAGATAATTGTGGCCTCAGAGGGGAGATAAAGTTCTCATGATTACCCCAAGGTGGTATAGTATATGCCGTATATTGTGGAGGATTGGGATGTGCATGTGTAAGGTTTCGGTTCAGTTCCGAATAGGAAGTCATGAAATTCTTACGCAGCATGAGCAGTTTTAAGTGATTAGAGAAAACGAGCTTCAGATGAGTAGGGTAAATGATCTTCAGATAATTAAGAAAATGGTATTGCTAATCATAGTGATTTTACGAGGGTATATGTTTCAGAAAAGGCAATATGATTAGGTTCATAGAACTTCGGTAGTATTGCGGCGCTCTCTTGATTGGATCGACTGCTGATATTCGAGTTTGCTTGATGGCACAGAGGAATTTCAAGGTATCTTCCGTGGAATGATTGGGTACTTGAGGTGATATGTATTCGGCCGGCGGAATTTGGATCAAGCATGGTGATTTATATACTATATGGAGTTGGAGACTGGGAGTTCTCATGTTCAGGTTATATTGTTGTTGAGAGTTGTATGTATCGGCTATGTAGCGACTATTGGGATTTGAAGACCCGAGTGGATCTTTTATCACTTAGTATGTTAGATTTTGGATGTGATATTGGGTTCAGACTGGTTGTCTCCGTGTTGCGTTATTCAGGACTATTGCGTTAAGACAGGGCTGTTGGCTATGCTGGAAAATGCCACAAGTTGAGTGGCAATGTTCGACGGATTATGTCATATTGGGATTCTTATATTTTGAAAACCAAACAAATGGCTAGGAAGGATTTTCCTTCTATATTTGGGCTCTTATAACGAATGTCAGTGCTGAGGCTCCTCATATTAATTCAGTTTCGATAGTGAAAGAATTATCGGATTTGTTTCTCATGGTCGGGCATGGCATCGGGCAAGGTTGTTGATTTCAGTATTGATTTGGTGCCTAGCATCGTGTCGCATGGCACCGGCAGGAGTTAAATAGTGGAAAGAATGGCTTCAGGCTTCCTTGATGATGAGTTTGTTGGCAGGCCAAAGTGGGTGCGTGTTCTAGCTTGAGTCGGCTTGGTTGGCCCGATGGTATTGTTGAGGGATAGATTGATTCGATCGTTATCGAGCTTGTTGGTGATATGGGGAGATCTAGGAGTGGCATGTCCATATTGCGAAGCGTTATGATTTATTAGCTATGGGCACATATAGTGCAGTTCTATTGAGGTTCATAGTGGAAGTTGAGGGGGAAATGTAATTAGGTGTTGCTCGATGGATGGCGTGTCGATTTTTACCTATCCCGTCTGCGTAGTATATGTTACTTGTTTTATCGTGGGCGTAGTGATTTGCTTTAGTTCCAGGCATCAAATTGTGCACGGTTGTTCGTTTCGAGCATAGCGATTTGAGGTGTTTTATGTGGAACAGTATTTGGATGGGATAGCGCATCTGCATCGAAGCTATTTGAAGATATGACCTTGCGGATTAGGTTGTGTGCTATTTCTATGATGTGAAATGATTTCTCGATGTGTGTTGTGATGATACTGGTAAGCTTGAGGTACAACTCTTCCATTAGAGTCATTTTCATGATTTGAGTATATTCAGACTGTTACTTATTGGTGTGCGTATCATACCAGTTGTGGCTCAGGCTTGTTATTGATGTGTCATGTCACCAGAAGAGTATGTTGGATCAGAAGAGATCGTCGGAATCATTAATGAATACGAATGGATTCGATTTCAGCATGTTGATGGATAACTATCGAGGTTCGGTTCAAAAAATTTCTATGGTAATTTCTAAAGGAGAAATGGCCTCACGAGTGGTTGATCTGAGAAATGGGCATGGTTTATTGCGTGTTTCATTTATTGTTGGCAGTATATAAAAGTGTTGGAATGAGACTTTAGTTGATAAGAGTTTTCAACCAGTATTCGGGTGTTGTGTGCAGCTATTGTTAACGGAAGCTATCGGTTCATGTGTTTGAGTTATGTGGTATATCATATAATCACACTTGAGGTTGCAGGCATGGGTTATTACAGTTAGTTCGGTCCTATTCAGAGTATAAATGTGAGTTTTTGATCGTATTGATGGTTTCAAAAATGGAAACGTGCTTTTATGGTTTATGGACTAGATTGGATTGTGCAATTCCAGTGATAATGTGTTATCAGAACTATATGAGATATGGTTACGTGGGATCACCCTCGGGTATATGCATGGTAAGGTTATTCAGCGGTTGGTTGGCTTTTAGAACAACTCTGGGTATGTTTGAGGACGAACGTGTGTTTAAGTAGGAGAGGATGTAACGACCCCACCGGTCATTTTGAGCTTTTGAACTTCGATCGCCAGTTCTCAGGCATGACTTGCACCGTGTAATGTATTATGACTAATGTAATCATTGGTTTTGGTTTTCAGGAAAATTTGGAATGAATTTGAAAGAACAGTCTCAGCTGAAAGCCTTGAATTTGAAAGGTTTGACCAAGAGTTGACTTATTCGTATATGAGCTCGGATCGGAATTTTTATGAGTTGGTTAGCTTCATTGGGTGATTTATGATTTAGGAGCGTGATCGGAATTGGCTTTAGAAGTTTGGTGTAGAATTAGGCTTGAATTGGCAAAGTTAGTATTTTGGCGAATTTCGGTTGATAGGGCAGATTTTGATCCGAGGGTCAGAATGGAATTTCGAGAGTTACTATAGCTTACTTATGTCATTTTTGATGTGTGTGCAAACTTTCAGGTTATTCGGATGTCGTTTGGTCGAACTTTTGATCGAAAGTATATTTTGGAAGTTTTTTGAAACTTGGGCTTGAATTCGATGAGTATTGAGTAATTTGATGTTTTTTGAGGTGTTTTGATGACTGGAACAGGTTTGAATGATGTTTTAGGATGTGTTGGTACTGTTGGTTGAGGTCTCGGGGCCTCGGGTGAGTTTCGGATGGCTAACTGAAGGTTTTGGGACTAAGGAAATTGCAGAAATACAGCTACTATTGCAAAGGAATTTTGACCTTCGCGATCGCGGGAGGTCCCACGCGTTCACATAGAAGGAATTTGGATAACCTTCGCGTTCGCGCCCAGGGGCTCGCGTTCACATAGTGCTGGAAACTGGTGTTTTACATTCGCACAAGGATGTTCGCGTTCGCATAGAGGAGTTTGGGCAGGACAGCTTTTTCTCTTCGCAATCGCGGCCATAGGGTCACGTTCGCATATATTGGAAAAGGGAAGGCTTCGCATTTGCATGGGTGTATTCGCGTTCGCATAAGAGGAATTGGGTCAGGTGGATTGGAAGTGAAATTTGTGCTTCGTGTTTGCAAGAGTGGGGTCGTGTTCGCGGAGGGTTGCCTGAGAAAAGCTACGCATTCGCGAGGTTGTTGTCACGTTCGCGCTGAAGCATTTTGGTCAATAGAATAGTTATGCTTCGCGAACGCGAGGCTTTGACCGTATTCGCGAAGAAGGATTTTTTTGGGCTGAGCATCATGTTTTACTGTTGCCCGAGGGGCTTACGTGATTTTTGACTAAGTAAGGCTTAGTGCCTATGTTGTGAGGATACTTTTGGATCAGGATGCACACCGCAGCAGTAAGATATGGATATTGATATGAGGCCGAAGGCCTAGATTTGATGCTACGAGATGGCTTGATATTGCGCTTGGGCCGTAAGGGGCCCCTCTCGGAGTCTACACACCCCCAGTGACCGCCATTGACTATAAATGGATCGGGCTGTACGCTGCAGCGGTATGTCTTTCGGGCTACACGCCGCAGCGGTACCGGTACTGTTTTTATATGTTCACTTATTTAGTTATCTGCCATTATCACTTATTGTGCTATTTCGTATGATGTCTACTTGATTGCCTGGTATTTTCTGTTGAGTGAGTTTTGCGCCAAGGGGTGGGTCTCTGCATTTATCTGCACAAATTAGTTGTATTCATTTGCATAACTGTCGAAAAAGCCATTTTCAAAAGAGGTTTAGACTGAGCTTAGATGTTACTCTAAAGATTTCACAACTTCACTGTTCTTTCTCAAAAGAATTTCACACTGCTTTTATACAGCATGATGATTTGATATACGTGATTTCTTACTGCTCAGTTGTTATTTACCTTTATTACTCACTGATTTAGAGTACTCACTTTTCTCCCTAAACCTCATGTGCAGATGCAGGTATTTATTCACCTGGTAGCGAGCTTTGGCTGATTGGAGGCAGAGCTATAGGAGAATAGCGAGGTGACCGTACGCGTTCGCAGCACCATTTTCTCTCTCTTTTGTTCATAACTCATGTTCCGTGTATTTTTAAACCTTGTAGAACTGTATTCACATTCTAATAGATGTTCGTGACTTGTGACACCCCAGTTTGGGCTGTGTTGGGTTGTACTCCCGCTTATTATTATTATCATTAAATCATATTTAGACTGCTTATGAACTGTTTATTTGTTCAAAAGGATGAATTTGGTTTAGTTTGCTGGCCTTGTCCCCACGAGAGGCGCCATCACGACCGTATCTATGTTTGGGTCGTGATAGCTTTGATACCAATTGATGGATCATCATATGCAGCGGAAGTAATCTATTATCAAAATCACATGTAATCTAGACAACTAGCATAAACGGGATTTCACGTGTTACCTCTTGAAGCGTGAACATAACTCCTTTATCACCTGAGCCTCCAATTTCACAGCAACTCAATGAATTCTCCACCACCCGCATGATCACGATCTCCAAAAGTTCCACAGTCTTCTATTGTGTTAACCAAATAATACCCAAAAATAGTAATTTTGTGTGAACGAAATTTTCTAAAAAATAGGCTGACAATTTCGGCACCCTTTCCTCTATTCCTCTAGGCGGAAAACCATGTGTATTTATACCACAAGTTTTAAGGGTTAAAATCCTTTTCCAGAACCTGTTAGCTTTTCCTTTCCACCAGAAAAAAAATTTCTTTATTTTCTATTATTTAGGCACAACATGGACTACAGAATTTAATTAAAAGGCTCCAATATGGAATTAATTTCTAATTCTCGAAATTAATATCTACCATAATTAGTTACGAATTATTCCACAAAAAAATCGTAATTGCACTCCTTATTCAATTTTGAAATTCATCCATTAAATCTTATTTAACTCCCCATGTTAAGATTCAGATACTAATCAATTAAATTAAATTACTGATGATTTAATTTATTGCTTATTTTCTTTAGAATTTTGCTTAACTTATTTCATGTGTCGGATACAAAATCCACCGGTCGAGTTTACACATGAAAACTTATAAGCTTTCATAAGGTGTATCATCAATCTCTAAATTGACACATGGATTCCATCAACTAATTATTACTTCGCCAATATACATTATTATTATCCACTTCACCATGCATATTGACCCATGAAAGAATCTCGACTTTTAATAAATCAAAATAATAATAATATACACAACTAATAATACTTATATCAATATTAAGAGTATAAGTACATTTAATGACTAGAGAGTTTATTTTATTAAGTCAGTATAAAATACTTATTTCTACTTGGTTCGTTCACTACATATAAAATGTACTAGCACAAGAAGTTGGAATTAAACCATTCCCATAATCAAGATAAATTATATTTAATTTTGTGTTACAATCATTCCTGATGGTTTGTCCAATTCCATTATTAGATTGTGAACTCAAACTTTATACTTATAAGAATCGATGATTTAATCTTCTTGTATAAGCTAAACTCTATAAACTAAATCATCTATTATATAAGCAAAAGATACCAAGTAATATATGATTTATTAAAACTTTATTAAAATTGAATGAACAATATTATCATAATAAATATTATATCTAAATCAAATCCATGGTTAATTGTATATATCCCAACAGATTATTCCACAGAGTACATGTAGCCTCTCAATAGCATTAGTACAGAATCACTCTGCCCAACAAAATTTAAGTAGATGGAAAGAAATTACTTAATATTTTTTATCGATGCTTGAATTTGAACCCTCTATTTATAATTTTTTTTTCAACAGCTGACTATGAAAAAGAACTAACAAAATTACTAACTATACAGGCCAATAAAAAATGTAGAGTTACGATTACATGCCAAATTTTCTAATAAAGCATGACACAAACTAAAACAAAGCCACCACCACTGGATGTGGTACAGGGAATGGAGTTGCTCCCTCCTTAATCAGAAGTTTCGAGTTCGAGAATTAGGTATGGAAATATCTTTAGTAGGGAGCGCCACCTCCCGTAATGAGACCCTACTCAGCACGATTCCAAATATAATCGAACTCCAATAAAAATACCAAACACCAGGTGAGAAACTAAAAAAAATTAAAAGCCAACGGCAAAAGAAAGCAAAGCAATAACAACAAGAAAATAGGAATTCCCGACTACACACTTTAAGAATATGCATTGTCCTTAATGCAATGCAAAAAGAACAAGTGCAGAAAATAAACTCTTGAGGCTCAGAACCTAGTCATCAGCGCCACCAATAGTACTGGACAACTACTCATCATCTGGAACAGAGTTCACATGCTCATCAGGCTCCTAATTTGCATAGAATGCTTTTACCATACTGATGTTTGCATAGCCACTGCCGGATGAGCGTAACTTTGACGGGTTCAATTAAATTCATAACTATTGATGCGGTGCATAAATGTGTAAAAATTACAATAACGGATGGATATGAACTCATAAATTTCACTAAAAAGGCGTTATACGTATTAATTAAATTCACGTTACTCTAAAACTTATTTCATAGATCAAATAAAATTAAATTTCTTACTCAATAAATGGCTTCACTGCAACACAATTGAGTAACACATAGCGATGAGCTTGAGTTTTCTCCAAAGGAGTCAAGGAGAATATTATGGAGCCTCTAACAGGATTACCTTGTTGAGGAAACATAGACGTTGTATTAGAAGCCTTTCTATGATTTGGTTCTCACTTACACGCTTAGGCCTATTTACTCTTGACTCAATATCCTCAAAATACCTAGAACAAAGAGTTAGAGCTTCTTCAACTATGTAACTTTCAGCTATAGAACCTTCTGCTTGTGCTTTATTTCCTACTAGGGACTTTAAATGACCTCAGAATCTAGAACAGAAAAGGCCCTGTATTAGAACAAGTATTTACATTGAAAGAAGTTGTACCTTTCAACAAAATACATCCCCCGATAATGTACTAGGTCACCTTGTATTACTTCATCCACTAGATGGACAGTTAAGTGTACCATTACAGTAAAAATGATGGAGGGAACAACATCTCCATGTGGGAAAGAGTGATTACAATCTGAACTTGTAGCTTTTCTAGATCCGAGAGGCTCAAGCTTTTCAGACAAAAATGTTAAAAAAGGAAGAAAACTCTACCAAAACTACAACAACGTGGTTTGGAAGCACATTACGAATTGCAATCGACAACAATTGTTCCATAATGATGTGACAATCATGGATTTTTAATCCAAAGATTCGTTTTTGATCCAGATCAATACAACGAGATATATTACTTGCATAACCATCTGGCATTGAGACATTCTTTAAAGTTTTTAGGAAAGACACTTTCTTCTCTTTTGGAATTGTAAAAGCAGCAAGCCGATAATCATATTTCTCGTCTGGCCAAAATTCACGCCTTACACCCATATCTCGTAGATCTTTTCGAGCCTTAACATGATCCTTTGATTTTTCTTTATCATTTAGTGAAGAGTATATAATATTATCAAATACGTTCTTTTCAATATGCGTAGGGTCTAAATTATGGCGTAATGAGTTGAATTCTCAATATGGAAGACTAAAGAATATGTTTTTTTTTCCTCCATTACTGAGTTACATCTTCCCCAACATTCTTTTGCCTATTTCTTTTTCTTTTATATTCAACTTCACTTCTTTCCCAAATGTGATATATCAATATCTTTCACTTGTTGTAAAATGTCGGACCCAGATAACTTATTTGGGAGGGGGGCTCTGTTCCACATTTCCATCAATGCAAAGCTTTATCAATCTAAATTTGTGATTTCTTGCCAAAAATCGACGATGGCCAACAAAGCACCACTTTCTACTATGCCGAAGTCGACAAGGGTCTGTATCAAAATTACAAGGGGGACATGCAAAATCGGTATGTGTTTTCCAACCAGATAAAATATTAAGCTCAGGAAAATCAACGAAGGTCCACATAAGAGTTGCTCGCATTCTAAACATTTCATCTTTTGATGAATCAAAAGTTTCAACACCTTCACTCCATAACTCATTCAACTCCTTAATAAGGAGCTGCAAGTATACATCTATATTATTCCCCACTGTACGTGAACATGGAATGATCATTGAGAGGATAAAATTTGGTTGCTTCATACACAACCAAGGTGGAAGATTATATGGAAGCAAAATCACAGGCCAAATGCTATAATTAGTACTCATCATCCCAAAAAGGTTAAAACCATCACTAGCTAGGCCCAATCGAATATTTCGAGGATCGGACGAAAATTCAGAAAATGTTGTATCAAACCTCTTCCATGCCTCACTGTCTCTAGGATGCCCTATGATTCCATATTTGTTACCACCCTCCCCGCATGCCATCTCATATGATATGTCGTCTTAGAACACATGAACAATCTTTGTAACCTTGATTTTAATAGAAAGTAACACAAAACTTTTGCAGGCTTCTTTTTTTGCTTCTTAGTTGTAACAGACTGTTTCTTCTTACCTGAAGCAGACACAACTTTATTGCTTTTCTTATCAGGCTTCCACCTAGAAGTGTGACAATACTTGCATGTTTCCTCATCAATATCATCTCCCCAGTACAACATGCAGTCATTTGGACAAGCATCGATCTTAACATAATCAAGAGACAACTTATTTATGGTATTCTTGGCCTCATAAAAAGAATTATGAATTTTTGCAAATTTAAATGCATTCCTAAGTAGATCTAGTATCATAGGCATCCCCTTGTCAAACCAGACAAACACTTTATGTGATATAACTTTAACAAAAACTCTAACTTTGAATACTTGGATCCTTCGTACAGTTCTTGATTTTCATCTCTAAGAAGGTCAAAAAAGTCTTTGTTGTATGAAGCTGGCATTCCGTTTAATAACATTTCTTCTTCTCCCACTACTTGTGATGGACCCACATCAACGCTCTCATATCTTAAGCCCCCAAATGCTTCATTAATCAATAATTCTATAGGATTTTCATGAGGTACTATATCATGGGTAACTTCTATGTTGTTAGAACTGTGCATCACATCCATTTCTCATGCATAACCCAAGTAACATAAATTTGAGGGAATGGTTTGCAGACCAAATGGTCAAATACTAAATCTTTAGTCTGCCACTTTCTAAAGCCACATTTAGGACATGGACATTTTATTCTATCTCTTATAGCTCCATTATTAAATGCAAACTCTATAAATTGATTCAAACCAAGTAAATATTCTGGTGTGTGCCTCGACATTCTAATACAAGATTTATCCATTGAAAAAATAGATTAGTGTGAAACAATATCACCTACAAGATTTTCAAAGCTATAAGATTAGAAACATATTTAATATTTTATAAGAGAACAAAAAGTAAAGGTAACCAAAACCTAACCAACAAAAGTAATTAACAGAAGAAGTTATGATATTATCCAGATGATTACATATCAAAATAAATAGTAAAGGAAGATATTTTACAACTAAATAAATAATAGTGAAAACAATAAAAGAAAAATAAAAGAGAACTTTGACGGGGCCAAGCATGTCAATGCAGGGCAAGGGCCGCTAGGCAGGAAAAGTAGAGAAGATTGATCCTTCTGTTTTCCTTCTGTAAGCAGAAGTAAAAATGCAGCAACAAGCAAAGTCTTTGAATTTTCTAGTTTCCTGGTATCATTTTTTCTTTCGAGAAGAAACTCAACTAGGACAGAATACAAATATTGTCAAAGAACATGTAGATAGGTACTCTTGGACTACTTTAACATGTTCAGTTTCTACCATAAACCTTGCCAGAGAGACAAATTTTCATATTAAGATGACAGTCCAGTGATCAAAAGTTCACAATTCGAACTATATTGTCACCATACCAAATTACATTAGCCTCCTAATTACTACTGCCAAATTGGACTTATCATTCATTATCGAGGGTAAGAAGATATATACACATTTCATTAGTATTTCATAGACCAATTTAACAGAATCTATCTACTTACCAAAGTAAATAGTTAAGGAAGATATTTTACGGCTACAAGTCTCAGTAAAGTCTTTCTTCTCAACACTAAAAAAAAGTAGAGGAGGTAGAGAAATCGTATGCATCATATCATGCAATACTATATACGTTTATTTACAAGAAATCAGCACAACTCGTACAAAATTAGTACAATGTATGCAGATTTGTGAAGGTTCAACGGTGTATGCAAGTGCAATAGCAAACAAGGTTATTTCTTCTAGTTTTTGACTTTGGAAACAGATATGTATACCAAGATTGCAAAATCCAACTTGGTGGAATATGTTGATATCTTCATATATTTGATTCTAGAACTAAATATTATTTGAAAAGTTCCTCCTTTTATTGTTGTTTTGAGATTCTTGGGTTCCTATATCCTTTTTGCTTTACTGTTGATTGTAAGTTACAAAATAATTTTGGCAAATTTGGTTTTTCAAGGCTGGAGCTTTTTTATTGGCCATAGATAAGATACATTCCTTACAGTTGTGTCTCTGCTAACTTCTTTGCTGGTTACTTCCTCGGTGGTCTCTATCAAATAGTGAATTATTAAGTGCTATTTGAGCCAAAGATGACTGACTTTAAACACTTAAAATATCCAACATCAGTTTATTGCAAGGCTTTGAACTACAGATACACCTAATGATAACAGAGGGATGGCTTGCAATAAACTGAAACTGATTATAATCATGTTTATATGGATTTTACAAATGAAATTCATTATAATCATTTTATTTAGAAATTTTCTTCATTTGGGACCATACTCTACAAAAATTGTCACTTGGACACCTGATTTTGTCCAAGGGATTGAAACATCCTTAGCCCCAGTTTGGATTCTTATCCATCAACTCCCTTGTCACTTATTTAGATGGGATATAATCTCTAAAATGGTGGAATCTTTGGGTACAGCTATGGCTATCTTGCTACCTTTTCAAAGTCTAAGGGGAATGTTGCTAAGCTCAAAGTTAAATTCCTTTGAAAAATTAGGAAGCAATGAGGAAGATGGCTATTGGTTATATATTGAATATGAAGATGCTCCAACTTACTGTCAATATTGTCTTATGCAAGGACATTCTCAAAGCTCTTGTAGAAGGAAGCAATGGGATGAGGAACAAGAGAAGATCCAAACTGAAGTCGGGAAAAATGATTTGAAATCACAAAAGAGTGGTGGAAGAGCTCAAAAATCACAGCAATCTGACACTCAACAAGTGCATGTAAGAAATCCTCCAACTGGAAATGCTAGCGGTGATCAAATACCAATGCAGGCTAATGGGCATCAGGTAATTCAACATGGTATAGCAACAGAAAATTTGAATATGCAGAACAAGTAGGAATGTGTCACTATCTACTTGCATTTATTCTGTTGCCTTCTCTAAGCAAAAATTAGGCATATCAGTGCAGTAATTAAAGAAATAATGGAGAAAAAGCTAACCAAAACTGAAAAATACAGCGGCAATTCAATTTATTTTACTAAAAAAGACAGCGACAGAACATGAAAGAAGCGACGAAGTAGTAATGTGTTCTTAAAGTAATATTGAGGCAATAAAGCATATTGCATGCTAGAAAATTCTAGGTTTATTGAGAAATCAAGCTAATAAATTGCATATAATCAACATAGAAACCCCAAATCAACCAAAAAACTCCAAATAAATAGAGAAACCTCAAAACCAACAGAGAATACCCAAAACAACACAAAAATAAAGTGAAAACCCACATATAATTTACAAAATACAAAATACCTGGTTACACAAAATCGAAATTGGAGAAGATGAAAGACAAATTGCAAATAAACTGGAGAAGATGAACACCGTGGATTTTCTAGCCAAAAATCCACACTAGGACTGAAGAACACCGGTAATTTGGTGAGAAGGCATCGATTCACAGTCCAATTTTGTGTGTGAGAGAGAGAGAGAGTGAGAGAGACGGAAAAAAGGTTCAGGTTTTGGCGGAGAAAAAAATAAGGGAAAATAAAAATATAGTAGGAAAAATTAAAAGCTTGGGCTCTTTTGCTTTTAGTGCAGGAGATTCCCAAATTATAATTAATTGTGTCAGTTAGAGATTAAGTCCCACCATGTGATACAATTTGCGGCAGTTATCAGCGATCGCCGTTAATTAACTGCCATAATTTAATTATTTTTTATAATGTATAAATTATAATAAATTTAATATTAAGAATCTTAAAGACAGAGAGTTTTAATATTCGCCTCTGTGCAGAGCCAATGAGACTAAACAAGCTCTCCGCCCTTATATTCGTATACAAGTGCTTGAGTGCCAACTGATAAATTCCGGACTTAAAATTAGAACAAATTGTCTATTACTTTGATATATGACGAATAGTTCTGGCTCCTTGATTGATTTGAATTGAACATGAGGAGAAATTTGGCCAGAGGGATGGTGTTTTGTTCTTCTCTGCGATTAGAAAATCTAGAAAACAAATGGGAACTTAATTATAATCCATCCTTGCTACTATCTCTTTTTATTAATAATAGTGTATCGGGAGCAACTTACATGCACCTCAATTAATAATATTTGCTATTTTCTATTAGTATAAGTATTGAATGCTCGGCCCATCAAAACTTAAATAGATAAGAAGAAATTATCTAGTATTTTTTATCACCGCTAAAACGCGAACCCTCTAGTTTTCTATTACCTTCTAAGTTAAGATTTATTATTGAACTACGGATATGCGTCAAGTGGGAGTAGGTTTTTCTCCTCTATGGACACGTGGGTAAATACATAATAAACTGACTTATGAATACTCCTGTGTGAAACAAGATGAAGATCTCCCCAACCACACCTAGAACTCTAAGCTGCAAATATGGTGAGAACTCGCAGTTTGAACAGTTGATTGGGTAAAGAATACTTCACTAAATAAGATAAAGAGTAACAAATATTGTTTTAAATTGAGATACGACGTGTTACTTTTTCCCCCAAAAGATAAATAACAAAATTAAGGACTTCGCAACTTCAGAACTTGCACCTTGGAAATAATTTGACCATGAAACATGCAATATAGCATATTTGGCCATGCTTCTTAAAGGCAAAAAGAACTACTTTTTTCAAAGTTTAAATGTTTGGCCAAGTTTTTAAAAGAAAAAATATATATTTTTGAATAAAAGCAAAAACATAGCCTGTTTGGCCAAGCTTCCAAAATTTGCTTATTTTATGACGTGTTTTTTTCAAAAGTATTTTTCAAAAAAATATTTTTGGTGAGAATCGATTGTTTTTGACTAATTACTTTGAAAAATACTTTTGAGCAATAATTAGTGTTTGACCAAGCTTTTGAAATCTGCTTCTAAATGTATTTTTTTCAAAAGTGCTTTTCGAGAGAACCTATATTTTTCTACTTCTCAAAAATTGCTTTTGTTTCTCCTCAAAAGAACTTTTTTTTCCTTTTAAAAGCTTGGCCAGCTGTTTCAATTGTTGGCCAAAAGCACTTTTGGCCCAAAAAAACAGAAACTTTGCCTTTTGGAGACGCAGAGAAAAATAGCTCCTCCTTAGAAGCACTTTTTTGAAAATCATTTTTAAGAAAAAATACGCTACTAATTGCTGCTCACAAGTGTTTTTCTAATTAAATAGCCAAACATAAATTACGAAAAAGCACTTTAAAGAAAAACACTTCTCAACTGAAGCTTCTTCTGATTTTAGAAGCTTGGCAGGCTAATAGTCAGCTAAAGTTTGGAGTGGCTGCAGATGCTGTACTGAAAATATGTCAATCCAGAAATGAAAATTGCAAAAGGAAATTATAGGAACGACTTCACCACATGTCCAATGACACTGCTGATTAGGAAGGACTAGTAAATTTCAAAAACCATACATAGGAATTTCCACGAGACTGAAAATAATACAAAGTGTTATCGGTTGAACAAGTAATGATATTAGGAAATTGAAAGCAATGTGACAGAAGAATCAAATTTCAGTCTCATACTAATGAGAGAATCTTCAATGACGTTACACAGATGGAATTTGAAAAGGAAGCCTTCACACCTAAAAATCCTACAGATCAAAGTTGTAAACTAGAGACTGGATTAGCAGAAACAAGCCTACTCTCATTGCCAAACAGTGTAAACTTTGTGGTCCCGTAGAACCTCTTAGGCAAATATTGCAAGCCGTTTATCTGATTCAACATCTGCCAACCTTACAATAACCTGCTTAGCGTTTTGATAAGCACTTTCAAGTTGCGCCTAGTAGGTTCATCACCAGTGAATCCTAAAATGTCGGAGCTAATGCTCTGCGGAATGCAACAAATGACAAATCACAAAGCATGAAAGCAACTGCCACACATTAGAACGGCTATACCACACAGGAAATTACCTCAATATTCTTCAAGGTGAAGACCAGCGTATATATGGACTTCCGTACCAATTCAGTGTTCTCAGGAGTCATGACCGTGGAATGTACTCTCCTGCAATTCGGTTCATAAAAGACCAAAAGCATGTAGTGACATTGCTTGCTTTGCCAAATGTAACAGAGGCAACCTCAAAGTGTCCATAACAACTTATGCATAAACTAGAAGAGCTACAAGCTTCTGAACTTTGTTTCTGTTGTCAATAGAAGAAACTCACTGCTTGTAATGAGAAAATTAGAAACCTTTAACCCTTTCGTAAATTACATGTACACCCATGCAACGGTATGGCCTAGTGGTCAATGAAGTGAATGGAGACCAAGGTTCAAACCTTGATATGTTATACACACCTTTAATTAAAAGATCACAAGATTCAAAATCTTTTTTACATTCTTAAACTTTGACCCAAGTCAAAACTAAGACAAATAAATGAAAATTTGGGTGAAGTAATATATATATGGGTCAATATGCACGATAAATACAGGTCTCAAGGTTTCAGGGACAGCTGTATCTTCTAAATGTTGAATGAATCGACACAGGTTTCAACACAGATCACATATATCTCGGAAAAGAAAGAGACACATCACATCTAGAGATCCAAGATTTGAACTAGGTGGTTCTTGAATTTAAAAACGATAAAAATAAATAAGAAGTGTACAAACCACATATACGACAAAGGCAATAAGACACAGCTAACTGGTATGCAACCTATTCATATGCATTCAGTGTTTAATTATGTTACCCTCTGCAAATGTAATGCCTTATTTTTATATCTGTGAAATGTATTTGTTAAGCAACGCAGTGGGAAGTGTAAAGTCCATATTCTCGTTAAACTTGCTAGCTTTTTCTTTCATTGGCCTTGCTTACTCCAAACTAAGCTACAAAATTCTTTGGCCTAACAGGTGAGAAACGTGAGCAAAACTTAATTTGTTCGCTTAGTTCCATTCTCAACCAAAGTAACAAGTATCAAGTACATCCTATGAATTACTTTTTGAATCCTCTTTCCATTCTTGTTCAAATGGCTGAGACAATGGCTTAAAGGATGATCGTTCAAGCTCCTAGGGGGTCATAAAAGTTTCTGCAGACCAGGGTCCAATAGCATGGAATAACCAAGTTTGGAGAAATTTTATTTGACATCTGTATTAAGGGTAATGTTGAGTTGCATAGTTGTATCACATGAGTTGTCAGGTGCTTACAAAGGGTTTTATAAAGATCCTACCCTACTCGAACCACTGTCGGAAGGTTTTGTTGAATGCTCAGATTCTTTCCCATAGTCTTTTTTAGAAAACTCTGTAAGGTTTAGTTAGATTCTTTTACATAGTATCAAAGCCAATCTTTTCTGTGAACATTCTCACTCATGTTCGAATTACACGTGTAAAACAGAAATCAGTTACACGTGTGGGAGTGTGCAAGCTATATAATTGCCCCATATAGATTGTGTAGGGGCCTTCAAAGGGTTTATAAAGGTCTTGTACTCCACAGATTGCTTGATATTTTATGGAAGATTCTTAGATTCTTTCACGAGTAGCAATGCTATAAGTCCATTAAAGAACCTATGAGACTGGTGGAGATAGAGATAAGTTGAAGTTGAGGAAGGGAGAGATAAAGTGAGAGATCAAGTAATTCAAGGCACACAACCCTTCGTATAGATTTCCTTTGATTATAGTAATATCTGTATTCATTGAGTTATACCGAAAAGTTGCAAAAAGATCTTCAAAATGCTCTGATTAAACAGTTGATAATAGGATATCTCCAGTGATGCGAACTAACATAAATTATAGATTCACCTTATATCCTCAGAAGCTAGTGTCAAACTTCTAGTCAAACTCTCAACTTCCTTCAGTAAGCCACTATCACGAACATCAGCTAGCAAAGGTTGGACATCCTCAGCCATGGCATTAATCTGAGATGTCACTACATCAAAGGTACAATATTCATATATGAGAATATACTACATACCTGTGAACACCATATAAATTGTTCAGCACAATAGGATAAGTGCAACTCTATGCTCAACATTGACAACTGTTTCAGTTTACCCCCCACCCCAATCCGTCCCCATCTGCAATGGAACTATATAGCAAACACATGTTGCAGCAGTACTGACTACTCATAGTTTTACACTGACCACCCGACATCCGACACCCAAATAATAGCTGTCCAGTTGCTTTTGACACATATGTAGAATATGCACTACATGCCATATTAGTGTACTAAATGGACATCTACAACTCCAAACTGGATTAGATAGAAAATTGTCGAAATTTGAGCGTTTTTCCCGCAGATAGAAATGGCGCATGAAGCACAAAATGCAGGTTTTCGACAGAATTCTCTAACAGATAAACGTACTAAAGCTAATAATAATTAAACAAACTTATAATCATTTTCTGGAGCACTTCTTTAATAGTTCCACTATATCCAATACAACAACAACAACTACAACAACAACAACAACAACAACAACAACAACGATAAAAAACCCAGTGTAATCCCACCTGTGCCGTCTGGGGAGGGTAGTGTGTACGCAGGCCTTACCCCTACCCGGTGGAGGTAGAGAGACTATTTTCAATAGACCCTCGGCTCAAGTAACAGTAAAATTAAAGTAACAAACAGTAGCAACAACAATATAATAGGAACAAATGGCACGTGTAATATAAAAAACTAGGAATAAGAAGAAAAAAAACACAAAAATAGTACTAATACTACTGATAAAACTAAGGAACTAACGACTATTGTCAACCTTTCACCTTAATTCTCGATTTCGTCCTACTTTATCAAGGATCATGTCCTCGGTAAGCTGGAACAATGACATATCCTGCCTAATCAACTCACCTCAATACTTCTTAGGCTTACCCTCCACTTCCTTAGACCTGCCATGGTCGACCTATCACACCTCCTGACCAAGGTATCTATGGCTCTCCTCCGCATGTTCCTGGACCATCTCAACCTCGATTGCCATAGTTTGTTCTTCACCGAGGCCACACCCACTTTGTCCCTAATAACTTCATTCCTAATCTTGTCTTTCCTGGTATGCCCCCACATCCATCTCAACATCCTCATTTGAGCTACCTTCATCTTCTGGATATAGGACTTGTTGACGGGCCAACAATCCACCCCATACAACTTAGTCGGTCTAACCACCACTCCATAGAACTTGCCTTTAAGTCTTGGTGACACATTCTTATCACACAGAACTCCAGAAGCGAGCCTACATTTCATCCACTCCGCTCCAATGCGGTAAGTAACATCCTGATCAATTACTCTGTTTCTTTGGATTACATGGATTACAGACCACAGATATTTGAAATTATCCCTTTTTGGGATGACTTGTGAATCAATCTTCACTTTTGTTGTTGCTTCAAGCATCCCATCACTGAACTTGCACTCCAAGTATTCAGATATTAAATAATCAAATTAATTACAACAAAGCAAAGGAATTGTCCTATGGGACTGTTTTTTATCCTATTTGTTCAAGGTAGTTATTGGATCTCAGGTCATCGCCAAGAGGAACAGTGTCAGATATCTTGGGTCGGTGATTCAGGGGGATGGAGAGATTGACGGTGACGTCACTCATTGTATAGGAGCGGGGTGGTCAAAGTGGAGGCTTGCATCAGGAGTCCTGTGTGACAAGAAAGTTCCACAGAAACTCAAGGGAAAATTTTATAGAGTTGTGATTAGACCTGCCATGTTGTATGGGGCGGAGTGCTGGCCAGTGAAGAACTCTCATGTTCAGAGAATGAAGGTTGCGGAGATGAGGATGCTCAGGTGAATGTGCGGGCTCACCAGGTTAGATAAGATTAAGAATGAAGTTATTCGAGAGAAGATGGGGGTGACCCCGGTGGATGAGAAGATGCGAGAAGCGAGGCTGAGGTGGTTCGGGCATGTGCGGAGGAGAAGTCCTGATGCTCCGGTGAGGAGTTGTGAGCGGTTGGCGATGGTCGGCGTACGGCGAGGCAGAGGGAGGCCTAAGAGGTATTGGGGTGAGATGATTAGGCATGACATGGCTAGAATGCGGGTTTCCGAGGACATGGCCCTTGATAGGAAAGTCTGGAGGTCTAGTATCAGGGTTGTAGGATAGGGGCTCCTAGAGTTTTTCGTACTCCTCAACCGGGGTTGGGTAAGGCTTGGCAGGGCTATCCATAGATGATTTCTGTATTGGATTGTGTCTCTCTTATGGTAGTTATTTATGGTAGTTACTGTCTGATATTATTGCATGCTATTTTATTTATGGTTCTTATGTTTAGATAATTATTTACGCTATTTCTGTTGGAGTTACTAATGCTCTTTTGTTTTTGTTTTTGTTTTTCCTTCACTGAGCCAAGGGTCGATTGGAAACAACCTCTCTGCCCTTTCGGATAGGGGTAAGGCTTGTCCAGTGTTTTTGATAGCGCGCGGCGAATAATAGCGACGAGGGCTCGCTTCAGTGAGGCGAGAGGCGGACAGCGAAGCGCTCGCCTTTTTGATGTGAGGCGACAATTTATAAAATATATATATATATATATATTTTATAAATTGTCGCCTCACATCAAAAAGGCGAGCGCTTCGCTGTCCGCCTCTCGCCTCACTGAAGCGAGCCCTCGTCGCTATTTGTTTATATATATATATATAACACTAAAAACTCAATAACAATAATATTTTAATAATAAATATATCAATTTAAAAATTAAAAACTCAATAGATAGTCATAAACTCATCAAATAAGCAACATCTATTCTTCTTGAAGATTTTCAAATTCTACAACATCATAATTGATAGAATTATATTGGCTATCATCTTCTTCATCCTCGGACACTTCATCAATTAGGGTGGACCGGCTTGAACTTGCTACCCCCTTTCCCTTGTACGTTGAACTTGACTCGCTCTAAGTCCATAGATGTTCTTCTCAACTCCAACGGCCATAGAAACGGTACCCTAATCAAGATCATCTCCTTCATACACTTGTTCATCTTCGTGATTTTGGGGGACTCCAGTTAACCATTCATTTGTCTCATCAATATTGTCCAACAAAATTGGATCAATAGTATCGCGAGCTTCATAACGTCGCCTCAATGTTCTATTGTATTTAATATACACTAGATCATTGAGACGCGATAGCTCAAGCCTATTCCTTTTCTTGGAGTGAATCTGCGCATTAAGTTATTTAGATTAAATAGTAAGTACTAATAATAATACAATATAGAATATATATTAATATAACAAATCTACTTCTTACATGCTCAAATACGCTCCAATTTCTCTCGCATCCAGATGCACTACAAGTTAGGCTTAATACTTTGATGGCAAACTTTTGCAAGTTTGGAGTTTGACTTCCAAATTGCTTCCACCATTGAACTATAGTAAAATATTTTAAAAGTTAATAAGTATAAATCAAATAAATTAAACTAAAGTTATAAGGAAATCTATATTAAAGTTAGTTACTTGGCGACCTTTTGTCTCTGGCTCTAATGGCAGCCGGTAAACCAAATAGGCCATCTGCTTGTTCGTACTTACCAAACTCCTCCCCTATTAGATCTATCGTCGCTGAATTAGGGATCAACTTCTCAAGACATGCATGGTATCCAACCCACACCTCTGGAGCCAAAGTTTCCTGACTAGTGTTCTTGTAAAATAATCCCGGTTCAGAAGATGGCCTGCTGCATGCAAAGGTCGATGGAGTTGCTTGTCCCACCTGCTATCAATTATCTCAAAAACTTTCTCATATTTCCTAACATCTCCATCAAATGATGCTGCAATACTCTCTTACGCTCTATCCATAGCTTCATAAAGATAGCCCATTGGTGGTTTTTTCTCCCCATCCACCATACGGAGCACCCGAATCAAAGGACCACCAACTTTAAGAGCCCGAACAACATCATTCCAGAATGATGGAGCAATAAGAATTTTGGCAACCTCTCTCCCGCAGCTTCCTTTGCATAGTTATTATCTTTCCAATCATTCGAAAGAACTAGCTTTCTCAAATTTTCCTTTTGCAAGTAAAAACTATGCAAAGTTAAAAAAGCCGTTGCAAATCTAGTCTTGGCCGGTCTCACAAAATTTCTTTCTTGTGTGAATTTCCTCATCAAATTCAACAACAACGGCCTCTGGCTGATGTAAGCATAGATCTTGACGGCCTTAGCGAAAACTGTAAAAGTAACAATAGCAATTTTAAATTAATAGTTTAATACTAAAGGCTAGGATATAAGTATAAATAAAGTTAAAGGCTTGAAAGATAATTATATTAAAGTTACCTGAAGCATATGGGTGTTCCTTGAATATGTCACCAAACATCAAGTTGATACAATGGGCAGCACATGGAGTCCAATAAATGTTTGGATAGATAGCTTCCATCATCTTCCCCGCACTAACATTCTCACTAGCATTATCTGTAACAACTTGTACAACATTTTCCTTTCCAATTTTATCGATAGTATTTCTAAACAAGTTGTACATTTTGCTTCCATCCGTAGAAGAGTTGCTAGCATCGTGAGATTCAAGAAAAATACTACCTCTTGGAGAGTTCACCAACACATTTATACTCATTTTCCCATTCTGTGATGTTCACTTATCCATCATAATGGAACAACCAAACTTGGTCCATTCCACTTTATGCTCCTCAATAATTTGGTCTACCTTCTTCACCTCCTTTTTAAGATGAGTTACTCTAACTTCATGATAGCTAGGAGGCTTCATCCCCGGGCCTGTTTTGTAGTTGACACAGTTGAAAGGAAGGCCTGCATCGTACATCCATGATGCAAAGGCACTGACGGCGCGATCCCTCAAAGTCTTCTTGACATCTTTACCCGAACCTTCTTCATTTTTTCCCCTTTCTTGTTGTTTTGCCGAGTAATAAAGATTGATAGTGTCTTTTGCCACCGAACGTGTCGTGGATGACCCACTAGATTGAGTGCCTTTTAGGGGGGAGGTCCCATTTCACCTTCTTCATCCATCTCATCATCTTCATCAATTAGATTCACGGAATTCACCGATGCTTCATAACTCATTTGAGTTCTTACTAAATTTTTCTTTTCAACAAAAGCTTTTATTTCCTCCCTAACCTCGGGCGGACAAAGGGCACATTGTATTACTAATCCACCGATCAAATGTTGCTTGTGACGAGTTATCCCACCATTATATGTTTTTCCACAGAACAAACATTTAATTGCAGTTCTTGACGGGCCTTGTATAGCATAATTCCAAGCTATATCACTTCGTTTACTATTATCGGATGACGCCATTTCAATTTTCAGCGTTGTTTTATAGAAAAATATAGCAATAAATCAAATAAAGTTAAGCAACTTAGCAGAGCAGAATTGCAGATTAATTTTTCTACTTTTATCTGTGCAGGTTAATTTAAGCAACTGGACAGTGTTGGTCGCGAAAACAGAGCACTGGACAGTGCTGGTCGCGAAAAACAGAGCACTGGACAGTGCTGGTCGCGAAAAACAGAGCACTGGACAGTGCTGGTTGCGAAAAACATAGCACACAATGCTGGTCCCGGAAGAGAAAAGAGGAAAGAAGAAAGAAGAAAGAAAGAAAAAACAGAGAGTCTGGTTCTGGTCGAGACTGTGAAAGAGAAAAGAAGAAAGAAGAAAGAAAGAAAAAGTGAAAAGCAGAGCCTGGTGATGTCGAGTCCAGAAAGAGAAAAGAAGAAGGAAGAAAGAAGAAAGAAGAAAGAAAGAAAAAACAGAGAGTCTGGTTCTGGTCGAGACTGTGAAAGAGAAAAGAAGAAAGAAGAAAGAAGAAGTGAAGAACATAACCGGGCACTGGTGCTATCGGAGACGCCGGAAGAAGAAGAAGATGGAGTAAAAAACCCTAATTTGTCGACTGGAGCAACTGCTGTGTTTTAATTTTGCTGGTGTGTTTTAATTTTGCTGTATTATCAAAATAGCGACGCTTCGCAGCGCCTCGCCACTCGCCACAGCTATTGTTGCGCTCGCTATTCTTGCTCGCGTCGCCACACTGCCCTTTGTGGCGTTAAAGCTTCACCTCGCCTCGCTACACGCTTTTAGCGCTGTACTGAGCGTTATTTACAACCCTGGGCTTGTCTACATATTACCCTCCCCAGACCCCACTTTGTGGAACTATACTGGGTAGTTGTTGTTTGTTGTTGTTGTTCAAGGTAGTTATTATGTCTCTTTCAAAATCACTCTACCCATAACTTCAGTGCAATGTCTATTGCAATTAACAAGAGTATGGCAAATTATATTTGGCCAAACAAGAAAGACAACTATTCTAGAGTATGGCAAATTATATTTGGCCAAACAAGAAAGAGAACTATTCTAACTCTAACTTTTTCAGTCAGCAGCTATTTAAAACACATAGACGCACAGAAATAGTTAAGAAAACTCACTAGCTTGAGTTGAATTGCAAGCTTGCGTAAGTATTTCAAGCAGTTTTAATTGCTTTTCATGCGAGAACAAATGGCAACTACTGCTGAAAAGGTTCCTCTATATCCAATGAATTTTAAAAAAATAATACACAAAAATAGATTTTAAAATCGAAACCAGGATATTCAACTCATTTCAATTTATCATGCACCTCTGACAAATACAAACATAGCAAATAACTCATATCCTTCAATAAAAAAAAATTGCAAACAAATTGAGTAGATCTAGTCGGACAATCCATTCACATTTTTCCTCTGCCCAAGTCATATACTCAGGACACAATCTAATTTGGGCTTGCCGGAGCTAATGAACTCATTATGCCACTCTCTGCACTTCAAGAAACACATTATCAACTTCACAAGCTCTCCCAATTGAAAGTTCTCAAGATAAGATGCTGTCCAACTTGCAAGTTTCATCACACACTAGAATATTTCACAGATGCTCTTTATACAGATGCTGGCAAATGGGACAGAAGTTCATAACATTCAAGTGCAACTCACAAGTCACACACCACACTTTCATAGGATGTGTTATTTAATCTAAGCTTAAAACATGTTCTTAATGAATTCCTTATTAGATGAGAAGTTGTGAAATATAAATAGAGAAGAGCAGAAAGAATTAAAAAAATGAAGGGAATTTCATAAAGTGGCATCAAGAAGATACAAGCAGAAAGAAAAAGATCTCATTCGCAATTTCGCACAAAGACAAAAAAGGGGAGATTAAATGTAAAGTGCATCAAACCTTTGTAAGTAATGGCCGAGCCTCCTCAACAACAGATAGAACTCTCTCAGCCAGCGCATAGGTGTTCGACAAACCAATTTCTTCTGCCTCTCGGCCAAGACGTGTGAATATTCCAACTAATGCATCTAAACTAACCCCTTGGTATCCTTTTATCTTTTGCCTGTCGCAAATTATCAGACCCTCTTTAGCACAATCCGGATGCAGGGGCCCTACAGATGGTACTGGGATTGGATCTCGAGGTGTAATATCAATCATTGTTTCCATGATAAGACCAGATTGGTTCACCTCAACTAACGAGTTTCGAGGAATTATTATCTTGTCATCTTCAACCTATAAACATACAAATCAATTTTTTTAAACCAACGCATTCACAAGCATCTATGGAAACAACTACAATTACTTTTAAAAAATAAAAGATAGTAAAAGGGTTCAGCAAAAGCATCAGTGCAAATTTACATGTTACTCACCTCAACAACAGCTTCAACATTTCTCAAGGAGGGATTGACTCGAATCACATTACCAATATTCACTCCTCTGATTCTAACAGGCGTGCCAGTGCAAATGCCACAAGCCTGCTCAAACTGAAGCACAGCCAAATACTTCCTGAACCTAGACCGCAACTGAAACCCTCTCAACCAAACCAAGCTGAGTGCCAACAACACTGTACCCGAAACAATAAACAACCCGACCCCACCTTCCCAGATACTCCTCCTTCCAAACCCAAAATCACTCAATGGCCGCATTGTTCGCCTCCAAATATTCCTTGGAACATCTAAAATCACAGAAAGCGGACCTTTTTGCTCGGAAGATGATGCAGGTTGTTGCTCTTGTTCTTGGCTATGACCCGAATTCTCAGACATTGCCTTTACACTAAAGGTTTTATTTTTAGGCCTCATTGGTGTTCTTACACACAACAAACGATCCCCCAACACATTTCTTCTACCGGCGATGATAGGAAACACAGTAGAATTTGTTGATACATGGACTAAAGAATTTCCAGCCATCATTTACGTTTTTTTTTTTTTTTTGCCCCTTATGTCTTCTTTCCTTTTTTCTTGTTCTTTTTTTGTTCTTTAGACAAATTTTAGCTGGAAATTGCCAAAATCCAGGAAAACAGAAAAGGGTTAGAATCAAGATTATACTTTACAAAGCAAAAAAATTTGAACAGCTAAGAACTTTCATAAGGAAATCAGAAATGATTGAAAATTAGTGAACTGCTAACAAATTATAATAATGTGGAAATAGATATGAAGATCAACAAAAACGTACCATATTGGCTTTATGGTCTAGCTGGAAGCAACCCTAGCTGTGGATCAACAACTGACTGAATTGTTGAATGAATCTTGACGAGTGAACTCAGACTGAGCGTGACAAATGGGCTGAGCTGATAAAGTGTAAAGTGGCCAACGAGATCTTGTAGGCCCAAGATAACTTAAGTGGGTTAGTGAAGTAGATTAGATGTTTGTGGGCCTTTTTGAAGATCTTTGGGAGCTAGAGGAGGGAGAAATTCAAAACTAGCTAAACTTATAAATAGTTATTCAAAAATAATCACAATTTTTAAAGTAAACGAAATTAGTTATTTTTCATTTAAAAATAAATTTGAGCGAAAATACTGTTTAAATCTAAAAAATACTCCAGTGTAATATATTGGAACTCCAGTATAAAATACAGGTCCATCATAATATACCGGAGATTGAAGCACCGTTGCTCCAATCTCCAATATATTATACCAAAATTTTTTGCGTGTTAGAGAACTTCATACAAAATGGCATCAATCTCTAGTATATTATGCTGGAACTTTCCGTATTGCAGTAAAATAGTGGCTATTTTTTAATAACTTTACAAACACTGGCTCTTTTTGAATGATCAGTCCGAAAAATGACTAGCTCATGCTATTTAACCTGAAGGGGGAGGAGAGACCCATTGCGAATATATGATAGTGCAAAATAATATTGTATAATCGCTATCAAAATAATTACCGAAATTTTTCTTGTAGTGTTCTAATCACTCACTTGGCACCCTCTCTAGGCCTCTAATTTAACAAATTCAATTTGATTCTCTTCTAATATGAAAAATATCACGACATTTTTATTAAGTAAAACAAGGTCAACTACCCATAAATCCCAAATAAATTGGAATATTACTAGGTGAATCCTCTATATAGTTCATGTTTTTATTTTCCTTTAAAAATTCATAACTATCTCCATGTTAATTGTTATCTATTAGCAAAAAAATGTTCAAATTCACCCCTAAAGTATTCGACTTGTCTTATATTTATCTTTTGATTCATAAATACTTGGCACCTTCACTTTTAAATTCGTGTCATAGTTGCCCCTTTATTTAATGAATGTTCAGACGGGCTCTAACATTTATAATTATGAAACAAAAATTAAATTTATTAGTCGCTTCTTGGGTCGGCTATTGGAGTTTTATAACGACCTGACCGATTGTTTTGAGCTTTTGCACATTGCTCGCCAGTTCTCAGACGTGACTAGCCCTGTATTATATATTTTGATTTATGTAAATTGTCAGTTTTGGTTCTCAGGGCAATAAGAATGAATTTGGAATAACAATTCTCAGTTTGACGCTTGAAATTTAAAAATTTTGACCAAGATTTGACTTGTTAATATTGTAGGAAATCATTCTATCCATGATATGTGTGCTTTGGTTGTATTAGCATGATTTCCAGGTATAGGTTTTGATGAATGACAAACAATGAAGTCAATTGTTATTATATGACAAACAATCAAGATTGAATGCCAAGAAGCATATTGATGAAGGGATTGCATAGAAAAGCCAAGACGAGCTCAAAAGTTCTAGACGGAAAACCCAAGGCGTAGGTCGTTAGGTAGAACCAATGTAAGAGCAACGTTTAAGTTATCTCGTCTTTTGGCTCAACATAGGTCATCATAAATATGCATAAAATCATTTTATCAAATCATAAATATCATAAACATTTTCATATACTTCAAACAAAATGATTTTTAACGTTTTCATTTTAATCAAAATGGTTTTTGAAGTAAGTTTTCGATTCTGGACAGAACAGCCAGATAATCGATTATCCTTATGTGATAATCGATTATGTTGGGTTTCCAGCCAAAACTGGAAATTCCAGCATGGCTGCTTAATCGATTATCACAATGAGGATAATCGATTATCTGCCTTTTTCCAGCTTAAAGTGGAAAATTCCAGAGAGGGTAAATAATCGATTATTCCACTGATCGTTGCCTTCCAACGTCTAGTTTTATGAACGTTGAGAAGATAATCGATTATGTAAAGTAAATAATCGATTATCTTGGCGTAAAATCAGCATTATTGATTGTCTATTAAGCAACGGACATACAACCTCTACCACCTATAAATAGAGGTCTTTGGGACTCATTTCATAAGAACAACATCTCTCATTATTCTTGAACATATTGATAACAATTATACATCATATTTAGAGCTTTTGTTGAGCCATTTGAGAGACAACTTTGTGTTGTTCATAGAGCTTATATTGTATCTCTTTATCCACTCTTCTTAGAGAGTTCTTGTTCTAAAAGAGAAAGGTTCTTGAGAAGACCATACCTTCTCATTGAGCGTTGGGTTTGCTAAGTACCTTCAATCTTAGTGTGTGAAGTCTTGTGGTGCGGTATCCACGAGCAAGGTGAAGTCTTGAGGTGAGGTATCCTCAAGCAAGTTGAAGTCTTGTAGAGCGTACATCTACGAGCAAGTGTAACGGTTTGTTAGGCACCCGTAAGCTTAACGGAGTTAGTATAAACTCGAGAGAGTCTCTCGGGAGACTGGACTAACCACACGTTGTGGTGAACCAGTATAAATTCGGTGTGTCCTCTCCTTGCTCTTTTTAATTACTGCACTTACTTTACTCCTGTAAAATTAATTCCGCAAAATTTATCGACATTCTCGTGCCTCACTATTCATCCCCCCCCTCTAGTGACGGGCATAAATCCTAACAGTTGGTATCAGAGCCTAACTCTCTAAAAGCCTTAACCGGTTGAGAGAACGTTCCATATATTTGTTGAGAATGTTGAACGCAGGAATGATGAGCGAAGGACACTCCACCAATAGGCCTCCACTATTTGATGGAACAAATTACACATATTGGAAAGAGCGGATGAGAATCTTTATCCAATCAAATAACTTTCGCTTGTGGCAAATCATCAAGAACGGTGAACAAATGCCGACAAAGAAAGTTGGGGAAACCACGGTTCCAAAGGAGGAAGATGAATATAATGCCGAGGACATCAAGAAGGTTGAAAATAATGCAAAGGCCATCAATATGTTGTATTGTGCGGTGAATCCGGATGACTATCGGAAGATTTCTTGCTGTACAACCGCCAAGGAGATGTGGGATAAGCTTGAGGTCACTTATGAAGGTACGCCTCAAGTTCGAGAAGCAAGAGTTGATTTTCTAACACATGAATATGAACTCTTTAGAATGAAGGAACATGAAAGCATCGATAATATGTTTGAATGGTTCTCAATGATCATCAACGATCTCCATGCTCTCGGAAAAGTATACTCGAACAAAGATCTAGTTCGAAAAATCCTACGGAGTCTCACTCCCGAATGGCATTCAAAAGCCAATGCCATCCAAGAATCGGTAGGAATCTCGGACGTCACAATTGATGAACTAAGAGGTAACCTCAAAACTTATGAAAGCACAATTCTTAAACCTTCATTTGGAGATAAGAAAAGTCCAGGTATTGCCTTCAAAGCCTCATCTTCTAAAAGAGTAGAGGTAAGTGATTCGGAAAGCGATGATGATACTATTTCCAACGATTTAATTGAAAAGTTTTATAAGTTTATGAAGAAGGAAATGAAGAAGGAAGAACCAAGTCCTTCATGCCATAATTGTGGAAAACTTGGCCACACCAAGTCACATTGTCCAAAACCCAAGGACAAGAAGAAGAACAAACACCAAAGGCGTGTGACATGGGACTCGGACAGCTCGGGTGATGAAACGGCCGCCCTATGCCTCATGGCCAACGAGGAAGAAGAGGTAAGTAATTCTAACTCTTACTCCTTTGAAGAATTACAAAAAGCTTTTCAAGAATTATATGGTGAATTGAAAAAGACTTCAAAAATCTCCAAAGAGGCCAAGGCTAAAATTAAAGTTTTAGAAGAAGAAAATAAATTTTTAGAAAATGATAATATTGATCTTAAAAATAAAATTAAGGAGATGACTGAAGCCTCTTCAATTGATCAAAGTTCTAATTGTTCCTCTTGTGATTCTTTGAAAATAGAGAACATAAAACTTAGGAACACACTAGAAAAACGTAGTGCAGATGATCCTAAAACAATTGAAGAAATTAAGAAGAAAAATCCCAAGAAAAATAAAAGGCGTAAGAAGAATATTAGAAAGGATGATAGAAATGAGGTTGGACCACCTAGAAATAATTCTAGGAACTTCATTAATGAGTCTAGAATGAATCATTTTAGACCACCTAGAAATGACTCTAGGAATCTCAATACTTCTAGGAATAACGACTTTAGATCACCTAGAACGTTTTTGGCTCAACCAAGACATATGCACAACCCGAACGTTATATGTCATTATTGCAACCGGGTAGGACACATAGCACCCGTATGTTTTACAAAACATAGGGATTTATCTTTTGGCTATGATTATTACTTGCCTAACCCCCAAGGACCCAAAAGTGGTTGGGTACCTAAAAACTATTTTTAGGTACGTTTGCAGGTGTGCTTGAAGACTACAATGTTGCAGTAGATGCACCAAGCCGAAACCTTATTGCATCAAGGGGGAATTTCGGTTAGTTATCATTTTTGATAAAAGCATAAGAGTCGATATGTGTTAACAGTTGGTATATATTTTTTTAATAATAAATGACTCAAGTTTTGATGATTATAACTCCTGTTTTTGTTAAAAATTAACAGTTGATATGGAAATAAGTAATATGTTTTTGCTAACAATAACAATTTTTTGATAAAAATAACATTTGATATGTACGTTATGTCTAACAATTGGTATGACTTTTAATTATTTGGGCAATCTTCATCATGCATATTACTCATTGTACAAAGGGGACAATAGCCTTTGTATACTCTTTTTGCTAATGCCAAAAGGGGGAAGAAGAACTTAGGCGATATGCATCTAATAAGGGAGAATGTCTCTACCTTCTCGTATGCCTTAATTAAGGGGGAATTATTGGCATAACTTATGTGTTGAGATATAGCATGGCTTTAGGGGGAATCCGATATGCATATCTCCTATTGTTTGTCATTATCAAAAAGGGGGAAATTGTAGGAAATCATTCTATCCATGATATGTGTGCTTTGGTTGTATTAGCATGATTTCCAGGTATAGGTTTTGATGAATGACAAACAATGAAGTCAATTGTCAAACAACGTTATTATATGACAAACAATCAAGATTGAATGCCAAGAAGCATATTGATGAAGGGATTGCATAGAAAAGCCAAGACGAGCTCAAAAGTTCAAGACCGAAGACCCAAGGCGTAGGTCGTTAGGTAGAACCAATGTAAGAGCAACGTTTAAGTTATCTCATCTTTTGGCTCAACATAGGTCATCATAAATATGCATAAAATCATTATATCAAATCATAAATATCATAAACATTTTCATATACTTCAAACAAAATAATTTTTAACGTTTTCATTTTAATCAAAATGGTTTTTGAAGTAAGTTTTCGATTCTGGACAGAACAGCCAGATAATCGATTATCCTTATGTGATAATCGATTATGTTGGGTTTCCAACCAAAACTGGAAATTCCAGCATGGCTGCATAATCGATTATCACAATGAGGATAATCGATTATCTACCTTTTTCCAGCTTAAACTGGAAATTCCAGAGAGGGTAAATAATCGATTATCCAATAGAGAATAATCGATTATTCCACTGACCGTTGCCTTCCAACGTCTAGTTTTATGAACGCTGAGAAGATAATCGATTATGTAACATAGATAATCGATTATCTTGGCGTAAAATCAGCATTATTGATTGTCTATTAAGCAACGGACATACAACCTCTACCACCTATAAATAGAGGTCTTTGGGACTCATTTCATAAGAACAACATCTCTCATTATTCTTGAACATATTGATAACAATTATACATCATATTTAGAGCTTTTGTTGAGCCATTTGAGAGACAACTTTGTGTTGTTCATAGAGCTTATATTGTATCTCTTTATCCACTCTTCTTAGAGAGTTCTTTTTGTAGAAGAGAAAGGTTCTTGAGAAGACCATACCTTCTCACTGAGCGTTGGGTTTGCTAAGTACCTTCAATCTTAGTGTGTGAAGTCTTGTGGTGCGGTATCCACGAGCAAGGTGAAGTCTTGAGGTGAGGTATCCTCAAGCAAGTTGAAGTCTTGTAGAGCGTACATCTACGAGCAAGTGTAACGGTTTGTTAGGCACCCGTAAGCTTAACGGAGTTAGTATAAACTCGAGAGAGTCTCTCGGGAGACTGGACTAACCACACGTTGTGGTGAACCAGTATAAATTCGGTGTTTCCTCTCCTTGCTCTTTTTAATTACTGCACTTACTTTACTCCTGCAATTTTAATTCCGCAAAATTTATCGACATTCTCGTGCCTCACTATTCACCCCCCTCTAGTGACGGGCATAAATCCTAACAAATATATGATCTTGGATTGGAATTTTTATGACTTGGTTAGATCCGTTAGGTGATTTTGGAATTTGGAGCATGACCGAAATATGCTTTGGAGGTTCGGAGTAGATTTAAGCTTGAATTGGCGAAATTGAGTTTTTGGCGCTTTCCGGTTGATAGGTGGGATTTTACTATAGGGGTCAGAATGGAATTCTGGAAGATGCAGTAGCTTCACTATATATCATCTGGGATGTGTGTGCAAAATTTCATGTCATTCGGACGTAGTTTGGTCGGGATTTTTATCAAAAGCGTAATTTAGAAGAACTTGAAATTCTTATTGTGATGTTGTTTTGAGCGTTTCGAAGGTTGGTACAAGTTTGAATCAGGTTATGGGTGATGGTTGAACTGTTAGTTGAGGTCCCGGGGGTCTCACACGAGTTTCGGGTGGTCAACCGGACCATTTCATGAAATTTGGAATTGCAGAAATCTGATGTTCGATGTTGCACATTTTTTGACCTTCATGTTCGCGAGAGGGGAGCTGCGATCGCGGACGGTTACCTAGAGAAGGCTGAGATTTTATCCTTCTGCGTTCGTGAGAAAGTCTTTGCATTCTAAAGGGCTGGGAATTTATTCATCACGTTCGCGTAAAGGAAGAGTGGTCAACTAGGTCTGATGCATCTTATTCATCGTGTTCGCGATTGGTGTAACACGATCGCGAAGGACTGTCTGAGTAAAGAATCACGTTCACGATGGGTTGGTCACGATCGCGAAAAAGAAAATGTGGTCTAAGTAATTTGCTAACGCGAGGCTTTGAACGCATTCGCGAAAAAGGAATTTTATGCCTAAGCAGAATGATTTAAAATGGCTATTCATTTTGAGGCTAAGAACCTCCATTATTGGGCGATTTTGAAGCTTGGGAGAGCTAATTGAAGAGGTAATTCGAGAGAATTTCATGGAGGTAAGATTTTTGGATCCTAAACTTGTTTTATGATGAATTTTATCATTTTAAGCTTAAAATCCATGGAAAAATCATAGCAAAAATGGGTAATTAGGGCTTTAAATTAAGAGACCTTTGAATGGGGATTTGAGGGGTCATTTGAGGTCTGATTTTGATATTCTTGATATGTATTGACTCGTGTGAGGACGAGGATTCTATTGGTGTGACTTTTTTTGGATTCTGAGATGTGGGCTCGAGGGTCAGATTTGAGCAATTTTGGGATTTTTTTATGTGAATTGGATATTTTCGAGTAAGCTTCATTCCGTTAGCATATTTTAATAATTATGTACTGATTGTGGCTAGATTTGGAGCATCCGAAGGTCGATTCGTGTGGGCAAAGGTATCGCGAGCTAGAGCTTGGACTGGATCGAGGTGAGTAATGATTGTAAATGATGTTCTGAGGGTTTGAAACCTCGGATTGCACATCGTAGTGCTATATTGAGGTGAGGAACACGTTTGATGACGATCATGAGGTCTTGCATTATTGGGGAATATGACTTGGCCCATCCTGATAGTTGATTTTACCGTGCATTCGACTAAAATCTAATTGCTATCATTGTTATTTGGGCTGAATGCCATATTTGGGCTTCGTTCCAACTATTTGAACCCTTCAAGGATCTTTTTATTGATATTTCCTCACTATCTTGACTTTACACTTGAACTTAGTCATGTTTTTTTCCCACTATTTTCATACTCAGCCATGTTTACTGAGTTTTAAGACTTAAATGATATTTTTAAATGATGTTTGGTCTAAGAAACATTGTTTTACTGTTGCCCAAGGGGCTTGTGAGGATTTTTGACTGAGTAAGACCGAGGCCCTATGTTGTGAGGAAACACTTATAGTAATTTGAGGTCGAGGGCCTGAGATATGTACGCCACGAGGTGGCTTGATTGATATGTGGCCGAGGGCCTAGTTTTGATGCCACGAGATGGCTTGATATTGTGCTTGGGTTGTAAGGGGCCCCTCCAGGAGTCTGTACACCCCTAGTGAGCGCGGGTACTCATTGTGATGTGAGATATAGCCCAAGGGGCTAGTATTATTCTATGTGATTGTTGGGGGGCTGGTATTGTTCTGAGATATTGCCTGAAGGGTGGATTTGTTTACATTATGCCCAAGGGGCGAACCTTATGTGCTTAACTTTCTTATTTTCCTGTCATTTACCTGTTTAATTGTGTATTTGTGCCCGAGGGATATATATCTGTGCTTATCTACACTTGTTGTTCAGCATTCATTTGTGTAACTGTTGAAAAAGTCATTTTCAAAGAAGCTTAAACTAAGCTAAGATGTTTTAAGGGATTTTATAGCTCCATTGCGTTCTACTGGTTTTGGAACTGCTTCTATAGAACATATTGATGCACTTTTCATGATTTCTTACCATTGAGACTTTAGTTATAATTGTTACTCACTGAGTTGGAGTACTCACTTTACTCCCTACACTTTGTGTGCAGATTCAGGTATTTCAACACCCGATAGTGATTTTTGGATGATCGGAGGCAAAGTTATCGGAGTTTAGGAAGGTAGTTACCAGCGTTCATAGTAGTGCTTTTCTCCCTCGTTATTTCATTAGTCTGTATTTTGGTATACTTTGGACTTCCAATTGTATTTAAACCTCAATGGATGCTCGTGACTTGTGACACCCTAATGTCACGCTGTATTCATTTTCGCACTTGTTTTATTTTGCTAAATCGGTACTTGTTAGGGATTTTTCCTTGTAAACGACCTAAATTGACTTAAGCGGTTAACACTGAATTTGGGAATTATGTCACCTGATGTCTTCATAAGAGGCACCATCACGATCGGGTTCGGTTTGGGGTCATGACAAGTTGGTATCACAGTCGAGGTTACATAGGTCTCATGAATCATGAGCAAGTTTAGTAGAGTCTCACAAATCGGTACGGAGACGTCTGTATTAATCCTCGAGAGGTTGCAGAACCTTTAGGAAAAACTTCACATTCTTGAAATTCTTATCGTGTGTCCTTGATTCAGCTTGAAAAGTAACTTTTGAAATTCCTTCCACGCGTTCGTATGCACGCATGAGCACTCAATATCATATGTACATCAATTACTTGTGATTCCCTGATCGAGGGGCGAGATGTGATCTTTGTGTGTTTGACGTTTGGCCAGTCTGAAGAACTTGAGGCCGGATTTCTACCTATAGCTTGAGCACCGAGGTGTTTATTTTATGAGCCATGTTTTTGAACTTATATATTCGGTAGTGCCCCTATTAGTAGAAGTGATGGCTAGATAATTACGGGATGAGTGTGATGTGATTGCGAGATGTATTCATATGATTTAGAAGCGACAAGAAGGGTCTGCTGGAGGATAGAAGAATTATTAGGTGCTTGATTTCCATTTTGATTCGAGGTATAACCCCGAGTTATGGGTGCGTGGAGAACTTTTTAATGTTTCCTAGTTTGGATTGAAGAAAATTTCATGTTGCGGTATGAGTTCAGACTCATGAAGATTAAGTACTTGCTTAATGTTTATGGCGGTGGAAGGTGTACATAAATGTTAGTTAGAGGCAAAACATATGGGTTATCTCCTGCGGAGTGTTGTTAAGTTGTGTGATCCTTATGTTGTTTTAAGAAGATCTCCTTTACAAGTGAACATGTGTGTTGCTATTAAATTTTAATCGCTCAAGAGTGTGGGCTTGACTGTTACGAGGGTGAATGCAAAATTTACAGAAAATTTAAAGTATCAAATGGTCTGTGTTTCACAAGCTTATGAAGGATTGAGTTTAACCTGAATACAAAATTATGGCAGTAACAGAGTATATTCATTATGAGTTGTTGTGCATTTTGACCAATGTCTTTGAGCCAAGTGGGGGAGTCTGTTAATGAATAGTTGATTGCACGGTTATCTACTATGATGGTTCTTTGTGAATCAATTATAGCTCGAGTAAAGGAAATTTCAATACATGTTATGTTATGCTTTATGGGTGTATGAGAATTGGGGAATGACTTGAGTTATTGCTGGTAAGGAATGATCGGTGCATAGAGCAGGAAGTTGCTTAGTTATATTGGGATGAGGTTACATTCTGCGGTGTCGGAGTGCTAATGAGGCACGGGTTGTTCGGTTCATTTGATCAGGCTAATTGAAGCTTGAGTAGAATGGATGACTCTAGAGATTGGTTCTAATACGTTCAAGGTTTTTCATGTAATAATTGGAGATTTTCAGGTGTATAATTTGGCTAGAAACTGAGGTTTACATTGGAGGGTTCAAGAATTGTGACATTTCTATATCAATTAGGGGATTCTTATATCGATATTAGGAAGGTAATGGTTCCAGATTCGCAAAAAGTCTCTTCATGGTAGGTATTTTGAACATGGTGTTTTTGGGAATATTTAGGAGAGTATCCAGCGACTTATGAGCCTTGGATGGTGTGGTTTCATGTTTGGGTCTTGTATGGTTAGTCTGGGTTGAGGAACTGTGGTGTTATAGCAAGAAGGAGTATCAGGTTGAAGGTAAATTAGAAGGAAACTCGGATAAATGGGATAGCTTGATAGTAGGCCGAATCGGTATGGTAAGGATATGATTAGGTTTTTGGATGCTTATGAGGATGAGTTTATGCATGTGTTTCGCGACAATGCTCCTGGTTCTTAATGGCATGCGTAGCTTGGTTAAGTCAAAAGGATTCAGTCTTGATGGTTTAGTTTTGTGCAAGTGGAATACAGAGAATTCTTGATAGTTTTTACCACGGTCAGAGGTATATCTTTTCGGCGAGCGTGAGAAGCATAGGATGTATAGTGATTTTTCTTCTAGGTGGGATAAAAGGAAAGTTCTTGACTAGTTGAGTACGTAGTTGTTTGTGACTCGGAAGGGAGATGAAGTTCTCATGTTATCCTAAGATGGTATGGTATATGTGGTATGTTGTGGAGGATTGAGATTTGCGTGTGTAAGATTACGGTTCAGTTTTGAACGGAAGGTCATAAAATTCTTAGGCAGCACAAGCAGTTTAAAATAATTAGAGAAATGAGCTTCAGATGATTAGGGGAATGATCTTCAGATGATTAAGGAAAGGGTATTGCTAATTGGTGTGATTTGACAAGGGTATATGTATCAGAAAAAGGCAATGTGATGAAGTTGATGGTACTTCATTAGTATTGAGGCACTTTATTGTTTGACCGACTGCTTACATTCGACATTTCTATATAATACTCCTTTGCCTAGCTTCCCATTGCTAGAACTTCCAGCACTAAGGTGGTTGGTGTGGTAAGGCAAGGAACTCCTCTTTTTGAAGAAGAGTGCCTACTCGAGCTATCTTAAAGTAAAGCTCTATAGGTTAGCTATAGGTAAATTTGGGTTCGCTTGGTAGTACGAAGGAATCATAAGAGCATCTCTCGTGGGAATGATTAGGTATTAAAGGTGTGTTGTATACTCGGACGGTGGAATTGGGATCAGATTATGGTGATTCGTGTGTTGTACGAAGTTGGAGATTGGGAGTTCTCATATTCAGGCTATGCTGTGGTTGTGGATCGTGTGTATTGGCACTGTTTAGCGACTATCGGGGTTTGGAGACCCCGAGTGGATCTTTTGCTGCTTGGTATGTTAGATTTTGGATGTAATATTGTGTACAGACTGGTTGTCTTCGTGTTATGTTATTCTGGACTATTGCGCTAAGGCGGCGATGTTGGCTATGCCAGGAATGGCATGGATTGAGTGGCGAGGCTAGACAAATTATGCTCTTAGTAGGGTGGTCTTATATTTCGAAGAACTAGCAGATGGCTGGGAAGGATTGTCTTTCTTATTTGGGCTTTCGTGATGGATGTCAATGTAGAGACTCCTACCATATATTTAGTTCCGGGGGTGAGGGACTTTTTAGATGTGTTCTTGTGGCCGGGCATGTCGCCAGGCAAGGTTGTTGATTTTAGTGTTAAATTGATGTCGAGTACCATATCGTATGGCACTAGCGGAGTTAAAGAAGTTAAGGGAGAAGTTTCAGGGTTTCCTTGATAAGGGGTTCATTGGTAGGCCAATGTGGATGTGTGTTCTAACTTGAGTCGGCCTGGTTGGCTCTAAGTTATAATATTGAGGGATGTGTTGGTTCGATTGTTTTTGAGCTTATCAGTAATCTAGGGAGATCTATGAGTTACCTTTTTATATTGCAAGGCATTATAATTTGTTGGTTATATGCACATATGGTGCGGTTCTATTGGGGTTTCATAGTGGAAGTCGAGCAGGGAGAGTAATTGGGTATTGCTTGGTGAATGGGGTATCGATTATGTCCTTTCAGGTTTATGTGGTGTATGTTATTTGATTCACCATGAGTATGATGATTTTCTTTGGTTCCAGACATCAAATTGCACGTGGTTGTCATTTTGAGCAAAATGACTTGGGATGTTTCATGTGGACTAGTGTTTAGATAGGGTCATGTATTGAAACAAAGTTATATGGAGGTGTGACCCTTCGAGTTAGATTCACATATTTTGTTTCTACGATGTGTGATGGGTTCTCATTATTTTGTTCTGGTAGTACTGATGAGTTGGTGGTATAGCCTTTTCGTTCGAGTCGTCTTCATGATAGGAGTATATTCAGATTGTTGTTCATTCGTGTACGGATTGCACGAGTTGTGGCTTTAGATTGTATTGACGTGTCATGTCACTAAAGTAGTCGTGTTGGAATTTGATGAGATTGTTGGGATCCAGAATAAATACAAATGGATTTGGTTTTCGCGTGTTGGGGGGATAATATCGAGGCTCGGCTCAAAAATTTGCTATGCTTCTTGTCAAAGGAGAAATGGCTTCACAAATAGTTGATATGTGGAGTGGTTATGACTCCTTATATGTTTCATTTATCCTTGGCAGTATCGGAAGTGTTGGGATGAGGCTTTATTTGGTAAAAGTCTTATTATCTAAATTCGGATGTCGTAAGCAACTGCTATGATTAGAAGTTATTGCTACAAGTGTTTGAGTCATGTGGTATGCCATGTAATTGCACCTGAGGTTGTAGGTATGGGTTATTACAACTTGTTTGGGCTTATTCAGAGTATAAATGTGAGATTCTAATCTTGTAAGTGATTTTAGAAGTGGAAATATTGTTCTAAGGTTATGGGCTAGGTTGGATTGTGAAATTTTGGTTACATCGTATTATCGGACCTATATGAGATAGGGTGACATGGGATCACTATGGGCACGTTTGAGGATGAAAGTATATTTAAGTGGGGGAGGATGTAAATTTTGCACTTCGTTCGCCAGTTCTCGAGTATGACTAGCCCCATATTATGTATTGTGACTTATGTAAATCGCCGATGTTTGTTTTCAGGGTAATTAGAATGAATTTGGAAGAACAAATATCAATTTGAAGCTTGAAATTTGAAAGATTTGATCAAGATTTGACTTGTTTATATATGATCTCGGATTGGGAATTTTATGATTTGGTTAGCTCCTTTAGGTGATTTGGTACTTAGGAGCATGATTGGAATGTGTTTTGGAGGTCCGGAGTAGATTTAAGCTTGAATTGGCGAAATTGAGTTTTGGCGCTTTCCGGTTGATAAGTGAGATTTGATATAGGGGTCGAAATGGAATTCTGAAAGTTTGCAGTAGCTTCGTTATGTCATTTGGGATGTGTGTGAAAAATTTCAGGTCATTCATACATTGATTGGTTAGGTATTGATCAAAAACGTAATTTAGAAGATTTTCAAATTCTTAGGCCTGAATTTGATGTGAATTTTGTGTTGTGATGTTGTTTTGAGCATTCCGAATGTTGGTAAAAGTTTGAATAAGATTATGGGTGATTGTTATGCTATTAGTTGAGGTCTTGGGGGCCTCAGGTGAGTTTTGGGTGGTCAATCAGACCATTTTATGAAGTTTGGAATTGCATAAATCTATTGTTCAATGTTGCAGGCTTTTTGACCTTCGTGAGAGGGGAGCCGCGATTACGAAGGGTTAGCTGGAGAATGCTGAGATTTTGGCCTTCGCGTTTGTGAGAAGGTCTTCATGTTCACGATGGGCTGGAAAGTTATTCATCGCGTTCACGAGGTATGTTCCGTGTTCGCATAGAGGAAGAGTGGTCAGCTGGGTCTGAGGCATCTTATTCATCGCGTTCGCAATTGCTGTGACGCGATGGCAAAGGCCTGTCTGAGTAAAGCATCGCGTTCGCGATGGGTTGATCGCGATCACAAAAGAGGAAATTTTATCAAAGTAATTTATGCTTCGCGAACGTGAGGCTTTGACCGCGTTCGTGAAGAAGGAATTTTATGCCTAAGCAGAATGATTTAAAAGGGCTATTCCGCGATTTTGAGGCTAAGAACTTCCATTGTTGGGCGATTTTGAAGCTTGGCAGAGCTAATTGAAGAGGGAATTCAAGAGGATCTCATGGAGGTAAGATTTTTGGACCGTAAACTTGTTTTTATGATGAATTTTATCATTTTAAGCTTGAAATCCATGGAAAAATCAGTAGCAAAAATGGGTAATTGGGGCTTGAGATTAACAAACCTTTGAGTGGGGATTTGAGGGGTCATTTGAGGTCCGGTTTTGATGTTCTTGATATGTATAGACTCGTGTAAGGATGAGAATTCTATTGATGTGACTTTTGTTGGATTCCGAGACGTGGGCCCGGGGCGGGATTTGAGCAATTTCGGAATTTTTTATGTGAATTGGATATTTTCGAGTGGGCTTCGTTTCCTTAGCTTATTTTAATAATTATGTACTGATTGTGGCTAGATTTGGAGCATCCGGAGGTTGATTTTTGTGGGCAAAGGTTCGCGGGCTAGACTTGGTCCATCACGATTGATGATTTTATCGCGCATGACTGAAATCTATTTGCTATCATTATTATCTTAGATGATTGCCATATTTGGGCTTCGTGCCAACTATTTGAATCATTCAGAGATTTTTTATTGATATTTCCTCATTGTCTTGACTTTATTCTTGAACTCAGTCATGTCGTTTTCTAGTGTTTTCATACTTAGCCTTGTTTACTCAGTTTTAAGACTTAAACGATATTCTTAAATGATGTTTGGACTGAGAAACACCATTTTACATTTGCTCGAGGGGCTTGTGAGGATTTTTGATTGAGTAAGGCTGAGGGCCTATGTTGTGAGGAATCACTAATACTGATTTGAGGACGAGGGCCTGGGATATGTTTGCCACGAGGCGTCTTGATTGATATGAGGCCGAGGGCCTTTTTTTGATGCCACGATATGACTTGATATTGCGGTTGGGCCGTTAGGGGCCCCTCCAGGTGTCTGCACACCCTCAATGAGCGCTGGTACTCATTGTGATGTGAGATATAGCCCTAGGGACTAGTATTGTTCTATGTGATGTCTCGAGGGCCTGTTATTGTTCTGAGATATTGCCCGAGGGGCGAATTTGTTGACATTGTGCTCGTGGAGCGAACCTTATATGCTTATCTTTCTTATTTGTCGGTCATTTACCTATTTAACTGTATATTTGTTCCCGAGGGGAGGATTTCTATACTTATCTGCACTAGTTGTTCTGTATTCATTTGCGTAACTGTTGAAAAAGTCATTTTCAAAGAAGCTTAAACTGAGTTAAGATGTTTTAAGGGATTTTATAGCTCCATTGATGCACTTTTCGTGATTTCTTACCATTCAGACCTTAGTTATGATTGTTACACACTGAGTTGGAGTACTCACTTTACTCCCTACACCTTGTGTGCAGATTTAGGTATTTCTACACCCGATAGCAAGTTTGGCTGATCGGAGGCAAAGTTATCGGAGTTTAGCAAGGTAGTTGTCAGCGCTCGCAGCACTGCTTTTCTCCCTCTTTATTTTATTAGTCTATATTTTGGTACACTTTGGACTTTCAGTTGTATTTAGACATCAGTAGATACTCGTGACCTGTGACACCCTGATGTCGCGCTGTATTCATTTCCTCACTTCTTTTATTTTGGTAAATCGGTACTTGTTGGTGATTTCTCCTTATAAACGACTTAAATTGACTTATTCAACTATTAACACTGAATTTGGGAATTATGTTGGCTAGCCTTGTCTTCACGAGAGGCGCCATCATGACCGTATCCGATTTGAGATCATGATAAGTTTATTCATATTTTTAATTATAATAGCAAAGTAACCACTGGGTCGATTAAATTAATAATTTTGCCCCAGTTAACATATGAAACATTCCACCAATCGCTATTGTAGTTTGAAGCTTTGGCAACTGTAACCCCAACAAACTATGTTATACTAAAAAGATTTGTTGGATATTCAAACCCACGAATGACTCCTAATATTTTTAACCTTTATTGTGCAAAATTCAGAAACGATTCCTCATTTTGAATCTTTATTAGTGCAAAATCTAGGAATAGTTCATATTTTTGAATACTTTTTTTCTCAAAGGTCCATCATACTGATGGTGGAGTTAGGCATGACTCTCATCTGTCTATACCAAAAACCTTTGGAGGAGGGCATAAACCTTTGCCTCATAAACATAGCGTAGATTGGTATGCACCAACCTCGTATAGAGATGTTCAAAAGAGATCAATATGGGAACACGCTTCCTTAAAGTTTGATACTAAATATAAATATGTACATATGACCCCACCTATTGATCTATTATGTAATAGCGTCACTAACAGTGAAGTGATATATTTCTTGGCCTGGCTCTGAAATTTGAAAGACCCTCTTGTCCAACTTCAAATTAGCTATAACCTTACTAGGAAAAGATACAACTTCTGTGAAGATAGCTTGCATCATGTTGTTCACCCATATTTCCTAGTTGATTAGCAATGAGATTTCCTTCTCTGAAAATTTGAACAATGGTAAATGTGAGCACGTGATTTTTTCCCTATATGAATAACTACCGTAAATTCAAAATAAAATAATTTCTTTTAAAAGTCAATTGTTTTATAAAAATGAAAATTACCAAAATATAGTGTAATTTGCACTCTTAATTTTAGTCTTGATTTTTGAATAGTTTTGTGCTAATTTATTTTAAATAATTGTGTGAATTTTCTTTTTGAGTCTAATTAGTTTTTTCTTAGTTAATTTAGTTTTAGGAATTAGTATTATGTTTAGTTTTAAAGTTAAAAGAAAGTTGAAAAAATGAAAGAAATTGAAAGAATAAAATCTGAAAAAATTGATTCCCAAATTGGGCCATTTTAAATAAAATGCAACCCAAACCAGCCCATACCCGTTCCATTTTACTCAGTCCACCTCACCATTGCCAAAACGACATCGTTTAGATTAGTTTCAATCTTGGCCGTTAATTTCCTTTCATCCGACGGTTGAGAATTGGGGTGGGAATAATATACAATGGTCCAAACGACCCCCACCCCCACCCCAATTACCTCGTACCTTGTCTAACCTTAACGCCGCCTCCCTCCGCCTAATGCCGCCGGCCGAAAATCGTCGCCACCGCCAGCAAGTCTCCAAATACTCCCAAAAATACACCATAGCACCCCCTCAACCTCCTCTATCCAAATCTGGGTCTGGTGTCCTATAAATATCAGCCAAATCCCTCGAATATCCATTTGAAGTGCTGGCTCTTCCGCCGGACACGGTGGCGCCGCCGCCAATCGATAGCAAATCAATACCAAACGACCCCCTCACCCCCCTCATCTCAAATCTTTATTCAATTTCCCTCAAACATCTCTATAACTTCTCAAAACCCGAATCTAGGGTTTTACAGAGTTTGCATGGAAGTTTCCTTTCAAGTCCAAAGTCCGATTCGGATTTAAGCTAAGTCCCCTAGGATTTTTTTTTCTTAATTTCCCTCTTCCTCATCTTTTCTATTAGCTTGGTTTTATTTTATAATTAGGGTAAGTCATTGAATCTCTTCCACCGATTTTGGCATTTGTTTGTTACCTGAATTCAAATTAGGTTTAGCTTGTGTTAGTCGAATTTGTTCTAGTCTATTGTTTGAATTGCATCCCTGAGTTCAATTAGTATTTGTCGTTTAGCGGAGTTGGATTTCATGAGTGGTTCCTAAGGTTGAATTAGATTTTTTGCATAGCAGTCGAGTGTATCATTTGGCAAATCTGGTTTTTAGACTAGTTGCTTTAATTAGCTTAACATATCTTGTGGTCGAATTTTGGTATAAGTGTTGCATGTCTAATTCATTGTGCTGATTTGTTTTTCATTTATTTTTCTTTCATAATTGGATTCGTTTGGACTTATCATGATTTAAACCTGAACAAGGCTCCAGAATATATTTACTAGTCTAAAATCAAAGGGCAATTCAGGGTAGTAAAATAGGTAAAAACAAAGCACTTCAGGGTTAGTTTAGGAAGTTCAGGGCAAGAAATCTTAGTGTAACTGATTTTGAAGTTTCTAGTGAGGGTGTCTCTATGAATTTCAGACTTTTAAAAAGTTTAACTTGGGTGACAAGTCAATAGTTAGAGACACCTAAGCTAAAATAGAAATTAAAAGAGGGACTATAGAGCAAAACCCAAATCTGAGGGTTGCCCTAAGGTTTGGCCTATATAAGAATGAGAGAGCCAAAAAACTAGAAAAAAGGAGGAGACAGCTAAAAACACAAAAAATCACTGTTATATTGAAAAGTCTTTTGGGAGTTCTTGTGATAGGGATCCTCAGTTAGTCTTGAGCAATTGAAGTTTAAAATGGCTTGAATCAGAATGTGCTTAAGTATTCTGGTTTGTTTTTGGTCGAACTGTGATTGCTGGATTGAGAGTCTATTTGTGCTTGAATTGTTTGCTTCCTTCTTTAGGTCTTGAGTCGATTTCCTTGGGTATTGATTGTTGTGAATTGCTGTTGCTGGATCTCTGCTGTTCAATCCCTCTTAACCTCCATTTTCTTTGTTCATTTGTTGTACCATGTATTCTCCAAATCTCCATGGACATCACTTGACGTATAACGCGAAATACAAGTTTGAATGAAGTGAAGTTTGATGCCATATTGTTAAATCTTCTGTTATTCTTTTCTTTTCAGTCTATGACTCTTATGTAATTACTAGGGATGTGCTGTAAACGATTGTTTATATTTTTATGGATAACTAAATGGGGTTTTATTATGAGTTCAACATCTGTTGCTGGTAGTAGTATTAGATCTGGGCTTATGCGCTCATTTTTATTCCATTTATGAGTCAGGTCCTGTATTTTCAAGTTTAGTCTGGCTACAACTTGTGTGAGTTAATCTTTGGCCTGCTATTGGGTGAATGTTGGCCATAACTGTCACACCTCCTTTTACACGACTACCCCGAAGGATGACACGTATAAGGGAGTTTTTCCAATTAAGTTGACATTATTCGAAATGGGATTATTTGTTTAATTAAGAGTCGCCACTTGGGATAAGTTTGGTTTTTTGTGTCCCAAGTCACCCCTTCATTTAGAATCCCAAATTGAGGAAATTTTTGACTACCCAAATGGAGTCTGCGAACCATAAATTCTAAGTAAGGGATTCTGTTGACCCGAGGGAAGGTGTTAGGCACACCCGGATCCCGTGGTTCTAACACGATCGCTTAAACCATTTTAAATGACTAAAATTATAATTTTACACATGTCCATCGTAAAAAATGCAATTTTGATTACTTATACCGCTTTTAATATTTTTTAAGGAAATTTGTGATGCCACTAAAACTTGTCGCGAACCACGTCACATAAATGCGCACGTAGTTTTTGACATATTTCAACTTCATCGGAATTTGGATTTAGGTCACATAAATGCGCACCCAATACTTAGGAAGATAAAATTATTAAAGACGCGCCTAAAAGCGACTAATGTGTTATTATCTTTGCGGGAAGCCGTGAAGTTCGCTAAACAACATGTCCCGAATCTCTAAGTATTTTAATATAAACATTTCACGAGGGCCACACGGTTTATGGGTTCCGTTTGGCGCGGCACACCCCGTTTTTATTACTTAAAAGCCTTAATTTGAATTTACTACCTGATTTGAAAGCCCAGATGTATAGCTCAATTTTTACTACATCATTCCCAATATGACAGATTTGAAGCAACACCCTCAGACCCTTTGTTTGTGAAATTACTGAACAATAGATTAACGTAAAAAATTATGGAGGGTAAGGATTAAATTAGGATATCTATGAGCTATGGTAGACGAAGAATATTCAAACGTGTTTGAAATGCGTAAGTACATATTTCCTGGGTCAAAACTAGTCAACCCGCTCGAGTTAACACTGAAATTCCACCAGGCTTTTAATCGACTTTAAGATTACAATGACACTGATTTTATTAATATCCCCATATAAAACGATTATAACCAGGCAAGGTTAAAATCTGCGACTGGTCTATAGCAAACTATCAATTCATTGTGTGAATTGTAGCTCTTAAAATAGATTCACATTTAGGATACAACTGATGAAACTTTGAAGCAGTCATGCTCCTAGAATTCCATTACTTACAATCAATTCAAACTATTCAACTAAGCTTGAAATAGTCTTGTTCAGTCCAAATTACACAGTCCCAGATTTATACAAGCACAAAGCAAGTTGCTATATTAGACATTACAAATCATTTACGACTATTCGATACCAGGCTTAGTTCAAGGAGCCAATGCTGGAGTGTTTATCATTTCATTTTTGACTGTGGCTACATCAGATCAAGTTCATGTGTGTGTACCTGTAATTACAGCAAAGAGGAAGCACCTATGAGTAGGTAAACAAGAGACAATAACAGCAACAAATCCACCAACAGATTCGACAATAAACCAAGCCCGAAACCTAGGAACAAACAAGGGATTTTTTCTCAAAATTAGACAAGGATATACACAGCTTTAACACAAAATGCTTCCAAGATGAGTTCATAGTGGTTGACGCTATTGAACAGAAATCTTTTGCATTCTTTTTGCCTTTTGTATTTTTTCTAGTTTTAGCAGATTTCCTGGAATCAGATCTACTATTTTTGATTTTGTTGCTCTCTTATTGGGACCTAATTCAGAAGGATTTTTAGAGGTCCGCTTTTTGTTCCCCCTTTTTTAGTCATGATATCCATGCCTTTATTGGCAAGTAAGCTAGGGCAAAGTTTCATCTCTTATTGTAACCTTTAGTCCTTTCTAATTTTTCAGTTTAAACAGTCAATCCTTTATTTTTTTGCTTTTTGCCTAGGTCACCTCAGACTTCTGACTTGTTTACCAAGTTTTACCACTTAACCAACTGAAATTTCACTAGAGGACCCCACTAAAAGCTTTTTAATTTGTTATAAAAGATTTCCTAGCCCTTAAATGCCTAAATACCCTTCATTCAATCTGAATTTAACAAGAATGAGCAGTAAACTAAACCCCCAAAACTCTTTTAACCCTAGTTAGAAGTGATTATAGGTAATTAAACACTCAACTGTATCCAGCCAATCCTGAAATTTAATCAAAACTCTACAACTTGTGTTGAACCTGATTTAAGTCTAATCAATAAGAGTTCTAAGGCCCACTATATCCATAGTAGACAATTAATTGAAACAATTTTCAACATGACATGCCATATGGAAACAATTATATCCTAATAACCTAAATTGATCCTCAACTATTCAATTTAAATCACTAAAACATGTTGTTCATGGATCAACACATAACGGATCAAATCATAACTCAAAAAATCTAGAGGTCCAGTCACTCAAAGTGAAATAAGGAATCATTCATAGCGGATCATCAGTGACGATTTGGAAATGACATTAAACAGAGGAACATAAATCTGAGTAAACCTAAACCAAATCTCTAAATAAAAACTAACAGAGGGTCATTAACAAAACATGCAAGAACAAACAACACAAAACAAAATGCAGCACCTGGACGAAGGAATAAGAAATTGAATAAGGAAACTTAGCCTAATGACTAGTCGTAGTCCAAACCCATGAACTCTTAAACTTCTAGGGTTTCCGACCAACCTTCGATTTTAAAATTTAGGAAGATCCTTTGACATTCGAGGGAGAGTGATTAGGGATTTAAGAGGAGGAGGGTGAGAACAATACATGGTGTATGTTTGGTTGGGTTTGGAAGGGTTGAGTTTTGGACGGGGTTCTTTGTTTTGAGATTTGACAAAATTCGGTCATGTTTGAGGGTTATAGGTTATTGATTCATGGAGAGGGAGGCGAGGGGGTTGTGTGGTGTGAAATTAAGGTCGTTTGGTGGTGAACGCCGTAGGCGGCGGAGGCGGCGTCCATACTTTTGAAGATTCGAGGAGTTGGGCAAACATTTGAGGGATGATTTTTAGGGCATTGGAAAGAGGAGGAAGAGGGGGTCCATTGGTGTATTTTTGGGTGAGGTTGGAGCTTCGCCGCCCCCGGTGATAATTTCTGACCTGCGGCAGTGAGGCGCAGGGTCGGCGGAGACGATGGGTACGAGGAAGAGAAGGTTTGGTCTCTAGGGTTTTCTAAAGGATTCAGACACTTTTATTTAATACACAAGATCGAACCAGGGCCGTTGGATGATAATGGATGAACGGCTAAGATCATGTGCCCCAAAACGACGTCGTTTTGGGGCATCTTTGATGAGAGACCGGGTTGGGGGACAGGTTTGGGCCGGTTTTTTGAGGATTCGGACGGGTATGGGATTTTGGTTTGGGCTGCAATTAGCCTTGGCCCAATATCAGGCCATCATGATTATATACCTCTTCTCCTTTTATTCTTTTTCACTTATCTTTTGCTTATTTATTGTTTCAATTTAAAAGCAAACTAAAATTAAACCTGAAAATTTATTCAACCTACCTAATTAAACTACTATCACTTTAAAGGAAATTAAAATCAAACCAAACAAATCAAAGTTTCTTTGCGATTTTTTTATTTTGTAAAAGCCTAATTACTAATTAGTCTAAAAACAATGTAAAGATTACATCCCAAATGCTCATGCAATTTTCTTTTGTATTTTTATGACTTATCATGCACGCACAAATAAAAATACACACAAAAATATGCAATTAAATCCTAAAAATTGAATAATAAAAGGAAAATTCCTAATTCTAAGAATTTTGTAGGAGTAATTTTAGCGAGGCAAAAATCACGTGCTCACAATAACTGTGAATTTGGTCGCTGATGACATGATCTGAATGTTAATTTATGGGATTCATGGTAATAGATGAATCAGTTGACTCATACATGTATAGATCTAATATTGGTTAACCTCATGCAGGATCCTTAGTAGGAACACTTCTTTGCATCACGCATTTGACTTAGGGACTCAACACAGGGCTTGCGACTGTCTAGGATAGGTACACCGAAAATAACTGACGATCCTGATGCATTTTGCGTGCTACTTGTGCATTTATTCCGGATTTTTCATGCTGATATTGGGGAAGAGGTTGAGAAAAAGAGAGATAGCCGTATAAGGGAGTTAATCGCCTGCTACAATAAACCAATGTCTGAATAGTGCCGAAACTCTACCTAATTGTTTTTGAAAAATGAAAAAAAAGAAAGGGGAAAAAGAGTCTTGTTTTAGAAATAGCTTATTTATTCGCCAATGAAATGAATGAGAAAAAGAGTCTTGTTTTCACAAATAGTTTTATTTGCTCGAACTACGCCAATTTGATTCTCATGGGGTGTGATATATACGTAGGTAACCCCCATTGGGCCCAACTGCTTTTTTACAAAAATCACCAAAAGAGCCAGGTTTTGTTTGTGACTAGTAAATAAAGCGGTCGTGTGTCTCTAAAGGGGCACTAGAAGGCTGTTTCTGCAAGAACAACCGTCTTGGATTATTTTTAACTTTTTGACCAGTAGCAGGAACAACCTTAAAACCTTCTCCCCCGGAGTGCCGAAAGGTCATATTTTCAAGGATGGGATTTAATTTGTGAAATGAAATTTTTAAAAAAATTTATCTTTGTTTTTGAGTCCAATAAATTATGATTTTTGCTCAATCACCCTAATAAATGTGCAGAGTGAGCACGGATCAAAATTTTCCAATACCGGTCATGAACAAAATCCCTTTGGAGTTAAACATGTAGTGGAATGATCTGGGCGAATCAAGGGAAAACAAGGTCAACATGCACTTGGGAGGATTTACTAGGCTATTGAAAATTAATCGCAGAGGAGATATCATAAAGGCATTGGTTACATTTTCCGACCCACAATGTATTTCATTTCTCGGATTTTAACTCACTCCGACCCTGGAAGAAATAACTGGATATATTGGGGTTCCTACGATTTCTCTAATGCATCAGTATTTGATTGCACCAAGGGCCATCGCCGTACACAAATTCTTGGACTCATTAAAGATCACCAGGAAGGTTCATAACCTAGACCTTTCAGCCGGCTTTTGTCCCACAGTTTATATATCAGAGGTATGGGCACATAAGGGGATTTAATGACCCAGAAAATAATAATTGTAGCAAGGGAAATCGACTCAAATGGGAAGAACACCGGTGCTTCGCATTCATGGTATTATTCTTGGGCCTTTTGGTGTTTCCACAGAAGGACAAAAATATTGACATACGGATAGTAGAGGTTGTCAACACTTTAATCACTCAAGCCAAGAGAACCCTCGCTCCCATGATATTATCTAAAATCTTCTCTGCTCTCACAACCTGTAAAGCAGGGGGAGACTTCTTCGAAGGATGCAATTTGTTGTTACAAATATGGATGATTGAACACTTGTGCCATTGGCCTCAATTCATGATTTATGGGTCGTCAACCAAAAGATGCATAGAGGAATTTTACAACATGATTGATGGCTTAGATTACCAGAGGGTGCTGCAGAATAGGTATCACGTCTCCATGCCATAAATGAAAACTAAATAGAGTGGACGCTCGGGTGGCTTCCCGTCGATGAAATTATATATATGCCAGCCACTGGACCTCATTTCCTTATGATGGGTCTCTGGAGTATCCAACCATATACTCCGTATAGACTGTTAAGACAATTATGGAGGTGCCAAATGTTTCCCAGGGATGAGGACATTAGTTGTCACGTGGTCGAAATTAGTCCCAACGGGCAGCTTCCCAAAGCAACCGTCCATCAAATTTGGAGCGAATGTCAATACTTGACAGCGGACACTCGAGTACGCGAATCATCCAAAGGCGAGGTTGCACCAGGGTGCCTTGTATGGTATAAGAAAGAAATATAATTTGGAAGACCGACTAAGAGGCCACATCTCCAAGAATTTGGTAAGGCGTCACAAGAACAATGGAACTGGTTAGCCAAGGAAAATAAATACAGGGCCACAATAGGGAAATTGGAAAAGCAAGCCAAAGACCTATAATTTGAAAATGGTTTGCAAGCTGCGGCAGAGAAGGGAGAAAAGAAAAGACTAGCCAAAGAAAATAAAACATTGCGAGCCCAAATTCAAAAAATGAAAAAAACTGCGGAGAAGCCTGCCAAAGCACGAAAGATAAAAATCTCGTAGACAATTCAAGGTGAAAAGTAGCAGAATATGGTTTTGACTTGAATAAAGCAGAGGGAGAGCTGACCAGGGCCCGAAAATAATTGGCCAAAAATGCGGAAGAACGAGCCCGCATGATTGAGCAGTTAAAAGAGAGGCATGACAACGAGGTTGCCGAGTTGAAGAGGATGGTCATCATGGTTTAAAGCAAAATAGCCAAGCAAGACAGGGACTGCAAGGCTAAGAGATAACATTGTTACGCAGCAATAGCACGATTGGAAAGAGATTTGTAGCAATTTCAAGAGCTGAATCGGGTAGCCGAACAAACTTTCGAGGCAAGGGCCCAGAAAATTAGACGATTGCTACAAGAAAAAGGTTCTATAAAATAGAGGGTACGGATGATTGTTGACTACATCACCACGAAGTGCAGCCACAGTGAAGACATGACAAGATCTGTGTTCTTTGCCACCGCCATGACCTTTGTTCATCAAGTAATGGAAGACCTCCGTCATCTCTAAGGGGATTTAGCATGCAAGCCTGCGGCGAGACCGAATGATGTCCCCCAGGCCCCAGGAGCATTAGAGACTTTAGTGTATTCATGATTGTTCAAATCTGTTGGTCCATTTGAGAGTCTGTATTTTTGTTTTATTCAAAGATCATAATAGAATGTCGAGTCAGTCATTTTGATTTTAAGTCGAAGACTGTTGTTTCCAGTTGAGTCAAAGTTTGTAATTTTCCTTTAGTAGCTGTAATCACATGCTTTACTTTATGAAAATTGAAAATCCAAAAAATATATATAGATTTCCTGTATTTATTTATTAGAACTATGCTCGATCTGATTCATGCGGGGTCATGATACCTAGGCACTCCACATAGGATTCGACCACGACTAAAAGAAAAGGGGAAAGAAGGGAATATAATGATGTGAAGCAGCGGTAAAACAACATAGAGAATAATAAAACAAAAGCAAAACAAGATGAGCAAAAGGGAGGGGAAAAAGAAAAAACATGAGTGAAAAGAAAGATGACATAGGATAAGAGCCGGCAAAACGCAAGCAATCACGTCTGTGCATCATAGAAATGGATAACTGCTGAGGTGCATTTATCCCCAAACATGTGGCCACCTATGTGTTGAAACCTAACCACTAACCAGTGTTGGTGTTGTCTTTCCTATATTTAGACAGGTGGTTAGTTCTTGCGGAATTTTGGCAACCCACTCCTGCAACACTCGGTCTAAGAGCAAGCAGATGATGGCCAATAAGGAAACCGATGCCAGCATCATTGACCCCTCGAAAGAGGTAGAGAAATTGGATGTTAATACAATGAAGGAGGAAATGTACAAATTGAAACACCAAATGGCTGAAATGTATCAGGCATGGGTGAGAGGGTAGCCACCACTAACCTATCATGCTAATACAACCTTCATCCCACCGCTGGCCCAATCACATGATCATCCCACCATTGATCCACCCCCAAGTTTCTTTGTCTACCTGTAATACCAGGGTATGACCTCTCAAGCACCCCTAGCTCCACTACCTAAAGCTGTTCCTACCCCCCCTCCACCAATTGCTCCCATTTATGTGGCACCCCCCCACACTCCACAGATCATCAAGTGAGCCTTTCCTTCAAGCTCACGACAGTTAGTACTACCCACCAAACACGCTTACAAAGCCATGAAGCTTACTCTCATGCTCCTCGTTTTGAAATCCCGGGAGGCTGAAAAACCAGTAAAATATACCGAGCAAGAGGAGGTGCTTAGGAAGGTCAGAAGCTTAGAACAATCGTTCCGAGATATGTGAGAGTTAGGTGTCCAGATGAGTGGGGCATTCAAAGACCTTTGCTTATTCCCAGATTTGCAGTTGCCTCCAGGTTTTAAGATGCCTAAGTTTGACTTATATGATGGACATAGAGATCCAGTTGCACATCTAAGGGGTTTTTATATAAAAATTAGAGGAGTAGGGCGAAAGGATGAACTGCTAATGGCGTACTTCAGTCAAAGTTTATGTGGTTCGGCATTGGAATGGTACACCCGGCAGGATCATGCTCGATGGTACACTTGGGATGACCTAGCACTAGCATTCGCCTGTCACTTTCAATATAATCTTGAAATTGTTCTAGACCGTCTGTCTTTGACAAAATTGGAAAAGAAACACAATGAGAGCTTCAGAGAAAACGTTTTCCATTGGAGGGAATAGGCAGCAAGGGTCGATGCCCCAATGAAGGAGAGTGAGATGGTAGATTATTTCTTGCAAGATTTGGAGCCTACATATTTTGGTCATCTGGTGTCGGAAGTGGGTAAATCCTTCAATGAGGTAGTTAAAATGGGAAGTATGGTCGAGAAAGGAATTAAATCCAACAAGATCATGAGTTACTCTGCAATCAAAGCAACCACTCTTGCTATCCAAAGTGGGATCGGGGGAGTATTTGGAAAGAAGAAGAAGGAGGAAGTAGCGGCAGTTGAGTCAGAGACTTAGTTCAGGCCCTGGGCTCCATCCCATTACAACCAACCCCATCCTCACCACCAAACATACCCGCACACTCCATATGGCCCACCACAACATTACTATCCACCGTTAGAACCCCGTTTTTCAGTCTATCATGCACAAGCATATACTCAACCTCCCCCCCACGCACAATGGCGTGTGTCAGCTCCACAAAATAATTACCCAGCTCCCTCAAACAACTACCCTCGAAGAGCCTACCAATAACCCCCGAGACCAGCTTTCCAGGCCAACCAAGCTTTGAAAAATGAGAGAATGCAGAAGAAGAAGACTTAACACCATTGGGAGAATCATATACTAGCTTGTTCCACAGATTGAGGCAGCTAGGCATGTTAAGGCCGATCGAAGCGAAGTTGCCAAACCCTCCTCCAAGGAATTTGGATCACTCTGTCAATGGTGAGTACTATTCTGGCACCCCGGGGCATGATGCCAAAAAGTGTTGGCATCTGAAGAACACCATCCAGGAACTTATTGATTCACATCGGATTGAGGTGCATGTTTTGGAAGTACCCAACATTAACCAAAACCCGTTGTTGGCTCATCATGAGGCAAATATGATTGAGATAGTGGACAAAAGAGGAGAGCCTAAAAAGCCCTCACAAACTGTAATGATGATCAAATATAGTGAAGTCAAGCCAACTAAGAATGTGAACGGTGAGAAGTCAGTTATCAAGATGAAGAAAATAGATAGCAAACATATTATGGTGGTTCAGGGGGAGTCATCAAGCATGGTTGCACTGAAGCAGGAAAAGGCAAAAGTGGTAGTGCACGGGGCAGCTAGGGAACCCGTCATAGTTGTGGAAGGTGATCGCATAGAGCCTGTCATCGTAAACCCAATAATTCAGCCGTCAATCGTCAATAGCAAAGCAATTTCTTGGAGATATGAACAAGCAATAGTGATGTACAAAAGGAAGGACGTTAGAGAAGAAGTTTGTGAATCCCAGGGTTTGACCCGGTCAGGGAGATATTTCGCCCCTGAGGAGTTAAGAAAAAGTAGGATCCCCAAGGATAACCCATATTTGGTAAGGAAAGCTGTATTAGAAGAAGAGGAAGAAAAATCTTGAAAAAAATGAAAATGCAGGACTACTCCATTACAGAGAACTTGAGGAAAACACCGGCTCAGATCTCCTTTCTCTCCTTGTTAATCCATTCAGATGAACACTGCCGGGCGTTGATGAAAAGTTTAAATGAGGCCAATGTTCCTAACAAAATAATAGTTAATGACTTGGACAAGATTGCAAACAAGATATTCGAGGTAAATCGGGTCACTTTCTCTAACGATGAGTTGCCCATGGAAGGCGCTGAGCATAATTGGGCCCTTTATTTGACTGTGAAATGTGAAAATGCTGTGGCACCCGAGTTTATGTTGATAACGGGTCTAGCATGAAAATTTGCCTCTCTCCACCCTGAACAAGCTGAAGGCAGACAATGAAAGGATCCACAAGAATAACATTTGCATTTGAGGGTTCGATGACGGAGGCAAAGACTCAATGGGGGATATAGTGTTGGAGCTGAAAATAGGTCGCGTTGAGTTCACCATGGAGTTTCAAGTGTTGGATATGGTAGTTTCATATAATCTGTTGCTGGGGAGGCCCTGGATTCATGGCGCTAAGGTAGTGCCGTCTACTTTGCACCAAATGGTGAAACTTGAATGGGATCGACAAGAGATAGTCGTGCACGGCGAAGACCGTCTACATGCCCATATTGATGCTAACGTGCCTTTCATTGAAGCACATGATGATAAAGGGCCCTAGGTGTATCAAGTTCATGACTCAGTAACAGTGGAGAAGGTCCATGAGGGGGAGCATGTTCCAACACCAAGGTTAGCTACTGAAGGAGTCACGGTGGCAGTTGAAATGCTAAAGAATGGATTTGTTCCTGGAAAAGGTTTGGGGGCCTCACTGCAGGGTATCACACAGCCGGTGTCTCTTTCCCGGAACCTAGAAATATTTGGTTTGGGGTTTAGGCCTACAACTGCAGATGTCAAGAGAGCCAGAAAGATGAGAAAGAAGCATGGGCCCTCCCTAAGCCTGTGCCTCACCTATGCAAATCATTTACGAAACCTGATGTCAAGAAGTGTTTGACAACAACGAGTGCCAATGCTGCCATTGACCCTGACAAAGAGTTACTCGAGAGGTTTGAAAAGCAGTTTGAAAACGTGAACATGGTGGAGACCAAGGAAGGATCAAGCAAGACAGATGTGCAGTTTGTGGGACCCCGTGCAAGAGTCAACAACAGGGAAGCTACTCCTCTTCCTACTCAGAAGGAGTCTTGGTAGTCGGATTTGATTTTTCTTTCAGTTTAATCTGGATTATCGCCAGTGTTGTAATTCAGATGTTAGTTCCGTCCGTTGGATGTGTAAACCCTGTTATCTTTCCAATTTCAATGAAATGCAATTTCCCTTTTCCTTAGTTCTAATAGCTTTCATTTTTCTTTTCTTCTCTTTTCTCTTTTGTACAATTATTTTTATGCTGGCTTAAATGATCTGACATGCATAAGGACTCTTCGGCCCAGTCCTAAAAATCGGTCTAATTCAGAAGTAATAATTCAAGAAATAGAACATGAGGATGAGTCAGAATATGATGAGGAAAGATCAATGGATGAAATTAGTAAAGAGTTGAGCCATTTTGAGGAGAAACCCAAGCCAAACCTGAGCGATATAAAGGCAGTCAATTTAAGGGACCCAGATACCATTAGAGAAACCAAAATAAGTGTCCATCTGGATCCACAGCTTAGGGGAGAAATAATTGAAGTGCTGGTTCAATACAAAGATGTTTTTGCATGGTCTTACGATAATAACCCAGGTTAAGCACTGACTTAGTGGTTCAAAAATTGCTTACTGACCAAGCCTGTGCTCTTGTCAAACAAAAGTTGAGGAAGTTTAAAACTTATGTGAGCATGAAAATCGAAGAGGAAGTTACCATGCAATTTGAGGCCAAGGTTATCGAGTCACGCGATATCCCACCTGGTTAGCCAACGTTGTACCGTGCCAAAGAAGGACGATAAAACTAGGGTGTGTGTCGATTATCGTGACCTCAACAAAGCAAGTCCAAAAGACAATTTTCCATTGCCAAACATCCACATATTGATTGACAATTGTGCAAAACATGATATTGGGCCATTCGTGGATTGTTATGCAGGTTGCCACCAGATCATGATGGATGAGGAAGATGCGGAGAAAACAACATTTATCACACCATGGGGAACATATGGATACAAGGTCATGCACTTTGGTCTAAAGAACGCTGGGGCAATCTATATGAGGGTGACGATAACCATGTTTCACGATATGATACATAAGGAGATTGAGGTCTATGTGGATGATGTAATTGTGTAATCTAGAAAGAAATCTGACTATGTTAGAAATCTGAGGAAATTCTTCCGGAGGCTCCGCAGGTATAATCTCAAACTCAATCCAGCGAAGTGCGCATTTTGGGTCCCCTCAAGGAAGTTGCTAGGATTCATAGTCAGTCGTCGAGTCATTGGGCTAGATCCATCAAAGATTAAAGCCATACAGGAACTACTGCCTCCGAGGAACAAAATAGAGGTGATGAGTCTGTTACATAGATTGAATTACATCAGTCGATTCATTGCACAACTCACAACAACCTGCGAGCCCATCTTTAAGTTGTTGAAAAAGGATGTTGCGGTTAAATGGACGGGAGAGTGTCAATAGGCATTTGATAAAATAAAGGAATATTTGTCGAACCCACCGGTATTGGTCCTACTGGAACCAGGAAGGCCCTTGATCTTATATTTGACATTCTTGGACAACTCATTCAGATGCGTGTTGTGTTAGAATATACGCTTAACGCTAGGGGGGGGGGGGGTGAATAGCGTTATAATAAAAAACAACGTAAACTTGCGGAATTTAAAAATTGCAGGAATGAAATAAGTGCGATAAGTAAATAATAAGGAACGAACGCACCGATGTTATCCTGGTTCACCACAACCCGTGGCTAGTCCAGTCCCCGAGAGACTCTCTCCATATTTCCACTAACTTCGTTAAGCTTACGGGTGCTTAACAAACCGTTACAAACTGAGAACTTGAGTCACACAAGCCTCAACAACCTTTGCTCGAAGATACCACACTTCAAGACTTCAACCAAAGGAATCACAACGTTCCTTCTTACAATACAAGGGATTAACACTTCCCTTCAAGTGTATAAAAACACTTTGCACTCTAAATAAGACTCTCCTCAAGAGTAGATATGAGTAAAATAAATACGCTCAAGAATGCAACAACTTTCGTCAAGAATTTGGCTCTCAAAAACTTATGTAATGAATAGACAATGATGAATAAGAGAGTATGCAAGCTTTAGAAATAATATGATCAGTTGTTGTACGTAAAAGACTGATTTTAAGAAGTATTTATTGTGTTGAAAACATGCACAACCGTTGCCTAATTGCCAATTAAGAATTGCTGATTTTGTGCTAAAACAATCAATTGTCTAAGTTGCATAATCGATTGTTTTCCAATCGTCCAAAAATCACTCCCAGATTTTACGCATAATAATCGATTATCTAAATCGTATAATCGATTATCTGGCAACGTTCCTTTCAGATTTTACTTAAAACAATCGATTATCAAAATCATATAATCGATTACTTGGCAACGTTCAAAAAATCATATTCAGATTTTACTTAGGATAATCGATTATCAGAATCATACAATCGATTACCAGACAGAGTTTGAAAATATTTTGGCAACGGTCATTTACATAATCGATTATGCTATATATATAATCGATTATATTACAGTCTTGAAAAATCGAATAGACACTGCCTCAACACAATCGATTGTCATAAGGTGCACAATCAATTATTTTGTAGCTTTGAAAAACCTGATGGACACTGCCTCAACACAATCGATTATCATAAGGTACACAATCGATTGTCTTGCAGCTTTGAAAAATCTGATGGACACTGCCTCAACACAATCGATTATCATAAGGTACACAATCAATTGTCTTGCAGCTGCCTTAACATAATCGATTATCATAAGTACATAATCGATTATCTTTGTCCAGATTTGGGAGGCATGTTTAAAAATTATTTTGGTTAAAATAAATATGCATGATTTAAAATCGTTTTGCTTTAAATTAAATATGCATGATTTGATAAAAATGATTTTACGAGAGAAGCCAAGTCTTGAGTCAATTGTCGGATCAAGATCACAATTAAAGAACGACTCATGTATAACTTTATTTCTTTGCTTAATCTTGATCTTTGTTTGTCTTGAGCTTGAATCTCGTTATGTATCAATTTCGCGCTTGTGCTTGGACCTCGTCATATGTCAATTGCGCATCGTTTGTCATTTATCAAAACCTACAAAAATGAACACACGTTTAGTTTAGTGCCTTGTGAGAACGTGTTTCAACAATTTCCCCCTTTTTGATAATGGCAAACCTTAATCGGGATATGCATATTAGATAATTCATAATGACGATCCAAGACAAGTAAATAGATATGCAATTAATTCCCCCTCAACATATGAATTCCCCCTCAATTAATGCAGTAAATATTAAGTGCATAGCCCTTATTCTTCCCCCTTTTGACATAAGCAAAAAAGAATAAGCAAATAACTTGTTTATTGATTAAATAGAATTGCAATTTCATAAAAGGAATAATAAAACAAATAATGTCAACATAATCGATTAGTGATACTTGATAATTGATTATATATTAAAGAGAAATCGATTATTCTGAAGAGGAATCGATTATTCTGCACCAATCTTTTATAATTCCCCCTGCCTTTAGGGCGATACCTGCAAAAATAAGTTAGGCTCCTCGCCGCTCAAGTTAGTAATTATGTGAAAGGGAAAATGCAATGCATGACTTAGATCAACGTGGAGTCAAGAATCCCGAGTTCACTACGAATTCAGAAGAAGGACTCTTTCTCTAAAGGCTTTGTAAAGATGTCGGCCAATTGATGTTTGGTTTCAACAAATTCAATTTCGACATCACCTTTGAGAACGTGATCTCTTATAAAATGATGCCTAATTTCAATGTGTTTTGTTCTTGAATGAAGAACGGGGTTCTTCGTCAAGCATATGGCACTAGTATTATCACATCTAAGAGGGATATGATCGATACTTAGGCCATAGTCCAAGAGTTGCTGTTTCATCCAAAGGATTTGAGCGCAACAACTCCCCGCGGCTACATATTCAGCCTCGGTTGTGGACAATGCAACACTTACTTGTTTCTTGCTAAACCAAGAAACTAGAGAGCTACCGAGCAAATGGCAAGTGCCACTAGTGCTCTTGCGGTCCAATTTGCATCCAGCAAAATCGGAATCGGAATAGCCAACAAGTTGGCGTGAAGAAACTTTGGGGTGCCATAGACCCACATTTACAGTACCAACAAGATACTTCAATATCCGTTTCACCGCAGTTAGGTGAGACTCCTTCGGACATGATTGATAACGAGCGCATAAGCACACGCTAAACATGATGTCCGGTCTACTAGCAGTAAGATAAAGGAGAGATCCAATCATACCTCGATACTTCTTGGTGTCGACTTTCTTACCTTTCTCATCTTTGTCTAGATGGTCGGATGTGCTCATGGGAGTGGCCATTGCTTTTGCGTTGATCATTTCAAATCGTTTTAGCAATTCTTTGCAATATTTAGCTTGACAAATGAAGGTTCCTTCTTCCATTTGCTTTACTTGCAGCCCCAAAAAGAAGGTTAGCTCACCCATCATAGACATCTCAAATTCGCTTGTCATTAAATCAGAAAATTCCTTGCACAAAGCATTGTTAGTAGCACCAAAAATAATATCATCCACATAGATTTGAACTAATAAAATATCATTGTTTTTATGCTTAACAAATAGAGTGGTGTCAACTTTTCCCCTAATGAATTCATTTTCCAAAAGAAATTTGCTCAATCGTTCATACCAAGCTCGGGGAGCTTGTTTAAGACCATAAAGTGCCTTTTTAAGCTTGAAAACATGATCGGGAGATTTAAAATCTTCAAAGCCCGGGGGTTGTTCAACATAAACTTCTTCTTGAATGACACCATTTAGAAAAGCGCTTTTTACATCCGTTTGATATAAATTGAAATTCATAGAAGAGGCAAAAGCAAGTAATAAACGAATAGCTTCTAACCTTGCTACGGGTGCATATGTTTCTTCATAGTCAATTCCCTCTTCTTGATTATAGCCTTTTGCTACAAGCCTAGCTTTGTTTCTAGTGATTACACCATTTTCATCTAATTTATTTCGAAAAACCCATTTCGTACCAATTATGGTATGATTTTCGGGTCTTGGCACCAAATCCCAAACGTCATTTCGTTTGAATTGGTTAAGCTCCTCTTGCATTGCCAAGGTCCAAAATTCATCCCCAATTGCTTCGGAGATGGTTGAGGGTTCAATTTGAGAGACGAAAGCAGTATGACCTAAGGTGTTCTTAAGAGTGTTTCGAGTACTTACCTGTTGTTCAATGTCGCCAATTACCTGTTCGAGAGGATGGTCTTTGATTGTCCTCCACGCATTAGGCAGTTTTGTTTCTTTTTCCAGTTGTGGCGCTTCCTCCGATAATTGTTCCAAGATTTCATCTTGAATTTCCTTAGGAGTTTCCTCTTGTACTTTGTCTTGAGGACTTATTGAGTTTAAAATACCTGCAAGATCAAAACCAGAATCCTTTCTCGCCAAGCGAGCATTATTTTCGGAAAACACAATATGAGGGGATTCCTCCACAGTTTTGGTTCTATTGTTGAATACTATATATGCTTTGCTACATGAAGAGTAACCAATAAAAATTCCTTCATCGGATTTTGCATCAAATTTTCCCAAATTGTCTTTTCCATTGTTATGAATAAAACATTTACAACCGAATACTCTAAGATGGGAGATATTTGGTTTCCTTCCCTTGTAGAGTTCATAGGGAGTTTTCATGAATATTGGCCTTATGACTACTCTGTTTAAAACGTAGCATGCGGTACTCACGGCATCCGCCCAAAAATGTTTGGGAATCTTAGCCTCATCGAGCATGGTTCTAGCCATCTCTTCAAGACACTTATTTTTTCTTTCCACCACTCTTTTTTGTTGTGGTGTACGTGGAGCAGAGAAGGTGTGCTCGATACCGAGTTCATCACAAAATTTCGCGAAGAGATTGTGATCGAACTCTCCCCCATGATCACTTCTTATTGAAGTGACGGTTGTGTCCTTTTCATTTTGAACACGTTTAAGAAAGCATTTAAAATTATGAAAAGCCTCACTTTTGTGAGCAAGAAATAGTGTCCATGTAAATCTAGAATAATCATCAACAATAACAAAAGCATAACGATTTCTACCAAGACTTTCAATGCGAGATGGTCCAAAGAGATCCATGTGGAGAAGTTGCAAAGGTCTAGTAGTTGAAACAATATTTTTCGATTTAAAAGATGCTTTTGTTTGCTTCCCTTTTTGACAAGAATCACAGATAGAGTCTTTTTCAAATTTCAAATTTGGAAGACCAATAACTAAATTTTGTGAAACTAATTTGTTTAAAAGATGCATGTTGATGTGAGCTACTCTACGATGCCATAACCACATATCATCTTCTTTGCTCATAAGACAATTCACATATTCAGATGAAGAATTTTCGAGATCAACCATATAGATGTTATCCATTCTAAAACCATGAAGAATAATTTTAAAATCGCTACGGCGAAAAACTAAGCATTCATCCGAATCAAATAAAACAAGATTTCCCTTGTCACATAATTGACTTATGCTCAAGAGATTATGTTTTAGACCTTTAACTAGCAAAATATGCTTAATGGAAGAAGGTTCATCCTTACCGACCGATCCAATGCCGATAATTTTTCCTTTGTTGTTATCTCTAAAAATAACGCTTCCTCCTTCCTTGTGTTCTAGTTGAAGGAACTTGGATTCGTCTCCGGTCATGTGTTTGGAGCATCCACTATCAAGGTACCAAATTACACTTGATCCCTTCAAACATACCTACAAGACAAATTAATGAGTCTTTGGTACCCAAGCTATTTTGGGTCCAGAGTTAGGTGTAACATGATGTTGTGCTTGACATGCAGTTAAGTGTCTATGTCTAGTGAAACAAGCAGGAGCAATATGTCCAATTCGATTGCAATAATGACAAATGACATTAGCATTATGCATTCGTCTAGGTTGATAGTAGTTGGACGGACGAAATTTGTTTACTCTATTTTCGACAATATGACTATTGCGCATTTCATGAAAATCATTTCTCCTACTATTTGTTCTAGGATATGCAGCATTTCTAGAATAGTTATTTCTAGGTTGAAAGCCATTTCTAGGTGTTCTGAAAAGTTCAAAGTTTCTTCTAGTGTTTGGTCTAGGATATGCATCATTTCTAAAATAGTTATTTCTAGGTTGAAGGCCATTTCTAGGTGTCCTAAAATGTTCAAAGTTTCTTCTAGTGTTTGGTCTAGCATGCATGTTGATTCTAGGATTGTTATCTCTAGGATGAACATTTGTTTTATTTATCCTAGGTTGAGCCTTAGGTGGTTGGGGTTTGGCTTCAACTTTTTCTTTAGGATCGTTTTTAAAACCTATCCCATGTTTGGTCGATTTCAAATTAACAAGAACTTCATTCAAATTTTTATGAGAAGAATTGAACTTATCTAGGGTGCCCTTAAGTCTTTCTACCTCAATTTTTAGATGCATGCAAGAAATACAATTTTTACTAGAGCTCTCGGGTTTGTCGGCGCTTCTCTTGCCGAAAAATTTGTTTTCTTCTTTCAACTTCTCATTTTCCAAAATCAATTTTTCTAAATCTTTTTCTTTCAAAGAGAGTTGTCTTTCAAAATCTTTTTCTTTCAAAGAAGCATTTTCCTTAGTGTTTTTAACAGTTTTGGAAGCTTTAATGAATTCACTATACAACTCATCAAAGGCATTTTGCATTTCCTCAAGAGAATAGAAGTTTTTGGAAGAAATTTGACATACCTCTTCTTGATTGTCTTCATGTGCCATAAGACAAAGATTTGCGGTTTCGTCTTCTTCTTCCTCACTTGACTCGTCTCCGGAGTCGCCTCCCCAAGGTATGTATGCTCGTTGTTTCTTGAAGGGTTTCTTCTCCTTTTTGACATTTGGGCAATTTGATTTAATGTGCCCGATTTCTCCGCATCCATAGCACTTTACTTGATCTCATTGTTGTTTGCCTTTTCGTTCATACTCTTTTCACATGAACTTTTGAAATCTCTTAATAACGAGTCCGAACTCGTTATCTCCGTCCTCATCATTTTGAGGTTGACTTGTGCTTGCCTTGAGGGCGATCCTTTGTTTCCTTTGATCGTTAACAAGAGGGTTAAGTATAGTAGATTCATAAGTTTTAAGATTACTTCTTAATCCGTCGATGGTGACATTTGAAATGCCAATAGACTCTTGAATCGCATCGGCCTTGGAGCGCCATTCCGGAGTGAGACTTCGGAGAATTTTTCAGACAAGTTCCTTATCCGTGAAGGTCTTCTTAAGAGCATGTAAGTCATTAACGATTTTTGAAAATCGTTCGAACATGTCATCTACCCTTTCGCCTTCCTTTATGTGAAACAGTTCATATGCATGGGTTAGAAAATCAACTTTAGCCTCTCTTACCTGGTCCGTACCTTCGTACGTGATTTCCAGCTTATCCCACATTTGCTTCGCCGTTGTGCAACATGATATTTTTCTGTAATCATCAGCGTTTATAGCACAATACAATAAGTTGATGGCTTTAGCGTTGTTCTGCACTTTTCGGATATCATCCGCATCGTATTCATCTTCGGATTTTGGAACCCATTCATTTTCAACCTTTTTGGTTGGAATTTGTTCTCCCTTCATTATAACCTTCCACAGATAAAAATTATTCGATTGAATGAATATTCGTATCCTCTCCTTCCAGTACGTATAGTTTGTGCCATCGAATAGTGGTGGTCGGGTGGAGCATTGTCCTTCACCTATTCCTGCAAAAGAATCACGAGTAGAAGCCATGGATTGTTTCTCTCAAACAGTTAAGTTTTTCAGAGAGTTGGGCTCTGATACCAATTGTTAGAATATACACTTAACGCTAGAGGGGGGGTGAATAGCGTTATAATAAAAAACAGCATAAACTTGCGGAATTTAAAAATTGCAAGAATGTAATAAGTGCGATAAGTAAATAATAAGGAACGAACGCACCGATGTTATCCTGGTTCACCACAACCCGTGGCTAGTCCAGTCCCCGAGAGACTCTCTCCATATTTCCACTAACTTCGTTAAGCTTACGGGTGCTTAACAAACCGTTACAAACTGAGAACTTGAGTCACACAAGCCTCAACAACCTTTGCTCGAAGATACCACACTTCAAGACTTCAACCAAAGGAATCACAACGTTCCTTCTTACAATACAAGGGATTAACACTTCCCTTCAAGTGTATAAAAACACTTTGCACTCAAAACAAGACTCTCCTCAAGAGTAGATATGAGTAAAATAAATACGCTCAAGAACGCAACAACTTTCGTCAAGAATTTGGCTCTCAAAAACTTATGTAATGAATAGACAATGATGAATAAGAGAGTATGCAAGCTTTAGCAATAATATGACCAGTTGTTGTACTTAAAATACTGATTTTAAGAAGTATTTATAGTGTTGAAAACATGCACAACCGTTGCCTAATTGCCAATTAAGAATTGTTGATTTTGTGCTAAAACAATCGATTGTCTAAGTTGCATAATCGATTGTTTTCCAATCGTCCAAAAATCATTCCCAGATTTTACGCATAATAATCGATTATCTAAATCGTATAATCGATTATCTGGCAACGTTCCTTTCAGATTTTACTTAAAACAATCGATTATCAAAATCATATAATCGAACTTGGCAACATTCAAAAAATCATATTCAGATTTTACTTAGGATAATCGATTATCAGAATCATACAATCGATTACCAGACAGAGTTTGAAAATATTTTGGCAACGGTCATTTACATAATCGATTATGCTATATGTATAATCGATTATATTACAGTCTTGAAAAATCGAATAGACACTGCCTCAACACAATCGATTGTCATAAGGTGCACAATCGATTATTTTGTAGCTTTGAAAAACCTGATGGACACTGCCTCAACACAATCGATTATCATAAGGTACACAATCGATTGTCTTGCAGCTTTGAAAAATCTGATGGACACCGCCTTAACACAATCGATTATCATAAGGTACACAATCGATTGTCTTGCAGCTGCCTTAACATAATCGATTATCATAAGTACATAATCGATTATCTTTGTCCAGATTTTAGAGGCATGTTTAAAAATCATTTTGGTTAAAATAAATATGCATGATTTAAAATCATTTTGCTTTGAATTAAATATGCATGATTTGATAAAAATGATTTTACGAGAGAAGCCAAGTCTTGAGTCAATTGTCGGATCAAGATCACAATTAAAGAACGACTCATGTATAACTTTATTTCTTTGCTTAATCTTGATCTTTGTTTGTCTTAAGCTTGAATCTCGTTATGTATCAATTTCGCGCTTGTGCTTGGACCTCGTCATATGTCAATTGCGCATCGTTTGTCATTTATCAAAACCTACAAATATGAACACACGTTTAGTTTAGTGCCTTGTGAGGACGTGTTTCAACATGTTAGGCCAGCACGATGTCATCGGGAGAAAAGAGCAGGCCATATACTACCTAAGAAAGAAATTTGCAGCCTACGAGGTCAAGTATACTCATCTTGAAAGGACGTGCTATGCCCTGACTTGGGTAGCCCAGAAGCTGAAACATTACTTGTCATCATACACTACTTAACTCATCTCACGCCTGGACCCGTTGAAGTACATTTTTCGGAAGCTCGTGCCTACGGGAAGGCTTGCAAAATGGCAAATCTTGCTTACTGAGTTAGACATTGTCTACGTGACTAGGACTGCAATGAAAGCACAAGCATTGGCTGACCATTTGGCCGAGAATCCGGTAGACGAAGAATACGAACCTTTTGAAGACATACTTCTCGGACAAGGAAGTAATGCATATTGATGAAACAAGGCGAGAAGTCGGGATGGAAATTATTCGATGGGGCAGCTAACATGAAAGGCGTCGGGATAGGAGTGATACTCATTTCTGAAACAGGGCATCACTACCCCCGTTACAGCTCAGCTCCACTTTTATTGCACCAACACATGGAAAAATATGAGGTATGTATTTTGGGCTTGAGGTTAGCTATAGACATGGGTGTCCAAGAAGTTTTTGTCTTGGAACACTCGGACCTTCTGGTACACCAAATTCAAGGGGAGTGGGAAATAAGAGATTTAAAGCTCATACCATACCCGCAATGCCTGCACGATCTTTGTCAGCGATTTTGGTCAATAGAGTTCAGGCATATCCAAAAAATTCACAACGAGGTTGCTGATGCCTTAGCTACTTTGGTGTCAATGTTTCATCATCCGGATAAGGCTTACGTTGAACCAATACAAATCCAGGTTCATGATCAACATGCTTATTATAATATGGTGGAAAAAGATCTTGACGGTGAACCATGGTTTTACAACATCAAAGAATATATCAGGACGGGTGTGTATCCGGTACAGACCACAAGTGACAAGAAGAGAACAATCCATCGTCTATCAAGCGGGGTTTTCCTCATTGGAGGGGTGCTATACAAAAGAATGCCGGATCTTGGGTTATTTAGATGCGTCAATGATGGGGAGGCTTCAACCATCATGTACGAGGTACATTCTGGAATCTGCGGACCGCACATGAGCGGATACATTTTGGCAAAAAAGATTCTCCGGACAGGGTATTATTGGCTCACTATGGAGCGAGATTGTATCAATTTTGTGCATAAATATCATCAATGTCAGGTACATGGAGACTTGATTCACTCCCTGCCATCTGAATGGCATACAATGTCTGCACCATGGCCCTTAGTTGCTTGGGGCATGGATGTCATCAGGCCCATCGAGCCAGCAGCTTCCAACGGACACAGGTTCATCCTGGTTGCTATTGATTATTTTACCAAGTGGGTTGAAGCTAAAACTTTCAAGGCACTGACCAAGAAAGCCGTTGTCGACTTTGTGCATGCAAATATCATTTGTCAATTTTGGAATCCTGAAGACCCACATCACTGATAATGGAGCAAATCTCAATAGTCATTTGATGAAAGAGCTATGTCAGCAGTTCAAGATTATACATCGCAAATCCACCCTGTACCGCCCCGAGGAGAATGGAGTAGTCAAGGCAACCAATAAGAACATAAAAAAGATACTTCGAAAAATGGTGGAAGGGTCTAGGCAATGGCATGACAAGCTACCCTTTACGGTGCTAGGCTATCGCACCATTGTTCTTACTTCGGTAGGGGCAACTCCATATTTGTTAGTGTATAGCACAGAAGTAGTAATCCTGGCTGAAGTTGAAATCTCGTCCCTTAGGATTGACGCCGAAGAAGAAATTGATGATGAAGAATGGGTCAAAACCCGTCTGGAGCAATTGAGTCTGATTGATGAGAAAAGATTGGCAGCAGTATGTCACAGCCAGTTGTATTAATAGAGAATGGCCAGAGCATATAATAAGAAAGTGCGTCGCATCCAATTCCATTTATTTGCTATATCTATTTGTTATTATTAATCTAAATTACTCTTATGGCTTATAGTTTGAATTACTAGATTTTTGAATTCCTATCTGAATCTCGGTATCTATTGAAAGAATCAAATCAATGAAGGAAAAGCGATAGATATAAGCAGATTCAAAAAATCACGTAGTAATCTTTTTTTTAACATTCGGCTCCTTGGTGGGAATGAAAAGGCGGTACCCCTATCACAAAAGGGCCGCTTGCTTAATATTATTTAGACATATAATAATAATAGATAGATAATATTATATTATATATCTATCTATAAACAAAAATAAAAAACAAAAATAAAGAAAATCATTTTTTTAATTCTTCATTCCTGGGAAGAGGAAGAAGCAGAAGGTTTGAAGTGGGTCAGCTAGTATTGAAATGCATCCTCTCTCACCAGGCAGAGGCAAAGGGCAAGTTCACCCCAAACTGGCAAGGACCGTTTGTCGTGTCAAGAGTGTTGTCCAATGGGGCATGGTATCTAACAGATGTGGATGGCAAGTGCGTGGAAATGGCTATCAATTCAGATGCAGTTAAGAGATACTATGTATCATTTCCTTTTGTTCAAATCAATGTCTACACTTGGCATGTTTACTTATACTTGGCATGTTTTAGAGTTCAAAATTTTATTTGGCTATCTAAATATTTTACACTTTACTAACCCTTTTGAGCGTTAATTACTTTCTTTTCATACCCCTCTTTCGTAATCAGTAACAAAACTCAGAAACACAAGTGTGAGAAGGCAGTGAAAGGAAAAGAAAGGAAAGAATGAAAAGAATGAAAAAAAGAAAAAGAGAAAAGAGAAACAAAAAAGAAAAAAAAACAAAAAAAAAACAAAGAAAGGAAAAATAGAAAGAGAAAAAGAAAAAGGAAAACAGACAAACAACAACAAGGAATCGGCATGAACTACGTTTGACCTGATTCCTTTTTAAAAGGATACGTAAGCAGCCTCACGGCTCGTTCATATTCGAATAAAATACAAAGGCCCAAGCAAGAAACTGAGGCAGAAATTGTGTTTGCTATAATAAATTGGATTCCGAAAGTTGTAAATTCTGAACCCATAGGAATTATTTTGAGCCTTTTATACCCCTTTCTTTCTAATCGTATCCAAAATCCTACATTACAATCCAAATAAAGACCTTCTGATCAATCTTTAAGAAATGTCGAGGCAAGCAAGAAGAGGTGGTCCATTCCCCAGGACAACACTCTAGTTCAAGGAAAATAATAAAAATGAGAGAGTCATATTGGTGAAAACCTTCACGGGCACCGTAGGGTGACGAGAGCTGAGAGAAATGAAAATGAGAGAGTCTTATTGGTGAAAACCCTCACGTGCACCATAAGGCAAAAGCAAGGTAAGAAGCAACAATTGGAAAAAGGGCTGTTGGTGGAAATCCATTCAGAACACCGTAAGTCAAGCCAAGTTAGAGTTTGGTTAAAGAAATTGGGTTAAAAATGGGCACAACAATAAAGCATGGCAACCGAAGGCCAATCATCGGGACAGACTGGGTCGACTAAGTCGAAGTGCATGTCATGATCATGCAATACCAGCTGTTCCTCCTAAAAAACGTTTCTTTTCCTTTCCCCTCAATAGTCACCAAATTTGGAATTCATTCACCCTAAAACAATTCAGAGTCATTGCATTTCATTTTCTTTTGCATGTCCAAAGTCATTTTGTTTAAGCAAGCAAGAGAGAAATTTCAAAGCTTACTACCAATTTCCCAAAGGGACAAAGCACATGATAGCCAAAAACATAACAAAGGCAGTAAAGGTTGAAACAACAAGGGGAAGGATCCACGAAAGCTTCGATGGTAAAACTGACTCGAGAGGCAAGAGTTCTGGCAAAAGGGTCATAAGTGCAACACAAAGATGGGGAGGTAGAGTAAAGCCATAAAGGTTCAGGGGTCAGACGAGCATAGCACACTGACCGAGTAATCTCAGAAAGGATGCAAGGATTCTGGAGAAAGAATCAGAAGCGCAACACAAATATGGGAAAGGCCACAAGGGTTAACCAAGCATAGTAAACTAACTCAGCAATCTCAGGAAAGATGTAAGAATTCTAGTAATAAGGTCTGAGGTGCAACACAAAGATGGGGAGGCAGAGTAAATCCATAGGGGTTCAGGGGTCAACCAAGCACAGTACATTAACTTGGTAATCTCAGGAAAGATGTAAGAATTGTGGCAAAAAGTCTAGGAGTATAACACAATAACGAGGGAGCAAAGTAAGGCCATAAGGATTCAGGGGTCAGCCAAGCAACTCATCATCAATGCAAAAAATTAAACACAATGGAATACGACATTGGGAGGCCGCTTTCAACAAAAATGCCGCAAGCTAACCACCACTTTTCAAACAAACATGTTTTCTTTGATTGACACAGGGGCAGAAAAATTTCGGAAGATCCTTAGGGAGGCCATCCATAGGGGAAGGCAGGCACATCGCAGGTATGATCAAAAATCTCAGGGCCCACTTGGAAAATGGGACCTAGTTAAACCTCAAAAAGGAGCATAACCTGACATAAATATTCTCCCAAGCAAGAGTCGTCAGGACTCGCCTGAATAATGGGATAAAACTTTACTTAGTAATCCCTGCAGAGACAACCAAGAGTTAAAAGGGGCATGCAATTTGAAATTCTCAAGACCCTCCGGAAATGGACTCGGTTTAAAACTCAAACGGGCATTGGTGACATGGGCGAGCACAAACACCTTCCCCAGTAAGAGTCGTTGGGACCCTCCTGAACAATGGGACGAAACTTTAATTAGCAATCCCCAGCAGAGACAACCGAGAGTTAAAGGAGGCATATAATTTGAAATTCTCAAGACCCTCTTGGAAATGAGACTAAGTTTAAAACTCAAACAGGCATGGGTAACATGGGCAGTCACAAATATTTCCCCAACAAGAGTCGTTAGGACCCGGTTGGATAATGGGATGTAGCTCTAAATACCAATCCCCAACATACATGATTTTTCACCTAATAAAGAATTGTCAGGACATTTCGGGATAATGGGATGTAGCTTTAATTACCGGTCCCCAGCAGATATAATTCATAACAACATATAGTAGACAACCATACTTTTGGAGAATACAGCCTAACTTTAAAGTTGTCATTAGTTAAGAGTTGTAAAGACCCTCCTGGATAATGGAATTTACCTTTCAAATTTCAAGTTTCAGTAATCTGGCGCCCACCTGCAGAACAAGGGAATACATCTCAAGTTTCAAGTTTCTGTAATCTGGCGCCCACCTGGAAAACAAGGGAATCCATTTGAAATTTTAAGTTTTTGTAATCAGGTGCCCAACTGCAGAATAAGGGAATACATTTCAAGTTTCGAGTCTTGGTAATCAGGCGCCCACCTACAAAATAAGGGAATACATTTCAAGTTTCAAGTTTCGGTAATCAGGCGCCCACCTAGAAAACAAGGAAATACTTTTCGAGTTTCAAGTTCCGGTAATCAGGCACCTACCCGCAGAACAAGGGAACACATTTCAAGTTTAGAGTCTTGGTAATCAGGAACCTGCCTGCAAAACAAGGGAATACATTTCAAGTTTCGAGTTTTGGTAATCAGGAGCCCACCTGCAGAACAAGGGAATACATTTGAAGTTTCAAGTTTTGGAGGGAATACATTTCAAATTTCAAGTTTTGGCAATCAGGCGCCCACCTGTAGAACAAGGGAATACATTTCAAATGTCAAGTTTCAGTAATCAGGAGCACACCTGTAGAAAAAGGGAATACATTTCAAATTTCAAGTTTCAGTAATCAGGTGTCCACCTATAGAACAAGGGAATACTTTTCAAAATTCTAAGTTTTGGTAATCAGGCACCCACCTGTAGAACAAGGGAACACATTTCAAATTTTAGTTTCAGTAATCAAGCGCCCCCATGTAGAACAAGGGAATACATTTCAAATTTCAAGTTTCAGTAATCAGGCGTCCACCTGTAGTATGAGGGAATAAATTTAGAATTTCTGTTTCAGTAATCAGGCGCCCACCTGTAGAACAAGGGAATACTCTTCAAAATTTGAGTTTTCGGTAATCAGGCGCTCACCTGCAAAACAAGGGAACACATTTCAAATTTCAAGTATTGATAATCAGGCACCCACCTGCAAAACAAGGGAATACATTTCAAATTTCAAATTTCGATAATCAGGTGCTCACCTACAAAACTAGGGAGTACATTTCCAATTTCAAGTTTTGGTAATCAGGCACCCACCTGTAGAACAAGGAAATACACTCCAAGTTTCAAGTTTTCGGTGCCCACCTGCAAAACGAGGGAATACCTTTCAAGTTCAAGTGTTGGTAACCAGGCGCCTACCTGTAGAACGAGGGAATACATTCTGAATTTCAACTTTGTTAACCAAGCATCCACCTGCAAACAAGGGAATACAATTCAAGGCCCACAATTCGGCATCCACTTGGTAAAAGAGGGAATACAAGTCAACAAGGCAACAAGAAGTCTTACAGGAAGAAATACAAGTTAACAAGGTAACAAAAGGAGGATGCACAAGGCAACAAAGCAACAATGAATAAGAGCAAGATTGAAGACATAGATAGGGTTTTTTATAATTCATAGGTCGTAGCTTAGCCTAGCTTCTTTTTTTGAATCAGTGTAATAAGGAGGTCAGCGAGCAGTGGCGGCATCATCAGCAGCAAAAGCACAGCTTCTCGGTAGTCCCAACTACCAAACACCCCTGAACTACACTGGCCTGATTCCTCTTTAGCCGAGGATATGTAGGCAACCTCTGAAGCAGGGTGCAGTCAAGCTTTTCAAAACGCTTCTCATGGAGTGTCAAGCAGGCAAAAATCTCTCATGATTGCTCATTTATCTTTGCCCGAAAACCCTTCGTGTCTCCGAGTAAAGAGGGGCAGCTGTAAGCATGTGATTTTTGCCTAGCTTAAATTACAGCTATAAATTCTTAAAATTAGGATTTTTCTTTATTGGTGTGATTTTTAGAATTTAATTGCATAACTATGTGCTTGCTTGCATGTTGAGTGCATTTTAATTCATAAAAAATACAAAAATAGCATGTTTGCATTTAGGATACCATTTTTAATATTTTAGGTTTATTAATTGGTTAAAATTGCAAAAAACAGGTCTTTGCTATTTTAAATGTTAATTAGTTCAATAAAAACAAAATTAGTAATTAAAATAAATAAGAGAAAAAGAAATTTGAAAAAATATGGTCTTGTTTAAAAGACCCAAATTTGGGCTGGTTTAATTAAATTATCAGCCCAAAATATACCACAACATGACCCAAACCTACCTCAGTAACCCAGTCCAAACCTCACCTTTCAAAACAACGTTGTTTAAACGATCGTCGATCACAACCGTTGGTTTCCATTGATCTAACGGTGTCAAAGCCAGGGTCTATTCGTATATAAGTGTTTCAAACCCCCTACCTCAAAACAAGACCTTGTACCATGTCTATCCCAAACACTAATATAAGCCAATGTACCACCACCACCCTCCGCCGTCTGCCACCTGCCAGAAATTGCCTATGCCGACGACGATGCTCCGAAGACCTCAAAAAAATACCACACCACCTCCTCGGCCTCCTTTTTTCCATCCCTACCACCATTGTCCCTCAAACAACAACCCATCTCGTCAAATATCGATTTGAATCGATGGCTGCTCCGCTGCTCACGGCAGCGCTGATGCCAATTGCTTCCAAATCAACACCCTAGGTTCCCCTAGCCTCCCTCACCCCGGATCTGTAAGTCCCCTACCTCGAATTAGCTCCGAACTCCTCAAATATTAGTTTGAAAATTTGGAAAATCTCACCACCCACCAAACCACCCAAAACACACCATCTCTGGTCCTTTCACCTCTCATACCTTGAAACCACCGTCAGAGTCCCTCAAGTGTCCCTGCAACTCTCCAAAAGTAAAGCTATGGTTCAGATTTACTGCATGGAGATCCCAGAGTATGAACTAAAAGCTAAGTCCTTGCTTTAATTCATCTCACTTCTTAGGCTTTAATTTAGTCAAACCATGGTAACCTTGCATGATAGTTCACTATATGATTCTTGAATAAGGTCAGTTGGGATTCTGCCTAATATTTGGAATTAGCTTGGTTTGAAAAGATGCATGTTTAAATATGCTTATCAAGTTTTTGGAACTGATCTAGTTTTGTTTATTCAACTGATGCCTCGTCTTGGTTTCTTTTCTTTGACTCACACTAATAGCATAATCCTGTTACTTGATACATTTCATTCTTGAATTTCAGCTGATTACTTGATATATTTGATTCTTGAATTTCGGTTGGTTAATTGATACATTGGGTTCATAAGTTTCAGTTGATTAACAATGGATAATAAATTGCTTGACTCTAATTTCCTTAGTTGAGATTTAGAATAGTTAATCATGCCTGCCAATCTGTTAATATTTGCTCTTCTTGCTGAATAATTTAACCTCTTGGTAATTAATCTTGGTTAGTTTTGACCAATTTAAAGGGGTTGGGTACAGTCAAAACTTGTTTTAGCCTAGACTCGTAAAATAGATTTGGTCCAGGGGTGTTTGGGGTATTTCAAAGTAGAAAATAATGCAGTAACTAACATTGGAACCCACTAGAATCTTCTAGATAGGGTTTCAATCTGAAATTCAGGACTTAATTGGTATAACTTGGCCAACAAGGCATAAAATGAGGGACTAATTGGCTAAAATCTGAGATTAATAGAGGGACTTAGGGTGTAATTGAAAATCTAAAGAGTTGCCCTAACTTAAGCTTATTAAAGGGTGGTCCTTTTCCCTGGAGAGGAGGATATTTCAAGAAAAAAAAAAGAGAAAATATATATCATATGAGAAAAACAACTGAAATTTTCAGCAGAAATACTGTTCCATTGGAGAATTTCTAAATTTTTTAAGACCCATACTATTGTGTTTGGGGTCAAGTTTTCATCGAATTTTGATTGTTGGGTGTTATTAACACTGCTATTGGTTCAAAACTGCTCCAAAAATTGGTTTTTTCTTTATTCATTTCTGGGTTGGTGCAATGCTGCTGAGTTCTGACTGTTGTGTTACTCTGCTGACCCTCTTTGGTTTCGTTCCTTATTTCAATCTTCAAGTACATTTTCTTGTAACCATGATGGCTGTGAAATAGATTGGAAAAATGGATTTGAATGGGGATGTTAAAGCATGAGATGTATTTCAGCTTTGTTGGAAAATTTGTACTTGTTATAGTTTTCTTATTCATTCGTGTTTATAGTTGATTTGTAATACTGCTTTAAAGGAATCGTGTATCAGCTCTTAGCTTACCCCTTTCCCTTAATTTCCTCAAATGTTGAATACCTGAAGTGTACTAAAAGATTGTGAGTTTGATAGCTTAGTCTGTAGCTCATGGGAGAACTATCGGGTTCTATCACCGATCTAGTGTATGTGAACCTGATGGTTTTCAAGTAGTTTGGTCAACTACGGTACTGATTTTCCTCTAATTCTCAGAATTTATTAGCATGTTTAAATGTAGGTTTGAGATTGGATTTTTGATGTATTGGATGAACATATTAAGTGATTATAGAATCAACCCATTAATTTGTATAAGTGCGTAGGTCTTTCGCGTGCAATAGGTATTTAAAGTAGACAATTAAAAATAGACTCAAAGCATGAAAGTGGTTAATACTAAGCATGTCTCGTGCAGACTCGACCCCTGCGTTATGTAAGTGCGGTTATCCTTGCAGTTTTACATAAATCAGATATTACAGCCTTCAGTGATAGTGTCTGTAACTGTTTGATTCTACAATGGTTAAAGTACAAGAGTATGGGCCTCCTGGGCCTCTCTTTACTTGTAGTCATTTTAAAGTCCTTAATTTCCGTTTCTCATTGTAATTACAATTTTGGGCATTCCAAGTTAAGTAGCGAATCTAAATTAAGAGGTTTTCCTCTTGTTAAGTTCGAACTTAACTTATGGCCCAAATTTTATAGTGTTAATTGATTATGCTTGTAGAGACATTCTTTATAGAGAACAATAGTTCCTTTTAGGGTAGCCTTAAAATAAATGAGGTTCGCCGCGCCAAAAAAATTCATAAATTGTGTGGCCCTCTCTAATTATTTACACAAAAATACTTAGAAATCGAGACGTACCATTTAGCAAATTCTTATAGCCTCCCGCAAAGTTAACAACACGTTAGTTGCTTTAGACACGTTATTTAATAATTTCAATTTCCTAATTACAAGTGCGCATTTATGTGACCCAAATCCAAATTCCAACGATGTTGAAATATGTCAAAAACTACGGGTGTATTTATGTGACGTGGTTCGAGATGTATTTTGATGACGTTGCAATATTCTTTAAAAATAAAATAAAAAGAGTTAAAAGTTAAATTATCACACAGGTACAAATGCATTAAAATTAGATAATTAAAGCCGAGTATAACATTTGAGAGACCGTGCTAGAACCACGGAACTTGGGAGTGCCTAATACCTTCTCCCTAGTTAACATAATTCTTTACCTGGATTTCTGACTCGTAGACTATATATAGAGTCAAACTTTCCTTGATTCGGGATTTAAACCAGTGACTTGGGACACCAGTAATTATCCTAAGTGGTGATTCTGAAAATCTTGTAAATATATAAATCGTGTTTCGATTGTTCTTTAATTGAAAAAACTCCCTAACTACTCCCTTCGCGGGGTTGTAGTGTTAAAAGGAGGTGTGGCAAGAGTTAATCGCCTGTTTTGGAAAGAACCAATGTCCAAATAGTGCAGAAACTCTGTCGAATTTTCGAGAAAAATGAAAAGGGGAAGAAAAGGGAAAAGAGTTTTGTTTGCCAATGAAAAAGAAAAAAAGAATCTTGTTTTCAAAAATAATTTATTCTATTTGCCAATGAAAAAGAAAAGCTTGTTTTCAAAAATAGTTTATTTATTTGCTTGTGAAATGAAAAAAAAAAAGAAGAAAAAAGAGTTTTGTTTTCAAAAATAGTTTGTTCTATTTGCCAATGAAAAAGAAAAAAAGATTTTTATTTTCAAAAATGGTTTGTTTTATTTTTAATGAAAAAATAAAAATGTGTCTTTTTTTCAAAAATATTTTGTTTATTTGCCTATGAAATGAAAAAAAAAAAGAAGTAAAAATTCTTGTTTTCAAAAATAGTTTTATTTGCCCGAACTACGCAAACCTGATTCTCGTCTTTCGAGGCGTGATACATAGGCAACCTACATATGGTCCGGTCTTCCTAGTAAATTTTAGGTTCTTGGCTATGCAGGGTCTCAGCCAAATTTTGCACTTCTAGCCACCTTTTAGCTAAATAAATCCTTTTGCAAAAATAATCGCAACGATGTCTTGCATGTGTCTAATATAGGGAATGTTATTGTCTCACATAGTGTTGGTTTAATTTTTCTTATATAGGTGCGGATTACCTACCAGAGTTTGAACATAAAAGATACCCCATGATCACTGCATTCAGGAGCTGCCCGAGGAGCCATTTTTGTATTTTTGAATCAATTTTTTATGTTTTATTTTCTGGTCTTGTATAGTATTATCCTGTCTTTTAGGTGATGTTAGAGTTTGTAATAGTCTAGTTAAGTTTTCCGAGTCTTGTGTTATTGTATTTTTATTTTGTATTTTATATTTTTGTTATAAGTTTTCTTTAGAATATTAATTCTAGAAATGAAAAAAATTTCTTTGAGGTTGTTTTTCCTTTAGGCAATTAATATGTAGGACTTAAAATGAATTATTTTTATGTTTTCTTTAGTACATTAAGACTACAAATCCAAAGAAACAAAGAGAGAGTCTTCTTTTAGTACCCTTTCTAAAAGATTTTCTTCAAAGTATTAATTCCAAAAATCCAAAATAATTTTCATTTGAGGTTATTCTTTGGGCAATTAATGAAAAACAAATGAATTTTTATTTTTATTTTACAGGAACTTTAGAAAATTGTACATATGTAAAAAAAACATAATTTGTCTTTTGTTTATCATTAGAACTTCTTCTTTAGACAATCAAAATTGAAATCCAAAAACATGTTGTTTTATCATTTTCAATGCTCGTTTCGAAGTCTTTCTTCAGAGATATCAAATAAAAATTCGTAATAGTTTACTGTGGTTTATTCTTTAGATTTTCTTCCTAAAAAAATCAAAAAAAAATATTTTTCTCTTCTAGAATTTCTTTTGATAGAGTATTTGTTTCAAAAAGGAAAAAAAAAAAGAAAAAACATGTTCGTTTGAATAGTTCATTAAGTGTAAAAAATTCAAAAGAAAGGTGGGATTTTATTTTTTTTTTGTTTTTCTTTGCTCATCAGAGTAGCCATTAAGGTAATAAAAAGAAAAAGAAAAAAAATGAGGATGTTATTTTGTCTACTTTATTTACGATCTGCCAAAACTACGTTCGGCCTGATTCATGCGGGTTCATGATACGTAGGCAATATCCATAGGATTCTACCATAACCAAATAAAGAAAAGGAAGGAAAAGGGGAAGAAAATGATAGAGACAATGGCAAAATAAAGGAGAAAATAAAGAAACGAAAGATGTAGACCAAACAAATTAGGAGGGAAGAAAAAAAAGAAAAACAAGAGTGAAAAGAAAGGTGGTATAGGATAAGAGCCGGGATGATGCAAGCAACTGATTCATTACGCATAATAGAAACGAATAACTGCTTAGGTGCATTCATCCCCAAACATGTGGCTGCCTATGTGTTGAAACCAAACCACTAACAAGTTTTGGTGTCGCCTTTCCTATATCCAGACAGATGGTTAGTTCTTGCAGCATTATGGCAACCCACTCCTACAACACTCGGTCCAAGAGCAAGCTGATCATGGCCAATCAAGAAACCGATGCCAGCATCATTGACCCCTCGAAAGAGGTAGAGAAATTGGATGTTAATGCAATGAAAGAGTAAATGTACTAACTGAAAAACCACATGGCTGAGATGTATAAGGCATGGGTGAGAGGGCAGTCACCACCAACCTATCCTGCTAATCCGACCTTCATCCCACCACTAGCCCAATCACATGACCATCCCACCACTGATCCGCCCCCAAGTTTCCCCATCTACCCGCAATAACTGGGTACGACTTCTCAAGCACCCCCAGCTCCACCACCCAAAGATGTTCCTCACCCCCTTCACCAATTGCTCCCATTTATGTGGTACCTCCTCCCCTCCACACTCCATAGATCATCTAGTCAGCCTTTGTTTCATGCTCACGACAATCAGTATTACCCACCAGAAACCGCTTACAAAGCCCATGAATCTTACTCTTATGATCCCCATTTTGAAATCCCGACGGAGGCTGAAAAACCAATCAAAAATACTAAGAAAGGGGAGGTGCTCAGGAAGGTCAGAAGCTTAGAATAATCGTTCCGAGATATGCGAGGGTTAGGTGGCCAGGTGAGTGTGGCATTCAAAGACCTTTGCATGTTCCCAGATGTGCAATTACTCCGGGCTTTAAGATGCCCAAGTTTGACTTGTATGGCTGAAACAGTAATCCAGTCGCACATCTAAGGGGTTTCTGTAGCAAAATGAGAGGAGTGGAAGGAAAGGATGAACTACTAATGGCGTACTTCAGTCAAAGTTTAAGTGGGTCGGGGTTGGAATGGTACAGCCGATAGGATCATGCTCGATCGTATACTTGGGATGATTTACCACAAGCATTCGCCTGTCATTTTTAGTGTAATCTTGAAATTGTCCTGGGCCGTCTGTCTTTGATGAAACTGGAAAATAAACACAATGAGAGCTTCAAAGAATACGGTTTCCATTTGAGGGAATAGGCAACGAGGGTCGACCCCCCAATGAAGGAGAGTGAGATGGTAGATATTTCTTGAAAGCTTTGGAGCCTACATATTTTGGTCACCTGGTATCGGCAGTAGGAAAATCCTTCAATGAGGTAGTTAAAATTGGAAGTATGGTCGAGGAAGGACTCAAATCCAACAAGATCATGAGTTACTCCACAATCAAAGAAACCACTCAGGCAATCAAAAGCGGGACTGAGGGAACATTTGGAAAGAAGAAGACGGAAGAAGTAGTGAATGTTGAGTCAGGGACTTGGTTCAGGCCCCAGGCTCCATCCCATTAGAGCCAACCCTATCCTCACCACCAAATATATCTGAATACTCCATATGGCCCAGCGCAACATTACTTCCCACTGTTAGAAACCCGTTTCTCATTCCATCATGCACAAACATATACCCAGACTCCCGCCCACGCACAATGGCGTGCACCAACTCCACAAAATAATTACCCAACTCCACCAAATAACTACCCTCCAAGAGCCTACCAGCAACCCCTGAGACCAGGTTTCCCGGCCAACCAAGCTTTGAAAAATAAGAGAATGTAGAAGAATAAAACTTTCACTCCATTGGGAGAATCATATACCAGCTTGTTCCACAGGTTGAGGCAGATAGACATGTTGAGGCCGACCAAAGCAAAGTTACCAAACCCTCCCCCGGGAAATCTAGATTATTCTGGTACCCCAGAGCATGACACGGAAAAATGTTGGTATTTAAAGTGTGCTATTCAGGAACTCATTGATTCCTATCAGATTGATGTGCAACCCCCGGAAGCACCCAACATTAATCAAAACATATTGCATGCTCATCGAGAGACACATATGATCGAGCTAGTGCACAAAGAGGGAGAGACCAAAAAGCCTTCGCAAACTGTCATGATGATCAGAGCCAGTGAATAGAAGATGGGTGAGAATTTGGCCAATGGGATGTCAAATCTCAAGTCAAGCGTAGCAAGTAGTGAGCATGTTGTTACATCTAAGAAGGAATCCCCGAAAGACGAGATGGTGAAACAAGAGAATGCAAAAGTGGTTGTACCTATGATGGAAAACAAGCGTGGGGTTGTCGTAAAATGCGCTCGTTTAGAGCCTGTCATTATCAAACATGTAGTTCAGCTACCAGTAATCAGTAGCAAGGCAGTCCCTCGGAATTATGATCGAGTAACAGTAACCTACGAAGGGAAGGAGATTAGAGAAGAAGTTTGTGAGAATCATGGATTGACCCAATCTGGAAGGTGCTTTGCCCCTGAGAAATTGAGAAAATCAAAACCAACCAAGGATAGTTCAACGCTGGTGAAGAAAAATGAGAGTGAAGAAGAAGAAGAAGAGTGTCTAAAGAAAATGAAATGCATGATTATTCCATTGTGGAACAACTGAGGAAGACGCATGCTCAAAACTCATTGTTGTCATTGCTGATTTATTCAGACGAGCACCATCGGGATTTAGTGAAGATCCTGAACAAGGCCCACATCGATAAAATCACAGTGAACCATTTGGAGAAAATAGCTAATAAGATGTTTGAGGTGAACAGAGTCACATTTTCCGATGATGAACTACCAATTGAAGGCACCGAACATAATAGGGAAGTCTACCTCACGGTAAAATGCGAAGTTTCTGTGGTGACCCGAGTTTTGGTCGATAATGGTTCAAGCGCGAATATTTGCCCTCTCTCCATGCTAATCAAGTTGAAGGTAGAAAATGAAAGAATTCACAAGAACAATATCTGTGTATGAGGGTTTGATGGTGGGGGAAAAGATTCAGTTGGTGGCATAGTGCTCGAATTGACAATCGGGCCTATTGATTTTACCATGGAGTTCCAGGTGCTTGATGTGGCTCTCGTACAACTTGTTGTAGGGGCGACCTTGGATCCATGCTGCTAGAGTAGTTCCCTCTACTCTGCATCAAATGGTGAAATTTGAATGGGATTGACAAGAAATAGTGGTGCACCGCGAAGACCACTTGTATGCTCACAGTGACGCTAACGTACCCTTCATTGAAGCAGATGATGATAAAGGGCCCTGGGTGTATCAAGTTCATGACTCGGTATCAGCAGTGAAAGTCCCATAGAGCATGTTCTAACACCTTAGGTTGGCTACGACAACAGTCATGGTGGCAATTGAAATGCTAAAGAATAGGTTTATCCCTGGAAAGGGTTTGGGGGCCTCACTTCAGGGTATCATACAACCGGTGTCTCTTCCCACGAACCTAGAAACGTTTGGTGTGGGGTTCAAGCCTACAAGTGCAGATATCAAGAGAGCCAGAAAGATGAGAAAGAAAGCATGGACCCTACCCAAACCTGTGATTCGCCTCTTCAAATCATTTATGAAGCCTGATGCCAAGAAGTGCCCGACAACAACAAGTGCCAATAATGCGGTTGACCCTAACAAAGGGTTGCTCGATAGGTTTAAAAGTTGTTTGAAGACGTGAACATTGTGGAGGCCGGAGAAGGATCAAGCAAGGCAGATGTGCGGTTTGTGGGACCTCATGCAAAAGTGCACAACTGGGAAGCTACTCCTTTTCCCACTCGGAAGGATTCGTGGTAGTCGGCTTTGATTTTTCTTTCAGTTCAATCTAGATTATCTCCAGGATTGTAATTCAGATGTTATGTTCTGTCCATTTGGATGAGTAAACCTTGTTATCTTTCCAATTTCAATGAAATGCAATTTCACTTTTCTTTAGTGCTAATAGCTTTTGTTTTTCTATGCTTTGCTTTTTCTTCTTGTACAATTATTTTTATGCTGGTTCAAATGATCTGACATGCATAAGGACACTTCGGCCAGTCTCAAAAATCGTTCTAATTCAGAAGTAATAATTCAAGAGATAGAATGTGAGGATGGGTCAGAATATGATGAGGAAAGAGCATTGGACGAGATTAGTATAGAGTTGAGCCATTTTGAGGAAAATCCCAAGCCAAAACTAAGCGATACAGAAGCAGTCAATTTAGGGGACCCAGATAACATTAGAGAAACCAAAATAAGTGTCCATTTGGAGCCACAACTTAGGGGAGAAATAATTGAAGTGCTGCTTGAATACAAAGATGTTTTTGAATGGTCTTACGATGATATGCCAGGGCTGAGCACTGACTTGGTGGTTCAGAAATTGCCCAACGACCCGGTCTACCCTCTTGTCAAACAATAGTTGAGGAAGTCTAAAATTGATGTGAGCGTAAAGATCAAAGAGGAAGTCACCAAGAAATTGGAGGCCAAGGTTATTCGAGTCACACGATATCCCACATGGTTAGCCAATGTCGTGTCTATGCCGAAGAAAGATGGTAAAACCAGGGTGTGCGTCTATTATCGTTACCTCAACAAAGTAAGTCCAAAAGACAAATTCCCACTACCAAACATCCACCTACTGATCGATAACTTTGCAAAGCATGAGATTGGATCTTTCGTAGATTGTTACACAGGCTACCACTAGATTTTGTTGGATGAGGAGTATGTGGAGAAGACATCGTTCATCAAGCCATGGGGAACATATTGCTACAGGGTCATGACCTTCGGCCTAAAGAATGCTGAGGCAACCTATATGAGGGCGATGACAACCATCTTTCACAATATGATACATAGGGAGATTTAGGTCTATGTGGATGATGTAATTGTGAAATCTACGAAGCAATCCGACCATGTCAGAGATGTGAGGAAATTCTTCCAGAGGCTCCACAAGTATAATATCAAACTCGATCCAGCGAAATGCATATTTGGGGTCCCCTCAGGGAAGTGCTAGGGTTTATAGTCAGCCGCCGAGGCATTAAACTAGATCCATCAAAGATCAAAGCCATACAAGAATTGCTGCCTCCGAGGAACAAAACAGAAGTGATGAGCATGTTAGGGAGATTGAATTACATCAGTCGATTCATTGCTCAGCTCACAACAACCTGTGAGCCCATCTTTAAGTTATTGAAAAAGGATGATGCAGTTAAATGGACAGGAAAGTGCCAGAACACTTTTGATAAAGTAAAGGAATACTTGTCGAACCAACCGATTTTTGTCCCGCTGGAACCAGGAAGGCCTTTGATTCTATATCTGACAGTCCTAGAAAAATCATTTGGATGCGTGTTGGGTTAGCATGATATCACCGGGAGGAAAGAACAGGCTATATACTACCTCAGCAAGAAGTTTACAGCTTATGATGTTAAGTATACTCATCTTGAAAGAACGTGTTGTGCCCTAACTTGGGTAGCCCAAAAGTTGAAAAATTACTTGTCATCATATACCACTTACCTCATCTCACACTTGGACCTATTAAAATACATCTTCCAGAAGCCTATACCCACGGGGAAGCTTGAAAAATGGCAAATCTTGCTCACCGAGTTCGACATTATTTATGTAACCACGACTGCAATGAAAGCATAGGCACTAGCTGATAATTTGGCCGAGAATTTGGTAGACGAAGAATACGAACCTTTAAAGACATACTTCTCATACGATGAGGTAATGCATATTGAGGAAATGGTATAGGGCGAGAAGCCGGGATGAAAATTATTATTCTACGAGTCCGCCAACATGAAAGGCCTCGGGATAGGAGTGGTACTCATTTTTGAAATGGGGCATCATTACCCCGTCATAGCTCAGCTCCGCTTTTACTGCACCAACAACATGGCAGAATATGAGGCATGTATTTTGGTTTGAGGCTAGCTGCAGACATGGGTGTCCAGGAAGTTTTGGTCTTGGGAGACTTGGACGTTCTGGTGCACTAGATTCAAGGAGAGTGGGAAACACGAGACTTGAAGCTCATACCGTATCGGCATTGCTTGCACGACCTTTGTCAACAATTTTGGTCAGTAGAGTTCAGGAATATCACGAGAATTCACAATAAGGTTGCTGATGCTTTGGCCACTTTGGCATCAATGTTACATCATCCAGATAAGGCTTATGTTGATCTATTGTATATCTAAGTCCACAACCAATATGCTTACTGTAATGTAGTAGAGGAAGATCTTGACAGTGAGCCTTGGTTTCACTACATCAAAGAATATATCAGGATGGGTGTGTACCCAGTATAGGCCACAAATGACCAGAAGAGAACAATCTATCATCTATCAAGCGATTTTTTCCTCGGTGGAGGGGTGTTATACAAAAGAACACCAGATCATGGGTTGTTAAGGCGCATAGATGCTGGGCAAGCCACGACCATTATGAATGAGGTACATTCTGGAGTCTGCGGAACGCACATGAGCGGATATGTTTTGGCAAAAAAGATTCTCCGGGCAGGATATTATTGGCTCACCATGAAGCGAGATTGTATCAGTTTCATGTGCACCTGTCATCAATGTCAGGTGCATGTAGACTTGATTCACTCACCGCCATCTGAATTGCATATAATGTCTACACCATGGCCCTTTATTGTATGGGGCATGGATGTCATCGGGCCCATCGAGCCAGCAGTTTCCAATGGGCACAGGTTCTTCATGGTTGCTATTGATTATTTTACCAAGTGGATCGAAGCTAAAACTTTCAAGGCAGTGACCAAGAAAGCCGTGAACTTTGTGCATTCAAATATCATTTGTCGGTTTAGAATCCCAAAGACACTCATCATTGATAATGGAGCAAATCTCAATAGTCATTTAATGAAAGAGGTATGTTAGCTGTTTAAGATTACACATCGCAATTCCATCCCATACCGTCCCAAGGAGAATGGAGCAGCGGAGGCAACCAATAAGAACATAAAGAAAATACTTTGAAAAATGCTAGAAGTTTACAAGCAATGGCATGAGAAGTTATCTTTCGCACTGTTAGGCTATCACAATACTGTCCGAACCTCAGTAGGGGCAACTCCATATTTGTTGGTATATGGCACAAAAGCAGTAATTCTGGCTAAAATTGAAATCTCGCCCCTTCGATTTGTCACCGAAGCAGAAATTGATGATGAAGAATAGGTCAAAGCCCGTCTGGAGAAATTAAGTCTGATTGATGAGAAACGATTGGCAGCAATATGTCATGGCCAGTTGTATCAACAAATAATAGCCAGAGCATATAACAAGAAAGTGCGTCCAAGAAGGCTTGAAGTGGGTCCGTTAGTATTAAAACGCATCCTCCATCACCAACCAGAGGCAAAGGGCATGTTCGCCCCCAATTGGCAAGGGCCGTTGTCGTGTCAAGAGTGTTGTCCAATGGGGCGTTATATCTAACATATGTGGAAAGCATGTGCGTAGAAATGGCCATCAATTCAGATGTAGTTAAGAGATACTATGTGTGATTTTCTTTGTTCAAATCATTGTCTATACTTGGCATGTTTGTTTGTACTTGGCATATTTTAGAGATTGAAATGACGAAGGCATTTTATTCGGCTATCTAAACACTTTACCCTTTTGCTAACCCTTTTTGAGCTTTAATTATTTTCTTTCATACCCATCTTTTGGAATCAGTAATAAAGTGAGAAATGCAAGTGTAAAAGTCAGTAAAGGAAAAGACCAGGGAAGAATGAAAAGAAAGAAAGGGAAAAGAGAAGGAAGAACAAGAAAAGAGAAAATAAAAAAAAAAGAAAAAGAAAGAAGAAAAAGAAAAAAAATATAAAAAAAAGAAAAAGGAAAAAAAGAGAGAGAAGGGAAAACCCCACAAAACAGCAAAACAACAAAAGAAAATTGAAGAAACAAAATAAGGAAAGGAAGAAAAGAGAAGACCACAAAAATAAGGAATCGACATGAACTACGTTTGACCTGATTCCTTTTAAGGATACGTAGGCAGCCTCACAGCTCGGTCATATTCAAATAAAATTAAAGGCGCCAAACGAGAAATTGGGGCAGAAATTATGTTTGTTGTAATAAATTGGATTCCAAAAGTTGCAGATTCTGAACCCATAGGAATTATTTTGAGCCTTTTATACCCTTTTCTTTTTAACCTTATCAAAAGCATGCATTACGGTCCAAAGAAAGAACTTATGATCAGTCTTTAAGAAATTCCAAATCAAGCAAGAAGAAGTGGGCCATACCCCAAAGCAACACATTTTTTCAAGCATGAAAATAATAAAATGAGAGGGTCTTATTGGTAAAAACCTTCACGGGCACCGTAAGGTGACGAGAGTTGAGAGAAATGAAAATGAGAGAGTCTTATTGGTGAAAACCCTCACGGGTACCATAAGACGAAGGCATGGCAAGAAAGAAACAGTTGGAAAAGGGTTGTTGGTGGAAATCCGTTCAGAACACCAGAGGTCAAGCAAAGTCAGGGTTTGGTTAAAGAAATTAGGTTAAAAATGGTCACAACAACAAAGCATGGAAACCAAAGGCCTGTCATCTGGAGAGACTGGGTCAACTAAGCCGAAGTGCATGTCATGATCACAAAAACCAGTTGTTCCTTCATAGATAAGTTTATTTTCTTCTCATCTCAATAGTCGCCAAATTCGAAATTCTTTTATTCTAAAACAATTCAGAGCCTTTGCATTTCATTTTCTTTCGCTGCTCCAAAGTCATTTTGTTTAAGCAATCAGGAGACAAATTTCAAAGCTTACTAGTTCCCGAATGTTAAAGCACATGCCGATCAAAAACGTAACAAAGGCAGCACAAGTTGAAGCAGCAAGGGAAAGGATCCATGAAGTTTTGTTAGTAAACAGACTCGGTAACCTCAGGGAGGATTCAAGGATTTTGGCAAAAGGGTCACAAGTGCAATACAAAGATGGGGGAGCAAAGTAAAGCCAAATGGGTTCAGGGGTTAGCCGAGCATATTACACTAACTCGGTAATCTCAAGAAAGATGCAAAGATTTTGGAAAAAGGGTCAGAAGTGCAACACAAAGATGGGGGAGCATAGTAAAGCCACAAGGGTTCAGGGTCAGCCGAGCATAGTACACGGACTCGGTAATCTCAGGGAAGATGTAAGAATTCTGGCAAAAAGGGTCAGGAGTGTACCACAATAACGGGGGAGCAAATTAAGGCCATAAGGGTTCGGGGGCCAGCCGAGCAACTCAGGCAACTCATCATCAGTGCGAGGAATTAAACACAATAGAATATGAAAGTGGGGAGGACATTTTAAACAAGAACGCCGCAAGCTAACCACCACTTTTTAAACTAATAAAATTTTTTTTGATTGATATAGGGGCATAAAATTCCAGAAGATACCAAAGGAAGTCCTCCACAGGGGAAGGCAAGCACATGGCAGGTATGATCGAGAATCTCAAGACCCTCCCAAAAAACGGGACTTAGTAAAATTCAACAAGGAACATATCCGACATAAATATTCTCCCAGCAAGAGTCATCACGATCCGCCTGAATAATGGGACAAAACTTTAACTAGCAATCCCCAGCAAAGACAACCGAAAGTTAGAATTGGCGTTTAATCTGGAACCCTCAGGACCCTCCTGGAAAAAGGGACTTATTGAAAGGTTGGATGTAATCATGAATAGAAAAGAGCATAAGATGACTTGCATGTTGAAATAGGATTCAGATAAGAGTTGTCAGGACCCTCCTGGAAAATGGGACTTAGCTTAAAATTCAAACAGTCGGGTAGCACGGTCAGGCCCAAAAATATTTCCCCAACAAGAGTCGTCAGGACTCGCGAACATAGATATAAATACTAATCCCCAGCAGACACATTTTGTCATCTCACTAAGAGTTGTTAGGACCCACCAGGATAATGGGAAATAGCTTTAAATTATCGGTCCCCAGCAGATATAGCTCGGATAACAAGACAGTGGAAAATAATACCTTTTGAGAACACAACCTAATATTAAAGTTGTCATTAATTAAGAGTTGCTAGGACCCACCTGGATAATGGGGTTTAGCTTTCAAATTTGAAAAGATGGATGGTAATGCGACTTGATTAACACTCACAAATGCATCAAGCACCAAGCTAGGGAAGAAAGAAGTTCTTTTGTTTTATTTGTTTTGTTGTGATCAGGTACACAAACAGCAGTCTCAGGGAATATTTTTCAAATTGCAAACTATGGTAATCCGGCGCTCACCTGGAGAACAAGGGAATATTTTTCAAGTTGCAAGTTTTGGTAATCAGGCACCCACCTGGAGAATAAGGGAATATTTTTCAAGTTTCAAGTTTTGGAAATCAGGCGCCCGCATGGAGAACAAGGGAATACTTTTCAAGTTTCAAGTTTGGTAATCAGGCGACCACCTGGAGAACAAGGGAATACTTTTCAAGTTTCAAGTTTTGGTAAGCAGGCGCCCACCTGGAGAACAAGGGAATACTTTTCAAGTTTCAAGTTTTGATAATCAGACGTCCGCCTGGACAACAAGGGAATATTTTTCAACTTTCAAGTTTTGGTAATCAGGCGCCCACCTGGAGAACAAGGGAATACGTTACAAGTTGTAAGTTTTGGCAATCATGCACCCACGTAGAGAACAAGGGAATACTTTTCAAGTTGCAAGTTTTGGTAATCAAGCGCCCACCTGGAGAACAATGGAATATTTTTCAAGTTTCAAGTTTTGGTAATCAGGAGCCCACCTGGAGGACAAGGGAATACTTTTCAAGTTACAAGTTTTGGTAATCAGGCGCCCATCTGGACGACAATGGAATATTTTTCAAGTTTCAACTTTTGGTAACCAGGCGCCCACCTGGAGAATAAGGGAATACTTTTCAAGTTGCAAGTTTTGGTAATCAGGCGCTCCCTTGGAGAACAAGGGAATACTTTTCAAGTTGCAAGTTTTGGTAATCAAGTGCTCACCTGGAGAGCAAGGGAATACTTTTCAAGTTGCAAGGTTTGGTAATCAGGTGCCCACCTGGAGAACATGGGAATACTTTTCAAGTTGCAAGTTTTGGTAATCAGGTGACCACCTGGAGAACGAGGGAATACTTTTCAAGTTTTCAAGTTTTGGTAATCAGGAGCCCACCTGGAGAACAAGGGAATACTTTTCAAGTTTTAGTAATCAGGTGCCCACCTGGAGAACAAGGGAATACAATTCAAATCCAACAATCAAGCATCAACATGGAGAAAAATAAATGTAGCAATAGGGCAACAAGAAGTTTCACAGAAGAAAGTACAGCGAGACAACAAGAATTTCTCAGGGAGATACACAAAGCAACTAGGCAACAAAGATCAAGAGCAAGTTTGAAGACATAGATATGTTCTCTTATAATCCGTAGTTCATAACTTAGTCTAGCTTCTTTATTTTCACAAGGTGTAATAAGGGTGTGTAGCAAGCAGTAGCAGCAGCAACAACAACAACAATGAGGTCACAACTTCGGTAGTCCTAGCTACCAAACATCCTAAACTACACTGACCTGATTCGTCTTTAGCCGAGGATATGTAGGAAACCTCTGAAGCAAGGTGCAGTCAGGCTTTTCAAAATGCTTCTCACGGAGTATTCAAACGGGAAAAAATCGCTCGTGTCCGCTCACCTATCTTTGCACGAAAACTCTTCATGTTTCCGAGCAAAGAGGGGCAGTTGTGAGCACGTGATTTTTGCCCTATATGAATTACCCCCATAAATTAAAAACAAAATAATTTCTTTTGAAAGTCAATTGTTTTATAAAAATAAAAATCACCAAAATATAGTGTAATTTTCACTCTTAATTTTAGTCTTGATTTTTGAGTAATTTTGCGCTAATTTGTTTTAAATAATTTTGTGAATTGTCATTTTGAGTCTAATTTGTTTTTTTTAGTTAATTCAGTTTTAGGAATTAGTATTATGTTCAGTTTTAAAATTAAAAGAAATAAAAAAGAAAGTTGAAAAAATAAAAGAAATTGAAAGAATAAAATTTGGAAAAATTGATGCCCAACTTGGGCCATTTTAAATAAAACGCGGCCCAAACCAGTCCATACCCATTCTATTATACCTGGTCCACTCCACCATTGCCAAAACAACATCGTTTAGGTTAGTTTCAATCTTAGCCGTTGATTTCCTTTCATCCGACAGTCGAGAACTGGGGTGGAAATAATATATAATGGTCCAAACAACCCCCCACCCACCCCAATTACCTTGTACCTTGTCTAACCCTAACGCCGCCTCCCTCCGCCTAACACCGCCGGTCGAAAATGCCCCCGCCGCTGGCAAGTCTCCAAATACTCCCAGAAATACACCACAGCACCCCTTCAACCTCCTCTACCCAAATCTGGGCCTGGTTTCTTTCAAATATCAGCCAAATCCATCGAATATCCGTTTGAAATGCTGGCTCCTCCGCCGGACACGGCGCCGGCCCCGCCAATCGATCCCAAATCAATACCAAACAACCCCCACACCTCCCTCATCTCAAATATGTATTCAATCAACTTCAAACATCTTTATAACTGCTCAAAATCCAAATCTAGGGTTTTCTAGAGTTTGCATGGATGTTTCCTTTCAAGTCCAAAGTCTGATTCGGATTTAAGCTAAGTCTCCTAGGCTTTTCTTTTCTGAATTTCCCTCTTCCTCATCTTTTCTGTTAGCTTAGTTTTATTTTAGAATTAGGGTTAAGTCATTGAATCTTTTCTGCCGATTTTGGCCTTTTTTTGTAACCTGAATTCAAATTAGGTCTAGCTTGTGTTAGTCGAATTTGTTCTAGTCTATTGTTTGAATTACATCTCTGAGTTCAATTAGTTTTAGTCTTTTTGATGAGTTGGATTTCATGAGTGGTTCCTAAGGTTGAATTAGATTTTGTGCATAACAGTCGAGTGTATCATTTGGGAAATCTGGTTTTTAGACTATTTGCTTTAATTAGCTTGACATATCTTGTTGTCGAATTTTGGTATAGGTTTTGCATGTCTAATTCATTGTGCTGATTCTTTTCATTAATTTTTCTTTCATAATTGGATTCTTTTGGACTTATCATGATTTAAACCTGAATAAGGCTCCAGAATATATTTACTATCTAAAATCAAAGGGCAATTCAGGGTAGTAAAATAGGTAAAAACAAGGCAGTTCAGGGGTAGTTTAGGAAGTTCAGGGCAATGAATCTTAGTGTAACTGATTTGGAAGTTTCTAGTGAGGGTTTCTCTATGAATTTAAGACTCTTAACAAGTTTAACTTGGGTATCAAATCAATAGTTATAGGAAACCTAAGCTAAAATGGAAATTAAAAGAGGGATTATAGAGCAAAACCAAAATCTGAGGGTTGCCCTATGGTTTGACCTATATAAGAATGAGAGAGCTAAAAAACCAGAAAAAAAAGAGCAGACGGCTAAAAATACCAAAAAATCACTTTATATTGAAAAGTCTTTTGGGAGTTCTTGTGATTTGGATCCTGAGTTAGTCTTGAGCAATTGAAGTTGAAAATGGTTTGAATCAGAAGGTGCTTAAGTATTCTGGTTTGTTTTGGGTCGAATTGTGATTGCTGGATTAAGAGTCTACTTGTGCTTGAATTGTTTGCTTCCTTCTTTGGGTCTTGAGTCGATTTCCTTGGGTATTGATTGCTTGAACTGTTGTTGCTGGATCTCTGTTGTTCAATCCCTCTTAACCTCAGTTTTCGTTATTCCTTTGATGTACCATGTATTCTCCAAAACTCCATGGACATCACTTGATGTATAACTCGAAATACAAGTTTGAATGAAGTGAAGTTTGATTCCATATTGTTAAATCTTCTGTTCTTCTTTTCTTTTCAATCCATGACTCTTATGTAATTACTAGGGATGGGCTTGTTTACATTTTTGTGGATAACTAAATGTGGTTTTATTATGAGTTCAACATCTGTTGCTGGCAGTAGTGTTAGATCTAGGCTTATGCGCTCATTTTTATTCCACTTTTGAGTCAGGTCCTGTACTGTCAAGTTTAGTCTGACTACTACTTATGTGAGTTAATCTTTGGCTTGCTATTGGCTGAACGTTGGCCATAACTGTGAATTGGTCGCTGATGACATGATCTGAATGTTAATTTATGGGAGTCATTGTATTAGATGAACCAATTGACTCATACATGTTTAGATCTATTTTTAGTCATGCTTGAAGTTGATGTATGTTCTTTAGGATGCATTCATGATTCATGTTTATGGAGATGACAAGTATAGATTAGAGAAACTAAATTACGTGTTTGCATATTATGGAAACCATGAAAATGTTATTTTGTTAAAATATTTCGGATGACAGTACATGTTACAGAATAAGGTGATAACGAATGAATTTTTAATGGATTATATTTTCAGTACAAGTATGATTCAAGAGGTCTCACAAATTAGCACTAAATATTGATTATCTTTAAGCATAATATTGGTTTTTTGTGATTGTTTATGTGCACTGAGCTGTGAGGTTGAGCTTCCGTGTGTATTCTAATTGTTGTAAAGGTGTTAGTCTGATCGTTGTCACTGGGGTTCGAAGCGAGACCCCTTTGTGAAGACTGTTTTGGGCGTACTTCATGAGCGTCCTTTTGGGCCCAAACGTAGCAGGTCATAAAGCCCAAAGTTTCTCACCCTGATGATTCTGTTAAACTGGTGGACTTCATACCAAACATAGTCCAATTTCTGCAATTAAGAATCATGCCTTATTGATTTCGTCGTTAATTTATTCTGCAGCAAGATAGAAGATAATAGGACTCCCAGCTTCATTTCTTTTCTTTTCTTTTCTTTCTGAAAAATCAGTTCGAGGCGTGCCATGAAACACAATTAGATAATGAATCACATATGGCCCTTCACGAATTAGTTTAGAAATGCTTTCATTAGAATAAATTGAGGTGCGTCGTGCCAAATAAAATTACAAATTGTGTGGCCTTCATTTGATCCTTAGATTTCGAGACGTGCCATTTAGCAAATTCCATGGCCCTCGCAAAGTGCAAACGCGTAGTTGCTTTAGCGCGTATTTAATAATATTACTTTCCTAAATTCGTGTGCATATTTATGTGACCCAAATCCAAATCTCAACAATGTTAAAATATGTCAAAAACCACGGGTGCAGTTATGTAACGCGGTTCGAGGGGTGTTCTAACAATGGTACAATTTTCTTTAAAAAATAATAATAAAAGCGGCTAAAAGTTGAAATTGGCACATAGGTACAAATGGATTAAAATCAGATAATCAAGCTAAATATAACAGTCGAGCGACCGTGCTAGAACCACGGAACTCGGGAATGTCTATCACCTTGTTCCGGTTTAACAAAATTCCTTACCTGAATTTCTGGCTTGCAGACTGTACACAGAGTCAAACCTTCCTTGATCCGGGATTTAAACCGGTAATTTGGGATGCTATTAATTATCCCGAGTGGCGACTTTGAAAATCTCTAAAATAAATATATTCTGTTTCAATTGTCCTTTAATTGGAAAAATTCATTTGATTATGCCCTTTGCGGGGTTATACATATTAAAAAAGGAGGTGTAACAGTAAACTCTCTATTTTTGCTATATCCTAGATTTATTCAACCAAATGAAAGACTTGCCATGATGGTTTCATCTTCTTGTTGATTATATTGACAATCACCAGAGTCTGATTCCCCTATCACTTTTAAATGACCGCTAATACAATATAAATTGATCCTTTGCCTGACTATCTTAGCAGAATCTTTACTAGTTTTAAATATTTTTTAATTCACAATGTAATTCGGCGATTTTAGATCTTTACTAGTGCAAAATCTAAAATCCTATTTGTTGATTTTTCAACCTTTACTAATGTAAATCCATGAATAATTCCTGGTTTTCTAATACACATTGTACGTCTGCAATTATGAACATTTACTATTGCAAAATTTGGGAAAATCCAAGAGCAATTCATGATTTTTGAACCTTTCCTAGTGTTAAATTTGGACTTGTATTTGAGCATTAATGAATAGTTACTTTGCCAATACAATTTAAAATATAGCTAAACTCTAATAGGCGACCTAAAAAATAACTATTTCCCAAATTTTCACCATCGTGATGTCATAACTCAAATCGAAGGGTCACGACGGGCATCTGGTGCCTTACTCAACCGAGTACCAAAGTAACATATCTTTCTTATCATACTATCATTGGTAATTGGGCCAATATAGCCTATGGCATACTGTATAAAATGAACCTTTGTCTACAAAGCCTCCTAGAGTATTTGACATCAAATGGGACTGGGTACCGACTTATCCATAAGTATGTAGAAAAGCTCTGACATGATGAATCATGGACTCGGTAGCACTCCAAATGAGATGGAGTCTTACTGATCTTTCGCTGAATGCTAAACTCATCTACTATGAGGGCTCGTCAAACTGATTGTCTATACCTGCATGTATGAATGCAACATCCCAACAGAAGGACGTCAGTACGAATAATGTACCGAGTATGTAAAGCATATAAATAAGTATATAAAAGACATGAAAGAAACATGGAGTATATGACTTAACCTGTAAGTCTAGATAACTCTGTAAATCATGAAATACTTTATAGTTCCATGCATATGCGTATGAATATCATGTCATGCATAGATACATGTGTTCATAATATCATCAAGCTTCTGAGGGCATCCCATCATATCATCTCGGTCACTGTGGACAAAATCATCAATGTATACCAGCTGATCAGGTAGTGATGCGTATATAACTTCGTAACCTTTTCTCATATCTCATATACATTATATACATATATACGCATATATAACATCATCTGATCATGTGTCAATGTACATGTATAAATTGATGCAATGCATAAGAAGTACGTCAATAAAATCTCTCGGAACGTAATAAGACTATTATGTCTATGATTAATATCATGAAATAAACTTTATCAACTTATGCATTTTTCTGAGATCCATGAACATATGATAGAATAATATGACACGTGCAAAATCAAGAACATAAGCATCTCTAGCATTTCTATGAATAGTGTCATTTATTGAAGTTGTGTATATTCTCATTTTGTTTGTACCGTATAGATCATGTCAAAAAGAAAAAAGGGATAGCATTAACATATCTGGGTTGATTCTCTTGATAATCCCTTAACACATGTTAACTGGGATAAAACACGTAACAACAAATCAAAATAGAAGAAAATTTGGATGATATTCTTGAGAAAGATTGCACCGTATTCCCTTAAAATCACAAATTTTTGTTGCTATTATGCTAAGCAATCTCGTATGAATTTTGTTTCGAGAAAAATCAGGTAAATGACCATCTTCATTAGAGAAGCCTTCGTTAGCAATGACCATCTTAGAGAAGCCTTTTGTATTAGTGGGTGTAGACCTCACTTATGTGTGACTAAGCCATAAAACTCTTCTTAAAATGTGCCACATTTTTACGTGACTCCAGATATTTTTAGGCTTGATCAAGATAACCTTGGGCTTCCACGCTTAGTGTTATTCGTTTTATGCTTAGTTACTTAATTAATCTCCCACTAAAAATTCATAATTATTCAATTATTCACATAATTAGAAATTATTTCAGATCGTACACATTTTGTACACGTTACTATTATTATCATGTAGTAACTTATATGGTACTAGTCCATAAATACATGATATTATAGCTTGGGCCATATTTTATTTCAAATTATCAAACATCGGCGAAGCTCATTTTCTTTGATTTGCTTAACCTCTCACCTTCACGAATTTACTTATCCCTTGATTAAAATAACATAATACTTATAATTCTAAAATAATCTCATTTCCGAACTTACATCGATTAACTTACGATGAAATTTTAATATACAAAAATGCGTGATGTAAAATCTCATTTCGAAGCTTTCATTAATTTTCTTATAGAGTACTTTACTTACGAAAACATGAAGTGTAATATGTGAAACCAGATAAACAAATAAAAGAACTATCAAACTGTACACATAAACAAATAAAGAACTATCAAACTGGTTTACACCTAAACAAATAAAAGAACTATCAAACTAGTTTATGTAAGATATATGGATTTATATCTAGATATATGGACTTATATCTACATACATATGTACAATATATAGATAAATTATATGTTGTGTGCTATCTTTTAGTTTGGCCTAAATAAGTGGTCTTATGGACATAAGGTTAAGGGGGCCAATATATTGTCATATAAAGTGTGGGACTAATGTGTAGATACCCAAAAGGGTAACCTTAGTTAATGATGGGCTAACTAAGGTTACATATATGTAACCATGGTTACATGCTTGTGACTCTTGAGTTATGTAACTCTTGTGACTCTTGGGTTATGTAACTCTTTTGTTATAAAGTGGGGGTTATGGTTCCCACATTATTGCAAGACATAATCTCTTCTTCCTCCCATTGAATTTAGAGAAAAACTCCATTGTTGTTGTCTTGCAAATTCTTGTGGAAAACCATATACCAACTTTGGTTATTGTCATATTATTATTGTTGTGAAACCATTCACATTTTTTAAGTCTTGTGAGGTATTCTTGTGGTGACATAAACTTCAAGACAATCTTGAAGATAGGATCAAGGAGCAATCTTCATAAGGTCTTTTGGACAATCATCAAAGGAGGTTCAACAATTTCCACTCATGGATTCAGGTTAGCTTCCGCTCATGTAGTTGTAATTCTGAATTGTTCAATATGAAGGTTATTGTATTTAGTTGGAATCATAATCCTAACAATTGGTATCAGAGCCACCTTCATATTTGGATAATTTGGAAGTTCATAAGATTCATGTTATATAAAGTTCATGTTCAAGTTTTGTTAGAATTTTATTTATGAAATTCAAATACCATGAAATAGCATGTTTTTTATGAATGTTGTGTTTTGATGAAATTTGATGTTTTAATATCATGTTATCTTTACCTAAATTAAAACATTGTATTTTACATGATTTTGGTTGGTAAACAACATGTTTTCATGTTTAAGATTCTTGTTGAAAATCATGTTTTGTTCAGAAAATTTCGCAAAAAACAGTGACAAAAGTTAATCGATTAACTTTTGAGATAATCGATTAACTCAATTTTTCAAAAATATTTTGGAAATTTATGCAAGCCTTGTTAATCGATTAACTTTTATGTTAATCGATTAACCTGGTCCAGAATAATCGATTATCTTAAAAGTTAATCGATTTACCTGGTCCAGTAAGTTTGAAATGTTTTTTTTAATACCAGAATAATCGATTATCTTAAAAGTTAATCGATTAACCTGGTCCAGTAAAGTTTGAAATTCTTTTTAATACCAGAATAATCGATTATCCTAACCAGTAAGGTTGAAACGTTTCAAGTTTTTTTTTTAAGTTTCAGATTTTAATTGAATATTAATAATATGTCAATTAATATTAAGTTTTTATTAATGTATTATACATTAATAATTAAGTTTTGAATATTAATTGTTTTAGTCCATCAATTTTCATTTTTGGAATTGTCCTCTCAAGCCTATAACAATTAATATTCAGATGTTGCATGTCAAAAACAGGTAACATATTAAGTTAAGATTCATAATATGGCTTAAGGAACTAAAGTTTTTTTAGCATCTAATATTTTAAATTAGTAAATTGGAGCATTATGTTGCCAAAGTGACCTCTATTGTGTAGATTGATTGATCTTAAAATATAAGATGACTGTGGACGTTAGTCTTCCATGCGTTTAACACCGGCCCAAAGGAAGGTTGTTATTTGGCAGGAATTCGAACATGCTTGTGGTGATAAATATGAGACAATTATTTGGTTTTCCATGTGAATATTAAGTCGGCCCAAAGGAAGGCTTGATATTTGACAGGAGTTTATTGTCTATATTTGATCACTACACCAAGGGTACCACTTACAATTTGATTTTCTGTCCAAAGACTAAAATCAATGTTGTGCTAGGTATCTTGTAATGGGATATGCCTATTTTGAATCTATAAAGTAAAGTTAAAGTTCAGTTAATGTAAGAATGTGTTAAGTAATCCTTTTGTTCTATTTTCAGTTAATTCTTCTGCTGCTTCGATATCTGCCAACATCAATAGCATCCCTGTGCTTAACGGCACATACTTTAAGGAATGGAAAGAGAACATCATAATCGTGGAATGGAAAGAGAACATCATGATCGTTCTCGGTTGCATGGATCTTGACCTTGCTCTTCGAATTGAGCAACCTGCTTCTCTTGAGGATACATCTTCTTCCGATGCAAAGAAGGAGATGGAGAAGTGGGAACACTCGAATAGCATGAGTCTAATGATCATGAAACGTGCAATTCCAGAATCATTCAGGGGCACTATGAATGATGAAGCTAATGCCAAAGTTTTCCTTGAAAACCTTGAAAACCGTTTTATGCAAAACGAAAAGGCGGAAACAAGTACACTATTGAGTAAACTTGTTTCCATGAGGTATAAGGGCAAGGGAAACATTAGGGAGTACATTTTGGAAATGTCTCATCTTGCTTCGAAACTTAAGTCACTCAAGCTAGAATTACCTGAGGAACTGCTTGTGTACTTTGTTTTGATATCTCTTCCTGCACATTTTAATCAGTTTAAGGTCAGTTATAACTGCCTGAAGGAGAAATGGACTCTAAATGAGCTCATTTCACATTGTGTGCAAGAGGAGGAAAGGATAAAGCAAGATAAGACTGAAAGTGCTCATTTGGCATCCTCTTCTAAGGAAACTAAGAAGAGGAAAGGTAAGGAAGTTACGGTTGCAAGGCCCAAGATTAAGCAACATAAGGAACCTAAGGTTGAAATTACTGAATTAGGTTGCTTTTTCTGTAAGGGGACTAATCATGTGAAGAAAGATTGTACCAAGTACCATGCCTGGCGTGCGAAAAAAGGTACATTTCTTTCTCTTGTTTGTTCTGAAGTTAATTTAATTTCGGTACCTAAGGATACTTGGTGGGTAGATTCTGCTGCTACTACTCACATAAGTATATCTATGCAGGGTTGCCTGAACTGCCGAAAACCAAATGATGGTGAAAGATACATCTATGTGGGTGATGGCAAGAAGGTGCCAGTTGAGGCTATTGGCAAATTTAGGCTGTTGTTTAAGACCGGTTTTCATTTAGATTTGGATGAGACTTTTGTTGTACCGTCTTTTAGACGAAATTTAATTTCTGTTCCCAAATTGGACATATCCGGTTATACATGTTCTTTTGGTGATAATAAAGTTAGTCTCTTTCAGAATTCAAATCTTATTGGTACTGGTCTTTTATCAACATTTGATAGCCTATATTTGGTTGATACAATAACCTCAAATAATGAAACCTTGCATACAAGTTTAAGTGGTACTAAAAGAAAATTAACTAATGAGAATTCTATATCACTCTGGCATAAACGTTTGAGTCATATATCCATTCAAAGAATTTAGAAACTCGTGTCAGATGGAATTCTTGATTCTCTTGATTCCTCAAATTCGGATATTTGTGTTGAGTGTATCAAGGGTAAACAAACAAACAAGACGAGATTAGGTGCTAAGAGAGCTTCGGGCGTCTTAGAATTGATACATACGGATATTTGTGGGCCATTTCCTACTCCATGTAGGAATGGTCAACAATACTTTATCACATTCATAGACGATTACTCTCGTTATGGGTACCTATATCTTATTCATGAAAAGTCCCAATCCATAGACGTGTTCAAATCATTTAAGGCTGAAGTTGAAAATCAACTAAGCAAAAGAATTAAATCCGTTAGATCTGACCGTGGTGGTGAATACTATGGTCGATATGATGGTTCAGGTGAACAACGTCCAGGGCCATTTGCTAAATTCCTAGATAAGTGTGGGATTGTCCCTCAGTATACTATGCCAGGAAGTCCTACGATGAATGGTGTAGCTGAGAGACGAAATCGGACCCTTAAGGATATGGTAAGAAGTATGATTTGTCGTACTACTTTGCCAGACTCACTCTGGGGTGAAGCATTAAAAACCACAGCTTATATTCTTAATAGAGTTCCAACTAAAGCTACAATCAAGACCCCATATGAACTTTTGACTGGGCATAAACCCAATATTAATCACTTACACATTTGGGGTTGTCCAGCTGAGGCAAGGCCTTATAGGCCGAATGAAAAGAAACTGGATGCTAATACAGTTAGTAGCTATTTTGTTGGATACTCTGAAAGATCCAGGGGTTTTAAGTTTTATGATCCCACTTCTAGAACTATTTTTGAGACGGGTAATGCTAGGTTTTTTGAGGATATTGAGTTTGGGGGGGTGGGAGATAAAGTTGTTAGAGTTTTGACTTTGAGGAAGAACATGTGTCTTTCCCTCAAGTTGTTGATCTTGGTCACATTCTTGACAGGGATCATACAACTCCAGTTCAAGACAATCTCGAAAATCTCCCCAATCAGGATCCTGAAATTACTAATGAAATTCAAACTCAACAACCTCAAGAAACTGAAGTGCCATTAAGGAGATCCACTAGAGAGAGGAGAAATGCAATTCCGGATGATTATGTTGTATTTCTCCAAGAACAAGAAAGTGATATTGGACTTGAGGAAGATGATCCAATCAACTTCCATCAAGTCATTAAGGGTTCTAACTCTCAAAAGTGGATTGATGCCATGAATGATGAGATGAACTCTATGAGCGATAATGACGTTTGGGAGCTTGTTACATTGCCCGAAGGTATTAAACCTATTGGTTGTAAATGGATTTTTAAAACCAAAAGGGATTCAGAGGGCAATGTTATTAAGCATAAAGCTCGTCTTGTCGCAAAAGGCTACACTCAGAAGGAAGGCATTGATTATAAAGAGATTTTCTCTCCAGTTTCATCGAAAGACTCTTTCAGGACTATAATGGCATTAGTAGCACATTTTGATCTTGAGCTTCATCAGATGGATGTTAAGACAGCTTTTCTCAATGGTGACATTGAGGAAACAATTTATATGGTGCAACCTGAAAACTTTGTTTCGGATGAATCAGAGAAAAGGGTTTGCAAATTAAAGAAATCCATCTATGGGCTCAAGCAAGCTTCTCGTCAATGGTATTATAAGTTTCATGCAGTCATTACATCTTTTGGTTTTGAACCGAATATTGCTGATGACTATATATACCATAAGTTCAGTGGGAGTAAGTATATTTTTCTGGTTTTATATGTCGATGACATACTGCTTGCCTGTAATGATATAGCATTATTGCATGAAACTAAGAAATTTCTTTCAAAGAAATTTGAAATGAAAGATCTTGGTGAAGCTTCTTTTGTATTAGGAATTCAGATACAACGAGATCGCTCCAAAGGTGCTCTCGGTCTGTCACAAAAGGGCTATATCGATAAGGTTCTTAAAAGATTTGGCATGCAGGATTGTAAACCAGGCAACACCCCTGTTGCTAAGGGAGACAAGTTTAGTCTCAAACAGTGCCCAAATAATAATTATGAAATTTCAGAAATGCAGAAGACGCCTTATGCTTCGGCGGTAGGTAGTCTGATGTATGCTCGGGTATGTACATGACCTGATATAGCATATATTGTTGGGATGTTAGGCAGATATCTAAGCAATCCGGGAATGGACCATTGGAAAGCAGCCAAACGGGTCATGAGGTACTTACAGAGAACAAAGGATTACATGCTTACATACCGGAAATCGGACCAGCTTGAGATCATTGGGTATACCGATTCCAATTTTGCTGGATGTCAGGATAGTTTGAAGTCCACTTCAGGCTATATTTACATGCTTGCGGGCGGTGCTATCTCTTGGAGAAGCATCAAGCAAACTCTTACAGCCACTTCCACCATGGAAGCGGAGTTTATGGCATGTTATGAAGCATCCAATGAGGCATTATGGCTGCGGAATTTTGTTGGTGGACTGTGAATTGTTGATAGCATCAAAAAGCCACTTAGCTATTATGCGATAACAGATCGGCAGTCCTTTATGCTAATAACAACAGTAGTTTGACGAAAGCAAAGCATATGGACGTCAAATTTCGGGTTGTTAAAGAAAGAGTACAAAATGGACAATTGTGCATTGAGTACATTAGTACAAACTCCATGCTTGCGAATCCGCTCACTAAGGGATTGACACCAAAAGTATTTCATGAGCATATTGCTTGTATGGGTGTCAAATCAGATAAGGATTATGTATTTTAGTGGGAGTTTGTATTGTACATTTATGTATTGTTCATTATATTCAGAAATTCAGTAATTCAGTTATATCTGCGCAGATATTCAGTTTTAAAGTTTTTGTACTCTTACAGTTTATGATTGATCTCAATAAAGAGAACCAGTTGGAAACAGACATTCTATTGACCACACTTTATATTATTTCCATGGTACATACCTACACTTGATCCATGTCGTTGGTTATATTAATATACGTGATCTATGTTGGTTCGAGTTATGAATGAGAAACGAAGAGCACTTAGTTCCTATGTTGGTATGATTGATGGACCGGATTGTTCATGACAATTTAATTGTGATAGCAATTTTGAGCTCCTAAGGTTATATTGTAACATATAATGCTAAGGTTTGCACATATATATGTGTATCTAGTCCAAGTGGGAGATTGCAAGATATATGGATTTATATCTAGATATATGGACTTATATCTACATACATATGAACAATATATAGATAAATTATATGTTATGTGCTATCTTTTGGTTTGGCCTAAATAAGTGGTCTTATGGACATAAGGTTAAGGGGGCCAATATATTGTCATATAAAGTGTAGGACTAATATGTAGATACCCAAAAGGGTAACCTTAGTTAATGATGGGCTAACTAAGGTTACATATATGTAACCATGGTTACATGCTTGTGACTCTTGAGTTATGTAACTCTTGTGACTCTTGGGTTATGTAACTCTTTTGTTATAAAGTGGGGGTTATGGTTCCCACATTATTGCAAGACATAATCTCTTCTTCCTCCTATTGAATTTAGAGAAAAACTCCATTGTTGTTGTCTTGCAAATTCTTATGGAAAACCATATACCAACTTTGGTTATTGTCATATTATTATTGTTGTGAAACCATTCACATTTTTTAAGTCTTGTGAGGTATTCTTGTGGTGACATAAACTTCAAGACAATCTTGAATATAGGATCAAGGAGCAATATTCATAAGGACTTTTGGACAATCATCAAAGGAGGTTCAACAATTTCCACTCATGGATTCAGGTTAGTTTCCGCTCATGTAGTTGTAATTCTGAGTTGTTCAATATGAAGGTTATTGTATTTAGTTGGAATCATAATCCTAACAGTTTACACATACAATCGGTACTAATTTGAATCATTTGCATGATCTGTATATACCTTTAACAATAAAAATAATTTGATATATTTGTATGATGAAATATAATGATAATTGACCTTGATGGAAAGAGAAGTAACCAGTATACAAACCTAAAACAAATTGCAAAATTTAAAGATTATATTTGGACCTTATTACCTTGGTTAATACGTAATCATTAGAGTCTTTAATTGGAAATAATAAAAAGAAAAACATTCATCAAAACAATATGTATGAACTCTAGCTTTCTCCTTGCGCGGCTCAATAATACAAGTTTCTAATTGGAAAAAATTTCCACTATATGAAAAGCACAAAGTACAAATAAAATACGGAAAAGGGTTTGATCTATTTTTCTACTATAATAAATTGTTTAAAGTTATTCTATATTATATTATTAGGCCATAAAGAATTTTATTATTTTACTATCCTAACAAATCTATCCTTAATTAGACGGAGATGACACGTGGTACCCATCCATATCCTTATTACATACAGACACGTATTAAATGACCCGCTCCACGAAAACCTCAACCCATAACCCGTAACCAATGATTTATAATACAAAATAAACCCATTTCATTTATTTTATCTTCTTTCTCTTTCATTGAACTCTCTAACCTCTCTCTTCTTTGTTGATTTTGCCGATTTGAACAATAAATGCCATAAAGGCAATACCTTCCTCCATTAAAATTGTTCGTCTTTACTACATTATTTCTGTTAGTATTTCATCTTTTTTGTTTTTTAAGATTTTTATCTAAGATTTCGATTTCTTGGGTTTCATCTAAATCCAACTTAAGTTTATGCAATTTCAATAATATATTCTCATTTTTTGTCTATTTCTAGTGTTTGTACGCATGGTTTTATGTCTTTTTTGTTTATTTATTGTTGGGATTTTCTATTTTGTGAGATTTTGTATGGTTTATTTTTTGTCTTTGTTAAGAAACTATAGTTGTATTGTCTGAAAATTCTGCACTTTTTCATTGTTTATTAACAACGATGGTCCCCAATTGTGTGGCCATTGGATTAAGATATTTGGGCAATTTAGATTCTTCTTTAAGAGGGACCTCTTGTCATAAAATTTTATTCTTTTTGGCGTTAATTCCCACTACTGACTTTTACATTGTTTACTTTATGTATTCTAAGTGGTATGTTTTTTTGTTGTGTTTGATAAGTTGTTGGAGATGGTGCTAGTTCACTTAATATTCAATTTCGATGGTGATTGGGTTACTGAGCCTAAAGTTGTCTACATAGAAAAATTGGTAAAAACTTGGACAGATTATGACTCCGACTAACTTTCACGCATAGACATAGTGAATAAATTCATAATAGCTAGGATTTTTAGGGGTTCAACATCTTATAGTTACTGCCCTATTGGTAATTTTTTGTGATTAAAGGGAATAATATGCAATTAATTCAATGTAGTAAACCCATTTGGTGTAGATAAATGTGAGCCTCCTATTTACTCTATTCCAATATTGTATAATATAAAAAAGAATCTAATAAAAATGTGAATGATGTTGCTGATTGTAGCTTAAGTGATTAGGATCTGATTCTTGTATTAATTCTGAATGATACAATTCTGAAGAATTAGAAGCACTTAAAGCACAAAAGAAAAGGAAAAATACTGAAAAACTTAGTGACTACAAAGATTTATACAAAGGTATGTCCTTTGAGGACTTACCTGAAGCTAGAAAGTGTGTGAAGTTATATTCTCCAGCTAACAAGAAAAGATTGAAATTGGATAAGAGTGGCGAGAAGGAAGTTCATGGAAAGGTAGCTCACATACCTTTCCAGGCCTAATTCTTTAATAATCACTTCAGCTCTTTCATACTTCTGACGTCGACTCATCTTGCTTGGAAGTCTTAAGAATGCAGCAAAAACTAAGGGTTCCTCTACAGTCAAGAAGAATTGTTTGAGGACTTCTTCATCAGAGAGAGCTAATGAGGGGGGTGACCTCGGGGGGACATGACTGAGGTCCCTTCTGGGTTCCGATGGACCGGCGGTTAGGGGTTGCTCGACGACCAGGGGAGGTTGATTATCCTGAGGAAGGGGCATCCGATATAGTTTTCACCTAATTGAATTGAAGCGCTAGAGACTTCCTTGGGCGAGTAGCACGCGCGGATAAGAAGGCTTGAGTAGTGCCGATTTTCACTATTCTAAGTAATTTCTATAGTTAAGTGCTTTGGTCTCGCCATTGCTTAATTAAAGGCTATTCGCCCGAGTCCCTTTGTTTGTTTGATATCAAAAGAAAAATTTAGTGTGGTTAAAATCAAGACTTTAAATGCTGAACATTATTGTGGCACTCACATTTGATAACAAATTATTGATTTTAGAACCATTGCACAATATATCAAGAAGAAGTTACAGGATAATCCTAAGTACAAGGTTAAGGAGATGATGTTAGATTTGAAGAGAAACGTTGAGCTAAATATTAGTCACGAGAAGTTCAAGAGGGAAAAGAGGATGGTATTAAAGTCACTAGATGGTAGTTTTTCATATGAGTATAATAAACTTGAGGCTTATTCCAATGAATTGAGGAAAAATAACTCCGGTAGTGATGTGATTGTTACACTTTCAAATAATACACTTGAATAAGGAAGAAGTTTCTTGAGGATTTTTGTGTGAGTTTACATGCTTTGGAAATGGGTTTCAATTTAGGATTGAGACCTTTTATTGATCTGAATGGTACTTATTTGAAGGGCAAAGTCAAAGGCCAACTGTTAGTGGCAGTTAGACAGGATTCACAAAATTATTCTTACCCTTTGGCATGGGTAGTTATCGGTAAGGAGACAAAAAATACTTGGAATTTGTTCCTACAGTTGCTTCAATATTCTTTGGACCTCAAGGAAGGGCAAAGAATCACCTTCATTCTAGATATGCAAAAGGTGAAGTTTCTGAACAATTTCGTCCACTTTTATTCAATCTTCTATTTGTTTTTTACTTGATATATGTTTCTGACCATCTTTTTATGTTTTGGATAACTATTGCAGGGACTACTTGATGCAGTCAAAATAGTCCTTCCCCATGCACATCACATGTATCATGTTAGATATATTGACTCTAACTAGTGCAACAGTACAACACTGGGAAAAACAAGAAGCTTTTATGGTGGTGGTGTGTGGTGCACATCAGCAGAAAATCTCAAAGATCAGCTATAAAAATTAGGGAGCTTGAACAAAGATGTTTCAGAGGCTTTGTTGAGGTACTCACCTTAGGAATATTGTAGAGAATATAAGGACACGGTATGCGAAAATCAGTCAGTTGATAATAACTTGACCAAATCCTTCAACAAGTGGATTTGGATGCAAAGCATAAGCCTATAATCAAAATGTTATAGGATATCAGAATCAAGACCATAAACCTATTAAGACAACATAAATAAGAAGTTAAGAGTTGGAGACATGATTTAAGTCCAAAATGCATGGACTTATACTATGAGTACCTGCATGTTGCTCAAACAACTTATGAAGTAAATTCAAATGGTCAAAATGACTATGAAGTTACATAAGGATCTGACAAGTATTGTGTCAATTTGGTTGTGAATAAATGCACTTGTAGGTCATGGGACCTTACAAGAATCCCATGTCACATGCTATTAGAGCTATACTTCATGACTCTGGTGATTCAATGACATATATCAACTGGTGGTATAGTAAGGAGGTATTTTTTCTTACTTATAAGCACAAGATATAGCCTATCAGGGGAGAAATTTTTGGAAGATTGAATAATCTCAAGTAATGGATCCTCCAGAGTTTGTGAAATTGGCTGCCAAATGTCACGATCCCAACGCCGGTCATGATGGCACCCAACACACTGCTAAGCAAACCCGACCATCAAACATCCACCACACTTTTATATATAATCCTTTATTATCTATTAGAGTTAAATACCAGTTTAATATCAATAGAAGTCAAACAGTATATAAAATATGCGGAAGAATCCATAACAATATCTCTGCAAAATCCCAAATGATATGGTGTCACAAGTCTGAGCCTCTAATACAAGATTCCAACTTCTAATACATAGATAGTTTAGAGTACTGAAATGTAGAAGATAGAGGGAGGATATCGGTTTGCGGACGCCATACATCTACCTCAATAAATCCGGTGGGAGCTGATCTACTGGAAAGCTCGCACTACACCTCAAGGACACCTGGATCTGCACACACGGTGCAGGGAGTAATGTGAGTACTCCGACCTAGTGAGTAACAAAAATAAATAACGACTGATAGTATGAAATCACAAAAAGCACTATGTAGTTCTATATCAAAGCAGTAAAACCATTTAAATAGAAGATAATGAATATGTCAAGTAAAACTCTTCAAACCAGGCAGAACAGACAGCTCAACAAGTATTAGTCAAGTATAAAATCTGCTGCTCGAGCATATTGTTCACTTATTTATTACTTTTCCTCGATACTCGATTCATATACTTTTCATAATAGCCAAAATCATAAATATACCATTGCGGCGTGTAGCCCGATCCATAACAATAGTCGACTGCTCTCACTGGGGATGTGCAGACTCTGGAGGGGCTCCTACAGCCCAAGCGCTACATGTTGTGGCGCGCAGCCCGATATATATATATATATATATATATATATATATATATATATATATATATATATATATATACACACACACACATACACATAGACACATTTGTTGCGGCTTGCAGCCCGATCTGTATAAGTATATTCATTTACTGCGGCGTGCAGCCCGATCCATATAAGAATAGTGTTGCGGCGTGCAGCCCGGTCCCTAACATATAAAACATCCTTACTACTAGGTTCTAAACTCCTCTCTGTCAATATAATCATAGCCTCTCGGGCATAGTAATACAAAATAAAGGTCTCAACCCACATATTGCTTTCATTTATGATTAGCATTTCAAAATCAGTTCGTATTGTGTTAAACAAAAAAAAACATGACTGAGGATATGATTTTTAACAAGTAAGGTGAGGATAATCAGTAAAAGAATGCCCCTAAGGGTCCCACAGGTAGGCACAAGGCCCCAAACATGGCAACTAGCCAAATCATAATAATAGTAAACCAGCCTTAGTCAAAACACAGTAAAATCATCAATGGGATGGATCAAGTAAAAATCCGCAGTAACGGACTCCACACTCATCATAGAGCGTGAAAATATGGGGTTTCAAACCCTCAAGACATCATTTATAATTATTACTCACATCAAACCGGACGAATCTCTAGCTCGCTATGCCCTTGCCTCTCAAATCTGCCTCCTCGCGCATTGAATCTGACCAAAACCACAACGAATATATAATAATAGGCTAAATGAACAATTCCCAATCGAAAAATATCAAAAAATCCGAAATTATCAAAACCCGAGCCCCGGGCCCACTTCTTGAAACTCATCAATTTTTACAACAATGAATTCCTTATCTCGCCACGAGTCTATACATATCAAGAACTCCCAAATCCGAGCCCAAATGACTCTTCAAAACCTAATTTGAAATACAAAAATTCAAGCCCTAGTTCTTTCCCTTTTTGCTCAATTTTCATGTATTTTTAGGTTGATTCTACAATTGAATCATATTTTTAGATCATAAGACTTACCTCCAATCAATCCCAGTCGAAACTCTCGTCAATTCTCGTCCAGAAGCTCTCAAGGATGTTCAAAAATAGTGGAAATGAACTTAGTCTCTCGTCCAAAACTGGCTTGCAACTGCTGCTGCATTTTCCAACTCTGAACCTCCGTTTAGCCATCCGAAATCAACCCGAGGCCCCCGGGACCTCAACCAAAAGCACCAACACCTCCTAATACATCACCCAAACTTGTTCCAACCCTCATAACAACTCAAACAACACCAAAACCATCAATTCGCCTCAGATTCAAGCCTAACATCTTCCAAAACTTTTGAAACACGCATTTGATAAAAAACCAGCCAAAACACCTTTGAATGACCTGGAATTTTGCACACACATCCCAAATCACCTAAGAAAGCTACAACAACTCTCACAATTCCATTCCGACCCTCGGATCAAAATTTCACTTATCAACCGAAATTCGCCAAAATACTAACTTCACCGATTCAAGAATAATTCTACATTGGACCTCCAAAATCAATTCCGATCACGCTCCTAAGTCACGAATCATCCCCCAAATCTAACCAAATCACCGAAAATCACATCTGAACCCTTTAACGATTAGACAATATCCAGTTGACTTTTCCAAACCAAACCTTTCTTAGAGAGACTAAGTGTCTCATTTTCTACCAAAAGTTCTCTGAACCAACTCGACCACATTAGATACGGATAATGAAGCATAAAAAAGCTGAAAATGGGGAAAACGAAGTGGTAACTCACGTGATGATGGGTCGAGTCATCAAATCCTCCCCAACTAAAACAAACGCTCGTCCTCGAGTGGGTCAAGAACTATATCTGAAGCCTCAAACAAGTGAGGATATCGGCTTCGCATCTCCCGCTCGGTCTCCCAAGTAACCTCCTCCATGGGCCCATCTCTCCACTGCACTTTCACCGAAGCTATATTTTTTTATCTCAACATTCAAACCTGACGACCCAAAATAGCCACCGGCTCCACATCATAGGTCAAATCATCATCCAACAGAACCATGCTGAAGTCCAATACATGGGACGGGTCCCCAACATACTTCAGGAGCATAGATACATGAAATACTGGGTGCCACCTCCCCAATCCTCCTAAGTACCTCAAAAGTCCCAATAAACTGTGGACTCAGCTTCCCTTTCTTTCCAAACTGCATAACACCCTTCATGGGCGAAACCTTCAGCAAGACTTCTCGCTAACCATATAAGACACATCTCGAACATTTTGGTCTGCATAACTCTTTTGCCGCTACCAAGCTGTACGAAGTCTCTCCTGAATCAGTTTTACCTTCTCTAAAGCATCTTGCACCAACTCTGTCCCCAATAGCTTAGCATCACTGGGCTCAAACCAACCTATTGGAGCTCTACACCGTCTCTCATACAAGACCTCATACGGTGCCATCTGAATGTTGGACTGATAGCTGTTATTATAGGAAAACTCTGCAAGCGGTAAAAACTCATCCCAAGAACCTCCAAAATCAATAACACAGGAACGTAACATGTCCTCTAATATCTGAATAGTACACTCGGACTGCCTGTCTGTCTGAGGATGGAATGTTGTGCTCAACTCTACTTGGGTACCCAACTCTCGCTGAAAAACCCTCCAAAACTGAGAAGTAAACTGAGTACCCATATCTAAGATAACAGACACAGGAACACCATGCAATCGAACAATCTCACAGATAAAGATCCCTACCAGCCGCTCCGAAGAATAGGTAGTACATATCGGAATGAAGTGTGCAGACTTGGTCAGCCGATCCACAATCACCCAAATCGAATCAAACTTCTTCAAAGTCTAAGTAAGACCACTCACAAAATCCATAGTGACTCTCTCCCACTTCCACGCAGGAATAACCATCTGCTGAAATAGACCACCCGGTCTCTGATGCTCATATTTCACCTGCTGACAGTTGAGACACCGAGCTACAAACCCCACAATATCTTTCTTTATTCGTCTCTGCCAATAGTGCTGCCTCAAATCCTGATACATCTTTGCGGGACCCAAATGAATAGAATATCGCGAGCAATGGGCCTCCTCTAGTATCAACTCCCGAATCCCATCCAAATTGGGGAAACAAATCTGTCCATGCATCCTCAACATGCCATAATCACTAATGGTCACATCTCTGGCATCACCATGCTGAACACTGTCCATAAGGACAAGCAATTGCGGATCATCATGTTGGCACTATCTGATGCAACCATATAAAGAAGACCGAGATACCATACAAGCCAACACCTGACTAGGCTCCGAAATATCTAGTCTCTCCAATCGAATGGACAAGGCCTGGACATCAACTACAAAGGGACTCTCCCCAACTGGAATATACGCCAAACTCCCTATACTAACTGCCTTTTGGCTCAACGCATCGGCCACTACATTGGCCTTTCTCGGGTGATACAGAATGGTAATATCATAAACCTTAAGTAACTCTAGCTACCTCCACTGCCTCAAATTAAGATGCTTTTGCTTGAAAAAATGCTGAAGACTACGATGATCGGTGAATCCCTCACAAGGTACGCCATACAAGTAGTGCCTCAAAATCTTCAAGGCATGAACTATAGCAGCCCAACTCCAAATCATGAATAGGGTAGTTCTTCTCGTGGGGCTTTAACTGACGAGAAGCATAAGAAATAACTCTACCCTCTTGCATCAATAAACATTCGATCTTAACTCTCAAAGCATCACAACATACAGTATAAGAACTTGAAGTTGATGGCAAGACCAATACTGGAGTTGTGGTCAAAGCTGTCTTGAGCTTCTAAAAGCTCTCCTCGTACTCGTCTGACTATACAAATGGAGCACCCTTCTGCGTCAACTTGGTCAAGGGCAATGCTATAGAGGAAAATCCTTGAACAAACCAGCGATAATGACCTGCCAAACCACGGATGCTACAAATCTCTGTGGCTGAGGACGGTCTGGACCAACTCTGAACCGCCTCTATCTTCTTCGGGTCGACCTGAATACCCTCATTGGACACCATGTGTCCCAAGAAAGCCACTGAACCGAGCCAGAACTTACACTTGGAGAACTTTGCATAACGCTTCTCCTCCCCCAATATCTGCAATACAACTCGCAAATGTTGCGCGTGCTCCTCTTGACTACACAAGTACACCAGAATATCATCAATGAAAACAATAACAAACAAATCCAGATAAGGCCAAAATACATTGTTTATCAAATGCATGAATCTTGTTGGGGCGTTAGTCAGCCCAAAAAGACATAACAAGAAACTCATAGTGACCATATCTAGTCCTGAAAATAGTCTTAAGAATATCTAAATCCCTGATGTTCAACCGGTGATAGATTGAACGCGTATCAATCTTAGAGAACATCCTCGCTCCCTGAAGCTGGTCAAATAAATCATCAATGTGAGGCAAGGGATACTTGTTCTTCATTGTTACTTTGTTCAATTACCTGTAGTCAATGCATATTCTTATGGTGCCATCCTTTTTCTTTACAAACAGAACCTGTGCACCCCAGAGTGACACACTAGGCCGAATGAACCCTTAATCTAGGAGTTCCTGAAGCTGATCCTTCAATTCTTTCAACTCCACTGGTGCCATATGATATGGCAGAATGGAAATAGGCTGAGTGCCCGTCACCAGATCAATACTAAAATCAATATCCCTGTCCGGTGGCATGCCGGCAGGTCAACATGAAATACATCGGAAAAATCCCTCACAATTGGAACAGAATCAATGTTAGGAGTCTCGCCTCCAACATCCCTCACAGATGCCAAATATGAAAGGCAGCCCTTTACGCTGGGCCTTTAATAATGAAATCACTCTACTAGGAACATAATTAGTCATACCACGCCACTCGATCCTCGGTACACCCGGTATAGCCAAAGTGATTTTCTTAGTGTGACAGCCTAGAATAGCATGACACGGAGATAACCAATCCATGCCCAAAATAATGTCAAAATCCACTATGCTCAATAACAATAAATCAACTCGGGTCTCCAGACCATCAATAGTCACCAAACATGATCGGTACACATGATCTACATCAATAGTAACGCCCACCGAGGTAGATACATGAGCATGTAAAGCAAGACACCCTCGGGATGTACCCAAATAATGAGCAAAATATGAGGACACATAAGAATAGGTGGACCCATGATCAAATAGGACTAAGGCATCTCTGTGGCAGACTCAAATGGTACCTATAATGACTTCATCTGAAGCAATGGCATCTGACCTACCTGGCAGAGCATAAAAACGAGCCTAGCCACTATGTGAACAGCCTCCCCTCTAGGGCGACCCCTGGCTGCTTGACCCTCATCCCTAGCTGGCTGGGCGGATGGTGAAGTAGCTGGAGCTGAAGTCAAGGGCTGATCCCTCTGCTGGAACTAACCACCACAAATTCAAGGGCACTGACTCCTCATATACCTAAACTCTCCACACTCATAACTGTTGGAAACACGTTCTCAAGGCTTTATACTAAAACGTGTGTTCTTATGTGTAGGTTTTGATGAATGACAAACAAGCGCAAATTGATATATGACGAAGTTCAAATACAAGCGCACAATTGGTGGATAACGAGATTCAAGCACAAGACAAAGTTTTATAGTTTAAATGAGTCGTTCTTAATTGTGATCTTGATCCGACAACGTGACTCATGACATGGCTTCTCTCGTAAAATTATTTTTACAAAATCATGCATATTTAATTTAATGCTAAATGATTTTAATCATGCATATTTACTTTAGTCAAAATAATTTTTAAACATGCCTCTAAAATCTGGACTAAGATAATAGATTATGTACTTATGATAATCGATTATGTTAAGCCAAGACTGCATGACAATCGATTGTGAACTAATGACAATCGATTGTGTTAAGGCAATGAGCATCAGGTTTTTCAAACCCGCATGACAATCGATTGTGAACCTTATGACAATCGATTGTGATGAGGCAGTGTACATCAAAGTTTTTCAAAACTCAAAATAATCGATTGTGAACATATGACAATCGATTGTGTTGAGGCAGTGTCTTCCAGACTTTTTCAAAGTTATTAAATAATCGATTGTGAGTATATAACAATCGATTGTCATGAGGCAGTGTGTAAAATGATTTTCAAAGTCTGATAAATAATCGATTGTTAACATTGCACAATCGATTGTCATGAGGCAGTGTCTAAAATGATTTTCAAAGTCTGATAAATAATCGATTGTTAACATTGCACAATCGATTGTGAAGCTGACGTTGTCGTAAAGTTTTCAAATACCGTCAGGTAATCGATTGTTGATTTTGTACAATCGATTGTTGAAATTAAAATCTGGAAAAGATTTTTAGAACGTTGCTGAATAATCGATTGTTGATTTTGTACAATCGATTGTTGATATTAAAATCTGGAAAGGATTTTTTGAACGTTGCTGAATAATCGATTATTGATTTTGTATAATCAATTGTTTTGCGTAAAATCTGAAAATAATTTTTTGAATGTTACCAATAATCGATTGTTGATCTTGGACAATCGATTGTTAAGCGTAAAATCTGGGATTGATTTCTGGAACGATTGGCAAACAATCGATTGTGACTTCTTGACAATCGATTGTCACACAGTAAAATCAGCAACTCTTAATTGGCAATTAGGCAACGCTAATGCCAAGTTTCTCAACTATAAATACAGCTTCATTTCAGTGTTTTAAATACAACAACACACAACAACTGATCATTCTATTGCTATAAGCTTGCATACTATTGTTTATCATTTTATATTCATTTCATAAAGCTTTTGAGAGCCAAAGTCTTGTCCATAGTTGTTGTGATCTTGAGCTTACTTCTTTTACTCATATCTACTCATTAAGGAGTGCTTTGTTTGAGTGTTTAGTGTTTTGTACACTTGTAAGAGAATTGTGATTCTCTTGTTGTAAGGAACTTGTGTTTCCTTGGTTGAAGTCTTGGAGTGTTGTATCTCCGAGCAAAGGTGTTAAGGCTTGTGTCCTTAAGGTATAAAGGTTGGTTAGGCACCCGTAAGCTTAACAGTGAAGTCTTGGAGTGTTGTATCTCCGAGCAAAGGTGTTAAGGCTTGTGTCCTTAAGCTATAAAGGTTTGTTGAGCACCCGTAAGCTTGACAAGTTAGTGGAAAATCTCGAGAGAGTCTCTCGGGGACTGGACTAGCCACGTGTTGTGGTGAACCAGAATACATCGGTGCGTACTTTATTATTTATCGCACTTATTTACTTCCTGCAATTTCTTAATTCCGCAAAGTTTACGCTAATTTTTATTATAACGCTATTCACCCCCCCCCCTAGCGTTAAGCGTATTATCTAATAATTGGTATCAGAGCCCAACTCTCTGAAGACTTAACAGTTTGAGAGAACCATCCATGGCTTCTACTCGTGACTCTTTTGCAGGAATTGATGAAGGACAATGCTCCACACGACCACCTCTATTCAACGGTACAAACTACACGTACTGGAAGGAGAGGATGAAAATCTTCGTTCAAGCAAACAACTTTCATCTCTGGAAGGTGATAACGATGGGAAATCAAATTCCAACCAAAAAGGATGAAAACGAATGGGTTCCCAAATCCGAAGAAGAATATGACGCGGATGATATCCGAAAGGTTCAAAATAATGCTAAAGCAATTAATTTATTATATTGTGCTGTAAATGCTGACGATTACAGGAAAATATTGTGTTGCACAACGGCAAAGGAAATGTGGGACAAGCTGGAAATTACGTACGAAGGTACGGACCAGGTAAGGGAAGCTAAAATTGATTTCCTAACCCATGCTTATGAATTATTTCACATGAAGGAAGGTGAAAAGGTGGATGAAATGTTTGAACGATTTTCAATAATCGTAAATGATCTACATGCTCTCAAGAAGACATTCACGGATAGAGAACTTGTTCGAAAAATTCTTAGAAGTCTCACTCCAGCATGGCGATTAAAGGCCGACGCTATCCAAGAATCCATTGGCGTCTCAAATGTCACCATCGACGCATTAAGAGGTAACCTTAAGACTTATGAGTCTACTATACTTAACCCTCTTGTTGATGATCAAAGGAGGCAAAGAATAGCGCTTAAGGCAAGCACAAGCCAGCCTCAAGTTGATGAGGACGGAGACAACGAGTTTGGACTCGTTATCAAAAGATTTCAAAAGTTCATGCGAAAGGAGTATGAACGAAAGGGCAAAAAGCAAGGCGAGCAAATAAAGTGCTATGAATGCGGTGAAACCGGGCACGTCAAATCAAATTGCCCAAACATCAAAAAGGAGAAGAAACCTTTTAAGAAGCAACGTGCATACATTTCTTGGGGAGGAGACTCCGGATATGAGTCAAGCGAAGAAGAAGAAGACGAAGCCGGAAACCTTTGTCTTATGGCGCAAGAAGACAAGCAAGATGAGGTATGTCAAATCTCTTCTAAAAACTTCTTTACTCTTGAAGAAATGCGAACTGCTTTTGATGAGCTATATACTGAATTTATTAAGGCTTCAAAAACTGTCAAGAGCATAAAAGAAAATGCTTCTCTAAAAGAAAAAGATTTTCAAAAACAGCTTTCTTTGAAAGAAAAGGATTTAGAAAAACTGGTTTTAGAAAATGAGAAGCTGAAAGAGGAAAACAAGTTTTTCGGAAAAAGAAGCGCCGACAAGCCCGAAAGTTCTATTAAAAATTGTTCTTCTTGCATGCATCTTGAAAATGAGGTAGATAGACTTAAAGGTACCTTAGATAAGTTTAATTCTTCCCACAAAAATTTGAATAAGGTCCTTGTTAATTTGAAATCAACCAAGCATGGCATAGGCTTTAAGAATGAGCCTAAAGAAAAGGTTGACGCCAAACCCTAACCACCTAAGGCTCAACCTAGGATTAATAAAATAAATGCTTATCGTAGAAATAGCAATCCTAGAACAAATATGCATGCTAGACCAAATGTTGAACATTTTAGAAAACCTAAAAATGACTTACCACCTAGAAATGACTACCCTAGAAATGATGCATATTCTAGGACAAACACTAGAAGGAGTTTTGAACCTTTTAGAATATCTAGACATGACCATTACTCTAGAAATGCTGCTCATTTTAGAACTAATAGTAGGAGAAATGGTTCTCATGAAATGCGCAATAGTCATAATGAAAATAGAGTAATTCATTTTCGTCCATCAAGTTACTATGAACCTAGAAGGATGCATAACCCCAACGTGACTTGTCATTATTGTAGACGCATTGGTCATATTGCTCCTGCATGCTTTACACGACATAGACATATCACTCAATCGCATCATTATAATATGCCTAACCCTCAAGGACCCAAAATGGCATGGGTACCTAAAACGCAATAATTTGTTTTGTAGGTATGTTTGAAGGGATCAAGTGTACTATGGTACCTTGATAGTGGATGCTCCAAGCACATGACGGGAGACGAATCCAAATTCCTTCAACTAGAACACAAAGAAGGAGGAAGTGTTATTTTTGGTGACAACAATAAAGGAAAGATTATCGGCATCGGATCGGTCGGTAAGGATGAAAATTCTTCTATTAAGCATATATTACTTGTTAAAGTTTTAAAGCATAATCTCTTGAGCATAAGTCAATTATGTGACAAGGGAAATCTTGCCTTATTTGATTCGGATGAATGCTTAGTATTTAGACGTAGTGATTTCAAAATTATCCTTCGTGGTTTTAGAGTGGATAATATTTACATGGTTGATCTTGCTAATTCCTCACCCGAATATGTGGATTGCCTTATGAGCAAAGAGGATGATACTTGGCTATGGCATCGTAGAGTAGCACATATAAACATGCATCTTTTGAACAAATTGATTTCACAAAATTTAGTTGTTGGTCTTCCAAATTTGAAATTTGAAAACGACTCTATTTGTGATTCTTGTCAAAAAGGGAAGCAAACAAAAGCATCTTTCAAATCGAAAAACATTGTTTCAACTACTAGACCATTGCAATTGCTTCACATGGATTTATTTGGACCATCTCGCATTGAAAGTCTAGGAAGAAATCGTTATGCTTTTGTGATTGTTGATGATTATTCTAGATTTACTTGGACTTTATTTCTTGCCAATAAAAGTGATGCTTTTCAGAATTTTAAATATTTTCTTAAGCGTGTTCAAAACGAAAAGGAAACAACCGTCACTTCAATTAGAAGTGATCATGGGGGAGAGATTGATCACAATCTCTTTGCGTACTTTTGTGAAGAACTCGGTATCGAGCATACCTTTTCCGCTCCACGTACACCACAACAAAATGGGGTGGTGGAAAGGAAAAATAGGTGTCTCGAAGAGATGGCTAGAACCATGCTCGAAGAGGCTAAGATTCCCAAACATTTTTGGGCGGATGCCGTGAGTACCGCATGCTACGTCTTAAATAGAGTAGTCATAAGGCCTATACTCATGAAAACTCCCTATGAACTCTATAAGGGAAGGAAACCAAATATCTCCCATCTTAGAGTATTCGGTTGTAAATGTTTTATTCATAACAATGGCAAAGATCAATGGGAAAATTTGATGCTAAGTCCGATGAGGGAATTTTTATTGGTTATTCTTCACGTAGCAAAGCATATAGGGTTTTTAATAAAAGAACCGAAACTGTGGAGGAATCCCCTCATGTTGTATTTGCCGAAAATAATGCTCGCTTGGCGAGAAAGGATTCCGGTTTTGATCTTGCAGGTATTTTAGATAGCTTGAAAGACAAAATACAAGAGGAAACGCCTATGGAAAATCAAGACGAATTTTTGAAACAACCAACGGAGGAAGCGCCACAATTGGAAAATGAAACGAAAACGCCTAACGAGTGGAGGACAATCAAAGATCACCCTCTCGAACAGGTAATTGGCGACGTCGGAGAAAAGGTAAGTACCCGAAACTCCCTTAAGAACACCTTAGGACAAACTGCTTTTGTGTCTCAAATTGAACCAACAACCATCTCCGAAGCAATTGGGGATGAATTTTGTACCTTGGCAATGCAAGAGGAGCTTAACCAATTCAAACGGAATGACGTTTGGGATTTGGTGCCAAGACCCGAAAATTATACCATAATTGGTACGAAATGGGTTTTTTCAAAACAAACTAGATGAAAATGGTGTAATCACTAGAAACAAATCTAGGCTTGTAGCAAAAGGCTATAATCAAGAAGAGGGTATTGACTATGAAGAAACATATGCTCCCGTAGCTAGATTAGAAGCTATTCGTCTATTGCTCGCTTTTGCCTCTTCTATGAATTTCAATTTATATCAAATGGATGTGAAAAGTGCTTTTCTAAATGGTGTTATACAAGAAGAAGTTTATGTTGAACAACCCCCCGGTTTTGAAGATTTTAAATCTCCCGATCATGTTTTCAAACTCAAAAAGGCTCTCTATGGTTTAAAACAAGCTCCCCGAGCTTGGTATGAAAGATTGAGTAAATTTCTATTGGAAAATGATTTCATTAGGGGGAAAGTTGACACCACCCTTTTTGTTAAGCATAAAAACAATGATATTTTATTAGTTCAAATATATGTGGATGATATCATATTTGGTGCTACTAACAATGTCTTATGCAAGGAATTTTCCGATTTAATGACAAGCGAATTTGAGATGTCTATGATGGGTGAGTTAACATTCTTTTTGGGATTACAAGTAAAGCAAATGAAAGAAAGTACGTTCATTTGCCAAGCCAAATATTGCAAAGAATTGCTGAAACGATTTAAAATGAACAATGCAAAAGCAATGGCGACTCCCATGAGCACATCCGATCATCTAGACAAAGATGAGAAAGGTAAGGAAGTCGACACTAAGAAGTATCGAGGTATGATTGGCTCTCTTCTCTATCTTACTGCTAGTCGTCCGGACATCATGTTTAGCGTGTGCTTATGCGCCCGTTATCAATCGTGTCCGAAGGAGTCTCACCTTACTGCGGTAAAACGGATTTTGAAGTACCTTGTTGGTACTACATATGCGGGTCTTGTTCCCTTCGAAGCAGTGCCGGATGATGAATGATTTCTTTGTTTTTTTTGGTTCTATTTTGATATGTTTTATTGTGCTCTCTTTAAGTAATCACGTTTTCTCTTTCCAATAAATAAACAAGTTTTATTTATATCTTTGGCATCTTCTTATATTATTTTTGCTAATGGCAAAAGGGGGAAGATAACGGGTATGCACTCTCAATATTTATAAGCTTAAATTGAGGGGAATTCATATATTGAGGGGGAACTAATCGCATACTTATTGCATATCTTTACTTGTCTTGAATCATCACTATAAATTATTTAATTTGCATAACCCGCTTAAAGTTTGCCATTATCAAAAAGGGGGAAATTGTTGGAAACACGTTCTCAAGGCTTTATACTAAAACGTGTGTTCTTATGTGTAGGTTTTGATGAATGACAAACAAGCGCAAATTGATATATGACGAAGTTCAAGTACAAGCGCACAATTGGTGGATAACGAGATTCAAGCACAAGACAAAGTTTTATAGTTTAAATGAGTCGTTCTTAATTGTGATCTTGATCCAACAACTTGACTCATGACATGGCTTCTCTCGTAAAATTATTTTTACAAAATCATGCATATTTAATTTAATGCTAAATGATTTTAAATCATGCATATTTACTTCAGTCAAAATGATTTTTAAACATGACTCTAAAATCTGGACTAAGATAATCGATTATGTACTTATGATAATCGATTATGTTAAGCCAAGACTGCATGACAATCAATTGTGAACTAATGACAATCGATTGTGTTAAGGCAGTGAGCATCAGGTTTTTCAAACCTGCATGACAATCGATTGCGAACCTTATGACAATCGATTGTGATGAGGCAGTGTACATCAAAGTTTTTCAAAACTCAAAATAATCGATTGTGAACATATGACAATCGATTGTGTTGAGGCAGTGACTTCCAGACTTTTTCAAAGTTATTAAATAATCGATTGTGAGTATATAACAATCGATTGTCACGAGGCAGTGTCTAAAATGATTTTCAAAGTTTGATAAATAATCGATTGTTAACATTGCACAATCGATTGTGAAGCTGACCGTTGTCGTAAAGTTTTCAAATACCGTCAGGTAATCGATTGTTGATTTTGTACAATCGATTGTTGAAATTAAAATCTGGAAAAGATTTTTAGAACGTTGCTGAATAATTGATTGTTGATTTTGTACAATCGATTGTTGATATTAAAATCTGGAAAGGATTTTTTGAACGTTGCTGAATAATCGATTATTGATTTTGTATAATCGATTGTTTTGCGTAAAATCTGAAAATGATTTTTTGAACGTTACCAATAATCGATTGTTGATCTTGGACAATCGATTGTTAAGCGTAAAATCTGGGATTGATTTCTGGAACGATTGGCAAACAATCGATTGTGACTTCTTGACAATCGATTATCACACAGTAAAATCAGCAACTCTTAATTGGCAATTAGGCAACGCTAATGCCAAGTTTCTCAACTATAAATACAGCTTCATTTCAGTGTTTTAAATACAACAACACACAACAACTGATCATTCTATTGCTATAAGCTTGCATACTATTGTTTATCATTTTATATTCATTTCATAAAGCTTTTGAGAGCCAAAGTCTTGTCCATAGTTGTTGTGATCTTGAGCTTACTTCTTTTACTCATATCTACTCATTAAGGAGTGCTTTGTTTGAGTGTTTAGTGTTTTGTACACTTGTAAGAGAATTGTGATTCTCTTGTTGTAAGGAACTTGTGTTTCCTTGGTTGAAGTCTTGGAGTGTTGTATCTCCGAGCAAAGGTGTTAAGGCTTGTGTCCTTAAGGTATAAAGGTTGGTTAGGCACCCGTAAGCTTAACAGTGAAGTCTTGGAGTGTTGTATCTCCGAGCAAAGGTATTAAGGCTTGTGTCCTTAAGCTGTAAAGGTTTGTTGAGCACCCGTAAGCTTGACAAGTTAGTGGAAAATCTCGAGAGAGTCTCTCGGGGACTGGACTAGCCACGTGTTGTGGTGAACCAGAATACATCGGTGCGTACTTTATTATTTATCGCACTTATTTACTTCCTGTAATTTTTTAATTCCGCAAAGTTTACGCTAATTTTTATTATAACGCTATTCACCCCCCTCTAGCGTTAAGCGTATTATCTAACAACAACTACCCGGTGCCGGAGATGGGTACTGAAGGGTACCCCTCGCACCGAAGTGACTAGCAAATGCGCTCGGCACAGAAGAACCCTGAGCTGATGGGACTTGAGATGAACTCTGAATTGGTAGGGAACTAAGTGAAAACTGGCCCTGCTGTAACCCCTAATGACCATTGCCTAAAGATGCCCCTCTGTACTCTGGACGGGTCGACTAGGCATGCCTAGAAGAACGACCTCTACCCTACTAAGATTGGCCCCTCGAGGAAGTGCCAATAAAACTTCCAGAACCTCGAGGCCTTTTGGCCTCCCTCTCCTCTCACTCCCGACGATGAACTTACTCGATCTCACGAGCGATATCCTCCTCCTCCTTGAACATAGCAGACAATACTCTCTCTAGTCATCAAAATACGAAGATGATAGTTAAGGCCATCCATAAAACTCCTAATCCTCTCACGATCTGACAGAATCATCCAGATGGCATGAAGAGCCATCTCTGAAAACCTCATCTCGCACTAGGTCACGGTAATATCTCCATGCGTCAACCACTCAAACTGCCTATGCAACTCCTCTTTACAGGACTGCGGTACGTACTTCTCCAAGAAGAGAGTGGAGAACTCTTACCAAGTAAGGGGCGTTGCACCAACCGACCTATGCCTATCATACGCCTCCCACCAAGTGAAGGCAGCACCAGTAAACTAAAAGGTGGTAAATGTTACACCGCTAGACTCCATAATCCCCATAGTACGGATCATCCGCTGACACCTGCTAAGAAAACCCTGGGCATCCTCGCCCTCAGTACCACTGAATGTCGGAGGCTGGAGTCTACCAAACCTCTCTAAGTGACGCTGCTCATCCTCAAGCATAGCTGGAACCCTAAACTCCTGCACTGGTGCGACTGGCTGGGTTGGAGGTGCCTCTGGAGTCTGTAATCCCTGCACTACCTTCTCAGGTGTAGGGGCAACGGGGGTTTGATTGCCTCCCCTGGCCTGTGAAGTAGCTTGTGATGTGGTGGCTGAAAGTGCCTGAGCCAGGCCGGTGCAAACTGTCAAAATCTAAGCTAAAGTCTCCTGAAGACGCGGAATCACAATGCGCACACCTGGTGCCTGAACAGGTGTTGCTAGAGCTCGATCCTGAGCTGGGGCATTGGAGGATCCACAGGTGTTGCCCCTGCCACTCTGCCTTTGCCACGACCACGACCACGTCCACGGCCTATGTGGTACTGGTGGTCACCCGCCTCGTCCGGTAGCTCGTGTCCTCGCCATCTGCGAGAGAATAAAATAACAAAAATTAGTTCCCAGAGCAACAAAGGCGCACGACAAGAATTTCAAGAATATGAAGTTTTCCTAACGGTTCAGCAGCCTCTCTAGGATAAATACAAACGTCTCTGTTGCGATCCGCGAGACTCTAGTAAACCGGCTCATGACTCGCGAGACCAAGTAACCTTGTCTCCAATACTAACTTGTCGCAACCCCAACCTCGGTCGTGATGGCACCCAACACACTGCTAAGTTAACCCGACCATCAAACATTCACAACCCTTTTATATAGAATCCCTTATTAGCTATTAGAGTTAAACGCCCGTTTAATATTAATAGAAGTCAAACATAATATAAAATATGCGAAAGAATCCATAACAATATCTCTCCAAAAGCCCAAATGATCTGGTGTCACAAGTCTGAGCCTCTAATACAAGATTACAACTCCTAATACATAGATAGTCTAGAGTACTGAAATGTAGAAGATAGAGGGAGGACATCGGGTCTGTGGATGCCATACAGCTACCTCGATTACTCTGGTGGGAACTGATCTACTGGAAAGCTCGCACTATACCTCAGGGACACCTGGATCTGCACACACGTAAAAGGGAGTAAAGTGAGTACTCCGACCCAGTGAATAATAAAAATAAATAATGAATGACAGTATGAAATCACGAAAAGGCACTAAGCAGTTCTATATCAAAGCACTAAAACCATTTAAATAGCAGATAATGAATATGTCATGTAAAAATCCTCAAACCAGGCAGAACACGTAGCTCAACAAGTATTAGTCAAGTATAAAATCTGCTCCTTGAGCATATTGTTCACTTATTTATTAGTTTTCCTCTGTACTCGATTCATATACTTTTCACAATAGCCAAAATCATAAATATACCGCTTCAACGTGCAGCCCGATCCGAATATCGTTGTGCCGCATAGCCCGATCCATAACAATAGTTGACTGTACTCGTTGGGGGTGTGCAAACTCTGGAGGGGCTCCTACAGCCCAAGCGCTACATTGTTGTGGCGCGCAGCCTAATCCATATATATATGTACATTTATTGCGGCGTGCAACCCGATACATATAAGCATAGTGTTGTGGCGTGCAGCCCAGTCCATAACATATAAAACATCCTCATTACTGGGTTCTCAAATCCTCTCAGTCAATATAATCTTAGCCTCTCGGGCATACTAATACAAAATAGAGGTCTCGGCCCACATATTACTTTCATTTATGATTATCATTTCAAAACCAGTTCGTATTGTGTTAAACAACAAGAAACATGATTGAGGATATGGTTTTTAACAAGTAAGGTGAGGATAATCAGTAAAAGAATGCCCCTAAGGGTCCCACAGGTAGGCACAAGGTCCCAAACATGGCGACTAGCCAAATCATAATAATAGTAAACAAGCCTTAGTCAAAACACGGTAAAATCATCAACGGGGTGGATCAAGTCAAAATCCCCAGTAGTAACGGACTCCATTCTCATCATAAAGCGTGTGCTTCAACTCAATAGAGCACTACGTTGTGCAAATCCGGGGTTTCAAACCCTCAGGACATCATTTATAATCATTACTCACCTCAAGCCAGCAGAATCTCTAGCTCGTATTCCCTTGCCTCTCAAATCGTCCTTTTCGCGTGTCGAATCTGACCAAAACCACAATAAATACGTCACAATAGGCTAAAGGAACAATACCCAATCGAAAATAATCAAAAAATATCAAAAACCCCAAAATTGGCAAAACTTGAGCCCCGAGCCCACTTCTCGAAACTCAGCAATTTTCACAATAACGCATTCCTTATCTCGCCACGAGTCTATACATATCAAGAACTCCCAAATCCGAGCTCAAATGACTCTTAAAACCCCAATTTGAAATACCAAAATTCAAGCCCTGGTTCTTCCCCTTTTTGCTCAATTTTTCATGAATTTCTTGGTTGATTCTATAATTAAATCATGTTTTAAGATCATAGGACTTGCCTCCAATCAATCCCACCTGAAACCCTCTTCAATTCTCGTCCAAAAGCTCTCAAGGATGTTCAAAAATAGCTGAAATGAGACGCGAGGGCCTTCTTGCTTTCGTGATGCCCAAAATTCCACTGACCAAATTTTTCTTTTTGGCAACGTGTTGAAACACCCATGAATGTGATGCCTTAGCTGATAAAACTTTTGCGAACGCGGCGCTCTTCACGCGAATGCGCTGCACACTTTCGGGACCCTCCGTGAATGTGATGCCCTTATCGCGAACGCGAAGCACAAAGACTCAGGGACCACAATTCTTCTACGCGAATGTGGGATCCTCACCGCGATTGCAAAGCTCTAAAATTCAACCCTCCGCGAACGCGGACCTTCCTTCGCGAACGTGAAGGCCAACTCTGGCCTGCAACTGCTGTTGCATTTTCTGCTGCATTTTCCAACTTCGAACTTCCCGTTTAGCCATCCGAAATTACCCCGAGGCACCCGGGACCTCAACCAAAAGCACCAACACCTCCTAAAACATCACCCAAACTTGTTCTAACCCTAAAAACAACTCAAACAACACCAAAACCATCAATTCGCATCAGATTCAAGCCTAAGATCTTCCAAAACTTTTCAAATACGCATTTGATCAAAAACCGGTCAAAACACCTCTAAATGACCTGAAATTTTGCACACACATACCAAATCACCTAACGAAGCTACAGAAACTCTCGAAATTTCATTCCGACCCTCGGATCAATATCTCACTTGTCTACCGGAATTTGCCAAAATACTAACTTCGCCAGTTCAAGCCTAATTCTACATAGGACCTCTAAAATTAATTCTGATCACGCTCCTAAGTCACAAATCAACCCCTCAAGGCTTACCGAATCACCTAAAATCATATCCGAACCCTCTAACTCATAAGTCAACATCTAGTTGACTTTTCCAAAGCAAACCTTCCTTAGAGAGACTAAGTGTCTCATTTCCTACCAAAATCTCTCTGAACCAACTCGACCACATAAGATACGGATAATGAAGCATAAAGAAGCTGAAAATGGGGAAAACGAAGTTGTAACTCACGTGACGTCGGGTCGGGTTGTCACAGCAGACCTAAGCTTAAGAGAGATAGGCAAAAGGATGAGGCAACTAAAAGACAAGAAGTATGGTCATAGTCCAGAAAAGGAAGAATCATGACTTATAGCAAAAGTGGGGACACAGCTCATAATACAAGGACTTGTGGTCAGGTAATTGTTTTACATGAACTTCAAAGCATTTAATACTAGATGTGAAGAATATTTTCTAACTTGTATTTTTAACTATCTTTACCAGGGAATGAAGCAAAGTAAGAGTGGAAGATTGGAGCACGCTGCCACTAGTTTAGCACCTACTGCAAAAAATTCAAAAGGAAAGCAGCATCAGAGAAAGAGGCCAAGTTATTTGATAGATCATGAAACTGAACCAAGTCAAGACAGTTCAGCACCTCAAGTTGAAAATGATATCAATTTTTCAGCACCTCAAGTTGAAATGATATCAACTGTTCAGCACCTCGAGCCACTCAACCAATTCCGGACAATGGTCTTAGGTTCATGCATACACCTGGAATAATACTTAGGTCAAGATTTAGACATGAAGAAGATGTTGTGCTTCAGCCAAGAGTTATATCAGAAATAACTACGAGGCTCGGGATGAGACAACATGTTTAAATACCAGCTGGAACAAGGTCAATCAACTTTACTGGTGATCATAGTGGTGTTAGTGTGGTAACACATCCACCATATTCAGCCTCAACAATACAGTGGAAGGGGAAGGCTATTGTATCTGCAAATCAGTTAGAAAAACAAGGGCAAGAAAGTTAAATGATTCGATCCCAACCTTGTTAGGTAAAATTTTATCGACCATCCTCTCTGCTCAATAGTAGTGTAGGCTTGAACACGATCAGTTGAGTTCGTGTTTTAATCATTAGTATTTTCCATTGTGTGTTTTATGCCTTGTAGGAGTGATTCCGAGCTATATAGATGTTATGGAATGAATTCAAGTGATTTGGAGCTTTGAATTCTGAGTAAAACCCCAAGGATTTATGTCAGGATTGTATTCCGGGATAAACAAATGATAGAGCAACAAAACAAAGAATCAAGTAGGCATATTGCACACTATCTAGTAAAATGCACATAACTTTTCCATTTGTGCTCCACAATATATGGTTGGAAAGCTAACTCAAATGGCTATAAATTTCATATTCTATGTTTTTTCAAATTCTAAGCAGAACATGGTGAAAACTGTGGTCGAAACCACAACCGCGGACCTGGATACGGACTAAGGCAGTACACTTGGTAAGTAACATTCCTGGACCACACCTTGACCGCAACCGCGGCATCCTAACCTGAAAATTGTAGTTTCTCGCATAGGAGAAGGTATAATTATTGTGGGCCTGACCCTACTGTGTATATATACATGAAAAATGGTAATTTAAGAGAGGTTGGACATGTCTTTGACACAGATTCGATCTAAGGAGGCAGAGACTCAATAGGAGCAAGGCAGGAAATTCTTGAACGAGTTTTTCCTTCCTCTTCATATTTTTCATTGTTGTTTATGATTTTTTGTATTGTAGTTTTACCTACTAATATAAATAGCTAATTTTTTATCTAGGGTGTTGATGGAACCTTTTGTAGGATAAATTCTTGTTATATCTTTATATAATTGAACCGTTGGATTTCTCTACTTGTTTAATTCTGTGCTTATTGTTGTTGATTGAATGGCCATCGATTGACTATACTTATTTATTATGTGTTGCTTGAGAAAGGATACATATTTACATGGTTGTTGAATAAAGTCACTCCTAACATATGTGAGAAATCAATACAGTGGGTTTAAAGGGAGGTTTAGAAATAATATAGCCTTAACGTGGTCGTAATGAGCGGCTAGATAAAGCCAACTAGCGTAGTTCGAAAGAATATGTCTAGTAAATTATTGTGGTTACTCGAGAGAGAATTACGGTACCTAAAGTGCTCACGATCAGTAGAGAATACATTGGAAAAATTGTGGGAACATAAATAGAAGAATTTTGACAATTGGGGAAATCATAACTCTAGACCTCCTTAATTTAGTCTCCAACCCTTCAACTCATTAGTTGATAATTTTACTATTTTCCAATATTTGCTAGTTAATTAGTGTAATGACCCGACCGGTCGTTTCGAACTTTAGCACACCATTTAGAAGTTTGAGGTTAGGAGCAGCTTCATTTCAGGTTTGATGACTTGTACACATGGTCAGAATTAAATTTTGGGAAGTTCGGAGTTGATTTGGAAAGAGAATTCTCATTTCGGAAGCATTAAGTTTAAATAATCCACTAAAATTAGATTATTGAGTAAACGACCTCAAAATTAGGATTCAAAGGTTCCAACGGGTTCATATGATGATTTCGGCCTGGGCGTATTGTGGAAATTAGCATGTTAGAAAAATCACATAAGTTTGGGTTGAAGTGCGTTTCAGTGTTATAAATGTCCATTTGGGATTCTGAGTTTGGGAGTAGCCCTGTATGGTGATTCTAGTGTTGGGAGTGCGATCGAAAGTGAATTCGGAGGTTCGTGGGTCATTTTGGAGTCATTTGGCTAAAGTACACATTTGAAGGTTTTTGAGAATATTAACCAGAAGTGGACTTTTTGATATCGGGGTCGGAATCTGTTTCCAAAAGTTGGAGTAGGTCTATAATATCGAATATGACTTGTGTGTAAAATTTAAAGTCGGTCGGACGTGATTTGAAGGCTTAAACATCGAAAGTAGAAGTTTGAGATTTTAAAGTTCATAAAGCTTGTATTGGAGATCGATTCGTGGTTTTAGCAACGTTTTCTATGATTTGAGGCCTCGAGCAAGTCCGTAATGTATTTTGGGACTGGTAGGTATGATTAGTTAGGGTCTCGATGGGGCCTCGGGTGGATTCCGGGTGGTTAATGGATTGAAAATGGAATTTTTGAAAGGGCCAAAGTTGTTTTTTTACTGATATAAATGCACCTACGAAATTTGGGCCGCATGTGCGGAGCCCCAGAAGCAGCCATAGGAGACGCATATGCGGTTTGACCAGAAGTGAAGAGATCGGAGATGCGGTCATGGAGCCGCAGAAGCGGGACCGCACCTGCGGTGGACGATGCACAGAAGCGAAAAAAAGGAGCCTAGTGGAAATCGCAGTAGTAGATTGGCAACACACCTGTGGAACCGCGGAAGCATTCAAGGGACGTAGGTGCAAAAATGCTAGAGGTAATGAGGTTCTTTTAAATCGGGGGTTGGGTCCATTTCAACCCCATTTTTCTTCCATTCGAGCCAATTTTGGAGCAACTTTGAGGTGCCATTTTCACCAACAAGCATGAGGTAAGTAATTTATGCTAGTTTTGAGTTAAATGCATGATTATATATGAATTTGGACATGGAAATTAGTGGAAAACTTGGGATTTGAGGGAAAACCTAGAAATTTGATATTCTTGGAATTTGACCACTATTTTGGTTATGGAACTAAGAGAAAATTATATATTTGAGTTCGTGAGTTCATGGGTAAACTTTATTTTCGGAAAAATTTGTAATTCGGTCTCGAGGGCTCGAGGGAATTTTTGTGAACTTTTCGTTCGAGGTTAGGAATTGTTATGAAATGGATTGTAACGAGTAATTGAACATATATTAATGGCTTTTCATAATTATTGGCTAGCTTTGGAGTGTTTAACATCGATTCAAGTCTTCGGAAGGGTGTGGAATGTCGGCTATGGATCTTTGGAGTGAGGTAAGTCTCCTTTCTAATATTATAAGAGGGAATTATCCCCATAGGTGATATAATTGGTTATGTGCTCCTATTTTTGGGGTCTACGTATGCACGAGGTGACGAGAGTCCATGCGTAGCTAATATTATGTGTAAGTTCGGGTAGTCTCGGACCCAAAAATATGCTATGCTTGGAATATTTATATTCTTATCGACATTTGAATTGATTTCATTTTCTTAAATTATTAAAAGAGAATTTATTTTTATTTGGACAAACATTCCCCGATAAATTCTTAATTGGTTGTTTGATTGTGTGTATCTATGTGTGCTCGCGGGGTATTTGTTTATTTATGTTGACCGCGTCGCATGTATGTTTCGCGAGCGGGGTAATAGACGCATCTATGATTCGTGCCGCTCGACCCTCGGCACTGCACATTTTATCATCGGGTCGTACGTCCTCAGCATGATTTGCGCATGCTTGTATTGCTTGCCTTGAAACTTATTGAAGTTATTAGTGCCTCTTCCCGGCTTGAGAGTATATGTATAATTGACGAGAAAGAAATTTTGAAGTTTTCTATAAAAGAAAGAATTGCTTACATTGCTTCATGCCATTGAATTATTATCATGTTTATCAAATCCTGGATTTACTATATTACTGAGATAACATTATTGGACCACTAGTAAGTGTCGAAGTCGATCTCTCATCTCTACTTTTTCGAGATTAGACGGGATACTCATCAGATACACGTTATTTTCGTACTTATACTACACTTCTGTTTATTTGTGTTGAATAGGGACATGCATCTCTAGTGGCCTAGTGAGCGTAGCAGCATGATTGATACAGGGATTTAGGTAAGCTGCATTTTCTACGACGACCGTAGCCAACAGAGTCTCTTTCATATTACTGTACTTATTTTCTGTCCAATATTATATTCCGGATAGTTGATGTATTATATTATTTGTTAGAAATTGCTCATGCACTTTTGACACTGGGTTCTGGGATGATTATGTGATATATTGTATTATTTCTAAATATTCTTGAATTTATTTTCGTAATGATTATCTTTTACTATCTAAATTGGAGGAAAATTTCTATTTTTAAATTTTTTCAGATAAGAACTTGTTTAAGTATTTTGGTTGGCTTGCCTGACAGCGGTGTCTGGTATCATCATGACCCTTAGTGGAATTTGGGTCGTAACAATTAGTTAGATATAAAAATCTCAATCTTTATAATTTATAAAAGTGATCAAACTTATCTTTTAGTGATATTAAATAGATATAGTTAAGACTTAGTTCTCTGTGGGATTTGACTTTGGACTTTTAGATCGGATTATATTTGCAGCGACCGCTTATCCTTTTTAGGACTAGAGTTAGGCGTGATCAAATTTTGGCGCCATTGCCAGGGACTTAACGGTGTAGTTGTAGCTGTATGTAGTGCTAGGCTTCAAGTTTGAACTTTCATTTTGTTTTATTTTCTTTTTGTTTTTTATAACTTTTGATTTGAGAAACATGACATATTGGAATTATGGGAATATAGGTGTAGATAATTCAACTATTGATCTACATACATATTACAAAGGAAACCACCCATCGAAACAATTTCAAAACGTTCCTGAGAGTGAGTTATGTGCACCAACTCAATCTTATTTGTGGAATGTGTGTGATGTGTGTGGTGGTAAAAATGGTCACTTTTATGGTTGTGCTTATATTTCTTATCTTCCCCCAACCCCTTACTATGATTTTTACCTTTTCTTATGAAGTTAACAGGAACAAAGAACCTGGGCATGCAAACCTAAAGGACATCAAGGATATGTTAAAGTACCATCTAGAAAAATATAATGAGAAACAATTGCAGATAGAAAGTCAAGAGGCAACTATCACAAGTTGGAGGCTCAATTAAGTCAAGTGGTTGGAGTTGTTAATGCTCAACAAGCCAATATTGGAGATAGTAGCCAAGAAGAGCATGAATTTGAGATGTTAATTGATGGGGTTAGAGTAGAACATCAACAACCTAGCCAACTACAATTTATGGATGTCGATGTTGAAGAAGTGAGACTAGAGTCAGTCAAGGACGTTGAGAATATAATTTTGTTGACTCTAGAATCATTCATGTTGAGGAGGTTAAAAGTCCTGAAGTTCATGTGTTTGAGCACATTGGTCCACACTCCAAGAATTTTTTCCACATTATGATTGGATGATGATATAGAAATAGAGTCATCTGAACTAATTGAAGAGTCAAGGAATGAGGAACAAGGTGCATATATTCTAGAATTCTTCTAGCTAGAAAGTCAGGATTACACACCTCATACAAAGGCCAAGGAGTGCAGAATACTACATTATTTCCTTAGGCCTGTTAGATTCGTTCCACCGCCCCATGACCATAATCATAAACTTGAAGCCAAATTAGGGGTTTAATTCATAAGCTCGTGGCAGAGGCAAAAAGTGATTTGCGTTGTGACGTGACATTAAATCAAGCGCTTGTTGGGAGGCAACCCAACTTTATTGCTTTTTTTTATTTATTTATTTTTTAATTGTATTATTTTTGTAGTGTCACTTATTTATTTTCTTGGAGCATGGAAATCAAAGGTATTGGAAGGATGAAACAGCAAACCAAATGGTTGAAACTAAGCGTGAGGTACACGCACGAAGGACCAAGCTTGGGAGAAGTCTGAGTACCCCATTAGCTATTAGTGCTTCAGCCTTTTATCCCACTAGAGAGTCACTTTTACCCTTTATTGATTATGGTGTGTATTGGGGATAATGCACAATTTTAAGTGTGGGTGAGAAGATTGTCTGGATGACTTTCTATGCTATTTTAGTTGTATTAGTTTTAATTGAATAATTTTTTTTATAAAAAAAGATTGGACTTTTCCCGACGTTGGATCTATTAGACAATTTTCTTGAGGAATTTATGTATAAAAAAAGAGTTTCTTTTGTTAGGTAGTGTAGCAATTACCCCTTGGCTTTTCTTGAAATCACGGTTCTTTTCTAAGAGTTTTATTTGAATCGGGTGTAGTTAGTTTTTTTGGGAATATGAGCCATTGTGTTGTTTTTCAATTGAAGCAATATCTCTTGACTTTGTTATGCCTTGAGAATAGTGAGTACTTTGGTTGTGACATTTAGGCTCAGTTTTTTACTCTTGTATAAGTACCTTATATTGTATGATTTTGAATCAGCTTAACTATTTTGACTAGAGTGTCTTGATGAATCTGATCCTGAGTGAGTTATGTGCCATGTGTACGTAAGGTTTGGGGGTTATTTTGTGCCCAGAACTTGCCCATGTATTTGCAAAGCGAAATAGTAGTTTTATTCAGTCTAGGAAGTGATATAGGCCTTTCTTTGTTGAGCCAGATATGTATATTTTACCCGCCTAATTACTATGTATCGTAGTTAACCCTTTTGAGCCTGTAATCATGTTTCTTTGGCAACCACAATACAAGCCTTACTCATTTGTTTGAATTAACCATCTATTTGGACCATTGTAACCTCTTATGAGCACTTGAGATGTTTATAATTTTTTAAAGGTTAAAGTATGGGCTGGTTGGTTTGACTTTTGAGAGGAACTAATTAAATAAGGAGATCGTTGCACTATTTTAAAAAAGTAAGAGCCACTTGAATTGCAAAAAGAAAATAGTTGGATTGTTGTTAAAAACATTCCTTGATAAGTGGTGGCTCTTGATGTAAGTGTAATTAAAGAAGAATGGGATAATATACATTGATGTGAAGGTGGAGTGTTAGTTTGACATAAGTATGGGGTTCGAATACTAAACTATATGTATTAAAGTTCTTAGGGATGTATTGTCACTCTTATATCTAAATGTATCCTACCCGTCCCTTAGCCTACATTACAACCAAATAAAGTCCTAATTGATCCTAGATTAAATGAGCTCGATTAGTAGAGTAATACACTAGGGTCAAGCCTATGGTGCATCTTATGTGGCATATGACTGTTATTTCTGAAAGTGAATGAATTCTTTCTATCTTGAGTTCCCAAGTGTTCTTAGATTCTATTGTGTAGAACTATTCTCTTTTGTTGTGGGAGGGCACTTGATTCAAGAAGGAAAGGTAATGTCAGTGACCTCTATGTTACAGTAATTATAAGAGTTGTGAATAATGCGTGGTACTTGTGAGTCAAATCTTGAGGTGAAAATGTTACGCTTTTGTGCTTAGTCTATTATAAATATTCTTGCTATGATGAGTTAGGAGAATTATTTAAAAAGGTTGTGTCTATATAAAGTGTAGCTTGATTGCACGAGTACGAGCAATGGTTTAAGTGTGGGGTGTTGATGATAGGCTATAATTACGTATTTTAGTCGCTTATTACGCTCAAATTTACTGCACTTTAGTTGAATTTCCATTTTAATTGTTAGTATTTTGCACTAATTGTGTATTTTATGCCTTGTACGAGTGATTCCGAGCTACATAGAGGTTATGGAATGAATTTAAGTGATTTGGAGCTTTAAAGTATGAGTAAAAGCCCAAGGAATTAAGTCGGGATCGTATTCACGGATCAAAGGATGATAGAACAATAAAACAAAGAATCGAGTAGGGATATTACGCATTGTCTAGTAAAATGCACATAACTTTTCACTCCATTTGTACTCCATAATATTTGGTTGGAAAGCTAACTCAAAGGGCTACAACTTTCATGTTTTGTGTTTTTTCAAATACTAAAAAGAATAGGGTAAAAACACGGTCGAAATTGCGATCGCAGACCTGGACATGGAATGAGGCAGTAAACTGAGTAAATACCGCGCCTGGACCGCGACCGTACCATCCAGACCTGAAAATTATCCTTTTCATGTAGAAGAAGGTATAATTATTTGGGCCAAACCGTACTTGGTATATATACATGGAAAATGATATTTAAGAGAGGTTGGACATCTTTTTGACACATATTCGACCTGAGGAGGTAGAGACAGAATAGGAGCAAGGCGGGGAATTATTCAACGAGTTTTTCCTTCCTCTTCCTATTTTTCATTGTTGGTTATGATTTTTAGACTTTGTGGGACTATACTGGGTAGTTGTTGTTGTTGTTGGTTATGATTTTTAGTATTGTAGTTTTACATACTATTATGAATAGCTAATTTGTTATCTAGGGTTTTGATGGAACCTTTCGTAGGATAAATTCTTGTTATATTTTTATATAATTGAGTCGTTGGATTTCTCTACTTGTTCAACTACATGTTAATTGTTATTGATTGAATGGTTATCGATTGATTGTGCCTATTTATTATGTGTTGCTTGAGAAAGGATACATATTTAGGTGGTTGTTGAACACTGTCACTCCTAACGTATGTGAGAAATCAATATAGCGTGATTAAAGGCATGTTTAGAAATAATAAAGCCTTGACATGGTCATAATGAGCGGTTAGATAAAGCCAACTAGCATAGTTCGAGAGAATATGTCTAGTAAATTGTTGTGGTTGATCGTGAGAGAGAAATACGGCACCTAAAAGCTCACGATCAGTAGAGAATACAATGGCAAGATTGTAGGGAACATAGATAGAAGTATTCTGACAATTTGAGAAATCATAATTTTAGAACTCCTTAATTTAGTCTCTGACCCTTTATCTCGTTGGTTGATAATTTTACCGTTTTCTAGTGTTTGCTAGTCAATTAGATAGAAATAAAAATCTCAATCTTTATAATTTAGAAAATTATTCAAACTTGTCTTTTTAGTGATATTAAACAGATATAGCTAAGCCTTATTTCTCTGTGGGATTCGACTCCGGACTATTAGACCTAATTATATTTGCAACGACCGCTTATCCTTTTTAGGACTAGAGTTGGGCGTGATTAGTTGGCCGAGAAGTTCATTACAAAATTCATTTCTTCGGGACATATGGTTACACTAAGAGATGGGATCCTTGCTTTTAAACAAGAGTCAAATGAATCGCTTCATGAGATTTGGGAAAGGTGACGAATGATGGTTAACGAGTGTTCGAATAATGATATGACGGAAGTCATGATCCAACAAAGATTCTATTGTAGCATAAATACAACAAACCAATGTGTGGTTAACCAACTCACCGAGGGAAACGTCATGAACACACGATATGCCGAAGCATGTGAAATACATAATGAGATGGTGGATACCTCTTCGGCATGGAAAAGTCAAGCTAATGTGCCACAAGGTGACCCTAATGTCATTAACCTACACAAAGAGCTCTCTAACCACGACCAAGCTATAGCTGAGTTGACTAGTACCGTGAACCAATTGGCCAAAGCTCAGTTGTAACAAGTTCAAGGGCCAAAACAAATGAATTCCATGGAAGGAGTGAATATGATGATCAACAAGAGAAGTCAACGAGGTTGACAATCAAAACAATTCGACCAATTTGAGCAAAGTGGCAGTGGGTACAATCAAGATGATTCCTATGATGATCAAAGCAAAAAGGTGCAATATGTCAAAAATTATCAAGGCCAACGGGGCAATGCTCTGAATCAACAACAGTGAAGATCTCAAGGAAATTGGGGAAATCAAGTTCAACAAGGCAATTGGAAAAGTGGAAACAACAACAACCAAAGCAAATGAGGGAAAAACAACAATCAAAATTAGGGGAACGAATGAAACCAAACAATTGGGGTGACAACAATTTAGTAATTGGGGAGGTAATAACAATCAAGAGGATTGGAATAAAAATAATCAAGGGAATTAGGGGACAGGCTTTCAAAGGCCTCTGATGTATCAAAAACCAAACAACCCACCTCCATATCCATCATAAGTTCCTAGCTCGTCCAATCATGAGATGGGACGGATTGAATCCATGTTTGAGCAAATGATGAAGAAAAACGCCGACTCCGATGCCCAATTCGCCTTCCACAACACTTCCATCCTAAACTTGAAATCCAACTTTACCAAATTTCTCAAGCTTTCAATACTCTCCTTAAGGAGGGAACAACCAAGTGATACGGTAGTAAACCCGGAGGGTGGGAAAAATATAGGCCATACGATGGCGGTGACTATAAGAAGTGGTAGGGGTGGAGTTTCTAGTACCTCTAACCCAAGAAAGGTTGTCACTGATGATGTGTTGGTGCAAGATGATGATTAACCAAGAAATTATTTGCAAGTGAATGATGAGAGTGTGAACGATAAAGTGAGGATAGACATTGATGACAACGTGGAGGAGACCCATAATGATGTGAACCCATCTAGGGAACACGTGATAGACATACCGAAAATGGTAGTACCCAAAGCCAAGGCTCCCTTTCCAGGGCCTCCTCCACCATATCCTCAAAGGCTCGTAAAGTAAAACAATGATAATCGATTCAATAAACTCATTGATATGATAAAACATTTGTCCATAAATGTGCCTTTGGTTGAAGCTATAGAACAAATGCCGGGATATGCCAAGTTCATGAATGACTTGGTAACAAAGAATATATCCATGAATTGTGAAACAATCAAATTTACGCATTAAGTGACCGCCATTGTAAATTCCATGGCTCCAAAGCTAGAAGACCCCGGTGCCTTTACAATCCTGTGCACTACTAGTAGTGCCGATTTTGCAAAGCTTTGTATGATTTGGGGGAAAGTATTAACTTGATGCCATATTCTGTGTTAAAGACATTGGGGATTGGGCAACCAAGGCCCACATCCATGAGGTTACAAATGGCAGACAGGACAATGAAGAGGCCATCAGGATCATTGATGAAGTGTTAGTCCAGGTCGACATACTTCCCGAGTATTTTGTGATACTTGATTGTGAGGTTGAGTATGAGGTGTCGATCATATTGGGAAGACCTTTCCTAGCTACAGGGAAAGCCTTAGTTGATATGGAGGCAGGAGAGCTCACCTTCCGGGTGGGTTATGAAAAAGTTGTGTTCTATGCATGCAAGTCAATGAGGCATCCTAATAGCAACAAAGTGTGCTCGTTTGTAGATCTTGTGCTGAGGTGATTGCTTAACACACAAGTGTTATAATTAATATAGAAGACCTTTTTGGAATCTGTGTTTTTGAACACTGAGGATGAAGGCTTTGTTAAATATGTAAATGCTTTTCAAGGAATGATTTCATATATATATGAGCCCCGAAAACGTTCCCTGGACCTTGAGAACAAGAAGACTCCACCAATAAAGCATTCAATCGAGGAGCCTCCCATATTGGACTTGAAGCCTTTGCCTTCACACATCAGGTATGAGTTCTTAGGCCTTTGTTCCACTTTACCTATTATTCTTTCCTCATGCTTAACTAACGTATAGGTAGATGCCACCCTTGCGGTGCTCCAAAGAAGGAAGAGGACAATAGGTTGGACATTGGCGGATATTCGGGGTATAAGCCCCACCTTTTTAATTCACAAAATCATATTAGAGGAAGATGGAAAACCCTTCGTGGAACATCAGGTTAAATGAGGCCATGTAAGAGGTTATCAAGAAAGAGGTTATCAAGTGGCCAGATGCTGGGGTTGTGAACCCCATTTCGGATAGTTCATAGACTTTGCTAGTACAATGTGCGCCAAAGAAGGGGGGAATGACGGTGGTCACAAATGAGAAAATTGAGTTGATCCCCAATAGGACTGTTACCAAATGAATAATATGCATGGATTATCAAAAGCTGAACAAACTAACCCGCAAAGACCATTTTTTATTGCGTTTTCTTGATCAAATGTTAGATAGACTTGCCGGGCGTGCATATTATTGCTTTTTGGATGGGCACTCAAGATACAACCAGATTCTTATTGCACCTGAAGAACAAGAGAAGACCACCTTCACTTGTCCGTATGGTACATTTGCATTCTCAAGGATGATGTTTGGCTTGTGTAATGCACCGACTACTTTTCAGCGATGTATGATGGCAATATTTACGGATATGGTGGAGGACTTTCTTAAGGATTTTATGGATGATTTATCTGTTGTGGGGAATTATTTTGATGAGTGTTTGGACATTCTTGATAAAGTCTTGGCATATTGTGAAGAGACCAACTTAGTACTTAATTGGAAGAAGTGTCATGTTATGGTCGAAGAGGGCACTGCCCTTGGCAATAAGATCTCCAAGTATGGTATTGAAGTGATATCAAAACTCCCTCCTCCTACTTCCATCATAGGAGTAAAGAGCTTTCTAGGGCATGCAGCTTTTACCATCGGTTCATCAAGGATTTCTCAAAGGAGGTAAACCCCTTGTGCAAGTTGTTGGAAAAAGATGCTAAAGTAGTGTTCAATGATGATTGCATGAAGGTTTTTGAGCTGCTCAAGTATAGGCTGACTACAACTCCCATAATTACCGCACCAAATTGGAGCTTACCATTTGAGATCGTGTGTGATACTAATGATGTGGCGGTAGGAGCGGTGTTTGGGAAAAGAATAAACATGATATTCCATCCAGTATACTATGCTATCAAGACCATGAATGACACCAATTCAACTATACGGTGACCAAGAAAGAACTCTTAACTATTGTCTTTCCATGGAAAGGTTCCATCCATACCTCATGGGTACTAAAGTGATTGTTCACCACGATCACGTGATGCTTCGTTACTTAATAAATAAGAAGTTCTCAAATGCAAGATTGATGAGATGTGTACTTCTTCTACAAAAGTTTGATCTAGAAATCATAGACCGAAAAGGTAGTGAGAATCAAGTGGTGTGCCACTTGTCTCGTTTGGAAGAGGAGGGGAGACCCCATGATAGCCTTGAGATCAATTATTCGTTTCCGGATGAACAACTAATTTGTATGTCTTTAATCAGGATTTGGTTTGCCGATGTGACCAACTATCTTGTGAGTGAAACTATCCTATATGAGTTCTCTTCAAACCAAAGAAGGAAGCTCAAATGGGGCTCTTGGATTATTATTGGGATGAGCCTTATCTATTCAAGATTTGCACCGATGGTGTTATCTAGAGATATATCCCAGAAGAAGAATAATTTGGTATTATTGAAGCTTGAAATTCCTTGCCTTATGGCGGTCATCATGGAGGGACGAGAACTGCTACACAGGTCCTAAAATGTGGATTCTATTGGCCTACCTTGTACAAGACACTAGCGAGCTCGTTAGGCCTTGTGATGAGTGCCAAAGAGCCAGTGGGTTTTCCAAGAAAAATGAAATGACTTTCACTACCATCCTTGAGATTGAAATTTTATACGTGTGGGGTATTAACTTTATGGGTTCATTTGTGATTTCATGTGGGAAGATATTATGTCTCCAAGTGGGTTGAAGTTGTGGCTTTACCCAACAATGAAGCACGGAGTGCGGTGGCTTTCTTGAAGAAAAACATATTCAAAGGTTCGGTACCCCAAGGGCCATCATTAGTGATGGGAGTTCTCATTTTTGCAACAATGCCTTTGACACTTTACTATGCAAGTATGGTGTCACTCACAAGGTGTCAACCCCCTATCACCCCCAGGCAAGTGGACAGGTTGAGTTCTCCAACAGGGAGATCAAGAGTATTCTATCAAAGACTGTCAATGCAAATCAGACTGATTGGTCAAGGAAATTTAATGATGCTTTATGGGCCAATAGAACAACTTACAAGACTCCAATTGGAATGTCTCTATATTGGTTGATATTTGGTAAAGCATGTCATCTCCCGGTGGAATTAGAGCATAAGGCCAAGTGGGCGTTGAAGAAGTTGAACCTAGAGTGGGATGTAGCTGCCAATATTCGGGTAGAGCAATTGAATGAACTTGATGAGTTCTGATTTCATGATTATTCCAGTTTGAAATTGTATAAGGACAAGATGAAGTACATAAATGATAAGTATATCCGAAATAAATTATTCAAAGAAGGCGACCTTGGTCTCTTATTCAACTCTCGGTTAAGTATGTTTCCGGGAAAGCTAAAGTCAAAATGGAGTGGTCCCTTTGAAGTAGTGCATATAACTCCTTTCGGTGCTCTAGATTTGAAAAACAAGAATGGTAAGACATTTAGAGTCAACAGGCATCGAGTGAAGCACTACCTTGGTAAAGTTGATGATGGGCAGATGCTGGCATTGATCCATTTCAAGTGAATGATGGTAACATACGTCATGCCGCAACATTAAATCAGGTGCTTCTTGGGAGGCAAACCATGTGTTTTTATTTCTTTGATTTTATTCTTATATTAAGCTTTGTTTTGGCATAACTAGTTGTGATGTTTGTGTAGGAATTGGTTGTGCAGTGCAGGATTTTGATAAATGAAAATTTTGGCTAAGTGTTGGAAGTTCGCGGACCGTAACCAAAATTTGGCGGTCTGCGTTAGCCTTTTGCGACCGTATTTTTCTGTCCGCATATGCGTAATTGAAAAGAGAAAAATGCCAACTCTCTGAAGTTGGAATGTCAAATATCCCTTAGTGTTCACGACTGCGTTGGTATTTTGGCGGATCATTATGGATTTTATGGTCGCGGCTATTATTCTACAAACCGCGGTACTATGCTTGAAGCTGCTCTATATTAGGTAAAAAAGCATGGACCGCGATGGAATTTTGTGGTCGCGCTCAGGTAAGTTAGTGGGGTCCACATCTACTAAGTATAAATAGGGGCTCCTTAATCATTTTACACTTTTTGACCCCTAAAGTTTCCTCGCAAATAAATCAGTCTTCATATTCTCTGGCTCTCATTAACATCTGTTTCTAATCAAGAATCCAATTTTCACTAAATTTCACAACTCGTATGCTCAAATCCTTGCATTGATTTTATCTTTTGCTCTTATTTTCTCTTAGTTTTAATTTTTTCTTTTTAGTTAGGGTCTGAATACTTGCCTTAATCTCAAATTCATGCATAAATTCATGTGGGTAATTTTTACATGCCTGATGAGGGGATAGAGTTATTAACTATGCATGTCAATTGCACTAATGTTTGAACTTAGTGAAAACCCTAGGTTTCAAATATTCATTAGTGCCCGTTTTATTTGAACTTCACAATCTGCGGTCCATTTTACGTGGTTTGCATTCCCTAATTTGTGAAAGCTAAGAATTGATACATGTTCGCGAACACGGTGATTTTTTCGTGGGACGCATTTGAATTTATGCGGCCACATCCCAAATTTTACGGTCTATGCTCTTGGGTTTCAGAGAGTTGGTATTCTGAATCTAACCTCTTCATGGCTGCGCCCATTTTTATGCGGTCTGCAATGGCCATTCTGCGACCGTGTTCACTTTTTAATGGTCATCAGTGGCATGTTCTGAAAAGCATTGTGTTCATTTCATCTGCATTTATTTAAGGATTAATTGAAGCCCAATTCCAATAATAGTTCACTACTTGTTTGATGCACACAATGGTCCACCAAAGGTAGATGTGATACATCTAAAGAAAGGGTAGAACCCTTCCGAGGTAGGGGTAAAGGAAAGACTAAAATACCCCTAGCAGTACAAAAGTCAATTGGCAAGATGAGAGCTGTAATCAAAGCTACGAATAGAGCCCTGGACCATTCAGATACTCGTGAGTATGTCCCTACCCGGGAAGCTTCGGAAGGAGACTCTATGCCAACTCATTTCCCCAGACAATTCCAGGGGAAATAACAGTTACGAGATGAAAATACCTCCTCTTCTGAGTCGTCTAATAGATCTGAGGAAGGTAGTGAGGCTTCAAGATCATCTTCTCCACCTGCTACAACTTCGGCCTCACCAACTGCCCCAGTTGATGTTGCTGATGATGAGGTCCCGGAAGACGGGAGAGGGGGTGATGTTAATGTTGGGGTTTTGAAAGGTCAAGAAAATTAGAGGTGTGACAGCATATATTTTCGAGCGAAATAGCTTATCAGAAGTTCCAAGAATGGTGGCCCCAAAAGCCACTCGCCCTTGAGACAATTCATAGAGAGACGTCAAGAGGCGAATTGGCGAGATAATAGGGTGTTAATGGTTCACCACGAAAGTTTTGGATGCTAATGAATACCTTGTCAAAGAGTTCTATGCAAATGTTTCCCAAATAAAAACTGGCACCACTGTGAAAGAAGGTCCAAAATTTGAAGATCCGATTTGACGGCCACAAGTTAAATGATTATGCCGACTTCGAGAATATGGAAGTCGTGCAATACTTGGAGAAGCTGGCACTTGGTGAGGCAGCCCATCCATTCTTGGGGGAGATATTAGCCCCAGGGACGATACCGGCATGGCTCACAGCTGGAGTCCCAATAGCCAGAAAAACCTCAGCTTTGAAGCCAATGGGTGGTCCACGTTTGTGTACAGCCAGCTGGATCTGTCTCAGCATAATAATGTCCTGCCACTCAACGGGTGTGTTTTGATAGCCTCTATCATGGTGGGGTATCTTATCAATATGGGGAATCTCATGTACTATCACGTCACAAAAGGCAGTTGGAAAATAAGAAAGATTATACTCCTACCCCAACTTCCTCACCATATATTTCAAGGACCAAGGAGTTGAGAAGAAGAACTATGACACTAAAACAAAGCCAAAGAATCCATTCTCCTGGTATAGCACCAAAAGACAGGAAGACCCTAAATCAAAGGGTAAAGCCGCTATCTCCGATGTCCAGTCTGAAGAGCCAGGGATAGTGGCCACCGGGTCAGAGCCTTCCACAGTATGGGAATCCGCAATTGTCATGCCTCCTCCTTCATCCGGGCCATCCATCACGATGCCATTGTCTATGCCATCTTCTTCCACCTACCCCCAGACTGCACTGTGGCTTTCTAAGGCTTTATCTAACATCAACAACTGGATGCAGGCACCTACATCAAAGTTGTCTGTCTTATCCACTGCAGTAGCAGCACAGTCAGCCCTGGCACAGCCTCAGGTACCTTCATCACCGGAGAAGTTATTAAAGGAGCTTCTGGACAACCAGAAGAAGATCATAGACACTTTGCATATTCATGGAAGGGTTATAAAGGATCTGGGCAAGCAAGTGAAAAAGATGAAGAAAACTCAAGCCTCAAAGGCGTCAGTAGAGCAGCTGAAGAAGGATGTAGAGAGGTTTACTTCAGCTGGAGACATCCCGCTGGACTTGCTCTCGGATGAGAAAATCATAGTAGCACAGACAGCAAAGCATGAGGCACCAGCAGCTGGCCAGTCTGAGGAGCCAGCTGCCACTACAAATGCTGTTGAGAAGATGATCCAGATGCTCCGCAACCCCGTGGTCCCCAAGACAGATTTGGAGATCCAGATAGAGGATCCGGAGGGAGATGCTGATCCTAAGAAGTCCGAGGACCCCACTCATGTGTAGTACTCGATGAAGACCACATAGGGAGTTGTCTTTACTCTCTAACCATTTCCCTATTTTTATTTTGATATTAGCATTGAACAATGCTATCTTTTATTTGTGAGGGGTGGGGGGGCTATTTTTATTTGGTGATAATTGGATAACATTGATATGTAATAATTATGAGACTGCCTTTTTTCTTTTATCCTTACTTCTGGTTATTTTACTTTTGGTATGTATTTATTTTTACCATTTGATTTATGTATATATATATATATATATATATATATATATATATATATATATATATATATATATATATATATATATATATATATATATATATATATATGTATATATATATTCATATTCATATTCGTTTATATAAATATTCGCTTTACTTCAATATTTTATATATTCACTTTGATTTCCGTAGTATACTTCATAGCTTATTTCGTAACTTTATAGCTTCTTATTTTCTTTAGTAATTTCTTGTTAAGTTGTTAGTTTTTTTTTTAATTTTTTTATGTTGACAATAAGACTTTGATTTTCTTAATGACCCAGTTCTTTCCAAGGTGGATGTTGTGTGAACGAGGTGGCTCTTTCCAACGATGGATAGCATGACAAACTTCTTAAGGGATTGAGTCAGTTTTCTATATGTTTTTGTGTAAATAGTAGTAATGAATAACAATGTCTCAGGCAAACTTCACTTGGGCCTAACCATTTACCTTTGACTTTATGGTTAGAAACAAGTTGATTGGCAAAGAATAATTCTAGTTGTGACATTTAGGCTCTTATGTTGACTAAACAATCATCGAGTGGCTTCTTGGATCCATTTGTGATGTTTAATATTAGCTAAAATTATTTTGGTCCCACGACTCTGATCCCTTTAGCAATACAACACCTTGTGAGCTGAGGTATTAAATTGCACATCCAAGTCCCGTGCCAATAAGTCTAGAACTTGCCATGAATGTTTGTCTAGGCAAAATTCTAAGTGTAGCTTGACCTGAGAAATTATTATAGGCTCTCCTTGATCAAATTTGAAACTTCAACTCCTACCGAATATGATATCACTAGTCAAACCCCGTTGAGACGAATCCCTTTTTCTTTCAATAACCATGATAAAAGCATTTATTCATTTTATAATGACTCTCTCTTGGCCCCCAATCTTTCCGTGGCATTCACAATTGGCAAAAGCATAAATTTGGCGGAGAGACGAGGAATGTGAAAGTGATAAAAGGTACAAAATGAAGAAAAGGAAAGGCAAAAAGAAAAGAAAAGGAAGGAAAAAAAGAAAAGAAATAAAAGCCAAAAAGTCAATGAAAGCCAAAAAGAAAGTAAGATAGAAAAGTGAAGGGATTCAATCAAAGCAATGACCAAAGGCATGGAATGATTAGAAAGGGAGAAAAATGATTTTCATGAACAAGAAAGAGTGACAATGTGTCTCTCTAGTTCCCCATAGGAAGAAGAAAATGACTCAAATAGTCAAGAAAGCCTTTATTACATTCCTGCAAAAACTCTATATGATTTCGAATTGAGTAAGCTTACATTAACGGTGATTTACATAAGGGGAAAGCTTATGGTACTTAGAACCGAACTTGTGGCATTCCCTTACAAGAGATGTGCGTACTTCTTTACAATACTTTGTTTGAGTGCTCTAATTATTAAGTGATATTTGCTTATAGAGAATAGATAAAAAAAGAGTTTGGGTTTCACAACGACCTACGTAATAGAGCGAGATTTCTTAGTGAGTTCGGTCAACTCTTGATACTCTAATGTTGCATTAGAACTATGGTACTCAAAAGGTTGTGTGTTGTTAATGATTCATTTGTGTTTAGGGTAATTGTTACTCCCAATTGATGCATGTTTGATACACATTAGGGCAGCTGAAATTTCCTTATCTTTTGTTTTAGTGGAGGTGGAATTACCTTATTTGCTTGAGTACAAACAAATGTTTAAGTTTGGGGGAGTTGATAAGTGGGGATTTTAACCGATTATTTGCCCTTTCTCAGTTGAATTTTGGGCCTAAAATGCATGAAGGTATTCCCAAAACTAATTAAATATCCTTGTTTGCAGGTACTATTCATAATGAGCCAAAGTAGATATGATCAACTCAAAAAGGAGTCAAAACTTGAACGAAGACCAAGATTGGGTAAAGAGCTGTGGAACGCAGACCGGGACAGAAAAGTGCAGCCATGAAAGTGTCAACACGGACGTGGTCATTAATTTAGTGAGAAAGGGAGAATTAAAAAGGTAGTTTATTGGCACAGACATGGACGCGGACCGTGTCAGAAATTGGCAACCTCGATTGTACCACTATAGCAGCAATTGAATTTTGCGGACAGCATTTGCTAAGGTTCAGATAGCTCACTAAATAGGAAAAAACGTTAAGAGAGGACCGCATCAATATTGTGCGGCTGCGGAAGGGTCTAACACAGACGCGGTAGAAATTATGTGTTCCACGACCTAAGGTTCAATCCAATCCCAGATGTGAAGAAACACGGACTGCGATCAAAATTATACGGCCACAAAAGCAAGTGTGTGGCTGTGGTAAGAATTATGCGGCCACAAAACCTCTATAGGGGCATTTTTGTCCAAAAATTTTAGCCTAGTATAAGTAGATCTTTTTTATATTTTTATGTTATGTTATGTTTTGTTCAGCACGTGAGATGGCTAGATTTTCCTATTTGGGAAATTTTGTACAAGATTTACATTATAACATTAGATTTTCATCTTTCAATTTAGTATTATGGATTTTATCTTCTTTTTATCTTTGATTTCTGCTATTTTCATGAGTAGCTAAACTCATAGATAGGGTTGTGACCCAACCCTAATGTGGGTATTTAATGGGTTTTGAATTTTAGGGCTTGAATGTGTATGTGTTAGTGATTTTAGCCTAGTTCTTGCTAGAACTGTTGAATTAGTGGTTGCAAATATTGATTTATGACTTTATGAATTAGTCTCTACTTAAGAAAGAGAGACTAAGTTTAAGAAAACTGGCTAATAAGGAATTGGTAAACTCAAGAAAATGATAAGCCCAATTAAAGGGGTAAACCTAGAGATAGTAATACCCGACTTGAGCTAAAATCACTTGAATTTCATGAATACCCATTTGGATTTGAGAAAGCCAAATTGGAAAAAATCACTCAAACTATCGATGTGTATAAAGTGTGTACCCCAGGTGTGATAGCTATATTATGACCTCAATTAATCACATGATTTTCCTAGATTCTTGTTACCTGTTAGATATCCACCTAGGCGGAAGTTACTACCCTAGTCCCTTTAATCCCATAAAAATAACCAACAAAAAATTGTATTTAGTTTCAAATACTACATGCTATAGAATAGAAATAGAAACAGAAAACCAACCAATTTGTGTAAGTGCAATTAAGAGTAAAACCTGCATCTCTACTTAGATATAAACCTAACTCCAAACAAATTAATTCCCTACGGATTCGATCCTGACCTTGTTGGGTGAAATTTCATCAACCATCCTCGATGCTCAATAGTAGTGCTGGCTTGGACACGATCAATAACTGCACCTGCATGGAAAGGGCCGCATGTGCGAGCCCGTAGATACGACGTAGTGGATGCATAAAAGACATTTGGACTGAGTTAGGATGGCCACAGATGAAGGATATTTCTATGAGCCCGCAGATGCAAAGAATGCTCCACAGAAGCAGAAAGCGAGTTGGAGTCTAGGATTGTATAAGCATAAGGTCTCCGCATGCGCGAGTGCACATGAGCGAGGTGTGGACCGCAAAAATGGTCACTAAAATCGAAACTTGGTTCACAAAAGAGGATTTGTCTGGCTTGGAGAGAACCACACATGTGATGGATTTTTCGCAGATGCGGAGCCGTAGAAGCGGCTAGTTGACCGCAGGTGCGAAGGCGTTGGGCAATGAGTGTTCTAATCCGAGACTTAGCCCATTTCTCTCACATTTTTAATTTTTTAAGGCAATTTTTGGAGCTCTTGGAGGGAATATGTTCATCATCCATGTCAAGGTAAGTAATTCTAGCGTATCGTGAGTTAAATACATGGCTTATATATGGATTTAAATATTAAAATTAGTAGAAATTTAGAATTTGGTATAAAACCTAGAAATTAGTATTTTTGGATTCTGACCACGAAATTGGACTTGAAATTTCGAATAAATTATATATTTGAGTTCATGGTGTTATGAGTAAAGTTTATCTTTGAAAATTTCTGAAATCTAGGCACGTGGGCCGGAGGGTGGACTTTTCTAGTGGAGTTAGAAATTGTTTAATTGTAAGCATTGGAGTATATTTTGCTTGATCTCACATTATTTGATTAGTTTCGGAATGTTTGGCTTGGAGTTTAGGTGTTAAAGAGGTGTTGGAGCCGGTTATGGAACTTGAGAGCAAGGTACGTCTCATGTCTAACTTTGTGTGAGTGAAACTATACCCTAGGTGATGTGATTGTTATGTGCTATTAGATGTGGGTGTCACGTACACATGAAGTGACTAGAGTCTATACGTAGCAAATGCATGTTTATGTCCGGGTAGATTTAGGACTTTACCATATAATATTTGAAATAATTGACTTAATTTTGCTGGCTTAATTGATTGAAATTATAATTGAATTTGTTTAGAAATCATACGTATATATTAGGCCGACCTTTACTACTTTGAGTTGTTGGCCAGCTATTTGAAAATCGATAAAGGTTAAATACGCTCTGTATCCATGTACTGTACTCTAAGCATGTGTCTCGTAATTCGTTAATTTTCTTCCTTTCTTATGGAGCGGTTCGAACGTTTAGACAATATAATAGATGCATCTATTATTTGTGTCGCCTGACCCTTGGCAGTGTACACATTATTCTAGATTGGGCCGAACGACCTCGCGTAATTGTGCATTATATCGCTGGCAGTCCGAATGTTCATAAGATTATCTTTCCACTGATGCCCGATATTTTATATGGTATTCCTTATTCTCTTTATATTGGCAGTTGACATTTTTTGAGCTCTTATGGTAGAATACAAGATTGAGAAATTCATACTTGAAAAGAAATATTTGAAAGATTATGTAACTTACAAATTTACCTCATTATTTTTGTGTGGTTCATATTTACTGATGGTTTATTATATTACCTTATTGACCTTTACTCAGTGTCAATGTCGATCCCTTGTTACTACTTCTCTGGAGTTAGTCTAGATACTTACTGTGTACGCGTTGACTTACGTACTCATGCTGAACTACTACACTAAATATATAGGATATAATAGGTTAATTTGATGATCATCTTGGCATGTAGGCGTGCTTGGCACAGGTGTTGAGGAGACTTCATTTGAGCTGCATATCGGGCTATATATCGCAGTCCATAAAGTCTCCATCATACTATTTATTTTATTCCGTCTTATTTACATTCTAGATAGGTGTTGTATTATTACTATTGTACTCCTTAGTAAACGGTCAAGCACTTCTGACACCAAGTTTTGGGGTTATACTAGTTGATGCTTCGATTTCGTATATTATTAACCCTTTTTTATTTCTATTATAAACTACAAATGTTGTATGTTCTCATGAATTTAGAAGTACAAATCTCATTCTTGATTAAAATTTATGATTTTGAAAGTAATAAAATAGGTAATTAAATTGATAAATCATTGTAGGCTTGCATGATAGCAGCATTAGCTGCCATCACGACCTATAGTAGAGTTTGGGTCGTGAGAGTTTGGTATCAGAGCTCTAGGTTCACATAGATTTCATGAGTCATGAGCAAGTCTAGTAGTCTTGTGAATCGCAATGGAGACGTCTATACTTATCTTCGAGAGGATACATAGTTGATTGGAGAACTTACCTTCTTGATTTTTCATCGTGTGATTTGGTTCCTTCGAGGCTCATATCAATATTTCTTTCCTACTCAATCTCATGCGACGTAAAGCGCATGTTATAAATTGGGCATTAAGGAGTTGTGGTGGTACTGCAGACGTAGTGAAGGATGTTTTTCCCTGCATATTCGGACGGGGTATTACCGTCGCCTTGCAAAAGATGTTCAGTCATTTCAGCTTAGTATCTGTATTTCTTAAGTTTTGAGGCTACACATAGTTGGTTATGATGTTTATGCATTGTTATTGCATAGTGTTGATGTCATAGTAGCGTGTTTATTTATGTGTCGAGGTAGTGAATGACTCAAAAGAAGGATTTTATTAGTGCATGATTTAGAGGTTTGGCATTTAATTCTAGCAGAGGAAAGGCAATTAGACAATAGATGTTCAGGCTTTGGATGGAGTAACGAGACTAGATACTTTCAAGTGAGGTGGAATTCTCATTTGAAAGGTGGTATCTTCATCCTTGTTTGAATGCATTAAGGTTTGCTGGCGTTATGTCTTCTTCGATTTGCTATCAGGGTAGGGTATTGTGAAATGGTTCCTGAGAAGTGGTTGTCAGAGATAGCAGTGTATGGAGATTTTGGGATCGAATAGGTGTTTCTAAAGTTGATGGCTCGAGAAAGATGATCTTCTAAGAGGTTTAGAGTTGGTAACAATTTATTAGTTCAGGTGCTACAGGTATGGATTTGATTTGAGGCAACATTTGGACATTGAATGATGAGGAAGGACGAGGTGTCTCGCGGTGGAGTTGCTAGCAGGTCAACTATTAAAAGTAGAGGTCAAGAAGTTGCTTAAAGGATATGGCTTAACCGAAGTGGAAGTAGCAGAGTAGTATATGGATTATGTGGCAGGATAGCCGCATGCCTTGGATAAAGTTTATACCGATTTGGGAACAATGGTAAATAGTGATTTGGTCTATGGATTTTATTTGGGATGGTAGCTACTGTAGTGAGGAAGATCGAATATGGCATAAAGGAGTTCGCTTAAAATGAAGAGGGGTGTGAAAAAATTGATTATTGCTTTTAGATGCAACGTGACTTTGAGTTTAAAATGTATTATCATACTTTCAGTTTATGTCAATGGGGAACGAACAAACTTGTACAACTGGTGGATGAGCATGGGCTCAGGAGGGTATCACTGATTTTGTGGTAGTTGTACCCAGTCCAACGTCGTTGGAGATGTCGGTATGGAATTTTGCATTTGGGCTATCTCCTATAGGAAGGTTATCAGTTGCATGATTTCGATGAAGTTCTTACGAAGAGTTCTACTTACTGTCCATCGGAAGGTCGAGCAGGTAATTTTAGCTGATAATTTGGGATGTTTTATGAAAGTTTAATAGGAGGTTTCAGGAATTTGGCGGAGTAATGGTGTGAGATGATGGTGATTCAGAAGGAGGAATCCTTGTGGATTCTTGATGTATGTGATTGTAGCTTAAAGCAAAGTGGACGGGACCATCCGCTACGATTGGATCACGTGGTTGTCTGCTTTTCCAGCTCCTGGTTATCGGTGCTTTGGTTTTATGGATAAGAAAAAGATAACATCAGGGGTAGTTTGAGCAAAGGACAGATGAATGTGTGCTATACTTCGCCTTACCGATTCATGCCCAGGTTTTGGGAAGCCTCGGAGTTTGTGCTTCTGGTGGATATGATGTACACGGAAAACAATTCATCCTTTGAGAGAGTTCATGCGCTAATAGTGCAGTAAAGTTTAGCTTATATTCGAGACCAAGTTAGAGTAGGTAACTCTCAACAATAGGTCTAATGGGTTTTTTATGTGGCTGGAGACCAGGATTTTGCACCAGAGTGTGAAGAATACTTGGGGAATTTTCTATGTTATCATTGGATCTACGGGGAAATATTAGAAAAATGGGAAAGACTACTTTGGATTCGTAAAAGATTCTTCAAAACGGGTATACCAGTTGGAGATGCTATTATGCGCATAAGGACGATATGAGATGGTTCATGTGTTCTCGCGATTCGGGTCCCTCAGGATGACTAATTGAGTTCATTATGTTTTTGAATGGATCTACTATTTCTAAGGCAAGTCAAGACTAAATTGAAAAAAGGCAAGTCAAGACTAAATTGAAAAAAGTTCTGTCGGTTAGTAACAGTTTGTATCAGCATGATTTTAGCAATGATTAGTTCCTTCAGCGGGTTAATGTTATACAAACGATTTGTCGCGGTACATGCAAGCGTGGCAGTCATCATAATTTGATTGATTTGGAGGTATTCAATTATAATGGATGTTGTGTGTAATGGGATCCTGGAAGACTTATGGTGGTTTAGACCACAACTTGAGGCTTGTATTTTCTAAGGTTACGGGAATTCGGTTGCATGTTGCCATCGTTCCTCTGAAATGTGTTGAGTGAGCGGGTTCTAGGTGATAAAATTTTATTCTATTGGTGGTTCAGAAGTTATGATGAAATTCTTGCACACCCGCATAGAAGAATGATGTGCAGTGAGCTGCATAGGAATTGGAAGTTGAGGATCAAGGTTGCGGTTCGGTGTTGACAAGAATGTCTCGAGCTTAGATGAGAAGGAAAGAAATTTAGATATTCAGAGTAAGTTGGTATTTTCTTTAGTTTTACCCATGTATCTTGTGGTATTATATGAGCAGTATGTCTCTCGAGATGTAGGTCATTTATTACACCATAGTCGTGATTGTGTTTTGTAGCGTATGGCGCTATCCGTCTCCCCAAGATTACGTTTTCCACTTAGCATGTTTGTGGTCAATATTCGTGTATATCATAGGCATAAGCATTGTGGCTTGATCGATACTTCCTCATTTATTTTATGTGTGGATCGATTGGCATGTTGTCATGGGTATGTTATTTGGATCGGGTTGCATGCCGAAACTTTATCATATATGGATCGGATAGCGCACCGTAACAGTGAGACGATGAGTACGGTTGCCTATATCTATCCTTGTATATTTTGTTTCTCCCTCTTTGAGAGAGGTTCATAGCATCTTTCCAGTCATTTTATTCAATACATAGGCTTGTTAGTTCTTTTCTAGAGTTCTTTCTTCCTTATGTGCTGTATCTAGTTGTAGCTTGGTGGCGAATAGATAGTGTCATATAAAATCCTGGGAAGCATTTGAGATGGCTTATTTCCTGAGCAGTTTATACTAGGTGAAATAAGATTATTGGACCTAAAATCAGTGCAACCAGATTTATATAAGATATATTAAAGTGTAAATATTGCTATTCGGTTCAAAATGAGGTAATGGTCCTTGTCAGGAGGAGAGACTCCATGATTTGTTGATTCGGCAGGTGGTTATGAGTTTCTACACATCTCTTCCATCGTGGAAGTACTGTGAGAGATGGAACATGGCTTATATGCGTTATGAGGTATATTGCAAGCATCATATTCGTGAAATTCCAAGTATTGTGATTAGAGAATGTTATTATGGGTAATCGACATATATGGTGCATGGTGTGATTTCAGCATAGGTGCAGATCATGTTTTGATATATTGTGTAGTGATTGATACGGTGTTCGTATGTTAGAATCATGTCTGGTAGAGAAATTCGAAGGTTGGAATTCGGTTGTGAGAATTATTGACTAAATAAAAGGGAGGATCTTCAGTCTGGCTCGAACTAATGTGATCAATTGGGTCGTGGTGGCACCGGTAGGTGCATAAGGTATTGACCAGTGATTTTCAGCTCCAGAGCAATTCTTAACACGTTCTAAGACAAATGTATGTTTAAGTGGCAGAAAATGTAACGACCCGACCAGTCATTTTGAGAGCTAGTGCGTCGTTCGGTGGTTTGAGGCCTTGAATAGCTTTACTTTATGTATTATGACTTGTACCATAGTCGGAATTGAATTTAACGAAAAAAAGAAGTTAATTTAGAAAGAAAATTCTAAATTCGTAAGCTTAAGTTGGAAGAATTGACTAAGGTTTTTCAAATTAAACGACCTCGTAATTAGGATTTGAAGGTTACAATATGTTTGTATGATAATATTTGACTTGGTCATGTGTTTAGATTGAGTATCTGGTGGTACGTGAGCATTTCGGCGACTATTACGGAAAGTTGCCATTTTGTAAATTCTAGAATTTCATAAGTTTGTTTGAAATGGACTGTTATGCTATCGATATCCGTATGGAGTTACAAACCTTGGAAAAGGTAGATATCATGATTTATGACTTGTGTGTAAAGTTTAATGTAATTCTGGAATATTTAAGTGTAATCTGGACAAGTTCAGCGAAGTTTGAAGCTAGGAAAGTTGGAAGAAAGGTTTTGACCATTGATGCATAGTTTGATGTTGTTTGACGTGGTTTGAGACTTTGACTGAGTCCGCAACGTGTTTTAGGATGTGTTGGTATGTTTGGACGGGGTCCCAATGGCCTCGAGTGCAAATCGAATTAGAAAAGGATCGAGTTTGGACTAGGGAGAAGTGCTGAGACAGTTAGGATCTGGTGCAATAGCACCTATGTGGAAAGGGCTACAGGTGCGGTGTAGTGGTCGTAGAAGCAACATTTGGACTGAGCTGGGATGGCCGCAGATGGAAGGATATTTTCGCATTGGAAAACCCACATATGCAAATAATACTCCGTAGAAGCGAAAAGTGAGCTTGGCAACTGGAGTCGTAGAAGTAGAAGGTCTCCGCATGCGCGAGTGTGTATGAGCGAGGTGTGGACCGTAGGAGTGAAATTTGGTACGCAGACTTGGATCATCTAACTTGGAAGAACTGCAACTGCGATGGATTTTTCCGCAGGTGCGGAGCAGTAGAAGTGGATAGTTGACTGCAGCTGTGAAGCTCGTTGGGTAGTGGGGGTGTTCTAACCTGAGACTTAACCCATTTCTTTCACATTTTTCATTTGGTTGGGCAATTTTTAGAGCTCTTGGAGGGGAAGATTTTTATAATCCATGTCAATGTAAGTAATTCCCACATATTGTGAGTTAAATACATGGTTTATATATGAATTTAAAAATGGAAATTATAAAAATTGAGATTTTGGTAGAAAACCTAGAAATCGGTATTTTTGGATTTTGACCACGAAATTGAACATAGAATTTGGAATAAATTATATATTTGAGTTTGTGGTGTTATGGGTAAAGTTTAACCCCGAATATTTTAGGAATTCGGACACGTGGGCCGGAAGGTTAACTTTATTGACTTTTCAAGCGGAGATGAAAATTGTTATAAACTATTAAATTGTAAGGATTGGAGTATATTTTGATTGATTTGCACATTTTTTTATTAGTTTCGGAAAGTTTGGCTTGCATTTGAGGTGTTAGAGAGGGGTTGGATCAGGTTGTAGAACTTCGTGGCAAGGTAAGTCTCTTGTCTAACTTTGAGAGAGGGAAACTACCCCCTAGGTGATGTAATTGGTATGTGTTATTAGTTGCGAGTGCTACGTACGCACGAGAAGACAAGAGTCCGTACGTAGCTAAAGCATGTTTATGTCCGGGTAGCCTTAGGACTTTACCATGTAATATTTGAAACACTTGAATTCATCATGTCGGCTTAATTAATTGAATTTACTTAGAAATACATACATACATACACACACACACACATATATATATATATATATATATATATTGGAGGAGAAATGGTCTTTGGAAAATCGCCTATTATGTTTTATATTTTGAAAATTTGAAGAATGGGAGAAAAGTTCCATCTAAGTCATTTTTACACAGCAACAGATGTTGCAAATGCAACCAGGGGTTCATAAAAATTGCGATAAATCCTTCGCAAATGCAAAGTGTTCCCCAGCCCTGTTGTCTTTGCAAATGCGAACACTTGTTCCCAAATGCAGACTGAGATGATTGCAATTGTGATCCTTATCTTCACAAATGTGAAGGTCCCCTTCTAGCCCCGCTACTCGCAAATGCGAGCTTCTCGCATTTGCGAGTCAGACCTCGCAAATGCGAAGTCTGCAGACCCGAAGCACACCAGTTATGATTTCTAAGTTCAATTCACTCCGTAGCCTATCCTAAACTCATTCGAGCTCTCGGGACTCCAAACCAAATATGCACACAAGTCTTATAATATCAAAATCAACTTGCTCACGCGATCAAATCACAAAAATAATACCTAGAACTACAAATTTAGCATCAAATCGAATGAACTTTTTAAGAAATTATTAAACTTCTAATTTCTTAACTGGAGGTCTGAATCACATCAAACCAATTTTATTTCTCACTAAATTTCACATACAAGTCATAAATATTATTTTGGACATGTACCGGGCTTTGGAACCAAAATACAAACCCGATATCAGCAAGGCCAAACATCAATCAATTTCTTAAAAACATTAGATTTTCAGACATTTAATTTTCAATAAAAATTCATAACTCAAGCTAGGGACCTCGGAATTCGATTCCGGACATATGCTCAGGTCCTATATTTTCATTACAGACCCACCGGGATCGTCAAAATACAAATCCGGGCCCGTTTACTCAAAACGTTGACCGAAGTCAACTTAAATTAACTTTTTAGGCAAATATTCTTGTTTTATTAGTTTTTAGCATATAAGCCTCCTGGATCAATATCTAAACTACGCACGTAAATCGAGAAAGGCTAGAATAAGGCTCTAAAGGCTTTGAAACATAGAGTTTGGTTCTAAATCATAAGATGACCCATTGATTCATCACATTAAGTTGAGTCTTGAAGGTTGAAGAATAAATTTAAGAATAGCCACACACAAAAATGCAAGAAAAATCTCACTATTTTTATTAAAAATAGTTTATAATAATCTAAATATAAAATAAATAAAATATCCCTTATATAGGTAGGAGGAGGTCATGAAAATAAGGCTTAAAAATAAGAAAATAAAGTCCAAAACTACTTTGGAGAATAAGTCCAACTACCTTAGAAAAAGAAAAAAACCGTTAAGAAACAAAAACCAAATCAATCTTGGAAGGAATGTTATGAGGATATTATCAAGAAAGTAAAGGTTAAATTGCATTCATTGAAAGGAATGTTACTGTAATTAGGAATGACAACACTCATCTATTGTGTGTTGCAAAGTATGCCAATCCACATGTTATCAGTCATGCATCCACCAAAAAATATCTTGGAGCATCTTCATAATGTTTTTGCTAGATTCTTTTGGAGCACAAAGGAAGAAGGGAGAAGCAGACATTGGGCCTCATGGCAAAATCTTTGCCTTTCTAAAGAGGAAGGGAGCCTAGGCTTTAAGTATGCCAATCCACATGTTATCAGTCATGCATCCACCAAAAAATATCTTGGAGCATCTTCATAATGTTTTTGCTAGATTCTTTTGGAGCACAAAGGAAGAAGGGAGAAGCAGACATTGGGCCTCATGTAATAGGCGACATCACGGCCTAGCAGCTGCTCATCCCATGTTTCACCTTGCCGTAATTCTGCCACATCCTGAAGATATTCATTTATTGGAAAGTCTTTAGGTAATACGTGATAAAGTGCACCCAATCCAGTCCAATTTTCATGCCAAATATTAGTTGTTCTACTCTTCAATTCCCATAGGATCTAATGTTCTACTCCTTCCCTAGCATTCAACATTTGTCTCCAAATATGAGACCCCGTCTAAACTACACTACCATTGGTATCTCCTTCTTGCAATACTTATTCCACATGAATTTAGACCATAAAGTTTTGTGGTCCTAAACCTCCACCATATTTTAGCAAACAATGCCCTCGACACATCATGTAAGGACTTAAAGCCTAGGCTCCCTTCCTCTTTAGAAAGGCAAAGATTTTGCCATGAGGCCCAATGTCTGCTTCTCCCTTCTTCCTTTGTGCTCCAAAAGAATCTAGCAAAAACATTATGAAGATGCTCCAAGACATTTTTTGGTGGATGCATGATTGATAACATGTGGATTGGCATACTTTGCAACACACTATAGATGAGTGTTGTCATTCCTAATAACAGTAACATTCCATTCAATGAATGCAACTTAACCTTTACTTTCTTGATAATATCCTCATAACATTCCTTCCAAGATTGATTTGGTTTTTGTTTCTTAACGGTTTTTTTCTTTCCTAAGGTAGTTGGACTTATTCTCCAAAGTAGTTTTGGACTTTATTTTCTTATTTTTAAGCCTTAATTTCATGACCTCCTCCTACCTATATAAGGGATACTTTATTTATTTTATATTTAGATTATTATAAACTATATTTAATAAAAATAGTGAGATTTTTCTTGCATTCTTGTGTGTGGCTATTCTTAAATTTATTCTTCAACCTTCAAGACTCAACTTAATGTGATGAATCAATGGGTCATCTTATGATTTAGAACCAAACTCTATGTTTCAAAGCCTTTAGAGCCTTATTCTAGCCTTTCTCGATTTACGTGCGTAGTTTAGATATTGATCCAGGAGGCTTATATGCTAAAAACTAATAAAACAAGAATATTTGCCTAAAAAATTAATTTAAGTTGACTTCAGTCAACGTTTTGAGTAAACGGGCCCGGATTTGTATTTTGACGATCCCGGTGGGTCTGTAATGAAAATATAGGACCTGAGCATATGTCCGGAATCGAATTCCGAGGTCCCTAGCTTGAGTTATGAATTTTTATTGAAAATTAAATGTCTGAAAATCTAATGTTTTTAAGAAATTGATTGATGTTTGGACTTGCTGATATCGGGTTTGTATTTTGGTTCCAAAGCCCGGTACATGTCCAAAATAATATTTATGACTTGTATGTGAAATTTAGTGAGAAATAAAATTGGTTTGATGTGATTCAGACCTCCAGTTAAGAAATTAGAAGTTTAATAATTTCTTAAAAAGTTCATTCGATTTGATGCTAAATTTGTAGTTCTAGGTATTATTTTTGTGATTTGATCGCGTGAGCAAGTTGATTTTGATATTATAAGACTTGTGTGCATATTTGGTTTGGAGTCCCAAGAGCTCGAATGAGTTTAGGATAGGCTACGGAGTGAATTGAACTTAGAAATCATAACTGGTGTGCTTCGGGTCTGCAGACTTCGCATTTGCGAAGTCTGACTCGCAAATGCGAGAAGCTCGCATTTGCGAGTAGCGGGGCTAGAAGGGGACCTTCACATTTGCGAAGATAAGGATCACAATTGCGATAATCTCAGTCTGCATTTGGGAACAAGTGTTCGCATTTGCGAAGACAACAGGGCTGGGGAACACTTTGCATTTGCGAAGGATTTATCGCAATTTTTATGAACCCCTGGTTGCATTTGCAACATCTGTTGCTGTGTAAAAATGACTTAGATGGAACTTTTCTCTCATTCTTCAAATTTTCAAAATATAAAACAGAATAGGCGATTTTCCAAAGACCATTTCTCCTCCAAATCATAGGTTAGTGATTCTAAACTAGTTTCTTTCAATCTTTTACTATATTTTACAAGATTTCAACTTAAAATCTAAGTGAAATTGTTTTTGAGTTCAAAGAAGATGCCTCCAAGTACTTAGGGGAACCCACTCTTCTTCCTTGCATTCGATTAGGATCCCCTGTGTTAGATAATAAGCTTAACGCTAGAGGGGGGTGAATAGCGTTATAATAAAATTTAGCGTAAACTTGCGGAAATTAAAATTTGCAGGAAGTAACTAAGTGCGATAAATAATAACTTACACACAGATATATCCTGGTTCACCACAACGTGTGGCTAGTCCAGTCCCCGAGAGACTCTCTCGAGATTTTCCACTAACGTGTCAAGCTTCCGGGTGCTTAACAAACCTTTACAACTTGAGGACGCAAGCATCAACACCTTTGCTCGGAGTTACAACACTCCAAGACTTCAACCAAGGAAACACAAGTTCCTTACAACAAGAGAATTATAATTCTCTTACAAGTGTATACAACACTAAAACACTCAAACAAAATACTCCTTAATGAGTAGATATGAGTAAAAGAAGTAAGCTCTGGATCACAACAACTTTGGACAAGAATATGGCTCTCAAAAGCTTTATGAAATTGAATAAAATGATAAACACAAGTATGCAAGCTTATAGCAATGTAATGATCAGTTGTAGTATGTTGTTGTGTTTAAAACACTAAAATGAAGTTGTATTTATAGTTGAAAAACTTGGCATTACCGTTGCCTAGTTGCCAATTAAGAGTTGCTGATTTTACTCACTGACAATCGATTGTCAAACCCCAACAATCGATTGTCTGCCAGTCAGATCAAAATTCAATCCCAGATTTTACGCATGATAATCGATAACTTACAATCCATAATCGATTACTGGCAACGTTCAAAAAATTCTTTCCAGATTTTACCACAAACAATCGATTGTCCAGAATTAACAATCGATTACTCAGCAACGTTCAAAAAATCTTTTCCGGATTTTAATTAAAACAATCGATTATACCAAATCAATAATCGATTACCCAATAACGTTCAAAAAATCTTTTCCGGATTTTAATCACAACAATCGATTATACAGAATCAATAATCGATTACCTGACGGTATTTGAAAACTTTACGACAACGGTCAGCTTCACAATCGATTGCACAAAGTCAACAATCGATTACTTATCAGTTTTTGAAAATCATTTTAGACACTGCCTCTTGACACTCGATTGTTATATACTCACAATCGATTACTTATTATTTTTGAAAAAGTCTAGAAGTCACTGCCTCAACACAATCGATTGTCATAAGTTCACAATCGATTATTTTGTGACTTTGAAAAATCTGAAGGACACTGTCTCTTCACAATCGATTGTCATTAGTTTCACAATCGATTATTCTGAGTTTTGAAAAACTTTGATGGACATTGCCTCATCACAATCGATTGTCATAAGGTTCACAATCGATTGTCATGCAGGTTTGAAGAAACCTGATGTTCACTGCCTTAACACAATCGATTGTCATTAGTTCACAATCGATTGTCATGCAGTCTTGGCTTAAAATAATCGATTATCATTAGTACATAATCGATTATCTTAGTCCAGTTTTCAGAGGCATTTAAAAATCATTTTGACTAATGAAAATATGCATGATTTAAAATCATTTAGCATTAAATTAAATATGCATGATTTTGGAAAATAGTTTTATGAGAGAAGCCATGTTACGAGTCAAGTTGTAGGATCAAGATCACAATTAAGAATGACTCAATTAAACTATAAAACTTTGTCTTGAGCTTGAATCTCGATGTATCAATTGTGCGCTTGTTTCTTGAACCTCGTCATATATCAATTTTCGCTTCGTTTGTCATTCATCAAAACCTATACAAAAGAACACACATTTTAGTATATTGCATTGAGAACGTGTTTCCAACACCCTGCCCTCCATTCTCTCAAGTACCTCTCTGCTTCCTCTGCTTGCTTTCATGTAGTTTATTGCTTAGGTAAAAACGTTTATTCCGGCTAGACTTTCTTCTTCTCTTAAGTAGGATATAGTTAAGAGAAGAAAAAAGTCGTATGGTGGAATTGGGGATTTTTTGGGTAAAAACTAGAGATTTTAAAATATTGGGATTTAGACCTCAAATTGAGGTTGGATTCCAAAACCTATTATATATCCACGCTCGGGGTGAATGGGTGATCAGGTTTTAGTCTGAATTTTGGGTTAGGACAAGCGGTCCTAGGTGTTGACTTTTATCGACTTTTTAAAAAATGGCCTAAATTGAATCTTTTATTATCGTGGGTAGTTCCTAAGGCTTAAATTGAATTATTTGGTTGATAATTTGCTAGATTCTATTGGTCCGAAGGCTTTTTTGAAGGGAAAAGATGTACTTGAGCTTTGAGTTTGGCCGTTAGAGCGAGGTAAGTATAGTGGTCAACCTTTGCTTGGGGGACTTGGTATTATTTGCCTATTTGCTACTTGTTAGAATGTTGAGTACAGAGTAGCTATACGTTTTTGTCGAGTCATAGCATGCGAGTGAGTCTTATTCTTGTAGTTGTTGCATTATTTGATCATATTGTCTATGCTTAGACTAGTTACTCATTATGTTGAGCGTTCTTATCATATTTGCGGACCTTGGTATTGATTGATTATTGATTCAAAGTTGAGATTGACATTGTGGCACCAAATATTGAAGTAAGGCTTGTTATTTTCATTTCAATGCCCCTGTTGTTATTGCTCATTTTTTTGGTGAAGGAGAGTATTAAAGCATGAAGGATGATGTCGTGCGATATCTTATGAGTGAGTTTTAATGCACGAAGGGTGATGACGTGACATATTATGAGCGTTAATGTAGAAAGGGTGATATTGTGCCATGTTGTGAGAGAGTTAATGCACAAAGGGTGATGTCGTGTCGTTTCTATTATTTCATATGGTGAGGTTGAGAGTAAAAGCACGAAGGATGATACCGTGCACTTTCTATTATTTCATATGGTGAGGTTAAGAGTAAAAGCATGAAGGCAAATGTCGTATCTTTCCTTTACCGTGTTTACTTGTTTCTATCTGTTTAAGCATATCAATTGATCACGTTCGCATTTCTGTTGTGATCCTTTATCCCATGATCCCCTCAGCATGTCCCTCTCCCAACATTACTTGTCTTGCTTCTTTTATTACTATTATTGGTATGTACATTATTATATTGCACAAGTTGTTTGTGGGTGTCTTGTCTTAGCCCGTCACTAGGGGTGTTTATGGATATTTGAAAACTAACTAAACCGACTGAACCGTACTGCACCGAACCAATTTTTAAGTTTCTTTTTGAGAAATTGTAGGTTTTTATATAAATCTATAACCGCACCGATAATTAGGATACATTTTTTATTTTATAAAAATAAATCGATAAAATATCGAACCGTACCGAATAAATTTTACATGTGAAAAATATATTTATTTAGTAAGTTTAAAAATAATAATGCATTAAATTTTCTTTGGGCCTTGGAATTATGAAAACTATTACAAGCCAATAAGTAATTAAACTCAAAATACTAACTAAAACATATTATGCTACTTCTACTTAAAATGAGTTATTTCAAGTATCTTTATTAGCAAGACACAAAGTATTCTAGTGATTATGAGTAGCAAACTATAGTATATTGAATATGTTTTCTTTAATATAATTTAGATTTATATTTTTGAATATTTAATCTTTTATAGACTATATTCTTGAGTCACAACTTGGTATATCTTTCAACTCGTGTGATTTATATTTTATTTGTCTTTGTTTGATTTCTTTTACGCTGTGTAGAATAGTTAATCCATCACCCTTTAAACAGTAAAAATGTCTAAAGAGTTTTGCTAAGTCATATAAAAGAATATAACTTCTACTTGTGAATTTTACATGATATTAAAAAAATACCGAAAATTAACCGAACCGTACCGATACCGAAGAGAAACTGACATGATTGAGACAGTTTCGAAAGGTCTAATTTTGGCAATACATAAGAGAATAACAAAAAAATTGGTATGGTACAAAAAAAGATTCAAAATGTCCCTTAACTATTGAAAATTTTTTTAAAATAGCTTCCAGCCACCTATTGGGCTAAAAATACTCATTCATCTATTTTTTTTATTCACTCATGCCCTTTGGCCATTAAGTTAATGCTAAATTAAAAATTATTATTCTTTTTGTAAAACTTAAAAAAGAAATTTCCAAAATATTTTCGTTTTTTTAAACCAATGCACCAATAGTCCTACTAATTTAGTAAAATTTTCTTATTTTATTTTTTCAATTTTTACAAAAAAAATTCAGTTCTTAAAAAAATATTTTTTTAAATTTTTAAAAAGCATTTTGTTTTGGTAAAAATTGAAAAAAATGTTTTTAATAAAATATTTTTGATTTTGAAAAAAAAAATCATTTTTAAAGTTTTTATAAAGCTTTTGGTTTTATTTGAGTTTTTCAGTTTTTTAAAAAAAATTATTTTTGTTTTCTTAAAAAAATATATTTTTCAGAAACCGAAAATATTATGTTGAAAATATTTTTCAGTTTTTAAAAAACGATAATATTATAATAAAAATATTTTTTTCTGTTTTTATAATTGATGTTTTATTTTTTCCAAAAAAATGTTTTAAAAACTACAAAAAATGAAAAAAAAAAGAAAAACTGGAAAAGAAAAGAGAGTAGAAAAAGACTTTACTACTTGATGTTTTATTTTTATATTCTTACAAAATGAATAATAATTATTTTTAATTCAGCATTGACCTAACGGTATAAATGAACCAAAAAAGCGGGAGGGACATTTTGAACCATTTTCCGCTTAAATAATAATCAAAGGACAATCCCAAAGGCTTCGAACTATCATAATCTACTTTTACTTGGGATGATCTTCATGCAATCAAACACCAAGGATGTGGCAGCAAATGGTTCAAAAACTAAGTTTCAGATAGTAGATGGTGCTATAACAAGAAACTGAAGAGGTATGAGACAGCATATGGTGCAAACACTAAGCTACTTTAGTTTTTGCAGATGATCCTCTTGACATTGAAATCTGGCGAATTTCACGCAAATGAAAACTGAACTCTTTGAACATAAGTTCGCCCTGGTAGGCAGCCTGCAGTTCAGGAAATTTTGCTTCATATCTAGTAACATACTTCTGTAAGAAGTCCTTTTCCCTAATCATTAATATAGTGGATAACTTGCCAGCTTCTGGAACAATGCCTCTGGACCACAAAACTTGCATGACAGAACACCTTGGAATAACCCTCCTCTTCAGGCTACGCAATAGAAAAACCGGTCTTTGTGACAAGTGTGACGGGCTCAAATGGAGTCTATCGACATAGAATGCCACAAGTGACCTGATATTATCCTCAGTATAAAACATGCAAGTCGGCTGTGATCTGAAAATATTAAGGATCTCGTCATCTGAAAAGCCAACACTTCTGTAGGTTTCCAATTTCCTTTCCAGATTGGAGTGACTAAATCTCGACATTGTGGTAAAAGCAATCCTAAATACTGGAGAAGTAACATCAAACCCCATATCCTTGAGTCTCAAGCCAACCGCACTCATTTTTTGGGGATTTATGGTCAAGATAATTGGAGATTTGAAAATAAACTCTGAAACTTGAGAATCAGGAATACCAATTTGGTGCAATACCTGTACAGTTTGCTTCCAATTATGAGAGATCTTACGACTAAGGATTTGTGGACTTCGTCTGACAGCGTCCATTGCTTGCACTTTACTACCCATGAAAGTCTTCAGGGAATCAAAGGATGGAGTCAGTAGTTTCCTTATGCTACTGAGGAGTATGGTGGGGTTAATGGTGATGATCTTACTGCATTCATCTTCAGAAAAGCCAATTGATTGCAAGAACTTCAACTTGGGCTTTAGGGTTTTGTCCACATTCGATGCTAATAAATGAGGGCGCATTCCAACTATTTTCTTCACTTGGGTTGCAGAAAACCCATGGTTTTGGAAGAAGTCAACTACAGCTGAAACTTCTGAACATGCATGAGTGTTTAATTGAGGTACTTTTGCATCATTAATGATGGTTTCTTTTGATAAACCATGGGAGTTCCTGCGACACAAACTAATGAGTGACTTGCTCTCATCATTTGTGATGTTGCTGCCACAGCTAGTTGACACAAACTGCACGAAGACGCTGCTTTTCCTGATCTTTGTACACAAGCATCTTTTGCATTTATACAGAGATTGAAGCATTTTAAGAGACGGGAGCCCTGTAAAGGAGATGCGTCAATGCCAAGATTATGCCTCAAGAACCACAAGTTATTAGCCTCAGAATGCTAACAAAAACTTGGAACCTCAACAGCCTGTTCGCCAACAAGAGTGTGTGTTAGTGAAAGAATAGGACAATGAAATTCAACACTGGTAATAAATACTAATAATGGAAATCATCAACAATTCAGGAAAAGTTAATTGATGATAGGCTATAATTATATATTTTAGTCGATTATTATACTCTAATTTACTGCTCTTTAGTTGAGTTTGCGCTAACCGCTAGTGTTTTGCACTAACCATGTATTTTATGCTTTGTAGGAGTGATTCTGAGTTATACAGATGTTATAGAATGAAATTAAGTCATTTGTAGCTTTGAAGTCTGAGTAAGAGCTCCCCAAATTAAGCCGGGATCGAGTTCGGGGGTTAAATTTGATAATTAAGTATGAACGAAGACTCGATGAGGTATATTGCGTACTGTCTAGTAAAATAGACATAACTTTTTGTTCAGAACTCCATTTGGGCTCCACAATATATGGTTGGAAAGCTAACTCAAAGGGCTACAACTTTTATGTTTACGTTTTTCTAATTCAAAACTGAACCGGGCGAAAAATACGGTAGAAAGTTCACCGCGGTCAATGCCGCGGTTTAAGGCAGTACCTTCCGCGGTCGTCAGCACAGTCCACGCCGCGGCCGCTGCAGTCCAGACGTGAAATATTGTCATCTTTCGCGTAGGAAAAGGTATAATTGTTTGGGCCCGACCCTACTAGGTATATATACATGGAAAAATGGTATTTTTGGGGGGTTGGACATATTTTTGACACATATTTGACCTAAGGAGGCAGAGACACGATAAGAACAAGGCGAAGAATTCTTCAACAAGTTTTTCCTTCCTCTTCTTATTGTTCATTGTTGGTTATGACTTTTGATATTGTAGTTTCACATACTATTATGAATACTTAATTTGTTATCTAAGGTTTTAGTGAAATCCGTTGGGGATGAATTGGTTATTATATTAATATAGTTTTGAGTTGGTTGTTAATCTCTATTTGTTCAACTACGTTTTAATTTTGGTTAATTGAAAGGATCCTCAATTAGCCGTTCCTATTTATTATGTATCTTCTTGAGAGAGTGTGTATATTTAGGTAGTTGTTTGAACAATATCACTCTCGGAGTATAGGCGAGAGTCATAACCGAGGTTTAGAGGTTGGATTAGAGATAATGATACCTCGGATGCGATCTAAGTGAACTGTAATGTGAATCTAGCAAGCGTAGCTTGAGAGAGTGCGTCTAGTAAATTATCATAATTGCTTGAGAGAGATTTATGATAGCTGGAGAGCTCACGATTGATAGAGGCAACTAAGTCAAAGCTATAAGAAACATGCAACTAATGAAATCAACAAGGGGGGAAACCATTACCTTAGACCTTTATTCCAACAACAACAACAACAACAACCCGGTATAATCCCATTTAGTGGGGTCTAGGGAGGGTAGTGTGTACGCAGACCTTACCCCTACCCTTGGGTAGAGAGGCTGTTTCCAAATAGACCCCCGGCATCCTTCCCTCCAAGAACTTCCCACCTTGCTCTTGGGGAGACTCGAACTCACAACCTCTCGGTTGGAAGTGGGGGTTGCTTACCATCAGAGCAACCCCACTTGTTATTCCAATTGTTTACAATTCTAGCATAGTTAGTTTTCAGCTGTTTATTTATTTTCAATCTTGTCTTCTTAGTGATATTAAACAGATACAGCTAAGCCTTAGTTCTCTGTGGGATTTGACTCCGGACTTTTAGACCGGATTATATTTACAGCGACCGCTTATCCTTTTTAGGACTAGAGTTGCGCGATCAAATTTTGGCGTCGTTGCCGGAAAACTAACGGCGTAGTTGTAGCTGTATATATTGCTACGGTTAAAGTTTGAACTTTTATTTTATTTTATTTTATTTATTTTGTATTTTTTGTATGACTGTTTATTTGAGAAACATGACATCTTGGAATTATGGGAATTTAGGTATAGATAATTCTACTATTGATCTCCATACATATTGTGAAGGAAACCACCCTTGGCAAAATTTTCAAAACGTTCCTAAGAGCGAGTTATGTACATCAACTCAATCTTATTTGTGGAATGTGTGTGATATGTGGTAGTAAAAATGGTCCTCTTCATGGTTGTGCTTATATTTCTTATTTTCCCCCTTACCTATGATGGTTCTACCTTTTCTTGTGAAGTTAAAAGGAATAAAGAATCTGGGAATGCAGACTTGGAGGAGATCAAGGATATACTAAAGCGCCTTCAGGAATAAAACAACGAGAAACAATTGCACATAGAAAGGTAAGAGGCAACTATTAGCAAGTTGGAAGCTCAATTGAGTCAAGTGGTTGAAGTTTTCAATGCTCAACAAGCCATATTGAGGATAGCAGCCAAGAAAAGCATAAATTTGAGGTGTTAATTGGGGAGATCAGAGTAGAACATCAACAACCTAGCCAACTACAATTTGAGGATGTCAATGTTGAAGAGTGAGACGAAAGTCAGCCAAGGACTTTGAGGATACAAATTGTGTTGACTCTAGTATCATTGATGCTGAGGATGTTGAAAGTCCTGAAGTTCATGTGTTTGAGCGCATTGGTCCACACTCCAAGCATTTTTCCACATTATGTTTGGATGATGATATAAAAATAGAGTCATCCGAACCAATTGAAGAGTCAAGGAATGGGGAACAAGGTGCATATATTCTGGCATTTTTCTTGCTAGAAAGTCAGGATTACATACCTCATACAAAGGCCAAGGAGTTCAGAATACTGCATTATTTCCTTGGGCCAGTTAGATTCATTCCACCGCCCCATGACCATAATCATAAGCTTGAATCAAAACTTGGGGTTCAATTCATAAGCTCGAGGTGGAGGCAAAACGTTATTCGCGTCGTGCCGCGACGTTAAATCAAGCGTTTGTTGGGAGGCAACCCAGCTTTATTGCTTTATTTTATTTATTTTTTGTCTTTTTTTAATTGTATTATTTTTGTAGTGTCAATTTTCTATTTTCTAGGAGCATGGAAAGCAAAGGTATTGGAAGAATGCAACAACAAACCAAATGGTTGGACTAAGTGTGAGGTACCCGCACGAAGGACCAAACTTGGGAGAAGACTGAGTACCCCATGAGTTGTTAGTGCTTTGGCCTTTGGCCTACCAGGGAGTCTCTTTTATCCTTTTATTAGTTATAGTGTGCACTAGGGAAAACGCACAATTTTAAGTGTGGGGTGAGGAGATTGTCTGGGTGACTTTCTATGTTATTTTTGTTGTGTTAGTTTAACTGAATTTTTTTTAATAGCAAAGATCGGACTTTTCCCGACGATGGATCTATTAGACAGTTTTCTGAGGGATTTAAGTCTTAAAAAAAACTTTTGTTAGGTAGTGTAGCAATTACCCCTTGGTTTTTCTTTAAACCACGGATCTTTTCCAAGGGTTTTGTTTGAACCGGGTGTAGTTAGCTTTTTTTTTTGGGGGGGGGGGGGGGAGTAGAGCCAATGTGTTGTGTTTTAAATTGAAGCAATATCTCTTCAGTTTGTTATGCCTTGAGAACAGTGAGTACTTTGGTTGTGACGCTTAAGCTCGATTTTTGACTCTTGTATGAGTACCTTAAATTGTATGATCTTAAATTTGCTTAATTGCTTTGACTAGAGTGTCTTGATGAGTGCAATCCTGAGTGAGTTATGTGCCATGTGTGTGTAAGAATTTGTTATATTTTGTGTATTGCATTTGATACCTAGAACTTGCGCCGTATGTTTGCAAAGCAAAATAGTAGTTTTATTCCGTCTAGGAAGTGATATAGGCATTTCTTTGTTGAGCCATATATGTATATTTTACCCACCTAATTGTTATGTATCGTAGTTAACCCCTTTGAGCCTGTAATCTTGTTTCTTTGGCAACCACATTACAAGCCTTACTCATTTGTTTGAATTAACCATCTATTTAAACCTTTTAATCTCTCATGAGCACTTGAATTGTTATGAATTTTGTAAAAGTTAAAGTGTGGGGTGGTTGGGTTGTCTTTTGAGTGGAACTAATAGAATAAGGAAAAGGTGCACTGTTTTAAAAAAGGAAGAGCCACTTGAATAGAAAAAAAATAGTTGAATTGTTGTGGGGAAAAAAACAAAAAAGATTCCTTGATAAGTGGTGGCTCTTGAAGTAAGTGGGCTTAAAGAAGAATGGAGTAATTTATATTGATGTGAAGGTGGAATTTTGGTTTGACATAAGTATGGGATTTTTTGTTTTTTCCTTCACTGAGCCGAGGGTCGATTGGAAACAGTCTCTCTGCCCTTTCGGGTAGGGGTAAGGCTCGTCTACATATTACTCTCCCCAGACCCCACTGTGTGGGACATTACTGGGTAGTTGTTGTTGTTGTTGTATAAGTATGGGGTTTGAATGTTAAAGTATATGTATTAAATTGCTTAGGGAGGTGTAGTCACTCTTATATCTAAACGTATTCTACCCGTTCCATAGCATACATTATAACCAAATAAAGTCCTAATTGATCCTAGATTGAATGAGCTCGATTAGTAGAGTAGTACACTACGGGCAAGCTTATGGTGCATCTTTTGTGGCATATGAATGTTATTTCTGAGAGTTAATGAATTCTTTCTATCTTGAGTTCCTAAGTGTTCTTAAGTTTTATTGTGTGGAACTACTCTCTTGTTTGGTGTGAGGGCACTTGATTCATGAAGGAAAAGTAATGTCAGTGACCTCTGTGTTAGAGTAAGTGGGTGAGTTGTGAAAAATCTTGAGGTGAAGATGTTACGCTTTTGTGCTTAGTCTATTTGAAATACTCTTGGTGTGATGAGTTAGAAGAATTGTTTAAAAAGACCGTGTCTATATAAAGTGTAGTTTGATTGTTCGAGGACGAGCAATGGTTTAAGTGTGGGGTGTTGATGATAGGCTATAATTACATATTTTAGTCGATTATTACACTCTGATTTACTGCAGTTTAGCTGAGTTTGCGCTTTAACCGCTAGTGTTTTGCATTAACAGTGTGTTTTATGCGTTGTAGTAGTGATTCTGAGCTATATAGATGTTATAGAATGAAATTAAGTCATTTGGAGCTTTGAAGTCTGAGTAAGAGCTTAAGATATTAAGCCAGGATCGGGTTCGGGGGTCAAATTTGATAATTAAGTACGAACGAATACTCGAGGAGGCATATTGCGAACTGTCTAGTAAAATAAACATAATTTTTTGTTCAGAACTCCATTTGGGCTCCACAATATATGGTTGGAAAGCTAACTCAAAGGGCTACAACTTTTATGTTTTACGTTTTTCTAAATTCCAAACGGAACAAGGCGAAAAATACGGTAGAAAGTTCACCGCGGTCAGCGCCGCGGTTTAAGGCAGTGCCTTCCGCAGTCGTCAGCACGGTCCACGCCGCGGCCGCTGCAGTCCAGACGTGAAATATTGTCATTTTTCGCGTAGGAAAAGGTATAATTGTTTGGCCTGACCTTACTAGGTAAATATACATGGAAAAATGGTATTTTTTGGGAGTTGGACATATTTTTGACACATATTTGACCTAAAGAGGCAGAGACACGATAATAGCAAAGCGGAGAATTCTTCAACAAATTTTTCCTTCCTCTTCTTATTGTTCATTGTTGGTTATGACTTTTGATATTGTAGTTTTACATACTATTATGAATAGCTAATTTGTTATCTAAGGTTTTAGTGAAATCCGTTGGGGTGAATTGGTTATTATATTAATATAATTTTGAATTGATTGTTAATCTCTATTTGTTCAACTACGTTTTAAGTTTGGTTAATTGAAAGGATCCTCAATTAGTCGTTCCTATTTATTATGTATCTGCTTGAGAAAGAGTGCATATTTAGGTAGTTGTTTGAACAATATCACTCCCGGAGTATAGGCGAGAGTCATAACCGAGGTTTAGAGGTTGGATTAGAGATAATGATACCTCGGATGCGATCTAAGTGAACTGTAATGTAAATCTAGCTAGCGTAGCTTGAGAGAGTGCGTCTAGTAAATTATCATAATTGCTTGAGAGAGATTTATGATAGCTGGAGAGCTCACGATTGATAGAGGCAACTAAGTCAAAGCTATAAGAAACATGCAACTAATGAAATCAGCAAGGGGAGAAACCATTACCTTAGACCTTTATTCCAACAACAACAACAACAACCCAGTATAATCCAACTTAGTGGGGTCTGGGGAGGGTAGTGTGTACACAGACCTTACCCCTATCCTTGGGTAGAGAGACTGTTTCCAAATAGACCTCCCTCCAAGAACTTCCCATCTTGCTCTTGGAGAGGTTCGAACTCACAACCTCTCGGTTGGAAGTGGGGGTTGCTTACAATCAGAGCAACCCCTCTTGTTATTCCAATTGTTTACAATTCAAGCATAGTTAGTTTTCAGCTGTTTATTTATTTTCAATCTTGTCTTCTTAGTGATATTAAACAGATACAGCTAAGTCTTAGTTCTCTGTGGGATTTGACTCCGGACTTTTAGACCGGATTATATTTGCAGCGACCGCTTATCCTTTTTAGGACTAGAGTTGGGCGTGATCAAATTTTGGCGTCGTTGCCGGAAAACTAACGGTGTAGTTGTAGCTGTATATATTGCTACGGTTAAAGTTTCAACTTTTATTTTCTTTTCTTTAATTTTTTTTTTTGTATTTTTTGGATAACTCTTGATTTGAGAAACATGACATCTTGGAATTATGGGAATTTAGGTATAGATAATTCTACTATTGATCTCCATACATATTGTGAAGGAAACCACCCTTGGCAAAATTTTACTATGATGGTTCTACCTTTTCTTGTGAAGTTAATAGAAATAAAGAACCTGGGAATGCAGACTTGGAGGAGACCAAGGATATACTAAAGCGCCTTCGGGAATAAAACAATGAGAAACAATTGCACATAGAAAGGCAAGAGGCAACTATTCACAAGTTGGAAGCTCAATTGAGTCAAGTGGTTGAAGGTTTTAATGCTCAACAAGCCATATTGAGGATAGCATCTAAGAAGAGCATAAATTTGAGGTGTTAATTTGGGAGGTCAGAGTAGAACATCAACAACCTAGCCAACTACAATTTGAGGATGTCAATGTTGAAGAAGTGAGACTAAAGTCAGCCAAGGACTTTGAGGATACAAATTGTATTGACTCTAGTATCATTGATGCTGAGGATGTTGAAAGTCCTGAAGTTCATGTGTTTGAGCGCATTGGTCCACACTCCAAGCATTTTCCCACATTATGTTTGGATGATGATATAAAAATAGAGTCATCTGAACCAATTGAAGAGTCAAGGAATGACGAACAAGGTGCATATATTCTGGCATTCTTCTTGCTAGAAAGTCAGGATTACATACCTCATACAAAGGCCAATGAGTGCAGAATACTGCATTATTTCCTTGGGCCAGTTAGATTCATTCCAGCGCCCCATGACCATAATCATAAGCTTGAATGAAAGCTTTGGGTTCAATTCATAAGCTCGAGGTGGAGGCAAAAAGTTATTCGCGTCGTGCCGCGACGTTAAATCAAGCGTTGTTGGGAGGCAACCCGGCTTTATTGCTTTATTCTATTTTATTTTTTTTTAATTGTATTATTTTTGTAGTGTCAATTTTCTATTTTTTAGGAGCATGGAAAGCAAAGTTATTGGAAGGATGCAACAACAAACCAAATGGTTGGAACAAAATGTGAGGTACCCGCATGAAGGACCAAACTTGGGAGAAGACTGAGTACCCCATCAGTTGTTAGTGCTTTGGCCTTTGGCCTACCAGGGAGTCTCTTTTATCCTTTTATTAGTTATAATGTGCACTAGGGAAAATGCACAATTTTAAGTGTGGAGTGAGGAGATTGTCTGGGTGACTTTCTATGTTATTTTTGTTGTGTTAGTTTAACTGAATATTTTTTAATAGCAAAGATCGGACTTTTTCCGACGATGGATCTATTAGACATTTTTCTTGAGGGATTTAAGTATTAGAAAAACTTTTGTTAGGTAGTATAGCAATTACCCCTTGGTTTTTCTTTAAACCACGGTTCTTTTCCATGGGTTTTGTTTGAACCGGGTGTAGTTAGTTTTTTTGGGGGGTAAGTAGAGCCAATGTGTTGTGTTTTAAATTGAAGCAATATCTCTTCAGTTTGTTATGCCTTGAGAATAGTGAGTACTTTGGTTGTGACACTTAAGCTCGGTTTTTTACTCTTATATGAGTACCTTAAATTGTATGATCTTAAATTTGCTTAATTGCTTTGACTGGAGTGTCTTGATGAGTGCAATCCCGAGTGAGTTATGTGTCATGTAGGTGTAAGAATTTGTTATATTTTGTGCATTGCATTTGATACCTAGAACTTGCCCCGTGTGTTTGCAAAGGAAAATAGTAGTTTTATTCAATCTAGGAAGTGATATAGGCATTTCTTTGTTGCGCCATATATGTATATTTTACCCACCTGATTATTATGTAGCATAGTTAACCCCTTTGAGCCTATAATCTTGTTTCTTTAGCAACCACATTACAAGCCTTACCCATTTGTTTGAACTAACCATCTATTTGAACCTTTTAACCTCTCATGAGCACTTGAATTGTTATGAATTTTGTAAAAGTTAAAGTGTGGGTTGGTTGGGTTGTCTTTTGAGTGGAACTAGTAGAATAAGGAGAAAGGAAAAAATAGTTTGATTGTTGTGAAAAAAAAAAGATTCCTTGATAAGTGGTGGCTCTTGAAGTAAGTGTGCTTAAAGAAGAATGGAGTAATTTACATTGATGTGAAGGTGGAATTTTGGTTTGACATAAGTATCAGGTTTGAATGTTAAAGTATATGTATTAAAGTGCTTAGGAAGGTGTAGTCACTCTTATATCTAAACGTATCCTACCCGTTCCATAGCCTACATTATAACCAAATAAAGTCCTAATTGATGCTACATTGAATGAGCTCGATTAGTAGAGTAGTACACTACGGGCAAGCTTATGGTGCATCTTATGTGGCATATGAATGTTATTTCTCAGAGTTAATGAATTCTTTCTATCTTGAGTTCCTAAGTGTTCTTAAGTTTTATTGTGTGGAACTACTCTCTTGTTTGGTGTGAGGGCACTTGATTCATGAAGGAAAAGTAATGTCAGTGACCTTTGTGCTTAGTCTATTTGAAATACTCTTGGTGTGATGAGTTAGAAGAATTGTTTAAAAAGACCGTGTCTATATAAAGTGTAGTTGGATTGTTCGAGGACAAGCAATGGTTTAAGTGTGGGGTGTTGATGATAGACTATAATTACATATTTTAGTCGATTATTACACTCTAATTTACTGCACATTAGCTGAGTTTGCGCTTTAACCGCTAGTGTTTTGCATTAACAGTGTGTTTTATGCTTTGTAGTAGTGATTCCGAGCTGTATAGATGGTATAGAATAAAACTAAGTCATTTGGAGCTTTGAAGTCTGAGTAAGAGCTCAAGATATTAAGCCAGGATCAGGTTCGGGGGTCAAATTAGATAATTAGTACGAACGGAGACTCGAGGAGGCATATTGCACACTGTTTAGTAAAATAGACATAACTTTTTGTTCAGAACTCCATTTGGGCTCCACAATATATGGTTGGAAAGCTAACTCAAAGGGCTACAACTTTTATGTTACGTTTTTTTCTAAATTCCAAACGGAACAGGGCAAAAAATACGGTGGAAAGTTCACCGCGGTCGTCACCGCGGTCCACGCCGCAGTCGCGGCAGTCCAGACGTGAAATATTGTCTTTTTTCGCGTAGGAAAAGGTATAATTGTTTGGGTCCGACCTTACTTGGTTTTTCCTTCCTCTTCTTATTGTTCATTGTTGGTTATGACTTTTGATATTGTAGTTTTATATAATACTATGAATAGCTAATTTGTTATCTAAGATTTTGGTGAAACCCGTTAGGGATGAATTTGTTATTATATTCATATAGTTTTGAGTTGGTTGTTAATCTCTATTTGGTCTACTACGTTTTGATTTTAGTTAATTGAAAGAATCCTCAATTAGTCGTTCCTATTTATTATGTATCTGCTACAGAGAGTGCATATTTCGGTAGTTGTTTGAACAACATCACTCCCGGAGTATAGGCGAAGTCATAACCGAGGTTTTAGAGGTTGGATTAGAGATAACGATACCTCATATGCGATCTAAGTGAATTGTAATGTGAATCTAGCTAGCGTAGCTTGAAAAAGTGTGTCTAGTAAATTATCATAATTGCTTGAGAAAGATTTATGATAGTTGGAGAGTTCATGATTGATAGAGGCAACTAAGTCAAAGCTATAAGAAACATGCAACTAATGAAATCAACATCGGGGGAAACCATTACCATAGACCTTTATTCCAATTCTTTACAATTCAAGCATAGTTAGTTTTCAGCTGTTTATTTATTTTCAATCTTGTCTTCTTAGTAATATTAAACAGATACAGCTAAGCCTTAGTTCTCTGTGGGATTCGACTCCGGACTTTTAAACCGGATTATATTTGCAGCGACCACTTATCCTTTATAGGACTAGAGTTGGGCGTGATCATTAATACTCCCCAAAAATTTGTCATATTAACTCCTTAAAATCTACAGACGCATAAGAAGTAGGGATAGGCGTTTAGGCAGTTCAACTTGGATATGAAAAGTTTGGTTTGGATTTTTCGGTTTTGGATTTAAGAAATTACAATCCAAATTGATTTGTCTAGCTTAATTATTATATTTAGAAATATGAACACTCTCATAGGTGAAGCCGGGGATTTTGTAGCCTCTACCTCTCCTCTCCCCCTCATTCCTTTTTGAGAGTAGATTCTCTACTGATAACACCCCGTGCTCATACATTGTATTCATTTTTCCCTCCTTCTTTTGGTTTGACAAGTGGTGTTCGTATATGAAACTGCAATTAACCACGACATCTATTCATTCTTTCTTCTGTTTTCTTTATCCTCTATCTAATTTTTCTTTCCCCTTATATTTCCTATTAATTCTGTACTTTTAGATCATATTTATCTATTTAATACACTAAGAATAATAATCTCTTAAAATACGTTCACCTCAAGCCTTAAGGCATACACCTTGCCTTGTGCTTTTGTTTTTCATAACATCCTGCAAACCTAAGCGTCCAATCACGAGCAATTTCACATATTCTGAACCAAAAGAACGAAATAAAGTAAAAGGAGGAGTGTTAGTCTACTGCATGCCTCCTCAGACTAAAGAATAATAAGCACTTTTTTTATAATAAAGAAATTCCCAAGGGCCAGTGGCTCTCGGTTTGAAACTTGTAGATATTAAGACCATCCCTCTACCCTTCTCACTTAAATATCAGGCTTTTGTTTGTGGCACAATTTGAACTCATGACTGCGCACAACCCACAGATCAAGCAATGCACTCTTATCATTAGACCAAAACCCTGGGGCAAACACTTTTTGTTGTGAATCTTCTCTCCAGTATAATCCCACTCTTCACATTTCAATAGGAAATTCTCCATCTTAGAAGAGTTGTAACTCATCTCTGAGTTGAAGTCATTGACTATAAGGTTTTACTTAATTCAAAACACACTTGATGGGTGGTGTGATCCATCATAATATCAAATATTTTAAGGAAAGTGAGCGGTTGATACATTAGCTCATAGCTGAGCTAAGTCCTCCGGTCAGGAAGTTCTAGTGCTCTGCCTCAATGGAATAAGAACCTTATTTTCTCTATTCAGATTCTTAAAACTCCCAAGTCCCATCATTTATCACCCAAATAAGTAATAAGCTTATCTAGCCACTCACACTATACATCTAAACTAAGCTTCAAACATACTTTGTTCAGCTTATTATCCAACTATGCCATCCATTTACTTATATGCAGCTCCAACAACAGGAATCTTTCTAACGCACTATCCTCCTGGCCCCTTCAGAATACGTAACAATCATCCTATTGGGAAGCAATGTTTCCTATTAGCAAGCAAATACTATAAGTTTTCCATTAAAAGTAGTTCCATTTTCCTACACTAATTACATTCCATGTAACTCGTTAGATGATTTGAAAACATCTTTTCCTTAAAAATTGGTCTCCGAACATTTCTGTTTTGCCTCTCCTCTAGGCTTTTGGGAACCTTACTAACACCTCCCAAATAGGCTGAGAACAGTAAAATGGTTGCTCAATAAAAGGAATTTAGATAAAATGAAAAATAAAAGAAGAAAAAACAGTTAAATTGTGCTCGAAAACCAGATAAGCACCAAATTATCGCACATAATTCCTGTTGTTTCCTCCATTATGTAAATCAAATTTACAATAACTTGAACAATTTCCCAAGTTTCGAAATTTTACAACTGAAAAATTAAATTACATAGGATGAGTAAAAATCACATACCTGCAATGCAAACAACTCCAGTGATTATTGAGAGTAGCGGACGAGCGAGCAGCGGTGCCTATTTTGCGGTCGAAGACCAAATATTCGATTTTAGCATTCAGATCCTTCCGAATTTTACAAACTGCTACTTTGGCCCGAAGCTCATATGTATGGCCAACTGCGCTAAAAATCCTCCTCCAGGGCTATGAATACTACCATTTTATCTTTTGTTTAATTTTGTCCCGGTTTGCTCCATGGGCAACCTTCAAATTCATTCTAGTAAATTGTTGTTATAAAATAATATGGGTTAGCTAGTTTTTTGATTGGTCATTTAAAAATAATTAATATTTATAAAGTGATTGATGTTACAAAACTTAGCTCAAACTAATAAACAAAAAGATAGACAACAAAGTAGAGAGAAAGAGATAAGAGAATCTACGTATTCAAGTGTATTACAAAATGATTTCTCATCCTCTATTTATAGTACTACATAGAGGTATACTAAAAGAATTCCATAAATATGTCATTAAGCTTTTGAGATCATGGAGGAAGATCATGGGGGAGATCATGGAGGTGTGGGAGGTACAACCATAAGTATTGGAGTAGTGGGAGTTATGGAGATAATGGATAAAAGTAGTGGGTGTTATAGGAGTTACGGACATCCACCATAATCTAATATTTCATAACACTCCCCCTTGGATGTCCAAAGATAATGTGCCTCGTTAAAACCTTAACTAAAATAAAACCCAATGGGAAAAAAAATTCTAGAAAAGGAAAAAGAGTAAACATATCTAACAAAATGCATTTTTTGTTGCCTCGTTAAAAACCTTGCAAGGAAAACCCAGTGGGACAAAACCTTGTAAGGGAAAAAGAGTGCAACGCGCATTAACTCCCCCTAAAAAGAGCATCAATTCACATCCTTGAGCCTTCGCATTCCAATCTTGTGTACCAGCTTCTTGAAGGTTGACGTTGGTAGAGATTTTGTGAACAAATCAGCCATATTATCACTTGAACGAATCTGTTGCTCATTGATATCACCATTCTTTTGAAGATCATGTGTGAAAAATAACTTTGGTGAAATATGCTTTGTTCTATCTCCTTTTATGAATCCTCCCTTCAATTGGGCTATGCATGCTGCATTGTCTTCATACAAAATCGTGGGTAGTTTGTCACATTTCAAACCACATTTGTCTCGAATATGATGTATTACAGACCTCAACCACACACACTCTCGACTTGCTTCATGAATAGCGATTATCTCAGCATGATTAGATGAAGTAGCCACAATTGATTGCTTAGTCGATCACCAAGATATGGCAGTGCCTCCACAGATAAACACATAACCTGTTTGAGATCGAGCCTTGTGTAGGTCAGATAAATATCCAGCATCAGCATAACCAACAAGATCAGGACTGCAATTATTGCTATAAAATAAGCCCATATCCGTAGTCCCTATTAGATACCGCAATATATGTTTGATTCCATTCCAATGTCTCCTTGTGGGAGCAGAGCTATATCTTGCTAAGACATTAACTGAAAAAGTTATGTCAGGCCTTGTAGTATTTGTAAGATACATTAGTGCGCCAATTGCACTAAGATATGGTACTTCAGGACCAAGTAGCTCTTCATTCTTTTCTTGCGGTCGGAATGGATCCTTATTCACATCAAGTGATCGAACAACCATTGGAGTACTTAAAGGATATGCTCCATCTATGTAAAACCATTTCAATACCTTTTCTATATAGGCAGATTGATGAACAAAAATTCCGTTTGCCAAATATTCAATTTGCAAACCAAGACATAATTTTGTCTTTCCGAGATCTTTCATCTCGAATTCCTTCTTTAAATAATCAATTGCCTTTTGGAGTTCTATGGGAGTTCCAATAAGGTTTATGTCATCGACATATACGGCAAGTACAACAAATTCCAATGTTGTTTTCTTTATAAAAACACATGGGCAAATGGCATCATTTATATAGCCTTCCTTTAATAAATACTCACTAAGACGATTATACCACATTCGTTCTGATTGCTTTAGACCATACAATGATCTTTGCAATTTGATTGAAAACATTTCCCCGGACTTTGAATTATGAGTGTTTGACATTTTGAATCCATCGGGAATTTTCATGTATATCTCATTATCAAGTGAGCCATAAAGATAGGCAGTAACCACATCCATTAAATGCATGTCAAGCTTTTCAAGGACAGCAAAACTAATGAGAATAACGGAAAGTTATAGCATCCATTACGGGTGAATATGTCTCTTCATAATCGACACCAGGCCTTTGAGAAAATCCTTGTGCAACAAGGCGTGCCTTATATCTTTGTACCTTGTTTTTCTCATTTCTCTTGCGTACAAAGACTCATCTATAGCCAACAGGCTTAACACCATTAGGTATTTCAACTATAGGCCCAAAAACTTCACGTTTTACAAGTGAATTCAATTCTGATTGGATTGCTTCTTGCCATTTTGGCCAATCAAGTCTTTGTCGACATTCTCCAACAGATTGAGGTTCAAGATCCTCACTTTCTTGCATAATGCTAGATGCAACATTATATGCAAAGACATAATCCACCACTATATCCACTCGATTAAAATTTGTCTCAATATCGATTGGATTTATTGATAGTTCCTTATTTTCCTGAGTCTCGGGCTCAATGAATCTCAGAATTTATTAAATCGTGAATTTCCTCATGAGATTCTTTCGTAGTGTCATTTTGATCATTTGCTTTCCTTTTTCTAGGATTTCGATCTTTGGAACCTAATGGCCTGCCACGTTTTAGGCGTGCTTTCGACTCATTAGATATGACACTAGAAGATTGTCCAATAGGGAAATCAATACGGATTGGAACATTCTCTGCGGGGATGTGAGATTTTGTTATCCTTTTCAAGTCCGTGAATGCGTCAGGCATTTGATTTGCTATTCTTTGCAAATGGATATATTTTGTACCTCTTTTTCACAAATAGAGGTATGTGGATCAAGATGAGATAATGATGGATTTTTCCACAAAATTTCCCGTTTGGTTTCACCAACTTCTCCCCCTAATTTTGGGAAAAGTGTCTCATCGAATCGACAGTTTGCAAATCGTGCAGTGAACAAATCCCCTGTCAATGTTTCGAGGTAGCGAATAATGGAGGGCGATTCAAACCCAACATATATTCCTAACCTTCTTTGCGGACCCATTTTGGTGCGATATGGCGGTGCTACAGGCACATATACTGCGCATCCAAAAATTATTAAATGGGATATATTAGGTTCATGACCCAAAACTAATTGCAACGGGGAATATTTGTGATAATTCGTCGGTCTGAGACGAACTAGCATTGCTGCATGCAAAATGGCGTGACCCCAAACCGAAGTGGGCAGCCTCGTTTTCATGAGTAATGGTCTTGCAATCGACTGCAGACGTCTAATTAAAGATTCTGCAAGACCATTTTGAGTGTGAACATGAGCTACATGATGTTCCACTTTTATCCCAATTGATAAGCAATAATCATTAAATGCTTGGGATGAAAACTCAGCAGCATTATCTAGTCTAATAGACTTAATTGGATTATCAGGAAATTGTGCTCGTAATCGAATTATTTGTGCCATTAATTTTGCAAACGCAAGGTTGCGTGATGACAATAGGCACACATGAGACCATCTAGAGGACGCGTCTATTAAGACCATAAAATATCTAAAGGACCCACTAGGTGGGTGAATAGGTCCACAAATATCCCCTCGTATACGTTCCAAAAACGTAGGTGACTCAGTTCCAACCTTTGTTGGTGATGGTCTAATAATTAACTTGCATTGATAACAAGAAGTGCAAGAAAATTCATTATTTAAAAGAATCTTGAAATTCTTTAATGGATGCCCATATGAGTTTTCTATAATCCGTCTCATCATAATTGATCCAGGATGTCCCAATCGATCATGCCAAAGTACAAAAGTATTGGAATCAGTAACCTTTTGGTTTACTGTGGAATGTGCCTCAATTGCACTAATTTTTGTCCAATACAGGCCACAAGATAAAGATGGGAACTTCTCAATAACCCTCTTTTGGCCAGAGACATTCTTTGTAATGATGAGGTATTCAAGATTATTCTCATCTATTATCTCAATATGATATCCATTTTGACGGATATCTTTAAAACTCAACAAGTTCCTCTTGGACTTGGAAGAGAACATTGCATTCTCTATGATAAATATTGTTCCTTTAGGCAGAGTTATAGTTGCTCGTCCGGAGCCTTCAATCAATTTACTAATACCAGAAATTGTAGTAACATCTGCCTTACACATACTTAAATGAGAGAAATATTTCTTCTCTTTGAATATCGTATGTGTGGTACATGAATCAATTAAACAAATATTTTTACAATTGGACGTTGATCCAAGTTTGCTTTGTGAGATATCCATATTTGCTTCCCATGGTTTGACATACAAAAGAAATATACGAAAAATATTAGTATTTTTTTTATAGATATGAGAATAAACAAATTTAAGTCTATGATTCAACATAATAGTTTCAGTGCGGTCATTATGGAACAAATATCTTTTATCATAGTTATTCTCCTTTTAATATCAAAGTATTAACAATTAGTAGTAGCATAAAGAGTCTTCACAATATTCTTTTATTACTATATTTAATGTGCTACAAATAAAGCATAAGATGAATGTGTAATCTAAAGTTATATATTTTAAAACCATAATACAGATTATTTGTCAAGTTGATAAAACTCTTAAGGTACATATCGATATTTGATCATTGATTGAATTGTTTTGAATTGAATGTTTCACCTAGAATGATTCAACTAATTGAGTTAATTGCTGTTGGCAGTGAATCTGTTTCAGGTTCATAATACTACTAGCATAATAGCACCTTTAGTGTGCTAACACATTAACACCGAGCAGATTAGAAAGGATTACAAAAATGAAACTGATCACTCTGTTTAATATTTTTTTATTTTATTTTATTTCAAGCATATTATAATTTTAACGAATACTTGCTTGATACTTAGCTTTACTAGCTTAAAGCAGAAAATATAAAATTTGAACCATATCACAATAATAGATAACTTATGTAAACTGTGATAATTGTTTATTCATTAACTACTACGAATAAGTAAAAATAAAAATATCAAACTGCTCAATCTTCTTTAACCATGGATCCATCACCGATCAAGTGATCTATTTTCCCCTCAGGGTGCTCAAAGAAGTCTGCCACATCCAAGTGGGTGATGTCAAAATTATTGTCAGAGACAAAATTGGTTTCAGGGCCTTTACTCTTTAAAGATGCTTGATAAAGCTCAACCAAATGTCTTGGTACACGGCAAATTTTTGCCCACTGCCCTTTTCCACCGCAACGATAATATATAGTTTCTGAACTATTTGCTTTTGGATTCTCATAATTCCATTTCCGCTTTTGGTGGTTATATCTCTTTGGGGGTGACTAACACCAGGAAAATTTCTTCCTTGTCCACGTCCACGGCCATGACCACGACCACGACCATGATTAAAACCATAGCCTTTTCCACGCTTAGCATAATGGGAATACACCTTATCTACTTCAGGCAATGGTGTAGACCCAGTGGGTCGATTTTCGTGATTTCTCATGAGCAGGTCATTCTTTCGCTCAGCCACAAGGAGAAGAGAAATCAGCTCAGAGTACTTTTTGAAACCTTTCTCTCTATACTGTTGTTGCAGAACCATATTGGAGGCATGAAACGTTGTAAACGTTTTTTCAAGCATATCATAATCAGTTATAATATCTCCAAAGAGTTTCAATTTAGAAGTAATTCTAAACACTGCAGAATTATATTCAGAAACAGACTTAAAGTCTTGGAGCCTCAGATGAGCGCAATCATATCGTGCTTGTGGCAGAGTGACCAACTTTAAGTTGTCATATCTCTCATTTAAGCCATTCCACAAGATAAGTGGATCTTTGACTGTGAGATATTCAATTGTCAAACTTTCATCAAGGTGATGGCGCAAGAAAATCAAGGCCTTAGCACAGTCTTGGGTGGATGCATTATTTCTGTCTTTAATGGCGTCTCCAAGACCCATTGTATCCAAATGGATTTCAGCATCCAACACCCATGTCATGTAGTTCTTGCCCAAAATTTCAAGGGCAACAAACTTTCTTTTCATAATGTCAGACATAATTAAAACAAAATTAGGAGGAGAAAAAATACCTTAATTTTCTCAAAGAGATTCTTGAGATAGTAGAGCTTCATGCTGATAACGTGCTACAAAACTTAGCTCAAAGTAATAAACAAAAAGATAGACAACAAAGTAGAGAGAAAGAGATAAGAGAATCTATGTCTTCTATGTATTCAAGTGTATTATAAAATGATTTCTCATCCTCTATTTATAGTACTACATAGAGGTATACTAAAAGAATTCCATAAATATGTCATTAAGCTTTTGAGATCATGGAGGAAGATCATGGGGGAGATCATGGAGGTGTGGGAGTTACAACCATAAGTATTGGAGTAGTGGGAGTTAAGGAGATAATGGATAAAAGTAGTGGGTGTTATAGGAGTTATGGACATCCACCATAATCAAATATTTCATAACAATTGAAAAATAGTTATTATTTTGATATAACAAGACCACCCTAACATAATATGCTAGAAATACTATAGATTGGAGCATCGGTATATGAACTTCAGTATATTATACTAGACCAATATATTATACTGAGACTTCAATATATTATTCTAGAATCCCATTATAATATATTAGAATTCCAATATACTTATACTGCAATTCCATTATAATATGCTAGAGATCTAATATATTATAATGGAGCATTTTTTAAATTTTTAACAATGTCTTCGTTATTAAAGAAAAATATTTTTTTAATTTTAAAGTAGAAGCAATTTTGAAGAGGCATAGTATACTCTTTTTTGAGCGGAAATCTTATCAGTAAAAGAAATTAATTCAATATTATATTTTAAATTTATTTGCGTATTTTATACATAAGGAACAAAAACTGTATACATAATCATATAAATATTTAAATTGTTACTATTTATACAATTAATGTATAATGAATAATAAATAACATATACCTTATGTATACAAATATATATTTCATACGCCAAATATACGTAATATATATTCAGGTTTTCTTAAATATACATAAATTATATATATATATATATATATATATATATATATATATATATATATATATATATATATATATATATATATATATATATATATATATATATATATATATATATATATATATATATATATATATATATATATATACACACACATATACGATATTTTTAGCCGTAATAAAGCTGTGTATGCGTATTCAAGTTATTTCTTTAGTTTCATATTCTTCTAAATCAAATGAGTGGTTTATTTATTATTTTAATCGTTAATGTTAGGTAGATTTGAAAAGAATATATGAATGTTGTTAAGAATAGAATTCTATTTGGAGTGAATGTCTATCTTGTAGAGAGTTTTACTTTGAGCCTAAGTCGTTTTTTCTCCTATAAATAGAGGGGTCTTACCCCATTGTAAACCATCACAAAATTCAATAAGAATTTCCTCTCTCTCTTTCTCTGCAAAATTGCTCTTGTTCTTTTATTGTTTTATAACACGTTATCAGCACGAGACTTTACCGTCTCAAGAAGCTCTTTGAGAAGATTAAGATAGCTCGCAGCAGACTAATGCCTAAGCGCTGGAACAACCAAATACATAACAACCAACAGCAGCAAGTATTTGTGTCCCCCTTGGAATACGATCGGCAAAGATCGATCTCCACCTCCCTCCAAATTGGAAAAACTAGCAACACCCCAAAATCTGGGAAGGAAACACATATACAAACAAAGAACGAACGACCTCACTTCTCTCAATTCCAAGAGAACATCCTTCAGCCATGGTTTTGAAATCTTGGACCCTGCCAAAATCGACCACCAACACCGCTTGAAACGGGGTAAAACACAGAACAAAAACGATTCAAAAAGCACCATTCAAACAGAGCAAATCGGAGGTGCGTCGAGGTTCGTTTCTGAATTTTGTCATGGTTCCGACGAGTTTCGAGGTTTGGATCGTAGTTACGTCCAGAGGTCGTCGGATTCAGTTCTTTTGTTTTTCATCACGAGACTCTAACCAATTGGGTAGAAGCTTTGGGATTGAGCATAATGATTGTAAGTTGTTCCATGAACTTTCTTCATGATTAAAATTCTTGATTTAAGGTAAGTATTCTACTTTTCTCTTTCGAATTCTTGAAATTCTATAATTTGATTTTATATACAAGCAAAAACAACAAAGTTTGATTATAACTCAAATAGAGTTTGTAAGAAATTACACCACGTGAAGTGGTAAAATTTCTATGCCTTTTCATGATCAAATTCATGTATGATTGCGCATAAAGAATTGAAAACTCGTCCCATTGAATTTGCTCCATTGTCATTCACTTTAGAGAATGTGATAGCAGTATGTGATAAGTCGGAAAGAAGACAAAATTATTATCGTAAAGGTTTCAATGGATGTGGACGTGACAATAGACGAAATTATAATAGTCATCATTGTGATAATGAAGATAATAAGGATTCTCAAAATAATCTTTCACTCTATGAAAGTAATATTTGTTATCAATTTGACAATATGAGATTTTATAAAGCACATATAGATGATTAAGGTCCATTCATGATGTGAATGTGACAACATCTAATTTATGAATACATATTCATTATTGGAAGAATATGAACGTGCCAGTTGTAGTGAATATACCACACTCACCTCTAGAAGGAGATTTGAGGAAAAATAAGAAAATAATGTCATTTTATGGCATGAATGGTTATTGATCACGTGCTTATTGTGATTAGCCAAAATATTATGGCAATGCGATTATTACATGGCAAAAGTAATAGAAGCAACATATCTTGCCTATAATGATTTTGACCATGATCATAATGGTATAACTTTCTCCTTAAAAGAGTTACTCACCATATGGATGTTGATGAATATGTGGTAGTACCAAATTAATTGAGAACTCTGTAAGAGCCAATTATATTATTTTGGAGAAACACAATTGATTACCAATAAGGTATTGTGTTGTAGTAAGTCTCAAAGAAACTAATTCAGTTTCCAAAGTATATGCGAAAGCGGTTGATTGTATTGAGACTATAAATAAATGAGGAATTTGATATCTTCTATTACTACAACTTGTAGCGGAATAATATGTATGCGAAAAGCTACCCGCTTTATTCTCCAGTTTGTACTACACGAACAAAAGAATGCCACAATAAAGTGGATGTTTATTGATATAAAAATCCATATCATAATAAACTTGGAGTTTATTGATAATTGCGCACGTCATGGTGTGAATCTGAAGTTTATCAATATTGATAATTTACTCAGTTGGCATAATTGGTTTATTAGCCATATCAATTTAAGTATGATGTGCAAAATAATAGAGAATTCACATGGGTAAATATTGAATGAACTAGAAAGTTCTTTACGAATTCTCTTATATTCCTTGTTCTCATTAATTAATAGATCAACTAGAAAATTGGAATTGAATCCCATGAATTATGAAAATATCAAAGGTTAATATGGGCTCATTTATCTGTCATGTATACCACATAAGATGCATCTATGAGATGGTTATATGTGCGATTATTATTAACCTGCAACTTGGTGTTTGCGAGATAATTTGCTCAATAATTTAACTTAGAGCACAATTTTCAGATTTTCTGTCCAAGATGGTTTATCTTGATAAGTTGGTTTATATCACAATTGGTTTAGCAAAATAATTTATTGAGTGCCTCCACTTAATAGCTAAACTCTTGTTTACGAGAACAAAGTTATCTATTTCTGTTTGATATAGGTTATATACGAAAGTATATAACATTCTTCCCACATAAATGGTTCACAGTCAGGAACCAAATAATTCCATCTTATTATCATTTCTGTGCGGTCTACATTATAATTAACACCATAACGCAAGATGGGTTCTCAAATTTGAGGAAACAACTTAGTTTTTCTAACATGAGGGGGAGATATGATAAACAATTAAGAATGTTACGTCGAGCGGATTATCATTTGTATATCAAGATCCTCAAATAGGATAATATGAACTTAAAGATCATAAAAAGATAATTCATTTGCAACATATTGCAAAGCATGCCATACGCATTTATTGACCCAAAGAAAGAAACTACATTCTCATTGCAAATGCTCATATTAAGTCCTAGAAGGACAAAGTCTATGGTACGCTTAAAGCGTATATACAAATCGATTTCAAATCATGATAAAGAAGATGAGCAAATGATCAAAGTGATCATAATAAAGGTGGAAAGTGATCTAGAAGATCACATGACATAACACTTCATAAAATCTCATGAGAGATTCAGGTACCTGAATATATGAATTAAGATCTCTATGTTATGTTTTTATGAAAAATTATTGGAACTGATATAACATGTTTGTCAACGACATCTATCATAGCGCTAAGTTTAGGCGAGGATCTTAAGTCTATCAAATATAGACACAAAAGTATTAGCCAAATGGAAGAGATACAATTCAAGTAGAATTGATTCCATATGAAAGACATGTAGTTTTGGACATGTAATTCAAATACTTAAAAGTATAAAGTCAATGGTATGTGCAATCAGTTTTCGATATCTTATTTGTCTAGCATGACATGAAAACTTGATATGCATCTAAAGTATATAATATGGCTTATATAACTTAACTTATATGACAATCCATGACGGATTTAAGTTGCTTGAAGCATCTAGAATTCTTGATCTTGAGATACCACTTCCACAGTGCAATTTTGTCCCACTGGGTTTCCCTTGCAAGGTTTTTAATGAGGCAACCAATAGGCGCATTTCTAAATATGTGTACTATTTTTCTTTTCTAGAATTTTTTTCCCATTGGGTTTTATATTAGTTAAGGTTTTTAAAGAGGCACTTATTGAGTAGACATTAAAGGGGAGTGTTAAGAATAGAATTCTATTTGGAGTGAATGCCTATCTTGTAGAGAGTTTTACTTTGAGGCTAAGTCATTTTCCTCCTATAAATAGAGGGGTCTTACCCTATTGTAAACTATCACAAAATTCAATAAGAATTTTCTCTCTCTCTCTCTTTATCTATAATATTGCTCTTGTTCTTTTATTATTTTATAACAAATGTAAGATTGATTAGTGAATAATTATCGAGTTTCATGGCGAAAAATTTCAAATATAGATGTTTCAATAGACAATAGGTTAATCAATTTATTTGATTCCTTCTAAACGTATACGGACATATGAAAATTTGTGTGTTTTACTTCAGCGTACTGAGTGAAATGAATACATATTTGCTTACCTTGAAAATACGAGTAACAATTAAACTTGATTTATGGTCTTAAAGATATGTGATTTAGTTCAATATTGATTAATAATTAAGAAATATGAAGTAGAAATGAATGAGGCAAGTGAATCCACAAGTGTTATTCAACAACAATGACCTCGGGCTTAGTGACCTCGAGGTAGGTTTAGAACGGTAAAAACAATTAAGTAAGAAAAATAAAGTAAGAACAGTAGAGCTAAGGACAATTCTGATGAAAAGTAGAGAGTATTCTTTTCTCAATGATTAATGATGCTACAAATGATTGAGTCCCTTTTATATAATAGGGGAACCCTAAATAAGGAATATTTCCATTTACATTAAGGAATGTTCTTGATACAATTGTCTAACTGCCTAGTACAGAATCGTACAATCATATCCCGGGATTTGCGTTATGACTTTGGGGACGTTGCAGGAATCTAGCTTGTTTTGTTACAAATTCATAATGGTGCTATTTTTGGGTCGAGCACACTTGTCCTTGATGCATATCGTGCTCAATCTTCGAACTCGGGTCTGGTCCCTCAAGCTCGAACTTCATATTGCCTGCCCTCGGACTTCGTTTGACCTCTCGAGTATATAGATCGAAGGCACTCGATCTCGACCATATATAGATAGTCCCCATGTTTCTTAAAAAAAGATTATAAGAAACGATTTGATCTTTGTTTTTCGAAGTCTTTAGTGATGACGTCATTTTTGTGACGCATGCCTTCGAAATGACTGAAATGTTCCATCGGTCCACTTTCCCAAAATATTGAATGTATGCCAGTATTAGTTAGCCACTAATGCCGCCGAAAAGTCGTTGTGCTTCTATAAATATGAGGCTATTCCTTCGAATAAATAACTCTACTCTTTTTACACATCATTCCCTTATCCATCTCTCTCTAATCACTAGTTTCCACTGCCTCCTAAGCAAATGCCAAGTTCTCATAAAAACATACGTAATGCAACTGTCCGTACCCTTTAGCTTAGAATCATGGCTAAAACTTCCAAATCAATTCCCAAAGCGGCGGTGCCGCCGACTCTTGAAGAAATCACCCTCGGCCCTTGCGTGATTAAGAAGGACTTTAATATTGAATATCCCCACGATGTCCCGGGCCGATGCGAGCATGCATCTCGATACATTAGTTTAATATTGGAGAAGTACCTCAAAGATATGAAAAGGGACTATGGTTGTGGGGACAAGGTCGTGGTTCAGATCCCCGAGGAGAGTATCACTACCTACGTGGAGAGGTTTTTTAAGTGTTTACACTTATCCCTTCATATTGAATCCCCTTGATCCGGTAGTGATCGACTTCTGTAAAACGTACGAGGTCACCCTCGATCAGATCCATCCCTCTTTCTAGGGCATCGTGATCATAATGTGCTATTTTTTCAGAAAGACCGAGGGTTAGAGTTCGGCTATACCGACCCCATCATCAAGCTGCAATGTTGGACAAAGAAAGCTTTCTTTGCTAGGAAAAACGAGGACATAGATCGAGGTTGGATGAGCCGCTTCATTGGAGTAAGGACTTTGGATGTCATCTCCTGAGACAAAATACTCTTCCCAGAGAGAATGAATTTAATCTTAAGTGGAGTTCTTCTTCTGATATATGTATATACTTTGCCTCTGCATCTCATCATATTATTATCTTTTCTGAAATTGTTGCTTAGACACCTCACGATGTCCCCGATCTCGAGGATTGGGTCCAAAAATTGGTCACGACCTCCTCGTACAATGAGCATAAATAGCGTGATTTATCAAGGGACAAATGTGAGGCAAAACATCATGGTGAGTTCGTTCTCTATGTTCCGGATATGTTTCATTTGATGGCGTCAACTCATCCATATTTACGTGTGCAGGCCTCGAAGATTTCTCTAAAATAAGGCCAGCCCCGTCCAGGGAAGAGACCGGGTACCTGATCCCGAAAGCGGGGAAAGACAACAAAATAAAAAGGGTTTTGAAGCCTGAAGTACCTCAAGATAATAAAGCCCCAACTCGAAGGATGCGGAATAGATTTGCTCATACGGACACAGATCTGACCCCCCATTCCTCGGATGATGAAGTGATGGTGAAAAGGCAGCTCTGGTGCATTGAACCAGGAAACCAATCGAGATCCCCAAGCCTTCGGAACAAAAGACCTCGCCCGGAGGTGAGGGAAAACCAAGGAAAGACTCGGGCTAGTCCCCGCGTCCCTGGGAGTCGAGATCGTTCCTCCACCTTTAATAAATATACCGGAAAGGGCGAGCATGGAAGCCCTTGAAGCTAATGAGAATCACTATGTGAAGAGCTGGGGACCATGACAAAGAGTCACTCTCTTTCTCTGCCAACTTATTCCGAGGAGGCAATTAAAGAAGCTAATGCTCTGCGCATGACTGATCCGAGCAAGGTCCTCGACGAAGATCCCTTTCAGAGTTGCTTTGCAGGGGTCGATGATACCATCGACCTTAACGATGCATCCACCCTCTTCTAAGAGGCTCATCATCTCTTTTCTCAGGTAAATACTAACTTTCATTATTGTAAAAATGACTTAGATAGAACTTTTCTCCCATTCTTCAAATTTTCAAAATATAAAACATAATAGGAGTTTTCCAAAGACCATTTCTCCTCCAAATCATAGGTAAGTGATTCTAAACTAGTTTCTTTCAATATTTTACTTTATTTTACAATATTTCAACTTAAAATCTATGTGAAATTGTATTTGAGTTCAAAGAAGATGCCTCCAAGTACTTAGGGGAACCCACTCTTCTTCTTTGCATTCGATTAGGAGCCCTACCCTCCATTCTCTCAAGTACCTCTCCGCTTCCTCTGCTTGCTTTCATGTAGTTTATTGCTTAGGTAAAAAAGTTTACTCTGGCTAGACTTTCTTCTTCTCTTAAGTAGGATATAGTTAAGAGAAGAAAAAAGTCGTATGGTGGAATTGGGGAATTTTTGGGTAAAAACTAGAGATTTTAAAATTTTGGGATTTAGACCTCAAATTGAGGTTGGATTCCAAAACCTATTATATATCGACGCTCTGGATGAATGGGTGATCAGGTTTTAGTGTGAGTTTTGGGTTAGAACAAGCGGTCCTAGGTGTTGACTTTTATAAACTCTTTAAAAAATGGCCTAAATTGAATCCTTTATTATCGTGGGTAGTTCCTAAGGCTTAAATTGAATTATTTGGTTGATAATTTGCTAGATTTTGGTCCGAAGGCTTTTTTGAAGGGAAAAGATGTGCTTGAGCTTTGATTTTGGCCGTTAGAGCGAGGTAAGTATCGTGGTTAACCATTGCTTGGGGGACTAGGTATTATTTGCCTATTTGATACTTGTTAGAATGTTGAGTACAGAGTACCTATACGTTTTTGTCGAGTCATAGCATGCGAGTGAGTCTTATTCTTGTAGTTGTTGCATTCTTTGATCATATTGTCCATGCTTAGACTAGTTACTCATTATGTTGAGCGTTCTTATCATATTTGCAGACCTTGGTATTGATTGATTATTGATTCAAAGTTGAGGTTGATATTGTGGCACCAAATATTGAAGTAAGGCTTGTTATTTTCATTTCTATCCCCCTGTTGTTATTGCTCATTTTTTTGGTGAATGAGAGTATTAAAGCATGAAGGTGATGTCGTGCGATGTCTTATGAGTGATTTTTAATGCACGAAGGGTGATGACGTGTCATATTATGAGCGTTAATGTAGAAAGGGTGATATCGTGCCATGTTATGTGAGAGTTAATGCACAAAGGGTGATGTCGTGTCGTTTCTATTATTTCATATGGTGAGGTTGAGAGTAAAAGCACGAAGGATGATACCGTGCACTTTCTATTATTTCATATGGTGAGGTTAAGATTAAAAACATGAAGGGAAATGTCGTGTACTTTCCTTTGCCGTGTTTACTTGTTTCTATATGTTTAAGCATATCAATTGATCACGTTCGCATTTCTGTTGTGATCCTTTATCCCATGATCCCCTCAGCATGTCCCCCTCCCAACATTACTTGTCTTGCTTCTTTTATTACTGTTATTGGTATGTACATTATTATATTGCACAAGGTGTTTGTGTGTGTCTTGTCTTAGCCTCGTCACTAGGGGTGTTAATGGATATTTGAAAACTGACTAAACGGACTGAACCGTACTGCACCGAACCAATTTTTAAGTTTCTTTTTGAGAAACTGTAGGTTTTATATAAATCTATAACCGCATCGATAATTAGGATACATTTTTTATTTTATAAAATTAAATCGAAAAAATACCGAACCATACCGAATAAATTTTACATGTGAAAAATATATTTATTTAGTAAGTTTAAAAATAATAATGCATTAAATTTTCTTTGGGCCTTGGAATTATGAAAACTATTACAAGCCAATAAGTAATTAAACTCAAAATACTAACTAAAACATATTATGCTACTTCTACTTAAACTGAGTTATTTCATGTATCTTTATTAGCAAGACACAAAGTATTCTAGTGATTATGAGTAGCAAACTATAATATATTGAATATGTTTTCTTTAATATAATTTAGATTTATATTTTTGAATATTTAATCTTTTATAGACTATATTCTTGAGTCCCAACTTGGTATATCTTTCAACTCGAGTGATTTTTTTTGTCTTTGTTTGATTTCTTTTACGTTGTGTGGAATAGTCAATCCATCACCCTTTAAACAGTAAAGATGTCTAAAGAGTTTTGCTAAGTCATATAAAAGAATATATGTTATTGCATTCTACTTCTACTTGTGAATTTTACATGATATTAAAAAAATACCGAAAATAACCGAACCGTACCGATACCGAAGAGAAATTGACGTGATTGAGACGATTTCGAAAGGTCTAATTTTTGTTATACATAATAGAATAACAAAAAATTGGTATGGTACAAAATTTATAAAATAACCGGCTGAACTGAACCATTGACACCCCTACTCGTTAGTACTTCGCCGAGGTTCGGCTCGACACTTATCTATATATGGGATCGATTGTACTGATATTGCACTTTGCACTTCTTGTACAGATTTTGGTGTTGATCCTAGCTGATCTTGAGACTAGCTGCTGACTTCATTCGCAGGAGACCCAAGGTAGATGTGCCGGCGTTCACAGACCTTGGAGTCCCCTTCTAACTATTTCAGTTTACTGTTTCTTTTAATTCGAGAACAGTTGTACCTTTTCTCAGCCAGTTAGTTCTAGTTAATTTTAGAAGTTCGTGAGTTGTGACTCCAGATTCTAGATAGTTATGTACAATATTTTAGATTTGTTATGAATTTTCGTACTCTTTTTAATATGTTATGGCTTAATTGTTGTTGATCCCTCCAAGTTTTAAGAATTAACTTATCGAATCTCTAATGTTGGTTTGCCTAGCAACTGAAATGTTAGGAGCCATTACGGTCGCAATGGTGGGAATTTCGGGTCATGACACTTTAAGTGGTAAGATAATTATTTGAAATTTTAAATCACTTACAAGTATTAAAGAAAGGTGATAAGTTTGGGCTTATTGTTGTTCTTTTTATTCTAAAAGGCCAGGTTTCACAACCTATATCTTGTTTTTAATTCTCTATCAAAGGCGATTAGTTCTTGTTATTGCTGTTAGGATTCGACTTCAAGAATAGACTTATTGAATTCGAGTGACTCTTTCTTGAATTCAATTTATCTTTAATTTTTGTCTTCTTTATTTTTTTAAGCTTCCGCACGTTTTTTATTTTTTTAGTAGTTCTTGGATCCTTATCGTGCTATTATTAGAGAAAAAGAGAAAAATAGCACTATTTATATTATTGGGGCTAGGGGTGTCAATGGCTCGATTCGGCCGGTTATTTTATAAAATTTTTACCATCCAATTATGCTATTATGTATAATCAAAATTAGATTTTTGAAATCGTCTTAATCATGTAGGTTTCTCTTCGGTAACGGTACAGTTCGGTTAATTTTTGGTACTTTTTAAAATATCATATAAAATTCATCAGTAGAAGTAGAATGCAATAATATATGTTCTCTTATAGAACTTAGCAAAACTCTCTAAATATTTTTACTGATTAAAGAGTAACAACAACAACAACAACTACCCAGTATACTCCCACCAGGTGGGGTCTGGGGAGGGTAATATGTAGACGAGCCTTACCACTACCCAAAAGGGAAATAATAAAGTTCCTGAGGATTGGTTAGTTTACGAGAAATACTGATTAAAGAGTGATGAATTAAAAAAATGAAAGATGGTTAGAATATAGATCCATCAAAGTATTGTACTACAACGTAAAAGAAACCAAATAAAGGCAAAGAAAATATATATCACACGAGTAAAGAGATATTAACCTAGCTGAGACTCAAGAATAAAATCTATAGAAGATTAAATATCCAAAATAAATAAATCTAAACTATATGAAAGGAAACATATTTAATTTTGTTATGAAATCTCCTATTTAAGGTGAATGTCTATAATTAGAGAGATTCTAGAGTTCTATTCTTGGTAGATAAATCATCCCCCTCCCTATAAATAAAGGGGTCTTCTACCATTGTAAGACATCCCTAACATTCTCCAAGTATCAATAAGAAGAACTCTCTCTATTCTTCTCTCTATTGCTCTTGTTCTTGCATTATTGTTCTTGTCTTTTATATTATTTCATAACACGTTATCAGCACGAGTCTCTAACCAATTGAAATTTTCGATTGTCTTAACTTTTGTTTGTGTAGGGTTTTGCTTCAAAGAAAGAATGAAGAAAGAAAAAAAAAGGAGGAACGAAACAGAAAGCAAAAGAAGGAAAAGAAAAAGAAAAAAAAAGAAGGGAGGAACGAAACAGAAAGCAAAAGAAGGAAAGCAAAAGAGAAAAGGAAGAAAACATTGAAAATATAATTGGTATACCTTAAAGGTAAGTAATTTACTTTTCCCTTTCAAATTCTTGGAATTCTATAATTTGATTTTATATACAAAGCATAGACAACAAAGTTTGATTATAACTCTAATGGAGTTTGTAAGAAATTATAACCACATGAAGTGGTAAAATCTCTATGTCCTGCCATGATTAAATTTATGTATGATTGTGGGCAAATAATTGAAAATCCGTCCCATTGAATTTGCTCCATTCCCTTTAGAGAATGTGGAAGCAGTATATGATAAGTCTGAAAGAAGACTAAAATATTACCATGAAGGTATCAATGAATGTGGACGTGGCAAAGAATTCCGTCCAATTGAATTTGCTCCATTCCCTTTAGAGAATGTGGTAGCAGTATGTGATAAGTCTGAAAGAAGACTAATTACCGTAAAGGTATCAATGGATGTGGACATGGCAATAGACGAAGTTATAATCGTCATTATTGTGGTAATGAGAACAATAAGGATTCTCAAAATAATCTTTCACTTTATGAAAGTAATATTTGACATGAGATTGTGTAAAGCACATGATTTTGATCCATTCCCTGAAGTGAATGTGATAATTGTAATAGAGCCCGTAAGTATGAACACGCTCTTGATGTAATTTTGGATTATGTCTGACATTATGAAAAGAAAGTTCGTTACCCTTGAAATTTCGGGCAAGAACTATATGATATGGGTGTTGGATACTTAAATCCATTTTGGATGCTATGGGTCTTGGAGACGCCATTAAAGACAGAAATAATGCATCCACCCAAAACTATGCTAAGGCCTTGATTTTCTTGCGCCATCACCTTGATGAAGGTTTGAAACTATGCTAAGGCCTTGATTTTCTTGCGCCATCACCTTGATGAAGGTTTGAAACTATGCTAAGGCCTTGATTTTCTTGCGCCATCACCTTGGTGAAGGTTTGAAGATTGAATATCTCACCGTCAAAGATCCACCTATCTTGTGGAATGGCTTAAAGAAGAGATATGACAACCTGAAGTTGGTCACTCTGCCACAAGCACGATACGATAAGAACCCAAAAGCAAAAAGTTTATAAACTATATATTATCGTTGCGGTGAAAACGGGCACTGGTCAAAGGCTTGCCGTATACCATGACTTTTGGTTGACCTTTATCAAGCATCTCGAAAGAGTAAACGCCCTGAAACGAATTTTATCTCTGACGACAACTTTGACATCACCCACTTGGATGTGGCAGACTTCTTTGAGCAACCCGAGGGGAAGATAGACCACCTAATCGGTGATGGATCCGTGATGAAAGAAGATGGAGCTATTTGATTTTATTTTACTTGTTTTAGTGAATGAATAAACCAATAGCCATTAGTATTAGCTCGTATTAGTTAGTTCATGATATAATGTTAGTGATAGTTCTTTAGAATGTATCAATATGCTCAAATATCAATAATATTTTTACTTTCCAGTAGAGGTACTCGACTAACCTGAAAAATTAGTCGGTTATCTCATATTTCGCATAAAAACTGCAAAACAATCGATTGTCAATGATCAACAATCGATTGTCTTTAAAACTGTGATATGGAATTTTACAAAAACAGTCAACAATCGATTGTCAATGTTTAACAATCGATTGTCGTTAGACAGTGTAATCTGTAATTTTTCAAAAATCATCCACAATCGATTGTCTATGTCTAACAATCGATTGTCATTAGACAGTGTAATCTGGAATTTTTCAAAATAGTCAACAATCGATTGTCTATGCTTAACAATCGATTGTCTTAAGACAGTGTGATCTGAAGTTTTTCAAAATAGCAAATAATCGATTGTGTGTGTTTAACAATCGATTGTCAATGTTCAACAATCGATTGTTTGTGTTTAACAATCGATTGTTTGAAGAAAATGCTTAAACTGAAATTTTCAAACTGCATAGTAATCGATTATGGAAAACATATAATCGACTATCTGATTTATTTTAGTCAATCACATCAGCAGATTTTGAAAATATTATGTGACACAAACGAATTGAACTTGTTTATTCTTATGTTCGTGTATTTCTTTTGTATATCAAACCATGGGAATTAAATTGATTGAAGGCTTCGGAAGAGCAACTGTAACTCTGCCCAAAGGCATGACGTTTATCTTAGAGAATGCAATATTCTCCTCCAAGTCTAAGAAGAACTTGTTGAGTTTTAAAGATATCATTCAAAATGGATATCATGTTGAGACAATAGATGAGAATAATCTTGAATTCTTCATGAAAATGAGGCTGCCCATTTCGGTTTGGGTTCACGCCATTTTGCATGCAGCAATGCTAGTTCGTCGGCTGCCCACTTTGGTTTGGGTTCATGCCATTTTGCATGCAGCATTTTAGTTTGTCGGCTGCCCACTTCGGTTTGGGGACATGCCATTTTGCATACAGCAATGCTAGTTCGTCTCTGACTGACGAATTGACACAAATATTCTCCGTTGCAATTGGTTTTGGGTCATGGACCCAATATATCCCATTTAAGAATCTTTGGATGCGCAGTATATGTGCCTGTAGCACCGCCATCCCGCACCAAAATGGGTCTACAAAGAAGGTTAGGAATATATGTTGAGGTTGAATCGCCCTCCATTATTCGCTACCTCGAAACATTGACAGGAGATTTGTTCACTGCACGATTTGCAGACTGTCAATTTGATGAGACACTTTTCCCAAAATTAGGGGGAGAAGTTGGTGAAACCAAACGGGAAATTTTGTGGGAAAATGCATCATTATCTCATCTTGATCCACATACCTCTATTTGTGAAAGAGGCACAAAAGATTATCCATTTGCAAAGAATAGCAAATCAAATGTCTGACGCATTTATAGATTTGAAAAGGATAACAAAATCACATATCCCCGAAGTGAATGTGACAACATCTGATTCACGAATACATATTCATTATTGGAAGAATATGAACATGAAATTGGTATTAAATATACCACACTCACCCCTAGAAGGAGGTTTGAGATGATACCACACTCACCCCTAGAAGGAGGTTTGAGATGATATATGGCATGAATGATCGTTGGTCACGTACCTATTGTACGCCAAAGTATTTTGGAAATATGACTATTAAAGGACAACGATAATGCAAGAAACATATCTTGCATATAAGTTTGACATGACCATAATGGTATAACTTTCTCTTTAAGAAAGATATTCACCACATGGATGTTGATGAATCTGTGGTAGTACAAAATTAATTGAGAGCTCTAGCAGAGCCAATTATTACTATGTTGGAGAAACACAATTGAGTATTGTGCTGTAGTAAGTCTCAAAGAAACTTATTCAGTTTCTAAAGTACACGCGAAAGCGATTGATTATATTGAGACTATAAATAAAGGAAGGCTTTGATATCTCCTATTACTACAACTTGTAGCGGGGTAATTTGCATGTGAAAAGCTACCCGCTTTGTTCTCCAGTTTGTACTACACAAAATAAAGAATGCCACAATAAAGTGGATATATATTGGTATAAAAACCCATGTCATAATAAACCTAAAGTTTATTGATAAAGTGCACATGTCATGGTGTAAATTTGAAGTTTACCAATATTGATAATTTATTTAGTTGGCATTCGTGTTAGCCATCTCATTTTAAGTATGATGTGCAAATTCACATAGGTGAATATTAAAGAACTAGAAAGTTCTTTACGAATTCTCTTGTATCACTTGTTCTCATTAATGAACTGACCAACTAAAGAGTTCGGGTTGAAGCCCATAAATTCTGGAAATATCAAAGGTGAATATGGGCCCATTCACCTGCCATGTATACCACATATGATGCATCTATGAAATGGTTACATGCGCAATTGTTATTAACCCGCAGCCTGGCCGGTGCTTGCGAGGTAAATTGCTCAGTAATCTAACTTCGAGCATAATTTCCAGATTCTCTACTCAAGATAGTTCATCTTGATAAGTTGGTTTATATCAAAGTTGGTTTAGCAAGATAATTATTAAGTGCTTCCACTTAATAGCTAAACTGTTTCTTATGAGAACAAAGTTATATATATCAGTTTGATATAAGTTGTATACGAGAGTATATTCTCCCCTCACAAGTGGTTCAAGGTCAGGAACCAAATAATTTCATCTTATTATTAATGTGTTGTGTATATTGACATGATAATGCACAAAGATGATTTTCCAAAGTTGAGGAAACAAGTTAGCTTTACTAACATGAGGGGGAGACATGATAAACGCTTGAGAAAATGTTACATGGGATGAATTATCATTTGTATATGTATATCCCCGAATATCATGATATGAACCTGAAGTTCATAAAAGGGATAATTCAATTGCAACATATTGCAAAGCATGCTATACGCATTTGCTGACCCAAAGAAAGTAACTAAATGGAAGAGATACAATTCAAGAAGAATTGATTCCATATGAAAGACATGTAGTTTTGAACCTATAGTTCAAATGCTTGAAAGTATAAAGTCAAAGGTATGTATAATCAGTTTTCGATATCTTATTTGTCTAGCATGACATGGAAAACTTGATATGCATCTAAAGTCTATTATATGGCTTATATGACTTAACTTGAAAGATTTAAGTTGCTTGAAGCATATGCAATTCTTGGTCCTGAAGTACCACATCATTAGTACAATTTGTGTACATATGTATCTTGCTATAACTATAAGCATGATGGCATTGAGAATGCATCTATGGAGATATTGAAGAGTTATTCCACGACATTATATGAAGATGTTCATATCTATCAAGAATGATGATTTCAAGGTACGGAATATTTATTCAAGTCAATATGGTTGATTTGTCAAACGTCTACCAAAGATCGTTTTGAAGATGATGCACAAGATTGAAATGCAAATGCTCAAGGATATAAATTGATGTACTCATTAGGGGGAGTTAATGCGCGTTGCACTCTTTTTCCCTTACAAGGTTTTGTCCCACTGGGTTTTCCTTGCAAGGTTTTTAATGAGGCAACCAATAGGCGCATATTCAAACATGTGTACTCTTTTTCCTTTCTTTAATTTTTCCCGTTGGGTTTTGGTTTTAAGGTTTTAACGAGGCACATTGTTGAATAGACATTCAAAGGGGAGTGTTATGAAATCTCCTATTTAAGGTGAATGTCTATAATTAGAGAGATTCTAGAGTTCTATTCTTGGTAGATAAATCATCCCCCTCCCTATAAATAAAGGGGTCTTCTACCATTGTAAGACATCCCTAACATTCTCCAAGTATCAATAAGAAGAACTCTCTCTACTCTTCTCTCTATTGCTCTTGTTCTTGCATTATTGTTCTTGTCTTTTATATTATTTCATAACAAATTTATTATAGTTTGCTACTTATAATCGCTAGAATACTTTTTATCTTGCTCATGAAGATACTTGAAATAACTTAGTTTAAGTGAAAGTAGCATAATTAATTTTAGGAATTAGTATTTTGAGTTTAATTACTTGTTGGCTTGTAACGGTTTTCATAATTCCAAGGCCCAGAGAAAAATTTAATGCATTATTATCTTTAAACTTACTATATAAATATATTTTTCACATATAAAATTTATTCGGTACGAATTATGTATTTTTTTGTTTATTTTCATAAAATAAAAAATATACCCTAATTATCATTGCGGTTATAGATTTTATAAAAATTTACATTTTTTTAAATAAAAACAAAAAAATCGATTCGGTATAATACGATTTGATCGATTTAGTCAATTTTTTAAATATAAATTAACACTCCTAATTGAAGCTTTAAATATTTAGGGGCTTAAGGCAAGAGCTTCCTGTCCCTTACCCTAGAGCCGCCCGCCCGTCCGGAGGCAAAAATAAGAGTTTACGAAGACTGAAACTAACAAATCAGAGAATAAAAGAAACTGGAAAAACATCAACATCCCTACGTACTATTATGCTAATTGGCGTAAGTGACTAGCTAGTACTACTATACAAGAGATCAATACATTATAAATAAAAAGATTAATTACAGATTGTATTTGGAAAGCTCTAGAACGTAAGGTTTTGCAATAGTACTGTTGCTGAGTATGCAAAGTTGCTGATTGTGTAATTTAGCCAATCAGAATAGGCCCAACGAGTGAGACCGTCGACTAGGCCCAAAATTCCCAACCGGGTGCCCAAGTCTGTGTACGTAAAACGTATTGTGTTTGAAGGAAACTGCACTTTACCTTCAAACCCTAGCTTAATTTTTCTCTCTTCCTTTTCTCCGTCGACGGTATCATCAACCTCAACAGAAACAACGATTGCGCAAAGTAGAAGAAGATAAAGATGGCGAAGTCAATGAGGTGTAAGAGGGAAAAGAGGCTGAGAGCCATAAAGAGAGAGATAGTTGCTTCAGAGCCCTCTGTCCTTAAGAAAGAAGCTGCTAAATTAGCTGCTCAAGAAGCTGCTCTTGCTGCCCCTAAGCTTGTTGTTAAGTCTCCCTTCACCTCCACTACCATGGATACTTCTGCCTCTACTCCTAGCAACGACAACGCCATGGGTATGTTTTTGCTTATATATTTCTTTATAATGTTTTCCATGAACCCATCTCAAGTTTAGCAATTTAATCGGTTTTATTGATCTCTTTTTGCTTTATTTGGAATGAAGATGATATCTTTTTTTGTTTGTTATGCTGTGCTTTCCTCATGGGAAGAGCTAATTTTGTTGTGATTATTCGTTATCATAGTTTTACATGTTGACACAGGATTAGATCTCATGGAGTATGCTATTTGCCAGTAATATTGTGTTAGACAGAAGTATCTAGGGTGTTAACAAAAGTTTGAACTATAGAGAAACACTCTACAGAGCAAAGGTTTTAGAATAAGTACAAGTACGACAAGAATATATCATTGTAAGCCTAACCAACATAAAAAGAGTGAAGTTGAGGTGAGGTGAGGCTGGACGGGACATAAATGCAGATAATTCAGATATCTAGGGTCGTTTTCCCAAGAGTATATTAAATTATATGAAGATTTAGAGCATATAACTAAAATGGGATAGTTTAAATAGAGCAGTGTTATTGGAGTGTTTATACGACAGGAGGATACCTATCCGGGTGCAGGCAAGTTCTTTAAAATGGTTCTATAACTGTCAGTGTTATATGAGAGTGGTATTAGGAGTCTATGTTCCTGAATTTTGGAAAAATGAAGTTACATCAATAGTCGATATGTGTACAAGTTGGCTCAAAGCACCACTCTTATAAAAGAATTCAGGAGGATACCTATCCGGGTGCAGGCAAGTTCTTTAAAATGGTTCTATAACTGTCAGTGTTATATGAGAGTGGTATTAGGAGTCTATGTTCCTGAATTTTGGAAAAATGAAGTTACATCAATAGTCGATATGTGTACAAGTTGGCTCAAAGCACCACTCTTATAAAAGAATTATAGAAAAATGAAGCTACATGAATAATGCATATAATCGGCCCTAATTAGTTGGAATTGAGAAGTAGTTTATGTTTTTTGTTTAACTTTTGTTGTAATTCGTACAATAGGTCTTCCATATTTTACTTTTCATAAGTGGAGTTTGACTAGCTCTTAAGCTACTCCAGTTGAGAAATTTTAAATGATGAGATTAATGGTTTAGCCAGTTAACATTTAACAGATTAAATGTCAGTTATCATCATCAATTCAATTTGTATCTATCTATCTATCTACATATATATCCAGTGATTCAGTAGTTATACGAATTATCTGCAGTGTAATGCCAGTAAAAGAAAATATCTTGTTACTAGTGTCTAATGAAAACATCAGGTCACTAACTTTCACTTGTAAGTCATCAACGTGCACAATCAACACAGATCTAGGGAACTCCATGGCATGCCTTTTCTCTTGAGCCCCCCCCCCCCCCCCCCCCCCTCAAAAAAAAAAGAATACTGTAATTAACAGAAACAACAAGACTGATGTTGAGCGTCTCTTCATATTGTAACAATAACCTTACTAATATATAAGTGCCCTTCCACTTATCTCGTTGTAAAAACATTATTATATGTCGATGAGATTTAACTGCTCATATACTCCCAGTGTTCTTTATCTTCTAGAGCTGATGAAATTGATAGGAACTTGCATGTTCCATCTATTTTAGCACTGCCCCTCTGTATATGCTAATTTGTCATCATCTTGATTTCCAGATGTGGAGATGGCTGATGGCAATCAAAGTGCGAAATCTTTAAAACCTCTTGGAAGGAAGATGAAAAAGAAGCTTAAAGTAGCGAAGAAGAAGCATTTTGGCAAGGGAAAGATCAGGAGGAAGAATGTTTGATTGCAGGCCCTTTGTTCTCTGGTAGCTTCTAATAGTCCTCTATATCTAGTTCCTGCTTACTGCAAGATCTTGTCGACAAGTCCCTCCAGTGTTCTCTCCTCAACTCCTCCTCTTACATTTTAGTAATATCTTGGAACTTGAGCATATGGTTGGATATGCTACTTATGCTCATACAAGTATCTTTGCTTACCAAATGAGCCTTATGTTCTTGAATCTCACCAAGTAGTTCATTTTTTCCTTTATTTTACAGTTTGTTGAACATGCTAGACTTGCATGGAAGTACGATCATGTGGAATGTAATCCAACAAGGTTAAGATATTTGAATTTTAAGCAAAGTTTAATGTTCACCCTTTTTATTAGATAGAAAAAAGAGAAGTACCGTAATTATATTTACAGTAATTACAGTAACTTGTTCCCTCTATCTAACCAACAAATAACACGGGGCATTTCTAAACTGTCCTACTATTCATCGCGCTCGAGCTTGGGGTTGACTGGATTGGACGGAGCCACAATGGGCTCAAGTTAATTTCCTCAACTTAGTATTGCTATCCACTTCCCTTGCTAAACTCAGAAGTTCTCCTCCTTTGCCCAGATTTTGGGCGTGGAAATTTTGTTATGCTCCATTTTGCATGCTCCAGTAGCCTCTCTATCCACACATCAAAGAGTCAGCCTCATCTTGTATATTCATCCTGGCTGCCTATCAACATATTTGCCAATACGCCTGCCCGATACAGTATTGAAGCTTTTGACTTGTTACCTTTCTCAGATTGATCAAGAGCTAGTTCATCATCTTTCATATGATCATTAGTAATATTCTTGTTCTCCGCAAGGCCAAGAATCTCTTCATAAGCTTTCCTTTGAACTAATGGCTTCTTCTCTCCCATCTTCCAATGTCTCATCTATAGTTTTCTGATATTCTAATCCAGTTGGCATGCAAGATGGCTTGAATATAACAAGGTACGATACATAGTCCGACAGAAGCTTACACCAAACACAAAAATCTTTCACGCTGTTAGACTTCAAGGAATTGGCCGAGGTCTCTTTACTATCATCATCGAAATGGAACTAGATTTCCGTGGCAATGTGGAAGAGTATGAGAAATCCTCATCACTAGCTGTACAACAGAGCTTATGACAACTTTCTGTTGGGTAGGGGTAGTGATAAGCCCAGTGACAACAATAATAACAGACCCGGTCTATAAATGGGGTTTAAGGAAGGTAACGTGTATGCAAGCTTTACCTCTAGTGAAGGAGAAAGGATCTATCTAATAGTCCCTCGGCTCAGAAAAAGTAAGGAAGAAGGAGGAGAAGAAATTCTGCACCTTAGCCTTTCAGCCAGCTGGAATGGTATCTATCAAGACAAAATATAGTAAGTAATTAAAAGTGTGTTATCTCTGGCTACTTAAGTTTTTAAATAAAGAAGTCACATAGTTCAACATGGTATCAAGACTCACAAAATAAATTCAGGCCAACATGGGGTTGTGAGGGGGGGGGGGGGGGGGTCTATTGAGATATTATAGTAAGCAACAACAACAGCGGCTCAGTCCCAAACAAAGTTGTGTTCGAGCGATCACTCAGCAATGAGCACTAACTGAAACATATTATTATTATGCCAAAATAAAATATTATAGAATTAAGTAATTAAAAGTATGCTTTAGGTGGTGGTTACACGGTTCAATAGTAACTCAGATACATACTTTAGCTCGTCCAAAAATCCAGCAAGGCCGAAGAGACACCAACAAGATTTTGACATTTTCTTAACGTTGTTGCTGACAGTGAGTTATAAGGTGATACTGCTGCAGAGTTTGTGGGAAGCATCGACTCCAAATTTGCATCACTAGTTCGGAGGAACCACGTAGCAAAGTGCCCCAAATTGGAGGCTCTAACATAGGTACAACAACCAAGTAGGATGACAAAATCATAATCAGCACAGCTATTGCATCCATAATAATGGTACCGAGTAGCAATGCATAGGTTACAGCAACATCCACTGAGACAAATCCTTCCTTGTCCATGAAAGCAAAACTCAATGTTGTTGCTAGTGAAACCCAGTAAACCAAACGGGAAAATTTAGAAATAGTCTGATTTACAATTGCTAATTGAAAATTAGCCATAATTTCAAAAGTAATTGAAGTTTAGCCATTTTTCATGTAAAAATAAGATCTGAATAAAAACAGCCTTAAAAATTCGGAAAATTCCAATATAATGTGCTCAAGTTTGAACTTGTAACATAATATGCTAGAAGTTTATCCGCAGGAGCTCATAATTCAGCATGTTATGCTGGAATTTTTCACGTTTCAACTGGGTATTCTTGTCCTAATTTTATATTGAATAAAATAGTAAATTATTTTTAATGACTTTGCAAGTGCTGGTTATTTTTTAATGACTAGCGCTAAAACTAGTTAGTTGATGCTATTTTTATGATACTTTCTGGACGAACTAAAAGGGAGGTCTTTGTAGGTAAGGCCTCTTATATTATGTAGATTTCAGCCGCCACTATTCTAAAAGCTTCATTCCCATCCTTTATATTGTCGCAAACCAGCTTTTGACTTGTCTTGTATTCCTTGGGAGTAAATTTATGATCAACAATACGACCTTTATATGTCTTAAAAAGATGATAGGAGTATTTATCAAAGTCCAAGCTCTTTAATTTGGCTGATGGTTCGAATTGATAGCTGATGAGATAGAGGAAAAGATTACTACTCTATTTATGTACTGTGCTTACAAAGATGGATGATATTGAATAGTCAAAGGACCAACTTAGAGAGAGAAACTTAGCTTCCTTTCAAAAACTTCTCTTTATTAATATTCTTCGTCGGATTACATTACATTTCTCTCTGTCGAATTACATTACCATATTCTACATGAAACAACAAAACACAGTGGTTAAAACTAAGTGTGGGAAACAAGGAAGTAGAAATAGCATTAAATTTCGAAACCTAGAATGTGAAATGGTTCAAAAAGTAAGCTTCTGACAGTAAATGGTTGTAATAAACAAGAAAACCGAAGAGATATGGGACAGCACAAGGTGCAAATACTAAGCTACTTCAGTTTTTGAAGATGATCCCCTTAACATTGAAATCTGACGAATTTCATGCAAATGAGAACTGTACTCTTTGAACTTGAGTTCACCGCGGTAGGCAGCGAGCAGTTCAGGAACTTTTGCTTCATATTTAGCAACATACTTCTCTAGGAAGTCCCTTTCCCTAATCATTAATATCGACGATAGTTTGCCAACTTCTGAAATAATGCCTCTTGACCACAAAACTTCCATGACAGAACACCTTGGAATAAGCCTCCTCTCCACACTACACAATAGAAAAGCTGGTCTTTGTGAAAAGTGTGACGGGCTAAAATGGAGTCTGTCAACATAGAATGTCACAATTGCCCTGATATTTTCCTCACTATAGAACATGCAAGTTGGCTGCAATCTGAAAATATTAAGGATCTCGTCATCTGAAAAGCCTACACTTCTGTAGGTTTCTAATTTCCTTTCGAGTTTGGAATGCCTAAGTATAGACATTCCAACAAAAGCCGTCCTAAATGCTGTAGAAGTAACATCAAACCCCATTTCCTTGAGTCTCAAGCCAACCTCACTCATCTTTTGGGGATTTATGGTCAAGATAACAGGAGATTTGAAAATAAACTCTGAAACTTGAGAATCAGGAATACCAATTTGGTGCAATACCTGTATAGTCTGCTTCAAACTATGAGAGATCTTCATATTAAGGATTTGTGGACTTCGCTTGATGGCAGCCATTGCTTTCACTTTACTACCCATGAAAATCTTCAGGGAATCAAAGGATGGAGTCAGTAGTTTCCTTATGCTTCTGTGGAGTATGGTGGGGTTACACCAGATAATCTTTCTGCATTCATCTTCAGAAAAGCCAATTGATTGCAAGAACAGCCACTTGGGCTTTAGTGTTTCGCCCACCCCTGATGCCTAGTAATTTAGGGCGTAGTCTAATTATTTTGTTCACTTGAGTTGCAGAAAACCCATGGTTTTGGAAGAACTCAGTTACAGCTGAAACTTTTGAACATGTATGTGTGTCTAATTGGAGTAATTTTGCTTCACTAATGAGAGTTTCTTCTGATAAACCGTGCGACCTCCTGTGACACAAATTAATGACCAACTTGCTCTCATCAGTTGGGGTGTTGCTGCCACAGCTAGTTGACACAGACTGCACCAAGAGGCTACTTTTCCTGATCTTTGTGCACAAGTGTCTTTGGCATTTATTGAGAGATTGAAGCATTTGAACCTTGCGAAGGAGATGTGTGAATACAAAGATCATGCCTCAAGGGCCACAAGTTATAATCCCGCCAATGCAAACAAAAACTGGGAACCTAAACAGCCTGTTTGCCACAAAAGAGTGTTTGTTAGTGAAAGAACAGGTCAGTGAAATTCAATATTGGTAATTATATAAATCCTCCAAGTTCAGGAAAAGTCAATATTCCACAAAAATTTGTCATACTGCCAGATAAACTCCTTAATGTGATACTGCCAATTGTCAATTCCTACAACTCGAACAAAATCTGAACACTATGACAAGACAGATCAGTAAATTAAAGTTGAAGCCAAACAATGAGTTTCCTCTAGTTGGTTTTGATCAAATTGCTGCAGTTACTCAGACATACTTTATAATATTGTTGGTCTACCAAGAAAGAAATTGGATTTCTCTATCACTAGCGAGCTAAGGAAGCAGTGGAGGATAATGCTAGAGGTTTGAGTCGTAACACTTTCCTATAATTGTAGGGTTGCTCTAAAGAGTGCTTTTGATTAAGACTTCTTTTCCCCCTTTTGACAATAAAGAGAAAATACTTGATTTTCTCGACCATTATAAAACATATCTATCCGAGTGTGACAAGGACTACACCGGCCTCACTTTGAGATACTAGTTAAGATCCATCACGAGCATCAAATCTTGGCATCCAAGTCATAGTCAAGTCCAAATTTAACACTAATCAAGCATCAATTTAGGATATTTCTTGCTAATATTCATGCCTTTTTCAGATGAAGCATTCCTTGTTTGTGTTTTTAGAGTGAGAAATTCACCTTACAAAATTTTTCTTTTGGGCACATGCCTTTTGCCACGTCTTTTACTCTTTTGTGCCTCTTAATGTTTTTTATTGATGAAGATTACTTGTGCTCTAAAGCCCGTTTCTTTTAGTAAATATCTTAAGCACATTTGACTTGTCTAGCTTAATTATATTAGATATATGAACAAATTCATTGATGAAGCCCAAGATTTAAGGCCTCTATTTCTCCTCTCTCTTCTTTGTTCTTTTCTGAGAGTAGATTCTCCACTGATAACGCCCGTGGTGCTCGTATTATTTCTTCTTCTTTTTTTTGGATAAGTGGTGCCAGTATATGTTATTTCCAGTAAACCACGACGTCTATTCACTCTTCCTTTCTTTTTCTCCTTTCTCCTCTGTCAATTTTACACATTCTGAATCAAAAGAAGAAAACATTGGGGGGGGGGGGGGGGGGGGGGGTTGTGTGTGTGTTAGTCTACTGCATGTTTCCTCAGAATAATATACACTGTTTCTATTGTGAATCTTCTTTCCAATATTATCGCACTCTTCCCATTTCAATAGGAATTCTCTACCTTGGAAGTGCTGTAACTCTTCTCCGAGTTGAACTCACTGAACATAGGATTTTACTCAAGTCAAGAACACACTTGAATGATGGTGGTGAACAGTCATTATATCAAATAATGGACGGAAAGTGAGGGATTGATATATTAGATCACTAGCGAAGCTAAGTCCTCAGGTAGGAAAGTGGTTCTAATCTATAGAACTTCCAGCACGCCGCCTCAATCTAAGGCCTTATTTCTCTACCTTCCCACCCAAAATGCTAGTTAGATTCTTAAAACTCCTAAGTTCGACATCTATCACCCAAAAAAGTGATAAGCTTATCTTGTCTCTCACAAGCAGTGATAACTATATATCTAAACTAAGCTACAAAATCTTTGTTGAGCTTATTATCCAACTATGTCATGCACTCTTGCACGCAGCTCCACAACAGGAATCTTTCTAAAGCACTATAGTTCTGACCCCTTCCGAAGACATAACAATCATCATGTTGGGAAGCAATATTTTCCTATTAGCAAACAAGTATAAGTTTAACATTAAAAAGCAGTTCCATTTTCCTACACCAACTACATTCCATATAACTCATGAGATGATCTGAAAACATCTTTTCCTAGAATATTGATCTCTGAACATTTTGCCCCTCCTATAGGTTTTTGAGAGCCTTACTACCACTTCAAATAGGCTGAATAGTGCAAAACGTTCTACAGATCTCCTATTCACCTCATCATAGTCATATCCTACTCATTTTATTCAAAATGGTCCCTATGGTTAGGTTCATTTAAACCAAATAGACTGAATAGTGAACATGTTCTACAGATCTCCTATTCACCTTCTTCGAAATGATTCCCTACTCATTTCATTCAAAACAATTCCTATGGTTTGGTCCATACAGATTTCCACAAATATTAATGGGATTTGCAGACTCAAGTCATAAGATATTTCTAGCTTTTTGCTTGTATAAGTATTAATAAGTTATTCCACATTTTTACAGTTCCACATAGACTATCCTTGTTTGACTACTCTATTGCAATAAGTACGAAGAGAAAAGTGCCGAGGGAAAAGGATATGGACCTAACTCAACCCAAAAAAGCAAACTCATGAGATTATTATTGTCCAAAACCACATAAAGAGACTACAACCCATACACTTAATATGGGGCCACGATTGGATAATGCAACATCACGAGTCGGTTTAGCTTGTTACCATATTAAGAAGAAGACCTTGAACTTAACTCAAACCTAAAAGATATCTAATGAGGTGAGGTTTCTCCAATATCATATAATAACGCATACCCTCTATCAATGCAGGACTCTAACAAAGAGTTCATGTCTTTTTCTCTTTAAGATAAGAATCAATCTGAATTAACAATATAAGTTTTTCGAAAAGAATGAAATTTTATAGAATAAGTAGGCTCTCATCTTCCCTTCTTTCCTTTTTTTTAATTAAAAGTGTTGTGAGGAAAAAGAGAAAAATAATTAACTAAAAGATAGGCTATGCAATATCTCTTTATACACACACACGTCTGAATTACCCGAAGCTCAAATAAAAAGAAAGGAACAACAAATAGAAACAGAAAGGGACGGAGAACAGTAAAAGGGTTGCTTAGGAAAAGGAATTTGGATAGAATGAAAATTAAATCAGTTAATATGAGACTTATGTTCAAGAACCAGGTAATCACCTAATTATAGAGTACAGTTCCTGTTGTTTCCTCTGTTATTTAAATCCAATGTACACAAAATTTAAATGTGAAGCATTTCCATGTTTAGAATTTTTGAAAAGAAAAAAAAACACATTAACATAGGAAGGGTGAAGATCACATACCTGCAACTCCAGGTGAGAGACCGTTAGGTCTTGGGTTGAGTCACCATGGAGGAAAGTGTGGAAGCATCCTCCTATTTTGGGAGGAAAAAAAAAAAGCGAGCAGTAGATGCATTTACCGACGAAGGCGAAATATTAAAATTTAGCATTTAGATTCTTCTAAGTTTCAAAAACCGCTACTTTTCCCCAGAGTTTAATAAATGACGAACTAACTAGTTTTCCATATTAGACAAACTTCATAATATAAATTTTACTCCCTCTCTCTCATCTCTCCGGCGCACGTTAGAGAACGTACGCCGGTCGGGTTGCGATGGCGAAAGGGGGAAGCAAAGGAAGGGGAAGACCAAGGAAAATTCCGATTGACACTTTCGACAAGCTTAACCAACTAATTTTGGAGAAAAACACAGAGTAGGAGAAGCAGAAATTACCATCAGAGGGAACCCTAGACGCCGTGGAAGTGATGGCGCCACCGGTGGAGATAGTCACTGAAACAGCAGCGAGCACAGAGACAATAGTGACAACAGAGGATGAAGATACTCCAACCTCTCCGAATACCACCGACACAGGACCCGGGACAGAACCGACCATGCAACCAACAACACTCACGGAAGAACAACCAGAGATTGCTACAAACACAGTACAACAACCCACGAAGGTCTAGTCAACACTTTTCTAGAAGAATCGATACGCGACCCATGGTATGGCACTTGATTACATCGCCCCAACCCTAGTTGAAGGGAAACCCATAGTGCAATTGGAAAAAGCAGAGGTGGAAGAGGAAGAAGCTAAATGGAAATGTGCCCTAGTGGTATACATTCTCGGAGACGGGCACGGCTTCAATGCCATGAGAAGATTCATAAACCACCACTGGTCCCATGTTCCTGAACCTGACTTATTATACCCTGAAGAGGGTTACTACATTGTCAAATTCAGGACGGTAGCAGATGCTAAAGAGGTATTGTGTGCTGGCCCTTACTCAATATCCAATAGGCCCATGATTCTTAAACAGTGGACACCGGAGTTTGATTTTTCAGAAGAGTTTCCAACTGAAATACCCCTGTGGGTTAAATTCCCCAAACTGCCAATGTCATGCTGGGGTATGAGGTCCCTCAGTCGAATAGCTAGTGTCCTAGGCAAGCCAATTTTTGCCGATAAATGTACTGCAAAACAGACAAGGATATCCTATGCTCGAATGCTCATTGAAGTTTCTGTGATCAAAGCCCTGCCAACTGAAATAACAGTAATGGATCCAAATGGAAAGAGCTTTGTCCAAGATGTGGAATATGAATGGAAGCCTTCATTCTGTGAGAAATGTCAAACATTTGGACACAACTGTGCCAATTTGCAAAAGCAGATACCTAAACAACCAACTCAGGTGTGGAAGCCCAAACCGGTCCAGGAATGGAGAACCAAGGTACCTGCAATACAGAGACAATCATCAGCAAAGGTACCTACTGAACTACAGCAGCATCCCCAATCTGCCCAGGACCAGAGGACTGCTAAGAGCAATGATAAAGGCAAGCAAACACACAGCCCAGCTCTCAACAGTATCAACTTTCCCCCTATCACCAATAACTGTGAGTAACAGGTTTGCAGCAGTGTCTACTAGTAAAGATGAACCTCCAGGGGAGGTCGGGAACATCACATCAACATCTTATCAATGAAGTGGTTAGTGTGGAACATAAGAGGTGTAAATAAGAGGTACAAACAGAAGGAATTCAGGGAATACATTAGGAAACATAACATTAACTTAGTAGGGCTAGTAGAAACAAAAGTTAGACAAGTTCATGCTAATAGAATTGCTAACCTATTAGCACCAGGATGGGGTGTCCTAACTAATTATGTCTCAGGGGAAAAAGGTAGAGTTTGGATCCTATGGAACCCAAAGATCTTCACAGTCACTAGTGTTCTGGAGGAAAGCCAGCTGATTCACAGCAGGGTTTCCAGCAGAACAGGAAACCTAAATTGTTTCCTCACTATGGTCTATGGATTCAACGGGCTGGAGCAAAGGAAAACTCTATGGAGCAGTATACAGAATTTGGCAAAAGGAATTACAGAACCTTGGGTAGTAGCAGGGGACTTCAATGCAATCTTGTGTGATAGAGACAGGCAGTCATGTAAGTCAGTTAGAATGCCAGAAACAGTGGACTTCAACAATTGCCTACAGCTTACTGGACTGACTGAACTACCTTGGAGAGGTGACAATACATGGACTAACAAGAAAACCGGTGAAGACAGGGTATGGAGAAGCTTGACATAGTGTTTGGCAATTATGAATGGAGGATCACCTGGCATCAGGTGGTCACTGAGTATGATGTACCACTAATTTCAGACCATAACCCAATGATACTAACACTGCAACCACCCACATGGCAAGGGAAGAGGCACTTCAAATTCTTCAATGTATGGGCTGAACACAGGGATTTCCAACACATTGTGACAACTGTTTGGCAAGAGGGGAGGACAGATACTATGAAACTAATATGGGACAGACTTAAAGCTTTGAAGAAGACTTTGAAGATACTCAATAGCAAGGAATTCAAAACAATTACAAGCAGAATTGACCAAACTAGACAGGAACTGGGAACCATACAAAAACATTTGAGCCAGGCCTACAGTGATGCACTACAACAGAAGGAGAAAGAACTGATCATACAACTGGAAAAATGGTCTTTGATTGAAGAGAGTGTCCTGCAACAGAAGGCAAGAGCAAAGTGGGTACAACTGGGGATTCCAACACTAAATACTTTACAGCAGTAATGAAAGATAGAAGCCAGCAGAAGCAGATTCATGAAATTACTACTGCACATGGTATCAAGCTAACTACGCCTACAGAGATTAAAGAAGAAATACTGGGCTTTTACAAAGCATTAATGGGCACTGCTGAACCAATTCTACCTGCCATCAACCCATTGTACATGTCCAATGGCCCAAAACTGAACCAACAGCAAAGACAGGAACTGTGTGCCCCAGTCACTGATACAGAGATCACAGCCAGCCTCAAAGCTATTGGAGATGACAAAGCACCAGGCGTAGGTGGATACAATGCAGTCTTCTTCAAAAAGAGCTGGAAAATCATTGGTCCCCAAGTCACTAAGGCCATCAAGCAGTTCTTCAACTCAGCAAAAATGTGCAGACCAATCAACTGTGCCACCATCACTCTTATCCCTAAAATGTCCAAACCAGCTTCAGTTAAAGAGTACAGACCTATAGCCTGCTATACTGTGCTATACAAAATCATTTCCAAAGTATTGGCAAATAGGCTGCAGAAGCTGATGGCCAGCCTCATAAATGAAGCCCAGGCAGGCTTCATTCCAGGCAGGAAAATCCAGGACAACATCATCCTAGCCCATGAACTGGTTAAAAGCTACATTAGGAAGCACATCTCCCCCAGATGCATGATCAAGATAGACCTCCAGAAGGCACATGATTCAGTGGAATGGGTGTTTCTAAAGCAAGTCATGGAACGGATAGGCTTTCCCAGCACTTTCACAACATGGATTCTGGAATGCATATCAACAGTGAGCTACACAGTCCTGATCAATGGAGAGCCAACAGTCCCATTTGATGCAGCAAGAGGATTGAGACAGGGGGATCCCATGTCCCCATTCCTTTTTGCATTGGTCATGGAGTACTTAAGCAGAGCCTGCACTGAATTGCGCAATGACCCAGTATACCAATTCCACCCCAGATGTAAAAAACTGGGAATCACACATATGTGTTTTGCAGATGACCTGTTACTGTTTGCCAAAGGGGACCTCAACTCTGTTAAGGCATTGTCCAACTGTTTTTCCCAATTTTCAGCAGCTTCAGGTCTCAAAGCCAACTTGAGCAAGAGCTCAGTTTACTTTGGGGGAGTGCCAATACTAGTACAGCAACAGATCCTCCATCATCTTGGCTATGAACCAGGCCAACTGCCTTTCAAATATTTGGGAGTACCATTGAGCACCAAGAAACTCACCTTACTGCCATGGCAACCCCTAGTGGAGAAAATCACAGCCAGAATCACTTCTTGGACTGCCAGAACCCTGTCCTACTCTGGAAGATTACAACTAGTGCAATCTGTCATCTTTGGTATTCAAGCCTACTGGGCTCAGTTGTTCATCTTCCCAGTGAAAGTCCTCAAAATGATTGAAAGTATCTGCAGGTGCTTCATTTGGTCTGGTAAGAGTACTGTCACCAAGAAAGCATACATCTCCTGGGATTGAATGTGCACTCCAAAGTCAATAGGGGGAATGAATCTAACCAACCTTAAACTGTGGAACAAGGCTGCCATTGCAAAGACCTGTTGGGACGTAGCACATAAGAAGGACAAGATGTGGATCCGGTGGATCACAGTGTACTACATCAAAGATAGGCCCTTAGATACTGTGCCAATCCCTGCCCAAGCCAGCTGGATGGTTAAGAAGATCATTCAGTCCAGGGATACCCTACAAAAGTTCCAAAACTGGAGACATCAGAAATGCACCACCAAACAGTTGTACCAGTTGCAGTTACAAGACGTACCACCAGTCCCATGGAAGAACTTAATTATACAGAACCAAGCCAGACCAAAAGCAGTGTTCAATCTGTGGCTAGCCTTACAAGACAGACTACCAACAAGAGACAGACTATATAGCTGGGGAATGGGAATTGAGCATCACTGTCCTCTATGCCAAGCCCAAGCTGAAACAAGGACCATCTCCTCACAAAATGCCCTGTCACTGTGGATATATGGAGAAGAGTAATGAATTGGCTGCAGGAACAATATACACTTAGAGGCAACTGGAGGCAGCAAATGCAATGGTTGATTGCCAAAGCCAAAGGTAGAACATGTCGTGCAGCCATTTTCAAGATGGTTACAGCTGAAGTTACATATGCTATCTGGCTTGAGAGGAATGCAAGAGTGTTCAACAAGACTTTTCGATGTAATACTGCTCTACTGAAAGACATAGTATACAACTGTAACATTAGAGGCACCCCAAAAATTAGACAACTATTACAGCATCTTAGTATATAGTAGAACCTAGATAGTTAGAATTGGAAAGTAGTTATTATGTTAGCAATCAGACAGTCGGCTAAGTTGACACCCGACTGTGGTTTTGTAATGCAACTTCATTGGTGATTAATGAAAAGTTTAATTACCAAAAAAAACTAGTTTTCCATTTCTAGGACTTGTTACAGTTTTGGTTAATTAAATAGCATTTTCATCAAGCTTCTGGAAACTTTTTTTTTTATTTAGCACCTTTTTTGACGTGTTTGGACCAAAAACAAGTGATTTTAAGCATCAGTAATAAAAGTTTTTCAGCCTTAAAAGCACATTTTCTACTTTGTGAAGAAGCTACAAATTTCTACTAAGCTGCAAAATTAATTTTTTTGAGATGAAAAATATCTTTATCAAATTTCTAATTGTCGAACTATCCATCATTTTAACATATTCATTTTTGTTCTATTTCGTCTCTTCTCCTTTTTCTAGAGTGAATTTTAATTTAGTCTGAGTAATATATTTTTGTACAATAAATCATTTAAAAGACTTATACAAGATCCAATATTATTCCTTTCATTTAACAATATTTAAATTGATTAAAAACTTAATACACATTTTAATTATAAAATTTAAAGTTTTTGTTTTACCTTAAATGCCAAAGAAATATTTATGGATATTTTAGGTTACAAGTTTTTAAAAATCTTTTTTTCATTTTTAAACTTTATCAAACACCATCAAACAATTACGGAAAATTTATCTCTTAAATAAAAGAAAAAGATTCAAAATGTCCCTTAACTATTGAAAAATATTTAAAAATAGCTTCCAGCCACCTATTGGGCTAAAAATACTCATTCATCTACTTTTTTGATTCACTTATGCCCTTTGGTCATTAAGTTAATGCTAAATTAAAAATTATTATTATTCTTTTTGTAAAACTTAAAAAAGGAATTTGCAAAATATTTTCGTTTTTTTAAAACTAATGCACCAATAGTCTACTAATTTAGTAAAATTTTCTTATTTTATTTTTTTCAATTTTTACAAAAACAATTCAGTTCTTAAAATAAATATTTTTTCCAATTTTTAAAAAGCATTTTGTTTTGGTAAAAATTGAAAAAAAAAATGTTTTAAATAAAATATTTTTTATTTTGAAAAAAAAAATCATTTTTAAAGTTTTTATAAAGCATTTCGTTTTATTTTAGTTTTTCAGTTTTTTTAAAAGAAAAATTATTTTTGTTTTCTTAAAAAAATTGAAAAAAATAGATTTTTCAAAAACCAAAATATTTTGTTGAAAACATTTTTCAGTTTTAAAAAAACGAAAATATTTTATTAAAAATTATTTTTCTGTTTTTATAATTGATGTTTATTTTTTACAAAAAAATGCTTTAAAAAACTACAAAAAATGAAAAAAAATTATAAAAACTGAAAAAAAAAGAGAGAAGAAAAAGACTTTACTAAATTAGGGAACTATTGGTGCATTACTTTTAAAAAATGAAAATATTTTGTAAGATATTTTTTTTAATTTTACAAAAGGAATAATAATTATTTTAAATTCAGCATTGACCTGACGGTATAAATGAACCAAAAAAGTGGAAGAAGGTGTATTTTTAGCCCAATAGGTGAATGAAGACTATTCTTAAACCTTTCCGATAGTTTAGGGGCATTTTGAACCTTTTCCGCTTAAATAATAATCAAAGGACAATCCCAAAGGCTTCGAACTATCATAATCTACTTTTACTTGGGATGATCCTCATGCAATCAAACACCAAGGATGTGGCAGCAAATGGTTCAAAAACTAAGTTTCAGATAGTAGATGGTGCTATAACAAGAAACTGAAGAGGTATGAGACAGCATATGGTGCAAACACTAAGCTACTTTAGTTTTTGCAGATGATTCTCTTGACATTGAAATCTGGCGAATTTCACGCAAATGAAAACTGAACTCTTTGAACATAAGTTCGCCCTGGTAGGCAGCCTGCAGTTCAGGAAATTTTGCTTCATATCTAGTAACATACTTCTGTAAGAAGTCCTTTTCCCTAATCATTAATATAGTGGATAACTTGCCAGCTTCTGGAACAATGCCTCTGGACCACAAAACTTGCATGACAGAACACCTTGGAATAACCCTCCTCTTCAGGCTACGCAATAGAAAAACCGGTCTTTGTGACAAGTGTGACGGGCTCAAATGGAGTCTATCGACATAGAATGCCACAAGTGACCTGATATTATCCTCAGTATAAAACATGCAAGTCGGCTGTGATCTGAAAATATTAAGGATCTCGTCATCTGAAAAGCCAACACTTCTGTAGGTTTCCAATTTTCTTTCCAGATTGGAGTGACTAAATCTCGACATTGTGGTAAAAGCAATCCTAAATACTGGAGAAGTAACATCAAACCCCATATCCTTGAGTCTCAAGCCAACCGCACTCATTTTTTGGGGATTTATGGTCAAGATAATTGGAGATTTGAAAATAAACTCTGAAACTTGAGAATCAGGAATACCAATTTGGTGCAATACCTGTACAGTTTGCTTCCAATTATGAGAGATCTTACGACTAAGGATTTGTGGACTTCGTCTGACAGCGTCCATTGCTTGCACTTTACTACCCATGAAAGTCTTCAGGGAATCAAAGGATGGAGTCAGTAGTTTCCTTATGCTACTGAGGAGTATGGTGGGGTTAGTGGAGATGATCTTACTGCATTCATCTTCAGAAAAGCCAATTGATTGCAAGAACTTCAACTTGGGCTTTAGGGTTTTGTCCACCTTCGATACTAATAAACAAGGGCGCATTCTAACTATTTTCTTCACTTGGGTTGCAGAAAACCCATGGTTTTGGAAGAAGTCAACTACAGCTGAAACTTCAGAACATGCATGAGTGTTTAATTGAAGTACTTTTGCATCATTAATGATGGTTTTTTTTGATAAACCATGGGAGTTCCTGCGATACAAACTAATGAGTGACTTGCTCTCATCATTTGTGATGTTGCCGCCACAGCTAGTTGACACAAACTGCACGAAGACGCAGCTTTTCCTGATCTTTGTACACAAGCATCTTTGGCATTTATACAGAGATTGAAGCATTTTAAGAGACGGGAGCCCTGTAAAGGAGATGCGTCAATGGCAAGATTATGCCTCAAGAACCACAAGTTATTAGCCTAAGAATGCTAACAAAAACTTGGAACCTCAACAGCCTGTTCGCCAACAAGAGTGTGTGTTAGTGAAAGAATAGGACAATGAAATTCAACACTGGTAATAAATACTAATAATGGAAATCATCAACATTTCAGGAAAAGTTAATCGATGATAGGCTATAATTACATATTTTAGTCGATTATTACACTCTAATTTACTGCTCTTTAGTTGAGTTTCCGCTAACCGCTAGTGTTTTGCACTAACAATGTGTTTTATGCTTTGTAGGAGTGATTCCGAGCTATATAGATATTGTAGAATGAAATTAAGTCATTTGGAGCTTTGAAGTCTGAGTACGAGCTCAAGAAATTAAGCCGGGATCGAGTTCGGGGGTCAAATTTGATAATTAAGTATGAACGAAGACTCGATGAGGCATATTGCGTACTGTATAGTAAAATAGACATAACCTTTTGTTCAGAACTCCATTTGGGCTCCACAATATATGGTTGGAAAGCTAACTCAAAGGGCTACAACTTTTATATTTTACGTTTTTCTAATTCCAAACGGAACAGGGCGAAAAATACGGTAGAAAGTTCACCGCGGTCAACGCCGCGGTTTAAGGCAGTGCCTTCCGCGGTCGTCAGCACAGTCCACACCGCGGCCGCTGCAGTCCAGACGTGAAATATTGTCATTTTTCGCGTAGGAAAAGGTATAATTGTTTGGGCCCGACCCTACTTGGTATATATACATGGAAAAATGGTATTTCTGGGGGGTTGGACATATTTTTTATACATATTTGACCTAAGGAGGCAGAGACACGATAAGAGCAAGGCGGAGAATTCTTCAACAAGTTTTTCCTTCCTCTTCTTATTGTTCATTGTTGGTTATGACTTTTGATATTGTAGTTTTACATACTATTATGAATAGCTAATTTGTTATCTAAGGTTTTAGTGAAATCCGTTGGGGATGAACTGGTTATTATATTAACATAGTTTTGAGTTGGTTGTTAATATCTATTTGGTCAACTACGTTTTAATATTGGTTAATTGAAAGGATCCTCAATTAGCCGTTCCTATTTATTATGTATCTGCTTGAGAGAGAGTGTATATTTAGGTAGTTGTTTGAACAATATCACTCCCGGAGTATAGGCGAGTCATAACCGAGGGTTTAGAGGTTAGATTAGAGATAATGATACCTCGGATGTGATCTAAGTGAACTGTAATGTGAATCTAGCTAGTGTAGCTTGAGCGAGTGCGTCTAGTAAATTATCATAATTGCTTGAGAGAGATTTATGATAGCTGGAGAGCTCATGATTGATAGAGGCAACTAAGTCAAAGCTATAAGAAACATGCAACTAATGAAATCAACAAGGGAAGAAACCATTACCTTAGACCTTTATTCCAATTGTTTACAATTCAAGCATAGTTAGTTTTCAGCTGTTTATTTATTTTCAATCTTGTCTTCTTAGTGATATTAAACAGATACAGCTAAGCCTCAGTTCTCTGTGGGATTTGACTCCGGACTTTTAGACCGGATTATATTTACAGCGACCGCTTATCCTTTTTAGGACTAGAGTTGGGCGTGATCAAATTTTGGCGCCGTTGCCGAAAAACTAACGGTGTAGTTGTAGCTATATATATTGCTAGGGTTAAAGTTTGAACTTTTATTTTATTTTATTTTATTTTATTTTATTTTTTGTATTTTTTGTATAACTGTTGATTTGAGAAACATGACATCTTGGAATTATGGGAATTTAGGTATAGATAATTCTACTATTGATCTCCATAAATATTGTGAAGGAAACCAACCGTGGCAAAATTTTCAAAACGTTCCTAAGAGCGAGTTATGTACACCAACTCAATCTTATTTGTGGAATGTGTGTGATGTGTGTGGTGGTAAAAACGGTCACCTTCATGGTTGTGCTTATATTTCTTATTTTCCCCCAACCCCTTACTATTATGGTTCTACCTTTTCTTGTGAAGTTAATAGGAATAAAGAACCTGGGAGTGCAGACTTGGGGGAGATCAAGGATATACTAAAGCGCCTTCGGGAATAAAACAATGAGAAACAATTTCACATAGAAAGGAAAGAGGCAACTATTCGCAAGTTGGAAGCTCAATTGAGTCAAGTGGTTGAAGTTTTTAATGCTCAACAAGCCATATTGAGGATAGCAGTCAAGAAGAGCATGAATTTGAGGTGTTAATTGGGGAAGTCAGAGTAGAACATCAACAACCTAGCCAACTACAATTTGAGGATGTCAATGTTGAAGAAGTGAGACTAAAGCCAGTCAAGGACTTTGAGGATACAAATTTTGTTGACTCTAGTATCATCGATGCTGAGAATGTTGAAAGTCCTGAAATTCATGTGTTTGAGCGCATTGGTCCACACTCCAAGCATTTTTCCACATTATGTTTGGATGATGATATGAAAATAGAGTCATTCGAACCAATTGAAAAGTCAAGGAATGAGGAACAAAGTGCATATATTCTGGCATTCTTCTTGCTAGAAAGTCAGGATTACATACCTTATACAAAGGCCAAGGAGTGCAGAATACTGCATTATCTCCTTGGGCTAGTTAGATTCATTCCACCGCCTCATGACCATAATCATAAGCTTGAATCAAAACTTGGGGTTCAATTCATAAGCTCGAGGTGGAGGAAAAAAGTTATTCGCGTCGTGCCGCGACGTTAAATCAAGCGTTTGTTGGGAGGCAACCCAGCTTTATTGCTTTATTTTACTTTTTGTTTTTTTAATTGTATTATTTTTGTAGTGTCAATTTTCTATTTTCTAGGAGCATGGAAAGCAAAGGTATTGGAAGGATGCAACAACAAACCAAATGGTTGGAACTAAGTGTGAGGTACCCGCACGAAGGACCAAACTTGGGAGAAGACTGAGTAACCCATGAGCTATTATTGCTTTGGCCTTTGGCCTACCAGGGAGTCTCTTTTATCCTTTTATTAGTTATAGTGTGCACTGGGGACAACGCACAATTTTAAGTGTGGGGTGAGGAGATTGTCTGGGTGACTTTCTATTCTATTTTTGTTGTGCTAGTTTAACTGAATTTTTTTAATAGCAAAGATCGGACTTTTCCCGACGATGGATCTATTAGACAGTTTTCTTGAGGGATTTAAGTCTTAAAAAAAACTTTTGTTAGGTAGTGTAGCAATTACCCCTTGGTTTTTCTTTAAACCACGGTTCTTTTCCAAGGGTTTTGTTTGAACCGGGTGTAGATAGTTTTTTTTTTTTTTTGGGGGGGGGGGGTGGGGGGTAGAGCCAATGTGCTTGTTTTAAATTGAAGCAATATCTCTTCAGTTTGTTATGCCTTGAGAATAGTGAGTACTTTGGTTGTGACGCTTAAGCTCAGTTTTTGACTCTTGTATGAGTACCTTAAATTGTATGATCTTAAATTTGCTTAATTGCTTTGACTAGAGTGTCTTGATGAGTGCAATCCTGAGTGAGTTATGTGTCATGTGTGTGTAAGAATTTGTTATATTTTGTGCATTGCATTTGATACCTAGAACTTGCCCCGTGTGTTTGCAAAGTAAAATAGTAGTTTTATTCAATCTAGGAAGTGATATAGGCATTTTTTTGTTGAGTCATATATGTATATTTTACCCACCTAATTGTTATGTATCATAGTTAACCCCTTTGAGCCTGTAATCTTGTTTCTTTGGCAACCACATTACAAGCCTTACCCATTTGTTTGAATTAACCGTCTATTTGAACCTTTTCACCTCTCATGAGCACTTGAATTGTTATGAACTTTGTAAAAGTTAAAGTCTGGGTTGGTTGGGTTGGCTTTTGAGTGGAGCTAATAGAATAAGGAGAAAGGTGCACTGTTTTAAAAAAGGAAGAGCCACTTGAATTGAAAAAAAATAGTTGGATTGTTGTGAAAATAAAAACAAAAAAAAAGATTCCTTGATAAGTGGTGGCTCTTGAAGTAAGTGTGCTTAAAGAAGAATGGGGTAATTTACATTGATGTGAAGGTGGAATTTTGGTTTGACATAAGTATTGGGTTTATATGTATTAAAGTGCTTAGGGAGGTGTAGTCACTCTTATATCTAAACGTATCCTACCCGTCCCATAGCCTACGTTATAACCCAATAAAGTCCTAATTGATCCTAGATTGAATGAGCTCGATTAGTAGAGTAGTACACTACGGGCAAGCTTATGGTGCATCTTTTGTGGCATATGAATGTTATTTCTGAGAGTTAATGATTCTTTCTATCTTGAGTTCCTAAGTGTTCTTACGTTTTATTGTGTGGAACTACTCTCTTGTTTGGTGTGAGGGCACTTGATTCATGAAGGAAAAGTAATGTCAGTGACCTCTATGTTAGAGTAAGCAGGTGAGTTGTAAATAATGCGTGGTACTTGTGAGTCAAATCTTGAGGTGAAGATGTTACGTTTTTGTGCTTAGTCTATTTGAAATACTCTTGGTGTGATGAGTTAGAAGAATTGTTTAAAAAGACCGTGTCTATATAAAGTGTAGTTTGATTGTTCGAGGACGAGCAATGGTTTAAGTGTGGGGTGTTGATGATAGGCTATAATTACATATTTTAGTCGATTATTACACTCTAATTTACTGCACTTTAGCTGAGTTTGCGCTTTAACCGCTAGTGTTTTGCATTAACAGTGTGTTTTATGCTTTGTAGTAGTGATTCCGAGCTATATAGATGCTATAGAATGAAATTAAGTGATTTGGAGCTTTGAAGTCCGAGTAAGAGCTCAAGATATTAAGTCAGGATCGGGTTCGGGGGTCAAATTTGATAATTAAGTACGAACGAAGACTCGAGGAGGCATATTGCACACTGTCTAGTAAAATAGACATAACTTTTTGTTCAGAACTCCATTTGGGCTCCACAATATATGGTTGGAAAGCTAACTCAAAGGGCTACAACTTTTATGTTACGTTTTTCTAAATTCCAAACGGAACAGGGCAAAAATACGGTAGAAAGTTCACCGCGGTCCACGCCGCAGCCGAGGCAGTCCAGACGTGAAATATTGTCTTTTTTCGCGTAGGAAAAGGTATAATTATTTGGGCCCGACCTTACTTGGTATATATACATGGAAAAATGGTATTTTTGGGGGTTGGACATATTTTTGACACATATTTGACCTAAGGAGTTAGAGACACAATAAGAGTAAGGCGAAGAATTCTTCAACAAGTTTTTCCTTCCTCTTCTTATTGTTCATTGTTGGTTATGACTTTTGATATTGTAGTTTTACATAATATTATGAATAGCTAATTTGTTATCTAAGGTTTTGGTGAAACCCGTTAGGGGTGAATTTGTTATTATATTAATATAGTTTTGAGTTGGTTGTTAATCTCTATTTGTTCGACTACGTTTTGATTTTAGTTAATTGAAAGGATCCTCAATTAGTCGTTCCTATTTATTATGTATCTGCTTGAGAGAGAGTTCATATATAGGTAGTTGTTTGAATAACATCACTCCCGGAGTATAGGCGAGAGTCATAACCGAGGTTTTAGAGGTTGGATTAGAGATAACGATACCTCGGATGCGATCTAAGTGAATTGTAATTTGAATCTAGCTAGCGTAGCTTGAGAAAGTGGGTCTAGTAAATTATCATAATTGCTTGATAGAGATTTGTGATAGTTGGAGAGTTCATGATTGAGAGAGGCAAATAAGTCAAAAAGCTATAAGAAACATGCAACTAATGAAATCAACATCGAGGGAAACCATTACCATAGACCTTTATTCCAATTCTTTACAATTCAAGCATAGTTAGTTTTCAGCTGTTTATTTATTTTCAATCTTGTCTTCTTAGTAATATTCAGTGTTTTGAAAAGCCGTCGCTTCGTCATTTAAAGCGCGAAGCAACGCGAAGCGACCATCTATCGCTTTTTGCAGGCTGAAGCGAGGCGACCTAGAGAAGCGATCGCTTCCATGGCAGAAGCGCAGAAGTGCAGAAATCTATCGCTTCTTGATTAAAACAGCAGAAGGGCCCATTTTTAAAAAAAAAACTTTTGGGTCTGTTTTTTATTATACAGAAAAGACCCTAAATTGACAAAAAGAGTTACGCTTCTCTCCTTCAGTAGAAAAAAACAGAGCTAGGGTTTGCTGGACTTTCTTCTTCCTTCTGTTGCTCTGCTTCAGTTCAAACAACAGAGAGCTAGGGTTGCCAAGCTGCTTCTACAGGTAAGTTCCTCTTTGCTTTCTTCTTCTTCTTCTCGTTTTTTTTCTCCTTTTTTCTTTCTTTCTTCTTCTCGTTTTTTTCTCTTCTTTTTTATGATATATATATATATATATATATATATATATATATATATATATATATATATATATATATATATATATATATATATATATATATATATATAAACAGTTCAGTTTATTTATTTTGTCAAGATTAATTATTATATATATATATAAAAAATAAATAGTTCAGTTTATTTGATATTTTCAGAATGTATATTCCATTTTTTATGAGTAATTATTATATATATATTAATTGTGAAGATGAAGAAGTATTTGAAGGCGACCCCGATTTAACTTGGGGTGATGTTGCGGTTGCTAGTGGAGTTGGGGAGGATCCTTATAGTTTAAGGAGTTGTACTCCAAGTTCGAGTTCTATTAGGAAGGGAAAAAGTGTGGTCACTACAAGTCGATCCATTGATGAAGGTGAGAATGATCATGAAGAGGAGGGGGAAGAAGAAGATGACGAGCAATATGAAGATAACCGAGGAATTCAAGATTTTGACAATCTTGAAGGAGAAGAAGACATAGAAGAATAAGATGTTGATTGACTTCTAGTAATTTAGTAGCTTTGATTTTGCTTGTCTTATGGTTTATAGATGGTTTGTGGATGATTTGGTGGTACCTGGTACCTACTTTTAAGTATTTAAATTGATGTTTTTGACTGTTTATAATTTTACATTATGTTTTTTTAAGAATTGCGCTTCACTTCAAAAAAGCGTGCGTTTCTTTGCGTTTTGCGCTTTGAAGCGAGGCGAGCCCTTGTCGCTTTTTTGCACTTTGCGCTCTCCAAAACACTGGTAATATTAAACAGATACAGCTAAGCCTTCGTTCTCTGTGGGATTCGACTCCGGACTTTTAGACCGGATTATATTTGCAGCGACCACTTATCCTTTTTAGGACTAGAGTTGGGCGTGATCATTAATACTCCCCAAAAATTTGTCATATTGTCAGATAAACTCCTTAAGATCTACAGACGCATAAGAAGTAGGGATAGGCGTTTAGGAAGTTCAACTTGGATATGAAAAGTTTGGTTTGGATTTTTCGGTTTTTGGATTTAAGAAATTACAATCCAAATTGATTTGTCTAGCTTAATTATTATATTTAGAAATATGAACACACTCATAGGTGAAGCCGGGGATTTTGTAGCCTCTACCTCTCCTCTCCCCCTCATTCCTTTTTGAGAGTAGATTCTCCACTGATAACACCTCATGCTCGTATATTGTATTCAAGAAGTGGCGTTCGTATATGAAACTGCAATTAACCACGACATCTATTCATTCTTTCTTCTGTTTTCTTTATCCTCTATCTAATTTTTCTTTCCCCTTATATTTCTTATTCATTCTGTGCTTTTAGATCATATTTATCTATTTAGTACACTAAGAATAATAATCTCTTAAATACGTTCACCTCAAGCCTTTAGGCATACACCTTGCCTTGTGCTTTTGTTTTTCATAACATCCTGCAAACCTAAGCGTCCAATCACGAGCAATTTCACATATTCTGAACCAAAAGAACGAAATAAAGTAAAAGGAGTGTTAGTCTACTGCATGCTTCCTCAGACTAAAGAATAATAAGCACTTTTTTTATAATCGAGAAATTCCCAAGGGCCAGTGGCTCTCGGGTTGAAACTTGTAGATATTAAGACCATCCCTCTACCCTTCTCACTTAAATATCATGCTTTTGTTTGTGGCACAATTGGAACTCATGACTGCGCACAACCCACAGATCAAGCAATGCACTCTTATCATTAGACCAAAACCCTGGGGCAAACACTTTCTGTTGTGAATCTTCTCTCCAGTATAATCCCACTCTTCACATTTCAATAGGGAATTCTCCATCTTAGAAGTGTTGTAACTCATCTCTGAGTTGAAGTCATTGACTATAAGATTTTACTTAATTCAAAACACACTTGATGGATGGTGCGATCCATCATAATATCAAATATTTTAAGGAAAGTGAGCGGTTGATACATTAGCTCATAGCTGAGCTAAGTCCTCCGGTCGGGAAGTTCTAGTGCTCTGCCTCAATGGAATAAGAACCTTATTTTCTCTATTCAGATTCTTAAAACTCCCAAGTCCCATCATTTATCACCCAAATAAGTAATAAGCTTATCTAGCCACTCACACTATACATCTAAACTAAGCTTCAAACATACTTTGTTCAGCTTATTATCCAACTATGCCATCCATTTACTTATATGCAGCTCCAACAACAGGAATCTTTCTAACGCACTATCCTCCTGGCCCCTTCAGAAAACGTAACAATCATCCTATTGGGAAGCAATGTTTCCTATTAGCAAGCAAATACTATAAGTTTACCATTAAAAGTAGTTCCATTTTCCTACACCAATTACATTTCATGTAACTCGTTAGATGATTTGAAAACATTTTTTCCTTAAAAATTGGTCTCCGAACATTTCTGTTTTGCCTCTCCTCTAGGCTTTTGGGAACCTTACTAACACCTCCCAAATAGGCTGAGAACAGTAAAATGGTTGCTCAATAAAAGGAATTTAGATAAAATGAAAAATAAAAGAAGAAAAAACAGTTAAATTGTGCTCGAAAACCAGATAAGCACCAAATTATGGCACATAATTCCTGTTGTTTCCTCCATTATGTAAATCAAATTTACAATAACTTGAACAATTTCCCAAGTTTCGAAATTTTACAACTGAAAAATTAAATTACATAGGATGAGTAAAAATCACATACCTGCAATGCAAACAACTCCAGTGATTATTGAGAGTAGCGGACGAGCGAGCAGCGGTGCCTATTTTGCGGTCGAAGACCAAATATTCGATTTTAGCATTCAGATCCTTCCGAATTTTACAAACTGCTACTTTGGCCCGAAGCTCATATGTATGGCCAACTGCGCTAAAAATCCTCCTCCAGGGCTATGAATACTACCATTTTATCTTTTGTTTAATTTTGTCCCGGTTTGCTCCATGGGCAACCTTCAAATAAATTGTTGTTATAAAATAATACCGGTTAGCTAGTTTTTGGATCGCTCATTTAAAAATAATTGATATTTACAAACTGATTGAAAAATAGTTATTATTTTGATAAAATAGGACCGGCCCAACATAATATACTAAAAATATTGTAGATTGAAGCACCGGTATATGAACTTCTAATATATTATACTGGACCAATATATTATACTGAAAAGTCAGTATATTATGCTAGAACCCCATTATAATATGCTGGAATTTCAATATTCTTATACTGGAACTTCATTATAATATGCTAGAAATCTAATATATTATGATGGAGTATTTTTTGAATTTTGAACAATATCTTCGTTATTGAAGAAAAATATTTTTTTAAATTTTAAAGTTGAAGTAGAAGCAATTTTGAAGAGGTAGAAAAAAGGGGGAAAATACATATAGATAAAATTAAGAAAAAATTTCAAAAGCCAAGCACAATAGATATTTTACCAACATGGCAACTAAATAAATACATATCTTATCAAAAGCTATAAACATGGATCAATAATCACGTTTAAGAAAAAATATTGAAAGCATTTTATTCCTAAAAAAGCGCCTAAAATGATTCAGTTTTCTAAGAATGAGCAATAGTCCTAAAGATAATCAAATATGATTGGAAACGTATTGGTAGGATAATTTCCATCCAAAAACAACTCCTTCCTCCTCGTAGGCATAGTATACTCTTTTTTGAGCGAAAATCTTATCAGTAAAAGAACTTAATTCAATAATAAATTTTAAATTTATTTGCGTATATTTATACATAAGGAACAACAAAGGTATACATTAACATATAAATATTTAAATTGTTACTATTTATACAATTAATGTATAATGAATAATAAATAACGTATACCTCATATATACAGATATATATTTTATATGCCAAATATACATAAAATATATTCAGGTTTTGTTAAATATACATAAATTATACATTAAATATTATATATATATATGATGTTTTTAGCCGTAATAAAGCTGTATATTTATATTCTTCTAAATCAAATGAGTGGTTTATTTATTGTTTTAATCGTTAATGTTAGGTAGATTTGAAAAGAATATATGAATATTGTTAAGAATAGAATTCTATTCGGAGTGAATGTCTATCTTGTAGAGAATTTTACTTTGAGGCTAAGTCATTTTTTCTCCTATAAATAGAGGGGTCTTACCCCATTGTAAACCATCCTAAAATTCAATAAGAATTTTCTCTCTCTCTTTCTCTGCAGTATTGCTCTTGTTCTTTTATTGTTTTATAACACGTTATCAGCACGAGATTCTACCGTCTCAAGAAGCTCTTTGAGAATATTAAGATAGCTCTCAGCATACTGATGCCTAAGAGCTGGAACAGCCAAATATATAACAACCAACAACAGCAACTATTTTTGTTCCCCTTGGAATACGATCGACAAAGATCGATCTCCACCTCCCTCCAAATCGGAAAAACCAGCAACACCCCAAAATCTGAGAATGAAACACATATACAAACAAAGAACGAACAACCTCACTTCTCTCAATTCCAAGAGAACATCCTTCAGCCATGGTTTTGAAATATTGGACCCTACCAAAATCGACCACTAACACCGCTTGAAACAGAGTAAAATGCAGAACAAAAACGGTCCGAAAAGCATAATTCAAACAGAGCAAATCGGAGGTGCCGACTCGAGGTTCGTTTCTGAATTTTGTCGTGGTTCCGACGCGTTTCGAGGTTTGGATCGTAGTTACGTCCAGAGGTCGTCGGATTCAGTTCTTTTGTTTTTCATCACGAGACTTTAACCAATTGGGTAGAAGCTTTTGGATTGAGCATAATGATTGTAAGTTGTTGCATGAACTTCCTTCATGATTAAAATTCTGGATTTAAGGTAAGTATTTTAATTTTCTCTTTCAAATTATTGAAATTCTATAATTTGATTCTATGTACAAGCAAAAACAACAAAGTTTGATTATAACTCTAATGGAGTTTGTAAGAAATTATACCACATGAAGTGGTAAAATTTCTTTGCCTTTTCATGATCAAATTCATGTATGATTGTGGGCAACGAATTGAAAACCCGTCCCATTGAATTTGCTCCATTCTCATTCACTTAAGAGAATGTGATAGCAGTATGTGATAAGTCTGAAAGAAGATAAAATTATTACCGTAAAGGTATCAATGGATGTGGATGTGACAATAGACTAAATTATAATCGTCATCATTGTGATAATGAAGATAATAAGAATTCTCAAACTAATCCTTCACTATGTGAAAGTAATATTTGTCATCAATTTGGCAATATGATTGTTTTTAAAGCACATATAGATGATTAAGGTCCATTCATGATGTGAATGTGACAACATCTAATTTATGAATACATATTCATTCTTGGAAGAATATGAACGTGCCAGTGGTAGTGAATATACCACACTCACCTCTAGAAGGAGGTTTGTGGGAAAATAAGAAAATAATGTCATTATTATGGCATGAATGGTTATTGATCATGTGCTTATTGTGATTAGCCAAAATATTATGGCAATGCGATTATTACATGGCCAAAGTAATAGAAGCAACATATCTTGCCTATAATGATTTTGACCATGATCATAATGGTATAACTTTCTCTTTAAAAGAGATATTCACCATATGGATGTTGATGAATATGTGGTAGTACCAAATTAATTGAGAACTCTGTAAGAGCCAATTATATTATTTTGGAGAAACACAATTGATTACCAATAAGGTATTGTGTTTTATTAAAACTCAAAGAAACTTATTCAGTTTCCAAAGTATATGCGAAAGTGGTTGATTGTATTGAGACTATAAATAAAGGAGGAATTTGATATCTTCTATTACTATAACTTGTAACGGAATAATATGTATGCGAAAAGCTACCCGCTTTATTCTCCAGTTTGTACTACACGAACAAAAGAATGCCACAATAAAGTGGATGTTTATTGATATAAAAATCCATATCATAATAAACTTGGAGTTTATTGATAATTGCACACGTCAATATGCTATTGAGAAGATTACTGCTAAAGTAACATGCTGGTATACTAAAATGCTATCCTATGCTGGAAGATGTCAACTGATAAAATATATTATCTTTGGCATTTAAACCTACTGGGCTCAAGTCTTTATTCTGCCTAAGAAGGTATTGAAAATCAGTGACAAGATTTGCAGAACCTTTCTGTGGACTGGGAGCGCCAATCTGTCCAGAAATGCTCTAGTGGCTTGGGACAGAGTTTGTAGGCGTATCACTGTTGGTGGTCTTAATATTCTATACATGACACTATGGAACAAGGCAGCAATTAGCAAGCAGCTATGGAATTTGGCCAAGAAGAAGGATTGCTTGTGGATAAGATGGGTACACAGCTACTACATCAAGAAGTTGGATATGGAAACAATGTCCATACCAAAGGCAACCTCCTGGGTTGTAAGAAAAATATTGGACAGAAGAGAGGACATTATGGGGATTCAATTGACTCAAGGCAGCCTGCTCAGTAGAATGCAAAGCTTCTGCAAGCTAGACCAATTCCATATTCAGAGGTTATATCTGGCTTTGGTTCCTACTTTCAGCAAGGTTGCATGGAAGAACTTGATGCTGCTTACACATGCTCAACCTAGACACAGGTTTACAGTCTGGCTAGCTGCTCAACAGCGACTACCTACAGTAGACAGATTACAGAAAATTGGCATCCAAGTTCCTGGAAATTGTGTGTTTTGTGATCAAAGTACTGAAACTTTCAAGCATCTATTATTTGACAGCTCAGTTACAAAGGGACTATGGAATAGGTTATGCATCTGGTCTGTACATAACAGAGAAGTTGGAGATTGGGAAGCTGAATTGCAATGGGTGTGCAGAAAGGCTAAGAGTAGAGTGGTGCTTAACAGTATCACAGCTTGTGTCTTCATCAATGCAGTTGCACTTATCTGGCGAGAAAGGAATAGCATTAGATTTGACAAGAAAAAATATGAAGAGTCTCAACTGTGCAGAGAAATAGCCCTCTCCATCCATATCCGAGGCAGAAATTGCAGGCACTGACAAGATGGCTTGGGCAAAGTAAATAAATTTCCTTAGTTTTCTTGGTTGATATAGGTTACTAGTTGTTCCTATACTAAGTTGTAACTAGAGCAAATGATATAATTTATTATAGAAGATTGATGTAAATGAGTAGGAGTAGTCCAAGCTCTTACAAAAGCTTCAACTTGTAAATATGTTTTATATTGATGGATATACTGATTAATCAAAAAAAAAATTGCACACGTCATGGTGTAAATCTGAAGTTTATCAATATTGATAATTTACTCAGTTGGCATTAATTGGTTTAGCCATGTCAATTTAAGTATGATGTGCAAAATAATAGAGAATTCACATGGGTAAATATTGAAAGAACTAGAAAGTTCTTTACGAATTCTCTTATATTGCTTGTTCTCATTAATTAATAAATCAACTAGAAAATTGGAATTGAATCCCATGAATTCTGGAAATATCAAAGGTGAATATGGGTCCATTCATCTGCCATGTATACCACATAAGATGCATCTATGAGATGGTTACATGTGCGATTATTATTAACCCGCAACTTGGTGTGTGTGAGATAATTTGCTCAATAATTTAACTTAGACCACAATTTTCAGATTTTCTGTTCAAGATGGTTTATCTTGATAAGTTGGTTTATATCACAACTGGTTCAGCAAAATAATTTATTGAGTGCCTCCACTTAATAGCTAAACTATTTCTTACGAGAACAAAGTTTTCTATATCAGTTTGACATAGGTTATATACGAAAGTATATTATATTCTTCCCTCATAAATGGTCCAGGGTAAGGAACCAAATAATTCCATTTTATTATCATTTATGTTCGGTGTACGTTGTAATTAACACCATAAAGCATAAATATGGGTTCTCAAAGTTGAGGAAACAAGTTAGTTTTTCTAACATGAGGGAGAGATATGATAAACAATTAAGAAAATGTTACGTCGAACAGATTATCATTTGTATATCAAGATCCTCGAATAGGATAATATGAACTTAAAGTTTTCATTTGCAACATATTGTAAAGCATGCCATACGCATTTATTGACCCAAAGAAAGTAACTATATTCTCATTGCAAATGCTCATATTAAGTCCTAGAAGGACAAAGTCTATGGTGCGCTTAAAGCGTATATACAAATCGATTTCAAATAAACTTCTTGATAAAGAAGATGAGCAAACGATCAAAGTGATCATAATAAAGGTGGAAAGTGATCTAGAAGATCACATGACATAACACTTCATAAAATCTCATGAGAGATTCAGGTACCTGAATATATGAATGAAGATCTATATGTTATGTTTTTATGAAAATTTATTGGAACTGTTATAACATATTTGTCGACGACATCTATCATAGCGCTAAGTTTAGATGAGGATCTTAGGTCTATCGAATATAGACACAAGTATTAGCCAAATGGAAGAGATACGATTCAAGTAAAATTGATTTCATATGAAAGACATCTAGTTCAAATACATAAAAGTATAAAGTCAATGGTATGTGCAATCAGTTTTCGATATCTTATTTGTCTAGCATGACATAAAAACTTGATATGCATCTAAAGTCTATAATATGTCTTATATGACAATCCATGAAGGATTTAAGTTGCTTGAAGCATCTACAATTCTTGATCTTGAGGTACCACTTCCTCAGTGCAATTTATGCACAAATGTATCTTGCTATAACTATAAGCATGATAGCAAGGATACCTCTATGGAAATATTGAAGAGCCATTCCACGATATTTGTGAAGACGTTATATATCTATCACGAGTGATGATTTCAATGTGCAAATATTCATTCAAGTTAATATGGCTGATTTATTTATCAATTTTCTACCAACGATCTCTTGAAGATGGTGCACAAGATTGGAACCGAAGGCTCAAGGATGTGAATTGATGCTCTCATCAGGGGGCGTTAATGCGCGTTGCACTCTTTTTCCCTTACAAGGTTTTGTCCCGCTTGGTTTTCCTTGCAAGGTTTTTAACAAGGCAACCAACAGGCGCATTTCTAAATATGTGTACTCTTTTTCTTTTCTACAATTTTTCCCGTTAGGTTTTACTTTAGTTAAGGTTTTTAATGAGGCCATTACTTATTGAGTTGACATTCAAGGGGGGGGGGGGGTGTTAAGAATAGAATTCTATTTGGAGGGAATGTCTATCTTGTAGAGAGTTTTACTTTGAGGCTAAGTCATCTTTCCTCCTATAAATAGAGGGGTCTTACCCCATTGTAAATCATCCCAAAATTCAATAAGAATTTTCTCTCTCTCTTCTCTGCAATATTGCTCTTGTCTTTTATTATTTTATTACAAATGTAAGATTTTTATTTGATTAGTGAATAATTATCTAGTTTCATGGCGAAAAATTTCAAATATAGATGTTTCAATAGACAATAGGTTAATCAATTTATTTGATTCCTTCTAAACATATACCGACATATGAAAATTTGTGTTTTTTACTTCAGCGTACTGAATGAAATGAATACATATTTGTTTACCTTGAAAATACGAGTAACAATTAAACTTGATTTATGGTCTTAAAGATATGTGATTTAGTTCAATATTGATTAATAATTAAGAAATATGAAGTAGAAATGAATGAGGCAAGTAAATCAAACAAGTGTTATTCAACAGCAATGACCTCGGGCTTAGTGACCTTGAGGTAGGCTTAGAACGGTAAGAACAGTTAAGTAAGAAAAATAAGGTAAGAACAGTAGAGCTAAGGACAATTCTGATGAAAAGTAGGCGAAAAAGTAGAGAGTATTCTTTTTTCAATGATTAATGATGCTACAAATGATTGAGTCCCCTTTATATAATAGGGGAACCCTAAATAAGGAATATTTCCATTTACATTAAGGAATGTTCTTGATACAATTGTTTAACTGCCTAGTACGGAATCGTACAATCATATCCCGGGATTTGCGTTATGACTTTAGGGACGTGGCAGGAATCTAGCTTGTTTTGTTACAAATTCATAATGGTACTATTTTTGGGTCGAGCACACTTGTCCTCGATACATATCATGCTCTGTCATCGAACTCGGGTCTGGTCCCTCAAGATCGAACTTCATATTGCCTGCCCTCAGACTTCGTTTGACCTCTCGAGTATATAGATCGAAGGCACTCGATCTCGACCATATATAGATAGTCCCCATGTTTCTTAAAGTAAGATTATAAGAAACTATTTGATCCTTGTTTTCCGGAAGTCTTTAGTGATGACGCCATTTTTGTGACGTATGCCTTTGAAATGACTGAAACGTTCCATCGATCCACTTTCCCAAAATATTGAATGTATGCCAGTATTAATTAGCCACTAATGTCGCCGAATAGTCGTTGCGCTTTTATAAATACGAGGCTATTCCTTCGAATAAAGAACTCTACTCTTTTTACACATCATTCCCTTATCCATCTCTCTCTAATCACAAGTTTCCACCGCCTCCTAAGCACCGAAAAATGCCAAGTTCTCATAAAAACACCACGTCCTGCAATTGTCCGTACCCTTTAGCTTAGAATCATGGCTAAAACTTCCAAATAAATTCCCAAATCGGCAGTGCCGCCGACTCTTGAAGAAATCACCCTCGGCCCTTGCGTGATTAAGAAGGACTTTAATATTGAAAATCCCCCTGATGTCCCAGGCCGATGCGAGCATACATCTCGATACATTAGTTTGATATTGGAGAAGTGCCTCAAAGATATGTAGAGGGACTATGGTTGTGGGGACGAGGTCGTCGTTCAGATCCCCGGCCCCGAGGAGAGTATCACTACCTACGTGGAGGGGTTTTTAAGTTTTTACACTTATCCCTTCACATTGAATCCCCTTGATCCGGTAGTGATCGACTTCTGTAAAACGTACGAGGTCACCCTCGGTCGGATCCATCCCTCTTTCTAAGGCATCATGATCATAATGTGCTGTTTTTCCGGAAAGACCGAGGGGTTAGAGTTCTCCCTCAGCCATCTTTTTCGGCTATACTGGCCCCAGCTGTTTCGAGGGATCATCAAGCTGCAATGTTGGACAAAGAAAGCTTTCTTTGCTAGAAAATACGAGGACATAGATCGAGGTTTCATGAACCGCTTCATTGGAGTAAGGACTTTGGATGTCATCTCATGAGACAAAATACCATTCCCAGAGAGATGTAATTTAATCTTAAGTGGAGTTCTTCTTCTGATATATGCATATACTTTGCCTCTGCATCTCATAATATTATTATCTTTTCTACAAATCTTGCTTAGACACCTCACGACGTCCCCGATCTCGAGAATTGGGTTGAAAAATTGGTCACGACCTCCTCGTATAATGAGCACAAATAGCGTGATTTATCGAGGGACAAATGCGAGGAAAAGCATCATGGTGAGTTCTTTCTTCATGTTCCGGATATTTTTCATTTGATGGCGTCAACTCATCCATATTTACGTGTGCAGGCCTCGAAGATTTCTCTGAAATAAGGCCAGCCCCATCCAGGAAAGAGACCGGGTACCTGATCCCGAAAGCGGGGAAAGACAACAAAATAAAAAGGGTTTTGAAGCCTGAAGTACCTCAAGATAATAAAGCCCCAACTCGAAGGATGCGGAATAGATTTGCTCATATGGACACAGATCCGACCCCCCATTCCTCGGATGATGAAGAAAGTGATGGTGAAAAGGCAGCTCTGGTGTATCGAACCAGGAAACCAATCAAGATCACCAAGCCTTCGGAATAAAAGACCTCGCCCTGAGGTGAGGAAAAACCAAGGAAATACTCGGGCAAGTCCCCGCGTCCCTGGGGGTCGAGATCTTTCCTCCACCTTTAATAAATATACCGGAAAGGGCGAGTGTGGAAGCCATTGAAGCTAATGAGAATCCCTATGTGAAGAGCTGGGGACCATGACAAAGAGTCACTCTCTTTCTCTGCCAACTTATTTCGAGGAGGCAATTAAAGAAGCTAATGCTCTGCGCATGACTGATCCGAGCTAGGTCCTCGACGAAGATCCCTTTCAGAGTTGCTTTGAAGGGGTCGATGATACCATCGACCTTAAAGATGCATCCACCCTCTTCTAAGAGGCTCATCATCTCTTTTCTCAGGTAAATACTAACTTTCATTATTGTAATTTTTTTTTTTGTCTGACATATCTTCGTTGCATATATAGGCCATTGTCAAATTTAGAGCCGAGCTGAGCCAGTGTGAAGCCAAGCTTAGGAAGGTTTCAGGTAAAGAAAAGGCCTTGAGGCTCCTTTGTGACCAAAAGGAGGAAGAGCTTAGGGATCTTTGGGCTGAACTGGCCAAAGCTCAGCAAAATGAGATCAAGCTAGATGAGCCGGTAACTGCCATTTTAATAGAGTATAGCCTTCTTGACCTTACTTCGGGGGCTAACACTTCGATGTCTCAGCTGCAGTAGAAGTTGGAGGTGATAGGGAACTCGAAATAAGAAATATTTCCATTTACAGTAAGGAATATTTTTGGTACAGTTGTCTAACTGCCTAGTACGGAATCGTACAATCTTATCCTGGGATTGTGCCATGATTTTGCCAGGAATCTAGCTTGTTATGGTACAAATCCATAACGATACTATTTCGGGGCCGAGCACACTTGTCCTCGGTACATATCGTGCTTTGTCTTCGAATTCGGATCTGGTCCCTCGAGCTCGAATTTGATCTTGCCTGGCCTGAGATTTCGGACGAACTTTCGAGTATATAAATCGAAGGCACTCGATCTCGACCGTGTATAATATTTTATATGGAAAAATCTAAATATATCGAAACAAAAAAGAAAACGACTTTACATGATAGGGTTGTTTACTTAATTTTCTTTTGTAGTGTTACTATCCGATTTTTTCTTCAAACTCTTGGCTACTAACTGCACAGTAAAAAAATATTCATGTGTATATAGGTCGGGTCGGTTCGAATTTTATCAAAATCATAAAATTAAACCAAATGAACTACCAATTTGGATTGGTTAGTCTTACTTTGTTAAAGTTATATATAAAGTTTTGATAAGTAAATATATATATTTACCAAAAATGACAAACATATGATTTATTAAAATATTCGTATGAGAGTATTTTTGTTAGTAACACTTGATAGTTACTTTCTTAAATCGCAAAAAAATTATTTTTTGTTCATTTACGCTTTCAAGGCTAACCGAATATAATAATTAAATATAAAAATTAATATGATACCTAAATAATGATATGTGTATTTATTTAAATTATCAGAATACCACTTCAAATTCAAAAAAGATATAAGAAATCCTGACATATAAATATAAAAGAACAAAGAGATGATTGATGCATTTCAATAATACTCGATAAGAAAGTGATACAACCATTATTTAAAATAAATAAAATAAATGCACTTTATAGTTCCATCAAATATTACATCATGAGAAGATCCCCACTATTTCTAGATATTGTTAAAAAAAATTATATATAAAATCTTATCTGTATATATAGTTTATATATTTATATATCGATTTAATTTATTTTTTACTCAATACCAAATCAAATCAAATTAAATTAAATGTAATCAGTATTTTTAATAAAATTTGTTTGATTTTTTGATTTGATGCAATTTTTTGAATTGACTTGAACGTTCCTATTCACGTGGATGAACTTGGTGTCACGCTTGGTCTATTCTATCTCTGGTTTGCACACTGTATTACCTTCATTGAGGTATTTGGGATCATCTGCAATCAGTTTTTTTATTGGATAATTTGTGGCTCAAAGAAATACTTTTGCATGGATCATTTAGTGACCATAATGACTTAATATTACATATGTATACTGGAGCAAAAATGATAATCATACTTTTAAAATTATATTTCTTTCTTTGTTAGATCGACACTTTGTTTAAAATACAAAAGATTGAAATAAAATTCGAAAATATAATTTTTTTCTTCTTATACTATATATGAGACTTTATTATTAAATATGTGCATAGTTTCTAATTTATCTGTCATGTTCATACTTTTTTACAATTATTATACCATTCACTAAATACTAATTATTAGTAGCTGAATCTTCCTAATTAGTCGCGTTGCGGTACAAATCAGGAACAAAATATTCTAATTGATTTATCGACCTTCAGATCAAATTTGAAACGGAAATCCTTTATCTTCAATTTAAAATCAAATTACATAGACTCTTTTCTGCAAAAACTTCGTTCTTCAATATTTTTCCTTAAGCCACAAATAAAAAAAAGACAAAATCATAAATAAATTCGAATCAAATTGTAGAAACCAGTTTCGCAAAAGCTCAGTTCGTCACTTTTTTCCTCAATCCACTGATCAAAACACGACAAAATATTCAACAAATTCAAGTCAAATTGTAGAAATCGATTCTACCAATACTCAGTTCTTCGTCTTTTTTTCTTAATCCCAAAAATAAAAAAGCGATAAAATATTTGAATAATACCTCAGCAACGACACACAATCATGCTACAATTAAATGGGAATTGGGATAGCTATGGTAGATTTAGAGATTTTCAAGTTGATGCCATTGTGCTCGATGAGGATGCAAGTTACAGTATGTTGATTTCTACAATTGTAGAGCAATTAATGATTGATACTTCGGAAAAAAAATATAGAAATCAAATACATTGTGAATGAAAATTATCATCCAATGGAGATTAGGAACGATATGGGGTTTGTGTGTATATGGAGAGAAAAAAAGGAGAATAAAAACTTAGGATCGTTCCGTTATTTATAAGTGTACGAGATTTCAATATGGAATTGACTATTACCAATGAGAACACGAGTGCAAGTTTGTTATGTTTCAAATTCTATCGAAGTCTGATTTTACGGTAATATCTATAAAATTTCTATATTTATCTACAAATAAATTACACATCGGTTTTAGGATGTATAAAGCAATATTGTTTTCATGATAATCTACAAAATTACTATATTTATACTACAATTAAACTATTATTTATGTTGAAAAAATATTGCCTATAATTTTTTTTTCTTCATCTACAAATTTTCTACAAAAATTCTACAAATATACTACGAATCTGTTTAAATATGTATAAAGCAGTATTATTTGTAAGGCTATCTATATAATTACTATATTTATACTACAATTAAATTATAATATATGTAGAAAAAAATAGTGACTACAAAATTTTCTCTTCATTTACAATTTATCTACAAAGATTCTATAAAATTCTAATGACACTGCTTATCGTTATTTTCATGCTGGTTCGTCTGGGACAATAAAGTTACTTGATATGTCAGCCTCTCCCGTCGTAGAGGAATATCAAAGTGAAATAATAACTGAAGGTACATAAAGTGTTATCAAAGAAGGACAAGTGTATCAAGACAAGCAAACAATTGCAATTGCAATAAAACACTATTATGTCATGCACAAGTACCAAGTCAAGATTAAAAGATCTAGCCACAGAAGGTATGAAGATATTACTGGTGAAAAGATCATTATAAACAGTATTTTCCTTGTGATATGTGTTTTTTCAAACATTGTAGATGAAAATTAGTTATATTGTATAGTGTGTTACTTTATGTTAAAATAGTCATTTTGTTACATCTACACTAATAACCTGTATTATAAATATATTTTCTTTGTAGCTACTGGCTTATATATGTTGGAAAAAATTATAATTGGCACTTCAAGGCGACATCAGTTAATGAGTATGCAATGTTCAAGATCAGGAGTTTCAACCGACAACACACATGCACCTTAATGGACGATACATTCATACAACAAACGTACGACAGTTGTAGTTGGTAGCATGGTCATTCCAAAGTATTTTGATCCTAAGACAATTTGCATTCCAAATGACATACAAACTGACATGTTGTCCGAACACAGGGTGAAACTAAGCTACGTGCAAGCACGGAGAGCAAAGGAAAAGGCTTTACAATTTTTGAGAAGTCATACCACTGACTCCTGAGAAAATTACCAAAATATTTTTATATTCTTGAAAAGACGTATCCTGGTTCCGTTGTTAAATTGAAGATGTCATCAGAAGAATGCTTCTTATACGTATTTATTTCTCTTTGTACATCAATAAGTGACTGGGAATATTGTCGACCAATAGTAGTGGTTGATGGGACATTCTTAAAGTAAGCCTACAAGGGGATTATGCTGACAACAAGCACAATGGATGCATCGGGTAAAATTGTAGGTATTTTGTAGGCAGCTTATAAATTATAGATACATTGTAGATATTTTGTAGTTTATATGTATTTGTATTTTTATATGCATTTTCAAAGCAAATAATTAATTACTTTTTGACTAATAATGTAGGTACAATATTGCCTTTGCATATGTTGTGGTTGATTCGGAAAATGACGCATCGTGAAAGTATTTTTTTTTGAGCAGTTCAAGCAAGCATATGGTGAAAGAACTTCAATGTGTGTTATTTCGGATAGGAATGGGAGTATCCTGAAGGCAACATTAATTGTCTATTCGGGTGTGCCACACTACTCTTGCATGTGTATACTTGGACAAATATAAGGGCAAAGTTCAAGAAGGGTCATCTACGATTAAATGAATTGTATCAACACGGTCATACACTCTGGATGAATTTAATGAAAGGATATCGAAGATTGAAGAGATAGACCCGTGTGTTAAATCATACCTCTATGATGTTGGCCATCATAGACGGTTAAGAGTACATGCAGCAGTAAATATAACTTGGACTATGACATCAAACATTGCAGAGTCGTTGAATGTTATAACAAAAAAGCAATAGAACTGCCAATATTTGACCTATTAGAGTATATGATGACACTTATTGAACATTGGACGGACAAAAAATTATTGGAGACAAATGGTACTTTCACATTCCTTCAGTCCAAATTCAACAAAGAATTGGAGAACAACAGAACATTATCTTAGAAACTTATGGTAAGATCGATTTCTTTGGTACAGAAAAATAATATTTTAATATACAGTATTTCCATATTGTAGATAAACTATAGACAAATTATAGTTAATTTATATATTGTAGATAACTTGTAGATAATTTATAGATAAGTTGTAGATAGATTGTAAATAATCTATTTTTATAATTGTAAATATTTTTTCTTCTGCTTGTTATGTAATTGTGGATGAGAGTTTCAACATATCATATTCATACTGTGATAGATGGTGTGAAGCAGTACATTATGTGTCTTGAAAATACAGTTTCAACTTGATGAACTTTCATGTGCACGTGTTTTGGCAGCTTTAAGGCACATAATGAAACTTATGAAAATTATTGCTCTTCGTATTACACAAAGGAGAGTCTACTGCGTACATACAAAATACCAGTAAATCCTCTTCCTAATGAAAGAAAATGGAATGCGCCACAACATATATCTGATGAAGTAGTAAATCCACCTACGGGAGAGAAAAGACAGCCAGGAAGACCTCAAAAGGAAAAATACAAAACATATGGTGAACTAAGGTCAAAGAAGTACAATGTGACATGTGGCAATTGTGGAGGTGAATGGCATAACAAAAGATCTTGCAAGAATGTTCCATGTAGTTAGAATAGTATTTCAAAGTAATTGTTAGTGTGTTTAAGTTAACATAATTTTGTGTGTAATCGTTTAAGTTTTTAAAGATCATAATGTAGTTAATTTCAATTTGTTTATGTATTTACTAACATATTTTTTTGTATCGTGTCAGGCATCTACCTCCATTTCTGACATCCTGTATATAACAATTAAATTTATTATCTACAATATAACTGCAAGTTAAAAAATAATAATTTAACTTAAACTGACAGTTATATACAGAAATTAAATACAATTGGAGGTATTCCCTACAAATTATATACATATTAAACTATAAAATTATATGCACTCTCAACATTTAGTGTTTCCAGATTGTAGATAATTTGAAGTTTTTTTGTAGATAATTTGTATTCTGAAAATATAATAACTACGTTTAAGATAATGAATAACAGATGCTAGAAATATCAAACAACTAGAGATAAAATCACCAAAGTATTTTCAAGTGAACTACTAAACTGAATAGAAATTAACAAAACAAAAGGTCTGCTATAATGAAAACACAAATAACTTGTTCAGAAAGTTGTGTACTATACTTCTCCTACAAACTGGCATCAGCTAAATTACATATATATGACACTACTTCTTCTTTCTCTAGGCTCTTGTTTTCTCATTCAATGCAAATGTACCATTCCTCCTTGTTAGTCTGCCTGTAACCTCACTTTCACTGATTGACTCATCTCCATGCTTATTTGTAGCACAGTCCCATAGGAGCATTCCATAGCGTCTACAATGTCGATCAATATCAGAAAGCTCTTATGTGAGAATTGACAAATCTCCAATATAACTACAAATGATTACATAATATCTGCAATTTAAAGCATTTTCTAACAAAAGATAACTACAATTCTGCTTCAAATAGTATAAGTTACCTAACAATATAACTACAAAAAACTACAAATATCTATAGCTATAAAGGCAGAAAATCTCAAATATGAATAATCTTCAAAATTAAGACAATCACTCTACACTTGTTTAAAACATGTATAACACAGATTTTACTATCCTAAGCCAAACAAAAAAATTATAAATGGAACTAATAAATGTTTACCTTCACCAATGATTGGTTTCGAACAATTTTAGGATTCTTTTTAATGTTTCTTCATTTTTGGATTTTTTCGAACGAGTAGGCACCTTTGTTTTCTTTCCTATTCGAAGATTATGGACGTCTTATACAAAGTCATCGTCTATCAAAATCTCTTTTTCTTTTCGTTTGACTTGCTTGCCTGGTGTAGAAGTTTCTCCAGCATCTACATCATGTTTTTGTTTGGTTCTCTTATCGGTTCTGATTTGTCGGGGAGAGGAACTATGAGTAGTTTCTGCAATTGCATGTGGAGATTTGCCTTGATTTTTGGGTGATTTTTGTGATAGCACACCCAAATCAAATGGGGGTATATCAGCTACTGATTTTTTAGGATTTTGTTTCGAAGCTGTGTTGTTCTTCATTGATTAACTTCAACTGGAATAAAACGGGGAACCAACTTTGTTGAAGGGTTAATTCAATTTTATGTGAATTTAGATAGAGAATTTGATTTCAGAAGATGGAAAATGGTAAAAGAACGTAGGTATGGGTAAATGTGGGTGGAGCTGAGGGGTTAGGAGAGAGAAACGTGGGATGAGTGAGGATAATGAGATATATAGATTTCTTTAATTAAGGAGTAAAAAAACATACAATTAATTATACCCTTAATTATTTATGATATAAAATTAATAATTTAGTATACTAAATATAATTAAGTCAAAACTTAAACATTAATGATAATAAGGTTTTGGCAAAAGAATATAAAATCTCTTCCAAATAAATTCTGGCGTTTATATGGGCTATTGACCCATTAAGAGGTACACATGAGGCCAATTTCTGAAGCCCAGCCCATGAAAATCACTCGAACCCTACACCCATCCTTATATATGCCTCTCACTTTTCAATAACTCATCTTTCCCTCAAAACCCTAGCCGCAGTCACTTCCGTAGGTGCTTACTTCGCTGTTAGTGCAATTCCAAACCATGGTAATTCATTTTCTCTCAAAATGTGTTATCTTCTTTCGATGGCTTCTGGTTTTTAACAGTTTGTTTTCTGTAGGCGGACGTTGAAGGTGCTGATGTTGCGGCCGGACAGCCAAAGAAGAGGACGTTTAAGAAGTTTAGCTACAGAGGAGTAGATCTGGATGCTCTGCTTGACATGTCTACAGATGAGCTCGTTAAGCTCTTCCCTGCTCGCCCTCGCAGAAGGTACCTGACCCTTTTTTTGCGATTGTGTATTGTGAAATTTTTTAATTCGATTAGTATGAGCTTGTTTAATTGTCGAATTATAAGCCGCTGAACATCAATTCAACGTTAATCTGTGCTTGACACTATGAAAACACGGTCTTGGGCGTTGTGTAATTACAGGACTCATACTTCTACATTTTTTTAACAAGAATATTTCTACAAACTATAAAAAAGTTCAGCAAACATAAGTTTCTATATGTTGGAATTTTTACAATAACAAAAAATTTAGATTGTTTAAACTTGTGGTGTTCAACATACCATGACATCTATGATGTTTTGCCCTGTTAAGACTTGATACGAGTCGTCTTAAACATGGTACTATATCATTAGTGTGTCTATAAAGCCTGTAAAAGTCTTCCACTTAGGGTAAAATAAGAAGGTTAAGTTAAATTGTTTTTGTGTTTAGGTAGAGGCTACTCGCAAATAGGGTCACATAAATTGGAATTGACTGAGTGCTTGCAAGATGTTGTCAAAGAAGCAGCAATGTTACCCTACAAATAGTTATACTGTCAAATGAAGGTAGATTAGACCTAGACCAAGACCAACTGAACTGAGGGCCATTCTTGAATGTAGTGATTGGACTGGAATTTTTGTATGTATAAGTTTTCCCCCTTTATGAGCTCATATTTGAAGACGGAGAGGTGTTTCATTTGCGAAAAAAACTCATCTTGATTTGTAATTGTGTTAGGTTCCAGAGGGGCTTGAAGAGGAAGCCAATGGCTTTGATCAAGAAGCTGCGTAAGGCGGTAAGATCAGTTTTACCAATTAGCTTTCTCTGAGTTGGGAATTATTTATCTGACGCTAAATATCAGCTATCTCTACGGTAAAGAATAACCGGGAACATGCTCCTAATGCAACAACTAATATTTCTTTTGAATGTTAAACATGACTTTGTTTTTCATTACGTCAGTAACAGCCAGGTCCAATTTATTTGGTTTATTCCAGTGAATTTGGAGAAAATTGTATTACTGGAACTGCAGAGTGCTCAACTATTTATAGAATTTAGCACAGGAGTCTAAATACCACTGAAATGTTAAATTGAGATACAAGATGAAAAAATGTTAGTATATTGATTGCTTTAGATTTATTTGTGCTTTTTATTCATAGCATACTGATGGTAACTGAGAAGTTGAGAATTTAGGCGCGTAAGGCCGAGCGCTTCCCTCGTGAACAAGAGGTGGCGTGGTATACCACAGAGTGAGGTTTTATTTGTGGCGCACATTGTGCGTAGGCGCACAATAATGGTTTCGGGACTCCCTGGTCACTATGCTGGCATCAACTTGCTGCCAAAGTGAGGGGAATGCCCTATATTATTCCATAATTGCTCTCTTTTTCTGCTGCTATAGATTCAAATTATAGTTTTAACACATTTGTTTGCAGAGTTTAAATTGGCAAAATACTATATTTTTTTTGATAAGATTCCCTATATTATATGTTGACTTGATTTGAGGATTATTACTATCAAATGTGGCTTTTAACACTTGGGTGCTAATCACATGAACTTGGAGTGCAAGCTTGCTAAAGTAGAATTTACCACAACTAGTTATCGTGACCTTGACTTGTGATTTATTCCTTGTGTATTCTTCTTTACCTGTTTGCAATAGATCCAGAAGTTCTATTTTTCAGTTTTTGGGGGGAGGAGGAAAGGGCTTCGGATGTTCAATTCATATTCATCAGAAGTCACTTTCCTCATACAACCACCTCTTCCTACAGAAAGAAACAGGATTTAATGCTTGCACTCAATGTTTAATGGTTTGCAAGTTTGGCTTCACTGTAACATTTGGATTTTGATGTAGCATTTGATATGTTTTGGCACTAATTGGGTATTTAGTACCATGTTTTCTTTTCGTTGATACATCTAAACGTATTCATGCAGAAACGTGAGGCTCCACCAGGTGAGAAGCCAGAGGTTGTCAGAACACATTTGAGGAACATGATTATTGTACCTGAGATGATTGGAAGCGTTATTGGAATCTACAATGGGAAAACATTCAATCAAATTGAGGTCAAGCCTGAAATGATTAGCCACTATTTAGCTGAGTTCTCAATCTCATACAAGCCTGTCAAGCACGGTAGGCCCGGTATTGGTGCTACTCACTCTTCAAGGTTCATTCCATTGAAGTAGTCTAAAAAAGGTTCATTCCATTGAATTGATTCAGGCAGAGGTTTTCGTTATGGTTTCTAGTAATACTAGTACTTTATTTTACTGCAATTTTGATGAGAACAATGGATGTTGATCTGTGATTAGTCTTGAGACTAGTATTCTGCTGATACATTGCAGCAGACCAGTTATTTGTGCTTATCTAGAGGGTTGTTCCATTTTGATTTTAATTATGTGTTCAGTTAGATAATTGAAGTGTTAAAAGTCCTACTGACATCCATTACTGGATGGTGTTGCCCTATCCATTTTCTGCTCAGTTATTCAATACTGTTAAAGGAATATACTGGAAGGTGAATCTTTAGCAACTAAAGATGTTAAATTTAAGGATTGCTTTCGGATAGATCACATGCTATCCAATTTTTTTGTTTCAATTTGATTTGGATTTTTAACGCTTAATGCCTAGTCATAGAGTTATATGTCAAAATCCTGTAAGTTAAACTCTGAACTCTCCTAGATTCAATATTTAGTCTCACTTTATAGTAGTTTCTGCGGTTTACTCGTTTTCTTGTGTCGCTGCAGCCTTTTTCCTTTAGAAACTGAAACTCTAAGAGTGCCTTTTGCAGACGTCGCCGTATAAACCCTTCTATCTTTACAGTCTTTTCTTTCGCTATTCCAATTCAAAATAATGTGAAAAAAAAGCTGTTTGTATGTACTTTGATTAAAATCAAGCTCGTGCTGGCACTGGGAATCACAGGGACCGAATTACTCTCAACTCACAGGCAATTATGCTCACTGAAGTCCAGCAAAGAAAACAATTTCCCTTGAAAAATTGTGTACAAATCAACCAATGTTTAGAGATAAGAGGCAGCAGTTAGGGGTTCTAACGTGTATAACGTATTCGTTGGCTCTTTGGGCTTCAAAAGCAGTATCAAACCAATCCTCCCCCTCCCCCCAAAAAATCCCCCGCCCCCGGAAAAAGAAGAAAACCCCTCTCCCCTTAGTGTAAATAAAGTGCAACAGTAAACATAATCAACTTTATTGGAGAAAAGAAAAGATGACGACTCCACCGTAGCTTTATCTGACTCAGATTTCCTTGTTGAAGCTGACTCCAGTAGATGGCAGCCATTTGTTACCCTGAATGAATTTCTGAACAGAAAACTTGCTGGCTTCTTTGCTAGTAATATTCAATTTCAATCCTTTCCAGCTGACTCTATTTTTGGTCACTGCCCCCTGGCCGAAGTTTCTATATTCAGCATAGAAAATAGTATCTGGTGCTGTAGTACCCATCCAAGGCAACCACCCTGTAGGATCGATAAAGCTGGCCATTGTTGTATGCATAATAACGGTTGTTGAATAGTTCTTCCATGGCCTACCCAAGAAGGTACTGACTCCGGTGAGGTTTGCTGAGGGCCAAATTGTGCAATTTTGAATAGAAATGCCAGTGTTTTGATTTGGGTCGATCTTGCCTTGAGCTGTGATAGTGTTCGTTTGGCCAGGTATTGGTTTCTTGGGAAGTATGTGGCAGTTTTGAAACACAACTGCTGAGTTACCAAATATGAAGTCCACTGTTCCATAGATACTGCATTCTCTGTAGAATTGACGATTGGATTGTGTGTATAGTGTGTCTTGGTATGCGTCGAATTTGCAGCGATAAAAGACGGAAAAATCAGCTGTCGACATTAGGGCCACTGCTTGATGCTTGGCTGCACCTGCTGTGTTGCGGAACCCCATGTCACGAGCTATGAATCCCTGGCCAAACACAGCTGTGTAGGAAGAAATGGAATAATAAGTATTATTATAAGTTTAAAACATGCATCTATATTGCTTAGGATTAAAAATTTGTAGGAACCACGGCACGGTATTTGTCTCATTCTAAATTTGAACAACTACATACCAAAAGTTGCAGTTTGGAAAGTGGGAGTGCCATCTACAAAGTTGAGAGAGCCAGACACAACGGTAGCATCCATTCCATCACCAATCATCATAACATTCCATTTCTTCTTCTCAACCCTGACATTCTCAACATAAATACCCTTCTTCACATAAATCACAAACCTCTTGTTATTCTTCTCAGGCACTGCCTCAAGAGCCTCACTAATACTAATGAAGTCCCCAGAGCCATCTTTAGCCACCACTGCATCCACCTTCAATTTTGCCTTTGAAGATTGAAGCAATTTCCTATCTTTCGAAGCCATCCAACTTGGAAAGTCTCCATCAAAATTCATCAAACGGCGTCTCCCCATTCGTCCCATACGATCAATAGAGTCCGCTGAATCCTGGATTGATTGATCCATGATATCAACAATGGACAAGCTGTTACTAGTATGTTGACCCGAATTCTTAAGGTTATTGGAAGCCATACTAGCAGAAGCATAAGTAATATCCCGGAAATCATCAATACATGTTTGCTGGTATGTTCCAGCTGCACTTAGCTTTGTCTTGAGGTCAGAAAACCCGTCGAACAACGACTTACTTGGGATAGAAAGAGATTCATTGAGGCTGTCTAGTGCAAGTGAAAGAAGTTCATGACAACTTCCTAGGGTCTTAACAGCCATAGGATCTGAAATATTCTTCACTTGTGGCATATTGAAGAACTCGTCCGAAGCTTTAGAGAGCTCGTTGATAGCAACTTGGACGGATAATTTGTAAATATCTTGAGGTTCAAGGTTATCTGATTTGACTAGAGGGCCAAGGCTGTTGTAACATGATTTAGGGTATAATGTTACGTCACAAACAGCTTTAACTGCTGTGGAGAAAGACTTGGATTGACTGCCTGAGGAGTTCCCATTTTTGGCGTAAGTTATACCAACAACAGCAGCTACAATACAACCAACAAGAACTATGGAAGAAATGGCAATAATGCTGATCTTCTTCACTGTTTTTTTGCGAGCGGCCATATTTTCTTGATCATTTCCAGTAGGAAGGGCCATTTTTCGCTCACTACTTTGTTTTTTTGGTCCCCTTCTTTATTTTTAATTTTTTTTATTGTTTTCCCTTGATGGAATTGGGAGGCAAGTCTTTATATAAAGATGGATTTTATGTTTTACGTGCAAGGCATAAATGTTAGGGAGTTAAGAGTTATGAAGAAGAGTCTATTGAAACGAATGTGCTAGTCATGTCTTTATTATGCACCAGTTCAGTACTATGAATGTCAAGGTGTAGCATACCTATAACGAAGGCAAGGGGACTATGCTTGGTGAGGTGGGATTGGGGAGGGGTTTAATTGAAAGTGGCTAATAGAAGAATGTATAGGGAACAAGAATACTGTTAAACAAATATAGAAGCTTGAAAACCTTTGGAAAATATATATTAGATGCATTTTCTATTGTATTATTAACCAAGTTGTACCGGACTTTGAGGTAGCCGCGTTGTGGTTTCCCATATATAATAGCAAGTACAGATACTATTTCAACTAGAGCTGAAGTTTCTGAAACAAAATAGAGACGAATATGACCAAATCCAAGAGGATTCTTTGATTACTTGTTCGTTTTTGTATAATTAAAAAATAGAAAAAAGTAAAAAGAAAAACCAGAAAGAAAGGATAGTGCGAATGTTGTTTACAGTGATTTTCGAGACAATTCTATAAGAGTAGCACACTTACTATAATCGATATTTTTTCCTTTTCTAAAACGGAAATACTAAACTTTCCACGATTTACTTTTTTACTTTCTTGGAAAAAAAGATTATGAACTCCCATATATTAAAACACGTTCCTACTCGGTCGTTATTAGTATCCACAATGAACACATTTAGAGTTAGAGATTCTTATGGACGGGAGGTATAGATTAGTTTGGTCTCATGTTATCCCGTGGTAAGGTCTGTTCCCCAAAGTCAGCTATTGATCATGATATCCTTAGATATTTTAGATAACTTTCGCTCCGTTTGGATATCACGATGACACCTAATTTTAGGGACTAAGTAAATCTAATTCATACTGAAATACCACAATAATAAATATAATTTTAGCAGTCTTGAAGCAGAAATCTCTATAAAATTTATAATTCCTAAACCTCGCAGTACTAGTAATAAGCTCTATAGAGTTAGCTACTGTTTCTAAATGTAACTGTTCGGAAAAGAGTGAAAACAGTTAAATACAAGTAAAAAGTTGATTCCGAAGCCTACGAATGCAACAACAGGTTTACCTGGAGTCTCCTCAACAATGATCCGCACAGCTACTAATGATCGATACCTGGATCTGTACAACAAAAATGTGCAGAAGAGTAGCATGAGCATACCATATCGGTGCCCGGTAAGTATCAAGACTAATCTCCGTGGAGTAGTGACGAGGAACAGTCAAGATATCTACTGGTCCAATAAACTGTACAAATATAGGAACAACGGAACATGATGTATATATAAAGACTACATGAAATGGCTAACAATACTAGAATCACAATAAGGGAAGAAAACAGTAAGTAACAGCGGAAATACCAAAATAATGACATAGAAGAGCGAGCGAAAAACAAACCTAAATCCAAAATTCACAATACAGTAAAGGTAAGCAATAACTCAGATCCTACAACAGTGTTCATATCAGGTCTTATCCAACAATTTCCATAACATACTGAATCTCGGACAAATTACATCTTACGAGTTTCAGTACCTGAAATTTAACACTTGGCATCCTTTACCCTTCACCTCATGGTCATGCTGACAACTCACTTGCTAACTAGAGTCACTCTGACATATATAACAAGTAAACAAGGGTGTGCATATATACTCAGCAAAATAAGGAGGACTTGACATCCAATAGGAGTGTTCAACTACGTATATGCTTGTGCAAGTGCTTTAACATAGTTCCTACCAGCGAATAAGCATAAGGAAAAGAAAGGACATCATGTAAGAAGTTTCCTCACAACTTCCACGAGATAAATCTCATACATGTAAGTACCACAACATAATAGCAAATAACAAGAATGCCCCTGCGACGACTCGGTCGGCCGTCTTAAGAATTAACGCCCCGATCCTTTATTAACTGCTTAACCCAAGTTTATATATTCTATTTTGAGATGCATCTTCGGTTTTAAGTTTTTAAGAGTTTTCGGACACTTAGTCCTTAAATCAGATCTTAAATATTGGAAAGTTAACCATAGTCAGAACAGTGCGAAGACAACCTCAGGATGGAAATCCGAGGGTTCCTATAATGACCCGACCGGTCATTTTGAGCCCTAGCACGTCATCAGTAGCCTAAGGCCATAATTAGCTTCATTTAAGGTGTTATGACTTGTACGCATGGTCAAATTGTATTTCGGGAAGTTCAGAGTTGATTTGAAAAGAGAATTCTTATTTCAGAAGCTTTAAGTTAAAAGAATTACCTAAGATTAGATTTTAAGTAAATGACCTTAGAATCGGGATTTAAAGGTTCCAGCAGGTTCGTATGATGATTTCAGACTTGGGCGTATGCTCGGATCGGGTCTTGGATGACCCGGGGGCATTTTGGCGCATATTGTGGAAGTTAGAATTTTGGAATTTTTTTTATAAGTTTGGCTTGAAGTGCATTTACAGTATTATCGATTTCCATTTGAGATTTTGAGTTTTTGAATAGATCCGTATGGTGATTGTGGAGTTGGGAGCGCGATCGGAAGTGAATTCGGAGGTCTGTAGGTCATTTTAGTGTCATTTGACTAAATATAGAAATTTGAAGGTTTTTGAGAAGTTTGACCGGGGGTGGACTTTTTGATATCAGGGTTAGAATCTAATTCTTGAGTAGAACTAGGTGCATAACGTCAATTATGTATTGTCTGCAAATTTTGAAGTCAATCGGAAGTGGTTTGATAGGTTTAAATATCGAAAATAGAAGTTTGAAATTTTAAAGTTCATTAAGCTTGAATCATAGTGCGATTCATGGTTATACCATTGTTTGACGTGATTTGAGGCTTCAAGCAGGTCCGTGTTATGTTATGGGACTGAGGTGTGTGATTGGACGGGGCCCCGGTGCCTCGGGTGTGTTTCGGGATGTATTGCTCTCTTATTTGATGTTTTACATCGTTTTCTTTGGGAATAAAGGAGTACCACATTAAGCAAATGAGATCCAAATTCAGTTTGTATTAAACGATTAGATTTGTATCGTAAATACGGAGCCATAACAAAAGAATCATCGAAATTGGACATCGTATGAGGAAGTTATTCTCATTTTTTGTGTCGGAAAAAACTGTTGCTTCTGGTATGGTCGCATTACGAACATATCCATCGCAATTGCGAATTTTTTATAAAAAATGCGACCTTTTCCAACCCTTCTTTGTTCCCAATTGTGAAGGCTTTCTTCGCTTTTGCGAGTGTTTGCAATTGCGAATCCCTGGTTTGCAAATGCGACATCTGCGGCTTGGTTTTAGCTGTGCAACTCGAGCTTTTGTTTCATTTTATTATATTTTGAACCCTAAGTCCGAGAGTTGGCGATTTTGTGAGTGGATTTTTGATCAAATCATTGAGTAAGTTCTTCTAACTACTTTTCAATTATATTTTGTGATTATACCTTATATTTAATATTAAAATTCATGAGAATCTAAAGGAAAATTTGAGGTTTTAAAGAAAAACCTAGGAATTGAGATTTTTGGATTTTGGCCACGATTTTGGGCATGGAATTGAGAATAAATTATATATTTGAGTTTGTAAGGTCATGGGTAAACTTTATCTTTGAAAATTTTTGGAAAATCTGGACACGTGGGCCTGAGGGCAATTTTGTTAACTTTTCTTTCAGGGGTTTGGAATTGTTATAAATTGGGCTATAATGAGTAATTGAACATATATTAATTGGTTTATATAATTATTGGCTAATTTTGGAGCATTTTTGCATCGATTTAAGTTTTCGAAAGGCTGTGAAATGCCGGTTATGGAACTTTGGAGCGAGGTGAGTCTCCTTTCTAAGCTTGTAAGAGAGAACTGTCCCCATAGGTGAAATAACTAGTTATGTGCTCCTAATTGTGAGGGCTACATACGCACGAGGTGACGAGATTTCGAGATGCTATTATGCTATTGTTCGGGTAATTAGGATCCAAAAGCATGCGATACTTGGATTATCTGTGAACCTACTTATAGCTTGAATTGCTTAAATCACTTTGAATTAGTAAATAAATTTTAAATAGATAAAACTTCATTTTTTAAAATAGTTAACAGATGATTTGTTTTCATTGGATAATTACTCCGTGTGGACTTCCTGATTGACTATCTGTATGTTTATTTTTGGAACGGGCCGAACGCCTCGGTATATTAAATAGATGCATCTATAGTTTGCGCCATTTGACCCTCGACAGTGCATAGTTTATATTCTATTGGAGCGGTCCGTACACCTCGGTTGATTTGCGCATTGAGATAACTGGAAACCAATGGATTATGAATCCGGAAACCTTTAGCATTAAAAAAGGAACTTTTACCCGTTCGTGATTTATTTGAAATCACCTCCATTCTTAGTAAACCCATGATTATTCGCATTTAAAATATGTTATTATTGGACCTCTATTAAGTATCAAAGTCGACCATCTCGTCTCTACTTCTTCGAGATTAGACGGGATACCCATAAAGTACACATTGTTTTCGTACTCGTACTATACTTTTGTGCATTTTTATTGCACAAGCACATGCATCTCTAGAGGCCTACTGTGCGCAACAACATGGTTGATACGGAGACTTATGTGAGTTGCACTTCTCGAGGTGACCCGCAACCAATAGAGTCTCCTTCAGTTTTCTGAAATAATTTCTGTCCAATATTGTATCCCGGACAGTTATTGTATTTTTATCTCCTTCTTAGTAAATGCTCATGCCCTTATGACACTGGGCCCTGAGATGGTTCTGAAATATTTGGATTCGAACCTTTGCATACCGGTACCAAAAAAGGATGCCTTACCACTTGGCTATACTCCATAGGCCTGTTTTGGATGGTAGGAATGGGGAGAGGGGGAAGTATTAATTGATTATTGTATAATTTGAATTGAAACAATTATCTTTTTATTTATAAAACAATTGAAGGAAAATCTTAGTTTTCAAGATTGTTAAAAATGAGAATTTCATAAAGTAATTTGGTTGGATTGTCTAACAATAGTGTCCAACGCCATCGCTACCCTTAGTGGATTTTGCCTCGTGACAATATAGTATTAGAGCACTAGGTTCCTAGGGTCTCACGAGTCATGAGCAAGTCTAGTAGAGTCCGTCGATCAGTACAGAGACGTCTATACTTATCCTTGGGAGGCTGCATGACTGTTAGGAGTACTTCCTTTCTTGATTCCTTATCATGCGATTTGATTACTCGAGGTTTATGCCTTTGTTTCTTTCCTACTCAATCTTATGCGATGCAAACCGCTTGTTATAAATTGAGAATTGAAGAATTGTAAATGGTACTACATATGTGGTGCGGATGTCATCCCGTTATGGTTGATTGGACCATTATTGTCGCTTTGTGGAAGGATATTCTGTTGTTTCAGCTCAACAGCGGTACTTCTGAGGGCTCTGAGGCTTGGCACAAGTTGCCATGATATTTATGAATGATTGTTCTGTAGTGTTTATTTGATGTGGGATGTTTGCCTACGTGTTGGGGTAGTGAATGACTTGAAGGGAGGTTTACTCAGTGCATGATCTAGAGATTCGATATGTAATTCCTGGCAGGGGAAAAGCAATTGGTTTATAAATGTCCAGATTTAGGCAAATGGAGTAGCGAGGCTTGGTGTTGCAAGCGTGGTGGAGTTTTCTCCTATGATAAGGTGTTGTTGTTCTTATTGAATGTACTAAGTTTGCCGATCTTATAATCTTTTACAATTCGCCTTGGGAGCAGGAAATAATGAGATAATATTGAAGAAGCGGCCGTCAGAGATCATGTGGTGTGGTGGTTCAGGATTGAATCGGTGTTTCCAAGGTCGACATCTCTAGAAAGATGATCTCCATAAAGGTTCAGTAGCGTTTGTGGGTCCAATAGCTATGAAGAAGGATTTAATTTGAGGCAACAACTGAACAACAAAGGACGAGGAAGGACATATGGGAAGCATCAGGCGGTGTTCAAAAAATTCTAAAAAAGGCTAGGTATATGAAGTGAAGGTTGAGTAGTTGATTAAGAAAGCGGGTTTTCCCAAAGTGGGAGAGATGCAGAGTTACATATGGCCTTTGTAGCAGGATGACCATATACCTTAAAAAGAGTTTATAGGGATTTGAGAATATTAGTAATTATTGATTGGGTTCTACGGATTTAATCTGAAGTATGGACTATTATGCGGCGGAGATTTGATATAACGAGAAGGAGCTATTTGAATCAAGAAGGGTACAAAATAACTTTGAATCAGAAGAATGTTGCATTTAATTGATGTCTATGAGGGGTGAATAGAGTTGTGCAGCTAGAGAGTGAGCTGCACAACTTTATTTTAACCCCAAACTTTATTTTAACCCCAAACTTTTTATAATTATACTTTTTTCCAATTTTCAACTATAAATATCCCCTCATTCTTTCATTTTACTCACAAATTCATCAATCTCTCAATCTCTCTCAATCTATATCTAATTTCTCTTCTATAATTGCTTACTTTATTATTGCAATTTCGTGAAAAATTGTGAAATTGGTGAATTGAAGTATTCAAGTCTTCAACGATTTTCAATATTCAAGAAGTTGTTCGGCAATTCGGTAAACTCGTTCCAACTCTTAAGTTTTAAGAATATATTTTTGTGTGTTTTAGTTTGCATAATTGTAATTAATATGACATTTAGTTTGAAAAAAATGTTTGGGGGAAAAGGAAAAGCTAAAATTAGTGAAAGTAGTCGCCAACCTACTACCCTTCCCTCGGCTCCCTGACCCAGACCTGTTATCCGTCCTGCTGCTCCTATTATTCTTGATAGTGATAATCCTTGTTTTCAATTTTCCGATAGTCAATTTTGCCATAATGTTGCGCCAGATCAACAATTAAATGAAGAAGTTATGAATGGTCTTTATCCTAATGAAACTATCTTAGAAAATGTTGAGGAAAATGAGGTGTAGATGAAACCCAACCGGATTTAGATGATACACATACTAGTCATGTTAATAACCCAACCGATGCCCCGCCCGACCCACCTGTAGAAACCCCTAATTTTAATAGACAACCTTCTAGACGCCTCGAAACATCAATTGTTTGGAATTTTTTTACTCAAGTAAGAGAACAAAATAAGGCTAAGTGTAAAACTTGTCGGGAAATCGCTAGCGCATAAATATACTGGAGACCTAGCGGCACAGGTAGTTGACTAAGCACATACAAATACACCCTAGAGATAAAGTTAAATATTTACAAATGAAAGCGCAGCAAGAGGGGACAAGTGTAGATACTGCGGTTAACCCTAGTACTGGTTCAACTCTAGTTCAACCAGGAATTAACACTGTGACAGGTGGTGTTTTATATTACGATCCTAATAAAGATCGTGAATAATTAGCAAAGATGGTTACCGTTATGTGCTTACCCTTTAGTTTTCCTTCTAACCCTCATTTTGTGCATTATATTAGAAGAATTTTTAATCCTACTTACAAAGGTTGGTCTCGCGCAAAAGCTAAGAGCGCTATTTACAAATATAAACATGAATATTTGCGCTATTTATTCACTCATATAACTAATCGAATTTCTATTACTACTCATATTGGTAGAAGTAATAATGACTGTGATTATCTAACTGTTACAAGTCATTGGATAGATGAGGAGCGGATAATGCAAAAACGCATTATTGCTTATAGAATAATTAATTCACGTCACACATGTAAGTTTATTGCTAACACCGCTACAGATATTTGTAGATATTTTTGCATTAGAGATAAAATAATGGCAATTTCTATGGATAATGCTTCTAGTAATACTAGTGCTATAGGCATACTTACAATAACATTGAATCCTACATTTAGTAATTGTTTCCATGTGAGATATATTTGTCATATTTACTGTTTAATTGTCGGTGATTGTATGAAAGTTTCAAATTTAGAAATTGAAAAAGTTAGAATGGCTCTTAATTGGCTTTTTTATTTAAACGGTAGAAGTAGACTTAGAGAATACTTTAAAAAATGCGATGAATATGGCCTTAGAGAAAGAAAGGTTCCTAAACCTTGTCCGACTAGATGGAATTATATGTACGAAAGTTTAGTCGTTGCATATGAATATAGAAACCCAATTAATGCAACGTTTAATGCTCGTGTTGGTGGTGAGGATGATGATGAAATCCTTACAAATCAAGATTGGACGAATGTTAAAATTCTTATAGATTTTTTAGAACATTTTCAAATTGCTACTAATGCCTTTTCTGGGCAATATTATCCTACTATTGTAAACTGTTTAGTTTATACTGCAGCACTATGTGATTTGTTTGTTGAATTTTCAGAGGGTGGAAAAATTTATCAACTTGCTATAAATGCAATGAAAGAGAAGTTTAAAAAATATTTTTTCCCTATTCCCCTATTTATGGTGTTGCTGCAATGTTAAATTCTACAGTGAAATTAGGAGGTCCTCACTTTTGGTTCTCAAATATTTATATTTAGATCTTTCAGATGAGGAATTTGCTACACTTGGAGATGCAAAAGCCTCAATTAAAATAAGTGCTCAAACAATTTATAATGCTTATCAACTTGCCTTAGATCATGCTAGGCCAAATGTTCCAACCCCTACTTCGTCTAGTTTACAATCATCTAAAAGGGCTGCGGGCCTAAGAGCACTTAAATCTTGGACAGAGTTCAGGGGTTCTCAAGGTGATAATTTTGATGAGACTTCACATATAAATGAGCTTCAAGTTTATTTGTCGCGGGGACTTGAAAAGGAGAATCCAGACGGCACCTTTGATCTTTTGGAATGATGGAAGGCAAGGGAAAAATATTTTTCGGTTCTTGCAAGGATGACTCGGGATATTTTATCTATTCAAGCTTCAACAGTTGCATCAGAGAGCGCTTTCAGTCTAGCAAGACTTCAAATAGGTGATCATAGAGCGTCTATGAGGGAGAGCTTGGAAAAATCAGTACTATTCAGAGATTGAATCCGCGCAGAAAGAAGAAACTTTGGACTTGCAGAATCACAACCGGAGATAGACGAAGCTTATGAAAAAATGATAGTAGGAACTTGCGGAGGATGCTTCTTCTCCGGGAAGCGGTGATGAACAAGCTTCTTTTCCGCCACCACCAACGGAACCTCCTCCGAACCTTGAAGGATTTATGAGATTTGTTAGAGATACAATGTAGATTATGGTGTAGCTTGTACTTTGGCACATGTTCTTTAGTTTTTTTTCCCTTTTAATGGTGGTATTAGCACCTTGTTGTGCTCATTCCATTGGGGGGAAGAAGACTAAGAAAGATATGTCATTTTTGGTAATAAAAATTATAAGACATTCCCTTGAATATGTCTTTGCAGTATTTTTTGTGTGTTTAACTTGCAATTCTTTATAAGCTATAATATATATACATAACATACTATATATACTATATATACTATATATTAAACTATATATACTCGTGTAAGTAAATATATATAGCATACTATATATACTATATATTAACTATACATACTATCACAAACACATACACATACACACACACACACACATACACACACACACACACACACACACACATATATATATATATTCTAACATATATTCTATACATAATACACCCTTATATATACATATATATAAGGCAATATATAATAATATATACACATAATACACCATTATATATACATATATGTAAGGCACTATATAATAATATATACACATAATACACCCTTATATATATACTCTATGTATGGTATGTTATATATATTTATGTAGCTATATATAAGCTATTTATACTAGTATATATATAGTTTACAAGAAAGTGCCTTAGATAAAAAAAATTAAAAAAAATAGCCCAGAATGATAAAAGCCCGTAAGGCACATTTAGGCCCACGAACACGACCCATTTAGCCCGGAACCATGTGGGCTTAGGACCACCATGGGCCGGTTCTACCCATTGGGACCGTGAAGACTAGGACCGTTTGGCCCGGGACCGCCAAGCCCGGGCCCGGCCCAGAATACAACTTTACAAATAAATACTTATGAATAGGACAATGCATCTGCTGAACATCCGACACTATTTTAAATGGACACATATCTTCATAGAATACAATATCCTACTTACAAATATAGTTTTGTTATCCAAATCTAATAACTTGTACCCTTTTGAGCAGCCACATACCCCATCATAACTGCCTTAATGGCCCTTGGAGCAAATTTATCTCTTCTAGCAAGCTAGTAGCATAACACAGATAACCAATAACCCTCATATGCGAAAGACTAGGTGGCTTCTTGATTAAGGCCTAACATGGTGAAATATTTCCTTGAACTGTGGAAGGTATTATGTTAATCATATAAACAACAGCTTCGATACAAATACCGTAAAACCTGATAGGTAAATGACTCCAAAACCCGATAGCCATACTAGTTTCCAAAATATGCCTATGCCTCCTCTCCACTACTCGATTTTGTTGCGGAGTTATGGATAAGAACTCTAATGTACTATACCAAACTTGTTGAACAACTCAATGCAATGGCTATTAAAACCTTTGTACCATTGTCTGATGTAAATGACTTGACAACTTTGCCAAATTGGCTGGAAACCATGATAAAATCATTATGCACAGTAACAACATCAGATTTTAGATTTAACAAGAATACCCACGTATATCTGGAAGACTCATCTGCTACTATAAGAAAATATCACATTCCACTATAAGTGGGGAACTTGTAAGGATCCCAAACATGTATGTGCAACAATTGAAAAAAGTCTGTTGTTCGACTACTACTAACAGGAAATAGTGCTCTAGTTTGTCGAGCTAGTGTGCAAATAGCACAATAGTGTGATATAAAGCTAGACTTTGTCCAAAACATGAAATCTTCCTAAGAACTGGCATAGGTACATGACCTAGTCTCTTATGCCATAATTATGTAGATACTTTATTTTTTGCAGCCAAAGACTTAACAAAACCCCTGGCATCTTTTCGTTTCCTCTGTGGCTTCAGCATTACAATCTATCCTCTCCTCTACCAATCCCCTTCATATTTCAGTGAGGAGATCCTGAAAGAGAAATAAACGAGGGAAAAATATGATGTAGCATCTCAGTTCCTTAGTCAGCTTCGATACTGACAAAAGATTGAATCTAAAGTCCGATATATATAACACATGACTTATAAGATCACCTCCAGGAAACTCACAATTACCAACTTGTGTTATCTCAATTGAATCTCCATTTGGAAGATGTACCTTTCCTGAATTTCCTACTAATCCATCATTATTCAACAAAGATGCATCAATATCATGTGATTTGTCGCTTCTGAATCAACTAAATGCATCATGTATCATATGATTTGTCGCTCCAGAATGAACTATCCACTTAGAAACATCTACATAGGAAGACAGTGGTTCACCTGCCATGTTAGCAATAGCCTAATGGAAGATTTACCCAACATGCTCAAAATTTGATTGTATTGATCATATATGATGACTTGAGATGTAGTTAGGTTAAGTCCTTGTTGCACATTAAGACCTCTCAGCACATTGTTGCCTCCTTAGAATGGAGTGAGACTGTTGTCACTAAATTCGCCTTCTTCTTTCCTTTGAAATCAGTTGAATAACCTATAACTTTGTAATAGTTTTCTTTCAAGTGTCCTTTCATGTGATAGTGCTCTCAAAACTTCAACTTGAAGCAATTTGTCCTTGTGTGACCTTTCATATTGCAATGGTCACAATATAGGTTTTTTTTTTCCTGTCCTCCATTTCCAGCAACAAACAATGCTGCAGGATCAACTTTGACAGTCAAAACATAAGTGCCTCATGCAAGTTATTTTTGGCTTCATCTTGCATTAATGTAGAATAAACTTGGTTAATGTTTGGCATAGGTTTTATCATTAAAATCTGACTGTGAGCATGACCATAACTATCATTAAATCCTATTAGAAATTGATAAATATGCTACCTCTCAAAATTTCCATAAGAGTTTTGCACAATCACAAGAAGAAGGAGGTACTGGCGAGTCATACTCATCCCACAACTATTTCATTCTAGAAAAATACTCTCATATAGATGATAGCCCCTGAGTTAATATAGCGATTTTACTGTACCAGTTGTAAGTTCGCGAATCATTCACCTTATCAAAGAATTCCTCAATATCCTTCCAGCGAGTGCTGCACCGGAATGAAATAAGATCCAGCGAGTAGATTTCGATGCACGTTCCTTATCAGCCAGGAAAGCATAATAGCATTGCAACGATCCCATTGCTTCACGAGATCACCAGAATAATCAGCTCAAAAAATAGAGCCATTAATAAAACCTAATTTGTTGTGTCCTAGAAGAGCCACCTTCATAGCTCGGCTCCAAATCGTGTAATTTTCCATACCGACAATCTCAATCACAGCTGATAATAAACCATGTGCATCTAACAGATACATGTATAATGGATGATGATGCTCAATTATAGGGAAAGAATTTCCCATAGTAAAAAAACTCATACCTTCAGGACTTCCCCTAATCGAAGCTCATAAAGTGAAACACAGGGAAAAAATAGGAATTACCGATGGATCTCTCGAAATTTTAGTTAAGTAATCGACGAAAAAACCCTAGATTTACTCAGCTATGAATTCCCGATGAATCTCTCGAAATTTGAGTCAAATTCACTCCGTTCCTGCTTCCACTTTGATTCCATATTAAGTTCATCCCAATCAGTAGAAATTGATAAGAGAATAAGCAAGCAAGGAAGAAGAAGAGAGCGCCGAACAGTTTTCTCTAATTATAAACGGAGTAGAATGCTTAATCAATAAGATGTTATATACTAACTCTAGCTGCTACGTTTAAGTTAAGGGACAACTATCAACTAACTAATTTCAGCTGTCAACTAAGGCACTAAGGTAAAGGAACAATAGTGCATGTTACTAACTCCTCTATAGACGGTGAAGAAAGATTCTAAATGCCAAGAAATATTTAGAAAAAGTTGGTTATATGGCGAAAGACATTCTATGTGAAGCTGAGAGGTGCATTTGAGAAGGTTCTATAAAGAAAACTTGTGCTAATGATGTGGCTGCTAGAAGAAGGGATGATTGCTCTCTTACTTTTTCTTTGAATGTGGAGGTTATTTTCTAGTATAAACTGTAGGGAGGAAAGTGCAAGTGCTGAAATATATGGAATGGTGCTGGCTGGTACTATTACTACACCTGGCAAGAAACAAATAACTGCGGTCTGCGGAAGCATTGGTTAGGAGTATATGCAGTAGATTTATAGACGAGCAACTTTCAACTGATGTTGAAGCCTTTTGCTTAGTATCACTTGGTCTCATGTTTTTTTAATAACTTGTGCCATAAACGTTCTATTTTGGTAAATAAAATTTTATATTTGCAAAAAAGGAATTCCATGAAAGAATTTGTGAGACACAAGTTCTATATATTCCCTACTTTCGTCCATGAGACTTAAGTTCTATTCCTTGCTTTATATGCATTTCACATTCACAAAAGGTCCAAAAACGAACCATACTTCAAAGGGTGTGATGTAAGAAGCCTATTCTGATGTAATCATCAATGGCTTATTTCACGGTTTAAACCCGTGGCCTATTGGTCGCGCTGAGACAACTTAACCGTTGTTCTAAGACTCCCTTTCTATCTTATTATCAAATAATCATATTTTATTATTTACTCTAATCTTATTATATAATGATTTTACTCCTACCCTACTTAATATTTTTAATATTATAAGCTTAAACTTCATGTTGTTGGTGTATGACATCATGAAACAACATCAAAGGATACAATCTATTCAAACGTTATATTCATCAAAACAATATAATAAAATACAAATATACAATATAATATATTATAAAACGATATATAACAACCATGATAAGTTATATGTGTATCCTTGTTATATTTTGATGATCTAACAAATTTACTATTAAGAACCAGATAAGGAACCTATTACACATCCTCAAGAACTCAAGATCAACAAGTTTCAAGTTGGGAACACTATTCAACTCTTATGAGTCAAAGGAATAGTAGAGGGAACAAATAGCTACCAGTTCCCAAGGAGAATGTACAAGTCAATTCCCCTAGCTGTAAAGTTGCTGCCAACATACGCTACAGTACAGAAATAGTGTAACAACAACTTTATAGGGACATATATTTACCTAACTTGATTACATCATTCAAGTGATGTCACAAATGAGATATTAACATCAAGCAAAGGTAAAACAAATTACTTTCACATTCAAAGAACTCATCAAGCATTCTCTCAAGTTTGTATCAATCTTGCAAGTGATTCTCAAGGGCATCAAGAATAAATAAAAACATAATCAAGGACCAGTTCCATGTATTTAAGTTATTAAATGTACTTAGTTGTGTAGTACCTTTGTTAATACACTCTACTTGTAATTCCTACTTAGCTTAGTTAGTAGCATTGTGTAGGACATCTTTATAAATCATAATCCCCTGTGTTTGTATCTTGGCTAGAGTTACTCAAGTTGTAAAGTATTTGTAATAGATTTATTACAAAGTGGCTTGTACTAGAGTGTTACAAGTTAGTGAGTAATTAAGAGGTTAATTCTTAGGTTTAAAGTCTTTCTAATAAAGTTATTACAAAGTGGATTCTAACAAAGTATTATAAGTTAGTGAGGATTAAGAGGTTAATTCCTAGGTTACAATAGGTTGTAATCTGGAAGTTGCTCCGTAGTGAAGTTGAAATCCCATGAAAGTAGGTCGTGATTTTTGATCCCGTGAGCTGAGAGTTTTCCACGTAAAACTCCATTGTGCCATTTACTTAATGCAGTTTGCGTGTGTTTTGTGGGAACAGAGAACCAGATTCTATATATGGTTTTGTGGACCCTTGAATTATATCAATTGGTATCAGAACAAGTTCCTTGTATCAGCTTAACACCTAGATAGGATCATCATGGCTGCTCCGGAAAACTTCGAAGAAGGCAGTCTACGTACAAACCACCAAGGTTAAATGGCCAATATTATAGATGGTAGAAGACTAGGATGCACAACTTTATCATGGCTGAAGATTCAGAGCTATGAGATTTTATCTGTGATGGACCCTTTGTTCCTACAAAGAATCTTGCTGATCTAGCTATATCTATTCTCAAAACGAGGAAGAAATTTAATGACGCCGATCGAAAAGCCATATAAAAGAATTTTCGTGCAAAGAAAATTCTTGTATGTGGGATTGGACCAGATGAGTACAACAGGATTTCAGCATGCCAATCAACTAAGGAGATCTGGGAAGCCCTCCAAATAGCTCATGAAGAGACAACACAGGTTAATAAGTCTAAGATTGACATGCTGACCACATAGTATGAGCTTTTCAGAATGAAGGACGACGAATCCATTCAGGATACGAACACTCGTTTCTCATCTATCATCAATGAGCTTCACTCACTATGAGAGATCATCCCTAGGAACAAACTCGTCAGGAAGTCAACTATCCCAGCTGTAAAGTTAGAAATGAGTATGATGAGGGAAGTGAATTTCTTATTAGATTTACAAGTAAAGCAAACTCCCAAGGGAAAATGATAAGTCAACAGAAGTACATCAAGAAGTTGCTGAAGAGATTTGACATATAGAGACATCAAAAATCATTGACACTCCCATTGCCACATAGACCATGTATAGAGGTATCATAGGGTCACTTCTGTACCTCACAACAAGCAGAACGGATATTCTTTTTAGTGTGGTTCTTTGTGCCTAAGATATCTCAAAGGGATGCATGACCTGGTTCTCTACTATCCTCCAGGAGATAAACTTAACTTAATAGAGTATGCTGATGTTGACTATGCTGGGTATCTAGTAGATAGTAAAAGCACTTATGGCATGGCACATTTTTTGGGTTCGTGTCTAATCTCATGGGGCACAAGAAAGCAAAATTTAGTGGCCCCTTCAACTGCTGAAGCTGAGCATGTGGTAGCTACTTCTTGCTATGCTCAATTTCTGTGGATCAAACAATAGTTGGAAGACTTTAGAGTGTTATTTGACTGTGTGACAACACAAATGGACTCAACATGGCAAAAAAATCCAGTCTAACATAAGAGAACCAAGCACATTGATGTGCGTCACCACTTCCTCAGAGACAATGTTAAAAGGGGGCACATATGCATCAAGTTCTATAGCACAGACGATCAAATTGTAGATATCTTCACCAAAGCACTGAGCAGAGAGAATTTTGCAAAGAATCTCTTGGAACTAGGGTTGATGAAATCAAGTTAAGGACTTGGTCCCTTGATGACTGGCTACGAAAAAATATACAAGTAAAATAGCTAAAAAGTGTTTTCTGCAAGTCTAACTCATCTCTATACTGTTATAGATAGACAAACATGACGATTACAGAGCAAACAAGTAGCTAATGCATTGCACATTGGCCAAATGATGAGGCTTACATTTGCAATCTATCAGGGAACTTGGTTCCTTCAACACAGGTTAGTAGTTCCTCTGTACTCTCATGCACAATTTTTAAAACTATTGAAATGGTGTCACATCATTAAATTGTTAGTTTCTCTCTTTTTTTGCTTTTTAAAGTGTCTCATCTGAAGCGACCCGACTACCCAAAATTGATACTCATTCCTAACCGGTTCCTTACCCTTATTAAATAACTTCTTTCACAATCACTTTCATAAATGTTCATATAAGAGAATCCAAAATTCCTCTTTTCTTCTTCAAACCCAAAGAAAAACCCTCTTCTTCAACCCACTACACTCTACCATGTCAGAAAATCATTTACAAGAACAAGAAGCTAAAGAAAATATGATGTCAATAGCTGTTGAGGGAACTCTGGTTAGAGGTTATGAGGTCGTGTATGAGTCTCAAGGGGGATAAAATGGTGTAGAGATCGAGGGTAGGGAACTGGTGCATGTAGAAACTTTGGCACCTAACAGTACTACTAGGGTGTTGGAAATCATGTATATCTATGATATGTGCGCTTTGGTTGTATAATCATGATTTTCAGGTATAGGTTTTGATGAATGACAAACAATGAAGTCAAGCGTCAAACAACGTATAATATGACAATCAATCAAATGACAAGAAGCATACTGATGATGGAATAGCATGAACGAGCAAAAGAGTTCAAGACCGAAGACCCAAGACGTAGGTCGTTTGGTAGAACCAATGTAAGGACAACGTTTAAGTTATCTTATCCTTTGGCTCAACATTAGGTCATCATAAACATGCATAAAATATTTGATTAAATCTTATTTATCATAAACATGCATCTCTGTGTTAAACCAAAATGATATTTACTTTAGTCAAAATGATTTTTAAACATGCCTCTAAAATCTGGACTAAGATAATCGATTATGTACTTATGATAATCGATTATGTTTAAGTCAGCTGCTTGACAATCGATTGTGAACTTATGACAATCGATTGTGTTAAGGCAGTGAGCATCAGATTTTTCAAATCTGCATGACAATCGATTGTGAACCTTATGACAATCGATTGTGATGAGGCAGTGTCCATCAAAGTTTTTCAAAGCTCAAAATAATCGATTGTGAAGCTAATGACAATCGATTGTGAAGAGACAGTGTCCATCAGATTTTTCAAAGTCACAAAATAATCGATTGTGAACTTATGACAATCGATTGTGTTGAGGCAGTGTCTTCCAGACTTTTTCAAAGTTATTAAATAATCGATTGTGAACTTATAACAATCGATTGTCAAGAGGCAGTGTCTAAATTGATTTTTCAAGACTGATATATAATCGATTGTTAACTTAGTATAATCGATTGTATAACTAACCGTTGCCAATATGTTTTCAAATACCGTCAGGTAATCGATTATTGATTTCCTATAATCGATTGTTTTAATTAAAATCTGGAAAAGATTTTTTGAACGTTGCTGAGTAATCGATTGTAGATTTTTGACAGTCGATTGTTTTACGTAAAATCTGGAAATGATTTTTTGAACGTTGCCAGTAATCGATTATTGATATTAGATAATCGATTGTTAAGCGTAAAATCTGGGATTGATTTTTGGAAGAACTGGCAAACAATCGATTGTGGTTATTTGACAATCGATTGTCACAGAGTAAAATCAGCAATTCTTAATTGGCAATTAGGCAACGGTAATACAAGGTTTTTCAACTATAAATACAGTTTCAAATCAGTATTTTAAGTACACAACTCTTGCATATATTAATATACATATTGATCATTTTCAAGCATCATTTTAGAGCTTTTGTTGAGCCATTTGATAGACAACTTTGTGTTGTTCATAGAGCTTATTTTGTTTCTCTTTATCCACTCTATTGAGAGAGTATTTGTTGTAAAAGAGAGTTGTTTTGAGAAGATATTTGTCGGGTTTACTAAGTACCCAAAGTCTTAGTGGTTGAAGTCTTGGGGTGAGGTATCCTCAAGCAAGTGAAGTCTTAAGGTGCGGTATCCTTGAGCAACTGTAACGGTTTGTTAAGCACCCGTAAGCTTGACGAAGATAGTGGAAATCTCGAGAGAGTCTCTCGGGGACTGGACTAGCCACGGGTTGTGATGAACCAGGATATATCGGTGCGTTCGTTCTTATTTATTTACTTATCGCACTCATTTATTTCCTGCAATTTTTAAATTTCGCAAGTTTACGCTATTTTTATTATAACTCTATTCACCCCCCCTCTAGCGTTAAGCGTATTATCTAACAATTGGTATCAGAGCCTAACTCTCTGAAAGCCTTAACCGGTTGAGAGAAATATATTTTTTCTGTTGAAATACGCAGGAACGATGAATGAAGGACAATCCACCACTTGCCCTCCATCTTTCGATGGAACGAATTACTCATATTGGAAGGAGCGAATGATAATCTTTCTCAAAGCAAACAGTTTTCGTTTGTGGCAAATCCTCAAAAACGGTGAACCAATGCCGACAAAGAAAGTTGGAGAAACCATGGTTCCAAAGAAGGAAGATGAATATGATGCCGAGGACATCAAGAAAGTTGAAAATAATGCAAGGGCCATCCCTGTATTATATTGTGTGGTAAATCCAGATGATTATCAAAAAATCTCTTGCTGCACAACCGCCAAGGAGATGTGGGATAAGCTCGAGATCATTTATGAAGGTACACCTCAAGTCCGAGAAGCCAAAATTAATTTTCTAACACATAAATATGAAATCTTTAAAATGGAGAAGGAACCCATTGGTGTTATGTTTGAACGATTTTTAAGAATCGTCAATGATCTCCATGCTCTCGGGAAAGTTTACACGAACAAAGATCTTGTTCGAAAAGTCCTATGGAGTCTCACTCTCGAATGGCGCTCTAAAGCCAATGCCATCCAAGAGTCGATGGAATTCACGGATATCACGATTGATGGACTAAGAGGTAACCTCGAAACTTATGATAGCACAATTCTTAATCCTTATCTTAGAAGCAATTCAAATTTTGCCTTCAAAGCCTCATCCTCTAAACGAGAAGAGGTAAGTGATTAGGAAAGGGATGATGATAATATTTCAAATGATATAATTGAAAAGTCTTGTAAGTCTATAAAAAAAGACAAGAAGAAGAAGAGACACCATAGGCGCTTATCACGGGATTCGGACAGCTCAAGCGATGAAACCGCCGCATTGTGCCTCATGGCTAACGAAGGAGAAGAGGTAAGCACATCTAACTCTCACTCGTTTGAAGAATTACAAAATGCCTATGATGAATTGTATGGTGAATTTTTTAATGCTTCCAAAACTATCATAGAATTGAAGAAAACACTTTCTTTGCAGAAAACACTTTCTTTGCAAAGAAACAGATTTTCAGAAAACACTTTCTTTACAAGAAAAGGAGTTTGAAAAATCCTCTTCTTTGAAAGAAATAGTTTTTGAAAAATTGACTAATGAAAATGTTGTTCTTAAAAATAAAATTGACGTTTTAGAAAAAGAAAATAATTTTTTGAAAAATAACATTGCTGATTTTAAAAACAAAATCAAGGAATTGAATGAAACCTCTTCTATTGATAAATGTTCCAATTGTTCTTCTTGTAGTTCTTTAAAACTAGAGAACACAGAACTTAGGAAAGCACTAGAAACACGTAGTGTTGATAATCCTAAAATTGAAGATATTAAAAAGGTTGTAAGTAATGAGGTCGGACCATCTAGAAAGAATTCTAGGAACCTCACTAATGAGTCTAAGATTAACTATTTTAGACCACCTAGAAACAACTCTAGGATTTTTATAAATGAGTCTAGAATGAATAATTTTAGACCACCTAGACATGACTCTAGGAAATTCAACGCTTCTAGGGGGAACAACTTTAGATCACCTAGAACGCATTTGGCTCAACCTAGACATATGCACAATCCTAATGTTATATGTCACTATTGTAATCGGGTAGGTCACATTGCACCCGTTTGTTTTGCTAAACATAGAGATTTATGTGTTGATTATGACTATTGTTATCCTAACCCCCAAGGACCCAAAAGAAGTTGGGTACCAAAAACCTATTTTTAGGTTCTTTTTGCAGGTGTGCTTGAAGACTACAATATTGTAGTGGATGCACCAAGCACGAAACCTTAATGCATTAAGGGGGAACGTCGGTTAGTTATCGTATTTTGAATAAAAACGCAATGAGTTGATATGTGCAAATAATCTATATCAGTTTTGGTTGATACATGCTTTAATAAGTTTTATTCTTGAATAACAATTAGCATCAAGTGGTTTTATTTGATTGATTCATGTTTTGATGAATATTTTTAGTTTAAATAACAATTGGCATAGTAGAAAAATGATCGTTATTATTAGTATGCCATTTACTAACTTTTTATATGATCTTGTCTATAACGATTGGTATCGTCAATGGTTTAAATAACCTTTGGTATACTCTTTTTGCTAATGCCAAAAGGGGGAAGAATATGGGCGATATTCATGCTTTAATTAAGGGGGAATTATATTGAATTGAATTGGTTGCATAAATTGTAGCATGATTTAGGGGGAATTCAATATGCATATCTTTTGTGTCATTATCAAAAAGGGGGAAATTGTTGGAAATCATGTATATCTATGATATGTGCGCTTTGGTTGTATAATCATGATTTTCAGGTATAGGTTTTGATGAATGACAAACAATGAAGTCAAGCGTCAAACAACGTATAATATGACAATCAATCAAATGACGAGAAGCATACTGATGACGGAATTGCATGAACGAGCCAAAGAGTTCAAAACCGAAGACCCAAGACGTAGGTCGTTTGGTAGAACCAATGTAAGGACAACGTTTAAGTTATCTTATCCTTTGGCTCAACATTAGGTCATCATAAACATGCATAAAACATTTGATTAAATCTTATTTATCATAAACATGCATCTATGTGTTAAACCAAAATGATATTTACTTTAGTCAAAATGATTTTTAAACATGCCTCTAAAATCTGGAGTAAGATAATCGATTATGTACTTATGATAATCGATTATGTTTAAGTCAGCTGCTTGACAATCGATTGTGAACTTATGACAATCGATTGTGTTAAGGCAGTGAGCATCAGATTTTTCAAATCTGCATGACAATCGATTGTGAACCTTATGACATTCGATTGTGATGAGGCAATGTCCATCAAAGTTTTTCAAAGCTCAAAATAATCGATTGTGAAGCTAATGACAATCGATTGTGAAGAGACAGTGTCCATCAGATTTTTCAAAGTCACAAAATAATCAATTGTGAACTTATGACAATCGATTGTGTTGAGGCAGTGTCTTCCAGACTTTTTCAAAGTTATTAAATAATCGATTGTGAACTTATAACAATCGATTGTCAAGAGGCAGTGTCTAAATTGATTTTTCAAGACTGATATATAATCGATTGTTAACTTAGTATAATCGATTGTATAACTAACCGTTGCCAATATGTTTTCAAATACCGTCAGGTAATCGATTATTGATTTCCTATAATCGATTGTTTTAATTAAAATCTTGAAAGGATTTTTTGAATGTTGCTGAGTAATCGATTGTAGATTTCTGACAATCGATTGTTTTACGTAAAATGTGGAAATGATTTTTTGAACGTTGCCAGTAATCGATTATTGATCTTAGATAATCGATTGTTAAGCGTAAAATCTGGGATTGATTTTTGGAAGAACTGGAAAACAATCGATTGTGGTTATTTGACAATCGATTGTCACAGAGTAAAATCAGCAATTCTTAATTGGCAATTAGGCAACGGTAATACAAGGTTTTTCAACTATAAATACAGTTTCAAATCAGTATTTTAAGTACACAACTCTTGCATATATTGATATACATATTGATCATTTTCAAGCATCATTTTAGAGCTTTTGTTGAGCCATTTGATAGACAACTTTGTTTTGTTCATAGAGCTTATTTTGTTTCTCTTTATCCACTCTATTGAGAGAGTATTTGTTGTAAAAGAGAGTTGTTTTGAGAAGATATTTGTCGGGTTTACTAAGTACCCAAAGTCTTAGTGGTTGAAGTCTTGGGGTGAGGTATCCTCAAGCAAGTGAAGTCTTAAGGTGCGGTATCCTTGAGCAACTGTAACGGTTTGTCAAGCACCCGTAAGCTTGACGAAGATAGTGGAAATCTCGAGAGAGTCTCTCGGGGACTGGACTAGCCACGGGTTGTGGTGAACCAGGATATATCGGTGCGTTCGTTCTTATTTATTTACTTATCGCACTCATTTATTTCCTGGAATTTTTAAATTTCGCAAGTTTACGCTATTTTTATTATAACGCTATTCATCCCCCCCTCTAGCGTTAAGCGTATTATCTGACATAGGGAACCAATTGAGGTACCTGATCCTTACACTCAAGACGAGCCCTCTACATTCACCTGGGATAGAACCCCTGGTTCTCCACAAGAACCCTAGGTCAGTACTGATCCTTCTCCCTCTCCGTTTTTCTATGCTGAGCCATTAAAAATTGTGGTTCCTAAGATGTGATCTCTGTCTGAGGAGGAGAAGGAGGATAGTGAAGAAGATTATGATAATGTGGGTCTATCAAACTTTATTATTTCTAGGAGTATAAAGGAACCTCCCTAGGGGTCAAAGCCTAAGAGACCCATCACGAGGTTGCAAAAGAAGGAAGAACTTGAGTCCATCTTAAGGAAAAATAAAAAGGCAAAGAAGAAGATGAGATTGGTAAAAGATGGAAAGGTTGTCAATGAGAAGGTAGTATGGATGTGCTGGTCGTGAATGTGGTCAATAAGGTAGAAGAGGAACCTGGTAAGTCCTTAAAGAAACTTACTGTTCCAAAGTCCAAAAGAGAGTACTGTGAGTGAGAAGGAGTTGAAGAAGGTTGAGGGTGAAAAGTCTGGTGAGAAAGAGGATGAGAAAATGGTTGAGGAGTCCTGTGAAAAAATGGTTGAGGAGTCTACTAAGAAGATCTCCAGAAAATCTACAAAGAAAGGCAAGAGTGTAAGAAACTCAGTCAAAAGGAAGACTGATGCCAGTAAGGAACCTGGATTTTCCAAGAAGACCAAGGTTGGTGATACCCAGGACGCTGACAAGGAAAAATTTAAAAATTAAAAGGTGTTGTGGGGCTATAGATAAGGTAGATGAAGGCAAGGAATTCCATTCTCAAAGCTTAGATCAGTCGGTTTAGGAGGCACCTAGTTCCAGCGGCTCCCAAAGCATGGAGGTTGCACGTCTGATAAGAGAAAATAATGACCTCGGGAAATAGGTTGAGGACCTGTAGGAGAAACTGCTCAACGAGTAGGTGTCAACCAATGATTGAATAGACATCATTCTTTGAACCCTTGTCTCCTCATCTGGGCCTTTCCCTTCCAGTGCTCCCTCAACAATGTCCCTTTCCCAAGTGTTAAGTTCATATTATCTGTTCTTTGTTTTAGTTATGATGATGTTTTTGACTGTACTTTTGTTTTTGCTGTTTTTATTTTGTGGATGTGTTTGGAAATAATGGTACTGCTCCCTGCTTAATTATACAAAATTAATGAAATCTTTCTTCTTTTGCTGTGTATGCCTTGCTCTTATGTTCTTTTTTAAGTCATGTTTGTGTGCACACGTATGATATGAGCTAACCAATTTAGACTTCTTTTTGCTTAATGCTTGTTACTGATCTTTTAATGATGCCAAAAGGTGGAAAATAATTGAGGGGGGAGAAGGTGAAAATAATTGAGGGGGGACGAGATGGGGAACAAATTCAAGGGGAATACATGAAATGTGAATGTCATTTTGGTTCTTAGGGGGAACTTGAATTATAAGTTTGTAATGATAAAAAAGGGAAAAATTGATAGGTTATATGTATATCCATGTTATATTTTGATGATCTAACAAACTTACTATTAATAAATAGATAAAGAACCTGTTGCACATCCTCAAGAACTCAAGATCAACAAGCCTCCAGTTGAGAATACTATTCAACTCTTTAGAGTCAAAGGAACAATAGAGAGAACAAATAGCTACTGATTCCCGAGGAGACTGTACTAGTTAACTATCCCAGCTGTAAAGTTATACTTGTACACACATCAGTACAGAAACAATGCATCAGTCCACTTTATGGGTAATGCTCTTTACCTAACTTGCTTACATCATTAAAGTGATGTTACAAATGAGTTATTAACATTGAGAAAAGGTAAAATAAATCAATTTCACATTCAAAGAACTCATCAAGCATTCTCTGAAGTTTGTGTCAATATTGCAAGTGATTCTCAAGAGCTTCAAGAATGAAGAACAACATAACTAAGGACCACTTTCGTATGTTGAAGTTATTACAACACCTTATTTGTGTTATACCTTTATTAAAGCACTCTATTTTGTCCTACTTGGCTTAGTTAGAAGCATTGCATAGAAAATCTTTATAAATTATAAACCCTTGTGTTTGTTAAATCATCGGCACCCAAGAATGTCCGTTCTCTGTTTTAGTTCTGATGATGTTTATGACTGTACTTTTGTTTTTGCTATTTTTATTTTGTGGATGTGTTGGAAACAATGGAACTGCTCCTTACTTAATTATCCAAAAATTAATGGAAGCTTCCTCCTTTTGTTGTGTATGCCTTGCTCTTATGTCTGTTTTTTGTCATGTTTGTGTGCACACATATGACATGAGTTAACCAAGCTAGATTATTTTTTTGCTTAATGCTTGTTACTGATCTTTTTATGATGCCAAAAGGGGAAAAATAATTGAGGGGAAAGAAGATGGAAATAATTGAGGGGGGACAAGATGGGGAACATATTTAAGGGGAATATAGAAAATGCAAATGTCATTTTGGTTCTTAGGAGAGACTTGAATGATAAGTTTGTTATGATTGAAAAAGGAAAAACTAATAGGTTATATGTGTATCCCTATTATATTTTGATGATCTAACAAATGTACTGTTAAGAAATAGATAAGGAACCAGTTACACATCCTCAAGAACTCAAGATCAATGAGTCCCCAGTTGAGAAAACTATTCAACTCTTTTAGAGTCAAAGGACTAATAGAGGGAATAAATAGCTACTAGTTCCCGGGGAGACTGTACAAGTCAATTGTCCTAGTTGTAAAGTTACTACCTGCACACGCTACAGTATAGAAATAGTGCATCAGTTAATTTTATGGGTAATGCTCTTTACCTAATTTCCTTACATCATTAATGTGATGTCAAAAATGATATATTAACATCAAGAAAAGGTCAAAACAAATCACTTGCACATTCAAAGAACTTATCAAGTATTCTCTGAAGTTTGTGTCAATCTTGCAAGTGATTCTCAAGGGAATCAAGAACGAAGGACAACATAACCAAGGACCACTTCCGTGTATTGAAGTTATTAGACGTCCTTTATTGTGTTGTACCTTTTTTAAAGCACTCTATTTGTATTTCCTACTTAGCTTAGTTAGAAACATTGAGTTGAAAATCTTTATATATCATAAATCCTTGTGTTTGTTAAATTATCGGCACTCAACAATATCTGTCTCTACTTTAGTTCTGATGATGTTTATAACTGTACTTTTGTTTTTGCTGTATTAGTTTGGTGGATGTGTTTTGGAAATAATGGAATTGCTCCTACTTAATTATCCAAAATTAATGAAAGCTTCCTCCTTTTGTTGTGTATGCCTTGCTCTTATGTTCTGTTTTAGTCATGTTTGTGTGCACACATATGACATGAGTTAACCAAGCTAGACTTCTTTTTGCTTAATGCTTGTTATTGATCTTTTTATGATGCCAAAAAGGGAAATAATTTAGGGGGAAGAAGATGGAAATAATTGGGGGGGGGGGGGGGGACAAGATGGGTAAGAGATTCAAGTGGAATACAAGAAATGCGAATGTCATTTTGGTTCTTTGGGGGAACTTGAATTATAAGTTTGTTATCATCATAAAGGGGAAAACTGATAGGTTATATGTGTATCCTTGTTATATTTTGATGACCTAACAAACTTACTGTTAAGAAATAGATAAGGAACATGTTACACATCCTCAAGAACTCAAGATCAACAAGTCTCCAGTTGAGAACACTATTTAATTCTTTAGAGTCTAAGGAACAACAGAGGGAACAAATAGCTACCAGTTCCTGAGGAGACTTTATAAGTCAACTGTCCCAGCTGTAAAGTTACTACCTGCACACACACTGTACAGAAATAGTGCAGCAGTTAAGTTTATGGGTAATGCTCTTTACCTAACTTGCTTACATCATTAAAGTGATGTCACATATGAGACGTTAACATCGAGCAAAGGTAAAACAAATCACTTGCACATTCAAAGAACTCATCAAGTATTCTCTGAATTTTTGTCAATCTTGCAAGTGATTCTCAAGGGCATCAAGAAAGAAGAACAACATAACTAAGGACCACTTCCGTGTATTGAAGTTATTACACATCCTTAGTTGTGTTATACCTTTGTTAAAGCACTCTATTTGTAATTCCTACTTAGCTTAGTTAAAAGCATTGTAAAAAATCTTTATAAATCATAAATCCTTGCGTTTGTTAAATCATCGGCACTCAACAATGTCTATTCTCTATTTTAGTTCTGATGATTATGACTGTACTTTTGTTTTTGCTGTTTTTATTTGGTGGGTGTGTTTGGAAACAATGGAACTGATCCCTGCTTAATTATCCAAAATTAATGAAAGCTTCTTCCTTTTGCTGTTTATGCCTTGCTCTTATGTTCTGTTTTCAGTTATGTTTGTATGCACACATATGACATGAGTTAACCAAGCTAGACTTCTTTTTGCTTAATGCTTGTTACTAATTGTCACACCTCCTTTTTATACTACATCCCGCGAAGGGCGTAGATAAGGGAGTTTTTCAGTTATAGGACAATTGAAACGGGATTATTTGTTTAAAATTTTAGAGTCGCCATTTGGGATAATTTATGGTGTCCCAAGTCACCGGTTTAAATCCCGAATCGAGGAAAGGTTTGACTCTGTATTACAGTCTACGAATCAGAAATCCGGGTAAGGAATTCTGTTAACCCAGGAGAAAGTGTTAGGCATTCCGAGTTTTGTGGTTCTAGCACGGTCGCTCAGCTGTTATATTCGGCTTAATTATCTGATTTGAAGACATTCTGAACCTATGTGCAATTTTTAACTTAAACCACTTTCAATTAATTTTAGGAATATTGCAACGTTGTTAAAAAACATCTTGGACCACGTCACATAAATACACCCGCGGTCTTTGACATATTTTAACTAACATTGAGATTTAGATTTGGGTCACATAAATGCGCATCCGAGTTTAGGAAGGTAAATTATTTAACTAACGCGCCTAGAGGAATTACAGTTTCTAACTTTGGGAGGGCCATAGGAATTTGCTAATGGAACGCCTCGAATTCTAAGGTTAAGTTAAAACTAATTAAAACAAAGATCATGCAATTGTTATATTTATTTGGCATATCCACCCCAATTTTAAATTAAAAGGATCAATTCAACTATATTCGGAGGGCCATAATTGTTTTTGTTGGTCAACGCTGAATATGGTCGAAGGTTCCATCGAAATAAAAATATCTTACACGAAGGCAGGCTAACCTCTTTACACAAGAGGCTTGCCAGCACAAGTGGACCAATGGCCCAAAAAGTTGCTCGGATATGCTCAATAGGGATGCATAATTGGTCCATATAAGGAGCCCAAATTCGGAGGCCTACAACTGAGGGTCAACATCAACCCCTGTGAGAACACAAGATTTCACACACGCCTATTAAAATTAAGCACTGATCTCATGGAACATCTGTGATAGAGAGATATGTTGTTACGTGTTTTAGCTATAGAAGTTGCACCCCCCAAACTTGTTACTCTAATTCAAGAAGTTATTTAAATTACCAACAATCTTGTCTTTGAATCCGGATCGCCTAAATGGGGAACAATTAAAGCTGATTCGTATGAAAACTTAAAACGCACTGATAAGTAATTTCAAACTACATGAACACATTCGTGAAACACTCATGATAGCCAATTCTGCATTTAATGAAGTATCCTCAACACGTTGAGCATAATAAACTATATATCAATCACTTATATCTCTGAATTATAGTTATCGCAATGGCAACTCTCATACAAAGTCACATACAAACAAGAACATGTGTTTCGTCCAGAATTAAAACTAAAACTCGAAGAAATACAGTCTGTAACTCCTTGACAGTTCCATAATACCCCAACTAACTAGCTCAAACACAAACTTAGCTAAGGGTCAACCTTTACTAAGTTCCCTACCTTAGTAGCCCAAACCAGCTACAACCACAAAGTTTCAAAAACAAAAACAATTACTGTAGGGCTAGGCTAACTTCAACAAATGCAAATTGACTAACAGCTCCCATGCTGAGCACACAACAAATTAATTGACTAAGAGAAAACAAATAAACAATAAAAATTAAACTAATGATTCGAACATGCAGAAACCAAAATCTGGAACTCCAGATTTCATTTCCATCTCTTCAAATCCACATTCACAATCAACAGAGCTTTACAATGTGTGTACCTAGGTATTAAAGGAAAAGAGGTGAAGAACCAACACAGTCAAATATCAGCAGCTTCAATAGCAGGAAATCAACCAATTTTGACACTTAAACCCAGGAAATTAATTCAGCACAACTAATGAAAGATCACCCCTCAACTAGTTTGAATCAAGCTTCAATAACCAAATATCACTCATTTGAAGATCAGGATAGGAATTTGTTTTTTAGAAGTAAATGAACCCCTGAACTTTCAATGGAACAGTAGGTCTTCTATAAAAGAATTTGTTGTTTCAATCTTTTAGAATTTTCCTTAAGAACCTCTAAAAACTCAATGTAACAGTAAACTTCTATGGATTTTTTTATATTTTTCTGGATTTTTATCCCTTGAAGTCCCCTTTTGGCTTAAGTTTTCAATGCTTTTATAGGCCAAGCATTAGGGCAAACTTTCAAATTTTAGTTTTATCTATTAGTCCCTTTTTAATTACTCTTTTTGTTACTTAGTCCCTAATTTTGTGACTTGTTAGCCAAGTCACAACATGAAAATTAAAGATAACCCCTGCTAGAAGCCTCTAAAAGTTTCTTAAACAGTTAGCATAAGACTCTCTTCCCCCAAAACCCCCAAAACCCCCAAACTACCCCTCAGACCTCCTACTTTTTACCCTTGCATATCAGACAAAACCTGAGTCCAAGTGACCCAAGATGATAAGTCTGAATGGGCCTCCAATCAATTCCTTTCTTGGGCCTCTGTTGGCATTGAAATCCCAAACTAACAAAGCCAATCCATAGAGTCTCAAAGACTCGTGGAGTATGGGTCCAGAGATGAAAAATATTTTCCAACTAAGCCCTGAAATCACAACTATTTACACAAGTCTGGACCCAATCATGCAAGCAAACAAATAGAATAGAAAACCAAAAAACTAGACTCACGAAGATGAGATGTAAGAAAATACAAAAATTAACACCCTAAGCGAAAGAAAATACCATTTTAGAAGATGAAGGTTTGAACGCGAACGCCTCCCACCAGTCGAGGGAAAACTGACCGGAGCTTGATTAATCCGAAATGGGTTGAAACTTACATTAATCAATGACTCTTGATAAAGCCATTAATTGATGTAAGTTTCAACTCAAAGCATGCCAGGAAATCCACGAAAAGGGTTGAAGAGGCGAAAGCTTGACAGTTCCGGCCATTTGGGATTTGAGATTTGAGGAGCTTCGACAATATTCGAAGGATATTGACCACTGATTAGGGACGAGGAGGTTTTGGTGGTTAAGGGGTGTAAATTTGGGGAGGTTTGGTGGTGGCACTACCGGTCACAGCGGAGGATTCAAAAGCGGCGCCCTAGGTTTTGGAGGTTTTGCTGATTTCTGGTGAGGTTTGAAGGACGTGGGTGGTGGCATGAGTATGAAGGGGAGGAGATGAATCTCTCATGTAAATTTGGTGGCTATTGGGGACTCGCCGCTGCCGTGGTGCGATTTTCGATGGGCGGCAGGCGGTAGTTTAGGGTGGTGCTAACGGGGCGGTCTCTGAGAGAGATGGAGGAGACGAGATTATGGGGTAGGGTTTTCAGACCATTTTATATTAATGACCTCCCCACTTCCTAGCCGTTAGATCGTCTATCCTAGACGGCTAGGATTAATTCCCTTAGTACGCTATCGTTTGGGAGGTGAGGGGAGATGGACCGGGTTGGGAGGTGGGTTTGGGCCAGGTAAACGGGTATTTTGGATGGTTTTTGAGGGTTTAGTTTGAGCTGGCCCAAATTCAGGGTCTTCATCCCTTTTAATTTATTAAAAAATTGTTTTTCTTTTTCTTTATTGTTTAATTCATTTCAAAATTAAATAAAAATCTAAATTAAATGCTAGTACCTAATTAAACTAATTAACCCAAAATGATAATTGTCACACTTAATTAAAAAATAAATTGAAAGGAAACCCCCAAAAATCAAAGTTAAAATTAAAATGGTGCACATAAAACTATATTTTTATGATTTTTCCTTTTTTATAAAATAACTAATTACTTAATGAACCTTAATATATTTAATTGAATCTTAAACGAACATGCACATATTTTTTTAATAGTTTTTATTTATTAAAATAAAATAAATATGCACAAACAAATACATACAATTAACAGAAAATGCCACGACAAACCTCAAAATTGCAAATAGTGAAAAAATGTTTTATTTTAAAATTGTGGGAGTAATTCACATAGGGCAAAAATCACGTGCTCAGACTAATCTTTTTATGATGCCAAAAGAGGGAAAATAATTGAGGTGGAACAAGATAGAAATAATTCAGGGGGGACAAGATGGGGAATGGATTCAAAGGGAATATAGGAAATGCGAATGTCATTTTGGTTCTTAAAGGAACTTGAATTATAATTTTGTTATCATCAAAAGGGGAAAAACTGATAGGTTAATGTGTATCCCTGTTATATTTTAACGATCTAACAAACTTACTGTTAAGAAATAGATAAGAAACCTGTTACACATCCTCAAGAACTCAAGCTCAACAAGTCTCCGGTTAAGAACACTATTCAACTCTTTAGAGTCAAAGGAATAATAGAGGAAACAAATAGCTACTGGTTCCCGAGGAGACTGTACAAGTTAATTGTCGCAGCTGCAAAGTTACTGCCCGCACACGCTACAGTACAGAAAAAGTGCAATAATTAACTTTATGGGTAATGCTCTTTACCTAACCTGTTTACATCATTAAAGTGATGTCACATATTAGATATTAACATCGAGCAAAGGCAAAACAAATCACTTGCACATTCAAAGAACTCATCAAGCATTCTCTGAAGTTTGTGTCAATCTTGCAAGTGATTCTCAAGAGCATCAAGAACGAATAAAAACATAACCAAGGACCAGTTCTGTGTATTGAAGTTATTACACGTCTTTAGTTGTGTTTTACCTTTGTTAAAACACTCTACCTTTAGTTCCTACTTAGCTTAGTAAGAAGCATTGTGTAGCAAATCTTTATAAATCATAAACACTTTGTGTTTGTATCTTGGCTAGAGTTAGTGGAGTTGTAAAGTCTTTGTAAAGAGTTATTACAAAGTGGCTTATAATAGAGTGTTACAAGTTATTGGGGATTAAGAAGTCAATTCCTTGGTTTAAAGTCATTGTAATAGAGTTATTACAAAGTGGAGTGTTACAAGTTAGTGAGGGATTAAGAGGTTAATTCCTAGGTTTAATGTCGTTGTAATAGAGTTATTACAAAGTGGCTCGTAATAGAGTGTTACAAGTTAGTGAGAGATTAAGAGATTAATTCTTAGGTTATAATAGGTTGTAATATGAAAATTGCATAGTAGTGAAGTTGAAATCCTACAGAAGTAGATCGTGGTTTTTGATCCCGTGAGCTGAAAGTTTTTCACGTAAAACTCCATTGTGCCGTTTACTTACTGCAATGTACGTGTATTCTCTGAGAATTAACAGAGAACCTGGTTCTCTATAGAGTTTGATGGATCCTTAAATTCTTTCGAACCATCCAAACTAGTAGTTAAAGGTCAATTTGTGAGATTACATTTTTGATATTTTTGTACTCTTGAGGCTTATCTGCACTCAAGAATGTCGTAGGTGTATCGGATCACTTCAATTGTTATATCTCCTGTGGCATATTCTTTTTTGTTTCTGATTTATCATCATTTTGTTAACTAAATCATGATACTTGATTATTTTTATTATAAAAAGGATTAATTTATTTCTTGAAAGAAAGTGCTAGCATGATATCTAGCAATTTTAAATAAGTAGCTGCAGAATACCTCGCCCATACTATTTTTTTCTAGTAACTAGTAATGAACGTGAACTAAATTATAAACATATAAAATTGCTAACCAGTCAGGAGGTATTGTTATCGCACTTATTGCATCTGAGTATAACAACAACAAGATTTTCCATTGAGGAATAATTCTCCACAAAAAAGTAGTTTTTAAGTCTAAAGATCGGCGATTAAAGGTAGTGAACTTCCTACCTTCTGCAATTAGGGCTAAATCCCATGTAGCATTTGTCTTTCCCTTTCCCATCCCCTTCATCCGAAGCAGTAAATTCTCTCTTTTTTTTTTTTAAGAATAAAGTCTATAGATCATCGTCTGTCTAAGCAAGTGAAACAACCCCTTTTTCTAGCAGCATTTTTTGGAAAAAAAATTCAATTCTAGTAGAATGTTAGGCAAAGATTATTAACTTTTAACATAAACTATTTATATATATATATATATATATATATATATATATATATATATATATATATATATATATATATTTATTTATTTATATTTATATGTTATGAAATAATATAAGAACAAGAACAATACTACAAGAACAAGAACAATATAGAGAAAAGTAGAGAGAGGAGTATTCTTATTGATATTTTGGGATGATTTACAATGGGAGAGAACCCCTTTATTTATAGGGAGGTGGTGACTTAGCCACCAAGTAGTAAACCCTAGGATCTCTCTAAATATGGACATTCACCTTAAATAGAATATTTTATAACACTCCTCATTGAATGTCTATTCAATAATGTGCCTCGTTAAAACCTTAACTAAAACAAAACCCAATGGGAAAAAATTATAGAAAAGGAAAAAGAGTACACATGTTTGAATATGCGCCTATTGGTTGCCTCGTTAAAAACCTTGCAAGGAAAACCCATTGGGACAAAACCTTGTAAGGGAAAAACAGTGCAACGCGCATTAACTCCCCCTGAAAGAGCATCAATTCACATTCTTGAGCATTTGCATTCCAATCTTGTGCACCATCTTCAAAACGATCTTTTGTAGAGATTTGATAAATAAATCAGCCATATTGATTTGAATAAATATTCGGCACCTTGAAATTATCATTCTTGATAGATATGAACATCTTCATATAATGTCGTGGAATGACTCTTCAATATCTCCATAGAGGTATTCTCGATGCCATCATGCTTATAGTTATAGCAAGATACATATGTACACAAGTTGCACTTAGGATGTGGTACTTCAGGACCAAGAATTGTATATGCTTCAAGCAACTTCAATCTTTCATGGATTGGCATATAAGTTAAGTCATATAAGCCATATAATAGACTTTAGATGCATATCAAGTTTTCATGTCATGCTAAACAAATAAGATATCGAAAACTGATTACACATACCATTGACTTTATACTTTCAAGTATTTGAACTACATGTCCAAAACTACATGTCTTTCATATGGAATCAATTCTGCTTGAATTGTATCTCTTCCATTTAGCCAATATTTTTTGTTTGTATTCGACAAACATAAGATCCTCATCAATATTTAGCGCTATCATAGATGTCGTCGACGAACATTTTATATCGGTTCCAGTAAATTTTCATAAAGACATAACATGGAGATCTCTTTATTCATATATTCAGGTACCTGAATCTCTCATGAGATTTTATGAAGTGTTATGTCATGTGATCTTCTAGCTCACTTGCCTCCCCATTATGACCACTTTGATAATTCGCTCATCTTCTTTATTAAGAAGTTATTTTGAAACCGATTTGTCTATACGCTTTAAGCGTATCAAAGACTTTGTCCTTCTGGGACTTAATATGAGCATTTGCAGTGAGAATATAGTTACTTTCTTTGGGTCAGCAAATGCGTATAGCATGCTTTGCAATATGTTGCAATTGAATTATCCTTTTATGAACTTCAGGTTCATATTATGATATTTGAGTATCTATATATACAAATGATAATTCATCCCATGTAACCTTTTCTCAAGTGTTTATCATGTCTCCCCCTCATGTTAGAAAAGCTAACTTGTTTCCTCAACTTTGAGAGTCCATCTTTGTGCATTATGGTGTTAATGAAAATATACACCGCACATCAATAATAATAAGATGAAATTATTTGGTTCCTGACCCTGAACCACTTGTGAGGGGAGAATATAATATACTCTCGTATACAACGTATATCAAACTTGATATATATAACTTTGTTCTCATAAGAAACAGTTTAGCTATTAAGTGGAGGCACTCAATAATTATCTTGCTAAACCAACTATGATATAAACCAACTTATCAAGATGAACTATCTTGAATAGAAAATCTGGAAATTATGCTCGAAGTTATATTACTGAGCAATTTACCTCGCAAGCACCGGCCAGGCTGCGGGTTAATAACAATCGCACATGTAACCATATCATAGATGCATCATATGTGGTATACATGGCAGGTGAATGGACCCATATTCACCTTTGATATTTCCAGAATTTATGGGATTCAACCCGAACTCTTTAGTTGGTCAATTAATTAATGAGAACAAGTAATACAAGAGAATTCGTAAAGAACTTTCTAGTTCTTTAATATTTACCCATGTGAATTCTCTATTACTGCACATCATACTTAAAATGATATGGCTAACCCGAATGCCAACTGAATAAATTATCAATATTGATAAACTTCAAATTTACACCATGACATGTGCAATTATCAATAAACATCAAGTTTATTATGATATGGGTTTTTTATCAATAAACGTCCACTTTATTGTGGTATTCTTGTGTAGTACAAACTGGAGAATAAAGCGGGTAGTTTTTCACATACAGATTATCCCGCTACAAGTTGTAGTAATAGAAGATATCAAATCTTTCCTTTATTTATAGTCTCAATATAATCAATCGCTTTCGCATATACTTTGGAAACTGAATAAGTTTCTTTGAGACTTACTACAACACAATACCTTATTGGTAATCAATTGTGTTTCTCCAACATAGTAATAATTGGCTCTTCTAGAGCTCTCAATTAATTTTGTACTACCACAAATTCATCAACATCCATGTGGTGAATATCTCTTTTAAAGAGAAAGTTATACCATTATGGTCATGTCAAAATTATATGCAAGATATGTTTCTTGCATTATTATTGTCCTTTGATAATCACATTGACAAATTATTTTGGCGTACAATAGGTACGTAATCAATGACTATTCATGCCATAACAATGACATTATTTTCATATATCATCTCAAACCTCCTTCTAGGGGTGAGTGTGGTATATTCAATACCAATTTCATGTTCATATTCTTCCAATAATGAATATGTATTCGTGAATCAGATGTTGTCACATTCACTGCGGGGATATGTGATTTTGTTATCCTTTTCAAATCTGTAAATGCGTCTGGCATTCGATTTGCTATTCTTTGCAAATGAATAATATTTTGCACCTCTTTTTCACAAATAGAGGTATGTAGATCAAGATGAGATAATGATGCATTTTTCCACAAAATTTCCGGTTTGGTTTCACCAACTTCTCCCCCTAATTTTGGAAAAAGTGTCTCATCGAATTGACAGTCTGCAAATCGTGCAGTGAAAAAATCCCCTGTCAATGTTTCGAGGTAGCGAATAATGGAGGGCGATTCAAACTCAACATATATTCCTAACCTTCTTTGCAGACCCATTTTGGTGCAATATGGCGGTGCTACAGGCACATATACTGCACATCCAAAAATTCTTATGTGGGATATATTAGGTTCATGACCCAAAACTCATTGCAACGGGGAATATTTGTGATAATTCGTCGTTCTGAGACGAACTAGCATTGCTGCATGCAAAATGGCGTGACCCCAAACCGAAGTGGGCAGCCTCGTTTTTATGAGTAAATGAGGAATTCAAGATTATTCTCATCTATTGTCTCAATATGATATCCATTTTGAATGATATCTTTAAAACTCAACAAGTTCCTTTTAGACTTGGAGGAGAACATTGCATTCTCTAAATGTTGTTCCTTTAGGCAGAGTTATAGTTGCTCTTCCAGAGCCTTTAATCAATTTACTACTACCAGAAATTGTAGTAACATCTGCCTTACACATACTTAAATTAGAGTAATAATTCTTCTCTTTGAATATCGTATGTGTGGTACATGAATCAATTAATCAAAAGAGATATACGAACATGAGAATAAACAAATTTAATCCGTTGCTTCATAATTAAACAATATTTTTAAAATCTGCTGAGGTTAGTCGACTAACTTAGTTAATAGTCGACTAACTTGGGAAGCAGTCATTAGGTTAGTCGACTAACTAAATCAGATAGTCGACTATCTTGCCTTGCGGAAAAATCCAGTTTTAATGCGAAATATTAGTTAGTCGACTAACTAAGTTGATAGTCGACTAACTTAGTAAACAGTCATCAGGTTAGTCGACTATCTAAATCAGATAGTCGACTAACTTAGCTTGCGGAAAAATCCAGTTTTAATGCGAAATATTAGATAATCGACTAACTGTTAGGTTAGTCGATTAACTTTACTGGAAAATAAAAATATCTTTGAAATTTAAGCATATTGAAACATTCTAAAGAACTAATACTAACATTATATCATAAGCTAACTAATACGAGCTGATACTAATGACTATTAGTTTATTCACTAACTAATACAAATAAGTAAAATAAAATCAAACAATTCCATCTTCCTTCATCACAGATTCATCACCAATTAAGTGGTCTATTTTCCCCTCAGGGTGCTCAAAGAAGTCTGCCACATCCAAGTGGGTGATGTCAAAATTGTCGTCAGAGACAGAATTGGTTTCAGGGCATTTACCTTTTAGAGATGCTTGATAAAGCTCAAATGTCTTGGTACACGACAAATTTTCGCCCAGTGCCCTTTTCCACCGCAACGATAATATATAGTTTATGAACTATTTGCTTTTGGATTCTCATCGCATCGTGCTTGTGGCAGAGTGACCAACTTCAGGTTGTCATATCTCTCCTTTAAGCCATTCCACAAAATAGGTGGATCTTTAACTGTGATATATTCAATTTTCAAACCTTCATCAAGGTGATGGCGCAAGAAAATCAAGGGCTTAGCACAGTTTCAAACCTTCATCAAGGTGATGGCGCAAGAAAATCAAGGCCTTAGCATAGTCTTGGGTGGATGCATTATTTCTGTCTTTAATGGCGTCTCCAAGACCTATTGCATCCAAATGGATTTCAGCATCCAACACCCATGTCATATAGTTCTTGCCCGAAATTTCAAGGGCAACGAACTTTCTTTTCATAATGTCAGACATAAAACAAAATTACATCAAGAGCGTGTCCATACTTACGGGCTTTATTACAATTATCACATTCACTTCAGGGAATGGATCATAATCATCTGTATGTGCTATATACAATCTCATGTCAAATATTACTTTCATAAAGTGAAAGATTATTTTGAGAATCTTTATTATTCTCATTATCACAATGATGACGATTATAATTCCGTCTATTGCCACGTCCACATCCATTGATACCTTCACGGTAATAATTTTGTCTTCTTTCAGACTTATCACATACTGCTATCACATTCTCTAAAGGGAATGAGAATGAAGCAAATTCAATGGGACGGATTTTCAATTCTTTGCCCACAATCATACATGAATTTAATCATGGCAAGACATAGAACTTTTACCACTTCACGTGGTTATAATTCCTTACAAACTCCATTAGAGTTATAATCAAACTTTGTTGTCTATGTTTGTATATGAAATCAAATCGTAGATTTTCAAGAATTTGAAAGGGAAAAGTAAATTACTTACCTTTAAGGTATACCAATAAATGTTGTGATATCAAATATACCTCTTGAGTTTCCATCCCGTTGCATTACTTTATGATGATACCATCTCTTCTATTTTTCCGTATAGAAATTCTCCAGTGAAATTACAACGGCTGAATCGGCGCCAGATGGACCCCAGCAATGAAAACCCGCCTGAACTTGAACAGAAAATACAGCGGCTTGTCTTCTGGCTTCTTTCCTTCTGTTCTTCTTTTCTTTCTTTTTCCTCCTCTCTTTTCCTTCTATTCTTCTTTTCCGTTTCCTTTTTTTTCTTTTTTTTTTCGTTCTCTTTCCTCTTCTATTTTTCCGTATAGAAATTCTGGAAGAAGGAAGAAATCAAATTCAATTGGTTAGAGACTCGTGCTGATAACGTGTTATGAAATAATATAAGAACAAGAACAATAATACAAGAACAAGAACAATATAGAGAAAAGTAGAGAGAGGAGTATTCTTATTGATACTTTGGGATAATTTATAATGGGAGAGAACCCCTTTATTTATAGGGAGGTGGTGACTTAGCCACCAAGTAGTAAACCTTAGGATCTCTCTAAATATGGACATTCACCTTAAATAGAATATTTTATAACAATATATATATAATAGAGCTATACAATGTTATTTTCTCTAGTTTGGCGCAAAATTTTTAGTTGCAGCGCATGAAATATCCAAAACATTTAGTTAGCTTTTAATTTACCTATTGATAATTACCACAAATAGGTCACTTGAACAGTTCAAAAGTTTGGCGAATTAAATAGGAATATTTTTTTTTGTGATTCATGCTTACGAGTTAAAATCGCGTCCGAATATTAGAATCAGGACTAACTAAAGTATAATAGGAACCAACCAATATTATCTAGCAGAAGAAAATTGACCAGATCTAATAGAAGAACAAAGAAAAGCTAAAGAATTAAAGAATTGAATTTGAGCATTTGCATGTTTAATTAATTAAGCTATAGAATAAAATCCAACAAAATTTTACTCCCGTCCCAACCTGACCAGAATTTAGAATTTTAGAGATTCAATATTGTATAAAAACTACTTTTCATCATATTGTATAGTATGGATACAACATAAAAGGTACTTTTTTTTAATCAAAAACCACCATGGTGGTGGGGGTTAGGCCGACCCCTACCAGTTTATTAACATCATAAAGAATAGTACATAACAACAACAACAACCCAGTATAATCCCACTTAGTGGGGTCTGGGGAGGGTAGTGTGTACGCAGACCTTACCCGTACCCTGGGTAGAGAGGCTGTTTCCAAATAAACCCCCGGCATCCTTCCCTCCAAGAACTTCCTACCTTGCTCTTGGGGAGACTCGAACTCACAACCTCTCGGTTGGAAGTGGGGGTTGCTTACCATCAGAGTAACCTCTTGCTTACATAAAGAATAGTACATATAGGAGGATGTAAACCTTGGCCTACAGGGTGATCTGGCCAGAGGACTTCAATTGACCTTAGTAAGGTAGCAAAAAATACATCACTTACTAACTACTCATTCTGGCTTGTCTAACTTTGAAGTTAGTCACTTGTGCTTTCTCCATATAGAAAGAACCTCTAGCAGCTTGTGGTAGTTCTTGAACTGAGAAGAACATATCAGCAATCCCTTCATCCTACATTGTGCCTCCAAATTTAGCCAATGCATCTGCAACACTATTCCTCTCCCTAAAACAATGCACTACTTCCATTTACAGATGTTTAATGATAGACTGCATCTCCATAATATTATCTGCAATCTCCCAAGCATGTTTAAAGATACCTTTTAACATATTAACAATGAGCAACGAGTCCATCTCAACAGTAATATTACTGATTATGAAATTGACACCAGGAAATTTCAAACAGTGCTGCTTTTGACTCTGCCACATTGTTAGTGCAGAACTGGATTGGTGTGGTGAAAGCCATAACCATCTCTCCATTTCCGTTTCTAACAATGCCACCAACACTAACAGTCCTATGAAGATCATTGCTACTCCCTCGGTATTTAGTTTCAGTCTACCAGATGGTGGAAATTCCCATTTAACAGGTCGAATATGCAGGTTATGATGGAAAGCTTCAACTCTGGAATAAATTTGTGACCATCATCCACTCCATTCCAACCTCTTAAACTGAATTCTGAGTAGCAGGCGTGTAAGGGACATAACTTGGAATATTATGGTATTCGCAGTGGATCTCTCAGAAACATATTTTGCACTGCGTCTGTCTTTCCATAACTCCCAACACGTGATGGATGGTACATATTGAAGTATGAAAGCATGTTCTTCATTTTTAGGCTTTAACAACCACCATTCATTAGAGATTGCCTCAGATTTGCAGCATGTGAAATGCCTAGAGCTTGGCCAAAGAAGTGCCATACTCTCTTGGCTTTCCTACTGGTATTGAAAATATGTGGGATGGTGTCTTCTTGAGGATATGTACAACAATAGCATATACTAGGTCCATGGATACCAAACTTCCTGATAACTTCATCAGTAGGTAGTCTTGACCTGAGTAGTCTTAACATAAAAAAAGATACCTTAAAAGATAAAATTTTGTGCCAAATTTTCTGTCCAGTAAAAGTGTGGTGCCTTTCTTCTATGTCATTACCTTATGAGCTGACTGGCAAGTGAAAACACCATCAGGAGCTGAAGTCCAAATGGCCCTATCCTCCCTTCTGCTCCTAATTTCATTGCAGCTAGTTTATCAATGATGTGCTGGGGTAGACGATCCTTGATTGCATCTAGGTTCAGTCTTTCCCCCTCCATGATCTGCTTCAACTTTGTTTTACCAGGTTTAGGCCCTGCATTTCTTGTTTCTGCCAGAGCACCTAAACCTGACCAATTGTCCCACCATAAGGCCATATTCCATCCTTAACTTGCCAAAAGATGAACTTTTATGCTTTGGACTTAACCTCCATGAGCCGTTTCCAGACATGGGACTGTTCGGAAGCCCAAACTTTGGCTACTGGATGTCCTCTCTTACAATATTTAGCCTCAGTGAAATCTCTCCATAAGGATTGCTTTATTCTAAACCTCCACGAGTTCTTGGCAGCAAACATGAGACACATGTCTTGGATAGACCTGAAGCCTGCTCCTCCTTCTTCATGTGCGTAACATAATGAGTTCCAAGAAAACCAATGATGGTTAGATTTACCTTCTAGTTCTCCCTAGAAGAAAATTGCTATCACCCTTTCAATGTGCTTCAAATTGGTTTTTGGTGGGTCTACCGCTGATAAAATATGCATAGATAAAGAGTATAGGATAGACTTTATCAAAACATCCTTTCCTCAAGGGGATAATAACCTGTTGTTCCATCCTTGTACCCTGTTGTTAATCTTGGACACCATATTATTGAAGCAGCAAATTTTCTTCCTCCCCACATAAATAGGGGATCCGAGGTATGTGAATGGGAGTAGCTTATGTTGAAACCTAGTAAAGTCTGATATCCTTAATACTATGCTGACTTGCATTAGGAGCCACCAAGAAAGCTGATTTTTTTTTTGTTCACCAGCTGTCCAGAGGTCTCCTCATATGTGTGTAAGCATTACATCATAAGTCTGATGGACTCCATGTCTCCTGATGTGAAGAGTATTGTGTCATCAGCATAAGCCAAATGTGTAATCACAGGTCCTGGTTTGTCCGTTGAATATGGAACAAAGTCGGCTTGTTCAGGAAGTTGGTTCAGCATCGTTGGAAGTAATTCTGCACATAGAACAAACAATGATGGGGATAGGGGATCCCCTTGCCTAAGTCCCCTGAAGGAATGGAAAAAACCTTTCCTAACTCCATTGTATTGATCGAGTACCAGATGTTGGATACCAGCCTCCATACCATATCAACCCAAAGTTCATCAAATCCTAAAGCTCTAAGAATCTGACAAAGAAAAGGCCATGAGACTCTATCATAAGCTTTAGACATGTCTAGCTTAAAAACTACATGACCATCCTTATTAGACCTAGGAATGTTATGCACCAACTCCTGGAATAACATAATAAGACAAGTGTGAGTGAGTGATTTAGGAATAGAATACCCAGAAAAAAAAGCTCTAACCATCCTAAGAAGATCCCCTTTAATGATATCCCAGAAACACTGATAGAATTTGGCATTAAAGCCATCAGGACCAGGACATGAATTTGTATACAATGAAAAGACCACCTCTTTTAATTCCTTCTCAGAGGGTTCTAAGATTAGTCTGCTATTCTCCTTAGTGGAGACTAGTTTTGGAAGACAAGATAATGCATTGAAGTTAATCCTTTCATCAGAGTGAGAAAACAACTGTTGGTAGAATACAGTGGCTACGGCGGCAATCTGTTCCTCGGATGTAGCCCATGTTCCATCTCTTCTTTTAATCTTTAACAAAGTCAATTCCCTCCTCCTTCTATTTACAGATGAATGGAAGAACTTAGTGTTAAAGTCCCCTTCAGTATCCCATTTCAGGTTGGCTTTTTGCTTCCAGAATGATTCCTCAAGCTTCAAATGTTTAATCATTTCAGCATTCTTCTTGTTCAGTAGCTCCCTGCTTCTTTCAGAATTAACCTGCAGGCATTCCTCTTCACATTTTATCACCTCCTCTTCTAGTCTTTTGGTAGTCGCAAATATATCTCCTATGTTATCTCTGGACCATTCAGATAGTGCAGCAGCTGTATTTTTCAACTTCAAATGAAATTTCCAAAGTGGATTTCCATTCACCTCTTTTTGCCATGCCTGCTTGACCACTTCCTGGAAGCCAGTTATATTAGTCCAAAAGTTCAAAAACCTAAAATATTTTTGTAAACTTAGTTGGGAACCTTCAATACATGAGCATGGGGGCATGATCAGATCCATTTCTACTCAGATGTTGGACATGAGTCCGAGGAAATAGATCAAGCCATTCATGGTTAATCAAGACTCTGTCTAATCTTTTCCAAATCCTGTATCTAGGAGCCCTACCATTACACCGTGTGTAGGTTGATCCAGTGTATCTGGTGTCAACTAGGCAACAGTCTATCATACAATTCACAAACGGGACACTTTTGTAGGCTCTATGAGGTAGCCCACCCTTCTTTTCTGAAGCCTCAGTGATCACATTAAAATCCCCAACCACAGTCCAAGGCGTTGAATAAACAGCTGCTAATGCTCTCAAGGAGTCCCAAAGTTCAAACCTTTGAGCATGTTTTGATTTAGCATAGACCACAGATACCAAACATTTAGTATCCCCATCAAGATCAAGCTGGCAGGTAACTACTTGTTCCTCCTCACAAACAATCTCACAGTTTAGGATTTCTTCACAGAATATCCAAATCTTGTTATTGTTTCTAGCAAAACAAAAATTATACCCCATTCTTCTCATAATTTTTTAATTTTCTTTTGGTTGGTAAAGGGTTCAAGCAAAGCAATGAATGGAAAATTCTCTGCTCAATTTAAGGATTGTAATCTCTCAAAAGCACCAAGGGTATTCACACCCCTAGTATTCTAAATGAGTGTCTTAATCATGGAAAATAATTAGGATGGAGGGATCTTTGACCCGACCTTAGACCTGGTTTTTGGTGGATTAAGTCCTACTCTACCTCCACCTCTACCTGTAACTCTTCCACCCCCCTCTTCCCCTTCCAGTATATAAACCTCTAGGGGAGAGATTGTGTTGATCTGTGACGTCACCAAATGCTTGATCTACATTGTCTGGTATTTCCGGTTGGTCATACTGTTGTGAGGTGAAAGTTTGTAGAAGCAAATTAGCAGTCTCTTCTTCACTATGTTCCTCTTCTTCTTCATTAGAAGAATCATCTTCTACACTCACATACTCTTCTTCATCTTCCTGTATTGATTCTTCATCACTCTCAGTATTCAGACCCATTGGATTATGGTACTCCTCATGAGGAATCTGGTTTCTAGACTTCTTTATGATAGGTTTATCAACTCCATCATTGTTCTCTGGTGATTCAGAGACTGTTGAAGGTGAATTTTGGTTAGAGGCTGGTGACAATGTTGGATCTTGGCGCTCAATGACTAATGCTAATTTCTGTGGCTTACTATTCTGTATTGTACCATTAGGGGCCTGTTGTTGGACTTGTATCCTGTCTTTTTAGATTGGAGTCACTTTGCTACTTTCTTTACTATCTATTGTATTGTCATTACTATTACCTTTTTTTGCTTCTCTTTGCCTTTGGTTTTGGCTTCACCTTCTACATATCATATTTGGATAGATCTACCTAGATTCTTTCTATCTCAGTGACTATCCTCTTCTCCTTTTACGGTCCTGTAGATGCCCTAGTTTCCTCTATTCTTTCTTTGACTTCCTTTGCTTGTTAGTTGTGTGCACTTAGTTGCTGAACTTCTTTGTTGGTTTCCTATATCTCTGTCTCTGGAGCTATGGATTGATCAGTGTCTCTTTTGGATGTTTCTTGATTTGTTGCATTAACATGGTGGGTGGATATATTATTCTGTAAAGGTACAGGTTCTTTGGTTACCATTGTTCTCTTCTTCTTGTTTGATTTTCTGCTCTTCTTTCTTGTAACTTCCTGAAAACCATCATCATCTATCACATCCTTTGCCTTGACGATTATTTCCTTTTGAGCTTCGTCTTTTTGAATCTTCATCCTTTCATTTCTTGCCTTGGTTCTGCATTGGCTCTCAACATGACCTTGTAGTTGACAGTAAGAACAATAAGTTGGTGCTCCTTCATATTCAATGTCTGATAGCCTCTATGGGTCTGCCAACCTATAGAGAACCTGGTCTTCTATGAGACTGATACGCTGAAGAAGTAAATACCGAATGTAAAAGAGGCCAGAGGTTTTTCTACGTGGAAAAATCCCACACAAGGGGATCAAAAACCCATGGTCTACACCAGTAGGCTTTAAACTCAACTAACTTGTAATCTACCTAGCTACTTTGCAAACTCCCTTTTGCAAAGACTTCAAACTAACTCGTGCTGCACCACCACAAGCCAATCTCTAACTTTCCTAGTTATATAGGATTCAACTTATGACTATTCCTAGACACAACGTAAACTCCAAAGTTTACAGATTTGGTTTGTTCCTAAAACAGTGCTTCTAAGAAAGCAAAATAGGAATTACAATGTAAAGCAATTAACAAGATTACAACTCAACTATGGACATACAAAAGACTCGATTAGAAGCTGATCTTTAATGGAGTTATCTTCTTGTTCTTGACACACACAACGACTTCAAATGCTAGATGAACTTCGTTTAGCCTGAGAGAATATCATTGAAGTGCATGCTTTTATATGTCATGCACCAGGTTGTTTTATCGCAAAAGATATCACAATATATAGTGATGTCAACTCTTGGTGCACTTTTTTGTCAGTGAGAAGTGACTGTTGCCCTGTCTGCACGACCACTTCTAAGCAGGTGCATTCCAGCTAGACTTTGTGCTTCTATCAGAACACACCAATGAACCAGATTTAGGACATGTCAATGAGCTAGGTCCTAGTTGTGTTCCTCTTCTGAACAGTTGCTTGATAGACTTTCTTCTGCTACATTCTAGCTATGCATTTTGACCGGTACGTCTATCAGAGAACTCCAAGGGAGCAAGTCCTTATTGTGTTTCTCTTTTTCTTGAATGTGTACAGTCACTGGCTTGTGCTTTTGTCGGAGAACCCTAAGGGACCAGGTAATCGGGTCCCTGTTGTGTTCCTCCATGCGATCGTTCATCCATTTGCTGATGTTCAAGCTCCAACCAGTTCATATGAGATGTGTATCTTGTGGAGCAGGTTCTTTATCTGGTTCTTTATAATAAGTTTGTTAGATCATCAAAACACAAGACACATAAGGTTAAGTCAAACCCATCAATGTCCAACCATTTACCATCATCAGTGCCATCTAATCTTGAGAATTAGGGGTGGGCATCGGCCGGTTCGGTTATAAATATTATCGGTTTAGCATATCGGTTATCGATTTACATATTTGATAAATCGATAACCGAACCGACAAGATATCAGTTATCGGTTATCTATCATTATTGGTTCGGTTATCGGTTTACCCGATAAGATAACTCAATCTAGAGTTGAGCAAAAAAGTGAAGATAATTTATTAGAGTTATGGAAAAAAGAGAAGAATTCACATATAGTATACAACCCATTTATGCATTATGTCCCGTGGCCACAACTGGAATAGTATTAATTCTTCAACAATAATTGTCTAAATATATTAATAATAATACAAAGTAGTATGCAATTTTATTTTAAAATTAACAAGTCCAAACATATAGCACTAATAGTCCAAGATAAATTGGATACTGTTCGTCAAATGCCTAGCCTGAAAAAAGAAACTATAGAACAAAACCTTGATATGTGCATGGGAATACTAACACAGAAATAAGAAAACACCTAGAAGACAAGAAAATATTATCCTGTTGTCAAAGCTCTGCGTATTGTACAGAAGAATAATGCTAAAAAGTATACCCAAAACTGATGAAGATTGTCGATTGAGAATTAATAAGGGCGAAGAAAATTTGGTAGTAGGTATAAGTTGTACAACGTGACCTCACCAAATTAAGAAACAAAAATAAAAAAATAAAGAATTATTAACAGTCAAAAATACCAATATGAAGATGAATTTTGTTAAAAAAAATTAATAGCCTAACGTATAAGACTAAAGACTTACCCTATGAGTAACTAGTAAGATCTATGAATAATAAAGATGAAGCAACTGAAGAGTGCGACTGAGAAAGAATAATAGGAGAGAATGAATTGAAGCCTACATGTATATACTTAAGGGTAAAATTGTAATTTTATTAATTTTTATTGGATTAACGGTTAACCCATTAATAAAATTGATAAACCGAGGGCTGAACCGATAACCCAATAGTTAAAAAATTTTAAATTGTTACCGAACCAATAACCCGATACCAATAACCCAATAACCAATTAATGATTCGAATTACGATTTTACCTGATACATGTCCAGCCCGAGTTAGTTTACAGTCTTGAGCAAGATTGACGAAATAGTCTTCTGCATGGAAGAATACAGCAGGTTTGCCTAAGTGTGTACCATGCTTAATTTTCACTGGTGGAGAATTCTTAATGGAATTAGGCAAACTAGTTTGTACAGTAGCCGAAAAGGACGGCTTGGAAATTACAGGGGTTTTACCAGTTGATGATAAAGGGATTGTTGTATCTTGTTTTTGATTGTAGACTGGATTGATTAGACCGGCAGGGGGTACAATTGCGTTTTGGATATTTTGCGCTTGTTGCTCAGTAATTGAAGTTCCTATGGGTCGACTTGGTTTATCGAAGTTTGACGAAATCTTCAATGGGGGTGGAATGCTGGTGTTGCCGGAGCTATGATTTTGGTTTTCAGACCTCAACTGAGTTTTATTAGTGGCTGAGGTTATATCTTGCAGGACTTGGTTGGAATTTGCTAGCTCTTGTCGTTGGGTATCCATGGCGATAGGAGCTAGAGTAGTCGAAGTATTTTGTGGCTGTTTTGGTGGATTATGGCTGGGTGTTGTAGCGGTATTTCACCATCATAAGTCTTCTCAAGAGGGGGGTCAGAATGGTGGTCCAGACGCGCCGATTTACTACCGGCAGGTGGTCCCATGAGGGAGGCGCGTACCTTTCACGGGTATGTTTATGGGGGGCGCGTAGTTTCAGAATGTTAAAGGGGGGCGCATAGCTTTTTATCCACAATTTGTCAGCTCAGCTCTTTATCTTGGTTTACATGAAAGATACTTTGATTTACGGTGTCGGTAACTGTATAGTAAAATAAAATATTAAAGTAATGGATATTAGGGGTCTTAACCCCTGGAGCGTATAATATATATATATATATATATATATATATATATTCTTGATATATATATATATATATATATATATATATATATATATATATATTCTTGATATATATATATATATTCTTGAGCTCTTGAGCTCCACAAGTAATAACAACAGAAAACAAATTTTTACCTTTGTAGGTAAAAAGAGAAAAATTTAATTCATCTGACTTAGATATTCTTTTTGAAACTCACTCCTGTAGATGGGAGCCATTTGTTACCTTGAATGAATTTTTGAACAGAAAACTTGTTAGCTTCTTTACTAGTAATATTCAATTTCAATCCTTTCCAGTTGACTCTATTTTTAGTAACAGCCCCAGGTCCGAAGTTTCTATATTCAGCATAGAAAATAGTATCTGGTGCTGTAGTACCCACCCAAGGTAACCACCCTGTAGGATCGATAAAGCTGGCCATTGTTGTATGCATAATAACGGTTGTTGAATAGTTCTTCCATGGCCTACCCAAGAAAGTACTGACTCCGGTGAGGTTTGCTGAGGGCCAAATTGTGCAATTTTGAATAGAAATGCCAGTGTTTTGATTTGGGTCGATCTTGCCTTGAGCTGTGATAGTGTTCGTTTGGCCAGGCATTGGTTTCTTGGGAAGTATGTGACAGTTTTGGAACACAACTGCTGAGTTACCAAATATGAAGTCCACTGTTCCATAGATACTGCATTCTCTGTAGAATTGACGATTGGAGTGTGTGTATAGTGTGTCTTGGTATGCATCGAATTTGCAGCGATAAAAGACAGAGAGATCAGCAGTTGACATTAGGGCAACTGCTTGATGCTTGGCTGCACCTGCTGTGTTGCGGAACCCCATGTCACGAGCTATGAATCCCTTGCCAAACACAGCTGCGTAGGAAGAAAAATGGAAAAACAACTAGAATTAAAAATAACTACTCCTCGTTCCCAAATAATTTAATTTTGTGTCTAACCAATCCAAAAGCTAGATTCCTAAATATGTTCGGGTCCACATGATAAATAAATGAATATTGAACCTCAACCTCAAAAGTTAGATTATGAGGTTTGGACTATATAATCAAAGATCATATAAGGGGATTCCCCATTTATTTTTTGCCCACCTAATGTGGGATTCACACCCCTAACCAAGACTGTATATCTAGAGTGTTGACAGTATTGGGGGGTCATTATCGAGTAAATTAGGATGAACCTGTGCTATGCATAATAAAAAAATAGATCTTGAGCCTAACTTAGGATGAACCCGTGCTATGCATGATAAAAAAATAGATCTTGAGCCTAACTTAACCCAAAAAAACTAACTCATGAGACAATCAAAGATTGTTCAAGGCTATATAAGGAACTCATTTACTTTAATTAATATTTTTCCACGTGACGTGGGGCTCAACATGCTATACAATTCCTCGATGCTGCAATTTTTGCATCGAATACTTGTTCGACCTATATAGAACACAACTTATATGTGCCCAAAAAAAAAAGCCACAAACTGTTACGCACCTTCACAACAAGGGGTGCTAGTTGTATTCAACTCTTCCTATTTCTATATTTAAATTTCTTTAAAATATAATTGTTGTCGAAGGGTTTGCGTAGCAAAATCATATATCTTTTTTCGAAAAAAAAAAAAGTCAAACCATGAGTGACAAAGTAAATGGAGTTAATTATGTAGCATTATGTTGCCATCTCCCCTATCTTCCGCCATCTTATATATCACTAGTTAATTTGCCCGCGCTTCGCACGATCGTAAAAGATCTCACTAAATTTATGAAATAATAATTTGATAATACCATTAGATTACAAAAAGATATTTAAAACTCACTATTTTTCATTAACGTCCTAGAGCGAGAAGGCAACATTGACCAAAAAAAGGAAATTGATGAATATTCACTATCACATTACAAATACTAACTCACACTATCTTGATCACACCAGCCTTTGTTGGCCCTTTCTTATTTTCTACAGTTATCTTTTGTTTAATTAATACTAACATATTATTGTAGCAGTAATTAATAGCTTAATGGTATTCAAACAAATTAGCAAAGACGTATTGGCTGAAACCAAGTACAATCAATTTACTTTTTTGCACATATATTGTCTCTATAAATTAGACAAGAGGGGTTGCTCAGATGGTAAGCAACCCCCACTTCCAACCGAGAGGTTGTGAGTTCGAGTCTCCCCAAGAGCAAGGTGAGAAGTTCTTGGAGGGAAGGATGCTGGGGGTCTATTTGGAAACAGCCTCTCTACCCAAGGGTAGGGGTAAGGTCTGCGTACATACTACCCTCCCCAAACCCCACTAAGTGAGATTATACTGGGTTGTTGTTGTCTCTATAAATTCTTCAAAACTCATTTTATAATTCATAAAACATAACTTGATGTGAGTAAATTTTTATCTAAAAGTAACATATAAATATTTAATACTACATTTCGTACACAAAACTTCAATTACATGAATAATATCATAAAGAACTTTATACATCTCACTATATTATATGTTATACATAAATAATACAGAGTATATTAGAGAAGAGAATCAAATTCAACATGTAATAGGGAGTATATCAAATGTTCATGTTGGACTTATATAAAGCTCTTACTCTATATATATTACAGGTTAATTTGTAGTTGATTCGTGCAATTTTTTCATAATTTCTTTAAAAAGCCATACCTAAAAAAGAAGAAAAAATACTAATAAAAAAAGAACAAATTTCAAATATAATGAGTAATTATAAAAGGAAAAAAAGAAAAAGCAAAAAGACCTTTTATCTTGCAAGCCTGAGGACTTATTCGAGGATTTATCTTATAAGCTTGAGAACTCTTCAAATTCCTTTTGGTATCGACCAAAATAAATTCCTATAATGTGTTGAGGAATGCTAAATAATAGAAGTATCATTTTCCAATTACAACAATTGTTAGTACAAAACACTTTTGACCTACCCTTGCTAAACACACCAAGCACAACCAACACACACCGAAAGAATCCTTCAAAAACTATTATAAATTGGGAAGAGATTTAGAGAGCGCAATTTAGTTATCCATAGAACCAAAAAATACAAAGACATGCATTTATTGTCAGATAGTGAGGGGAAGTTGAAGAAAACATTCTTTGCCTTTCCTAGTGCTTTAAGCCGTTTGAAATTATTGACTCTCTAAATTTTTTGCAAACTACAATTATGTTATTTGGTGTCATAAAGAAGCAATTATTAAATTAATAAAGCAGCAGTAAACTTTCTTGTCTGCATTTGTTAAGGAATATGAAACGTTGAGGCAGTAATAATTAAGGCATTCATTCTTACTATATGAGGAAAAATAGGAAGAGAAGGCAAAAAAAAAAAAAAAAAAAGATAAATAGATTTCTTGGCCAAAGAGAGATGCCAAGTCATTTTTTCTATTCCCTCATATTTATATATAGATATAGATAGATGTATGTGAGAGGTGCATAACACTAGATATATAGCCAAAGAGTTCTAGTGTTCTAATAACGATATGAAACCTTGGTGCATTCATATTCACTTGCATGCATGTCGTCTAGGATTTAAAAAGTTGTAGCAAATATATATGTTTCATGCAAAATTTGAACCACGAAACTTACCAAAAGTTGCAGTTTGAAAAGTGGGAGTGCCATCTATAAAGTTGAGAGAGCCAGAAACAATGGTAGCATCCATTCCATCACCAATCATCATAACATTCCATTTCTTCTTCTCAACCCTAACATTCTCAACATAAACACCCTTCTTCACATAAATCACAAACCTCTTGTTACTCTTCTCAGGCACTGCCTCAAGAGCCTTACTAATAGTAATAAAATCCCCAGAGCCATCTTTAGCCACCACAACATCCAATTTGGTCAATTTTTTTCCTTTTGAAGATTGAAGCAATTTCCTATCATTCGAACCCATCCAGCTTGGAAAATCTCCACCAAAATTCATCAATCGACGTCTTCTCCCGATTCCACCCATGGAATCTATTGAGTCAATAGAATTCTGAATTGATTGATCAATGTTATCAATAATAGCCAAACTGTTACTAGTATATTCGTTTGAGTTCTTAAAATTATGGGAAGCAATACTAGCAAAAGCATAAGTAACATTCCCAAAACCCTCAATGCATGTTTGTTGGTATGTTCCAGCTGCACTTAGCCTTGTTTTGAGATCAGAAAACGCCTCGGAAAATGACTTGTTTGGGATCGAAAGAGATTCATTTAGGCTATCTAGTGAAAGTGAAATAAGCTCATGACAACTTTCCAAGGCCTTAACAGCCATAGGATCAGATATATTCTTCAATTCTGGCATATTGAAGAAGTCATCTGAAGCTCTTGACAATTCGTCGGCAGCAACTTGGACGGATAATTTGTAAATGTCTTGAGGTTTAAGGTTGTTTGATTTGGCTAGAGGACCAAGACTACTGTAACAAGATTGAGGATATAAGGTTATGTCACAAATAGCTTTGATAGCTGTGGAAAAAGACTTGGATTGGTTGCCTGAATTCCCATTATTTTTGCCAAGAGTAATTCCAACTACAGCAGCCACAATACAACCAACAAGAACTATGGAAGAAATGGCAATAATACTGATCCTCTTGATTGTTTTTTTGCGAGCAACCACACTTTCTTGATCATTTTCATTAGGAAGGGCCATTTTTTGCTTACTACTTTTTTTCCCCTCCCCTTCTCCTTTTTATTTGTGTTTTCCCTTGATGAGAATTGGAAAGGCAAGTCTTTATATAAGATGGGTTTTATGTTATTCGTGCAAGGCATATATGTTATGCTAGGGAGTTAAGAGTTATTAAGAAGAGTCTATTGAAACGTATGTGCTAGTCATGTCTTCTTTTGTTATGGACCAGTTCAGCTCTAGGAATGTTATAAAGGGCGTGACATATGACATTGTTATAAAAAAAGAAAAAGCGAGGAGACTATTCACTGGGTGAGGTGGGATTTGCGGTGGTGTGGAGAGGGTGTTTGACAAAAAGTCGTTTGTAACTTAACTTATTATAATATATACTTACTATTTGTTGTAGATTATTAATTAATGCTAATTACCTAAATTAAAGTTAGTTGTAATAGTATAAATAGTTGTTACACGTCAAGATATATATATATATAGAACCTAAACCTATAGAACAATGTAAGAAAAGGACTAAGTATAAAAGTAGAATGTGCTGGGATAAAATACTGTTAAACGAATAGGCAAGAAAAATTTAGAAAAAAACAGATGCATTTCCTATTGTATTAACAAAGTAGTAGCCGCGTTGCCGTGTTTGCGGTTTGCCATAATAGCAACAGATACTATTTCAACTTGTTCTTTTTTGCCTTTCGAATCTGACCAAATCCAAGAAGATTCTCTATTCATTAATCACTTGGTCTTTTTTTTTGTTTTGTTTTTATATATGTATATAGAGAATCAGAAAAGAAAGAATTGGATAGTTATCAGTAGTTTACCTGATTTTTTTTAACAATATTCCTGTTTTATCTTTTTTCTTGAGAGGAAGAGCAACATATTTATCATAATTTAAAAAAAATATATATATATTTTTGTTTTTTTCCTTATGGGAAAAAAGATTATGAGAAAAAGATAACGAACTTCCTTTAATTAATTAACTTATTCCTTTTAATATTCACTATGAAGACTTTCAGAGTCACATAACACCGGGAAAGAATTTGTGAGATACAAGCTTCATCCGCTACTTGTGTAAGTTGAACCTCTTTAATAGTGAAATTTGCGACTTCATTTATTTATTTATTTGATATTTTTTATAATATTTTTTGAATATTTGTCAATTAATTAACTGAATCACCTTATGTTTTTATATTTCCCATGACATGTTTCTATTTTATCTTTTGATTTATCACTTGAGATTATTTTTTTAATTTTCTTGCGGTATATGATTATTTCGATCCTAAAACCCTCCTCAACTCAAAAGAATCATTTATTTCTCAAACGAAATTAGGTACAGACATGATATCTAACAATATTAAATAAGTAGCTGAAGAATACCTCACCCCATTATTTCTTTGTGGTAATGAATGTGAACTTAATTGTATAAAATTGTTAAATAAGAATATTATTTTTCATAGTGCTACATGCTTCCAAGTTATAACCGCGTCCGAACATTTGATAATGACTATTTAAAGTACCGAATCAATATTCTTTACTAAATGAGTATCGACTTAGCAAGTTTTAATGGAAGAAAGTTTTAAAGTAATGGTTACAAAGGTAATTTGATAGAGAAAAAGAAAGGTTGAAGTTTATAATATCAGTAACTAGATGAATTTAAGTTCTAAATTTTTTAAAAGTTGTATATAAAATAAAATGACGTCAAACAATTTAGATTTACAAATCAAATTAAAACTCAACTGTAATGACATAACATTACGTTTATCGGCAAACCCGTACCATTGAAATCATATGAAACAGAAATAATATATAGCCGAAGGTGACTTTACATGTTTATGAGTTTGGCGTATTTGACTTGACCAATAAATTACTTTTGCATATTTAGCAAAGCAATCAATAACTAGTTGCCAGTTAGAGTTTACAAAACAAACAATAACGATTTTCCGAGTTTCAGAAACTGTCAAGTCAACATATATATATATATATATATATATTCTGAAACTCGAAAAGTCGTTATTGTTTGCTTTTATATATATATATATAAAACAAACAATAACGACTTTTCGAGTTTCAGAAACTGTCAAGTCAATATATATATTTCCTTCTTATTTTTCATATTGCATCTTGTTTCTGATCAAAGAAAATAAAAAAAATTGTCTTTCTAAAAAAAGTAAAATTTTAAAGTAACAATGCCTGCCAAGGATGGGATAATGATGTGATAGCTGACAGTTGACACAAAGTAAAGGGTTTCAATTGCTGACAACAAAAATAGCAGTAACAACAAAAAAAACAGTAATAATCCACACCTGGGGTCTGACTTTAATTGCTAAAATTTGTAATTATATTGTGGCTATCACCTTCACCATTTATAGGATATGAGAACTCTATTACGTACTTATTAAACGAGTCTTTTACGTATGTATATATATGCTGTATGTATGAAAGACATGTGAAGAGAAAAGTATTAGGAAACTTTACGAATTCACGTACTGAAAAGAACGATTCTGATCAAAACTGTGGCTCTTGTCAGTTTGGATATGAGAACTCAGCCTTAATTTATGAGCTACAATATGGACCATTAATATCCTTTACGTGTACTTTTGTAGTCTCATCTTTGATAAAGTTTCATACAAACGCAGGTGAATAATGTGAATTTGTTATCTTCAATAATGAGAGGTACCTTTCAATTTTCTAATAACTAGCGATAAGTTGATCTCCTATTACCACAATATTTTGTAAAAGCTAATTGTCAGTTTTTCGTTTACCAACAATGCACGGAAAACACGAACTTGTGGTTTAACTGGATTTGAACTTATAGTAAAATGAAATTTGATTTGAAGTTATCTTAATCTTGATCACTTAGAAAAGGTCTCAACTCTCAATTAACTTGAATATATTTCATCTTCATGTGCTACATGTTCCCTTCCAGGTATTGAATTATGGCATGACAACTCTCAATTAACTTGAAGTCATAAGACTTCGGCCCAGATACACACCACGTAAAAATAGTATGGTCTAGCCAGTTATCGAACTGGTCACTTAAAAATAATCCGTGTTTACTATGTCAATGATACTGGGTAGTTGTTGTTGTTGTTGTTTACTAAGTCAATGAAAAGTAATCAGTATTTTACTGCGGCAGAGACTAGTCCAGCATAATATACTGGAGTTCGGTGCATAGGTATATGAACTTCCAGCATAATGAACTCCAACACACGGAAAGTTCCAGCATAATATACTGGAGATTCGAGTACTTGTGTATGAACTTCTAGCATATTATACTAGAACGTTATACTTTGCTGGAACTCCAGTATATTATGCTGGAATTCTAGTGTACTTATGCTGGAAATCCAGTATATTATGCTGGAGTTCCAACATAAGTACACTAGAACTCTAGTAACTCCAATAAAATATGTTGGAATTCAAGTATATTTATGCTGAAACTCCAGCATAATATACTACGTATTCCGTGTTTTGAATAATATTTTCGCTTAAATTTATCTTTAGATAAAAAGTAATTAAATTTTAATTATTTTTAAAATTAAATTATTTTTAAACCGTCCACTTATAAATTTAACTATTTTTGTATTTCTCTCTTTCACCGCTCTAACATGTATTCTTCGGCCCAATTACCAATATAAACTACCCCAGCTCCTCTTTCAACAATCCAATCATGCAGTTACACACATACACTAACCACATACACCAATAGGCTATGAACTTTCCCACCCTCTTCTCTCACACAAAAAAATTCCTCAAACAATATCTGACGCCTTAAAGGAAAAATGGCTTTTCTTGAATTCGATGAGAATAATGTCAGAGGTTGGATAAGACGATGTGAATATTATTTCAGTTATTACCACATGTTGGGAAAGTCAAAAATTTATGTAATTCTCACGGTGAAGGATATTTTAGGTGATTGGTTAGATTCCTATGTTTTTTATCACGGAGATCTATTGGATACAACTTTGTTATGACCTTTGTCAAAGGCATGATGGAATTGGTCCCTTGATGTGGTGACTACCTTCGACAGGTTACAGATCGTGGGCCAATGTCCACAGTTGCTAAAAAAAGATTTGAACATTTGTGTTGTAATTAAGGTCCAAGTTGTCAGGCCACAGTTGATGAGCTTTACTTTGTTACATATTTTGTTGGTGCCTGAAGGAAGAAATTGGCCCAATGGTCAAGATAGCTAATCCACGAACCTTAGAGTCTGCATATGGTAGACTAGAAACTCGTATATGAATAATATTTTGTACTCTAATTATTATTATATTTTACTTGTTTTTGAGCTTAAATGATATTGATTTGCATTTCTTACGTATTTTATACCTTGCAGGGTATGATTTCGAATTACAAAGATAATTAGAAGCTAAATCGAACAAATTGGAGCTTTAAAGTCTGAGTAAAAGCCCAATGAATTAAATCAGGATCGCGTTCGGGGGGTCAAGAACCAAGTCTGAATATCAAAATGTGCACGAAAAAAATTACTATGAGAAAATTGCACTACCGTGCCGCATGGGACGCAGCGAGGTGCAGTGCGGCGCAACGGTACAATGATACCAGCAGAAAAATAATGCGCCCTCTTGATAGTTTATACGAGTCCACCAAACTATAGAGTACCAGTTCCTCTAGAGTTTTTACTGAGAATACTAATAAAATAGTAAGTAAATAAGACAAGGAGTTTTACGTGAAAAAATCCCCACTCAAAGGGATAAAAAACCACGACCTACATTGGTAGGATTTCAACTTCACTATGAGCAACTTTTAGATTACAACCTATGCAATCTAGGAATTGAACTCTTAATCTCTCACTAACTCGTTATATACCTATTACAAGCCACTTTGCAATACACCTATTACAAAGACTTCAACTCATGACTAACTCTAGTCATGATACAAACACAAAGGGTTTACGGTTTTACAAAGGGGATCCTAAGCAACGGTTCTAGCTAAGAAATTTAAAAACTACAATGAAGAACAATTACAAAGTTACAACTCAACTAATGATAACAAAATACTAGATGTAGGAATTGGTCCATTAACTTTGTTCTTAAGGCACTTGGGAATCAAATTCGCTATCTAAGAAGTACTGAATGCTTGAAGTGAATTCTCAAGTGTTCAAGTGATGTTTTGTTGTAATGCTTTTCTTAATATACCTTTGATGACATCACTTGAATGATGCAAGCACTTGGTTGGTCAAAGGATAAGGGACTTCAGAACTGTGCTACATTATGTGCGCTATTTCTGTGGCAGTCACTTTCCAGCTGTACACAGTTGACTTTCGTACTACTACCAGGGAAACACAAGGGATCAGATTCCATGTTGGTTTTCTATCTTCTACAGTTGCAGTAGTTCACAGTAGCTTGAGTCGTTGATTAGCAATGTATATCAAGTGTGTTAGGTTCCCTATCTGGTTCTTGACAGTAAGTTTGTTAGATCATCAAAATATAAGGCTAAGACATTGAAAACCCATCAATTTTCTCCTTTTTGGAGATGACAAACTTCGATATTGATAACATATTTTTAAAGCAGAAATAATAAGATGAAGCAACATGAACTTCAGATGTTCTCCCTGACTTTATGCTTCCCCTTAATCAGATCCCCGTTTCAATCATACTCCCCCCTTTTGGCATCATTAAAAAATAAAAGCAGGCAAACAACTTAATGAAGTATAATAACCTAGCTAAATGATGCCACATATGTACACACAACATGACAGAAATGAGAAATAGAGAGCATTAACATTTAGATAGAAAAAGAGGATATATATATATATATATATATATATATATATATATATAAGACATATGCCTTTGCTTATAAAGGAAAGGCAAATATTGGACTGTTGAAATCGGGAGTAGTACTAATACATCCCATCGACATCAAAACAAAAGAAACAAAAACAACTGCCAAGTCATTAAAACAAGAGCAGAACATCCAGAAACCGGTCACTGAAGGTACTTAAGGGGCACTAGGAGTAGAGGGCTTGAAAGCTGCAACAAGGGTTTGGAGAACTAGGTATATTCGGGCATTCACCGACTTTTGCTTAGTGAGCAGTTCTCCTTTCAGTTTCTCCACTTGTGCCCTAAGATCAACATTTTCTTTTGTCCTCATTTGACTCTGGGCCCCTTTGGGCCTGCTGACCTTCCAGGATAGCGTTCCTCGTCTCAATCTTCAAATATCCTCAGTTTCACTGTTTTGAGCATTGATGAGCTGAGTGATTGTCGATTTACTGTCGACCACCTCTTTCTTCTCGATGTGTTGTTTGAGATAATGTCAGCTTCTTGATCCCCACTTTGCATTGTCCTAGTGGCACTTTGAAAAACTTAAACATGTGCATAAGAAGGAACCCATAAGGAAGACCATAATTTCCATCCTTGAAAGTTGCTACCTTATGCATATGTTCAATCATGGTGGCAAGCAAGCTCACATGTGTAAATCCATCCAGTTGTCCACTAGATACAAGTCAGACTTGGAAGTCATGGACCTGCTCTCAGCATGGGGTAGATAAACCTTGTTCACCAGCTCGAAGAGTAACTGATAAATAAGAAGCAAGGTCTTTTTGTGAACTCGGTCCCCTTTCTGGTTTGCATTATCCTTCACGATAGCATTTCAGAAGTTTGACCCACACACATTCTTCACTATAGACACACCAACTGCAGGGACTTTCAAAATGTCCCTAGACAGACTTACATCAAACAATATATCCACCCCATTACCAAGGGACAAATATGGTCGGCATCAACATGAAAGGGGTTGGCATAGAAGCTTTGAACCTCATCCTCATACACCATGGGTGCATCCATTTGGAATAGATGCCTCGTTGTTGAAACTCAACCATGTCCTATACTTGGCTCGTGCTAGCCATATCGGAAATTGCTGGGTTAAAAGTGCGACCCACAAGACCTTTTGGTGCCTCAAAAGTTCTGAAGCATAACTAGTTTCACTTCACCATTTTTTGCAGAAATAAGTATCTTTGTAGGTTCCAACTTTATCTTGCCAGACTTTACGATATTGATTTTTCTTTTCCACTAGACTTTACAAAAACATCCTCATCAAAAACTGATTCACTCAGAAGATCTTTCAACTTTGAACTGTGATTTGCAACATACTCCACTAAAGCAGATGACTTCTTCTCGCTAGGACCTTTTCACCAAGGAACTAGGTTTCTCAGTTGCTTTCTCATCTATTTCCATCACAAGGACACACTTATTGCATATTACCTCACCATTTTACACCAACCTCATCTTGTTCTTCTTACTGCTCCTTTTGCTCATTTTGGGGGGCAGACTCATAAGCTTCCTTTGCTTGCAACCTAGTAGTAGGTCGCTTAGTAGAATACTCAGGAGTGAGTACTTCCATTTTCTTGACAATAAATGCATCATAAGCAATGCTATCTTGATCTTCCTCATCACTAGACCTTATTTCAGGAACCAGAATGTCCAAAGGCTCAACAAAAAAGTGTGAAGAATGTGCAGGAGCAGAACTAACCTAGGAGTGGGAACCTTGACCTGTTTCCTCTAGAGAGGACGCGAGAAGTCCATGTAGTTTCTGCTGGTGAAGATATTTCAACTAGAACCATGGCTCCTTCTTCCACTAACTTTTATGTCTCATTCCTCAAAGACTTAGATACACTAGAAACTACCTCATGCAGTATTACATCTATATAGACGACAAAATTGGTTGCAGCGGTTTCCTCCTCTAGAGACTCCATGGACATCAGAGAATCTTAAGCAATAATGGAGGAAGGTTGATCAACCCTAGCCCCTGAAACCTCTACAACTTTTGGACCTTTACCTTGTTTTCAACTTTTTCCTTGGTCGGTAAGAATCTCAGAATATAGAGACGAAGGATCATCGGATTTAGGGTTTTTGAGTTCTCAACATTTGGAAGGAGAACGAGAGATATGAGATAGTCGCATTAGGACATGAGCGTGAAAGAAAATATGGGTTGGAGGTTGTTTCACTGGCGAAGACTGGAATGGTAACGGAGGATTCATCGGGCATAGAGGACTTAAGGGTTTTCTCTGGGTTAGTGTTCACTGAGGAAGGGATTTCGGAGTGATTGTCAACCATTGAAGACATAGAGTAGAGAATTTTTTAGAGAAGGTCTAATGAGGGAATATGATCAGTAAAGAGAAGAGAGGGTTTTAATGATAGAAAATAATTATGATGAGAGAGATATGAACGATTCTGAAATAGTGGTAGAGCATGAGGAGTTGCAACTTTTCAGAGGGATATGGAAAGGATTTAAAATGAAAAAACGTGACAACCGAGTCTGAATAGGTTGTGATATGGCAGTTGATATTTGTACCTTTTCAAGATGTGTATCGAAGAATGTATAGAACTACTAGCCTTTGGTACAAGAACCAGGTTCTTGACCTATCTTTGAAAAATTCAATCCTCTTTCACCACCCATGCAATCTACAGCTTCTATAATCATCATGTTTGTCTGCCTACAATGATATTGAAGTGAGTTAGACTTGGACAGAAAACACTTTAACTAATATTACCCGAAGGTGATTTTCATAGCTAACTGATGGGAATCAGGTTTTCAAAATTCTTTTGGTAGCCTTCAGATGAGATTCCTGGGGATTCAACTAAAACCTAGCACATAGCCCAAGACTAAAGATAATATCAGGTTTGCTAGCAGTGAGATAGAGAAGAGACCCAATAATGCCTTTATACATAGTTTGATTCACAGGAGATCCAGACTTATGTCTATCACTTTTGATACTTCTATATCAAACTTCTCCAAGAGCTCCTTGATGTATTTTTCTGGCAAATAAATGTACCCTAAGAAAAAAATTCAACTCACCCATATTGCTCATTTCAAGCTCATTTCTCATAAGTTTTGCAAATCCTTCAGATTGTGAATCAGCTGTTGCCCAAAAATGATATCATCAACATACACTTGAACAATGTGTTGGTTCCTCCCCCGTTTCTTCAAGAACAAGGTATTGCTAATTTTTCCTCTTGTAAAGACGTTTTCTAAGAGGAACTTTGATAGCCTTTTATACCAAGCTCGAGGAGCCTGCTTCAACCCATACAATGCCTTGTCTAGTTTAAACTCATATTTAGGGTGTTCATGACATTCAGACCTTGGAGATTGCTTTACATATACTTATTCCTTAAGAAGTCCATTCAGAAATGCACTTTTAACATCCATTTGGAACAGAGTGAATTCCATATGAGATGCAAAAATGATTAGGATTCTAATAGTTTCCATGCTAGCAACCAAAGCAAGCATCCCATCACAATCAATTCCTTTCTCCTGATTGTAAGACCACTAGCATAGCCTTGTTCCTGGTAGTATTTCTATGTTCATCAAGCTAATTCTTGAATACCCACTTGGTTCTTATAATGGTTCAATCCGAGGATCTAGGTACCTGGTGTCATACATTGTTCCTTTTAAACTAATGCAACTTATCTTGCATGGCTGTAATCCAGTCTGCATTGTTCAAGGCTTCCTTGATGTATTTGGGTTCTATTTGGGAAAGAAAGGTTGAGAAGGCAAGTGAATTTTTGGTTTTTAATCTGGTTTGCACTCCTGAATCTATAGGGGTAATTATGTTATCAAGAGGATGAGAGTTTTGTGTTTCTAGTTGGGTATTTGAGGCTCATTTGTAGAGAAGTTAGATATATCTAATTGGTTCCCTTGTGTTCTTCTCTCAGCTACTTGTGGAGTACCTTGCCCTGCATCAAGCACTCTTTATTCAGCTTCAGTTGTTGTAATTGAGGTACCTGGTTCCCTTGAGGAAGAAGTTGTATTGTCTCTACTTGGCTCCTTCATTTGTCTCATCGTGTCTACCTTTCCATTTGTCATGTCGATGACTTCACCTAGAACCAGTAAGGCTCCCCATTTTGATCATCTTTGTTCATTTTCTCATATGGGGGATATGACTCGTCAAAGATTACATGAACACTTTCCTCAACACATTGAGACTATTCATTGTATATCTTGTAAGCTTTGCTTTGAGAACAATACCCCGAAAAATTCCTTAATCACTCTTGGCATCAAATTTACCAAGCCGATCCTTTCTTTTTATTGAGAACATAACATTTACACCCAAATGTTCTTAGGTGAGCGAGCTTGGGTTTCCTTCCATTCAGCAACTCATATGGTGTTTTATTTAGGAAAGAAGTAGCAGGCAGTGTTGACTGCTTTAGCCCAGAAGTTCTTTGCTATCCCAGCGTCGATCGACATTGTTCTTGCCATTTCCTCAAGAGTTATATTTTTCCTTTCTACAACTCCATTTTGCTGGGGAGTTCTTGGGGCTAAGAAGTTGTGGGTAATGCCATTTTCATTATAGAACTCATCAAATTTGGCATTGACTAATTCTATTCCGATCTGATCTAATGCATGTTACTCTAGACTCCATCTTTACTTGGATTTTCTTAACAAAGGCCACAAATACCTCAAATGTTTTATCTTTTGTTCTTAGCAACAGTCTAAGTGAACATGGATTAATCACCCACTATAACAAAGATGTACCTTTTTCCTCGTCTACTTTGCGCTCTCATAGGGCCACACAGATCCATGTGAAGAAGATCAAGTGGCTTTAAGGTGCTGGCATCTTTCTTAGACTTGAACGAGGACTTCACATGCTTCCCTCTGGCACATGCATCATAGACTTTCTATTCTTTGAATTTTGACATAGGTAGGCCATGGACGTCCTTCAGAATTAGTTTATTCAGCAAAGAGAAGCTTGCGTGCCCCAGTCTTCTGTGCCAGAGTTCAACATCATCATCAACAACTTTCAGGTAGCTTAGATCACCACTTTGTATGGACTTGAAATCAGCAACATAGATGTTCTTGTATCTCTTGGCCACAAGTACCACTTCACTAGTTACCGGATTAGTACTGTGCATATCTTGGACAAGAAATCCATCTTGTTTCCTTTGTCACAAATCTAAGAAACACTCAGGAAACTGTACGTAAGATCATTGACATAGTACACATTCTGAATTGAGTGAGTTTCTCTACTTTTCAACTCCTAGAATGTACCCCTTTTTACCATTTCCAAAGGATACACTCCCTTCTTGCAGAGCTTTTCGTGAAATAAAATGCATGGTGTTTCCAGTCATGTGCTTTGAACATCCACTATCCAAGGACCATTGTTGACTACTTCCTTTCAGTGTTCCCTGCATAAGGAAATCAAGAGTTAGTTTTAGGAACCCAAACAAGTTTGGGTCCCTTGTAGTAGGCAAGAGGATCAAGGTAACATGCGTTTTCTATGGGTGGTACCTGGTCTCTTTTTAGTGGTTACCTTTTCAGCAAACATGTTTTTTCTAAATAGACTGGACCCTGGCTTGACAATTTTTCTTGAAATGCCTATTGTTCCGATAGTGGGTACACAACCAGTTTTTTGGTACAGTAACTTACTTGCTATGGGGGTCGTAAGGAGTTTTCTCCCTTTGGAACCCTATTCCCTTCCTATTTCCACAATTATTAACATATATGGTAGGTTAGCTTCCGAGCCAGGTCCACCCAAGTGACTTTTCAAGATCATTTTTCACTCTTTCCATTTCAGTTTGGAGATGCTTGTTTTTCTCAAATTCAACACACTTACTAGTTTTCACAGCTTTCAACTCTTTTTCAAGCCTAATGTGTGCCTCACTAGCTGCCTCTTTTCCTTTCTCAGAATTTTCAGGTCTAGACTCAGTTCCTAGTACCTCTATAGTTTCTCTCAGGTCTACAATCACTATCGAGAGATCATCTTTCTCCTCCTCAATTTCAGTCACTCTCTTTACTAAGGCCTCTTTTTCTTTACTGAAATTCTCAATGGTTTCCTTATAGTCAACAACTACAACCACCAAGTCATCTCTTTCATGTTCTTTGCTACTAATTTTTTCTGTTAAACCAATATTTTCGTTTTCTAAATCACTTATGGTTTCCTTTAGATCAACTATACACACTACCAGATCATCTCTAGTTTGTTCAGCTTCTCCTAGCTCTAAGGTCAAGTGATATGTTTTTCAATATCTTTTCCTTGCGTTTTGATGATCTAACAAACTTAATGTCAAGAACGAGATAGGGAACCTGACTTACTTGGATTGCATTGCATCTAACGGATTTCAGCCAAATGTGAACTTGCTACAGTTTTGGGAGGTAGGAACCCATACAAGTACCTGATACTCTTGTAAGTTCCTTATGGCAGTATAAAGTCAATTGGACATAGTTGGAAACAAAGATTCTGCCATACTGCACTATTTCCAGTGCCCACTCATTCTCTGATCAACTAAAGTACAATGATTCAAGTTACTCAACTCAAGACAATCTGGGCAATGTGCATAAGTAACAGATCAGGAACCTGACAAAAGTACAAGTCAACTATATAGATGGAATGCAACTGAGTGAATGTCCACAACTGTACAAAGAGGAACACAATATGGACATGGTCCCATAGGGTTCTCTGACAAAAGTACAAATCAAATACAGTTGGAAAGCAATTGTAGAAAGTGATTGCCTGCAACAGTGCAGCAGACAGTGCAACAGTGACATCCCATTGAGATTGGACATCACTAAGTATGTCTTGTGTAGTATAAACTTTATGCATAAAATTCAGGTTCCACACTTGCAAATACAGAAAACGAAAATTCTCTCAATTTTTATTCTCTCAACTGTTTAAGAACCTTTCTCAAGAACAAAGCTGCTACAACCTCAAGGACCTGATCTAAGATTGCTGATATCTTAAGTCCTTAGGGTTGTTGAGTCTTTGTTATGTGTTATTCATTATAACTCCTATCCGGCTTTCTTAGAAGCGTTGATTAGGTTGAGTCATAAGCAAAACTACATTGTAACCGTTGTTTGACAAAGTTGCTTGTGGTGAAACATCACAAGCTAGTCAAAGTCTTTGTAACCGTAGTGTGACAAAGTGACTTGTGGTGGAAATACCACAAGTTAGTCAAAATTCTTTGTAACTAGGATAGATATAGAGTGGCTTGTGGTGAGAGCATCACAAGTTAGTTGAAGTATTTGCAATAGGGTTATTGTAAAGTGGCTTTTAATAGGGAGATTGCAAGTTAGTGAAGTTTAAAGCCTACAGGTGTAGGTCTTAGTTTTTAGATCCCCTTATGTGGGATTTTCCACGTAAAAAATCCTCTACCTTATTTACATTCAGTTTTACTAGCATTCATAATAGAACTCGATAAAGGACCAGGTACTATACTATTTGGTGGATTCACACAAACTTAGCACTGGACCAAACTTATATAGAACTAGATCACTATACAGTTTGGTTTATCAGTATTTTCTGAGGCAACAGATAGAGAACCTGGTTCTCAATTAAGTTTTGTCATGACCCAATTCCCGAACCTGATCGATGTGGAACCTCTCATGAAGACAAGGCCAGCAAGTCCAAAACTGAACACCTTTGATAAGCAGTTAAAAACTATATAACAGTTATAAACATGATGTAATAGAAAATATTTGCGGAACATAGGGATATCAAAAGAAGAGAACTATCCGGACACAGCCCAAACTGGGGTGTCACAAGTCACAAGCAACTAATGAATCCGTATACAAGTCTACTGAATAAAAAATCTGATACAAAAAATCTGAAAGACATAGAATAATAAGATAAGGGAGGCATGGGGCTGCGGACGCCAACATCTACCTTGTAATCTCCTAGACATTGCCTGGACTGGGAGGATCAACACTAAGGAGCGGAATCTGTTATGCCTGAATATGCACACACAGTGATGGGAGTAATGTGAGTACTCCGACCCAGTGAGTAATAATTATAAATAATGAGTGAAAGTAAAAAAACACGCAAAGTCACAAAGCTATTCTATATCAAGCAGTAAATCACTTAAAACAGTAAATCGGTGAAGAGGTTAGACGAATTCCCTTTAAAGCAAGTAAAACAGGTAGTTTAGCAGGTAAGTAATAAGTAGAAATTTCCCCTCTGGCTCAGTATCAATCACGCATAACAATATCATCCCCTCAGGCTCTCTCTCTCTCTCAGAACGTGATGGGTACCCGCACTAACTGTGGGTGTGCAGACTCCGGAGGGGCCCCTTATGGCCCATGCGCTATATCAAGCCACCTCGTGGCGTCATCACTTGTCCTCACATCACTCAAGCCACATTGTGGCATATAAATGTATCTCAGGCCCTCGGTCTCATATCACTCAGCATGTCCTCACATATGGCTCTCAACCCCACTCACTCCGAAAATAATCACAAGCCCCTTGGGCATTAGTAAAGTAGTAGTTTTCAGCCCAAAACATCATTTAGAAATATCATTAAGTTTCACATCCCAGTAAAAGTTGATGAGTTTGTAAAATAGTAGATATTAATAGGACTCAATTCAAGCAATAAATCAAAACAGGGAGGAAATAGTGATAGAAATCCTTAAGGGTTCAAATAATTGGCGCGAAGCCCAAACATGACAATCAGCCCAAATCATGATGATAACAAATAAGTTTCATTCAAATATGCGATAAAATCACCACGGGACGGACCAAGTCACAAATCCCCAATAGTAAACGACCCCACGCTTATCATCAAGCGCGTGCAATCCGTGGTTTTAAACCCTCAAGACATCATTTACAATCACTAATCACCTCGAACCGGCTACAACTCTAACTCACGACATCTTTTCCCCTTGAATCAGCCTCCACACGCATCGAATCTATCCAAAATTTGAATGAATACGTCACAATATGCTAAGAGAACAAAACCAAGGCGAAAACAACCGAAAATATCAAAAATCTCGAAATTAGCAAAACCCGAGCCCACTTCTCAAAACTCAAAAATCTTTTACATCAATGGGTTCGTTATCTCCCAACGAGTTCATACATAGCAACAATTCTCAAATCCGACCTCAGATGGCTCTTCAAACCCTGACAGAAAAATCTCAATATCCCAAGCCCTAGTTTTCCATTTTTAGCTAAATTTCATGAATTAGATTTCACAATAAAGGCGAGTTTTAAGTTCTAAATCTTACCTCCAATAGATTGCCCTAAAATCCCTCTTCAATTTCCTTCAAAAGCTCTCAAAAATATCAACAATGGAGTGAAAATGAGACCCAACTCGCGGATAAAATGTTTATAAACCTTCTGTACAGACCTAACATTTACTTCATCGCGATCATGACCACAATCTCGTGATTGCAAAGCACATTTTTATTTTTCTCAAAATTTACCCTACACAACGCAGCACTCTCACTGCGGACGCAATGTTGCAGCCTTCCTCTCCTAAGTGAACACAACCTTACTCATGCGATCACGAAGACCAATCACCACTGGACCGTTATTCCTTATACGCGAACGTGAAGCACAACCATCTGGCCATCTGCGAATGCAGACCCTTGAACTCGAACACGAAGAGTAAATGACCAGCCTCCCAATTCCTTCTTTGTGAATGCGAGTCTCTCTACGCGAACACGAAGAGTAAATTCTCTGCAACACCTGAAATGAGAAATCTAAAAATGGTCCGATTGACCACCCGAAACTCACCCAAGGCCCCTGGGACCTTAACCAAAAGCACCAACACATCCTAAAACCTCGTTTAAACTTGTTCCAATCATCAAAACACCTCAAACAACACCAAAACCGTCAATTTACCTCGAATTCAAGCCTAAGTTTTCCAAAAACTTCCGACACTCGCTTTTGATAAAAAACCTAACCAAATCACCTCCGAATGACCCGAAATTTTGAACACACATCCCAAATCATATAACGAAACTACAGAAACTCTCGAAATTCCAATCCAACCCTCGGATAAAAATCTTACCTATCAACCGAAAATTGCCAAAATACTAACTTTGCCAATTCAAGCCTAAAGCTACACTGGACCTCGAAAACCACTTTCGATCACACTCCTAAGTCACAAATCACGTCCCAAAGCTAATAGAGCCATCAAAATTCATACCCGAGCACTCTAACTCATAAGTCAACATCCAGTTGACATTTTCCAACTTAAACCTTCTTAAAATAGACTAAATGTCTCATTTCTTATAATAACCACTCCGAACACAATCTAATCATCATGATCACATAAAACACGGATGCTGAAGCATGAAGAAGCAGAAATGGGCGAAAACGAAGCGGTAACTCATGAGACAACCGGTCGGGTCATAACATCCTCCCCAACTTAAACAAACGTTCGTCCTCGAACGAGTGAAGAAACATACCTGATGCCTCAAGCAGGTAAGGATATATGCTATGCATCTCTCGCTCGATCTCCTAGGTAGCCTCCTCCACGAGCTGGCCTCTCCACTGCACTTTCGCTTAAGGTACATTCGACCTTAACTTCCAAACCTGATGCTGCACAATGGCTGCTGGCTCTACATCATAAGTCAAGTCACCCTCCAACTGAACTGTGCTAAAATTTAGAACATAGGACTGGTCCCCAATATAATTCTGGAGCATAGAAATATGGAAAATTGGATGCACATCTGATAAGCTGGGTGGCAAGGCAAGCTCATAAGCCACCTCCCCAATCCTTCGAAGTACCTCAAAAGGCCCAATGAGCCGCAGTCTCAACTTCCCCTTCTTTCCGAATCTAATCACACTCTTCGTGGGCGAAACCTTCAGCAAGACCTTCTCACGCACCATGTAGGACACATCTCAAACCTTTCAGTATGTAAAGCTCTTCTGCCTTGACTATGCCATAGGAAGTCTCTCCTGAATTACCTTCACTTTTTCTAAAGCATCTTTAACCAAGTTTGTCCCTAATAGCTAGCCTCACCAGGCTCGAACCAACCAACTGGAGATCTACACCACCTCCCGTAGCCTCACATGGAGCCATCTAAATACTTGACTGGTAGATGCTGTTGTAGGCGGACTCTGTGAGCGGTGGGAACCGATCCCATGACCCCCCAAAATTAATAACATTGGCACGTAAAATATCCTCCAATATATGAATGGTGCACTCGGATTGCCCGTCCGCCTGACCCTGAAAGGTTGTGCTCAATTGTAACTGTGTACCCAACCCTCGCTGAACAGACTACCAAAATTGGGAAGTAAACTGAGTGCCCCGATCTGAGATGATAAAAACTGGGACACGATGCAACCGAACAATATCCCGAGTATATATCTCTGTAAGCCACTCTGAAAAATAAGTAGTACAAATAGGTATGAAGTACGCGAACTTAGTCAGCCTATCCACAATCACCCAAGCAACATCAAACTTTTTCAAAGCCCGAGGAAGTCCAACAACAAAGTCCATAGTGACCCTCTCTCACTTCTATTCAGGAATAACCATCTGCTAAAGCAAGCCACCCAGTCTCTAATGCTCACATTTTACCTGTTGACTATTAAGACATTGAGCCACAAATCCCACGATATCTTTCTTCATTCTTCTCCACCAGTAATACTGTGTAAGATCCTGATACATCTTCGGGACACCCAGATGAATGGAATACCATGAGCTATGGGCCTCATCCAGAATCAACTCCCGAAGCCCATCCACATTGGGCACACAAATCTTGCCCTGCATCGTCAACACTCTATCATCACCAACAGTCACATCCCTAGAATTATCATGCTGAACCCTATCCCTAAGGATAAGCAAGTGCAGATCATCACATTGACGCTCTCTGATACGATCATATAAAGAAGACAAATATACCATACAAGCCAATACCTGATTGGGCTAAGGAATATCCAACCTCACGAACTGATTCGCCAAAGCCTACACATAACCCCAAGAGATATCTCCCCGACTGGAATATATGCCGAACTCCCCATACTAACTGCCTTTCGGCTCAAAGCATCGACCACCACATTGGCCTTCCCTGGATGGTACAATATGGTGATACCATAATCCTTAAGTAACTCTAACCACCTCCGCTGCCTCAAATTAAGGTCCTTTTGTTTAAACAGATGCTGAATATTATGGTGATCAGTGTGTTGGAAATCATGTATATCTATGATGTGTGTGCTTTGATTGAATGAGCATGATTTTCAGGTATAGGTTTTGATGAATGACAAACAATAAAGTCAAGCGTCAAACAACGATATAATATGACAAACTATCAAATGGCGAGAAGCATATTGATGACGGGATTGCATAGACAAGCCAAGTCGAGCCAAAGAGTTCAAGACCGAAGACCCATGATGTAGGTCGTTAGGTAGAACCAATGTAAGAACAACGTTTAAGTTATCTTATCTTTTGGCTCAACATTAAGTCATCATAAATATGCATAAAATCATTCTATTAAAGTAAATCATTTTATTAAATCATATATATCATAAATATTTTTAATATACTTCAAACAAAAATGATTTTAACGTTTTCATTTTTAACCAAAATGGGTTTTGAAGTAAGTTTCAATTCTGGTATACACAGTGTATATCAATGGTATATAATCGATCCGTTGCCAAAGTTTTGAACACTGGAACAACATAATCGATTATATGAAGTACACAATCGATTATATAAAGTCAACAATCGATTGTCTACTTTTAACAATCGATTATTTTGAGACAGTGCAACCGAAGTTTTTAAGCATCACAACAATCGATTGTCTTGTCATACAATCGATTATCAACAATCGATTGTCACCTTCATACAATCGATTATATTTTGACCGTTCCCACAATCATAAATTGAGTTTTGAACGTTGAAGAACAATCGATTATTCAGGTTTAACAATCGATTGTTTAGCCTAAAATCAGGTTTTTTGAACGTTGGTCAGACAATCGATTGTCACCTCCAAACAATCGATTGTTTGAGCACAGAATCAGGGATTTTATTTGTCAATTAAGCAACGGTCAGCACTACTTTTTCACCTATAAAAAGAGGTCTTTTGAGCTGATTTTAAACACACAACTCCTGCATATATTGATATACATATTGATCATTTTCAAGCATCATTTTAGAGCTTTTGTTGAGCCATTTGATAGACAACTTTGTGTTGTTCATAGAGCTTATTTTGTTTCTCTTTACCACTCTATTGTGAGAGTATTTGTTGTAAAAGAGAGTTGTTTGAGAAGAACATATCTTCTCATTTGTCGGGTTTGCTAAGTACCCAAAGTCTTAGTTGTTGAAGTCTTGGGGTGAGGTATCCTCCAGCAAGTGAAGTCTTAAGGTGCGGTATCCTTGAGCAACTGTAACGGTTTGTTAAGCACCCGTAAGCTTGACGAAGATAGTGGAAATCTCGAGAGAGTCTCTCGGGGACTGGACTAGCCACGGGTTGTGGTGAACCATGATATATCGGTGCGTTCGTTCTTATTTATTTACTTATCGCACTCATTTATTTCCTGCAATTTTTAAATTCCGCAAGTTTACGCTATTTTTATTATAACGCTATTCACCCCCCTCTAGCGTTAAGCGTATTATCTAACAATTGGTATCAGAGCCTAACTCTCTGAAAGCCTTAACCGGTTGAGAGCAATATATATTTTACTGTTGAGAATATTGAACGCAGGAACGATGGATGAAGGACAATCCACCACTTGCCCTCCACTATTTGACGGAACAAACTATACATATTGGAAAGATCGGATGAGTATCTTCCTCAAAGCAAACAGTTTTCGTTTGTGGCAAATCATCAAAAACGGTGAACCAATGCCGACAAAGAAAGTTGGAGAAACCACGGTTCCAAAGGAGGAAAATGAATGTGATGCCGAGGACATCAAGAAAGTTGAAAAAAATGCAAGGGCCATCCATGTATTGTATTGTGATCAATGCGGATGACTATAGGAAAATCTCGTGCTGCACAACCGCCAAGGAGATGTGGGATAAACTCGAGATCATCTATGAAGGTACGCCTCAAGTCCGAGAATCTAAAATTGATTTTCTAACTCATAAATATGAAATCTTTAAAATGGAGAAGGAACCCATTGGTGTTATGTTTGAACGATTTTTAAAAATCGTCAACGATCTACATGCTCTCGGGAAAGTTTACACGAACAAAGATCTTGTTCGAAAAGTCCTACGGAGCCTCACTCCCGAATGGCGTTCCAAAGCCAATGCCATCCAAGAGTCGATGGAATTCACGAATATCACAATTGATGGACTAAGAGGTAACCTCGAAACTTATGATAGCACAATTCTTAATCCTTATCTTAGAAGCAATTCGAATTTTGCCTTCAAAGCCTCATCCTCTAAAAGAGAAGAGGTAAGTGATTCGGAAAGGGATGATGATAATATTTCCAATGATATAATTGAAAAGTTTTGTAAGTCTATGAAGAAGGACAAGAAAAAGAAGAAACACCATAGGCGCGTATCACGGGATTCGGACAGCTCAGGCGATGGAACCGCCGCATTGTGTCTCGTGGCAAATGAAGAAGAGGTAAGTACATCTAACTCTCACTCGTTTGAAGAATTATAAAATGCCTATGATGAATTGTATGGTGAATTTGTTAATGCTTCCAAAATGATAAAAGATTTGAAGAAAACACTTTCTTTGCAAGAAACAGATTTTCAGAAAACACTTTCTTTACAAGAAAAAGATTTTGAAAAATCCTCTTCTTTGAAAGAAATAGATCTTGAAAAATTGACTAATAAAAATGGTGTTCTTAAAAATAAAATTGAAGTTCTAGAAAAGAAAATAATTTTTTGAAAAATGACATTGTTGATTTCAAAAATAAAATCAAGGAATTGAATGAAGCCTCTTCTATTGATAAATGTTCTAATTGTTCTTCTTGTAGTTCCTTAAAATTAGAGAACATAGAACTTAGGAACGCACTAGAAAAACGTAGTGTTGATAGTCCTAAAATTGAAGAGAATAAAAAGGACATAAGTAATGAGGTTGGTCCATCTAGAAAGAATTCTAGGAACCTCACAAATGAGTCTAAGATTAATTATTTTAGACCACCCAGACACAATTCTAGGAATTTTATAAATGAGTCTAGAATGAATAATTTTAGACCACTTAGACATGACTCTAGGAAATTCAACGCTTCTAGGGGGAACAACTTTAGATCACCTAGAACGCATTTGGCTCAACCTAGACATAAGCACAATCCTAATGTTATATGTCACTATTGTAATCGGGTAGGACACATTGCACCCGTTTGTTTTGCTAAACATAGAGATTTATGTATTGATTATGATTATTATTATCCTAACCCCCAAGGACCCAAAAGAAGTTGGGTACCAAAAACCTATTTTTAGGTTCTTTTTGCAGGTGTGCTTGAAGACTACAATATTATAGTGGATGCACCAAGCACTAAACCTTAATGCATTAAGGGGGAACGTCAGTTTGTTATCGTATTTTGAATAAAAACGCAATAAGTTGATATATGATAATAATCATTAATTATTTTTGGGTGATACATGTTTTAATAAGTTTTATTATTGAAAAACAATTAGTATCAATTAGTTTTACAATAAGTGATTGATTCATGTTTTGATGAATATTTTTAGGTTAAATAACAATTGATGAATTTGCGAAAAATGACCGTTATTATGGTGTTACTAATATTTGGAATTATTTGATTTTGTTTATAACAATTGATATCGTCAATGGTTTAAATAATTTTTGGTATACTCTTTTTGCTAATGCCAAAAGGGGGAAGAATATGGGCGATATGCATGCCTTAATTGAGGGGGAATATTCAATTAAGGGGGAATTATATTGAATTGATTATATTGAATTGGTTGCATAAATTGTATGTTGAGATATAGCATGAATTTAAGGGGAATTCAATATGCATATCTTCCGTTGTTTGTCATTATCAAAAAGGGGGAAATTGTTGGAAATCATGTATATCTATGATGTGTGCGCTTTGGTTGTATGAGCATGATTTTCAGGTATAGGTTTTGATGAATGACAAACGATGAAGTTAAGCGTCAAACAATGATATAATATGACAAACTATCAAATGGCGAGAAGCATATTGATGACGGGATTGCATAGACAAGCCAAGTCGAGCCAAAAAGTTCAAGACCGAAGACCCAAGACGTAGGTCGTTAGGTAGAACCAATGTAAGAACAACGTTTAAGTTATCTTATCTTTTGGCTCAACATTAGGTCATCATAAATATGCATAAAATCATTCTATTAAAGTAAATCATTTTATTAAATCATATATATCATAAATATTTTTAATATACTTCAAACAAAATGATTTTAACGTTTTCATTTTTAACCAAAATGGGTTTTGAAGTAAGTTTTCAATTCTGGTATACACAGTGTATATCAAGTGTATATCAATGGTATATAATCGATCCGTTGCCAAAGTTTTGAACACTGGAACAACATAATCGATTATATGATGTACACAATCGATTATATGAAGTCAACAATCAATTGTCTACTTTTAACAATCGATTATTTTGAGACAGTGTGCAACCGAAGTTTTTAAACATCACAACAATGGATTGTCTTGTCATACAATCGATTATCAACAATCGATTGTCACCTTCATACAATCGATTATATTTTGACCGTTCCTACAATCCTAAATTGATTTTTGAACGTTGAAGAACAATCGATTATTCAGGTTTAACAATCGATTGTTTAGCCTAAAATCAGGAATCTGTTTTTTGAACGTTGGTCAGACAATCGATTGTCACCTCCAAACAATCGATTGTTTGAGCACAGAATCAGGGATTTTATTTGTCAATTAAGCAACGGTCAGCACTACTTTTTCACCTATAAAAAGAGGTCTTTTGAGCTGATTTTAAACACACAACTCCTGCATATATTGATATACATATTGATCATTTTCAAGCATCATTTTAGAGCTTTTGTTGAGCCATTTGATAGACAACTTTGTGTTGTCCATAGAGCTTATTTTGTTTCTCTTTATCCACTCTATTGTGAGAGTATTTGTTGTAAAAGAGAGTTGTTTGAGAAGAACATATCTTCTCATTTGTCGGGTTTGCTAAGTACCCAAAGTCTTAGTAGTTGAAGTCTTGGGGTGAGGTATCCTCAAGCAAGTGAAGTCTTAAGGTGCGGTATCCTTGAGCAACTGTAACGGTTTGTTAAGCACCCGTAAGCTTGACGAAGATAGTGGAAATCTCGAGAGAGTCTCTCGGGGACTGGACTAGCCACGGGTTGTGGTGAACCAGGATATATCGGTGCGTTCGTTCTTATTTATTTACTTATCGCACTCATTTATTTCCTGCAATTTTTAAATTCCGCAAGTTTACGCTATTTTTATTGTAACGCTATTCACCCCCCTCTAGCGTTAAGCGTATTATCTAACACAATGAATACCTCACAGGATACGCCATACAAATAAGGCCTCCAAATCTTTAATGGATGAACTATAGCAACCAATTCCAAGTCATGAACGAGGTAGTTCTTCTTATGGGGCTTCAACTGACGAGAGGAATAATCAATAACTCTACCCTCTCGCGATATTACACAAACGATCCTAATTCTTGAAGCATCACCATACACGGTGTAGGAACTCGAGGCTGACGGCAACACCAATACTGGAGCTGTGGTCATGGATGTCTTGAGCTTTTGAAAGCTCTCCTCACACTTGTCCGGCCACACAAATGAAATGCCTTTATGAGTCAACCTGATCAAGGGCAACACGATATAAGATAACCCCTGAACAAACCAGCAATAATAACCTGCCAAGCCAAGAAAACTACCATTCTCTGTGGCTGAAGACGGTTTAGGCCAACTCTAAACTGCCCCTATCTTCTTTGGATTAACCTGAATACCCTTGCTGGACACCACATGCCCCAAGAAAGCCACTGAACGAAGCCAAAACTCACACTTGGAGAACTTTGAGTAAAGCTTCTCCTCTCTCAATCTCTACAATACAACTCGCAAATGCCCCACGTGATCCTCCTGACTATGCGAGTACAACATAATATCATAAATGAATACGATAACAAGCGAATCTAGATAAGGCTGAAATACACTGTTCATCAAATGCATGAAAGCTACTAGGGCATTGGTCAGCCCGAAAGACATGGCAAGAAACTCATAGTGACTGTAGCTTGTCCTGAAAGCAGTCTTAGGAATATCTGAATCCTTGATCTTCAACTGGTAATAGCCTGAACGAAGATCAATCTTGGAAAACACCCTCACTCCCTAAAGCTAGTCAAATAGATAATCTATGCGAGGCTAAGGATGCTAGTTCTTGATCGTTACTTTGTTCAATAGCCAGTAATCAATGCACATCCTCATTGTTCCATCCTTCTTCTTTACAAACAGAACTAGAACACCCCATGATGGCACACTAGGCCGAATGAACCCCTTATCTAGGAGTTCTTGAAGTTCCTCCTTCAATTATTTCAACTCTGTTTGTGCCATATGATATGGTGGAATAAAAATAGGCTGAGTTCCTGCCACCAGGTCAATACTAAAATCAATATCCCAGTCCGGTGGCATGCCCGACAGGTGTGTAGGAAAAATATAGGGAAAATCCCTCACAACTGGGACATAATCAATACCGGGGGTCTCAGCTCTAATGTCCCGCACAAAAGCTAGATATGAAAGACAACCTTTCCCAACCATATGCTAGGCCTTCAAGAAAGATATCACTCTACTTGGAACATAATCAGTCACACCACACACTCGATCCGCGGTACACCCAGCATATCCAACGTGACTGTCTTACCATGACAGTCTATAATTGCACGACACAGAGATAACCAATACATGCCTAAAATCACATCAAAGTCCACCATGCTCAATAGCAATAGATCAACTAAAGTCTCCAAATCCCTAATAGTCATAATATAGGACCAGTACACATAGTCTACAATAATGGTATCGCTACCGGGATAGATATATGAACAGGTAAAGCAAGAAATTCTCGGGTCATAACCAAATATTGAGAAAAATATGAGGATACATAAGAATAGGAGGAACCGGGATAAAATAATACACTGAGGCATCTTTGTGGAAGACTAAGACAATACCTGTAATGACATCATTTAAAACAATGGCATTTGGCCTGCCTGGCATATCATAAAAATGAGCCTCGCCACCGCCTGATCGGCCTCCCGCTCTAGGGCGACCCCTGGATGCCTGACCTCCAACCATAGCTGGTTGGGCGGGTGGCGAAGTAACCGAAGTAGAAGTCGAGGGATGACCCCTCTGCTGGGACGAGCTGGTAGCACGATGAGGACACTACCTCCACAAATTCCCCTCCACACTCAAAGCAACTCCTAGGTGCTGGAGAAGGGGAATGATGGGAACCCCTTGCACCGGAGTGACCAGTGACGTACTCGGCATGGGAGAACCCTGAGATGACGGGGCACGAGATATACTCTGAGTTTGAAGGGCGCTGAGAGAAGGCTGGCTCTGCTGAGACCCACGATAACCACGACCTGAAGATGACCCAGGATACTCTAGACAAGCTAACTAGGCATGCCTAAAAGAACGACCCCTACCATGCTGGAACTGGCCCCTCGAAGGAGCACTACTGTAACTGCCCGATCCTCGAGGCCTTTTGGCCTCCCTATCCTCTCGATTCTGACGGTGAACCGTCCCAATCTCACGAGTGATATCAACCACCTCCTCAAATGTAGCACCCAATAATTTATCTCTAGTCTTTAAGATACGGATATGGTAGTTAAGACCATCAACAAACCTTCTAATCCTCTCACGATCGGTCGGAACCATCTAGAGGGCATGACAAGCCAACTCAAAAAACCGCGACTGATACTGTGACACAGTCATATCCCCCTATCATAGCCACTTGAACTATCTAAACAGCTCGTCCCTACAGGACTGCGGTACATACTTCTCGAAGAAGAGAGTGGAGAACTACTGCTAAGTAAGGGGCTTGCACCAATCGGCCGATGCCTCTCATACGCCTCCCACCAAGTGAAGGCGGCCCCAGTAAACTGAAAGGTGGTAAAGGCCACGCCACTAGTCTCAAGAATCCCTAGTGTACGGAGTATCCAGCTGACATTTATCTAGAATTCCTCGCCCTCAACACCACTGAATGAAAGAGGGTGGAGTCTACCAAACCTCTCAAGACGATAATGCTCATCATTCGGCATAACTGGTACCATAAACTCTTCAACCGGTGCAACTGATGGGGCTGGGGGTGCCTTCGGTGTCTGTAGTCCCCGCACTACCTACTCAGGTGTGCGAGCAGTGGGTGTCTAATTGACTCCTCGGCCTTGTGATGTAGGTGTTTCTATGGTGGCTGAAACTGCCTAAGCCAGGCCAATGCAAACTGTCAAGATCAATGGCAAGGTCTTCTGCAGACCCGGAATCACGATGGGGACAGCTGGTGCTGCTTCCAGAGCTTGATCCAGAGCTGGGGTAGCTGGTAGATCAATATATGCTGCCCTCTTTACTCTGCCTCTTCCACGTCCACGACCGCGTCCACGGCCTCTGGTGGCCTCAATAGGTGGCATTGGTGGTCTTCCACCTCGTCTGGTAGTTCGAGTCCTTGCTATCTGCGAGAGAATGGAATAACAGAAATTTAGTTCTCAGATCAAGAAAGTCGCACGACAAGAATTTCAAGAAAATGAAGTTTTTCCTAAAGGTTTTGTAGCCTCTCGAGGATAAATACAAACGTCTCCGTACCAATCTGCGAGACATTACTAAACTGGCTCATGACTCATGAGACCTAGTAACCGGGTGTTGATACCAACTATCACGACCCAATTCCCAAACCCGGTCGTGATGATGCCTCTCGTGAAGATAAGGTTAGCCAGACCAAAACCGAACACCTCTAATAAGCAGTTAAATACTAGATAACAGTTTTAAACATGATATAATAGCCACGATTTATGGAACATAACGATATAAAAAGAAGAGAACCATCTCGACACAGCCCAAACCGGGGTGTCATAAGTCATGAGCAGCTAATAATTCCTGATACAAGTCTACTGAATACGAAATCTGATACAAAGAGTCTGAAATACATAGAATAATAAGATAAAGGAGGCATGGGGCTACAGACGCCAACAACTACCTCGTAGTCTCCTAGACACTGCCTGGACTGGGAGGATAAACACTTAGGATTGGAATCTGCTATGCCTTAATCTCCACACACAGTGTAGGGAGTAATATAAGTACTCTGACCCAGTGAGTAATAATTATAAATAATGATTGAAAGTAATCAAACACGCAAAGTCATAAAACAATTCTATATCAAACAATAAAATCACTTAAAGCGGTAAATCGGTGAAGAAGTCAGACGAAATCCCTTTAGAGCAAGTAAAACAAGTAATTTAGTAGGTAAGTAACAAGTATAAATCGCCCCCCAGGCACAATATCAATTGCTTAGAACAGTATCATCCCCTCGGGCTCAGTATCAATCACTCAGAACAGTATCAGACCCTCGGGCTCTCTCTCTCTCTCTCTCAAAATATGATGGGTACCCGCACTCACTGTGGGTGTGCAGACTCTGGAGGGGCCCCTTACGTCCCAAGCGCTATATCAGTCCACCTCGTGGCATCATCACTCGGCACTCGGCCTCACATCACTCAAGACACCTCGTGAAATATCAATGTATCTCAAGACCTCGGCCTCATATCATTCAGCATATTCTCACATATGGCCCTCGGCCTCACTCAGTCTAAAAATCATCACAAGTCACTCCGGCATTAGTAAAATAGCAGTTCTCAGCCCAAAACATCATTTAGAAATATCATTAAGTTTCAAATCTGAGTAAAAGTGGCTGAGTTTGTAAAATAGTAGATATTAAAAGGACTGAGTTCAAGTAATAAATCAAAACAGTGAGGAGATAGTGATAAAAATCCCCAAAGGTTTCAAATAATTGGCGCGAAGGCCAAATATGGCAATCAGCCCAAATCATGATGACAACAAATAAGTTTCAATCAAATATACGGTAAAATTATCAATCGGGACGGACCAAGTCACAAATCCTCAGTAGTAAATGACCCCACTCTCATTATCAAGCGCGTGTCTCACCTCAACGTAGCACTACGTTGAGCAATCCGGGGTTTCTTACCCTCAGAACATCATTTACAATCACTACTCACCTCGAACTGGCTACACATCGAATATATCCAAAATTAGAATGAATTCGCCACAATATGCTAAGGGAACAAAACCCAAGTGAAAACAATTGAAAAAATATAAAAAATCCTAAAATATGCAAAACCCGAGCCCCAGGCCCACTTCTCGAAACTCAGAAATTTTTACATCAACGGGTTCCTTATCTCCCCACGAGTCCATACATACCAAAAGTTCTCAAATCCGACTTCAAATGGACCTTCAAATCCCAACTTAAAAATCTCAAAATCTCAAAATCCCAAGCCCTAGTTCTTCCATTTTTAGCTAAATCTCTATAAATCTCTAGGTAGATTTCACAATAACGGCGAGTTTTAAGTTCATAAATCTTACCTCCTATCGATTGTCCTTGAATCCCTCTTCAATTTCCTTCAAAAACTCTGAAAAATGGCCAATAATGGAGTGAAAATGAGCTCTAACTCGCGGATGAAATGTTTATAAACCTTCTAATCCAGGCCTGATATTTCCTTCATTGCGATCGTGACCACAATCTCGCGATCGTGAAACACATTTTTATTTTTCTCAAAATTTACCCTACGCGAACGTTGCACTCTCACAACGGACGTGATGCTTCAGTCTTCCTCTCCTACGTGAACGCGACCTTACTCATACGATCGCGAAGAACAATCACCACTGGACCCCTATTCCTTATATGTGAACGCGATAGACCTTATGCGAACGCGAAGCACAACCATCCGGCCTTCTGCAAACGCGGACCCTCGAACTTGAAAGCGAAGAGTATATCACCTACCTCCCAATTCCTTCTTGGCAAACGCGAGTCTCTCTATGAGAACGCGAAGAGTACATTATCTACAACACCTGAAATGAGAAATCTGCAACTTTTAAACTTAGAAAACGGTCCGATTGACCACCCGAAACTCACACAAGTCCCCCGGACCTCAACCAATATCAACAACACGTCCTAAAACCCTGTTTATACTTGTTCCAATCATCAAAACACCTCAAACAACACTAAAACCATCAATTTACCTCGAATTCAAGCCTAAGTTTTCCAAAACTTCCGAAACTCGCTTTTGATAAAAAACCCAACCAAATCCCCTCCGAATGACCTGAAATTTTGCACACATATCCAAAATCATATAACAAAGCTACACCAACTCTCGAAATTCCAATCCGAACCTCGGATCAAAATCTTACTATCAACCGAAAATCGCCAAAATACTAACTTTTCCTATTCAAGCCTAAAGATACACTGGACCTCTAAAACCACTTCCAATCACACTCCTAAGTTACAAATCACCTCCCAAAGCTAACTGCGCCATCAAAATTCACATCCGAGCCCAATAACTAATAAGTCAACATCCGGTTGACTTTCTTCAACTTAAACCTTTTTAAATGAGACTAAATGTCTCATTTCTAATAGAACCACTCCGAACACAAGCTTATCTACTTGATCGCATAAAACACGGATAATGAAGTATAAAGAAGCAGAGATGGGGGAAAATAGAGCGGTAACTCATGAGACGACCGAACGGGTCGTCACAAGTTTGGTGGACATACCGTTTCTAATAAGTGGCAGGAGAGCGGATTTTTCCTATCAGGCTAACACCTAGGAAGGCTCCTCATGGTTGTTCGACCAACTCTTGAAAGGAAAAAACCCAAAGAAGGAAAAGTACCGGGTACTCAAAACTAATAACAATGATTGGAGCAAAGAAGAAATTGACATGGCTTACTTAACCAAAAGGGTTTCAGAAGATGGTCAGAAGCATGGTGAAGTGCTTAATAGGGACAGCTCTAACATATCAAAGAACAATGATCTTTGTTACAAGTGTAGAAAGGCTGGGCACTTCATGAAAATTTTTCCTCTCTTGAAGCAAGAATTCTCCAAGAACTTCAAGAGAAAAAGATCAGCTGACAGTGTGGTGCAACAAGCTTTTGCATTTGGGAAGTCTAAAGATGAAACTGATGCCCATGATAGCTCCATGATAGCAAGTGAAGGTGTGGAAAATGAATATGACTCAATCTTTGCGTTGATTTTACAATCAGATGATGATGAAGACGATGACAACACAGAGGTAACTTTTAGGGATGTTCAGAGAAATCTGAAATCCTATCTCCAAGAAAACTCATGTCTTTAGCCAATGTGTTAATCAATGCCTTTCGTAGTTTTGTGGAGGATATGGATTCTTTGACCTTAGAGTTAGCAATCTGAAAAAACTAGAGACGACATAGTGGCTGTAGTTACTGATCATAAGAAAACCATTGAAATTTTCAGAAAAGAAAAGAATGATATTTTGACAGAAATTACAAGCCTAAGGGAAACAATAGTAAAACCTTGGAATAAGTTAAAGCCTGAAAAATATAGAAAAGGAAAGGAGATAGCGAGTGAGGAACACATTAGGCTTGAAAATGAGTTGAAAGCTGCTAGAACTAGGATATGTGGTGAACTTGAGAAAAATCGGCAGTTTCAAGCTGAATTGAAGAGAGTAAAAAGTGATCTTGAGAAATCTCTCAAGAGGACCTGGTCCTCAGATGTTATCACTGCCATGTAATTCAACAATAGTGGAAACAGGTAGGGAATCGGGTTCCAAAAGGAGAAATTCCTTACAACCATCACAATAAGTACGTCACAGTTCCTCATAACTAGATGTGTAGCCACTATGGGAATAATGGGAACTTCAAAGAAAACTGTCAGGCTAGGGCTCAATCTGTTCAGAAAAACAAAGTGTTTACTGACAAAGTGATTATTAACAGGGCACCAAGTACTGCTCGCAAGAAACAAATGTTACCTGCATGGACTAGAAATTCCCTTATCCATCCCTTCTATCATAACAGAGGACCCAAACTAGTTTGGTTCCCTAAATCTAACCTATAATTTAGATATGAAGGAACAATTGGAGGAAGAGGACTATAATAGATCATGGACAGTAGATGTTCAAAGCACATGACTGGAAATAGCATGGATTTTCTCTCATTGAAAGCCCTGAAAGGAAAGGATGTACCCTTTTGAAAATAGAAAGAAGCGGTAAAGGTAGAAATTTGTGTCTAAGCTAGTGATATGAGCTGCTTGAATGTAGTTGATAATGATTCGAAGACATGGCATAAAGGATTATGGGGATACAAGTTTCTCACTTCTAGATATATTGATGAAGAAGGACCTTGTTCATGGTGTGTCAAATTCAAAGTTCAAAGAACACGAAACATGCAATTCCTATGGGAATACTTAGTAGGAGTTAGAAGAGGTGCATGATCAAACCACTCCTGAACAAAACTCCCTATGAGTTGCTTAATGGAAGAAAACCAAAGGTAACTTATATGAGAATCTTTGGATGAAAATGCTATGTTCTCAACAACAGGAAAGACCGACTTGGGAAGTATGATGGAAAAAGCGACGAAGGAATCATTCTGGCTTACTCTCACTCAAAACAAGTCTTACAGAGTCTACAACACTATGTGGAAGGAAGTGTTCATGTGCTATTCAACGAGACATCCTTCCATAAAAAGGAGGAAACATTGATAATTAAGATAATGAACCACTTTTGGTCCTTGGGAAATATCTGGAGTTTCAAATGGGAAGGCTAATTTGATGAGTAAGATGAAGGAGATAGGTGAGAGACAATCAATAGCCTCTTCTACTTCTCAAGAGAAACTTGGTACTTCCACCATTACACCTGATGTACAAGAAAGAATTCGAGGTGCATTGCAAAACACTCCCCAAATAACAGAACAAGGAGTGTAGAAAAATCCATTTAACTTACACAGTTTCTCTACAAATCAAACTTCAGTCCCTAATTGGAAACAAAAAATCTCCCATTCACTTGATAATATAATAACCCCTTGATTCTGGAGTTAAGACAAGATCAAAAACCATAAATTCCTTAGCCTTCTCAGAATTTCTATCCCAAATAGAACCCAAAAATATCAAGGAAGCGTTGTAGCATGCAAACTAGATTACTGAAATACAAGAGGAGCTGCATCAACTTGAAAGAAACAAGGTATGGCAACTGGTACCTAGACCCTCAGACCAAACCATCATAGGGACCACGTGGGTATTCAGGAATAAGCTGGATGAACATGGAAATGATACAAGGAACTAAGCAAGGCTTGTTATCCAAGGATTCAATCAAGAAAAAGGGACCAATTATGATGAGACTTTCAGCCCAACAGCTCGCATGAAAGCTATTATGATCCACATTTCCTTTGCTTCACATATGGAATTTACCTTATTCCAAATGGATATGAAAAGTGTCTTCCTAAATGGTTTTCTCAAAGGAAAAGTCTATACCAAGCTACCTTCCGGCTTTTAAATGTCATGTACATCCTGAACATGTATTCAAATTGGATAAGGTACTGTACTGATTGAAGCATGCCCCCAGAGCATGGTACGAGAGACTATCTAGTTTCTTGTGGAAAATGGCTTCATAAGAGGAAATATTGACAATAAATTGTCTTTGAAGAAATGGGGAAAGAACCTGCTCATTGATCAGATTTATGTGGGTGACATCATATTTGGAGCTACAATGAACTTATTATGTGAAAAGTTTGCTAAACTTATGGGAAGTGAGTTTGAAATGAGTACCATAGGGGAACTGAATATCTTCCTGGGTCTTCAAGAGAAGTAGTCCATAAAAGGAATGTGTATCAGTCAGAAATGCATCAAAGAACTTTTGAAAAGGTTTGACATGGAAGCATAGGAATCTTTGGATCTCTACCCTACCTTACTTACAACAGGCCAGATACTGTATTCAATGTGGGATTACATGCAATATTCCAATCAAATTTTGAGGAATCTCATCTGAAGGCTGCTAGGAGAATTCTGAGATAGTTTAAGGGCACACATAACCTGGTTCTGTACTATACTTTAGGTGACAATTTCAAACTTATTGGTTATGCTTATACTGCTTATGCAGGTTATCTGGTGGATACGAAAAGAACATCTGGAATGGCTCATTTCCTTGAATCAAGTTTTATCTCATGGGTACAAGGAAACACAACTTAGTAGTTCTCTCAACAGTTGAAGAAGAATATGATGCAGCTGCGTCCTGATGTGCTCATTCACTGTGGATCAGCAAAAATTGGAAGATTTTAGTGTATACATTGATTGTGTACTGCTTATATGTATCAACACCGGTGCTCTCAACATGGCAAATAACCCAGATCTACATAAGAAAATCAAGCACATTGATGTCAGACACTATTTTCTCAGGGACAATATGGAAAATGGTCTTATTTGTACAAGATTTTATTGGACAGAAGATCAAATAGCAGATATCTTCACCAAAGCTCTAAGAAGGGAACAATTTGAGAAACAAGATGGCACTATGATTATTTAAACCTAATTGAGAATCTGGTTCTACTAACATGAATATGATAGTTAGACTAAGACAAAATTAGCTAAAGTATTTTCTGACTATGCCTAACTAGGGGTGTTAAATAGGTGGGTCGGGCCGGGCTGGGCTGTGACGAGTTGCTATTTTATGGACCCGTACGGGTTACAGTCCAAGCTGGTTACGTGTTGGGGCTTAACGTGTTTAACGGGTTTGGGTTCATCCGGGTAAAAATTGAACCGTAAGGGTTGCTGGTTAAGGGGGCTGCTCGGGCCAAGTTTAGTATATTTTTTAAGTTTTTTTTTTTGTATTTTGTATAACTATTTAAAGTTATATTAATACTTTGTATTAATTTAAAGATTACAAGTTATATTAATACTTTATATTAATATAAATTGCAAGTGCTACACTTATTTAAAAATTCAAAATTAAAGTTTACTTTTAAAAAGTAAATTAACAAAAAAATTGTAAAACTAAATTTTCATGCATAATAAATTCATAATACTTCAAATTTAATCTAACAAATTAAACTATTAAACATAAATACGCCTAATAATTTAAAAATATCACAAATTGTCTTAAAATCTTAAATACGAATTTTCGGAGGACGCTCAAGATAATACTTTATATGCCTCCTTAAACTGCCTGTGCCAGACTCTGAACAAAAATTTAAGACTTGACAACAGTTCTTGCACTTTACTTTTTGACATTCTTTATTTTTTTCTACCACCTCAAAGTGTTCCTATACATATGAGCGCACTTTAGAAGTACGAGTCATGATTTAACTTTAATTGAGATTTTAGAATTTGAGATTAATTGAAATCTTGGAAATTGAAGAATGAGAGAATGAGAGAAATTGAAATTGCGAAATCAGTATTGAGTGAAGAAATGACGAAGGGGGGGGGGGGGGTATTTATAGTTTTAGAGAAGATTAGTTTTGTAAATTGAAAAAGAATTAAAAATAAAAAAAGGCTATTAATGCAATATTTCCATTGGCCAACAGACTAAATCAAGGTCTGACCGTTGGCAACGGTGTGTGGGGGTCCACAAGTTCTGAAATTTTAAAAAATTAGTCGTTTGAACTAGGTCGGTTCGGGCTGGTTAACCGGCAAGAGTTACTGTTCACTCTTTCGTGTTAAACCGGGCTGGTTAACCCGGTCAGAGTTACTGTTCACTTTTCCGGGTTAAACCAGTCTGGTTACCCATTTTTAAAATTATAAACGGGCCAACCCCCTACCCAGCCCAACCCCCCTTTAACCGAGTCCAGACCGGTTTCGGGTTTAACCGGTCTAGCTGGTCGAAACCGGGTCAACTCGTCCTGTTTAACACCCATATGCCTAACTCACATCTATACCATTGCAGTTAAACATGCATGATGATCATCGAAGCTAAAGGTACAGTGTTGAAGTTCGGATGAGAGCTGCAAAAAACCCTTTTTACAAAAACAGGTCAGGAACCTGGTTCCTATACGATAGGTTAGTTGTAATGTGCTTTTCGCATGCTTGTTCAAAGAAACAAATAGCAAAATTAATTCAGCTGCCACATCATTGGACTGTTAGCAGCAACAATTCTAAGCTATTGTAACTCTCTTTGTACCTTTTACCACCTCTCTCACCATGGCCAATGAATAATTGACTTTCTCTATTGCCATCAACATCACTTCCACATCTCCTCCTTCCTTAAAACCATCACCAGATAACCCACTTCTTCAATATTACTGATGCTACTATACCCATACAGGTTTCCTCCTCATCTCCAGTCACCTATACTCATCCATCAAAACCTGTCTCACCTCTATGTGTTGCAAATCCTACTTCTTCTCTGTTCCTGAATTGCAGGGAGAAGAAACCCCATTCTTAGGGGATGAAATGACTCTGGTGCTTTTGAGTCTCCGATAAATGTAACTGGCACTGAAGAACCTATTGAAGAACCTGATTCTCTTTTAGCTGATACAAACTAGGTGGTTGTAGAAGAAAAAGGCTTTTGAGTCATCCTTGCAGAAGAGTAAGCAGAGTATTAAAAAAAGGAAGAAGAGGTTGATGAAATAGGGGGAAGCTGTGGTTGATAAACACATTCCAGTGGTTGAGGTTGATATAGATACTGTGGAGGAACCTAGTTCCTTTGTGAAAAGATCTACAAAAGGTTGTAGTTGAGAAAGATTTGTTTGAGGATGACATTATGTCTATTGCAAACAAGAATGGTAGGTTTATTGAAACATCTAGAAAATAAAAGTGGGAAACCGTGGGAGGACCTGGTTCAATGAAGACTATTCTAATTAATAGTGGCATTGGGCAGGAGAGTTAACTCAGAAAAAGTCTTGTTTGGTTGCGTGCTTGCCCGACATTCTAAAAGATGGCAACTAGTGGAGACCCTGTAGGAGAAACTGCATGACTAACAGTTTTCAACAACTGCCCGCATGAACCTAGCTATCAAAACCATTGCTGCCTCCTCTTCCAAGCATCCCTCTTATAGTACCCCATAGGATCCTCTCAGTGGCCAATGATCTTTTGCTCTGATCATTTTGTGGGTGTTGGTTCTCTTTTTGTTTGTCTTTTTGTGATGGCATGTTGGATTTTACCGTTGATGCTCCTTTTGAAACAGTCAAAAATCTTATCGATAAAACAACTCTTCATTTGCTTGTAAAATGCTTGTTTTCTCTTTTGCTTCTTTTTTCTGTCATGATTGTGTGCACATATGTGGGATGTGTTAGCTTTATTGGAGTTCTTTATCCTTTTTTGTTTGGCTTGTTGATGCCAAAAGGGGGAATGTGTGTCAAAAGGAGGAAGAATAGAGTTAGGGGGAACATATCCCAGGGAGAAGAATAGACTCAACGGTAACATATGCCGTTGCTGGTACCTTATTTGGTCAAGTAAAATAGTCATCAATGTTAAAAGTTTGTCATCATCAAAAATAAAATTGATGGGCTTAAGGTCTTTTAAGCTATGTTTTAGTGATCTAACAATTTTTTTGTATAGAACCAGATTAAAGACCAAGAACGATACTAAAAAGTTAGGGGGAACATATGGGGAATCATGTCCTAGTAAGGGCATAAAGTCAGGGGGAACCTGTGTTCTCCTATTATTCAATCTGGTTCTCTGAACTCTAACTCTTCATTTTCAATGCTAAGTTTGCCATCATCAAAAAGGGAAAAATTGATAGGTTTTCAATTCTTTGTCTTGTGTTTTGATGATCTAACAAAGTTAATGTCAAGGACCAGGTAGGGAACTTGACTCACTTGGATTACATTACATCTAACGAATTCCAGTCAAATGTAAACTTGCTACAGCTTTAGGAGGTAGGAACTCAGACAAAGAACTAATACTCTTGTGGGTTCCTCACGGCAGTACAAAGTCAACTAGACACAACTGGAAAGGAAGATTCTGCCGCACTGCACTGTATCCAGTGGCCACTCATTCTCTGATCAACTAAAGTACAATTATTCAAGTTACTCAACTCAAGACAATCTAGGCAATGTGTGCAAGTATCGGATCAGGAACCTGATCCCTTGGTGCTCCCCTAATAGAAGTATAAGTCAACTATAGAGCTGGAACACAAATGAGTGACTGTGCGCAACTGTACAAAGAGGACTATAACATGGACCTGGTTTCTAAGGGTTCTCTGACAGAATTAAAAGTCAACTACAACTGGAAATCAATTGCAGAAAGTGAGTGCCTGCAACAGTGCAACAAATAGTGCAACCGTCACTTCCTATTGAGTATGAACATCACTAAGGATGTCTTGTGTAGTATAAACTTTATTCAAGGCATAAGATTCAGGTTTAACACTTGCTAATACAGAAAATAGAAATTCTCTTAAGTGCTCAAGAACCTCTCTCAAGAACAAAGTTGCTGCAACCCCAAAGATCTTATCTAAGATTGATGATATCTTTAGTCCTTAGGGTTTTTGAGTCTTTGTTATATGTTATTCATTATAACTCCTATCCAGTTTTATTAGAAGCAATGATTAGGTTGAGTCATAAGAAAAAATCATCTGCGTTATTTACATTCATTTTTACTAGCACTCATAGCAGAACATGATAAAGGACCAGGTACTCTAGTATTTGGTGAATTCACACAAACTTAGCATTGTACCAAATTGATATAAGACTAGATCAGTATTTTTAGAGGAAATAGATAGAGAACCTGGTTCTTTATTAAGTCTGGTAGATGCACAATTTCTAAAACCAAAGCATATTTATACCCCACAAGACTATGATATGCATCAATGAATACACTACCTAAAGACATGAGTTTCTTAGGGGAGTAGGATTTCAGATTTCTTTGAACATCCCTGAAGTTTACCTCACTATTGTCATCATCTGATTGGGCCATCAAAGAAAATATTGAATCATATTCATTTTCATCACTTGCAACTGCTATAATAGAATTGTCACCCGCATCAGTTTCTTCTTCAGAACCACTAGAGGAGTCTCCCTATGCTGCAAGAGCCTATTTCACCACATTGTCAACAGATCTCTTCCTTTTGAAGTGGTTTTCAGGAACCAGGTTCCTCTTTGCTACTTTATTAGGTTTGTTTTTGGAGTGTTCTTACTTCATAAGGGGACACTATTTGATGAAGGACCTTGGCTTTTCACATTTTGTGGTAGAGATCATAGTTTTTTGGTGTGCTGGAGTTGCCCTTTATTAGTATTCCTCCATTTCTTCTGACCATCTTCTGAAACCTTTTGGTTAAGTAAGACATGTCACTGTCCTCCTCACTTGGGTCATTGCTTTCAGCTTTTAGTACCAGGTTCTTTTCCTTCTTTGGTTCTCTTCTTTCATTGTCTATCTTCCTTTTCATCAAGTAAGTTTTCAGATTTCCAACCATCTCGTCTATGGTCAGCTTCTACCAATCTTTTGCTTCAGTAGTAGCATTCACTTTACTCTCCCATGAGTTGGGCAGGATACTAAGAATGTTCCTCACTAGTTTGTTCTTGGGAATGAATTTACCAAGTGAGTGTAACTCATTTATGATGGAAGTGAATCTTGTGTGCATATCTTGAATACATTCATCGTCCTTCCTCCTAAAGATTTCATACTCAGTAGTGAGCATATCAATCATAGATTGCTTTACTTGAGTGGTTCCCTCATATGCTGTTTACAAAGCTTCCTATATCTCCTCAGAAGTTTCAAAAGCAAAGATCCTATTGTATTCATTAGGTCCTATTTCACACACCAAAATTTTCTTGGCACAAAAATTTTCTCCACAACTTTTCTATCTGCGTTAGTGTATTCTTTTATGGTCTTTGGCATCGTCATGGATCTTCGATGTTCTTCATTGGGATATAAGGACCATCACTTATGACATCCCACAACTCAAAATCTTAAGCCATGATAAAATCATGCATTCTTGCCTTCCACCACCCATAGTATAGCCATTGAACTTGGGTGGTTTATATGTAGATTGACATTCTTCAAAATTTAGTAGAGCAACCATAAGAATCCTTCCTAGGTATTATTGTGATAGGAAGAACCGGCTCTAATACTAATTGATAGTTTATATAATTCCACCAACCTGTAGAGATTAGGTTTTCTATGAGTTTCCACTGAGAATACTAATAAAAACAACAACTACAAAAACTACCCAGTATAGTCCCACAAAGTGGGGTCTGGGGAGGGTAATATGTAGACGAGCCTTACCCCTACCCGAAAGGGCAGAGAGGCTGTTTCCAATCGACCCTCAGCTCAGAGAAGGAATGGAAAAACAAAAACAAAAAAAATAAAAGAGCATTATTAACTACAGTAGAAATAGCGTAAATAATTATCTAAACATAAGAACCATAAATAAAATAGCATGCAATAATATCATACAGTAACTACCATATGTAACTACCATAAGGGAGACACACTCCAAAACACAAGTCCTCTATGGATATCCTTGCCAAGCCTCGCTCAACCCCGGGAGAGGGGTACAAAAATGAGCCCCTATCCTACAACCCTGATACTAGACCTCCAGACTTTCCTGTCAAGGGTCATGTCCTCGGACACCTGCATTCTAGCCATGTCATGCCTAATCACCTTTCCCCAATACCTCTTAGGCCTCCCTCTGCCTCGCCGAACGCCAACAATCGCCAGCCGCTCACAACTCCTCACCGGGGCATCACGACTTCTCCTCCGGACATGACTGAACCACCTCAGCCTCGCTTCTCGCATCTTCTCATCCACCGGGGCCACCCCCACCTTCTCTCGAATAACTTCATTCTTATTCTTATCTAACCTAGTGAGCCCGCACATCCACCTGAGCATCCTCATCTCCGCAACCTTCATTCTCCGAACATGGGAGTTCTTCACTGGCCAGCACTCCGCCCCATACAACATTGCAGGTCTAACCACAGCTCTATTAAATTTCCCCTTGAGTTTCAGTGGAACTTTCTTGTCACTCAGGACTCCTGATGCAAGCCGCCACTTTGACCACCCCGCTCCTATACGATGAGTGACATCCCTATCAATCTCTCCACCCCCTGCATCACCGACCCAAGATATCTGACACTGTCCCTCTTGGCGATGACCTGAGATCCAATCATCACGTCTATGCCTACTTCGCTCGGCTCGGCGCTAAACTTGCACTCCAGGTATTCAGTCTTAGATCTTCTTATTTTGAAACCCTTAGACTCGAGAGTCTGTCTCCATACCTCTAACCTCTCAATAACACCTACCCTCGTCTCGTCTATCAAGACTATGTCATCAGCAAATAGCATACACCAAGGCACATCCCCTTGAATATGTTGGGTTAGAGCATCCATCACCAAGACAAACAAGAGAGGGCTAAGCGCCGATCCTTGATGGAGCCCCATAACCACTGGAAAATGGTCCGAGTCGCCACCCACCGTCCTAACACTAGTCTTAGCTCCATCGTACATGTCCTTGATTACTCTGATGTAGGCTTCTGGCACGCTCTTCGCCTCCAGGCACCTCCATAGCACCTCCCTTAGGACTTTGTCATACGCCTTCTCCAAGTCGATAAGCACCATGTGCAGGTCCTTCTTCTTATCCCTGAACTGCTCCACCAGCCGCCTGACAAGGTGTATAGCTTCTGTAGTGGAGCGACCCGACATGAAACCGAACTGGTTCACAGATATAGATGTCATATCCCTAACCCTCACCTCGTTCACCCGCTCCCAGACCTTCATGGTGTGACTTATTAATTTGATACCCCTATAGTTGTTGCAGCACTGGATGTCCCCTTTGTTTTTGTACAAGGGCACCACTGTACTCCACCTCCACTCATCAGGCATCCTTTTGGTCCTGAAGATCGCATTGAACAACCTGGAGAGCCACTCCACTCCTGACCTACCCATGCACTTCCAGAACTCCACCAGGATCTCGTCAGGCCCGGTCGCTCGACCCCTACTCATCCTACGCAAAGCCCCATGTCCTCCTCCGCCCTAATGCGCCTGCAGTACCCAAAGTCTCTATGTAGCTCTGAATGCCCCAACTCCCCTAGCTCTATGTTACGATCCCCTCCTCGTTAAGTAAGTCTCTAAAGTACGCCTGCCACCTCTGCTTGACTTGAGAATCCCCCATCAGAACTCTACCATCCTCGCCCTTGATGCACCTAACTTGGTCAAGATCACGTGCCTTCCTTTCCCTTGCCTTAGATAACCAGAATAACTTCCTGTCCCCGCCTTTCTCCCCTAGTTCCTCATACATGCGACCAAACGCCACGTTTTTAGCTTCCGTAACCGCCAGCTTTGCTTCTTTCGTCGCTACCTTGTAGATCTTCCTGTTCGCTCTTCGTTCTTCCTCGCTTGTGCTCCCTACCAACTTAGCAAATGCCGATTTCTTCACCTTCACCTTAGCTTCGACTACATCATTCCACCACCAGCCACCCTGACGTCTTCCTGAATAGCCCTTGGCCACCCCGAGCACATCCCGTGCTACCTCCCTAACCAAGTTCGTCGTCTCTGACCACATAGCATCCGCTGCCCCAGAACTTCGCCAAGTTCCGCCATCAGCTAACCTCCTCTCCAACTCCTGTGCTTTCTCCTTAGTCAAATCACCCCATCTAATCCGCGGCTGTCCCCGAGCACCCCTCCTCTTCCTCTTTACCCAGAGACCGACATCCATCACTAGGAGTCTATGAAGAGTCGAAAGGGACTCTCCCGGAATAACCTTGCAGTCCTTGCACATACCCCTATCGCTCCTTCTGAGGAGGAGGTAATCAATCTGGGTCCTCGCCGCCGAACTCTTGAAGGTTACCAAATGCTCCTCCCTCTTCTGAAATGTCGAGTTCGCAATCAGAAGGTCGGAAGCCCTGGCGAAATCAAGCAGTGACGTGCATCCTCCGTTCCTAACCCCAAAGCCGAAGCCACCGTGCACCTCACCATAACCACCAGCATCAGCCCCAATATGTCCATTAAAGTCTCCTCCAATAACCAGCTTCTCAGATTGGGGAATACTACTCACCAGATCATCCAAGCCCTCCCAAAAAAAAGTCTCTTAGCCTCCTCGTCTAAGCCCCCTTGCGGCGCGTAAGCGCTGATGACGTTGAGGAAGCAACCCCCAATAACCAACTTAATTGACATTCACCTATCATTCACTCGCCTAACCTCAACCATAGACTCCCTTAGATCCCTATCTACCAAGATGCCCACTCCATTCTTACCTCTCACGACCCCAGAATACCACAGCTTAAACCCGTCTACATTCCTCGCCTTCGTTCCTTTCCAGCTAGTCTCCTGGACACATGCTATGTTAACCCTCCTCTTCTGAAGAACCTTCGCCAACTCAATGGACTTACCCGTCAGAGTGCCTATGTTCCATGACCCAATCCTTAATCTATGAGCGTCCGCTACCCTCTTCCCACCTTACCTCCCGCCCTACCCGCAGGACCACTCCCTGCCTCTACTCGCCCCCGCCACCGCCCCCACCCCCTGAGGACATGACCTTACACTATCATCCCCCGCCGCGGCCCCTATCCCTCCAACCAACTATGGGGAATAGTGACGTACATACGCACTACAGCGGAATACGCAAAAAGATGCAAACTAGATAGCAACAGAGTAAACCTCACAAGGAATGCTAGCTAAAATACGTAAAAAGGTGTACAAAATAAACAAGAGAGCAGGAGGTACCAACTCCCGGTGGAAAAAACCTGAAAGTAAGCTTTGATGCGCCCTAGGTCAACTTCTACCGACTCTTGCACGTCACGGCCGGCGTTGTTTAGCTCTTCACTCCCAAATGCCGTGAACTGGCCTCGCTGCTGAAAATCCTCGCCGGAAAAATAGGGCACCTGTCCAAGAAAACAGAACACACCCACACACACCCACAAAAGCAGAAGAGAGAATAGGAGGAAAAGAGCAGGAGTCACCGGAAAAATCGCCGGCGAAAAGCAAGAATTCAAAGCGAAATGTTGGACTCTCCAGTAAAGCAAGAACAGTTAAGAAATGCTAAAGATTGAATCTTGAACTAAAAGAACCAAAAAAGACCACATGTTAAAGCTCAAAACTGAAAAATGTCTAAAATCTAAAACTTTAAAAGAGAACCCAAGTTGTAGTTTTTAGTGAAAAAGCTAAACACTGAATCTTGAACTAAAAGAACTACAAAAAATCACACATTAAAGCTCAAGACTGAAAAACGGATAAAATCTAAAATTCTATAAGACAAGCTCAAGTTGAAATTTTGAGTGAAAAAAGTTAATAAGCCAGATCTAAGATTACACTATCAAAATGTACCTACTAAAATTCAGTCAGATCTGAGAATATACGAATACAAATAAGTGTTTATAATTATAATTATTGATGAGTACAAAAATATCTAGTCTCTGGTTAAACCATACCCAAAAGGTAAAACTATTATACTGTTAATGTGAAGAATTCATATCTGTTCTACAAATGGGTAGTTTATGTTTTCAAATAAATATGGATGACAGAGATGATAAATGAACATGTAAAAGATAAGATCCTGACTAAAGTAATGATTTATTTTTCCCTCAACTAGAAATAAATATCGTACTTAACAAAGGAACATAAAAGCAGAACAACTACAGGAAAACAAAAATAAAACGGAAAACCCACAAAGCTTTGAAGAAAAGAACAAAGGAGTCGATCTCGTAAAAGACCCAGAAACAAAAAAGAATGAAATGGGGTAGCGCCAAAATTGCCAAAAATAGCAAAACTGACGGAGCAAATCCGAAATAAACCGATTTGTCCGATAGAAAATTTTGGACAGCAAAAAGAATATACATGAATAAAGATACAAAAGGTTCTTGAGCTATAGATGTAAATCAGAACAACTTACTTGAATATTATGAGTAATAGAGGAGTATATAGAAGAAATGAAGCTCAGACTCTGTGTTTTCCGGCGCCGGCAGTCACACCGGAGGGTTTCCAGTAGGCGGAAAAGAGGGGGGGAGGGGGAACTAGGAATCTATAAAATCTAGGAATTAAAATCTTAATCCCTCACTAACTTGTAATACACCTATTACAATCCACTTTGAAATACACCTATTACAAAGACTTCAGCTCATGACTAATTCTAGTCACAACACAAAAACAAAGGGTTTATGGTTTTACAAATGGGTTCTCAAGAAACTCTTCTAGCTAAGCAATTTAGGAATTATAATGAAGAACAATTACAAAGTTACAACTCAACGAAGGACAACAAAATACTAGATTTAGGAATTGGTTCGAAGTAGCGCTAAACTTTGTTCTTGAGGAACTTGAGAATCTAATTTGATGTCTAAGAAGGCTTGAATACTTGAAGTGAATTCTCAAGTGTTCAAGTGATGTTTTGTTGTAATGCTCTTGTTAATACACAGTTGATGATATCACTTGAATGATGTGAGCACTTGGTTGGTCAAAGAACAAGTGATTGTAGAACTGTGATGTACTGTTTCTATGGCAGTCACATTTCGTCTGTACATAATTGACTTTCCTACTGCTATCAAGAAAACACAAGGGATCAGGTCCCTATAGTTCTCTATCTCCTTCAGTTGTAGTAGTTCACATTTGCTGGAGTCTATTAATTAGCAATATATACCAAGTGTGTTAGGTTCCCTATCTGGTTCTTGATAGTAAGTTTGTTAGATAATTAAAACATAAGGCTAAGACATTGAAAACCTATAAATTTTCCCCCTTTTGATGATGACAAACTTAGACACTGATAACAGCAACATGAACTTCAGAAGCTCCACTTACTTTATGCTTCCCCATCAATCAGATCCCAATTTCAATTATATTTCCCCCTTTTGGCATTATTAAAAATACACAAGCAGGCAAACAACATAAAACTGTCTAGCCTAGCGAACTCACGCGACATATATGTACACAACATGATAAAAAAGAGATATAAAGAACATAAGTATTTAGATAGAAAAAGAGGATAGTTTTTATATATAAACACATGCCTTTGCTTATAAATAAAAGGCAAAGATTGGACTATTGAAATCGGGAGCAGTATTGATACATCATCCACATCAAAACAAAAGAAAAAAAAAACTACCAAGTTACTAAAACAAGAGAAGAACATCCAGAAACTGTCATTGAAGTGGCTACTTAAGGGGCACTAGAAGTAGATGGCTTGAAGCTGCAACAAGGGTTTGCAGAACTAGGTCCATTTGGGCATTCACCGACTTTTGCTCGGTGAGCAGCTCTCCTTTCGGGTTATCCACTTGTGCCCTAAGATTAGCATTTTATTTTTTCAAACGAGCTATTTCTCGTTTGACTGAAGTAGATAGCTTTTTCTTTTGGGACCTTTAACCAAAGAACTAGGTTCCTCAGTTTCTTCCTCATCTACTTCCATCACAGGGACATGCTTATCACATATTGCCTCATAATGTTTCACCAACCTCTTCTTTTTCATCTTACTGATCCTTTTTCTCTTTTGGAGGGTAGACTCCTTGCGTGCAACCTAGTAGTAGGTCACTTAGTACAAGACTCAGGAGTGAGTACTTCCCTTTGCTTGACAATAAACGCTTCATAAGCAATGTTGTCTTTGTCTTCTCGCTAGACCTCATTTTAGGAGCCAGAATGTCCAAGGGATCAATAGAAAAGTGCGGAGAAGGTGTAGGAGTAAAGATGACCCGGGAGTGGGAACCTTGATATGTTTCCTCCAGAGAGGGGTTAGGTCCCCCATGACAAGTCCTAGTAGTTTATGTTGGTGCAAAGCTTTCAACCATCACCATGGATCCTTTTTCCACTAACTCCTGTGTATCATTTCTATAAGACTTGAATACACCAGAAACTACCTCATGCACTATTCCATCTGTAAAGACGACAAAAATGGTTGCGGCGGTTTCCTCCTCTAGACACTATGGACACCACAGAATTTGAAGCAACAAAAGCAGAAGGTTGATCAACCCTAGCCTCTGAAACATCTACAACCTTTGGACCGTTACCCTATTTTCTAATTTTGCCTTGGTAGGTAAGAATCTCATAAGATAGAGACAAAGGGTTTTTTAGGTTTCCAAGTCCTCAACATTTAGAGGGAGAGAGAGGTATGAGATAGTCACATCAGGACAGGAAAATGAAGGAAAATCTAGGTTGGAGGTTGTTTCAATGTCAAGACTGGATGGTAACAGAGGATTCATTGGGGACGAAGAACTTAAGGGTTATCTCTGGGCTAGTGTTTACTGAAGAAGGGATTTCAGAGTGATTGTCAGCCATTGAAGAGATACAGTAGAAAATTCTTTGGAGAAGGTCTAATGAGGGAATATGATCAGTGAAGAGAAAAGAATGTTTTAAGGAGAGAAGATATTTATGAGGAGAGAGATAGGAATCGCTTAAAACGACAGCAGTGCGTGGGGAGTTGCAACTTTTCAGAGATAGATGGAAAGGATTTGAAACAAAAAGATGATAAAGCAGAGTCTAAAAAAGTGGATGACATGGTGGTTGATTGTATTAAAGAGTGCACAGGACTACTAATATTTGGTACAAGAACCAGGTTCTTGCCCTGTCTTTAAAAATTTATATCCTCTTACACCACCCATGCAATGAATATACAACTTCTATGATCATCATGCATGTTTACCTACAACGGTAATGAAGTGAATAAGACTTGGCCAGAAAACACTTTAGCTAATATTACCTGAAGGTGATTTTCATGGACAACTCATAGGAATCAAGTTCTCAATTAGGCTTCAGTAGCCCCAGCTTCACCCTATTTCGTTTAAAATGTTCCCTACTCAATGCTTTGGTGAAGCTATCTGCAATTTCATCTTCTGTACTGTGGAACTTCATACAGATAAGCCCCTTCTCCATATTGTCTCTCGGGAAATAATGTCTCACATCAATATGCTTGGTTCTTTTATGTTGAAATGGATTCTTGGCCATGTTGAGAGCATTGGTATTATCACATAGAAGAGGCACACAGTCAGTGTATACACCAAAATCTTCCATTTTTTTCTTGATCCATGAAGCTGAGCATAACAAGAAGCTACAACTACATATTCTGCTTTAGCTATTCAAAAAGCCACTGAATTTTTCTTCCTTAATCCCAATGAGATGAGACAAGATCCTATAAAGTGATCCATTCCAGAAGTATATAAAATTTCACTAAATGCTTCAACTAAAAACTACACACCCAAGCCCAATAGTCAGAAACTATTGCCATACTCTACTCCTAGAGTAAAAACATTCTTTCCAACACCAAAAGGCCTATTTAAAAAAAAATCCAATATTAGATACATTAAAGAAAAGGAAACTATGTTTTCGATGTCATGAGAAGTGGACCTTGGAAACCAATGTAAAAAAAATATTGAATGCTATGGAATAAGAGGAGATATTGTAGAAGCTTCGAACGAAGAGCTAGTGGATGACATTGGTCATGGGTGTTAGCCACTCACCTAATACAATTAGGATTTTGGATTTGGATAACAAGCTATTAGTAATGGTTTTAATCGTCAGTGGGTCGACCCATAGCTTCATATCACCCAGGTACTTAAGCAATTAAATATGAAATAGAACCTTTACGTAGGCCCATGAAGGCTAGAATGACTATTGGGAAAATAATGCCTTGTACATACAAATGTCCAAGCTTCACGTGGACCATAAGGGATGAGGCATTTCAATTCATTTTGAGATTTCTAAAAGCATGTGGCATCAATATTATTTTTGGATTGGATTGGATTGACACAGTTGCTCCAATGGTACTACATACTAGGCCTCCCTGCTCTACTTAAATCCCAAACCAATTCTCTTTAAATCCAACTGAAACTTCACGAATCTAGATCTAGGGTTTGCTGTCAAGGCTGTTTGAATTTCCAGGGTCAGCCAATATTCTATACTCAGAATGATACAGGTATCATGTTAACATTAGTGCAGTGAATCCTGGATTCTCTACCCTGTCACCTTGAATTTTGAGTCTATGATGGTAACAAACAATGTTAAGTATTCGTGTTTCCTGTGAATTCATAGTCTTAATGTGGTAGCTATTCCGTTCAACTTTAGTCTCTGGGAAATTTTGAGGTGTATTAATTGAATTTGAATGGTTGTCGAACTTCAGTATGCTCATATTAGTTCATCAGAATGCAAAAAAGTTGAAAATGTATATGGAATTTGACCATAAAATCAACAGTTGTCCGACTTGAAAGAGCTTAATTTGTTTATTTGTTACAAAATTGCTAAGTCTAGCTTTGAAAGCAAATTTAATGCTTTTAAAATCTTATGGAAGTTTGATTTTTGTTTGGGCTCATTTATATACAAAAGAAGTGCGAATAAATAGCTGTCGTGTGAATAAAATCAGGCATGTGCTTAAGGTCCCAAAGTATGGAGCAGCTCTATAGCTGAGGCCCAGCGGTGGGCAGCCCTATATAAGGTTGAATGGATTCTCTATTTTTTTGGGCCAAGTTTGAAGCCCAATGTGTTGAAAACGTTATTAAAGCCATTTGAATTAAGAGGTTTTCCTCTTGTTTAAGTGTGGCCTTGAATTTGAGGCCCAAATGACTTTAATGCTATTAACGGTAGTTTATTAACAATGCTAATAAATTAGGCCTTTAGAGACAATCTTAGTAGAAAATCATAGTTCTTTTAGTTTGGTCTTTAAAATAAAACGAGGTGCGCCGCGCCAAATAAAATTGCAAAATTGCGCGGCCCTCTTTAAGCACTTCTTTAAAATATTTATAACCTGAGACATTCCATTTAGCAAATGATCATGGCCTCCCGCAACGGTAATAACACGCTAGTCGCTTTAGGCGCATTCTTTATTAATTTTACCTTCCTAAATGTGGGTGAGCATTTCATGTGACCCAAATCCAAATCCCAAAACTTTGAATAAAATGTGTCAAGGATCTTGGTGCATTTCATGTGACGTGATCCAAAAACATGTCTTAAACGACGTTCAATTTCCTAAAAATTATAAATTAAAAGTGGTAAATAATTTCAAAAATGCACTATAAGATGGCTTGTTAAAATCAGATTTTTGCCAATTATAACAGTTTAAGCGATTGTGCTAGAACCACGGGATCCGGGGTGCCTAACACCTTCCTTCGGGTCAACAGAATTCCTTACTCAAGAATTTCTAGTTCGCAGACTCCATTCGGAAGTCGAAAATTTCCTCGATTTGGGATTCAAGACAAACCACTGACTCGGGACACCAAAATCAAACCTATCCCAAGTGGCGACTCTGAAAAATCCAATAAATAATCCCATTTCGAATAATGTCACTTAAATTTGAAAAACTTCCTTATACACTACCCTTCAGGGTAGGTGTGTAAAAATAATGTGTGACAGCTCTAGCGACTCTACTGGGGACCGAACCCAGAATCTCTGGTTCAGGGTTCAAGAATTCGAGCATAGAATAACTGTTATATTTGGCTTTTCTAATTTTCCTACATGTTCCATGCAATATGTGCTAAATGCTTTTGATATTGGATGAATTGTATATATAAACTACTACGAAACCCTTCCACTCTCTAAGTCTTCTACATCATGGAGAAGGGTGCACTTCGTGTGACTTCTCTTCTCTTTAGAGTCTTTTTCCATATAGAACGAGGTTCGGATAAGTTGCTAAGCCGGTGGAGCTTATGTATCTTCGGCACGCTGGTCCCCCTCAACTCGAGTTGTCCGCTTGGGTAAACCGGGTCTAGAACAATAAACCTAGGGTTTAAGCCTAGTATAACAAAACCTCATGCCGGATCCCTAGTAGGAACATTTGTTTGCATCACGTGCATTTGACTTAGGGGGCTCAACATAGGGGTTAGGTCCGTCTAGGACAGGTGACCTGAAACAAAAAGACCATTATGATGCATCTTACGTGCTACTTGTGCATTTATTTTCTTTGGATTTGCATGTTGACCGGCTTGCAAATAATGAGTGAAAATTGAGAAAATAGCAGTGTTAGGACTAAATGAGAGTAACCACTTGTTTCGAAAAATCAATGCCCAAATAGTACCAAAATGCTGCCAAATTTTTGAAAAAAAAACAAGAAGAGAAAAAAAATGAGAGACTTTTCAACAAATTTTTTTTGGTTTTGACGAAACATTTTGCCTGAACTCCGCCAGTTTGATTCCCGCCGGATGTGGGATACGTAGGAAACCCCCATCAGGTCCAACTTTCCTTTTTGAATAATATAACCCGAAAAGCAACAAAATTTTGCTTTGTTTTTGCCACAAATAAGTCAGGTGATGCCATTCTTGTCTAGAATAAGCTGAATGTCGCCAAAAGAGCATCGGAAGGCTGCTTTTGCAAGAACAACCACCTTAAATTATTTTTAATGGTTAGCAGGCAAAACCTTAAAATCTTCTTCCCCGAAGTGCTAAAAGGTCGTATCTGCAAAGCCGACATCTTGTTTTGAACTAAAGAATTGAGAAATCTTGAAAAAAAAAAACAAAAACGAAATGATGTTGTTTTCTTCCTTCGGGGTCACAATCAGTTTTTTAAATCATCCTTAATAAATATGCAGGATGAGCACAACTGAAAGTGAACCCTTAAGAGCCCTTAAAAGGATCACATTGAAGCTCCATATGTGGTGGGATGCCATAGGAACGGGTAGCAAAGAAATAGTGACAAGAGTTCTGGGAGGTCTCATCGGTTTATTAAAGTCAAGCCATAATCAAACATAGTTGAGGCTTTGATACCCTTCTGGGACCCCACTCGCAATGTATTCCGCTTCCACGATCAAGCTCACACCGACGTTGGAAGAAATAGTTGGTTATGCGGGTTTAAATGGAAATCTTAGAAGCCGCTATCCATTGGCACCAAGACCGGTGACTCCCCAGAGGTTCCTAGACTTGTTACGAATTGGTCAGGATGTTCGGGATGGAAATATATCGGAAGGGTTTTGCACACTCCATTTCTTGTATCATCGATATGGAAATCCCCGAGGTCTCTAAGAGCCAAACATCGGTCTGATACATGTCGGAAACAAAGATAAGTGGGAGGCAAGACAGGGCTTAGCTTTCATGGTAGCTTTCTTAGGAGTTGTGGCTTGTCCACAAAAAGATGGTCATATAGAGATAGGCCTTGTGGGAATGCTAGATGTTGCAACCAAGCAAGCCAACAACACAGTGGTTCCTCTGATCGTGTCTGAAGTCTATCGAGCTCTGACTATATGCCGAGAAGGGGGACAGTTCTTTCAGGGTTGCAATCTGTTGCTACAACTGTGGATGCAAGAGCACCTTTGCCACCGAACAGGGTACATGAACTATGGTTTAACCGGGTTGAGTTGTATTGAAGAATTTAAAACCCGGGTAGCAAGAATTGAATTCCTTGAGGGCACTGAGGCTTGGATATCATATTTGAGATCTTTGACCGCTGACAAAATTGAGTCGGCTTACAGATGGCTTCCCGTTACTGAGGCAGTATACACATTAGCTGAAGTACCTTATATTCTCTTGATGGGAATCCGAAGCATCCAACCTTACGCGCTCTATAGGGTTTTGCGCCAATTGGGAAGATTTCAAACCATCCATGGTGATGAAGATCTGAGTAAACAAGTCATCGAACTAGGTCCAAAGGCTGCATTCCCAGAAGGAAAGATTCGCCAAATATGGAATGAATGCAAGTTTCTTGAGCCTAAATCCATAGTGCGATATCGGGACAGAGGCGAAGTCAACTCTAAGTACATGGCTTGGTCCGGCAAAAGGTTTCAGATTCCTCAAAGGCCCGCAAAAAGGCCACATGTACAACACTTCACTGACGGGGCTCAGGTGCAATGGGATTGGTTAGCTAAAGAGAGTAAAAACATGCCAGAATAGGTGAATTGGAAAAATAGGTTCGTGACCTCCAATTTGAAAATAGCTTACAAACAGTAGACGCTGAAGGTGACAAGAAGAAATTGACCCAAGAAAATGAGGCTCTTAGGGCACAGATCCGACAAATGAAAATAGCTGCCAACAACCAAGAGAGAAGCGGGGCCGATGAAAGATTGATAAGCGGAATGAAAAGACAAGTCTTAGAGTGAGAACAAAAATTGGAAAATCTAAGGAGAATATACCAAAAAATCAAGGCGCAGTGGGCAAAGAAAGCGGAAGATCGGGACCAATTTGTGCGACACATGAAGAGAAATTATGAAAGGACTATTGCCAAGCTGAAAAGAAAAGTGACCACCCTTGAGGACAAGGCAACTAAGAAATCCAAAGAATTAAAAACCGATATGGACGTTGCTATGACTTGATGGCCCCAATGCAGGAGGAGTTACAACAGTTACAAAATCAACACCTTTGTGACTCTCAAGTTTTGGAAGCCACGAATGGACAGATAGGGCGATTGCTTCAAGAAAAGGGTAAAATCAGAGAGGATCCTGATCATTGCTCATTACATCACTAGGAAATGACAAGCGTGCGAGGACATGATTCAGACCACCTTTTTGCAACAGTAATGATATTTTTCAAACAGATAATGAGTGACTTGGATAGGCTTCAAAGGGATCTTGCATATAGGCCCGCAGCGAGACCGATCGATGTCTCACAGGAATTGGGAGCTTTAATGTATTTATGATTTTCGTATTGAGTCATATTTCCTTTTCTACTAGAGTATGTACTTTTTCTCCGCTAGAGTCTGTCAAGTTCTTCGAGTCTGTATTTTTTCTTTTGAAGAAAGATATTTGAATTTGGAGTCTGTATTTCTTTTGTTCATGTTTTAATCTGTTAGCATTGAGTCTTTGTAATCAAGGTATTTGCCATCTATGAAACTCGGAAATCTCAAAATTTTTTGTTTCTATACACATTTATTTTTCATGAACTACGCTCGATCTGATTCATGGGGGGTCATAATACGTAGGAAATTTTCATAGGATTTGACCGTTACCCTAAAAGAGAGAAAAAAAGAAAAAGAAAAAAAGGGAAGAGAGAAAAAAAAGAAAAAGAAAAACCCTAAGAGAAAAAAAATAGGGAAGAAAAAAAGAGAGAGGAAAACAAGAAAGCAAAAAGAAAAGAATGATGGCAAGGAAAAAGTTTAAAAGGCGCGAATGAGAGAAATGAAAAATGAGAAAATGAGAAAGAGAAAACCAAGAAAAACAAAGAGTGGAAAGAAAGGAAAATAGAAATGAAAAGCTGAGATGATGCATGCAACCACTGCAAACATGTAGACATCCGTTTAACAATATAGGTGCATCACACCCCCAATGTGTGATTCCCTATCTCTTACTTGTCTCAAACTAACCATTTGCTACTGTCATTCTAGCTTAGGTTTTTAGAAATGGTGGTTGGTTTTTGGTAAGCTGGCATCACATCGGTATTTTACCAAATCAAAAGGAAGTACGGAAATGCCGTCTGAAATGACCTTGCCAGCAATTCCCATCTCGGAAGATAGCCCAATCTCATCCCAGCCTCAGAGTCTGCAGGAGCGAGGAAAACAGGATCCTACGATTTAGGAATATGGAGATGTTGGATGCATGGACAAATAGAAAAGAGCCTCCGAGCGCTATCCCTGGATTTCCTGAGTTCTTCCCTAGATTAGGGGATACCTCAAATATCCCCATTAGTCATCCAAACATCCCATTAGGACAACCCACCATACCGAACAATTTTGTTGGAGCACCTTATGAGGTCTGCCCAGAGGTATTCACATCTGGATTAGTCCCCAATATCTTTACTGCTCCCCCATATGCGGCCATAATATAGCCTGCACTGCCTAGATCCACTTTTGATCCATCGGCCTGTACATTCCAAACACCCACTTACCAAACTGAGCCTCCTCAGTACCAAACCTACACTTATCCTCAGCCACCATTTCAATTCACAAAAGGACAGGACAGGACTCCCAAAGACTCCCGAACAGGATGAAATGGCAAAAAGGATGAGAACCTTGGAATAGAGCCTCAAAAACATGAAGGGTCTGAGTGGGTAGAAGAGTGTGTCATATACTGATCTATGCATGTTTCCGCATGTGCATTTTCCTATGGGATTCAAAACTCCAAAGATTGAAAAATACGATGGGCATGGCGATCCTATTGCTCACCTAAAGAAGTATTGCAACCAATTGCGAGGAGTGGAGGGAAAGAAGAGTTACTCATGGCTTACTTCGGCGAAAGTTTGGTGGGAATTGCCTCTGAGTGGTACATGGATTAGGACATCTCGCGATGGCACATTTGGGATGACCTCGCGAGAGATTTTGTTAGACAATTTCAGTACAATATAGACAATGCTCCGGACCGCAACTCGTTGGAAAATTTAAAAAAGAAGTCCTCTAAGACCAGTAGGGAGTATGCAATCAAATGGTGTGAATAGGCGTCAAGGGTAAAACCTCAGATGGATGAGGTCGAAATGGTGACACTATTTCTACAAGCTCAGGAAACATACTATTTCCAGAATATGATGTTGGCTATGGGAAAACCATTTGCGGAAGCCATCAAGATAGGAGAAATGGTGGAAGATGGACAGAAAACAGGCAGAATTCTAAGTCATTCCACTATCAGAGCAACCTCCCAATCCATCCAAGGCGGGTCTGAAGGAGTCACAAGGGGCAAGAAGAAAGAATAAACCTCGATGGCAGCATCGGGTACGAAAAGAAATCATGCTCCTAGACCCACATTCTCGAGAAGAACCCCTCAACATTATTATCCTCACCAGGACATGCCTTATGTTCCTCAACCATATGCGGTCATAAACGCTCAACCTTTTGCACGAGCGCAGCACCAGGCCAATAGGAACCAAGCTCCAAGAAACCAGCCTCCTCACCAAAACCACTACAACCATCATCCTCATCAAAATAACTTCCGTCCCCGTGAGCCATCCAGAAGGCAAAACTTTACGCCAATCGGGGAGTCCTACTCCAGTCTATTCCTAAAACTTGTCCAAATGGGTCTGCTGCAGCCCGTACCCCCAAACAGACAAAACCCCGAATCACCTTCCTACCAACGGGGTGCTCGATGTGCTTATCACTCGGAAGCTGAAGGGCATGACACAGAAAATTGCTGGACTTTGAAGCTAGATGTGGAAGATTTGATGGAACATACAAAGATAGTGTTAAGGGATGAGGATGGCCCTAATGTGACTAACAACCCGTTGCCGGCCCACAACAACGGACTGGTAAATGGATTGATATGTGAGAATAAATAATTCAACCCGACATTGAAGGCCATAATTGCCATTACTGATGCGGATAGAAAGCCAAGAGCTTCCCCAAAGGAAGATGAAGGGGAAAAGAAGAACAAAGCCACACACCCTGAAATTGAAAAGAAAGTTGAGGTTAAAACTGGGGCAATACCCGCCAAAGAAGCGGTCCTTTATGTCCCACGAGGTTGTCAGGAAAAGTAGTTCTCTGAGTCCCCCTAAAAGATTCGAGTTGAACAGTACTACCCAGATGTATGTGCCTAAATGACACTATATAGTGTGGGGGCCAACTAATCCACCAAGGATGAGTGAGCCCGTGGTTGGTGGCCGCACACCTCAGAGGCCTATGACAGACCCCATTGCAGTCCATTGGAATTATCATAAAACGGTGGTGACATATAAGGGCAAAGAAATCTCTGGAAGACTCAGGAAAGTTACCCTATGAAGAAATACTCTGACTTGGAAAAAGTGAACAACGCTACCAAGAAGCGATTCCCACCCAAGAAACCAGTGAACACCGAAGAGGCAGAAGTTTTCTTTTGGAAGATGAAGATGGTAGACTATGAAGTAGTGGACCAGCTTCAGAAATCCCCTAAACAAGTCTCCTTGTAATCCTTGTTGATGGAATCTCCTAAGCACCAGAGGGTACTCGACAAAACTCTCAATGAGGCATACGTGCCAGCTCAAACCTCTGTGGAACAATTAGAAAGAATGGCGGAAAGATTCTTCGCAATCAATCAGATCCCATTCAATAAAAATGACTTGCCCGCAGAAGAGGCCACTCACAACAAATCCCTACATTTAACTATCAAATATGAAGGTTATTATGTCAAAAGGGTAATGGTAGACAGAGGCTCCAGGGTGGATATATACCCACTTTCAACATTACAGCAAATGGAAACCGGGACTGAAAGGATTTGTCCCAACAATGTGTGTGTTCGAGCTTTCGATAGAATCAAAAGGGATACAATCGGAGAGATCCATCTAGTCTTAACCATTGGCCCAGTTGATTTTTAGAAAACCTTCCAAGTTTTAGATATGGACACATCTTACAACTACCTTCTGGGAAGGCCATGGATCCACGCAGCAGGGGTTGTGCCTTCCACTCTTCAGCAATTGATAAAATTTGAACATGAGGACCAAGAAATCGTGGTCCATAGGGAAAACGAGCAGTCAATTTATCAGGATCCCTCTGTCCCTTGCCTCGAAGCTAGAGAGGGTAGCGAGCATATAGTCTATCAAACCTTCGGAATTGTGGTGGCTGATCAGCATGAAGAGGGAAAACCCTGTCCCCAGCCTTTCCTATCAATTGCCTCAATCATGGTGGCTAGAGAGAAGATACGACATGGATTCAAACCAGGGAAGGGACTTGGAAGGTCCTTGCAAGGGGTAGCGGAGCCGATTGTTTTGTCCACTAGAGAGAAGTTCTTCGGGTTAGGCTTCCACCCGACCCCAGAGGATATTGTTAAAACACGTTCTCAAGTCGCTAAAACTAAACGTGTGTTCATCTTTGTAGGTTTTGATAAATGACAAACCGACGCGCATGGAACATTGACATATGCCGAAGTCCAAGCACAAGAGAAACAAAGAACAAGATCAAGTAAAGCAACGAAGATATACATGAGTCGTTTTATATTGTGATCTTGATCCAACAATAGATTCAAGTCTTGGCTTCTCTCGTAAAATCATTTTCATCAAACCATGCATCTTTGATTTAAAACAAAATGATTTTCAAACATTTTCATTTTAGCCAAAATGAATTTTAAACATGTCTTTCAAATCTGGACAGAAATAATCGATTATGTTTTTTTGATAATCGATTATGTTAAGACAGTGTAAACCGGAATTTACAAAACAGCAAAATAATCGATTATGTAATATGATAATCGATTATCCTCTTTATTCGAATTATATTAAAAATTTCGCTGAGGTCAATAATCGATTATCCTATATAGCATAATCGATTTTTCACTGACCGTTGCCAAAGTATTTTTAAACGCTGAAAGATAATCGATTATGCACAAGGCAATAATCGATTATGCTAGCATAAAATCAGCGTCTGATTTTTGGACGTTATCAGGTAATCGATTATGCAATTTGAATAATCGATTATTCTGCTTAAAATCAGCATATGATTTTTGAACGATTTGCAGATAATTGATTATGCAAATCAGATAATCAATTATTCTAGCACAAAATCAGCAATTAGTGATTGGCAATTAAGCAACGGTCTTAGTGACTTTGAGGACTATAAATACACCTCTAAACCTCTCTTTTAAGTACAACAACTGATAACAATTCTTGCTTAAGCTTACATACTCTCATATCAATCATTTCATATTTATTTCATAGTTTTTGAGAGCCAAATTCTTGACGAAGTTGTTGTGTTCTTGAGCGTATTAATTTTACTCATATCTACTCCGTAAGAGAGTCTTGTCTTGAGTGCTAAGTGTTTGTATACACTTGAAGGGAAGTTCTAATCCCTTGTGGTTGTAAGAAGGAAAGGTTAGTTCCTTCACGTGAAGTCTTGAAGTGTGGTATCTTCGAGCAAGCATCGTTGAGACTTGTGTTCTCAGTTTGTAACGGTTTGTTAAGCACCCGTAAGCTTAACGGAGTTAGTTGAAACTCGAGAGATTCTCTCGGGAAACTGCACTAACCACACGTTGTGGTGGACCAGTATAAGTTCGGTGTGTTCTCTCCTTACTACTTTATTTACCGCACTTATTTTACTCCTGCAATTTTAATTCCGCAAATTTATCTTGATTTTTAATAAAACGCTATTCACCCCCCCTTCTAGCGTTAAGCGTATATTCTAACAATTGGTATCAGAGCCTAACTCTCTGAAAGACTTAACAGTTTGAGAGAAACAATCCATGGCTTTTACTCGTAACGTTAATGCAGGACTAGGTTAAGGACAATGCTTCACAAGGCCACCACTCTTTGGTGGCACCAATTACACTTATTGGAAGGAGAGGATGAGGATTTTCATTCAATCAAACAACTTCCAATTGTGGAAAATTATAAAGAATGGAGAACAACTTCCCACTAAAAAGGTTGGAGATGAACTCGTCCCAAAGTCGGAAGACGAATACGATATGGACGATATCAAAAAGGTGGAAAATAATGCAAAGGCCATCAACATAATGTATTGTGCTGTAAATCCCGATGACTACCGGAAAATCTCAAGTTGCACCACGGCCAAACAAATGTGGGACAAACTAGAGATCACTTACGAAGGTACGGATCAAGTTCGAGAAGCAAAAATTGATTTTATAACCCATTAATATGAATTGTTTCATATGAAGGAGAATGAGAAAATAGATATGTTTGAGCGATTTTCAAAAATCGTAAACGACCTTCATGCTCTCAAAAAGACATTTACGGATAAGGAGCTTGTCCGAAAAATTCTACGAAGCCTTACTCCGGAATGGCGTTCCAAAACCGACACTATTCAAGAATTGATCGGCATTACAAATGTCACCATAGACGGACTTCGAGGTAATCTCAAAACTTATGAATCTACTATTCTTAACCCTCCTTTGAATGATCAAAGGAAAAGAAGGATTGCACTCAAAGCGTCTACGACTCAACCTCAAAACGATGAGGACTCAAGTGATGAGGATATCGAGTTCGGACTCGTGATCAAGAAATTCCAAAAATTCATGCGGAAAGAGTTTAAAGGAAAACGGCCAAGTGGACCACTCAAATGCTATGGATGCGGAGAAGCTGGGCACATCAAATCCAACTGCCCAAATAACAAAACAGAAAAGAAATTTGCCAAGAAACAAAGAGCCTACATCTCTTGGGGAGGTGACTCCGGGGATGAATCAAGTGACGGAGAAAAAGATGAAACCGCTAATTTATGTCTCATGGCACACGAAGAAACTCAAGAAGAGGTATGTGAATCTCCTTCTAAGAAGTTTTTCTCTCTTGAAGAAATGCAAAATGCCTTTGATGAATTATATGGTGAATTTATTAGAGCTTCCAAAACCATAAAAGAATTGAAGAAACAATTTTCTTTGAAAGAAAAAAGATTTGGAAAAATTGACTCTCGATAATGAGAAGCTAAAAGAGGAAAATAAGTTTTATGGCAAAAGAAGCGCCGATAAACCCGAGAGCTCAAACAATGGTTGTACTTCTTGCAAATCTCTAAAAGATGAAGTAGAAAAACTTAAGGGTACCTTGAATAAATTCAATTCCTCTCACAAAAATCTAAATGATGCTCTTGTAAATTTAAAATCTACTAAACATGGCATAGGTTTCAAAAATGAGTCTAAAGAAAAAGTTGAGACCATCCCTCAACAACCTAAGGCTCAACCTAGGCAAAATAAAATAAATGTTAAAATTCAACCTAGAAATAATAATCCTAGAATCAATATGCATCCTAGATTAAGCACTAGAAGAAATGTTGAGCAATTTAGAACACCTAGAAATGGCTTTCAAAAATTGCAACCTAGACATACTCAACCTAGAAATAATTATCCTAGGACCGCTACATATCCTAGAACAAACACTAGAAGAAATGTTGAGCAACTTAGAACACCGAGAAAAGATTTTCAAAAATTGCGTCAAAATTATATTGTCAAAAATAGAGTAAATGAATTTCGACCCTCCAACTATTATCATCCTAGAAGAATGCATAATCCTAATGTCATTTGCCATTATTGCAATCGAATAGGACATATTGCTCCTACTTGTTCCACTAGACATAGACACTTCACTGCATGTCAATCACACCACCATTTTGCTCCTAACACACAAGGACCCAAAACAGCTTGGGTACCAAAAACTCATTAATTTGTCTTATAGGTGTGTTTGAAGGTATCAAGTGTACTTTGGTACCTTGATAGCGGATGCTCTAAACATATGACTGGAGATGCATCAAAATTCCTTCAAATAAAACCCACGGAAGGAGGAAGCGTTGTATTTGGAGACAACAATAAAGGAAAAATAATCGGCATGGGCTCCGTAGGTAAGACCGAATCCTCCTCTATTAAGAATATCTTATTAGTAAAAGGGCTTAAACACAATCTCTTGAACATAAGTCAATTATGTGACAAGGGAAATCTTGTATTGTTTGATTCGGAAGAATGCTTAGTTATACCCCGCAGTGATTTTAAAGTCATTCTTCGTGGTATTAGAATTGATAATATCTATATGGTTGACCTTGAAAATTCTTCATCAGATTATGTGAAATGCCTTATGAGTAAAGATGATGACATGTGGTTATGGCATCGTAGAGTAGCTCATGTCAACATGAATATTTTAAACAAATTAGTTTCACAAAATTTAGTAATTGGTCTTCCAAATCTAAAATTTGAAAAAGATACTATTTGCGATTCTTGTCAAAAATGGAAACAAATAAAAGCCTCTTTTAAATCTAAAAATGTTGTTTCAACCTCTAGACCTTTACAACTTCTTCACATGGATCTTTTTGGACCATCTCGTATTGAAAGTCTTGGTAGAAATTGCTATGCTTTTGTAATTGTTGATGACTACTCTAGATTCACATGGACGCTATTTCTTGCGCACAAAAGTGAGGCCTTTCAAAGGTTTAAAAGTTTTCTTAAACGTGTTCAATATGAAAAGAATACAACCGTCACTTCCATAAGAAGTGATCATGGGGGAGAGTTCGATCATAATCTCTTCGTGGATTTTTGTGACAAACTCGGTATTGAGCACACCTTCTCTGCTCCACGTACACCACAACAAAATGGAGTGATGGAACGGAAAAAATCGATGTCTCGAAGAGATGGCTAGAACCATGCTCGATGAGGCAAAGATTCCCAAATATTTTTGGGCGGATGCCGTGAGTACCGCAAGCTATGTGTTGAACTGAGCTATCATAAGACCAATACTCATGAAAACTCCCTATGAACTATACAAGGGAAGGAAGCCTAACCTCTCCCATCTTCGAGTTTTTGGTTGTAAATGTTTCATTCATAGTAACGGAAAAGATAGCTTAGGAAAGTTTGATCAAAATCTGATGAAGGCATATTTATTGGTTACTCATTGCATAGTAAAGCATATAGAGTTTACAACAACCGCACTTTAACTGTCGAGGAGTCTCCTCATGTTGTATTTTCCGAAAATGATGCTCGCTTGGCGAGAAAGGATTGTTGTGTTGATCTTGCAGATTCTTTAAACAAAATAAGTCTTCAAGACAAGGTACAAGAGGAAAATCCAAAGGAAATTCAAGATGAAATCTTGGAACAACCATCGGAGGAAGCACCACCACAGGAGGAAGAAACGGTGCTGCCCAACGCCTGGAGGACATTCAAAGACCATCCTCTCGACAAGGTAATTGGCAACATCGAACAAGGGGTAAGTACTCGAAACACTCTTAAGAACACTATAGGACACACGGCTTTCATTTCTCAAATAGAACCCTCAACCATTTTCGAAGCAATTGGGGATGAGCATTGGACCTTGGCAATGCAAGGGGAGCTTAACCAATTCAAACGAAATGACGTTTGGGAATTGGTGCCAAGACCCGATAATCACACCATAATTGGTACGAAATGGGTTTTTCGAAATAAATTAAATGAAAATGGTATAATCACTAGAAACAAAGCTAGGCTTGTAGCTAAAGGATATAATCAAGAATAAGGAATTGATTATGAAGAAACTTATGCACCCGTAGCACGGTTAGAAGCTATTCGTATATTATTTGCTTTCGCCTCTTCTATGAATTTTAATTTATATCAAATGGATATAAAGAGTGCCTTCCTAAATGGGTTTATTCAAGAGGAAGTATATGTTGAACAACCCCCGGGTTTTGAAGATTTTAAATCTCCCGATCATGTCTTCAAACTTAAGAAAGCCCTCTATGGTCTTAAACAAGCTCCCCGAGCTTGGTATGAACGTTTAAGAAAGTTTCTCTTGGACAATGAGTTCAAAAGGGGGAAAGTTGACACCACACTCTTTATTAAGAACAAAAACAATGACATCTTATTAGTTCAAATATATGTAGATGATATTATTTTTGGTGCTACTGATAATTCTTTGTGCAAGGAATTCTCTGAATTAATGACAAGTGAATTTGAAATGTCAATGATGGGTGAGCTAAACTTCTTATTGGGGTTACAAGTGAAACAAATGAAAGAGGGAACTTTTATTTGTCAATCTAAATATTGCAAGGAGTTGCTAAACCGTTTTGAAATGAGCAACGCCAAAGCAATAGCCACTCCAATGAGTACATCCGACCATCTTGACAAAGATGAGAAAGGTAAGGAAGTAGACACAAAGAAGTATCGAGGTATGATCGGATCCCTTCTTTATCTTACTGCAAGTAGACCGGACATCATGTTTAGCGTGTGTTTATGCGCTCGATATCAATCATGTCCGAAGGAGTCACACATAACTGCGGTAAAACGGATTATGAAGTATCTTGTTGGAACAATAAATGTGGGACTATGGTATCCCAAAGGTTCTTCATGCCAACTTATTGGCTATTCCGATTCCGGTTTTGCGGGTTTAAAATATGACCGCAAGAGCACTAGTGGCACTTGCCATTTGCTCGGTAGCTCTCTAGTTTCTTGGTTTAGCAAGAAACAAGTAAGTGTTGCGTTATCCACAACCGAGGCTGAATATGTAGCCGCGGGGAGTTGTTGTGCTCAAATCCTTTGGATGAAACAACAACTCTCGGATTATGGTCTTAGTATCAATCATATCCCTCTTCGATGTGATAATACTAGCGCCATAAGCTTGACGAAGAACCCTGTTCTTCACTCAAGAACTAAACACATAGAAATTAGGCACCACTTCATAAGAGATCACGTTCTCAAAGGTGATGTCGAAATTGAGTTTGTTGAAACCAAATATCAATTGTCGACATCTTCACAAAGCCTTTAGAGAAAGAGTCCTTTTTCCGAATTCGTAGTGAACTCGGAATACATGACTCCACGTTGATCTAATACATGCATTGCATTTTTTCTTTTAACGATTACTAACTTGAGCATCGGAGGCGCCTAACTCTTTTTTGCAGGTATCGCCCCAAAGACAGGGGGAATTCTCGGGCACTGGTGATAAATAATCGATTTTTCTTAGTCAATAATCGATTATTACTTCTTTATGTTTTCTGATTATTCTGCTGGAAAAATAAAATAATCGATTATACAAATACTACAGTCGATTATCTAACAATCTCGGCTTTGCAGGAATTTGGCGATCATATATAAAAATTGATTATCAATATTACTAATCGATTATGTTGAGGTTTAGTTTTACAGGTGTTAAGCCAAAGATAAAATAATCGATTATTGAAAACTGCGTAATCGATTTCCTCTTACCGTCTCGGATGTTCATTACTGCACTTCCTGAAATAATCGATTATCTCCAAAACAAAATCGATTATTCCCCGAGTCCGTAAATCACTGTGTACACTGTGTAACAATAATCGATTATCAAAATTCTACAATCGATTATCAACGGTCAGTCTTTCAAACTTGTTACCGTTTTTTTCCGTTTGGCACATTAATTCTGTAGATTTTGCTCCATTCTATGCCCTCATCTCTTCAACTCTATAAATAGGTGCTTCCACCCTTCAAATTCTTCACTCCAACATCACTCTTAGCTCCTAATATTCTTCAAAAGTCTTCAAAAATTTGTGCAAAGGCTCTCAAATTTCTTTTTAAATGACGGGCAAGAATTCTAAACGACCTCGTTCCGGCAAACATATTGCCTCCTCTTACATTGCTCCTCCACCCGTTCACTTCTATAAAGACGGATCTTATTTACTGTTCGACAGTGAAGCCGAACTTATTCGTTTCGTCGAAAAATTTGAAAATCGAGAAATCCTTCCTCCTCGATTCTCCACTGATCGATTCCTTAACCACAGCGCCCCTCCATCCACAGCAAATATCCTCATGCAAAGCCAACTCCTTGAATTCATATATCTTCAATCTCCCTACATTCACCCTTCTTTAATTCGGGCCTTCTATTCCAATCTACGGAAGGACGAAGATGGTGAACTTGTCTCGAGCATCAATGGAGTTCCAATTCTTATAAATGAGGAAAACATGCAAGTCCTCACTAAACTTCCACGAAATGGGGAAGACATTTCACTCTACACTAGGGAAGAAGGTGCTTTATTTGATGAACAACTCCTTTTCAACCAAATTGGCGAATTTATTGCAAGTCCGGAGCATCGTCGCCCAACCATTATGCACATGCTCCCGGAATATCGTCTAATCTTTTATTTCATAACCCGCGTTCTTAAACCACGCAAATTCAATCATACGACTCTCTCTCATGAGGATTCAAAACTCATGCACGCAATTATCACCGGGGCTCGCATCAATTGGTGCCAGTTCGTCATGACTCACATGTATGATGCAATTGGGGATGATAAGCCACTCCCCTATGCTTTTGTCATAATGGCTCTTTTTCAAGCCTCCGGTATCGACACCTTCGTCGGTCCTCCCAAAAAGGCAACAAAACATTGGGCAATTCAAGAATCTTCATTTCCCAATATCGGTGAACATCCGGCTCCTCCTCCAACTCAAAGACGTCGTCCTCAGGCCCCGTCCGTTGCTTCCCTCCAAACCATTTCTGAGCAACTTGACTCTTTGTCCACGTCCATGACTCGTATTGATAAGAATGTCACTCGATTATCCCACGAACTTCATGGATATTTTGACCACGTCCACTATCCCTATGCCCAAGTTGCCTTTCCGGAAGAAGTGCCGGATGCCGAGGCGGATATTAATATTGATAATGAATAATATCTAGTCTATTTTTTCTTGCTTCCATTATGTCTCGTTTGAATAATATTTTGTCTATTTTTCTTGCTTTATTATGTATTTTCAATAGTGTTTCCTCAATAAAAGGTTATTTATTTTTGCTAATGTTAAAAGGGGGAAGAATAAGGGCTATGCACACTAATACATATTGGCATAAAGTGAGGGGGAACTCATAAATTGAGGGGGAACTCATTCACATATCTATATACTTGTCTTGGATTGTCATTATCAATTTTTAATATGCATATCCCGATATTGGTTTCCCATTATCAAAAAGGGGGAAATTGTTGAAACACGTTCTCAAGTCGCTAAAACTAAACGTGTGTTCATCTTTGTAGGTTTTGATAAATGAAAAACCGACGCGCATGGAACATTGACATATGCCGAAGTCCAAGCACAAGAGAAACAAAGAACAAGATCAAGTAAAGCAACGAAGATATACATGAGTCGTTTTATATTGTGATCTTGATCCAACAATAGATTCAAGTCTTGGCTTCTCTCGTAAAATCATTTTCATCAAACCATGCATCTTTGTTTAAAACAAAAAAATGATTTTCAAACATTTTCATTTTAGCCAAAATGAATTTTAAACATGTCTTTCAAATCTGGACAGAAATAATCGATTATGTTTTTTTTGATAATCGATGAAGTTAAGAAAGTGTAAACCGGAATTTACAAAACAGCAAAATAATCGATTATGTAATATGATAATCGATTATCCTCTTTATTTGAATTATATTAAAAATTCCGCAGAGGTCAATAATCGATTATCCTATATAGCATAATCGATTATTCACTGACTCAAAGTATTTTTAAACGCTGAAAGATAATCGATTATACACAAGGCAATAATCGATTATGCTAGCATAAAATCAGCGTCTGATTTTTGGACATTATCAGGTAATCGATTATGCAATTTGAATAATCGATTATTCTGCTTAAAATCAGCATATGATTTTTGAACGATTTGCAAATAATCGATTATGCAAATCAGATAATCGATTATTCTAGCACAAAATCAGCAATTAGTGATTGGCAATTAAGCAACGGTCTTAGTGACTTTGAGGACTATAAATACACCTCTAAACCTCTCTTTTAAGTACAACAACTGATTACAATTCTTGCTTAATCTTACATACTCTCATATCAATCATTTCATATTTATTTCATAGTTTTTGAGAGCCAAATTCTTGACGAAGTTGTTGTGTTCTTGAGCGTATTAATTTTACTCATATCTACTCTGTAAGAGAGTCTTGTCTTGAGTGCTAAGTGTTTGTATACACTTGAAGGGAAGTTCTAATCCCTTGTGGTTGTAAGAAGGAAAGGTTAGTTCCTTCACGTGAAGTCTTGAAGTGTGGTATCTTCGAGCAAGCATCGTTGAGACTTGTGTTCTCAGTTTGTAACGGTTTGTTAAGCACCCGTAAGCTTAACGGAGTTAGTTGAAACTCGAGAGAGTCTCTCGAGAAACTGGACTAACCACACGTTGTGGTGAACCAGTATAAGTTCGGTGTGTTCTCTCCTTACAACTTTATTTACCGCACTGATTTTACTCCCGCAATTTTATTTCCGCAAATTTATCTTGATTTTTATTAAAACGCTATTCACCCCCCTCTAGCGTTAAGCGTATATTCTAACAGATATAACATGGGTGGACCGTACAAAACAAAATGCATGGGCTCTGCCTCAACCGCTGCCACACTTGTATGAAACATTCATAAGGCCGAAGTACATTAAAGAGGAAGAGGATGAGGCCTTCACAACTAAAGAAATCGAGGAAATATGTAGGGCAATGAGAAAAATACTATATGAAACCCACATGGTTCACCCAAGAGAAGGCTCAAACACCGCTGAGGTGCTATACATGGGACCAGACGCCAAGTTGCAAAATTTGAAGGCTATGCCATTTCCAATCAGGCGGGGGTCCCGGTAGTCCTGTCTTGCCATCTTTTCTGCATCATGAGTTATCTCAGGGTGTAACTCGGATGTTTTACTTTTGTTTCTTGTCTTTTTAATTTTTCGAATGTAAGCCCTATTTGTCTCCCAATTCCAAAGAAATGAAATCAATATTCCATCCTCTATGTTACTTTATTCTTTCTGATTCTTGCTATTTTCCTTTTATTCTTTTCTTTTTGTTCTAATAATGCGGCCTTAAATAACATGACATGCTCACGAACTTTGTGCCCCGATCCAAACATGCCGCCTAATTATGAAATAATGAACCAAGAACTGGAGTACGACGAAGAAGAGGCTATTAGGGAAATCAATCGAGAACTGGAACATTTCAAAAATGAACCTAGGCCAAATCCAAACGATACTGAGCCGGTTAACTTGGGTGGTCCCGAAAAAATCGAGGAAACCAAAATAAGAATCCACGCCAACTAGAAAACTCGGGACGCACTGATCCAACTCCTGTTTGAATTAAAGACGTGTTTGCTTGGTCATATGATGATATGCCAGGGATGAGCATATATTTGGTGGTTCATAAATTGCCTACTTACCTCGAGTACCCTCCAGTCCAACAAAAGCAGAAAAAATTTAAAATTGATATCACTGATAAGATCAAAGAAGATATCACAAAACAGTTGGAGGCAGGAGTAATCCGAGTGGTCCGATACACCACATGGTTGGCCAATGTAGTTCCAGTGCCAAAGAAAGACGGGAAAACACGAGTGTTTGTGAACTACAGAGATTTGAACAAGGTAAGTCCCAAAGACAATTTCCCATTGCCCAATATCCACATCCTTGTTGATAATTACGACAAACACGAGATACAGTCTTTCATGGACTGCTACGCAGGATATCACCAGGTGTTAATGGATGAAGAGGACGCCGAGAAAACTGCCTTTACCACACCTTGGGGGACATATTGCGAAGAACGCTGGGGCAACGTATATAAGATCCATGACCACTATCTTCCACAGCATAATGCATCAGGAAATAGAGGTGTATGTGGACTATGTGATCATCAAGTCCAAAACTCAGGATGATCATGCGCGAGATCTAAAAAAATTCTTTGAACGGCTGCACAGGTACGATTTGAAATTCAACCCAACCAAATGCGCATTCGAGGTCCCGTCATGCATACTTCTGGGGTTCATAGTCAGCTGGAGGGGTATCTAGTTAGATCCAACAAAGATAAATTCTATTCGAGATCTACCTCCTCCACAGACCAAAAAGGATGTAATGAGCTTGTTGAGGAGAATGAATTATATTAGTCAATTCATCGCTCAGCTGAATTCCACATGAGAGACCATATTCAAATTACAAAAGAAAGATGCAGCGATCAAATGGACGGATGAGTGTAAAGAGGCTTTTGATAAGATTAAAGATTATATGTCCAATCCACCAGTCTTGGTCCTACCGGAACTAGGAAGGCCATTGTTTCTATACCTAACTGTCCTAGAAAATTCCTTTGGTAGCATTCTTGGGAAGTATGATATCACTGGAAAGAAAGAACATGCAATATACTACCTGAGCAAGAAGGTTACCAGTTACGAGGCCAAATACACCCTGCTAGAAAGAACATGTTGTGCCTTAACTTGGGTTGCTCAGAAATTGAGGCATTACCTACAAACCTACACCACCTACCTCATAGCCAGGATAGATCCTCTGAAGTACATATTTCAAAAACCAATGCCCACGGGGAGATTGGCAAAATGGCAAATCCTACTCACTGTATTCGATATAGTCTATATCACTCGCACATCAATGAAGGCCCAGACGTCAATGGACCATTTAGCCGAGAACCCGGTTGATGATGAATACCAATCCCTAAATACTTATTTCCCAGATGAAGAGGTGAATTCGGTGAAGGTAATGTCCGAGGATACACCTACTTGGAAAATTTTCTTTGATGGAGCGGTAAATGCAAAAGGTGTGGGAATTGGGGAAATCTTAATTTCACCCACCGGTCAACACTACCCAGCCACGCCTCGGCTTCGGTTCTTTTGCACGAACAATACAGCCGAATATGAAGCTTGCATCATGGGGATGAAAATGGCTACGACCAAGACGTCGAGGAACTATTGATCATGGGGGATTCAGATATAATCATCCGGCAAGCCCAAGGGGAGTGGAAAACTCGAGATGTCAAACTCATCCTTTATCGACAGCATGTGGAAGATCTTAGCAAGCGGCTCTAGACGGTAGAGTTCAGGTACATCCCTCGTTATCACAATGAACTAGCCGACGCACTTGCTACTTTGGCCTCGATGTTGCCTTATCTAGGAAACGCCTACATCGATCCCTTGGAAATCCAAATCAAGGAAAGGCATGGGTTCTGTAATGCGGTTGAGGCAGAACCAAACATCCAGCCATGGTACCATGATACCAAGATGTTTTTTGAAAATCAAGAATATCCTGAGCAAGCTACTGGGGACCAAAACAAAACCATCAGACGGCAGGCAAGTGGTTTCTTCTTAAGCGGTAAGGTTTTGTACAAAAAGACCCCGGACCTCAATTTATTAAGATAGTTGACGCCAAAGAGGCTGGAGAATCATGCGCGAGGTACATGCGGGAGTCTACGGACCACACATGAATTTCTTCCTTGTCTACGTCCACGGCTATGACCCCGATTACGACCATGACTAGATCCATGGCCTTTTAATGGGCATGTTCTAGAAAAGGAAATCATCCGAGCATGCTATTATTGGATAACCATGGAAAGGGATTGTTTTAGCTTTGTCCGAAAATGCAATCAATGTCAGGTGCACAGTGATTTGATTCATGCACCTCCCATGGAACCGCATCCCATGTTAGCACCCTGCCATTCGCAGCTTGGGGCATGGACGTCATTGGGCCGATTGAGCCAAAAGCCTCAAATGGACGTAGATTCATACTAGTTGCCATTGATTATTTCACAAAATGGGTCGAAGCCATCACTCTAAAATCGGTGACCAAGAAAGTTGTGGTGGATTTTGTGCATTCCAACCTCATTTGCCACTTTGGCATCCCAGCCACTATCATCACAGATAACACCGCGAATTTGAATAGCCGATTGATGGGGGAGATATGCGAACAGTGCAAAATAACGCATCGGAACTCCACACCTACCGGCCCAAAGCCAATGGTGTTGTCGAAGCAGCAAACAAAAAGATCAAGAAGATTTTGAGAAATATTATTCAAAACTCCATGAAATGACATGAGAAGCTACCTTTTGCATTATTGGGGTATCGTACAACCGTGCGCACATCAATTGGAGCAACTCCCTATCTTTTGGTCTACGGAACTGAGGCAATAATACCTACGGAGGTGGAAATATCATCTCTCCGGATCATTGTTGAAGCTGAGATTGAAGACACGGAGTGGGTCAGGACTCGCCTAGAACAGTTGGCCCTAATTGATGAAAAACGAATGGCAGCGGTTTGCCACGGGCAGTTGTACCAAAAAAGAATGGCCTGTGCTTATAACAAGAAAGTGTTCCCCAGGAATTTTGAGGTTGGACAACTTGTATTAAGGCGCATTCTTCCTCACCATCAGGAAGCAAAAGGAAAATTTTCTCCTAACTGGAAAGGCCCATACATTATCAGAAAGATATTGCTGAAGGGAGCATTGTACCTGGGCGACATCAAAGCGGATGATCCCGAAGCACCAGCGAATGCAGACGCATTAAAAAAGTACTATGTCTAGGCTTCATGTAGCAATGATTCAGTCCGGCTGAATGACGAAGGATTTCATTCCCGCTACCCAAACACTATCAACCTTGGTAAACCCATTTGATCCGGTTACTTTTCTTTGACCACCCTCTTCGGAACCTGGAAATGTTATTGAAAATAAAATGAAAATAAAATGAAAAAAAAGTGATGAAAAATGAAAAACAAAACAAAATAGTCTAGAAAATACCCCTGAACTACGTTCGACTTGATTCCGAAAGGATACGTAGTCAAGCACTTTCTGGGGTTCAGTCACATCAAAACAAAATCCCAAATTCCCCCCCTCCGCCAAAGAATAAAACTGGGGGAGATGATATAATGGCTCAGCCATGAGCTCACCGAAATGGTTCCAAAGTTGTAATTTCAATCAAATCCCTTTGCACCTCGAAACTCGTCCAAGTCCTTCCGATCAATGGGCAAAGGCGTAAGAATGGGAGACACCGTTGCTGGAACTTGATGCAGTCAAAACGGAGAGAAATAAAATGAGAGAGTCTTATCGGTGAAAACCTATGGGCACCATAAGGCGGCGGTGAGTAGAGAAACTAAAAATGAGAGAGTCTGCTTAGTGAAAACTCGTAAAGAGCACTTTCAGGCGATAGTAAGAAGAGAAATGAGAGAGGTCGATTGGCGAAAACCCTAAAAAGGGCATCATCGACCGAAAAGAAGACTTCTCTCACCATTGAAAGATCCTGGCAAGATTCCCTGGTTTCGAAATGCGGGTCAATGAGTTTATAAAAGTGGGAGAGGTTTGTGTGGGACAGGCACCCAGCCCAAGAAGCATGTCACGTCTATTTGAAGTCCGCGTGCACCCCAGATAAGTCCTCTTTTCTCCCAGAAAGGGATGCTTCTCTTTAAGTTCATTCCTTCTTGTTACTCTGCCTTGAATCCCTAACTCTATTTCCCGACACTAATACCAAGGAAAGACGGCAAGATCTGGCTTTACAGGGCTCTGCCTAATAGAAGTTGAATACCCAGTCTCAGTAAGCAAATCTAGCCGATCCCGACTGACCATGATGGCTGATGCTTCGAAAGCAAAAAGGGCTTGAAAAGAAAAAAAACGAAGTCAAATCAAAAAGAAGTAAAAGGTCGAGCTCCACTGGGCTAATTGGCTCGATGAAGTTTCAAAAGCCAAGGTACCCAAAGGTTCTGAAATGAAAGTTGGGGTAAATAAATAAAAGGCCTATGAAGACGAAATAAAAGTTGAGTCCCCATGATCAACAAACAAAGAAAAAATTGGAAAGTTAAAGGTCTTCTCAATAGAAACAGGGCCGGGATCAAGCAATCAAGGCCACAAAGCCAACTGCCGTCTCAAACTAACGATCTTTCTTTATTTCAAATCTGAAACAGGCACAATCCAAAGCAATCGTGCAAAAGGCAAATGCAACTAAAATAACGCATGAGATAGGAGCGGCTTCATAGCAACAATCAGCCCCAAAAGGGAAGTTTCCTTCAAATCGATTGTAATGAGACAGTGTCCATCAGATTTTTCAAAGCTACAAAATAATCGATTGTGAACCTTATGACAATCGATTGTGTTGAGGCAGTGTCTATCAGACTTTTCAAAGATACAAAATAATCGACTGTGAACCTTATGACAATCGATTGTGTTGAGGCAGTGTCTATTAGATTTTTCAAGACTGAAAAATAATCGATTGTCCATATAGCATAATCGATTATGTAAATGACCGTTGCCAAAATATTTTCAAACTCCGTCAGATAATCCATTATAAAATTTTAATAATCGATTGTTTGAAGTAAAATCTGAAAAAGATTTTTTGAACATTGCCAAGTATCTATTGTATATTTCTGATAATCGATTGTTTTAAGTAAAATCTGGAAACGATTTTTTGAACGTTGCCAGTAATCGATTATACGTCTTAGACAATCGATTATGCTGCGTAAAATCTGGGAATGATTTTTGGAACGATTGGAAAATAATCGATTGTGCCAATTAGACAATCGATTGTCGTAGCACAAAATCAGCAATTCTTAATTGGCAATTAGACAACGGTTATGCATGCTTTTGACACTATAAATACATCTTCAAATCAGTCTTCTAAATACAACAACTTATCATATTATTGCTAAAGCTTGCATACTCTCTTATTCATCATTTTCTATTCATTACATAAGTTTTTGAGAGCCAAATTCTTGACGAAAGTTGTTGCGTTCTTGAGCGTATTTATTCTACTCATATCTACTCTTAAGGAGAGTCTTGTTTTGAGTGCAAAGTGTTTTTATACACTTGAAGGGAAGTGTTAATCCCTTGTATTGTAAGAAGGAACATTGTGATTCCTTTGGTTGAAGTCTTGAAGTGTTGTATCTTCGAGCAAAGGTTGTTGAGACTTGTGTGACTCAAGTTCTCAGTTTGTAACGGTTTGTTAAGCACCCGTAAGCTTAACAAAGTTAGTGGAAATCTCAAGAGAGTCTCTCAGGGACTGGACTAACAACGGGTTGTGGTGAACCAGGATACATCGGTGCGTTCGTTCCTTATTATTTACTTATCGCACTTATTTCATTCCTGCAATTTTTAAATTCCGCAAGTTTACGCTGGTTTTTATTATAACGCTATTCACCCCCCCCCCCTCTAGCGTTAAGCGTATATTCTAACAATTGGTATCAGAGCCCAACTCTCTGAAAAACTTAACCGTTTGAGAGAAACAATTTATGGCTTCTACTCGTGATTCTTTTGCAGGAATAGGTGAAGGACAATGCTCCACCCGACCACCACTATTCGATGGCACAAACTATACGTACTGGAAGGAAAGGATGAGAATATTCATTCAATCGAATAGTTTCCATCTGTGGAAGGTTATAATGAAGGGAGAACAAATTCCAACCAAAAAGGTTGAAAATGAATGGGTTCCAAAATCCGAAGATGAATACGATGCGGATGATATCCGAAAAGTGCAGAACAACGCTAAAGCAATCAACTTATTATATTGTGCTGTAAACGCTGATGATTACAGAAAAATATCATGTTGCACAACGGCGAAGCAAATGTGGGATAAGCTGGAAATCACGTACGAAGGTACGGACCAGGTAAGAGAGGCTAAAGTTGATTTTCTAACCCATGCATATGAACTGTTTCACATGAAGGAAGGCGAAATGGTCGATGACATGTTCGAACGATTTTCAAAAATCGTTAATGACTTACATGCTCTTAAGAAGACCTTCACGAATAAGGAACTTGTCCGAAAAATTCTCCAAAGTCTCACTCCGGAATGGCGCTCCAAGGCCGACGCGATTCAAGAGTCTATTGGCATTTCAAATGTCACCATCAACGGATTAAGAGGTAACCTTAAAACTTATGAATCTACTATACTTAACCCTCTTGTTAATGATCAAAGGAAACAAAGAATCGCCCTCAAGGCAAGCACAAGTCAACCTCAAAATGATGAGGACGGAGATAACGAGCTCGGACTCGTTATTAAGAGATTTCAAAAGTTCATGCGAAAAGAGTATGAACGAAAAGGCAAACAACAAGGAGATCAAGTAAAGTGCTATGGGTGTGGAGAAATCGGGCACATTAAATCAAATTGCCCAAATGTCAAAAAGGAGAAGAAACCCTTCAAGAAACAACAAGCATACATATCTTGGGGAGGCGACTCCGGAGACGAGTCAAGTGAGGAAGAAGAAGACGAAACCGCAAATCTTTGTCTTATGGCACACGAAGACAATCAAGAAGAGGTATGTCAAATTTCTTCCAAAAACTTCTATTCTCTTGAGGAAATGCAAAATGCCTTTGATGAGTTGTATAGTGAATTCATTAAAGCATCCAAAACTGTTAAGAACATTAAGGAAAATGCTTCTTTGAAAGAAAAAGATTTTGAAAAACAACTCTCTTTGAAAGAAAAGGATTTGGAAAAACTGATTTTGGAAAATGAGAAGTTGAAAGAAGAAAACAATTTTTTCGGCAAGAGAAGCGCCGACAAACCCGAGAGTTCTAGTAAAAATTGTACTTCTTGCATGCATCTAAAAGATGAGGTAGAAAGACTTAAGGGCACCTTAGATAAGTTTAATTCTTCTCATAAAAATTTGAATGAGGTTCTTGTTAATTTGAAATCGACCAAACATGGGATAGGTTTTAAAAACGAGCCTAAAGAAAAAGTTGAAGCCAAACCCCAACCACCTAAGGCTCAACCTAGGACAAATAAAACAAATGTTCATCCTAGAGATAACAATCCTAGAATCAACATGCATGCCAGACCAAACACTAGAAGAAACTTTGAACTTTTTAGGACACCTAGAAATGGCCTTCAACCTAGAAATAACTATTCTAGAAATGATGCATATCCTAGACCAAACACTAGAAGAAACGTTGAACATTTTAGGACACCTAGAAATGGCTTTCAACCTAGAAATAACTATTCTAGAAATGCTGCATATCCTAGAACAAATAGTAGGAGAAATGATTTTCATGAAATGCGCAATAGTCATATTGTCAAAAATAGAGTAAACAAATTTCGTCCGTCCAACTACTATCAACCTAGACGAATGCATAATCCTAATGTCATTTGTCATTATTGCAATAGAATTGGACATATTGCTCCTGCTTGTTTCACTAGACATAGATACTTAACTGCATGTCAAGCATAACTGCATGTTACACCTAACTCTCAAGGACCCAAAACAGCTTGGTTTACCAAAGACTCATTAATTTGTCTTGTAGGTATGTTTGAAGGGATCAAGTGTACTTTGGTACCTTGATAGTGGATGCTCCAAACACATGATCAGAGACGAATCCAAGTTCCTTCAACTAGAACATAAGGAAGGAGGAAGCGTTATTTTTGGAGATAACAAAAAGGGAAAAATTATCGGCATTGGATCGGTCGGTAGTTTAAACTCAATGAGTCCTCAAGACAAAGTACAAGAGGAAACTCCTAAGGAAATTCAAGATGAAATCTTGGAACAATTATCGGAGGAAGCGCCACAACTGGAAAAAGAAACGAAACTGCCTAACGCGTGGAGGACAATCAAAGACCATCCTCTCGAACAGGTAATTGGCGACATTGAACAACAGGTAAGTACTCGAAGCACTCTTAAGAACACCTTAGGACACACTTCTTAAGAGAGCACGTTCTCAATTGGCCAACATCTTCACAAGGCCTATTTAGCGAAAAAGTTCTTTTCCGAATCTATAGTAAACTCTGAACTCTTGACTTCACATTGATCTAAGTCATTATTTGTTTACAAATTACTAACTTGAGCGTCGGAGACGTCTAATTCTCTTTTGCAGGTATCGCCCTAAAAGCAGGGGGAATTAAAAAGACTGGTGCAGAATAATCGATTCCTCTTTAGAATAATCGATTTCTCTTTAGTACATAATCGATTATCAAGTATCAATAATCGATTACGTTGACATTATTTGCTTTATTATTAATTTATGAAGTTGAAATTTTTGATTAATCAATAAATGAGTTATTTACTTATTCTATTTTTTTGCTAATGTCAAAAGGGGGGAGAATAAGGGCTATGCACTTAATATTTATTGGCACAAATTGAGGGGGAATTCATATGTTGAGGGGGAACAAATTGCATATATATATATATATATATATATATATACTTGTCTTGGATCGTCATTATGAATTACCTAATATGCATATCCCGATTAAGGTTTGCCATTATCAAAAAGGGGGAAATTGTTGAAACACGTTCTCAAGGCACTAAACTAAACGTGTGTTCATATTTGCAGGTTTTGATAAATGACAAACGATGCGCAATTGACATATGACGAGGTCCAAGCACAAGAGCTCAATTGATACATAACGAAGTTCAAGCACAAGACAAACAAAGATCAAGATTAAACAAAGTTATACATGAGTCGCTCTTTAATTGTGATCTTGATCCAACAATTTAACTCAAGACTTGGCTTCTCTCGTAAAAACACTTTTATCAAATCATGCATATTTAATTTAGAGCAAAATGATTTTAAATCATGCATATTTATTTTAGCAAAATGATTTTTAAACATGCCTCTAAAATCTGGACAAAGATAATCGATTATGTACTTATGATAATCGATTATGTTAAGGCAGCTGCAAGACAATCGATTGTGTACCTTATGACAATCGATTGTGTTGAGGCAGTGTCCATCAGATTTTTGAAATCTGCATGACAATCGATTGTGTACCTTATGACATTCGATTGTGTTGAGACAGTGTCCATCAGATTTTTCAAAGCTACAAAATAATCGATTGTGAACCTTATGACAATCGATTGTGTTGAGGCAGTGTCTATCAAACTTTTCAAATATACAAAATAATCGATTGTGAACCTTATGACAATCGATTGTGTTGAGGCAGTGTCTATTAGATTTTTCAAGACTGAAAAATAATCGATTGTCCATATAGCATAATCGATTATGTAAATGACCGTTCACAAAATATTTTCAAACTCCGTCAGATAATCGATTATAGGATTTTAATAATCGATTGTTTGAAGTAAAATCTGAAAAAGATTTTTTGAACGTTGCCAAGTAATCGATTGTATATTTCTGATAATCGATTGTTTTAAGTAAAATCTGGAAATAATTTTTTGAACGTTTCCAGTAATCGATTATACGTCTTAGACAATAGATTATGCTGCGTAAAATCTGGGAATGATTTTTGGAACGATTGGAAAACAATCGATTGTGCCAATTAGACAATCGATTGTCGTAGCACAAAATCAGCAATTCTTAAACGGTTATGCATGCTTTTGACACTATAAATACATCTTCAAATCAGTCTTCTAAATACAACAACTGATCATATTATTGCTAAAGCTTGCATACTCTCTTATTCATCATTTTCTATTCATTACATAAGTTTTTGAGAGCCAAATTCTTGACGAAAGTTGTTGCGTTCTTGAGCGTATTTATTATACTCATATCTACTCTTAAGGAGAGTCTTGTTTTGAGTGCAAAGTGTTTTTATACACTTGAAGGGAAGTGTTAATCCCTTGTATTGTAAGAAGGAACGTTGTGATTCCTTTGGTTGAAGTCTTGAAGTGTTGTATCTTTGAGCAAAGGTTGTTGAGACTTGTGTGACTCAATTTCTCAGTTTGTAATGGTTTGTTAAGCACCCGTAAGCTTAACGAAGTTAGTGGAAATCTCGAGAGAGTCTCTCGGGGACTGGACTAGCCACGGGTTGTGGTGAACCAGGATACATCGGTGCGTTCGTTCCTTATTATTTACTTATCGCACTTATTTCATTCCTGCAATTTTTAAATTCCGCAAGTTTACGCTGGTTTTTATTATAACGATATTCACCCCCCTCTCGCGTTAAGCGTATATTCTAACAATTCCCTATTTATCTTGGCATAACCCGTGGATCCCCTTAGCATAACCCAGGAACTCTTTATTCATATCCCGGCATAACCCGTGGATCCCCTTGGCATAACCCATGAGTCTTTTTCTTCCTATCCTAACATAACCCGTGGATCATCCAGGCATAACTCGCGGATCCCCCTGGCATAACCCAGGAGCCTTTTTCTTCCTATCCCGGCATAACCTGTGGATCCCCCTAGCATAATCTAGGAGCCTTTTTCTTCCGATCCCAGCATAACCCGCGGATCCCCCTGACATAACCCAGGAGCCTTTTTCTTCCTATCCCGGCATAACCCATGGATCCCCTGGCATAACCCAGGAGCCTTTTTCTTCTTATCACGGCATAACCTGCGATTCCCCCGGCATAACCCAAGAGCTTTTTTCTTCTTATCCCGTCATAACCCATGGATCACCCTGGCATAATCTAGGAGCCGTTTTCTTCCTATCCTGGTATAACCCGTGGACCCTCCTGACATAACCCAGGAGCCCTTTTCTTTCTATCCCGGAAAAACCCGGAGATCCTTCTGGCATAACCCAGGAGCCTTTTTCCTCCTATCCCAGCATAGCCCGTGGATCCCCCTACATAAACTAGGAGCATTTTTCTTCATATCCCGGCATAACCCGTGGATCCCCCTGGCATAACCCAAGAGCTTTTTCTTCCTATCCCGGCATAACCCGTGGATCCCCCTGGCATAACCCATGAGCCTTTTTTCTTCCTATCCCGGCATAACCCATGGATCCCTCTGGCATAAACCATGAGTCGTTTTCTTTCTATCCAGGAATAACCTGCAGATCCCCTTGGCATAACCCAGGATTCTTTTTATTCTTATCTCAGCATAACCATAGATCCCCCAGGTATAACCAAGGAGACTTTTTCTTCCTATCCCAACATAACCCGCGGATCCCCCTGTCATAACTCATAACCAAGGAGCCTTTTTCTTTCTATCCCGGCATAACCCGTGGATCCCCTGGCTTTAGGAGCCTTTTTCTTCCTATCCCGGCATAAGCCGCGGATCCCCTTGGCATAACCCAGGAGCCTTTTTCTTCCTATCCCGGCATAACCCGTGGATCCCTCTGGCATAACACAGGAGCCTTTTTCTTTTTATCCCGACATAAACCGTGGATCCCCCTGGCATAACCTAGGAGCCTTCTTCTTCCTATCCTGGCATAACCCGTGGATCCCCCTGGCATAACTTAGGAGCCTAATTTTCTATCCCGGCATAACTCGTGGATCCCCTTGGCATAACCCAGGAGCCTTTTTCATTCATCCCGGCATAATCCGCGGATCTCCCTAGCATAACCCAAGAATCATTTTCATTTTATCCCGGCATAACCCATGGATTTTCCCTTTCATCCCCCAGCAGGGACCCTTTATTCCTATCCCGGCATAACCCGTGGATTCTCCTCTTATCCCCAACAGTGACCCTTTTTCTTTCCTGGCATAACCCGACCATCTGCCAGCATAACCTGGCAATCTTTCCAAAGAACATAGAATCCAGGCGCTTATTGCTTTCAATAAAGAAATAGCTTAAACTTTGCAAATAACTCATGAAAACTGGGGCAGAAAATCTCGTTCGTTTGTTTGTTTTTGTTGTCCGGACGGGTCTTTACCTCAAGACACAGGATTCGAGGCAACCAAAAGAATGAGTCTCAATACGGAATAAAGAATATAAGAAAAAAGAAACAAATCCAAAGTGATTGAAGAAGAAAGATGTGGAGTGCTCAAATTTGATTCAAAATCACAAGTTCCGCATGGCCCGCTCCGCTAAAATGCTGAAGAAAGAGCTGGCACCTACAGTGTACGATCATCAAGATTCAGATCAAGTCTACAGCAACTCCAGCTGAGACACAAGATCAAGTTTCAAGAGATTTATATATATGAATCGTGTAACTCATAGTTGATAGGCATAGCTAGCTTAGCTTTTGATTTTTCTTTTGGTGTAATAATGGGGTCAGCAAGCAGTAGCAGCAACATCAGCAGTAAAAGCACAGCCCCGGTAGTCCCAGCTACCAACCATTCCTGAACTATATTGACTTGATTCCTCTTTAACCGAGGATATGTATGCAACCTTTGAAGCAGGGTGCGATCAAGCTTTTCAAAACGCTTCTCATGGAGTGTCGAGCAAGCAACAATCTCTCATGATTTCTCATTTATCTTTTCCCAGAAACCCTCCGTGTCTCCGAGCAAAGAGGGGCAGCTGTGATCACGTGATTTTTTCCCTATATGAATTACTCCCAGAAATTCAAACTAAATGATTTCGTTCATTATTTTGCAATTTTGTGGACTTTTGTGACATTTATGTTAATTGTTTTCATTTTGATTATGCATTTTAATTAATGAAATGTATAAAAAAATATACTTGGCATTTGCATTTAGGGTTTAATTTCACATTTCAGGATTAATTAGTAATTAAGTTACTTTACAAAGAAGAAAACAACAAAAATGATTCTTTTACGTTTATACTTTTAATTTGTCTTAGGTTGCATTTAAATTAGGAGTTGGTAAATTTGGGTTTTTGATTTAAAAATTTTCATTTAATAAAAAAAATTATAAATAAAAACAAAAACAATAAAAGAAAAGAACACAAATGAAAAAAATAAAATGAAAAGTCTAGTCTTAATAAACACCAAATTTTTGGCCATTTTTCAGCCAAATCCCACTCAAGTCCGGTCCAAATGACGCCTCATCCTAGTACGGTCCATCGGACGCCCCAAAACGATGTCGTTTCATATGAATCAATTCTGGCCGTCGAGGATCTTTAATCCTACGGTCAGGAACGGGGGTTCATTTGATATAATAATGTCGGATAGGCCCTCCCTACCCCTCAATCGTCTCCATTCTCTCCTTGTAACGCCAGCATAATGCATCCCCTTTTCCACCGTCCTCCGTCGTCCGCCTCCAACCGAAAATCGCCTCCGCCGACGGCCGGTCACCAAACTACACCAAAAATACAACCCTGAACCGCCTTCCTCTCCCCTTTCCAAATCCGTGATTAGTTTTCTTCAAACACTAGTTGATCCTCTCAAATATTATTAGAAGATTCTGGAAAAACCCCTAAATCACCCAAACCCAACCAGATTAACACCCTAGTACCCTCTCCCTCTCCTCTTTCCCCATCCGACTTCAGTTCCTCTCAAATCACACCAGAGTTCCTCGAATCCGCAAAACCCTAGCGCTGCCACAAGTTTCTCCGATTGCGGTGCCGCCTCCAAATCACTTCAAACTCACACCCTATACTTTCTTCACCCTAATCTACCTAAATCCCAAACCAATTCTCTTTAAATCCAACTTTAACTCCACGAATCTAGATCTAGGGTTTACTGTCAAGGTTGTTTGAATTTCCAGGTCAGCTAGTGTTTGAGTGGTTTTAAAATTGTGTTATGTGTTTGTTCTTGGCAAGAACAACCACATAACATTATTTGAGAACCAAATTCGAGTTCATGCGAGTTTAAATCTCAAAATCAGTAAGTTTCTCCTTGATTTGATGCTTGATCCAGTTTGATTTTACTTTAGTTCAATCCTTGTTCTGATTCTGTTCTTGTGATTGTTTTGATTTTTTCGTTTGATTTTTGTTTTGATTTGGTTTCTGATTCTAATTTTCGTTTGATCGTGTTTTGTGATTTCTTATTTTAGTTAAATTTTTGTTTCGATGTCGTTGTGATGAATGTTTCCTGGTTTAATTCAGTGTTACTAGTATAGGCTTTAATTTTACTAATTAGTTAATTAGATTGGATTTTTTCTGTTATGTTGTTAACTGTACTTAGAATTAAATTCGATTCAATTTGATTCATTAGTATTAACTAGAATTATTTTCTAGCCTTGACTGCTTTGTTTTGATTATTGGAATTTTAATAGTTTAGTTGTTTGGATATAGTTGAATTAGAATAGTTTGAGTTTAACTATAGTCAAAATCTAACTAGGGTAAAAAGGGATGGGGTTAGTTTGACTAGACTTAGTAATTTCAGGCCAGTTCAAGGGCAATACAGGTAATTCAATAGATAGGGAATCATTCAAAATAACCGAATTGGAAACCCTTAGAACCTTCTAGATGGGGTTCCAATTTAAATTTCAGAAAGCTTAGTGATATAACTTGGGTAACAAGTCATTAATAAAAGGACTAACTAGCTGAAACTGAAAAATAATAGAAGGACTAAGGGTGCAAAGTAAAATCTGAAAGAAGCCCTAAGGGTTGCCTATAAAAAAAGGCATATCCCTACCTCGTTTTACAAGTTTGGAGAGGTCTGGAAAAGGTAAGGAAGCACTGAAAACTTCAGTAGCATAAAACTCTCAAATATCACTATTCCATTAAACTAAGGAGTGATTTTGAAGCTTTAGATTCTAAAACATCTTGAATAAGGTTAAAAATAGCTTGAATAGTCCTATTAATTCAGTAGTAAAGGTTTAAGAGAATCCTGGAGTATTTTGAATTCTCACTTGGGTTATTCAAGCTGAATTTTGTGTTTGTTGCTGTGTTATTTGAGTAAAATCACTTCCTAAGTCATTTGATAGCATTTTCTGGGTGGAATTAACTCCAAACTGATGTTAATTGTTGTTGGCTATTGTTTATTGCTGCTGACTTCTTCCTTCTTCCTATTTTGATTCGAATTCCAGGTATATATTTGGTCTCCAGTGATATGTAAAGATGGGATCAGCATATTTGAAGAAAATTTGTGAATCATTACCTGTTTTATTTTCTCCTCCATGAGTTCCCTGCTATTTGTGCTTAGTCTAGAGGTTTAGCATAACTGTGTCGTTGAACATTTCATTATTTGTATTAATAGGACTCTTAAACTATGCTCAGAATAACACAAGTATCATGTTAACTTTAGTGTAGTGAATCCTAAATTTGCCACCCTGTCACCTTGAATTTTGAGTCTATGCTGGTGTTGTAGCTTTATAATTCATAATTGAAATGATGTACAAACAGTGTTAAGTATTCGTGTTTCCTGTGAATTCATAGTCTGAATGTGCTAGCTATTCCGTTCAATTTTAGTCTTTGCGAAATTTTGAGGTGTATTAATTGAAGTTGAATGGTTGTCGAACTTTAGTATACTCACATTAGTTCATCAGAATGCAAATAAGTTAAAAGTGTATATGGAATTTGACCTTAAAATCAACAGTTGTCCGACTTGAAAGAGCTTAATTTGTTCATTTGATATAAAATTGCTAAGTCCAGCTTTGAAAATAAATTTAATGCTTTTAAAATCTGATGGAAGTCCGATGTTGGTTTGGCTCATTTATATACCAACGAAGTGCGAATAAGGAGTTGTCGTTTGAATAAAATCAAGCATGTGCTTAAGGTCCAAAGTATGGAGCAGCTCTATAGCTGAGGCCCAGCGTTGGGCAGCCCTATAAGGTTGAATGGATTCTCAATCCTTTTGGGCCAATTTTGAAGCACAATGTGTTGATATATGCAAATAATCTATATCAGTTTTGGTTGATACATGCTTTAATCAGTTCTTTTTGAATAACAATTAGTATCAATTTGGTTTATAATAATTGATTGATTCATGTTTTGATGAACATTCTTAGTTTAAAATAACAATTGATATTGTTGAGAAAAATGACTGTTATCATTAGTATGCCATTTACTAACATTTGATATGATCTTGTTTATAACGATTGGTATCGTCAATGGTTTAAATTTTTTTTGGTATAGTCTTTTTGCTAATGCCAAAAGGGGGAAGAATATGGGCGATATGCATGCCTTAATTGAATATTCCCCCTCAATTAAGGCATGCATATCGCCCATATTCTTCCCCCTTTTGGCATTAGCAAAAAGACTATACCAAAAAAATTTAAACCATTGACGATACCAATCGTTATAAACAAGATCATATCAAATGTTAGTAAATGGCATACTAATGATAACGGTCATTTTTCTCAACAATATCAATTGTTATTTTAAACTAAGAATGTTCATCAAAACATGAATCAATCAATTATTATAAACCAAATTGATACTAATTGTTATTCAAAAAGAACTGATTAAAGCATGTATCAACCAAAACTGATATAGATTATTTGCACATATCAACTCATTGTGCTTTTATTCAAAATACGATAACTAACCGACGTTCCCCCTTAATGCATTAAGGTTTAGTGCTTGGTGCATCCACTACAATATTGTAGTCTTCAAGCACACCTGCAAAAAGAACCTAAAAATAGATTTTTGGTACCCAACTTCTTTTGGGTCCTTGGGGGTTAGGATAACAACAATTATAATCAACACATAAATTTCTATGTTTAGCAAAACAAACGGGTGCAATGTGTCCTACCCGATTACAGTAATGACATATAACATTAGGATTGTGCATATGTCTAGGTTGAGCCAAATGCGTTCTAGGTGATCTAAAGTCATTCCTAGACGCGTTGAAATTCCTAGAGTCATCTCTAGGTGGTCTAGAATAATTATTCCTAGACTCATTAGCAAAAATCCTAGAATCATTTCTAGGTTGCGCAACTCCATTTCTATCATGATTCTTATTCATTTTACGCCTATAGTTATTCCTAGGCTTTTTCTTCTTTGTTTCAGCTTTAGGAATATCAACACTACGTGTTTCTAGTGCTTTCCTAAGTTTTGTGTTCTCTAGTTTTAAAGAACTACAAGAAGAACAATTTGAACATGTATCAATAGAAGAAGCTTCATTCAATTCCTTGATTTTATTTTTAAAAACAGCAATGTCATTTTCCAAAAATTTGTTTTCTTTTTCTAAAACTTCAATTTTGTTTTTAAGAACACCATTTTCATTAATCAATTTTTCAAAATCTATTTCTTTCAAAGAAGAGGATTTTTCAAAATCTTTTTCTTGTAAAGAAAGTGTTTTCTGAAAATCTGTTTGCAAAGAAAGTGATTTCTACAAAGAAAGTGTTTTCTTCAATTCTTTTATCAATTTGGAAGCATTGACAAATTCACCATACAATTCATCATAGGCATTTTGTAAATCTTCAAATGAGTGAGAGTTAGATGTACTTACCTCTTCTTCTCCGTTTGCCATGAGACATAAAGCGCCGGCTTCATTGCCCGAGCTGTCTGAGTCCCGTGATACGCGCCTATGGTGTTTCCTCTTTTTCTTGTCCTTCTTCAAAGACTTACAAAACTTTTCAAATATATCACTGGAAGTATTTTCATCATCCCTTTCCGAATCACTTACCTCTTCTCTTTTAGAGGATGAGGCTTTGAGGCAAAATTTGAATCACTTCTAAGATAAGGATTAAGAATTGTGCTATCATAAGTTTCGAGGTTACCTCTTAGTCCATCAATTGTGATATTCGTGTATTCCATCGACTCTTGGATGGCATTGGCCTTGGAACGCCATTCGGGAGTGAGACTCCGTAGGACTTTTCGAACAAGATCTTTGTTCGTGTAAACTTTACCGAGAGCATGGAGATCGTTGACGATTCTTAAAAATTGTTCAAACATAACACCAATAGGTTCCTTCTCCATTTTAAAAGTTTCATATTTATGAGTTAGAAAATCAATTTTGGATTCTCGGACTTGAGGCATACCTTCATAAATAATCTCGAGTTTGTCCCACATCTCCTTGGCGGTTGTGCAGCAAGAGATTTTCCGATAGTCATTCGGATTCACCGCACAATATAATACATGGATGGCCCTTGCATTATTTTCAACTATCTTCATGTCCTTGGCATCATATTCATCTTCCTTCTTTGGAACCGTGATTTCTCCAACTTTCTTTGTCGGCATTGGTTCACCGTTTTTGATGATTTGCCACAAACGAAAATTGTTGGCTTTGAGGAAGATACTCATCCGCCCTTTCTAATATGTATAGTTTGTTCCGTCAAATAGTGGAACGCAAGTGGTGGATTGTCCTTCATTCATCATTCCTGCTTTCAATATTCTATACACAAAAATATATATAGCTCTCAACCGGTTAAGGCTTTCAGAGAGTTAGGCTCTGATACCAATTGTTAGAATTTATGCCGTTCACTAGAGGGGGGTGAATAGGGAGGCACGAGAATATTGAAATATTGCGGAATTTAAAATTGCTGGAATAAGTAAATACGGTAATTGAAAAAATCAAGAAAGAACACACCGTATTTTATCCTGGTTCACCACAACCCGTGGCTAGTCCAGTCCCCGAGAGACTCTCCCGAGATTCCACTATCTTCGTCAAGCTTACGGGTGCTTAACAAACCGTTACAGTTGCTCAAGGATACCGCACCTTAAGACTTCACTTGCTTGAGGATACCTCACCCCAAGACTTCAACCACTAAGACTTTGGGTACTTAGCAAACCCGACAAATGAGAAGATATGTTCTTCTCAAACAACTCTCTTTTACAACAAATACTCTCTCAATAGAGTGGATAAAGAGAAACAAAATAAGCTCTATGAACAACACAAAGTTGTCTATCAAATGGCTCAACAAAAGCTCTAAGATGATGCTTGAAAATGATCAATATGTATATCAATATATGCAGGAGTTGTGTGTTTAAAATCAGCTCAAAAGACCTCTTTTTATAGGTGAAAAAGTGGTGCTGACCGTTGCTTAATTGACAAATAAAATCCCTGATTCTTGCTTCGACAATCGATTGTTTGGAGGTGACAATCGATTGTCTGACCAACGTTCAAAAAAGATTCCTAATTTTAGGCTAAACAATCGATTGTTAACCCTGAATAATCGATTGTTCTTCAACGTTCAAAAATCAATTTAGGATTGTGGAACGGTCAAAAATTAATCGATTGTATGAAAGTGACAATCGATTGTTGACAATCGATTGTGGGACAAAGACAATCGATTGTTTTGATATTTAAAAACCGGTTGCATACTGTCTCAAAATAATCGATTGTTAAAGTGGACAAATCGATTGTCAACAATCGATTGTTAAAGTAGACAATCGATTATGTTGTTCCAGTGTTCAAAACTTTGGCAACGGTCGATTATATACACTTGATATACACTGTGTATATCAGAGTATACCAGAATTGAAAACTTACTTCAAAACCCATTTTGGTTGAAATAAAAACGTTAAAATCATTTTATTTGAAGTATATATTAAAAATATTTATGATATATATAATTTAATAAAGTGATTTTATGCATGTTTATGATGACCTAATGTTGAGCCAAAGGATAAGATAACTTAAACGTTGTCCTTACATTGGTTCTACCAAACGACCTACGTCTTGGGTCTTCGGTCTTGAACTTCTTTGGCTCATTCATGCAATTCCGTCATCAGTATGCTTCTCGCCATTTGATTATATCGTTGTTTGACACTTGACTTCATTGTTTGTCATTCATCAAAACCTATACCTGAAAATCATGCTCATACAACCAAAGTGCACATATCAAAGGTATACATGATTTCCAACACTCTATAGCTGAGGCCCAGCGTTGGGCAGCCCTATAAGGTTGAATGGATTCTCAATCCTTTTGGGCCAATTTGAAGCACAATGTGTTGAAAATTTTATTAAAGCCATTATTTTAAATTTATAGTGTAATTTTGGGCTTTCCAAGTTAAGTAGCACGTTTGAATTAGGAGGCTTTCCTCTTGTTTAAGTGTGGACTTGAATTTGAGGCCCAAATGCCTTTAATGATATTAACGGTAGTTTATTAACAATGCTAATAAATTAGGCCTTTAGAGATAATCTTAATAGAAAATCATAGTTCTTTTAGTTTGGTCTTTAAAATAAAACGAGGTGCGCCGCGCCAAATAAAATTGTAAAATTGCGCGGCCCTCTTTAAGCACTTCTTTAAAATATTTAGAACCTGGGACGTGCCATTTAGTGAATGATCATGGAATCCCGCAAAGGTAATAACACGTTAGTCGCTTTAGGCACGTTCTTTAATAATTTTACCTTCTTAAATTCGGGTGAGTATTTCATGTGACCCAAATCCAAATCCCAAAACGTTGAGTCGAGGATCCGGGTGTATTTCATGTGACGTGATCCAAAAACTAGTTTTAAACGACGTTCAATTTCCTAAAATTATTAATTAAAAGCGGTAAATAATTTCAAAATGCACTATATGATGGCATGTATTAAAATCAGATTTTTAACCAATTATAAGAGTTTAAGCGACCGTGCTAGAACCACGGGATCCGGGGGTGCCTAACACCTTCCCTCGGGTCAACAGAATTCCTTACTCAAGAATTTCTGGTTTGCGGACTTCATTCGGGAAGTCGAAAATTTCCTTGATTTGTGATTCAAGATAAACAAGTGACTTGGGACACCAAAACCAAACCTATCCCAAATGGCGACTCTGAAAAATTCAATAAATAATCTCATTTCGTATAATGTCGCTTAAATTAGAAAAACTCCCTTATACACTATCCTTTGGGATAAGTGTGTAAAAAAAAGGCGTGACAATTAGATTTAAAGTAGGAAACCTTAATTAACAAAAAAGGAAACTATCTACATTGGGTTTTTTCATAGGGGCAAGTGCAAAGATTGTCATTCTCAGTGATGCTTTTTAAAGATTAATCTGTACTTATTTTGTTCTAAAATCTTAAATTAAAAATATTAATTTAAGGATAACTCATAATATTTTTATCTTAAATAATTGAATTAAAAAATTAGGACGCGAAGACTAATTCTTAAATAACAGATACTTAGTGTCATTTCTAGTTTTTCATAGTGAGAGAGTAAAGAAGCCCATTCATTACAATTCCAAAGTAGATTTGTCTTGCATAAACTTGGTCCAAAAGTTTATTCGCAAAAGCCTCGGTCTATTTTATTTGTAACCAATGGATTCTAACTGGGATATTTATTTGTTCATGCTAAGTTGTATGTCGTTACCAGATCGTATTTTTTTAAATAAAAATTCTTTTGCTACTTTTTGAAAATCCAAAAAATTTAATTAAAGAGGATAATATCTGTATTGAAAGAAAAAAAAAAGGCGAAATAATTTTCTGATCGCTAAAATTTGTAGAGATTTTTAAAGTTGATACATAAACTTTTATTTTTTCTATCTGAACACTCGAACTTATTTTTAACATAACTAATAAAAACATTTTACTATTGATCATGCCTATATGACATTAGCGTGAAAATTCCCTTCTCAACGCCCAACAGTACAAAAAATTATAAAATAAATATGGCATTTGCAGCTCAACAAAAAAAGGCCCTTCATTCCATGCTAGGAAGTAAACTCACCCACCTCAAAATCCCAGATTCCTCTTCTAGTGATCCAGACTTTGATTTCTCTGAAGTTTTTGGTCCTCGTACTTCTTCATCATCTTCTAATTTTCTAACAGACCCACAAATCATTCACAGTAGGGGAGCTGCAAATCATTATCGTATTTTGGAATCGCGAGTTTCAAATTCTTCTTTGCTTCATTCTTGATAAGAACTACAGAATCATCACTTCCAGCGTAAGAGGCAGCACAAGCAGAAATGGTAACATCTATCCCAAGTTTCTTCCTTTTTTTTCAAACCATTCCTTCTGAAATATTTCTCCTTGTACGAAAATTGTAGGCTTTCTGCACTTGATAATTACTTCCTCCAATAACTAATTTATAAATCTTAAAATGGTTATTTTTCAGGCCGAATGTCAGTAGCCCGTTCTCGTCATCCAAGATATGGAAACACCCATTAGCAAAAGTACCACGCCTAACCATCCCAAAAAATTTATCTCCAAGATCAAATTTATACTTCACCCACAAGCTAACTCCACGTTCTAGCACATATACTTCCAAAATACGATAATGATTTGTCACAACTTTAAAGAAAACAAATTACCGTGCTGATCGAAAAATTTCTCCGGCAATTTACCAAGCTAGAAAAAAATAGAGGAAAAAACGAAAGGAGTACTGATATGGAAGTAGAAGAAAGAGTTGCAGGGGTGTCTGGAGGGGGAGGGGGAGGGGGAGACGGGAAAGAACGGGAAAGGGGAAGAGGAAGTTGGAAGGGTTTAAGTGTTTTCTTTTTTATTGTATTTATTGTTAATTTTAAAATATAACAATAGATGATAATTTTTATTTAAAAATTATTATTAGTTGGGTGGGGTCTTAGTTTTGGATTGGTCAATTGCTGGATGGATGAACACGTCTGTGTATGTATAATACATGCGCATAGGTTCAATGATCAAATGTGTTTATTAATTATGAAAAAAATAAGTTTGAGTGTTCAAATGGGAAAACCCAAAATTTGTGTATCGGCTTCCAAAAGCCCTATAAATTTAAGCGGTCAGTAAGACATTTCGCAAAAAAAATTCCTTCAATATTTTACTTGGTCCAATTCTATGGTAACTTATTATTTTTAAAATATGCATATGTGTATTATTTTAAGATTTTAAAATAATTTGTGTTATATTAAATTATTAGACGTATTTATGCTTAATGTTTTAGTTTGTTAGATTAATTTGAAGTATTATTAATTTATTATGCATGAAAATTTAGTTTATTATTTATTTGTTAATTTAAAATTATACTAAACCCAGCCCGGCCCGGCCAGGCCCCCTTAACCCGTAATCCGTACGGTTCAATTTTTACTCGGATAAACCCAAACCCGTTTAGACCCAACCCGTAACTAGTATGGGTCCAAAAAATATAGGCCCGGCCCGGCCCGGCCCACCCGTTTAACACCTTTAGTTTGAATAGATTGTATTATTTGTTATTGTTTCATGATATCATGCACCAACAATATAAAGAATAAGCTTGCACTATTATAAAAAAAAATTATTGTACAGGGTAAAATTGTTATATAAAAATATATGATAAATGGTGAAAATTAGTTAATAAAAATGAAGGTTGAGATGAGAGAAAGAGACAAAATAACCATGCAACCAACCAAATCCTCTCTTAGTTACTTAACGATGGATTTAAATACGATATAATAAAATTTAAGTAACAATCAAAATAAACATAGTATTTAAAGTAACAATACGCTACAATACAATAGGTGACAACCATCAAAACAAGTTGTTAGATACAAAGTTATTTAATTTTCTTATAATCAATAACTCTTAATAAAAGTCACATAATACATTTTCCCTCCTCTAGTCGCAGTTTGTTTCAAATCTCCTAAATCAGTATGAATTAAACTTAATAATTCAGATTCTCTAAAATCTTACCAACCAAATCCTCTCTTAGTTACGTAACGATGGATTTAAATACGATACAATAAAATTTAAGTAACAATCAAAATAAATATAGTATTTAAAGTAACAATACGCTACAATACAATAGGTGACAACCATCCAAACAAGTTGTTAGATACAAAGTTATTTAATTTTCTCATAAGTATTTCTCAATTGACATTATAGCTAATCCACTTAACCTTTCTTATGACATCATTGTTCTTAGGTAAGATTTTATCAATTTTAATTTTGAAAACTTCTCTCCGCTGAACCAACGGTAACTTGAATTATGAACATTATTCCATAAGCAATTTAGGTATTTATATAAGAATTAAATTTTTTTATTTGATTAAATGTATCAATTAAACTGTTATCTTCTAATTGTACTATTTTCCTTAATACCTTTAATTCAAAAGATGAATCTAAAATATCAAAATATCGAATTGATTATTATGCTTTAAGGAACATTCAAGATTAAGGTAATATTTTTTAAAATTTCCAACATCTAATGATCTTAGTTTTTACTGCCAAATAGAAAACCAAAAATACTTTTGTATGTTTCGAATTGTTCAAATCTGTTTTGAAGTGAAAAAATAGCCTTTTCTCTTATGTATAAAAATAATTAACTCTAAAGGACTCTTCAAGAAATTTTGAAATTTCATTATCAAGATTCGCATCAAATTGATCCTATATATCACGTGTTTCTTATGAAATTCAGGTTCGATATTCATTTCAACTGCATATTTCCTCAGTAGTAATTATAGGAGTAGCAAATTCTTCTTCTCTATATTTGTTAGAAAGAAATCAAATTTTTTCACTTTACATAACACTTTTTAAAATTTATTTACATAATCTATTAGATGTAACAAAAAATGGGATCCCTATAAATATGGGACCTAAAGCGATTACTTTATTTACTTTATGGAAGGATTGCCCCTCAGTTAATTATAAGCTTTATTATATTATTTTTCTTCTTTCGAAAAGTTTTATCTTTTCGATTCCAAAACCTTTTGAAGAGAAGATAAAGAAAGACAAAAACCCTCAAAGTTAATACATTGATTTAATTCCTTGGGGAAAGAGATAAGAGTTTTGCAGGGGGGAAGATTTGGTTGGGAAGAGTTTAATTTTTCTAGGTCAGTGAAGTAAAGAATTTTTAACATTATCACGTCACCTAAAAACAGTTTTAGACAAACACTCTATTACTTTAAGGGAAATTAGTATAAATAAAGTTGATAATTATTTGCTACGACAATTTAATAAAGTACACTTACAACGAAAAATATTCTATAATGTCAGTGTATATAGGGAGAAATTCAAAAATAGCCAAAATTAATAAGTGGTCATTCAAAAATAGCCACAGTATTAAAAGTAATCGAAACTTACCAACTTTTTATGTAAAGAAAAATATGAACAAAAATACTGTTCAAAATCCGAAAAATACTTCAGTATAATATATTAGAACTCGAGTATATTATACTGGAGTTCTAGCATAAGTATACTAGAACTCCGGTGTATTATACTAGACTTCCAATATAATATACTGGACTTTTAGCATAATATACTGGAGTTCCAGTATAATATACCGGTCCAACATAATATGCTAGAAGTTTATACACAGGTGCCCCATCTCCAGTATATTATGCTGGAACTTTCCACATGTTAGAGTTCCAGCATAATATGCTGGAAGTTCATACACAAGTTTATCGATCTCTAGTTATTATGGGGGAAAGTGCACGGTTAGCCACTAATAACACATGTAATTACTTTTAAGCCAATGTCTAAAATGTCTTTAGTCTTTAGACACTACTATAATGAACTTTAACTGTCCGAACAAAAATACCCTTCTGCTCATGTTCTTAACTGCGAGACTACATGTCCTTAACTTTTGAACTTGGAACTCTAAGTTCAGGACTTCAGGACTACATGTCCTTAACTTTTGAACTTGGAACTCTAAGTTCAGGAATTCAAGACTACATGTCCTTAACTTTTGAACTTAACTTCAGGATTACATGTCCTTAACTTTTGAACTTGGAACTCAAACTTCAGGACCAAGCGTCCTTAACTTTTGAATTTGTAACTCAAAGTTAAGGAGTGTCTGTCCTTAACTTTTGAACTTGTTAGTCTAAGTTCAGGACCAAGTGTCCTTAACTTTTGAACTTGTAAGTCTAAGTTCAGTACCAAGTGTTCTTAACTTTTGAACTTGGAATTCAAAGTTAAGGACTAAGGGTGTGTTTGGTATAACGAAAAATATTTTCTTGAAAACAAGTAGTAATCTTATTTATTTTCCGGTGTCTGGTACGTAAATTAAAGAAAATGATTTTTTAATAGTATTCATAAATAATTTAGATATAATAGGAGCGGCCTCACTCCACACTCATATAGGTCCATCCATCAAGTGTATTCTGCAGCACGCTACACCACCTATAAAAGGCTATGGATTATTAGATTAAAAGTTTAATAACTCAACCTCTCATTCCTTGCAATCTTGCACTATATAAACACATACACCATAAGAAGGGATATAATTTAATAGTGCATATTTTATCAACTAACTACTTGTTATTACCCATATGAATATACTTCATGGGATCCCCAATCACATAGATTGGGTTACCATCATAGTTGATATAACTCAAATTGAAAAAAGTCTCATTCCCCTCGATGTTTCAGATATTAATTTTCTTCCTAAAGATTTAGTCAGAGGAGCGGCCAAATTCACTTCTAACTTCACATAATCTATGGAAATAATTTCATCCCTCAGCAGCTGCTTTATTATATGTCTCAATCGGATATGTCTACTTTTTCCATTAAAGGATATTTTTGGCAATGGCTATTGCAACATTTGCATCGACACCGAATGTGTCGGTTTAATTCCTAGTGGAATACTCGCCAAAAGGTTCTTTAACCACTCGGCCTCATTGCCAACTAATTTCAATACCACAAACTCAGATTCCATGGTATATCTAGCTATTATTGTTTGTTTAGCTGATTTCCATGCCACAACACCCCCACCGAGGGTGAACACATAACCACGAGTGGATTTTTTCTCATCTGAATCAGAGATCCAGTTAGCATCAGTGTATCCTTCTAGTACAGTGAAAAATCCATGATATTTAATATCATAGAACATGGTACCTCTTAAATATTTCATTACTCTTACTAATGCATTGCAATGATCATAACTCGGGTTTTGAGTATATCTACTCAATCTACACACAACATATGCATAATCAAGTCTAGTAAAATTCATCAAATGCATTATACTACCAAACATGAGAATATTTATTTTGATCTATAACATCTCCCTTATTCCTTTTAATTGACTACTAGCATCATAAGGAGTGCTTACATATACCACATCAAAATTATCGAATTTTTAAAGATTTTTCTCAACATAATGTTCTTGAGTTAACATCAAACTATTGCCATCTCTTATAATTTTCATGCCTAAAATAACAGTAGCTTCTCCCATGTCTTTCATCTCAAAATTAGAAGACAAGAAAATTTTGGTTTTATGTACCAAATCAAGGCTAGAACTAAAAATAAGCATGATGTTCATCATTTTCTTTAATGTCCTATTTTTCCTTCCGCTACACCATTTGATTGTGTAGAATATGACGGAGTTATCTCGTGAATTATACCTTCTTTCTCACAATAATCATTCAAAAAAATAAATTCACCACATCTATCAGATCTAACTCTTTTGATTTTCTTATCTAATTGATTTTCTACTTCAGATTTATAAATTAAAAACTTGTCAAAAGCTTCATCTCTATTTCTCAACAAATAAACTTTTGTATATATAGAAAAATCATCTATAAAAGTCACATAATACCTTTTCCCTCCTCTAGTCATAGTTTGTTTCAAATCTCCTAAATCAGTATGAATTAAACTTAATAATTCGGATTCTCTAAATGTTGAAGCACATGATTTCTTAGTTTGTTTAGCTTCTGCACAAACTTCACAGTTATCAATATTCGAAAAAATAATATTTGAAATAAGAACCTCAAAATGCACTTTTTTTTAATATAAGATAAACTAACATGTCCTAGTCTAGCATGCCATAAATTAAAAGAATCAATCAAGTCAGAAGTACTAGAATTTTCATTGATAACATTGAGTACAAACAAGTCATGGTTATAATAACCCTTTCCAACAAAATTATAATTCTTGGTCAATACAACCTTAACACATTCAAAAGAAACATTCACCCCCACTTTTCCTATTAATCTCACAGAGACCAAATTAGCTCGGATACTAGGAACATGCAACATGTCATTCAATGCCAAAATTTTGCCAGATGTGAGTTTGAGAAGAACTTTGCCTATTCCAAGAACTGGAGTAGTCCTTGAGTCAACAAGATATACAACTTCGTCTCATTCCTCAACTAGGGTGTAAGACACAAAGTCTTTTTTGTTAGCACATATGTGCCTAGTGGCACCAGAATCTAACACCCAGTCTTTCACATTGGCCACACGGTACACTTGGGAAACAACTGTAGCAATTATGTCATCCGCTTTGGCTTCAGTTAAATTTACTTTAGCCTTAGCGGGATTGTCACTCCCTACCCTCTTCCGGCATTGAGCAGCATGATGGCCAGTTTTCCACACACAAAGCAGTTACTTTTTTCTTGAAGGTTTGATTGTTGGTTTTGGGCTTATAACCATTTCCTTTATCATACCTGTTATTTGATTTGTTCTGCCGCTTATTGTTCTCCACCAGGTTGGCTTTTGTAGTAATCTTCTTTCCTTTGTCAGCAACAACTTGCTTACGATTTGTATTTTCTTTTATAATGTGCTTGACCAAGTCTCTTAGCGACAATTGCTTGTGTTTGTATTTCAATTGTTGTTTGTAGTCACTCCAAGATTTAGGAAGTTTTCTATAAGTATACCAGCACGAAACTGTTCGGGCAGAGAAATATCTTCAGATTTAAGATCTTCAATCAACTTGTGATATTCGTTGATCGTGCAGTTATGTCCTTGTCCTCCGTTATCTCCAACTTGTAGTAGTTTCTAATTACAAACTTTTGTTTAGTAGCATCTTCAGCAGTGTACTTTGTTTATTATTGATTCTCAAATTTCTTTTTCTTCCTTGTAGGAAACGTAGACATCGAACAATTCGTTAGAAAGAGTAGAAATTATAGTATGTCTACATACCTTATTAGCATGAACCCATTAATCCATCTGAATGGAAGTTGCTTCAGTTGGCTTAGGATCAGTAAGCGCAAAAGCAACTCCATGCATATCCAAAATAGAATGCACTCGTTCCTACCAACGCTTAAAATTATCTCCACCAAAAGTCTTAATTTTTGAAACATCAAGAAAAGGTTTGGCATAGGTAATTGGTGATGGAACAACAACTGAAACAACTGGTATAGTTGGTGTAGTAGCATCAACAACAACATTAGCAGCGTTATTCTCCATAATAACTACGTGAAAATATCCTTAATATTGTAAGAAAAAATTGGATGATTATGAAAATTAAACGGTTTAGCTTGATGCGTGTCCAAGACATGTCCTTAAGGATATTCGCCCACACAAAGATAAATAATTTTTAGACGTATCCCCCAGGATTCAACAAGCTCTTTTAATATAACTAGGAGTAGAAATAAAAAATTTTATAAATAGGAGAACCTAGCACAAAGAAAAGGGAAGAAAAGTTTTTAGCTTTTTTTTTCTAATTTTCTCTTCACCCAAAAGATGAAGAACAACAAAGTATATATAGTCTAAGACTTCACAATCTTATGGAAAAAAATACGTTAACAATCAAAGTAATATATTAAAAACTTTTCTATTACAAAAGTAATCATAAAGGTAATGTAATAGACGATAATGTATAATAGCTATCATTAACTATCAGATTTCAAAATCTGTCACAAAAGTAACATATGAGATAATGTGATGAAACCGTTAACAAGCTATATCACTTAATTGTCAGATTTCCATTCAAATGAATTCAAACTAAATAAATTAGTGTTACAAATATATTAAAATAATTACTACAATAGTGACCAACTAATATAATGGTGTAAAAATGAATCTAGACATAATCTTGAAATATTTCTTTTTGAGTTATCAAGTTACGTTTCCAACAATCTTTTCACATATGACGGCATAGTTCTTTCCCCTAACATAAAAGATATAGAAGAAAAGGTAACACAGTCTTTTCATATCAATTTTAATATATTAGTGGCTATTATTGCTAAATATTGAAAATACTGGATAAAAAGTAAATACCACCTTAAAAAGTGGCTACCCCACATAATTTTTACTATATTATGCTAGAACTTTCCATATAGCACCAAAATAGTGACTACTTTTTAATGACCTTACAAATGTTAGCTATTTTTAAATGATCAGTTTGAAAACTGGCTAGCCCGTGCTATTTTTACGTGTATATATAAGTTAGATATGTGTTGTAAAAAGGCTTTGCTTTAGGAAATGATGGTGGAGGGGAAGAAAATTTTAATGGTGGACAAAAAAATAAAAGGAAGGGGTAAAATGGATTAGAGGTGCTAAGGTGGCGTTTCGCGGCATCCATCTCATCAAATGTCAATGCTACACATGATTGAATGTCCATCTTGGACAAACTTAACAGAAGAAGGATATATATGAACCAATAATATAACGATAAGGATATATTTGAACCCGAAGTAAACGAAAGATATATTTAAACCTTTTTTCATAGTACGGGAATATATTTAGACCTTTTCCGTAATTTATATAGATAACAAAGCAAGAATAATGAAGTAAAACAATATATATAAGGTGATATTTTAAAGAATTATGCATGATTTATAAAGTTTAATTATATCGTAGCTACGAATATCACCATGATGAATTGCATTAGGTGCAAAGTCAAATTTTTTCGTAGTCATAATTTTTCAGGATTTATTTATATGAAATGATAGTTTAAAGAATTTTAACACTATCAATATATTTTAATTAGTTATAAATTGCTATTCACCAAATTTATTCTCTCTATCATCACATTGACCTGATAGCGTAAAAGAAATGTTTTTTCTTTTCCTATTCAGTTACTTTTGCAAGAATAAGCTGGCGAAATAACAAGAATCTGATCATTATGCCCCAAAAAACAAAAAAAGCAAGTTTCCTCTAGATTGGACCTATTATAATTATGGATCATCTGTTACTATGTTGTGCACTATCACTAGCAAATTAATTGAATTATTATAGGAATACTAAAATGATGTAGCTATAGCCAACTTTGGCAAGCTTTGTTTTTCTTTACTCGACTTGAATAATATTTTATCTTGTTGGAAGGATTGAGAGGTCAATGTTCCTAATTTGTCTCTTTCAAATAAATTACATATATTGATCTTGTTAAACCCAAAAATCTAGTTCAAATTGGACGTAATAAGGTACTCAAAGCTTTATATCTATATACTTATTCTAAAGGGGAGAAATTAAAAAATAATCAGATTCACAAGTGGTCATTCAAAAATAGCTACAGTTTAAAAAATTATTAAAATTTAGTTATTTTTCATGTAAAGATAAATCTGAAAGAAATACTGTTCAAAATCCAGAAAATACTCCAGCATAATATACTGGAACTCCAGTATAATATATTGGAGTTCCAATATACGTTTACTAGGACTCCAGTATATTCCAGCAAACTGAAGCCAACAAAGTATACCGGTCCAGCATAATATGCTGGAAGTTCATGCACAGGTGCATCGAACTCCAGTATATTATGCTGGATCGGTCTCTGTTGTAGCAAAATAGTGGCTATTTTTCAATGACTTAACAAATGCTGGCTAATTTTTAATGACCAATCCGAAAACGGAGCCATTTTCAGCCCAACTTGATATGGAGCAAGCCAATTTCTTCTTTCTCTATAAGTGATGCTAGTTATTCTTTTTTTTTTATTTACTTCATTATAGAGAAATAAAGTTCATGAGAGCAATTTAGCAAGATTAGTATAAGGTTTGGTGATAATAAGCGCTATGATTTGGGAAACTGTCTAAGCAAAGAAGCAAAAGTGGACCTGTCATCTTCAGATTGAAGAAATGAAAAGGTTATTACTTTACATTTACTCAAAGATAGAAGAGGAAATATTTGCCTAATAAAACCAAGTCAATTTTTTTTTTTTACTTCCAGACTGAATATTACTATATTCTTCCACCAGTTCTGAAAAGATGTAATTGATACTGAACTTTTTACCAAAATGATTTCAAAATTATACTTTTTCTTCCAAAATAGTACTCCTATTTGGCAATTCATGTCACTATCACCCTTCAAAGTTAACATTTATTTTACTAACAGAAATAAAACTAAAACCCTACTATTAAAAGGATAAAAATATTTCCACAGAATTAAAAAAATCAAAGCTATCAAACCTAATTTTCAATTAATACTCCTTTCAGTCACAAATGTTAGTCATCTTGACAAAAAGGGAGTCACTTATTACCTCTTTTTTCAAATCTACCCTCATTGCTCTGATAAGTGTTAATTATGTGAGACGTTTAAATATATACTTTAACGATTAAGGCTACTAATTGTCATTGTTAAAAAGTTTGTAAAAACTTTAAAAGACAATATACTACAAACTCTTCTTTTTCGACATTATTTCTTTACTAGATTGTTCCCAAAAGAATAATATATTTATATATTTAAAAATAATTTACGTTTTATAATTTTTATTTTATTCTTAATAAAAAGCATTTGTAGCTACATACTTCCTCCATTCACTTTGACTTGGCATGTATATTTAAAATAGATTTTCATTTTTACTTGTCACTTTACTCATATCAAGAAAAGATAAAAAAAATTCATGTTATACCCACAGTATTTATTACTTATTTCAAATTCAATAAAATATGCATCAATTAATATGGTATCATCATAAATTATGAACTTTATTTATTACTTTTTAAAATGTGCGAAAAATCAAAACGTACGAAGTAAAAGTGACGAAATAGTAGTAAATATTTATGACATATTTAACACTATAAATTTGTAAACTTCGTGTAAATCAAATTAATCACGAAAATTGGGAGCAGCAATTACTCCCTCTAGAAAGGATAATACATATCCTCTTCCCCAAAAATCATTAATAAAATCAAATAAATATGTTTAAATATTATTTTTTTGGGATAAGCAAATAAGTATGTTTAATGTCAGTTGGGAAATTGAGCAGTTGCCATCGTGGTAGTTCCTCAGACTACTTCCCACCACCAAAAGTCTTTCGTTTCTTCTACGTCATACATACAAAGAAGTAAACTATTCATATTCAAGAAGAAGATACACACAATAACTCCAACGTCTTCTTCTTCTTCTTCTGTCTCGGAGTCTTCTCTTGACTCTTTCTACACACCATGTAATGCAACCAGCTGGTCTTTTCTCCTCTTCAACTTTTGTCTGTATATCCGCAGCCCCATAAAATTAAAAAGCCAGTAGCAAGCAAGTAGTACTACTAAATAAATTACGTCTGTACCTTTTCACCCTGCAAACATGGCTGCTTTGTTTTTCCTCATAGTTGTTTTACCTTCTTTCTTGATAGTATCGAATGTTGTTGTAATTGAGGCAACATTTATAGTAGAAAAAAACAGTATAAGTGTTGTGTCACCTTATTCAATGCACTCAAAGCATGATGCTTCTATTGGTAATTTTGGTGTACCTGATTATGGTGGTTCTTTGGTTGGAACTGTTGTTTATCCTAAGAAAGATTCCAATGGTTGCTCTGCTTTTGATGGTGATAAGCCCTTCAAATCCCAGGCTCATCGTCCTAATTTTATTCTTCTTGATCGTGGAGGTAACCTTGTTTTAATTTCTGATATGTAATTTTTAATTAAAAGTTTGGTTTTTTATTTAATGTATAGTGTTGCCTCTTATCTTTTTTCTTTGTTTTTGAGGGATTCTTGAGAGTATATATGAGATGATTCACCTGAAGATCTGTTAAATTAAAGGAAGTTCTTTAAACCTTTTAAGCTCATCAAAGCATTTGAGTGTTTTGCAGGTATTTGAGTGTTTATTGGGGTTAAAGAGAGCTACTAAATTCTATTTCTTGTTGTTGAGACTTGATATTTTTTTAAGTTTTGCTTCTAAGTGAAGTCTTAGAGACTTATGAGTTGTTTGACTGTTTCTTGGAGTTAAAGGAAGTTTCTGAATCTTTTTGTTTAGTTTCAGACTGTTAGGATACTGAATTTTTCTGTGCATAACTCATTAGAAAGTTTAACATATAGATACAGCAATACGCCATATCTAGATATGCTTAGTGAAGAAATATAGAGCACTTTGGTCGGTTGTTGATCAATGGAAAACATGGGAGATGCACAAATGACAAAGGATTAAAAAAGAACTAAGTAATTTCGTATATATTGAAATAGTATACAACAACAACAACAACCCAGTATAATCCCATTTAGTGGGGTCTGGGGAGGGTAGTGTGTACGCAGAACTTACCCCTACCCTTGGGTAGAGAGGCTGTTTCCAAATAGACCCCCAGCATCCTTCCCTCCAAGAACTTCCCACCTTGCTCTTGGGGAGACTCTAACTCACAATCTCTCGGCATACTATTTCGTATATATTGAAATAGTATCCATATCTAAATATGCTTTAAACATTTAAACAAACTGTTTTTCTTCTCCAGACTGCTATTTTGCTTTGAAGGTTTGGAATGGGCAACAAGCTGGAGCTGCTGCAGTTCTAGTGGCTGATAGCATAGATGAGCCTCTTATAACTATGGATTCTCCTGAAGAAAGCACGGACGCTGATGGATACATCGACAAGATTGGAATCCCTTCAGCTTTAATTGGAAAGTCCTTTGGCGACACATTGAAAGAAGCTCTGAAGAAGGGAGAGGAAGTTGTGATCAAAATGGATTGGACAGAGTCCATGCCGCACCCTGATCAGCGTGTCGAGTACGAGCTGTGGACTAATAGCAACGATGAGTGTGGGGTTCGCTGTGACGAGCAAATGAATTTCATTAAGAGCTTCAAGGGACATGCGCAGATACTTGAAAAGGGCGGTTACACTATGTTCACACCTCACTATATTACTTGGTACTGTCCTGAAGCATTCATTCTTAGCAGTCAGTGCAAATCTCAGTGCATAAATCACGGGAGATATTGCGCTCCTGATCCTGAGCAGGACTTTGGGGAGGGGTACCAAGGGAAGGACATTGTCTTTGAGAACTTGAGGCAGCTCTGTGTGCATAGAGTTGCAAATGAGAGTAACCGTTCTTGGGTTTGGTGGGATTATGTGACGGATTTCCATATCAGATGTTCAATGAAGCAAAAGAGATACAGCAAAGAATGTGCTGAGGAGGTCATGAAATCACTCGGTATTTTTCCTCAAGTAGATGTTTTCGGTTGCTACTGATATTTCCTACTATTCTCGTAGTTACTTATTCTTTGAGTATTATTCGATTCGCCAGATTTACCTGTTGAGAAGATAAAGGAATGCATGGGTGATCCAGAGGCTAATGTAGAAAATGCAGTGCTAAAGACTGAGCAAGATCTCCAGGTCTCTTCCTTCTAAAGATCTCTAATCATTTCTTATTTTTTATATTGGAGACATTGTGTCTATGTTATCAGGAATATGTTACATATAAACTTAACCTTTTTTTTTATTCCCTTGATAGGTCGGCCGAGGACCTCGTGGTGATGTGACAATCTTACCAACAATGGTCGTCAATGATGTTCAATATCGAGGTATGACGTTGATGTAGCAAAAATAAGGCCCAGTGTAAACTAACTAATTATTAGCTATTCTATGATAATTCTTTCCGGGGATATATTATTCTGTGGATCTCTTTATCTCACGCTTTGAGTACTCAAATTCTTTTTTACTGTTTCTTTAAGGAAAATTGGAGAGGGCTGCTGTTTTGAAGGCCATATGTGCTGGATTTAAGGAAACAACTGAACCTTCAATATGTTTAAGTGGAGGTTTGACACTGTTTCATTCTTCATGATCTTGACTACAGAGCATGTTGTGTAAAATAACCGGAGTATGCTAAATTGTTGCTTATTCTCGATGTATAATAGATCTTGAAACAAATGAGTGCCTTGAAAGAAATGGTGGCTGTTGGCGCGATCCAAAATCGAACGTAACTGCCTGCAAGGTATAGCAAATAATGCTCTCTGAATCCTTAAAAAATGATTGCCTTCCTTCACGAAAAACTATTGTGTTATATGTAACAACTTTTTACATGAGCCTCATGCTTGCGCCTTGATCTATTTATTTTAAAGGACACTTTTAGAGGAAGAGTTTGTGAGTGCCCTTTGGTGAACGGCGTTCAGTATAAAGGAGATGGATACACATCTTGTGAAGGTAAGAAACTGTTGCTTCTTGTTCTTTAGTTATATGTAGAGGTTGAAAACAAGTTAATTCACTCCTGGAGTATTACTTCACTTGTTTACTTGATGTGAACATATATACTAGAATTTAGTTTAACTTTTTCTTCTCCGGCAAACTTTGCAAGATTAGCTAAATAGAAGCATATAGATGCCCATTTCCTGTTCCAGATCGCAAAACCAAAGTGGCTTTCTCCGTATTTAATGTTCAATTTACAGGCTATGTTGCTCGGATCCTCCAAAGATGTGGCTTCACCCATGTCGGATCCTCCAAAATATATGCCTTTTTTGGAGGATCTGAGCAACATTCCTTACAGGTCCTTTCTTGGTTTAGGAAGTTAACCCTCATCTCATCAGAATATTTCTTACTGAGTTATTTCACTCCAGAATTAATCCCCACTTGAAATTCTTTTAAGAGCTCAATCTTTCTTTTTGAGTCGTACTAGCAGTCCTCTTGCTAGGAGTTACTAGTGGCATACGGAATTCTAGACAGATAATTGGCTTATTGAGTTGCTAGTCGTTAAGACAAGAGGGGTTGCTCTGATGGTAAGCAACCCCCACTTCCAACCGAGAGGTTGTGAGTTTGAGTCTCCCCAAGAGCAAGGTGGGAAGTTCTTGGAGGGAAGGATGCCGGGGGTCTATTTGGAAACAGCCTCTCTACCCAAGGGTATGGGTAAGGTCTGCGTACACTCTACCCTCCCCAGAACCCATTAAGTGGGATTATACTGGGTTGTTGTTGCTGTTGTTGAGTTGCTAGTCGCTCTTGAAAATTAGACAGCTAAATTATTTTTCCCCAAATAACTGGCTTGCTATCAACTGACAGCCGTTGGACTTGGAAGGTGTACGGTAAACAATGGAGGATGCTGGTCAGAAACCAGAAATGGAGAAACATTCTCAGCATGCTCAGTTCAGTAAATCATTACTTCCTGAATCTGTATTTCATGAAAGATTAAAACCATTATATGTGCTTATATTTGTTTGCTGCTTAGCAGGAGGGAGAACCATCAGGCTGTAAGTGTCCATTTGGTTTTCAAGGGGATGGCCATAAATGTGAAGGTATTTCACACTCCTCTTAGATCCTTTCACGAGACATATATATTTCTCTTGTTCTTTTCACATTTTTTAGAGTGCTGATATCAAATATCCATTCTTTTCAATTTTATTCCAGACATAGATGAATGCAAAGCAGGATTTGCTTGTCAGTGTGATGGCTGTAGCTGTAAGAACACATGGGGCGGATACGATTGCAAGTGTAACGGAAATCAACTGTACATAATGGAGCATGATACTTGTATAGGTAACAAAAAGTTGATTCAGTAACATTAGCAAATGTTGTTCAACTTATAAGCTAGCAGAACTCTGACTTGAAATGCATAATGTGGACTTAATACTCTTTTCCCGTGTTCCTTATTGTACAGAAAGGCACTCATCAAAGGTTGGACGGGTCCTTATATTCTCTATCCTAGCCATTGCAGCGGGTGCTGGTGTAGCTGGTTATGTCTTTTACAAATATAGACTTCGGGTGAGTATATCGAGTACTCACCTACAGTTTTTTCCCCTTTTACAATAATGTATTTTGTCGAATAGTCATACTTTATTCTAACTATTCTTAAATTTATCTAGTCATACATGGACTCGGAGATTATGGCTATTATGTCACAGTACATGCCTCTTGATAACAACCATCAGAATCAGGTTGTTGTCCATCACGAAACAGAACCTCTACGACAGAGCTAAGTATGAAGAATGTCGACTAGTGCAAATGTATGATTTTCAGTTCTCTTGGGACCCTTTCTGAAATCATGGATCTTGAAGAAGCAGGAGCACAAAGAGTCCCATTTAGAAAAAACTACAATGAGATGCTCGTTTGCCTGAGTGCATAAAATTGGTTTCCTCTTTTTCTTTTTTGGGTAACATGGTTTCCCTTTTTGTATATAGAGTTCTGAGATGTAAATGGAGGCTTCATCATCTGTGCTAAAGGGTACATAGAACGACATACACTTGCAAAAAGGAACACATGGCCTTTTACATTGTCCAGTACTATTTATATCTTGTACCTGTTTGACCAAAAAAATAGACTTTCGGTTAAATTGTCAAATTTAATGTAATGAGGGGCTAAATTTAGTTAATAATAATATCTCTAGATTTAGAACTTGACAGCATAAGATGAAGTCAGTGGGAAACCAAAAAATAATGCACATTTAATATTAATATTTCAGAGAACGTGAGCGAAAATTAGAGGAATATCAAGCAATAAATGACATTTATATAAATAAGGAGAATGAGACGCCCAATAATGAATGAGGTGGAAGATTCTTCCTTCTAACATTGATGAATAATAAATAAATCTGGGAATAATAGAATAATGTGAGCAAGAATCTTGATGAAAAGGTAAAGTTTGTTTCTTTGTTAGAGAGAGAACCTTCTTCTCAAAAAGTGTCCTTATTAAGTGAGTATCACATGCCTTATCCCCTTATCTCTTTTTCTATTTATACAAGATATATCCCTAACAATCCTAGTAGTACAAGTGAAGAAAATATCCAATGGTATATTCTCATCAATGTTTTATTTCAAATTATGACCGTTACAGCCATTTACACAACAATCGACCTCGGCCGTGGTTGACTCCTTGGTGACGAAACTTGATGCTTCCTAGCCGACCTCAACCGATCCTTTCCTTAATGCTGCTTCACGCTAAATTTTCTTAAGGCAGATTTTGGCCTGTACAGTACCTAGTAATTGGTATACCATTTAATAATTGTGCCGATGTGGAGTCGCTAGAAGGAACATAATTATCCAGCAGCTGAATCCATCTTGGTTATAAATCAGAAATCTGATGCATTTTGCATCGGGTCCGCTCTAGGCACAAGGGCCATAATGACCAGACGTCTCCTTCCAATAGTTTGTTTCGCGCAAGCTACCAACTGCGCAAAAGCATATATATATATATAAAACCTGATCAACCAATTCTATAAACATATATATCCATTTTGAGGTGAAAATTTGTTACACAATCCTGATATACAAACGCCTTCTAGATTTTGGTTCAGAAAAGCTCAAAAAAATGTGCCAGCCTATGTTCCTACATTCTTTTTGACTTATGAGATTTACCATATGATCAGGGGCAGAGCTAGAGTGTTGGGAGCGGGTTCGGCTGAACCCTGTAGCTTTTGTTCAAACCCTGTATTTGTCTAAAAATCCATTCAATATGTATGAATTATCAATTTAGAACCTAATAATTTAAAATGATTAGGATCTCAAACTCATAAACTTGAAATCATGGCTCCGCCTCTGCATATGATCCACATATATGTATACCCTTTTCGGTTGTTGCTGAGAAAACTCAGATGTATAAATCATTTCCAGTTCTAGAACTTGCAAAATCGTGTAAGGGTAGAAGAGTCTTGGACTGTTTCCCGATGGAAAGCTAACAGTTAGATGTGTTCTGCTCATTTAGTCATACTTTAAGGATCGTCCTTGTTTACAACAATATTTAAATGATGAAATTTAAGAGGTTTTCTGCCAAAAACACTACATGAGGTAGAGGGAGGATAATGTGTACGCTAATGCTTACCTGTTTCTAATGAACCATTGGCTCAAAGAACAATGAATTAGCCGAAATCCATCCTTTGTGCTAATAATATAGCTTTACCTTATTCTGTCAGCTGCAAACTTGCAAGTTTTCAATCGTCTATTCAACACTTTCTCCAAAAAAATTGAATTTAAGCCAGATGAGATAGTATAAGAAAAGTATTAAAAAATGATCAGAAAAGAGTTAAAAATGGCAAATTAAGCTACTCAAGAATCTTCTGGTTCTGTGCGCGAACTTGAACCAAAAGGTGCTGATAATAGGCCTGGTAAGGATCCGAAGCATTCAAGAAATCAAACCTCCCAGTCCCAGCATTGTTTAGAATAATCCTCTTCTCAAATTCTTCCCCACAAACTATGCAGTCTTGTCAACGATCACTACCAGAAATCCCGAAAAAAACGACCAAAAATAGCAACCAAAATTGATCGCTTATAGGTTAAGAAGCGACCAAACAGGCAAGGTAGTTATATTGATGGTCTCTTTTATTTAGGGTCCCTAATTAACGACCAACTTTGGTCACTTTATTAGTTTAATAATATAAATTCGACGACCAAAGTTAGTCTCTAAATATAAAATACACTTTTTTATTTATTATTAATCATTAAAAAACGACCAACTTTGGTCTCTAATCCAAATATTATATTTTAAAATATGGAAACTAGAAACCAAGGTTGTTCGCTTTTTATTCAATTATTTATTTATTTTATTAAACTAGTGACCAAGGTTGGTCGCTAAATTGTTGAATTTAATTTATTTTTTAAAGATAAGCGACCAATGTTGGTCGCTATATTACCAAAAATTATATTTTTTTAATGAAATAGCGACCAAGTTTGTCGCTTTTTGTAGAAATCTGGGTGAATAGCGACCAACGTTGGTCACTATTCTCCAAAATATTATTTTTTAAAAATGAAAAGCGATCAGATAGAGACCAAAGTTAGTCGCTAATCTGTGTATTATTTTGGCAGAAACTGCATGTTTTGGCAGCTACACCACCTGCCAGTCATACCATAACAAGCAACAATAACAACAATTCCAACTATAATTCCAATAACAGTACCAAACAACAACCCAACAATAACAACAACAACAACAATACAAAATAATATTAAAAGTTACATTAAAACCAACAAAGTGTAAAGTTCAATAGAACTACCAAACTAAGTTAACTCTTATTACAACCCAATCGAAAACCGAGTGTATTTGGCTAGTTCAAATTGTCTAAAATTCAATCAGTGTTTGGTACATCATTATCATCACCATCTGATGAACTTTCATCATCATGACGGTATTGAGAAGGGTCTACTTGTCGATGACGGGAAAAATGATCACGGGGAGGACGGGAGGAACGATCACTTGGAGGACGGGAGGAACGAGTACGGGGATGGCCAGCCTCTACCAATGATGGACGAGAGCCGGGAATCAGAAAAGATCTAGAAGTTAGGAAATTTCTGATCTGCTCTTGCATGCCCTGGCACTGAGCGACCACGCCAAGTTACTGAGCATCTCTAAGCTTTTCTCTTTCCTTGGACGTTTCTAACTCGGATGTAAGCTTTTTCACAGTCTCCCGCTTTGCAGAGAGGCTCTCCCCATTAAGTTTCTCGGCTTGCGAGAAAATACATATTCCTTGCATTACAAACCTATAGTGATGGAATTTCTTAGTAGAAAGGCCATATATCTTCCCCTATTTTGGACCGCCTGCAACCTGCGTCCATAGTCTTTCAGCATCATCGGCCGAAAGTTGGATTGGCGCGCCCGACTCATTAGGTGGTTGGCTGCATATGAATTCCTCAAATTGAGCTGTGAAACGATCCTATAAGAAAAAGTAAATTGAACTAGTAGTTCGAATTTTATATAAAATTAAATGAAAATACTTTATGAAAAGTGAAAACTTACATGTACAGTCGAGGCTCGTCCCTCGACCCACCTTTCTTCCCCTTCACATTATGAGTCTTTTTGAATAGCTCATCTTGGTTCATCGGATGGCCAAACTTCTTTTCTTGAAAACTGATAAATTTTAATTATTAAATAGAATAGATATACTTTGAAAATTAAAACAAATTAAGCAATTACGTACCATTCTTCTTTTTATTGTCCCCATGCTGACCACACCTCCAGTGTGCAAGGATCCTCCCTTCTCAGATGTGCGAGCTTTCTTTCATTTTCCACTCTTCTCTAAGAACTCTACAGTAAGCCATTGACTTTGCAAATCATCCTATCAATTCTGAAGCAACCAGCCAGGCTTCTGGTTCATCTGTCTAGCTTTGGAGAAAGTATGCGACAACCGCTTGCGAGCTTTGAGATGAAAATTTACAGCCACGTCCGCGCTATACTGGTGTTCCCATACACACTTGCTCTGTATTTCAAAAGTTAAATATTATATGGAAATATCATAAATATAAATAATTATACTGCTTAAAAGAACATTTATACCTTAAATTCATTGAAAATTGCCTCCTTCAGTGAGAATGGGAATTCACGCCAAGACGCAAAGGGGCATCATAAAGCTTTCTAGTTGCTTTGGTGATTATCCTCATAGTAATATTATTAGGAATAAACCTGTAATTTAATAAATAAAACAAATTAATATCTTAGTAAAAACTGTACAAAAAATAAATATAAAAATAACAAATAACTCTTACCCATCACCCTCAGGAACTATGATGATCCTGCCATACTGATTATGATGCACCTCCTCGTCAACAGAAGCAGCAGCATCATTGTTCGAAACATGTATATCAGAGGTATGTGTGGAAGGAGTAGGAGGAGCTACTATCCCGCAAGTGAAGGCCTCCAATAGGTGGAGTCCCTGATGAAGATAGATGTGAGCCATGTGACTGCGTCATAGCTGCATGGATCGCAAGTGGCTGTGATACTGACTGTTGTGACCCAAGTGGTTGTGACACTTATGGGTGTGATCCATGTGGATGTGACATGGATCGATGCGATTCATGTGATGTTGTTGGATGTGGTCCATGTGGTAGTGAGGCAGGTGAATTGTATGTCGGACGCATAGTCCTATGGCCCTGTGACGAAATACCAAAGGTCTGCACGAAGGTGTAGGGCGCGACATGCTGTGGCCGCTCAGAATAGCCCTGGGGTAGAGGTTGTGTCATAGGCATAGGAACAATAGAAGAGGGTGGAAAAGATTGATGAGTAGTATCTTCTACCATCCTCTTTGGTTTCCTAGCCTTTTCTCAACCCCGAGAGCTACTACCTTCATTGTTACCTCGACCCTTGTCTGTCAACTGCATAATATAATACATATTTAGATTGAAACATATAAAGAAACTATCTATAAATGAGAGTTATTGAAGAAACCAACTTTTTAAAGCTCATCGACGTATTCTTCCTCGTCAGAGAATTCTTGTTCCTCACTAGTTTGAGCTTCATTAGTTGATTCTTCTTTCTCGTTTTCTATAATTGTTACTTCATTTATATCAACTTCTTCCAATATGTGTTCAGGATGTTCTAACTCATTTTTTAAAAGTTCTTCCACTATTTGGTGATCACTGGAGATATCATTTTGATATGCAACATCCAACACATTCTCGACTTCGACCCTACCTACAGGCTTAGTTTTGATTAAAACCCATCAATCAGACTTATTCTGCCGAAATGGATAAAGATCATATTACACTTGCCTAAAATTATGTCCAATTATGAAAGGACCATAACGATCATACTCCCTCGTATGATTAACCTTAATTATGTTGTATTGATTGTGTACTCTCGTACCTCTTGTTGGATTTGGGTCAAACCACTTGCATTTAAAGAATATCAATTTCTTTTTTGGCCAACCTGTATATTCTAGTTCTATTATTTCTTTGAGCATACCATAATAGTCGATATCTCCAACTTGGTTGCCATCACCACCTTGAACCCACACCCCCCTTTTGTTGCTTTTTGTATTTTTAGAGCAATCATCTGTATGAAACTTATAATCATTTACAACGTACTTGGAATATATTGTGACCTGAACCCCAGATTCCAAAGATATATCTTTAAAAAATTTATTTACACCATTATTTGGATTATTTACCTACATATTATTAACAAAATTCATAAGTTAGCATAACTTCTACACATTGTTTACCTACATAGTGTTAGAATAATTTAAGGATAAACTTACAAATTGTTTGAACCACGGATCAAATGTCGTATATATAGCATCATAGCCAAATTGACCCACGAAGTGACTGTGACACATCAAATATTTTTAATAGTTGAATTGGGATGTAATCACAGTAAATTTTAATTTTGATAACTATTAAATCAATACTTACTTGACAAATAGTACTACTTCGGGACAATTTAGCAACACATGAAGTGTAGCTGACTTGAACTCCATATCACTCAAACTTCTCTTTCTACTATCCTTCGAACATCGGCCTGGTTGATTGAATATGGACATAGGCGGATATACTGGATCATTCCTAAGGTCGACCGTGTGCCTATTGGGCCTATTCCTAGCACATGGCACATTACTCTCAAAATAATAAGAAAAAAAATGAGCAGTTTCCTTTGCAAGATAAGCTTCGCATATAGATCCTTCAATTTTATTCCTCAACTAAACAAATTATTTGCATTTGCCAATTGTCCTACATAATTTCAGGTTAGCCAAGAACATTCAAATAAAAAAGAAAATTATATGTGGACTATAATATTATCTCTCAAAGGGATACATCCATCTGCATTGAATAGGTCCTCCAAGTCGTGCCTTGTGTACAAGGTGGATTGGAGGGTGTTCCATCACATAAAAAACCCACATGGAAATATTGTTTCCATCTTAGAAGAAGTTACACGAATGTTCTGATCCATTCGGCTTAAGTTTTCTTCCCTTAATGTGGAAGAACACAAGTCTTTGAAAAACAAACTAATCTCCGTGAGGAGTTTCCATATTATTTCAGGCAAACGACAAAACGTAATAGGCACTAAGGTCTCCATGAAAACATGACAGTCATGACTTTTCAAATGGCTCAACTTCCCTACCTCCATATCAACTTTTTTCCCAAAATTTGACGCATAACCGTCAGGAATCTTCAATTTCGTTACCCAATCACAAATCTGTCATCTTTCCTCCAAAGTGAATGTGTAACTTGCTTTGGGCTTGAATATCTTACCATTGTTTGCTATCTGCAAGTGTAATTCAGTTCGCCTGCAATATTCGCATAAGTCCATTCTAGCCTTAGGGTTATCCCTTGTCTTACCTTTAATATCCATCACTGTATTGAACAAATTGTCAAAATAATTCTTCTCAATATGAATGACATCAAGGTTGTGACGGATAAGATTATCCTTCCAATAAGGAAACTCCCAAAATATACTCTGTTTGGTCCAATTATGAGTAACACCATATCCAGAAAATCTATAAGGTTGAATTTCAGTAACTTGACTGAAGTTCTGGACCCTCTCCCAAATTTCATCACCTAAAAGTATAGGAGGTGGATAATCATATTCCATTTTATTCTTTTTGAAATCATTTTTCATCCTTCTAAACTCATGACCCTCAGGAGAGAATTGACGATGACAATCAAACCATGATTGCTTTGGGTCATGTTTCAAAGTGAACGCTTTACTATTTTTTATGCAGTAAGGACAAGCTATCTTCTCAGCAGTCATCCACCCAGACAACATTTCATACGCAGGAAAATTATTAATTGTCCACATTAAATTAGCACGCAAAAATTTTGCTCGGTTGATATGTCATATGTTTCAACACCATCGTACCACAATTATTTTAGCTCATCAATAAAAGGTTGCAAATATACATCTATCAAACTTTTCGGATTACGTGAACCGGGGATATACAATTTAAGAATATATATGGACTAGTCATGCACAACTCAGGTGGTAGATTATAAGGCGTAAGAAAGACAGACCAACATGAATATGGTGTCGCAAATACAGAAAAAGGTGTGAAGTCATCCGCACACAAACATAACCGAATGTTCCTTGGTTCACTAGCAAAATAAGAATATGTCCTATCAAAGTGCTTCCAAGTTTCTCCATCTGAAGGATGACACATAACACCAGGTAGTCTTCTATTATCAAAGTGCCATCTCATATGAAGAGCAGAACTCATCAACGCATATAACCTCTTTAGCCTAGGTATAAGAAGTAAATAATGTATGCCTTGATAGCGACCATCTTCCCGCTGGAAAGCCTCTTGAAACGAGGCTTTTCACAAAATTTACAACTGCTTAAATTTGCATAATCTTTATAATATAACATGAAACCATCTTCACAACAATCAATTCTCACTGACGAAAGTCATAACTTAGAAACTAATCTCTTTGCCTTATATAAATCACCAGGTAATTCGATTTCCTCGTCAACTAGTTCACGTATAAGGTCAATAAAAGAATCCATGGCTCCTTTAGAAATATTCCAATCAGATTTCATACTTTGTAATCTAACTGCAACAGACAACTTAGAGCACAGACGTCCTTCACGTAGTGGACGACTAGCTTCCTCTAATTGTCCGTAAAAATATTTTGCTTCATCATTAGGAGTTTGTTCAATATTTTCGTTGGGCTCGCCCCCAAAGTGCATTCAAAAAGCATTCGCAACCATATCATGAATTCTGGAATCACAATTTCTATTCTCCCTCGACCTACTACTTTCACCAACAACCATGTTATGAAATATCCCATGGCTACCATCCATCTCTCCTTGATTAGTCCACACAAAGTAATTAGCTATAAACCCCTTACTATAAAGATGAACCTTAACTTCCTCCGATTTTTCAAACTTCATACTGTCGTACTTAACACAAGGGCACATAATTACTCCTTCATTTATGTATGGCGGAAGTGACATTGCATGTCTAATAAAGTCATCAACCCCTTCTACAAAATCCTCTCGCGATCCCGCCGATTTGGATAATTCCTATTGTACATCCAAGAACGATGTTCCGTCTATATAAATAAAGCAAGAACAAATTAAATTAGTTAATTTATATCATAATCTCTAAGTTCATAATTAATATATTAATAAACTCCTCCCTTTAATTTTTTTTCTTATCTTATAAATGTATAATTTATAGTTTAAAGCATGAATTTAGGTACTCTTATTAAGGTATTGCTCCTCTTCTAAGATAATGAATTGTATCTTTTCACAATTGAACTCAATATAAGTTAATACAAGAACTAAGATCATAATTTCTACTTCAAATTCATATTAGCTAATGTAGTTCAAACAAAAAACACTAATACTAAATAGGCACAAACTCTAAAAAATTATATAAAATTGTGTAGCAAAATTTAAAAATTAAAAAGCTAATAGGTAAATTACTAACCTTGGTAGATTAAAAGGAGGTTAAAAATCAGTGGTGGCAAGGAGCTCCAAAAATCTATGGTGGCGGTGGAACAGCGGTAGTAGCAGACAGTGGTGGTGGCGGCGGAATAGTGGTGGTGGTGGCGCGGTCACAGTGGTGACAAGGGGTGGGGGGGGTTGATTTGTGTAAGAGAAATTGAGAAGGGAAGGAGAAAAAGTTGAGAGAGAGGTTGGAAAATTTTTGGGGAGAAAATAAGATTTTGGGAGGGGAAACCCGATTTTGAGTTCTGCACTTTAAAAAAGCGACCAAAGTTGGTCGCTATTTTGGTAGATATATAGTTATTGACTGTTTTGACCAAAATAGCGACCAACTTTGGTCGCCATGTTTGACCGTTTGACCAGAAAGAGACCAACTTTGGTCGCTATTCTTCAAAATAAATAAATGAATTAATTTTTTTTTCCTGTTTTGATATTAGCTAATACACTTGTACTTAGTGCATAGTATAGCGTAAGTATAATATATATATATATATATATATATATATATATATATATATATATATATATATATATATATATACGATATAGTATTAGCTTATAGACTTATACTTAGTTTATAATATAGCGTACGTATATTATACACATATATATATATATATAAGCTATATTCGATATAATATTAGCTAATGCACTTATACTTAGTGCATACTATAGTGTAAGTATATATATTATATATATATATATATATATATATATATATATATATATATATATATATATATATATATATATATATATATATATATATATATATATATATATATATATATATATATATATATATATAAAAGCTATATTCGATGTAATATTAGCTAAGACACTTGTACTTAGTGCATAGTATAGCCCAAGTATGTATAATATATCTATAAAAGTTATTTTCGATATAATATTAGCTAATGCACTAATACTTAGTGCATACTATAGCGTAAATTTATATATATATATATATATATATATATATATATAGAGCTATATTCGATATAATATTAGCTAATACACTCGTACTTAGAACATAGTATAACGTAAGTATATATATATATATATATATATATATATATATATATATATATATATATATATATATATATATATATATATATATATATATATATATATATATATATATATATATATATATATAAGCTACATACAATATAATATTAGCTAATAGATTTATACTTAGTGCATAGTATAGCGTAAGTATATATAAAAGCTATATTCGATATAATATTAGCTAATTCACTTATACTTAGTGCGTAATATAGCGCAAGTATATTTTATATATATACACACACACACATGTATGCTTCGTAGTACTATTCATCCCTTGTATCATAAAAGTATTAACAACTTACATTTATATTATTTAGATAGTGAATACAAAAGGAATTTTTAGTTTTGTCCATATAGGGACAAACTTTTGTCGCTAACTATATATGAATTTAATTTAGCGACCAAAGTTGGTCACTAAATTTTTATCAGATTTATTTATATTTATTATAATATTTAAATTAATAATATAAATTGTTGGTCTCTATTCCTTTAAGCGAGCAACTTTGGTCGCTAAATTTTGAATTATATTTATTTATAATTTTATTAAATAAATATATATTTATTAAAATTTTATAATTGGGTCCCATTTTAGCGACCAACATCAACTTATCCTTCAATTAGCGACCGACTTTGGTCGCCAGTTTTAAATTATATATATTTATATTTTATAATTTTTATAAAATAATAAAAAAACTTTATGTGGGTCCCACTTTAGCGACCAAAATTGGTCGTTAATCTCAGTATAAAGCAAGTCTGACCAGTCCAGTCAACAGTTCGATTAAATTTGCGACCAAATAGCGACCAACTTTGGTCGCTAAAGTATTTTTTATTATTATTTTCATTTTTCGGTAGTTTGACGACCAACTTTGGTCGCTTTTCATGACAGACTAAATTTGATCGCTAAATTTTGATAGCTTTTTTCCAAAATTCTAGTAGTGAATTAATGTGCTTAGCATCTGGAGGCGGATAAACTATAGCAATGTTACTCGCATTTGTTGGAGCCTTGTTCTTGTCCTCTACAATCTCTTCCATCTTATAACCTGCAAGTTATAGCAAATTCTATCAGAAAAAACATAATGTTATGAAATAATATAAGAACAAGAACAATAGAGAGAAAAGTAGAGAGAGGAGTATTCTTATTGATACTTTGGGATGATTTACAATGGGAGAGAACCCCTTTGTTTATAGGAAGAGAAATGAGTTAGCCTCAAAGTAAAACTCTTCTATAAGATAGACATTCACCCTAATTCGAGTTCTATTTATAACACATAAGCATTTTTGCCGTAGCCTTTTTGAAAAGATAATGGAAGAAATGCCCGAAAATATGCTTTTATCTTCATTTGTTTTACTTCAGGCAAATAAAGGATCTTAAAAACGATTCCGGGGTTATTTTCTTAGTTTCTAGGAATTTCTCGAAAATGTTTAGGGCATTTGAATTTGAATATAAACAACTCAGCTTGTTTGGATGGGTGTTTCCTATTGCATTGTGTTGTATTTTTCCTTTAATACAATATTTGTTTTAATTATTTCTTAAAATTTATTATAATATATTATTTAATCTATTATTTTATGTAACCACCTTTGCATGGTTACGTTATTTTTTTCTCATATTACCCTTATTTTAATAATCTTATTTTACTTGATACCCTATCTTTTGAATGTAATATTGTAAGCTTATTTTTCATATAGCTAATGAAACAACGGGAAACATATATCTATTTAAATATTATATTTATAAAAATAATAAAATATATTTAATTCAATAAGCAGAAACAATACGTAACAATCATCCAAACAAGATAAACATAAAAGCATCAAAAATATAAAATAATAATAATAATAAAAATAATCTATTTATTTCCTTTTATATGATGCATTTTATTTTTTAATCAATTCCAAAAAGCTTGATATCTTTCTTATAACCATATAAGTATCTATGATACCACAAGTTTATTTGAAATAGGACGGAACTTAATTATATATTACAGAAAACAAATGAAAGAAAATTACCTGATCAAACAAGTGGTCGGAATTTTCTTCCGGTATGTGAATTTATCGTCGTACAGGTTAGCGGCTGGAGCACTTGCATTTATATTCGCTTTTTGGATTACATTTTAATTTGTGCTTGTTTTGTAAAAAAAATACAAACGTACTTATTTTTTTCACATAACTTCAGGATACCGGGCTAAAATAACAAAGGTAATCACGCAAAACTTCAACATTCTAGTTGACGGGACTGAAGTAGCAAGTGTGTTGAACCAAGTGTGCTAAAGTTTTTATTTATAATTAGTGAACTTAAGCATAATAGCTGAAGTTTTCTTCTCTATTTGCTGAAGTTTTTGTTTGTAATTATTGAAGTTTTTGATTTTTTAACTGACGAACTTCAACTCTAGAGCTAAAGTTTTTGTTTTGTAACTAGAGAGTTTCAGTTCTAGAATTGAAGTTTTTAATTGACTTTCCATATGATTGGAACATTAAAAGTATTAACAAATATGTTTTTCTTTTGGGTAATCCAATTCGCATGCTGCCTGCAATGACTTCTTTCTACTTCCCTATTTTAGAAGTCCACATATGCCAAAAAGCAAAAGCTACGCTGCTATTCCAGAGCTGGAAATAAATATAACTTCGAAACCCAAACGCCAAACACCTTTGTACAGTAACTGAAAGCCATTCGTATCAGCCATGTGGACATCTAAGACGATAATGTCAAAAGAAACGCCGCTGAACCGAAGGATGCACAATCCATCTCTTGCGTGCTTCACTGTCACAACTGATCAATTAAACCCACTAATTGATTATGAAGATATAAAGTAACTCAAAAAGGAATAATATCTAACTTTGAGGACGGATATAAATTTGAAGAGAAGAAGGAGGAGTAGAAAGAGGGCTGAAATTGTTTTAAAAATGGGTATAAATTAAAAAAATTAAAAATGGACATAAATTAAATGGGAGCGACCAAATAGGAAGCCCCGTGCAATTTTTACGAAAAGGGCTTTGCAGATAGTAAGTTACGAACCTTACATATATATGTAGCAACTTAACCGACTCGGATTGGGATGAAGGCCCATATCCAACTAATAAAAAAGCTCAAACCAAAAATCCTAAAATTCATTGGGGCATTTGCATTTATGTCTGTTTTTTCGGTCACGTTTTAACGTGTACCCGCTTTATAAAAAAATTGCAAGCGTACCTATTCTTTTCCGTAACTTTAACATACAGGCCTGAATTAGCAAAGACAATCACGTAAATTTCAGCATTCTAATAGACGGGCCAAAAGTAGCAAAAATTGTTGAACTAAGTGTCCTGAAGTTTTTGTTTGCAATTGCTGAATTTAAGCATTCTAGTGCTGAAGTTTTTATTTGCAATTACTGAACTTAAGCATTTTAGTGGCTAGAGTTTTGTGATGATGAAGTTTTTTTGTCCTGGATTCATTAGTTTTGTCATTAAGCTTTTTCAAAAACTACAACAGAAGATGCTGAAGTTATTTAGTTCATTTGTAAAAACTTCAGCACTAGATAAGCTAAAGTTTTTTGTTCTGGATTCATTAGTTTTGTCATAATCAGACTACTATAAAATAATTAGATTGTCAACAGTATCTAAATCATAAAAATTTGGAAAAAATAAACGTGAAAAGAACAGAATTATCATGAAAAGAATCATTAAGTGTGATCTTAACTTTCGGTACGTGAAAATATTTACAATGTATTGTCTGCTAACTTACGTAATTATTTATAATTTATTTTTAAATAATTTGATAAATATTCTTAGGCAATCATCCTAGGAATTTCATTGCAGCACCAATAGCAGCAGAAGAAAGGAGAAGAAGAAGAAGAAGAAGAACAAGAGGAGGAGGAGGAGGAGACAGGGGCTGAAATTGTTTAGAAAATGGTATAAATTAAAAAGAATTTAAAAGATGGGTATAGGTTAAATGGGGACGACCAAATAGAGCGCTCGTGCAATTTTTACAAATTCATCCTCGCTCCCACTCCAGCACCTGTGTGTCCCCCTTTCCCCGTGTTTCCTTCAACTGCCGGTGACCGGCGGCCGGCACCTTCTCACTCCGAATTTTTGCTTTTACATGAGGTTACTACATTGCACGGGAACAAGTATAATGCTGTAACAGTTTTTGCATTTGCTACTAGACATTTTATGCTGTTAGTATTAAGACTCAAATTAACCTTGCAAATTCTAAACTTAAGAATCAGTATGAGTCAAGGTATATCATTCTCTCTTTTTCTTTCTTCTTTTTGGACTATCAATTTTTAAGGCCAAGGCAAATTCAATATTTTCTAACAGATAGCAAAAGAGCTGCTTTTGAATGGGATAGAGAAGATAGTTCCAGATGGGCTTTCTTTTATGGTCTACAGTTAATCAAGAGTTCCCCTAATTTGACTTCACTTCATATTAGGGTAAGAAATGGTTAATATATGTATGGTTTGGTTCATTTTCGCTCTTCATCTTTGTTAACTTGAGAAGTTAAAATGTCTTTGTGCCATTAGGTCGATCCTCGCAGTGACAGTACTGAAACGGTTTTGCCTGTTTGGAGCGACCGTCAACAAGCTCGAGTATTCGTTTGAGAATTCAAAGGCTGAACGTTTGCGTGCACTCCGTGTTTGTGCATTCAGCATGGGAGAAAGGTGTATCACCATTGAATTGATGCGTTTCCCCAGGCGGAGCTATGCTATTATCCATTTTCAGAAATCAGATTAGGAATTTAGTAAGCACAACATCTTCCATGTATGAGACAAGAGGGGTTGCTCTGATGGTAAGCAACCCCCACTTTCAACCGAGAGGTTGTGAATTCGAGTCTTCTCAAGAGCAAGGTGGGAAGTTCTTGGAGGGAAGAATGCCGGGGGTCTATTTGGAAACAGCCTCTCTACCTCAGGGTAGGGGTAAGGTCTGCGTACATACTACCTTCCCCAAACCCCGCTAAGTGGGATTATACTGGGTTGTTGTTGTTGTAACATCTACCATACATAATGCTACAAACTTAGTATCTTTTTGAAACTTTTCTTTAACTATTTGTACCTATTTTGAGTCAAAGAAAATCGGTGCATCCTCATTTATGAGTTATATATTGGCCCAAGTGACAGGTGAGAATGGTATAGAGATTCAGCATAGCGCCATTGAGCTTTAGTAGTATCTAACAAGTTGAAATCAGTTTTTCTTTTGGGATTAATGTGATGAATCGCATTTTGTTTTGTTTTCCTTAGGCAGTAGTAGTAATGAAACCTGCATCTCAATAGCTATTTATATGTGTTTCTCTCTTTTATTTTGTAGACTAAACTTGCTAAGGAAGCAATGCGAGTTTAATTACACGAGCAATGTCAAACATACTGTGCTAACTCTATCTGAGCCTCCAGAGTAAATATAAAACTCATATTACAGCAAGGGAACTTATCTTCTTCCTTTATTGAATAGCAAAATAAGAGAATTTGTAAGTTTTCATACAATTTTAATGACGAACAACCTAATGAGTAGAAACTAGAGAGAAAACTCCTGTCAAACCGCCTTAGATGTTGATTTTATTGGTGCAAACTAGTATAGTATTGAAAATATCACCTGAAAGTTTATACTTGTATAGTTAAATGAATTTACTCTTAAAAGTGGTACAACTTATACAAATGAGGAAGTTTAATATTCTGATCACAAAATGTAAAATTTATATGATATAATCCTGCATTCCTTAGGATTTCTTGCTATCCACGGGTCAAAAGTGTGTAACCAGATTGTCACGACTCGGAATTCCCTCCTTCAGGAGGCGTGATGGCACCTACTCATAGAAGCTAGGCAAGCCACGGTATTAGAAATCTTTAACTCTTTTGTTTTAATCCTCTTTATAACTTATATTAACAAGTGATAAGCATTAAAATAACATTAAAATATGAGATTAAGCGGAAGACTTAGACAAAATAAACAAAAATAATACGGAAATCAACTGGTGTCACAACATTCACGGACTAACTATGATTACTACATACAATGTCTGAAAGAAAGAAACACCGTCTGTCTCGGATACAAGTGATACAGAACAAATAACATATAGAAGAGACACTGGGCCTGCGAAGGCCAACAGGACTACCTCGGAATCTCGATGGACTGAATGTTGGCTCCCTTACGGCTGCTGACTAAATGTTGCTCCGGTATCTGCACATAAGTGCAGAGTGTAGCATCAGCACAACCGACCGCATGTGCTGGTAAGTATATGTCCTAACCCCGTAGAGGTAGTGGCGAGACTAGGACCAGACTCCAGATAAATCTGTGCAGTTATATAATATATGGTGAAAAAATAAACAAGTAATAAGCAGTTTAAAAGGGAGGGGATACATGCTTCGGGGAACATATCAATCTAACAGAAACTGAATAGAAATATGAAAGGACAGTACAGTATCTACAACAACACAATAATACTACTGTTGCGATGCACAACCCGATCCCTTATCGTTTAATATTGTTGCGGCGTGCAACCCGATCCATGTATATATATAACTGTTGTGGCATGCAACCCGATCCGATATAATATTTGTTGCGGCGTGCAACCCGATCCAACATACCATTGTTGCGGCGTGCAACCCGATCCATATATAATAATGTTGCAACGCGTAACCCGTTGCAAATATACAATCAACAATAATCATAATAATCGTCCCGGCAAAGGATCAACAATAAGCTACACTATCCCGGGAAGGGAACTCAACAGTACTAGAATATACATCCCGGCAAAGGAGAATCAGTTATAACCAATCTTAACTCAACTCCTACTTATCTCAATTATCACCATTTCTCGATCATAAGTAGATTCCACAAAAATAAACTAAGTTTTTGCTCAATATCAAGGATTTACCCGCTATTGCAATCATAGTATCATTCAAGAATACAACAAGTATCAATTTAAGACTCACGGTCGTGCTCGACACCAAACGTATAGATAATCGTCACCATGCCTATACGTCTTATTCAACAAGAAGCAAATAACATATAAGACTCAACTCCTACCCCCTCAAGCTAAGGTTAGACCGAACACTTACCTCAAACTTTCACGACCAACTCAATCCTCAATTACCACCTTTTCTCTCGAATTCGGCTCCTAATCAATTGTATATATACATAATCGACTTCATAACATCAATAAATGATAAACAATTCAAATCCAATGTCTAATTATAGCTTTCTAATCATTCTTCCTAAAAATTCAAAAATCAACATCAGGCCCGCTTGGTCAAAACACAATGTTCGAACCAAAATCTGATCACTCATTCACCCACGAGCCCGAATATATAATTAGTTTTCAAATCTGACCCCAAACAAGGTCTAAATCATAAATAATTAAAAAGCCCTAACCTACCCTAATCTCTAATTTTCTACTCTTAATCACATGTTAGAAATCTTGTGGGTGTTGATAAAAATAGAAGAAAACAAGTTAAAGATTACTTACCCAAGAGATTATGGTGAAGAAATGTTTCAAAAATCGCCTAAGAGCTTTCGAGAATAAGAGGTTTATGAAATTTTTATAAAATTCCGAAAGTGTTCTGTGTTTTATACTTTAAAATAACTGGCAAAATTACCCTTCGCGTTCGCGGAGCTTTAACCCTCGAGCCATCGCGTTCGCGTCCTCTGGGTCGCGTTTGCGAAAGACAACTACCCCACCCCCTGCCCAGGCCCACTTGCCTTCGCATTCGCATGGCCAAGACTGCGTTCACCAAAGGATAACCCCCCATTGCCTCGCGTTCGCGACCTGAGCTACACGTTCGCGTAGAAGGATTTCCTTTATAAAAAATTTACACATCGCGATCGCGTGGGTACTCCCGCGAACGCGAAGAAGGAAGCATCAGAAATCCAACAGGTGAAACCTGCAACATTTTCTAAGTCAAAACCTTCCGAAACACAGCCGAGCCCTCGGGGCTCCTAACCAAATATATGTACTGACTCAATATCATTATATGAATTTATCCATGCGATCAAATCGCTAAAATAACCTCAATAACAATGAATTAAACCTCAAAATTAAAGGATTTTTCTCAAACTTCATTAAACATCAACTTTAGCAATTTAGATCCGAATCACGTCAAACAACGTCCATTTTTCACCAAATTTTACAGAAATTCCTTAAATTATATATAGGACATGTATCGGGCAACAGAACCAAAATACGGGCCCGATACCGTCATGTTCTAATCAGATTTCATTTCAAATTTCCTTAAACAACTTTAGAAAATAATTTTCTTTAAAAAATTCATTTCTCGGGCTTGGGACCTCGGAATTCGATTCCGGGCATGCACCCAAGTCCCATATTTTCCTACAGACCCTCTAGGACCGTCAAATCACGGGTCCAGATTTGTTTACCAAAAACGTTGACCGAAGTCAAATTAACTCATTTATAACCAAATTTTATCATTTTTCACAAATTTTCATATTTAAGCTTTTGGGCAACGCACCTGGAATGCGCACGCAAATCGAGGTGACTCTAAATGAGGTTTTCAAAGCCTCGGAATCATAGAATTTAGTTTAAAAGCAAGTGATGACCTTTTGGGTCGTAACACTGATACAACAATGGCATTCCAAAAACATATAGGAACACAGGGTGGATTAGATACTAGCAAACTAAATGTGCTTTCATCTATTGAAGAAGATATTATCAGATATTGGCAAATGTCTGGATGCACCAATAACTCGAAAATTCAAACATGACAGCATTTTGGAGAATATGAATGAACGATCAAACGAGTATCCTTGTAAAACCTGGAATATTTTTCTGCCAGATACACCTAGTTTCCTAAGGATAACCAAAGTGAGGTTTCACAGGCTTTTCAAGCATGAGACTTGTAACGAAAGATCAAAGAAGAAACTAGAATGAGGAAAGTCAGGGACTACTTAGGTAGTTCCAGCAAACTTTTAGCAAATCTCGTCATGCAAATCGCATATCTGTTTAGATCAAAACTTAACTTTTACATTTCATAGAAAATTTGATGCAAGTCATGCTTTCGTGTTGCAAATACAAGGAATCGCAACCTCAAGAGATTTAGTGTTTTGAACAAGATAAGCAAAAAGGCCTAACAGTAACATTACCAGAGATTCAGTTTATGCACAGCAAGGACAACCATGTAGTTAAGTATTTCCAAACAGCAAAATGTGTCTGAAATTCAAATTATGGCAGAGGATATCCACAACTTTGCTACTCCAAAAGTTTGCCATCTACTGCCTTCTCAAACCAGGAATCACTTCCAAAATTAAAATTTATTATAAAACACTTTGTGATTCTAATGTATAAGCTAAATAACTTGCTCTCATCCATTGCTATTGAAACATATATCAATCACCATGCATCAGCAAGACAGCAACTACTTTAAAAATTAAAAAAAAAAAAAAGAAAAAAAGAAACTACCTCCAGCATAAGAAAAGCGACGATTGTTGTCCCCCAAAGTTTGATTGAGATTAGCAGAAATCGGCTAGACAACACGATTTTATACTATATTCAATCCTTAACAGACATCTGATAGCACTGGTATGGATCCTATACCATTCTTTTAGGATCTTTTACATCAAAATACACCAGTATAACAAGCTAAACTTCAAATATCAATAGTTCTTGACAGCTACGACCTTAGAGTATCTCTAAGTATAGAACACCATACTCATTTTATTAGACTTAAGTGGCCCTACTTTAAGAGGCTGTAGCAAACTCTAGATGCTATTTTAACAAGACAGTGGGCCTTATATTTCAAGAGTACTATGACCAAGTTCCTAATGTGTTTGTTTAATGCAAAAGTTAATCTGTGGTACAGATTAAATCTGGAAGTTCTCTACTCTGTGATCAATCCAGTATTTCCAAAGCATAGTTCCAAAGTCATACCTACAGCATTTTCATAGGAGTTCACTCAACTCCTGTCTACCAACTAAGCCTCATGTCTCTCCAAATTTCATTTGCTTTACCAACAATACCAAGCTGGTAGCTTCTGCACTTCCCTCACATGATTCAATTATTTTAAATTCAAGAAGCACCAGAATATCTTACAATCTAATGAAAGAACATCATATTTGAGACTAGCAAATTAGAAGGCCTAAGCAATTAATGTTAAAGTCCACATTATATAATACAAGCAAATTTACCTCACATGATTCAAGCTAGCTAACCATAAGAAGCACTAAAGCATAAGGATTTTAATAATGAAAACCTTATTCAAGACTTAGAAAGTAGAACACACAGGCAAAAACCACGTTCAAAACTTGCATACTAGAACACATAAGCAAATGATGTGCTTATAGTAATAGAGATCCAACACCGTGCAGAGAATTGCCACTGATTAGGAGGGGGAATAAGCTTGTTATCACAAATACTAACATAAGAGATCAAAATCTCATTTGCAAGTACAAAAGAAAAAACTAGAATTACTAATATTTCAGCAAAGCAAATGATCATTTAGCAACTGTCATAGCACTCTTAACCATCTATATGAGCTTCTAAAAAGCAACTATATAGGAAATGAAAGATACAAACCTAAGCTAAAATCAACAGAATTACATGTCTGAAGCCTCATGGTTCAACTGTATTACCAAGCACAAAAGAAAACACTTCACGTACTGGAGGATACTCGACAAGTGCAATCTCCATCACATATCCAGCAACAGGTAACTTCAGATCCCTTAAAACAGTGAATGCCTCGCCCATACGTGTTTTAGGAACTTCTTCAGCTACAGGGCAATAAGGAATCCATGTATCAGGGCGATGCTCCTCCCCAATTTCAATTCCCTCCTTTTTCATTGCTTCAAACAACTGTGAGTGGAACTGAAGGAGAGACAAAGTTGGAGTTGGAGCAAGAAACAGAACGTTGTCGTCATTTGGGAGGCTTCCAATTGAACCAAAGGACAGAGGCAAAGATTCTTGCTTGGACGAAAAACTCTTTACAACGTTCTCAAGCTTCAATGGATCAATATAGGGACTCGAGAAGAGGGTAATGTGAGGTCTAGACTCAATCTCAATAAGCTGAGTGCTAATCTGGCGCCGAGCCAATACATTCCAAGCCTTCAGGACCTGATTTTCCAATGCAGGATCAAAGTAGAGCTCAATGGCGTAACCTTGCGACATTGCCTCTATCAAGGTTCGAACAAACACAACAATAAATCAAGAAATCACCAAAATAAATAGAATCACAAACTTTCACAAATGACCCTGGAAATCCGCACCAACTTTTATACTCAATCTAGCCTACTAACAGTAAAGCCAAATCCCAAATGCGAAGTCCAACCAAAAACCAGTAACAGTGAACATCTCAATGGTACATTATAAGCAGAATTAAAGAACATAAACATTAAAGAAAACCCACAAAAAATATCACTTAAAAGTAAAGTAAATATCAAATACTAAAACCCCACTAAAGATAAATTGGGATCTCGTGCACAATAAGCAATAATGAAGAGAAATGCACTAAAGTAAATGAACAAAAAAGAATCATGGAACTCAATAATTTCAGGAAAAAAATTGAAACCCATTCACAGAATAAGCAAAAAATTTAAGGCATACCCAGTTGAGGAAAGAGGCAAACAAGGCACAAGGGCTTGCGATGCAACCCAATTTAGGGAAATAGTGAACAAATGAATCGTCCTCCAAACAGTAACAGAAATAAAAAGAGGGGGACAAAAGGGGTTAAAGAAGAGGTTTTTGGGGAAATGGGGAAGAATTTTTCTTGAAAAAATTTGTCCTAGAAATAGCTTGGGCCAAATTGGAAAGAAATCACCGATTTTTTCTCATCTAGTTCCCCTTTAGTCAATGGAGATTCGGAGAAGGTGAAAATTAGTTTAACTAAGGATAAAAAGGACAATATTTTTGGTGGTAAAATATATGCGAGGAAATGATCAAAATGGTCCTTAATGTATGGGGGTTAGACCATCTTGGTACTTAATGTATACCCCTCGATAGAAGTAGTCCTTCATGTATAAAAAAGATGGACACTTTTAGTCTATAGCCCTAAAACTGACGGTAGCACCCAAGACTCCAGTTAAGTTTGACAGAACCCGTCAAACACACCTTCCTGCTCGATCATCATTTACCAAATCTCACGTGCTTCTTATTTTTTTGTGTTCATCAACACCGTTCGGGAAGCGGGATCGCTCAATTTCCTCTTTCTAAGAAATTAATTTGTCAAAAAAAACTGAGCGGTAAAACAAAATTTATTTTGCTCAGCTTATATGTGAACTGAGATAATGAGAAAAACTTAGCACCGATTCATGTGTCTTTGAACTCATTATTGGAAATTTACAAAGTGTAGTTTATGCAAAAATAACTCTGAAACTTTTCAAAATACACGAAGAAATCAAAATCTCGGCAGCTTTGGTGGTTTTGCGTCTCTAGGATTCTTGATAATTGTTTTTGCCGGAAGCCTACAAACTCCATCAAGGAAGAAATTATATGAGGTTGATGACCAGTTTATTTCTCTTATGGATATGCTGCACGACAGCGAACTAGGAGGACCAAGATTGCAAGGAAAAGGAGTAGATAATATTGACTAAGAACAAAAAAGAAAAAAGATTATAACTTATCAAATAATACAGTGTCGTGGCAAGTTATTGCCTTGAAAGGGATTTCGGCCCGACTAATTGCAAATCGTTAAGGTCGATCGCTCTCCAAGGTTCCACAGCACCTCCAAACACGTACACTCATGATTGGAAGTTTAGAATTTGCACAAAATAGTTGCCCAAACTTCTTTATCTGCATCATCATCACCATATTTCTTCTCCAAATTGCCCCATATGACTTTAGCATATTTATAATTTATAAACAAATCAAAGAGAGAGTTAGTCATATGGTTAAGCATATGCCCTCTTACTGTTTTATTGTCCTTTTCAAATTTCTTCTTATCAGCATCATCAGCAACAACAGTATTACCAGCATTAGAACTATTAGCAACAATATTAGCAGGAGGATCATTAAACAAAATATAGTCAACATCTAATTATTCAAAGTAAATTAAAAGTTTCCAGGACCAACGCTTATAATTATTTTCATCTAAAGGCTCAAGCTTTGAGAGATCGGGAAGTGTTTTATTCAAAGTGGTGGTCACTAGTCAATATTATATGTAAATCGCTTTTCAAATGTAAAAAAGTGAGTAGATAATATTGACTAAGAACAAAAAGAAAGAAGACTATAACTCATCAAAAATATTGTGTCGTGGCAAGCCACTACCTTGAAAGCAATTTTGGCCGACTAGGTACAAATCGTTAAGTCCAATCGCTCCCCAAGGTTCCACAGCACCTCCAAACATGTGCACTCGTGGCTAAGGCTGGAAGTGGCCCGGTTCGGAACCGGACCAGAACCGCGGTTCTGGCGGTTCTGGCGATTTCGGCGGTTCCGGTTTCGGGCCCGGCGGTTCCCCGGAACCGTGATGGAGCGGTTCCACCCGTTAGAACCGCGAAACCGGAACCGCCAGAATCGGAACCGGACCGGTTCAGGCGGTTCCATCCGGTTCCAAACGGTTCCGCCAACGGTCTGAATTTAAAAAAAATTTAAAAAATTCCAAACGGCTCTTTTTCAAAAATAGCCGTTTGGAATTTTTAAAAATAGCCATTTGGCCCCCAAACTTTAATTTAACCCCAAACTTTATATAATTACACAGTTTCCCATTTCTCAACTATAAATACCCCCCCCCCCCATTCTTTCATTTTAATTCACCGATTCATCAATATCTCTCAAGCTCTCTTTCAATCTTTCTAGTGCAAGTGCATAATTTATTGTTGCAAATTCGTGAAACATTGTGAAGTTGCTGAACTGAAGTTTCAAGTGTTCAATTTCAACGATTTTCAATTTTCAAGAAGTTGTTCGTCAATCCGGTAAACTCGTTTTAACTCTTACGTGCTTAGAATATTTTTGTATGTTGTTATTTTGCTTAATTATAATTAATATGGTATTTTCATTGAAAAATATGTTCGGAAAAGGAAAAAATAAAATCGGTGAAAGTAGTCGCCAAAATACTACCCCTCCCCCGGCTCCCCAACCTAGAAAAGATAAACAAGTTCAAACTAGTAGCCAACCTAGAAATATTAATGAAAACTTCGGAATTCTTAATAGTGATCACCCGTGTTTTCAATTTAGCGATGTTGATTTTCTACATGATGTAGCAGTAGGTGATAGAATAGACGATGATATTATGAATATGCTTTATCCTAATGCACCTATATTAGAGGGAAATGAGGATGATGATGATGACGAAACCCACGCTCCCGTAGATTAGATGATACACCTACTAGTCCTGCTACTAATGAACCGGAACACCCACCCGTACAAACTCCCACTTTTAGTAGACAACCTCCTAAACGTTCAGAAACTTCATTAGTTTGGCAATTTTTTATTCAACTAAGAGATCAAGATAAGGCTAAGTGTAAAACTTGTGGTAAATTACTTGTTCATGGGTATACTGGTGATCGTAGCGGCACAGGTAGTTTAGTTAAACATATAAAATTACACCCTAGCGATAAGGCTAGATTTTTTCAAATGAAAGCGCAACAAGATGGGAGGCCAAGTCCTGATACTACAATTAACCAAAGTACTGGTTCTAATCTAGTTCAACCAGGAATAAACACTGTAACCGGAGGTATATTGTATTACGATCCAAATAAGGATCGTGAAGAATTAGCTAAAATGATTACTGTTATGTGTTTGCCTTATTCTTTTACTTCTAATCCTGCTTGGATTCATTACATTAGAAGAGTATTTAATCCTACTTATAAAGGTTGGCTTCGCGCCACAGTTAAGGCTGACATTTATAAATACAAGCATGAATATGAACAATACTTGCGCTATTTATTTACCCATATAAGTAATCGTATGTCTATTACAACTGATATTGGTAGAAGTGGAAATGATTGTGATTATCTAACCGTAACCAGTCATTGGATAGACGAAGACTGGATAATGCAAAAATGCATTATTGCGTATAGAATAATTAACTCACGGCACACGGGTAAGTTTATTGCTAACACTGTTTCAGATGTATGTAGATATTTTTGTTTTAGTGATAAATTAATGTCAATTTCCATGGATAACGCTAGTAGCAACACTAATGCAATAGGTATTTTAACTAGAACACTTACTCCTGCTTTTACTAATATTTTCCATGTTAGATGTATATGTCATATTTATCATTTAATTTTTGGTGATGGTATGAGAGTTCTAAACATAGAAATTGAAAAGGTTAAATTCGCTCTTAATTGGCTTTTTTATTCAAACCGTAGAAGTAGACTTAGAGAATATTTTAAAAAATATGACGAATATGGCCTTAGAGAAAGAAAGGTACCTAAACCTTGCCCGACTAGGTGGAACTACATGTACGAAAGTCTAGTAGTGGCGTACGAATATAGAAACCCAATTAACGCTACTTATAATTCTCGGGATTGTGGGGAGGAAGATAATGACATGTTAACTAATCAAGATTGGACTAACGTTAAAATTCTGTTAGATTTTTTAGAACATTTTCATATGGCTACAAATGCTTTATCTGGCCAATACTATCCAACTATTTCTAACTGTTTAGTATATATTGCCGCACTTGCTAATTTATTTGTTGATTTTAACGAGGGAGGGGAAATTTATGAATATGCAATAACAGAAATGAAAAAGAAGTTTAAAAAATATTTTTTTTCCAATCCCTCCTATATATGGTGTGTCTGCTATGCTAAATCTTACTATGAAATTAGGAGGACCTCACTTTTGGTATTCTACTATTTATCAAGCTTTAGATCTTGATGAAGAAGAAATGGCTACACTATCTGATGCGCAAGCATCAATAAAGTAAATGCTCAAACTGTTTATAATGCTTATAAACAGGCGTTAGAGCATGCTAGGCCAAATATTCCAACCCCAACTTCGTCCACATCACAGGCGTCTAAAAGAGCTGCTGGCTTAACAGCTCTTAAATCGTGGACTGAGTTCAGGGTACTCAAGGGGAAAATTTTGATGAAATTTCCCATCTAAATGAGCTTCAAGTTTATTTGTCGCAGGGATTAGAGAATGAGAATCCAGACGGCTCTTTCGACCTTTTGGATTGGTGGAAGACAAGGGAAAAGCATTTTCCCGTTCTTGCAAGGATGGCTTATGTTCTGTCGATTCAAGCGTCAACTGTTGCATCAGAGAGCGTTTTTAGTTAAGCAAGACTACAAATAGGTGATCATAGAGCGTCGATGCGGGACAGCTTGGAAAAATCAGTGCTATTCCGAGATTGGATCCGCTCTGAAAGAAGGAACTTTGGGCTAGCTGAATCTCAACCAGAAATAGATGAGTGCTATGAAGAAATGCTAGCAGAACTTGCTCAGGAAGCAACTTCACCCGGAAGTGGAGATGAACAAGCTTCATTTCCACCACCGCCAACACAACCACCTCCAAACCTTGAAGGTTTTATGAGATTTGTTACAAATAATGCATAAATTATGATGTAACTTGTACATTGGCATGTCTTCTTTTAGTTTTTTTTTTCTTTTAATGGTGTTATTAGTACCATGTTGTGCTCATTCCATTGGAGAAAGGAAGACTAAGAAAGATATGCCATTTTGGTCAATAAATATGCATTTTATCATATCCTTGAATATCTTTGTCTCAATATTTCTTTGTCTTTACTTCTATATCAAACCTTGAATATTTATATAACATATAATATATAACATACAACACATAATACTAATGACAACATTCTTTTATCAATATGTACTACTTATATAAAATTTATACTAATTACTAACTACTACACAATATACACTATTTATATACAATAGTGTATTACTTAACAACAATATATACACTACTTATACACAATATATACTAATTACCAAACACAATATATACTATATTAATAACATAGTACACAATATAAAAATATATTCTACAATATACTAATCACTACTATACAAGATATTGATTTTAAAAAATAAAAAAAATAACTCGGAACCGCCTGGAACCGCCAGAACCGCGGTTCCGGAACCGCCAGAACCGGAACCGGGCGGTTCCGGAACCGTATGGTAGCGGTTCCGGCTCCGGAACCGCCAGAACCGGAACCGCTAGAACCGCCAGAACCGCAAAACCGGAACCGCCAGAACCGGAACCGCAGACCCAAATAGACCCAGAACCGGAACCGGATACAGCCTTACTCGTGGCTGGAAGTTTAGAATTTGCACAAAATAGTTGCCGAGAAAGAAGAGAAGATGAAGGTATTTTGTGTAGTTGTTACAGAAATTAAAGAATGTTATAGGAAGAAAAGTAATGATTAGCAAGATGGATTCTTGGTTAAGATTGAGCGATTATGATGGCTAATCCATAACCTATTTATAGGCAATTAAGGAGATTGCATATATGACAAGTGTCGATAGTCGTTTGACACTTGTCTCATTATATTAATTAGTCCACTTGGCTCTAATATTGACAAGTATATCTTGTCTTCCATACATGAAGACATATGGTAGATTTGCATACCCATTTTTCAAAGCCATTCAACACTTGGCTTTAAAGCTTCATGCAAGAGGCCACTTGGAAATAGATAGGGCACTTGAAAAATAAATAAAAACTCATGGCTATTGGTTGTAAATGAAATTTGAGAAAGAAATTTTTGATTTTGCATTATGAATAATTCTAACAATCCCCTACTAATGCAAAGACAAAAAATAGAACAATTCAGGTCAAAAGAAGGAACATGTACTTAAGTGTCAATATCTTATGATTTGAATTGACACATAGTGAAATGAGTTAACAACTAACATCCACAAAGTGAAGTACTCTTGAACTGAATGGACATTAATTGAGACCCCCACAATACATAATATATCCTTAATTTTATGCAAACTCTGTGATACTAACAAAGTGTTTTTATGGTCATGCGCATATCTTGGGTCTCATGAGTGCTCTAGAAAGACATCTCAAGTCTTTCATAAAAGGCGACCGCTCATTTACACTTGCGCAGGTGATTCCATCAGGTCTATCTACACATAGACTACCTTAAGGCTATAGAACCATTAAGAGCACAATAAGCTCAACCTTCTAAAGCACTACCACACGTCATAGGGATAGGAAATGTAGTGCAAATTAAGGTCTCATATGGCTTCGTTCGGGTATCCACCATGCTACCTCAATCCTTAGGCTTTAGACCCATCTCCCTCGACGTTTCAAGGGTAACTCTCCTTGCCAAACATTTGGTTAAAGGATCCGCCAAATTTTTTTCAGATCTTACGTAATCCAAGGAAATAATACTATGTTTAAACAATTATTTTATCGCACTATGTCTAGTGTGGATATGTCTTCTTTTTTCATTGTACACACTATTTTTGGCAATTCCAATTGCTGCCTGTGAGTCACAATATAGAGAAACCGGTGAAGTTTGTCTTTCCCACAAAGGCACGTCTACCAATAAGTTTCTCAACCACTCGGCTTCCTGCCCTGCGAACTCAAGAGCAATGAATTCAGACTCTATAGTAGATCATGCTATACAAGTCTGTTTTGAAGAGTTCCATGAAATAGCATTTGCACCCAAAGTAAACACGTAGCCACTGGTGGAGCTAACTTCATCATTGTCAGTAATTCAGTTTGCATCACAAATCCTTCTAAAATAGCAGGAAATTTATTAAAATGCAAGCATCAATCCATAGTACCTCTCAAATACCTTAGCAGACAATGAAGAGCATTATAGTGTGTCACTACTAGGGATGTGAGTATATCTACTCAATCTACTAACAGCATAAGCAATATCAGATCGTGTATAATTCATGAGAAATATTACATTACCAATTATCTTAGCATACTCAGTTTGAGAAATACTAGATTCCTTATTCCTTTTCAAGTGTATGCTAGGATCATAAAGAGTTCTCACAGGTGCTACATCAAAACGATTAAACTTTTTCAATATTTTCTCAACATAATGAGACTGAGACAATGAAAAAACATTAAAAGTCCTTTTTGATTTGGATGGCCTGTATGAACCCGCCGACCTATAGAGTACCTGATTCTCTATTAGACTGATACGCTGAAAGCAGTAAAGACTGGATGTAAAGGAGGCCAAAGGTTTTTCTACATGGAAAAATCTCACACAAGGGGATCAGAAAACCACGACATACACCAGTAGGCTTTAAATTCAACTAACTTGTAATTTACCTATTACAAGCCACTTTGCAAACTCCCTTTTGCAAAGACTTCAAACTAACTTGTGATGCACCACCACAAGCCACTCAATAACTCTCCTAGTTACAGAGGATTTAACTTATGACTACTCCTAGTCATAACATAAACTCTAAAGTTTACGAATTTGTTTTGTTCCTAATACAGTGCTTCTAAGAAAGCAAAATAGGAATTATAATGTAGAACAATTGGCAAGATTACAACTCAATTATGGACATACATAAGACTTTGCTAGAACTGATCCGTAGTGGAGTTGCCTTCTTGTTCTTGACACACCAGTGACTTCAATGCCGGATGAAAACTTCTTCAACTCAAAAGAATATCACTAAATGCACACAAAAAAGTATATCTGGCGTCATGTTATTTTATCACAAAAGATATCTCAATAGATAGTGATGTCAACTCTTGGTGTACTTCTTTTTAGAGAGAAGTGACTATTGCACCGTTTGCACAGCCACTTCTGAGCAGGTGCATTCCAGCTGGATTTTGTGCTTCTGTCAAGACATACAAATGAACCAGTTCCTAATACTTCTGTCAGGACATACCAGTGGACCAGGTCCTAGTTATGTTCCACTTCTGTAATAGTTTCTTGATGGACTTTCTTCTGCTACGTTTCAGCTGTGCACTTTGACTTGTACTTCTATCACAGAACCCCAAGGGAGAAGGTCCATGTTGTGTTTCTCTTTATCTTGAATGTGTACAGTCACTGACTTGTTCTTTTGTCAGAAAACCCTAAGGGACCAGGTCAACAGGTCCCTCTTGTGTTCATCCATGTGGTCATTCATCCATTTGCTAGTCTTCAAGCTTCGACCATATCATATGGGATATGTATCCGGCAGAGCAGGTTCTCTATATGGTACTTTACAACAAGTTTGTTAAATCTTCAAAACATAATAAGCATAAGATTAAGTACAACCTATCAATTTCTCCCTTTTTGATGATGACACACTTAAGTATAGATAACATTTTTCTAGAGAAAAAATAACTAGATAAGATACCAGACGTACACGAAGTTCCCCCTTAATCCCCCCTTAATCTTAGATCCCTTTAACCCCTTTAATTTATCACCAGTACCCAAACTCTCCAAATATAATCAATACTTTATGTTTCCCTTTTGTCATCATTAAAAAGAACCAAAAAAAGAGCATAAGCAGGTAATGAATCATTAAGAAGTCTGACATTGCAAGCTCATGCCACATATGTGCACACAATATGATAGAAAAGAGAAGCCAAAGGAACATAGTATTGTATAAGAAACGAAAGGGAAGCTGTTTATTTTATGTTTACATTGGACTAGAGCAGTACTGGTTAAGATCAACATGCCACCATACCAAACAAAAACAAAAGCAAAACAACCACCACATATTATTGAACAAAAAGCAACTTGACATTAAGAAGATCCTAGGAAATATTGGAGGAATGAGGGTTATAGGGAGAGGCAGTAATGGTTTTGAGAACCAGGTCTAGTCTAGCATTTGCAGCCAGTTGTTCTTCAAATAATTGAGCCCGTAGGCTCTCATTTTCCTTTCTCATTGGAGTGACTTCCTCATGCACAGAGTCAGGTCCCTTAGCTGCTTGGTTGAGCTGGGGTTCCAATATGGAATTTCGAGCCCTTAACCTTCTCAATTCATCAGAAGCTACATTTTGAGTGTTTATCAGCTGAGATATGGTCGAGAGGCTCCCACCAACTCTTTCTATGCATTCACATTCCTTTAGAGTTGTCTTTGAGATTGACTGTTTGTGCGTGCCCACTCTGGGATTTCCTAAGGGAACCTTGTAAAATTTGAACACTTGAGTCAGAAGAAAGCCATAGGGTAACCCGTGATTTCCTCCTTTAAAATTTGCCACTTTCTGCATGTGACAACCATGATGGCAGGCAAATTATTGGTACATACACATCAAGTGCTTCCATTAGGACCATGTCTGATCTAATGGCAATGGAGCATCTCTTAGAGTGAGGTAAAAGTACTTTATCGACCAACTCGAAGAGAAGTTGGTACTCAGGAAGTAGCACCTTCTTCTGCACCTTTCCTCTTGTTGAATAGCTTGTTCTTTCATAATGGCTCTCCGAAAGTTTACTCCACAAACACACTTAACTGAGTTCCTAATGTTGAAGCATCTACCATAATGTCAATTCCATTTACGAGAGCACAGGTGTGGTCTCCCTCAATAGTGAAAAGAGACACATAGAAATCTTGTACCAGGTCTTCGTACACTAAAGACATTCTTTTATCAAAAAAGTGTTCCCATTGTTAAAACTCCACAATCTCCAGAATTTGACGCATACCTAAAATAGCTGGATCAAAAGTGCGTCCCCACAATACTTTTTGAGTTTTTAGTCTCTGTTGCCAGAGACCACTGTCATTAGCCATGGACCTTAATGCACCAGGTTCCCTCACAGTTTCCTCTTTCTTTTTTCTACAGCCTTCATCAATCTTCCCTTTTCAGCTAGTTATCCCCATAGTATTGTCTTCAGATACAGTTGGCTCAATCTTATTTTGTTTTAACCTGCTCCTACACTTCATAGATGACCAGTTTTGTTTCTCAACAGTTTCAGCGGATCCCTTTTCCATGGACTGTTGAGTTGTCATAGGTTTTTGAACTGAAGAACCAGGTTCTTTGGAAGAATCTTTACCTACTTGGTTTACTATCCCACTCTTGATGAAATCCTTTGGATTCATTCTCATACTTTTTATCGGATTGACACTCCTTTTACTTTTCTGAAATGAAGATTCAGAGCTATCTTGATGTAGTGACCTGGTAGTGATGGATTTTGAGAAAGACCCTAAGATTTTGGAGGAAATGGGAGGTCCAGAAATGGGTTTGCATGGATGGAGAACGAGTTCATCAGAAGGCTTTTCTGGAAACATATCACGAGTCAAAGACTCTAGGAGTTTTGTAGTTCTGGCATTTTTTAGATGAGAGATCTCTTCCCTCAGATACTCAGAAGGGAGATAAGATTCTTCATTCATCAGATTTTCAGCAGTTATGGCCATGATGTTGTATGCTGCTTCTTTTTCAGGTGACTCATTGAGAGTCACTGTTTCTAATATGGAAGAGTTTATCTACTGGCCAGGATCACCCTCATAAGCTTCTAAAACCAGGGAAGTGAAACCTTCTGTATGTTCTTTGGAGAAGTCATAGGATTGACTGGACATGGGGTTCTCAAAATAGGGTAAGCAGGATTAGTAAAAATGGAAAGACGGTAGGGTGGAGAAGAGACCAGAAGTATATAGAGTGGTAGAGTGCGTGAGATAGTGATGACCCGAACTTGATTTTGAGGAAGAATATGAAATAGTGATGGTGCTAGAAGTGGTGGACTGAGATGATTGTTGGATCACCATTAGATGAATACTTACCAGACAAGTAGCTTAAAGAGAGTAAAAGATGAAGAATGAGTCCTAGCTAAACAACGAAAGAGAAGGTTCATGACTTGTGGTAAGAGGGAAGAAGAGATTTATGGAAGAGGGGCTAATGATGAGTGAAGAAAGAAACAGGTTCTGAGTAATCCTCGAGACGATGGTAGGTTTGTAGGAAAGTGGTGTTGTACAGAGGAGGTAAAAGGATTTGACGGACAAGACATGACTCTCAGACCTTGAAAAGTTTCCTGATATGCCAGCTGAATAATAGGATAATTATTACACACTTTTTGTTTAGAGAGGGCATGCAAAAATTAACCTCATTACTACTAACCTGAGATACAAGAACCTGATGCCGAAGCAATTTTATTAACAGAAATTCAACAACTCCCCCTTTTTGTAGCTTATAGCATACTTTTAGATTTAGCTTCTATGATCGTCATACATGTTTACCTACAACTGTATCGATGTGATTCAAGCATAGTCAGAAAAACTTTAGCTATCTTTACTTGAAGATGTTCTTACGGAGCTGCCAGAAGGGGAATCGGGGTCTTCATTAGATTCTTGTGGCCTTTGTTTTTGTCTTGATTTATCAGAGATATTTTCAACTTTGAGGCATTGATGCCGATATCTGGAGTTTTGATCTCTTGTTTTGCAAGGCTTTCCCAGAGGTACTCCTTTTTTCATGTTTACCTTCAGAAGAGAATTTTGACCCTCAGTATGTTAGCCATTTTTCTCATGTTGTTGATGAGTCATGAAGATTCCCATGTGCATTTTGGTTTATCGATTTGAGACAGAAGTTGGTTGAAGAGGGAAACATGAGGTTTAATTTAATTTCCCAAGTCTTTATCGCCTAATTCTTAAGTAGTACAATGAGCTGCATTTCTTCTTCTTTTAGCTTCAGCAGTAACCAGTAGTGTACCATGTTCTTTATGATGGTGTGTCGTCTCTTGCCAGCCTTTTACACCTTGCTCACTTTGTCACCTTCCTGATTTTGAAACCTCAGACATTTCCTAGAAATGGAGTTGGTTCATAACATCAACCCTCATGGTTCCTTTCTTGACAAAAGGAGAGTTCCCTGTGAAAAATTTAATGAGCATATCCTACCATTAGAGCTTCCTTAGTTGGAGACCTTTCTGACCTTATTTTGTGGGTTTTTTCTCAGGAGCACTCCTTCTCTTATCTGTTTGCATTATGCTTACCAAGCTGGTCCTTCCTATTTTTGTAAGCAAGGCACTTTCCTCCAATTGGTGGTTCATGGCCAATTTTGTTTTGAGGAAGAACCTGGTTCGGCACCTGTTCTTCAGTAGAAAGCAGTGTTCATTTCTTTCAGCACCTGATGACTAGCACTGAACACCACAATCTCCACCTTTGTAAAATGATGAGGTGATCCGTTTGACCCAAAAGAATATTGATCTCGGGGCGCAAGTCAAGAACCTGAAGGCTGAACTGCTCAATGAGCAAAAGTCGAGAAACGCTCGAATAAGATCTTGTTCTCCAGACACTTGCCGCATCTTTTAAGCCTTTTCCTCCTAGTGCCCCCTAAGAACCCCTTTAGTGACCAATTTTCTGGATATGTTTCTTTTTCTTGTTTCCTTTTTGATGGTTGGTGGATGTATTTTTATTTTTTTTATGGTTGGATGTACTATTACTACTGCTCCTTGTGAACAAGTCCAATGTCTCCTCTTATTTTTTTTCAAAGGAAGAGGCATATTAAATTTTTTTAATATGAATCATGTTTGGTATGTCTCATACTGTCTATCTGTGTTCTATTCTTTCTCATGATTGTGTGCACATGTGTGGTTTGAGTTAGCTTGGCTGGACTTCTTTGAGTTGTTATTCTTTTTAATGATGCCAAAAGGAAGAAACGCATTGGAGAACTGGTTCTTAGACTAATATAGCACTTTGGGGAAAACACATTGGAGGAAACAGATTGGAGAACTGGTTCGTATGCTCTATTACTCTGAAATATAAGGCATAGTCTCAGGGGGAACTGGTTTTGTTTTTTTACTGCCCCAAGTCCGATCTATAATTGTTTAAGTTTGTCATCATCAAAAAGGGAAAAATTAATAGATCTTAAATGCTCTTTGATGATCTAACAAACTTACTACTAAGAACCAGATAGGGGGAACCTGACCTACTTGGATTGCTGCAAGCATTAATGGATTTCAGCTAAAGAAGAACTGTTACTGCTTCAGGAGCTAGGAACCAAACAACGACCTAATGCTCTTGTGGTTTTCTCATATCAGTACAAAGTTATTTAGACACAGCTGGAAATGAAGTGATCGACGATGCTGATTTTGCCGCACTGCACCACACTATCAACCCACGCATTCTCTAACCAAACAGAGTACTCAAATTATTTCAAGTAATGTGACCAAGATGCACCAAATGGGCTTTATACAAAAACATCACTGGAAGGTTTCTGTTTCTCATTCAAGCCTCTTGCAAAAATAGAAAAATCATCCTCTCGAGCTTGAAGAATAAGGTTAAACGCCACTACGGACAAGTTCCTAAAAGATTGATAGTTGATGTCCTAGTTGAGTTGTAACCTTGTTATTGTACTTACTATATCTACTAAATCGCTTACTTAGAAGCATACTAATTAGGAATCCTCTTGTAATCTGTAAAATCGTTGAGTTTATGTTGTGACTAGATTTAGTCATAAGGAAAAGTCTTTGTAATCGTAGAGTTACAAAGTGGCTTGTGGTGGTAGCATCACAAGTTAGAAAAATCCTTTGTAACTAGGATAGTCACAAAGTGGCTTGTGGTAAAAGTACAACAAGTCAGTTCAGTAAATCCTTTGCAATCGGAAGTATTATAAAGTGGCTTGCAATAGGTAAGACTAAAAATTAGTAAAGTTAAAAGCCTACAGTGTAAGTCGTGGTTTTTTTAACCCCTTGTGTGGGATTTTTCCATGTAAAAGTCATCTACCTCATTTAGTTACTGCTTTACTAAGTGCTCTCAGCAGAATCTTGTAGCGGACCAGGTACTCTATGATTTGGTGGATACATACAAACTATCATATTTCTTTCCACCTTTACTAACAGTGTTCTTGAAATCTGCTAAGTCTAAATGTACTAGTTTAAGCAATTCTGTTTTTCTACTAGTTACATTCTTAAAAGGGTTTTTGGTATGTTTTGCTTCTACACTAACATGAGACTTAGAAAGAAAATCAACATTAGCTGCAGGAAATATTCCATTTTTCTAAGTCTTTTAATAGAAGCAATATTAACATGACTCAGTCTACCATGCCACAAATCAATAGACTCAGTAATATAAGCAGAATCGAAAGTACTAACATTATTAGTAATCTCTTGAGTGATGTTCAGTACAAATAAATCCTCCTAACAAAGTCTCCCCACGATAAATGGCAACTTTATCAGATTCAAAAACAAGCTTAAGAACTGCTTTGTTGAGAAGCGCACCAGAAACTAAGTTTCTATGAAGGGAGGTACATACAGAATATTGTTCAAGGCTAAAATTGTTTCAGACATTAATTTAAGGAGAATTTTTCCTACCCATAACTTCAGTTGTAGTGGATTTATTCATGTAGACACACTCACCATCGGCAGATTCCTCAAAGTCATGAAAAAGCTCCTTGTTGGCGCAAAGGTGCCTTGAAGCGTTTGTGCCCAATATCCAGTCACTTTTGTTAGCCACCATGTTCGCCTCAATAACCACAACAACAATTATATCACCACCCTCAGTAAGGTTAGTTTGGACTTGAGCTTTTCCTCCAATCTTTGAGCTTTGTCCTTGTCTCTGGTTGCACTGAAAAGTCTTATAACTAATTTTGCCGCAGACATAACAAGGTCCTTTTGACTTTTGAATATGGCCCTCCGGCTTATTGAAGTAATTCTGCTTCTAAACTTGTCCTTTATTTTGGCCTTTCTTCTATTTTCCGTTAAACATGTCTTTTACAAAAGTATTAGAAGACTCCACAAGGTTAGTTTTAGAAGAATTACGAGAGAGATTTTATCTTATCCTTAAGCCGTTCAGACTCCTCATCTTTGAGATGGTTTTCTTCCTCGGTCCTCATGTGACTGATCAGTTCTTGAAGAGTTAAGTTTTTCTTCTTGTGCTTCAGTTGATTCCTGTAATCACTCCAGGAAGGTGAAAACTTTTCAAGTAGAACATTAGCCTAAAGAATCTCACACATTTCCATGCCCTCATTCAAAATATCAGCAGTTACGTTCTCATACTCGTGAACTTGTTCCATGATTGGCTTATCATCAACCATCTGAAACTTGATCCATTTTCTAATGGTATACTTCTTGTTTCATCATCATTAGCATCATATTTCTTCTCCAAAATGTCTCATATGACTTTAGTAGATTTATCATTTATAAACAAATCAAAGAGATGGTTAGTCATATGGTTAAGTAGATGCCATCTCACTATTTTATTATTCTTTTTAAATTTCTTCTTATCAGCATCATCAGCAACAACAGTATTACCAGCATTAGAACTATTAGCAATAATATTAGCAGCAGCATCATTAAACAATATATAATCAACTTCTAATTGTTAAAAGAAAATTAAAAGTTTCTGGGACCAACGCTTATAATTATTTCCATCTAAAGTCTCAAGCTTTAAGAGATCAGGAAGTATTTTATTCAAAGTGCTAGTCATTAGTCAATATTATATATAAATTGCTTTTCAAATGTAAAAAAATGAGTAGATAATATTGACTAAGAACAAAAAGTAAAGAAGACTATTAACTCATCAAAAATACTGTGTCGTGGCAAGCCACTGCCTTGATAGTGATTTCGGCCGACTAGGTGCAAATTGTTAAGGATGGTCGCTCCCCAAGGTTCCATAGCACCTCCAAATACGTGCACTCGTGGCTGGAAGTTTAGAATTTGCACAAAACAGTTGCCCAAAAAGAAGAGAAGATGAAGTTATTTTCTGTAGTTGTTACAGAAATTAAAGAATATTGTAGGAAAAAAAGTAATGATTAGCAAGATGAATTCTTGGATAAGATTGAGCGATTATGATGGTTAATCCATATCCTATTTATAGGCAATTAAGGAGGTTGCATGTATGACAATTGTCGAGAGTCTTTTGACATTTGTCTCATTATATTAGTCCATTTGGCTCTATTATTGACAAATGTATCTTGTCTTCTATGCATGAAAACATATGGTAGATTTGTATAGCCATTTGTCAAAGCTATTCAATATTTTGCTTTAAAGCTTTATGTAAGAGGCCACTTGAAAATAAATAATTTTTTAATTTTGCATTACGAATAATTCCAATACAAGAAACATATATGGATATATTTTCTTTTAGCTATGTAGGAGATCAAACTTTTGTTGTATCTCATCAGTCAGCAGTAAACCTATTAATTAGACGAATATGTACAACTTTTTGTATGTGCTTGTATATAAAGAATTAGCTGACTCTACGTTTACTGGTGGATAGTGACGTTGCTCAGCCGCCAGGGCCATCAGCCCTCTTCTCTTCTTCTCTCCTCTCATGGATAAAATTGCAGAAATTATTAAGCAATATTTATGTGATGGTGTCAGACAGGTTTTTTTGTGTGTGCGCAGTACAGGTGAGAAATATGGTTAAGTTTGCTTGAGTTTTGAAGTGTATCGTTAGGTTTAGGGCTGTAGACTAAATATGTCTACTTTTTGTATACATGAAGGACTATTTCTATTGAGGGTATACATTAAGGACCATTTTGATCATTTTCTCGAACAGATACTACCAACGTAAAGAAATAAGATTAAGAATGAAGTTATTCGAGAGAAGGTGGGGGTGGTCCCGGTGGAAGAGAAGATGCGAGAAGCGAGGCTGAGGTGGTTCGGGCATGTGCGGAGAAGAAGTCCCGATGCCCCGGTGAGGAGCTGCGAGCGGCTGGAGATTGTTGGCGGTCGGCGAGGCAGAGGGAGGCCTAAGAAGTATTGGGGAGAGGTGATTAGGCAGGACATGACTAGAATGCAGGTTTCCGAGGACATGACCCTTGATAGGAAAGTCTGGAGGTCTAGAATCAGGGTTGTAGGATAGGGGCTCCTAGAGTTTTTCGTACGCCTCATCCGGGGTTGGGTGTGGGTTAGCAGGGTTACCCATAGATGATTTGTGTTTTAGCTTATATCCCCCCTATGGCTGTTAGTTATGGTAGTTAATGTATGATATTATTGCATGCGATTGTATTTATGTTTCGTATGTTTAGATAATTATTTTCGCTATTTACGCTGTTTCTGCTGGAGTTACTAATGCTTTATTGTTTTTGTTTTTGTCTTTTTTTTGTTTTACTACTGTTTTTTCTTTTATCCTATGAGCCGGGGGTCGATTGGAAACATCCTCTCTGCCCTTTCGGGTAGGGGTAAGGCTTGTCTACATATTACCCTTCCCAAATCCCACCTGAAGAGAGTATACTGGGTGGTTGTTGTTGTTGTTGATAAGTAAAGAAAATCGATCTTGAAACTTAATTCAAAATAATGACAAATATCTACCTCTCTATATTCTAATAGCCAAGGAACAAATAAATAAATAAGAACTGTTGCAATCGCGTTATTACCAGCTCACTTTGTTCTCTCATTTTTTATAATTGCGCATAATCAAGAGAAGAAAACACTAGTTGATAAAGAAAAAAAAGACTATTCAATTTCGAAGTCTCAACACCTTTTTGTTGGCTACAACAACATACTCCTTGTTATAAAATATTCTATTTTAGGTGAATGTTCATATTTAGAGAGATTCTAGGGTTTACTTCTTGGTGGCTAAGTCACCACCTCCCTATAAATAAAGGGGTTCTATTCCACTGTAAACCATCCCAAAGTATCAATAAGAATACTCCTCTCTCTACTTTTCTCTCTATTGTTCTTGTTCTTGTATTATTGTTCTTGTTCTTATATTATTTCATAACACGTTATCAGCACGAGAATCTACCGTCTCAAGAATCCTCTTGAGAAAATTAAGGTATTTCCCTTTTTCCGAATTTGGTTTTAATTATGTCTGATATTATGAAAAGAAAGTTCGTTGCCCTTGAAATTTCGGGCAAGAACTATATGACATGGGTGTTGGATGCTGAAATCCACTTAGATGCTATGGGTCTTGGAGACGCCATTAAAGACAGAGATAAAGCATCCACCCAAGACTGTGCTAAGGCCTTGATTTTCTTGCGTCATCACCTTGATGAAGGTTTGAAAATTGAATATCTCACAGTCAAAGATCCACTCATCTTGTGGAAAGGCTTAAAGGAGAGATATGACAACCTGAAGTTGATCATTCTGCCACCAGCACGATATGATTGGGCTCATCTGAGGCTCCAAGACTTTAAGTCTGTTTCTGAATATAATTCTGCAATGTTCAGAATTACTTCTAAATTGAAACTCTGATTATGATATGATTGAAAAAACGTTTACAACGTTTCATGCCTCCAATATGGTACTGCAACAGCAGTACAGAGAGAAAGGTTTCAAAAAGTACTCTGAACTGATTTCTCTTCTCCTTGTGGCTGAGCGAAACAATGACCTGCTCATGAGAAATCACGAAAATCGACCCACTGGGTCTACACCATTGCCTGAAGCAGATAAGGTGTATTATCATTATGCCAAGCATGGAAAAGGCTATGGCTTTAATCATGGTCGTGGTCGTAATCGGGGTCATGGCCATGGACGTAGACAAGGAAGAAATTTCCCTGATGTCCGTCACCCCCCCAAAGAGATATAACCACCAAAAGCAGAAACGGGATTATGAGGATCCAAAGGCAAATAGTTCAGAAACTATATGTTATCGTTGCGGTAGAAAAGGGCACTGGTCAAAAGCTTGCCGTGTACCAAGACATTTGATTGATCTTTATCAAGCATCTCTAAAGAATAAAGGCCCTGAAACAAATTTTGTCTCTGACGACAATTTTGACATCACCAACCTGGATGTGGCAGACTTCTTTGAGCAACCCGAGGGGAAAATAGACCACTTAATCGGTGATGGATCTATGATGAAGGAAGATGGAATTGTTTGATTTTATTTTACTTATTTGTATTAGTTAGTGAATAAACTAATAGTCATTAGTATCAGCTCGTATTAGTTAGTTTATGATATAATGTTAGTATTAGTTCTTTAGAATGTTTCGATATGCTTATATTTCAAAGATATTTTTATTTTCCAGTAGAGTTAATCGATTAACCTAACAGTTAGTCGATTATCTAATATTTCGCATTAAAACTGGACTTTTCCGCAAGCTAAGTTAGTCGACTATCTGATTTAGTTAGTCGACTAACCTGATGACTGTTTACTAAGTTAGTCGACTATCAACTTAGTTAGTCGACTAACTAATATTTCGCATTAAAACTGGACTTTTCCGCAAGGCAAGATAGTCGACTATCTGATTTAGTTAGTCGACTAACCTAATGACTGCTTCCCAAGATAGTCGACTATCAACTAAGTTAATCGACTAACCTCAGCAGATTTTGAAAATATTGTTTAAATGTGAAACAAACGGATTGAATTTGTTTATTCTCATGTTCGTGTATTTATTTTGTATGTCAAACCATGGGGAAGCAAATATGGATATCTCACAAAGCAAGCTTGGATCAACGTCCAACTGTAAAAATATTTGTTTAGTTGATTCATGTACTACACATACGATACTCAAAGAAAAGAAATATTTCTATCAACTAAGTATGTATAAGGCAGATGTTACTACAATCTCTGGTAGTAGTAAATTGATTGAAGGCTCTGGAAGAGCAACTATAACTCTGCCTAGAGGAACAATGTTTATCATAGAGAATGCAATGTTCTCCTCCAAGTCTAAGAGAAACTTGTTGATTTTTAAAGATATACACCGGAATGGCTATCATATTGAGACAATATATGAGAATAATCTTGAATATCTCATCATTACAAAGAATGTCTCTGGCCAAAAGAGGGTTATTGAGAAATTCCCGTCTTTATCTTGTGGCCTGTATTGGACAAAAATTAGTGCAATTGAGGCACATTCAACAGTAAACCAAAAGGTTACTGATTCCAATACTTTTGTACTTTGGCATGATCGATTGGGACACCCTGGATCAATCATGATGAGACGGATTATAGAAAGCTCATATGGGCATCCGTTAAAGAATTTCAAGATTCTTTTAAATAATGAATTTTCTTGCACTTCTTGTTATCAAGGCAAGTTAATTATTAGACCATCACCAACAAAGGTTGGGACTGAGTCACCTACGTTTTTGGAACGTATACAAGGGGACATTTGTGGACCTATTCACCCACCTAGTGGGTCCTTTAGATATTTTATGGTTTTAATAGACGCATCCTGTAGATGGTCTCATGTGTGCCTGTTGTCATCACGCAACCTTGCGTTTGCAAAACTAATGGCACAAATAATTCGACTATGAGCACAATTTCCTGATAATCCAATCAAGTCTATTAGACTGGATAATGCTGCTGAGTTTTCATCCCAAGCATTTAATGATTATTGCTTATCAATTGGGATAAAAGTGGAATATTCTGTAGCTCATGTTCACACTCAAAACGGTCTTGCAGAATCTTTAATTAAACGCCTGCAGTTGATTTCAAGACCATTACTCATGAAAACGAGGCTGCCCACTTCGGTATGGGGTCACGCCATTTTGCATGCAGCAATGCTAATTCGTCTCAGACCGACGAATTATCACAAATATTCCCCATTGCAATTGGTTTTGGGTCATGAACCCAATATATCCCATTTAAGAATCTTCGGATACGCAGTATATGTGCCTATTGCACCGCCATACCGCACCAAAATGGGTCCGCAAAGAAGGTTAGGAATATATGTTGGGTTTGAATCGCCCTCCATTATTCGCTACCTCGAAACATTGACAGGGGATTTGTTCACTGCACGATTTGCAGACTGTCAATTTGATGAGACATTTTTCTCAAAATTAGGGGGAGAAGTTGGTGAAACCAAACGGGAAATTTTGTGGAAAAATGCATCATTATCTCATCTTGATCCACATACCTCTATTTGTGAAAAAGAGGTGCAAATGATTATCCATTTGCAAAGAATAGCAAATCAAATGCCTGACGCATTTACGGACTTGAAAAGGATAACAAAATCCCACATCCCCGCAGAGAATGTTCCAATCCGTATTGATGTCCCTGTTGGACAATCATCTAGTGTCATATCCAATGAGTCGAATGCACGCCTGAAGCGTGGCAGGCCATTAGGTTCCAAAGATCGAAATCCTAGAAAGAGGAAAGCAAACGATCAAAATGACACTAAGAAAGAATCTCATGAGGAAATTCTTGATTTAATAAATTCTGAGATTCATGAAGAATCCATCGAGCCCGAGACTCATGAAAATAAGGAACTATCAATAAATCCAATCGATATTGAGGCAAAGTTTAATCGAGTGGATATAGTGGTGGATTATGTCTTTGCTTTTAATGTCGCATCTAGCATTATGCAAGAAAGTGAGGATCTTGAACCTCAATCTGTTGGAGAATGTCGAAAAAGACATGATTGGCCAAAATGGCAAGAAGCAATCCAATCAGAATTGAATTCACTGGCAAAAAGTGAAGTTTTTGGCCCTATAGTTGAAACACCTAATGGTGTTAAGCCTGTTGGCTATAAATGGGTCTTTGTACGCAAGAGAAATGAGAAAAACGAGGTACAAAGATATAAGGCACGCCTTGTTGCACAAGGATTTTCTCAAAGGCCTGGTGTCGATTATGAAGAGACATATTCGCCTATAATGGATGCCATAACTTTTCGTTATCTCATTAGTTTTGCTGTCCTTGAAAAGCTTGACATGCATTTAATGGATGTGGTTACTGCCTATCTTTATGGCTCACTGGATAATGAGATATACATGAAAATTCCCGATGGACTCAAAATGCCAAACGCTCATAATTCAAAGTCCTGGAAAATGTTTTCAATCAAATTGCAAAGATCCTTGTATGGTCTAAAGCAATCAGGACGAATGTGGTATAATCGTCTTAGTGAGTATTTATTAAAAGAAGGCTATATAAATGATGCCATTTGCCCGTGTGTTTTTATAAAGAAAACAACATCGGAATTTGTTGTACTTGCCGTATATGTCGATGACATAAACCTTATTGGAACCCCCATAGAACTCCAAAAGGCAATTGATTATCTAAAGAATGAATTCGAGATGAAAGATCTCGGAAAGACAAAATTATGTCTTGGTTTTCAAATTGAATATTTGGCAAACGGAATTTTTGTTCATCAATCTACCTATATAGAAAAGGTACTGAAACGGTTTTACATGGATGGAGCATATCCTTTAAGTACTCCGATGGTTGTTCGATCACTTGATGTGAATAAAGATCCATTCCGACCACAAGAAAGGAATGAAGAGCTACTTGGTCCTGAAGTACCATATCTTAGTGCAATTGGCGCACTAATGTATCTTGCAAATACTACAAGGCCTGACATAACCTTTTCAGTTAATGTCTTAGCAAGGTATAGCTAGGCTCCCACAAGGAGATATTGGAATGGGATCAAACATATATTGCGGTACCTAAAAGGGACTACCGATATGGGCTTATTTTATAGCAATAATTGCAGTCCTGATCTTGTTGGTTATGCTGATGCTGGATATTTATCCGACCCACACAAGGCTCGATCTCAAACGGGTTATGTGTTTACCTGTGGAGGCACCGCCATATCTTGGCGATCGACTAAGCAATCAATTGTGGCTACTTCATCTAATCATGCCGAGATAATCGCTATTCATGAAGCAAGTCGGGAGTGTGTGTGGTTGAGGTCTATAATACATCATATTCAAGACAAATGTGGTTTGAAGTGTAACAAACTACCCACGACTTTGTATGAAGACAATGCAGCATGTATAGCTCAATTGAAGGGAGGATTCATAAAAGGAGATAGAACAAAGCATATTTCACCAAAGTTATTTTTCACACATGATCTTCAAAAGAATGGTGATATCAATGTGCAACAGATTCGTTCAAGCGATAATATGGCTGATTTGTTCACAAAATCTCTACCAACGTCAACCTTCAAGAAGCTGGTTCATAAGATCGGAATGTGAAGACTCAAGGATATGAATTGATGCTCTTTTCAGGGGGAGTTAATGCGTGTTGCACTCTTTTTTCCTTACAAGGTTTTGTCCCAATGGGTTTTCCTTGCAAGGTTTTTAACGAGGCAACCAATAGGCGCATATTCAAACTTGTGTACTCTTTTTCCTTTTCTTTAATTTTTTCCCATTGGGTTTTGTTTTAGTTAAGGTTTTAACGAGGCACATTATTGAATAGACATTCAAGGGGGAGTGTTATAAAATATTCTATTTTAGGTGAATGTCCATATTTAGAGAGATTCTAGGGTTTACTTCTTGGTGGCTAAGTCACCACCTCCCTATAAATAAAGGGGTTCTATTCCATTGTAAACCATCCCAAAGTATCAATAAGAATACTCCTCTCTCTACTTTTCTCTCTATTGTTCTTGTTCTTGTATTATTGTTCTTATTCTTATATTATTTCATAACACTCCTATATATTTTTACAAGTAGTATATATTTAAGGAAAATAATGTATATGCAAACCTTACTTTTATTTTATTTAATTAAAATATTTTCAAAAGACACATAAGAACTCAACACCTCTTTGTTTATTTTTCTTTATTTTCTTCCATTTTTCTGATAGCCTTTTTGATAGACTTTAATGAACCAAGAATTTTGATGTCAAATTAACAAATTGTACATATTCCCACGTTGAGGCACCGTTTGTCCATATTTCTTTTTTCTGGATTTTCTTTTCAAAATTTATCTGTCCATAAAAATTTGTAAGTTATAAAAGATTTTTCGAAAATAAGTATTTCATAAATTAAAAGAATTCAAGTTTTTTGTAAAGAAACTTTTTCTCCACTCACAAAAATACATTTTTATTTTAAGTAAAATTTATGTACAAACATAATTTCAATTTCATATATTATTTTTTAACTCAACTTTAAATATTATATTTTTTTCTAAAATTATATTTTTTTATGTCCAAAAGCCTACTGAGGGTCACTTTTAAACGAATGTGACATTACCCTCTCTTTTTGCTTTAAATCAACCATTTGTTGCCCCTTCCGTGATAACTAAAAAGTATAGAAAATTTTTTATAAAGCACTATCTTTTAATAGTAATTGACTATCTATGAATATTATTTGTTATATTATGAATTATAAATACGTTTTCATTGATATAAGATGTATTTGATATATTTAATTTATTATATTCATGAATACGGTAGCATATCTAGGCGTGAAATAGAAGATTACAGCTAGACTGATTTTTGTATCGAAGTGTATTTGAGTGTATTCATAAGTGAAACATAGGATTATAGCTGGACAGATTGTTGTATTCAAATGTATCCACATCGTGAAACAAGGGATTACACTGTTATTAAATGGAAAGTAAATCAGTTAACATAATATACTCCTAATATAACTCAACAAACTCAATTATAACACATAAATTTTGTACTTTTAGTTATAAAAAAGATTCTCAACCGAAAAACTCCCCAAAAATATAGTAATCTTCATAGAAATTATATAGTACATCTGAATACATAAAGTATATTAATTAAAAAATATATGATTACATTTTTGGAATATAGCGAAACAGTGAATACGATAAAATACATAAAATACAGCGGGATACATTGAATACAATAAAAAAGACAATGAATACAATGAAATTCATAGAAAACAACGAGATACATTGAAACCCAATGAAAAAAATGATAATGAATACAATAAAATACATGGAACTACAACGAGATACATTGACAAATATTAACAGAAAATTCAAGTTGCTCAGCCCCCAAATCCATCGTCTTTGTTCAAGAACAACTCTAATATCGTCTTGTTGAAGCAGCATCAGTATCCATTAACTAATCCTTACAATTATTGGTTTTCGGAAGTATGTGTCTGTAGACATTGAAATTTTAAGGGATGAAGTCAAATCCTAAATTAAAGATACTACAAAACTCTAGAAATCCTAGGAGTCTATTAGGAGCCTATCTGGGTTTCTTGGATGGTACTCTACCTTGAACCCTAACTCACACATATATAAAGGGATACATATTCCCCTAAAGAGGTGTATCAAAAAAATCCCATAAACTCACGGGATACTCACAAAGAGACCAAAATATGACCGGATACTTCTTGACAATGAAATAGTTCAAGAAATCGGATACATCTAGGAGCTCTGCATCATCCTTACATTTGGTAAATACGCTGCTTTAGCCCTCGAATCACGAAGATTATCAGGAGAGAAGAATCAAGGGAGAAACGGGATTGTACCCGCATCATTTTATCAATAAAATTATGTTTCTTTATATTTATTTTGTGATGCAACTTATTTTTGTATCACATATCATTTGATGCAAACAAATTGGCACACCCAGTGGGACAAGTACTGCCCTTCATCTCTTCCTCCTATAAATCAAAATACTCCAAGTTTCAAAACCATTTATTGCGACTGTCGAGTAGTTCAAGTCTCGTCTTAAAGTTCAGCAAGCCTATACCCCGACAAACCTTGAAGTAGGGGGCATTTATAGACATCGAAGTTTTAAGGGATCAAGCCAAATCCTAAATTAAAGATACTACAGAACTCTAGAAATCCTAGGAGTCTATTTGGAGTCTATCTGGGTTTCTTGGAGGGTACTCTACCTTGAACCCTAACTCACACATATATAAAGAGATACATATTCCCCTGAAGAGATGTCTCAAAAAAATCCCATAAACTCACGGGATACTCACAAAGAGACCAAAATATGACCGGATACTTCTTGACAATGAAATAATTCAAGAAATCGGATACATCTAGGAGCTCTGCATCATCCTTACATTCGATAAGTACGTTGCTTTAACCCTCGAATCACGAAATTATTAGGAGAGAAGAATCAAGGGAGAAACAGGATTGTACCCGCATCATTTTATCAATAAAATTATATTTCCTCATATTTATTTTGTGATTGCACATTATCTTTGTATCACATATAATTTGATGCAAACAGTGTCGACCCTTGGTTTCGAAAGCATCGAATTACCTTTCTTTCTTGTACTGAGGCGGAATTTCAACACTTGATTTCTTTCTTACTATTCATCTCCTTCATCTTTCTTCTAATTCAAAAATGGAGGAAATAGAAAAAGCTTTATGGCTGATTATTACTTCCTCCGGTCCTTGAAGGCTACCTATTATTGAGAAATTTGAGGGATATGAAAAATTTGAAAGGAGAGCGAAAAATAATATAGAGCTTATTTTATAGTTTAATGGTAGGATATGACTATAAATAAATATTTGGCTATACAAAATTAAGAAATAACTATGAAATATAATTTTCTTTTTAAATATTTATCTAAAATAAATAAATTTCAACATTTACTATACGAGTTAACTAATCCAAAAATTTATCGTTTTCAACTTTAAAACTCAGATGAAAATCAGGGCTATTCATGGAATAAGGCAAAATTGGGCTAATAGGCTGGTTTTGTTGATATTTTCTCTTCGAATACTTCTCTCGGCACCTCATGAGATCCTCCAAACTATCTCGACCATCATTGTGGCAAGTCTTAAAACACCATGTGATATTACGCAACTCAAGAGGAATAGTTGCTATTTTTAATTCATGTATCTTTAAAATAGCTTATTATAGTTCCAAGCCTTTCACGACCTAAAAGCACACCTTTAATCACAAATCATAATACATGATATAAACTCATTTAAGCTTAAAATCAGCAATTAAAAAGTGAGATTGTGCTGTTATAATTTCATACTAATACAAATATAGATGTTGATTATAGGCATTTTCTTGTTGGAGAGGTGTGGACGACATTGATAGATACGTTGATATTTATTAGATTGTGAATAAATAGTACTAGGTGAAGGGAGAAGCCATTAGAATTTAGACACCCATTTTTTGAGGCAATACTTTTTTATTTATAATAAATACTATGAAAAACTTTCTTTCAATAATTATTTAATAATAATTTCGGCAAAGCTATCAATCGTTCTATTATTTGTTGAGAATTTGAAATTTGTATTTTTATGTTTTTACTTTATCGGTGAGAAATTATTTATTTAAAGTAGAACTCGAATATTTTAACTAGAATTTATGAACCAAGTGACTTAAAAGCTAAAGAAATAGGAGAAGAACTGAAACTTGTAAAAATAGCACAGTATAGCCAGTTTTCAGACTGGCATTTAAAAATAGTCAGCGTTTATCAAGTCAATGAAAAATAGCCACTATTTTGCTGCAACAGAGACCGGTCCAATATAAGATACTAGAGTTCGGTGCACCTATGTATGAACTCCAGCATATAATGCTGGACCGGCCTACTTTGTTTGCTCCAGTATAAAATATACTGGACATTGTAGCCCCGATGCTCCAAACTCCAGTATATTAATGTGGGCCGGTATACTTGCTGGAACTTCAATATATTACGCTGGATTTCTAGTGTACTTATGTTGCAACTCTATCATAGTATGCTGGAGCTACAGCATACTTATCCTGGAACTCCAGTATAATATGCTGGAGATCAAGTATATTTATACTGGCATATTTTTCAGGTTTTGAATAGTGTTTTCACTCAAATGTATCTTTACTTGAAAAGTGACTAAATTTTAATTACGTTTCAAACTGAACTATTATTGAACGAACAATTATAAATCTGACTATTTTTGAATTTCTCCCTTGAAACTTTAATACAATAAAAAAGCCAAAATAAAAAATAATAATAGAGAAGTACGCGAAAATTGGCATCGTACATTCTGCATCTACAACTACAGAAAAAACCCTAGTGAAAAAAAGATCTTTAACTCGACAACGAAAGCAATAGTCTGCTGGTGAAATGGAGTTACCTGAAGCTATGGTAATGGAGGTTCTGTTGCGGCTGCCATTGAAGTGTCTCAAAGACCTGGTGCTCAATCATCTCTGGAATTGATAAACTGCATATCGTTCACAATTTAAGCATCGTCATCTCAAATTTCGGTTGTTCAACTTCGAGTTCCTTGTTCCAATCCAGGCTCAGTCTTACTATCCCTCCTCCTCCTTTTATCAAGCAACAGTTGGGTGGTGGTGAGTATGAATCTGCAGAAATTGGATTCACACAAGTTATCAATGGCCTCTTTTGTTTCTACACTCCAGCCCCAGCTGGTAATCTAACTCTCTGCAATTACTACACTTTTGAAACAAGGAAGCTCCCGCTCCCTAAGTTTTACCGCTGGACACATAAAAGTCAATTCTATTTAGGATTTGATCCCTTGACTGGCTCCTACAAGCTGCTTACCCTTGGTTGACTTCGCGATCACGATGTTGTTATTTACCGAGAGATTTGTTTAACCCAAAAAATATAATTTTAGTCAAAGCTAGAATTTAGAAGAGCTCAAGTTACTGATAATCAAAAGAGTGTATAAAAGGAATTAAATTATGTAGCAAAAGAATATTTCAAGACTAAAGCGAGTAAACAAAGATATATTTCAATGATTTTTCGTGTCCTCAACTGAACAGATGTTTCCCCGTTTATAGGTGTCCTAGAGATATGCATTTTGCCAAAATCATAATAAGGCTATTATGAGTAATTAAAAACATTGAATGCTACGTTACATAATCATTACATTTAAAACGAATTCCCTAACGTACTTCGTATTTAATGTCTGTTATATGTTGTATCTGCGTTCTTTTTACTGTGAAATTCATTCTTTTGGGCTCTTGGATAAACAACTTCAACAGATATGAGCGTTGAATTATTTGAATATCTACCCGTGCCTTCTCTTCTGTTATTAGCTCGTGCCTATTGTAATTCGTCCCTGTTGTTCCTCATGCCTCTTAACCAGTTGTCATCCTTTGACCACTTAATCAGTCTATGTGTCATGACACATTTTTTTAAATACACTTTTTTCCAATACAGATAGTCCCCCCACTTTTCATTTATTCATCCGTTGAATATTTGGAAAGTTAATTTCTTTAAAAGGAAATTTTTGTCACCATAAATGTTATGACAAAACTGACACTTCAATTTGTCGCTTCCATTTAATGCTCTGTATACGTGTCATTTTCTTATTGGTTTTGCATCTTTGCAACCCTTTTCAAGGCTTTTCCTACGACTCTACTATTCTCAAAGTGTCAATTATCATTATTATGGTTCTTCCATCATCATACTTTTTCCTTTTGCCAGTTGTCCCTCGATATAAATATAGCTTCTTTCTTTGTCTTCTATCACATAAAACTTATTGAACACCCATATTCCTTAAATTTCTATTTACTTCTTCCCTACTTCGATCTTGATCTTCTTTACCATGACTTCACTAAACCCTAACCCTAGGAGAACCTCCATGTTAGATAACTTCCCCAATGCTCCTCTTAGGCATAGAAGAGGGGGTAGATTCTGTAGCTTGGTTTCTAATCTTGGTGGTAGCACATCCACACCTTCTCCTAGTTCTCGTCCCTCTTCCATAACTAGAGGTTCTCTTTTTCAGAGGGCTTCTTCTAGGAAAAAAAGAACCCATTGAACCCTTGTGTGAGCCTCTAGTGGATGAGATAGTACCAACTGAACTATCTATTCATCATGATAGGAAATCTTGACGGAACCAAGTAAATACTTTAGATCGTGCTGATATTTTCCCTACTCAGATTACAGAAATCTTAACTCCTATAGTTCGTAAGGACTGTCACTGGAGTAGTGATTTCCAATTATCATTCCTAATCAATATCATAGGATCACTTCCTACATGATTGGATTTTCTTTTGTTTACACATAACATACCCTTTCACTCTAGGGTTTAAACCAGCCATTGACCCGGCCATTCTAAATTTTTGCCATTTTTTCAATGTTTGTATGGGTCAAATTGGTCCGATTATTTGGAGGGTTGTCGCCTGCTTGAGACACCTTGCTAACATGGCAGATATTGGCTTTACTTTCCCCCGCTTAATTCACCTCTACTCCCCTAGGCTTTTCCGTAATGGCATTTTTACCCGAGCAGCCAGGAGCAAGAGGGTTTTAGTAAGCCCCGAGGACGACAAAGACTATGGCCGGTATGCTCGGTTTGTTGTGTCCCCACTTTTGGTTTAGTGGTGAAGTGAACGTTCATTTTCCTGAGAAGTGGAACTTTGCATGTAAGTATTACATCTTTCTCGTACCTTTTTCTTTCAAGCTTATTAACTTTTATAATATCATTTCTTTTCTATTTTCAGCAACTATGGGTATTGTGGAGATCGTACCCAACTTTCGTGGTTGGGTATAAAAATTGTTAAGGACCCCAATGGAGGGTAGGTCATGGAAAAACCTTTCCAGTCGTTACGGTTGGAAAGTGAAAATTCATGGTAAGAGTTTTTTTTTCTTGTACGTTCTTTTATTGTCCTAACTTTTATCCTTCTTTGTTATCAGGATTTGCTATTCGAGGGGTCTCTGCTGGAGCAATCATGGCTTCTCGTGACACTTTAGATACTCGTACCTCTTTGGCCCAAGAAATAGTCTTGGGTTCTTCTTCCAAAAGAAAAGTTGCTGAAGAAGAAAATTCCGAGGAAGAAGATGAAGGCTCCCTGGCAACGAGACCACGAGCCAGGATATGTATCGTCTCCAATGACGAGGCTGAAGTCTCTCCTCATCTGTACTTTACCGAGCTGGTTGTTGCTCCAGTTATCATTCCTGATGATGACATCTCTCCTCATGACACTCGTGAGTCTATTGACCAACTTTTTTATAGTAGTTTTGGTAGTGAAAGTTTAGGACATGTTCTAGATGAACTTCCCTTATCTTCTTTTTCATCTCCCGTACCGGTGATCACTTATTTACCTACATCAACCGTTTCTTCTATTCCTTTCTCTATTATTTTTACTCCTTCCACTGCTCCTCCTTTTACAATTTCCTCACCTATCGTTCACCATACGGAGGTGGTTCTTCAAGTAGAAGTCCTTATATGAGGTGCGTAACCATTGAAGTTCATGCCAACAACAGCCTCTTGAGAAATTCCGTCCAAGCTGATATTTGGCTCGAGCCTTTGATTGGCCCAATCGAGAAAGCAAAGCTTGAAAGCCATAGCAGCCTGGCCCTTATGAATGACATAACACATGCTTTTGAAGGTATTTTCTTTTCTTCTCCACTTTGTAAAGATTTTTGACTTTGGGATTCTTACTTCCCTTTTCTTATTAAACCAATCTTATTGGCACTGAGCTAATGAACAGAATCTCCCTCTTGGAGAAGGTAACACGTGACTTGGAGAAAGCTGCTCATGATGCGGAGAAAGTTTCTCGCGATTCTCAGTTGGAGGCAAACAACTGGAAGGAACAGTTTGACAGTGCTCAAATTGAGATGGAGGATTTACAAGAGAGTAGAAATACCTTAGAACAGAAAGTACGAGCGTTAACTTCGGAGCTAGTAGTTATCAAGTCTTCCTTGAGCCAAGCTGAGAAGGAAAAAGAACGCCTTGAATCCTCCTTTTCAGAACAGCTATCTAAGGCTAGCAAGGAGAATATGGCATTAAAGGCATTGTTGGCTCAAAAAGAAGTTTACGCAGGAGAACTTGTGTAAAACTTAACTCAAGCACAAGAGGACCTTCAAGATTCTGTTAACGAGGTACATGATTTAGAGAGCTCTCATGCTTCTCTTCAAGCTTCTTGTAATTTTGCCTTGGCCGAAAATGAAGAGCTTAAGAGTTAGGTTGCTTCTTGGGAAAAGGAATATGAGATCCTTGAAGAAAAATTTGATGTCGAGGTAAGTTGGGCTTTTCTGTATTCCCGTCGTGATACCCAGCTTGAAGTTGGGCAAGAAAGTTTTGACCTTGAAGCTGAATTAGCTAAGGTTAATAAAATCATAGAAAAAGCTCAGCAGCCGCAGGAGTTCCCTTCTCCTGTGATTGAAGCTCCCATGGTTGAGGCTCATACGGGTAATCACATCTTCTTCAAGCCCAATCGAACCCATTGCTTCAAGCCAAGTTCAAACCACCTCTACTGAAGCCCTTACTCGAGTTGGGCCTATTGCTATGAATCAAGATCAACTTGCAACCGTTGATGCTCTTGTTCAAGTTGAGCACGTTGCTATTGATGCACCTTATTTAGTTCCCACATTGTTTTAGTAAAAGAATTATCTTGAATTCCTTATTTTTGTTGCAGGTACTTCTTTGGAAAGTCGTGTTAGAAACCATTGGCTTCATCTAAGGGTTTATTCTTAGAAAATTATAGTAAAACCCTTAGTTCCATTTAAGGGTTGGTTTTTGGAACTCAAGTCCCCAAGTCATTTATGGGGCAATCTGTATAAACAATTTTACAGTTTTGTGATCAAGTTCATACTTAATCTTAAGTATTTTAAGAAGTTTTTGATGTTAGACTTCTATTTATTTTATTCTTTCTTTTATTTTTAAGGACTTATAGAATAACTTCCATTTTTTCTCTTTAAAAGTTCTTCTGTTAATCTCATGACTAAATAGTTTAAAACATGAGTTTTTTATAAAAGATGGTCATTTTATATTTCGACACTTAATGAAGAAGATGTCTCAACTTCATAATGGTGTTAACATATGATAAAAGAAATAGGAACACACGTGTTTTTTTGAGATAACATTGACAAGTTTTTATTTTAAACCTTGACAAGTTTTGAATAACATCTTACATATATTTGAGTTTCATCTATAACTTTCTAGTAACTGATTTTCCTTGTTACAGATTTTTAAGAAAAATATTAAACACGAGGTTTTCCTTTATAACCTGTTTTAGAACAATAAATGCAAGGTTTTTCTTTATAACCTGCTTTAGTACATAGCTTTTACCCTAACTACAGTAAGGTTTTCTTTAGCCTTGGCTCATGACTTCATGTGACTTTTATTACTCTGCACTTGACTTTTTCAAGCTTGATTTTTCTTCAATCTTCTTTGCCTTCTTTATATATACTTGTGTATATTATGTAGTCCCTCAAGTGTTTGAGTGTAGTATAAAGCCTCGAGCACTTGATAGTTTCTCTCATTTGGTCCTTTTCCTGAAAAAGAAACAGATACGGGACACGGAGATATGATTATAGATGAATACTGCTTAACCCATTTTAATTTCTATCAGAAATAACTATAACCCTAGGCCAGGAATTTTAGGTTATTTTGTGTGACTTACAAGTCGTGACTCATCATTTTGTATGGGCTAGATTTTTGCCTATCATCTAAAATCGTTAATAAAATTTTAATAATTCAAAAAAATAAACGCAAAATGGTGATACCTGACCATGGCTATTCCTTAGAAGTAATATCTCTTCAAATGAACAGCATTCCAATGTAAAGGTAATACTTTGCCATCCATTGTCTTCAATTCATATGCTCCCTTTTATGCTATATTCTGAACTCTATAGGGTCATTTCCATGTCGAACTTAAATTACCTGCGTTAACTGCCTTTGGAGATTGAAAACCCTTTTTAAGCATAAAGTCCCCAATTTTAAAGAATATGCAGCGTTCTGTTCGATTATAATATCATTCTATGACTTGTTTCTGTGATGTCATTCTTATTAATGCAGCTTCTCTCCTTACTTCGAGTAAGTAAAGTTTGACTCGCATTTCTTCGTCATTAAATTCTTGTGTTACCTATGTGAACCGCGTACTTGGATCTCCTATCTTAACTGGAGTCAGTGCCTTAGCTCCATAAACTAATGAAAATGGTGTTTCTCCCATGCTTGTTTTTACAGTTGTACGGTACGCCCATCAAACTCCAGGTAACACCTCAGGCCAACTACCTTTTGATTACTCTAGCTGCTTCTTTAGATTGTTGATAATAATTTTGTTCGTCGATTCTGCTTTCTCATTTCCCACTGGGTGGTAAGGTGTTGACCCAATCCTCTTAATTTTCCAACTTTGAAAAAATTCAGTGATTTGAGCTCCTATATATTGAGGGTCATTATCACACGCAATATCCTTTGGTACTCTAAATCAGCATATGATATTTCTCCAAATTAAATCTTTGACTTCTTTTTCTCGAACCTATTTAAATGCATCTGCTTTTACCCATTTAGTAACATAATCAGTAAGTACGAGCAAAAATTTTACTTGTCCTTTCGCTTGTGGTAATGGACCAACGATATTCATTCACCATTTCATAAATGGCCATGGCACGATTACTGGATGCAGTAACTCCGTAGGTTTATGCATATTGTTACCGTACTTTTGGCATTTATCGCCTTTAGCCACGAAACGTTCTGCTTCTTCTTCCAATTTAGGCCAGTAATAGCCTGCCCTAATAACGGTTCTTACAAATGACCTTCCTCCCGTGTGATTTCCACAATGCCCCTCATGAACCTCTCTCATTACATATTCTGTTTGAGAAGGTCCAGGGCATCTTGCAAGAGGTCATCCAAACATTTTGTGATATAAATGCCTTGCTTTAAGCAGTTACGGACAGCCCATTTTCGAAACGCGTGAGCTTTCTTCTTATCTTAAGGCACGGCACCATATTTCAAAAAAGCAACAATTTCGTTTCTCCAATCCTAAGTTAAATTATTAAAATTTACCCCAGTTTAATCAGGGTCAAGAAGTGAATGAAATAAATATATAACTGAGGCATTTGAATGGCTTGCCACGTCAGCCACTGATGCGAGGTTAGCTAAATAATCTGCTTCAACATTCTCACCCCTTGGTATTTGTGTAACTTTCCAAGTTTGAAATTGCTTTATCAATTCTCGTACCTTTTCTATGTATTATTGCATCCTTGTTTTCCTGGCTGTATAAGTCCCCAGGATTTAATTAACCATGAGTTGTTAATCACTCTTGATTATAATCTGATTTATGCCTAGTTTTCGTGCCAATTCTAGGCATGCAATAACAGCTTCATACTCTGCTTCGTTGTTAGTCATAGAATTACATTTAATGACTTGTCGAATGGTTTATCTGTAGGTGGTACCAAGACAATCCCTAAACCCGCACTTTTTACATTAGATGAACCATTAGCGAATAAAGTCCAAGTTCCTGGGTTATCTCCATTGAATAGTTGCAACTCTTTTTCTGCTTCTAATTGCATATCTTCACTAAAATCAGCCACGAAAACAGCCAATACTTGTGATTTTATAGCAGTCCTAGGTTTATAGGTGATTTCGTATTCACTTAACTATATAGCCCACTTAGTCAATCTTCCTGATAACTCATGTTTATGCAATATATTTCGTAAAGGGTAGGCAGTTATTACAGCAATATAATGACACTGAAAATAAGGTCTCAGTTTCCTAGATGCCATGATTAATACAAGTACAAGTTTTTCTAACTGAGGATACAGTGTTTCCACATCTAATAAAGATTTACTAACATAATAAATGGGAGATTGTTTACCTTGTTCCTTCCGGACCAATACAACACTTACCACTACTTCTGAAACGGATAGGTAATAAGTAGCCTTTACCCTGCATTTGGTTTTGCAAATAAGGGAGGACTTGACAAGTACTTTTTCAATTTTCTGAGTGCCTGTTGACATTCTTCACTCCATTCAAAATGATCCTGCTTTTTAAGTGATGAGGAATATTTAAAGCATTTTTCTGATGATATGGAGATGAATCTCCCCAAAGCTGCAACCCTTCCTGTTAACCTTTGAACTTTTTTCTTATTTGGAAGTATATCAAGGATTTCCTCAATGGCCTTAATCTGTGTAGTATTTACCTCAATACCACGGTTAGAAACAAGAAAACCCAAAAACTTACTCGATGGAACACCAAATGCACATTTCTCGGGGTTTCATTTCATATTTTGTTCGCGCAAAATTGAAAATGTATCAGATAAATGAGATATGTGATCCTTCGAATACTGAGTTTTAACAAGAATATCATCTATATATACTTCCATAGTTTTTCCTAAATGTTCTTGAAATATTTTGGTAACTAACCTTTGATACGTTGCACCTACATTCTTTAGACCAAAGGGCAATACCTTATAACAATAAGTCCCCTTGTCTGTTATGAATGAAGTTTTTTCCTTATCTTCTGGATCCATTTTAATCTGATTATAACCTGAATATGCATCTTAAAAGCTTAATAGTTCATGACATGATGTCGCATCAATCAATTGATCTATGTGTGTTAATGGAAAAGAGTCTTTAGGGCAAGCTTTGCTAAGATCAGTATAATCTACACAAACTCACCACTTATTGTTCTTCTTTGTAAGCACAACAATATTAGCTAACCAGTTAGGATACTTTACCTCACGAATAGAACAATTTTTCAGCAATTTTTGGACTTCATCTTGAATCACCTGATTCTTGAAAGTTCCTTGCTTTCTTTTCTTTTGTTTGACTGGAGGGTATGAGGGATCCTCATTCAGTTTATGAGTCATCACCTCTGATGGAATCCATGTCATGTCGAATGGGACCAAGCAAAGCAATCCACGTTAGTTTTCAAAAATTCAATTAACTTACCTCTCGTTTCTTTGCTGAGATTATCTCTAAAGTAGACCTTCTTATCGAACCATTGATCAAATAACACGACAGGCTCCAATTCTTCAATTGTGATTTTGGTAATTTCATTTTCCTCTAGTTCTTGAATAATATCGGGTCTTGAATCTAGATCTGTCCGCTTTTGCTCAGTTGAGGTTTGTGTTGTAGTACCTTCATTTCTCGTGCTTGTATATGCAACGGAATTGATCGCCCTGGATGCAGGTTGATCTCCACGAATTTGACAGATTCCTATGGTGATGGAAATTTAACAACTTGATGCAAAGTTGAAGGTACTGCATCCATTTAGTGGATCCGTGGACTCCCAAGAATTATGTTGTAAACCATCACCATATCTACTACCTGGAACTTTGTTTCTTTGATGACACCTTCGGCGAATGTGGTGAGTGTTACCTTCCTTTTCGTGACTTCACTGGAATTGTCGAATCTAGATAAAGTTAGGGCTTTTGGTATTACTTTGTCGTCGGCTTGCATTTCACGCAATACTCTTAGCAAAATAATATTTACCGAGCTACCTGGATCAATCAAAACTCATTTTATATTAGTATCACATATAGTTGAAGATATTACCAATGCGTCGTTGTGGGGTATTAACACTCCATATGTGTATACATCATTGAATGTAATGATATCTTCTTCAAAGGTGTGTCGCACCTGTTTCCCTTGAGTGATTGTTATTTTTGAAATCTTGTTAGTGGTTGTGTTTGTTATACCATTAATATCTTCACCTCTACTTAGAACATTGATAGTCCTTTCTGGAGACGGCGGTTTTGGAGGCTCCTGCCTATTTTTCATATAAGCTTGCTTGCCTTTCTCGTCGAATAGATCCGTGAGATACCCTTGCTTCAAGAGATTATCAACTTCACTTTGTAGAAATCTGCAGTCGGCTGTTTTATGCATGTGGTCATTATGAAAATCGCACCAATGGTCAGGGTTGCGCCTGTTTGAATTTGATCTCATTTCTTTTGGCCATCGAACCTTATCTCACATGCCTTTCAAAACAGCCACAAGCTCGAAGGTGCTGACATAAAAGTTATAACCACCGAATCTTGCTTTTAAATTTGAATCATCATATCGTGGATCATGAATGTTTCGATCGTTCCTAAATCTCGAGCCTGACTCTCTATTCCTTGATCTGTGATCGTACCTCTGATTATCTTGCTTTGATCGTGAGTCTCTTCCTGCATGTCCTATTTAAGGCTTGTATCTATTTTTTGGACCTTTTTTCAGTCTCCATACGTCTCGAACTTACCTTTTCTTCTTTTTGAAATTATGGAGCAGTATCTTCCTCAATTCTTAGCTTCGTGCTTTATCTGTTCTAAACATCATTCCAAGTTGTAGCGGGGAATTCTTGAAGGTTTTCTTTGAGCCTCCTCATGGCTTCTGAACCTTTTTCATTCAAATTGCTTGCAAAGGCTATAGCCGCCCAATTGTCAGGTACACGCGGCAATGTCATTCTTTCACGCTGAAATCTACCTACAAATTCTCTAAGCAACTCTGAGTCTCCTTGTTTAATTTTGAAAATATCTTCCATTCTTGTTTCCACCTTTTGAGCTCCCGAGTGAGCTTTGGTGAATGAATATGCAAGCTCAGCAAAAGAATTTGTAGAATTTTCAGGTAGAATAGAGTACCATGTGAGCACTCCTTTAGTGAGTGTTTCGCCAAATTTCTTAACTAATACAGATTCAATTTCCTACTTAATTAAGCCGTTGCCTTTTACTCCCGTCGTAAATGCAGTCACGTGGTCTTGTGGATCTGATGTTCCATCATATTTTGGAATGTCAGGCATTTTGAACTTTTTTGGAATTGGAAGAGGAGCAACACTTGGTTTCCAGGGTTATTGTGAATATCGATCCATATCTACTCCTTTGATCACGAGTGGCACCCCAAGTATTTTCTCTGTGCGCTCACTTTGCTCCTTGAGTTGTTTCTGCAAGGTTAGTACTAAGTTTTGTAAATCAGAATTAACCACACTACCTGGTTCCCTCTCTTGTGATTCATTGGGAGTCCCTTCGCTGCTTGAGTTGACAAGTCCAAAAATAGGGTTTTCCAAAGTGTTATTATTGGGTGTTGTTGCAGGGGTTGCAACAGGTAACTAGTTGACAAGTGCTTCCACACCTTTGTTGACCTAAGCAACAATTAATTTATGCAAGGCATCATCAACGGTTTCAGCATTCACAAGTTGAGCATGTTCATTCATTTGAGACCCATCAGGGGTTCCCTCTTGAGATTGTCGAGGAGAGCCTTGCAGAGTTGGAATCAGAGTGTTAATATCTTGTGGATCTCCCTAATTTTGTTGGTTTTCTTGGTTTCCTAGAATGTTAACATTGTTGTTTGATATGATTGATCAGAATGAAAATTTAATCGAGAAGAAATAGATTATCATATTTCCGGCAATGAAACCAATTTGTTTAACTAGAAAATGGAATTTTAGTCAAAGCTAGAATTTAGAAGAACCCAGGTTACTGATAATCAAAAGAATGTATTAAAGGAATTAAATTATGTAGCAGAAGAATATTTCAAGAATAAAGCGAGTAAACAAAGATATATTTCAATGATTTTTTGTGTTCTCAACTGATCAGATGTTTTCCCTTTTATAAGTGTCATAGAGATATGTGTTTTGCCCAAATCATAATGAGGCTACTATGAGTAATTACAGACATTGAATACTACGTTGCATAATTATTATATTTCATATGAATTCCCTAACGTATTTCGTATTTAACGTCTATTATATTCTGTATCTGCGCTCTTTTTACTGTTAGATTCATTCTTTTAGGCTCTTGGATATAAACGAATTCAACAGGTACGGGCGCTAAATTATTTGAATATCTACCCCTGCCTTCTCTTCTGTTATTAGCTCGTGTCTATTGTAATTCGTCTCTGTTGTTCCTCGTGCCTCTTAACCAATTGTCATCCTTTGACCAATTAATAAGTCTACGTGTCATGACACGTTTTCTTAAATACAATTTTTCCCAATACAAAATTCTTACTCTAGGAGCAGTGAACTACGATGAGGACATCAATGTCGGTACCCTGTCGGTTTTCTACCAGGGACAGATGTGTTGTCCACACCAAGTGTTTGCATTAACCAATTTATGTATTGATTGGTTGAATGCAAGGACAATACCCGGAAAATACTAGCATTTAACCTTACGGCACATCATTTATATTGCTGCTTCTTACTGTCGTATTTATGTTAATGCACTTTCCAATGATACGTAAACAAGGTATTTCTAGGCCTTTATAGAGAAAATAAAAATAGATCCTAAATATTTGTAATTAATCATTTATCACTTGGTGGAGGAATATATAGTATTTCATTGCTACAAGTATGGATTATTGAAAATAATAAGACATGGGTTTGGGTATTTTCCTTTAACTATTCATATCAACTAAACGGGGGATTGAAGGGAATTTTGTGAAGAGAAAATGGATTATGGGAGTGTATGACTTGAGCTATTGATTGGTCTGTGTAGATATATGCCTACCACATGGGAATTCACAACCAAATGTGTCTTTGTTCCAATCTCCGTGTAAGCCATATACAGAGGATAGGCTGGTTCGCTTAAAGAGAATATTTTCTATGATCAGGTCCGAATCATGTTGTACATGAGCAGGCTCCGTAAGATCCCGTATAAGTGAACCAGATAAAATGGAATCAAGATTCCATTTTATCTAGTTCACTTATAAGATTAAATAGTATGTAAATGTATTCATTTCCTCTGCATTGACACGATTAATACTACTATCGGAGTGAAACAGGGGATCTAAAGAAGAAGAGAGGCTAGACTATATTAGTAACAAGCAAACCTAGTATGTATATCTCCAAATATTTTGGAGATAAATACCAATTAGAAGGTCTGAGACGACCCAGAAAGCACTTCATCATATCATGATCCGATTTGTAAGCCTACTTGGGTCTTGAGTATTTACTTGTAAGAACGAAATCCTTTGTTTTGTAATGGATAGTTGCAACTCCGTAAAAAAGAATTCAGTCAAATTTTGCTTACATTGAACCATTCCTATATCATATATGTGTATGTGTAAATACATGTACCATATATATATTTTATATGGATATATAGATTCATTTGGTTCTTTTTATTCTTGCTCGAGCTGGATGATTAAAAATTATCATGTCCAGTTCCCTCGGGGGATGGATCTATAAGACTTCACCTATCCCAATAACCAAAAAAAACTTACTTGAATGATCCTGTATTAATAGCTAAATTGGCTAAAAGTATGGGTCATAATTATTATGGAGAGCCCACATGGCCCAATGATCTTTTATATATTTTTCCATTAGTAATCTAGGTACTATTGCATGTAATGTAGGCTTAGCCGTTTTAGAACCATCAATGATTGGTAAACCGGCAGATCCATTTGCAACCCCTTTGGAAATATTACCTGAATGGTATTTCTTTCCTGTATTTCAAATACTTCGTACAGTGCCCAATAAATTATTGGGGGTTATTTTAATGGTTTCAATTCCTGTGGAATTATTAACAATACCTTTTTTAGAGAATGTTAATAAATTCCAAAATCTATTTCGCCTTCCAATAGTGACGATTATCTTTTTGATTGGTACCGCAGACGCCCTTTGGTTGGACATTGGTGCAACATTACCTATTGATAAATCCCTAACTTTAGGTCTTTTTTAATTTTTAAATTGATTCAATTGTGAAATAACACGACATGTGTATCTAGGGTATAGTTTCTTTAAAGTGAATTCTCCTTAGATACATCTATTCAGTTTAATTCTGAATTTATTTTGAATATATTAATATATTAATTATGCTAAAGATTTCCAATCTATTTTCACTAAGTAAGTCCAATAGATTTATTAACCTGAATGGTATTTCTTTTCTGTATTTCAAATACTTCGTACAGTGCCCAATAAATTATTGGGGGTTCTTTTAATTGTTTCAGCACCTGCGGGATTATTAACAGTACCTTTTTTAGAGAATGTTAATAAATTCCAAAATATATTTCGTCGTCAAGTAGCGACGACTGTCTTTTTGATTGGTACCGCAGTCGCCCTTTGGTTGGACATTAGTGCAACATTACCTATTGATAAATCCCTAACTTTAGGTCTTTTTTTAATTTTTAAATTGATTCAATTGTGAAATAACACGACATGTGTATCTAGGGTATAGTTTCTTTAAAGCGAATTCTCCTTAGATACATTTATTCAATTTAATTCTGAATTTATTTTGAATATAATAATATATTAATTGTGCTAAAGATTTCCAATCTATTTTCACTAAGTCCAATAGATTTAAAACTTATTTTTTGCTAAATCAATTACGAAATATTTTTCTAAAATGCCCAATATCCGTTTTACATCTTCGCTACGAAAATGTTCAATTTTCATAAGATCTTCTTGGCTGTTATTCAAAAAGTCCAATAATGTATATATATATTGGAAAATTTTGAGGCAATTATAGATTCTGGAAGGCAATTCTGATTGGTCAATAAAAATCGATTTCAATACTTTTTTCTATGAGTTTAGCCAATTTATCATGAAAGGTAAAAGGGGATAAAGGAATCGTGTGTTGATTGTCCTGTAAATATAAGTTGTCTTCCTCCGTATGTAAAAGGGAAAAAAATTAATTAATTAAATTTGGGGATGCTTCATGAAGTGCTTCTTTTGGAGTTAAACTTCCATTTGACCATATTTTGAGAAAAAGTATCTCTTGTTTTTCATTCCCATTCCCATAAGAATGTATATTACGATTCGCGTTTTGAACAGGCATGAATACAGCATCTATAGGATAACTTCCATCTTGAAAGTTATGTGGTGTTTTTATAAGATATCCACGATTTCTCTCTATTTGTAATACAATACAAAAATCAATTGGTCCCGTTAAACTGGCTATATGTTGTGTATTATCAAAGACTTCTACATAAGGCGGCAAGATGATATCTTGAGCAGTTAGAGATCCAGGACCCTTGACACAAATAGATGTGTTAGAAGTTCCATATAGATTACTTCTTAATACAATTTCTTTCAAATTCATTAAAATTTCATGTACCGATTCTTGAATGCCAATATGGTAGAATATTCATGTGGGACTTTCTCAGATTTTACACGTGTGATACATGTTCCTTCTATTTCTCCAAGTAAAGCTCTTCGCATTGCAATGCCTATTGTGTCGGCTTGGCCTTTCATAAGTGGAGACATATCTCACTTATCAGATTCCATTGTGGAAGACACAATTTTTTCTGAAGAATTCGCCATGATATACCAGATCCATGCATAATATCATGAAAAGTGGATACAAATTTTTGACTGCTACTTAGTATTGGCAATAGGTCTGAAAAAGTATATAAAAATATCAAATTTAGATATTTGTACCCTGTCGAAGTAAGGAACCATGACATATATGTTTGGAATAGATTTTATTTTGAGAGAGTTGAAAAAGCACTATCTCGTTGAAAGGTTCTATACATATGCCCTTTCTCAACGCATTTCTTTAGACAAAGACTCCGTTTTTCCTCTTATCGGATGATAAATCTTTCTCAGAACATGGAGTGTGAATCAAACATGATATCCCCCTCCCTAAACATCTTACAGGTTTTGATCAACTTGCAGATTTATCAACAACCAGAATTGTGAACTTCAACGGTGTTTGGCGGTGGGATGCCTGGAGAATGTTAGGGCGGATGCAGTTACAATTACATTGAATCTCTGGGCATGGAATAGCGGGCGTTGCTGGATTCAACATTCCATAACCTTACCTGAAGAAATAGTGAGTTGTAATGGAGAGAGATGTAGTGTTGGTAACCTTCCAACAGGTGAGATACTGCTGGCTAATCCTAAAGCTAATGATGATTCTGATTTCACCCCTATTTATTCTTATGATCATTACACTCGAGAGTTTTCAGAGGTTTCCACCCTGTATGCTGGTGAAAAATCTTCTTTTCAGATATCTTGTGTCGAATTAGACAACAACAGTCATTCCCTTGAAGCTTTGTTGCACAAATGCCCAATTTCTGCTCTACTATATTTGGAGAAACTTAGGAGAGAAAGAGAATGGTTTTGCAGCAGAGCCTGTGGAAAGTTTTCATGAGCTAATACAAACTGAGAACGATATCAAAACATTACATTAATGAACAAAGCTGGAAAACTCATGTTCTGAGTGGATCTTGTCCCAAACAAAAAATGGTTAATTTTGTAAACCAAGAGAACTCTCAAGTGCCACCCACATTCTAAAGACAATTGAACAACCTGTCTTTAGTACCATTTGCTATTAGGACTGCCAAAATTAGTAGCTTTAACCTATACAAGACAACTGATTCAGGATAAAAGGGAAAGAAAAAAACCCATCCTTGTGTTACATATAGAGTTGTGAAGTATTAATCAGCAATTCGCTCAAATTTAAGAATCCCTTCGTCCAATACAGCCATGTGCTTTCTCTTCTTGGATAATTTAGCAGTTTGAAACCCATTTTGCTCAGTACTAAATTGAGCAGCTGTGCGAGCTCGTAATTCCTCTAAGCTCTCACCTTCCTTAGCTCTCTCCAGAACCTGCGAGGGAACATACACATACATAGCATATTATTCGGTGATATTTAGGTAGATAAACACAATGTCTGAGAACTGCAAGATGACATACCAAATGACGCCCATACAAGTGAGTATTGGATAGAGCTTCAATGGCATTCTTTGCCTCTTGTTTCGTAAGAAACTCTACAAATGCAAAACCTCTATGGTTCCCAAATCTCATCGGCAGCCTTAAGCTCTTTATCTGTAGGATGAAATTAATTTGATGTCAAAAGGAAGAAAAGAACATTGTTAAACAGCTATGAAATAATGATGATGAATGCAAAACAAAAGTAGCATACATGTCAAGACTTTCACGGAATCAAAGCATCGCTTGGAATGGTTTTTCCTAGCCCTAGCCCCTAGTAGCTAGATCACCTACCATGCATATTTCTGTCTAAATTAACATTTTTCAGACTCATGATTTCCATAACTCATTCTGTACCCACTATACTTGACCAAAAAGCATTATAAAGCAGAGAGAATCCGGATGCTCATTTAAATCTACATAAAACAGGCTACCACGCAAAGTTGAAGTATGGGACCATATAGTTTAATCTGTTTTTGTTTTTCCAATCAAAGTTATATACATCACAGCAAAATGAATATGTAGTAAACGGATTTTAGAATGATTAAGTATATCCTTCTCCACCTGAATATCAAAACAGTCAAGTAGCTTTTATTTGATAGTCACAATTGATTTTTCACTGATTAATAGTTCCTAATTATACATTTGACTAAATTCTAACTTGAATATCAGACGATAAGAATGCTAATTAAATAATCAGAATAGATCTTTCATTAAAAATTAACAATTTCTAGGTATTAAATACATAAATCCTACACTTTTATTTCGTTTAACCTGCTGCTTTATATCATGGTCTAAACCAGACAAATGGAAAATTGTGAGAGCAAGACACTGCTACATAAGAAAAAGCACATTGCAACAGACACTACAAACCCTTGATCGCTACCATCTTAGAAGAAACAAATTAATATAATCAATCAGTAAACGTCAGTATTAAGGATTCAGACCAAATTGAAAAAGAGACTACAAACCCTTGATCTCAATAATCTTAGAAGAAGAAAATTAATATAATTAATTCGGTAAAACTCACTTTTTGAGGACTCAGACCAACAGATCAGCATCAGTGAAATTCTATGAGCTCAAGACATATGAAGCTTCTCTCACGCGGACTCGAAATAAAAACGCTTTGGATATAATACAACCCCGTGTCTCACAGCCATATTTCTCCTCAATCAACATTGATTTAGCGATTTTAACACTAAAAGACCTAGTATCACCTTTTTACTACATAGTATCACCATAAGATACCAACAGTTAGAGGAATTACCTGCCCAAATGGACTGAATAGTTGCCTGAGATCCTTTTCAGTTGCCTCAAAAGCAACATTCCTAACAAGCAACTTAGTCGAGCTCTTGTCATTCTCAGTTTTCTTTGGAAGTTGACCATCCTTCTTAGTGTGACAAAGTTGCAGTATAAGTGCATGACCATCCAAAACAGTGCCCTGAATGACAAGAGATGAGAAGTTGAAAAATTGGTTGCAAGTGCCCCAAATGTATGGATAGAATGTTAAAAAATTCAGAAAGATTACCTGCAAATCCTTGCAAGCATTGATTGCTGTATCAACAGAATCAAACTCAATGAATCCAAAACCCATTGAGACATTCTTTCCGTTCTTTACATGCTTCTTCACCTTCACAGAACAATATTAACAGGTGTCGGAGGAAGATGAGTCATTTTCTCAGGCAGCGAGAAGGAAATATTCTTCTAAGATAGTAAAAGTCTCAGCATAAAAAAGAGCCAAAAGAACTTACTCTCGCACTTAATATCCGTCCGTCCTTTATGTGTTGAGTGAAATGCTCTTTTAAACTCTCATCGGACGTCTTGAAATTTAGGTTCTTGACATACAGTGATCGTGACTGGAAAGATGGAAAGCAAAAATGTTAATTGGTTACTGAAACATGAAACGAAACCTGGAAACTCAAGGCAGCTAGAAGAACAAACAAAGAGGCAACAAGGGATTTCTAAAACTGCAATCTTCCCTGTTGCTTGTCCTGTAACTGTACTTTTTTGCCTTCGTTATTAGGAATAGCAATATTTGGTAATAGTAGAGCAGTTGAACCAGCATCCATGAGAATTAAACAGTCTGCTGATACCTAGAGTAAAGTCCATATTTATGAATTATTTATCTCTGATGATTTACGGCGAATCTATCTCCTTCCAATCCTTGATTTGCAGACTTTATGCCATAATCCATCAAAACCACTTCGATTCATATGGCAGGCCATAGTTCATTACCAATAAAACAAAAATTAGATGAATATGTAAAGACTCAGTCTAAGAAAGTGTAATATATTCCAAATTTCTTTTGTATGACAAAAACAACTGCACCTCAAGCTGGGTTCAACTATATGAAGCCTCACTATTCATGTTGCTCTATTTAAGCATATCTTTGCCGAGGGTCTATCGGAAATAGCCTCTCTACCTCGCTAGATAGGGGTAAGGTCTGCGTCACACTACCCTCCCCAGACCCCACTTGTGGGATTGTACTGGATATGTTGTTGTTGTCTATTTAAGCCTGCCTTAGTGCAATCCTGTAAAGACATAGTTTCTCTAGTATAAGTTATTTAATTTTTTTTTTTTTTGAAATTCCTAACGAAACTAAAAATTCCTAAAAAACATTGGACATAAAGTAAACGTATTAACATGACTAAAACTTAATAGCCTCTCTACCTTGCCAGATAGGGGTAAGGTCTACGTACACACTACCCTCCCCATACCCCACTTGTTGTTGTCGTCGATTTAAGCATTTCTTAGTGCAATCTTATAAAGACATAGTTTCTCTAGTATAAGTTAATTAAAAAAAAATTAAATTCCTAAAAAACATTGGACATAAAGTAAATGTAATAACATGACTAAGACTTAATCCCAACAAATTGGTATTGCTTATATAGATCTTTTTCTTCCATCATCTCCTACTTCTCTGCTAGATCTATTCCATGTGTGTAAACAGGCAAAATTGAACGAAATTAAGAACAATGTTGACGTTACAAACTTCTTTAAAATGTTACACAGATGCTGCTCTCTTGAAGTTATGTGTAGTTGTCTGATACCAGCCTTTTTCTCCCCTGGGGGGAGGGTGGGGGCTCTGAGTTAACAGGGAGAGATAAGATTAATTCCTATTAAATCATTGTTGTAAAATGGCATTCATCAAGCAAACTTTCATGGCATATGGTGCAACGCATGCCCGGGCGACAAGAAAATGCATAACAGACCAAGATTTATTTGTTATACAAATAGAATAAACCACTAGCAAGTAAACTCTCACAAGCGGTGGACTTATCGACAAAGTACTTTCTATAAATAAACATGGGAAACATTGGTTTTACAGTTCATATACCTCAACTCTATCAGGATCAACATCTGGATCTGTTAATCCTTCCACTTGTTGCTCTAGCAGCACTCTCTTTACGTCATCTTCACCGACGATAAGAATATTTTTTGAATCACTTGTTTGATCAAGAATATTTCCAGGAGCCCACTCCAAATAAAGGGGAGTGTCCCTGCATCAGGACAAAGCGACAACTGTTACTTCATAATTCCAGACTTTCAAGATTCAATCAACATATGTGAAAAATTAAATGCAGCAAAGGTGATATAATGCTAGAACAACAAAAGGTTAGCTAGGAGAAACCTCACTCTTGCAAAATCAAAAATCGAAAGGTATTTTCTTAAGTAAGCAGGAAATAGACGCCAAGTTTCGTCAAGCTTGAAAAGTTCACGTGTCCAATATGAGTTACCAACTTCACCAACTTTTTGAAGCCAAAAGAAAAATTCAGGAACTCAAGAGGGGTTCTTTTGGTGGAAATTTCCCGAGACCCCATGATTGATTTTACCACTCAATTTGATTGCTTGGACAACAAAAACACTGAAGCCCACAGCTGCAACTATTACATAAGATGATGTATTATATTCTTTAAAGAAATAGTTCAAACTTTAGTCAAAAGAAACTAAAGGCTATTTGAAAGCAAGAGCTCAAACAATCAAGACATGGCCACCACATGGCAACGCTCAAAATACATAAGCTATCCTAATCTTGCTTTGTTGTCAATCATGACACGAAAATACCGTTTTCACATATACTTCTACTTGTTAAATTAAGAAAACCACCTTTGTATTAAAGGTAAGAAATGAATGTATACACTTACTTGTAACGTTTGTATGCTAGACCCCGGAAAGCTGCGCGTGCTTCTGCCGGTTCTAGGAAGACAACCTGATTTGTAATTAATAACAGAAACAGCAACAATCTTGTCATGACCAACTATTTCCCAGATACGCACACAAGCAGAATATTGATCTATTAATATCAAACCAGAAGTTTCCGTAGGTAATAACTTTAAGGCACGAAAAGAGTGACTATTACCATATTGTTTTCTTTAATAATTAGACTATTGCCAAAATGCATTCTCGGGAAAGTAAGAAAAACAGATCGAGAACATTAAGATCAAGAATTTTCATTTTAAACAAAAGTTTTCAGAGAATTTCAAACAAAAGGCTACAAAGCTAAAAGCGCCTACCAGAGCTAAGGTTTTGGTGGGAGGAAGAACAATCTTGTCCAGGCTCCCAAACTTTCCAAACATATTCGCAAGTTCACCTTCTGACGAACCATAAGGCAAATTCTTGACTAGAATAACATGATTGCTTCGTTTCACTCCATCAGTTTTCCCAGCAGCATATTCTTCCAATGATGCAATATTAACTCCAGATTTTGCAAGAGCCTTTTTGGTCTCAGCGATCACTTGAGTCTCTCCCAATGCTATACGTACTGCAAGATCATCAGCTTCTCTATCAAGAAGATCACTTTTACTCACTCCAAATTTTCTTGCAATATTCTCGACAACCTAAATATTCCAAAGAACAGAAGGAGATCATGTTTCCATTCAACAGCACGTCCAAACACTGACACAGTAGGATGCATGCATAACCCAAAAGAGAACAAAACCGAATCATCTTACAAGAAGAATAATATACCCCAACAGGAACTAAAAAATAACCCGAGTCTGATCATAGGAATCAACATATACTCAATCAATTAAAGCAAACATATCCAATCTGTAGAAGTTGCTGTCCCCAAGTAACCCCACCCCCACCCCCCCAAAAACACTAACAGATCGACAGATAAAAAGTAGAAAGCAAAAGATAGAGGAAGAGAAAGAGCTAGCACAAATTCATAATATCTCTGCTCAGGCTCAACTGCTATGAATCTCAAACTGTAACCGTGTGTTGGCTATTGCAGTCACACCTTAGTTAGGACCTTTTAAACAAGTAAAAACACCTTAATATAAGATTGTGTTCGTAAGAAATCTATCAAAAGGATGGCATGGTACTTCAAAATGATAGGTTGTTTTCATGTTGCTGGGAAGACCAGGTCAACTTGCAAACTCTGATAATTTCATTTAGACTCTCGTTAACAGCCTAACATTTGTTTAACGAGATATAGATGATGACCTCCCAGCCACCATTATGGCATTATCCTCACTTTCCTTTATGGATAACCCTGCCATTATTATCTGTAAGTAAACATTCATGAAGCATCTCTGCTAAGATTATATTTCTCCACCTAGCTCTTGTTATTGCAATTACACGAAGGCTGCTCTTAGCCTTGGTCTTGCACAGGAAGTCCAGCATCCATAAAGCAAACTCAAGAGGGTCCATGAAGTCATATACATTGCTTTACATTAGTCAAGCTAAAAGAAGGTCTTTTTAACCTTCCCCTAAATGATCCCAATTTATTGATGTCTTCCGTTTTTTTTTTCCAATGGTTGCACATTATAACTGGATGCGTAGTCCTTTCTCTGTTCCAAAGAAATAACTTGCTTTGTAACAAAAAAGCATAATGATACCCAAGTAACATCTTTCAAAATTTTGGTTTTGGTATGAGTTGACAACAATCCAGAAAAATCAATGAGTATCCTGACTCATATTTAGACGTGTAGACGCATAATAAAACCACCAGTCAATCTTATTGTTTCTAGTAAACAGAAGAGCACCAACATTCATGGAAACAATGGAATTCAATTTATAATATCTAATTGTGTACATACAGTGTCTGGGCGCATAAAGAGAGTATTCCATGAACGTGTATTTCCGCTAGCTTCAGATGCCTTCTTTTCCTCTTGTCTCTGCTGCTTAAATGTTTTTGAAGATTGCTTGGTATTGGCAACTGTCCTACAGATTAATAAACAAATTATAGCAAGAAAGGTAGATCCTAATAAAGGAGGACAGAAAAAGGAGAGGGCTTCTTTTCACATACATGTATATGCACACAATCTTCAGGGGTATGAAGTTATGAACATAGACAAGAGTAGGAAACACCACTTACTCTGTTTTCTCTGAAGGAACTTTCTGCTTTGCTGGCATAACATGAAGTAGTCGGCCTTGAAAAATTGAACTGTCCAGCTCTGTTAATGCCCTGGAGAACAATAAACTTACGATGTGAGGAACCACCAGAACATGCAAAGTCAATACATGCACTAATTAAAAAAATTGCAGTAGCTTAGAATTTGGATGCTGATTGGCAGGTACCTAGCAGCTGATTCTGGTAATGAATAGAGAACATATGCAATTCCTTTGGACCGTTTTGTATCTTTGTCAACAACAATATGAACCTGTGAAACACTGCCAAATTTTCTAAAATGCTCTTCCAACTCCTCTTCCCTGAGTCACCGAACCAAATATTTTAACAAGAACACATATCAGGCACATTAAAATCTTTAAAGACTCAACAACATATAGTGATTCAAATCTCCCAAAAAATGAAAGGGAAAAAGAAAGATGTGTTACGTAGTAGTGTATGGAAGATTACGAACAAATAATCGTCCGCTCTCCAGATCTTCTTCTTTTTCATCCTTAACACTTGATGAAGGATCAGCAGGGTCAAGTGATGCATTGTTAAATCTGGAGAACTCATCATTCAACAATTCCTCTCTATCATCAGGTTCAAGGATATTACCAGCATTTGCATCTTCACTGCTCTTGTCACCTTCAGCATCACTTCCGTTATCACTGTCATCGTCTTCACTACTTTCTGAGTCAGACCAATCTTTCCTCACTTTACTTTTGAAATAATCCATATCAGTCATAACTTCATCATTACGGGAGCCGTCAGGTTTCTCAGATTCTTCACTATCTGAAAGTGATTCTTCTTTTTTGCCAACTTCACCTAACTCAGAGTCATCAGCATCCAATTTTTCCTGCCTCTTCTCTTTTCTCTGGGATTGCTTATTGGCATCCTTTTTACTTTGGGCAAGAGATGGAGCTGTTAGTGTATCATTTGCCCACAACTTTGACTTACTCCGAGGCTGCATAACTTCAAGGAACTCTTGAAGATGAGGATCCTCATCTTTACTCTCCTGTTTACTGTTCGTTTTGTCCCCTTTTAAACCTGCAGACTTAGAACTTTTTTTTACTTTTGCATTCTCATCCTCATTTGTCAACTTCTCTTCTTTTTTCAAAGTGTGCCTGCTCCATGGACGAGGAATATTTGGATCCCCAATTTTCCTAGCAATCTGGCGATACGAAAATGCATCTTATGTTATCATTTACCCATACCTCCGAAAATGACTACTCTCTTAGAGAAAAATAAATTATTGACAACCTACGAAAATATAAATTCAAATATTTCACAATGAAAAATAGAAATGCAATATAAATAACACCCAACAAGATCTTCCGGAGCTTACAACAACTTCCATGAGGAGATTTTCTCTAGATTTACTTAAAAAGGACTATGAATGTGCCATCTTTTATAACTGTATTATACAGAATATGGAATAGAGATATGCATTTTCTTACTGCACTAAGTATGTATACGGAATATCAAAGCAATTGAAGCAGAAAAAACATACCTCACAAATAATACGACTATTATCCATGAAAGACTTGTCAAAATACTTGAGAGCTTCCTCAGCTTCTTGCTCCTTTCGAAATCCGACAAATCCAAATTGCCTGCTCTTTCCATCTCTGCTTAACGTGAAAAATGGCAATCATTCGAACATGAAATAATTCAAAGTCAGAAATATACCCCAAAGATCTTCAAACAAGCAAATAGCTACTTATATATACCAGTCCAAAAGTCAGTTCTTGTTGAAAACATCGAAAGCAACTGAAAAACATTACTCTTACTTTACATAAATAACAAGTACATAAATAACAAGTTTTTTACTAGTTTTGGTTGGCTGTCACGTCTAAATATATCAGTTCCCGGCATTTTGACCCGTTTCACTCCAACAAATTAGGATTCTCTATAGCTCGAATTACTATCAAAAAGACAAAGTAGGAAGAATAAAATGTAAAGAAACTTAACTGAGTACGCATGAGCTTGGCGTCAGTGACTTCCCCCTTTTGGGAGAAGAATTCTCTGAGGCGGTCCTCAGCTACATACTTCGGCAAATTCTTCACACATATTCGGGACCTTCAATACAAAAAAATACATATGAAACATTTAACACTATCCAAAAGAACTAACTCCAAAAGCTAAATAACTCAAAAACTGAATTCCGGGTATTCTTTAAATTCAAACTTACACCAACATAATCAATAATTCTTACAATCACACCAAGAGAAAATCAAATCTCTGCATCCCAAATTAACCAAAAACACAAAACTCCAGTTTGAGTTTATTCAAATTGAATAAACAAAAAGAAAAAAGCAATAATGTTTACAACCTGCACAAGATAATTCAAATATTTGCATTTAAAAATCAACCAGAAACTCAAAGCCTGAAATCTGGTACTCCTTAAATTTCGAGCATAAACAAAAATATTGCATAATTCTTATAACCCCACCAAGAAAAAATCAAATATTTGAATCCCAAATCAACCAGAAAGACTAAAAACCATCCTGGGTATTATTCAAATTAAATAAACCAACAGAAAAGGCAATAATTATACAACCTGAACGAGATAATTCAAATGTTTGCATGTACAGATAAACAGAAACTCAAAATCTCAATACAAAAAGGCAATACTTCTTACATTGTGCTCTGTTGCCAGAAAAATTCAACGTAAACAGCTACAACACCTTAACAAATTGGTGTGGCTTTTTTTTTTTTTCTGATTATGGTTTTGCTCCAGCAAAAGTGAGAGAGATGAAAGGCTGTTGGGGTTAGGGGTTTAAGCGACAGCGAGTATAATGTGGAAACCGGATCGGGTCGGCGTAGAAGTAGGGTTCGGTTAGCTTGCAGTCTGCCCCCTAATTTTTAAATATACATCACATATAGCAAATCTTATTACCATTTATGTTTAAGATTAGTGTTTATTACATTTAAATATACCACATTTCAATTTATGTACCAAAATTTATTTTTAAGGTTTAATGATCAACTATTTATTAGAGGCTTGATTTGTGGAACAAAATCTTTTTATATTTTTTTTTTCACGTTTTTCTCTTTCTTCCAACCAAAACCGATGCATTTTTCCATTTTTTAATTACACCCCCCACCCACGTTTATTTACCAAATATTTTTCTCTTTCTTCCAACCAAAACCTATGCTTTTTCCCCTCTTTTAATTACACCCCCCCCCCCCCCCACATTTATTTACCAAAACACTTTTCGCTGATTTCTTTGGTTCATTGTCATCCTCTATTGTCATCCTCCATTGTCGAAGGTTGCCATTGTTTCAGATCGAGAGTTTCATCAACCATTTTCAGTCCTACGGTTGCATCAAAGTCCCAAACCCTCTACAAAACCATTTTCTCTCTCTCAGTGCTTCAATTTCATCCACCATTTCAAAACCCTCTTCAAAGTTTTCTCAAGAAAACACATATTCAGTCACTAAAATCTTATCCATATTCAAAAATGGTGAAAAAACCTAGTACTCCCAAACGACAAAAAGTAGCCGATATTCCATCTTTTGATTTGGGTGTTTTAACACCTAAATCTCCAGTAAAAAGACAACAATCTATCCATGCAAGTGGAAAAGATAGGGTTCCTGCATCGCCGAGACAAATCAGAGCTGAAATTCGAAACAAGCACTTGCACGATATTGATGCTACCGGTGTAGAAACAGAAGCCGATAAACAATGCAAGCGAAAGGGGAAAAGCTTGAGGGTCGATGATGATGATTTTATGGACGATTCACCCAAAGTTCAAAACACAAAAATACAAAAGGTGTCTCATTCCCCCTCAAAACAACAAAAAGATGAAACACTCTAAAAAACCTACAAAATTGGGTTCACAACAAATTTCATTGAAGGTAAACAAAAAAAAAAAATTCTCCTCAATGTTTTGTAGTTTAATATTTTTTTGCCAAAAAATAGAATTCAATTGTTTTTTTGGTGTGTAAGTGTTTTTTTGTAAAAATATACTGCATTATTGCATATTAGGGTTCTTTATACAAATTGTAGTTAATTGTTGTTTTTTGGAGTTAATTTGTAGTTGATTGGCAACATATACTGTTGAATCAAATTTGTAGTTAATTGTAGTTTAATGAAATTTTTATTTGGAACTGTGACTGTTGACTCAAATTTGTAGTTAATTATAGTTTTTGTAGTTTAATGTAGTTTACTATACTTTATATTTGGAACTGTGATAAAAATTCAGTGTATAAAAATAGTTACATTGTACATGCACAATAAATTTATAGTTACAGTATAGTTCCTTGTAGTTATAATGTAGTTTAATGTTGTTTGTCACAATGTAGTTGATATGTGGTCTGCAATTTTATAGTGTTATTTGAAACTGTGATTAGAAGACATGATATATATGTAGTTACAGTCTAGTTGATTTGTAATTTGTAAATTAATTTTTAGTTATGCTTTTAGTAAAATAACTTGTCGTTAGAATGTAGTTTCATGTATTCTGTCACAATGTAGTTTATCTGTGGTCTGCAATTTGGGAGTGTTATTTGGATCTGTGATTATAAGTCAGGGTATATATGTAGTTACAGTTTATTTGATTTGTAATTTGTAAAGTAAATTCTAGTTATGCTTTTAAAACTATAATTTGTAGTTAAAATGTAGTTTCATATAGTCTGTCACAATGTAGCAGATCTGTGTTCTGCAATTTTATAGGTAAAATGTAGTTTGTAGGTTAAAATTGTAGTTATACTTTTTGTAAAATATCTTCTACTGAGAATGTAGGTAAAATGTAGTTTGTAGGTTAAAAATGTAGTTTTATGATATGGTACATTATATATTGTAATGCTGAAATCTAGCTTCATTCTAACCACAATCAATATACTTTTTTTGCAGAATTGACCTTACTATGCTCAACATAATGTTGATTATGGTGTGATACGATTCCATAGCTTGTGCGATCCAACGATACCTAGCCAGATAAAGTCTTTATTATCTCCAACCCAATTACGTGGTTTCAAGAAAACATGTTTTGGTTATTTATTAGATATGCCCCCAATCTGCATGCAGAACCAATCAATTCATCTTCTAATGAAGTATGAGTTATCAAAGTCTACTGACAACTACTTTTCGGTTCTATTAAATGGACAAAAATTGATTTTTTCCTTGAGAGATTTTTGTTTGATAACTGGTTTTAATTGTGTTGATAGTTTATCGGACTATGGTTACAATTCTAGTTATGTTAGCCATTTAATGACTAAATATTTCCCTAACAAATCTCGGGTCGAGAAATGTCTTTTGAGAAATGTAGTGACATCCAAATCATGGACAAATGATTTGGATGCTGTACAGTTGTGTATCCTGTATATGTTGGAATTCTTTGTTTGTCCTTCTGATAAGGACAATGTTAGTTTGATAGACAAGTCTACGTTTTTTCTTATAGAGAGTGGTCATTTTGATTCGTACCCATGGGGTACAAAATCTTTCAAGCAAGTTGTTGAATCTGTCAGACATCGTCTCAGTCCCAACGTCCATTCTTATCTTATACAGGGATGCTCGTTAGCCTTACAAGTGTGGCTATGCGAGTGTTGTTCTTCTGTCAGCACCGAGCTTGGTACACGGTGCTCTGGCTCTATTCCTTGTATTTTAAGATGGTCGTCTGCAAAGGGACAGATTTGGTTAACTGTTCATGAAGAAAAAATCATCAAGCATGAGTGGCTCAAGGTATTCTTTTTAACCTTTGTATAATTCTTCAATTACTATTATAGTAACTACATGACATCTGCAATTTTCTTTCCAATTTACTTAACTGTCTTCATCAATCTTTCAGTTCTCAAACATGGTTGCATCTGGGGAAGAGATTGGAGCGCTTAATCTCCCAGAAAAGATTAATTATGAATATGAAGAGGTTAGTCAACCATCAAAAGTCCCATCTGCTGCTTCTCCGACAGTTCAACCTGAAGAGGCTAATTCCCCAAATGACATGGAATCTGTAAGTAGCCAGATCAGGAAGTTGGAACAGAAGCTTGAGCAGGTACTGTGAGAAAATACAGTTGTGTAGTCATTATTTATTACCACTTGCCTTCATTCCTTCGACATTGTAGTTTCTTTTTATTTTAGTGTAACTAATAGAATATTCTTACCAACTAATATACATATTTAATTTTTAGGTTGATGGAAAGTTAGATCAGTTAAAGAATGATGTTTTTGATGAACTCTCAAAACTTCGAGAGTTCATAGATGAATCTTTGAAAAGTTCAATGAATGCTGTCAACAAGATAAATGAATTTGATGAGTCCAAGGTAAGAATTTACATATAATTTATTCTAACACTATATAATAGTTATGATAATTTATCCTAACACTAAAACATTCCTCTCAAAATGTAGTTTGCTGCCAGTTCAACAAAATATAACGAACATAATCAAGCAGACAAAAACAAACATTTTGATTTCAATGTTGGTCCTCAACTCCGTGCAGGCCCCAGTACAACAGGTTTCTACATAATTCCTACATACATATATACAAACTTCAAGAATTGCTAACAAATAATCAATTTTCCTTTTCAGCTCCCACTTTTCCTCAACAACTTGAACAACAAGTTGATTTGTATGATGACCTCCAACAAGCAGCTGATGTAGCAAAAGAAGGTATTGTTTAATAATGTAGTTTTTAATATAAAATAGTTGATTATACACTGTTATAATGATTTTAAGCATATGCATTATTTTTGTAGCATATGTTGAAGAAAATGTTCCACAGTCACCAATTCATGGTGTAACTGTGACTGAAGTTGTAGAAGAATGCGTTGAAAAAGAAGAGGAGATTGGAGTGATGCGTGGAGGAATTGAAAAGAAAGGTGTGACACTGGACGATTTTGAACTTCCAGAAAACCTATCACAGATGGTCATGTATGGTGAGCCAATTCAAGTTGATTCAACCCCTGTTCATCAAGGAAGAACAAGGTTACCCGGAAAACATGCACGATCACCATTCACTCCACTCTACAATACTGAAGGCAGCACGTCTTTTGGACCAAAATTTTTTTTACCTAAAGCACCCATTCACAAGTCTCATTGGTGAAGATGTTGATCCTGAACTAATAGATAGTTTTACTACCTGGTTATACTATCGAACGGACAAATCATCTAGGAGGTATGGTGCTTAAATGACTTATGTCTGTATGTACTTGTTTTCTATATCTTTGAACCTATTTAGACTTTAAAGTTGTAAATGTTTTTGTTTTTTGTAGTTATTTGTTTAATTCTATTATTATTACAGGAGGAAATACTTCTATTCGAAGAAGGATAACCATCTCAATCCTTGGTTGGATTTGGGTTGCGAAAAAATTGATAAGAAGGACTGGTTCTACGCCCTTGCTCACCCCGGACAATTAATCAATTGTACAGTAAGTATATGGTTTATCATTGCAGTTTCGTCTTTATCTATTATGTTTAAATGTAATTAATTGCTTAGGCTTCATGAATAGGAACTGCAGTCATTTTTCCTCCATATATCTCTGGTAGCTGGCTCACTGTTATTGTTAAGCAAGCTGATTTATCTAATTATAGATAATATGTAGTTATTCAACACTACATTTAACTACAACTGACTACATTTAAACTACAGATTGCATTAATGTACAGACTTGAACTACATATAACTAAAATTACATATAACAACATTTGGATATTAGTAAATTGAAATTTACAGACTTGAACTACAGATAACTAAAATTACATATAACTACATTTGGATATTAGTAAATTGAAATATACAGACTTGAACTACAGATAACTAAAATTACATATAACTACATTTGTATATAAGCAAATTGAAATACAGTTTAACTACAAATGTAGTTTATCTGTAGTTATTTTGTAGATGTTATTTGTCTACACTACAACTTATTATCTCTGGTAGCTGGCTCAGTGTTATTGTCTTTGTGGTGTACAACTGACTACATTTAAACTACAGATTGCATTAATATACAGACTTGAACTACAGATAACTAAAATTACATATAACTACATTTGGATATAAGCAAATGAAATACAGTTTAACTACAAATGTAGTTTATTTGTAGTTATTTTGTAGATGTTATTTTGTGTACACTACAACTTATTATCTCTGGTAGCTGGCTCAGTGTTATTGTCTTTGTGATTTACAACTGACTACATTTAAACTACAAATTGCATTAATATACAGACTTGAACCACAGATAACTAAAATTACATATAACTTCATTTGGATATAAGCAAATTGAAATACAGTTAACTACAAATGTAGTTTATCTGTAGTTATTTTGTAGATGTTATTTGTATACACTACAACTTATTATAAATTGCACTTTTACTTTTTTCAGCACATTGATGTTATAATGTACTATTTCAGAAAAAAGGGAAAATATGGCCCCAACATCAAATGTAGATTTACAACAACCGATTGCTTGTTCAAGACAAAAATTGAAAGTATCTACGAGAAGTTCACTACTGCTCCAATGGATCAAAGGAATTCTGTTGTTAAAGCCGAGGATGATATTGGAGAATACATTATGGGCTATAGAATTCTTGCTAATGTAGCATGGGATCTTGTGGACTATGTGCTAATGCCTATTAACCTTGTAGAGAACTTTCATTGGTTGTTGTTAGTGTTTGATATAAAGGACCGGCAACTGTATGTTTATGATTCATTGGTGAGGGCAAAGCGTAACAAAACTGTTCAAACCTTGGTTGAAAAATTTTCAGTCATTATTCCTCTTTATTTGTCATGCACTGGTTTATACAGTAAACGCAAAGATATTGACTTCAAGACTACAAAGTCATACGTAGAGAAGCCAGTTACGGACCCTCTAGACATACAATGGATGGTTGCTGAGATTCCACAACAAAAGGAAGGCTCACTGTAAAAAACTAATCTCCCTTTCTATATGTTTAATTAAATATTTTTAATGGTTTGGTATTTAATGAAAAATTCTCATATTCTGCAGGGATTGTGGTGTATTTGTGGCTGCCTTTGCGGAGTATATTAGCAATAGTGATTTGTCTATACCAAAGGAAGATCTTACTGATATTGACAAACACCATAGACGCTATGGAGCTCTGTTGTGGGACTACGCCACAAAGAAGCTATATGATGGTTCAATCAGTGAGAGTGAGGTTAGCGGCAAGCTTGCAAGGAGGAAGGGTCCACCGCCAAAGAATGAGAGAACTAAAGTTGAACGAAAGAAGAAGTAGAGTATACTGTTGTAATGAACTTTGGTTGTACTGAACAATTTTTCATGAATACTGAATAATTTTTCATGAAGTAGAGAATTAGGTCACTTTGGTTGTACTGAACAATTTTTCATGAATACATTAGACATGAGTATTCGACCTATCTAATAGCATATTTGTCGTAACAGCTATCTAATAGCATATATAATACCTTCAGTTGCCATTATATATAACTGTCAGTTCTTATATAATTGTTGGAATAAATTATTTATGTACAATGACTACAATTACCTACAATTGCATATAACTACACAACTATACTACATATAACTACAATTGCATAACTACAAATTATTGGAAGTCCAATGCTACAAACTACTGTTGCAGTACATTTGTGCTGTTATGTTTTCGGATAAAACTTCTTGTCTTGAACAATGAAGAATCATGAATTAACGTTGCATATAAATGCCATTTGCAGTTTTCAGCTACTCATACCATCCAGTAGATACAAAAAAATACATTATTCAGACATATTTATCAACTGACTACGATTAACTACAAATGACTACAACTAACTACAAAGTTCATATAACTACAAAAATTGTAATTAATTGCTTAGGCTTCATGAATATGAACTACAAGGTTTTGTCTTTATCTACAAAGTTTTGTCTTTATCTATTATGTTTACAACACATTTAGAAATCACTTACAGTACATTATAATTACAATCTGCCAACAGTTTACATTACTCAAGTATATTAGTAAACTTCTTTATTATCGTCAAAACGTAGAACAGTTACACAATAAATTCCGATAATTTGGGATCACTAACATTTATTTTGAATAACTATTGTAGCTACATTATATTCATGTCTTTTTCGGCGCATTCTTGCAACTTCTTTTGTTATGCCCTTCACCTCCACAATTGCCACATGACACCTTGTACTTCTTTGAGTTTATTTCATCAAATTTTTTATTATTTTCCTTGTGAGGTCTACCTAGCTGCCTTTTATCTCCAGCCGGTGGCTTTACTACATCATCCAAAATATATTGTGGAACATCCCATTTGGCTTCATCAGGAAGAGGATTAACTGGCAATTCATATGTAAGAAGAAGGCTCTTCGTTGTGTAATACGGTGAGTAATAGTTGTCCGGCCTTTCATTCCTATGCCTTAATGCTGCCAAAGCATGTGCACATGGAAGTTCATCAAGTTGGAATTGTCCACAGCTACATTTCTTGTTTTCTAAACATACAATGTACCGCTTCACACCATCTAACACAGTATGTATATGATCTGTTGAAGCCCTCACCTACAATTCAAGACCAAAAATAAAATAATAAGGTGTCAATAAGTTAACTATGTTAGCAACAATCAGTTAACTACAAATCAGCTACAAACAAACTGCATATAAACGTTAACTACATTTACCCACATTTGACTGCATTTTAAAAACACACTGGAAACACTGCATATAAACGTTAACTACATTTACCCACTTTTGACTAAGTTTTAAAAACACACTGGAAACACTACATATAAACGTTAACTACATTTACCCACATTTGACTACATTTTAAAAACACACTGGAAACACTGCATATAAACGTTAACTACATTTACCCATATTTGACTATATTTTAAAAACACACTGGAAACACTGCATATAAACGTTAACTATATTTACCCACATTTGACTACATTTTAAAAACACACTGGAAACACTTGAACAACTACTACTTTTTTTGTTTTTTTTCCTGCACCAAACAAGAATATATTACCTTTAGTTTCTGGGATAATGTATTGTTATTTTCCAATTCTTTGTTGAATTTGTGCCCAAGTACCATTTGCCTTCAATAACTTATCTTTTGTCCAACGTTCTAGAATATGTTGGAAATCATGTATATCTATGATATGTGCGCTTTGGTTGTATGAGCATGATTTTCAGGTATAGGTTTTGATGAATGACAAACAATAAAGTCAAGTGTCAAACAACAATATTGTATGACAATCAATCAAATGGCAAGAAGCATACTGATGACGGAATTGCATGAACGAGCCAAAGAGTTCAAGACCGAAGACCCAAGACGTAGGTCGTTTGGTAGAACGAATGTAAGGACAACATTTAAGTTATCTTATCCTTTGGCTCAACATTAGGTCATCATAAACATGCATAAAACATTTTTATCATAAACATGCATCTTTGTGCTAAACCAAAATGATTTGTATTTTAGTCAAAATGGTTTTTAAACATGTCTTTTAATTCTGGACCTCAACAATCGATTATTTGAATCCTACAATCGATTGTATTAAGATAGTGTGATCTGAAGTTTTTCAAAATAGCAAACAATCGATTGTCTACTTTTAATAATCGATTATTTTGAGACAGTGTGCAACCGAAGTTTTTAATATCAAAACAATCAATTGTCTTTGTCACACAATCGATTATAAACAATTGATTGTCTCTTCATACAATCGATTATATTTTGACCGTTTCCACAGAATCCTAAATTGATTTTTGAACGTTGAAGAACAATCGATTATTCAGGGTTAACAATCGATTGTTTAGCCTAAAATCAGGAATCTGTTTTTTGAACGTTGGTCAAACAATCGATTGTCTACTCCAAACAATCGATTGTCTGAGCACAGAATCAGGGATTTTATTTGTCAATTAAGCAACGGTCAGCACCACTTTTTCACCTATAAAAAGAGGTCTTTTGAGCTGATTTTAAATACACAACTCCTGCATATATTGATATACATATTGATCATTTTCAAGCATCATTTTAGAGCTTTTGTTGAGCCATTTGATAGACAACTTTGTGTTGTTCATAGAGCTTATTTTGTTTCTCTTTATCCACTCTATTGAGAGAGTTTTGTTGTAAAAGAGAGTTGTTTGAGAAGAACATATCTTCTCATTTGTCGGGTTTGCTAAGTACCCAAAGACTTAGTGGTTGAAGTCTTGGGGTGAGGTATCCTCAAGCAAGTGAAGTCTTAAGGTGTGGTATCCTTGAGCAACTGTAACAGTTTGTTAAGCACCCGTAAGCTTGACGAAGATAGTGGAAATCTCGAGAGTGTCTCTCGGGGACTGGATTAGCCACGGGTTGTGGTGAACCAGGATACATCGGTGCGTTCGTTCCTTATTATTTACTTATCGCACTTATTTCATTCCTGCAATTTTTAAATTCCGCAAGTTTACGCTGTATTTTATTATAACACTATTCACCCCCCTCTAGCGTTAAGCGTATTTTCTAACAATTGGTATCAGAGCCTAACTCTCTGAAAGCCTTAACCGGTTGAGAGAAATATATATTTTTCTGTTGAGAATATTGAACGCAGGAACGATGAATGAAGGACAGTCCACCACTTGTGCTCCACTATTTGACGGAACAAACTATACATATTGGAAAGAACGGATGAGTATCTTCCTCAAGGCAAACAGTTTTCGTTTGTGGCAAATCATCAAAAATGGTGAACCAATGCCGACAAAGAAAGTTGGAGAAACCACGGTTCCAAAGAAGGAAGATGAATATGATGCCGAGGACATCAAGAAAGTTGAAAATAATGCAAGGGCCATCCATGTATTATATTGTGTGGTGAGTCCAGATGTTTATTGAAAAATCTCTTGCTGCACAACCGCCAAGGAGATGTGGAATAAGCTCGAGATCATTTATGAAGGTACGCCTCAAGTCCGAGAAGCCAAAATTGATTTTCTAACACATAAATATGAAATCTTTAAAATGGAGAAGGAACCCATTGGTGTTATGTTTGAACAATTTTTAAGAATCGTCAACGATCTCCATGCTCTCGGGAAAGTTTACACGAACAAAGATCTTGTTCGAAAAGTCCTACGGAGTCTCACTCCCGAATGGCGCTCCAAAGCCAATGCCATCCAAGAGTCAATGGAATTCACGGACATCACAATTAATGGACTAAGAGGTAACCTCGAAACTTATGATAGCACAATTCTTTATCCTTATCTTAGAAGCAATTCAAATTTTGCCTTCAAAGCCTCATCCTCTAAACGAGAAGAGGTAAGTGATTCGGAAAGGGATGATGATAATATTTCAAATGATATAATTGAAAAGTCTTATAAGTCTATGAAAAAGAAGAAGAAACACCATAGGCGCTTATCAGGGGATTCGGACAGCTCAAGCGATGAAACCGCCGCATTGTGTCTCATGGCTAACGAAGGAGAAGAGGTAAGTACATCTAACTCTCACTCGTTTGAAGAATTACAAAATGCCTATGATGAATTGTATGGTGAATTTTTTAATGCTTCCAAAACTATCATAGAATTGAAGAAAACACTTTCTTTGCAGAAAACACTTTCTTTGTAAGAAACAGATTTTCAGAAAACACTTTCTTTACAAGAAAAGGAGTTTGAAAAATCCTCTTCTTTGAAAGAAATAGATTTTGAAAAATTGACTAATGAAAATGATGTTCTTAAAAATAAAATTGAGGTTTTATAAAAAGAAAATAAATTTTTGAAAAATGACATTGTTGATTTTAAAAATAAAATCAATGTTATGAAATAATATAAAAGACAAGAACAATAACTTAAGAACAAGAGCAAATAGAGAGAAGAGTAGTTCTTCTTATTGATACTTAGAGAATGTTAGGAGTGATTTACAATGGTAGAGGGCACCTCTATTTATAGGGAGGGGGATGATTTAGCTACCAAGAATAGAACTCTAGAATCTCTCTAATTATAGACATTCACCTTAAATAGAAGTCTATTTATAACACTCCCCCTTGAATGTCTATTCAACAATGTGCCTCGTTAAAACCTTAAAACCAAAACCCAATGGGAAAAATTAAAGAAAGGAAAAAGAGTACACATGTTTGAATATGCGCCTATTAGTTGCCTCGTTAAAAACCTTGCAAGGAAAACCCGGTGGGACAAAATCTTGTAAGGGAAAAAGAGTGCAACGCGCATTAACTCCCCCTAATGAGTACATCAATTTATATCCTTGAGCATTTGCATTCCAATCTTGTGCATCATCTTCAAAACGATCTTTGGTAGATGTTTGATAAATCAACCATATTGACTTGAATAAATATTCCGCACCTTAAAATCATCATTCTTGATAGATATGAACATCTTCATATAATGTCGTGGAATAACTCTTCAATATCTCCATAGATGTATTCTCAATGCCATCACGCTTATAGTTATAGCAAGATACATATGTACACAAATTGTACTTAGGATGTGGTACTTCAGGATCACGAATTGCATATGCTTCAAGCAACTTAAATCTTTCAAGTTAAGTCATATAAGCCATATAATAGACTTTAGATGCATATCAAGTTTTCCATGTCATGCTAGACAAATAAGATATCGAAAACTGATAATACATACCTTTGACTTTATACTTTCAAGCATTTGAACTATAGGTTCAAAACTACATGTCTTTCATATGGAATCAATTCTTCTTGAATTGTATCTCTTCCATTTAGTTACTTTCTTTGGGTCAGCAAATGCGTATAGCATGCTTTGCAATATGTTGCAATTGAATTATCCCTTTTATGAACTTCAGGTTCATATCATGATATTCGGGGATATACATATACAAATGATAATTCATCCCATGTAACCTTTTCTCAAGTGTTTATCATGTCTCCCCCTCATGTTAGAAAAGCTAACTTGTTTCCTCAACTTTGGGAAATCATCTTTGTGCATTATCATGTCAATATACACAGCACATTAATAATAAGATGAAATTATTTGGTTCCTGACCCTGAACCACTTGTGAGGGGAGAATATAATATACTCTCGTATACAACGTATATCAAACTGATATATATAACTTTGTTCTCATAAGAAACAGTTTAGCTATTAAGTGGAAGCACTCAATAATTATCTTGCTAAACCAACTTTGATATAAACCAACTTATCAAGATGAACTATCTTGAGTAGAAAATCTGGAAATTATGCTCGAAGTTAGATTACTGAGCAATTTACCTCGCAAGCACCGGCCAGGCTGCAGGTTAATAACAATCGCACATGTAACCATATCATAGATGCATCATAAGTGGTATACATGGCAGGTGAATGGGCCCATATTCACCTTTGATATTTCCAGAATTTATGGGCTTCAACCCGAACTCTTTAGTTGGTCAGTTCATTAATGAGAACAAGTGATACAAGAGAATTCGTAAAGAACTTTCTAGTTCTTTAATATTCACCTATGTGAATTTGCACATCATACTTAAAATGAGATGGCTAACACGAATGCCAACTGAATAAATTATCAATATTGGTAACCATGACATGTGCACTTATCAATAAACTTCAGGTTTATTATGACATGAGTTTTATACCAATAGATATCCACTTTATTGTGGCATTATTTCGTTTGTGTAGTACAAACTGGAGAATAAAGCGGGTAGCTTTTCATATACAAATTACCCCGCTACAAGTTGTAGTAATAGGAGATATCAAAGCCTTCATTTATTTATAGTCTCAATATAATCAATCGCTTTCGCGTGTACTTTGGAAACTGAATAAGTTTCTTTGAGAGTTACTACAGCACAATACTCAATTGTGTTTCTCCAACATAGTAATAATTGGCTCTTCTAGAGCTCTCAATTAATTTTGTACTACCACAGATTCATCAACATCCATGTGGTGAATATCTTTCTTAAAGAGAAAGTTATACCATTATGGTCATGTCAAACTTATATGCAAGATATGTTTCTTACATTATCGTTGTCCTTTAATAGTCATATTTCCAAAATACTTTGGCGTACAATAGGTACGTGACCAACGATCATTCATGCCATATATCATCTCAAACCTCCTTCTAGGGGTGAGTGTGGTATCATCTCAAACCTCCTTCTAGGGGTGAGTGTGGTATATTTAATACCAATTTCATGTTCATATTCTTCCAATAATGAATATGTATTCGTGAATCAAATGTTGTCACATTCACTTCGAGGATATGTGATTTTGTTATCCTTTTCAAATCTATAAATGCGTCAGGCATTTGATTTGCTATTCTTTGCAAATGGATAATCTTTTGTGCCTCTTTCTCACAAATAGAGGTGTGTGGATCAAGATGAGATAATGATGCATTTTCCACAAAATTTCCCATTTGGTTTCACCAACTTCTCCCCCTAATTTTGGGAAAAGTGTCTCATCAAATTGACAGTCTGCAAATCGTGCCGTGAACAAATCTCCTGTCAATGTTTCGAGGTAGCGAATAATGGAGGGCGATTCAACCTCAACATATATTCCTAACCTTCTTTGCAGACCTATTTTGGTGCGGGATGGCGGTGCTACAGGCACATATACTGCGCATCCAAAGATTCTTAAATGGGATATATTGGGTCCATGACCCAAAACCAATTGCAACGGGGAATATTTGTGTCAATTCGTCAGTCAGAGATGAACTAGCATTGCTGCATGCAAAATGGCGTGACCCCAAACCGAAGTGGGCAGTCGATGAATTAGTATTGCTGCATGCAAAATGGCGTGAACCCAAACCGAAATGGGCAGCCTCGTTTTCATGAAGAATTCAAGATTATTCTCATCTATTGTCTCAATATGATATCCATTTTGAATGATATCTTTAAAACTCAACAAGTTCCTTTTAGACTTGGAGGAGAACATTGCATTCTCTAAAATGGATTCTCAAAACTCAACAAGTTCCTTTTAAACTTGGAGGAGAACATTTATATCATTAAAACTCAACAAGTTCTTCTTAGACTTGGAGGAGAATATTGCATTCTCTAAGATAAACGTCATGCCTTTGGGTAGAGTTACAGTTGCTCTTCCGGAGCCTTCAATCAATTTACTTCCCATGGTTTGACATATAAAAGAAATACACGAACATAAGAATAAATAAGTTCAATTTGTTTGTGTCACAATATTTTCAAAATCTGCAGCTAACAGTTGACTAACAAAATCAGATATGTTATCCATAGATGATTACTTTGCAGTTTGAAAATTTCAGTTTAAACATTTTCTTCAAACAATCAATTGTTAAACACAAACAATCGATTGTTGAACATTGACAATCGATTGTTAAACACACACAATCGATTATTTGCTATTTTGAAAAACTTCAGATCACACTGTCTTAAGACAATCGATTGTTAAATATAGACAATCGATTGTTGGCTATTTTGAAAAATTCCAGAGCACACTGTCTTAAGACAATCGATTGTTATGCATAGACAATCGATTGTTGACTATTTTGAAAAATTCCAGATTACACTGTCTTAACGACAATCGATTGTTAGACATAGACAATCGATTGTGGATGATTTTTGAAAAATTCCAGATTACACTGTTTTAAAGACAATCGATTGTTAAACATAGACAATCGATTGTTGACTGTTTTTGAAAAATTCCAGTACACACTGTTTTAAAGACAATCGATTGTTAATCATCGACAATCGATTGTTGACTGTTTTTGTAAAATTCCAGGTCACACTGTTTTAAAGACAATCGATTGTTGATCATTGACAATCGATTGCAGTTTTTATGCGAAATATGAGATAACCGACTAGTTTTTCAGGTTAGTCGATTACCTCTACTGGAAAGTAAAAATATTATTGATATTTGAGCATATTGATACATTCTAATTGTTAGAAACACGTTCTCAATGCAATATACTAAACGTGTACTCTTTTGTAGGTTTTGATGAATGACAAACGAAGCAAAAATTGATATATGACGGAATTCAAGTACAAGCGCACAATGGTTGCGAATAAGATTGAAGTTCAAGATATAGCTTTTAATTGTTATTGAGTTGTTCTAAATTGTAATCTCGATCCTATAACTTGACTCATAGTATGGCCTCTCTCATAAAACTATTTTCCAAAATCATGCATATTTAATTCTGTGTCAAAAAGATTTTAAATCATGCATATTTACATTAGACAAAATGTTTTCTAAACATGCCTCAAAAATCTGGGCTAAAATAATCGATTATGTACTTATGATAATCGATTGTTTCTGAGCCAAGACTGCATGACAATCGATTATGAAGTAATGGTAATCGATTGTGAGTAAGACAGTGAACATCAGGTTTTTCCAAATCTGCATGATAATCGATTGTGAACAAATGACAATCGATTGTTGTTGAGGTAAAGTTTTTCAATACTCAAAATAATCGATTATGAACTAATGGTGATCGATTGTGTTGAGTTGATGTCTTCCAGTGATTTTAAATTTAATTAAGTAATCGATTATGTCTTTAGATAATCGATTATTACTGAGACAGTAAGTTTTATGATTTTCAGAAAATAACAAGTAATCGATTGTTGCAAAGGACAATCGATTGTTGAAGCTGGCCGTTGTCAAATGATTTTCAAATACTATAAGGTAATCGATTATTGATTCTAGATAATCGATGTTTTGCTTAAAATCTGGAAATGATTTTTAGAACGTTGCTGAAGTAATCGATTATTGATTTATATAATCGATGTTTTGCTTAAAATCCGGAAATAATTTTTAGAACGTTGCTAAAGTAATCGATTATGAACTTAGTGTAATCGATTATCTGATTTTGAATATTGCCAGTAATCGATTATAGATTATGTATAATCGATTGTGAAGCGTTAAATCTGGGATTGATTTTTAAACTGACTGGCAGATAATCGATTGTTTGGTCTTAATAATCGATTATCACTGCGTAATTTCAGCAACTCTTAATTGGCAATTAGACAACGGTTGAACCAACTTTTTCAACTATAAATACAGCTTCATTTCAGTGTTTTAAAAACAACAACATACACAAACTGATCATTACATTGCTATAAGCTTTCATTCAATTGTTCTTCATTTTCTACTCATTTCATAAAGCTTTTGAGAGCCATATTATTGCTTAAAGTTGTTGTGATCTTGAACATATTCTTTTACTCATATCTACTCAATAAGGAGTACTTTAGTTAAGTGAGTGTCCAAGTATTTGATATACTTGTAAGAGAATTGCGATTCTCTTGTTTCAAGGAACTTGCATTTCCTTGGGTGAAGTCTTTGAGATTGCGATCTCCGAGCAACTGTTTGAGGCTTGTGTCCTCAAGTAACGGTTTGTTGAGCACCCTTAAGCTTAACAAGATAGTGAAAAATCTCGAGAGAGTCTCTCGGGGACTGGACTAACCACGTTGGTGGCCAACCAGTATACATCTTTGTGTAAGTTTATTTTTCTGCATTTATTTTACTTCCTGCAAAGTTTAAATTCCGCAAGAAAACGCTAAATTCTATTAATACGCTATTCACCCCCCCTCTAGCGTAAAGCGTAGTTTCTAACAATTGGTATCAGAGCCCAACTCTCTGAAAACTTAACCGTTTGAGAGAATCATCCATGGCTTCTACTCTTGACTCTTTTGCAGGAATTGAAGAAGGACAATGCTCTACACGACCTCCTCTATTCAACGGCACAAACTACTCATACTGGAAGGAGAGGATGCAAATCTTTGTGCAATCAAATAGCTTTCATTTGTGGAAAGTATTCACCAATGGAAACCAAATCCCAACCAAGAAGGTGGAAGACGAATGGGTTCCAAAGACCGAAGAGGAATATACCGCGGAGGATATTCGTAAGGTTCAAAATAATGCCAAAGCTATAAATTTATTATATTGTGCTGTTAATGCTAACGACTACAGGAAGATATCATGTTGCAAAACAGCAAAAGAAATGTGGGATAAGCTTGAAGTGACATACGAAGGAACTGACCAGGTACGAGAAGCTAAAATTGATTTCTTAACTCACTCTTATGAACTATTCCACATGAAGGAAGGAGAGAAAGTAGACGAAATGTTTGAGCGATTCTCAATGATCGTGAATGATCTACACGCCCTCAAAAAGACGTTTACGGATAGAGAACTTGTCCGGAAGATCCTCAGAAGTCTCACTCCGGCATGGCGATCAAAGGCCGATGCAATCCAAGAATCCATTGGCATCACAAATGTCACAATTGACGCATTAAGAGGTAATCTCAAAACCTATGAATCAACTATACTTAACCCGTTTGTTGATGATCAAATAAGGCAAAGGATTGCTCTAAAGGCTAGCCAACCACAAATTGATGAGGAAGGTGACAACGATTTTGGACTCGTTATCAAAAGGTTTCAAAAATTCATGCGCAAAGAGTATGAACGCAAGAACAAAAAGCAAGGCGATCAACTAAAATGCTATGAATGCGGAGAAACCGGGCACATAAAATCAAATTGCCCTAACATCAAAAAGGAGAAGAAACCCTTCAAAAAGCAACGTGCATACATCTCTTGGGGAGGAGATTCCGGAGATGAAGCAAGCGAAGAAGAAGACGATGAAGCAGCAAATTTATGTCTCATGGCTCAAGAAGACGGCAAAGACGAGGTAAGTCAAATCTCTTCTCAAAATTTCTTTACTCTTGATGAAATGAGAAATGCTTTTGATGAACTATATGCTGAATTTATCAAAGCTTCAAAAACTGTCAAAAGTGTTAAAGAAAGCGCTTCTCTAAAAGAAAAAGATTTTCAAACACAGCTTTCATTAAAAGAAAAAGAATTAGAAAAACTGGTTTTCGAAAATGAGAAGCTAAAAGAGGAAAACAAGTTTTATGGAAAAAGAAGTGCTGATAAACCTGAAGGTTCTACTAGAAACTGTTCTTCTTGTGTGCTTCTTAAGAATGAAGTAGCTAGACTTAAAGGCACATTAGATAAGTTTAATTCTTCGCATAAAAACTTGAATGATGTGCTTGTTAATCTAAAATCAACTAAACATGGAATAGGATTCAAAAATGAAGAAAAGGTTGGTGCTAAACCACAACAACCTAGAGCTCAACCTAGGACTAATAACCAAAATGCTTATCCTAGAAGTAGAAATCCTAGAAATAACTTGCATGTTAGACCAAATAGTGAAAATGCTAGAAGACCTAGAAATGATGCATATTTTAGGCCAAACCTTGAACAATTTAGAAGACCAAGAAATGACCCTCCACCTAGAAATAGATATTCTAGAAATGATGCATATTTTAGACAAACTTGTGAACCTCCTAGAGCTCATAATAGGAGAAACAATGGTGTTCAAAGTAGAGTAAGCAACCTTCATTCATCTAGTTACTATGTACCTAGAAAAATGCATAATCCCAACGTGACTTGTCATTATTGTAGACGTATTGGTCATATTGCTCCCGCTTGCTTTACTCGTCATAGACATATAAATCAATTGCATCATTATAACATGCCTAACCCTCAAGGACCCAAGATGGAATGGGTACCTAAAGAACATTAATTTGTTTTGTAGGTGTGCTTGAAGGGATCAAGTGTACTATGGTACCTTGATAGTGGATGCTCCAAACACATGACGGGAGATGAATCCAAATTCCTTCAACTAGAGCACAAAGAAGGAGGAAGTGTCACATTTGGTGATAACAATAAAGGAAAAATCATCGGCATTGGTTCGGTCGGTAAGGACGAAAACTCCTCTATTAAACATATACTACTTGTGAAAGGTTTGAAGCATAATCTGTTGAGCATAAGCCAATTATGTGACAAGGGAAATTTTGCTCTATTTAATTCGGATGAATGCCTTATATTTAGACGTAGTGATTTCAAGATCATACTTCGTGGTTTTAGAATTGATAATATCTATATGGTTGATCTTGCAAACTCCTCATCCGAATATGTTGATTGTTTAGTAAGCAAAGAGGATAACTCTTGGCTATGGCATCGTAGAGTAGCACACATGAACATGCATCTTTTGAACAAGCTTCTTTCTCAAAACTTAGTAGTTGGTCTTCCCAGTTTAAAGTTTGAAAATGATTCTATTTGCGATTCTTGTCAAAAAGGGAAGCAAACCAAAGCATCTTTTAAATCCAAGAATATTGTTTCAACGTCTAGACCTTTGCAATTACTTCACATGGATTTATTTGGTCCCTCTCGTATTGAAAGTCTTGGTAAAAATAAATATGTTTTTGTAATTGTTGATGACTTTTCTAGATTTACTTGGACTCTATTTCTTGCAAATAAAAGTGATGCTTTTCAAAATTTCAAGTATTTCCTTAAGCGTGTTCAAAACGAAAAGGAATCGACCGTCACTTCGATTAGAAGTGATCATGGGGGAGAGTTTGATCACAATCTCTTTGCGGATTTTTGTGACGAACTCGGAATCGAACACACCTTTTCCGCTCCACGGACACCACAACAAAATGGGGTGGTGGAAAGGAAAAATAGGTGTCTCGAAGAGATGGCTAGAACCATGCTCGACGAAGCTAAGATTCCCAAATACTTTTGGGCGGACGCCGTGAGTACCGCTTGCTATGTTTTAAATAGAGTAGCAATTCGGCCGATACTCATGAAAACCCCATATGAACTTTATAAGGGTAGAAAACCCAACATTTCTCATTTACGTGTTTTTGGTTGTAAATGTTTTGTTCATAATAATGGCAAGGACCATATGGGTAAGTTTGATGCTAAATCGGATGAAGGTATTTTCATTGGTTATTCCTCACGTAGCAAAGTATATAGGATCTTTAACAAAAGAACCCAAATTGTGGAGGAATCCCCTCATGTTGTGTTTTCCGAAGATAATACTCGCTTGGCGAGAAAGGAATCCGGTTTTGATCTTGCAGGTATCTTGGATAGCTTGAAAGATAAAATCCAAGAAGAACCTTCAAAGGAAAACAAAAATGAAATTGGGGAACAACCAACGGAAGAAGCGCCACAATTAGAAAAAGGAATAAATACGCCTAACGAGTGGAGAACGATCAAGGATCATCCTCTCGAACAGGTAATCGGCGATGTTGGAGAAAAGGTAAGTACCCGAAACTCCCTCAAAAACACTTTAGAACTTACTGCTTTTGTTTCTCAAATTGAACCTAAAACCATCTCCGAAGCAATTGGGGATGAATTTTGGACCTTGGCAATGCAAGAGGAGCTTAACCAATTCGAACGCAATAACGTTTGGGATTTGGTGCCAAGACCCGAAGGTCATTCTATAATTGGTACGAAATGGGTTTTTCGCAATAAACTAGATGAAAATGGTATAATCACTAGAAACAAAGCTAGGCTTGTGGCAAAAGGCTATAGTCAAGAAGAAGGTATTGATTATGAGGAAACCTATGCTCCCGTAGCTAGATTAGAAGCTATTCGTCTATTACTTGCTTTCGCCTCTTCAATGAATTTTATTCTATATCAAATGGATGTGAAAAGTGCTTTTCTAAATGGTTTTATTGAAGAAGAAGTTTATGTCAAACAACCCCCCGGCTTTGAAGATTTTAAATATCCCGATCATGTTTTCAAACTCAAAAAGGCTCTTTATGGTTTAAAACAAGCTCCTCGAGCTTGGTATGAAAGGTTGAGTAAATTTCTTTTGGAAAATGATTTCATTAGGGGAAAAGTTGACACAACCCTCTTTGTCAAGCATAAAAACAATGATATTTTATTAGTTCAAATATATGTAGACGATATTATATTTGGTGCTACTAACAATGTTTTATGCAAGGAATTTTCCGATCTAATGACTAGCGAATTTGAAATGTCCATGATGGGCGAGTTAACATTCTTTTTGGGGTTACAAGTGAAACAAATGAAAGAAGGTACATTCATATGCCAAGCCAAATATTGCAAAGAACTACTAAAACGCTTTGAGATGAACAATGCAAAAGAAATGGCTACTCCCATGAGCACATCCGATCATCTAGACAAAGATGAAAAAGATAAGGAAGTCGACACTAAAAAGTATCGAGGTATGATTGGCTCTCTTCTTTATCTTACCGCTAGTCGTCCGGACATCATGTTTAGCGTGTGTTTATGTGCTCGCTATCAGTCATGTCCGAAGGAGTCTCACCTTACTGCGGTGAAACGGATATTAAGGTATCTCATTGGTACTACAAATGTGGGTCTATGGTACCCCAAAGGCTCTTCATGCCAACTTATTGGATATTCCGATTCTGATTTTGCTGGATGTAAATTGGACCGCAAGAGCACAAGTGGCACTTGCCATTTGCTCGGTAGCTCTCTTGTCTCTTGGTTTAGTAAGAAACAAGTAAGTGTTGCGTTGTCTACCACCGAGGCTGAATATGTAGCCGCGGGGAGTTGCTGTGCTCAAATCCTATGGATGAAACAACAACTCTTGGACTATGACCTAAGTCTTGATCACATTCCTCTTAGATGTGATAACACTAGCGCCATATGCTTGACGAAGAACCCCGTTCTTCATTCGCGAACAAAACACATCGAAATTAGACATCATTTTATTAGAGATCATGTACTCAAAGGCGATGTCGAAATTGAATTTGTTGAAACCAAAAGCCAATTGGCAGACATCTTTACCAAGCCTTTAGAGAAAGAGTCCTTCTTCCGAATTCGCAATGAACTCGGGATCCTTGACTCCACTTTGATCTAAGTCATGCATTGCATTTTCTTTCCTACATGATTTCTAACTTGAGCGTCGGAGGCGTCTAACTTCTTTTTGCAGGTATCACCCTAGAGCTAAAAGCAATTCTTAAGCAAACCGCGAATCTGCAGCAATGTCCCTATAAAAATCGATTATCCCGTATCAATAATCGACTACCCTCTAATTTTTTTTTCCAATAAATAAACCTTGTTTATTTCATCTTTTTGCATCTTTCCTTACTATTTTTTTTTGCTAATGGCAAAAGGGGGAAGAAAACGGGATATCGGGTATGCACCACCTCTTAATTCATTGATTGCTTATAAGCTAAAATTGAGGGGGAACTCTTAAATTGAGGGGGAACAAGAACAAAATTGCATAATTGTTACTTGTCTTGAATTGTCAATATCTTTTGCCTAAATTGCATATCCCGCTTAATGTTTGCCATTATCAAAAAGGGGGAAATTGTTAGAAACACGTTCTCAATGCAATATACTAAACGTGTACTCTTTTGTAGGTTTTGATGAATGACAAACGAAGCAAAAATTGATATATGACGGAATTCAAGTACAAGCGCACAATGGTTGCGAATAAGATTGAAGTTCAAGATATAGCTTTTAATTGTTATTGAGTTGTTCTAAATTGTAATCTCGATCCTATAACTTGACTCATAGTATGGCCTCTCTCATAAAACTATTTTTCAAAATCATGCATATTTAATTCTGTGTCAAAAAGATTTTAAATCATGCATATTTACATTAGACAAAATGTTTTCTAAACATGCCTCAAAAATCTGGGCTAAAATAATCGATTATGTACTTATGATAATCGATTGTTTCTGAGCCAAGACTGCATGACAATCGATTATGAATTAATGGTAATCGATTGTGAGTAAGACAGTGAACATCATGTTTTTCCAAATCTGCATGATAATCGATTGTGAACAAATGACAATCGATTGTTGTTGAGGTAAAGTTTTTCAATACTCAAAATAATCGATTATGAACTAATGGTGATCGATTGTGTTGAGTTGATGTCTTCCAGTGATTTTAAATTTAATTAAGTAATCGATTATGTCTTTAGATAATCGATTATCACTGAGACAGTAAGTTTTATGATTTTCAGAAAATAACAAGTAATCGATTGTTGCAAAGGACAATCGATTGTTGAAGCTGGCCGTTGTCAAATGATTTTCAAATACCATAAGGTAATCGATTATTGATTCTAGATAATCGATGTTCTGCTTAAAATCTGGAAATGATTTTTAGAACGTTGCTGAAGTAATCGATTATTGATTTTATATAATCGATGTTTTGCTTAAAATCCGGAAATGATTTTTAGAACGTTGCTAAAGTAATCGATTATGAACTTAGTGTAATCGATTATCTGATTTTGAATATTGCCAGTAATCGATTATAGATTATGTATAATCGATTGTGAAGCGTTAAATCTGGGATTGATTTTTAAACTGACTGGCAGATAATCGATTGTTTGGTCTTAATAATCGATTATCACTGCGTAATTTCAGCAACTCTTAATTGGCAATTAGACAACGGTTGAACCAACTTTTTCAACTATAAATACAGCTTCATTTCAGTGTTTTAAAAACAACAACATACACAAACTGATCATTACATTGCTATAAGCTTTCATTCAATTGTTCTTCATTTTCTACTCATTTCATAAAGCTTTTGAGAGCCATATTATTGCTTAAAGTTGTTGTGATCTTGAACATATTCTTTTACTCATATCTACTCAATAAGGAGTACTTTAGTTAAGTGAGTGTCCAAGTATTTGATATACTTGTAAGAGAATTGCGATTCTCTTGTTTCAAGGAACTTGCGTTTCCTTGGGTGAAGTCTTTGAGATTGCGATCTCCGAGCAACTGTTTGAGGCTTGTGTCCTCAAGTGTGTAACGGTTTGTTGAGCACCCTTAAGCTTAACAAGATAGTGAAAAATCTCGAGAGAGTCTCTCGGGGACTGGACTAACCACGTTGGTGGCCAACCAGTATACATCTTTGTGTAAGTTTATTTTTCTGCATTTATTTTACTTCCTGCAAAGTTTAAATTCCGCAAGAAAACGCTAAATTCTATTAATACGCTATTCACCCCCCCTCTAGCGTAAAGCGTAGTTTCTAACACTAAAGAACTAATACTAACATTATATCATGAACTAACTAATACGAGCTAATACTAATGGCTATTAGTTTATTCATTCACTAATACAAACAAGTAAAATAAAATCAAATAGCTCCATCTTCTTTCATCACGGATCCATCACCCATTAGGTGGTCTATCTTCCCCTCGGGTTGCTCAAAGAAGTCTGCCATATCCAAGTGGGTGATGTCAAAGTTGTCGTCAGAGACAAAATTCGTTTCAGGGCGTTTACTCTTTCGAGATGCTTGATAAAGGTCAACCAAATGTCATGGTATTACGGCAAGCCTTTGACCAGTGCCCGTTTCCACCGCAACGATAATATATAGTTTATAAACTATTTGCTTTTGGATTCTTATCGTATCGTGCTTGTGGCAGAGTGACCAACTTCAGGTTGTCATATCTCTTCTTTAAGCCATTCCACAAGATGAGTGGATCCTTGACGGTGAGATATTCAATCTTCAAACCTTCATCAAGGTGATGGCGCAAGAAAATCAAGGCCTTCGCATAGTTTTGGGTGGATGCATTATTTCTGTCTTTAATGGCGTCTCCAAGACCCATAGTATCTAAGTGGATTTCATCATCCAACACCCATGTCATATAGTTCTTGCCCGAAATTTCAAGGGCAACAAACTTTCTTTTCATAATGTCAGACATGAAACAAAATTACATCAAGAGCGTGTTCATACTTGCGGGCTCTATTACAATTATCACATTCACTTCAGGGAATGGATCATAATCATATGCTTTACACAATCTCATGTCAAATATTACTTTCATAAAGTGAAAGATTATTTTGAGAATCTTTATTATTCTCATTATCGCAATAATGACGATTATAATTTCGTCTATTGCCACGTCCACATCCATTGATACCTTTACGGTAATAATTTTGTCTTCTTTCAGACTTATCACATACTGCTACCACATTCTCTAAAGGGAATGGAGCAAATTCAATTGGACGGAATTCTTTGCCACGTCCACATTCATTGATACCTTCATGGTAATAATTTTGTCTTCTTTCAGACTTATCATATACTGCTTCCACATTCTCTAAAGGGAATGGAGCAAATTCAATGGGACGGATTTTTAATTCTTTGCCCACAATCATACATGAATTTAATCATGGACATAGAGATTTAACCACTTCATGTGGTTATAATTTCTTACGAACTCTATTAGAGTTACAATCAAACTTTGTTGTCTATGTTTGTATATAAAATCAAATTATAGAATTCCAAGAATTTGAAAGGGAAAAGTAAATTACTTACCTTTAAGAGTTGTCTATTTTCGTATAGAAAATCTGCCGAGTTTCGTCTGCTTTGTGTCTAATGAAGCAAATAATGATTTAGCAAACTATTCTACTGTTTCTCTTTTCTTTTCAGCGTTTGCTTTCTGTTTTTTTTTCGTTCCTCCCTTTTTTTTTCTTTTTTTTTTCTTTTTCTTTTCTTTGTTTTTCGTTTCTTTTCTCTTTTGCTTTCCTTCTTTTGCTTTCTTTGAAGCAAAACCCTACATAAACAAAAGTTAAGATAATCAAAAATTTCAATTGGTTAGAGACTCGTGCTGATAACGTGTTATGAAATAATATAAAAGACAAGAACAATAACTTAAGAACAAGAGCAAATAGAGAGAAGAGTAGAGAGAGTTCTTCTTATTGATACTTAGAGAATGTTAGGAGTGGTTTACAATGGTAGAGGGCACCTCTATTTATAGGGAGGGGGATGATTTAGCTACCAAGAATAGAACTCTAGAATCTCTCTAATTATAGACATTCACCTTAAATAGAAGTCTATTTATAACAATCAAGGAATTGAATGAAGCCTCTTCTATTGATAAATGTTCCAATTGTTCTTCTTGCAGTTCTTTAATACTAGAGAACACAGAACTTAGGAAAGCACTAGAAACACGTAGTGTTGATAGTCCTAAAATTGAAGATATTAAAAAGGATGAAAGTAATGAGGTCGGACCATCTAGAAAGAATTCTAGGAACCTCACAAATGAGTCTAAGATTAATTGTTTTAGACCACCTAGACACAATTCTAGGAATTTTATAAATGAGTCTAGAATGAATAATTTTAGACCACCTAGACATGACTCAAGGAAATTCAACGCTTCTAGGGGGAACAACTTTAGATCACCTAGAACGCATTTGGCTCAACCTAGACATATGCACAATCCTAATGTTATATGTCACTATTGTAATCGGGTAGGACACATTGCACCCGTGTGTTTTGCTAAACATAGAGATTTATGTGTTGATTATGACAATTGTTATCCTAACCCCCAAGGGCCCAAAAGAAGTTGGGTACCAAAAACCTATTTTTAGGTTCTTTTTGCAGGTGTGCTTGAAGACTACAATATTGTAGTGGATGCACCAAGCACGAAACCTTAATGCATTAAGGGGGAACGTCGGTTAGTTATCGTATTTTGAATAAAATCGCAATAAGTTGATATGTGCTAATAATCAATATTATTTTGATGAGTTCTGTTTTGAATAACAATTAGTATCATTTAGTTTTAAAATAAATGATTGATGTTTTGATGAATATTCTTAGTTTAAATAACAATTGGCATAAGTTGAGATAAATGACCGTTATTGTTAGTATGCCATTTACTAACATTTGATATGATCTTGGTTATCACAATTGATATCGTCAATAGTTTAAATAATTTTTGGTATAGTCTTTTTGCTAATGCCAAAAGGGGTAAGAATATAAGCGATATGCATGCCTTAATTGAGGGGGAACATTATTGAATTGATTATATAGAAATGGTTGCATAAATTGTATGTTGAGATATAGCATGAATTTAGGGGGAATTCAATATGCATATCTTCCGTTGTTTGTCATTATCAAAAAGGGGGAAATTGTTGGAAATCATGTATATCTATGATATGTGCGCTTTGGTTGTATGAGCATGATTTTCAGGTATAGGTTTTGATGAATGACAAACAATAAAGTCAAGTGTCAAACAATGATATTGTATGACAATCAATCAAATGGCAAGAAGCATACTGATGACGGAATTGCATGAACGAGCCAAAGAGTTCAAGACCGAAGACCCAAGACGTAGGTCGTTCGGTAGAACCAATGTAAGGACAACATTTAAGTTATCTTATCCTTTGGCTCAACATTAGGTCATCATAAACATGCATAAAACATTTTTATCATAAACATGCATCTTTGTGCTAAACCAAAATGATTTGCATTTTAGTCAAAATGGTTTTTAAACATGTCTTTTAAATCTGGACCTCAACAATCGATTATTTGAATCCTCCAATCGATTGTATTAAGACAGTGTGATCTGAAGTTTTTCAAAATAGCAAACAATCGATTGTCTACTTTTAACAATCGATTATTTTGAGACAGTGTGCAACCGAAGTTTTTAATATCAAAACAATCGATTGTCTTTGTCACACAATCGATTATAAACAATCGATTGTCTCTCATACAATCGATTATATTTTGACCGTTTTCCATAGAATCCTAAATTGATTTTTGAACGTTGAAGAACAATCGATTATTCAGGGTTAACAATCGATTGTTTAGCCTAAAATCAGGAATCTATTTTTTGAACGTTGGTCAAACAATCGATTGTCTACTCCAAACAATCGATTGTCTGAGCACAGAATCAGGGATTTTATTTGTCAATTAAGCAACGGTCAGCACCACTTTTTCACCTATAAAAAGAGGTCTTTTGAGCTGATTTTAAATACACAACTCCTGCATATATTGATATACATATTGATCATTTTCAAGCATCATTTTAGAGCTTTTGTTGAGCCATTTGATAGACAACTTTGTGTTGTTCATAGAGCTTATTTTGTTTCTCTTTATCCACTCTATTGAGAGAGTATTTGTTGTAAAAGAGAGTTGTTTGAGAAGAACATATCTTCTCATTTGTCGGATTTGCTAAGTACCCAAAGACTTAGTGGTTGAAGTCTTGGGGTGAGGTATCCTCAAGCAAGTGAAGTCTTAAGGTGTGGTATCCTTGAGCAACTGTAACGGTTTGTTAAGCACCCGTAAGCTTGACGAAGATAGTGGAAATCTCGAGAGTGTCTCTCGGGGACTGGATTAGCCACGGGTTGTGGTGAACCAGGATACATCGGTGCGTTCGTTCCTTATTATTTACTTATCGCACTTATTTCATTCCTGCAATTTTTAAATTTCGCAAGTTTACGCTGTATTTTATTATAACGCTATTCACACCCCCCCTCTAGCGTTAAGCGTATTTTCTAACAGAATAGTCCTCATATACTCCAATAGATCAAATATTGGCAGCTCTCTTGCCTCCTTTGTTACAGCGTTCAATGACTCTGCAATGTTTGACGTCATAGTAAAAGTTCTATTCGCCGTTGCATGTACTCTTGACCATCTATGATAGCCAATATCATATAGGTAAGACGATACACGTGGGTCTACCTCCTGAATCTTCATAATCCTTTCATTGAATTCATCCAGAGTATATGACCGTGCTGTAGCAAAGTACAATTCATGTAATTGTAGATGTGTCTTCTTGAATTTTGACCTTATATTTGTCCATATATGCCACATGCAAAAGTAGTGTGCCATTCCCGGATAGACAACTGATGTTGCCTTCGATATACTCTCATGCCTATCTGAGACAACACACATAGAAGGTCTTTCACCATATGCCTCCTTGAATTGTTCAAAGAACCACCTCCAAGACGCGTCGTTTTCAGAATCAACAATAGCATATGCCAAGGGCAAAATAGAACCTACAATTTGTAGACATAACATGAGACTAACTATTAAATACAAATATATATGGAGAATTTAGGCAATTAACTACATTGATTTATATAAATACAAACTAACTACATTATAACTACAACATTATTACATCTATTACCTGCTGCATCCATGGTGCTTGCTGTCAGCATAATACCCCTGTATGCTGATTTTAAGAATGTCCCATCAACCACTACTACCGGCCTACAATGTTGCCAACCATTTATTGATGTACAAAGAGCAACAAATGCATACAAGAAGCAATTATCTGCTGCCTTCTTCAATTTAATAACAGAACCGGGATAATTCTTCTCAAGAATATAAAAATATTATGGTAATCTGTTGTACGAGTCACACGGATTTCCTCTCAAAAACTGTAATGCTTTTTCCTTTGCTCTCCATGCTTGCATGTAGCTTAGGTTGACTCCATGTTCGGATAACATGTCAGTTTGTATGTCCTTTGGCGTGTAAACAGTCTTAGGATCACAAAACTTTGGAACAACAATGCTACCAACTACTGTTGCAGTGCACTTGCGCTTTATGAATGTTTCGTCCATTCGGCAACATGTGTGTTGTCGGCTAAGATTTCTTATCTTGAACAATAATGAATCATGAATAGACGTTGCCTTGAAATGCTACTTGTAGTTCTCAGCAACGAATACAAGCCAGTAGCTACAAAAAAATCTAATTTTCAGACATATTTATTAAACACTACAATTAACTACAAACTGACTAGAATGAACTACAATTGACTACAATTAACTACAATTGACTACATTTAACTACAACTGACTACAATTAACTACAACCTGACTACAATTAACTACAAACTGGCTTTCACGTCACTACAATTAACTACATTTAACTACAACTGACTACAATTAACTACAACTTGCTTATAATTAACTACAATTGACTACAATTAAATTCAACTGCCTACATAGAAATAATACAGTAATTTTTCAAATCAATAACTAACCACATACCTTCTATAACTTGATTTTTTTCACTCTGAACTGGAACTTGTGCATAACTGCATAATTCTTCATTGCAGCAACTATCGTCTTCTTGTCCTGGTACACTTGTCCTTCTTCAATCCATGTTTGAGAAGATTCAATTATTATTTCACTTTGATATTCCTCAATAGCTGGTGAATATGGAATTTCTATTAACCTTAATGATCCTGAAGAACCTGCAGACAATACATTCACATTGTAGTTTCATTGTAGATAAATGGCGTCAAATTGTAGTTGATTAGAGAACACAAAAATCTCAGATTTCGGTTTCGAAGCAAACATACCTGTACTGATGGGACATTCATTGGTGATTGCCAATTCCATATTGAAATCTCTTACGCTAATACCTAAGGGATACAAACCTAAGTTTTTATTCTCTTTTTTCGTTTCCATATATACACGAACACCCATATCGTTCCTATCTGCAACGGAGGATAATTATCATTCACAATGTATTTTATTTCTATAATTTTATCCGATGTATCAATCGATAATTGTTCTGCAATTGTAGACTGGAGAATTCCGTAGCTTGCATTATCATCAACCAAAATGGCATCAACTTCAAAATCTCAGAATCTGCCATAGTTATCCCAATAACCATTAAATTTCAGCATTATCGGAATTTTTGACTATGTAAAATCTCCGTACTGATTGACTATCACTGTGCCAATTATGATTTTCGTTATTTGATGTAGAAAAATGAAAAATTTTTGAAACTGGCAATCACGGAAGAACTACAATTTCTGATTTTCGAACCTGACTATCACGGAAGAACTACAAATTCTGATTTTCGATGGAAGAATGACTGATTTTCGAAACAGAAAAGAGGAGAGATTCGAAACAGAAAAGAGGAGGGATTCACGCTGGTTAAGATAGTTTACCGTTTTTGATTGAGCATTTAATTGGTACAAAATTAATGATTAATTGTGAGCCTTAAAAACAGGCGCCATTTCAGGCTACAAAATATTTAACATACGGTGGAGCCTTAAAAACAAGCGTTATTGTAGGCTGCAAAACCAGCAAAATTTCGTTTGGTACATTTTTTGTAACAAAACATGGAATATGAGGGTAATAACCAAACAAGGCACAATAATGGTAATAAGGTTTGCTATATGTGATGTATAGGTAAAAATCCCAATGCACAAATAACCCTTTTGTTTATAACATAACCAAAACTAACAAAGTATTTAAAATTTAATCACCTTAATAAGTATGAATGTTCAAAACTTCAGACGTTAAGAATAATAGCATAATTGGTCAAGTTTTTAAAATTAGTTTTTTTTAAAGTATTTTTCTTTAAAAGTGCTATTTTCAAAAGTATTTTTAGTGAGAAGTAATTTGTATTGATTAATTAATTAAAAAAGTACTTTTGAGCAACAATTAATGTTTTGTCAAACTTTTAAAAAGCGTTTCTAAGTGTAATTTTTTTCAAAACTATTTTTTAGAAAAGTACTTTTTGGGGAGAATCTATTTTTTCTGATTTTCCAACAAGGTTTCTGCTTCTACTAAAAAATATTTCTTTTTTTTTTCTAAAAGCTCAGCCAAAATTTTCAACTTTGAAAAAAAATGACAAAAAAAAGTGTTTTGGGCCTTGAGAAGTTTGACGAAACAGGCTATATAATACAATGCCAATGAAAAGTCGTCGAAAAATTATTAAATTGGCTAAGCTTTTAATGTGTTATATAAATAACTATAATTTAAATAATATGACTAAAAATGACAATCTTATGGTATTTCTTATTCAAAAGTTAGATCTAATCATTAAATTGCATAAATCTTATGTCTCAAAGTGATAAAGGTCAGATTTGTCCCTCTACTTTTAAAAATTACTTATGTTTATCCTTAATTTTACAATGGGTCCAAATACGTCCCTACAGTTAAGAAAGTAGACAAACATGCCCCTAACCCTAACGATTGTCCATTGTGGAAGACGTAAGTGCAAAGATGGGGGCGCTGAGTTACAGAGTGGGGCATGACGGTCTTTGGGGCAAACATACTACTTCTCCGCCAAAGTAAAGCGGGCTTGAGCAAATGAAATTGTTGCGAACTCTAGATGAAACCACGAAGTGGACGCGCCGACGAAATGTGAAGCTCTCCATGGTTTCGTGCCTAAGTCCGAGGTAGGCAGCACGAGGAGGTATTGCTTGCATGATGGGTGCAATGTTCCGAGTGGAAAACGAAAGGAGTAGCAGCGAAAGTAATGCGTCGGGTCGCCGCATCAGCCAGGTGGGGGAGGGTTGTCACGTCCTCAGAGAAGGGGCAAAGTAAAGCGTGCGGATTGGCATCAAACTGTCTTGGAGAGGGAAGGCGTCTCTAGCCATTAAGGCGCTCTGCCCTAGTTGCGTATTGGCTTGGCCGAGTTAGGCATGCCGACCCGATTAAGTTTGGGGAGCATGTCGCTTGTCTTGGACATGACTATGAAGGGAGCCGAAGCATACGAGGGGCACAGCTGGTCGGGAGCTATTGCCGCTTCCCTGATGAGCCCATGGCAGGGCGAAACCAGTCTGCGCGCACAGACAGAACGGGCGTGTCCGGGGCGGTATGGGACGCCTCGGGCGCGGAGCGCCGCGGTCCGTGTCATTTGGTATCAGCTCAATAAAAAATGCCACATAATTAATCCTATTTTTTTTCTTCTTTTCCTTTTCTCTCTTCTTTTCCTTTTCTCTCTTCTTTTCCTTAAAATTTGAATCCAATTGCCCTCCAACGTTATAGCAACCTTTTTTCTCTCTTCTTTTTCCTAAAATCCGAATTCATTGCCCTCCGCCGTTACAACAACTTTTTCTTCTTCTTTTTTTGTTAAAATAATTTTTTTATTTCAATCAAGTATAATTATTTACAAGTACATTTGCTTATTGAACTCTAGAGACATGATCATACAAAAATAACGATGAAAACTTTCCCTTAACTAGCTGTCACTATAGCAGCCTTAACCTCTAAACCCACAAAAAAACTGGTTATTTAATATTTGCGGCAGCGCCTTGAAGTCTTGCACCATCGTCCTCCATCTTGAACCATATTGAGACAATCTCCTACCATCATTTTCAACTTCTATCAATTATCTCCCCCCCCCCCCTTCCCCAATCCATCCCACCCCCATTTCAAATAATCCGCTAGTCTTCATTCGTTACAATCACAAGTCTGCACTATTTGTAAAAACAAAAAAAAATTCAAAAACTGTTAAGAATATAACTCTAATTAGAGTGAATGTCTATCTTATAGAAGAGTTTTACTTTGAGGCTAAGTCTTTTCTCTTCCTATAAACAGAGGGGTCTTACCCCATTGTAAATCATCCCAAAAGTATCAATAAGAATACTCATCTCCCTACTCTCTCTGCAATATTGTTCTTGTTCTTATATTATTTCATAACACGTTATCAGCACGAAGCTCTACTATCTCAAGAATCTCCTTGAGAAAATTAAGGTATTTTTTCTCTTCCTAATTTGGTTTTAATTATGTCTGACATAACATTGTCAGAGACTTTGTCTATATGTTTATATACTCAAACATTTAATCTTATACTATAACTTAAATAATAATTTACACAAAGGAAATTTAGATTGTTATATGTGATCAACTTAGTATTATTATGTGTAGATATTATTACTACACGTATATTCTGATTATTCGTTGCTTGTAATAATATTGTAAGTTTAGTTATTATATTTTACTGCTCGTACGACTTCTTGTGTCAACTACATACATACGAGTGAACTGCTGTACAACAAATTTTTGTTGTTAACTCATATACTATCACATATGTAATTATTAACGTCCTCATTACATATTTGAGTGTAGAAATGCTAAATACACTGGAACACTTATTCCAATAATTATGCATTATAGAAAGTACTAATGTATACTAAATTATAATGTATATCCAACATGACTCATAGTTAGTGCAAAACAAAAGGTGCCATTACATTACCAAAACGTCAAAATTGTCTAGATATCACCTCTCAGCTTACTTTTTAATTCATTATATATTACATTCATCAATGTATACATATTGTTTACATATTCTTATGCGGTCATGCATCGTTTTGCACACATGTTAAAAATGATGAAAATCAACTCGTCATTAACTTATTTACTTATATCATATCTCAATTATGAAAAGAAAGTTTGTTGCCCTTGAAATTTCGAGCAAGAACTACATGACATGAGTGTTGGATGCTGAAATCCATTTGGATGCAATGGGTCCTGGAGACACCATTAAAGACAGAAATAATGCATCCACCCAAGACTGTGCTAAGGCCTTGATTTTCTTGCGCCATCACCTTGATGAAGGTTTGAAAAATTGAATATCTCACAGTCAAAGATCCACTTATCTTGTGGAACGGCTTAAAGGAGAGATATGACAACCTGAAGTTGGTCACTCTGCCACAAGCACGATATGATGAGAATCCAAAAGCAAATAGTTCATAAACTATATCGTTGAGGTGGAAAAGGGCACTGGGCGAAAATTTGCCGTGTACAACTTTTGTATATTATGTTATCAATATTACAATCTTATTATATCATTTAATCCGTGTAACAGCCATACATGCTCTATGTATCAACACTGTCATGCTTAGTGCTTCACTTGTTGTAGATTGCACTTATGTAATGCTGTATGTTATCTGTACAAGCTCTAACATATTATTTGTCTGTCACTACCAATCCTGTTATATATCAGTTTTTCTCTTTTGTTGTGCTTTAACAATGCATAAACTTTTGAGTTTACATGCAACAAAATGCTAATGCAATATGATTTGTAAACTACTAATACTGCTGTATTGCTTTCAAATTCGTCCTATTATTTCTGCGCTAATATATCTACATAATGTACCTGTACATTATGGCAGTAAATTTTTGATGCACAGCACAAATTATGCTACTACTAATTGTTAATACTTTGATATTAAAAGGAGAATAACTATGATAAAAATATTTGTTTAATTGATTCATGTACCACACATACGATATTCAAAGAGAAGAAATATTTCTCTCATTTAAGTATGTGTAAGGCAGATGTTACTACAATTTCTAGTAGTAGTAAATTGGTTGAAGGCTCCGAAAGAGCAACTATAACTCTGCCTAAAGGAACAATATTTATCATAGAGAATGCAATGTTCTCCTCCAAGTCCAAGAGAAACTTGTTGAGTTTTAAAGATATCAGTCAAAATGGATATCATGTTGAGACGATAGATGAGAATAATCTTGAATACCTCATTTACTCATGAAAACGAGGCTGCCCACTTCGGTTTGGGGTCACGCCATTTTGCATGCAGCAATGCTAGTCCGTCTCAGACCGACGAATTATTAGAAATATTCCCCGTTGCAATTAGTTTTGGGTCATGAACCTAATATATCCCATTTAAGAATTTTTGGATTCGCAGTATATGTGCCTGTAGCACCGCCATATCGCACCAAAATGGGTCTGCAAAGAAGGTTAGGAATATATGTTGGGTTTGAATCACCCTCCATTATTCGCTACCTCGAAACATTGACAGGGGATTTGTTCACTGCACGATTTGCAGACTGTCGATTCGATGAGACACTTTTTCCCAAAATTAGGGGGAGAAGTTGGTGAAACCAAACGGGAAATTTTGTGGAAAAATGCATCATTATCTCATCTTGATCCACATACCTCTATTCGTGGAAAAGATGTGCAAAATATTATCCATTTGCAAAGAATAGCAAATCAAATGCCAGACGCGTTTACAGATTTGAAAAGGATAACAAAATTACATATCCCCGCAGAGAATGTGATAGCAATATGTGATAGTACCAAATTAATTGAGAACTCTGTGCAAGAGCCAATTATATTATTTTGGAGAAACGCAATTGATTACCAATAATGTATTGTGTTGTAGTAAGTCTCAAAGAAACTTATTCAGTTTCCAAAGTATATGTGAAAGCGGTTGATTATATTGAGACAATAAATAAAGGAAAGATTTGATATCTTCTATTACTACAACTTGTAGCGGGATAATCTGTATATGAAAAGCTACCCGCTTTATTCTCCAGTTTGAACTACACAAACAAAAGAATGCCACAATAAAGTGGATGTTAATTGATATAAAAATCCATATCATAATAAACTTGGAGTTTATTGAGAATTGCACATGTCATGGTATAAACATGAACTTATCAATATTGATAATTTATTCAATTGGCATTCGGGTTAGCCATATCAATTTAAGTATGATGTGCAACAATAATAGAGAATTCACATGGGTAAATATTAAAGAACTAGAAAGTTCTTTACGAATTCTCTTGTATTACTTGTTCTTATTAAATTAATTGACCAACTAAAGTTGGGGTTGAATCCCATAAAATCTAGAAATATCAAAGGTGAATATGGGCCCATTCGCCTGCCATGTATACCACATATTATGCATCTATGATATGGTTACATGTGCGATTATTATTAACCTGTAGCCTGGCCGGTGCTTGCGAGGTAAATTGCTCAGTAATCTAATTTCGAGCATAATTTCCAGTTTTTCTATTCAAGATAGTTCATCTTGATAAGTTGGTTTACATCATAGTTGGTTTAGAAAAATAATTTATTGAGTGCCTCCATTTAATAGCTAAATTATTGCTTATGAGAACAAAGTTATCTATATCAATTTGATATACGCTATACACGAGAGTATATTATATTCTCCCCTCACAAGTGGTTCAGGGTCAGGAACCAAATAATTTCATCTTATTATTATTAATGTGCTGTGTATATTAACATGATAATGCACAAAGATGATTTCCTAGAGTTGAGGAAACAAGTTAGTTTTCCTAACATGAGGGGGAGACATGATAAACACTTGAGAAAATGTTACATGGGATGAATTATCATTTGTATATATAGATCCTCGAATATCATAATATGAACCTGAAGTTCATAAAAGGATAATTCAATTGCAACATATTGCAAAGCATGCCATACGCATTTGCTGACCCAAAGAAAGTAACTATATTCTCACTGCAAATGCTCATATTAAGTCCTAGAAGGACAAAGTCTTTGATACGCTTAAAGCGTATAGACAAATCGGTTTCAAAAGAACTTCTTAATTAAGAAGATGAGCAAATGATCAAAGTGATCATAATAAGGAGGCAAGTGATCTAGAAGATCACATGACATAACACTTCATAAAATCTCATGAGAGATTCAGGTACCTGAATGTATGAATAAAGAGATCTCCATGTTATGTCTTTATGAAAATTTACTGGAACCGATATAAAATGTTCGTCGACGACATCTATGATAGCGCTAAATATCGATGAGGATCTTATATTTGTCGAATACAAACAAAAATATTGGCCAAATGGAAGAGATACAATTCAAGTAGAATTGATTTCATATGAAAGACATGTAATTTTGGACATGTAGTTCGAATACTTGAAAGTATAAAGTCAATGGTATGCGTAATCAGTTTTCGATATCTTATTTGTTTAGCATGACATGAAAACTTGATATGCATCTAAAGTCTATTATATGACTTATATGACTTAACTTATATGACAATCCATGAAGGATTTAAGTTGCTTGAAGAATCTACAATTCTTGATCTTGAGGTACCACTTCCTTAATGCAATTTATGCACAAATATATCTTGCTATAACTATGATAATGTGATGGCGAGGATATCTCTATGGAAATATTGAAGAGCCATTCCACGATATTTGTAAAGACATTATATATCTATCACGAGTTATGATTTCAAGGTGCAAATATTCATTATAGTTAATATGGATATTTATCAAATCTCTACTAACGATCTCTTGAAGCTAGTGCACAAGATTGGGATGCGAAGACTCAAGGATGTGAATTGATGCTCTCTTCAGGGGGAGTTAATGCGCGTTGCACTCTTTTTCCCTTACAAGGTTTTGTCCCACTGGGTTTTCCTTGCAAGGTTTTTAACGAGGCAACAATAGGCGCATTTGTAAATATGTGTACTCTTTTTCCTTTTCTAGAATTTTTTCCCATTGGGTTTTATTTCAGTTAAGGTTTTAACGAATTAGTTATTGAGTAGACATTCAAGGGGGAGTGTTAAGAATAGAACTCTAATTAGAGTGAATGTCTATCTTATAGAAGAGTTTTACTTTGAGGCTAAGTCTTTTATCTTCCTATAAATAGAGGGGTCTTACCCCATTGTAAATCTTCCCAAAAGTAACAATAAGAAACTATGTAGTATTAATACACCGCTTACTCACTATTATCACAATACCAAATTCTTCTTTTTATTTTTTACCTGTATTTTAGATTACAAAATTAAAATTTTCTAAATTTTTCTATCAATTTACAAAGAAAAAAAGAAGAATTTATGTGGTCTCGGAAGTCAAACCTATCAAAACTTTTTAGGATTCCGTCACTTAGAATTTCTTGGTATTTCTCTGCTATTCTTTGCTCTTTTGGATTAAGCAACAAAATAAATAATAGAAAAAAAATAAAAATCTTGATGGGTTTATTTCTTGTGATTCTTGTTTTTCCTTTTCTTGTTATTACTGATATGTTTTCTAGATTAGTATAAAAAGGAAAGAATAGAGCTAGGAAAATCTAAAAATACAACAACTACAACAACAACAAAAACAGTATGATCCCAACAGGTGGGGTATGGAAAGGGTAGTTTATACGCAAACTTTACCTCTACCTAATGCAGGTGGAGAGGCTATTCTGCAATAGACCCTCGTCTCGGGAAGGGTAAAAAAAAAAAGAGGAAAGCAAGGAAGAAAGAAAGAAGGAAGAGAAAAGAAAAAATGAGAGATAAAGGATAAGTAATATCAAATAATAGCAACAAGAAATACAGTACCTGAGACGAACAAAACTACATAACCTAATAAAAATCTAAGAAAATAAAGATACATGAATGCCACTAAGGCTATCAGCAAACAACTAAAAACTACCAACTAACCTTCTACCTTAATCCTAGACATCTACACCCTCCTATCAAGGGTCATGTCCTCAGTGAGGAGAAGCATCGGCATGTCATATCTAATCACCTCTCCCTAGTACTCTTAGGTCTATCTCGACCTCTTCCCAAACTCTCTATGGCCAACCTCTCATCAATGCTTCTCCTCTTAACATATTCGAACCATCTCAGCCTCGACTCCCACATCTTGTCCTCCACGGGGGCTACTCTCACTCTGTCCAGGATAGCTTCATTCTTAATCATATATGTCCTGGTACACCACATCTATCTCAACATCATCATCAATGCTACTTTCATCGTCTGCATGTGAGAGTTCTTGACTGGCCAACACTCAGCCCCAGACAATATAGTCGGTCGAACAACCACTCTATAAAACTTACCCCTAAGTCTTGGCGGTCTATTCTTATTACATAAAACACCGGAAGCGAGCATCTACTTTATCCATCTCGCTCTGATGCAATGTGCGACATTTTCACCAATCTCCCTGTTGCCATGGATAATAGATTTGAGATACTTAAAACTCGTTCTCTTGGGGATAACTTGAGCATCAAGATTTACCTTTACATTTGCTTCATGGGTACCGTCACTGAATATGCAATCCGAGTATTCTGTCTTGGTTCTACTCCGTTCGAAACCTTTAGACTCAAAGGTTTGTATCCAAACCTCCAACCCCGCGTTAACTCCGATTTACGTCTCGTCAATCAACATTATATCATCGGTAAAATATCATGCACCAAGGTACCATATCTTGGATGTATCGCGATAGTACATCCATAGCCAAGACAAATAAAAAATGGGCTAAGAGTCAATCCCTGGTGTAACACCGTCACCAGAAGGAAATGCTCCAAGTCACCACCCACAGTCCTCACCCGAGTCTTAGCATCGTCATACATATCCTTAACCATCCTAATGTATACTACTGGAATGCCACTAACCTCTAAACACCTCCACATGACCTCCCTCGTGACTTTATCGTATGCTTTCTTAAGGTCAATAAACACCATATGCAAATCCGTTTTCCTCTCTCTGTATTGCTCCACTAATCTCCTTACCAGATGAATCGCTTTCATAGTTGAAAGCCCCGGTATGAATCCAAACTAATTCTCGAAAATAGATACGTAACTCCTCACCCCTGCCTCCTCCACCCTCTCTCAAACCTTCATAGTGTGACTCAATAGCTTGATACCCCCATAATTGTTATAATTTTAGATACCACCTTATTCTTGTTAAGCGAAATCATCGTACTTCACCTCTATTCTTCGAGCATCTTCTTCGTTTTAAAATAACATTAAACAGCCTAGTGAGCCACTCCAAACCCGCTTGCCCCACGCTCTTCCAGAATTTTACCGGAATTTCATCTGGCCCAATTGTTCTGCCCCTGCACATCTCACACATTGCCCTTCCACCTCCTCTACCGTAATATGCCTACGGTATCCAAAATCTTGCCGACTCTCGGAGCGCTCCAACTCACCCAGCACAATATGTATATCTGCCTTCTCGTTCAACAATTTATGAAATTTTGTATGTCATCTTCTACTAATAAGTACCTCGTCCATCAATACTTTATCATCGTCATCTTTTATGCATTTGACTTGGTATAAGTCGTGATAAAATCTGAAAATAATCAAATAGAGTGTTAATAAAGATGGGTAAACGTATGGGTTGTGGTTATGCCCCCCTTTAATTGATTATCATAATTGGTAGTATTTTTGCTTGGCAAGTAATGGTTCTATGTGGCTTTGCCCATTTAGGAAAAAGATAATCCAGAAGGTAAATAATGGTGGAAGGCAAGGGAGAGAAAGGGGAGGGATTCAGACGTTGGGGAAAAGAAGAGAGAAAATAAGAGAAGAAAAAAAATAATTACGTTGCATTTTTATCGAGCAGGTCACTTACTACAGTGGACAATGGTTAGATTTGTGGATATGTTTATCTACTTTCTTAACGATATGGACAAACTTGGATCCATAGTAGAATTGCGGATAATTTTCGAATGTAAAGGAACAAATCTAGCCTTTTCCCAAATTAAAATTTGGAGTTATTTCATATAATTTTCTCAAGTTTTAAGAACTTAAATTAAAAACTTTGATGTGATAATTTATCAATTTGAACTTGGTGTCTAGTTATTTTAAAAATCAAAACTATTAAATTTGGTGTCTGATTACCTAAAGTGCAATTAAATGGAGTATAATTATCTCTTGCAAGGTCAAATCGTAGTTGTGCTAATTTAGAGCAACATATGTCATTCACATGGCATTTGTTCATGTTTAGGCGAGCTAGCATATGAGAGGCTCCATAAAATACTATTTTGGCAAAATATATAATTTACCCTTTGAACTATAGACCAAATTCATGTTACACATTTTTTGCGAACGAAAATTATGTTACACACTCAACCTTTCATAAAATGTCTCTAATGTATACTATTTTGGCTATGTGGCCGATGCGTGTTTTTCCCCATAAATGAAGTACGTGAACAAAAGCATTTTTGTATTAAATGTCGATTTTTTTTTTAGTTCTTAAATTTTTTAAATCGGATCTTTTAAAAAATTCACCAAATCTACCATGGTGCCCATTTTCATGGTTGCTCATATAAATATGATTATAGCAGTTAATAGTGGTTGGAGTCTTACCGAAGATAAATGGGAAATAAGATGGATCTGGGTTCAAATATTTCTGATTCAATTTCAATGGAAAAGATGGCTCTTTTAATGTGTTTTCTAGTGATTTTTGTTAGTTAATGGTGATTTTTGTCTTTAACTGAAATGTGGGAGAAGAGGCTATGGTGGTTGAGGGTGAAAAGATAAGGAAGACAACAATCATGGAGGTTTAGATGGGTAACATGAGAGAGAACTGAGATGACTGTATCTCCTCCATCGAGTCATCGACAAAAGTTCTACCATCGACGCCTCCGCCCTCGACCCTTCACAACAACTCCCAGCTGCTACTCCCCGAACTTTGTTCGTGAAATAACATGAATTTCCCGTTTGATTCTTCGTGTTATGTCTCCAGTGAGTTCTCGTAGATGGAATCATATTAAAGTAATAATTGCTTGCAAATAACTTTGTTTTATGAAGTAATGGAGGAATTTTAGATAGAGGATGAAAGCAACTATGGAGTGGTGGCGAGTCTCGAATTTCGGTGGCTAACGGGATTTAACCAACTCCACTGATTTAGCTGGAGAAGGTGGACATTTTCGTTTTATTTCTTTAGGCTTCTCCTATTTCTTCATTTTAAGTTTTTTTAACTTAAAGATATATGTCTTCATTCCATTGGTGCGTGACATGCACTTGATATGAATAAGTGGTCAAATACCAAATGAGTGTAATGCATTTTATGAAAGGTTGAGTTTGCAAGGTAACTTTCATTCACAAAAAGTGTGTAATAAGTATTTGGTTCATAGTTCAAGAGATAACTTATGTATCTTTTGCTAATTCTTTTTTTGAGATTAGTCTATAATAATCACTTAAATTAGGGAATTCTGCAATATCGCACCATCAAAAATTAAACTACACAAAATAAGTAAATTATGCACTTTAAAATTATATAACATATCAAAGATAGACCAAAATAATAAAAATTATATACCTCCAAATATGAGTTCCAATTAAATCTTTTTAATTTTCACATTTTTAGTTAAATCTAGGCACCAAAAATTTGTTAAGTATTTAATACGAAAAAAGGTTAAAAATCCCCTTAAACTATTGGAAAAAGTTTTAAAATAACAATTCGTACATTTATTGGGCTAAAACTACCCCTTCATCCACCTTTTTGGTTCACTTATGCCCTTTGACCATTAGGTCAATGCTGAATTAAAAATAATAATTATTTAAATTCTACATGGCAACTTCATATTGACCAAAGTTAAAACATCTAACTCATTAGAAAGACCCACCCACATCTACCGATTTTTCATACTAACCTGCTTCAAATACTAACCCGACCCGAACAAAAATTCAAGTAAAAAAAAGAGGCATCACTTCTATCAAACTCTATGGAACAAAAGTACCATAGAGGTTGCAGCGTACTACGTGATTTTCTTTTTTTTGTTATGGCATCCAGTTCAATGTACATGATAGACACAAATTGCATTGTATTCTAGATGTGTTTAATTTAATCATTTTCGCATAACAGAAAGATCTCAAAGTGATTGTTTGGAAGATATCATAAACTGTTGGACTACCCCTAATCCCACATTATTAGTAAGAAAATTATTGGCTTATTCATATTATGCTTTTATTGTTTGTATATTGGAAAAAATTGAGTTCATATATATTGAATTCGTTGAAAGATTACATGTCATGACACGTAAACTGGTCAAATAATGATGATCAACAAAGAAGAACTAAAGAGGCACAAGTTACAACAGACACGAACAAAATGGCACGAGTTACAATAGACACGAGCAAAGATTCAAGAGACTCGATACTCACACCTCTTTAAGTTCAAGAGTTAAGAGAATGAACCTGATGGCAAAAGAGGGTATGGATACAGTATTTAATAGGCATTAATTACTGAAAATGTTAGAGAATCTACATTGAATTACAATGATTAAAATTTATAACGTAGCATTAAATACCTTTAATTATCTATAATAGCAATATTATTTCAAAGGCAAAACATATCACTTAGGAATAACTATAAAAGGGGAAGCTTGATCATTTGTAAGGACATGAAATACTATTGGAATATACTTATTTACTTCGTTTTCTATTCAACCTTTATTTACATCAATTATTCTCATATCTATTTGATTATCAGTAACCTGAGCTCTTCTAAAATAAGCTTTGGCCGAAATTCTACTTTTTGGTTAAACAAATTGTTCAGTTATAAGGAATCCAATAATCATTTTGCTTTCTTAAGTCAATTATCTCATCAAATAACTTACTATGTCAAATATTAACGATAACAGTCAACAAGGTCTTCAACAACAAGAAAATGATATGGGTGACAGGACTCCACCCCCTTCACCACGTGATTCACAACGTCAATCACGAGAAGGAACTCCATATGGCTTTGAGACAACGGGGCTGCAAATCAAAATGGAGTCGATGCGATTCAAAATGCTGGAGTTGTGAACGAACAGTCGCTCGATGATGCCTTAAAAAATCTAATAGCTCAACAAGTCAGTAATGATCTCCTTGCTTTTACTAGCCAGTTGCTAGTTGTGCCACCAACACCAACTCCGAATTAGAATACATTGGAAAACCCACGTTCTGGGCTCGTTCATTCAGGCACTGGTGGAATTCCAAACGAGTCTCGCTATGGCGAACCAGGTAACATAGTTAATCCTGATTTACAAAATTTAATTCTAACCCTGCAAATGCAGTTCAAGGAACAAAGCGATTGCATAAAACAAAAACCTAGAGTGCCACCTGTTATCAAATGAATAAACATGGGCAAATACTCAGAACAACCTTGGAAGCGTAGTGCTTCTGGTGCCAATTCCAAAGAAATTTAAAATTTCTGATAATCCAAAATATGATGGCACAACTGATCCACAAGATCACGTGACTGCATTCACGACTGATGTGAAAGGAAACGATTTGACCAAACAAGAAATCGAATCAACATTGGTCAAAAAATTTGGTGAAACACTCACCAAGAGAGCATTGACATGGTATTCTCTCTTACCCAAAAATTCTATAAATTCTTTTGTTGATTGCAGATTCATTTATCAAAGCGCATTCGGGAGCTCAAAAAGTAGAAAAAAATTGGAAGATATTTTTAAAATCAAGCAAGGAGATTAAGAGTTGCTTAGAGAGTTGGTAGATAGATTCCAGCGTGAAAGAATGACATTACCACGCGTACCAGACAACTGGGCAGCTATAACATTTACCGGGAATTTAAATGAGAAAAGCTTAGAAGCCGCGAGACGTCTCAAGGAAAGCCTTCGTGAATTTCCAACAGCAACTTGGAATGACATTTACAACAGATACAACACGAAGCTAAGGATAAAAGGAATGCCGTTTACAACAGATACAACACGAAGCTAAGGATAGAAGAAGATATTATCTCGCGGTCTCAAAAAGAGGAAAAGGTAAGTCCGAGACGTGCAGAAATCGGAAAAATGTCCGGTAAAAACATATACAAATCAAATATGGGCCTAGAGGGAAAATATCACGATCAAAGTGGGACAATTCAAGGTATGATCATAGATCGAGGAATAGGGAGGTTGGTTCACCATCAAAGTTTGGGAACGATCGAAACACGCGAGAGACGCAAGATGATGATAGAAACTTGAAGGCAAGATTTGGCAGTTACAATTTTAATGTAAGCACTTCCGAGTTAGTAGCCGTATTGAGAAGCATGGGTGATAAGGTGTGATGGCCAAGGGAAATGAGATCAAATCAAAATAGGCGTAAACCTTATCACTAGTGTGAATTTCACAACAATCATGGTCATAAAATAGCATATTATAGATTGCTACAAGGAGAAGTCGACCACCTATTGAAGCAAGGGTATCTTACTAATTTATTTAGTGAAAAAGGTAAGCAAGCACACATGAAATATAGGCAAGAGCCCCCTAAACCTCCTTCTCTGAAAAGGACTATTAATGTTATAAGCGGGGACGAAGAAATTAATGGCGTAACATATACGGCAGCCAGCGAGGTTTCTAAAGTTACAATTACCTAAGGGAAGCGGGTTCATCACATTTTGGAGGAAGAAATAATTACTTTGATGATGTGGATGTGGACGACGTGTTAATTCCACAAAACGATCCACTGGTAATCTTCTACTTGTACATGATACTAATGTAAAAGAGTTTTGATTGATCCCGGAAGTTCCGTGAACATCATTTTGCTAAGAGTACTAAGCGAGATGCAAGCTGAGGATAAACTCGTACCTAAGGTACATACTTTTTCTGGCTTCGACAATTCAAGCGTGGTAACAAAAAGGGTGGTAATACTTAGAACATTCGCAGAAGGGGTGGTCAAAGATACAAAGTTTCAGGTGGTAGAGATGGAAATGGCTTACAATATAATTCTCAGGAGACCGTAGATCCACGAGATGGATGTTTTTCCATCTATGTTGCATCAAGTTACCAATTTCCCATCATCATGGAGAGCACGTCAAATCTGTGGAGATCAACAGACTTCCACACATATCAATTTTGTAGCAGATTCAAGTACAGAAAATGAAGAAAAGTAGTAATTACATAATCCAATTGAGGATACCACGGCACAAACCTCAATTAAACAAATGCAAACAGATGTGGACTCAAGGCCCGATTCCATTCAAGAGCTAAAAGAAAATGAAAATATCAAAATAATAATTGAAGAACTGAAACATGTAGTGTTACTTGCGCAACGAACTGAAAGGAAAGTCTACATTAGGGCCAACTCAAGCCACGACATGAAAGGTAAGTTGATTGATTTTCTTAAAATTAACGTGGATTGTTTTGCCTGGTCCCATTCTGATGTGACAGGAATACCCTTGGAAGTAATGACTCACAAGCTAAATGAAGACCCATCGTATCTATCTGCAAACAAAAGAAGAGAAAGCATGGAAATTTCAAAAATAAGGTGATTCAAGATGAGGTTTAAAAACTATTAAAAATTGGGTCTATCTAAGAGATAAAGTATCCTAATTGGTTAGCTAATACTGTAGTAGTACCGAAAAAGAATGGCAAATGGCGAGTTTGTGTAGATTACACCGACCTTAACAAAACTTGTCCTAAGGATTATTTTCCATGACCACATATAGATCAATTGATTGATACTACTGCAGGACATGAATTGTTAAGCTTTTTAGATGCATATTCAGAGTACAATCATATCAAAATAGATCCCTTACATGAAGAAAATACTTCATTTATAACAGATAGGGGGACTTACTATTATAAAGTAATGCTGTTTGGTCTCAAAAATGTTGGCGCCACGTATCAAAGATTAGTGACCAAAATCTTCCAAGAACATTCAGAAAAAACTATGGAAGTCTACATAGATGATATGCTTGTCAAATCTCAACTAAAAGAAGATCATATATCACATTTGTCTGATACATTTTAGATCTTATGAAAATTCAATATGAAACTAAATCCTGATAGATGTGCATTCGGCATTTCATCAGGTAAGGTTTTGGGTTTTCTTGTTTCTAACCGTGGTATTGAAGTGAATCCCGTGCAGATTAAAGCTATTGAAAAAATCACTGATATGCTTACAAATAAGAAAAAGGTGCAAAGACTAACGGGAAGAATTGCAGCCTTGGGGAGATTTATTTCCAGGTCATGGGAAAAATGTTTTAAATTCTTTTTAGCTCTTAAAAAGCAAGAGCAGTTCGAATGATATGAAGAGTGTTAACAAGCACTCAAAAACCTGAAGGCCTGCCTGTCAATCCACCATTGCTCGCAAAATCAAAGGTCGAGGAAAGGTTACTTATTTATTTAGCCGTTTTAGAAGTAGTAATGAATGTTGTTTTAGTTCGTGAAGACCAAGGTAAACAATCTCCTATTTATTACGTTAGCAAGTCATTGTTGGATGCGGGGACGCGATATCCTCAATTAGAAAAGTTTGCACTTGTACTAATCATGGCATCTAGAAAACTAAGCCTTATTTTCAATGTCATCCTATTTCCTTAGTAACTGTTTATCCATTGCGTAATATATTACACAAACATGAATTACCAGGTAGATTAGCCAAGTGGGCCGTAGAATTGAGTGAATACGACATCACATATCAACCTAGTACTGCCATAAAGTCTCAGATGTTAGCATATTTTTAGTTGATTTTACCCATGGAATATAATTAGAAGCTGAAAAGGAACTAAAAGTGTTTAATAGGTCTAATTCGGGAATTTGGACCTTATTTACCGATAGCTCATCTAATGTAAATGGGACAGGTTTAAGAGTTGTTTTGATACCACCTATGGGTGAAATCATTCGGCCAATCATAAAATGTCATCCTACAACTAAGAATGAGGGAGAGTATGAAGCGGTGATTGCAGATTTAGAACTGGCACGAGAACTTGGCATCGATCAGATTATCATCAAAAGTGATTCAGAGCTCGTGGTTAATCAGATGATGAGGACATATACAACTATAGCAGCACGAATGCAGCAACACTTAGAGAAGGCACATGATATGGTTAGACAATTCCAGATTTGAAAAGTTGTGCATATACCAAGAGAGGAAAATGTCGAGGCAGAAGCCTTAGCTAATCTCGCATCTACGACATACGAGATGAATAATAAAAATACTTCTGTAATTCATTTGTTTCATTCAGCAGTTGATCATGACAAAAATAAGGTAAATTTCAATAACTTGACTTAGGATTGGAGGAACGAGATTGTTATTTTTTTGCAATAGGGGGGCCATCCATGAAGATAAGAAAAAGGCTCACACGCTCGTAAAAAGGCTACTCAGCACTATTTAAAGCAGGGCAATTTTTATCAAAAAATATTCGGTGGTCCCTTAGCAAGATGCCTCGGACCTTCTCAAACTGAATATGTAATGAGAGAGGTACACGAGGGGCATTGGGAAAATCATGCAGGAGGAAGATCACTAGTAAGAACCATGATTAGAGCAGGTTATTATTGGCCTAAAATGGAAGAAGAAGAAGCAAAAAATTTCGTGGCTAAATGTGATAGGGGCCAAAGATATGGTAATAACATGCATAGACCCGCGGAGTTGCTACATCTGGTCATTACACCGTGACTTTTTATGAAATGGGGAATGGACATCGTGAGTCCACTACCACAGGCAAAAGGCAAGATAAAATTCCTATTTGTACTCAATGACTACATTACTAAATCAGTATAAGTAAGAGCATTTGAATATGTACGGGAAAAAGAAGTCAGAGATTTTATTTGGCAAAATATCATATGTCGATTCGGTGTACCAAAGAAAATAGTGTGTGATAATGGCCAAAAATTTATAGGCACACAAATCACAAAATTTTTTCAAACTTGGCAGATAAAAAGAATTACCTCAACACCTTACCATCTGGTGGGTAATGGACAAGTTGAATCAACAAATAAAGTTACTGTCAACAATTTGAAGAAATTTGGAAGAATTCAAAGGTAATTGGCCAGAATTACTACCTAGTATTTTATGGGCATATCGCACCACAACAAAAAATAAGCATAGGTGAAATACCATTTTCACCAGTGTACGGGGCTGAAGCATCGATCCCAGTGGAAATAGGAGAACCTAGAACAAGAGATACACAAGCGACCAGAGAATATAATAAAGAGGAAATGCGACTAAATCTTGATCTACTTGAAGGAAAAAGGAAAGCTGCATTAATAAGGATGGCAGTACAAAACAAGTCATGGAATGATACTACAATCGAAAAGCACGTCTAAGATACTTCAATATTGGAAACTTCATACTCAAGAAAGTTTTTCAATCCACGAAGGCGGCTAATGCAGGAAAATTAAGTCCAACATGGGAAGGAACTTACAAGATTCATGGTATTGCAGGAAAAAGAGCATACGAGTAGGAAACAATGGATGGCAAGATATTACCTTCACACACTACAATAGATGTGAATTATTAGCTACGATAGAAAATTCGTCACTAATTATTTACTTTTTGTGACAAAAGTTATATTTTGCACTTAAATCCATGAGTCATATACTTTTAGTAACGAAACACAAACTTCGTAGCAAAAATGTTGTCTACTAAAGTTTCCCACCAAAAACATAAATTGACGCCAATTATCGAGAAACATTAGCCACAAAAATAAATTATTAGTGACAATTAATTTCGTACTAATGTTGCAAATAATTTGTGACAAACCATCATTTGTCTAAAAAAATCATTAAAGTTTAGACACAAAAAATTTCGTCATTAAAAATACATTGTTAAAATAGGAACGAAATAAAATTTGTAGTTAAATCGTACAAACTTTTGACATAAATTATATATTCATTTGTGACTTTGGCTTTTATCACTAATAATATACACAGTTAGTGATAATATATGCATGCAATTTGTGACAAAATTAGTTGTCTCAACTTTAATTAAAGTTTGGAATCGAGAAAAATTACGTCACTAAAATTTTATTGTTAAAATAGTGACAATATCGACTCTATAGTTAATAGGTACATTTTTAACGGAATCGAGAAAAGTTATGTCACTAAAAATTTTGTTGTTAAAATAGTGACAAAATCGACTCTATAGTTGGTAGGTACATTTTTAGCCATAAAATTTTGTATTTATTGTGACTTCAATTTTTATCACTAATTATGTTAGAACCCACCCGATATGAATAATTAAACATAATCTTATAAAAATTAAGATCTAATATATTATATCATTTTAGTAAACATGAGTTGTTATTTAATTATTAATTATTTAATATGATAAATCTATACAAATTCAAAAGTATAAACATTATATAGTAATTTGTTCCTTATTTATTCTTTATTATTATATAATTTTCATGTACTTAGTATTATATATTTATTAGTATAATTTTTTATTAACTTGTCAACGACTTAAATATTTTGATATTACTTCTCTTTAATATAATATAGAAATAGATTTTCTTACTTGAAATATCTTTTAAAACTTATGTTATGCTGTTCAAAATTGTTCAATTGTATAAGTTTATCAATAATTTTCTTGAATGCTATTTATTTATCATTTTTATTAATTAATTCAAAATATAAATATCATAAAGTTATTTTGACCCCCTCTTTTTCTACATTCTTTTCTACTATACTATTTGATTAGTTTCTCATTTTTATTTCTCTCTCTCTCTCTCTCTCTCTCTCTCTCTCTCTCTATATATATATATATATATATATATATATATATATATATATATATATATATACATATATATATATATATATTATTTTTACATAATTATAAATTTTGAATTCATCAAAAAGTATAAAGAGAGAGGCTTTTTATTATTTTTATAAAAAATCGACCAATATTTTTAAAAATTAATTTGTGCTATATAATAATATTTTATAATGGATAATATTATAATAGAATTTTTATATTTTTATTATAAAACTATGAGTTTTATTTATTAACTAAAATTTCCTACTCGAGAACTTTAATTATCATATATACTTTTACGATATCACTTGAAATTCTTTTTTTTTATTAAGTATTCTTCTTTTATGACTACTTCTTAATTATAATTTTAGGTATGTGTATATGTACGCCTTTTCTCATCATACTTTTAATTATAAATCTTATATTATTATTCCAACAAATTTATATTTTTGTTCCTTTCTTATCTAATTATATTTTCAATTATTTTATATTATTAAATTCACATATAAATTTTTAATATATCACAAGTTTAATTAATTTTTATTTTTATCCTGTATAACTTTCTCAAATTATTTCCAAACATGTATCCTTTTAAACATTGTGTGCTTCATAAACACATAATCTTTTTTTAATTATTATAGTTTATTGTATAAAAGTTTCTTATTTTTATTTTATTTTGCTTATTGTTCCACTCTAAACTATCATTAATTCACTTAGTTGGAAGATATTCTTGTTATATAAGGGGTTTAATTTTTCTTTACAAAAATATAGGGAATAAGTAGAGTATATTGTAATGAGCGATCATAAAATTTTAGGATAATCATTGTATATGAAGTATAAAAATGTCTAATATCAAAATACAAGGGGGGAGTGATGTAAATTTGTCAATGAATCGTTATATTTGTATAAGATTTTCATAGTATAAGGAGTGTAAGTGTTTGATTTAAAATATAAGAGATATAATTGTAACTGATTCATATTACAAAGGTGTTTAGTCTAATTTACCCTAAGGTTTAATAATTAAAAAATTCTAATATTATTTTTAAATATATTTTTAAATTGAAAAGGAAAAGAGGAAAATTCTTTGAAAATAAATGATACTTTCATCTATTTTTTGTAATGTTAAATTCAACTAACCAATCTAAGGAATTTTGAAAAAAAAAAAAAAAAATCTATGGAACTTTTGATTTTGTTTTTTTTTTGCCGTATCTTTTTTTAGAAAACATAATGTTTGATTTTATTAAATTAAAAGAACTTTAAAAGAGTATTACGTAAAAGTATTGTTATAAGTTGTTTTTTGCAAAATACAGAGATTTCGGCCTTAACATACAATTTTGAAAATTAATCTTTTACTTTATGTAGTTCTCTTTTATTCTTTTACCAATTTAAATTTTTTTCATCAAATAAAAAGAAGTTTTAGATAAGTAAGAATTGTTAGATATATGGACTTATATCTACATACATATGAACAATATATGGATTAATTATATGTTATGTGCTATCTTTTGGTTTGGCCGAATTGGTGGTCTTATGGACATTGTTAAGGGGGCCAATATATTGTCATATAAAGTGTAGGACTAAATGTAGATACCCAAAAGGGTAACCTTAGTTAATGATGGGCTAACTAAGGTTACATACATGTAACCATGGTTACATGCTTATGACTTTTGAGTTTCATAACTCATATGTTATAAGAGGAGGGTTATGGTTCCCATAAGAATGCAAGACATTCTCTTCTTCTTCCCATTGAAACTAGAGAGCATTTTGGTCTTGCATATCAAGTGGAAAACCAATCCTCAGTTTTTGGTCTTGGATATATTCTTGTGAAAGCAAAAACTTCAAGACAATCTTAAAGGAAGGATCAAGGAGCTTCTCAGAGGCACACCTTGGACAATCTTCAAGAAGGACTAAAGATTTTCACTTATGGATTCAGGTACGCTTCCGCTTATGTTGTTATTCCAAGTAATTCGATATGAAGGCTAAAGTGTTTTATTTGGATTCATTCCAACAATTGGTATCAGAGCCTCATTCATATTTGGATTATTTGGAAGTTCATGAAATCCATGTTATATAAAGTTTATGATTAAGTTAAAATGGAATTTTGATTATGAAATTCTAGTACCATGATATAGCATGATTTCATGAATGATATGTTGTTGATGAACTTTGGTGTATCAATATCTTGTTATCTCTAGATGATTTGAAATATTGAAATTTGCATAATTTTGGTTGATGATCAACATGATTTCTTGTTTAAGTTTCTTGTTGAAAAATATTAAGTCGTTGGACAGAATAGTAAGATAATCGATTATCTTATCCAGATAATCGACTATCTTGAAAAGTTTACCAAAATTTTGCAAAACAGTAGCATAGCATAATCGATTATTTTTCAAATAATCGATTATTGCATTTTGTTCATCAAAAATTTTGCAAAACAGAGGCAGAGGATAATCGATTATTCCCCTAGAATAATCGATTATCTGGAATTTTTCAGCAAAATTGGAAATTCCAGAGAGCCAAGATAAATGATTATCCTAAAAGGATAATCGATATCCTAGTTTTTCAGCAAATTTTGAGATTCCAGAAGGCCTAGATAATCGATTATTAGGCTCAGATAATCGATTATCTGGCCATAAATTGCATAAACGTTTTATTTTCTAGCAGTTTAATGAGGACGTAATGTAAGAAACGTTTTTCATAATTAATGAAACGTTTTAAGTATTAAGTTTTCAGATTTTTTAATTGTACATTAATGATATGTCAATTAATATTCAGTTTTTAAATTATTAATGTTTTGTACATTAATATTCAGTTTTAATATTAATTATTTTTTAGTCCATCATGCTTTAGATTTTAGTATTGTCCAATTAAGATTAAAATAATTAATATTCAGATTTTACATGTCAAAACATGTAAATTTTCAGTCAAGATTCAATATATGGCTTAAAGAACAATATGATTTAGCATCTAATGTTTTAAATTAGTCAATTGAAGCATTATGTTGCCAAAGTAACCTCTTTTGTGTAGATTGATTAATCTTGAAATATAAGATGATTGTGGATGTTAGTATTCCATGCGTTTAACACCGGCCCAAAGGAAGGTTGTTATTTGGCAGGAATTCGAACATGCTTGTGGTGATAAATATGTGACAATTATTCGGTTTTCCATGTGAATATTAAGTCGGCCCAAAGGAAGGCTTGATATTTGGATAGGAGTTTATTGCCAATATTTAATTACTACACCAAGAGTACCACTTACAAGTTGATTTTCTGTCCAAAGACTAAAATCAATGTTGTGCTAGGTATCTTGTAATGGGATTTACCTATTTTGAATCTGTAAACTAATGTTAAAGTTCAAGTAATTGTAAGCATGTATTAAGTTATCCTTGTTCTATATTCAGTGAATTCTTCAGCTGCTTCGATATCTGCAAATATAAACAGCATCCCTGTGCTTAACGGCACAAACTTTAAGGAATGGAAAGAGAACATTATGATCGTTCTCGGTTGCATGGATCTAGACCTTGCACTTCGGATTGAGCAACCTGCTTCTTTGGAGGATACATCTTCTTCTGATGAAAAGAAGGAGATGGAGAAGTGGGAACGCTCAAATCGCATGAGTCTAATGATCATGAAACGTGCAATTCCAGAATCATTCAGGGGCACTATGAATGATGAAAATAATGCCAAAGTTTTCCTTGAAAACCTTGAAAAGTGTTTTGCACAAAACGAAAAGGCGGAAACAAGTACTCTTTTGAGTAAACTTGTTTCCATGAGGTATAAAGGCAAGGGAAACATAAGGGAGTACATTCTGGGAATGTCTCATCTTGCTTCGAAACTTAAGTCACTCAAGCTGGAATTACCTGAGGAACTGCTTGTATACTTAGTTTTGATCTCTCTTCCTGCACACTTTAATCAGTTTAAGGTCAGTTACAACTGCCTGAAGGAGAAATGGACTCTTAATGAGCTCATTTCACATTGTGTGCAAGAGGAGGAAAGGATAAAGAAAGATAAGACTGAAAGTGCTCATTTGGCATCCTCTTCTAAAGATAATAAGAAGAGGAAAGGTAAGGAAATTGCGGTTGTAAGGCCCCAGAAGAAGCAAAATAAGGAACCTAAGGTTGAAACTACAGAATCAGGTTGCTTCTTCTGTAAGGGGACTAATCACATGAAGAAAGATTGTACCAAGTACCACGCTTGGCGTGCGAAAAAGGGTATATCTCTTTCTCTTGTTTGTTCTGAAGTTAATTTAATTTCGGTACCTAAGGATACTTGGTGGGTAGATTCGGCTACTACTACTCACATAAGTATATCTATGCAGGGTTGCCTGAACTGCCGAAAACCAAATGATGGTGAAAGATACATCTATGTGGGTGACGGCAAAAAGGTGCAAGTTGAGGCTATTGGCAAATTTAGGCTGTTGTTTAAGACTGATTTTTATTTAGATTTGAATGAGACTTTTGTTGTACCGTCTTTTAGACGGAATTTAATTTCTGTTCCCAAATTGGACATATCCGGTTATTCATGTTCATTTGGTGACAATAAAGTTAGTCTCTTTCAAAATTCAAATCTTATCGGTACTGGTCTTTTATCAACATATGATAGCCTATATTTGGTTGATATAATAACCTCACATAATGAAACTTTGCATACAAGTTCAAGTGATACCAAAAGATTAACTAATGAGAATTCGTTATCACTCTGGCACAAACGTTTGGGTCACATATCCATTCAAAGAATTCAGAAACTCGTGTCAGATGGAATTCTTGATTCTCTTGATTCCTCAAATTCGGATATTTGTGTTGAGTGTATCAAGGGAAAACAAGCAAACAAGACGAGATTAGGTGCTAAGAGAGCTTCGGATGTCTTAGAATTGGTACATACGGATATTTGTGGTCCATTCACTACTCCTTATAGGAATGGTCAACAATACTTTATCACATTCATAGACGATTACTCTCGTTATGGGTACCTATATCTTATTCATGATAAGTCCCAATCCATAGACGTGTTCAAATCATATAAGGCTGAAGTTGAAAATCAACTAACCAAAAGGATTAAACCCGTTAGATCTGACCGTGGTGGTGAATACTATGGTAGATATGATGGTTCAGGTGAACAACGTCCAGGGCCATTTGCTAAATTCCTAAATGAGTGTGGGATCGTCCCTCAGTATACTATGCCAGGCAGTCCTACCATGAATGGTGTAGCTGAGAGACAAAATCGGGCCCTTAAGGATATGGTAAGAAGTATGATTTGTCGTACTACTTTGCCAGACTCACTCTGGGGAGAAGCATTACAAAAACCGCAGCTTATATTCTTAATAGAGTTCCAACTAAAGCTACAATCAAAACCCCATATGAACTTTGGACTGGGAATAAACCCAGTATTAAGCACTTACACATTTGGGGTTGTCCAGCTGAGGCAAGGCCTTATAGGCCGAAAGAAAAGAAACTGGACACTAAAACGGTTAGTAGCTATTTTGTTGGATACTCTGAAAGATCCAGGGGGTTTAAGTTTTATGATCCCACTTCTAGAACTATTTTTGAGATGGGTAATGCTAGGTTTTTTGAGGATATTGAGTTTGGGGGGTGGGGAGATAAAGTTATTAGAGATTTTGTCTTTAAGGAAGAACATGTGTCTTTCCCTCAAGTTGTTGATCTTGGTCAGGGTGTTCTCATTCCTGACACGGATCACACAACTCCAGTTCAAGAACATGTGTCTTTCCCTCAAGTTGTTGATCTTGGTCAGGGTGTTCTCATTCCTGACACGGATCACACAACTCCAGTTCAAGACAATCTCGAAAATCTCCCCAATCAAGTTCCTGATATTACTAATGAAAATCAAACTCAACAACCTCAAGAAACTGAAGTGCCATTAAGGAGATCCACTAGAGAGAGGAGAAATGCAATTCCGGATGATTATGTTGTATTTCTCCAAGAACAAGAAAGTGATATTGGACTTGAGGAAGATGATCCAATCAACTTCCGTCAAGTCATTAAGGGTTCTAACTCTCAAAAGTGGATTGATGCCATGAATGATGAGATGAAGTCTATGAGCGATAACGGCGCTTGGGAGCTTGTTACATTGCCCGAAGGTATTAAACCGATTGGTTGTAAATGGATATTTAAAACCAAGAGGGATTCAGCGGGCAATGTCATTAAGTATAAAGCTTGTCTTTTCGCAAAAGGCTACACCCAAAAGGAAGGCATTGATTATAAAGAGACTTTCTCTCCAATTTCATCGAAAGACTCTTTCAGGACTATAATGTCACTAGTAGCACATTTTGATCTTGAACTTCATCAGATGGATGTTAAGACATCGTTTCTCACTGAGGAAACAATTTATATGGTGCAACCTGAAAATTTTGTTTCGGAAGAATAAAAAAAAAGGGTTTGCAAATTAAAGAAATCCATCTATGGGCTCAAGCAGGCTTCCCGTCAGTGATATTATAAGTTTCATGCAGTCATTACATCTTTTGGTTTTGAACCGAATATTGCTGATGACTGTATATACCGTAAGTTCAGTGGGAGTAAGTATATTTTTCTGGTTTTATATGTTGATGACATACTGCTTGCCTGTAATGATATAGCATTATTGCATGAAACTAAGAAATTTCTTTCAAAGAAATTTGAAATGAAAGATCTTGGTGATGCCTCTTTTGTATTAGGAATTCAGATACAACGAGATCGCTCCAAAGGTGTTCTCGGTCTGTCACAAAAGGGCTATATCGATAAGGTTCTTAAAAGATTTGGCATGCAGGATTGTAAACCAGGCAACACCCCTGTTGCTAAGGGAGACAAGTTTAGTCTCAAACAGTGCCAAAATAATAATTTTGAAACTACGAAAATGGAAAAGACACCTTATGCTTCGGGTGTAGTTAGTCTGATGTATGCTCAGGTATGTACACGAGCTGATATAGTATACATTGTTGGGATGCTAGGCAGATATCTAAGCAATCCGGGAATGGACCATTGGAAGGTAGCCAAAAGGGTCATGAGGTACTTACAGAGAACAAATGATTACATGCTTACATATCGGAGATCGGACCAGCTTGAGATCATCGGGTATACCGACTCCGATTTTGCTGGATGTCAGGATAGTCTGAAGTCTACATCAGGCTATATTTACATGCATGCTGGCGGTGCTATCTCTTGGAGAAGCATCAAGCAAACTCTTACGGCCACTTCCACTATGGAAGCGGAATTCATGGCATGTTTTGAAGCATCCAATCAGGCATTATGGCTGCAGAATTTTGTTAGTGGACTGCGCATAGTTGACAGCATTAAAAAGCCACTTAGGCTATTATGCGACAACAGATCAGCAGTCCTTTATGCTAACAACAACAGTAGTTTGACGAAAGCAAAACATATGGACGTCAAATTTCGGGTTGTTAAAGAAAGAGTACAGAATGGACAATTGTGCATAGAGCACATAAGTACAAACTCCATGATTGCGGATCCGCTCACTAAGGGATTGACACCAAAAGTATTTCATGAGCATATTGCTTGCATGTGTGTCAAATCAGTTAAGGATTATGAATTTTAGTGGGAGTTTATATTATACAATTATGTATTGTCCATTACATTCAGTAATTCAGTTTTAAAGTTATATCTGCAGATATTCAGTTTTAAATTTTATGTACTCTTAAGGTTTATGATTGATCTCAATAAAGAGAACTAGTTGGAAATAGACATTCTATTTCAGACCACACTTTATGTTATTTCCATGCTACACACCTATACTTGATCCATGTCGTTGGTTATATTGATATACGTGATCTATGTTGGTTCTAGTTACGCAAGAGTAACTAAGAGCTCTTAGATCCTATGTTGGTATGATTGATGGACCGGATTGTTCATGACAATTTTATTATGATAGCAATTCTGAGCTCATAAGGTTATAATGTAACATATAATGCTAAGGTTTGTACATATGTATGAGTATCTCGTCCAAGTGGGAGATTGTTAGATATATGGACTTATATCTACATACATATGAACAGTATATGGATTAATTATATGTTATGTGCTATCTTTTGGTTTGGCCTAAATTGGTGGTCTTATGGACATTGTTAAGGGGGCCAATATATTGTCATATAAAGTGTAGGACTAATGTGTAGATACTGGCTAACTAAAGTTACATACATGTAACCATGGTTACATGCTTATGACTTTTGAGTTTCATAACTCATATGTTATAAGAGGGGGGTTATGGTTCCCATAAGAATGCAAGACATCATTCTCTTCTTCCTCCCATTGAAACTAGAGAGCATTTTGGTCTTGCATATTAAGTGGAAAACCAATCCTCAATTTTTGGTCTTGGATATATTCTTGTGAAAGCAAAAACTTCAAGACAATCTTAAAGGAAGGATCAAGGAGCTTCTCGAAGGCACACCTTGGACAATCTTCAAGAAGGACTAAAGATTTCTACTTTTGAATTCAGGTACGCTTCCGCTTATATTGTTATTCCAAGTAATTCGATATGAAGGCTAAAGTATTTTATTTGGATTCATTCCAACAAGAATAACTAGCATAACAAAGTGGATGACATATTCGGCTCATTTTCTTGGGCAAGAAGAGATTCGAAGAAAACAGGAAAAAGGGTTGGTTAAACCAAAAGCTGAGTATTTTTTTTTTCAGTTGAGAAATGGTGAATGTATTAAGTGTTAATTGCAGTTTCTTGATGTTAGTTGGGGATTTGAGATTGAAATCTTTGTAATATACAGTGTAAATGTCATGTTTTTTACTCCTCTACTCATGTTTTTGTGTATATATTTTTTATATACCCATAATCCCAAATATTGTAACTAATCCTCTATGAGAAATAAAGATTCTGCATTTTTTTAATAATTTGTTCATAAACATTGAAATTTGCAAAAAAATGTATTATATTCAATTATAGAATATTCATTATTATTTATAAATTCCAAATATTAAAATAATCCATTTATCTAAAAAATGGCAAATGGTACCAAAACCTATATAATCATCATCAGATACCTTTCAGTCAAAAATCGTTACAATTTTCTAGACAAACAAAATTGTCTTTATTTTTATACATTTAGGGACGAAAACGTTTTTGTGTACAATTATATCTTTTTCTTAAAATTTGCATATCTTATGTGACAAAATCACATTTTTCAACTACAAATTAGAAATCACTGTAGAGACAATTAGAATTGTCACTAATCAAGATAAAAATTAGTACAAATTTGTTTTGTCGGTATTAAGAATTTATTTAGTGACGAAAGTTACTTTTTACTAAAAAAAAAAAGTGAACTTTTTCTAACAAACAAGTTCGTCACTGATTCAATATATTTTGGGGACGAAATAAAAAGTTTGTCGCTAATATAACGTCATTAGCGACGAATTACTAAATCGTCTTTGTAAACTTTTAGCGACCCATTTATGGCTACGAAGAATTGACCAAAAATATTTGGTCAGAAAAGATATTTAGTGACGAAATAAAGCCTTTTAGTGGCAAAAACATTTATCGCTATAAATCAAATTTGTTGTAGTGACATTGGAATGTCGTTCACCTAAAGAGATACTATTTTTAAGGAGTACCCACAGACAGATATCCTCATTTTAAAATTTTATTTTTGAATTGTTAAAATTTTACTAACGAATTTAGATGATAGATAGAAAGCTAACCCGTACTAAATGATGAATCACGACCTGCAATGCATGCAGAATAGATTAAAATTTCCGGTCTAGTATTACAACTATTTTGATAGAAATTGAGATGGGTTAAGCAGTCTTCATCTATAATCATACCTTCGAGTCCAGTATGTTTTATTCTTTTACAGGAAAAGGACCAAATAAGAGGAGTAGTCAAGTCCTCGAGACTTCATACGTCAAAGCTCAAACACTTAGGAGACTATATGATATACATAGACATATGTATAAAGAAGATTGAAAAATAATCAACAGAAGATTGAGAAATAATCAAAATTCAAGACTGAAAAATTTACTCATTGAATGAATCAAGTGCAAAGCAAAGTTATGAGCTAAAGCCAAAGTAAAACCTTATCATAGTTAGGTCAAAGGCAATATACTGAAACGGGTTATGAATAAAAACCTTGTGTCTTATCTTCTTCAATGTACTGAAACAGGTTATAAATAAAAATCTTGTGTTTTATTTTCTTTTTTGAAATCTGTTGTAAGAAAAATAATTACGAAAAAGTTATAGAAGTTATTTAAATACATGTAAGGTGTTATTTAAAACTTGACAAAGTTCAAATAAAAACTTGTCAAAATTATTATATATTCCTATTTCTTTTGTCGTACATTTACACTATTATTAAGTTGAGACGTCTTTTTCATTAAATGTCGAATATAAAGGGCTATCTTTTATAAATTTCATGATTTAAATGTTCACGAAGTTAAAAAAGCATTTTTCAAAATAAAAATACAAATTATTCAATAAGTCATTAAATATAAAGACAAAGAAAAACATAATTTCTACGAAAGCGGAAAACTTCTTAATATTTAAACGTAGAGTGATTTATACAAAACACCCCGAAAAGGCCAGAGACTTTATATTTCAATAAACCCTCAAATAGGACCATATGTTATAACCACATTCCACCAAAGAAAAAAGAAAAAAAAGTCTTGTCACTAAGGAGTTGAAGAAGGAACCGAAGTAGGGTCATCAGCAGCGGCAAGGTCAACTTGACTTGAAGGAGTTAGAGCATTCAACATACCCAAATCATCTTTAATATTTTCGAAAGTTTCAACCACGGAGGAGGAAAAGTCTTGGCTCTGCTGAGTCTTTTCAATGGTTTCTCTTATTTTAGCCAACTCAGCTTCCAAGTTAAAATTCTCTTGGCTAACTTCTACAAGGGCCATGGCGAGTAATTAAAAATGTCGAACTCACTTCAATTACGGTTTTTTCCTCAAGAATCTCGTAATCTTTTTCCCATTCGACAATCTCATTTTTAAGCTTCTCATTCTCACCGAGGAAGAATCATAAGAAATTTGAAGAGAAGCATGAACTTTCTAAGGAGTGAACCTTATTGTCATGGCGCTCGACCGGGTAGCACCAGTCAAGCAGATCTGGGTGCCTTTCCTATCCCACGGGTTACCCCCTGACTCCAATACTAATTATTTTAGTGAAATAGCCATTTATAATTAAACACATTTTACTATACATAATTATACACATGCTTACTTTACGTGGGCTACAAGTTATATTGCCCAAATACAAAATACATAAGTACATAACCCGCATTCCTGTCTATGGAGCCTCTAGGGATAGAAAAGAGTGTTATAATACTCGGCGGTAACAAGGCTCCAGCTATACCTTACACAAATACAAAAATAAAACCCCGGGAGGGAAAAGCGGCATGAGTCATAAAGGGCCCTATAAGGAAAGAGGCTCACCAATACAACTGACAGAAAGTGGAGGAGTGCTACTGTCGGTGGACTGGAGTACCTGCTATAGAACCACTTACAATCATAACAAGAATGTAGCGGGCAAGAGGGACGTCAGAACATTTGAATTGTATTGGTATGTATGAAAAAATATTACCCCAAGTAAATCAATCAATACACATATAACAAACAGAAATAGAATCAACAATCAAATGCACATGAAAGGAACAACCAAAGCCAACAAGTTTTACAATCTCAATTTCCCCCTTTTTAACATCATTTCATACTCAAGAGTTTCATATATTTTTATTTCAATAGTGATTTTAATCACTTTTCCACCCTTATTACCTCGACCACCCTTATTACCTCGACCATCCTTATTCCAATTGTATTGGAAAAAATTGAGTTCATATATATTGAATTCATTGAAATATGACATATCATGACACGTACGCTGGTTAAAGAATGATGATCGACAAAGAAAAATTAAAGAGATACGAGTTACAACAGACACAAGCAAAACGGTACGAGTTACAATAGATACGAGCAAGGATTCAAGAGACCCGATGCTCACACCCCTTTATGTTCAATAGTCAAGATAAGAGAATGAACCTGATGACAAAAAATGGTACGAATATAATATTTAATAGGCATTAATTACTGAAACGTTAGAGAACATGTATTGCATTATAATGATTACAATTTATAACGTAATATTAATTGTCTGTAATGACCTTATAATGACAAAAGCAAAATGTATCACCTAAGAATAACTATAAAAGGGGAAGCCTGATCATTTGTAAGGACACGAAATACTATTGGAATATACTGATTTACTTTGCTTTCTATTCAACTTTTATTTACATCCACTATTCCCATTTCTATTTGGTTATCAGTAACACGAGTTCTTCTAAAATAAGTTTTGACCGAAATTCTACTTTTTGGTTAAATAGTTTGTTTAATCTATCCATGAACCTTTATTCGATGATAATGCTATACACGAGATTAATCAAGAAAATAAACACATGTAAATCCATGAGTTAGATGGAAGTTTGACGTCTTTTTTTTTGTTTAAACTTTTTATTCGAGTCAGATTAGTGTTTGGAGTTTGTAAAAAATGAATATATATGAGTGAATTTTTCTAATAGGTTAAATATTTTAATTTTGACCTATAAGAAGTTGCTACGTGAAATTTAAATAATTATTTTTTAAATTCAACATTGACCTCACGGTCAAAGGGTATAAATGAACCGAAAAGGTGAATGAATGGATATTTTTAGGCCAATAGGTGGATGAAGGATGTTTTTAGATATTTTTTAATAGTTAAGGCCATTTTTTTTACCGTTCTCGGTACTTAATAAGACCAAAAGTGCTTATTCTTAACAAAATTAATGGACTTGGACTGTTTAGAGGCATATTTAAGGACTATTCAAGTATTTTTGACCTACACCTTTTTGCATTTTCTCGGGACACCGGACATACATGTACACTTTAGCCATCACCATTTAATGGCTGTTCTATAGTCTCAGCTCGGTATCAGTAATTCAGCATATTTCCCTCAATCACTACAATTATGAGATCAATTCATAAACTGCGTTTCCTTTCTTCACCATCCCTCGTCTCGCGTTTCACTCCTAATTCTCTGCCTTTCACATCATCTTCCCAAACAGAACCCACCACAACAAGCACAAATACAACCACTTCTCTGACCCAAGAAGAACTTACACAAATCAATCTATTAATCCCACGTTTATGCTCATCACACCACCTCAAAGAAACTGCTAATCTCATAACGACAGCTTTTCTCACAAACCCATCTTTAGAATCACTCTCCCTTTCCATTTTTATTCACAGTCTCTCTCTTGAACCTGACCTTACACTACCCATGTACTTCCTCAACCGCCTCAAGTATACCCCAAAGACTCAATCTTTTTTAATACCCATTTGTAAAAAATTAGTTTCTTTGTATTTTAGAGACAGACAGACCAAGAAAGCTTTAAAGATTTTCCATTGGGTGTCAAGGCCTGATTTCCCCTGTGTTGCGGATTATGGATTGTGTGCTCTTTTTGCTAATGGATTTTGCACGAATGGTATGGTTGTGGAGGGGTTGAAGATTTTGAGGATGATGGTAGTTGGGAATTTGAAGGTTGGGGATGAGGTGAGAATGAGTGTGTATAGAAGTTTGTTGAGGGAGGCTAGGATTAAGGAGGCACAAGAACTGAATGAAGGTTTGAAGTGTGCTGAGAATGGGGATAAGGGAAGCGAGGAAGTGGTTGCTTTGTTAGATAGTATCATCTCAGATTGGATTGAATAGAGAGAATAAGGTAACTAATTTGGCAAAATGTGACTCCATTGTTGGCTAATGCTATTTGGTTTAATACAGTATGCTTTGTACTTGTGCTGTTTTGTTTTCTTTAAGACTAAAATGAAAATGGTTGTGATTGCACTTCTGAATTATGAGCTTCACTCAAGTTGGTTCTCAAATTGTGTTCTAAGGCTATGCATCCTTGAATATCAGCTAAGTTTGTTCAGATTTACTTCGTTATATTGTGGAAATATCAACTTGTATTTAATCAACTAGTGTTTATAGCTTCGATCCGTTCTCAGTGGCTCTAATAATGGTCATATAATCAATTTAGTTTGTTCTTGCATAATACTATACATATCTTTGTTATTTCTCCGTGGGATAGTTTTCATACTGTTTGTTCCTCTATTTTGCTCAATTTCGCTTCCAAAAATGCTTATTAAGATGCAATGTTCTGTACTAGCAATAGCAGACAAGGAAGAACAAAAAATATCTCGTTATGGAAAATGAAGTGTCAAAGCGGTCAACTTTATAAGAATGCAGTTCTTCATCTAACAAGCTTAAATGCTTTAATCTTTTTCTTCGGAAGGTACATGTCTGTTTGGCTTACCATCAAGCTTGGAATATGTTATATACCTTCAGTATCCCGTCCCCACACTACTCTTCTATTTTTTATTTCTATTGTTAATTAGATGCACTTATAAGTTGCATGTGAGGTTAAAAATAAGTTTGTCTCGCAAGATCCTGTCTCTCTCGCGACCATCGATGGTTGGTGACTGGGGTGTAAGTACTGCCGAATGTTTTAAGTAGCAGCGCAAGGCAGAAGAAATATGGTGCAAAAGTCTTCATATTGTCTCTAAATGTTTAAGTTGTAATAACTTATCTAATCATAAGTTTCAAGACAATGAAACGTGGTTTGAAAATTGTGGATAAAGGTGGATAATGGGCAACACATAAAGATGTAGGAAAACACAGAAATATGCATAGCTAGACTGAAAATATTTACAGGAAAACCAGTAGAAGCGTATGCTTATTATGACTCCTTGCTTGTTGTACACGAAGGTTGGAACTTGATAGGACTTGCCTTCTTTATATAGCGTTCTCTTAGTTTCCGTGCATCTTTGCGTTCGTAAACAGTTGCGCATTAAGCAAAAGATGGAAAGTACAAGCTTCATTCAACGTAATTCAACCTTTGGACAGAAGCACATTTCTAATTCAGGGCTTCAGTTCCTGATGTATTTAGCTTCTTCATTTCAGCGGTTCTTTTTGTCATCTAGCCACATTGGACCTCTCTCTGTTGAAGTTGACACCGGCACCTCTTTGATGTGCTTTAAAGCTGGTTTCTAACTTTTTAACTTGCACTGATAAGGAGTTTATTAAAAAAATTGCACGGATACGGTAGATTTCTTATTAGTGACTTAATCGTGGTGCTTTGACCTAGATGGATATCACTTAGTTTATGTTAAACCTTTGGTCTCTATTGTTGTTCTAAGAACTTCTAAATGGGAGTGATGAACTTGTATTTGTTGCTTGCTTCAATTTCCCTTTGCGTGTGGTAGATTTGACCAAAATTATGACCGGGGAACTACTTGTTTTTCTAAACCTGCTTGATTTACAGGTCAAGTTTAATTCTGGAATACTAGTGCCTTTCTTGTCATAGACATCTAATTCCTTTTATTTTTCTTCTCTTCCTCGTGAAGATTCAGAAAAAATTGTGCTGTGACCTAGTAATAGATGAAGTTGGAGTGAAGACCATGTGGGAGACCAAGGTTCAAATCTCAGTAGAGGCAAAATTGTTAAGTGATTTCTTCCAACTGCCTAAACCTTGGGGGTAGAGTTAAGCGGTACTTATAGTACTGGAAGGATGCAAGTACCTGGTGGAATAGTCAAGTTGTGCTTGACCTAACACCACTGTCATCCAACAACAACAACTACCCAGTATACTCCCACCAGGTGGGGTCTGGGGAGGGTAATATGTAGGCAAGCCTTACCCCTACCCGAAAGGGCAGAGAGGCTGTTTCCAATCGACCCCGGCTCATAGGATAAAAGGAAAAACAGCAGTAAAACAAAAACAAAGACAAAGACAGAAACAATAAAGCATTAGTAACTCCAGCAGAAATAGCGTAAATAGCGTAAATAATTATCTAAACATACGAAACATAAATACAATCGCATGCAATAATATCATACAGTAACTACCATAACTAACAGCCATAGGGGGGACATAAGCTAAAACACAAATCATCTATGGGTAACCCTGCTGACCCACACCCAACCCCGGATGAGTCGTACGAAAAACTCTAGGAGCCCCTATCCTACAACCCCGATTCTAGCCCTCCAGACTTTCCTATCAAGGGTCATGTCCTCGGAAACCTGCATTCTAGTCATGTCCTGCCTAATCACCTCTCCCCAATACTTCTTAGGCCTCCCTCTGCCTCGCCGACCGCCAACAATCTCTAGCCGCTCGCAGCTCCTTACTGGGGCATCGGGACTTCTTCTCCGCACATGCCCGAACCACCCCAGCCTCGCTTCTCGCATCTTCTCATCCACCGGGGCCACCCCCACCTTCTCTCGAATAACTTCATTCTTAATCTTATCTAGCCTGGTGTGTCCGCACATCCACCTAAGCATCCTCATCTCCGCAACCTTCATTCTCTGAACATGCAAGTTCTTCACGAGCCAGCACTCCGCCCCATACAACATCGCAGGTCTAACCACGGCTCTATAGAATTTCCCCTTGAGTTTGTGTGGAGCTTTCTTGTCACACAGGACTCCTGATGCAAGCCTCCACTTTGACCACCCCGCTCCTATACGATGAGTGACGTCCCCGTCGATCTCTCCGTCCCCCTGAATCACAGACCCAAGATATCGGACACTGTCCCTCTTGGCAATGGCCTGAGAACCAATCATCACGACCCTGCCTACTTCGCTCGGCTCGGCGCTAAACTTGCACTCCAGGTACTCTGTCTTGGATCTGCTTATTTTGAAACCTTTAGACTCGAGAGTCTGTCTCCATACCTCTAACCTTTCAATAACACCGACCCTCGTCTCATCTATCAATACTATGTCATCAGCAAATAGCATACACCAAGGCACATCCCCTTGAATATGTCGGGTTAGAGCATCTATCACTAAGGCAAACAAGAGGGGGCTCAGCGCCGATCCTTGATGAAGCCCCATAACCATTGGAAAATGGTCTGATTCGCCACCCACCGTCCTAACCCTAGTCTTAGCTCCATTGTACATGTCCTTGATTACTCTGATGTAGGCTTCCGGCACGCTCTTCACCTCCAAGCACCTCCATAGCACCTCCCTTGGGACCTTGTCATACGCCTTCTCCAAGTCGATAAGCACCATGTGAAGGTCAAAAGAAAAAAAAGAAAAGATAGAATAGGGAGAGCAGGCTTCATGTTTAATATGGAGAGTGGGTTTAAGGTTACATATTGTGTTGTTTAAGCTTCTCAGTGTTAAAATGTTAATAACTCTACTATTTCTTATCCCTTTACTCTAGATATCAAGAATGTACCATGACGGTGTTCCAAGAAAAAAGGAAGAGCTTTGACAAATAACTTCCTATGCAACATTATCAGCATTTTGCATTACTTAACAGAATGGTTACCATGATCAAGCTCTCTGGAAAAGTTTCATAAAGAAAAGCTGGTAAATGAATTTTTTAAAAGGGAAAAGTTACCATTGGCTATGCTGTCTATTTTTTTCCTGGGAGCTCAATTTGTGGATGCAGAATGCTGCATACCTCTTGCTTCTTGTGAGTGATCGATCCCTGATATTTCATTTTATGTTTTGGCCCTCGACGGAGTATTAGGTAAACAGACAGATCTCATTTTCGTTTCTTAGGCAACTTGATAGTGCATATTTGGGATTCTTCTTCACCTATTGGATTTATTTGCAATATCCAATAACAAGAAACATGAAAAGATAAAAGAAAAGTTATATTAATTACTAATTCCAGTAGGGTTGTAATGGTGAAACTATTCTAGGTGTGTTACTCTAGTTCAGTGATAAGAAAGCATCAAGCATTTCAAGAAGAGATTTTGTATACTGTCTGGTGTTCCATAACCTAAGGGGATGACATCGATCACCTCCTCTTTAATACAGAGTGACACAAATTTGTGATATCTTGTTTTGTCTTTGTCTGGCGTTCAAGTAGTGCTGCCGACAATAGAATCTAGGCATAATTAAATCAGCCCTGCTTGGGGACATGAATATCATATCTCAGTCGCTTTTACATTGAAGATCTTCTAGTGTATGCATAGCTGGAGATGAGATCTAATTGGTTGTAATATGAAATAAAAATTGAATCCTATGCATAGTGATGCTGTTGGGCTTTATTTGTTGTCGTATTCTTTGGTTATATTAGTTGAAAGTTTGAAGATGCTTTTGTTGTAGAACATCTAAATGTTTTTCCTGATATTTAACATGATTATTTTTTTCTTGCAGTATTGATATTCCTCTCTAGCATCTTGGTTCATTGTTGCAGTTCTTCTCAATTGTTCCTCTACTTCATCTTTATCTTGAAGCAAACGAGGACCGGCTATTTGTCGATTTTCATTTTGGTGCTGTTAACTTTTCGTTCCAGTACCTTGGACTGTTGGTGAGATAGGAAATCATGTAAAACAAGTGACCGGTGAAATTCCTACTGGTTAATGATCTTGTAGAGCCAGATTGCTCCCTTCATCGTACAATCTTGAATTGTCCATTCATTCTGGAGACTCAGAAATATGCCATCTCGTACGGTTAAGCTTTTGTATATCATACCATGAAAATATGGTTGATGTGATGAAGCAGCCGTTTGCGGTGGAGATGGTAATAAAGGTTCTTCGTCAGGCCAATGCAAATATAGTATGAATTCCAGATTGTTTATTCAAAATAGTGGGAGATGGTCTGGAAGTTCATTGCATTTGCCTCCAACATTGATATATTTATGTCGATTAAAAGTCTTGGTCCTAACTTAGTTGGAAAGAAATGTATCAATCCTTTGATTCATTCAGATCTCTTGATGATTTATCATAATATTAGGCGGGCGAACTATGCTTTACACAATTACATAAGCAGAGTCTCCAAGTTTGATAAATAATTATCAGAAATAAGTAAATACCTAATATGTGAACTTTCCTGTCATCCTTAACCAAATTTTTTGATAGTAATTTCAGGGAAAATTGCATGTCCAAGTGAGTTGTTTATGCTGAGTGTTATAAAATTTCGCGTATTTCTATTGTAAATATTCTGCCAACATGATGACATTTTTAAATTTTAGAATAGTAAATTATAGGTCTTGATTATGTTTCCTTAACTGAATTAATTCATTTCAGTTCTTAGAGAAATGTTCTAGTAAAACTTTCACGAAAACAATGTGGTAGTTTTAAAGGACGCTATGGATTTATACATTCACAATGAAGGTGTTCTTGATTCGGCATTGTTTTGTTACACTGCCATTAAACTGTCTTTTTAGGATAACATCAATATAGTTCCAAGAGGATGTGACTCAGCATCATAGATTATACTATTTCTTTTGTTTTTCTTTTGCCGAATCTCAAACTTTATATAATGAATCAAAACTGAGCACAGTTTTAAAACTCATGTGGTTCATTATTCTTTATCCCTTCATTTAAGGAATTTATAAATATTACTCCACGCTAGTATTGAATTTTAAAAAAAGAAAGAAAATAAAAAGTCAAATCGGAAAAACCCCCTGTGGGTTCTTTGTCTATCAGCAACACTCGTCAACTTGTTATGCAGACAGTAGAGTGGATAACGTTCCAACAACCCAGAACACATCTATGAAACAATTCTCTTTACTGCAATTCCACTAAAATTTTCAGCTCATTCCCAACACAGCGCTGTAAAAATGGTATCTTCCACCATTCTAATTCAACAACCAACAAGCTTGTTCCACCAGCCAGAGTTTCACCATCAGGTAACAAACCCAAAACACCCAAGAACATTTTTTCCTTCTTTTTTAATTTTCTGGGTGTTGATTATTTTCTCGATTGAACTAGTTATGGAGGCATGGGTGTGCTGCACCATTGCAAAAGCAACCCATTATTGTTTGTGGTAGTAACAAGGGAAGAAGCAGACCCTTGAGAGTTAGTGCAAGTGCTAATGGTGCTGCAACTTCTTCCACTCTAGAGGGTTATGATTCTTCTCCATCTCCTTCTGCATTTCCTCTTTTTACACCCCCTTCTCAATCCCAAGATACTCCCGCTTCTCAGGTACCTTTTACTTTCCAAAAGTTTTCTTCTTTTCCATGTTCTTGAAGTTCCTGTTACTTAAAGCTCAATAGAATTGGGGGTCTAAAAACAAAAAATAAGAAGATACCTTAAATTTATTTTTATAAAATTTATATATTAATGAGACAAATGACTTACTTTTTGCTCTACAAAGAGAAATAACTAATTCAAGAAAACTGAGTAGAAATCGTAAAGTGAAATCTTCAGAAACAGCAAAAAGCATGAATGTATATAGAGGAGGAAAGACCAAAACTGAAGAGGGAGTAAATCTACTAATGATATATAGAGGAGGAAAGACCAAATTGTCCTTTGATTTTCTTTTGAAAAGCTGTTGAACATATCTTTTCCTATATGTTCTATTTGGTTATTTCAAATTATCCGTATTTTCTTTTGTTCTTACTGTTGATTATGGTGAGATAATATTTCGTCATGAACAGCTGGAACTGGCAGATCCTGATTTCTATAAAATAGGATATGTTAGAAGTTTTCGAGCCTACGGAATTGAATTCAGGGAGGGACCGGACGGGTATGGAGTGTTTGCTTCCAAGGACGTGGAGCCTCTCCGTCGAGCTAGGGTGAGCACTACCTTACACTATGTTTATATGTGGAAAGTTTTCGTTCTCCTGAAGGAATATATAGCTTTACCATTGGAAGCAGTGTCGAATTCGGTGCTCCATCAATGTTTAGCTGTACCTAAAGATGAACTTCATCTACCACCGAAAATTGGACTTGGTGGAAAAAAGGACATGCAAAAGTTATATTACCCTTTAATCTACTCTCGCTCCCTTCTTTCTGGGATGAGGATCCGTAGTTTATTTCACTCATTTGCTTTTTAACAACGATAAGGTATACGGGGCCAGTGTCTAGGCACTTCTAATTCTTCTCCTGCTGTAGTGTATTCTATCTTCGTATAGTGCTAGACTGTGTCTAATTCATTTGGCATTAGCTTGACTTCTTGATTCCTCTTTTGTCATTGATTATCGTCACACCTTCTCGTTATCACTAAAATCTTTACAGGTCAATGAATGAGGAGGTTCGTTTGTAATGCAGGTAATAATGGAAATTCCTCTAGAACTGATGTTAACCATAAGCAAAAAGCTTCCTTGGATGTTTTTTCCAGATATCATACCTGTGGGACATCCAATATTCGACATTATCAATTCAACTAATCCTGAGGTAAAAGGACATCACTTTTTCATTTTAAATCTTTTCTAATGGTAGACATAGGAGAATATTTATCCACATTTTTAGTTGTTTATTTTTGATTTTGATTTTTGATTTTGTCATTTTGTTTCTATTATTCGAAGATCTCTTGTTAATTTTTAATATTGTTTACCTTTTTTGCAGACAGATTCTGATCTGAGGTTGGCATGCCTTCTTTTATATGCTTTTGATTGCAAGGACAACTTTTGGCAGCTTTATGGAGACTTCTTACCTAGTGATGATGAATGCACTAGCTTCCTTCTAGCTACTGAGGTCTGAATATGAGTATCATCCAAATTTTGATGCTTATAATTATTTAGTGTAATATTTTGGAGAAGATTCTACAGAAATGCTATGCATTCACAAAATTAATCTTCATTTTGTTATGGTATTCTGCTGAGGTTCAAGTTGGAGTAACTCAAAATGTGTGAAAAGCTGTGTGTTATTCACACTGTTATGTGACTGTAGGACATTAAGGTGTTCTAATTTGTAAGAGAAGTTTCTTTTACGGAGGCTTGTTCTGTTGCATGACTGTTGAAGCTCTCTTCTGCAACAAAAATCTAATTCGGAAATGCCATTTTGATTATTTAGCTGAAAATAAATATGTGATTGAAGCTTCTTAACTTCAGTGATTTGCATTTTCTATTAGTCAGCTGGGCATGTACTTAGTAGACTATTTTCTAGAATGTCAATTCCGGACTTATAAATGAACACTTGTTGTTTGTGCCTCACACACTCTTGCTTCTTAATGTTTTTTGTGATGTAGGAGGACCTTTTGGAGTTGCAAGACAAGAAGCTTGCTTCAACCATGAGAGAACAGCAACATCGGGCACTTGAGTTTTGGGAGAAAAATTGGGTATAGACAATCTTGTTCAACCTGTTTCCTCCAAATTCCTATTCATTAACAATGTCTATTGATTTTCTTTATTTGTTTAGCATTCTGCAGTACCCCTCAAAATAAAGCGTCTTGCCCGGGATCCTGAGAGATTTATTTGGGCAATGAGTATAGCACAATCTCGATGCATCAACTTGCAAATGAGAATTGGTGCACTGGTTCAAGATGCAAATTTGTTGGTACCTTATGCTGGTGAGCTTCTTCTGTTGTATTTCTGTACTTCATACTTTGTTGTTGGCTTTAAGTGGGTTGTTTACACAATGCTGCATCCTATTTTGACAGAATGAACTTGGTTTAGATATTTGTAAGTTATTTTGAATGGCGTCATTTATTTTTATTTTTTCTATCAGTCTTGGAGTGATGCTCATGTGTACTTTTATCTTTACGTGAAGTGGGTCAAAAAGAGCAGATCTGCGATTGCTATTACAAGTTAAGCAGTGAAAAATATGTTCTGTTTTCAGTTTACTGAAACCATGCAAATGAGAATAGTGTGTATTACGTGAATGATTTCGTCCAAAATTTTGGAAATAGCAGTCCTCCTTGTGAGCTTCTCGCTCTGAGCCATAAAACTTGACCTACTTACTATTATAGGGAAAACAACATTCTTTTTCCACACTAATGATAGTTAACATTTCTTTGATCAGATTTTGTAAGAAAGACATGGTTCATAGTGGGTTTTATATAGTCTAATACTATGTTGTATGGACTCTTCATTTTATCCGCCGCACCCGTGTCGACATGATACTGTTAATACTGGGTGTGGTCAATTGACATTGAGCACTTTGACCACAATCCGTGGACAAAAGTTGAGAAAAAAATGAAAAATGAAAGATTGAATTTTAGCTGCTGCCTGCTAGTGCTAATGACTACAACTGGAGAAATTCTCAAAATGAAAGATGGAATTATTGGCTGGCAGAACCTACAGTTAAGTTTTTCACAGAATATCTTCTCATATTGGCTCTCCACAGAAGATCTGGAGAGCTATTCCTCCTAGCATTGCTTGGACTATATGGAATGAAAGAAATAGAAGATGTTTTGATGGCAAAAAGGAGCAGCTGCAATCTGTTAAATACAATTGCTTACATTATGTGTACTACTGGAGAGATGGAAATGTTGTACTGAATTTACATAACATGCTGGACATGCTTGATTGCTTAGGGTTTTAATGTTCTGTCTAATAAAACCTTTCTTTATCAAAAATAATTTAGGATATTTTTATAGATCTATTTTTATAATTTTGAATTATTTTTTGCCGAATTGCCGCATCCGTATCCGTACACCCGAATCTTAATATATATATTATGAAGGATGCGACCTCTAGATCCGCACCCGCATTGGATACCCGCACCCGAGTCCGAGCAACATAGGTCTTATATATAATATTTATTCTCAAAATTTTAATTATTCGATTTCTGATATTAGACAGCAATTTAATCAAGTAGTCAACAGTGTAAACCTTACCAGGTCATTATGGGACAGATGGAGTACTTTACGGAAGAGGAAAATTTGTTTTCCAAAGTTTCCATTTACTCTTCTTCTATTAAAAGAAAACATCCCTCGAAAATAAAATATTATATCAGCTTTTGAATCCCCTCTACCCAAAAACTCAGATTCTTCCCCATCCTCCCTTGGTTTCAGCCTTGGGGTGTGTGTGTGTATGTGTGTGTCATATTAGAAGAGGCAAGATGAAACATTCTCAAGTACTGGACCTGTTGATTGGAAATCTATTCCTGGTCAAGTGGTCTATCTAATTTGATTTAAGATCAAGAGATTGTGTTTGCTTTCCTTTATTTCCCCCCTTCCGTTTTTATTCTTGGTTTCGGTATTCGAGGAACACTTCCCTCTGCATTTCTCTCTTCCATTTCTTCATGGCTCTAATTCATCATATAGCTTTAAAAAATAGTAGAAGACAGAGGAGCTATGACATTTGACTTTTTGGGTAACGGGAGGTTCTATTGTTTGATCAAACAAGTTTCAAGAAAATAAAAAACTGAAATGCGGAAAGATGGAATGTTTTCGTGGACAAATCTTGAAAACGGGAAGGAGCATTATGAGCTACTGAAGGACGCTGATTATTGGAAGAAAAATGGTGATTATGAGAGGAAAATTGGTGACTGAAGTTCTATTGACAGTGCCAATGCCTTTGACTTGATATGATGTTAAAAACTTGTTAATGGTATTGCTATTTTTCTTCTGTTTCCATTAATTGCTAAGGAACTGTTATTCTCGTTGAATCTTTGACTTTGTAATTCTAAAGTTTGATGTTGACTAGCGTGGTATGTGCAAATTATAGTTTCTAGTGTAATTCACATATTTTAGAAACTTCCACAAAAAGAAATAGATATATTAAAAGTCTGTATTAGCTATTAAAGCCAGTCAAAGCTGTAGATGTTCAGGAAACCTAAAAGGTGTCGAACTAATATTACAGCTTACAACAAGAAGAAGAACAACAGTGGCAGGAGCTACTACTGTGCCTCAATCCCTATGTGGCTGGTGTTTAAGAGAAAACTTAAAAGCTTATTAGACAGGGATTCTTCTTAATTTCAAGAAAGACCTGCTTGCAATTATCTTAGCATTTTAGATCAAACCTCGTTTTGTGAGAAAATCCTTCTAATATTTTACTCATCTCTTCTCCAGATATGATGAATCATTCTTTCCAGCCAAACTGCTTCTTCCATTGGCGCTTCAAGGACCGCATGCTGGAGGTGATGATAAATGCAGGACAAAGAATTAAAAAAGGAGATGAGGTAAATCTTCTTTGCTGTCTTTATCTAGTGAGGGCTTCATTTGGATTGTGATGTGTGTATTAGTAGGCACAACTTATTGCATAGAGAAATTAACTAGCCTTGTCTATGCTTACCTTGCCTCATAAGAAAAAAGCAACTAGCTTTGTCAATGAGTCTACTTATCTTGGATATTTCATTTGGAGAAGATAGTATGTGGGGTGTTGGAGAAAATGCCTGACTCACATGCTTACGTTCTGCCCCAAAGGCATTTCTTACATTAAATGGTGCAGAAAATATTTGTACTCCATTTTCTTGCTTATCAAAGGTCATAATATATAATATGTAGTGCTATCTTATTTTTATCATGCATTTCTTACATCAGAGCCTTTCTTATTCTAGGCCCCAAAGGCATTTCTAACATCAAAATCTTGCATATTTAAGGATGGTCTATTTAATGCCAGTGACTTCCTTTCCTACTCCACAGCATGCAAAGCTTCGCCATTTGCTGCAACGAAAAAAGAAAAAAAAAAGAAGGGAAACTGTGTAATTGATCACTGAATTAGGTACTTTTGCATCGGTCAAGGTGACAGGCACAGGATATAAGTAGCAATGATGCTAAAGCGATATTATGCAGGAAAGATGGGAAACTTGTATGATTGATCACTGAATGAGGTAGTTTTGCATAGGTGACACGTGACAGGCATGGGATATAAGTAGCAATGATGCTAAAGCGGCATTATGATCTTTGTCAAACACCTTATGCTTCCTTCTAATGTGACAGCTTGTCAGATTATAAGGTTAAATTCACTGTGCTGCTCTGTTTTTAATGAGAATAGAAGCATTATGAAAATTATGTCCTCTCTCTTCTACATGCATTAGTTGCTAGTGTTTCTTGTAATTTCTTTTGTGAATGATCTTTTTAAATAGCGTTCTCTTTTGTCTCTTTCTAGCTTTATTTCTTGGTGTTGTTTTTTGAGATTTTCCATGACGGGGGAACGAATGAGAAAGGAAAATTTAAAATTATTTCTTTCTTTGGATGCCATTACTAAAAGGTAAGTTTCATAGAGCAGTGGTTAGGCCTGCCAGGTAGCAGACTGAGTGTTGGCTGGTTAAGAACTCACACATCCACAAAATGAAAGTAGTAGAGATGAGGATGTTGAGGTGGATGTGCGGGCATACAAGGATAGATAAAATTAGGAATGAAGATATTCGAGAGATGGTGGGCGTGGCCCCGATGGAGGACAAGATGTGGGAAGCTAGACTCAGATGTTCGGGCACATTTAGAGTAGGAGCACCGATGCACCGGTGAGAAGGTGTGAGCGACTGGCTGTGGTGGGCACGAGGAGAGGTAGATGGAGACCTAAGAAGTATTGGGGATAGGTGATCAGGCAGGACATGGCGCTACTTAGGATTACTGATGACACGGTCCTTGACAGGGAATTTTGGAGGTCGAGCATTAAGGTTGTAGGTTAGGGGGAAGTTGTGGATATTTCTACAATGCATTAGAGTGAGACTAGTCAGTTAGGAATTAGTCTTAGGATGCTACTGATCCGCTACTGACGCAGGGCTTTATCGGTTGGATATTAGCATATCTTCCATTTTTTCGCATTTTATATATTTCTTATATTGTTGTTATTTTGTTATTTTATGTTATTTTATTATGAGTTTATTGATAGTACTAATTTATCGTCTCTTGTTGCTTTTTTGAGCCAAGGGTCTCCTGGAAGCAACCTCTCTGCCCCTCGGGGTAGGGATAAGGTCTGCGTACATATTACCCTCACCAGACCCCACTTGTAGGATTATACTGGGTTGTTGTTGTTGTTTCTTTCTTTAGATGGAGAATTGAAAGGAAAATTGTTAATGAGATTCTTGTTTGTCCTATTTTGACCTTATTTAGTTTTTTTGATAATGTGCATTTAATGAAGGATTATCATTTCTAGATAGTTGGTAATGTATTTGTGATGGATGTCACAAGCTGAATTATATGTGATCCTGCTTGTCTTTATTACTATTGCATAACTTGCTAATATGACCGAAAATGGCCTTTATGAATTCTTGCAGATGACTGTTGATTACATGGCTGGACAGAAGAATAATTTTTTCATGCAGAGATATGGTTTTTCATCGCCTGTGGTAATGTAGTCTTTCCTTACTCTTCCCAGGAAAAAGTAGTCTGCTGAAAGTATGAAAAATTCCAACTCAAAGGCCCTTGTACTGCTGACTTTGTGTAGTGATATGCATCGCCATAATCTGTTTTAGAAGAATGCAACAGTAAATGAATGACAAGAAACCGCTGTAAACGGACAGTTAATATCTACTATCCATGAATATTGGAGATTATGGATGGCTCATTAAGCCCTGACAAGTGAAGATGAAAGTAAAATGAAGATGAGATAAACCAAAAAGTGAAAGAGAAAAGGGTTAAGAGTGAAGGAATCCCCCCCCCCCCCCCCCCCCCAATAGTTATTTTCCTTGTCTCCAGCTTCTGAGGTGCGTGTCATAAATGGAGAATAGACTAATTTGGGCATTTAAACATAGAATTTTGAGTAGGCTTGAGTTTTAATTAATTAGTATTGCTCGATGACCCTCAAAGAATTTAGATATTTGTACTGAATCAGAGCAAGAAGGTGAAAAGATAGTCATCCATACTTCATCGTGTAAGAATTACCTTGACAGAGCTTATGATTTAATTAGTTTTCAAGGCCATCTATCTCCATGACATGGAAATGAATTTAGATGTGACTGCTCTTTTTTTTTTTTTTTGGACACTGACTATAATATATCTTTGATATTGCAGAATCCTTGGGATGTCATTCATTTCACTGGAGATGCCAAAATTCATCTAGACACTTTCTTATCAGTCTTTAACATATCTGGCCTCGCTGGAGAATATTACCATAACAGTATGGGTCTTACAGAATCTTTTTTATATTCTAGCTCCTCTTATCCAATCTAGCTGTGCAATTAATGTCCAGAATTCTTGTTTAAAACTTCTAGCAGGTAGGCTATCGAATGATGGAGATAGTTTTGTCGATGGAGCAATCATAGCAGCAGCGAGAACGTTGCCTACTTGGTCAGATGGAGATCTCCCTCCAATTCCAAGTTTAGAGAGGAAAGCAGTAAAAGAACTGCAAGAAGAATGCCACCAGATGCTTACAGAATTCCCCACAACTTCTGATGAAGACCAGAAAATCCTAGGTAAACTTATATTGTGCACTTCTATGGAACGATGCATGTTAAGAAGAAAGATAAGCCCATATTTGATGCGTCATTGTTGTTTCTATCAAATTTTCGGTAGGATAGTTTTCGGTTTGATGATTACCTGTATTTTGTGGACAAAAAAAATTCCGGGTAGTTATGATGATTTGAATGTAGATTTACTTTGATAGATTGGGTTTTCATCAATGCAGTACTGACTGACTATTCACATGAACACTAAAAATCTTGGTTTTTGCCATGATTTAACACAGTTACCTTAATTTCATTGGTTGCCTTTGTAGCAGTTGTCACTATTCATGTCATAAAGTTGTCCAATATTGTATTCATTTTCTTGGTTTACTCTGAACAGATTCTATGCCCGACTGCAGGAGAACACTTGAAGCAGCAATAAAGTATGTAATATATCAAATAAGTTGTCCTTTCATGCAGAATCATTGGATCTTGCTTCAAAATATGTAGAACTTATTTAACATAGTGCTCTCATTTGGCAGGTATAGGTTACATAGGAAATTACTGATAGAGAAGGTTATACAAGCATTGGACATTTACCAAGATAGAATTTTGTTCTAGACACGGATAGCAGCAGAATATGAAGTCATTTTTGCCAGAAATCTAGCCATAGCAGACGACGTTTAAAGAATATGCTCCCTTTTCAGCTATCCTGAAGCTTAATCTATCACAATTGCTTTTGCAGCTCATTGTTGAGACCATTTCAGGGCTTGGGTTGGGGGTCCTTGAAAGCAGTTAGTAAGGGTGTGTAGGTGGAAAATGCTTATGCATCACCAGTTTGATATTAGCTGGTAGGCCCTATTTTGGAAGGCAAAGATAGGAAGTGAAGAAAAATGAAAGGTTCTTTGTAGAAATGATGCTGAAAATGAATGATAGCTTTGCTGAATAAATTTGATGTGTTTGATAACAAGAGCTTTGCAGTTTCATTTATTGAAGGAAAAAAAAACTATGAGTTACTAGTAGCAATTTTTCTGTTGAAAGTGTAAGAGCAGGACAAAATGACTGAAACAGAAAGAAAGTAAAGATATCATGCTATTTGGAAATTATTTTTCCAAATATGGTACTTACGACCTAGGAAAAAGCTTTACCCTTAATCGTGATTAGACCAATAAACGCATTACACGTGTAAGAAAAATTTATACATTAGAATAAAAATGTTAAATTTCATTGTAAGAATTCATAATCAAGTGCAAAATAAGATGAATTACTATCAGTTTCTGACTAATGTGCTTTTAAAAGTTGAATTAATTAAAACTTGGCTTATGAACGTGGTCACCCAAAGATTTATTGGTATGTATTATCTCTCTATTCCAAAAAAATTTATTCATGGTATTCAGTAATTGAGAGGTAGCTTAATAAAATTTTTGCAGAAAGGCTTGCAAGAAATGTATAATTTTTTTTAAATACAATTTCACTCTATTCAAGTCTTTATTCTATATGAAATAATCGTCTTTTAAGCAAATACACTCAACAAATATTAGGATTCAAGTTGGTGTCATTTACTTTGGGTCTATATGAATTTTCGTGGATCATATTTTTTTTTTAATTTCAGAAAATATATTAAAAATACTACGAAAAAAGGTGAAATATATTCCTCTACTTTCGAAAATGATCTAAAAATACACTTTCTTATACTATTGAGTTATTTGTACCCCTATCGTCATACTTTGGATTAAAAAATACCCTTATTATAAATGGGATGCCACGTGACAACACCAAATTAAAACGACTCACTTCTTTTTTTATCCGTCCCTTTTATTAAAAAAAACCCACAAACCGCCCCTAGTTTCATTTTTCAAAATTTTTAAAGAATTTTCTTTTTATAAAATATAAAAAAATATTGCAACATATTTTCATTTTTTAAAATTAATGCACCAATAGTCCCACTAATTTAGGAAAGTGTTCTATTATTATTTTCATCTGTTTTAGTTTTTTCAAAGCATTTTTTGTAAAGATTGAAAAAAATTGTAAAAACTGATTTTTTTTTGTAAAAACTGCAAAAAAACATTTTTAACAACATATTTTCATTTTTTAAAAACTGAAAAGAAAAAAATTTCAACAAATATTTTTTTTCCAAATTTTAAAGCTTTTTTTTTTTCGTGTAAACTGAAAAAACAAATTTGTAAAAACTGAAAAAAAAATTAGAAACTGGAAAAAATAATTTTATTTTTTAACAAAATACTTTTGTTTTTTAAAAATTAAAGTTAAAAAAAAATTGAAAAAAATAAAAATAGGGGTCGGGTTGTGGGTTTTTTAAACGTGTCGGGTAAAAAAGTGAGTTGTTTTATCTAGTGCTGACACGTGGTACTCCATCCAAAATAGAGATATTTTTGTTCCAAAGTATCATAGTAAGAGTATAGATAATCCAATAACATGACGGTAAGGGTATAGATAACCCAATTTTATAACGAGGAGTATTGTTAGATCATTTTCGAAAGTAAAGGGATATCTTTAACCCTTTTCCGAAAATAATATTATTAAACAAATATACAAATATATTGTGTTATTTTGAATTTAAGAGGTGAGAGAGCTTTTTTATTTATAAATTCAAATAGAATAAAATGAAGAAAATAGAAGAAATATAAGAGAAAAAGGATAAAACGAGTCTAAACGAAACAGTACTTTTAGTTATTTAATTATTTATGTACTATTATTTGTTTAAATCCTGTTATTCAGCATTCAGGTTATTTGTTAGTATAACATTTTTGTGTCATTCAAATGCTAAAAGTAATAAGTTTACAAAAATAAAGTGGAAAATGAAAAAAGAAAACAGAGAAATATATCTTAGTTTATATACAAAAACGTCGCCTACTGCAAAACCCTCTCATCCTCTTCCTTGCCCAAAAACCCCTTCACTATCTGCCTCCTTCTTCCCCCACCCCTATCACCCCACCCACCCCCATAAGGTTGCAGTCCACATAAGGGTCTCATTATTACTATTATTATTTATTATCTATTTCTTCTGTTCTTCTAAAATTAGCTCTAAAGCTCAAGAATCAGAAAAGCAGTCACCATTTAAAGCTGATGTTTTTACATTGTTATTTCAGACCAACATTCATGGTTTTGCTCTTTCCGTTATATGCTCTCCAGTTTTAGCTGTTTTGGGTTTCGAATGGCATTAGTTCAACACCTATTAACTACTAGCTGCCGCTCCATCATGGTATGTATAATGTATTTGCTTTCAAAAATTGAAATTTGAAGATAAAGTTTTAACATTTTAGTTTATTTGTTTGAATTCACAATTTAGAATTACAAGAAAGAAAATTGAAAAGGTTTAAAAGCTTAGTTTATCAGTGGTAGAATCCAACAATATGCTCAATTTTTCCTTCTCTTTTTTTGTTCTCATTGATATTATTTAGTATGTAAGTCTTTGAAATGAAAATTGAATAGGTGAAAACTATGGGGAATAATTTGACTGAGTTGAGATGCATAATTTCATTGCAATTCAGAGAATAAAGTTTTTATTCATGTTAGTTTGTAGTTGGGTTGGGGAAAACACAGTCGGAATCCATTTGAATTATTTTTGCTGTCCATGTCTTGTTAGGGTTAAAGAGCAAATGTTTTCTTTAATTCGCATGGGAGTAAGCTTATGCTATTGAACTTCTGTTTAGGAGCACTCACTATTGTGAACCAAACTGGATAGAGCCCTTTCCATTATCTCTGTTCCCTAACTAATGCCAAAAAGGAAAAAAAAGAATATTTTTTTGTAGATTTTGTAGCACACACAGAGGAATCTTTGGAACTTGTATTTTTTCAATCTTTTTCCCACTACTTTGGGAAGTTCTATAATTGTTTTTAGATATATACATTATGGTGGTTATTAGGCAAATTCAAAAATCTGTTTTGGCCTGTTCTATATACTTGTGATTGATGAAAAGGTAACAGAGAACTTGTCTGGAAAAGAAATACCCTCGTCTGAATTCCTTCTTGCGATATCTACCGTAGTGACTTTACCAATTTTTTGTTTGTTTGTTAAGTTGCAGAACAGGACATTGCATAATTATCAGACAAGCTGCTTACAATGTTCGACGCATGCAACTGTTGACAGATTTGAGAAACTGTCTCATAAAGCCAGGATATGTTGTGGGACCAGAACTATGCAACCGATGAATTTAAGAGTCACGTCTCAACGGAAAATTTATCCTTTCAGAACCTATGCTAATGAGCCTGGATCTTCTTCTGCATTTAGTATCCTTCCGCCATCAAAGAAGGGATTAGCCAGTAGAACAATGCCCATTATCTTCAGTTTCAGGTCATTTGGAGGAATAAGTATACGGTCTTACAACACAAAAGGGAAAATGCATTTTTCCCCTGATGCAAGAGCAATAGCAGACAAAGGCACTGTTGGATCAAAAGTAGTTAGTGACGGAAATAAAACATTCTTTAAAAATTTCAAGAATCACTCAGAGCGGTCAAAAGAATTGGCTGTTCATATTAGAAATGCTATGCCGGACAAGGTGGCTGAGAAAGGTACTCCAACCTCTGAAGTATCAGCCAGTAAGAATGTTGATCTGATCACTACAAAAGACACCCCTGTTAAGGTTGATGAGAAGGATGTCAACCTGGAAATTTCAGGTGTGTCTCTTAGTGATAATGGGAAGTCAACTTCCACGGGTAAGGAGAAAGCAAAGAAGCAATCAAGAAGCAAACAGAATAAAAATGTTGCTTCTGATGCAGTAGATCAGCCAAAAGTTTCTAGGACTCCCCGAGCAAAGAAGTCTAATCCTGCTAAAGATGAGCAATCTCCAGCAGTATCAGAGGTTCGCAATTGAATTACAGTATTTTGATGTATTTTGCTGCATAATTACCTGCACTAACCTTGCAGTATTCCAGATTAGTTCGCCGGTTAGTTCTTCCACAGTAGGCCCTGTTGGTAATGTCTCAATGAAGGTTGACTCGGCCCAAGGGAAAAGAACCTCTCCCAGGAAAAGGAAATCCACCACAAAGGAGAGCAAGTCTCTTGGAGAACTAAATGAGGCATCTGCATTGCCATCTCATAATAAGTTAGTACCGATCCAGAGTTCAAATGTGAGCAGCAAAAGTAAGCCGCCAGGAAACAAAACATGGCCAAAACTATATCCTCCCACAGCAAAGTCTGTATTGGTAGTGGAGTCTGTCACAAAGGCGAGAGTTATCCAAGGGTACCTTGGTGACATGTTTGAAGTCCTGCCGAGTTATGGTCATGTCAGGGACTTGGCTGCAAGGTCTGGATCTGTACGACCAGATGATGACTTCAGCATGGTCTGGGAAGTACCTTCTGCTGCCTGGACTCATCTCAAGAGCATAAAGGTTGCGTTAAGTGGGTATGTTATCTGTTGTTCCAACTTCTGATTAGCAATCTATTGACATAGTACTAACACGTTGGGAAGGAATAGTGGTGATTATGTGATTCATATGTCCTTTTTTTTTTCTATGATCATGATTATAGTGGGAAAAATACAGTTGTTTTGACTTTCGTCAATGTTCAGATAACCAATTGACCAATTACATAGAGAAGATAGAAGACACACCAAATTCCAAGTTTTTTTTCTTCATAAAATGGCTGTTTTGTAGCTAGGACTGTTTAAAGCAATGTCATATTCAGTTTCTTATCTGTTTGTCATTGATTCTCAGAGCCCAGAATCTTCTTCTTGCATCAGATCCTGATCGTGAAGGAGAGGCTATTTCCTGGCACATTATAGAGATGTTACAGCAACAGGATGCCCTGCGTGATGATATTAATGTGGCAAGGGTTGTTTTCAATGAAATTACTGAATCGTCCATCAAAGCTTCCCTGCAGTCCCCAAGGGAGATTGATGCAAATCTAGTACATGCTTATCTTGCAAGGCGTGCTCTTGATTACCTGATTGGGTTCAACATTTCTCCACTGCTATGGAGGAAATTACCTGGTTGTCAGTCTGCTGGTCGGGTTCAGTCTGCTGCCCTAGCACTTATATGTGACAGAGAAATGGAAATTGACGGATTCAAACCACAGGAATATTGGACCATCCTGGTTGAGTTTAAGAGAAACAGAAACCTAGATTTAGCGAATAACTTTCTGTCATCCCACTTGACTCATTTTGATTCCAAGAAATTAAACCAGCTCTCTGTTAGCTCTCATACCGAAGCAACAGAAATTGAACAGAAGATAAATGCATCAAATTTTGAAGTTATAAGCTCTAAGATAACCAAAAAGCAGAGAAACCCTCCTCCTCCTTATATAACATCAACACTTCAGCAAGATGCTGCAAACAAATTGGATTTTACATCAACATATACGATGAAACTTGCACAAAAGCTCTATGAGGGGATTCAGTTGTCTGATGGCAAGGCAACAGGATTGATAACTTACATCAGAACAGATGGATTGCACATTTCAGATGAAGCTACCAAGGACATTCAATCCTATATCAGCGAAAGGTATGGGCATAATTTTGCATCAAAGAATGCTCGTAAATACTTCAAGAAGGTAAAGAATGCTCAAGAGGCCCATGAAGCTATTAGACCCACTGATATCCGAAAGCTACCATCAACGCTTGCTGGGGTGCTGGACGTTGATGCACTTAAGCTATACAAACTTATATGGTCCCGTACCATGGCATGCCAGATGGAACCTGCTATGATGGAGCAGATACAAGTTGATATTGGGAAATCTGACCAGTCCATAATCTTTCGTTCTGCAAGCTCAAAAGTACAGTTTCCTGGCTACCAAGCTGTCTACGAGGATGTGGAAACTAACTCAATGAGAGATAATGAGAGTGGGAGGGATGATCATTCTGAAGTATTTGAGGCTCTTAGGAATTTAATTGCTGGGGATCAAATGTATTTGGGTAAAGTAAAACTTGAGCAACACCACACTCAGCCTCCACCACGATACTCGGAGGGGTCTTTGGTTAAAAAGCTGGAGGAGCTCGGTATTGGAAGACCTTCCACTTATGCAACCACAATAAAAGTGTTAAAGGATAGGAATTATGTCACTGCCAAAGGTAGAACACTCTATCCTGAATTTCGTGGGCGTATGGTATCAGCGTTTCTCTCTCATTACTTTACTGAAGTAACAGATTATAGCTTCACTGCTGACATGGAGACAGAACTTGATAATGTCTCTGCTGGTTTGACTGAATGGAAAGGTCTTTTGAGAGATTACTGGACTAGATTTAGCAAGTATTGTGAACATACTGGTAATGTGCACATTCATCAGGTGGAGAAGATGTTGGAGAAGAAATTTGGTGATTTTCTGTTTGCATCTCTTCCTGATGGAAGTAGGACATGCCCAAGCTGTCTTCAGGGAACTTTAATCTTCAAAGTGAGCAGGTTTGGTGCAGGCTATTTTATAGGTTGTGACCAACACCCAAAATGCAAGTAAGTAATGCGCTACAATAGATTTTGGATCTTTTAAATACTATCATTTCATCTTCTCCTGATACCACAGATGTCGGTGTGGAATTTGTTCTTGCATTTACATAAATGATGTTTTGATTCCATTTAAATGCTTTTACATGAGTTGCAGGTCTCAAAAAATTTAGATACTTCTTTCTTGTTAAAGCAAGTATTTGGAATCTTCTGCTGTCAGATTAGGATTAGATGCAAACTTGCATAGTGGGACAGCAGGAAGCTATATCAGTGCTGCTATAATGAAAGACCATCCCTTCCTATTTCTTTGTTTGTCCTGTCATATAGAATGAAAATTAGACTCCAAATGGCCCTTCTTTACTTTACTACTTTTCGGGGTGGGGGTGAAGAGGGGGGAGGGGGGGGAAGGGGTTACATAGAACCAAAGCAAAGTGGTTTGTGATTGAATCTCAGAGGCATTCTTATCATTTGGTAGATCCGAGTCCATGGCCTATGTCGGGTACACTCGGACTTTGGCAACAACCGTAGGAGGTGTGATGTACATGCCATCATTTCAAGGGAGTATAACACTTCTGAAATAATGATTACTTAGTGCTCTAGAATGATCTCCTTGGAATCAAAGAGATTTGATTCTCTTGAAAGACACCTGATCTTAGAAATTAGAATCTCATAGGTGCACAAAAAGAAAATAAGGGACAAGAAACTATTCCGCAAATGTACAAAGTTATTTTTTGTCCCTTCAAAAGCTTTCCTATTCCTCTCTTTCGATACTATCTACATGAGTGCTAATGGAGCAACATCCCATGCCCTTTGTCTTCCTTGCTACCAATGAAGCAAACAAACACAATCGTCTTGCTGCCCTTGTGTTGGGTAACACCAACGTCCTGCCTATGGCAAGGCCACGAGAGGGATAGGGTAGACCGAGTCGCAATCATGATCGAACATTGAGCTTGCTTGGTAATCTTGGTTAGGAAATAAAGTTGCGCCCTTGCTCTCAGCTATAGCTTTCGGCAGGATGGTAAGCGCTTGATCCTAACAAGTGGTATCAGAGCCAAGTTCATGGGTTCTATTCCCAAGAGCAACATGTTGCATGAGGCAGGTGTTTGGTAACGCCAACATCCTACCTATGGCAAGGCCCACGAGAGGGCTAGGGTAGCCCGGGTCAAAGTCATGTCGAACATGGTGCTTGCTTGGTGGGCTTGATTAAGAAATAAAGTTGCATCCTTGCTTTTAGCTATAGCTTTTGGCATGATGGTAAGCGCTTGATACTAACACCTTGAAATCCAAATTGATAGATGTGGAAAGGTTGATACCCCTCGGATCCAGAGCTTATAACAATAGGGCTTTTCTGAAAACAAACCCACTACTCCCTGCCCTTGACTCCCAGTAATCCTGGCTGTGATGTGAAGAACTTTGTTTATAGACTAATTCAACCAGAGTACCGGACTTTGAAATTACTCTACCTCCCAATTATGAAGGTTCCTTCTAAACCTTAAGTCTCGGTGGACTTCCTTAAAGATTGTACTGTTATCCCTTTTTTCTGACAAGGTAAAGGTTTACTGTTATCCCATGCAAAGCAATTGGAAAACAAGAGTCCCCTCTTCCCTTTTTCTGGTTCTAGCTTCTACATCCTTTGCACTTTGAGTCTATGTTGCTCGGACTCTCCGAAAATATCGCCGACTGCGTGTCGGATTCTCCAAAAGCAGTGTATTTTTGGAGAATCCGACACGGGTGCGGCAGTATTTTGGAGAGTCCGCGCAACATAGCTTTGAATTGCTACTTCAAATGTGTTTGGCATGTATTCCTTAGCTTAAGCTTAAAGTTCGTCATTTCCAGCATTAAATCTTTATTTCAGTTATCACACCTTGTAAGTCGTAAGCACATGAACTTATGAATCTCTTAGCTGTATAACGAATTTGTTATTATCTTGATAGTGGAGAACAATAAAGAGAAATATAGTAGTATACTTTTCTCCTTCTCTTTCAATATCGTTTTCAAGTTATTGGCTGATGTAGCTTTGACATACATTTTTAGGTATATTGCGAAGACATTATACGGTGAAGAGGACGAAGACATCACCTCTGAAGACACTAAAAGAAATGTAGAGCCGCCAAAGTTGCTGGGTGTCCATCCATCTTCAAATGAGAAGGTTACCACTTCAACCCTTTATATATCAGTCAATTGGTTATACTAGTTGATCTTTTGACGAAAATACTGGTTGTACGAGTTGATTTTTTTATTTTTAGTTAATTGTTTGTTCTCAGAGATGTAAAGACCTTTATGCCCTTTCTCCTTAGGTTCTTCTGAAGAATGGACCATATGGATACTATGTTCAGCTTGGAGAAGACAAGAAAGGTTACGTCCCCAAGCGGGCTTCTCTTTCACAGGTATTTTGACAAGCACTTTATGGAACTTAGTTCTTTCACATGTTTAAAGACTATTTTTCCAAGTTATACTATACTACAATAATAAAAAAAGTAATTGCTCCAAAGTCATCGAGTGGAGCCTTTTTTTCCCCTACTGGTGAGTAGAGGTTAACTGAATTTACCTTTATTTTGATATAATTGCACCTGGAGTATAATTTTTTATTGATCACTGCTCTTATTTCCTTCCTTATTTAGTTAAAAAAGACAAGTTTATTTTTCTAGATTGGCAGTGATGTAAATGCATTTTTCATGATCTAGGTGAAGGATATCACTTCTGTTACCTTGGAAGATGCCCTGGAGTTGCTGCGTTACCCTGTAACATTGGTATGTTTGAATGTATCTCCCTTTTTTTTAAAATTATTTCGGTCTTCAGTTTTAGATTTCTCTCACTGGTTATCAGTATGCATACAAATGATGAATGGGTCTTGTTTATAGGGAAACCATCCAGATGATGACCGGCCTGTCGTTTTAAAGCTTGCAAAGTTTGGATTTACAATCAGACATAGGCGAACAATTGCTCCAGTACCGAAGGTTTGGTTCGCTCGAACCTTGTTTTGATATGCTAGCTTGCTGCTGAATAAACAAAGATTGGTGCTTTATCCTTGTTAACTGTAATTATAAAGTATTTATCAGAGAAAGTTTTAGTGGAATCAATAATGATATGGTAAGAAGTGATGGCACAATTACAGCATCATAGGTGTCCTGCAATCTTGATGGATGAAAAAGTGAAGTTCGTGTTGTCTAGCTCTCCAGTTTTCAAAATGTCGCTTTACTAGTATAAATTGATGATGCTTGAGACTGAAGCAGGAAAAAGCATCTATCACGGAGTACTTTAAGTATTTTCTCCCAATTCATAATCATTAGACTTCTATAACTTTGTGCTTAATCTAGTGAGAAGTAATGGATTTTGTAGAAGTGTCTCCTTTCTGTATAGAATTTCGGTATCAAAGTTTCTTTCTTTTCAGTCATCAGAATAACTGATAACTTTGTGGTTAATCTTTTTAGGGAATTAATTGCTTGTTCATAATTGCTTATTAGGAATAGTCGCAATTTAAAGACTGGTCGCACAAGCATTTATTAGTATGACTTGGTATTTCTGTATATCAGCCTTAAGACTACTCTATTGTTGTTGTATGGCCTCACAATACCCACTACTTGTATTTGAGGAACAATAGTTGGTAAAGTAGTTTTTATGAGGGCAGAACCGGCCTAACTGAAGAAACAAAATTTTTCGCGAACCTTTCTGCTAGTATCTTCCATTAGATTTTTGTTCCAAGTGTTAATTTGGAACTTTGTCCTCACATTTCTTATCACTCATCAATGATTGTACTGAAAGGGAATTCATTTGAAAGGTTCAGTTTATACATCTATTCTGTTACGAGATGAAGCTGCTGTCTTTGCTGATTACTGATTACAAATATTTCTGCAACTACTGGTAATTCCATATCAATGAATAACAATGCTGCTCAGTATGTTGTTTTACCTGTTAGTTATTACTAATCATCATACAACACGTGTTTCATAACGTGTCCCTTTTCTTTTGGGAGTAACTTAGAAGTGAATAAAATCGCTAAAATTTCAACTAGATAATGACTAATTGAATGACTCATTCTGTGTTGTTGTTGCTTACCTTCTATTCTTTTTTAGGTTGTTTGGAGGTTGTAAATGGATACTAATGTTGCCTGTACTGATTTTGGTTTCAGAACTTAAATCCCAAAGACATTACCCTGGAAAAAGCTTTGAAGCTTTTGTTAAGTAAAGATGTAAAACGATGTGGTCGACCTAAGCAGCAGCCCCAGGTGGAAGAAGCCCTTGAGGCGATGTAACATCACACTGTTGATTAATGTACCGTAGAAGTCATTCTTTGATGGAAGCCCTTTTCAGGCTGTGTTTTATAGGAGGAAGAGAGGAATACAAGAGCATATTTACCCCACGGGCTTGGATACTGTTCAAGTATGAAGAGTTGTATACCTAGAGTGGCGAAGACAATTTTGTTACTAGAAATTCTGTTTTTCTGTAATCTCTTTTTACATTTTTTTTGTAGTAGCATTAGGCAATTTCTTGCCATCCAAATGGCCTGTTTAATTCTCGTTTCCTGCCTTATAAAGATGTAAAGAGAATGAAGGCATTTTCATTAGCAGTTAAAGCCTCAATTTGCTCAACAATGATATCCTTTTAGTATTTATACAGATGAGAATGTCTAAAGAAATGCCCTGTCAATTTTTTTTGCTCCTTTCTTGTCTTACAAATATGTGAAGAAAATGAAGACTGGCAGTGAAAACTTTCAATAAAACAAAAATAATAGTTGAAAGGAGGGAATGCTTTCCTCTTTGTCTGAGTTTCATAATGAAGAGAAGTATCTCCTCCGTCCACTTCTGGTTTAACAAGATACTAGTTCAAAAAATAAAGATAAGAGGACAAAGGATAACATCGAGTTAACCAAACGAATGTGGTGCGGACATAGTAAGATTATTATTACCTTCTGTGACTCCCATAACCAAACAAGCCCAATTAATAACAACAAGGTAAAAGGCAGCGGAAGCAAATGGCAAAACATGTATCAAGGAATACGAGAATACAAGACTAGTGCCAACTACTTGTAATAGTGATGCACTGTGTAATAACAAGGAACTAGGAATAGGAAAATACAAGACGAACCATTAAAACAAAGAGCACAAAGAAAATAAGAGTGAAAATTACCTCAACCAGAAATCAGGATGACCAACGTGGTTCCTGCTAATGCCATTCTCGGGATGCATTTCCACTTGGGCAAGCTTCTTCTAATTAATTCCCAAGTATAGTACCTTTCAAGCATAAAAAAAGAAGCCTCTCTGAACACAGCATTGTCTGCCAAACTTTAAGCCTCCTCTGAAGACAGCTCCATTCTACGATAGATGTGTTTCAGGCGCAACAAAGTTGGCGACAAACTTAGCAACTCCAATACATCTGACAGGCTAGCAACAATTTGAATCACTGTTTAAATGCTTTAAAAACAAAGTAGTACAAGACTCAGCATCTAAAAGTTTCTTTCCACTTTATATTCTTCAAAATGATGCCAGGAAGTAAGTGAACTATTTAGTTGCAAAATGTTATTCTCAATGATATAATCAACAAATATAAGTTACAGTAGGTGCATTTACCTATGTTCAGACATTAAAAGAATCTATAAACAAAACTCATAAAAATCTATAGAACATACTATATCACCAATAATCCCCGCATGAACAGGTTCCATTTCTGAAGTGATGGAACCTCCTTACGTCCCTAACAATGATCTCTCTCTTCACAATTTTTGAGATAAATTTAGTTGCCTCATGGCAGTCATTGCAAACCCTGAGGTTCTTTGCAATCCGTATGGTGGTTCCAGGAAGTGTATTAAGGATACCAAAAGCTATAGCTAATTTTTCACTGTGTCCGCAAAGTAGATTTTCTTTTTCCTCCTCGTTAACATTGTGAAGAACACAGGAAGTGTCTGGCACATAACCTTCCTTCTTCATCTTTTCTGACAAAGTCTCAAGAAAGCCATAAAGCTGCTCACTTTGTGGGTGCAATGCATCTCCAGCTACAAACTTGTGAACTTCTTCTCCAAACTCAATCCAACTGCACCCAGGTTCTTTTCTTACTCCAATTTTTTTCATGTTACGTCGAACCGTGTTTGCTTTTTCCCAAATTCCAGCAGATGAATATATGTTGGAGAGTAAAACATAGTGACTAGCTACATGTGGATCCAATTCAAAGAGATTCCTTGCCGAAATTTCACCAAGTTCTACATTGCGATGGATCCTGCAGGCACCAAGTAAACTACTCCAGGCACCAATCTTGTTATATTTAGAGGGCATCTCATTTACAAGCTGATATGCTTCTTCTAGATTCCCTGCACGACCAAGCAAATCAACAATGCAGGCATAATGATCTGCTGTGGATTCAATACCATAAGCATTTTTCATTTTTCGGAACAATTGCCGACCTTGGTCTACCATCCCTGAGTGACTACATCCGGCAAAAATTGCAATAAACGTGGCGTCATTGGGCTTCACTTTCCCTTCTAACACTATCATCCTAAAAAGTTCTAAGGCTTCCTCTCCCTTTCCATGCATTCCATAAGCCATAATGAGAACATTCCATGTGATCACATTTTTGTTAGTCATGCTATCAAAAACTCTCCTAGCAATATCTAAGCAGCCACACTTTGCATACATATCAACCAATGCACTTCCCACAGCAATATCCATTGCCAATGCATTTCTGATAGCATAAGCATGTATTTCTTTTCCCTTCGTTAGAGCAACCAACGAGGCACAACCAGGAAGGACAATCATGAGGGTTATTGAATTGGGTTTTAACTGAAATTCGACATCATTGTCGCAGTCATTGTTTATTTTTGGTGTTTGCATCTGGTGTAACAAAATAAGTGCATCTTCATGGTAACCGCAAACTACAAACCCAGTTATCAAAGTATTCCATGAAACTATATCTTTACTCTCCATGCTGTCAAATATATACTTTGAAATATTTATCTTTCCCATCCTAGAATACAAGTCCATCAACGCATTTTGCACATACTTTTCATCAGCGAAACCCAATTTAATAACATACCCATGAATGACTTCTTTAAGGGTAAATGCTTCACAATGTATGCAGGCAGGCAAAACACTTGCCATAGTAGTCGGGTTTGGACTTATCCCAGAGAATTCTAACATCTCTGTAAATAAAAGCAATGCCTCCTTAAAGAATTCATTTTGTGTGAAGCCAGCGAGCATAGCATTCCAAAGCCCAATGCTTCTTTTTAAGGAACTGTCGAAAACTTCACGCCCACTTTCAACCTCCCGGCAATTGCAATACATGTCAACCAATGCACTAGAAACAAATGGATTCCCAATCAAATCATCATTCTTCAAGACATAACAATGAATTTGCTTCCCAACATCCAGCAAAGCCAAATGAGAACACGCAGGAAGAACACTTGAAATTGTGAATCCATCAGGCTTTATCTCTTCTTGTATCATGAGACTAAAGTTGTCCAACGCCTCTTTAAACTGGTCATTCTGTGAAAAAGAACTTATAATAGTATTCCACGAAACAATATCCCTATTTGCAAACAACTCAAAAACAGCTCTTGAGCCATCAACCCTTCCTAATTTAGCATACATAGATATCAAAGCATTGTTAGTAAATGTTTTCCTATCATCTATTCTCAAACTATACCCGTGAACTTGCTTGCCAAGCCTCAATCCATCAGTCCTAGGCAAATTACTACAAGCAAGCACCACGCTCACCAACGTAAACGAACTAGCCTCGAACCCATCTAATCCCATCAGCCTAAAAGCCTCCAATGCTAACTCCCACTTCTCAAATTTACAAAGAGCATTTATTAAAGAATTCCAAGAAACTTGATCTCTTCGTGTAATTCTATCAAACACTTTATAAACATCTACAACACTACCACCACATTTTCCAAGCAAATGGATAAGAGAATTCGCCACGGTGGACGATATCATATCATACCCCAATTTAACAACAGAACCATGTATCTGTTTTCCGAGATTCAAGTCCTGAAGACCGGTAGCAGCTTTCAGAACTGCAGGGAAAACAGAATTATCAGGTCTAATGCCTTCAGCAGTCATATGTATATATGTAAAGATTGCATCTTTGAAGCAGTTTAAGCGTACTTGAGATCGAAGAGTATCGATCCATGGAGATGCAGAGGGTGTTTCTGAGGTGGGTTCTTGTTCAAATTTCTTGGAAACGAGGGTAGTTGTAGGTGATGGAGTTGAAGGTAGTTTTCTTCGCGGGTTTTGAGTAAATGATGGGGAAGGCTGTTGAAGAGGAAGAGAGAGGGGGGAAATAGAGAGTGTACATGTCCAAGAGGACATTGTTGGTAGTTATTACAGTTGGAGAAGTAATAGAACAATAGTGATAAGGTAGTTTTAAGTTTAACCGAAGAAATGATGTGCAACACTACAATACACAAAAAATTTGATTCCAAAAAGAGAAAAGAAAAGAAAATAAAGGTGTGTTTTGGTATTTTCATAAGGCTGAATAGTCAAAAAAAGATACCCAGCTTGTTCTACTTTGCCATTCCGATCATTTATGCTTATGAAATTTCATTCAAACGCCTAAATTAGATCAACAACGATAACAACAACAATCCACTATAATCCCACTTAGCGAATTTTGAGAAAGATAGTGTGTACGCAGACCTTACTCCTATCCTTGAGTAGGAGTAGAGAGGTTGTTTCCAAATAGGTCCCCGGCATTCTTCCCCAAAGAACTCTCACTTTGATCTTGGAGAGACTCGAACTCACAAGCTTTCAGTTAAAATAAAAATTGCTTCCATCGTAGCAACTCCTCTTGTTTTAACTCTTTTGATCATAGAGATTTTTGGTAATTCATACCTTATCATGTTATCCTTGGCAGAGGTGGTAAGATCTTAATTTAGGGAACTTGTTACTTCTGTCCCTTTCTTATGTCTCAAATATTATTAATTATATAATAAGTGGAAGTTCTGTCATATTTCGTCCGAAGCAACGTGTCATTGGTGCCCTAGCTTTATATGTGTTAAAGCTAAAGCACTAAAACTCAATACCGTCTCGTTTTCTCCGTCCTCCTCTTCTGCTTTCAGCTTTTTTTATCTTCTTCTGTTTGTTTGCTTGTTATCGACTTTTTATTTTCCGTTTGGAATTTCTCTATTTTTCTGGTTATATTTTGATTTCTGAAGTTTTAATCATCTTCTTTGTTTCTTCGAACATAATCTTTAACCAATGTCTTCCTTTCGTTTTTCTTCTATTCTTTCAGATATACTATACTATTGTCTAATTTGTATTGAAGATGACAACCGGTAGCTACTGAAAAAAGGAGAAGAAAATAGTCATACATAAGTCTAATTGTTTTAGTGAGTTTTTTTCCTGTAATTTTTCGTTGTTTGTTAGTAGTCACAATTTGTTGGGTATACATTAATTTCCTATTCTTTTGGTGAGCATATATATATTTTTTAAAAATATTTTATGGATTTTCACATGCATGTCAATAGTTTAGTTGGATTTTCTCATTCATGGTAGGTATTTGATTCTTAGTGCATCTGCTATTGAATATTCTTTACATGCATACATTTTGTCCTTTCGAAATTTCTCTGTTTTTCTAGTGATATTTTGAGTTTTAGAGCTTCAATCATCTTCTCTACAACAATAACAACAGCCCAGTGGGATCTGGGGAGGGTAGTGTGTAGGCAGACCTTAACCCTTCCCTGGGGTAGAGAGGTTGTTTCCAAATAGATCCCTGGCATCCTTCCCTCCAAGAACTTCCCACCTTGCTCTTGGGAGACTCGAACTTACAACATCTCGATTGGAAGTGGGATTTCTTACCATTAGAGCAACCCCTCTTGTCTTTTCAATCATCTTCTCTGTTTCTTCGAATATAATCTTTAACTGACACCTTCCTTTCTTTTATTCTATTCTTTCATACATGCTCTATAATTGTCTAATTTGTGCTAGATATGACAACCGGTGGCTATTGAAAAAATGAGAAGAAATTAGTCATATATAAGTTTTGTTTTGGTGAGGTTTTTTCTGTGATTTTCCTTTGTTTATTAATAGTCATAATTTGTTGTGTATACGTTAGTTTCCTATTGTTTTGGGAGGCATATATTTTTCTAAGATATTTTAGTTTGGATTTTCACATACTTGTCAATAAGTTAGTTGTATTTTCTCATTCATGGTAGGTATTTGATCCTTAGTGTATCAGCTATTGAAGATTCTTTATCTACGTACATTTTTTTCTTTTGGGATTTCTTTAATTTTCTGGTGATATTTTGAGTTTTAGAGTTTCAATTATCTTCTATGTTTCATCGGATATAATCTTTAATTAACGCCTTTTTATTTTATTATATTCTTTCAGATATGCTCTACAATTGTCTAATTTGTGCCGAAGATTACAGCCGATGGCTACTGAAAAAAGGAGAAGAAAACAATCATATATAAGTCTATGTTATAAATAGTATTCTATTTAAGGTGAATGTTCATATTTTAGAGAGATTCTAGGTTTGTCACTTGATGATTAAGTCACTTTTTCCGGGTTTTATTCTATTATAATTGATCCCAAAAGCAATAAGAATTCTCTCTCCCTTTCTTTGCATTATTCTTTTTTTTATCGTTTCATAACACGTTATCAGCACGAGAGTCTAACCAATTGAGTAGAAGTTTTGGGATTGAGCATAATAATTGTCAATTGTTTCATGAACTTTCTTCGTGATTAAATTCTAGATTTAAGGTATGTATTTTACTGTATTTTCTCTTTATTCTATAATTTGATTTTAAATACAAACATTTTTTTATTATAACTCTAATGGAGCTAATAAGAAATTATAACAACTCGAAATGGTAAAATTTTTATATCTTGCCATGATCAAAGTCATATATGATCGTGAGCACAAGAAGTGGAAACCCGTACCATTGAATTTGCTTCATTCTCATTCCCTTAAGAGAATGTGATAGCAATATATAATAAGTCTGAAAGAAGACAAAATTATTACTATGAATGTACCAATGGATGTGGATATGGCAATAGACGAAATTATAATCGTCATTATTGTGGTAATGAGAACAATAAGGATTCTCAAAATAATCCTTCACTCTGTGAAAGTAATATTTGTCATCAATTTGACATGAGATTTTGTGAAGCACATATAGATGATTATGCTCCATTCATGATGTGAATGTGATAACATTTGATTTATGAATACATATTCATTCTTGAAAGAATATGAACGTAGTATAGTGGTAGTGAATAAACCACACTCACCTCTAGAAGGAGGTTTGAGATGATATAAGAAAATAATGTCATTATTATGGCATGAATGGTCATTGGTCACATACCTATTGTATGCTAAAATATTTTGGCAATGTGATTATTAAAGGACAACGATAATACAAGAAACATATCTTGCATATAATTTTGACCATAACCATAATGGTATAACTTGAAAGATATATGACCATATGAATATTGATGAATATATGATAGTACAAAATTAATTGAGAGCTCTACAAGAATAATTATTATTATTTTGGAGGAATACAATTGATTATCATGTCAATTTGTTGTGTTGTAATAAGTCTCAAAGAAACTTAATTGAGTTTCTAAAGTATATGTGACATCGGTTGATTATATTGAGACTAAAAATAAAAAGAAAGATTTAATATCTTTTATTATTACCACTTGTAGTGGGATAATATGTATGTGAAAAGCTACCCACTTTATTCTCCAGTTGTACTACACAAATAAAAGAATGCCGCAATAAAGTAGAAGTTTATTGATATAAAGCCTATATCATAATAAACTTGGAATTTATTGATTCCAGTTGGCATATGTGGTTTAGTTACATCAATTTAAGTATGATGTGCAAAAATAAAAGAGAATTCACATACGTAACGTTAAAGAACTAGAAAGTTCTTTACAAATTCTGTTAGGTTGCTTGTTCTCATTAATTAATTGACCATAAAATTGGGATTGAATCCCATGAATGATAAAAATATCAAAGGTGAATATGAGCTCATTCGTCTGCCATTATACCACATAAGATGCATCTATGAGCTGGTTACAAGTGCGATTATTAATAACCCACAATATGATGTTTTGTGAGGCAACTTGCTCAATAATTTAATTTCGAGCATAATTTTCAGATTTTCTATTCAAGAAGTTCATCTTGATGAGTTGGTTTACATCACAGTTGGTTTAGCAAACTAATTTATTGAGTGCTCCCACGTAATAACTAAATTATTGCTTATGAGAACAAAGTTGCCTATACCAGTTTGATACATGTTATATACGAAAGTATATTACATTCTCCCCCCACAAGTGGTTCAAGGTCAGTAACCAAATAATTCTATATTATTATTATTATTGATGTGCAGTATATATTTTGATTAACACCATAACGCACAAAGATATATTCTCAAAGTTGAGGAAACAAGTTAGTTTTTCTAATATGAGGAGGAGATATGATAAATAATTGAGAAAAAGTTACGTATAATGAATTATCATGCGTATATCTAGATCCTCGAATAAGATAATATGAACTTGAAGTTTATAAAAGATAATTCATCTGCAATATATTGCAAAGCATGCTGGACGCATTTGGTGACCAAAATAAAGTAACTATATTCTCATTGGAAATGCTCATATTAAGCCCCAGAAGAACAATTTTATGGTGCGGTTAAAGCGTACGGATAAATTGGTTTCAAATAAAACTTCTTCATAAAGAAGATGAACAAATGATCATAATATGGAGGCAAGTGATCTAGAAGATCACATGGCATAATACTTCATAACATTTCATGAGAGATTTAGGTACCTGAATATACGAATGAAGAGAACTCTATGTAATGTCTTTACGAAAAATAAGGAGGTTGGAACCAATATAAAATGTTTGTCGACGATATTGATTATATAGCTAAATATATATGAGGATCTTAAGTCTAGAGAAATAATTTCAAATAGAATTGGTTCATATGAAAGATATATAGTTTTGGATATGTAGTTCAAACACTTGAAAGTATAAAGTCAATGGTGTGTGCAATCACTTTCATGTATTTTATATAACATGAAAAATTGATATGCATATGAAGTCTATTTAAATGGCTTATATGACTATACTTATATGATAATCCATGAATGATTTAAATTGTTTAAAGCATATACAATTTTTGATCTTGAAGTACCATTTCCTAAGCGCAATTTGTGCATATATGTATCTTGCTATAACTATAAGCATGATAATATGATAGCGGGAATTTCAATGGAGATATTGAAAAGGCCATTCCACGTCATTATATGAAGACATTGTATATCTCTTAAGAATTATGATTTTCATGGTGCAACATATTTATTGGAGTTAATATGGGTGATTTATTCATCAAATCTCTACCGGCGCCAACCTTCAAGAAACTAGTGCACACGCTTGGAATGTAAAGGCTCAAGAATGTGAGTTGATGCTCTCATCAAGGGGAGTTAATATGAGTTATACTTTTTTTCCCTTACAAGATTTTTTATTCCACTGGATTTTTCTTGCAAGGTTTTTAATGGAGCAACCAAAAGGGTTAGTGTTAGATATGTGTACTCTTTTTCCTTCTCTAGAATTTTTTACCCACTGGGTTTTATTTAGTTAAGGTTTTGATGAGACATATTATCTGTTGATAGACATTTAAGAGGGAGTGTTATAAATAAAATTCTATTTAAGGTGAATGTCTATATTCTAGAGAGATTTTAGGGTTTGTAATTTGGTGGCTAAGTCACTGTTTCCCTATAAATAGAGGGATTCTATTCTATTATAATTGATCCCAAAATCAATAAGAATTTTCTGTCCCTTTCTTTACAATATTCTTCTTTTATTTTTTCATAATAGTCTATTTATTTTGCTGAATTCTTCTGTGATTTTCTTTTGTTTGTTAGTAGCCACAATTTGTTGGGCATACGTTAGTTTTTCTATTCATTTGGTGGGCATATGTTTTTTAAGGCATCTTATTTGTTGGATTTTTTCATGCATGTCAATAATTTATTTGTATTTTCTCATTCGTGGTACGTGTTTTTGATTCTTAATGCATCGGCTATTGAATACTTTTTATATGAGTACATTTTGCCCTTTTGGGATTTCTCAGTCATATATAAGTCTATTTGTTTTGTTGAGTTTTTTTCCATAATTTTTCATTGTTTGTTAGTAGTCACAGTTTATTGGGTATACGTTAGTTTTCTATTCTTTCGGTAGGCATATGTTTTTCTTAAGACATTTTATTTGTCGGATTTTTACATACATGTCAATAATTTAGTTGTATTTTTTCATTCATGATATGCATTTCATCCTTAGTGCATCATCTATTGAAGATTCTTTATATGTCTATATTTTGGTTCTCTTAACTTTTGTAGCATGCAAGTGATTCACTCTTTATAAATAAGTGGAAATAGTAATTTTTTCTCCATAGATGAGCAATGTTGATACACAATTTTTTATTATATATTTTTAGTACGTAAAATACTTTCAAAATAGCATATGTATACATTTATGTATAGGTATGTCCAAATATTTTATTATTTTTTCTTAATTTTTAAACCAATTTATTTTCCTATTTTATTAAAAAAAACCAATAATTATTTCCAAATTACTATTTTGGAGATTTAATTATTGGACTCTCATATTTATTCTAAATATAGCTAAGATAATTTTTGCATATTTTTTTATAAATTTATTTAGTATTTTAAAGGCAAAATTGCATATAATTACAATATCATTCTCTTTTAAGGTTTAATTGTGTTTACAATTATAAAATTGACTCCGGTATTTTTCATATGATAATTATCCATTATTAATCATTTTAATACCCTTAATTTATTTGCAAAAATTACTTTACTATTTTTTATAAAATAAATAAGGAAAATGTGGCTATTTAAGATATAGCCCAAATGTGTTTCAATTGTGGCCGACAATTGAACCCCAAATTGTAACCCAATTACCCTGACCCAATCTCCGTTTGAACCTGTCACGACCCAAAATTCACTAAAGGTCGTGGTGGCGCCGGATACCGCTGTCAGGCAAGCCAACCAAAATACTTGATGAAGTTCTCATTTTAACAATATTGAAAACTAAGATTTTCTTCAATTTTTATAAATAAATAAAAAGAAGATAAGCGCTTCAACTCTAATTAAATGATAAGCAATTAGTACAAAATATTTTAAAATCATCCCAGAACCTGGTATCACAAGTGCATGAGTATTTTCTAAGAAGGAAATAAAATACAACATCTGTCTGGAATACAGTGAACAAAAAGTAAATACAATATACTGGAAGAAACTATACTAGATGCGGGTCTCCTCGAATAATGCAATCACTTAGTCCCAGAATCATCCGTGCTGCTACGCCTAGTAAGCCACTAATAACACATGAGCTCGTGCAACAAAAATGCACAAAAATATAGTATGAGTACAAAGAAATAATGTGTACTCAATAAGTATCTCGTCTAATCTTGAAGAAGTAGAGATGAGATGTCGACTTGGACACTTAGTAAGGGTCCAATAATGTGATGTCAATAATACATTAAATCGTGGACTTTATAAACATAATTTTTAATCCAATAGAAGGAAACAAGTATACCATTATTATTTTTACAGGAAATTTTTAAAATTCCTTTTCATTATTTATCCAAATATTCTAAAGCCAAGAAGATGCAGTAGAAACTTTAATAAGTTCAAGACAATAATACAAACATGCGCAAATCATGCCGAGGCGTACGACTCGCTCCAACAGAAAATAAACTTTGCACTACCGAGGGTTGAATGTCGTGAACTATAGATGCATCTATTTAATCCGCCGAGGAGTTTGGCTCGTTTCAAAAATAAACACACACAACCAATCAATCAAGAAGTCCACACAGAGTAATTATCCAATGAAAACAAATCCTCTTTTAAACAATTAAGAAAAATGAAGTTTTATCTTTTTAGAAATGCATTTACTAATCCGACGTGATTTAAGCAATTCAAGCTGTCAATAAATTCACAAATAATCCAAGTATATCATGCTTTTGGGCCCTAGACTACCCGGACAATAGTATAATAGTAGCTAAGCACAGACTCTTGTCACCTCGTGCGTACATAGCCCTCACAAATAGGATCACATAACCAATTAACTCACCTATGGGGACAATTCCCTCTTACAAGATTAAAAAGGAGACTCACCTCGCTCCGAAGTTCCATAACCGCTATTCTACGCCCTTTCGAAGACTCAAATCAATGCAAAAATGCTCAAAAACTAGCCAATAATTATATAGACCCTATGTTCAATTACTCATTATAGTCCAATTTATAACAGTTCCTAACTCGAACAAAAAGTTGACAAAATTTCCCTCGAGCCCACGTACCCCGATTCCAAAATTGTCCGAAGATAAAGTTTGCCCATGACCTTATGAACTTAAATATATAATTTATTCTCTATTCCATGCCCAAAATCGTGGTCAAAATCCAAAAGTCTCAATTTCTAGGTTTTTCTTTAAAACCCCAAATTTTTCTTTAGATTCTCATGAATTTTGATGTTAAATCTAAGGTATAATCATAAAATATAATTGAAAATTAGTTAGAGAAACTTTCATAGTGATTTAATACAAAAATTCACTCTCAAAATCGCCCACTCTCGAACATAGAGTACAAAATATGATAAAATGAAGCAAAAACTCGAGTTACACAGCTAAAATCAAGTTGTAGATGTCGCATTTGCAATCCAGGGTTTGAAATTGCGAACCCTTGCAAAAGCAAAGAAAGCCTTCGTAATTGCAAGCAAAGAAGGGCTGGAAAAGGCCGCATTTGTGACAAAAAGTTCGCAATTGAGAACTGGGCATCGATTGCGATGGTATATTCGCAACTGCGACCATACCAGAAGCAACAGTTTTTCCCGACACAAAAATGAGCATAAATTCCTCATACGATATCCAAATTTGATGATTCTTTTTTGTATGGTTCTGTAATTACGATACAGATCTAATATTTCAACACAAACTAAATTTGGATCTCATTTGCTTAATTTGGTTCCCCTTTATTCTCAAAAAATGACATTGAAACATCAAATAAGAGCACAATACAACCCAAAACACACCCGAGGCCCTCGGGACCCCGTCCAATCACACACCTCAGTCCCATAACATAACACGGACCTGCTTGAAGCCTTAAATCACGTTAAACAATGCTAAAACCATGAATCACACTACGATTCAAGTTTAATGAACTTTAGAACTTCAAACTTCTATTATCGATGTTTAAACCTATCAAATCACGTCCGATTGACCACAAATTTTGCACATAAGTCATATTCGACACTATAGACCTACTCCAATTTTTGAAATTGGATACCGACCCCGATATCAAAAAGTCCACTTCCGGTCAAACTTCTCAAAAACCTCATATTTCTATCTTTAGCCAAATGACTCCAAAATGACCTACGGGCCTCCGAATTCACTTACGATCGCGCTCCCAACTCTGAATCACCCTAGTGAGCTATTCACAGACTTGGAATCCGATATAGACATTGATAACACTGAAATGCACTTCAAGCCAAACTTATGAAAATTCTTCCAAAATGCTAACTTCCACAATATGCGCCAAGACGCTCCGGGGTCATCCAAAACTCGATCCGGCATACGCCAAGTCCAAAATCATCATATGAAGTTACTGGAACCTTCAGATCCTGATGCCTAGGTCGTTTACTCAAAAATCCGATCCTAGTTAATTCTTTCAACTTAAAACTTCCGAAATGAGAATTCTCTTTCCAAATTAACTCTGAACTTCCCAAAATTTAATTCCGATCATGCGTACAAGTCATAATACCTGAAATGAAGCCGCTCATCGCCTCCGACTGCTAAACGATGCTATAGAGCTCAAAACGACCGGTCGGGTCATTACATTATGTCCCATTTAAACATACGTTCATCCTCGAATGTGCTGATAACTATACTGAAGTAGTCTGAAAACGTTGTTTAACAACTCATGCACCTTACTATGCTACCACAACTCAGTTGAGCACATTGGCTTGATAAATTCTTAAGATATTCCCTTTTTATTCAAGAAAATAAGCGTAGAGCCCAATTCCAACATCCGAAATTCTCTGCTAGGCCCGCTTCCAATATCTGAACACTGTATCAATAACTACACTCGGCACCAAAATATGACTGCATACTATACCTTGCACTATTTTACTTATAGGACCACAACAATATTCTCTGATCAAATTAGTCAAAATTCCACGAATCTAATGCTCCCATGACACCGCATGACATACATGGGTCTTATTCTAACTCTTACAATACCGACACAATGGAAGAGATGTGTAGAAATTCATAACTAACTGCTGAATCAATAATCATTGGGTCTATACCCCTGACAAGAACTATCAGCCTATTCTGAGCCAAATAATGGTCTTATATCCTTAGTATACTTCATATAATCAAACTGTACTGATCCTGAATTCAATGATCTCGTCTCACCCAGTACGAGCTGCTCAGTCAATAAGACATCCCGACATGACCAAAAACCTCATATGATGCTACAATGTGCCAATATGCTACCATATCGAATGCGATACAATGGAAAACGAATTCTGGGAGGAACTATTCAACTCACGCACTACAATAGACTTTCCTTAGAAAATGGGAAACAAAGCATATAAAAATAGCATATAGAAAACTGTACTCACATCACTCTGTTGCGACGGGCAACCCGATCCAAATAACATACACATGGCGGCGTGCCATCCGGCCCACACTTAGAATTCACATAAGGAGATATACATTGAGCTAAATTGCTCATTATAATAAAATACCAAGTATCGGTCACAAGCATGCTAAGTTCATAATATCATCATTGGGGGAACATATAGTGCCATAAGCTACAAAACTCAACCACATCCGAGGTGCGATACATGATTTGAATCTCAAGAGCCATCTTGCTCGCATAACCTCACCTCTATGCGGAGCCTCATCACATAAAAAATTCACCAACCCACCTTACAACTGGCACGGTACAATACATCATTACATGAAATAGCTGACGATAAAATAACACCCTGACTACTCTTCCATAAGGACCACATTACTGAAATGAATACATCTGCTCTGATTTAGAGGCCATATTCCCATTTAGATCCATCCACATACCTCAAGCTAATTCTGATCGCACTGAACTAGGCTAATAACATTTCAAAGATCCATACTAACTTCCCTCTCCTCATAACACACAAGAATCACCATCACAACCGGAGTAATCCCCCACAGTCCACAACACAATAAACTGAGTGCCCTCTTGGCATCAAATTCTCAATTTAACGACACCATCACAACCTTCATACTTGGTTTAAATCTTTAGTCAATCAAGTGACTACATGCCACACTTATACAATCTCCCTATGGGACACGCCCCCACAACCTACCATAACAAATAACCGGGTCGTACCTCCAAACCACTGGCTGCACTAACGCTGAAAAGCGATCAAGAATCATTAACCAGGAGGCAAAGCCCTTTTTACAAAGCAGCGATCTCAGGTGACGCTGAAGACAATACCAATTTGCCTCAAACTTTGAAACTCCTTTCCTGCTCATCCGAGGTCGTGACATCCTTGTCAACACCAAACTGTTGGAAACACGTTCTCAAGGCTTTATACTAAAACGTGTGTTCTTATGAGTAGGTTTTGATGAATGACAAACAAGCGCAAATTGATATATGCGAAGTTCAAGTACAAGCGCACAATTGGTGGATAACGAGATTCAAGCACAAGACAAAGTTTTATAGTTTAAATGAGTCGTTCTTAATTGTGTTCCTGATTCTACAACTTGACTCATGATATGGCTTCTCTCGTAAAACTATTTTTTCCAAAATCATGCATATTTAATTTAATGCTAAATGATTTTAAATCATGGATATTTTCATTAGTCAAAATGATTTTTATACATGCCTCTAAAAACTGGACTAAGATAATCGATTATGTACTTATGATAATCGATTATGTTGAGCCAAGACTGCATGACAATAGATTGTGAACTAATGACAATCGATTGTGTTAAGGCAGTGAGCATCAGGTTTTTCAAACCTGCATGACAATCGATTGTGAACCTTATGACAATCGATTGTGATGAGGCAGTGTCCATCAAGGTTTTTCAAAACTCAGAATAATCGATTGTGAAGCTAATGACAATCGATTGTGAAGAGGCAGTGTCCATCAAAGTTTTTCAAAACTCAGAATAATCGGTTGTGAAGCTAATGACAATCGATTGTGAAGAGACAGTGTCCTTCAGATTTTTCAAAGTCACAAAATAATCGATTGTGAACATATGACAATCGATTGCGTTGAGACAGTGTCTTCCAGACTTTTTCAAAGTTATTAAATAATCGATTGTGAGTATATAACAATCGATTGTCACGAGGCAGTGTCTAAATTGATTTTTCAAGACTGATATATAATCGATTGTTAGCTTAGTATAATCGATTGTATAACTAACCGTTGCCAAAATGTTTTCAAATACCGTCAGGTAATCTATTGTTGATTTTGTACAATCGATTGTTGATATTAAAATCTGAAAAAGATTTTTTGAACGTTGCTGAATAATCGATTGTTGATTTTGTACAATCGATTGTTGAAATTAAAATCTGGAAAGGATTTTTTGAACGTTGCTGAATAATCGATTATTGATTTGGTAGAATCGATTTTTTACGTAAAATCTGGAAATGATTTTTTGAACATTGCCAATAATCGATTGTTGATCTTGGACAATCGATTGTTAAGCGTAAAATCTGGGATTGATTTTTGGAACGATTGGCAAACAATCGATTGTGGCTTCTTGACAATCGATTGTCACTCAGTAAAATCAGCAACTCTTAATTGACAATTAGACAACGGTAATGCCAAGTTTTTCAACTATAAATACAGCTTCATTTCAGTGTTTTAAACACAACGACACACAACAACTGATCATTCTATTGCTATAAGCTTGCATACTATTATTTATCATTTTATATTCATTTCATAAAGTTATTGAGAGCCAAAGTTTTGTCCATAGTTGTTGTGATCTTGAGCTTACTTCTTTTACTCATATCTACTCATTAAGGAGTGCTTTGTTTGAGTGTTTAGTGTTTTGTACACTTGTAAGAGAATTGTGATTCTCTTGTTGTAAGGAACTTGTGTTTCCTTGGTTGAAGTCTTGGAGTGTTGTATCTCCGAGCAAAGGTGTTAAGGCTTGTGTCCTTAAGTTGTAAAGGTTGGTTAGGCACCTGTAAGCTTAACAGTGAAGTCTTGGAGTGTTGTATCTCCGAGCAAAGGTGTTAAGGCTTGTGTCCTTAAGCTGTAAAGGTTTGTTGAGCACCCGTAAGCTTGACAAGTTAGTGGAAAATCTCGAGAGAGTCTCTCGGGGACTGGACTAGCCACATGTTGTGGTGAACCAGAATACATCGGTGCGTACTTTATTATTTATCGCACTTATTTACTTTCTGCAATTTTTTAATTCCGCAAAGTTTATGCTAATTTTTATTATAACGCTATTCACCCCCCTCTAGCGTTAAGCGTATTATCTAACAATTGGTATCAGAGCCCAACTCTCTGAAGACTTAACAGTTTGAGAGAAACTTCCATGGCTTCTACTCGTTATTCTTTTGCAGGAATAGAGGAAGGACAGTGCTCCACCCGACCACCACTATTCAACGGTACAAACTATGCGTACTGGAAGGAGAGGATGAAAATCTTCGTTCAAGCAAACAATTTTCATCTCTGGAAGGTGATAACAAAGGGAAATCAAATTCCAACCAAAAAGGTTGAAAACGAATGGGTTCCCAAGTCCGAAGAAGAATATGACGCGGATGATATCCGAAAGGTTCAAAATAATGCTAAAGCAATTAATTTATTATATTGTGCTGTAAATGCTGACGATTACAGGAAAATATCGTGTTGCACAACGGCAAAGAAAATGTGGGACAAGCTGGAAATTACGTACGAAGGTACGGACCAGGTAAGGGAAGCTAAAATTGATTTCCTAACCCATGCTTATGAATTATTTCACATGAAGGAAGGTGAAAAGGTGGATGAAATGGTCGAACGATTTTCAATAATCGTAAATGACCTACATGCCCTCAAGAAGACATTCACGGATAGAGAACTTGTTCGAAAAATTCTTAGAAGTCTCACTCCGGCATGGCGATCAAAGGCCGACGCAATCCAAGAATCCATTGGCGTCTCAAATGTCACCGTCGACGCATTAAGAGGTAACCTTAAGACTTATGAATCTACAATACTTAACCCTCTTGTTGATGATCAAAGGAGGCAAAGAATAGCGCTTAAGGCAAGCACAAGCCAACCTCAAGTTGATGAGGACGGAGACAACGAGTTTGGACTCGTTATCAAAAGATTTCAAAAGTTCATGCGAAAGGAGTATGAACGAAAGGGCAAAAAGCAAGGCGAGCAAATAAAGTGCTATGAATGCGGTGAAACCGGGCACATCAAATCAAATTGCCCAAACATCAAAAAGGAGAAGAAACCTTTTAAGAAGCAACGTGCATACATTTCTTGGGGAGGAGACTCCGGAGATGAGTCAAGCGAAGAAGAAGAAGACGAAGCCGCAAACCTTTGTCTTATGGCGCAAGAAAACAAGCAAGATGAGGAATGTCAAATCTCTTCTAAAAACTTCTTTACTCTTGAAAAAATGCGAACTGCTTTTGATGAGCTATATACTGAATTTATTAAAGCTTCAAAAACTGTCAAGAGCATAAAAGAAAATGCTTCTCTAAAAGAAAAAGATTTTCAAAAACAGCTTTCTTTGAAAGAAAAGGAGTTAGAAAAACTGGTTTTAGAAAATGAGAAGCTGAAAGAGGAAAACAAGTTTTTCGGAAAAAGAAGCGCCGACAAGCCCGAAAGTTCTATTAAAAATTGTTCTTCTTGCATGCATCTGGAAAATGAGGTAGATAGACTTAAAGGTACCTTAGATAAGTTTAATTATTCCCACAAAAATTTGAATAAGGTCCTTGTTAATTTGAAATCAACCAAGCATGGCATAGGCGTTAAGAATGAGCCTAAAGAAAAGGTTGACGCCAAACCCCAACCACCTAAGGCTCAACCTAGGATTAATAAAACAAATGCTTATCGTAGAAAGAGCAATCCTAGAACAAATATGCATGCTAGAACAAATATTGAACATTTTAGAAGACCTAGAAATGACTTACCACCTAGAAATGATGCATATTCTATGCCAAACACTAGAAGGAGTTTTGAACCTTTTAGAACATCTAGACATGACCATTACTCTAGAAATGCTGCTCATTTTAGAACTAATAGTAGGAGAAATGGTTCTCATGAAATGCGCAATAGTCATAATGAAAATAGAGTAATTCATTTTCGTCCATCAAGTTACTATGAACCTAGAAGGATGCATAACCCCAACGTGACTTGTCATTATTGTAGACTCATTGGTCATATTGCCCCTGCATGTTTTACACGACATAGACATATCACCCAATCACATCATTATGATATGCCTAACCCTCAAGGACCCAAAATGGCATGGGTACCTCAACGCATTAATTTGTTTTGTAGGTATGTTTGAAGGGATTAAGTGTACTATGGTACCTTGATAGTGGATGCTCCAAGCACATGACAGGAGACGAATCCAAATTCCTTCAACTAGAACACAAAGAAGGAGGAAGTGTTATTTTTGGTGACAACAATAAAGGAAAGATTATCGGCATCGGATCGGTCAGTAAGGATGAAAATTCTTCTATTAAGCATATATTACTTGTTAAAGGTTTAAAGCATAATCTCTTGAGCATAAGTCAATTATGTGACAAGGGAAATCTTGCCTTATTTGATTCGGATGAATGCTTAGTATTTAGACGTAGTGATTTCAAAATTATCCTTCGTGGTTTTAGAGTGGATAATATTTACATGGTTGATCTTGTTAATTCCTCACCCGAATATGTGGATTGCCTTATGAGCAAAGAGGATGATACTTGGCTATGGCATCGTAGAGTTGCTCATATAAACATGCATCTTTTGAACAAATTGATTTCACAAAACTTAGTTATTGGTCTTCCCAATTTGAAATTTGAAAATGACTCTATTTGTGATTCTTGTCAAAAAGGGAAGCAAACAAAAGCATCTTTCAAATCCAAAAATATTGTTTCAACTTCTAGACCATTGCAATTGCGTCACATGGATTTATTTGGACCATCTCGCATTGAAAGTCTAGGAAGAAATCGTTATGCTTTTGTGATTGTTGATGATTATTCTAGATTTACTTGGACTTTATTTCTTGCCAATAAAAGTGATGCTTTTCAGAATTTTAAATATTTTCTTAAGCGTGTTCAAAACGAGAAGGAAACAACCGTCACTTCAATTAGAAGTGATCATGGGGGGAGAGTTTGATCACAATCTCTTTGCGGACTTTTGTGACGAACTCGGTATCGAGCATACCTTTTCCGCTCCATGTACACCATAACAAAATGGGGTGGTGGAAAGGAAAAATAGGTGTCTCGAAGAGATGGCTAGAACCATGCTCGAAGAGGCTAAGATTCCCAAACATTTTTGGGCGGATCCCGTGAGTACCGCATGCTACATCTTAAATAGAGTAGTCATAAGGCCTATACTCATGAAAACTCCCTATGAACTCTATAAGGGAAGGAAACCAAATATCTCCCATTTTAGAGTATTCGGTTGTAAATGTTTTATTCATAACAATGGCAAAGATCAATTGGGAAAATTTGATGCTAAGTCCGATAAGGGAATTTTCATTGGTTATTCTTCACGTAGCAAAGCATATAGGGTTTTTAATAAAAGAACCGAAACTGTGGAGGAATCCCCTCATGTTGTATTTGCCGAAAATAATGCTCGCTTGGCGAGAAAGGATTCTGGTTTTGATCTTGCAGGTATTTTAGATAGCTTGAAAGACAAAATACAAGAGGAAACGCCTAAGGAAAATAAAGATGAAATCTTGGAACAACCAATGGAGGAAGCGCCACAATTGGAGAAAGAAACGACAATGCCTAACAAATGGAGGACAATCAAAGATCACCCTCTTGAACATGTAATTGGCGACGTCGGAGAAAAGGTAAGTACCCGAAACTCCCTTAAGAACACCTTAGGACATACTGCTTTTGTGTCTCAAATTGAACCAACAACCTTCTCCGAAGCAATTGGGGATGAATTTTGGACCTTGACAATTCAAGAGGAGCTTAACCAATTCAAACGGAATGACGTTTGGGATTTGGTGCCAAGACCCGAAAATCATACCATAATTGGTACGAAATGGGTTTTTCGAAACAAACTAGATGAAAATGGTGTAATCACTAGAAACAAAGCTAGGCTTGTAGCAAAAGGCTATAATCAAGAAGAGGGTATTGACTATGAAGAAACGTATGCTCCCGTAGCTAGATTAGAAGCTATTCGTCTATTGCTCGCTTTTGCCTCTTCTATGAATTTCAATTTATATCAAATGGATGTGAAAAGTGCTTTTCTAAATGGTGTTATACAAGAAGAAGTTTATGCTGAACAATCCCCCGATTTTGAAGATTTTAAATCTCCCGATCATGTTTTCAAACTCAAAAAGGCTCTCTATGGTTTAAAACAAGCTCCCCGAGCTTGGTATGAAAGATTGAGTAAATTTCTATTGGAAAATGATTTCATTAGGGGGAAAGTTGACACCACCCTTTTTGTTAAGCATAAAAACAATAATATTTTATTAGTTCAAATATATGTGGATGATATCATATTTGGTGCTACTAACAATGTCTTATGCAAGGAATTTTCCGACTTAATGACAAGCGAATTTGAGATGTCTATGATAGGTGAGCTAACATTCTTTTTGGGATTACAAGTAAAGCAAATGAAAGAAGGTACGTTCATTTGCCAAGCCAAATATTGCAAAGAATTGCTGAAACGATTTGAAATGAACAATGCAAAAGCAATGGCGACTCCCATGAGCACATCCGATCATCTAGACAAAGATGAGAAAGGTAAGGAAGTCGACACTAAGAAGTATCGAGGTATGATTGGCTCTCTTCTCTATCTTACTGCTAGTCGTCCGGACATCATGTTTAGCGTGTGCTTATGCGCCCGTTATCAATCGTGTCCGAAGGAGTCTCACCTTACTGCGGTAAAACGGATTTTGAAGTACCTTGTTGGTACTACAAATGTGGGTCTATGGTACCCCAAAGGTTCTTCATGCCAACTCGTTGACTATTCCGACTCCGATTTTGCTGGATGCAAATTGGACCGCAAGAGCACTAGTGGCACTTGCCATTTGCTCGGTAGCTCTCTCGTTTCTTGGTTTAGCAAGAAACAAGTAAGTGTTGCATTGTCCACGACCGAGGCTGAATATGTAGCCACGGGGAGTTGTTGCGCTCAAATCCTCTGGATGAAACAACTCTTGGACTATGGCCTAAGTCTTGGCCATATCCCTCTTAAATGTGATAATACTAGTGCCATATGCTTGACGAAGAACCCCGTTCTTCATTCGCGAACAAAACACATTGAAATTAGACATCATTTTATAAGAGATCACGTTCTCAAGGGCGATGTCGAAATCGAATTTGTTGAAACCAAAGACCAATTGGCCGACATCTTTACTAAGCCCTTAGAGAAAGAGTCCTTCTTCCGAATTCGTAGTGAACTCGGGATTCTTGACTCCACGTTGATCTAAGTCATGCATTGCATCTTTTTATCTTACATGATTTCTAACTTGAGCGTCGGAGACGTCTAACGAATTTTTGCAGGTATCGCCCTAAAGGTAGGGGGAATTATAAAGCATGACGCGCAATAATCAAGTCTTCTTCAGAAAAATCGGTTTCTGTCGTCCAATAATCGATATCTCGTATCAATAATCGATTGTTCTGCTATTACTTGAGTTATTGTACTCTCTTTATGTAATCATGTTTTCTTTCCAATAAATAGACAAGTTTTATTTACATCTTTGGCATCTTCTTATATTATTTTTGCTAATGGCAAAAGGGGGAAGATAACGGGTATGCACTCTCAATATTTATAAGCTTAAATTGAGGGGGAACTAATCGCATACTTATTGCATATCTTTACTTGTCTTGAATCGTCATTATAAATTATTTAAGTTGCATATCCCGCTTAAAGTTTGCCATTATCAAAAAGGGGGAAATTGTTGGAAACACGTTCTCAAGGCTTTATACTAAAACGTGTGTTCTAATGTGTAGGTTTTGATGAATGACAAACAAGCGCAAATTGATATATGCGAAGTTCAAGTACAAGCGCACAATTGGTGGATAACGAGATTCAAGCACAAGACAAAGTTTTATAGTTTAAATGAGTTGTTCTTAATTGTGTTCTTGATTCTACAACTTGAATCATGATATGGCTTCTCTCGTAAAACTATTTTTTCCAAAATCATGCATATTTAATTTAATGCTAAATGATTTTAAATCATGCATATTTTCATTAGTCAAAATGATTTTTATACATGCCTCTAAAAACTGGACTAAGATAATCGATTATGTACTTATGATAATCGATTATGTTGAGCCAAGACTGCATGACAATCGATTGTGAACTAATGACAATCGATTGTGTTAAGGCAGTGAGCATCAGGTTTTTCAAACCTGCATGACAATCGATTGTGAACCTTATGACAATCGATTGTGATGAGGCAGTGTCCATCAAAGTTTTTCAAAACTCAGAATAATCGATTGTGAAGCTAATGACAATCGATTGTGAAAAGGCAGTGTCCATCAAAGTTTTTCAAAACTCAGAATAATCGATTGTGAAGCTAATGACAATCGATTGTGAAGAGACAATGTCCTTCAGATTTTTCAAAGTCACAAAATAATTGATTGTGAACATATGACAATCGATTGCGTTGAGACAGTGTCTTCCAGACTTTTTCAAAGTTATTAAATAATCGATTGTGAGTATATAAAAATCGATTGTCACGAGGCAGTGTCTAAATTGATTTTTCAAGACTGATATATAATCGATTGATAGCTTAGTATAATCGATTGTATAACTAACCGTTGCCAAAATGTTTTCAAATACCGTCAGGTAATCGATTGTTGATTTTGTACAATCGAATGTTGATATTAAAATCTTAAAAAGATTTTTTGAACGTTGCTGAATAATCGATTGTTGATTTTGTACAATTGATTGTTGAAATTAAAATCTGGAAAGGATTTTTTTAACGTTGCTGAATAATCGATTATTGATTTGGTATAATCGATTGTTTTACGTAAAATCTGGAAATGATTTTTTGAACATTGCCAATAATCGATTGTTGATCTTGGACAATCGATTGTTAAGCGTAAAATCTTGGATTGATTTTTGGAACGATTGGCAAACAATCGATTGTGGCTTCTTGACAATCGATTGTCACTCAGTAAAATCAACAACTCTTAATTGACAATTAGACAACGGTAATGCCAAGTTTTTCAACTATAAATACAGCTTCATTTCAGTGTTTTAAACACAACAACACACAACAACTGATCATTCTATTGCTATAAGCTTGCATACTATTGTTTATCATTTTATATTCATTTCATAAAGCTTTTGAGAGCCAAAGTCTTGTCCATAGTTGTTGTGATCTTGAGCTTACTTCTTTTACTCATATCTACTCATTAAGGAGTGCTTTGTTTGAGTGTTTAGTGTTTTGTACACTTGTAAGAGAATTGTGATTCTCTTGTTGTAAGGAACTTGTGTTTCCTTGGTTGAAGTCTTGGAGTGTTGTATCTCCGAGCAAAGGTGTTAAGGCTTGTGTCCTTAAGTTGTAAAGGTTGGTTAGGCACCTGTAAGCTTAACAGTGAAGTCTTGGAGTGTTGTATCTCCGAGCAAAGGTGTTAAGGCTTGTGTCCTTAAGCTGTAAAGATTTGTTGAGCACCCGTAAGCTTGACAAGTGAGTGAAAAATCTCGAGAGAGTCTTATCGCACTTATTTACTTCCTGCAATTTTTTAATTCCGCAAAGTTTACGCTAATTTTTATTATAACGCTATTCACCCCCCCTCTAGCGTTAAGCGTATTATCTAACACAAACTGCAACCTTGGTCTTCACTTCAAAATCCATACTACGCACTGCATCCAACATGCCAATATACGACAGAACACATTTTTCCATTATTGCTTCAGAACACTATTAGATTAACACATCATCATATAAAACTTTCCACCTAACTTACTTCAGGAGGACCATAGCAACACACGAGTGAATTCTCATGACCGTAGAATATACAAATCTCTAAGTAGTGGTCTACACCACCATAGACCTTTCGGGATCCACCTCCACATAACAGGCCACAATGGTAGAATACTTTTTGAATAACACTAACTACGACGATCGACATGCCTCACATGCAGCTTCACAATTCACTTGCATAGCATGGTCACACTAAAAGAACTGATCATTACCAGCAACATGCCAATTCGACTATGGCTAACCACTTCGTCTTCTTCAAATTTGTTCTTGATTGCCATAGAAACAATGATAACTCTATTCAACACTTAACATGCTCTATCCACACTTATCCCGAATGAACCTGAATACGAGACCATGTTGTCTCAAATCTCACGAACCATTTTCTACCTCCCAATTGCTATATCGCAAGCCAAAACATCATAGAACATTCTGTGCCTCTTCTCATAGGCTGTTATCAAGCTTGATTCTTAACTATACCTATAGACTCAAAATCATTAGGCATCACACTTTACCCATCTGAATCCATTAGGACCATTGCTGAGAGCCGCCCGCTCTAACTTGGCCCGAATATAATCAACTCCATGATTCTTCTAGCACAAGCATACCCTCTCAACGGAACACCTAACAGAATTAATCCCCAAGTCTAAAAATGAGCCAACAAGGCCAACCATAGCACACCTTTAACAATCCTTTTGCTCAAATTACCACTTATGCTCTTTTTCCGTTGCTAAAATAACTTACCAATATGTCGATAACCCGAAACCTTACAAGAAGATAACCATACAACCCAATTAAAGGCGGTGGGACTCTCCCACTTGCTTTTGAAGCCATTTATTACACAACTCTGGAATTTGCTAAGATTCTTCTCTTATTGACACAACCTTGCGGAATCAACCGCCAAAATTCTCAAAATCTTTCTGTAAAACCCCATTTTTATATTCTGAATCATCAAACACATTCGCACGACCAATCCTTTCGCTGTATAGCCATTTGAATTCTTCGCCGAAGCCTCGTCAACCACGTGACCGCTAACCTGATCACATGGAATAACCCACCTACGGAAATCACTTTTCAACATCTTCCAACGCTGCTGCATAGGGTACAATCACCATGATATCATAACCCATCCTGATCCGAGCTAACCCTCTAGCTGCATAAGTCCTTTCACCCCTCGTGGACATCAATTAAATATGCGGAAACATCCTTCCAATTCAAAGTTATGTTGTATCCTTCTTCATTTCAAGCAACTCCTTTCCGTTATGCCAAGTCTCCTAACGCATAATAGCTCATACTTCAGGTTAAATTCATAGACCCCAATCACCAATCACTAATATTCTCAAATCCCTCTAAACTCTCCTTAAAGTACGTGGTCATCCTACTACAAAGACCATATGCAACTCCTCCACTCTCCTAGTTTGGGAAAACCCGCTTTCTTAATCAGCTACTCGACCTTCGCTTCAGATACCTTGCCTTTTAGAATTTTTTAACACCGCCTGACGCTTCCCACATGTCCTTCCTCATCCTTTGCAATTTAGTTGTTGCATTAGATAAAATCCTTCTTCATAGCTCTTGGAATCACAAACGCTACTGACTTGAACCTTTCTAAATATCATCTTTCTCGAGTCGTCGACATTGGAAACACCGGTTCAATCCTAAACCACCGCACTACGCGATCTTTGACAATCGCTTCTTCAATACTATCTCACCATTTCCTGCTCCCAAGGCGAATTTTAGAAGATTATAACACCGGCAAACTTATTAAATTCAATAGGGACAACAACACATCATCATATGAGGAAACTCCACCACATTTGCAACACCAAGCTTCACTACTCCGTCAGCCAAAATCTGGACATTTATAGGCCAATTGTTTTTCCCCTGCTGGGAATTACATACCAAATCTCTAGATCATGCCTTGAGTAAACCTCCCTTCAAGTCATTCACTGCCTCGACACGTAGGCAAGCATCCCACCATCATATTAATACTGCGGAACAATCGTTCATAAGCATCATGGCAACTTGTGCCTCGTCTCATAGCCCTCATATGTACCGCTACTGAGCTGAAGCACTAGAGTGTCCTTCCACAAAGCGACGATAATAGTCCGATCAACTATACCAAGAGCAACATCCTGTATCACATATGTAGTACCATTATGGTTCTTTAATTCTCGATTTATAATAAGCGAGTTGCGTCGTGTAAGATTGAGCAGGAATGAATTAAAGGCATATGCTCCGAAGGATCAAGTCGCACTATATGGAATCAAGAAGGGAAGTACTCGTAACAGTCTTGCAGCCTTCCGAGGATAAGTACAGACATTTCCGTACCGATACACGAGACTCTACTAGATTTGCTCGTGACTCGTGAGACCCTAGGAACCTAGTGCTCTAATACCATGTTGTCTTGACCCAAAATATACTAAGGGTCATGGTGGCACCGGACATCGCTGTCAGACAAGCCAACCCAAATACTTGATGAAGTTCTCATTTTAACAATCTTGAAAGCTAAGATTTCCTTCAATTTTTATAAATAAATAAAAAGAAGATAATCACTTCAACTCCAATTAAATGATAACCAATTAATACAAAATATTTCAAAACCATCCCAGAAACTGGTGTCACAAGTTCATGAGCATTTAGTAAGAAGGAAATAAAATACAACACCCGTCCGGAATATATTGGATAGAAAGTAAATACAATATACTGGAAGGGACTATACTAGCTGCGGACCACCACAAATAATTTAACTCACCTAGTCCCAGAATCTTCCATGCTGCTACGCCCAGTAGGCTACTAATGACACATGAGCCTGTGAAAAAAAATGCATAGAAGTGTAGTATGAGTATAAAGAAACAACATGTACTTAGTAAGTATCCCATCTAATCTTGAAGAAGTAGAGATGAGAGGTCGATTTTGACACTTACTAAGGGTCCAATAATGTGATGTCAATAATACATTATATCGTGGACTTTTATAAACATAATTTTTAGTCCAATAGAAGGAAACAAGTACACCATTATTTCTTTTATAGGAAATTTCCAAAATCCCTTTTCGTTATCTATCCAAATATTCTCAAGCCATGATGAGGCAACAACAACTTTAATAATTTCAAGGCAGCAATACAAGCATGCGAAAATCATGCCGAGGTGTACGGCCCGCTCCAACAGAAAATAAACTATGCATTGCCGAGGGTCGAATGACGTGAACGATAGATGCATCTAAGGCGTTTGACCCATTCAAAAAATAAACACACACAAGCAGTCAATCAAGAAGTCTACACGAAGCAATTATCCAATGAAAACAAATCGTCTTTTAATCATTTAAGAAAAATGAAGTTTTGTCTGTTTAGAAATTCATTTACTAATTTGACATGATTTAAGCAATTCAAGCTTTCAATAAGTTCACATCCAAGTATAGCATGCTTTTCGACCTTAGACTACCCGAACAATAGCATAATAGTAGCTACGCACGGACTCTCGTCACCTCGTGCGTACTTAGCCCCCATAAATAGGAGCACATAACCAATTAACTCACCTATGGGGACAATTCCCTTTTACAAGTTCAGAAAGGAGACTCACCTCGCTCTGAAGTTCCATAACCGGCATTCCATGCCCTTTGAAAGACTCAAATCGATGCAAAAATGCTCCAAAGCTAGCCAATAATTATGTAAACCCATTAATTTAATTTAATATTTTTCCTTTTCAAGTCCCTCCCTCAAAATTAAAAACTCTAAACTCTTATCTCTGCAAATAAAAAATTACAAACCCTTCTCTCTCTTCGAGGTAGTAATATCTATTGATTCCGACAAACGACGACTGAGAATTTTTCTTTGTCATAAGTTATCATAATCGTTAAGTTTGTAAAGAATTGTACGTTAAAATTTGTCGTCAGTAATTGACATATTTAAATACAGTATTTTCTCGTTCCACTTAAATCCTAGATCCGCCGCTGGTTCTATGTCGGGTATTCCCTCATGGTTACTCTGGCTGTATCATGACGCACCTTCTAACCTACTTATTTATAATAATATAATAAAAAAAATACATTATGTTAGTACCCGATCAAATAAGATATTGGATATCTATCACTGCCCATTGATTTGGGTCGCGATATGAGACACGATATAAGTATCCTCCATGTCCATCCATGTAAAACACGATCGAAAAATAAGGTGACATTAATTATTGGTTAGCTGGCAAAAACAACACACATAGTAAGTAACCTAATCATCAATTTTCAAAATTTGAAAAGGAGAAAAGGTTAAACAAAACAAATTAGGAAAGGTGTCATCTTCTTTGAATACATTTACTTAGATGATCTTTTAACTATTTGAAAGTATCTAGTAAAGTCATGTTTATTTTGTTTGTAAAATAAAAAGTTATTTGACTATTTTTATCGAAAAAGCATTCAATTAGATTTCTCAAAGTTTTGGTAATCAAATACCTATTTTACCCTCTAAATTATCAATTCTTAATTTTTTATATAATATACTATGATATTTTTTTTGTTTACTCTATATTATGGACTTACCTATAGAACATATAAATCTTATTTCATAAAGTAAAAAATGAAAGCAAAATCATACATATATGTCACTATCCAATTTAGGACATGATCGATGCCTAGGAGTAAATGCCCCCAAGTAAGTCTTATCGGTGTTTTACAGAAAATCGGACAGAGTTTTTCCTATTTTAGGACTATCCAAAAATAATTTCCCGTCTCAACCTCAACAACTAATCATTCTAATATCAAACCAACCAACCAATAACTTATCAATAAATCAAAACAAGTCTCCACCATTAATAATCAATCCACTAACAAGCAGACTCCTAATTTATCTCCAAATTTGATAAGAAAATGCAATACTCATCATAAGTCTATAATAACGAAGAATAACCATGACACTAACAAATGATTATGGAGTGACTCTAAGAGTTTCAAGAAAAGATCATAAAAATAAATAAAATTTCCGCCCACGCGAACAGGTGCGAGACTCACCAGTAACTATTAACATGTGCTTTCTAATTAACGAAATCATCGCCTACGTCAATTATTGCCTATGTAAGAAAAATAGCGGGGAGCGAATCGCTAGCTCAGTGAGTAATAACACTTAACCAGAACCGCTTTTAACGGGGACAAATCAGAAAACAAGCTAGTATATTAATAAAAAAATATCATAAGAATACCCTTTCTAAAACAATAAATATAATCAATCTATTTATGTATTTCTTGCAACATAAATCAAATTAACAAATAGGTAATAAACTCGATAAAAACTGTCTCATAGCAAATCTTTATATTTACGAGATTTCCAAGAAAAGATCATGTACTATGTATCATTGTATAGACCCCTTCTTAAAATGAGTCAAATGTAATTGTAGTTCCCTACTCGAGGGAAAAACTGTAACTGTATGTTAGTTCTATCTTCCCACTAGCGAGGTTTATAACTGTACTTGATAATCGGTAAATACAAGATGCACTAGGTCTAACGAACCCGCTGTTAGCTACGAGATCCTTCAAAGTCTCCTCTCATTTATACTTCTTCTCTTAACTAGTAAATATTTGTAAGAAATCATTTTCAAAATAATTAAGGGCGTATCAATTCTTATCAAATCATGTAAATCCATTTCGGTAACGGTAACTATATCTCAAGTAACAGTAAATTACGTAACATTTTAAATAATGGTAAATATTTCCAGTAAACTGTTTAGTACTATATCAAGTAAAGGACTTGTCCCACATGCAATTCCAAATATTGGTACACATTTTATTTCAAAGTAACCTATAAACCCATGCAGGTTATGAAAACACAAATTGTAATAAGATTACTATTCACAGTCTCATGCCGATATCAAATGCTTCACCTCGAGCAAACGTATAATTTCCTCCGATGAATCTATAATCACATAATATTGATCTCGTGTCAATTGCCTCATTTAGACTAATTCATCACTGGTTTAGAATATCCAATCCTTCGAGTTTTATGTATCATCAATTTGTCGAATTACATTTATCCATGAGTAATTTAGATTAGTCCAAAATCTTCTTTTAGGGAAAAACATTTATATAGTTTATTACATGTACTATTCAATTTCCTTAGTTATGTGTATAAGTTGAAACTCAATTAAATCGAACTGTTGTCCATAATATATTTTTTTGTATTTAATTTTCCATTCCTTATGAAATCCTATAAATACATAAATTGGAATTTAAAGAAATCCACCTGAATACTGAAGAAGAATAAAAAAAAGGAGAAAATTGACCTTTTTGTGCCGAAAAATTATTTTGCTTGAAATTGCAATATATGTTCAGTTCTCCTTCCTTTTTTATTGTAAATATTAATGTTAAAAGCTTATTTTTTCGCACTTTTGCTTGTAAAAGTTATTGCAGCAACTACTCTTTCTTCGTCTTCTCCGTTGTTCCTCCTTTACGTTTTTTTCCCACTGTTACAACTTTTGTTTTAGCTGCAATAAGGTTGCATTTCCTTTTTCCCCCAAATCCTTTTTTTGATTTCTTTTAAAATCTTACAAGGTTAAGGACCCAAATCTTCTTTTTGGTTTAAGTTATGCCACTTCTATTGAATATAACCTAACTAGCCTTTTTTTTAATCCTTTTCCTTTAATTAGTCTGTTCTCCTTTTTTTGCAAATTACTTAACTACCCTTATTATTATTTTTGTAATGGGAGGTATTACAATATATTATATTGAAACAAGCAAAATTTTCAAACATATATAATATATATTATAAGTATACCTTCATTTTATATATTACATGCATGTTATATGCCCTTTAAAAGCTTCTATTTTCTTTCCTTCTCAATTGTGTAAATAATTTTTTGAGTTTTTTTGTTATTATCAAGATTATTGGTATGAACAAATTATTCTAATCAATACTTTTATCGCTCTCAATTATTTTATTTATTAATTATAGGTGCTTAAACTCTTACTTTATAATTCAAATATAATTTTTTGATATAATATTTATGTGATTTTAAAAAATTACTTATCAAAACAAGGTACATGTAAAACACATGTACGTGAAGACAAGTTAGATAATAGTTAAATAGATGGATGAACTGTTTGTATTAATTTCAGTAGCATTTGACATATTGCACAAATTCGGTATTGATCAGCAACCCAATTAGAATTTATCTGGTCAATAGTTCAAATGATACTGCATTAACCATAAAGAATATTCTCCTTGCAGTTTGAGATTGTAAATTATAGTTATGTTTTTTTTAAAAAAATTACTATTTTATTCATATATACATGATATTTTAAATTTATAAATAAGTTTTATTTGTTTATTCTATAGGTAAATTCATAATATAGAGTGAAATAAAAAAAATTCTAACTTTAAAAAAGATAAAAGTTGATAATTTAGAATGTAATACAAATTTAGCAACCAAAAATTTGAAAAATCTATTTAAGTGATTTTCTGAATACTATTGAAAGTTAAGTGACCTTTCTGTTACAAACAAATTTTACTTGATAATTTCGAATAGTATCTTTCAAATATTACTACTTGAGTGGTAGACTCCATTATTTTTTGCTTCATTAAAATAATACTCAATCTTTTGAAAGAGGGATTATTCAACAATGTATGCTCATAAAAGATTTGTATGTGGACTCACTTTATTCTTCTATGTACAACGTTTGTATATCGTATTATAAAGATTTAAAATATTATTACATGTGACCATATATGTCACATATAATTACTAGATGTAAATAATTTCGATTGCAAATTAAAAGTTCTTTGCCAAATAATATTCTATCTTTTGAAAATGGACTCAGAGAGATTATTAAATATGTTGTATTATAAGATTCAAAAAATAATTACATGTGACCGTACTTGTCTCTTCAACAGATACTAAACAATTTAATTATTTTATTAATTTCTCACAAATTTAAACACAAGCTTTTAATTTGAAGCAATTCGAGAATATTTCGAAGCTCAAAATATTGGAAAACAAGTTTTTTTTACCTTTTAGAAATACAAACACGTTGGGTTGTTTAGTTTGAAAACGAAAATTTTCTCAGTAGAAATCCGAAGTGCTATTCCAAAAGTTAATCGAAACAATCAATGAGAAAATAAAAAATTAACCTAAAATGAAGAAAAGAAAATTAAAAGAGCGAACCACGAAGGGGTTTAGGCCAAGTTCCCTTCGACCCCCCAAGTTTTCTGCCCTACCCTACCCACGCTTGCTCCTCTCGTGTTTTCTTCTTCCTCGTCAGCCTCTGTAGGTGCAGAGACCTTCTTCATTTTCTTGAACCTTAGCCTAAGATTCTTGAATTTAAACATAAAGTGATCACTTTCAGAATTTTTTCTCTCTCTCCAGTCCATGAGAATCTGAGTTGATAAAGGCATGCCCTTTAACACATTCACTACCAAACAGTTCATCAGCTCGAACCTAATCCCATGTAAGTCTTTCTCTAACTTCACCATTCACCGCTTCTTTTCAGCTCTTTCTAACCCTTCTCATACTGACCATGAAATAGAAGCAGCCCCTTCTGATAGTTCTTTTGAAGTTGCCCCAAATCCCAAGTTGGGTTCTCCTGAAACTGAAATAAAAATGCCCCCTTTTGATAATTCACTTAATGTTTCCTCAAAGCTCAAGTTGGGTTCTTGTGAAACTGAAATGAAAATGCCCCCTTTTGGTAATTCATTTAAATTTGCTCCAAAACCCAAGTTGGGTTCTTGTGAAACTGAAATGGAAGTACCAATTTCAGATAAGTTATTTAAAGAGGCCCCAAAGTTAGGTTCTTTCAAAATGGGTGATTCTACATTCTATTCCCTTGTTGAGAAATATGCTAGTTCTGGGGACTTCAGGTCTTTGGAGATGGTTTTTGATAGAATGAAGAGCGAAAAAAGAGTCTTTATTGAGAAGAGTTTTATCTTAGTGTTTAGAGCTTATGGAAAAGCCTGTTTTCCTGAAAAAGCTGTCGAATTGTTTGATAGAATGGTGGATGAGTTTCAATGTAAACGAACCGTGAAGTCGTTTAATTCTGTTCTTAATGTGATAGTTCAGGCAGGCTTATATTGTCGTGCATTAGATTTTTATGCTCGTGTTATAAATAATAGTAACATTATGCCGAATGGGCTTTCTTTTAATTTAGTTATTAAGACTATGTGCAAACTTCGGATGGTTGATAGAGCTATGGAGGTGTTCAGAGAAATTCCCTCTTGGAAATGTGAGCCGGATGTTTATACGTATTGCACTTTGATGGATGGCTTGTGCAAGGATGACCGGATTGATGAGGCGGTTATTCTTTTGGATGAAATGCAGATAGAGGGATGTTTTCCTGTTCCAGTAACATTTAATGTGTTGATTAATGGGCTTTGCAAGAAAGGTGACTTGGCTCGAGCTGCAAAGCTTTTGGATAACATGTTTCTTAAAGGGTGTGTTCCCAATGAAGTGACTTTTAACACACTTATACATGGTTTGTGCCTCAAAGGTAAGTTGGAGAAAGCTGTTAGTTTATTGGATAGAATGGTGTCAAATAAGTTTGTTCCGACTGATGTAACCTATGGAACTATTATCAATGGGTTCGTTAAGCAAGGAAGAGCAACTGACGGCATGCAGATCTTGTTGGCAATGCAGGATAAAGGGCATCTGGCAAATGAATATGTCTACTCAGCGCTAGTTAGTGGGTTGTTTAAAGAGGGACAACCTGAAGTGGCATTAAGAATATGGAAGGAAATGATAGAAAAGGGAGTGAAGCCTAATACAGTTGTTTATTCTTCTTTTATAGATGGCTTGTGTCAAGAAGGCAGACCTGACGAAGCTAAGGAAATCCTTTCGGAGATGATTAAAACGGGTTGCTCTCCCAATGCTTACCCTTACTGCTCTCTGATGAAAGGGTACTTTAAAACTGGTGACAGCAACAAGGCTATATTAGTATGGAGAGAAATGGGGACCAGTGGTATCACATGTAATGAAATCTGTTACAGTGTACTCATCCAGGGATTGTGTCAAGACGGGAAGCTCAAAGAGGCTATGATGATGTGGAAGCAAATGTTAGGCAAAGGATTGGTCCCTGATGCCGTGGCTTATAGTTCAATGATTCATGGCCTTTGCAATGCTGGGTCTGCGGATCAGGGATTGAGACTTTTCAATGAGATGCTATGTAGAGGATCTGATTCTCAGCCTGATGTAATAGCATATAATATAATTCTTAATGCTTTATGCAAGGTGGATAGAGTTTCTCTAGCAATTGATTTTTTGAATACTATGTTGGATCAAGGTTGTGATCCCGATGCAGTTACATGTAATATTTTATTGAAAGCTATAAAAGAAAAAGAAAAAGTATCCCGAGGTGCGGAAGATTTCCTGGATAAACTGGTGCTGCAACTGTACAGGCGGAAGAGAATTGTAGGAGCTTCAAGAATTATAGAAGTGATGCTTCAAAAATTTCTTTATCCCAAGTCCTCTACTTGGGAATTGATTATTCGAGAACTCTGCAAATCGAAGAAGGTTCAAGGAGCTATTAACAAGTGTTGGAGTGACCTTTTCATCTGATATTAGAGGTTAGATATATTTTTTTTGGTTCCAAAAATGCAATATCCTGAAAAAAAATTTCCCATGGGCACATTGCTCCTAGGGTGCAAAAGAGGACACAGACTTGAGATTCTTTCACAAGATCCATTCTGTATATTTTAGCAATTATACAATGAGAGGATAACTGCTTATTTCCAAACAGACACTTGCATCCATAATTTTACATTCTGACTTTTAGTTTGAGCGCATGTCAGTTGAACACATAAGTAACAAAAAATGACATATTTTATTTGGCAAAGCTCTTAAATGAATACAGAACCTTGCAATTATCATAATCTAGCATAGATAAGTTGTTAAGATACTGAAATGAAAGCAAAAATGTCATTGAATGTTTTGTTCTTCACTTTCTTACAATATATGCTAGTTTTGAATCTAAAAGTTCTAATCTACAAATTTGTTACATGTCAGTTTTTACGACACGTCAATATCTCTGGTCATGCATGATCATTTGGAAATGGTTTTGATGAGTCTAAAAAGAGTTCAATTTTACGTTTTCTTTTATATTTGTTTATATTTCTTACTTACCTTTTGCTTCCTCTTGTTTCAATTTGTATCAAGATGGTTGTTTAAATCCTAATACAGATTCATTTAAGTTATTTTCAAGTTATGTAGTATAACATTAAATTATGAGAGTTTAAAAATGCTAACATGTTGTATATGGCATATGAAAATAAGTTACAAATTTTTGTTTGCTTATTTCGTCTTGATATGATATTCCCTGTGGTCGGAGACAGCGGCAATAGCAGGGGTTATCAATTTCCAGTGTACATGCTGATGCCAAATCCTTGGAGTTTTTCTGAAAAGAAGTCAGCATAAAAAATCAATGCAGTTTCTTTTCTTGGAACAACTTTTTTTTTGGACGTAAAATAAGCTGTAATATTTGTACTTAACAGATAATGATAACAGAAGGACACTGCTTTAAGATATTAAAAAAGGATATTTGAGTGAGTGTGTGCTTTCTACCGATAAAAGAACATGTGTGTGCTTTCTCTGAAAGCATTCCTTTTATAAAGAGGTTGGTGCTTATTGTAGACAAGTTCTTATTTGGAATTGCAAGAGATACGAACAGTTTTGATGTTAAAACCAGCATTTTATTAATTTTAAAATGCTCAAAGTTCCTCTAGAATGGTGCTACAAAAGAACATCAGAACATTTATCTTAAGGACAAAAGACAATCAGATAGAAATCGTAAAACAAAGAATAGTTGTTACAGTGCGACTACTACTGAGCTGAAGCTACTAGGTATGAATTAGTTGAATTTATAACATAGTACTACTGGCCTGCAAGTCTCTCTCGCACTTTCCTCTGGCGTTGCTCTCTCAACCATTCCACTTCAAACTAAAAGTGCTCTCTGTACTCATGTGAATATCTCTTCCGATATGCTGCGCTTCAGTGTGATTTGCATTTACTAGTTGTTTATTTATTTGTTTCCTGTAATAGCAGCATCCCCCCCCCCCCCTCCCCCAAACTTTAGAAGCCAGATTTGCAATTTTTCTGATTATTTGAGTTGAATAAGTTACTAGATGAATGCACAAACTAATATCTACCGTTCTTTTGATTGGTAAAGGAACTAAACGTATCTGCTGGTGTGTCTTGCATATGTAGTTTTAATTTTCTTTTGGTACAGTGATTAGAATTAATATTTTTTCGCAACTTGGGATCACAATGGTGGGTGAAAGAGATATTGTGATAGTGGTGGTTGCATATGACCAGGAGGTCACAAGTTCGAGCCGTGGAAACAGCCTCGGAAACAGCCTCTTGCAGAAATGCAGGGTAAGGTTGCATACAATAGACCCTTGTGGTCCAGTCCTTCTCTAGATCCCACGCATAGCGGGAGCCTAGTGCACCGGACTGCCGTTGCCCTTTTGGTGGTTCCATATTAGAAGCTTGAAACTCAAGTTGAAAATGGTAGTGACAACTCCACAGGGTCATCACATGTGCTTTCATGATGTGCAAGAGGTTTAAGCATGAAAAAGCAGTAGAATATGACAAAGTTTCAGTGGTTGCAGCTAGTGACATTACTGTTTTTGTCTAGTAATATTCATTTGAAAGTTTTCAAAATTCAGATGTTTCTCATTTTTTGAATTCTTAAGCTTATTACCATTTTCTAGGTTCATTTATCTATCAAATACACTCTTTTTTTATGGACATGAAGCGACATGATTTTCATTGGGATGATATGGATCCACCTTATTTTGGTGCTTTTATGAATGATCATTAAGCAGAAATTGTAACTTTTGGGGGACATTTTGTCAAGTGGCACTCGGATATGTGGCATGGAAGTTGGTGCCAAAACTTCTGAGAAGCATTGCTCGGGTTCTAGAAAAGTTCAAGAAAATATGAAAATGGTACAAACCCTACTAGTTCCTTGAAGTGAGTGTTCAGATTTTTAACTTATCTTTAATCTTGATTTAGAATGTGTTTCCTTATGTGCTGATGTTTAGCTTCGTACTTTACATGGTTTCCCTCCTGTAACGTTTATACTTCTTTTCTATTTATGGACTTGACTGTAGTTGAGATTCTTGAGAATGTACCTCTAATATGAGCTGTAGTTGACATTTCTCATTATTCATAATGGTAGAATTGTGCGTGTTGCTATTTTTTTAGCAAATGACTTCATCTAACATAAATCTTATGATTTCAGGAATTAGTGTGATTGTGACTCAAGTCTAAGATTTCTTGGTAGGTGTAAAAAAACTTATGACCTGGCTTTTTCCACGTCTTCTTCCGAGATCTTTGACGACATTACCTTCTTTGATTGATGAGCCATGTCATAAGATGCATGGAGGCCAAAAAGAATATAATACATCAGCATTACAACTGTACATATGCCAAATCTTATAAATGTCTGAGCTCCTAATGATCCCGTGAGAAACAAGTTTATTGCAATTGAGAGGGATGGGAACCATGGAACCAGTGGGACTCCCCAAACTTTTGGTGTTCTTTCCTGTGGCAAAAGAACTGATATTGCCAAAGTTGCCAGGAACCAAAGGGGAACAGTTACTGTGTAGCCAAGCCAACCATTAGGGTTCAGTCCCCAGTAAGCAGAAGCCCCTATAGAATTATGACCAGTAAAAAAAAGGTTAGCTTCAAAAGATTCGTTCGGGGGGTGATACCTCTGACATAATATCTCCTCACAAGCAGGGCAACAGCCATCATCATTGATATAAGAAGGCTGCTTACAGATGACAAACTTGCCAAGACATCCAAACTTGAAAAGAAGGCTATACAGGCACTTGCAAGTCTGATCAATAGAGTTGCATTTGTGGGAGTTCCTGTCTTTGGGTGAACAAGTGCAAACCATGGCGGAATCATGTGAACTCGTGCGATATGAGTGGCATAGCGTGCCTGCCCAATCGCTCCCACCAAAAGGACAGTGGTCCTCCCCTCAAGAGCTCCAAGGGCTACCAGATATTTTGCCCATTTCATTCCCACGCTTTGAAATGCAACTGAGTAAGCAGCGTTAGGGTCTATATCAGTGTACTTCTGCATCATACTCAGTGAAAGTGCCATCAAGCAATATATCACGGTGATAATTGACATTGACCCTAGCAATCCTAGTGGTATATCTTTTGATGGATTTTTTGTTTCCTCTGCCATGGTTGCAATGTTGTCAAAACCCCCATTTGCAAAATACTCAATTGCTGCTGCAACAAAGATACCTTTGGCACCATGTGGCATAAAGGGTGTCAAGTTTGAGCTATCGGCATGAGCAAATCCAGCAACTATGACAAATAAAATCACCATCATATTTACTGCGGATGCTATCCAGTTGAAATATGTTCTTCTAGTTGCTTATTGCAATCATTGATGTAATTACTAGAACCACAACAGCTATTGGATCTAATAAGTTGAACCCGTCTGCGAGGTTTGTATGTATGCGTAAAGAGTTCGGATGACAGTTTAAGAGAGTGGTAAAGTAAGAAGTCCAGGCTCTTGCTACTGCTGCACCTCCAGCAATGGATCCAAGGATTATGTTTCCTGCTGTTATAAAGGCCGCAAAGTCTCCCAGTTCCACTCTGATATACGCAAATGACCCTCCTGCTACAGGAATTTCTACCGCAAACTCTGTGTAGCAGAATACAGAGAGCATTGCTGAAATGCCAGAAGCCGCATAGGATAAAATTATAGCTGGTCCGGCGTGCTCATGAGCTTCTTGGCCAGTGAGTACGAAGATGCCTGCTCCAATAACCGAGCCAAAGCCAAACCATGTGACGTCCCACCAACTAAGGCAACGTTTCATCTCATTTTCACTTTGTTTCCTTAGCTCCCCAATCTCATCAGTTCCTCAGAGCGGCTTGCAACTCGGTCCTTGAATCTGGTAAATGTTTATGATAGTGCTGATTTGTATGTGCTCCAATTCTGGAAAGACTCTTCTGGGAAGAAGTCTTGTTTGGTCCATCTCCAGTAACTTCTTTGTTGAATCTCATCTTCCATTTCACCAACGGAGTCTATTACCATTATATTCCTTTAGGACTTGTTAGACTGCTATAGAAGGCTAGTACATACTAACTCTCATATGGGATATTCATCGAATTGCTGTTTATAGGTTCATTTTCTTGATGAATGGACTCCCATATCTTCAATTATTGTTATTGATAAGGTTGACAGTTGACAATGGAACCTAGTGGCTACTGTCTAAACAGGTGTGCTAAATTCGTTATTTTTTGTTTTATGCCATATAGTCCTGGCAATGATAAAAATAGAGCCAATGGATAATTGAGCATCTAGACAAGAGGGGTTGCTCTGATAGTAAGCAACCCCCACTTCCAACCGAGAGGTTGTGAGTTCGAGTCTCCCCAAGAGCAAGGTGGGAAGTTCTTGGAGGGAAGGATACCGGGGGTCTATTTGGAAACAGAGTAAGGTCTGCGTGATCCCACTAAGTGGGACTATACTGTGTTGTTGTTGTTGTTGTTGTTGGATAATTGGGCATCTGATGTATGATAGGTACTAGTTGAGTGAAATAATTTGCATCTTCCTTGAAAACATCATCATTCTATGTTAGCTTGTCTTATGTAAAAAGAGAAGGCCAATCTATCAATTCATCAGCCTGCAGCTAAAAAGAGTAACAGGCTGGATTTTTTGTCCTATAGTATATCACTTGCAGTTTCGCTGATATTATTGGGATGACATCTACTTCCTCCTCCTGAGGATTTACTAGTTTTAATTTTCATTATTGAGCTCATATTTGGTATAACTGATCTTAATCTGTAGTTAATACTTCAGAAAAGAAAAGAAAAAAGAACTTTTGCTAGTGTAATGTGCCAAACTTTGAATAAGTTAAAGGGAAAATTAATTGATGATTTTTAGCATATCATGTCATACACCATCAGTTGCTATCTCCAAAAGCAGGAGGAAAAACAAAGATGACAGGCAGCCTTTGGGGACATGGATAAAATCTGAATGATACCAGCTTCTGCTCAACTTAGATAGAAAATCATGGTTGGAAGGAAAAATATAAGAGAGAGATAGAAGGAAACCATACTTAAAAATGAATAGATCGGAGATATAGGCATAGCTAATGAAGCATGATATCAGTCCAAGCAACTTTTTTTTCTTTCGATTGTTAGAATCAGTCCACGCAATGTAGGAGAACACATTTTATTTGGTACGTTAGGATGTTCTAAATCATAGAACAGCCTGACCTTCCCTGAAGAACTCTTCCCAACTCCAAAAAAGGTAAAAGAAAAGATACAACTATTGCATGCATTTTCAATAGGTTGTTTGGTTCTATTCTATTCGATGGTTTTGAAAAGCAGCAGGAAAGTTGGCAAAATCTATCCATGCCACTCAACTCTATGGTTGAACCGCCTGGCTTCTGTTGTACTATATATCCCCATGTCTGAAGCAGTTAACATGCAGTGATCTCACCCAAAAAAAGGATGCAAGGTTTTTGCGCATCTTCTTTGCAACATATTTGACTCCATGAACAACACCAACAACAACAACAACAATCCAGTATAATCTCATTTAGTGGGGTCTGGGGAGAGTAGTGTGCACGCAGATCTTACCCCTATGCTAGGGTAGAGAGATTGTTTCTAAATAGACCTCCGGCATCCTTCCCTCCAAGAAATTCCCACCTTGCTCTTGGGGAGACTCGAGCTCACAACCTCTCGGTTGAAAGTGGGGGTTGCTTACTATCAGAGCAACCCTCTTGTCTACTCCAAGAACAACACCAGCAGTCAATAAACCTGCAACAGCTTGCCTCGTGCTAGAAACCATAACCTTACATCTTACTAGCCTCTTCATCAGCAGCCTGTCCTTTTGAACCAATCACTACTTGTTGCCTAACTCTACCTACAAGACAACAACAGCAACAACAACAACAACCCAGTATAATCCCACTTAATGGGGTATGGGAAGGGTAGTATTTACGCAGACCTTACCCTTACCCTGGGGTAGAGAGGCTGTTTCCAAATAGACCCCCGGCATCCTTCCCTCCAAGAACTTCCCACCTTGCTCTTGGGGAGACTCGAACTCACAACCTCTTGGTTGGAAGTGGGGGTTGCTTACCATCAGAGCAACCCCTCTTACCATCAATCTCACTTCGGATTGATGGAGGAAGAGAAGAAACTAAGGTGGAAGCAGCACATAATCCACAATCCTGATTTTGATACACTAAAACATGTCAATCTTTGAGATTGACTTGATCTTGATTTTCCAATTCACATATTCTCGACAGAGGGTAACCAAAATCAGTTTCCTCAGATCCATCAGAAAGAAAAAAGGCGCTAATGTCTCCAAAGCTCTAATTGACAAGTCGTGCAAGCAAATGACTTTGCAGCTATTTGAAAAACGTGTAGAATAGAAAGACTAACATCTCTGATCACAGAAATTACCATTCAAGGCCAGAAAATTAGTACTAAAAATGGAAATTAATGAGCAACAACATAGGGGTCCTATCAGCATGACTCATGCTGTATATTCTTGATTACCCATTGACACAATACTGATTTTTTATGCTTTAGTAGAAACGTGTTTCATCCGAATATTGGTAAGTGCACATATTGAGACACACATAGATTACAAAAGATTTATCAGCATCATTCAGCAGAATTAACCATGACAAGGAAGCAACAAGAGATAAAGCTTTAGAAGGAGAGATACCTGAAATATGTTTACTTGCTTATCACCAGCTGATGAAAATCGCAACAAGTTCTTAGCCGCATATTCTTCCAGAGATGGCTTATACATTTTCTCAAATAAATGATATTGTCCTTGTACGATTTTGTTGAGCTGGATCAATATGCAGCAAAGAAATTCATGTCCACAGAATGGAAGAATCAGTTCAATCACTTAATGTGGCATGAAAATAGCATATGCACTATGGTATACTATGCTAAAATTTGGGATTGGGATTCTAGTCCAAAACAGGTACCCTGTAGATAAGATAACATACTCATTTTCACTATAAATTAATTGATCTGCTGGAAGTAATATCAACTATAAAATTGAGTAACTACCCATTTACATTTCGAACTTACACGTCAAGTGATGCTTTCATGTGGTACAATTAGGGCCACAAAAATCTAAAACTTAGGCTCCACTCAAGTCTCAACTCTACCTTATTTTTGTCCTCTGCAAAAAGCATACGCAAGTCACCCATATATGAGAGGCTACAGATTTTGGCATATAAATCTTCCTGCATAAACACCGAATTCCAAATGGCATATGCTATGTGCCTGTACTAATTGACAAGAAATGAACAAAGAGAAGAACCTCTGTGACTTTTGATGGCAAAAGGAGAAGAGCGTCAGAAGTTGCAGCTTTTAGGTTCACTGTGTTCACATTTTCTACATCCAAGTTATCCACAAGGATGTTCACCTGGGTTAGAAGTAAACATAAGTTATGACTGAAAGAGAATCACCAGGCTCACCACTAGAAGCAAAAAGGAAACCAACAAATAAATCCAGAATGTTGTGGTTGAGTATGAAACTAAGGTAGGTTGAAGGATATCTGTTGAATGCATCACAGAATATAATTCAAAGAAATCAGACAAAGCCTCTCTATATTTTCAATCCACAGTAGACTTAAGTCTCTCTATTCAGGACGCACATTAGTTAAGCCATGACTACCCAACTAGAATGCACAAAAATTCTATAGAAGTTAAATAATACTCCTTCCGGTTCACAATAAGTGACCTTTTGCTTTTAGTACGCACATTAAGAAAATACTAAATTCTATACAAAAATACCTACTATGATTAAACTAACCCTAATTAAATATTTAATGTGATGAGTAAAAATCTTTTTAGGGATATATACATAGGGGTTATTTTGTAAAAACAAATTGAATTCTTTCTTGATTACATAACTGGACATTTACTTTGAACCAAAATGAAAAAGCAAATTGGTCACTAATTGTGAACCGGAGGGAGTAGGTATTAAGCCCCAAGCCACTATGATTGAAGAGGAAACAAAAACCAGTCGGGGTAGGGGATGTAGGTTCCGTAATGAGTTGCAAACTATGATACTATATAGAGCTTTGGCGGTCAAATGTCAAGTTTGTTCAAGTCTAAAATCTTTGAGCAGACATACACAGAAGAAAACAAAGCATCTCAATCGAATATTTTCAACAGAAAATTTTCTTTTTGACACTCATAAGAAATGTCTGAGTGAATAACTCATGTTGGGTGTATCTCTGAGAGTATAACAAGTTAACCACACTCACTGAACTTTTCACTTCTCCTGACTGAATGGGTTTTTCATCTTCAGATCAATACAAGAGAGACAGCGACAGGGAGAGAGAGATTAAAAGCTAACAGTGGTGTGCCACCAAATCAAAAGCACGTGCCAATTTGTTTTGTATGAAAATGCAGGCTGAGATATTTAAGTTTCAAGTCCAGAACCGGTCATATCATGATATACTTTTACCAAATACCTAGGCGTCCACTAATTTAGCATCGATTCAAAATAGGATTATAATTTTTTTTGGATGAAGTTCTACATAGGATTATAACACAAATACATTATGATAAATCTTTATTCTTTTGGTCTCTAGGCAACTTGAAGGTGAGATCGTAAGGCTAAGAGAACACACAAGAACTCATGGATATTACCTTGATCAACTTAAATTTATTTAACTGCCAAATAGGAGTAAAAACATATTACCAAGTTTTCTAACTTTTGTTATACTAAGAATAAGCTGACATTTCCTAAATGATGATTCCGTGCTACTTTAAGTTACAAGTATTTATAGCGAGTCAGTGGAGTTACAATCATTGATAAAGACCTAACCTAATACCATCATTTTTATCAAATTCAGTTACAACAGTAAATAAGATCCACTTGACTTGTCAGTATTACGATAATGATTAGAGGCACAAGAGGATTACAAAAAATTCTGACCAACTTAAGTTCATGCCATCCCGTTCTTTCATCAATGAACTAATATTGAAATTGAAATCCATCAAATCTGTTATTTAAATAGCAATTTAGAACAAGCCATACGGGTTTCTGCAGATGACCGCTGAGATAGAACCTCTCCCATCCCAATATGTCTTGAATCAAGTCATGCATCCGAACACTCCGTACTTGAACATCTGAATAAATATCTCAATGTGAAATTTCTGATGTGTTAACAAAAAGTGCATCTTCGTTAAATTGTCAATACCTTGTTGTTCCAAGACACAAATGGGTTGAAGTGTATCCCTACACCAATGTCATTTGCAATATCATTTATCTGATCGAGTGCATAGTGAACTATTCTTTAGTAAAAAAGTTATATATATGAAGTTGTGAAAGAATGAGCGAAATTAAAGCAAATTCAAGAAAGGAAAAAGCACCATCCTTGCTCCACCAAGGTGAATGAGCCATGAAGCATAGTAATCCTTGTTCAATTTTAGATTCTGCATAGTAGAAAGACGTTAGATTGTGACATCAAAGATGGTCGAGAATTGCTTAACATTGAGCAATCTACCTCAGAATGCCATTGCTTAGGATCAGCTACTCCAATAATGTAATCTATCATACATGTCTAGCAATGAAGCTGTTAGTAATGCACTATTGCAGCATGATACAGAACTTCTTGATCAAACAAAACCATAAGTGGAGCGACTAAAGATGCATTCATTATCGGGTTAACACTTTAAAGAAGAAAATTACATCTTTGATAAATGAGAAAGAAGTATAAAAAAAAGCCTCATCTTTATTGTTGGGATGGAGTTTGAAATCATATATACAGCAGAACTCAACAGGGGGTAGAATTTCAAGCAAAGTCCCTAACTCAGCTTTATCCTCACCTACCATTTCTGCATTAACATTTCAAAACAAAAACAAAACCATGTAATAAGCTACATGCAGATGTATGTATAATAGGAGCAAAATCTTGAAATATTTTCTTTGGAATTTCATCTAACATCTAGGAGGCATGGATGACTGAAAAAAGTACTTAACATATTTTTGTCTTTTTTACTATTTTCTACTTACTAATCACTACAAAGGTACAAATTCGAAATCCTTAATGAGCTTTGCTATCAATTTGGTAAATCTTTGATTCTTTTTTTTTTTTTTTTAAATCCTGGGTTTTTTTCAAAAGTTTAAGGAGGTGGGTTGGTTGGATCTGCCATTGAGTAAAAATAGCATGCTATGGCCAGTTTTCGAACGGGTCATTCAAAAATAGCCAGCATTTACGAAGTCAATGACAAAACAGCCCCTATTTTGCTGCAATAGAGACCGGTCCAGCGTAATATACTGGAATTCGGTGCACCTGTGTATGAACTCCAGCATATTATGCTGGACCGGTATACTTTGCTGACTCCAGTATAATATATTGGAGACTGGAGTACCGGTGCTCCAAACTCTAGTATATTATATTGGACCAATATACTTGTTGGAACTCCAGTATATTGTGTTGGAGTTCCAACATACTTATCCTAGAACTCCAGTATAATATGTTGGAACTCCAGCATTATATACTGAAATATTTTCTGGATTTTGAATAGTATCTTCGCTCAAATTTATATTTACATTAAAAGTGCCTAAATTTCAATTACTTTTAAAATTGAACTATTTTTGAGCTACTAGTTATAAATCTAGCTATTTTTGAATTTCTCCTGCCATTGAAGAAGAAGCAACAACTCCAAGTAAAACTTGAGTCAAAGCCCATATCCGATAATTTTGGTTGGGCTCAGCCGAAGTGCTCCTTATGTTATCCTGGTCTTGGACTATAGCCCACCAAGTTTCTCTCTTCTCTTCGCTATCCTGATATTAACTCGGGAATTTTACCTAGCTATACTATGATAGAAACCTATTTACTACTTTCATTTAGAGTTCTTATTAATTAATTTTTATACATATATATACTTATTTTATACAAAAGCTTAAAAAAAAAAGAGGAAATAGATTTCTACCTTAAATAATGGGTATCAGTTACATAAAATATCGAGCATTTAAGATACCCAAAATCAATAGTTACCCAAAATCTCAAAATCCTCGCCCTCAGCACTACTGAATGACAGAGGCTGGAGTCTACCAAACCTCTCAAGATGACGATGCTCATCATCTGACATAACTGGTACTATAAACCCCTAAACTGGTGCAACTGGTTGGACTGGAGGTGCCTCCGGTGTCTATAGTTCCTACACTACCTGCTCAGGTGTATGAGCGATGGGGATCTGATTGCCTCTCCCCAGCCTGTGAAGTAGCTATTGTTATGGTGGGTGAATCTACTTGAGCCAGGCCAGTGCAAACTGTCCAAATCTGCACCAAGGTCTCATGTAGACCCGGAATCATGATGGGCCCAACTGGTTCCTGAACTGGTGCTGCTGGATCCTGATCTGTAGCTGGGGCAGCTGGTGGATCAACAGGTGCTGCCCTCGCTACTTTGCCTCTACCATGACCTGATAGGCCATTTATATTTTTACCATTTATTTTTTGTCTTTTGTGACCTCGAATAGCTCTGTTTATCCTTCTTCGATTTTCGTGAGCAGCCCGTACCCTTTTCTCGAAAGGTTTTTATGAGAAAATTAATGAAAATATGAAATCGTACCTTAAAACACATTTGAGTTGACTATGGTCAATGTTTTGTATAGACGAACCTGGATAAGTATTTTGACAATTCTGGTGAGTTTGAATCGTGATTTGGGACTTTGGTGTATGCTCGTAATCGAACTTGGAATTCCCTAACTTGATTTGACAAAATTGACTAAAAACTAGTTATTTAAAGGTTTAAAGAATTTTTAAGTTTGACCGTCAGTTGACTTTATTATTACCGGGTTCAAATTACGATTTCGTAACTTGGTATGAGTTTGTTACAGTATTTATGACTTGTCTGTAAATTTTGGTATAAAATGGAGTTGATTTGACTTAATTTGAACGTCCAGTTGAGAAATTGCATATTCTTAATTTTCATTGAGAATTTCATTCTTTTTGGTGTTTGACACGTAGTTTTAGGTGTTATTTTAGTGTTATGATCGCACGAGCGAGTTTGTATGATATTTTTATACTTTTGTATATATTTGGTTGGAGCCCGATGGGCTCATTTGAGTTTTGAATAGGCTATAGATGATTTTGAATTTAGAAGAATAGTTGATGTCTTCATTGTTGCTCGTGCTCTGTTGTAGATCTCTCATTTGCGAATAAGGCTTCACATTTGTGAGCATTGTCTAGACAAGGGAGTCTCGCATTTGCGAACTAGCAGTTGTTGCTTTTGCGAAGGCAGAGTCGCATTTGCGACTCAATGTGTCTTGGGTTACCTTTGCATATGCGAAGGAATGGTCCGCATTTGTGAGTAGTATGGATTCACAATTGCAACCAAAATATTGTATTTGCGATGACTGACTTTTCTGGAAGGGTTCGCATTACGACCTCTTTCTCGCATTTGCGATGTTCGTAATTGCGACATCCGCAATTGTTAAAAGAGGGAAAAGGGAGATTAAGCACATTTCTTTCAGACTTTAAACCCTAAACTCCCTAGAGGCGATTTTTCCAAGAGATTTTCTTCCTAAATTCATTGGTAAGTGACTTTAATCTACTTCTTTTCAATTCGCCATTATATTTCATAAATTTTCAATATCAAATATATGATTTTTATGGTAGAAATTAGGAATATGGGTAGCATTAGGGATTTTTATAAATTTGGGATTTAGTTCCCAAATTGAGGTCGGATTTTGAAATAAATTACATAATCGGGATCGGGATGAATGTATAATTGAGTTTTGGTCCGAATCTCGTATTTTGAGCAAGCGGGCCACGGATTGACTTTTGAGAAAAGTGTAAAAATCTTAACTTTATGTATTGTAATTGATTTCCCTAGTAGTGTTTGATGTTGTTGAGTCGATTTTGGTTAGATTCAGTTGGTTTGGAGGTGGATTTTAGAGGAAAGGCACTGGTTGAGCTTTTATTTGCTTGCGGAGCGAGGTAAATGTTGGTTCTAACCTTGATTTTGATTTGAGGGAATAGGAACCCTTGAGCTATGTGCTATGTGAATTATATATGTAGCAGCCTATATGCGAGGTGACGAGTGTATATACGCCATCAAAATGCTTGTTTTCATGCTTTTCCACATGTCATTAATTATTTTATTCCATGTCTTAACTTTTTTTTTTAAGTTTAACGGTAGTTTCCATTGATATCAACTAATGTACAATATGAGTTCTTGTAGTAGTATAGACTAACTACTACAATACAAAGCTGCCTAAGCTAATATACTTCTAACACTAGCTAAGGATAGTGATTAGTTGTCGCAACCCCTTTTGCCATTTCTTACATTTCCTTCCCCGAGCATGTATAAGTATTGCAATTTCTCGGCATACTTGATTTTCATCAAAAGGCTTCCCCTCGAATGTGATAGTATTTCTACTTCTCCAAATGAGTGACACTGTGGTGACAAAAGCAGTGGCCACCACAGCCTTCTTCCACACTTTACTCCTAGCAAAGCAACAAATCCAAAGGAGTTCATCATTCCAGCAGCCTACTGTTATGTTGCACCCCAACCAGCAGCAAATTCTATACCATATTTTACTTGTAACTGGACAAGTAAAGAATAAATGGCTAAACTCTTCAACAGCTTGTTGACAGAATGCACATTTTTCCTCCACACTAATTCCAAGCTTCAGTAATCTGTCAACTGTAGGAAGTCGACCATGGGCAGCCAGCCATGTATTAAACTTATGTCTAGGCAAGACATTAGTTGTTACCATTAAGTTCCTCCATTCCACCCTAGGATAAACTGGAAGTATAGAATGATACAGTGTCTGAATTTGAAATTTACCAGCTTTACACATACCTGCCAATCTGTGCAATAGACCCCTTGTAAATTGTTAGCATTCAAGATAGGAATCCTGCAATCTATAACTTTCCTGACTACCCAAGAAGCATTCTTGGGAGTAGCCATAGTCTCAATGTCACTGCACTTTATATAGTAATAATGGATCCACTTGATCCAAAGGCAAACCTTTTTCCTTGCCAAGTCCCACAATAGCTTAGTAATAGCAGCTTTATTCCAAATCTGTATGTCAATAAAATTGAGTCCTCCAGCAGAAACTGGTCAGCAGATCTTGTCCCAGGCTACCAGTGATCTTCTGGACACTGTTGCATTGCCAGTCCAAAGAAAAGACCTACACACAGCTTCAATTACTTTCACTACCTTCTTAGGCAATATAAAAATCTGTGCCCAGTAGGTTTGAATCCCAAATAGCACTGATTTAATAAGTTGGCTTCTGCCTGCATAAGACAGAAATTTGGCAGACCAGCAAGTAATTCTTTCAGTTATTCTCTCAACCAGTGGTAAATAGTGATGAATATTCAGCTTCTTTGAATGGAGTGGAATGCCTAAGTACTTGAAGGGAAGTTGCCCTTCATTAAATCCCAGCTTCTCAAGAATATCCACCTTTTCATTCTGAGAAACTCCAGCAAAGTACACAGCACTTTTAGAACAATTAGCAAACAGTCCAGAAGCTGCAGAGAATGTTAGTAATGCATCATGCGATAACTGGATGGATATTATATCAGCTCTACAGAATAATAGCAATTCATCAGCAAAGCAAATGTGGGAGCAATTGAGCTTCCTACATCTAGGATGAAAGTTGAAGTCACCATTTTTATGCACCTGTGCCAAAGTTCTATTCAGATACTCCATAGCAAGTACAAATAAGTAAGGAGACATAGGATCTCCTTGCCTAATTCCCCTCCTGGCATGAAAAGGTTTGGTGAGTCCACCATTAATCACTAGAGAATAAGTCACTGAAGAGATACAAGCCATAGTCCAGTCAACAAACTTTGCAGGGAAACCAAGATCAGTGAGCATTTGTTTTAAGAACCTCCATTCTAGGGTGTCATAAGCCTTCCTCAAATCCACCTTTAATACACACCTAGGGGATATACCTTTTCTGTTATATCCCTTGAATAGTTCATGACTGAGCAGGACATTATCTATAATGCTTCTACCCTCAATGAATGCTGACTGGGCTTTACCAACAATGTCATCAATAACAGTTTTCAACCTCATGGTAATGACCTTAGATATGATCTTATAGAGGGTGGTACAGCATGCAATATGCCTATAATCCTTCACTGTTTTAGGAACTTTAACCTTAGGAACAAGAGCAATGGCAGTAGTATCGATCATGTGTGGCATCTGACAAGTAGAAAAGAATTCCTTAGTAGCAGTAAATACATCACTCTTGACAACCTCCCAGTTTTTGGTGAAGAATTCCACAGGAAATCCATCAACACCTGGAGCTTTATCTTTAGGCATATCCTTAATAGTAGCAGTAATCTCATCCATAGTAACCTCTCTAATAAGTGTTCTTTGCTGATCTAAAGTAAGGCATATTCCTTCCTTTACAGTAGCAGAATTAAGACATGGCAATTCAGCAGAACTATTACCCATCAGTGATTTAAATACCTCAATAAACTCCTGCTCTACAGCCACAGGATCAGTGAGCTTCAAACCTGTTTCAGTATAGATGGATGTGATATTGTTCTGACTGGTTCTTATCCTCCACTGAGCATGAAAGTACTTGGTGTTGGCATCTCCACAGTCAATCCAGTTAGCCTTTGATTTCTGCCTCAAGATTTGTTCCTATACATTACTCCACTTCTCAATGGATGAAGTGCTTCTTTCTCCTCTTTGAACAAGTGTGCTGAAAAAGGATTCATCAACAATTGGCTTTGAATAATATCCAGATGTTCCCTAGCATTTATCAGTTTCTGTTGATAAGAAGCCATATGCCTGTTTATCTCTTAAAGATGCTGCTTCAAATTCTTCAACTTGTGCCATATCTGCTGTAAGGATGATCCTTCACTCTCTTAAGACCATACCTGCTGCAAAATATTAGAAAATTGAGGATCCTCCATGAGAGCATAATATAGTCTAAAAGGTTTAGGATGCAGTAGCCTTTGCCTCCCAAACTGAATGAAAATAGGAGAGTGATCAACTGAGGGATTCAAAAATCTGCTTCCACATGACTAAACTGTTGAATCCACTGATAGTTGCCAAATGCCCAATCAATCTTGCTATAAACATGTTTATTGGTCCATGAGTATTTCCAGCCCTTTGACCTGAGAGGAGTAAGTTGTAGTTCAAATATGAGCTCCTTAAAGTCCTTGACCTCAGCATCTGTTACAGGTGATCCAATTCTGTCATAAGAAAATAGGACAGAATTGAAGTCACCACTTAACAACCATACATCTTGGCTAGGAATATTTAGGCCTCTCAGATCATTCCACAGTTGTTTCCTCAGGGTGTCTGTATTATAAGCATATATAATACTCAGCTGCAATCTAATTTTTGTAGCTGCATCTTCTACCAGACAATGAATAAACTTCTCACTGATGCTAGCAATATGAACTTGAATATGTTGTTTCCAGATTAGCCAGATTCTGCCATTAGTAGCATTTAGATAGTTGTGTTGAACCTTCCATCCTTTTGCAATTTTATTAACAATTCCAGGGGCTTTATGCTCTTTGACCCTAGTTTCAAGACAACCAAGAATATCAACTTTATTCCAAAGCAGAAAGTTTTTTAACTCTTTCTGCTTGTGAGCTTTATTAAGCCCTCTAATATTCCATGTGGCAATAATCATGAAATATTAGGTGGCAAACATAAAGAAGGTCCAGGATCCTGCTGCTGGCCTTTCTACCATCATCCATAAATCCAGCAGTAGCATTACCTCCTACTTGCTCCAACAGTGAACGAGATAAATCACTATCTTCACTATCTTTACTATCTTGATGACCATGACCATCAACAGACTCAAGACTAGCAGCCATATCAATTCTTATTTGAATCCTCTGCATCCTATCAACAGGCTGATCAATATTCACTGGTTTGCTAAGCAATGTATTAGCAGTTGCTTCACTAACCAATGAGTTTGAGTTAGATAGCTCAGTATGTATTGGCAAACTAGGTACTGCTATGGTGCTCACATCATCACTTGCCAGAGTACTTTTGTTGACAAGATTAGCTTTGGGTATCCATTCCTGTCTTGGTTTCTTACCTCTAAACCTGTTTCTCACCTCTTTACTGTGATCTGCTTGTTCCTGGTCCCCTTCATTATGACTATTATACCAACAGTCAATTGAGCTATGCCCAAACTTTAAGCAGTGGTTGCAAAATTCAGGTTTCCAGTCATAATCAATGCATTGGATCTTCAAACCAAAAGGAGTCTCAATTTCAACTTCCTCAGGTAATGGAAATGCAGCATCCACTTCTACCAGAACCCTTGCAAATGAAATCTTCTCAAAGTGAGCTGTGATTTTGTCAGTATAAAGAGGCTTTCCAATAGTACTCGCTAATTTGCTGAGTATTTCAGGGGACCAGTAACCCATTGGTAAGCCAGGAAATCGAACCCAAATAGGAATAGTACTAAGAACACCATTTTGCATTGAGAAATCCACATCCCATGGTTTCAATATCATAGGCTTATTCCTATAAGAGTAAGGACCATATTGCAGCACTTGATTCTTATCCTCAACAGAATTGAATCGAAACACACAATAACCATCACTGTGCATAAGAATCTGTGGTTTAGCCACAAAATTCCATACATGCATAACAAAGTTCTCCATGGCTTTCTCTGTAGGGTTGTCACCAATTACGTATCCAATAAGTGAAGTATTCCAGTACTCCGACTGGGGTTTCAGCTCATCAATACTGATTTTAACTATCTTCCTCCATCCTTATCAATAGGAGGAACAAACGTTAAAACCTTACCCATATTATGCTTACCTCTGACAATTTCAGCCATAGTAGGAGGTGACTGCTCATCTATGGCAATATCAGAAAATTGCAGTTTCCTCACAGCTACGTTATCCCGATCTACTTCATTCATCTTCAATTGAGGCTCAACATCAGCATTTTCCTCTGCATGCAAAGCAATCTTAGGCTGAAATTTTTCCGGCAGAAAGTTCCCGAAAGTCAATGGTTCCAGTTCCTTTGTTACTCCTGGAGCTGGAGTAACAATTTGCGAGGTAGGAGGTGCTGGTTGTCGCCGGCGACGAGCCATAATCAACGGAGAAAGCGACGTGCTAACTGCGTCTAAACGCACTGTTCCATTGATATTATCGTGCGCCGAGAGAGGTTTTATCTTTTCACATTTTCTTTCCATGCCTTAACTTTTATATGCTTTAATTGCTTCTTATGCCTTTGCTACTTGACACTTATTTTTATCATGTTAAAGTGTTCGATTCTCCCATATTTCTATGATTAATTGCTACTTGCATTAATTGTCTTACTTGTACACTTTAGTTGTTATGCATTATCCTTGTCTTGTTGCTTTGTATTATTGTAGCATTCATTCATTTGGTATGAGGTTCCTTTATAACCTTGATTTTATATTTATTTAATCATAGAGATTATTATGATTTGAGTTTTTAAATTGATTGCACTTGTTGATTTTATTTATGGATCGGGTTGCACGCACCATGTAAAATAAGGGAGGATTCATATTGATATGGTGAAATCGGGTTGCATGTCGCAATGGATTTTATATGTGATTTTGATATGGTGAAATAAAGAGAGGAATGTGATATTGATTCTATTGATATGGTGGAATCGGGCGCGCCCCAACGAATTTTACGTGTTATTATTGATATTGATACGATAAATAAAAGAGGATTGTGTTTGTACGATGGGATTAGGTTGCATGCCATAATAGATGAAATAAGGGAGAATTGTGTTTGTATAGTATGATCGGGTTGCGCGCTACAATGGATTGTGTGTGTTGTAATCATTTTTGTACTGTGTTATCTTTCGATGCTTTCATACGGAATTTTAAGTACTGGTATTTGTGGTTCTATAGGTTCCGAGCATTGAATTTACTTTCATAAGATAACTAACTACCTTACTTTCTTGTATGCTTTTCATGTTTTTATTATTACCTTGCATACAGGTTTTGTAAGTAACCCGCCTTAGCCTTGTCACTCGAGGTTCGGATCGGCACTTATAGAGTATGTGGGGTTGGTTGTACTCATACTACATTCTGTACTTCTTGTGCATCTTTTGGAGTCGGTCCTAACGGCGTCAGTAGATTGCTCGGATTGATTGCCATATTGGAGACTTGAGGTACAGCTGCACCCTGAAATCCCCTTCTACATTATTCTAGTTGTTTATTGTATTTCAAACAGTTTAACTTTAGATACTTATATGTATTATTCTAGTCGCTCGTGCACTTGTGACACCGTTTTTGGGATTGTATCTAGATAATGCAGCTATTATGATTTTTCTCACTTTATTTTAGTTCAATTTTTGTTTATTCAGTTTAATTGGCATCTACTAATTTGTTTTGTTAAAAATAGCTAAAAACTATTCTAATGTTGGCTTGTCTAGTAAATGAAATATTAAGCACCATCATAATCTCGAGGACGAAAATTTTGAGTTGTGACACACAATAATATGAAACTCCTTTTCTTTAATCATTTTCTATAAGGATTTTTGTTTTGATTATATAATCAAATACATGATGGACTCCGCCTAATTATCCCATTTTTGAATTAGTGTGGTTTCTCTCAATAACTTAATCTCCATTTTCAGACTTATATAACAAGAGAGTTAGAAGGTGTTTGGATTGATTTATTTTAATTGCTTATTAGTTTTTAAGTACTTTTTTAGTTTGTATAGTGTTTGTTAATGATAAAAAGTACTTAAAACACTTATTTTTAGGTATAAAAAGTATCAAAATAAGCCAAAAGTCAAAAGTTAGATATTACCAACTTATAACTTATGACTTATGGCTTTTAGCTTAAAAACTATTTTTTTAAGCTAATCCAAAAACCTTCTTAGTCGAAACATAGTGTATGCCAGCGGATTAGTCAAATTTCTAGAAAATTTGACACCATCAATTAAGTGAGAGAACTTAGTATTATATAAGAGAGCTTTAATAAATTCATCTAGTTCTACCACTTGAGAAATTGCGTCTAAAGTGAACTTCTAGTCCCATTTTTATTTACTTGTCGTTATAAGTCTTCGAATCTGCAACAGTCAGCCAAAGAGAAGACAATAAATCAAAGAATTATACTTGTTCAACAATAGGAGGGAAAGGGCAATTATGAACAATTGCTTAGGTTTATTACTTGGAATATAATGGTGAATTTAGAATTTAAATTTCATAGGTTAGAGTTTTGCGATTGTTAATACTGGATGTATTGTACAATTATATGTTAAAATTATGGGCCATACCTAAAAATTGTATAAAATCAATTTTCACATACTATATACTTAATATTTCGTCACGAAAATATTGGGTTAAATTCGGAGCTGTATTCAAAGACGGACCTATGTTTTGAGTAAAGGGGCTACTCGACCCATTAACCTCCGCAAAAATTCTAAATATATATATATATATTAAAATAGTTACTCATATATTTGCTTTGAACCCTTAAAATCGAAAATCAATTGCACGTTGAGCAATCTGCCCATGTGCCTGAACTACCTTCAAATTTCGGATTCCGGCTACATTAGCCCCTATTTACATGTCCCCTCTCAGATGTCCGATCACTCCTCATAATTGGTATGGAACTGAAGATTCTTATGTCGTACTCTCAACAAATGAAATCCGAACAGATTTTATTCCCATCAGATAGCAATTTTTATGTTTGGAACTATAATATTATTGTACTAGATTAAACCTTATATACATGAATGTGAAACTTTTGTCTGTCCTCTTCTCTTTTGTCACTGTGAAATTCCCAAAACGTGCTAGTGTTAGAACTTTTTCACGTGAGAGTTGAGACCATTCCTAGTGTTAGGATATTATTTACTGTACTTTATATTGATAATGTTATAAATAAATTCCAATTACAGGTAACTAGTTATTAGACAAGTATGAATTAGTAACATGCAATTACACATGATAATTGACTCATTACGATAAGGCAACAATACATTAAAATGTTTAAAAAAAAAATCGACGATATCAAAAAATGCTCTCGGCGCATTTTAAGCAATAAAACAGTGACCATACCCGGCGCATAATAGCAAGGTGCGATTTTCGCCGGAAATGGCCAGATGCCGGCGCCCAGCTGCTCCGACTACCACAATAGCACCTCCTCAACTCGTCACGCCTGCTCACGGAGTTACTACGACGCTTGAGCCCCTGACGTTTGGTAATTTCCTCCCTCAGAAATACCAATCGCCAGTGAATACACATGCAGAGGTTGAAGAAGATGCCACAACACTTCCGAAGGGTAACGCAGAGACAATTAACTCAACTGCAAGGAGATTACAGTTTTCTGAAGTGAGTGAGCCAGCAAAATCAATTCGAACAGCTGCTGAAGTTGTCAGAGGTAATAGGAATGCACAGATGGGTAAGACTCTCTCATTTATGCCTCCGATTGAGAGAGATGGACAAAAAGTGGTTAAACTCGGTGTAGAAGATCTACAATCCTAGGTAGATTACTGGGAAAATGCTTTAATAGGATATGTTATTGGTGATAATCCTAATGTTAAATCGATAGAAAATTTTGTGCTGCATGCTTGGAACTTTGTATCCAAGCCTCAGATCCTGTTGCATGCTGAGGGATACTGTATTTTTAGATTCAATAGCAAGGAGGATAAAGAGATGGTTATACAATCTGGACCATACACGTACAGGAACAAGCCTATGGTACTGAAACCATGGGAGATTGATTTCTCCTTTCAAAATGATGTGCTTATTACTGTCCCTGTATGGATCAGATTACCAGGTCTCCCAGTGGGATACTGGTCAGTGGATGTCCTGGGCAAACTGGCCAGTGCAGTGGGTAGGCCACTGTACACAGATAAATTCACAGCACACTTTGAGAAGATTTCATTTGCAAGAGTCTTAGTAGAAGTTGATGCTGCCTATCCCTTGCCGGACCAGATTGAAATTGACACCCCCTATGGTATGAAGGTGCAGCAAATAGAGTATGACGGGAAGCCAAGCTTTTGCAACCATTGTTTAAAGTTTGGACATGATGCACTTGACTGCTGGCACAATGTCAGGAATGATGCAGAGGTGGAAAGGGATGAACATGCAAAAGGGATAAGGAAAAGAACTAGGAAACCAAGACTGAACCCAAGGCAGGAGTGGATACCTAAGACTAATGCAGATGCAGCAGGACCTGAGCCAGTCCAAACTGTTATTGGTACCAAGCAAGTGGAGGCAAACTTAACTGGACATACTGAAGATGTGCAGTTGGTGAATAATAATGGGACTCAGCAGATATTAAATGAACATGGCAGGACTGCAGTAGCTTCAGGGGATCCTCCTGAAATCATTGAAGGCATGAATGCAAATACAGACAAAGGGAAGGCTATGGCAATTATTATGGCTGATGATAGCAGGGGATACCAAGTGGATCCAGGACCTTCTTGGAGTATTAGATCTAATACTTCATGATTATTACTACTTGGAATATCAGAGGGCTTAATCAAGCCCACAAACAGGAGGAATTAAAAAGCTTCCTGTCTGTAAATAAAGTAGATATTATAGGAGTCTTTGAAACTAGAGTTAAGGAGCATAAAGCTAAAAGAATACTGGCAAAGGTGGCTAAAGGATGGAAGGTTCAATGTAACTATGCTAAGACTGTCAATGGTAGGATATGGTTACTATGGAGACCTCATGTTCAAGTATCCATCTCTACTGTGACTGATCAATTCATCCAATGTATGGTGGAGGACACACAAGCTTCACTCAGATTCCATTTGAGTGTAGTATATGCTCATAATACTGCAGGCAATAGGGAAAAGTTATGGTGTGACTTAAAGGCAGAAAACATCCCCAGCCAGGATCCTTGGTTACTCAGTGGGGATCTAAATACTATTTTGAATGCTGAAGATAGAATTGGATCTCCTGTCACTGATGCTGAAATCAAGGATTTCAAAGAGACTGTAGATGTCATTCAACTTACTCCTCTCAGAGCCAAAGGATGGTATTATACCTGGTCAACCAAGCATGATGCAAATACTATAGTGTATAGTAAAATTGACTGGGCACTTGGTAACTTCCAATGGATCCAACAGTATGGATATCTTGAGGCTGAATACATGAACCCTTCTGTATCTGATCACTCTCCTATACCTATCAAGTTTGGCAGTCAAAGGCTATTGCATCCCAAACCCTTCAGATTCTATACTGCTGTTATGGAGGAGACTCAGTTCAAATCTATTCTGGAAAATGCTTGGGCACAACAATGTGAAGGACCACATATGCAGAAGGTATGGACTAAGCTGAAAATATTGAAGCAGCAACTGAAAGGTCTTAATAGACAGATGGCAGCCTATAAACAGAAACTTGTACAAGCAAAGGAAATATTGGATATTGTTCAGAGCCAGATGCAGCAAAGTCCATTTGCACAGGATTTGCTCAATGCTGAGAAGCAAGCACTGTCTGAAATTGAAAAGTGGAGCAAGGTGGAGGAACAGATTATGAGACAGAAATCCAAAGCCAATTGGATTGAGTGTGGAGATGCCAACACAAAGTATTTTCATGCTCAATGGAAGATCAGAACCAGCCAGAATAATATTAGCTCTATTTAACTGATGCATGTGACAAGCTGACAGATCCAGTAGCTGTGGAACAAGAATTTATCCAAGTGTTCAAGTCACTGATGGGAGAGTGTGCTGAGGAAATTCCTTGTATTAATACTGCTGTTATGAATGAGGGACCCTGCCTCAATGCAGTACAACAGAGAGAACTAATCAAGGAAGTCACAGTGGACGAGATTGTAGAAGCTATCAGGGAGATGCCAAAAGATAAAGCCCCTGGTGTGGATGGTTTTCCTGTGGAGTTCTTCACAGTAACTGGGAGATAGTACAAGAGGATATAGTTACTGCTACTATGGATTTCTTTGCTACTTGCAATATGCCTAGTATGATAAATACTACAGCAATTGCACTTGTGCCTAAAAGTAAAAATCCTACTAATGTCAAAGACTATAGACCTATTGCCTGTTGTACAACTATCTACAAAATCATTTCCAAGATCATTACAAAGAGAATGAAGACTGTAATTGGCAGCATAGTTGGCCAGTCCCAACCAGCATTTATTGAAGGGAGGAGCATTATTGATAGTATTCTGCTCAGTCATGAAATCTTTAAGGGATATACAAGGAAAGATGTTTCTCCTAGATATGTCCTTAAGGTGGACTTAAGAAAGGCCTATGATACTTTAGAATGGGGCTTTCTTCAGCAGGTTCTTATTGGTTTTCCTGCAAAATTTCTCAATTGGATAATGGCATGTGTATCTTCTGTTTCATATTCCTTGATGCTTAATGGGGGTTTTTCTAAACCTTTCAATGCAAGGAGAGGGATTAGGTAAGGGGACCCTATGTCTCCCTACTTGTTTGTTCTTGCAATGGAGTATCTTAACAGACTGCTGCAACAACTTCATAGGAATGGAGTTTCAATTTCCATCTTAAATGCAGAAAACTAAACTGTGTACATATTTGCTTTGCTGATGATCTACTCATGTTCTGCAGAGTTGATAGGATTTCTATTTAGATATTGCAAGAGGCTTTTCATAACTTTTCTGCAGCATCAGGCTTGAAAGCAAACAACAACAAAAGTGCTATCTATATTGCTGGGGTGCAACAGTCTGTTAGACTTGAACTTATGGAGCAATTGGGATTCAGTGAAGGACAGCTTCCTTTTAAGTACCTTGGGATTCCTCTCAGCTCAAAGAAACTTGCTATACATCAATATTCTACTCTGATTGAGAAAATAACTGCTAGAGTCACATGTTGGTCTGCCAAAATGTTATCATATGCAGGAAGATGTTAATTAATAAAAGCAGTGATATTTGGCATCCAGACATACTGGGCACATATTTTTATCATACCAAAGAAGGTCCTGAAGGTTATTGAGGCAATCTGCAGGTCCTTCCTATGGACAGGTAGTGCTTCTGTATCTAAAAGAGCTTTGGTTGCATGGGAGAGAATATGTAAACCTATATCTGTTGGTGGCCTAAACATCATAGATATGGCTACCTAGAATAAGGCAGCCATAACAAAACTGCTTTGGGATCTTACTAGGAAAAAAGACTGCCTCTGGATAAAATGGCTCCACTGCTATTATATAAAGCAACATGATATCAGTAATGCACCTTTGCCAAAAACTGCCTCTTGGATTATTAGGAAAATACTGGAATGCAGGACTGCTGTCATGGAAAACCAACAACTGCAAGGAACTCTCTACTATAGACTGAAGTCACTGTGTAAACTGGACAAGTTTCAAATTCACAAGTTATACCTTGCTATGCTTCCTAATTATAGCAAGGTAGATTGGAGGAATGTGATGCTGACTGCAAATGTACTACCAAGACACAAGTTTACAGTGTGGTTAGCAGCCCAACACAGGTTACCTACCATTGATAGACTGCACAAAATTGGAATTGATATACCTACTGAATGTGCTTTCTGCAAACAACAAGATGAAAGATTTGAGCACCTATTATTTGCATGCCCAGTCACAAACAGATTATGGCGAATATGCAAATGGATGGGACACCAGAGAGCATCTAACACTTGGGAGGATGAGTTGCAGTGGATATGCAGTAAGGCTAGAAGTAGAAACTGGCAGCAGGCAATCACTGCTACTGCTTTTGTTATTACTGTTGCATTGATATGGAGAAACAGGAATTCTATTAGATTCGAGAACAAGACTTTTGCTGAAGATCAATTCTGTAAAGAACTGGCAGTGTTGATACATACAAGAAGTAGGAAATGTTAAATGTGGCAGGAAGGGCTACATAAACTCAACTGCTATCCTTAGTAAGATACAAGAATTGTCTATATGAGGTTGTGTAGTTAGAACTAAATGTAAATGAGTAGTAGAAGTCCATACTACTACAGGAATCTATTGTACATATTTTTTTGAAATCAATAAAAATGCTAGTTTGAATCCACCAAAAAAAAAATACATTAACAATGAAAAAGTCTTTTGTATTGTCAGCATATATAGTTAAATCGTTAATAATAATATTCCCCAAATGACATAGTTCCTATGCAACTGCACAGTAGTATTTTTAATTTTTTTTTAAAATTTGATTGCTAACAACTGGACGGTAGTTTTTATGCTAAGGTCACTCAACCTCTTCTTGTTCTTTATAGATTACACATATTGTTAAAGGAATAGACCAAATATAACAACAACATATCTGTGCGGTCTTACAAATATATTCTAGAGAAGATGTTGTGTACGTAGATTTTACTCTTTATCTTATAAAAATTAAAAAAAGAATTTCGATAAAGACAAAATATAACAGGACACATGAAAACCAAAATAATCTTTACATTAGGAGAAGTTACAATGAAGTAGACAACCTTTTATTCTTACTTTTTTTCAAATATTATACTTGGACTTTATTGTAGTCAAAGCCACCAAGTTGGACTAACTAAACTCTTTTTTTCTTTTCAAATCACAGCCATTAATTTATCAATCAACTGTCCTAGAAAAACAGAAGATGAGCCATTTTCCTTCCAAACTTGCTTGCACTTTTCACTCATTTTCTTAAACGTTTGTCTCACCTCACCATCACCATCCATCAAATCTTTAACCCCATTTGCCACTTGTTCCGATGAAACCAATGTATTGCCATCTCTGTAATCCATTGTGATTTCCACAGCCAAATTTAACTCTTTCACCATCTCAAATGCATTCAAGTGTTGCTCAGCATAAATAGGCCATGTCCCAATTGGCACCCCATAGTATAAACTTTCAAGAATTGAATTCCAACCACAATGTGACACAAATCCTCCAACAGCTTTATGGGCCAAGATTGTCACTTGTGGGACCAACCCACATATTAAACCTCTCCCTTTTGTTGCTTCTAAAAAACCACAAGGTAAAATTTCCTCTAGATTAGTATAATCATTTGGAAGTTCTCTCTTGTCCTTTGGTGCTTCCCTAATTGCCCACAGAAAAGGATACCCTGATATTTCCAAACCTTCTGCTATTTCTTTAACTTGTGAAACATTAAGACTTCCCATACTTCCAAAACTCAAGAAAACTACTGATGATGGATCTTGATTATCAAGCCATTTCATTACATTTTCATGACCCCACAAATCTTCATGCCATTGAGCTGGTCCATTATGGTCTACCACTGGTCCAATAGGATAAATTGGTGGTGCAACATCAGCAGCAGCATTTACCAATGACTTTAAACAATAAGGTTCAAGTTCTTGAAATGTATTTACAATAATACCCTTGGTTTCTTTATACCTTCTTGCATGATGTAGGAACCAAGAGTAACCATCTATTTTTCTATTTAGCATAAATGAAGGGAAAATATTTACAGGGACAGGATTGGAAAAACCAAGAATATTGAAATGAGTGGCTGAATCTTTGAACTCAGTGTTAATACTAACTTGAGCATCTAAAGTTGGGAGGTGACACATGAAGCTCAAGAAATTAGCAGGAGAAGCAAAGTAAAGATAACATGGGATGTTTAGTTCCTTAGCAACATCAATAAATGGAGTACAAAACATGTCAATAAAGAATCCAACAACTTGGCCCGAGTCCGAAATAAGATTAACAAGTGCATCTTTGACCTGTGATGAGTGATTCTGTATCAATAGTGATAAGAAGCCTATAGTGGCATCAAATTGATCAAGGGACGGCGGATCCACCGTGGGGAGGGAGACGAAATGGACGTTTCCGGTGGTGACGGTGGCGGCGAGGAAGTCATTGTAGGATTGAACAAGTGGCCTTTGAGGAATGTTGATTAATAGTATGGTGGCTGAAAAGTTTTGGTTTGTTTGAGTCAAGTGTTTAGCAAAACTCAATGGTTGGAACAAGGTTCCCAAGTGCTGGTGTTGAAATGAACACTACCTTTGCCTTTTTCATGGTTGGTATTTTAGTATTTGGTTTTGGTTTGAAGTAATTGGAGATAAGGTGCTGTCTTCTGGCTATATAAAGTGATGTCTTCTGGCTTAGGAAGTCAATTTTAAAATATTAGAATCAAATCAAACCAACTAAGTCTGCTTTCTCGATTTGGTTTATATTTGTTTTTTGATTTTTTCGGTTATTTATCGATTTTTTGTTAAATATAATACATACACTCCCAAACACGTGTTCCGGCGACCATATTTTCAATGTAATACTATCAAATCAATTGCTCTTTGAGAAATCTATTATTTACTAAGATATATTGATGATAATTGAATCAAATATTGATGGATAATTTAAGGACTCGATTAAAAATATATTATTTTTAACACAAAATAGATTCTTATACTAAACAAAAGGAAAATTACAAATCAAACTAGAATGTAAAGGTAAATAACTATATTAAAAGTGCAAACAATAGTAGGTTTGGTTCGATTTTTTTTTATTGAAACCAAAACCAAATCAAATTTTGTTGGTTTTTAAAATTCAAAACCAAAACCAAACCAAACCAAAAAATATCGATTTTTTTTGTCGATTTGATTTGGTTTTCGGTTTGACTCGATTTTTCGGGTTTTAGTGAACACCCCTAAGCCCTTGTTTTCAAATATTTCTTTCCCGTGAGTGGAGTAATTAGTATATTTTCTTTAATGGCCAAATTCATATACAACCCATTCAATATGGTATCATTTTTCATTTTGGCTCTCTATCTCTACTTTGTACTATTTTGACCCTCCAACACTATTTTATATGTTTCATTTTGACCATCCAATTCTATTTCTTATGTTCCACCTTAACACAAAAATTGAAACCAGTGCAAAAAATGTAGTACGTGTGTACACACAAATTTGATGTGTTATAGATATCCATTTAACTTTTGCTACCTATTTTTCTCATTCATGTCAAATGGATCAATACTAAAATACATGAATCCAATCATATTTTATTTGGGTTTATTTTATCTAAACGGGACATGTATGAAATTGACAGATGAAAGATTTGAAACTTAAAGAATGAAGATGGAGCAACAGTGGATGAAAAAATACTGTCAGATCAGATATTTTAGTATTGATCCGTTTTCATGAAGAAAAAAAACGAGATGACAACATTTAATTGGATATTTATTACACCTTAAATTTGTGTATATACACGTACTATATTTTTTGCACTGATATAAACTTTTGTGTTAAAGTAAAACAGAAAAAGTAAAGTTAAAGTGCCAAAATAAAACATATAAAATAAAGCTGGAAAGCCAAAATAGATAAAGATAAATTATATATGTATTTGGCCTTCTTTAATTAAACATTATAATAGTACAATATAAGAAAGTTATTATAATAGATAACTGGTGAGTTCATTAGGTAGGTCATCACTCTATATGTTCACTTTTCAATTGGTAGTAGGTGTGAGTAGATATAAAAGCTGTTGTTTACCATAGTATAACTATAAGTTGAGTATGTCGAGTCTTGGGATGGAATCACTTTAAATTAGGGAGTGTTTAACTACAATACGAAACTTTTCGGTGAGAACTTTAATTTAATCAGATTTCGATACAAGTACTCAATATCAAATAAGAAACCAAAAGAACTGTATCATGCATGACAAAGGCTATCATCTTAATCAATCCAGAAATAAATAAATAAATACATAAAAGAAAAAAGGAAAATGCAAACGTTATGTATATGGCAGTGACGAATCTAAAATTTATAGACGGTGGGTGTTTCACTAATTTTAGTTTAAATTTTTGATGGTCAAACGTAATTATAATGGGTGTTCATGATTAATTATTGAAGTTTTAAGGTATTATTTAGGAATATATTACATAATTTGGCCAAAGCCAATGGGTGCATCACACATATATCCAAAGGTGGATCCGCCATTGTATATGGGAATAGTATTCCAAGCTAGAGTTGTTAAAACAGGTCAGCACCCCAACCTAGTCCAAGCCTCGTGGGCTTTTAAATTTAGCGGGCTACGACGGGCTGGGACCCCATATGAATGGACTTTACAATGGCCAGCTCAACCCAGTCCTAAGAGGGCCGGGTGCTGGGGCAGGCTGCCCCTTCAATTTTTTTAGAAAAAAAGAATTGCTTTAAATTTTTAAATATTTTTTTGTGAGGTAGTTGATTAATCATATAAACAACTTCTATTTTCTTAGAGCGTACAAAAAGCTTGATATTTTCGAGGAATCTGGTAATTGAAATTTAAATTCTCTATCTCTAGCTCTTCATTTCGAGAGTTTCATGAATATTTTCTTAATACTTTTCTTTCATTTTCCTCAAATTCGAAGATTGCATCAACAAGTTTATATACTGAGGTTTTCTAATTTAGGATTAATATCATTTCCCAATTTATCATTATATTTCATAAAATTTTCGAAATTTGCTAGTGGTAGATTTTTTTTCTATGTATTTAAAATAGATCTTTTTCTATACTAAAGAGCAATTTATATATTAATAATATATTAAAGTAATCTAAATTGATCACTGATCGCTCAAAGTGATACTTTCTTTTGAAAGAAAAACATTATTATTGACTACCTAAAACTTTTTGAGTTCGTTATGAATTAAGTAAAAGAAAAACTAATTTTGTCATAATACATGCATGTCGAAAATTTAAATTCTACTCAATATGGAAGAGTAAATGAGCAATCTAGGGTTAGGGAATGAAGATTATAGTTAATAGTTTTTTTAGTTTTACTTTTTTTAAATATTCAATAGTTAATTAATTTAAATTTAATTAATTTTTGATTCACGGGCCAGTCCAAACTTAGCCTCCATCAGGTCTCAAGAACTAGCGGGCTGACTTAGGCCGGCTTATAAGCCTCAATTTTAAATAGGTTCATAAAACTTTAACCCAATTTTATTTAAGGGATTTTTACATATACATCTCATATAGCAAACCTTATAACCACTCATGTTTAAGGTTTGTATTTATTACTTTTTAGTATACCATGTTTCAATTTATGTACCAAAATTTACTTTTAAGGTTTAATTATCAAAGATTTATTAGGGGCTTGATTTGTGGAACAAAATATTTCCATATTTTATTTCCCCATTTTTTTCTCTTTCTTCCAACCGATTTTTACTACATTTAATTACCCCCACGTTTATTTTTGTCCAATTTTCTCTTTCTTCCAACGTTTATTCTCTTGTTGTATTTTTTTCTTCTCTCTCCGATATTCTTCTTCAATCTCTTCTTTTTTATTCTTCTTCTTCTTGAATCTGGATTTGGAAGAGCATGTGTTCTTTGATAATGTTTGAGAAGTTGTAATGGTTGAATATATTTTTCTATAAAGTTAAGATCTTCTTATTACGAAGGCAATTCTGTAAAAAGATTTGCTTTTTATCTAATTTTCTTCTTGTCTTCATTCAATTGTTGCTTTTTCGATTTGATTTGCATTTCTTTGGCAAATTCCAATTTTCTTCTTCTTATTCTTACATTTTTTTTTTAACAGTTACAAAAATATGTGTGTTTGAGATGGTGTATATCATCATGTGTATATATATCATAATGTATATTGTATATCATAATGTATATTATTAGATAAGGCAATAAAAGATTAATATGAAATCAAATCGTGCTAACTAATTTTACGATAGTGTAATTCATTCTGAATAAATTTACTTTAATTTCATTGAAGGTAACAAATTTTTTTTTCTCCTCAATGTTTTGTAGTTTAATATTTTTTTGCCAAAAAATTAGAATTCAATTGTTTTTTTTGGCGTGTAAGTGTTTTTTTGTAAAAGTATACTGTATTATTGCATATTAGGGTTGCTTATACAAATTGTACTTAATTGTTGTTATTCGGAGTTAATGTGTAATTGATTGGCAAAATATACTGTTGAATTAAATTTGTACTTAATTGTAGTTTTTTATAGTTTAATGTAGTGTAATGTAATATTTATTTGGAACTGTCACTGTTGACTCAAATTTGGTGGCAAATTTTACTGTTGAATCAAATTTTACGTTAATTGTAGTTTTTTGTAGTTTAATGTAGTTTAATGTAATGTATTTGGAACTGTCACAGTTGACTCAAATTTGATTGGCAAATTATACTGTTGAATTAAATTTGTAGTTAATTGTAGTTTTTTGTAGTTTAATGTAGTGTAATGTTTATTTGGAACTGTCAGTGTTGACTCAAATTTGATTGCAAATTATACTATTGAATCAAATTTGTAGTTAATTGTAGCTTTTTGTAGTTTAATGTAGTTTCATGTAATTTTTATTTGGAACTGTCACTGTTGACTCAAATTTGTGTATTTGTCTATACCAAAGGAAGATCTTACTGATATTGACAAACACCGTAGACACTATGGAGCTCTGTAGTGGGACTACGCCACAAAGAAGCTAAATGATGGTTCAATCAGTGAGACTGAGGTTACCGGCATGCTTGCAAGGAGGAAGGGTCCACCGCCAAAGAATGAGAGAAATAAAGTTGAACGAAAGAAGAAGTAGAGTGTACTGTTGTAGTGAACTTTGGTTGTACTGAATAATTTTTCATGAATACTGAACTCACTGGAAACACTTCATATAACCTACATCTGACTACATTTTAAAAACTCACTGGAAACACTTCATATAACCTTAACTACATTTACCTACATTTGATTATATTTTAAAAACACACTGGAAACAGTGCATATAACCTTAACTACATTTGACTACATCTGACTACATTTTAAAACTCACTGGAAACACTTCATATAACCTTAACTACATTTACCTACATTTTACTACATTTTAAAAACACACTGGAAACATTGCATATAACCTTAACTACATTTGACTACATTTTAAGATTCAAGACCTAGCTACACCCCAAAAAAGATTCATATTGGATTATGATTATTGAAGCAAATTAATATTGGAAAATACTTCTTAATCTAAATCCAATGATGAACAGCAAAATATACGATTGAGGATTGACATATCCCAAAAGGCCTAAGCTGTGGAAATAAATTATCAAATAATGCAAAAGGAAAATGGTACACCCGATGTTCTTGAACCAACAAGCAAGAAAAATGAAACAACTACTTGGATATTCAAAGAAAGTAATGGATGAATTGATTCAGCAGCAGCTTGATGTGGGATTAAACGCTCATTTTGATCGCTGTAACCCATTTCGCATAGCAGATTTTGGGTGTTCTACTGGACGTAACACCGATCTTGCAGCTCAGAATATTATTGGAGCAGTAGAACAAAAGTATTTCAATGATGGGATGACAGCAATATAAATTAAGAAAGTATGATTAATTGAAGGGATTTTTACCTTAGCTGATTTAGCATTTATTTGGTACAAAATCAAAGATTAATTAGGAGCCATAAATACAAGAGTTATTTTAGGATACAATTCATTTAACATAGATTTCAGCCTTAATAAAAGGCGTTATTTTATGAGGGAACATCAGGAAAGATTTCGTTGGTACATATTTTGTAACAAAAACATGGGATATGGGGGTAATAACCAAACAATGCACAATAATGATAGTAAAGTTTGTTATATGGGATGTATAGATAAAAATCCCTTTATTTAAATAGCGAACTGGATTAGGCTAACCTTAGCCAAGACCATTTTGACGCTGCACTCCAAGCTAACAATAAGATTTAGTCTAGCAAGCTTTTCAATTTTGATATTCCTATTACGTTTGTTTTGCGTTTTCATGCCAAGTCATCTTTGACCAATATTCATGATTATTTTAAAAATTAAAGTTGCTTTTAATGTTGGATTTTTTATGCGGTACTGAATGATCTAAGCTTCATTTTTCTTTTTTTTCAAAATGAGTATCATATTACAAAATTTCTTACAAAAAAAAAGAGTCAAATTTGGCTCTTTGACTAGGAGCAAATTAAATAGCTCATTAATTTTGCATGCAAGAACTAATATAAAAATTTGAATTACTCCCAAGTCCCAATGTACGGGCAAGAGACCACCATTCGAACCGTAGCACACATGAATTCAGAGGATGGTAGCCTCATGGTTTAACCTTTGTCTTAATTTCCTAGGCACGTCAGACAAACAACATACATATTCTCTAATTTATTACAAATATGATTTTTAAATCGGAGAGTAAAATGTGTTATTTGTACATCATGTTGTTTAACCAAAAGAGTGCTAAACCCTTTCTAAAAACGAATTAATAAGAAAATAGGATATGAATCGTAGTTAAATATAATAATTACTACGAAGACTTAATATATTAATGGTATAGGATTGTTCCGATAATATTGAATACCAATCAAAAGTGTTCAATATCATCAACGAATCCAATAAAGAAAAAATGCAATAAATGTAGATAATGGCAATAAATGTAATACGAAGCAACTTGTCACCCAAATATTAGATGACTTGTATGATTTTTCTCCCTGACAAAAACGTGGGACAATATAAAATGAAGGTGGACAAGAAATCCTTGATCTTGTGAGTAAAAGATATATGTTAAATAATAGAATAAGTGGACAAGACCAGCTTTATATATTCTCTGTGGTCAACCTTTACAATGTGTTCTTCTCCAAAAAGTGAAGATCCCCTCTTTTCTTCTTTATCTCTTCATATTTATAGGGGATACTCCTAGGAAACCCTAACAAATACAGCAAAAAGACTCCAATGGAATATTCCTTAATTCTATTCTAAACTTATTCCACCGTTTCTTCCGTACATTTTTTACTTGACCTCGACACTATTCCTTCTTAAGACGACTCCTTGTCGTTGTGTTGTGGTCGGCTTCCTTGACCATGTCCATTTTCAGTTATTAAGTCGTCCAAATTTTGACCAGTACAATTTGTCTCTCCACTTGTTGAGGTAGTGATCTGGGATGTCCTCAATGAACAGATTCTGTCTGCAACCATCTAGAGGAAATTTGGTAATTATGATTGAATCGAATCGACCGAGGTCAAGATGGCGGCATTTTCAGCGGTGTTGCGGTTGATGTGGCAATGTAGGATGACATCATGGCCACGCGCATCATGATTACACATCTTCCTAATGCAATGTGTGTGCTTCTTTCGCTTCGATTTTGGAACCATTGACGGCTTTTTGTCTCGATTCTGGTGTCACCCAACCCTATAAATAGAGGAAATGGGCTTCATTTTCGAAACTTTCAACATTTCCCATTTTGTATGCATATTGATCTTCTTCTCTTGTCTCCACTTCCGATTTCTTGCAGCTTCTTCAATTCCAGTCCCTGATTTTCTTCCCAGTTGAAATCTTTTTTTTTGTCTTTGGTGTACACACTTTACTACGAAAATATGTCAAATCCCCTCATATTTACGATGGAGTATCCGATGCCACTTTTTTATCGGTGGTCATTCCTCCCTAAGGCGAGGACTCCATAGTGGAGGAGGAAGAAAGCTTCCCCACCATGAAAGAGTTGGTTCCCAAGAATCCTTTGGTCAGAAATAATTTCCCAAAGGAACCTGCTCCCGCTCCTACTCAGGAGATTTCTGAGACGGGACCGCATCAAATAGCCAACTTTCAGTCCAAATATTGCATTCCTTCTCACGTCAAGATTGTTCCGGTGGGAGGCAACATAGTACAGGTTCACCGACATGGATATTGTGCTTTCTACATTTATCTATTCCTATTCGGTTATTCTCTTCCTTCCCCCATTAGCGGAGGGGTTTTTCCGCTTTTACAATATCTGCCTGGTGTAGCTCCCCCCTTATTTATACAATAATTTTCTGATACTGGCGAAGTACGCAGAGTTGGCAGGCTATGAGGTCAATATCTGCCATCTGCTGCATCTATTCTCGCCCAGTTTTTATAGAGGCACATTGATATATCTGCGGCATCGTGAGACCAAAGGCTTGGTGGCCGAGATGGATGATAAGGTGAACCAGCGGTTCTGGCATAAATACTTCCTTATCAAGACTGAGTATCTGGTGACGAATGTGACTGGGTTCCCCGATATATTTAAACTATGTAAAAAATCATAATATCTAAGAAATTATAAAAAGAAAATGTAAAATGATAATTCCATGTTGGAATGAAGTTGCAGCATTTAAAACTTCTTCTTCTTTTTTTAAAAGATTTTTCAAGAAGTTCGAACACAAATCAAGTGTCATATCGAAGTTCTAAAGTGACACTAACTCTAACAAAAATATGCTAGGAGTTGTTTACCACTGTATATAAGTGCAATAGGAGCCTACGTGCCTCGTATTAATTTCTTAGTCAAAGAAAGGTAACAACCTGACTCCTTATTAGGAACCGTATTAAAATCTTAAGTATTAGGACCCGAAAATATTCAAATAGGAAAATACTTAATGAGCAAAGTTTTTTTGTTGATTTTGAAATCTTAAATATCAATAAAATAATTAAATTATAAATTTAATTTTAGTAACTCTAATTTTAATTAATTATAAATTCCTAAATATTAAAAAAGTACCTTAAATAATAATTTTTTCCAATATAAAATATATTTATAAAGAAAACATCAACGATATTTCACCAAGAGACTTCGTACTTTTAATATAGCATAAATAGATTAGATAAATATCTAGAACGTAATTATATTGCTAGCTAGTTCTCCTTCAAAATTAGGTAGATGATAAAATACTTGCTATAATGTTCGTCTAATTAATTATTTAAAATCAAGGTATAATTTTTTCTTTTTTGAGATTTTCGTCTCAGTATTGGTTATCGACTAATTTGAATTTACAGCATGAGGCCTATTAAAAGAAGAAATGCTCCCTACTCAAATTCTTTTCATTCCAGAGATTCGAACCCGAAATTAATTAACGTTGGAGGCTTCACACAAATTTAAATTGGATAATAGGGCACCAAATATTGGATGAGAAACCAAGAAGAAGAAGAAGATATATTAAAAAGAAAATGAGGGAGGACTTATATTTCAATAACGATGAAGAAGCCCAAATGGGTTAGAGAAAGAGTCTCTAGCCTCTCTCTATTAGGTTAAATAAGCACTATTCCTCTCTTCCCTCTTCTCAAAACAGCCTTCACCATGAACAAACAGCCTACTACAACTATCAACAACAACTGCATGGATTCCTCTCCATATGCAGCCTTCAGCAACAATATAACAACCCCCCCACCCAGCTCCCCACAAATCACAAATTCTATTACAAGTCCAGACCCAACTAGCTAAAAAACGGATACGCAGTCTACCGAAGGTAAACCAACTTTCTTAAGCATTCTAAATAATAACCTCTCATTTAGCAACGCGTCAAACATATGTGTTCAAAACGACATAACCATGGACATAACTGTCATGGACGAGACAGACTATTCATATCTCGAAGGGGAGGACGAAGATGTCTTCATTCCTATAACGTTAGAGGATAAAGAAAGACTCTATAAAAACTGGAAAATCGCTTTTATTGTGAAAGTATTTGGAAAAAGAGTAGGTTACCAATTTCTTCAATGTAAGCTCCAAGCGATATGGAAACCCTTGGAAACTATCTCCCTCGTTGACTTAGGTTGTGACTACTACCTTATAAAATTTAATTTACAAGAAAATTATATAAAACCTCTTCATGAAGGTCCATGGTTCATAGGTAGCCAATTCCTTACCGTAAGGAAATAGGATCCTATGTTCGTGGCATCGGAAGCTACGCTAACTTACTCGGCCATATGGGCTAGACTACCGGAACTACCTACGGAATTCTACGACTATGAATACTACAAAAAAATAGGGAACAAACTAGGAGAACTTCTACGCATAGATGTTTGTACCTCCTCAGCTCTTAGGGGGAAATATGCCTGTATTTGTATCCTAGTTCCAATCGAAAAATCGTTAAAAACGCATATAATACCAGGAAAACACTACCAAAAAATTACTTACGAGGGGTTTAACGTGCTATGTACGAACTGCGGATGATTGGGCCACAACTCACTAGCTTGTCTGAGTAAAATAAGGGAGACAAAAGAATTAGAAAACCTACATAAGGACCCTTACAAACCACCCTATGACATTGAGACTATTACTACCAAAGTTGAAAGTTGGACTATTGTCTCTCATCACAAGAAAAAGTAGAGGAATGATATAGAGAACACTGGAAACTCGACGTACACAGTAGTCATACAAGACTCACCTTCTCTGCAACACCCTAAACCTTTGCCCAAACATCAAAGTGAGAAGGTCGCAGAAGACCACATCGAGGAAGAGCCCGCTGGTCCAAAGCATAACCCAACTAGATTGGGTTTCGATGCCCAAACCAGGGCTGCTATCAGCCAAACTCAACCTCATGTCAATCATGCCCCCAAAACCTTAGCTAACGGCATTAAGCCACTGGACAATAACCAAATTCTCTCTAAAAACCAATACACAATCCGCCCCTCCCAAGAGCCTCTGCCATCACATATACTAATCAACCAATACACAAAAAACCTAGTACAAAAGCATTCTCCAAAAGGTTATGAAGTCACCTCAAATAATAACCTAGCACTAGGTCAACACCTAAACTCCACATTATCTAAAAACATCAGCAATCATACTCAAACCAATAATAGATTTTCCAACCTTTCACCAATCAATCCTTCACATCAAACCATCCCAAATATAACCATATGTTCTAGTCAAAACGAGTTGCCTGTCAAAGCTTCAGCCGTAAAGTACTCTTCCCCCATTAATGAGCCAAGTAATTTAATTTCTCCAGTGGATCAAGCATTAAATCACCTAAACTTTTTAAACAACTCTCACGGCAAGGAGAACACTACCACTCTCTCATATCAAAACAACTCTAACAACAATAATGCCAAGACTGCTAAACAATCACCACAGGAGGAACGCGAGGACAAGAAGGAATGTTTGGATAAGGGAACAACAATAAAGAACCAATCACTTCTTCAACCAAGCAAGGCCACTCCCTCAACCACCCCAAACACCAAAACTATTCACAACCCTACCAATACAACCAAACCACTCTCCCCAAAGCTGGTTGGAACAAGGCCTCATGGGTCATGGATTGAGCATGAGCTTAAGGATCAATAAAGAGGACATAATCAAAAAATAGAAGATTCGAACTACTTAGCACAAATGATAACGGAAGGAATGAAGATTGGTATGAGGAATATCATCAACAACCCCTGAATTCATCATGCACTAGATTATCACCAAAGCATGCCATCCCCATAGACATCCCCAACTTGGCAGTTGCATGTATGGAACCCTCACCAAGCCCTCAATCTACTCAACTCTCACTCACCCCTATTCCCAAATGCTCAACCTCCCCCAAACCCGGCTCCCCTATTCCAGAATCTTCAAGCTTCAAACCCAAACATGCAATCACCAATACTAAACCATCAAGCTTTCGCCAACTCCCCAACAGCCCTACAGGCACCCATGCAACACGTCCAACCACCCAGCCCGATGAGACAAGAGGATGAAGAATAGGAAAATGACCCAATGTAAAGGATAGTAGAGCATGGAGTGCTAAGGTCTCCAAATACTTTAGTGTTCAAAGTAAGAAAAGAAAAAAGATTCATCTGAAGTTGCCCATTCCATTTGAGAAAATACTCAATAACTATCAGGAAGTTAAGGACGCCCGGGATTTACCAATATGCAATAGTGTTAGTCCCGACAATATTCTCCAACTTTTGGATGAACCAAGAAGGAACATCGAGCAGGGGGAACTCCCCTCCCAATCCGGAGATAAGTTCAAACAATAGAAATATAAGTATGAGTTTTATCTCTTGGAATTGCAGGGGTGCGGGAAATGCCGACTTTAGAAGAGCTTTTAGATCCATGCTTGACTACCATAAACCAAGTGTGGTTGCTCTTTTGGAAACAAGAATTTCTGATCATCATGTCATTATGGAGGACTTTGGCTTTTCAGGTTTAGCACAGGTCGCGGCACAGGGAAACTCGGAAGGAATGGTACTAATATAGAAAAGTGATGAAGTCATTGTGGACAAAATAGGAGGCACAGATCAAGAGATCCATGCCATGGTTAAGGTAAAATCTCTTCCAAAAACTTGGTTATGCTAAGTTATTATGCTAGTAGTTTACTTGAAGAAAAAATTATCTAATGGAACAACCTAAAAATAGTAGCAGGCAATTATAAGGGCCCTTGGTTAGTTTTGGAGACTTTAACGAAGTCAACAGAGCAAGTGAAAAATTTGGCGTACTCCAAGTCTATAATAATAGAATATTAAATTTATCAAATGCCTTAACTCTTGTAACCTTTTAGATCTAGGTTACAAAGGCCCTAAATATACCTGGCTTAATAAAAGAAAAAGAAATAAAAAGACCCTTATAATGGAAAGACTAGATAGGTTTGTAGCCAACAATGATTGGATTAGTGTATTCCCTGAAGCATGTGTTAAACACCTAATAAGAACTCACTCCGACCACTGACCTATACATTTGAACCTAATTAAAAAAACCTAGTTGAAGCAATAATATTTTTTGCTTCGAATCTATGTGGCTTTCTCATCCCACCTTTAAGGGTCTAGTATCACACTGTTGGACAAACCAACTTAATATAACTAATGCTATTAAGGACTTTACTATTAAAGCCACTACCTGGAATAAAGACACTTTTGGTAATATCTTTAAAAAGAATGAAATCTATGCTAGATTAGAAGGCATCCAAAAATCCCCCAAATATGCTACCAGTTTTTTCTTGGCTAATTTAGAAGAGGACCTTCTAGAAGAACTACAAAAAATTCTCAAATTAGAGGAAGAATTCTGGAAACTAAAATCAAGGATCCAGTGGATCCAGGACGGCGATGCAAATATAAAATTCTTCCACCTTACAACCCTGCAAAGAAGAAGGAAGAATAGAATCTTTAGCATTAGAGACGAGGCTGGGAATTGGTTTCATCACCCAAAAGAGCTCAATCATATCATTACTAATTTTTTTAAAAATCTTTATAACACCAATCATACTTCCTCCGCAAAAATTCTTACTTATATGCCTGCCATAACCTCAGTCAAACTAATTGACCACACCTCTCTTATTAAAGAGCCGAATGAGGAGGAAATAAAAAATGCTCTATTCTCCTTTAAACCACTGAAAGCACCAGGACCGGATGGTATCCATCCGTTCTTCTATCAAAAATTTTGGGGTATTACCAATAACCTATTAGTTAACTTCTGTAAGGAATCCTTCACCAAAAAGAAAATGATTGAGAACATGAACAGTACCTATGTGTGTTTAATTCCAAAAACCAAAATGCTGAAACCTTAAGGCAATATAGGCCCATTAGTATGTGTAATACATCCTATAAGGTAGTCACAAAAATTATTGTGAATAGAATAAAACCTTTGCTCAATGATATTATTCATCCCTCCCAAACAAGCTTTATTAAGGGCAGGAGAGCTTCTGACAATGGAATTATAGTGCATGAAGTTCAAAACTACTTCAAAACACCAAAGGGAGTAAGGGTAAAATAATTATCAAAATTGACCTTGAAAAGGCCTTTGACAAACTTGAATGGGCCTTTATTAGATTCTCCCTAAAATCTCTCAACTTCCAGATGATCTAATTGAGCTAATTATGTCATGTGTTTCCTACACATCCACATCTATACTCATAAATGGTTCAAGCACAGAATTCTTTACTCCCACTAGAGGCATTAGACAAGGGAGGGAGCCCTATCCCCCTATTTATTCATAATATGCATGGAAATGCTTTATAGACTCATTGATCACGAAGTAGATTGCTGCAGATGGGACCACATAACTATATCAAATAAGGGTCCCCAACTGTCCCATCTATTCTTCGCAGACGACCTCATTCTTATGATAGAAGCCAATTAAAAAAGATGCAATTACCTAATAGACACTTTGAATAAATTTTGTGAATTCTCTGGTCAGTCTATCAACTTCAGCAAATCTAGTATTGTTTTCTCAAAAAACACACCCCAGGACAAACAATCTTTATTCAGTAATTGTTTAAATATGAAAATTTCAAACTCTATAGGAAAATACCGGGGGTTCCCCATAACGAACCAGAGACTTTCCAAAAAGGACTTCCAATTTATCATTGATAATTTAAACAATAAACTAAATGGGATGGAAAAACCGTTTCCTAAATTTAGCAGGAAGAGCCACTCACATTAAATCAACCCTGGCAGCCATTCCCAATCACAATATGCAAATTTTTGACCTACCAAAAGCTACCCTGAATAAGATTGACTCCATCCAACGAAATTTCTTATGGAGCAGTACAGAGGAAAAAACAAGTGCCGCCTATTAAATTGGAATAAGGTAACCAGTTCTAAAAATTATGGAGGCTTAGGTCTCTATAAAGCTAGTCAAAAAACAAATCCTTCAGTTCCAGCCTTGCATGAAGATACACTAACAACAAAAAATCCCTTTGGGTTAGAGTCTTACAAAGCAAATACGATAAGACTCCTAAGCTAAATGACTGCCCAAGTCCAAAATCAGGAGCTTCACATATCTGAAAAAATATTCATAAATGAAATAGGATTTTCCATAAAGGGATTAATTAGATTATTGGTAATGGGGACTCCGTAAATCTTTGGAACAACCGCTGGATAAACCATGGAAACACTATAAGAGAAAGCATCCATGGCCCTCTCCAAAGAGGGGAAGATGACCTAAAAGTAAGCTCGATCATTCATCATGGGTCTTTCAACCTATTATCCCTCTCATTCGATCTTTCTGAAGATCAAATCCTCAAAATTCATAACACTTATATACAAAAATCCCAACCGGGATACGATAGGATATCCTGGAACACACCAGGACATAATTCCTTCTCAGTCAAGGCACCATATGATCTTGTCACTGTACAAGACACACGGGAAAAGGAAGACAAACTTGACTACAAATGGCTTTGGAAATGGAACACACTCAATGAATTACAATACTTCATGTGGTTGCTTACAATCAGTAGGCTACCAATCGCTACTTTTCTAGCTAAATGAAATATCTGCACATCTGACATTTGCTCCATATGTGGGACTGAAAAGGAAGACATAAAACCATGCTCTTCTTCTGCACTTACTCAAAGGAAATATGGAGACAATGTCACATAAAGCACAAGTATCCATCATTAGACAATGAACACTCCACCTTCCACTGGTTAAAACAACATCATAGATCAAACAAACATTATAATCAACTCATCACGTGGCCTATACTCTTACCTTTTCTCCTTTGGTATTTATGGACCACTAGAAATGAAAGAATCTACCACACTAGTATCAATAACGCTCGAGAATTCCTATTCCTTAGCAAATTGAGCCCTATTAGCTCACCAAAAAGAACTATCCTCGTGAAATGGGAACCTCCAGACCTGGGGTCTTTCAAACTAAACATAGATGGTTCATGCCTTGGTAACCCAGGAAGGGAGGTACATGGGGAGTCCATGTACTTTTTACATTAAACATAGATGGTTCTAGGATTTAGTAAAGGCTTCGCTAATTCAACAAATATTCAAATGGAGGCCATGTACTTTTTACATGGTCTTCAACTAGCCATTCAGAATAGTCTAACTCCCTTAGTCATCGAAACGGACTGCCAGGACCTCATTAACTTGTTTAAAAATGAAAATACGCTTTACCAAAATATTATTGATGATTGCAGGTCCCTATTATCTGAGGTGGGGTCGCCACCAGTGAAGCATGCATTCAGAGAAGCTAATGGGGTAGCGGATGCCTTAGCTAAGCATGGATGCAGTTTGGACTCTTTTGCTAATTTAGAAATGTACTATTATCCGCCTATATTTGCTATTTCTGTTTTTGATAGAGATGAGATAGGCACTGAGTGACCTAGACTAATCTCGTATTGTAAGGATTACTAATCTTATGTTATGAATAAATGTATTTTATTACCAAAAAAAAAAAAGGAGAAGAAAAAGGTAGTGAGCCTAGTTTTTTGTATTATTATGAAGAGTTAATCTAAGAAGCCATCTATCTAATTCCTAAAACTAAAATTAATCGGCGGTTGTATAATGTATATATATTTCATATATAATATATGTATAACAATGTATAATTAGTGGAATCTACTCGAATCGGATTTTTTGAGGATTTAATTACTAAATTGTGACCCAGACTGGCTATTTGTGTAAAATCATGGACCTAAGAAACCCACTCGGCTCTATATTTCGTACCCAACTTATAGTCTAATCGTCTTTGGTCCAATCAGCCCAGTCCGAGTTCCTTCTTCTACATCAGCTTTACCGATTGAGCTAAACCCTTCACAACACTAAACCCCGGAGCAAAGCAGAAAAAAAAAAGCTTACAAATTTTAATCAATGGGGACGAAGAACAAAGGTGGTTCTTTACTCATTCTTTCAACACGTTTTTCTGTTTTATATTTTGTTCCATTTTGTTAACTTCTTTTCTTGTGTGGGGTATGTCAGCATCAAAAAAATTGAGCAAAAAATCCTCTGGGGTTGAAGAAAATACAGATGAAGTGATGCCTAAATCATCTAAGAAGCAAAATACGATGTCACATGTGGAACAGTTGAAAAGACTCCAAGAAAAGGTGAGATTTTTATGCTTTTAATTCTGTATTTAGTTCTGTTTGGCATTACTTCTAACGTTTGGATGGATTTTTGATGATTCTATTCGTGTCTTCATTCTGTCTCGGGCTTAAAACTTGCCATTAAGTACCCTTTTTATGTCACTCCTAAAGGGCTTGTTTAGATTTTCGTGTGAAGTTTTCCTTATTAAAAAATATAGTATGAAACTAATTATGATCATTTATATAATTGCTTGTTGAATAACTAGTTCTAATTTAATCACCCCTTTTGGAGAAAGATGTGGGTGTTCGTTAAAAAAGTGTTTTTTATATTGCTTATGATGAAGACCAATCCCTGGTAGGATCGGAAGAATTTGGGGAAGAAGGGCACACATGGAATGAATGAGAAGATGGAAAATTGGAAAAAGAAAGGACTTTTTGGCTAGAAGAGTGGAATCGACTAGGTATTTTATTCTTACAACAAGGCACAGGCCCCTAGGGCTTAGTTCAAGTGGTAAAGGTTGAGGGAATTGTGACTTAGGTCATAGATTCGAGCACTTTTCCATGCGAACTAAGCTTGGTATTTAAGTGGAGAGGATAGAGTGATAGGCCCATTATCCTGAGTTTTGGAAGCTGGGATTTGCCCTCACTCCTCGGTGTTGGCTCCGGACGAATTTCTCGGTCATAAAAGAAAAATTATTCTTACAATAGCATATCTAGAACGGACGGTATCGTGTATATCTTACCATGTATTTCTCTATAAAAAAACGGATTGGATTTTGATGAAGGGGAGTAAGAAGGAGCCCTTAACCTGCAACAGATAGTAAAGGATTTGTTCGTTTCATTTTTTGGGCTCCTCGAACATGGTGCCCGTGGGGCTTTCTAATTCAGTTTCTGTTATAGTTGCCGGGTCCGTTATTCATTCTATGGAAACTATTGGTGGATATTCCCCGGCCAACGCCAGAATATGGGTTATATGGGAGGTTTGAACTTTGAAGAAACAGGTACCTATTACGATCACATTTTTATTAGGTATGATATCAAAACCAGACATGCCTAACCTTGGTAGGTTCCCTTATGGAGTTTAAGCTCATTATCTGTAGCTCATTTTTATGTCTGGCCTACTTGCATCATTGTGCATTCATGTTAATCTGCCATACATTTTGGGTCTTCCGTTGCAAGAGTAGTACGGTGCAAATATCCATTGCAGAACTTTTTTGTGCTGATATTGTTCTTAAGTCTTAACCAATATATGCCACATTTATTCGTAGGATCCTGAGTTTTATCAATTCTTGCAAGAGCATGACAAGGAGCTCCTTGAATTTGACAATGAGGATATTGATGTAAGTCTCTACTATTTCTTTCCTTGTTGTTCTCATGGTATTTGTAATGGTTTGTAGAATCTTTTCTCAATTTTGTGAAGGATGATGCCGAGAATGAAATGGATGGAGACGAAATAGAAGAATCTGATGAAGGTGATGAATTTGACACTGAACAACTTGTTCATGCAGATGGAAAGGAGGTTAAGTCATCCACAAATGTCATCACCAGTGCAATGGTGGACTCCTGGTGTGGTTCAATTCATGAAAATAGGAGTTCGGGGGCTATTAGGTCTCTCATGAGAGCTTTCCGAACAGCTTGTCATTACGGTGATGATGCTGGTGAAGATGCTAAGTCAAAGTGGAGTACCATGTCTAGCAGTGTGTTCAACAAGATAATGTTGTTTGTTCTAAAAGAAATGGACGGAATTCTTCGTGGCCTGTTGAATTTACCAACTTCTGGTGTGCAGAAGCAGATGATAAAGGATATATCCAATACTAAACGGTGGAAGATCAACAACTACTTGGTGAAATCATATCTCGGAAATGCTCTACATGTCCTAAACCAGATGACTGATACAGAAATGATATCATTTACATTACGAAGACTCAGATTCTCATCTGTATTTTTGGCTGCTTTTCCAGTCCTTTTAAGGAAATATATGAAGGTATGGGGTTGAGTGATATAACTCTTAAAATTCACATGAACTTTTTTCCTTGTCCAAAGGAATGGAATGGTTTATGGAATTCACACCAACAGTTTTCTTCTGCAGGAATATACCTTTTTTTACAAGAAACTTGCACATTTCATCCTCCCCCCTTATTTTTTTTTTGGTCAGAGGGGGAGGGTTAGTCTATTTTGGTGTTCAAGGTTTTAGCTGTTGCGAAAAGCTAAGTATCTTCATTTTTCTCACAGGAGTCCTTCACATATATATTTGGTATTAGGGACATAAATTTGATTTTTGACAGTTGAATGACATGGCATCTGGCCCTTGATCACTTCAAACTACGAAAATGAATGTTTAAATGCTATTCAAAAGTAAGTAAATAGATGAAAAACACATAAAATGCGGTTAATCCCACCGGCTGCTTGTCATACTGTCATGAAAAATTTTAGCTCGTTGGTATCTATCCTGAAATTCTTAAAATAGAATCTTATATAAGCATCCTGTTATAGTAACATATTACATTTCTATAAAAAAAGGGGAAATTCAAGTTTGTTGGCTGGTAGTTAATGATCCACAAGAAATTAAAAATACTTGCAAAGAATTCAAGCTTTGGACTTTTCTGTTTTCAGAAGACATGAGACACAAGAGTTTTATTCTCTGTATGTAGTATTCTTCTCTCTTTCTAAAGAAAATGAACTTAAGCAGAATTTAACTTTTCAGGTTCTTCTTCATTTCTGGGGTACAGGCGGAGGTGCACTACCAGTTGTCTCTTTTCTGTTTCTTAGAGACCTGTGTATGCAGCTTGGTTCTGATTGCATTGATGAGTGCATTAGAGGAATGTATAAAGCTTATTTGTTGAACTGCCAATTCATGAGTGCAACTAAGCTGCAGCATATTCAGTTTCTTGGTAATTGTTTTGTTGAACTACTTAGGGTGGATCTTCCCAATGCATACCAGCATGCCTTTGTTTTCATTCGGCAATTAGCAATGATTTTACGGGAAGCACATAGTGGTGGTACTAAGACCAAGGTATCAGTTTGTTTTTTCTGTTACTGGTAAATGTCTTATGTCTGAATTTTTGTTACCAACCACTGTTATATGCTTATTCTATAAATTTTTTGGGTAAAAGGGGATCTTGTATAGCAGTTGTCTATGTCTTTCATAATTTTTTGCTGAAGAATACCCTGGTTTAAGAGTTTAGAAATAGAAGTTAGCCTAAACTCACATTTGCACTTGAGAAAAGGCGCTCAAAGAGTATCAAGTTGCTTAGTATTTTACATGATTGGTGGTATCCATTGAAAGTTAACCTTGCCCGTCAGTGGCTTCAAACTCATTGTTCTTCCCTTGTCAAATCTTTCCCAGAAATCGTCTCAAAAGACTAACCAATCATCCAAGGAAGCACACAATACTAAGGCCAAGGTACTTCGGCTCTTATATTTTTATTCTGAATTTTTTTTTGGATTATGGTAACTAAATTGTGTGTTTATTTTGTATTCTCTGGTTGTTAAGTGATAATTTGTACTGCCTTTTCTTTGGGTACTTGATTGCATAGTATATTGGTCTAAAGTTGCAAAGCTGCTTTGTACCTTACATCTTCACATGAGAAAAATGCTATGTTGTGCGGACTCTCCAAAATACTGCCGCACCCGTGTCAGATTCTCCAAAAATACACTGATTTTGGAGAATCCGACACGCACCCGGCGATATTTTCGGAGAATCCGAGCAACATAGGAAAAATGTGCTCAAAGACTCAGACTGCTTCAGTATATTTCCATGACTAGTTGTGTCTATTTGAACACTATCCGTGCCTTTGAGTGGCTGGTAATCTTGGTTCTTCCCTTGTGAGCTCTTTATTAAGAATCCTCTCGAAAACTTAACAAATCATTTATGGAAGCACAGAAAAGAACTAAGATTAAGCTGGTATTGGGTAATTTCAGTAGTGCTGATCTTTGGAATAGTGTTACGAATGAGTTTCGTATGCTTATTCTGCTTTTTGTTTTGGTTTAGGAGCTAGTCCCATACAGAGGTTTTCTCTTCCTGTTAATTATTAGCTGAACCATGGCTCCAAATCGTCTGGTACTGGTAGTGGATGAATTTGATCCTTTGGTTTGAAAGCAGCATTCATTTTTCCTTTTTTTTAATTATTCTTTTTTAGAGTTGACTAAATTCTGGTAGAATATTCTGCTTTAAGTGTTTGATTGGGAAAATGCCTTGTCACCTTATTTTGCAATTTTCAAGATACATTTAGCTCAGTGTCAAGATGATTAATCAAAAAAAGAAAAAGAGTGTCATGTTGCTTCTATTTTGTGCGACATGTTCTATTTTATTTGATGGTTATGTTTTCCTTCTAGTGGATCTAATCGTACTTCCTTCTTTTTCAATCCCTTTTCAGGAGTCATTTCTGAAGGTTTACCAGTGGAAGTATATACATTGTCTTGAGCTGTGGACTGCAGCTATTTGTGCTTACTGCTTAGAACCAGATTTTAGGCCCCTGGCTTATCCACTCACACAAATAATTTCTGGAGCAGCACGTTTGGTTCCAACGGCTCGCTATTTTCCTCTTAGATTGCGTTGCATCAAAATGCTCAACAGAATTGCTGCCTCCACCAATTCTTTTGTTCCTGTTTCCATGCTCCTTTTAGATATGCTGGAGATAAAAGAATTGCATAGGCCTCCAACAGGGGGAGTTGGAAAAGCCATAGATTTCCGTACTGTTTTAAGGGTACTGTTCAAAATGCCTCTATTTTCTTTAGGTTAACGGTGTACTCCTTTATAAGAACTTAGCTCTCTGAATCTTTATTTTTGATGTATCAGGTTAGCAAACTTACATTGAAAACGAGAGCATTTCAGGAAGCATGTGTTTTATCTGTTGTTGAGGAGCTTGCTGAGCATCTTGCTCAATGGAGCTATTCAGTTGCTTTCTTTGAGCTGTCGTTCATCCCTGTTGTTAGGTTGCGCAATTTCTGCAAGTCCACCAATGTCGAAAGATTCCGTCGTGAAATTAGGCAAATCATTCGCGAGGTATACTTGTTGGACACTTGGTTCTATTGGTTATATGACCATGTGTTATTTTCTCAAGTCACATGTTAGTACTTCATTAATAACCCTATATAGTTCTCCGAGTATACCGTGTTTGCTTCTTTAATCTCTATTACAGGATATTTGTTAGCTGGCACAATTTGTTTACTCTGCTGTGTAGCCTGTGTTATAAGTACATGAAGTTGACTTGTAAAATGGTACAGATTGAAGCCAATTCAGAGTACACAAACAAGAAGCGCTCGACAATTTCATTTCTACCTAATGATCCAGCGGCAGAATCTTGTCTTGAGGTTTGAACACCGAAATTCTCTAATGGCTTTAGTGGAAGTAGCCTTTGAAGCATCTTATTATCTTGCAAAATGTTGAAGTTAACTTGTCCTGATATAAACTTTGCCCGTTTACCAGTAAAATTCTGTCAACTTGATTTTGTTTGTCAACCAATCTGCACTTGGTATCTTCTTTTGTTAGCCGGGAACACATTGAAAGCTTTGTCGACAACTTATCAGAGCATCCTTCTGATGGACATGAATAGTTAGGTTACTATGGGGATATGCGCGTCTAAAGTTAATCCATTACCTCTTTAAGAGACTATTTGGCCAGGCTTCCAGAAATTGCTTATTTTGAGAATTACTTTTTTCCAGAAGTACTTTTGGAGAGAAGCATGTATGTTTGGAAAATTAATTTAGGAAGTGTTTTATCAATATTTGAAAAACAGATTGTGTTTGGCTTATCTTTCCAAAAAGTGCTTTATTGTCAATTACGAATTAGGGTTTATTTTGAAATTAGTATTATTCAAAAGCACTCTTGGTTTTCGGCCAAACATCTCAAATCTCCCAAAAGTGCATTTTTCAGAAAAGAGTGCTTTTGGCTCCCGAGGCTATAAATCTTGTTTATATCACCGTTTCCCGAAGTATTGTCTATTAGGCTTGCAATGTTATAGAGGTTCACGATGTTCCATCTTTTACTGACAGTTATTAAGCATCTTTTTTGACTTGGTTTCCTGGAAACAATTTTTACCTTCAAATTCATCCTTAGGATGAGAAGAATGTAGGAGTGAGTCCTCTATCAAAATATGTTGCCACACTCCAACAGACAGCACAACAGAGAAATGATTCACTAAAGGAATCCAGGTTTCACAACACTCTATTTTTCTTAAAATTGTAGCTGTTGATTATCGTTTCGTGAATCATAAAGTAATGAACTTGTAATCTGCAGTGTACTTGTTGGTCAAAACTCAGCTGTATTTGGGGGTAAGATAACTGAAAGTGATGAAGATGATGACGGTAAAGATAGCAAAGGAGATGCTGTCTTCAGTTCTTCTTGGCTACCTGCAGGCAATACCAAGTATGTTTGCAATCTTCTTAGCCGCTTTCCTAAGCCTACTAACTGCTGAAGAGGAAAAGAACCCTTTAGACCTGAAAAAGGGTCAAAATGCTATTTTTATTATGTAGTTGGTATATGAACGTATTTTTCCAATATGATATGTTGCAGGGCGGAGCAGTCTACAGAGGAAAAACAGAAGAAAAAGAAGAGAAGGAAGGAGCTGCAAGACGAGACTGCTTTTGATGAAGACATTGTAGAGGATTTTATCCTCAGTTCTGATGACGATGAGGGTTCCGTGAGTGATGCCCCCTCTGACGAAGAAGTTAACATAAAACAGAAGTCATCTCTAGAGCCTTCAAAGAAGAAAGGGAAATCTCATGGGAAAAAGAACAGGAAAAGGAAGCGATCCAAAGGAGTAGCATCTGCTATCTGATGATTCTTGTAGGGGTAATCTGATCTTGAAGAATGAACAAGAACAGTTCTGCAATGAGCCAATTTGTCCAGTGTAAGTTCGCTGCATGTTCTCTATAAGCATAAATTATCTATCCTGTAAAAGTCAGCTATCAATTTTGTTTTTTATCCTTTTTTTCCGTCCCCAATAGGAAAGACTGCATATAGACAATTCATATAACTAATCCCAACTAGTTGAGGATTGAGATGTAATTGATTGATTAATCCATTTCTGTGGTGGCGCTTACACAGGTCTGTTTGCCTTTT